>JAYKQN010000001.1:29675000-32567500 GCA_036785175.1 Eupleurogrammus muticus
TGTGCCCACTAATGACAAGTCACTTTATTAATGATCCTCAGCATCTTCACTGCTTGAGGCTGGTTTCACACAGTGACTCTTTCACACCATTTTCATGGCGCACGAAAACTGGATTTCCATCTTCAGGCCACACTAGTTTAGTTTATTTCGCAAAATCGTACTCGTCTGCAAATTTTTCATCCGTCACACATTGTTTTCTAGTTTTTATCACTAGATTATATGAAGTGAGATGCATCAGTGAATGGAAAAAAACACAGGAAAAAACATTCATGCACCTATTTTTTTTGTGATTTTGTGTGATGTTTTGATACAAAATGTCAAATGGTGTAACCGGAAAAGAATGATAAATTTTATATATATTTAATCCACCATCTTTTTTTTTTTTTTACATTTTTAAACCTTTTTAAGATCATTATTTATCTGGTATCAAGTTCTTAGGGTTACACCACATGTCAGTTTTGGCATTGTCCCATGTATCTATTTAGTCATCCACGTCTCTAGAATAACCCAAAATAAATAATCTTGTAACTGGGTATTTTTTATGGGCATATTTGTGCAAGCAAGCAACTATATATCCAGTCAATCTAAAGTGATTTTCCTCCAAAGCAGAGAAGAAAGTTGAAAAGAAATTGATGTATAATATCATAGTTAGTAACTCAACTGATATAATTATATGCATGAAAACAGAGGGACAGATTTTTCTTGTGTTGCTGCAGCAAAGAAATCATCAGTCGACAGTAAAATGGAGTAAAATAGTTTTACATGTAAATCCTGAGATTCTCACACAGACTGTAACTGCACACTGACAGAAAAGACACACACACACACAAGAAGTGATGTGGAATGTCTCTCTCAGAGGTAGATCTGAGCTGAACAGACACGTCCGAACGCTCTTCACTGGTTGATAATCTTAACTGGTTGAGATTCTTGCTCACAGAGAACTGACTGAATCTTTTTTTTCCCCAACACCTTACTTTGACTAATGGGTCCGACTGGGGGTGGCGTTGTTCACGTCTGAGCAGCAGTTAATGAGAAAGCTGAATACATTCCCCCGATGTGTGTGCGTGTGTGTGTGTGCACGTGCATCCCCATGTTTTCCTCTCCCAGTTCCATTAGTTATACGTGAAACTCAACTGTTTAGGAATTCTTTCTTTCTAATGTGCTAAAAATGTTTGCATTCAATGAGAACTCCTGCACCTAGATGGAAATGCCTTTCACCCACAGTCTGACATGACAAACTCCAAATCCATCTCCACAAAGTTACATTAATGTCGTTTTTTTAAATAAAAATGTAGATTAAAAAGTCAGAATTATGAGATACAAGTAAAATAAAATAGCCAAGATTGATATAAAAAAAAATACGTGATAATCAAATGTGTTAATGTAATTAATACTAGATTAAAAATCAAAATGATGGCATAAAGAGTATAGAATTTTTTTCAGTTTAATCTTATTCAAAGAACATAAATTGATCAAATTGATTTAAGAAAAACAAATTAAAATGAACAATATTAGACTAATACTGAAATATTATAATATAACATATAACATATGGAATGAAATAAGTAGATTATAATAGGATTAAAAAGTAAGAGATGAGACAACAATATGATAAAATGTCATCTCATATTTTTTTAATTTGATCTTGTTTTAGGAACACACAATTGGCCAAAAATAGGGAAAACAATTAAAAATGAGCAAACCTTTTTGCTAATCTAATACAATATTTTTCTTAATTTTGGGTTAATTGTATAAAAAGAAGATCATTTCACTTCTTAATGTTTCAGCTGTGGTCTGATGAGGGTTTTTCTTTTTTTCAATTTCCTCCTGGATCCTGTCCTTCAGAGGGTTAATGCTGCACATGTGTGTCTGTCAGTCGGCGGCCTGGCGATCTGCAGCTACTTCAGAGCACATTCCAGATGAAAGACACACACACACACACACACACACACTCCACTCACTCCTCAGCCTGGATGGAGTCCACCGGAGCCACGTAATTACTGGGAATGTAGCCACTGCCACCGGTGGTGAGGGAGCGAGCGTCCCACCAGTCGCCTTCCCTGGAAGGGAGAGAGATAGAGAGAGAGAGAGAGATAGAGAGAGCAAAACCAGAAGAAGCACATTAGGACACGTTTATTCCATGAGAGCTGACATGCTGTCCTCATCTGAACACATCAAAGCCTCCACCACACATATGGAAAACATATAGGATCAAGCAAAGTCCAGGACAACATGTGGCTCCACAAGCAGCAACCCATAATAAAAACTGTTTAAACACATGTAAACAGTGGGAGAGCCAAGAGGAAACCAGAGCTACGTGAAAGGATCGCAAATCATCAAGGAAACGTTCTGTCGAACCGAGCGTTATTTCCTCCATAAATCACCCAAAATATGAAAACATCGTAGGGGAAAAAAAAATGTGAAAAAGAGTGCGGGAGCAGCAGGGAGCGGCGCGTCTTCCCTCTGATGTCCTCCGAGCATCCTCCCGCTCTCACCAGCTGCTCCCTGCAGGCCCGGGCATCCCGCGCCGCACCTGCACGCGCTTTCATCTGTCCAGACGCTCAGCTGCTCAGCCACCAGCTCCCTCCTCTCCTCACATCTTTTTTTTTTGCTTTCATGTTCCCACATTTCTGACGCACATTTGAGCTCAAGACGCCCCTCTCACCCGGTTCAAATCTTCTTTTAAAAGCTGAGATGCACTTTATTTGTCCACATTTGAAGTACCTAGAATGTTAGTTGATTTATTGAGTGTTAGCAAAATACAAACTCTTTTAAGTTCTGAATATGTAGATTTAATATTGTGAGAATAGTCAGTCATTTCATTTTCTACACCCACTTATTCCTCATTAGGGTCACATGGGTCAGCTGGAGCCAATCCCTGCACATTACAGGTAAGAGGCAGGAATACACCCCAGACAGGTACCAGCCTATCATGGTTACCAGAATAAAGTTGTGATAATATGAGAATAAAGTCATGATGTAAGAATAAAGTTGTGGTGTCAAGTGGTAATATATTGAGAATAAAGTGGCAATATGAGAATAAAGTTCTGATATTATGAGAATAAATTTATAACATGAGAATAAAGTCGTGGTGTTAGAAAAATAGAGTTGTGATTTTATGAGTATAAGGTTTTAATTTTATGAGAATGAAGTTGTCATATTATAAGACTAAATTTATATATATATATAAAAGTATATATATATATATATATAAACAAGGGATACTACTGTGTGTAGTGATCCTACACTTCTATAGGTGAAGTGATTATTTATCCATTTATTTCCATTTCTCTCACTCTGACAGAATCCCTCCGTCTCGTCTCTGTGCTTCACACACGTCAGTCTGAGGCTCCTGAAAGCCGAGCTGCTGCTGCTGGTGCTGCACCATCATTACCGATGCTTACGCATCAATACACACACACTAACACACGTGTATCCCCCCCCCCCCCGTCACTGTCACTCAGACACGCTGGCTGCACCACCCGCTGCTTGTTTCTGCCACATCCCTCACACAGCAGGAGGGACTGCCTCTGTGTGTGTGTGTGTGTGTGTGTGAGGGATGCTCGCGGCCCTGTGAAAGGGAAGTTGAGAGTCTTTTGCGATTTATTTCCCTGAGAAACTAATTATTGGAGGTGTGAACAGTTACAAGAGGGATATGTATAAAAATCTTGCACTTGATTGGACAGTAAGAAAATGGGTGGAGCGTAGCATTTAGTATGGTACAGATTTCTTTTAGGAATAACTAATAACAGTTGATTGGCATACACACACACATATACATATATATATATAGTCACAAGATTAAAACTGGGACAACCTTTTTGTTCATTTCATGGGGTCTTTAAAGACAGAAAGAGATGGGAAGAGGGAGTGAGTAGAGGAGGGGAAGGGTGAGGGGGGGTCCTTCATTAATGCTGAATAAAGCCATGATAGGGGATCGCCTGGGGACCACATCCCAGGCAGAAACAGGCCTGCTTCTCTTTGTTCATGAAGGTTCCCCCTTCGGAGGGGGGAGGAGGAGGTGGGGGAGGGGGAGGGGAGGGGGTTGTCGGCATTCTGGGAGAAAGGTGGTCTTTGCAGGGTTCCTGCACGCTTTCCATTTCAAATTTCCACACTTCCATGTAGATTTTTCCTGTTTTTTTTATTTTCTTCTCAGTACTTTCTTAGTTGACTCATACTCACCATTCGGCTAGGTGATGAGTCAATTTCATTGACAAATCTGGAAAATTTGCATTTTCCACATACAATTATGAAGCAATCTGAAGCTTCTCTCATCACTTTTCAGGATATTACTAATTCAGCAGTAAAAATGCATAAAAATGCACTAATTCGACAAATAAATTCTTAATCAATCAATAGCAAATGGACCACCAATCAGTTATGAGGACAAATTTCTGTCCATTTTCCCTAAACTTACAATTAAGAATTTATCTTTATACACATCTTTTATAAATCGGAACCAAATGTGTGTTGAAAAAAGTTCAAATTATTTCATTTTCCTGGCACCTGTGCAGCTTAGTTTATTCACTGTGTCCTCACGTTTCTTCAAGTTTCCTCATGCAGAAAAAATGTTCAATTTGTGATGTTGTGTGCAAGTCAAGGACATCACTGCATTATCTTTTTTAACTTAAGGCTACATTCAGACTGCAGGGATTAATGCTCATTTTGGAGTTTATTGTGCAATCAGATTTTTCTTTGGGGTCGTTCACATTTCCAATTAAACGTGACTTGTCTGTGACCTCCAGTGTGAACTTCTGAACACCTCAAAAGTGTCATTCATTAAAATACTGAATTGTATATTATAGAATCCTAACAGAGTCTGAAATAGTTTGAAAACATCTTTTCTTTTCTGAACTCTTTTTCTTTTTTTTCCCAGACCTGGAAATGACTGAAATCAAATTCCATTCTTTTCCATATTTGCGCAGGAAGCCTGAGTGCATGTGTGTGTTTGTGTGTGTGTTTAGTGGAGACATCAACAGATGGGTGGGGAGGGCCCAGTCTGTCCCACTCACTCCTTTGTCTCCACAAACTAACCCCAGAAAACAACAAATCGTAAACAGAAAGCCTCCCTCCTGACCCCAAGCGCATCCACACGGCTGCTGAGGATTGTGGGATACGGGGCCGTGTGGACCGAGAGGAGTCACACTGGCCCTATTAACAGCTGAACCACGAATACTTCATTCACTCACAGCGAGTACTTGTAGTATTCACAGCCACAGATGAGATTGACGAGGCCGAGATGGAAGATACTTCTAAAAATGACCAGGGGAGGAGAATTATTTTAAATAAGCTTATTCCACTGGCTGATCATTGTGCTTATTTTGGTCAATTTAATCTTGTTTTCCTAAAATATGAGGTAAAAGTCAAAACATGAGATAAGAAAATCAAGCTATAGGATAAAAAGTCAAACTTTAAAGATAAGAAAGTTACATTTATCAGATAAAAAGACATCACATAAAAAAGTCTAAATTATTAGATACAAATGTCAAAAATGTAAGATAAAAGTCCAAACTATAAAGCAAAATCATTAAAAATATAACGTTAAAACGTTAAAAGAATTAAGTTAAGTAAAAAGAAAGTTCAAGATATATATATATATATATATATATATATATATATATATATATATATATATAAAGCCAACATTATATTAAAGAGTCTAAATTATAACAATAAAATATGAGATTTAAGCACATCTATGAGATGAAAAAGTAAAAAAAAAAAAGAGATAAAAAGTCACAAATATGAGATAATAGGACATCAATATAATAATATGTCAAACAATATAATTGTAATTTTTTTCTACTTAATCATGTTTTAAAGACACAAGGTTAAGTTGACCAAAATTAAGAAAAAAATTTAAAAAATAAAATAAAATCAGAACTATGATCTGCACTGAAATAAGATAATTCTGGTCCAAAAAGTAAGAGACCACTGGTGTCTGTCAAGTCACTTCCTATTTTGGTTTTCTCCCCCCCTGGGTCCAGCAGGGGTCAGTGTGGCTGGCTGGACCAGCCCAGCACACAGGAGGCTGCTGGGAGTCTGGAGGAGGAGGGGGGGATGCTGTAGATGCAGCTCCGTCTGGCCCCTGCTGAGGAGGAGGAGGAGCAGACACAGACAGAGAGAAGATGATGAAGAGCACAGGCGAGGCCGTAACGACGCCTTCTTCCTGCCCTGGCCTCGCGCCCAGCAGGCGGCGAGGTGTGTGTGTGTGTGTGTGGGGGAATGTGTGAGACGCAGGCGCTGGGACAGGATGCTGCCTGGGCGTGGTGAGGAGGAACAGCACGGACCTGCTGAGGCTGAGCTGATAACACACACACACGTGTACGGAGACTGGGGCACTGCCTGTAGAAGTGTGTGTTCCTGGAGAAAAGTGGAACCTGGAGCTGATTGTTCATCACTGTTCACATGGTGTTAGAATAGGCAAATTGTGCTCTGGGTCACACATGCACTCACGTAGAGAAAAGGAGAGACATGCAAATACAGTTATTGTAGGAGAAAAGGCTACAATTTATGTTGAAAGTTCAGATGTCAATGTGAATAACAAATTTATAATTGTGTTGTTAGGCCAAGTTAAAACAGACTAACAATAAATGTTTTATCTGTATATTGTAACAGCCTGGCCCTGTTACTTTTATGTGTGTTAATAAATAAATCAATTTAGGCTCAGTTTGCAGCAATATCACCTAATAATATTTCTTAATTACATTTTTTTCTTAATTTTGGTCACTGGTACTTGGTTACAATTAAGTGGTATTTTTTTCCTGAGTATGTCCATCTGAGGCTAGTTTATAAGATACATTACACTCAATATTGAATTATTCAGGCAGTCATATATTTTCTATACCTGCTTATTCCTCATTAGGGTCACATGGTCAGCTGGAGCCAATCCCAGCACATTACAGGTGAGAAGCAGGGACGTTATTGCAGTGTGGGGGCTCAAATAAAATATGATAAAATATGATATTACTATTCACTATTTCTTATAACTAAAATACAGTGTAAAACTGACATTTTATATAAATTAAAAATAAATAAATTAAATGAACTAAATGCCCTGGATTTCAATACTTAGGCCGTGTTCAGGCTACTCTACAGTGATGTGCCAGCCAGGACTTCAGCAGGATTTCAGAAATGCAGCTGATGAATCTGTGTTTGCATGTTCTGCCGACAGCAAGAGACTCTTTAAAATCCCAGCTTCGTGAGCCTTTCTCCTTCAAACGTAATAAATGTATTTTTGCATGTGAAAATGTGGATTAACTTGAATTAAGATAATAAGATATTCAGGAAAATTATATTCAATAATAAATCAACTGTCCAATTGCTCTAATAAATTACCATTAAAACATAAAAAGTACCGTATTTCTGTCAGTAAAACACAGCTTAAAGCCTTAATTTTAGGTAAAGTGTGGTGTATTTTAGGAGCTTGTTTAAATGCTAAATGAAATTTCCTATACAAATGTATAACCCATGCTATAATAAAAACAATTTGATCATAAAAATCTATTCATTTTTAAATCATGTAAAAGGTGACCTACACATTTTATACAGAAACAAATCTGTTATTTATTAGTTGGTTTACGGATATGCTGCTTATAGCCTGAAATGAGAAGCAGCACCTGTCACATCCCAGCTGTGTGTGTCTGTGTGTCTGTGTAGGTATCAGGACTGTGGTTCCTGGTTTATTGCAGGGATACGTTCTAAAAATAACCTGCAATAGGAGAAATCCGTGAAGTAATCAGCTTTATTTTTTCCTTAGACAGGCATTAACATTTCACTCAAATTTCCCTCTTGTTTAAACCTTCTCACCGTTCACACTTTGACGACCTGATGTTATTTTTTCTCCATCTTTATTAAACAAATCTGAACTTCTACCTTCCTTCCGCATGTCCAGAAGTCCAACTTTTTCTGGGTGTGACCACAGGTGAAATTTGCATTGCAGGTTGTTTTAATGGACATTCTGAGGTTTTTCGGGTAGAAGACTTACAAACTTACAGCACTTCAGAGACACAACTCTAGCTATAAACATTTCTGTAAACCTGGCGGACATAGTGGACATAGTCCCTCATCCAATCAGGACGCAGAACGCAATGCATGTTCATACTGTACACTGTTAAAAAAAACATGCAAAAAAAATCAGTGAAACAGCGAGGCCGTGCACTGCTACAGAAACCCAAACAAACAGAGGCCTGGTCCAGCAGCCCCGTGCAGACAGAGAGAAAATGAAAACCATCCGCAAGCTGAGGCCAGGACGGTGAAAACACACACACACACACACACACACACACACACACACACACACACACACACACACACACACACACACACACACACACACACACACACACACACACACACACACACTGGTCGTCTGCAGTTCTGCTGACTGGGAGAAAGAGCGGCCAACACCAGCGTGGGCGTAACAGGGCACTTCCTGTTCCAGTTCAGAGGGATGTCTTGGAGGAGCACCGCACTCGCTGCTGGCTGCAAACGCGGCTCCACCCTGAAAAGCCTTAAAATAAACTGTGTTCATTGCTGATTGTCGCACTGCACGCTCAAACCGCCACTTTCGCCCCCGTTTGGGAATGTTTTGCGCCCTCTAATACAGGCACCCTGTAAAAAAACCCTGAGGTAGCAATGGTCCAACATGCTGTTTTATAGGCTGAAGTAAATAGATGTATTTCGGGCCCGAGCATCACTCCAGATTATAAAACCAGCCACCTCAGAAACACACACATTCCCGCAGTGCACACACACATTCTGATAAGCAGCCACTGCGACTTACGTGCTGTTGATAATCTGGAACCTTTCTCCTTTCCTGAAGCTGAGGTCGTCTTCTGTCCGAGCCTCATAGTCGTAAAGTGCCACAAAGAGGGTGACTCCTGCAGGGGGGGGGGGAGGCACAGCGTCAGCACCCGGCGGATTAGTGGGAGAAAACCCAGCTAAGACTCACACATGAGACCCAATCTGGTTAGAATGGAAAGTCAGTTGTGTAGGACTGATTGGGACCTTATTATATTTTACAGCTGATCACTGATGCACTGCAAAAAAAAAACGACATCTTACCGAAATATTTTGTAATTATTATTACGATAATGAGCAGAATCTTGAATTATGATATCCCATTGGCAGATTGGTTTAAGTATTTCATGTTTTTCAAAATCATTTTAGATAAAAAAGGCCAAAATATAAGCTAAGAGGCTACATTAAAACAGAAAGTCTAACAATTTTAATCTTATTCCAAGAAAAAGAGACTAAATTGACCAAAATAAGGAAAAACTGATCCGCCAATGGAGAGTATGCAGAGTAAATAACTGGCGCATGAATGATATTGTTGTATCTATGAATTCACTTTTAATTAGAAAGTTTTAATTCAACCTTTAGTTAAATTTTTTTTTGAGTTTTTGTCGTGGCCGCTGTGTGAGCAACAGGAAACATGACTACCGGTACCTCACTTAACGGCTGCTGCCATACATGTCTCTAATGAGAAGGAATTTATGAAAATCACACATCATGCCTTTAAATATTGAGTGAAACATCTCCACAACCACTTAGTGGAATGACACAGATGTTCACGGATCCCACAGGATGTTTCCTGATGACTTCCATGACCCTTGACTTTTCCTCTAGTGCCACTACCAACCATTGAATAGCATGGCGGAGGACTCTCAAACTAAAAATGCTTTAAACAAAGTACGTTTGATTCGCCTCACATCTTGGATATGTCACGTACTGGGGGCTGTGATCATTTAGTAACTTTCCTGACAGTAAGACAGTCACTTTATACGGTGGTTGGCCAAGGTGTGTTGGAGAGAACGCGAGCGTACTGTAAATGACTACAAAGACCTCCAAGAAGCATCAGACACTTGGAGAGAGAAAGCAGTTTTTTTTTTCTTTTGCGCGCCATAAATAATTGATGTGACCCGTCGTACCACCTTGTTAGTGTCACGAACACTGAGGCTCCTGGAACCTTTTGCTCGCTGTGATCCATCACACCCTTTCTGTGGCGGAATTAGCTCGGCGACGGCGTGAATAACCTTTGCGGAAATCTGAATTCTTCCCACAAAGAGGCCACGTCTCCCTCTGCTAATGTGACTGATGTTGCCCTCGTTGCAAAGTAAAAAATTAAAGGACAGTAGGAATATGTCCTCACCCTCACACTCCTACTTGTTGTCTGCAAGAACAAGAGAGAAAGGGAATTGTGGGATGTTTAACAATATAAAATAGAACAAAATTAGGTGTTGGATCTCAGGAGCCAAGATAAACCACAAGTGTCCAAGTCTGGACTCGATTCAATGGTAAAATGACTTTTCCATCATTCTAACCAGTGAATAAACACACGTTTTCGCTGGTTGACTCGTGTCGAAACCAGCCCGCAACCATTCCAGTGGCATTGGGAAGTTGCGGCGCTGCCCCCCCCCCCTTTTTTCCGCAAAATGTTTTTCACTTGTCTGAAGCAAATCCGGCTCCTGTGCCGCACGACCCTGGCGGTGATGTGAAACGCAGCCTCGCGGGAGAGCCGGAGGGCGCTTCGGAAATTTAACAATCCAGAGAAGCCGGGATCTTGGCATGGTGTGGATCCAGTTTGACCCATCAGACAGGCCAAAGCCTCCCAATGTGAAGGCCTTTTTCTAGCTTTTCCTTCCACAACCGCCTTCAGCTGACAGAACAGGGAGCATTGTGGTGGAAATAAAGCAGACGCTGCATTTTAGATCCAAGGCTTCACCGCACAATTAAAGTTTGCCCATGCTGTTGCCCCTGTAGCGTGATGCTAACAGACTGCAGGAAACAGGGTAGAGCATGCAGGTAGAGCTTCCAGGAGTTAGAGATCTATCATCTGCAGGATGGATGGGAATGTCCCAGTTATTGCTGTCAATCAGATACAACACGAGCTCAAATATTCAAGACCTATCAGACCTGGTGAGATAACGTCTTCCTGGAGGTCACCAACCCTCCACAGCTCCTTGGACTCTAATAAAATATCCATTACACCACGTCTTCATAATCACCTTAATGCTCTGTAGACAAACTGGATGGTAACAGGTCTACATTAGGAGGTTTCTTTTGGAAGAAAAGCTTGGTTTTCATGCACAGGCAGGTGGAAGCTCAATATTTGGCCTAGAGCAGCAACTCAGAGTCGAGTGTTATATTTAGGATCAATGTTCATCTCCATCCTGACATGTGTTTGAGTCAAACGATTCTAATTTTGGGTGGAGCCGGAGTGTGGAGAGAAGAATCTGAAAGCACAACGAGCAAGTACATAACGTTAAAGCTCGAGAGACATGGAGTCTAACATTCCTATCTGTACCAAAGCTTTTAAGCTTGACATATTTCCATAACTGTCACCACGGCACATGTTGGAATAGATGAATGTCGCCCACGTGTTTTTCCAGAAAACTTGTATTGACTTGTTATTCCTGGAAAGAGTTTTTTTCCCCTAAACTTGTGGATTTTTTGGGGGGGATCAGAACAGAATCCTAAGATACTTCAGCGCAGTTTTCTCCATCAGGAGTCATGTCCCATCATCATATTGACTCTAATGAAAGTTTCTTTACAGCTTGAATATCTGATTTGACTTTGGCAGCATATGCAGCCTGACGTGGCCCAACTCAGATTTTTTTTTCTGTTTCTGATCATTTAATGACACCAATCTGATTTTTTCCAAATGCGACACAGGCCACCTGGATATGTCCTAAAGCTGATTGATATCTGATCGTTTAACATATGACTTTAGTCTAAATGGCCAGGTCTCGATCATTCAATCTACACGTCATCAACAATCGTCAGAGTCACTATGCTGAGCCAAAGTATGAAGCTGAAGAAATCAACAACCATGGCTAAAAACCTTGTTCTTTTCTTCCTTAATCTCCTCGTCAAAACAAATATGTCGTACATGTGCTGGCTCCAGTAGGACTAGCAACTTTAAAATGGCCAGATGCTCACCGCTAGCGTCCATGTAAACCATACTTCTGTAAACGTTGCACGCTTGCTGTTTGACGCCGTTCTGTCCTCCGATGTGCATGCAGGACACTTTTGAGATCACATACAAGTGACAACAACTTTGTCGCCAAAAAATTGTATGTCCCAAAAAATTGTATGTCCCAAAAAATCTGAATTGAGCCATGCAGTGTGAGTTGTAGACTTTCTTTCAAGGACAGCATGTTCCCAGATTAAATTACCTCTGTAAATGTTGTTACACAGATGACACAATGAGTGAAAATGCTAAAACATGACCAACTCGACCCTTCTAATCTCTTATTTGCTTCGCCGGGTGAGGGAACCCATCAGCGTTGGGATAAAACAAAGGAAGCACTCAAAGTGCCGCTCAGGACCCGAGGTGACTGCGGCTGATTCATGGCTCTCTAAGCGTTTGACAAACGGAAGTTGAATGGGGCACTTCTTCAAAGTCCACTTAGGCCCTCTTGATCACACTTATTCTCTTCAGACGCTCGCCGGGTGAAAGCTTTCTGGGAAACGTTTAGACATGAGGAGGGCTAATCAAGGTCTGGTTGATGGGATGAGAGATAAGAAGAGACCTGTTGCTGTTCCTGCGATAAAAAAACAGAGTGTACAGTAGCCGGGGTTCAGAAATGTTCCGACACTCGGCAGAAAGGTCAGCAGAGGTGGGCGCCAGATGTATAAATGGCTCTATTGATTCCTTTTCAGAATTGGCCGGCAGGATCCTCCTCCAATTAGTTCCATAAGGTCACGGGAGTAGCTGTGAATTTTCACTTGGGAAAAAATCACATCAGCGAAAGATCAAATGATAATCAATAAAATGTGTGATGCCAGCTGTGATCCGCTGCACTGCAAACAAGCTGCTGTGTTACAATGTATAAAAGATAAAATCTTAAAAAAGTAACAAATATCATGTTTTTTTGGTTAAAGAGAAATAAAAAATTGTGAGTGAAATGATCTGTCTATCTTGACTAAGTCTGGTTTAAATGTAATGTCAGATGTGTAGAATTGAATGCAAACATATTTTACAAATGATAATTGACGTATTGCAAGAAAATGAAATTATATCAGAGGGGAATATCTTGTATTTACTACAATTAGTCCAATATTGAGTACAATTATCTTATTCCATGGCAGATTGTTTAAGATAAAAATCCAAAATATGAAATAAAAAATTGAATGAGATTAATTGTATGACAAAAGCATAAAATGATTTGAGATATTATAATACCAATACATAATAATATTTATAACATAATACTGTCCAAATGGACCCTTCGGATGTCTATATATATGTATAAAGTAAAATTGATAAATTGTGGGTTTGGAGCTCTCACACTGCAAAAAAATAAGGCAAACGTATTGTCTTTTTGGTAAAATTCGTCTAATATTGAGGAGAACAATCTTAAATCATCTTATTCCATTAGCAGATGCAGTGATTTAGGAGTTCAGGTTTTAAGTTTGCTTTTTCAAATTTTTTGTCAATTTAATCCTGTTTACTTTACATAAAAAATGAGCAAAGAATATTAAAAAAAGTAAAAACTATTCATTAAAATTCAATATTATAAGTTAAATAAAATAATAAATACTACATAAAAAATATAAAAAAGTCAAACAGTGTAATCTTAAATCCTAAATTGATGCAGTTAGATAAATTATCTGCCAATTAAATTAAATAATTTAAGATAATTCTACTCAATATTGGACTAATTGTACTGAATACAAGATATTTCCCTCTGATAAGATTCCATTTTTTTGCAGTGTATAACAGAGGTTGGGGAGAGAAGGCGGCTAACGTCCAAAATTTTCCCCACCAGGAGAAAATTAAAAAGCTTTAAACCCCTCTTTGCTCCTCTGCCACTGTGTGGATTTGGATTATATGGCGCGGAAAAATAATCCGCACTTTTAAGGGACGGGACTCCCGCTAAGCGGAGTGGAAGCGTTGAGTTCCTCTGCCGAGCGGCGCGGGCTCAGCCCAGCATAAAGGAAATCCTGAGTCGGAGTATTCCCTTCCTAAACAATGAGGCCGGCCCACAAAGCCCCGCGCTAATGCCGGCCGGACGTTCCTGCCGGGGCCGGGCCGGGGTCGGCTGCAAGGTGACGGCTGCATGGGCCCGGGACGCCGTAGGAAGGCTCCAGCTGCACAAAGGAGCCTTCACAGAGGTGTGCGTGTGCGTGTGTGTGTGTGTGTGTGTGAGGGGGGCAACGCCGCGACTGTTAAGAGAAACAACCTTCACATCGCTTTCTTTTCCGCTACTGACAAGTAAAAACTTGTTTCTTTAGGGAAACCAAAAACAAATCTCCAATCTCCAAATGAGTGATTTCCCTCTCCGTGTTGCCCACAGCGAACCATCTATCTCTCTTAGCCGTCCTCGTTTTTTTGTCCTCGCACTCGATCTATCAGGGGAGTCAAACTTAATTCATCACCCACGTCCAGTGCAGCTTCAGGGGGCTGGACCAGTACGGATTTACATATAAATAACACCCACAAACTTATCTTCCCTTTTATGTAAAGAAATACATTCTACAAATTTACATTATTAACCTTTCATTTACAAAACTGGACAAATAAAATAAGAAATTTGAAAATTGTAAATATTTTACCCTTTGAGGCCTGAAAGATTCTCACATTCACATTTCGGTTCTGGCCCTCTTGACCTCCTGATTTACAGGATAATTCAGGGGGGCAGCAGTAATGAATGGCTTTGATTCTGCTTACTTAGTTACCCAGGAAATAAAGGGGAAACCTCTCTGGTAAATTTTTGCAACCTTTACCTAAACCAGTGCTTCTCAACTTTTTTCTGTTGCGCCCCCCTCATGGAAGAAGAAAACATCTCGCACCCCCCGCACAACTATAAATAGTATCATTTGTTTATAAAATTGTTATAAGTACCTCTGCATAACACTGTATCCTTATTAACGTATAATAGAATAAAAAAAGAAAGAAATATGGACCAACTAACAACAAAGAATAGATTTACTAACTAACAGAAAAGATTTAAAGTGCACCTGAATTTCAAAAATAAAATAAAATTCTTAATGAAACATTTTTTGACTGACCGTGTCAAACCATATGATACTGAAAAATAAAGTGACAATGTGAAAATCGTCTTATCAGCGTGATTGGGGTGTAATGTCTTTAATTTCTTTGTCTTCACGCTGCCACATTTTAGACAGTAACACACTGGTCTTTCACAGTGAACCAAGTGCTACAGATGCTTCGTCAGATTTCCTCATCTTAGCTTTGGGAGACTTTCGTTTGTCTCTTTATCTCCGTCTCTCTCCGCCTGTCTTCTCATCCCTGGTAAATATGTTTTCAGGGTGTCACTTGAGAGTCTGCTATACTTTGTGTCTACACTTCACACAAATACACCTACACCACCAAGAGACCCCTAATGTAGTGGAGGTGCAATTGCATTATATTTTAGTACAGTAAAAAAAATAAAATAAATAAAAAATAAAAAAACATGTTCCCCGAGGTTGTTCCCCCGACGGAGCCTGGCGCGCCCCACTATTTGAAAACCACTAACCTAAACTAAGTACAGTGTTTTCCCAACAGTTAGCTGTTGATGTCACTATCAGAGGTGTCAAATAACACACACACACACTTACTAATGCAACTAATCACTATTCTGAAATTCACTTAATCTATTGATGCTGTAAAAATGTTGACCACTGTTTTCCCAAAGCTGAGGATTCAACTTAAAATGTCTTTTTTTAACCGGATCAACAGTCCACAATCGATAGATCATTAATTCACTTTTATAGAAGACTAAAGAAATAAAATAATTGAGAAGCTGGCACCAGAGACATTTTCTTCTTATATGAACCAATTAATAAAAGTCAGTCAGTGATTAATGTAAAGTTGGCCACTAATCAATTTATTGACTCTTTCAGCTCTAATCTAACCTAGTTTAATATTTAAAGCGTTAGGCTGGGGAATATACTGAAAATGCCTTTACTCAAAAATATGAGAAAACAAGTCAAAATATAAAACACAAAGTCAAAAACTAAAGTTCCAGAATATGAGACGAAAAAATGAAAAACTTGAAGACACATATGAGAAAAAAAGTCAAACAATGTAAACATTGACACACAACACACAATCAATTGCCCAAAATGAAAATAAGTTAAATTATCTGCCAATGGACATTTACTATATATCTAGATAATTCTACTTAATAATAACTAATTGTACCAAAAACAAGATTGTTAAGATTCATTTTTTTTTAAGTGTAGCACTTGTAGAATTCATGAAAATGTAATTAAGTCCACACATTTAGATTGGGCCATGAGCAACTTATATTTCACCCCTACATTTTCCTACATGTATGAATCATAAGGCTACAACAGGATCTGCACCAATGACTTCCACCAGCTAACTTCTGGTAAGCCCTAAGACAGGGGTCACCAACCCTGGTCCAGGAGGGCCAGTGGGGGTGCAGTTTTTTGTTCAAAAGAAGCAGCAACACATCTGATTCTACTAATGAAGGTCCTTAGCAAGGGCAATAGTATTTGATTAGTAGAATCAGATGTTGCTGCGTGGTTGAAACAAAAACCTGCACCCACAGTAGCCCTCCAGGACCAAGATTGGTGACCCCTACCCTAGGATAACTGACACTTTGATAAATGTTTGCAAAAGAATGGATCAAATTCTAACAGAAAATCCAGCTATTCTGAGGAAAATGAGAGGTTTTTTTTATAATTTAGAAAAAGTAATATGGGTCAACAGACTCCAGTGCTAGCAGCTGGTTGGATGAGGGAGGGGGATCTCAACCCAGAGGGGGGAACCTCAGCTCCACACAAGCATGAATCATTGTTTTAGGCAGCAACCCTCTGGATTTGTTGACTTATGGAAGAGCGACCAGCGACTTGAACGTACCTGTCCCCCCACGGGTCCTCAGCGTTCCAGTGTGCGAGGACGTGTTGACCCCCCCGAAGACGGTCATCCCCTGTCCGACGGGGGCGTGGAAGTTGTTGTAGTTGGGGATGGCGGTGACCCCGAAGTTGGGGTAGTGCTGCGGCGTGGGGTCGGCCCCATAGCGGTAGCCCGCTCCCTGGGAGATGCTGGTCTCTCGCTCGTCCGTGAGTTTGGTTGCCTCTTTATCCTTGCATTGCACACAGCCCATTATCTATAATCTGTGGGCGACACGGAAAGGAAGAAAAACGTTAGAACGGTTTAACATTGAGCTTCTGGTTGACTTCAGAGAATTGTAGAAGAGAAGCAATGAGGATCTTCAATGTCTCATTTGAATCATAACTTAATGAACATGAGAGTGGAGGATTCCACCAACAACATGGGCCCATGGTCAGTTTTCTGATATGTGAAAATGTGCACCAAAAAACAATATGTGGCCAATGCCAACTGCTCATTCAACTAACATTTCATTGATCAACAGGAGCCACTAATAGCCACTCAAACACCAAAACAATCGTTGTGCAAATTTTTTCTAAGTGGGCATCCAAAGGTTAATGGGTTTATCCACCCTACAACCAAGTTTCATGAAAAATCATTGAGGTGTTTCTTCCATATTCCTGTTCACGGATAAACAAATGGGACTTGGGAAAATAATCCTTGCAAAGGTAGCGAGAGATGCAACATGATAATGGGCACAAGCGAAGCCTTAATGCAGAAAACACACTTCACTTCTATAAAATAAGCCTGAATAGTGTATCGATTAGTTGAACCATGTTACTTGGAAGGAGATCGAGTGGACGGAAAAAGCACTCGGCCGTACACACACACACACACACACACACACACGAACACAGCTGAATTCATCACTCCGGTCAAGGTTTTCTCTCCACGCTGCTTTCTGTACAGATGACATCTTCTCCTGATTAGCGCTGTGTTCTGAGTCTCTTTTTTTCTAGCCCGACACGCAGCTCGGTCTCCGGATGACTCACACAAACAGTGCATCTCTTTCATGGTCAGCAGGAATAACACTGATGTCAGGGAGGCCGGGGGCCTGGAGAGAGAGGGGGAGGGGGGCCTGGAGAGAGAGGGGGAGGGGGGCACTGGAGCTGTCAGCATCGCTCTGTTGATCTTAACGGGGAGCGGTGGGAGCACAGCGGCGGCGACTCGGGACGCTGGTTTGATCACGGCGGACGACAATCAAAGTCAGACGTGCAGGCAGTGAAGCTCTTCAGCTGCCTTCCATGTCAGGAAGCTAGAAATCCAAAGACTGGAATTCCAAGCTGCTTATACAGCTATAAAGGGCCTAGGGTAATTTTCTACATGTCAAATGTCACAATATACCCTGACCTACTGTGAGTACATCCCTTGTTTCACTGCTTTTCTTACTATGTCACGTGACATTTATATATGTTCATACATGAATTATCTCTCAGGCTTATGTAACCACATAGGCAAACTAGGCCTAAGCTGCCTCAGGCCCACAGCTGAAAGGGGGTCCCCTTATAACAACTAGTTATGTGTGCAAATAACAGCAGTTTTGTGAGCGTGGCATTGCTTCCTTAAATTCTATGACCAAAAATCACAATGACACTATTATCTCAATGTGGATTGAGATTCATTCTAGGAACCTTCCATCTATTTGTTCATATTGGAGGTGTGGTTTGTGAAAGCCCTGAGCTGTTTATTGGGTGCTATGAATGTCTGTCAAATGCATCTGTACGTATCTCGTAGTGAATATCGTATCAAACATACATATGTTCCGCGATTGGCACCCTAGCTGAGGGGAAAATTAGGTCCTCGGTGTCCAGACTGAATTTCCAAAGCGAAGTGAAATTCACATGCAATAAAGGATGGGAATACCCAGGCTACCCCTCCCTTATAATAGGACAGCAGCAACCAAGCCGCAATGCAAAAGGTTTCATCATGAAGAAAGAGAAGAGAAAAAAAGGAGGTAGGGAGAAAAGAAAGAAAACAGGACATACAAGAATTAAATCCATTCATGTAAGAATTCTTATTCTCTCTGATCTTGATCATTGCATGCATTTCATTAATTGATTTTGAGTTTCCTCTGTCTCAATTAGATGAATTACTTTCACTTTTTGAAACGGATTGCTGACGTAAATAAACTTCCACCTGATATTTTAATTTATTGTCTGAAGGAGTAAATAACTGAAAAATATATATTAATTTCCCTTTGCACTTGGCTATTATAAACTTGACAGATATTATTATGTCAGAAGGTCCATTACTGGTAGACTTATCATTATGAATGACCAGAGGATTGGAGCTTCACTTCAAAGAAAAGGCTTTTAAAAGGTTTGAGGCTTGGACTACAATCTTCACTGGGCCTGGAAATTCAGAAGAGGAGGAGTAAGTTGAGCTGAGGTCACGGAGGTAAAGCAAACACACTCCCAAACACACTCCTTTTAAATTCTTACTATCTCCTTTCGTTTTACATGTCAGAGTCAATTTACTGCTCTCGGGGAGTACTACACAGCCCGTGAAAACAGATGTTTTCTGTGGCTCTGGAGGAATTCAGTCAAACCCGGGGGAACAGAGTTTGAAAGACATGGCTGTTTACCATGCTGGTGCTGGAAGGGTCTAACGTAGAGCGCTACAGAGCTGCCTGTTGCATTGTGGGAAGGGTGCAATGCTATGTTTTTGTAGATTGACTCATACTAGTATGGATGAGTCACTAAAAGAAGGGAGGAGGAAGATTTGATTCGATTTGATTTTCTGCTGGTGGGGCTCAGTTTGTGTGTGTGTGTGTGTATCCTTGAATATAGTGTCTGTCAGAGCTGCTGGGTGCAAACTAACTGGCAATCACAGTTTACCTGCAGCTCCATTCAGTTGAGAAGCAAAAGTGAAGAAATATCCAAAAACATAACAATTAACTAAGTAATTAAAGAAAGTAAGTATGTATGTTAAAATGTGTAACACGCTATTCACAATATTTAGAGTCGATTATAGTGGTCTACTTTATTAGTGCTCCAGGAAATTATTGCACATGTTTTTGTCGTTAAAAAAAGGAAGTGTATGTTTAGGTGTTGAGGTGAGCCTCTACATTTTTTTTTCTCTTTACCTTTGCCATGTTTCGAGAAAAAATAAATGTTCTATATGCATCCTCTCCTTGGAAGACAAACTACTGGTCCAGCCTTTAGCTCCAGTCTGTCCTCAAATGGGTCACTTAAGAATGAATTGTGACTCTGTGCTCTTTCTTTCCCTCATATTCTCTGCTCCTGTCTCCTCAGTCGTCTCTGACTGCAACGAGACGGGATTGTAGGATGGAGCTTCCACAAGATAATCACAAACCGATCTTAAGACAAGAGGCCAAAAAAGATGACAAACAACACATCAGCCTTCTGGTTAAATATCACAGTGGAATCTGCTGTGCTGGTCCTCAGAGGATGAACCCTAGAGGTTGCAATCTATCACTCAAGGGATGGGGATGCTGGTCATCCACCACTTTGGTTGAGGCTAAAATATCACAACTATTTGTGACAGAAATGTGGACATTGCAATCAGTACTAGAATATGACTAATACCAACTATTTTACTGGTGTAACATCAGGTCATAAGTATGATATATGAGTGTGCATGCAGTTATTTTTATGTTGGAAGAACAATGACTATCAGATCAGGCTGTAAGATCTAATTTGTTACTGACCTGATAAAGCCCTGTATGGCTGAAACGGAGGTATGTTTTTTAACTGAATATCCATGAATAAATGAAGGCTTTTTAATCATTACCCTCTATAGTGCCTCCGATTTTGCCCAACATATCTCAACAACTGTTGGACGGATTGCTATGAAATTCCAAAAGCATTCATGGATGGTCCCTAGAGGACCAGGCCTCCTGACCTTGGTGATCCCCTGACTGTTCCTCTGGTGCCCCCATAAGTTCAACTTTTTTTTTTTGCTCTCTACTATATGGATCGCCAAGAAATGCTCTTACACATACAGTATTCCTCGAACACCACAAGCCAGGTGATGTCTATGTCTATGAGCATCTGTGAGACAGATTGGCACAATGACATTTCCTTCAGTCATTCATGATTCCCAGATGAAACATTGACTAATGGTGGGAAGTCCATTTCAATAGAATCAAGTAATATGCTGCATCTGGGCCATGTAGTAAGTATGCAGCATCCTTTATTCCAGTGTCAGATATTGTACATTTAATCACCAGTTTTCATATCTATTTCTGCTTCATTCCTGTTGTGAACATTCATCACACTGTGAGAAGCCTATCTCCTCTGAGGCGTCACTAACAGCCATGTGAAAATGTTCCATCCACTCAAATATGTATGCGATTGAGAACGTAAATCGAGGAAAAATATCCTCGAGGCCAACGCGGGATGTTGCATTTCCAGTCCCGGTCCAAGCTTGATTCATTCTCCAGCCAGCTGAAATCAGCTGTTGATATTACTCATCTCATTAATCATCTGCGTCCAGACTTTGCTAATGACTGGACCGAGAACGCTTCCTCAAATTGGTCTCGGTGCTTATGTTTTGGAACAAACCGGAGAGTGATCACTGTGTCCTGATCGGCCCAAAACTATACATAATACAGTTTGTGGTGGGGTGGCTGTAGCTTAGAGGTAGAGCAGTTGTCCACCAGTTGGAAGATTGGTGGATTGATTCCCGGCTCCTCTAAGTTGTATTTAACACCGATTTGTGAATGTGTAGTTTCCTTTGTGTATCACCACTGCTGTCAGAGTGTGCGAATGGGTGAATGGACACTTGTAGTGTAAAGTGCTTTGAGTGGTCGAAAAGACTAGAAAAGCGCTATATAAATGCAGGCCGTTTACCATTTATAGAGGAGGTGTATCTAGGCTCTTGTTGCACCTTCCAATGTACTGAGTAGTAATTCTGGGGGTTGGCTAACAATGTAAGAATGTAATGAAACTCTGCACTTTTTCCCTCATAGCTTTAACAGGGTAAGTCTTTAATCTTAGAGACTTGTTGACATTTGACGCAGCTTTTTGGGCTCAGATCGCATTCACAAAGTCGTCAGGGGCCCGGGGCGTTTCCCCCGCTCCTCTTCTACCAATCAGCGAGGCCGCGGACTAACACGCCGTGACTGCCTGCTTTCGACATAATTACAGCCTGATCCCTTCGGATGGCACGCTGGTGCAGACAGAGGCTGAGAGGCTGTCAGCGCAATCAAAGGTTGAAGTGGAGGGGGGGGGGGATCTGAATGTATTTTGTGCGTTATGATACCAAGAATGAGCTTTTCAAACCAACTGCCATGTGTTCTCCCATTGTTATTTTTTTAATTATAATAAATAGAATGATCTGCCAATGGAACAATATAGTTCAACGATAATTCTACTCAATATTGGACAAATTATACTAAATACAAGATATCCCCCTCTAATAAAATTTCATTTTTTGCAGTGCCAGTGGGGAAATTCCCATCACATAAGGTGTCCTGGGGCTCAAAACACACACCTCTGCCTACAGGTGCTTGAAGTAGATGTAAAGAGGATCAGGGTGAGCACAATATTGCGCATAATAAACCTGTGCCAATGACCTGTCATCCATACGGCGGGCAGAGCAGAAACGGCCAGCAGCGAACGACACGGCGCGCCTGTTGCCAGGCGCTGTAATCCGGTGAGACGGGCCACAGGCCGGGCAGGCAGGGGGGCCGGGCAGCCGCAGCAACGCCTCACTCAGAGCATCTCTAATCGTGTAGACTGACAGCGGGAGGCCGCTAAACCGCCCTGCGCCCCGACTCTTTACGTAACCTTCGAGTGGCGGGGACAGACCGAATCGAATTTTGGAAGGGGGGAAACAAATGCATTGATCACTCTGAGCCGGATGGAAAGCTGTCCTGTTCCACCCTCAAATGAAAATCTTTGGAGGAAGGATGACGACGAAGCCAGTCAGATACACAGCTCAGCACATTTGAAGCTAAATGTAGATGGTTTTGAAGGATTTTTGATTCCAATTTGGGAAACAGACACACCCGGCATACTATAGGGTTCTATCTATATTAAATTAATTGGAGACAAACACATTAACAGGTCTGTGTATGCATGATTAACTTAATAAAATGAGTCTTGCATGTGTGCGTGTTGACCAGAGGCTGATCCACTTCCGGTTGCATCAGAATCTGTGAATGCACATATGTGTGAACGCTACACTTGTGTCACACAGCAGCAGACAGACGTGCACAAGCTGTAGGTGTGCAACACAGCTCCTTGTTACGTGTGAAATACAAACTGTGCATAACAATGCAAGCATGCATGCACGTATGACAAAATCCATGAAGGAAAACATGCATGCACACACTTGTTAATGTGTGTGTGTGTGTGTGTGTGTGTCTCTGAATAATTTGATATGAATGTAATCTCATACATACACACGCACTTTAATAACTTTGATACCTTCCAACATTACAGCATTACATTCTAATTAGTTTAATGACAAAAGAATCAGACTCTGTGATTTCTTCTATATCACTTATTAAAACATATTTTTTATTAGATTTCATTTTATGTGATGTTGCCATTTTATCTGCATTTTGATTTCATTTTTATATTGCTTTGCTTTATATTTGTGTTTATTTACATTAAAACTATATTGTCTTTTACCTCTTTGCCATTTTTAACCTCCATCATCTTTCGGTATTCTCTCAGGTGTGTCTTCTTCATCTGTTGTCTCGTTGTCTGAGTTTCCTGCTCCCTTCCTTGTTGTCTGTTAGTCAAAGGAATTTGTAAATGCTCTTTTTAGAGGGGCTATAATAATGTATTTAGAATCAAATTAATTATATTATTATTATTATAAGACTGACATGTTGAGTGACTATGAAGTGGAGGATACAGACTTGATGAGAGAAATTATTAATTCTTAATTATCAACCAATCTGCTTTGTAGGTGGGATTAAGAATTGAGTGATGCTATTTTACCGACATACGCATCCGTCTATCTCCACCCACTCCTAGCTAAATCTAAAATAGCAACAAAACATGGCCATAAACGGTGTGTCTATAAGATGAGTGAAGCTGTTGCCACTCAGCGTATTTCTGGTAAATCAACGCCCACGCAGCCTCCATAGAGCCAACAGCAGGAAGTCTTTCTGACTATTAGTCTACAAGTGAGATCCTTTCTGTACTGACACCAACAAAACGAAACTCTTTGTCTTATCCGCCACATCTTACTGTAATAACCATTTACCCTAAATGGTTGCTGAATGAAGTAACTGTTGAAATAATTTAGATATTTGATGCCAATACATGGTAATTGGCAGTTTTTCAATGACGTGCCATCTTGTCGCGTTCTTTAAATCCCTTTCTCGCCTCTTTTTGTTACTATTAGTCAACATTCATCATCAACTATCATAATCAGTGAACCCTGCAGCTGCCCTGATATCACCACAACAATCCAACAAATACCACATCCTGTAATTCGATTACTCACCAGTGAGAACAATCGTTTTAAGCAATCAGATTACTGGATTCAGATTAAATGCGATCTGCCCACAGCGGCGACAGATCTGAGCCCCGTTTGTCCCGATTCTCTTCCTCCCCGGCTCAGAGAAGGGCCCAGCTCATCACTGGCCGTTGTCTTTGTACTGAAGGGTCTTTCATCTCTTTATTTCCCCTCTTCCTTCCCTCCTTTTCATGCCGCCCTTTTCTGCTGACTAATTATTCCTCCTCCGCAGGAAAAAAAACAGAAAGAAAAGGCTGCCACCTGCTCGCTGCAGGGGCTTGTTTTTTTGCTTTCTTTTTACTTCCCTGGTCTTTGGCCTGCTCATCCAGACCCGGCTGACGGGAGAACGAGACCCAAGGAAGCATTTCGCTGTTGTCTAGAACCAACGCGCAATCCCCGCAACATAAATCCCATTTAAGCCGCCAACATAAACACCGCCTGTATCCCCTCCGTGTCCGGCGTCGCGCCTCCCGCGTCTCCCCCGCGTTTCAGCCACTTCCAATGTGAAATCAATGAAACCCTCGGGGGGAAAATCCAATTACAGAGCAGGACATGACCAGTGGCGGAATGGGATCCATAATTAGTCAACGCGTGAGGCTCTGTGTGGAACACTGGGCGGACAAAATTCATTAGGCCTCTTTAATTGGAGCCAAAGACCTAAAGCATGCAGGGCTGCGTGGGGCGTCATTATAAGGAGCTAATGGGATGAAAAGTGATGAGCTCCACTTGAGACCAGGCTAAGAGAGGAGGGGCATTGGTGAGGAAGGATTTGGGTGTGAGGGGGAAGTTGCTCATCCAGAGGCGGGTTCACGTGCCTCTCCGGGTGAATAATTCATGGGGGTGTGTGCCGAAACTGAAGGTACGCCAGGACAGAGGGAGATGCCTCCTCGGCCACATTTATATTTGATGCGGAGGTGGTGGGGCGGGGCTCATTAGCAGCACAGGAGGAGGAGGAGGCCCAGGGCGGATGGTGAAGGAGCTGCTGGAGGACACAGTGACATATCACCCCCCCCCCAACCCCCACCCCCGGTTTTTCCATCCCGGCCCCCTCTCCCAGTCACTGAAGAGCTGGAGCCAGCCCTGGAGAGATGGCGTTCCTTCTGACGGAAAACACCTCCGGCCTGCGAGCGGGCGGAAGGAGGCGGAGAGCTCGACGACTAATTTGTTTCACACAGACAGGGACACACACACACGGGAGATCATATCCTTGACAAGGACACGTTTAACATACTACTAATGCTGTACTTAGAGGGTTGTGCTGCTGGTGCAGGCCAAGGTTATTATCACCAACCAAAACTAATGAAATAATGAACAAAATATTATCGGGTGAGACAAGTGTCTTAAAATTCATAGTATGGAAACGACCTTCTCGCTGAGTCTATCTACGAGACTGATTAGTATCTGCTATACTGGGAAAAAAATGGATTGTGTTTACAAGAAATGTACTTAAAGTCATTACTATATGAACTGACTTGTATCTCCATTAGTACGTCTGTATGAACGAGTAGGCGACTGTTTCCTGTTCATGTTTCGCTCTATGTTACTGCTGTGAAAAATATAGTATAAAATACAAAAAAATGGCTTTACAAAAAAATACCTCACTGAAATGGCAGTGTGTGTTTACAGAATAAACTAAACTTAAAGGTAGAAGGAAAGAGGAAGTCAAAGGGAAGACGAGTTCTTCATTGGAACAAGGTTAAATTCTCATTGTGTAATACTATCATAGACTTTAATCTCACCCTAAAAATAAAAAAACACAATAACTAATAAAACTAAAACCTTTTTTTTTTAAATAAATAAAAAAAATATCAAACCCAATTTAAAAATAATAGAAATTAAACTGAAACTGAAAAAAACAAAAACAAAAAACTATTATAGCCTCAGTCGAGGCTCACTTTACCTGCACAGGAAATAGATTTGGTGTAAATGGAGCAGGAAATAACAGACACATTGAGGCCATGGGTGTGTTTGAAAAGCACTAGTTCTGAGTTGTAACAATTAGTTCATTAATTAATTAGTTTCCAACTATTTTGATAATCAATGAATTAATTCTTCTATAATAGTAAAGCGATGATCTTTGCATGGTGGACTGTTGGTCTGGACAAAAAAAAGATGTTTTAGGTTGTATCTTTAGCTTTGGTTAGGCAAACCGTGTCCAGCTCTGTTTGCTGCAAACACTCACATGTTTCATATCTGGCAGCTGCAGCTTAACCTGATGTGACCCAGCAGCAATGTGTTTTATGAGCTGAGATGCTGCCACAGTCACACCAGCATTTATTAGCACCATATTTTTCGAGAATCACAATCATTTTGTGTCAGTGTGGAAATTTTGCAAATTCATGCTGCAGAAGAAGCACAAAGTGTCCCGGAGGTGTTGACCTTTGAGGGAACGCAGGGACCCGCCGTGTCAAGCCGCCCACGTGACAGAATGTCACACAAAGAGGTGGAGAAGAGTAAAAACAAGCAAGTGTAAATGTTTAAGGAGGTTTCACACTGAAATGTGAACGGGCTGCATATAGAAACAGGAAACATTCTGATCTTATATTTCCATTCATCAGGAGGATAAACTTAAACACATTCATGCAGCCCTACAGTAACATGGATGCCGTATTGGACTGTTGTGAACCCTTTCCCCGAGTTGTTAAAATCCTGTCTGAGTGTTTCAAACCTCTGCTGTGTTTTGGCTCCTGATAAAACCTTTAACTGCGTCACGTTCATTCCTGGATCGTGTTTCATTGTCTCAGCGAGGCCTTAAAACAACACCACAGCCCTGTTTACTTTATTACTAAATCCAGATTACCAGCCATTTAAATGAGATTACATTAAAAGAACATTATGTAAAGAACGACAACAGGTAGCATTAACCAGCCTGGAGTCACGTTTGTGTTTTTTTATTGGAAGAGACAGAAAAACTGCACAATTAATCAATACAAAGCTTCCATTTTCCCTTTATTATTAAGTGTCTGACCCAGGAACAAATAACCTCGTGGCCAACTTACGAATACAATAGTGCGGCTGTTCGTAAAATGAAACATTATAGTCATTATACGTTTCATTTCAATCAATAATTGCCCTTTGAGGTCATTTAAATGCCATTACTCTTCTAAATAACAAAGTACTATTCCTGTTTCCATAGAGATTGCCTTGAATTTCTGTCACCACTCACATGTCCGAATACCTTGACCATTTTGTGGCGCTGCGCCACACAACGAAATCGTAGTGCCACACATCAAATCTGGCTCGTCACGTTATTCTCGCTCATATGCACAGTGATCTGCTACCTGGTCTGTGGGGAAACGCTGCACTAGCACTAGCCTTTGCTCCATCATGATAGATGAGGTTAACTTCTACAGAAACTATGAAGTAGCCCAGGACTCAATGCCTGACTCGCGTAGACATGAGGGTAGCGCTGCTGCTGGGAAACTAGTGGTTAAAAAAACAAATTTGCGAATTTATTTGACCAGTTTTTAAAGAAAAAAATGTCCAAATTCTCCTGTTCCAGCTTCTCAAATCTGATCTATTTTCTGGTTTCTTTAGTCTTCTATAAAAGTAAACTGATGATCTTTGGCTTGTGGACTGTTCGTCTGGACAAAATAGGTCTCATACTTGTCTCATATTTCTTAAATCTCATATTTATTTAGTTTTTAATCTCATATTTTTCCATATGTGACCAAAATCAAGGAAAAAAATCAAGCATATGAATTGATTAGTTGCCAACTATTAGATTTATCGGCAACAGTTTTGATGCTGGATTCCTATGGTTTACTGGATGAACTGTACTGTTCATCCAGTAAACCATCCTGAATGCAGGATGAGTCATCAGACATTTTAAACAGTTTTTCACAAAGGGAACAAATGGAATTTGGAACAATTTTTAACAAATTGAAATATATTTTTATATATCATGTATTGGGCATATATGCTTTAATTGCACGGGGCCTTCAAGATAAACAAAGTGTGTCCAGCTCCGTTTGCTGCAAACACTCACATGTTTCATATCTGGCAGCTGCAGCTTAACCTGATGTGACCCAGCAGCGACGTGTTTTATGAGCTGAGATGCTGCCACAGTCACACCAGCATTTATTAGCACCATATTTTTCGAGAATCACAATCATTTTGTGTCAGCGTGGAAAATTTGCAAATTCATGCTGCAGAAGAAGCACAAAGTGTCCCGGAGGTGTTGACCTTTGAGGGAACGCAGGGACCCGCCGTGTCACGTCGCCCACGTGACAGAATGTCATGCAGCTCCCACAGCAACTTGTACCTGTGTCACCACGAGACCTGCTGCTTCTCACTGCACACACACACACACACACAGACACACACACACACCGCACTGCCAGGTCCGTATGGAGCAATAATGAGGGGAGAAAATTATTATGTTGGGCTACAGAGGAGGGGCTGATGGAGAGGAAAGCACACTGCAAAAAATAGAATATTAACAAGGTAAAAATACCTTGGTTTGAACAATTACTTCACTAGTGAGTAGAATTATCTTAAAATATCTTAGTATATGGCAGATAATTTTGCTTATTTTGCTAATTTCACCTTTTTTTTTATTTAGTTAAT
Source organism: Eupleurogrammus muticus (assembly GCA_036785175.1). Taxonomy (NCBI): domain Eukaryota; kingdom Metazoa; phylum Chordata; class Actinopteri; order Scombriformes; family Trichiuridae; genus Eupleurogrammus; species Eupleurogrammus muticus. The sequence goes on from JAYKQN010000001.1 coordinate 29,703,883, forward strand.
TTAGTCTTGTTTTCATAAAATTAAATAAAATTGTTTTTGTTATCTTAATGTACTCTTTTTATCTTGTATTTTGGACTTAAAATAAGTAAAATGATCAGCCAATGGACTAAGATACTTCAAGGTAATTCTACTCAATACTGGAATAAATGTGCTAAATTCAAGATATTACCACTATGATAAGGTTTCATTTTTTGCCGTGTATGACCAGTCATTTGTAAAATATCATAATTTCCTCTTCATTTCTACACAACTATGCATTGAAACTGTGTATTCCTATAGAAAAGTCCAAAAGTAACATTCCCCATTGTGATCCAGAGCTGTAACACTGGAACAAAAGTGCTGCTGCGGAATAGCGATCTGATACATAAGTGTATGTTTTTTTTTTTTTTTTTACTTTTTATGTAAAAGGTTTTTTATGGCATAGATGTAAAGAAATGCTTCAGCTTGGACTCAAACACGGGTCTGCTGCTTATGAGACAAGAACACTACCCCCTACACTTCCACAGCACACCTATAGGGTCTTAAGTTTTAACGATAATGATCTTTTGACTGTCCATCCAAAAAGTTTTCCAGAAAATGATACCTATCCCTCATCGTGTCATATGCAAGCTATATCCAAAAGTTAAGACTGATCTGACAAACAGTCAGAGAGATATGAGAGGAACAGACTGACAGATGCTCCTTGATTTATTGACAGATAAGTCCAATATTAAACAGAATTGTCTTTTTCCAATGTCACGTAATTTAGCTTATTTGCTGTTTGTCTTTGTCTTTTGAACAATTTGAACTTATTTCATTGTGTGCAGTATAGAAAACAGAACAGAGAAGGGAAAAGGGGAGTGTGGACATGGGGGAGGGTGACTACAGGGGACGAGTGCGTGTCCTGACGTTTGACAGAGAGAGCCAGATAACGACGGGCCTCATCTCTACTGGGGGAAAGCCTGTCTCTGCCCGGCCAGCGAACCGAAGTCCTGTCAGGGTCAGGAGGCGCCCGCGTTGAACCAGTCAAGGTTACACACACACACACACACACACACACACATATACACTCGCTTCAAATATACATCACTTCCTCCTCTAGTTATTCATACACACAGCAGCTAGAAGCAGGGATCTGCTGCGTGGCTGCAGCCCAGCCGCCAGTTACACCATCTACTCACGGTCCAATCAGCACTGTGCGATCATCACATCTGATGATTAATCGCTGTTGGCTGATAAGGACACGCCGTGAAACAGCAAGACGGGACAGCCAAAGAAAAGGGTAAAACCATCGGACTCTTTTTGAATCCCTGTACTGAGCAAAAGTGCTGAAACTCAGAGATACATTTAAATTGCTTGTTGCTGAGGAATCTTTACATATTTCATATCTGACGGGTGAACTTTACTTTAAATAAGCATGAGATGAGACTCCAGCTCATGTTAAGTTTAACTTGACGGCCTGAATAAATGCCCTGCCTACTTTAAGTCAGAGTTACGAGGCGAAACATTTCCAGTCCGAAGTGAGTAATGTCAGATTAATGTGGAGTTAAATATAATATTTTAGTCAACATTTCAACCCAAGCACAGAATCAGCCCTGTAGTACAAAGCCCATGTTATTTCACAGTGTGTGCTAGTATGTGTGAATATATTCACACAAGCAAGAGGGTGTGTTGGTGATGTTTCCACCATGCAGCAATGGAACCACGCCTCCTGATGCATGTACACGTCTAGGTCAAAGGTCTAGGTGCAATTTAAATAGTCATAGTTTACTAATTTTTCCACTTTTTCCCAAGAAGTTTGGTTTATTAAAAATGCTAAGACCTGTAGAAGCAACGCAGTCTGCCTTCTCACACACTCACCCTGAAAAACCCAAAATACACTGAAACCAGCAGGGGGTGTTAAAAAAAATAAATGGGGTTTGTGCAAGATGAGCCATAGTTTGGGTTCAATTTTGCAAAATTTATGCAACATATTCGAAATCTGCAGCACAAATATTTGTGATATATTGGAAATTATTTCAGGGTGACATGGTGGGGCAGTGGGTAGAGATGTTGCATCACAGCAAGAAGGTCGCAGGTTCAAGACCGCCTTGGGCCTGGGTCTGGGACCTTTCTGTGTGGAGTTTGCATGTTCTCCCCGTGTCTGCGTGGGTTTTCACCGGGTACTCCGGCTTCCTCCCACAATACAAAACATGCTCAGGTTAATTGGCAACTCTAAATTGCCCATAGGTGTGAGTGTGTGAGAGAATGGTGTGTGAATGGTGTGTGTGCCCCACGATTGGCTGGCGACCATCTGGGGTGTATCCCTGCCTCTCGCCTTAACGCGCTGGGATAGGCTCCAGCAGACCCCTGCGACCCTGAAAAGGAATAAGCGGGATAGAAAATGGATGGATGGATGGATGGAAATTATTTCAGGGTGACATGGTGGGGCAGTGGGTAGAGATGTTGCATCACAGCAAGAAGGTCATACGGTCAAATCCTTGGTCTACGGTCTTTCTGTGAGAAGTTTCATGTTCTCTCTGTGTCTGTGTAGGTTCTCTCCAGGATCTCCAGCTTCCTCCACAGTCCAAAAACATGCTGAGGGATTGCTGATTGGAGAATTTAAATTGGATGTAGGTATGAGTGTGTAAGTGAATGGTGTGTGTGCCATGATGGGCTAGTATAGACTTGGGAGTATCCCTGCCTATAACTATTGGCTACAGCAGACCACTGTGAACCGAGTGAGGAATAAGCAGGTATAGAAAATGACTGACTGACTGACTGTAATTCATGCGCTCGCATAATGGCAAAAAACTGGAGGGAATTATCAGTAAAAGGAGGAAATGTTCAAATAAAAGAAGAACGAATGTCTCAACCTGGGAGGAGTGCTCATTCGGCCGCTCTCAAATATTTCCAAAGGCCGATTTCAGCCCCCAAGGTTGACCCTGAAGCCCCTGAGAGGCTTTCAATGCCTGGTTGAAAGCCTCACTTGATTTCCAAGCGGCTCGGCCTGTGGAGTAAAGGGCCTGTGCGGCGGAGCCTCTGCAGCTCTGTTTAAAATGTCTGGCGGCGCGTGTCCCCAGCAGGAGGCCGCTCCACAGAGCCTGCAGCCCCCCTCATTACCATTCACAGCCCCTCTCCTGCCGCCCCCCGCTCAGCGGGAGTGTGCAGGTGATGCCGCAGTAAATCCTCAGATTATACTGTACCTCAGCCTGCAGCCAGGCAACAGCAGCTTTATCCCATCGCCTGCTTTTTTTTTTTTTTTTTTTACACACTTTTGCACAGCTTCATTTCAGTCGGAGGAGTCCTCTCTTCTCCTCTACTCCTCCTCCTCCTCCTCCTCCTCTCCGGTCGGGGCTGTGAGCTGTGAGCTGTCATAACCGGAGTGTGTCTCCTGCTTCTGGAGAGGCCACATGCTTGTCTACATCTCTTCCTGCCGGCTGAGCACGGATCACAACAGCGCAGGCCTCAAATATTCCTGCTCCTACCGCACTCGCGACTCAACTCAACTCCCTCTGCCTCTCTCCCTCTCTCTCCCTCTCTCTCTCTCTCTCTCTCTCTCTCTCTCTCTATATATATATATATATATATATATATATATATATATATATATATATATATATATATATAAATACAGCTCGGGGGGGCCTCTGTCTTCACTGATCCCGTCTGTCAAAGCGGAGGTGGGTGGGGCCAGCTGTGACACCATTGTGTCAGGGTGCCTCAGCGTCAGCGGCAGCAGGAGCAGCGGGACGAAAAGCTGGAGCGGAAGACGACAGCAGACACCCCGCGGTCCTCCGAGGTGGAGACGCCATGACTCAGGAGACTGCGGGAACCTGGGGACTCTGGGGGGAGGGGGGCTGACGACAAGCTCGACGACTGATTAACCAGCGTCCAGCGTTGGTAGGGGTGGGTTCATCAGGAGTTCTCTGGGAGGTCAGCGCTAAACCGATGATCAGAGATTTTGTGTGAACTACAGTGAACTGCAGGGTTTTATTAAGCCTCATCCACCCAGTTTCAGCAGCAAAAGCTCTTTATGCTGCCTTCACATGCAATGGGAAAGATGACTTACCACTTGTGAAGTGGAAACACGTATTGTGTTCAAGTGTTTTATTTGTCATAGTCAAGTGATACTTGGCGGACTCAGAATTCTAACTAGAATCTGCTCTTGGGAGGTAAAACCCAACAATAATGACTACATTTTTTAAAATGATGTATGCCACAGTGTTATGTAGGTTACACACTAACCAGCTAAAAGCATTCATACCTACCATTCACAACACTTTGGCTGCCTAAAGGTCAAAGTTTATCTCACCTCGTCAGCTCGTGTAGCATTAAAATCTTCCAGTGTTCCAGTGGAAATTACAATGTGAGCGGTTGTTCACGTGCGATTTGGATGTTGGGTTTTGGTATTAATGATTATTACCTCAGAACGTAAAGGCACAATATGTCTCTAGTAGAGAAAAGGGTTTAGATCATAAAATCAGTTTGGTTCATGGACCACATTCAAGTAGTATTCTGTGAAGAAAGAGGAACCTATCCATTTTTTTGCCCAGTCACCTAGTGGTTGGGTTTGGACCCTTTAGCGGGCCGGTTCTGGAACCCGGGCCGCAGGTTTTACACCACTGGTTTAGAAACTGACTCATGAGTCTAATATGAGACATAAAAAACATAACCTTTCTATATTATTTTATTCATTCTTTTCAAATAGCTACTATCCACATGAATGAGATGCTAAAAGCAACCTATTAGCTATTTAAAATAACCATTATAATCAGTTTAATTTAATGATGCCTACGTGCCTATGCTTAATGAGTTGCCTAATCTCTATTTTATCAGTGTAACAGTTCAACAAATCAAGTGATAATAAGAATCAGTGTCCACATTTTCTAGTGTGTCGATTTCATTTATAGCTCTCATTTATACCAAACGCCGTTATAAACTTTTTTGCACAAGAAAAGAGAAGTGCAAAACATAAAATAAATGCATCTAAACTACAAATGCTGTATCATGGATCAATTATATATATAATAATATAATAAATATTGCCCATTGTTGTTCCTGAATCCACCTTCTGCCATTTGATCCAATCTGATGATGTAATCCTGATGGTGAATAAGTTAAGTTACAACCGTGGGATTCAGACGATTGTTCACCATCTTCTAGAATCAGCTCTTTTTTTCGGATTGTTACTAAACTTTTTTTTTTAAATCCCAGCACCTCTTTACATAAATGATTTTTCTGTATGTTTTTTTTTCATTAATTTCCTGTTTTGAACATAAATCTCCTTAATGTCACGTCAGGGGTGTAACGCTGCTAGAAGCATAAAACCCTAACGAGGGAGCTGGCTCTCTGCATGCTGATTGGCCGCTGGCCGAGGCCTTGCGGGCGCCTCGCGGTGGCAGCCAGAACAGAAGTGGCGTGGATCTTAAATAACCTTTTTATAGCGAGCTGATAAAAAGTCATTCCAGATGCTGCGTTACGCTCGCTCGTTGCGGTCCCGGCTACTTTATTGGAGGGTTTGCGAGGCCTGATGGCGCGGCCCGCCGGGGTTACTAACGTGTCAGCCGGCGGCGGCGCGGGGCAGTGAGTGATGTGAGCCCCGCGGACGTGTTCCGACAGCTGACCTTCTCTTAATAATGCAGCTGAGTCCGGCCCCGACCTGACAGCCCTGCTCTCCGGCCTCCCCCTGGACTCCTGCCCTCCCCCCACCCACTCTCCTCATTGCAATATTAATCTGCTCCTCAGAAGGAGCCGCAGTGCGAATGCAGTTTGGGACGTCAAAAAACGATAACGCTCGCCCGTCTGGGTGAGAAATAACCACGACTTTCATTAAAATGTGCACATCAGTTCTTTTTTCTTTTCTACGTCTGTATGAAATGTTAAACACATAGAGAAGAAAAATGTCTATCATGTTTTCCCAGAGTCTGTGTTATCTCCGGCCTTCACCTTTCAACCGATGACATAGCAGCAAAGCCTAAACCAAGGAGAAATTTCAACAGATCAGGTTTCTGTTGCTTCACTGTTTCTGCTTGATAAATTATTTACTTTTTTTGGTTTTTCCATTTTTTAAAAAGATGAATTTCATGTTGTCTTAATAATTGTTTTTTTGTCTTGTTTGTATTTGAACTGAACATATATATGGCCTTTTTATTATGATGCACACATGAGTGGGACAGTGTCAAAACTGTTGTGAGGTGAAAAAAAACAAGAAAGCTTTAAAAACTAAAAACACATGCTATCAACTAGTCTTATAATTTAGGGGGACATCATTTTGGTTACATCATTTGAAATTGTGATTTTTGTAAAAAACAAAGAGAAAAATTCACTTTTTGATGACAAAAAAAACAACATGAACATAAAAAAGTACATTTTGAAAGACCTGATGAATGCTTCTTAAAACTGTATCTTAAAAAGTTTTTGACTTTCTCATCTCGCCAAACTTATCTACCAATAGAATGAGATAATTTAAGATTATTACACTCAATGTTGGACTAATTGTACTAAATTCAAGATATTTCCCCTAATATGATTTAATGTGGTGCAAAGGGATAAATCACAAAAAAAAAAAAAAAAAAGATTTTATACATTTATTTATAAGTCAAATATTCAATATAATTATCCTACTACTACTAACATTGGACTAATTGTAAGAAATACAAGACATTTTCACCTGATAAGATTTTTTGCATTGTATTTCCAAAAAAAATGCAATCCCCCTATGTTTCTGGTTATATTTATAAAGATCTAACTTCTGTGTTAAGCGACTGGTTAAGTTTTCATTTATTTTTCCATGCAAAATTGTGAAATCTTCCAGCATAAAAATCATCCAATAGTAAAAAATGGTGGAAAGATTAGAGTGGAAGAAGAAGAGGAAGAGAGAGAGGAAAACAGAATTTGTTTCAAATGTACCAGTTCCTTCGCGTCAGCTGGAGCCCAGCACGTTTCATGTCGTCCGGATACAAACACAAAGAAATGCTTATTATGGGATTACATGGGAAAATGCTGAGAATGGAAAAAGCTGATCACTGGTGTGAGTTAAATGTCCTCCACATCAGGAGTTATCCAACAAAGCTGTTTCCACCTCACATGAAGTGTGTTAACAAAAAAAAAAGAAAAAGGGCAAGAGCAAAAGCCACTTAAAGTTCCCATCAGGTTTCCATCAACCTCCTAATGCAATACTTGAAAGTGCCTCAGTAAATGTTGAAGGAAACACGACAATGTGTATGATGAAAGCCAGGATTTTTCCAAAGTATTTGTGTGTGTGTGTGTGTGTCGTGTCACATCATATATGACTTAATATGTTAATGCCATGTTTTGTCACATCATTTACTACTTACATGCATCCAAACATCATCCAACAATCATTGCCTGATTTTGATTGATAATTCATACTATGACTGAACCTCACCTTAAAATGTTCATACTCATTGCATGGAGGTCATCATTTTCACCTTTTCTCCTCTTTGCCGGCTCATCCTCTGACTTTCTTAATGACAGAAATATAACTTTGATTGATGCAGCCTCTTATGTTGCATCGTGATTCACTTAAATGTTCTAAAAATAGAAGCCGCAGTCGCATTAACGTTGTGATGGTGTTTACTTTCACTTTTAACGAGTCAAATATATAAGCATCTCTGTCATTAGGTGGGCTTTTGTGTTTGTTTTTTGGCTTTGTGTTAACATTTTTAGTTGATGAAATATAGCCTATGGTTTTTTTTTTATAAAATTAAAATTCAAGGAAAAAAAATACACTTCAACAGTGGTCTGCTGAGCTCAGCCACTGCAGCAGAACACAAGAAAATCCATGGTCACACATCGCTCGCTGTTCATTAGAGCTGAAAAAGGTTTCAGGATCGGCCTCTGTAACATCTGCAATTCATCAAACTACACAAAATGTGAATGAATACCTTCCCACATGTGAACTGGAGATTCATCATACAAACAGAACCTCTGTTTCCCTCAAACATCACACATCTCACAAAAGGAGAAACAACGCACAAGTGTTCATCTTCAAATCCTGAACATACACTTTTGACTTATGATGCCTGGTCAGTTCCAGGAGACTTTTTGCAAAAAAAAAAAAATTCTCCAGACTAACACTTACAACATTAAACTTGTTTAGATTAGAACTGCAACAATTAGTTGATGTTACTTGCCAACATTTATTGCCAACTACTTTTCATAACTAATTATTTTGGCACTCTTAAGAAGAGAATGACTCTTACATCATAGTACATTGATGAAATGTTTCTGTTAATATTTTGCTGTTATTATCCATTCATCAATTTTCTATACCTAGTCACTAGGGTCAATGGGGTCTGCTGGAGCCAATCCCAGTGTATTGTGGGTGATAGACAGGGATACCCCCCAGACATGTACCAGCCTATCATGGAGCACACACCATTCACTCACACACTCACACCTACAGGCAATTTACAGTCTCCAATTAACCCCAGCAAGTTTTTGGACTGTGGGAGGAAGCTGGATTAATTTGGTTTCACATTCTCAGCTCTAAATCCCTGAGCTCCCCAGCACTGATCCCGGAACTGAAGAGGCCTCTTGGATGAGAGGTGAAACACCTTCAACCAAACTAAGAAAGTCCAGTTTCTCTTCTCTACAAGAACCCATGCAAACACAGGGCCACATGCAAAATCCACACAGGAAAATCCCCAGCCCGGGGACTTGAACCTGTGAACTTCTTGCTGTGAGGCAACAGCTCTCCCCCACTGTCATCCCCATTTCATTTTAATTTTCAAAGTTGTCATAAATAATTGAACATGCATATGTATTTTAAATTAAATAGGGTGGGGGTTGGGTCCAGCTTCTTGGAGCTTCCAAAGTAACTATCTTCTTGCCTGACACTGCTTCATGATCTAATCTAATCATTCACACACTGGTGGCTCAGCCAGTATTAAGGCAGCTTTCCATTGGTGATGAGAGATGTGACGTCACGCCGCTTGTTTGGACCATTTAACCAGCAGCTACTACATGAGTAGGATAAAAAAATATCAACACTTTGCAGTGCCCCTTTTGCCTTTCATTAAGCTATGCAGAACGGCCCTGTACTGTCAGACGTCCCAGCAGCATCTCCCGCTATGCAATGGCCCGGATATGAGCCATTGTTAAAACACACCTCTGAATCCCCTCCCTCCCAACGTCGTCAACTTTCAGGCCGGAAAGGCAAAGGAAAGCAGCGACAGGGGTCACGCTCTGTATTCACATAACGCGTCATTAGTAACGAGGTGGTGAGTGTGTGTCCAGGAACACGCTTTCACTGGTGCTGCTAGAAATAGACGCAGTGGAGTTAAACACACGTGGACTGAAGACACCACAAACAGCAGATGTACACACGGACTGGAACAAAAATCACGTCTGAACAAGTGAAAATGTCTTACACTTAGTACAATTACTCAAATATTGACTAGTGTTATTCTAAATATCACATTCCATTGTGAGTCATTTAATATATATATATATATATTTCTCTATATCAGGTTTGAACTTGGACATTTTAATGCTAATGTCTTTTTTATCTCATATTTTGGACTTATCTCCTAATTCTTACCATTTATTCTCAAATTCTTTGAAAAATCCAAATTGAGTAAAATGATGCGACACTAATGACTGACTGCAGTAAAATGATCTGCCGATGGAAGGGGACAATTCAAATAAATCTACTTAGTATTGAATGCAATGCAAGATAATTTCCCCTGGTGATATTTAATTTTTGTGCAGTGCAGAGAGATAAAGTGGATACACTTAAAATGAAATCTTAACAAGTGGAAAATGTCTTGTTTTTGGTGCAGTGCCTATTATTGATTGGTCAATTTGGTCTTGCTTTAAGAAAACAACACTGACATCTTTAAAAAAATGGATTAAATTGACCAAAAACAATATTGGAATAACTGTACCAAATACAAGACATTTCTTGCAGTGAGAATAGTCTACAGATCATAAGCTAAACACAGGGTTTTTGCATTAAGGAAATGCCTCGATTTGACGGAAATGCGCCGAAGGCCAGAAGCGACAAACAGTTCCTGTCAGGGCGAATCTTTCCCTCGCCTCGTGGATGCCGCAGCTCGTGCAGCTGAAGCGAGACGAGAGAAGGTGCAACGCGGCGTCGGCCTCCTGGTTAGAGCCATCTCATCATCTCATGTCTGCAGGATGCGGTTAAAAGCCTCAAGTACACTTGACGGCTGTTAAGTTTCCATTCAGCCTCTCAGAGAACAATGCTGCAGGAGAGCTTGCACATTCTTTTTTTTTCTTTTCTTTCTTTTTTTTTTTTGTATGGCTCAGCCCCAAACACTGAAAATAACTCCTCACTTCTTCCATTTAGAGGAAGGCAGTTTTGCTGATGAGGTGCCTCTCTCCGGGTCGACCCGCTTGCGCTATAAATAGGACTCCCCGTCCTGCCCCGGCTTTCTGCTTTTCAGCGCAGACCCGGAGTCAAACGGGGCCAACCGCCACGTGGCGCCCTCCCTCCTCCCTCATCTCCGGTGGCAGGATCGCAACGTATTGAGCTCTGTGTGTTCTCTCACAAAACCGGGCGGATGAGTTTTATAACATTGAACGTCAAACTCAAATTCAAGTTTGCTAACTAAGCAGGAATGCCAAGTGGTGTATTGGAGGATACCGGTTCAAATCCCATATCGGACAGCCACCTTCCTGCATGTCTCTCCCCATTCCCTCTATATTTCTACTCTGTGCTGTCTCTGTCTCCATGGCATGTCTTTTGACTTGTTGCTGATTAAATAAAACTAGTGCAGTTCCTATAGAAATGTGGAAGGTTAAATAAACCTTTTTTTCTTTGGCCAAATGAGGGTGTGGTAGACTGTTACATGGTCTTAAAAGATAAATTGTACATACATTGAGATTGTTGTTGATAGGCCAAGTAAAAGTGGAATCTCTTACTTTGTACTTTTCCTGTATAGTGTAACGACTTGGGTATGTTACTACTATATGTGTTAATAAATGATTTTACACCCAGATTCTGTTCTGTTAGGTGATAGTGCTGGGATTTCCTGAGGGTCTGTGAACGTGTCTTGGAGTAAGACAGGTGCCATGGTAGTCTGTGTTAGAGTGAGGATTAACGTAGCATCTAGGACAGAAAGGTGCAGAAAGAAACAACAGAGCTTTGTAATTGTAACTAAAATGCTGGGAAGCAACATGAGAAGGAGCCGTGATACGGAGCTTTACACTATAATGAAAGAGCTGCTGCAGGATAGCGCCGTGATATTCAAGTCTATGGGATTTTAAATTGTAATGATAACAATAATTTTTTGAATATCTATAAAAAAACACCAAAAAGATACACAATTGTGCCGTGTGCAAGATATATCTGAAAGCTGAGGTTGATTTGACAAATATTCAGCGAAACGTCAGACACTGACGCTCCTTGCTCTATAGATAGATAAGAATATATGATTTTTTTTACTGTTTTGTTATTACTGTAAATACAGGAATTTGATTGGATTAAAAATATTTGCACATCACAGGCGGGAATTATTGATTTGAATCATCAGGATCCAGTTGTTCAGAAGCAATCAGATAGGATTTGGCTATTGGGTCGGATCAAATCTCGAAAATGGGTTAATTCAAAAGGAAAAAAAAAGATTCTATAAATAGATTAGAGGATGTAATCCAATCTCTGTCTGATCTTGACCTGGATTAGAGTGTCAGCAGGTTGCTCAAAACTTTTCAGGAGGATTGGGATAAAAAAAACAAAAAAACATTTTTGGATTATCCTGATCCAAGCAGAAACAAAACATGTGTATCATATACATTTATTTATGTTTTTCATTGTTCTGAAGGTTGATTAATCTATTGATTATTGAAACCACAAGATCATCAGTTTACTATTATAGAAGACTAAGGACACCAGAAAATAATCTTGATTTGAGAAGCTGGAAAAAAAGAATTTGAACATTTTCTTTCAAAAAAGTCATTTAGATAGATTCAGCATTTATAAAAAATAGTTGTCAATTAATGTAATATTTGGCAAATATTTGATAAATCAACCAATTGTTGCAGCTCTACTGTACTCTACAACTACACATTCTTTAATTTGTCACCTATTTATCATGTTTTATGATTTAAACATGTATATATATTTGTGAATTATATATAGTAGTTTGTTTTAGTTATTTGTCATGGGTGACAAATAACTAAAACAAAAATGGAAAAAATGGAAAAAAGTTTTGTATTGAACAATTGTGCAGTCTTTCTCTCTCCCAATAAAAGTGACTCCAGGCTGGTTAATGCTACCTGTTATAGTTCTTTACATAATGTTCTTTTAATGTAATCTCATTTAAATGGCTGGTAATCTGGATTTAGTAATAAAGTAAACAGGGCTGTGGTGTTGTTTTAAGGCCTCGCTGAGACAATGAAACACGATCCAGGAATGAATGAGACGCAGTTAAAGGTTTTATCAGGAGCCAAACACAGCAGAGGTTTGAAACACTCAGACAGGATTTTACAACTTGGGGAAAGGGTTTTGTTTTTAAAATCACATTGTGGGGTAAAATCAGTCCAATACGGCATCCATGTTACTTAAGTAATCTACCACGGCTGCATGAACATGTTTAAGATTATCCTCCTGATGAATAATAATATGAGCTCAGCAGCAGGATCAGAATAGCTCATATTTCCTTATGCATCACATTTACATTTCATTGTAAAACCTTTGTTTGTTTCTACTCTGCTCTACTTCTTTGTGTTTATTATTATTATTGTATTATAATTATTATGATTTTTATAGGGGGGGCACGGATGTAACAGGGGTTAGCGCTGTTGCCTCACAGCAAGAAGGTCGCAGGTTCAAGACCTCCTTGGTCCTGGGTCTGGGACCTTTCTGTGTGGAGTTTGCATGTTCTCCCCGTGTCTGCGTGGGTTTTCACCGGGTACTCCGGCTTCCTCCCACAGTCCAAAAACATGCTCAGGTTAATTGGCAACTCTAAATTGCCCGTAGGTGTGAGTGTGTGAGTGAATGGTGTGTGTGCCCCACGATTGGCTGGCGACCATCTGGGGTGTATCCCTGCCTCTCGCCGTAACGCGCTGGGATAGGCTCCAGCAGACCCCTGCGACCCTAATGAGGAATAAGCAGGTATAGAAAATGACTGACTGACTGACTGATTTTTATAGTTTATCTCAGTGTCCAACAACTGAAGAGTATTAAAAGTGCATGAAGAGGTGATGATTAACATCACATGTGCCCTTCAGCAGCAGAATTTACCTGCGAGCAGATGAGGCATGGTCGCCCATCACCGACCCAGTGTGATGATCAGTCTCTCCAGCCCCCGTTGCTAGGTTACCACATTCCTCAGCACGGCGAGCACTGTGTGTACTCCAATCGGGGGGGGGGGGGGGGGGGGGGGGGGGGTTGAAATGACGCAGTAGGCGTCCATGACGATTCAAAGCTCATCAGCCAGACACGTTTTTTTTCAGGGTAGGGGGGGCGTAGTGATTGTGACCGGCGTATCGCTTCATCTTACCCAGGACTGCTACACGTGTGTGTGTGTGCCTCTGAGCAGACCCCCGTGATCCAGCTGTGACAGCATGTGCAGCTGTCGCCGCCGGGCTCGGTGTGGCACGTTCGTTCCACACACGGAACAGCGGTGGCGTCTAGACAGCGCCCAGACTCACACCACCCCGCCCCCCCACCCCCCACCACCACTACCCCACCACTACCCCACCCACCGCTGCTCAGCACCTCCAAAGAGGATTGTGCTCCAGCAGGGGATAATCTTTAAGGCTCATCAATCGATGTCGTCACGTGGTTGATATGCATGAGTACACACACACACACATGCACAGAAACTCACATAATTTTAAAATAATGAAGCTATGCCAAATGATTTTTTGGGTTTTAATGATTTTACTATAATGATCTGCACCGCAATCATATGATCGCTGTCACTTTAAGGTATTGGTGCACGGCGGATCACAGTGTGTCCCGAATTAAAACCGATTTGATATTCAATCACATTGTTGATCTTTCATGTGCAGATGGCTTCTGGCTGGGTGTCGACAGCAGAGACCGACACTACATTCAGGGTGGAGTCCGGTATGAAGCGCGGGACCCGGGGGCTAGAATGGAACGGGGGACCAGCATCTGTCCAAAGTCTCCCACACCCACCAAGCACATTTTCTGACAGGCTACCAAAGGAAATGTCTGGCTATTTAAAAAAAAATAAAAGATAAACAACAAAATCTGAATTTTTAGGTCTCAGGTTCAGCTTCAGTTTGCATTAAAATGCAACTATTGTTTTTATGATGGAAGGGTTATTTATACCTCTCAGTAATTTCAGTGTAATAACAAGTATCATTATATTTTGGAACAACCAGATGTTCTGAGTCTGTTAAAAATAAAATGCAAAATATATTACTTGTACCAACTCCCAAGAAGAGGCACTGAAACAGAAGAATGTATACAGTAGGTGTAGAAGGCTTCACTGATTATGCTCCCAAGGTGGAGCGAAGGACGGGTGAACTGTAACCTGGAGGAAACTACTGATAGCTGAGAAACGGCCTGTGCGACAGCCACGTAACTGGCAGGCGGGCTTCCTGTGTGACCTGTGTGTGGCTGTCAATCATGCTTCAATCACATGACGCAAACACGGCCTGATGCCCGCTCCCCGGAGAGGCCTGTCTGTCCTCAGATCGGGCTACATCCAGCAGCAACCAAATCCAATAATCAAAATGGCTATAAATAGGTTTACGTATGAAACACAGATACTGTAAGGTCTCCCTTCACAATCAATGAGGGCCTGATTTGTCCTTTTGAACCACACACAAACCAAAAGCACTCTATTACGAGCGAGTCAGACTCTCGGCCACAAGGGTGATGTCATGAGACAGAGACGCCTGACAGAATTTACCACCCGGTGCCTTTGCTGGGTTTCTATCGAGGCCACGGCGCAGCACAGCAGGGGGGTCCATCCACACCAATCAGCAAACCATCTGCACTGATAGAGCAGTAATGAGAAGAGCCCTCACATATTCAGTCTGGATTAAAAAGACGACGCTGGTTCTCATTCACTCACATGGGACGATGTGAAAATGAACACTTCAGTTTCATATGATAAAAGAATAAAGAAGGATTGATGTAAAATGTGAAGCTATGTACAGTGTATACTGTATATAGTGGTGGGTACAAGCTACTGTACAAGTACAAGGACAAAAGAAATCATAAAAAAAGTATTGGGTTAATAAATTACTTGGTAAACTATCTCTTTACAATTACTAAGTACTAGGTATTTATATTATTGTAATTATATGGTAATAATAGTTATTAATTAGTAATTACAGTACAGTATTACATTAGTAATATGTAGGTAAAATAAGTGGATCTACAGCTAAAATAATAGGTATTGAACTGGTAAATATATGCAATCATTGGGTAATTACCATTGGTATTGTGTAGGTAAATGGTTAAAATCTATGGCTAAAATACTAAGTATTTTCACACTTAATATATAGTGATTATAATATAATGTTGGGTAATTACCACAAATAATATGTAGCATAGCGAAATGCAGAAAAATTGAGGCATTTAACCCAACAAATAGTTACTCAAAAGTACAAGTTACAAGTACTTGTAATGTGTTTCAGGTTGTGCAAAATAATGAAAAAAACAAACTTATAAAAAGCAGAGGTGATTTCCTCTTAATGGAGTATATGAAATCAAATAGTGAACCATAGCAAAATAAAAAAGCTAATTAGCTAAAAATATATTTTCATAAAAAGTAGAAGTACAGTTTAAAAAGGTGACTTGAAAGGTACCATTGAAAATGGTTCATACCCCTCCCTGCACGTATGAGATGACACTTTTCAGACTGATGCTCATTTACTCAGCTCTACATAACCGGTGTGAGACTCCCACATCCTGCTTCCTGTGTTCTTCATGTTATTACATGTTTTTTTCTCATGACGCCTGCTGCAGGGTTGGAAATTAACTAAGTACATTTACTTACGTACTGTACTATAATTACATTTATGAACAAATAAATTAAATTGCAATGTTATTCACCTATTCTTTAATCAGTTTCCTGATTTAAAGTAAAGTGATATAGGGCTGCAACTATCAAGTATTGTTCATAAAAATACTATTCATAAAATAATGTGATCATTGTTTCCCAAAGCTGAAAATTCAACCTAGAACCCACTTTTGGCCAAAACAACCGTCCAAAAAAAATTTATTCATCATTTTTTTTTTTATATAATATAATATTTTCAGTCTTGATTTGATTTGGGGGTTCTGCTTTAAGTAGTAGTCCAGATATGTGGAGCAAAACTCTAATATATTGATCTACTCTATTTCACCTCTAATTGCAAGACAGGGGGTGGAAAAAAAAGCTACATTTACTTGACTTTTGTTTTTTACTGACAGATTTGTATCAGTCTTGATTTAATTTGAATTTTACACATATCCAATAATCGATTATCATAATAGTTGGTGATTAATGTAATAGTTGGCAACTAATGGATTAATGAACTAATCGAAGCAGCCTTTGTGATGCATATGATTTCCTGTCTGACTTCCTGACTTCAGTGCCGCTCCATCAAAAAAAATGACTCAGCATGCATCTTTAGTGCCGTATCTCTTCTAAAAAGGCTCTGCTATTCACCTGGTGGAAACACCACCATTGACTCGAGTGGCAGCAATCAGCCGTTTTAGGTCGTCTGGAATCAAGTTGCACAGAAGCAAAAAAAAACAACTTGTATTTTGTTATTTGTAGTGATACTTTATGGCATCAAAAAAACAAACCATTGCAATGACATCCAGGCCTGTGAAACTCATGTCCTACATGTTTGGTGGCTGTAAATCAGCAGAGCAGTGAGCCTCTCTCCCCCAGCAGCCAAAACAGCGAGGTTAAAGCACTAATTCCTGCAGGGCTGCTCATTAAGCTGCTGGCTTAGTCCCTGGGGACCCGAGGCCGGCATATGGCCACGGCCCGCTCCCCCACCCCCACCCCCTCCTATATTATAATTAAAAGCATGTCACCGCTGATCCTCCAACATGTGGAGCGCTGATGGAAACTGTGGCAGATTATTGACAGGCCCCCAAACGCTTGGGGCAGAGGAAGCAGGAGCAACATCAAAAGTTGGCAGCGTTTTAACAGCGGCCCGAGCACTCAGCTTCCTCCTTCACAAATTTGGCAAATAACACATAACGACCAACACTGGCCAGGAACACTGGGAGCTTTTGAAGGGTTTAAGAATCAAAGTGCAGCCCAGGTTGGTGCATTTAGATGAACTGAAGCTCTATGGAGTGACCTGCAAAAGCCAAGAAGGGATTCACACTTTCTTTAAAAGGGTTCACGGCCATCTTGTCTGTGTGGCTTAAGATTAGACCTTGGAGAGATATTGTAATTTGAGTCATCTGTAAAAGAACAATGTCCAAATTCTCCAGTTCTAGGTGATCAACATAAACAACTAACTGATTAATCGATTTGAATCATTTTTAAGAAGAAAATATCCAAATGCTTCTGGTTTCTTCAGGCTTCCAATAGTATAAGTAATTATTTCTGGGTTGTGAACTGTTGATCTGGATTTAAAAAAAAGGCTGCATCTTCAGCTTTGGGAAACATTTTGATACCATTGTGATATTTGCTGGATGTATTGTTGGAATATCACATCACGGACGTTGTATTAGTCGAGGCTGATTTGCAAATCCAGAAAGGCCTCCGCGTGAGTTTTTTTTTCAGCTCTGAAAGCCTCCATTGTCGGTGACTGTGCGACCATGTCCGGAATCAGCCCGTCTGAGTGTGACAATACACCTGTCACGGCTTCCATCGGGCTGGGCGGGAAAGGCCGAGGGGCTTGTCAATGAAGAGATACGGCTGCTGTTGTTCCAGCCGTCTAAACCCCCCCACCCATCACCAGCCAATAAAAACCTGCTTCTTTCTCTCCTCCTGCAGCCATATGGCAGCCTAGACGCCTGCCTAGAGAGGGTTTTCCACCGTTAGGCGGTGGAGATCAGGAGCGACTATAACAGCAAATAGTCGCATAAATGACAACGTAAAACATGTACTCACGACTCGGATGTGTAAGAAACAACGAGGCGTGCGTCCGTCCGTCGCGGGGACGTAAATCACCTCGCTGGGCCAGGGCCCCTCATTAGTATGCGGCGGCAGATGTGCCGAAGGTGGGCCTCCTTTAGCGAGTTGGCGAGTCAGTAAAACAGGATGAGGTTAGGGTACTGTACCATCTGTACAGGGTGGGAAGGATGAGGAGGAGCACAAACACAACCACACACTCACACACACACACACACATGCAGGCATCCTGTAAGCAGCAGCAGAGCAATGCACTGCCAGCGCCAGGTGGCGAGTTCATAAAGTTTAAGCTGTGGTGCTTTCAGGATAAACAGACAACAGCATAAATATCCAAGGCCGTGGGGGTTAAACGCCACGGGTTGGGGTTTCCTCTGCCCATCCCAGCCGCTTTCATCTGGAGCAAGGTGGGTGTTGCCTTTCTGTAGAGGTGTGGATTAATTAAAACCACTCTGAGGAGTTGTGGTCAACCAGGATTTAACTCCCCCCCCCCCTCCCACCTCTGCCTTCTCTCCATCCTTCAGCTCATATGGTTCGTTTGAAGCAAACGTTACTCAATAAATCTTTAAAAACAAAAAAAGAAAAAAGCCACAAAGTAAAACTCGGCAACTAGGGAAAAAATCTGCCCTAGGAAAAGCAGCATTTGGCAAGTGAAACCTGCATTTTTGGATGTGTGTGGGTGTATATTTTTACTACGAGATATTTCCAGCACATTGTTCTGCAGTCGTAATGATAGCGTGCTCTACAGGAGACAAACATCTCTCTCTAGGACAGGGTAGAAGCAGCCACCAAAATGTTGCATTCTGAGCAGGAGAAATGTGCTCATTATCAACATGTCACGACTAAAAGTCTTTTATGTTCATGTTTTTTTTCAACCAATTTTTGGAAAATGTAGGAAATTGCTGCCTGGAGTCAACCTGTGGATTGGTGACAGATGCATGGTCAAATCTGTAGAACATGAACACAACATTAGGGTTGCAACTAACAACTATTTTTGTCAAATAAAAATCAGTAATCAAATGGTTGTTTGCTTCATGCAATTGTGTGAAATGTCAATCACTTTTTCTCAAAACTGAAGATTAAAATTTTGTTCAGATTGACAATGTCTTCCTAAAAAAGACTAAATCGATTGATCGGTTATGCAAGTAGTTGGTGATTAATGTAATAGTTGGCAACTAACAACTATTCTGATATTTGATTAATCTATTATTAAAACAATTAATGGATAATAATTATTTTTTCAACAAGAGGTATAGTGTCAAAAATAGGACTCCAACTTACTATTTTAAAAATAAATTTGATTGATTTTTAATTGACACTTAGTGAAACAATTCATTGATAAGTTGAGAAGAGGAGAATATGTAGAGTAGGAAAGAAGAAAAGAGAGAACATACAATAAAAGTATGATTCTGGGACTGATCAATCACATCCTATGTCACCTGTGGTGTCACACACACACTCAGCTGACAGTACAGTGTTGTATTTAACAACAGGAGCTGAGCTGTAACAATATTTAGGATATATATAATAAGCTTGATCCAGTCAATGTCTCCTGCTCCTGATAATGTGCCAGGGAATCAGAAGCTTATCCTTCAGTTCATCCACAAAAAAATATATATATTTTAAAGGATCATTTGAACCAAAATATTGTATGTTGAGAATTGTTGTCTTTCGAACATATTCACTGTGTGATCCTAGCACAAACCGGGCACAGTTATCTGCTGTAGATCCTCCAAATTATTCAGACAGCTTCAACACACACAAAAAAATCATGCTCATTGGTGTCGATGAGAGAAAGACAGTCTGAGATGAGTTGTTTTTTCCCTAAAGCTTTCATACATATAAACATAGCGGAGTGTTCCCTGCTTTGATGAAAAAAGCATTTAAATCACTTGTACAAATAAGCCCATATACAAAAAGATGTTTATCGCAGGCACAAAATTATTTTTCTAGGTTATTGGAGAGACTTGACTAGCACTGTTCTTCCACAGCAAGAAGGTCATGGGTTCAAGTCCTTGGTCTGACATCTTTCTGTGTGGAGTTTCATGTTCTATCTGTGTCTGGATGGGTTCTCTCCAGGTTCTCCGGATTCCTCCACAGTCCGTGCTGAGGTTGATTGGAGAATCTAAATTACCTGTAGGTATGAGTGTGTGAGTAAATGGTGTGTGTTCTGGAATGTATCCCTGCCTCTCAGGAATAAGTGGGTATAGAAAATGTATAGATGAAGTTTGCAGGACAGTTTCACTTCTATCACTTCTATCCAGACACACCCTGAAGAGGTGTTAAAGGCTGGATGGGAGGTCACATGTGCCTCATATTGTACATATTGTATATATTGTGTATACTCTAAGTGTGTATATATATTTTAAAATAAATGTTTGTTATTATGTTGCTTCCATTCTCCCTTTTTTAAATATTCATATAAATGAGTATGAATAGAATGTGCAACGTTAATGGATAGAAGAAATAGGCCTGTCAAAATGAGCCATCTATACCCAAATTTTTATAAGTAATTAAAGCCCCATTTGAAAGTGTAACACTACTTTTGAAATGAACTACCCACGCATATTGGTGTGAATGAGTCAAAATTGCACATAATTAAATTGCAAACAGCATAAAACCCACTGTTTCTAATCCAAAGAAATGTGGTGTGAAACTAGGGAGGTTAGTTTTATTGGGACAGAAAATCTAAACAGAATAAGGCTTATTTCGTCAGGTTAGGGTGAAGTGATAGATGTCACTGGTAGCTCATTTTGAACAGGTTAAAGGCTATCAAGGCTAGAACAAGATGGGCGGGGGGGCTGGGACCTGCTGCTGGCGCCCGATGACACGTCATTCTGGCCACAACATGCCCTGCGTGAGCTTCGCTGCGGGCGCATCACATAATTAGGCGGAATAAAGAAAAGCATGCACGAGAAACAAAAAAAAAAGTCACGACACATGTGAACGTGAACGGCGTGAAGCCCAACAAGGGTCATCAGATCCGTGGCTCCCGCCCACCGGCTGCGACCGGGATCCACAATGGGGCTACAGTTTCACGGCAGCACTGACATTTCAGGAAAAATAGCTGAGCAGCCCACACCGGCTCGGTCATTAGCGTGGAGGTAAGAAGCGGCGAGGAGGATGAGGAGGAGGAGGAGGAGTAGGAGGCGAGAGCACAAACACAAGTGCGTGTTTTGTCTCGCGGCTGCAAATTATTCCGGTGATGAACGTCAACGTCTGGTATAATGTGAGGGTAATTACCAGTGTGCTGTCGAGCTGCTCGCTCCACACAATGAGGAGGCTCGGGGAGGCATGAAAACATCTTCTGTGACTCAGTGTTTCCACCGTCATTAATACGTCCTTTTTTTTTTATCAAGTCAGAAAAGTAGAGTACTTGATTTAAACTTGTTATTCTAACAACAGAAATACCGCAGCTTGTAGACTTCAGTAGATTGAGGTGTATTTTTATGTTTTTTTTTAACAAGCAGGCAAAGTGTCAAAATAGGTCTGAAACTTACTGATAAATTCATCAGTTGCTGAAATGAGTCATCGATTAGTTGTATGGTTCTTAAAATTATCAGTGTTTCCCAAAGCTGAAGATTCAAACAAAAGTGTCTTTTTTGTCCAGAACAACAGTCCACAAACCAAAGAGTGTACCAGTGTACTATTATAGAAGACTAAAGAAACTAATCACGTGTCTCTTTTAACTTGTGTGGACTGAAAAAACTGGGCTAGAACCACCTCACAGTCACAATCTCACATTTTAAGCTCCTTGAGTACAACCCTACATCGAGATGTTGCCACAAGCCTCATCTGTCCCATAATGTAAATAAAGAGTTTTTTAAATCTTAACCTTGTTTGACATGCTGTTAGGCTCTTCTCGGCTACAGTGTAACGTGCAGTCTCGTCTGACACGAATGATGCACATGTTTTTTTGATCAAGAAACTGCTTCAAAAAAGGGGGATTTCTGCCGACGCAAATCTCTGGAAAACACTGTGAATCATATTCCGTTTGCCGCTGGCCTGTATTAACACCCGCCTGCTGACGGAAATCACACTTACGCAAAAGGCGCGTGTGTATTACTGGTGCAACAAGACATGCAGAAGCAGATTAAAAAAAAAAAAAGGATGCATCAGCTTTTCGACTGAGCCTGCATAATGAATGTGCTCGCTATGAATGCTGAATGCCCAGCTGGCTTTCTGGAAGAATCCCCTCCTTCCGCTCGTCTCCCGTCAACCCAAAGATGAGGAATTCCACCGGCAGAACCCTCCTCTCCGTTTAAGGCTGTTTGTCAGTTGCTCTGCAGGGTCTTTCAACAAAGCGTCTCCTTTGTCAGCGGGATGCTGCTGTTCTGGCTGTCGGAAGGAGAGGAAGATCCTGACTGACGCTGGTCCAGGACCCTACGAATACGACCAGGCCTAGATGCCTGTTGTTTGGCAGCAGCCGTTTATCTTGCTATAACGTGAGGGTTCCTCTACAGACGGGTGACAAATCGATCTCAGCGAGCATCTTTCAAACAAAATGCGTCAAGAATGAACCAGGTTTGCTCAGTTCACCAGTCCACAAGAACTCATTCAGTGCTTCTTTGTCCACAAACCTTTAGAACCCTACTGACCAGTAGTAGGAAGCATCTGCAAATTACCATGCTCGTCCAGTCCTTTATTCAGGTTTCACCTCTTATTTATTATCTATCCATCTGTAAAATAAGTCCTGAATGTCTTTGGGCTGTTCAGTACCAGAGGTTTAACTCTCTACACGCCTTTCTCCAGGTCCAGTTCATCCTACAAACCAAATTCATGCCATAGCTCACCATTGTCTCATCAGGTGTCTCTTAGCATATACTTCTATATATATGTACTCCTTCTCAAAAATTAGCATATTGTGATGGAAGTTCATTCTTTTCCATAATGTAATGATAAAAATTAAACTTTCATATATTTCGATTCATTACACACCAACTGAAATGTTTCAGGTCTTTTATTGTTTTAATACTGATGATTTTGGCATACAGCTCATGAAAACCCCAAATTTCTATCTAAAAAATGTAGCATATCATGAAAGGAATCAATGGGTTAACTCTAAACACCTGCGAAAGATTTCTGAGGCTTTTAAAAATGCCCAGCCTGGTTCATTACTCAAAACTGCAATCGTGGGTAAGACTGCCGACCTGACTGCTGTCCAGAAGGCCATCATTGACACCGTCAAGCAAGCGGGGAAGACACAAAAAGAAATTTCTGAATGAATAGGCTTTTCCCAGAGTGCTGTATCAAGGCACCTCAGTGGGAAGTCTGTGGGAAGGAAAAAGTGTTGCAGAAAACGCTGCACAACGAGAAGAGGTGACCGGACCCTGAGGTAGATTGTGCAGAAGGGCCGATTCCAGACTTTGAGGGACCTGCGGAAGCACTGGACTGAGTCTGGAGTAGAAGCATCCAGAGCCACCTTGCACAGGCGTGTTCAGGAAATGGGCTACAGGTGCGACATTCCCCAGGTCAAGCCACTTTTGAACTAGAAACAGCGGCAGAAGTCCCTGACGTGGGCTACAGAGAAGCAGCACTGGACTGTTGCTCAGTGGTCCCAAAGTACTATTTTGGGATGAAAGCAAAGTTTTAGTGTTCACTGTCAAATACCCAGAGTCAGTGATGGTCTGGGTGCCATGTCAGCTGCTGGTGTGGGTCCACTGTGTTTTATCAAAGGCAGGGTCAATGCAGCTAGCTATCAGGAAATTTTGGAGCACCTCATGCTTCCTTCGGCTGAAAAGCTTTATGGAGATGAAGACTTACATTTTTGGCATCTGCTCACAGTGCCAAAACAACTGGTAAGTGGAAGTACCATTATCAGCACTGTTCACACTGAAGTATGTATCCATGTATCCCACAATGCATTTCTCACTGACCAGCAGGAGTAGCAGAGATTTTCAGGCTAAAAGCTCTTACATTTCCAAAGTGTGGGACAATTAATGACACTTTGCTAAGCGTTAATGTGTTTTCGGGCAATAAAGTAACTACTTACCATTCCACTTTATTCCCGATAAAGTGGAATGTCCTTGTCCTACAGGAAAAACATAAAAGGGGTTTATCTTACTTTGAAATCTCTGCTAGATTTCCCCTTTACACAGGCTAAATGTGGCTGAATGGGTTGAGAAACTCAACATTTGGGCTGTTTTAAGCCGCCTGGGTGCTTCTAGCACCACATTTGATCAGTTTTTAAAGATTTGGATCCAACAGCCTAAGATTTTCTCAAGAATAGATTAACTTGACCTAAATCAAGAAAAATATTATCTGCCAATGGCTAATGGTAGATAATGGCTAATTGTACCAAAAAAAACAAGATATTTTCACTTTGCTCAGATTTTTTTTTTTTTGCAGAACACTGAAAATTAACATTTCAATTTAGGTGAATACAACGAGTTGTACATCATCCTCCTTCATAAAGACATACTCACATTTTATTTCCAATTTTTAATCCTATTCTGTTCCACCTCTACAAGCACTGCACTTATTTTATGGTGTTACTATAATACAGGAAGCCCTGTTGATGCAGGTCATGGCCCTTTGTTAAAAAGCTCCAGTCGTGTCGCTGACCCTGAGGTGGCAAAGAACATGCCGCCGCTAGGCCATCTGACATCAGGGGCTTTTGTGGTGTGCTAACATCTGGATGAGGAAATAACAGAAACATCTCTCATTCGCTGCCATTCCAGCCCAGAAAGATGCTGTCAGCTGCCTGGGATGAGCACAGAGCACTCGGATCGGGGGCAAGGGGATGGAAGGGAGGGGGGGACACACTGACTGACCTCACACATTAACCCCTGCGGCGATTTATGAGCTGACTTCCCTGCTGCACTGCGGATTAAAGATGGCAGCAGCGGCGGCGGAAACAGACATTTGTTTACTGTATCGCGAGAGAAAAGAACGCAACACATTCAGCTGCCTACATGTGCTAACTTCAGGTCAGCTGGGAACAAAAAACACCTGATCATAGGGTTTGCTTCCATGAGGTAACTGCACACATGCGGAACAGCACACAAACCACAGGTATGTATTTAAAAATCCACCATTCATCACTTGGGCTGCAACTAACAACTATTGATAGTTGATTAATCTATTGTTGATTGAAATGGTTAGTTATTTGGTTCAAAAAATATTGTAAAAAATCACCCAATTTCCCAAAGCTGTACATGCAGTTAAAAATATGTTTTATTTTTGTGTCCAGAACCCAAAGGTTATCAGAAAATAATCTGGAACCAGGGAATTTGGACATTTTCTTCTTAAAACAATTGGTGATTAGTTGGTGATTAACATTTAGTTGATATCTAATTGATTGATCATTGCAGTCCTGTTTATCAGACCCAGAAACTGTGAAGGTATAAATTATTGTTGGAATTTTAAATTTCCGAGTGTAATTTGAACTCAAACTTTTGACATTGCTTTGAAATCACCTTATTCTACATGTCTCATTGAACATTTCACCGAAAATAAACCTCTGCACAAACTGAGATTCCGTAAACCAAATTAAAGTTTGGCGCAGCTCGGCACAACCGGGAGGCCGAGAATGACTCGTGTCAGAGTAAAGGTCACTTGGCGACAAATCAGTCAACTTCGGACTGAACTGCAGCAGAGACGACACGCACACACCACACACACACACAAACACACACACACACACACACACACACACACACACACACACACACACACACACACACACACACACACACACACACACACATACACATGCACAGCTTGTAGTTGATTCAAAAATGCCAACAGCTCAAGATGTAGATCATGTTAATAATCCTTATGGGCACTTGGAATATCTTGTGCATGTAGATATATAGATTCCACCCTTTTTAAATATTAAAAAAAAAATACTTAATTATTTCTACTTATTGCATTAAATAAGCACATTATACAATTGAGTTCCCCCAGACATGATTGTGCTGTTTCCTCTGAGATGCAGCACTTGCAGGTGCAGTGAAAAATAAAACCACTGTGAGTAAGAATGTGACGGCTGCAAAAGAACAATCTCTGCAGTGTGTGGTTCAATGCATGTGTGTGTGTGTGTGTGTCGCTACACTCATGACCCACATGCACTCAGCAGACGAGCGTGATCCCCCTTCCAGAAGGAGCCCGCCCCTGCCGCCAGCGCCTATGCATGGTCGCTCCCTGATGCCCATGCGTGGGAAACACGCCCGAGGTCGCCTGCGAGGCGTGTGTGTGCATGCACGTTATGTGTCCGGCGGAGTGTGTGTGTGTGTGTGTGAGCAGCCATACCTCTGGTTCGTCGGTGTATCAGGATCTTTTATTTCCTCCACATTGCTTTGTGTGCACCGCCAAAACAGAGGCCCTGCGGGGGGGGACACACAGACGCTCAATTATTCAGCCAACCATTCAATAAAACATGAATATCACGCGCGTGTGCCAGCCGCCGTCATTCACGCTTCCTCTAGTGAAAATGGGTCTTGCACTTTTTCTTTTTTTCCCCTTTCTCCCCAGAATGCTTTGGGATGAATGCCAAGGGACTGTCAGCCCGGGACAGTTTTTGTAACCTATCGCCATGGTGATAAAACAAGTGGGAAAAGACGTGAAATAGAAAGAGTTCAACAAGATTTGTCCAGCTCCGTCCTCTTAGAGGCACACAGAACACATGGCCACTACTGCAAAAAGCCTGATCTAATGAGGGGAAAATATCTGGTTTGTCTACAATTTGTCCAGTATTGAGTAGAATCTAACAGATTTAACCATTAACCAGTTATCTTTTTGAAGTTTTATCACAATGTTGACTTTAACTCATGTTTTTAACTCATATTAAATACATGAGATCCTCAACTCCAGCTGACTTCTTAAAAGGGGAACATGTCTTTTGGTGGAGCTGCTAAAAATACTTTATTTTTTCCCTTGCTTTTGAATAAAAGGTATTGGAGTAAAAGCACAATATTCATCTTGATTGTATCAACTATACAAGTTCACCAGTACACCATTACATCTGATTTTTTTCTCCTTTTTTTGACAGACTACAGAACAGCTTTCGTTTACAATATAAATGTTTTCCAGGCGGTGGGCCTGCCAGCTCTTTGACAGGCAGCGGCCGTGCACAGTGGAGTCATTGTGTGGCGGCAGGGCCGGGGGTTTAGCGGCGTGGCGTGCCCTCCCGACTGCCCTTTTATTTACAAAAGACACGCTGTCACCCCTGCCAAACACGTTAGAGCCCATCAGCTGCTGATTTGACACCAACGATCGGCCCCTGCTAATCTAATTTAATCTGCCCCTGCGGCCTCGCTGATTTGCCGGAGTGGTGTGGCGATGACGCCGGCGGTGCGACGTGGGGATGCAACTTGTTTGCTTTGCAGCAACAGCCTGGGTGAAGCTACTGCTGCTGCAGGGTTGTGTGTCTGTGGGGGTCTGCTATGCCATCACTTCCTGTTATAATTATGTCAAACTTGACTTTATCAGCGCACAATCGATATGCAGGAAACCTACAGAATATCCTGCACGTCAGGTTGCGTTCAGAGCCTTTTTCCTGCCGCATGGTAAGCACGAGTGAAATTATCTTTAGATTGTCACTGCACAAATTATCTGCCGATACCACACACACATACATGCACGCAGATAAGCACACATGTGCTCAGACACACACATATGCACGCAGTTACACTCACATGCAGATGCAGATGCAGATACACACACACACACACACACACACACACACACACACACTTTTGAATAATTTATATTATAAATACAAGTAAGCAAACATGCACACGCATGCCACACACACACACACACACACACACACAGACCACATACTATTTTTAAAAAGCCCAGCTTTCTAATTTAAAATCCCTCAGCGGAACAGCTGAATTGGGAAAGATGTGGCTGCAGATATCGAGGCTGCTGGAAACTGGAAAGAAGAGAACTGCTGACTTCTCCGGCTTCTCCGTCTCTGTACGGCGAGGGAGAAGGAGGAAGGAGCGTGTGACACACATGTACGCACAAAAGGAGGCGAAGTATATGACATGGGAGGAAACTACAGAGGATTAAAAAAAAAAAGAGAAGGGAATTAAAAAAAAAAGTGGGTTACGAGGAAAACGGGAGGGGAGGACAGATGTGGTGCGACTCTCTTGGCGGCGTTTTGATGCTCGGAGATGGACGGCAGCGTTATTCCAGCAGGTTTATTTCTGGGATGTGTGCAGACAGAACTGCGAGGGAGTCCCGGAATAATCCGGCTGACCTCAGCGTGAGCGGCCCAAACATGTGATTTAGGTGGTCTTTACCGGCAGAAAGCCGCCAATTTGGCCCGCCCCCGCACGTCTTCGTCTTCCCCCACCCCCTGGCCCCAACGCAGCCATGGCGATGGGCTCCCAGCAGGCCTTGCTGCAGAGAGAGAGCCGGAGGGGGAGCTGCCTCTCTCTCTTTCCAGTGCTGCCTCCTCCTCAAGTGAAACATAAAGGCAACATAGCTGTTGGGGGGGGGTGGTCACATGACCGGGCACAATGGGCCTTAGTCAATCTGGCTGCTGCCGCTCGGCCTGATCTGACAAGACGAGGGGCCGGGGGCCAGACGCACACACCGGAATCAGCCGCGGACGCAGTGTGGCGAGCTGCAGCCGGAAGACGCCGTGGCCAGGGCTCAGAGCAGAGCATCCAGTCAGAGATGCCGCCAGCGCCGACCCCTGTCCTGCCTCACCATGTGCACGCCATCCCTGACGCCGCCAAACACTTCCTTATCGCATTCCTCCCCATGCCTCTTTTCCCTTTGTGCCAGTCGTGGCTATTTCTGATTGGCCGGCCATTTCTAACCGAGGGGGCAGGTGTGTGTGGGGGTCGGTCAGAGGTCGTTGGTTTAACCATCCTTCAGTACATGCAAATACAGTTTGCTGATCACGACTTACTCTTATCAATGAATCATTTTATTTTCTATTACCTCTTTCTTAAATACTGAGAAGGTAAATGATTAATAAAACACATATACTTTGTACTTCTAATTTTTAATTCATAAGCTAAAATTTGCACCAGTTCCCAGGTTGCAGCTGTAGTACAGTACAACTATATAATTAATAAATGTCTGATATCCTATTTTAGTAAACTTTAGTAAATTATTACCTTAATGAATACGTTACTCAACGTGATAACAAATAAAATGAGAATAATGATGTAAACATGATCAATACCTCTAATATCAGTCAAAAATAATCACAATTAGATATCGCTTTAAAATCGTTTAGCTCTATTCATCATGCTTTATACTGTTTGGAAATAACAGGAAAAAGAAGCTCCAGACAGAGCTTTCTTGAGATATACAAATAATGAAATGACCATAGGAGTCATGCTGTGAACCCATAAAACACACTGTCCTCTGAAGGAATTCTCTCCCTACAGCGGAACTTTAAGCTCTAACGAGGTGACGTCCGGATATGGAACGTTGTGAGGACATAATGGACGTCCGAAACCACGGCCAGAGAAGTGAAAACGTGCCGCGGGACACGTCTGAGGGGTTTGGATTGTTGCTTTTGACGGCGTGCCGGCACGACTCCGGGTCGCCGTTGGAATCCATCCATCCATCCATCCATCCATTGTCTATCCCGCTTATTCCCTTTCGGGGTCGCAGGGGTCTGCTGGAGCCTATCCCAGCGCGTTAAGGCGAGAGGCAGGGATACACCCCAGATGGTCGCCAGCCAATCGTGGGGCACACACACCATTCACACACCATTCACTCTCACACTCACACCTATGGGCAATTTAGAGTTTACCAATTAACCTGAGCATGTTTTTTGTATTGTGGGAGGAAACCGGAGTACCCGGTGAAAACCCACGCAGACACGGGGAGAACATGCAAACTCCACACAGAAAGGTCCCAGACCCAGGCCCCAAGGCGGTCTTGAACCTGCGACCTTCTTGCTGTGAGGCAACAGTGCTACCCACCGCACCACCGTGTCGCCCCGTTGGAATCCATTGTATGTAAATGCTGCAGCTGCAGCTGCCGCCTTCTCTGAGAAATAAACACAATCCACAAAACCTTTTCTGGTTCAGCAGCTTCTCTCTGATTTCTAACTTTGTTCACTTTGAGTTTTTGGACTATTCAATCTAGCAACAATAAGTTCGATCTAGCAACAAAAAGTTATATTGTTAACACAACAATATAACTTTAAAGTCCTCCTGGAACAGCTTTTGTCTTTATAATGTCTGATGTCTGATTAGAGCTGCAGCAATTAGTCAATTAATCAATTAGTTGCTAACTATTTTGATAATTGATTAATCTCTTTGACTCACTATTAAGAAGAAAATATCCAAATTGATCTGATTTCTTCTTTTGTTGTTCAAATGGTCTGGGCAACATGATGAGTGTCACACATACATTTATAGAAATAAACAATATGAGTAGTAATGTTATATTTCTTTCCAGGGGACTTTATAGCTGAATATTCACACAGATGCATGTGAAATGAAACAACTTACAACTCACTTTTTCAGTGATTAAGTCCATAAAACAGTAATCGTTATACATAATGTGGTGTCAAATTCTTATAGTAGGGCTGCAACTAATGACTTTTTTGATAGTAGATTAATCTATTGATTATTGAAATGATTATCCAATTATTTCTTTGGTTCATGAAATGGTAAAAGACAGTTTCCAAAAGATTCAACCTAAAATGTCTATTTGTCCAGACCAACAGTCCACAGCTCAAAGATCATCAGTTTACTATTATAGAGGAATAAAGAAAGCAGAAAATAATCAGGGAAAAAACACTGGAAGCAAAGCATTTTGAAATTTTCTTCATAAAAATGACTCATATCGATGAATTAATCATCAAACTTCTCGATTGAAGGACTAATCGATGCGGTTATGCCTTATACACATGAAGAAAAGGAGAAAAGTGGTGCAGGAACTGCGTGTTGTAGCGTGTTGGTTCCCCCCCTGAAAAGGTGTCTCACCAGGCCGAGTCACTGTGTCTGTGGCAGCATTTTCTTTCTCCTCAGGGTTCCCCTGCCGTGCGAAGCGGGGCGTCCGCTTCCCCTCCTCGCCACCCACAGGCACCTAGCCCCCTTTTGTTTTTTAACATAAAAACTCGCCGTGAGCCACCTGCTCCCGGTTCATTTCAGCATTAGTCTCTAAAGGCTAAGTAGGGCACTTTGCTATTTCAATAACGGCTACATCTTGCAGAGCCTACAGCCGCGGGCTACATCCTTTTACATGGATTTAGAGCAACCGCACAGCCCCGATAACGTATCCTGCCGCCTCTACTTTTTTCCCACCAAACGGTAAAAGAACGACAGGCTCCCACACTAATTAAATCCAGAATGCTGCATCCCCCTATTCCCCGTGAGCCCTGACAGATGAGGTCTGATTGACAGGTCCGGCCTGCCAGCTCTCGCCGAGCATCTGACTGACGACGCGCGGCGGCCGAGCGGATTAAAAAAACGGACAATTTATCCCAGCGGCGGCTGTCTGAGGCCCCCCCCCTCTCGCCACACGAGTGGGGGATTTGCCAGCTGATTAGAGAATTACAGCGGCGGCGGTGAATGATGTGTCCTCACATCGAGAGGGGGAACACTTCAGAGGGTTTTGGTGTGTCTTCATGGGAATTAACAACCGATATTATTCCCCCCACGGAGGGGGGAGGAAACACCTGGATCCTCTGGCAGCAATGTGGACAAATCATATCTATACATCCTGTTATATTCAGGTGTACAAGTAAATGTGCTTATTTAATCTATCACTGTAATGCACTTAACAAAAATATAAATGCACTTTTGTTTTCTGCAACCTGATCAACTCGATGAAGGAGAGTCAAATGGTGGTTCCACCAGATCCTGGCTGGTGTTCTGAGCCCCCAGACCCCCCCTCCCCAATAAAACTAAACTGCAGGTTTCAGTGTTTTCCAGTCTAAGGACACCTGTAATCATCATGCTGTCTAACCAGCATCTTGATATGCCACAACTGTAATCTCAGCAAAAAAGTGCTGACATTTACACAGATTTTTGAACAATATTTGAGAGAAATTGTTATTTTGTGTATAGAGTAAATGTTACAGATCTCTGAGTTCATCTCATAAAAAATGGGAGCAAAAAGTGTTGAGTTTAGTTTTGTTCAGTATTTCTACTACTTTTCTTGGATTAGAGCTGCAACATTGAATTGATTCGTTACAGTTTTTTTGTGGAACTCCAACAATTAGTGAACGAATCAATTAGTTGCCAACTATTAGATTAATTGCAGTTTCCTGCAGCTAAAACAAATGCCCCCCTATCTATATTCCTATATCCCTTCAAAAGAAAAAAAAAACATTATGAATCCCTACATGCATAGTGGAATAGTATTGTCATGTCTCTTAAAGAGCGCATGCTAACATGTTTTAGCACATTCACAAAATAACAGATAGAAAAGTTGATAGAATTTTAGAAAAATTCACAAGTGCTGCCATCTTTTCTTCTTTCAGAGAGCCACTCTACTCCAAGACACATTCATAGACCCTCAGGAAATCCCAGCACTATCGCCTAGGCTTGAACTCATTTATTTAGAAATAAACACACACAAACTTTCCCAGCACATACCCCCCCACCCCAGTCACCGCCTCTAACTAATGCTCTGCGCAAACACTGAACTATTTCAGGATTTGTTTCATGCAGAAATTTTGTTCTGTGAGGTGAGGTGATAGTACTGGGATTTTCTGAGGGTCTTTGAATCTTTGGGTTGTGGAGTAACTAATCTAATAATCATTTTAATATAATTGAAATTGGTGTCATTCAAATGTAAAGTGTTTGCAGCAGAGATCAGTGTTAGGTGTTTTGTTGCTGAAGCTGAAACGTGTCAGAATATGTTTGCAGGTTCGTTGCTGGGGCGTGAACCTGTGATCAGAACAAACGGCCTAATTGATTTCAGCGCAGTCAGACCTACGTATTAGCTTCAGTTGAACGTTGGAATGTGTGGATCCTGTCGCCTGGTTCTGACTGAATTAAATGTGGATCAGTTCTACGTCATCCACACTGACCTGAAACAGTCAATCATGTGAAAGTTACTGTACGTTAGAGCTCAATGATTAGACAATCAATCAATTAGTCAAACTATCACATTACTGATGATTGCCTAATCGATTTGAGTCATTTGAGAAGAAAATGTCCAAATTGCTCCCAGCTTGATTTTACGCTATATATGAATCAAACATCTAATTGATTAATCTTTCTAATAATCGATTCAGATTTTCTTCGGTACATCAACACATCAGTGATGACTTCAAATAACCTACAACTGGACAGAAAACAACAGTATATTATATTGTTGTTTTAAGTTTCAGTCATTTTGTTTCCATAATGATATTACTGTGTTTTAGATAATAAATACTTATATTAATGTAATGTATAATTGAAGTATATATTACGTATTGATTTGTTTTGTGGTATGAGTTAAAGCTTCATTTAATTATTATTTTAATAATCAGTTAATCTTTCAATTATTCAAATAATTTATCCGTTAGTTGTTTGGTTCATAAAATGCTGTAAGATGTTGATGAGTGTTTCCCAAAGCTGTCTTTTTTTTTTGTCTAGACCAACAGTCCACAACCCAAAGACCATCAGTTTACTATTATAGTAAAATAAAAAAAAACCTAGAAAACAATGAGGGAGGAGAAGCTGTACCCCAGAGAATTTGCTCATTTTTATCTTGAAAAAGTCTTAAATCAATTAAGTGATTTTCAAAATAGTTGGCAATCAATGTGATATTTGGCATCTCTAGTATGATTAATCAAGCCTTTATGACGACTCTCCTAAAGTTTCTCATGATTGTGACCTTGCTGTTGACGTGAAGTCAGAAACCAGTAAAAATATTAATAATGTGCTACCCACACATCTCTGATGCCGGGTTCACTCCTCACATTCCAAATTCCACATGTGAGGAAGTGAACTTGACAAATTGAGTGTGATGTAAAAAAAATAAATCAATAAAAAATGCTGTTTTGAAAGAGCAGTTTGGACTTTGTGAGGTTTTCTCCCCGATTATTCATTCCTCAGCATTAGGCCAGGCTGGTGAACACAAATTATAGAGCTCCTCCACATGTTTCATACATGTTAAAATGAAATGCATTCAGATCCACTGATTTCTATGAACCAGTGCAGTCCCTGTAGCAAGTCTGTATTCCTATAGAAAAGTAGATTGAATGTGCATGCTCTGATAACCACACTTTGTGTAGAAAATGATAATACATTTTTTTTGTTTTTTTTTACACATTGTTTTAATATTAACATCAACTTATCTATCTATCCATCCATAAAACGAAGGTTCTCCATTTAAAGGAGAAAAGACAGCAGCACATTTTACAAAGTGTGTAGTTTTGTTATTTGCTACAGCCACATTCGCCTGTGTTAATGAGGAATAAATTAGCAGCTAAACCAGGTAACTTACTTTTACTACGTTGGAGCACAATCAGAGCAGGAAGAAGGTTTGAATGGTATTAAAAGTCATTGTGATCCAATGTTGTAACACTGGAGCAAAAGCTCTGCTGCAGGATAGTGGTGTGATACATAAGTGTATGGGTTTTTAATTAATTAATTTAAGTATTTTGTGGCATAGATGCAAATGAATGCTTTAACCAGTGCTTGGAACCTAGTCTGTTGCTTATAAGACAAGAACACTACCCCCTACACTAATACAGTACACCTATGGGGTGTTAGGTTTTAATGATAACAGTGAAAAATAATATTGCTTTAAAATATCTATCCCAACAATTTCACCGAAGAGGATACCTCACATCGTGCCATGGACAAACTATATCCTAAAGTTGAGGTTGATCTGACTAACAGTCAGAGAGATATGAGCGGAACAGACTCACAGGCGCTTCCTATGTTTACCATCGAATCTATGTCTAAGCTTGGTCTCACTACACTTTCAGCTTCACATTTCTGGCTTTGGAGATTGTTTGATATGAAGCTTTAAGAGCAGCTGCCCACATGCTTTTATCTCCAGGGTGCAGCGCGGCAACGTGACGTCACCTGACCGTGGCGATGCACCAGCTCTTTTGGCGCTAGCAATGCAGAGGAATGACGCAGCAGTGTGGAACAGAATAAGAAAAGTCGGCCACGTTGGTTTCTACTCCAGAGGAGACGTGTCACAACAGCAAGATCTTCCCCCGGCTGCATGGAGCACAATCACAACCGGTGCACTGTTCCCTTCCACATTGATATTCATAGAAAACATAAAACACGATAGCTGCTTTGCAATGCAGATCCCCCGACGGTGGCATGCGTGAGCGGCACAGGGAGGCTTTGTCTGGAGGGAGTCGGGCCTCCGTCACGCACGCCTGACATTATGACAGCTGGAAGGTCGGGCCACAGGTTAACTATGTATGAACAAATCTCCAGGTCAGTAACATACGTACAGAACCTCACGCTTCTTTCTTTCTTCACGCGTCATCGGTATGCACACTACCATAGTAACACATCATTAATATTGTGTGACTGGGGGGGTCTGCCATTATTGGAGGGTCTGGAGAACAAATGTGGACTAAGAATGTATTGTTGTTTTATGTAGAGCTGCAACGGTTAGTTGATTAATCGATTAGTTGCCAACTTTTACATTAATCGCCAATGATTTGTAATCATCGCTTAATGGAGTTGAGCTATTTTCAAGAAGAAAATGCCCAAATTCTTGGGTTCACCCTTCTTTTCTCTGATAATTTTCTGTTTTCTGATAAGTTTCTTTAAATTTCTATAATAGTAAACTGATGATCTTTGGATTGAGGACTGTTGGTCTGGACAAAAAGACATTTTAGGTTAAATCTTTGACTTTGGAAAATAAGTCTTTGACATTTCACATCATTTTATGAACCAAAGCATGTCGTATGTCTTTTTATTCTTAGAACATTAGAAGATCTTTAGATGTTGGAGGGTCTGTTGCTGTCCTGGTTCACCTGGAAGCTGCAATAAATCCTATCACCTCATCCTACGCATACACCATAAATCAATATAATTCTGTTTTTCTATTTAGTGTCATATTCAGCTTCTCCAGTTCTAAATGTATTGTTTCCATCCTGTTCACATCATCTATTGCAGCCTGTCCATTCGGGAGGAGGGATCCTCCTGTTTCACTTCCTGAGGTTTACAGCTCTTTTTTTCTCAATTAAAGAGGTTTTTTAAGGCATTGTTCTTCTTCTTGTATGATGTAAGGGTTAAAGGTCAGGGTATATCGTGTTGCTGTTCAAAATCTAAAACCTATTTAGGTGAATCTGTGATTTGTGATTTTGGCCTACACAAATAAAATTGACTTGGCAAACAACTGATTGATTAATTGATTTAATGATTGGTAGATTAAATGCCTATCATAATAGTTTTATTTTTTATTTTAATTCCATTTCCAATGATTTTTTATCCCATAATAACACAGTATATAGCAACATGTGGTTGGACAATATCACAATATTCAATGCGAGAAGATCATTCATGCCAGAGCTGTTGGCAGGTAATTGATTAGCTGTCAACTGTATAATTAACCAACTATTTCAACCATCAATAAATCAAATCAAGTCATTTTCAAAAATAAAATGTTAAAATTGTCCAGTTACATCTCAAATCTGATTATTATCTGCTTCTTTCTTTAGTCTTCTCTAATAGTAAACTGATGATCTTTGGGTTGTGGACTGTTGATCTGGCCATAAAAGACATTTTAAGTTGAATTTTCAGCTTTAGGAAACATTTCCACCTTTTACACCAGTTCATAAACCAAGCAACGAATCAAATAAAGAGATTTATCAACCATCAAAATAGTCAGTGGAAGCCCTAATTTAGTAATATAAAAATTTCTGAGATCAGTTCACAAACTCTATTTCTATTGCTGTCTGGATTTTTGTTGGCATCTCTTCTCCATCCACCTGCACTGTTTGTGTTTGCTTGCTCATTCAAAACTCAAAAAAGAAAGAGAAAAAAAGGGAAAATCCAAATAAAGAAGGGTTTACTCTCCTTTTCAGCCACTTATCAGTAAATCCACGAACTGTGGCCACTGAGGAATCACCACCAGCGGAAAAACTTTGATGAGAAGACCGAGTCGAAAAGAAGAAACCTGTTTACAAGACGTTCTGCTATCTGACTCAACTCAGTGCGCTGGAAATATGTCAGCATGAAATATAGCACAGAAAACCACCAAACAGCTCGCTGAGCCACATCTGCGTTTTGCTTTTACTACAAATCATTTAGACTTTACGCCGCTGCCAAAGCAAGCTGGAGCCTCTCAATGTGTTTTTCATTGGTTCACTTGTGTACAATATGAAAATAAACTGAAGGAGGCTTGAGCCATGACATTATGTCATTGTTGATTAATCCGCAGATGCCTTATTTTCACTCATCTAGAAATTTATCAGTAATTAAATGTCTGTCAATCTTTCCTTGTTGATCAGTTTGCCTTCAAACAAGGCCGCAAAGATTCATGTTTAAGAGCCTGGAAGCAGCTCACACACACTTAAGACTGCAGAAAAAGTTTGTTAGGGGTTACACCGAAATATTCTAAAACAAGCCAATGCTCTATACAAGCAGCAACTTAAAGGTCCCATATTGTAGAAAGGTAGGTTTTAATATACTTTACATTATAAGGTTCTATAAATACATGCTTCACATCATTAAAAACCACAGAGAGCCTAAAACTGCTTTTAAACAAGCTGTCAGGACTTCTATGGAGATGATGTCACAACTACACAGGCCTTCCCTAATCAATTGATTCATTGATTAGTTGGCAAAAGTTACATTATATCAACTATTTTGATTGATTTATCCATATGAGTCATCTCCAAATTGTCAAATCCCTGCTTCTCAAATTTGATTACTTTCTGGTAATGGTAAGGACCAAACAAGTAAGAGATTACTCGTTTTAATATATATAATAATCAACTATAAAAATAGTTGTTAGCTGCAGCCATAGAGAGGAGATATAAAACTGTACCAAGGTGTCTTTTGGTTCCTAAATCCACAAATGCATTACCACTTCAAATTTGGGGTGTTTTTAAAACCACATGAGAGTGGAGCGCAGGAGTGGGGGCTGTGTCTGCTGCTTCCAGCTGTGTCTGCTGCTTCCAGCTGTTCCTCAGCCACTACGAGGCCTCGGGCTTCTGGCTGAGCTGCTCTCACACCTACGTACGCCTGTAACCTGTCACAGGAATCCGCTCTTGCCGTTCAGCAGTGTAAACTTTCCGGCTCGGCCCGCCGGTTGGCAGAATTAAAAAGATTTTTGCTCCATTTATTTAGCGGCGAGCTTGTAAATATAGATGAGGTGCTCCAGTGCACTGTTGAACTGCTGAATAAAGGCTAAATGGACTTTGGAGCTAAATGGAGTAGCAGAGATTATAAAAAAAAAAAGATGAAGGAGATTAAAAACGGAAAATGTGAAGCGGCA
Organism: Eupleurogrammus muticus; assembly: GCA_036785175.1. Lineage (NCBI taxonomy): Eukaryota > Metazoa > Chordata > Actinopteri > Scombriformes > Trichiuridae > Eupleurogrammus > Eupleurogrammus muticus. The sequence goes on from JAYKQN010000001.1 coordinate 29,742,240, forward strand.
GGATATGAGAGGAAGCCGCGCGCGCCGGGGCTCCTCCGCCTCGCCCGCGCTCCAGATGTAAATGAGCGACTCTCCGATTCTTTTCAGAGGAAATGAAGCTGCGCTCGATGACCGGGCGACTGACTTCGCACATTTGGCGGCACACAAAAGCGAACACAAAGCCGAGCCGCGGCAGGTGGAGGCGGCGGGCAGGGGAGGCTGAGAGGGGGATTGTTGCTTGACGCGATGCATGCGATTGCGTCCCATGGACCGCTGGCTCAGAAACAGAAACAACTCCCGCTAATTGAAATCCTTCGAAAAAAACAAACGGCTTCTCCACATGCCCCACTCTGACAAGCGTTCATGCAGGCGTATCACTTTCACATGTCATTTCCTCCCTTCATATGGCATCAACAATGACCCAGCAGCATAAAGGTTCCCAGCCCAGTCTCCAGAGGAAAACTATGGCATGTTACGTTTCTGCAAACTTTGGATACGATGAACATTTCAGACGAAGTTGCTCTTAAGTTTAAGTGGATGGTTGGGTCGGATGGATCAGTGCTTTGTTTCATGGACCCGAGTTGGAAAAGTTGCAGGAGAAGCCTGTTGGACAACAACGTTGTGTCATTCATTGATTATTTTAACCCAAACTATAATGTTTGTGTGCCAAAACCACAACATCCTGACCAGAGCATTTGTAAAATTATGCTCTATCAAGTTTAAGTTTAAGTTTTCATAGGAGCAGGAGGGTTGGGGTGGATGGATCAGTGCTTTGTTTATTGTACTGAAGTTGGGAAAAGTTCAAAGAGACCTGTTTGACGTTGCTTTTGTTTCACACATTGGTCATTTTAACCTAAACTATGACTTTATTGTGGCAAATCCTAACATTTTAACCACAGCATTTGTGAAAGTATGCCCTATCACAAAACATTTATATGACTGATTGACTTTCAACGTATGTGTTAGGACATAAACTGGCACTTTACGTTTCTGTAAGCTATCAATAAGTTCAAAGTTTCAGGCAGGTTCCTCTTAAGTAAAATTTTTCCTTGGAGCAGGAGGGTTGGGGTGGATGGATCAGTGCTTTGTTTAATTTACTGGAGTTGAAAAAGCTTGTTGGATGCTGCTGTTGTGTCACACCTTGGTCATTTTAACCTAATCTATGACGTTTATTGTGTCAAACCCTAACCACATCTTAACCAAAGAGATAATGCCCGTACCAAAAGACATTGATATGAAACTTTGACCTTTAACTGATCTGCAGAAACAAAAAACTTATCTTTTTCCTCTGCAATCTGAGTTGTGTTAAAGATGAAACCGGCACTTTCCAACCTTCAGTCTTTGACTTCTTATAAACATTAATGTGCCATCAGCTAATATTTCACATCTATGAGTAGTAAGCAGCTTCACCAAATAGAGATTCTTTCCCTCTATAAACTGCTCACATGGCTCCATTTCGATAAATGTTCGAATGATTCAATATTTCACCAAAAATCCAAAAAGTGAAAACAGATTTGTGAGTTCTTGTTAGTTCTTCATTCCTCTACAATTAATCATCTCATAACTTCTTAACTTTATCTGCTGGCCCTTTGGTGGGACACGACCCCTAGGTTGTAACCACTGGACTAAACTTGTGACTAAATATAACCACATAAAAGAGTATTTGAGAAAATATGCACAAAAATAAACAAACATTGATATGATCCATGTCAAAACTTGACATTCATTGTGTCTGCAGAAACTTAAACTGTCAAAGATTCCCTCTGGTTGAAATTCCAGTTCTTTTATTATTTCTTTTTTATTGTCCACATGAATTTGATGGATCGTGCAGAATGGATTTTTAGTCGGCCTGTGAACAGATAGCTAGCAGCTGTGATGGGGCGATGCATCATACGCCATCATATGATCTGTGGCTCTGCTCTCACATGTCAGCGGACGTCCCCGCCGGCTCCGTCATAGCCTGCATTCATCAACATTTACTTATCTGTAACAATAACTGCATTTGAGCCTCGCTATCGTGACTCAGCCGCCAACCGACTGCGGCGAGGGGGGGAAAAAAAAGATGACGAGGGAGAGGGAAAAAAACATTTTAGCGCGGCACAAAAGGCGATGTTGTTGTTGCCGGGGAGCGGCTGACTGCCCCCTCGGTCCCCAACGCCCTTCTGATCCATGGCGTCACACGCCATGGGAAGACATCCACACCTGGAACGGACCCCAGCGGAGGGGACGCCTCTTTCTCCTCAGACATTTTGTCCTTTCCACGTGTTCTTGTGGTTCAACAATACATGCACTTACAGGATGTATCACTGTCTCATTCTGCTCATACAGCAGCATGACCTTCTAGCTATGGTTGCTATGTTTTAATATTACTATAATACATATTATCCCCATATTAAAGCTGCAACAATAAGTACATAACATTGGATCAAACACACTATTTTGATAATCGATTGGATTCATTTTGAAGTCGAAAGTGTCTAAATTATTTAGTTCCAGTTTCTCAAAAAAAAAATTAAGATCTTTGGGTTGTTGGTATAAACAAAAAAACAAAAAATGATTGACATTTTATGAACCAAACAACTAGTTGGTAATGGTTTCAATAATCAATAGATTAACTAAAATTGTTAGTTGGGGCCCTATCAAAAACAAGACTGAGTCAAAAAACATGCATTTTCTAAACCGATAACTGACGCTCATGAACTGATCATAAAACGCTAAGAGACCAGAATGAGATGTGCTATTTAGAATTTGTGGACGCTATCACTAAGTAATGAAACCACTAACTTTAGTTGGACTGAAGTAAAACTGACAAACACTGATTACCCAATACACACATAAACACCATACTCTGACATCCCTACAATAAACATACATATTATTTTAGTTATTGGGCCATAATATGGGCAGAATAGCAACTACCTGCAAATTTCCTGTATTTTATCCCTAGTGCCAAAGGTGACCAAATGGCTGAAACTGGTGACAGTGATCAAAATGATCAATTTTGAAGCCTCATGTCCAAGTTGAAATCTTAATATGAAACGATAATTGATTTTATGTTGCCGTGGCAGCAGGATCAAAATTAACAAAAATGTACATTTTTGTTGGAAATGAATGGGGGACAAAAAAGTTAAAAATTAATAAAATATCTACAAATTGGACAAGGACGTCCTAGGTCGTGTGTATCGTTGTACCTGCTGTCTCCTTACATGAGTCAAATTCTTCCTGTGTCATTTCTAAGACTGAAGCTGAAACATCGATGTCAGACTTCAACTCTCATGTTCATTATTTATTAATGTGATAATGTGTCATCAAATATAAAATGTTTCCAGGATTTGGTGAGTGGTTCCTAAGTAGCAGGGATTAGGTGTTACATAAAGTGTCAGTGATAAGGATGGGGGCTGCTGCCAGCTCTCTGCACATCCAGAACTTTTCATAATGGCCCTATGGCTATGCTGACGGTGACAAAACGCCATCACGTAACCACGACGGGCAAATGTGACACCGGCACATCACCGCAGCAAACTGCAAGACCACCGGACATCAGGCAAAAACACAAGGCGAGGCTCCAACAGGCCAAAATCATCAATCCAAATGTGTTTTTTCACATTCTGGAAAACTTTTTGGAGAAATCCTGTAATCATACTGAGGTCAAATGAAGTTTGTAGTATTCATTGCAGAGACTGTGAGATTAAATTGTTCGTTGGTGAATTTAATACTTTTAAAAGGAGAGATGTGCAGCGAAAGCCTAAAAATAAGATGTGGGTAAAAAAAATCCCCCTTCATTAGTGGAGACAGCGAATGAAAAACAGCCCTAATTAGGATTCTGTACTCTGTTCTTCAACATCCAATAAAAGAAAGTCAAGCTGAACGTTGCAGAGCGAAGAAGAAAATAAACATGGTGGGACCAGATGGAGACAACAGGAGCTTTTAGAAAATTTAAAAACTATAAAAGCAACAGGGCTTTGAGAGTTTTTCATTTAATTATGTAGGAGAAAGCTTTGTAGGCATCTTGCCACATTCTGCTGCTTCGGCTAATGTTAGCTAGAGACATTGTTTCTTCAAAATACTACGTTGCTAGTTTACGTCCGTTTTACAAATGTTAACCTGTGTGTGTGTGTGTGTGTGTGTGTGTGTGTGTGTGTGTGTGTGTGTGAGTGAAAGTAAAAGAAGCACAAACACATGCAACAAGTGACAATCTTTTTCTAGCAAACACTTACGCGCTACAATATATTTACTAGCAAAGACATTGCGTAAGTTTGTGTAGTGCAACCAAAAACAGTGTTAGCTAGTTAGTTTTGTTCTGACCAAGTAGTAACATACCTGATTTTACTAATCAACCATTAGAGCCTATGCTACACATTTAGTAGTAGATTCAGGCATGTTACTGTTTGGTTGGAACAAAAACCTGCACCCACACCGGCTCTCCAGGACCAGGATTGGACACCCCTGCGTTAGACGGATACTGTGTTCCATTAACCTCGAAAGTCAGAAATAGGAGCTGGTAATGACGTTACTGCCGAGTTAGCAGCCCAGTTGTGGTTTGCACGTATCACATGAAAAACATCAATAGCACTATAGCCAGGGGTGCACATAACTGGTACGCAGGTACGCATGCGCAGCAAAAATGAGCGATGCGTACTGCTCGTGATTCACCGCAGCGCTCTTGCGTACCGTCCCTCCCGAAATATTTCACATGGGGTTTCATGCTGCCAATGCTAGTATGTTTAGGCTAATGTTGATAACTAGTGTGGATATCAAATTAAACACTTGTCAAACATGTCTAAAAAGAAACAGACAACAGTAAGCAGCAGCCAAACACACACGTCCCATGTCATCATTTTCGGAGGATATTCCGTTACTGAAGCGACTAGGAGTAAACGTCGGAACTGCTTATCATACACGGATCATGCTGAGCATTGCTCATGCTATCAGTGGTGAGCTACGAGCAAAGTTACAGGCTGCTCAGTTTTGGGGGCTGCTTTTTGATGGGTCAGAGGACATTACAAAAACTGAACAGGAAATCGTCTACATTGTGTCAGTATCCAGCAATGGAGAGGTTTCGTCCGATTTTCTTGGATTGATTGGATTGGGTGCCGACCGAACCGCACAGGCAACCACAGACGGATTGTGAAACTGTTTCGTGACGCAGGCTTGAATGACTGGACAACAAAGTTAGTCGCTGTGTGTTCAGATGGAGCAGCTGTTAACGTCGGAGTGTACAACGGTGTTGTACCAAAACTAAAGGGATTAGTGGCGATTGGAGAGACGCTTGTGCACATTCTGTGCACTGCACACACGCTGGAGAATTGCGCAAAATCAGCTGACCGCCAGGTTCCATACTGTAAGACGTTCAATCAGTCTGTTGTCAGGCTGCTGCAGTTTTATTCACAGAAGGGTGGTGCGAAAAAAACAGCTGCATTGCAGAAGATATGTGAAGAAAATGGAATCTCCTTTGTGAAATTGGGAAAATTTCATAATATTAGGTGGTCTGCATGGCGGCATGACGTGCTGTTAAAAATATCAAGACTATTGCCAGCCATTAAAATTCAGTTGGCTACAAGTGATAACACTGATTTGCAGCACATATGCACAGAGCGTTTTGAATGCTTTCTATCACACATGCTTGACATTGGCAACATTTAAAAAAAACATCAATCAGATTTCAGAAAGAAAAGCTGACCATTGGAAAGTGTAAGGATGAGCTCATGGTTGTCATTGGCCAATTCATGCTGGAGACCACAGTGCACAGACTGTTTCTAATGCTGATGCTGACAGAGATAAGGCAGAGTTACTCAGGGGGTTAATTGAAGAGTTTGAAACCAGATTTGACTCCCTTAAGTCGTGTGATCATTTCCTGGTATTTGACCCCTCTACATGGCCTCAGGAAATGCAAGACCTCCACGGTTTTGGAAATACAACAGTTTGCAACATTCTCCAAAACTATGAAGCCATCTTACAGCTTGACAAAGACATCACTTTAACAGAATGGATGCTCTTAAAGCAGGCAGCAAAACGCCTAAGAGCATCTTCTGTGTATGACCTAGTCCAAGTAGTAAATAATCCAAGGACAGTGGGAGCGATTCTGAGGAGGAAAATGGGGGCGACACTGCGGAGGACAGCAAGGAAGACTTTTAAGACTTATCGTGGATGAGGTGAGTACCAAACACTATCTGCTGGTCCTCATATGAGTAACTTACTAAAAAAGTTATGTGCACCCCTGACTATAGCAGCATTTTCCATATATACGTATTGAACAGTATTATGCATACGGCATACAGCAGATTTAGTGGAACAAACTTCTGGTCAGAAGTGCTATAAACTGAATATTACAGCAGCTTCTGTTACATGGTGAAGCTGGGGCTACCATCTTGGGACGTCAACTCAACTTTCATTCATTTTCTATACGCTATTATTCCTCACTAGGGTCACGAGGGTCTGTTGGTCCCATTCCAAGCTTACTTTGGGAGGCAGGGATACACCACAGACAGGTCACCAGTATTTACCCCAATTACTCACTTAGTGCCAGCCTCAGCATATTTTTGGACTATTGGAGGAAGCTGGACATGGAAATGCAGACAGAGGGAGAACATGAAAACTCCACGCCGAAAGGTCCTAGGTCAAGACCATGACCTTCTTGCTGAGGAACAGTTGATTTCAGCAGCACTGTATCGGCGGAAATCAACTGTTGTCCAGCAGTCGAGGTGTGACATTGTGCCGCCATTCGACTCGAGCACACGAAGTGGATGTGTGACTGTGATTTGTTACAGCTGAACATCACCTGATGTGATAAGAACTGAGCTACTTCCTGCTTCATTTCTCCCCTTCCCGAGGCCAGGTCTCATCTTAAAGAGGCTCCCTGTGTCAGTGTTAAGCAATATTATGCAAGAAGGAAAAGAGGCATCACACATACAGGACGCCCTCAGGTGTAATATTGTGATCATACAACGGTTGCCAACAAAATAAAAGATATGATCAAGATGTTCTCATATTGTGGGGAATTCACTCTCAAAATAAAAAAAATGTTTGTTAGTGTGATCTTTGTTTCTAAGGAAGTACATGGGATCTGACTAATACCTGGAAAACAACCCAGTTCAGTGGATTCCTATGTGGTGAAATCTAGTTTACTCCAGCAAGTAGGCCGGCCATTCGTAATGACCCAGAAACAAAGAGGATATCTAGTCCCTGTTGAGTCAGCCAACTTGGACTGATGATCTCTGGGGATCACAGGATTTCCAGAAGTCAATAAATACCTTATATTTAAACACTAAACTGCCTCATTTGCATGGTCTTGTTGTAACAAGGACAGCTGAACAAAAAGTGGGAGAGGTGTTAGTATCATTAGGACTTAAAACATTAATTTTATTCATTAGCATTGATCAGTAATTATTATCTATTTTTAGATCAGATTTTTGCTAATCAAGTTGTAAGGTAAATGTATAGAGAAGAAATCAGCAATAACTAGTTCTAATGGAACGGAGGATGTTATATTTTTACTAGTGTTTATCTGTGTGTTTTTAGCAAAATAACTCTGGATTTTCCGGATGGACGGATTTTTGACAAATTTTCAGCAAATGTTAGGAATGGTACCATGAACAGATGATTAAATTTTGGTAATTATCCAGAAGAAATCCTGATTTCTGAATCACTTAAACTTATTTGTTGTTTGGTGTGCTTATCATCATATTTAGAATACTAAAGAAACCAGAAAATTATAGACCTAAGAAGCTGGGGCCAGAGAATTTGGTAATTTTGTTCTGACTCAAATTGTTTAATCAATTATCAGAATAGTTGGCGATTAGTATAATAGTTATGGTATGATAATGGTAAGTAATAGATTAACCCATTTAAGCCAAAAGGGCTTTTCAAACCAAACTTTTCATGCATACAATTACATCAGTTGAGTCACTAACAATCATGTCATCTATCTATTTCTTTTCCAATTTTTTGTCAATTAAAAGTCAGCAACTAATTGATAAATCGACTAATTATTGCAGCACTAACAGGGTGAAGAGTGATTTAACCCAAGAGTGAAAGAATTAGAACCTTTTTGAGGCTCTCAATGGGTCAACATGCTATCCACCTAAGTCATGTTTAGTCAGTAATTAGCTCTCAATATTTGGTTTCCTAGACAACGACTTCTCACCAGACCCGTGCACACACACACACATAGCCAAGGCCACGCTTCCATACACCTGAATCTGATGGAGCAGCACCTGAGCTTGGCTGCCACAACATCACATGATGCGGTCTGTGCAACAATCGTACACTTCTCAGCAGAGTCAGTGAGCCGTCCAGCAGCCACTGGAACACCTCACAATCCTGAGAAGGCAGGATTTAAAAAATCAGGGGTAACAATACTTCTACACACAACAAACTGAACCAGCCTGTATCATTGTAGTTTCTGCAGCACCTCAGATGAAGTCATTACAACAGGCGAGTGTCGCTGCCGCATGTGGTAAAAAAAAAAAAAAAAAAAAAAAAAAAGAGCAGAGACTACTTCATTAACAGGCTTGGACATGCTTATGCAAAAGCTTTTTGGCACCTGATGGCAGCAGCCCTTGTTAGAACTTAATTGCACGAATCTTTTTGCATTAAACACAACCGGCGGAGCAAACGGCTGCAGATCAGGCCTGGTAACGCAGCCAAGGAACGTCTGGAGGGTCGCAGCGATTAGAGCAATTAACCCCAATTATCGAAGGAAAAGAGGACGCAGCAGTTCCAGCCTCTGCTCAGTGAATGTAGCTCTGTGTAACAACAGCGGTGGAAGAATTACAACGGCCGACAGGAAACAGGTTATTCAAGTATAAGTACATTAGTAAAAAAACAAGTGTGTAAGTAACATGTCACTGTTGTAGCTGCTAGAGGTAAAACTAGTCCAAACTACCCTATATAGATTTAAATAGTTTTTACCAACCAAGTGGTTTACCAACCTAGGGGTCAGGCCCCTCCAAAGGGTCAGTGGATAGATGTGGGGGGTCATGAGATGATTAATGGGACAGGGAAGAAGAACTAAGTTCTAATTCACAAATCTGTTTCAATGTTTAGGACTTCTTTTTTCTTATTTTTGGTGAAATCATCATTTGTTGAAATGAAACCATGTCAAAAGTTTGGAGGGAAAAATCATGTGAAATTTGACTACACACTAATGTTAGTAAAGCATTTCATCTTTAACACAAGCTAGTTTCCAGAAGGAAATGTTGACAGTACACCTGCAACTAACGATTTTTCTGGTTATGGATTAATATTTTGATCATGGTGTTGGGTGGTTTAAAATGTTTCCCAAAGCTGAAGATTCAATCTAATCCAGACGAACAGTCTGCAACCCAAAGATCATCAGTTTACTATTATAAAAGACTAAACAAACCAGAAAATAATCAGAGAAGAGAAGGTGGTACAAGAGAATTTGGACATTTTCATCTTAAAAATGATTCAAATACATTAATCAATTATCAAAATTGTTGACAATTAATGAAATTGCTGAAAACTAAGCAATTGATTGACTATTCATTGCAGCCCTATTAGATTAGTAAAATTAGTCAGTTTATATATAGAAGACTTAAGAGAGACCAGAAAATAATTTGATTTGAGAATCCAGAGCCAAAGAATTTTGACCTTTTCTGCCTAAAAATTACTCAAATTGGTTAATCGATCATCAAAGTAGTTGACGATCAATGTAATAGATGGCAACTTAATCAAATATATATATATATATATATATATATGTGTGTGTATATTTATAAACAGCTCATTGTATCAACTTTCCCTAATTTCACAAATGTTGTGGTTAGGATGTGATTAGGTTTAGACATGAAAAAGTTGCAATCCGGGTCTGGTTAACTCCTGAAAACTTTTCCAACTCCAGTCCATGAAACAAAGCACTGATCCATCTACCCCCACCCTCCTCCTCCTGCTAAGAAAAGTGAAACTTAAAGAGGATCGTCGCCTAAAACATCAGTTTGTAGAACTGCCAATGTTACGTCATCCTCTGAGTCAGATCCACATCTGACAAGTAACTAAACTCAAAAAAAAGGAAGAATTTCTCCCCTCTTCACACTACTTCTCCTCCAGAAAGCAACAAGCGGTGTTGGGCAACCCCCGGCCTGACGCTGAGAACACACTCCCGCTTGCATCACAACGTCTCCTTCCTTGTGTGGAGGAATGTGATCTGGTCCTCTCTCAGGAGGAGCTGCTTTTTTTTCCCGCTGCCCGCGGAGGAGCCTGAAGGCAGCAGCAGATAAGGAGACTGGCCGCTGTCAGGAGCTTGTTGTGTGCTTCACGGGACTCCAAGCAAGCATCAATAGGAGGAGGAGAGGATGGTGATGGAGAAGAGGGAGGAGGAGGGAGGAGGAGGAGGAGGGAGGCAGATGGTAAACAACCAGAGCAGAGGCGCAACAACCAATGCGTCAAGATGCATTGAAAGGCTTAAAAAAAGCGGCGGATTTCTCCTTTTTTGTGCGTCAACGACGTGGAGAACCTCCATGTCTAATTAAGTTGGGCTGCCGCTCCTTCTCCTTCTCCCACTACTCCATGTGAGGAGCAAACGCTGCTTTTACTCCACGAGGCGGCCGACGCCTCGTCAACGGACGCGTTTACGCACGGATGCCAGTGATAACAACAACAGTAATGAATACAAAAAAAAATACCTGAAAGGAGGAAAAAAAAAATCCAAGTAATTGATTCGCTTCGCCGGGCTGATGGTGAAGCAGGGGCGTCTCTTACCTGGCGGGGGTAAAAAAAAAAATTAAAAGAAAAACTGCGTTAATAATCCGCGGCCGCGTATTCCATGGCGCAGGCGGAGTGCGAAGTTGCGGGTATGAAGAAGACTGCGGCGCCTGCTGTCGCCCCGCTGCTCTGCTCGTCCCGGCCGCCTCGCGTGCGATGCGTGAGCTGCGTGTGATGGCGCTAGTAGCTCTGCGGGGCCACAACATCGACCGCTGCTGCCTTCATGGGCCCGTCGGAAACGCCGTGACGCGGAGGCACAACAAAAAATAAACACACGGCTTAAAAAAATAAATGATTTGATAAAAGTGTTGAATTAAATTTGTATCAGTCAGTAATATTAAATAGGTGAAGCCGGGATAAGTGCATGTTATTTGTCGAGTTGTTTGGCGGTTATTAAAGGGAAAAAACTCGATAAATTGTGTTATGCTTAAAAAAATAATAAATAATAATAATAAAAACGCTGTAATTAGCGTCGTTGTGAAGCGACGCTGCTTAAAAGCCGCTAACGGCACCGCTGCGGGACTCGCTCCGTTGTTTATTCCACTTAGGAAACAGTCCAGCACTCGGAATCCGAGGCTTTTCAGAAGCAAGTGAAGCGCACACGACTGACGGCGCGCTCACCCAATCACAGCGCAGCACGGGCTGGGGAGGCGGGGCGTGTGTATCCTATGCGTGTAAAGTGTTTTCTTTAATAAAATATTAAATAATAAGTCTGTGTCAGTGTAAATCTCTGATACTGTTACATCAGCCTTATATATAGATACCACAGCAGAGACATTAGCTTTTATACCTTAATATATATAAGTAGCCTGCAATAGCAGTTGACTAATTAGAGAGTACGTTTTTTGTTTTATATTTTATTGAACTGAATTTAATGAAAAGCCATTGGTTAGGATGCATCTTTCAACAGGTGTCAGGCAACATTAGTACTAACTGTAATAAAGTGATCAACAGCTGCAGTGATCCTGTGTCTGCTTTATTAATCTGAGGCTGCAGCTCCCTCTTCTGTCCTCATACAGAAGCGTAGTGTAAAGCAGAACAGAAGTTTTATAGTGAAGTTTCTTGATCAGAAGCCAATATTGTAACAATTACCTTTATCATAATAACATAACATAACAATAACCTCAAAATGTTTCCATGCTTAATGAATGCCCTAGAGGAATATGACACCTTCACATCAGAAAAAAACAATAATTCACATTATAGATTTTATCACAAGTATCACTGATTTTGCTGGTGAGACATCACAATGCAGTTACTGGTAAAATCTAATGTCGTATGCTTTTCCTGAATTATTTTCCAGCATAAAATTCCAGATCAGCTGATGTGAGTCAGCGTTATTTATCAAATATGGCTCAGTCTTCATTTTACTGAACAACTCCTCCAATAAAAATAACAAAAGCAATGCTCTTTATTAGCTGGCTTAATGTAATAAACGTTGATGTAATAACTTAGCAATATGCAATAATGTTCTCTCTGAGAAAGCTGGATTTCTGAATGGTCTTTGTATATAATGTAATAAATGGTTCAATTATTGACTGGTTATTACATTATAAACTGTTTTTAAAGGATACACTGAGAAAGAGAGAGATGATGTGTGTGTGTGTGTGTCTGTGTCCTAATTTTCAGTAGATTTATGCTTCACACTGCATGCAACATAAAATGGTGCATGCTGTGTTATGTATCATGAAATGAATCAATGCTATGTCATGCATCATGAAATGAGTTAATGCTGTGTCATGGATCATGAAATGAGTTAATGCTGTGTCATGGATCATGAAATGAGTTAATGCTGTGTCATGGATCGTGATGAGGAAGTATCTTGATTTACTTGTTGTTTTTCTTTCTAAGACATACATTAAGACTTACATGAATCCTGTATTAAGACAGAGAGACATGCGCTGCTGCTGTTAACAGGTGAATGTTGCAATTGATGTTTCTCTGCGCTCACTGAAAGTCTGATATTGAAGGGGTGGGCCTGACAACAGCAGTTGTGACATCACAGCTCGCTAATCAGCACGAGTTTAAATCAACATTTAACTTATGCAAATGTAATGTGGAAGCAAAACACTGAGTGAAAGTGTAGACACTTTTTTTGAAAATGTATATATATATATATATGTATATATATATGTGTGTTATGTGGTGTGACCCTAAAAACTCAGTGTAATTACATTTATCATTCCTTTTCGGTTACATCCTTTGACATTTTTTTTCAAAAAGTCGCACAAAATTCTGATTTTTGTAAAAATAAAAGATACAAATAGATTTCTAAATGACAAAAAAACGACATGAGGGTTAAAATTCACATTTTGAGAGACCTGATTGGTGCTTCTTAAAACTGTATTTTAAAAAGCTTTTGACTTTCTCATCTTGCCAACCATGATTTGCTACTGTTCCACACAGTATTTATTGCTGTATTTGCTTTCACTCTCTATATATCCTGTTTGTTTCTTTTGTTTGTTTCATTATTAATATTATCCCCCCCCCCATTTCCCTCCTTGTGCGATCAATAGCATCTAATCTAACATCGATAGATAATCAGCTAATGCTTGTTTTTGTCCCTCTAACCACCAACTTTTCTGGACTCCGGTTACACAGCAGCAGCGTGTAGGAGCAAACATCTGCATTGCACAGCAACAGCTGGAGCTCATCATGCATCCTGCATCATACAAGTACATTAGATCATGATGAGCGATGCCTTAGTTACGCATTGCTGAAGTGTTACAGCTGCAGTGTATGATGTTTCACTTTCCTAATGGGGCATCTAGTTTAGTTTGCTCTACTTCATAAACATATTTCATGCAACTTTGATTTTTTTTTAGCAATACATCATTGTGCAACCGCAAACAAGCAACAACCAAGGGAGGCGAGGGGCTGGTGGCCGTTTGGGGGTTACACAGGTGTAGTTAATAACATTATGAATGGCTGCATTCCACTTCCAGGCTGACAGTATTAGGTCTTGATGGATGATTGCAGCATCTCTCCGGGGCCATTAATGGACCTGAGCCGCCTCTAAACCTGCTGCTACCTGCGGGCCTCCAGCTGGAAAGTCAACAGCCTGCTAACTCAAGCACTGGTCGGCGTCTTGCGGGGTGTCGGCGGGCCCTCAGCTGCTCCTCATACACACACACACACACACACACACACACACACACACACACACACACACACACACACACACACACACACAAACAGCCGTTTACTCAAACAGCCCCGTTTCACCTGATGATGTAAACCAGCAGACCTCTGCATCATCATCACATTTCCAGTTCCAGTTTGGAACTAGAATGGATTTAATCAAGCTCTATGAAAAAAGTGTCATTATCTATACATTATCCGTGGCAGGATTTGTGATATGTAAACACAGAGTCAAACTGTCCTACATTAGCATATGATATGGACAGAACTGCATTAACCCCGGCACATGCCTACATTTTCATTTCTCCATTTTGACACTGTGCCAAAATATTATAAAAATGAGATATATGAATGCATATTAAACTTTTCCTACCATAAAAAGAGATTGGAGCCAATCCAGGTCTGATATTTAATATACACAAGAGTGATATGGAGTCTTGAAGCCTCCATAGCACGACTTTTACGGAGTATATAACATGGCATGGCAATAAAAATTAGTGGTGTTTTACTTCAGAAATATGATGGTATAAAAGACTTGTTCATGCAAAACAATTGAAGAATTTAGACAATAAATGTAGCTATAAGCTTTAAATAGACATTCATTTTAAAAATAAAAACATAAATACTGACAGATGTTATATCGATCCGTAGTTTAGTAGCTATACATGTACTATAAGTATGAAGTGAAATACATAATGTGATTTTGTGTAAGTGTATGAGACACACAAAGCCAAAAGGAAATTATGTGGTTAGTCACACCTGTTTTACAGGTCATATTGTGCACTGCACATAAAGTAGATTCAAGCACCGCTTAGTGAGTTTGGGACCTGTTCAATTTAGAAATACACACGCGCACACACACACAAACACACACACACACACACACCCTATACTGGCCTCTTTATTAAGTAGACCTGTCCAACAGCAACTCAATGCATACAGGCATGCAGACATGGTCAGGAATGATCTGCTTCAGTTCAAACTGCGCATCAGAACAGGGCAGAAAGGTGATTTAAGTGACTTTAAACATTTCATGGTTTTTGGTCTAGAGGTGTATTGGAGTATTTCAGAAACTGCTGATCTACTGGGATTTTCACTCAAAATCATCTCAAGGGTTTATAGAGAATAGTCTGAAAAAGAGAAAACATCCAGTGAGAGGCGGTTCTGCTGGTAAAGGTGCCTTGTTGATACCAGAGGTCAGAGGAGAAGGGCCAGACTGGTTCAAACTGATAGAACAGTGTATCGTAACAAAATGTACGAATCATCTCTGTCATTCATTTTATGCATGAAAGAGCATTTAAGTGTCAGAAACAGGTGACACCACTGTGCACCAGCAGGGGTCAGAGGTTTCCATTAACAGAATAAGGAAAAACACCTTTCAACTTCCATTCTGGGAAGATGTAGATCATAGAAATATGTTACAGAATTCCACAGGAGAAGAAATTCACTGCATCAGTATCACATATGGATTTCAAATACTTTGGTGTTTAGTGGCAGCATTTTCTGCCGTGAAATGTGCTCTCAAAATGTCCGTTGGCAGGCAAAACATTTGCTCCTGGACTTGCATGTTCTGTTTAAGATAACACTGGTTAATGGGATGTTTAATTTAATCCAGGGATGTCCCACCCACTGGCTGACTATACGAAGTGTAACATAAAATGGAAAAAACGTAACCTGCTGCATAAAAAACTCAATATTGTTTAGTGAGTAAATGTTTTGAATTAAAATACAATAGTCGACTGAATGAATATAGAGTTATTGACACAATATAGTGTTGGATATTTTTTTCTCATGTAATTTCTGATTTGTAAATTAAAGGTTCATTAGGCATGTAAATATATATAATGTATTTCTTTACAAAAAAATCAGGGAAAACATTTTGTAGATGTAATTTAGCTGGTGGAGCAGTAGGTAGAGCTGTTGCCTCACAGCAAGAAGGTCACAGGTCAAAGCCTCAAACTGAGACCTTTCTGTGTGGAGGTTGATGTCTTCCTCGTGTCTGTGTGGGTTTTTCCAGCTTCCTACCACAGTCCAAAAACATGTTAGAAACTGAATTGCCTGTAGGTATAAACAGTAGACTGGTGACCTGTTTGTGGTGCATTCATGAGGAACAACGGGGAATAGATCGATTTTGACTGGTCCGGCCCACTCAAGATCAAGTTCTGCTGCATATGGTCCATGAACTAAACCGGGTTTGACAGGTTTGATCAGTTTTTAATCGGGAGCCTTTTGGATTCACTGATGTTCACATTCTGTTTTGTATGAAGTCACTTCAAGTCAGATTTATTTATTCAGCCGGAAATCATAAAACACAGATTCTCCTCAGGGAGCTTTACAGTTTGTAGAGTCCTTAAACTCTTGGATCCAATAAGTTAGAACTCTCGTAAAACCTGTGATCGGGGAATAAAGAATAAATGATATGTATGAATCTTACATTAAGAAGAAATGTAAAGCAAGTACACACGAATGTTAACAGTTATCCCTGTAGCTGACTGCATCATGGTCTATGTTTTTGCATGGATCCTGATGGAACAGCGTTGTCTTTCATCGCAATCAGACTGAGACACAACTTTGAACACAACTACATTTTATAATAAAAAAGTGAAAAAGTCCACATGAAACAGCTTTTAAAGCGATCAGCGTCTTTAAGGTAAAAACAGGATCCACTGGTGGGACAAAACTTTGGGTGAAATTTGATTGGAACATCAATAAGTGGGCATATCTACGTTTCAGAAAGCAGGTACTTTCTTTCACCTTGATTGACAGGTGGATGATAATAGATGACAAATCATGTGATATTTTTTTTTACTACCACAAGAAAATGTGATTGAATTTTGTTCCATTTTTTTTTTATAATTTTCATAGCAGATCAGTTAAATATGTGAAAAATAAGGACACATGTTATCTAAAAAGGATACTTTTTATTTTATTCCTTTAAACAGGGATCAGGCTGTGCTGTGTATGAAACACTACACAACTTTTAATTTGTGCTGTTATCATCAGACATGAACATCACTATGTTAACATGTTTTTGTGTAGGATGATTTTATTTTTACAGCAGTTGTAACTCAAAGTGCTGTGCATAGAAAAAAAAAGAACATTAAAAATACTTTGTTTTTATTTTATTTAGCATGATCATGCTAGATCATGTCTTTAAACAGAAATGGCACATGGCACAAACAGGCAACCACACACTTCTGTCAATCTAAATGTTCTTTCTCAATTAAAAAGCATTAAAAGTTATTAAAGTGACATATCAACACTCCCTTTTTTATAACCAGACATGATTGTATTTCTTTTAACTTATAATACAGTAATAATACTTATAATACAGTAAACCATGTGCCGATATATCAATATAACGGTCTGTGTTGTGTTGGAGACACAAAGTAAAAAATTGTTAAGAACTATGACAATTACAATAAAAAAAAAACGAGGATAGGAGAAACAAAAAGGAAAAACCCAGCAACATATTAACAGATGAATCCAGATGTTAAACAACGTTTCTCAGCATTGGCTGCAGCTCCTGTTCACTGGTGCACAGATGTGTGTGACAGGTGCTGGTAAAGGTGTGTGTTTCAGGGCTGCTCGCGGCCTGTAGAGCTGGCCTGGACGCTGAAGCCTCGTTGCAAATGGCCGGCGAGGAAACTCCACTGCCGTGATGTCATTGCCCACTCAGCCAGTCAGCCGGCGGCACTCCGCGGGATGTGTGGCGACTCACGCTCACGCGGTGACGGCGGCTCGTCAGTCCGTGCTGGCACCTCAGGGAAGCGTGGGAGAAGACCTCTGCTCCTCACTGAGGTCACACACAGGAAGGCGTGTTAATGGACACTGAATAGTACTGAGATTTATGTCCAGAAATTATAGCATGTTTTAACATTCAGAGGGTTCAAATTTGACTATCTGGAATTAACATTACTGATCTCAACGCTTTCTGACATTTTGAATAGTTGCATCTTTCATATTTATACATCACCATTCTATATATTTGTATATATGTTTCTCTTGCTCTCTTCCTATTTTTTCCCTGTTTAAGGGTTTGTATTGGGTTTTTCCTCATGCGATGTGTCTAAGGACGGGGATGTTGTGTTGCTATTGTACAAACTGTAAAGACTATTGAGGAAAATCTGTGGTTTGTGATTGTGGACCTTACAAATAAAAATGACTTGATTTAACATTAAATATATCTGTAACATAAGTGTGACTAGTTGTATCTTTATCTCTGCATAAGAACCATGAGTTGGACCTGAGACCCCCGGGGCCCTCCACGTCCTCTATTGTGTCCGGCAGCGGCTTGTTGGCCGTCTCAGGCAGCATCAGCGTAAGGACGGAGCCCAGCAGCGGGAAAACGCCGCACAGAATCATGGGAGCCTGCGGGCTGACGCCCTTCAACAGGTTCATCGTGGGAGCCAGGACGCCCCCGATGCGGGCACACATGGATCCTAGTCCAATGCCCTTCTGTCTGCGAGGAAGCGAGCAGAGAGAAAACCAGGAACAGAGAATCATAAGAAGTTTGGAAGACTGTATATTGTATTAGATGTATGATGGTATGTTACTGTATTATAATACACCATATCAGATTATATTGCATCATATTATATTATTGTATAATGTATTAAGTGATACTAGGCTGTATTATACTATGTTACATTAGGTCATGTTCTGACATTATATCAGTGTATTACATGTGCTCATATATATCTATATATATAAAAAAAATCCCTTCTCACCCTTCCACGGGTGGTCTCATCCACTTTCCAAGCTCGGGTCCTCTAGCAGAGGCCAGGGAGCTTGAGGGTTCTGCGCAGTATCCTTGCTGTTCCAAGGACTGCGCTTTTCTGGACTTAGATGTCTGATGTTTTTCCAGGGATCTGTTGTAGCCACTCCTCCAGTTTGGGGGTCACTGCCCCGAGTGCTCCAATCACCACGGGCACCACTGTCGCCTTCACCTTCCAAGCCTTCTCCAGCTCTTCTCTGAGCCCTTGATATTTATCCAGTTTCTCGTGCTCCTTTTTCCTGATGTTGCCATCACTTGGTATTGCCACATCCACCACCACGGCTTTCCTCTGCTCTTTATCCACCACCACAATGTCTGGTTGGTTTGCCATTACCATTTTATCAGTCTGGATCTGGAAGTCCCACAGGATCTTAGCTCGGTCATTCTCCACCACCTTTGGAGGTATTTCCCACTTTGACCTTGGGGTTGCCAGCCCATACCCCGCACAGATGTTCCTGTACACTATTCCAGCTACTTGGTTATGGCGTTCCATGTATGCTTTACCTGCCAGCATCTTACATCCTGCAGTTATGTTATGTATGTGCTGGATTGTCTCAGGGGCCTCCTTGCACAACCTACACCTTGGGTCTTGTCTGGTGTGGTAGATCTGGGCCTCTATTGCTCTGGTGCTCAGGGCCTGTTGCTGTGCAGCCAGGATGAGTGCCTCTGTGCTGTCCTTCAGTCCAGCCCTTTCGAGCCACTGGTAGGATTTCTTGATATCAGCCACTTCAGTTATGTTCCGGTGGTACATCCCGTGTAGGGGCTTGTCCTCCCATGATGGTCCCTCCTCCAGCACCTCATCCTCTGTTCTCCATTGTCTGAGACATTCACTGAGCACGTCATCTGTTGGGGCCTTGTCCTTGATGTACTTGTGGATCTTGGACGTTTCGTCCTGGATAGTGGCTCTCACGCTGACTAATCCTCGGCCTCCTTCCTTATGGCTAGCGTACAGTCTCAGGATGCTGGATTTGGGGTGGAACCCTCCATGCATGGTGAGGAGCTTTCGTGTCTTAACGTCTGTGGTCTGTATCTCTTCCTTTGGCCACCTTATTATTCCTGCAGGATATCTGATCACTGGCAGGGCGTAGCTGTTTATTGCCCGGGTCTTGTTCTTACCATTGAGCTGGCTCCTTAGGACTTGCCTTACTCTTCGGAGGTATTTGGCTGTTGCCGCTTTCCTTGTTACCGCTTCAAGGTTGCCATTTGCCTGTGGTATCCCCAGGTACTTGTAACTGTCCCCAATGTCTGCTATTGTTCCTTCTGGGAGTGAGACCCCTTCTGTGTGGAATACCTTCCCTCTCTTTGTCACCATCCTGCTACAATTCTCCAGCCCGAATGACATCCCAATGTCTGTGCTGTAGATCCTGGTGGTGTGGATCAGTGAGTCGATGTCTCGCTTGCTCTTAGCGTACAGCTTGATGTCATCCATGTAGAGGAGGTGACTTATGGTCGCCCCATTTCTGAGTCGGTATCCATAGCCAGTCTTGTTGAATATATATATATATATATATATTTATATAAATCTATGAGCACATGCAATACACTTATATAGTGTGAGATTGTATATTGAATTGTATAATTACATGTTTATGTATTTCTGAATTATTTTTGTATTGTATTTGTATCTGTCTCTCTGTAAAACAACATATATTTATATTAGTCAAAAAAGGTACAACTGTCAACATTTTTCCCACTTGTACTAAAATGAAAAGTTTAGTTCAGCAGCTGTTTCCTATTGTCTGAGTTTATCAAGGTGCCAGCGGTAATCTGTGTTCCACAAAGTCTAGCTGATAAGTAATAGACTTGTTATCTGGTGTAGAAGATAATGCCTATCTAGTGAACAACAGATAAGAAGAAAAAAAACGCTGACTGTGTTGTATCACGTTTTTTTTTTTTTTCATCACAGCTGTTTTTTCAGAATGAGCGGCACCCAGGCTCGGTACATTCTGCTCTGCATCAAACCTGACTCACCTGATGACAGTGGGGAAAACCTCAGCCGAGTACACGTAGATGATGGACAGGGACGCCGTGATGCCGAACTTGCCGACCATGGCTAGGGCCGTTCTGAGGACGGACAGCTCTGGGGAGGGAGGGGGAGGTCAGAGTGGGTCACACGCTGAAAACAGCCGATCACACACTCACACACACACACGGAGTGCACCGTCTGGGATGAACGCTGTCAGCAGGCAGGCCGAGCCGCCCGCCGCTAGGAAGGCGAGCTGGGAGATGCGGCGGGAGCGGTTGAGGGTGAACAGGGTGATGGTGCGGGCCGGCATCTCGATCAGGCCGAACAGGGTCTGGGTCAGGTAGAGGTTCAGGCCCAGGTCGGAGATGTTGAGGGACAGGCCGTAGTACACCAGCACGTTGACGAACCTGGGGAGAGGGAACGAATGTTTCCTTCTGTGGCAGGAGATGTTGTTTGACACGTTTCAGCGGTAACTTTTGTCTTCTTCAGAAGGTCCAGTAAGCAGAGTCAAGGTAAAAAACAACAGTCACTAGTCAAATATGAATGAACACATAATAAACCTCAAACAAGTAGTGAAAGTTCTGCATTAAAAACCTCATATAGTAAGGCATTTTACTACTACTTTTATCTAGATTTAAAAAATATAAAATATTTCATATCAGTGGATACCAGAGATTTTTTTAAATCACTATTAATTATCTATTTGTAATAAAGACCAGGATAAAATAGGAACCACTTTTTGTAACCCCTTTTTCTAAAATTTAAATATGATAGATGCATGTTTAATGTTCGATCCTTATCAAGGGAAATATGTTCATGTGCCATGAAGTAAAACTATTGATAGTATATTGAGCTATTATCATTGTATTAAACCAGATCAGGGAAAATCTAAATTATCTGCCAATGGAATTATGATTAACTTCAAGATAATTCTGCTAAGATATTGTACATCATCACTTAGTAAACGTTCATTTTTCTGCAGCATATTGACATTGTTTCATTTCCCAGGCCTAAAGTTAAAGTCTAAAGACAACAC
The DNA here is from genome assembly GCA_036785175.1 of Eupleurogrammus muticus. Classification (NCBI taxonomy): domain Eukaryota; kingdom Metazoa; phylum Chordata; class Actinopteri; order Scombriformes; family Trichiuridae; genus Eupleurogrammus; species Eupleurogrammus muticus. The sequence goes on from JAYKQN010000001.1 coordinate 29,763,861, forward strand.
ATTGTCTTTGTCCCTCTGCCTGATATTCTTCTGAATTAATATAATAATTATATCAGAATCATCAGCTGCAGGTGGAGCTACATATAACAGCATATACAGCGGTTTCCCAACCTAGGGTTTAGGCCCCTCCAATAAATCTGTAGGGTTCATTAGATGAATGATTAATGGTAAACTCCTGATAGATCATGACTGATGGTTTTACTGCAACAACCTGGGAGTTCTTATATGGATTGCTCTTCTACAGCGTTTGAAAGGACATTGACTGTAGAGTTACACTGAGAGATGACAGTTGTGAGTGGCTCTTTAACAGCAGCAGCTGCTGCTGTGTCTATATTTGACCAAACACATCTAGCCTGCCTCTGGTTCTGTTCTGAAGCTGTAATCTCCAGGACTCCCTAAACTCCACATCCTGTAGCTGCCAACATGGCTCACTACAATTACACAAATAGTTTTTTTTTTACAATATACATTATTTTTTATATATCACACATTCGCGCACACTGTAAATCACACTAGAAACATATGAAGAAATATTTTATTGCATTTTTTTTTCTTCTAAAGTGTCTGACTGTTTTTTTTTTTGACCGCTTCATCAATAAAATGTCTAATGATTGTGACATTATCACTTATGCTGGGATTTTGGATGTTTTTTCAAAGACATAAAATACTTTCTTATTTGTGAATATGGAAGCTTTGAAATAGTTGCCTAACAAGTGACTTAAGGAAACGACAGATTTTAGATGTCATCGCGCTGGGGTGCCACATCATGTTGCATGTTGGAAACGTAGCGGAGTCAAAGTCATGCAACCATGATAAAGTAGCCCGACGTTGGCTTTTTATACAAAAATCATAATGGCGGCTTGTGGTTCTAAACAGAATGTGTAAGTATCCTGAACTCTGGTTTGTCATGGAGTTTATTTCCTGCAGCAATCCATCCAAAACCCAACAGAACAATCCTATAGCAGGTTTTCTGAGGAAGCAACCAGGGCGATGATGCTGACTTCGGCATCGACACAAAACACACATTTGTTTGTTTCATGTTTCTTTCAGACCACTCTGAGTCCCTGAAAAGAACTGCTTGAGCCACTGATGTGAAGTCTGTACTGTGGGTGCATGGTCACATGTATGGTATGTCATAACTAAACTGGATTCTCTCTGGATGTTTTAGCACCAGTACATCATGTCAGTGATGAAGGAACTTGACCTTGTGCACGCAGGGGAAATGAAAGGAGATAATAAACTAATTCATGCATGCTGCAGTCCACTCACTCTGTCCTCCCCTTTCTCTTAGGAATTCTCTTTCTTTCTCTTATCTTTTTTTTTTTTTTAGATCTTTTCCCCCAGCAGCCAGCACAACAGCATTTAGTTTTGATTGTGCGTATTGATTGTGTTCCCAGAGTGTATGTTCTGACCACAGTTACCCAGTGTACAGTTATCACATCACCACTTATCTAGTGCACTTTTACTTGATGCTTTTAAAAAGGCAAATTACAGCAAACAGCATTTTTATTTTACCCTACCACATGTCAGTTATAAATGTCTAATGTTTAAATGTATCTGCACGTTTCTTTTTCCCCTAACATGATATACAGTATATGCATGATATTAAAAAAAACAAAAATCAGTGTAGTTTTACTTATGATTGGCTGATGTTCACTTGGAATACTGAAAAAAGTGTCTGCAGGTTTTAATTGATGACCTGACATGGTATAGTTGCAATTGAAAGTAACAAAAAATCAACTGTGAAGCTCTGTAAATGTAGATTTAATAAATGAATAGAAATAATAATAATAATAATTATTATTTTTCCTTCAAATTCTCTAAACCAGAAAGCTATGTCTTTAAATTTGTTAGCTCTGAAGAAGCTTTTTTTAAAAGCTCGACTTCTTCTTGTATTTAAATGCTGGTTCAGTGTAGTGAATCCTATTGGGCCGTGAACTCACCACAGATAAAATACAATCAGAGACTGCTTCCTCATGTTCGGGGTGCGGACGAGGTCGATGAACGAGTGTTTTCTCCTCTCTCTGGTTTTGTCTTTGCTGTTGCATGCCTGGAGAAAACAGTGAGTCAGTCTGTGAAGGTCAGGGCCATAAAGTGGACAGACCACAGTAAGTAGTTTGCATGTTTGAAATGATACATGATACGAGCCGTCCAGACATTTATGCAAAGCATTAAAGGTTGCGGCGGTAGGGGCCACGGCCTCATGCTAGAGGAGCATCACCGCCGTTGCTCGGCAACAGCAGGGACGATTTAGTTTTTGTACAGCGATGATCAACTACAAATCACGATTGAAAAAAAAAATACATCCAGGGGCTCATCAATAATGTCCATTTGTTTCTCCACCTGACACTTCTTCAGATCTGTGCTGAGGGGCTTCCCGTTCATCTTGGCTGCCTTCCCGATCACTTCCCACGCCTCCTCCGTCCGGCCGTTGGCCATCAACCAGCGCGCCGACTTCGGCAGCACCCTGAAAACATCAGCGTGACCTTGACTCTGCTGCACATGGACTGGGATTCGAATGGCATTTGTGGATATAGAATAAGGTCCTATCTAAGTTAAGGTAAAGCACTGATCTGTGCTACCATTCAAAGCTTGGGGTGAGACAGACGATTTTGTGTTTTCCATGAAAGGTCAAGCTTTTATTTATTGAATAAGTTGGAAAATGAATAGGTTAAAGGTAAAATAATGGTTCTTCAAACTTTTCTTTCATCAAACAAATCCATCTAAGCAGCTAAACTCTTTTCAGCTGTGCTTACATAATTGCAGGAGGGATTGCAAAGAAAAAAAAAAGGTCACTGCATTTCAGGTTCGTTTTCAGTAAAAAATGATCTTTTTTGAAAAGTTTGAGATTTTTCTATAGTGGTAATGTCAAACAAATTTCTGAAAGTACAAAAATGGTGGTTTACTCACCAGATGTAGAAGATGAAGACGAAACCCGGGGCTGAGATGGCGAGCTGCAGCCTCCTCCAGTCTCTGATGAGGTACGCCACCCCCGCCAGAAGAATGTAGCCGAACCCGAAGAAGTAGTCTGTGATGATGCCGGCCAACATCCTCTCCCCGGGCCCCGTCCACTCTGTGCCTGGATGACACAGCGTGACGTACTTCTAATGACCATGTATTAATAAAAGTATGATATATCCATTCCATTATCTGAGTCTCCCCTGAAACCTCTGATGTAGGGTATGAGATATATAATGTACACATTTTACATTTGACAGTATCATTTACAGTTACCTTCGATATATAGTGAGATTCTTGAACTGCTACTTAAACTATATATTATTTTCTTTATTTGGGTGAATTGAGTCTTTGAAGCAACATGACTAGGTCAAATCCTAGTATATGTTCTGGATATTGTATGAAACACCAGGGGAATTTTAATTTGTGCTGGTACACAGTTGAAAGACTTAAAAATACTAATAAAAATACATTTCAGAAAAGGTTATAATACATTTTAAACATAATTTTTCTGTCGTAAGAAGCTTTTTTTATATGTTCTGTATATTATGTTGCTTACACAGAACTAGCTGTAGTTTAAATGACCCAATGCTATGTAAGCTGTGATTATTAATTTAATACTATTGCCTCGACACCACTGATTTTCTATTTCAGTATCTTGAGACAACAGGTTGTTTTCTCACTATATTCATACCAGCCTATGTTGATGATGAGTTAATAAGGTAGCCAAGCCACCAATGTTAAACCTGCTTCTGTTCTTCTACACAAACATGCTTCTAGTGTCTTTTCAAAATAAAGCACTTCTGTGTTTAGGACAACATCAGTTAGTTTTGATTGTGCGTACTGATTGTGTTCCCAGAGTGTATGTTCTGACCACAGTTACCCAGTGTACAGTTATCACATCACCACTTATCTAGTGCACTTTTACTTGATGCTTTTAAAAAGGCAAATTACAGCAAACAGCATTTTTTACCCCACCACATGTCAGTTTTAAATGTCCTCTATCTGCACTTTTCTTTGTTACTTTTTCCCCTAACATGATATACAGTATATGCATGATATTAAAAAAACAAAAACTCAGTGTAGTTTTACTTGTGATTGGCTGATGATCACTTGGAATACTGAAAAAAGGGTCTGTAGGTTTTAATTGATGACCTGCCATGGTATAGTTGCAATTGAAAGTAACAAAAAAATCAACTGTGAAGCTCTGTAAATGAAGATGATTTACAGAGCTTTACAGATGATTTTACTTTACAGTTCCAGAAAGCACAGATCATAAAAAATCATGATAATATTAATGATAGGACAAAAAGTGATGGTCGGGGCAGGTGTGCCTGTAGGGTTTTTTTTTTTAGCCCCCTTTGATTTATCTGGGGTTTTTTTTTTCCTTTTCCTATATGCCTATAAATAAATGAATAATAATTATAATTATTAATGGTAGTATATGTATCATTTTATTCAAAACCCATTTTTTCTTCAAACTTTCTTAAACCAGAAAACCAGAAAAAAAATTGTGAGCTCTGAAGAAGCTTTTTTTTAAAAGCTCGACTTCTTCTTGTATTTAAATGCTGGTTCAGTGTAGTGAATCCTATTGGGCCGTGAACTCACCACAGATAAAATACAATCAGAGACTGAGAAATACAATTAAATAAAAGCGATATAACAAATATAACACAACATACATATACAAAGTTCACACACATTATAAATACGGTATTAGGCAATTCACACTCACTGTTTTTCAACAAAAAAACTGTGGGTAAGTATAAAACATGCCCTATTGTTCAAAAAGACAATTTAGTTTTTTCTATGAAAGGTCACAGTTTCCATCTCAGCAGATAAACTGTTTTCAGCAGTGCTAACATAACAGCAACAATTATGAAACACAGCGTACCATTAGAACACTGGAGAAATGGGCCTTTATACACATATGGAAATGTTACACTAAAAAACAGACATTTGCAGCTTTACCACATTAACAATGTATATAGTGTAACAAAATAGCTTAAATCTTAACTGAATCTATTTAAAACTGCACCATATAGGCTACACCCCAAATCTGCTGCAATGTTTTAAGTGTGTTTATTTTTTCTTATGTTAGCAGAATATCCTTTTATTGTGTTGTGCATGCACAGAGTGACGGTTTAAAATATGTAATGCAATTACCTGGAGTACTGACCTAGAACGAAGACATTCATGATGACACCAGAGATGGACGTTCCAACCATGAAGCGTAGAGCCGTGTAGATGTAGAAATTGGGGGCGAATGCGGCACCGACCCCAAAGACCACCTGGATGGCCAGACTGACCAGGATGACCATCCTGCGGCCGTACCTGGAAAAACAGCCACAGGTTTACTGCTGGGGCTGTTGAAGACTACTACCGGGGGGGTAGGTTATACCCTGGATTCTCATCACTCTTACTTATCAGCTAAGCTCCCGAACACAACGGCCCCAACCAGGAGGCCGGACATGTAGATGGAGGAGCCCACGATGTTCAGGCTGGCGCTGTCACAGACCAGGCCCCACTGGAAGGAAGACAAACCAGAAGAAAACATTTTCAACTTGGGGAAGACAGTTTAGTCCTGCAGCCAGTGTCCGCCTACAAACAGTTGGGTAAAAGTGTTCAGACTCAACTTCACAACTTCTGACTTGATTGCTATGAATTTCGATTGCTAATGAATTGCGTGACCTCATTATGAAATGATTTTTATCGCCAGGTCAGGGAGATACTTTTAGTTAAACCACTTGTTTGGATCTCCATGAACATTCCTGTGGACATTCCTGCTCCCCAGAGGGTAAATCCTAATGTCAATAGGCCCATAGCAGTGCCTGCAACGGTAAATTTGTCTGCTATTTTCAAGTTTACTTTTAGTTTTAGTCTTGTGTCAAATGCCTATATTAGTTATAGTCATTTTTAGTGTCCTGGCAGGTTGATAGTAATAGGCTGGCTCCTGGATCTCACTGTAATTCACCTCTTATTCACCTGTTATTACATTTCATCACTCAAAGATTTTGAACTCCTGTAAATTATATTATTATTCACTTATAAATATATCCTTAATCAAATTGAATTTAGGCAGGTAACTGTAACAATAGGCATTATTGTTAAGAGCCTTTGTTTAGTTTTAGTGTGATGCACAAACATGTTTTAAAGTGACAGCGCTGGTGTTACATGCCTGAGCTGACTGTTCCCTACACCCTAAAAGTGTAATAAAGTGTGTAACCCAGCAGGTCAAAACAGTAACAAAGATGAAGTAACAGACGTCACCGCATTTGTTCTGCAAAAAAGCATCTGGGACCAAATAGAAAGATACATTTTTGTCCATAAAGTCAATTTTGTCTCGTCTTTTTTGTCAAACAAAAATGTGAGTTCATTTCATCACAGCCAGTGGTTTCATTTTTTACTTGTTTACATCATGAAAATGACATTGTTGATAAATATAGTTGGCCTTGTCTCGTCTGACAAGTTTGATAACATGCCATCATTTCCATTTGGAGAATAGAGGACTGATCACAGACTGCATTCCTGTGCACCAGCGGATTAACCGCTCCAGTGCTTGGCCAGTTGTTTTGCAAAACCTTCAGATATAATGATGATAGGAGATAATATATGGGTTTACATGAGATTTGATGAGCACATAGAAGGAGTTCTTGTTCATACAGCTACGATTTCAGCACAAAGCAAAGAGATTTTCTTTTTGGGCTTTTAGTTACATGATGACAACAATGGCGCCTCAGCGAGTTGCTGTTTTTGCTCTCATGCTACAAAACCCTTTGGATTTATTTATGCTTTTCAGAAAGTGTTGATTTGCTGCATGAATAAGTTACATACTACAATAACTGACAAGTTCTTATGTCTCATATGTGGACAGATCCAGGCAACATTCATACATTTTTGGACAAGCATCGGTGCTGTGTGAAAGTTACCCTGCCCCCTACTGGCCTGGCAGCTTATTACAATGTTTTAATAGACTACAGTGATCCTTTTGCACAAGGAAAATGTAAAAATCTCAAGACACATTTTACAATGTGTGGTTAAGCTCTAGGATTAAGAAAAAAAAAACATTGTTCTGTTTAGAACTTCTGTTCTGTGTCGTAAAAGAAGAAAACTGCAGCCTGCACTACCTCTCAAGGTCTCTTAGTTTTTTTTTTTTTTTTTTTTTTTTTTACAATGTAAAAAGCCACATGATATGGCGCCAGTTTTTGTCCTTGAGATTGTGTTGTGTTGGAGATTCGCTGAGAGTATATCGAGTTACAATGTGGGGAATCGGCCAAATGGGTTTTCTGAATTCTCTGCAGGTCCCCTGCCTGCCACCCAGTTTCTGTGACCAGATGCCCTGTCCAACTGGATCACATCACTCGGGTATTGCTCCTGCTGCCCTCAGGTTCAAGGGCATGTTCACAAGCCCTTGTATGGTGAACCCTAAGAGATGCCTGCACCTCGGGATTCCATCTCTGAACCCTGTTAAACATGGTCAGACAGCACCAGAGCCCAATGCAGCAGAACTGCAGAGTCCCATGAAGTCCTTCACTCAAAATCTAATAGAAGAGTCTGTTGGTTGACTCACCTCAGTGACTATGGTGCTTTGGAAGATCTCTGTGCTATAATTCCAGCCCCCCTTGCAGGTCCCAGGGGGGTGTCCTTCACCCAGGACTACAGCACTGTGGTTCAGAGAGGATACCTCAGGCCGGTCACTGGGACCAGGCAGAAGGGCGGAGGTGATGTTTTGTCTCGTGGAGCAGCATAAATGAGGAGGGACAGCCCCGGTGAAGACAGAGACCAGCATGTGGAAGCCCAGGAAGATCTGGGGGAGACAGATCCATACGTACAGGATCTTCTGGAACTTCCCGAAGCCCCCGATGCGAGAGAGGATTTCATCAAAGTTCATGGCTCCGGCTGTTTAAAGGTTCACCCTGCAACCTATCAGCTGGTGTTCAGAAGCTCCAACGCTGCTGCCAAACACACACCGGCCGCCGAAGGCAAATGTCTGAGATAAACCTGGAAGCGAGTCTGTGCCAGGCTGCTGATTACCAGGGAGGGAATGCGTCCACATGCAGGTGCAGTCACGCTCTGAGAGCAACCTGTGGATCTGAGGGAGGCTTCACCTCGCCGTGATGGGAGCGGCCTGATGCGGGGAGGCGTACGCTGTCCGTAGGAGGAGCTGATGTGTGATGATGGCTGAGCAGCCGACTGTGTCTCTTTAACCCCTATACCCCTCTCCTAAATGTTTCACAGCAAACATATGATTATATGATTTCCATTAATTGCTTTATTATTCTCTTCTTTCTTCTCTTTTTTACACCCAATGATAAACAGAAAAATAAATACACAGAAAAATAATGAACTAGAAAAAGAAAAATCCTAGCTAAGGAAAGAGTATGATGATGAAAGATCATCATTTCTCTATTTCTCCATACACACACACACACACACACACACACACACACACATACTGTGTATATAATCCATCCATCCATCCATTGTCTATCCCGCTTATTCCCTTTCGGGGTCGCAGGGGTCTGCTGGAGCCTATCCCAGCGCGTTAAGGCGAGAGGCAGGGGGATACACCCCAGATGGTCGCCAGCCAATCGTGGGGCACACACACCATTCACACACCATTCACTCACACACTCACACCTATGGGCAATTTAGAGTTTACCAATTAACCTGAGCATGTTTTTTGTATTGTGGGAGGAAACCGGAGTACCCGGTGAAAACCCACGCAGACACGGGGAGAACATGCAAACTCCACACAGAAAGGCCCCAGACCCAGGCCCAAGGCGGGTCTTGAACCTGCGACCTTCTTGCTGTGAGGCAACAGTGCTTGTGTATATAATATGTTCTTTAAATTTTTCCTTTTATTTCAGCTGTCAAACTTATTCAGTTCAGTGGGATGCAGGATTGGTATAAGTTGACACGAAGGAGGCAGATGAGGGACATACACACACACACACACACACACACACACACACACACACACACACACACACACACACATACACACACACACACACACACACACTACCATCATCACTTACTCCTGCTCTCTGCCTTATTAGGTCATCTCTTGGCTCGTGCTGTGGTTGCGTACATCCTTACACAGAAGCGGTTCACCTTTCTCTAGGTTAGTGTTTGCACCACAGATGGGATCAGGCCGTTTAAACCATTCTCAAAAACTGGAACAGAGCTCCCCCTGTAGGAATCTGAGAGAACTGGCTGAAGTGTGGGGCCCCAGTTTTTTACCTACCATACCTCATACCATAATGGAGCCTTAGTGAATTACAGAGGGATTTCAGAGGATGTTGTAAAAAAAAGACTTACGCCACTATATTTCCCAGGAAAAAAATTATACTTTCTATTCTTCGACTCATCTAACCGCTTTTCAGATTTGACACGAGATAATAGATTTAAATTTTCTAACTGTTGACATTTGCTGTGGAGAAGCTGCTATATATAGTGTATTGAACATATGATGCATGTTATATGTTGTAATATAATGCAGGACTAACTACACTCTCAGTCTCGAGACCTGTTTCAACGACACTTTTTCATGCTCTCGGCCTCATCACTATCTCCACAGTCATTGGCCATGGTCTTAGGTCCCTGTCTTGCAAAGTCTTGGACTGACAGAGCAGTCTCAGAGGGAGGGAGGAAGAGGGAGGACCCCCCCCCCCCCCTTCTTTTATATTTCTCATTTTCTGATGTGTTGGTGCATTGGTTCTCTGATGCCCCCACACCCACCACCCCACCACCACCATAAGAAAATATGATGCAAATATTTTTTTTGTCACAGGTATTAGTCTTAGTCTTATACTCTCTGGTCTTGGTTGTGTCTTGGTGTTGGTTTAAGCGGTCTTGACTACAAGTCTAGCACTTACTAGTAATCTGCCAAAACTATCTAAAATGATCTCCTCATTTATGAACTAAAGAATAAAAAACAAATAATATAATATACAAAACCTACTGCTAATCTGCATCATGTTTTTGTTTGTGATACCTTAGTACATTTTGCTGATATTATGACTGCACTTTTACCCAAGTATGATTTTAATTTCAGAACTTTTTGGAGTTCATTTCAGTATTTCATATTTTACTTAAGTAAATGATCTGACTTCTTCATCCAAAGCTGGTTATTATCAACAAATCTGAAAAGTCCGACAATGAATAAATTCAACAAACAAGTATACTCTGTGTATCAAGGCCTCGGATAATTTATTCCTGTAGAGGTACCATTACGTGACATGTTGCTTCATTACCATGAAAACACACACACACTAGTTTATTTTGACTGAGACGTACACATGGTGCACGTGTCGTGTCATAAATACTCCTGGTAAGACACCAGCTTTCTTTATTTGGCCGTGACAGTTGAATAAAGGAGAGAAAACATTGCCTTAACAAGAAAACTACAGTCCACAGCAGTGGTGTGTATTAAGCCTTTTAAAAATACACGAGACTATAGTTTTACCTCAACCTGGAATTAGCGCTGGTGGTGGTGCGATCCTGCCACAGGTCTTATTTTGCAGCCTCAGTGATATCAGCAATAGATGCGGTTGTTCCTGCTTAGAGCCGCGGTCACATCACGTTTCCTTCCTGATTATATTTGCTCACGTTCCAGTAGTGGAAGTGCATAACACAATTTAAATAAAAACACAGAAATAAAAGAATTAGAGCCCCCTGCTGTCCATTACAGATTCACTTGATGGTTGTTTTTTCCTGTATTCTTCAGTGTCGTTTTCTGTCGTATTTGCCACCCACACACAGGTGGTGTTAGGGATTCCAATAATGGAAGGATGGTTACATTGTAAAAATGTCAAATTTGAGTTTCATTTATTTCTTGTGTTCCTTTTTTCTATGTATTTTGTACTGTTGATGCTCAATGAAACAAGGAAACAAACAAATAAAATAAAAGAACAATAAAAGATCAGTTATAACTGAATTAATATTAAATTATATTATTTTGAGTTTTCATTCTAAAGTAACTAAAGCTATCAGATAAATGTAGAAAATACAATATTTCTCTCATACAGGAATATTCAAAGTACAAGTACCTCTAGACTGAACTTACAGTAAGCATGGTAAATTCTAAAAATATCATTAGCCTCAAAAACAGTAATGGTCAGAAAATGAAGAAACTTTATAGGGCCCTATTTTGCCATTTCCACAGTTAAATATTTAAATATTCAAGATCCATTTTTAAAAATTATCATCATTCATCATCATTTTTATGGTGCAAAGGCACCTAGTTAGACCTGTAGCAGCAATACAGTCTGCCTTCTCACACACCTGAAAAACCCCTCCCTACCGAAACACCCCCTTTTGTGATTGGCCGAGCACTGCTGGAAACGTCCTGCCCCCTCAGAGAGCTGGGGTGGATCAGAGAAACAGAATTTAAAAAAAAAATCACTCCTGAAGGAGGGAGATGGATTCAGCTATTAACTTAGACTCCTGTTGTGACATCACAACGGGAGCCATTTCTAAACGACATGTGTTTCACTACAATGGAAGCCAGAATACAACAGGTATTTTTTTTTTTTTTTTTTTACAATCGACCCCTTTAACAGTCATAGCAGGAAACAGCCAGTGTGAAAACATTACAAATTATCAGTTTTTCTTTTCTTTACACGAGAATTCTCAAAGGGGCGTCGGCTTTCTGAGGTGGAGATCTGGCTCCGAGAGGAGCCTCTTTACTCAGTGTAAATATAACGGAATGTGACTTGAAATGCGCGCCAGTCCGAATGAAGTGGGCCCACGCAGGCTGAACGCACCACATGAAACAAACAGGCGCACAGTGGGGCGCATTTACAGCACTCATGAATCCAGTTTTTGTCCAAACCGGGTCAGGATTAAAAAAAAGAAACAGACAGTATTTCTAGAAATGTACTTTGCAGCCTGGTGCATTGCAGCTTGGCACACAGGGTTTGGGGGATTTAAACTATTCGCAGCACCCGGATAGATTTGAGCGAGGCCCGCAGACTAAGAATATAAAAAAAAAGGATTTGAAGGCCTCAGAGCAGTTATGAAGACAAATATTTCCTCTCTGGATCAGTAAGGCGGGGAAAAGGTGTGTTTGGAGAGGAGACAGAGGGGCGCTTTGTCTCCCTCTCTCCGTCGGGTCAGCGTTCCCGATCTCCCTCCTCATTCCTCCCTCTCTCTCTCTCTCCCTCTCCCTCCCCAGTCCCCCTCCCTCAATTTCCACTTCCCTGCTCCCTCGTCCCCCCGGAGCTCACAACAAACCGACTTACTTAAGAGATGCTATCGCTTCTCTGCTCCCTCCTGCTCATCCTCGCTGAACAGGTAAGAACAGGGTTTTTTTTACCTATTGTGATGGAGCAGAACAGCATCAGCTATTTGAAATTCACTTAACAAACAATTAATGTTAAATTTATTGTTTAGTGTTATTTTTTGGGGGGGTCAGTAATAGTAAATTTCTCTTTTTATGAATATTCCTATTTCTACACAGACAGATGTGAATAAGTGATATTTTTTTATTGGACTTGAGACTTTTTTTTTTTTTAATTCAGAGGTATGAGGTGGCAGTTTGAGCTCCTTTTTTTGTTTTTGCCTCTGCGGACCCATTTCAACAGCATGAAATGAGCTCATTCAGTAAACCTGGCGGACAGGCTTCAGATTTTTGGCATAACCCTCGGTGACCTTTGGAAGCGCGGAGGTGCCAGGAGGGAAGTGGAGCACAAGTGGCACCGCGCAGCTGTTACATCACAGCTAATACCCAGAAAATGACTACAATCATTTGATCTTTTACATGCTTGAATGGCTGGATATGAATTAGCTGCTGGGCTTTAGGTATGTTTATGGCATCTAAAGGTTAACTTTTTGACAGTGGAGAGAGAAGAGAGGATTTAGACGGCAGCATTGTGCACATGCTCCTAAATAAAAGCAAACACAATTAGAAAGTTACCTCGAGAGCCTAAACCTTCAAGAAGGCTGGACGGTTTCTGGCTGAATCATCAGCAGAGATCCATCACCCGCTCGCTCAGCTCTCAGCAGGAGCCACTAATAGTCACTAAGAGTCAATCGTTGTGCAAATTTATTCAGGTGGGATCCGACCCCTCGGCCAATTCTACACCCTACTACTAAGTTTCATGAAAATACTGGCCCGTATTTTTCCTCCCGTAATCCTGTTTGCAGGTAAACAGGCGGGCAATCTGCACCGGAAGCGATACCTCCTCGCGAAGGTAATAAACGTACGTAAAGAAGATCCGAGGGAACAAATTCACGGCTGAAGGTGAACTAGTGATTTCTACACATGAGTTTAAAAAAAAAAGGTCACAATCATCAAACAGCAGTAAGGAGCTCATTTGCTGGGGACTATTTTCAGCAGAGGATTAATACACAGTGGTAGTTAGCAGCAGCGGGACACTGGCATGTGTGAAATAATAAACTCCAGTTAATGTTAATGAAGGGATATGTCATCCAGTAGTTTTTAGGCAACAAAGGGGCTTTATGGAATAAATGTAGAAAATCACTATCCTTGTCCACCAACATCTGCTCATAATCAAAAAAACATTGGTTCATGATCCATTGGTGAACTTTTTAACAGTCAGACTGAAAGTAGTTGTTCTTCTTTTTTAAAAAAAATAAAATAAAAATGTGATCATGTTCATTCATTGAACATGAGAGTTTAGGCAAAAAAACAGGGAGCCATCTAGCAGTGCCGGTATCTCACATGCGGATTTCCTTTCTTTTTGGCACCTGCCTTCTGGACAAATCTCTAAGCTTTAAATTCAATTAGGAGGAATTATATCAAATTCAGGCAATTCAGGAATCGCATATTACCGTCTGCCAACAGCTACATTAAGACGGAGACGTCATGACTCATTATGTTTTCCAGGTTTGGGGGGAAAAAAAACGGACAAGCCCTCAGTTCGTCTCTTCCCAACCTACAGCTCTCTTTCTTAAGCTCAGCCAAGCAAGAGTTGACCTAAAATATTGAAATTGGCTGCAAAGTGGTTCCGGAATTAAGTAGAGTAATTATGTGACTAAATATTAAGAGAGCCTTTGATTTTGTGACATCCTGTGTTATGTTTCTGTATAGGGTGGCCTGTTTTACAGTGGCTGTTCTATAATTTTGTGTTTTTTTTTATTTCACTTTAACTAAACTGATGAGAATTTCCTCTTCTGTAGGAATGCCTACTTATCCTAGCACTGGTCCTGAAACCCTGGCTGTGCAGAAAAAGGCTTTATAGCTCTGGAGCAGATGTATGGATGGTTGTACAGCAAGGAGATACCCCCCCCCCCACTGCAAAAAATGACAACTTTACAAGTTAACTTTTATTGGGTACAATTAGTCCAAAAGAATTATCTCAATTCATCGGCAGGTATTTTAGCTTATTTAATTTCTTACTAACTAACATTTCCAATAAAAAATTATTAAAATTATTAACTTGTAAAATCAAGAAAAAATGACATTATCTCCTAACTAATTGTACTGAATGAGACATTGTCACTTGCCAGGTTTTGTCTTGTTCTGGCAGTGTGAAGCTATTGTGTCTATGTAGGGAAACTATACTTGTGAACTTAGCTCAGCATTCTACACTGCATTTAGTGCACTAGTGTATGTTGGAGTTTCAGCTGTTGAGGTGTCACAGTGGGAGGGTGAAACAGCTGCATTCTACAGTTCATTTACTTTCCTATATGTGCTGAACTGAGGTTTTCTGTACAGAATGAAAGAGTCCTTGTTTGGCCCTTTTTGACGTTATCGTTCACCTTACAGCACGGAGCTGGAAAACGTCCATTTCCATGTGCGCTTCTGACAAACTTCCTCGTACGTGGCATGCATTTCCCGTAGCAGCTGAACTTACAGGTGGATTTCGTAGGTCTGTCTCAACATATCATGCTACTGAGCTTTGTGGGTTTTAATTTTGGAAGGTGGGGTTCAGGTACGGAATCAGATGATAAGGGAAGGTTTTCAGTATGTCAAAAGCAGCACAGTAGTCAACACAGTAGAAGCAGTGATGGACTTAGAGGTCCCGTAAGCATAAAATCACCATTTTCATTCCTTTTGGGTTCGGTTACTACTTGTACTTCCGGGACTTTATGATGTCACATCCATACAGTCCCCGCCCACCAACACATTCACAGCCAATCGGCAGAAAGAGGCTCATTAAATAATGCGATAGACCCAAACCTCCCTGCAGTTCGACAGCTGCAGAGAGAAGCTTGAAGCTTTACATTTTATTTTGGTCAAGTAACCCTTCAAATGAAAATGTCTTTTTACCTCTATTAAATCACAGATCATATTGTGCATGTATTTAACCCTCTATTCCAATCCTTGTAAAAAGGAATGAAAACAGGACTTCCTGGTCATGTGACATAATTAGTTAATTTTCCTTCGAAGTAAAAGACAACTAAACATTAAATCATGGATTTCATGTTAGAGATTTGTAGTATTTTAAGAATTGAGCCAAAGTAATTGTTTCCATATGGCAACATTATGCAACAGAAGAACAACTATATAAGATAGTAATATGTAAAAATGCCATTTTCTTCTGGGGGAAAAAAACATGACGAGTGCAGTTTCAACTAATACATGTTCCTGCTAATCAAGAAATATATCAAAACTTCAAATAAAATCCAGAAAAGTTTATTTAGGTCTTTAGGGATAAACACTTTCAGATTTTGACATCTGAGCACACACAAAAAAGTGTAATGGAGAGCAGAATGTCACAATTCGCATGTTATAGCTTTTGCTTACGGGTCAGTGACAAATATGTTTGGCGAGATGAGAAAGTCAAAAACATTTTTTTAAATACAGTTTTAAGAAGCAGTCATCAGGTCTCTCGAAATGTACATGTGTTCATTTCAATTGTTTTTTTGTTTTTTTTTTTACAAAAGAAATGTGTGATTTTTGACATGTGTATCCAAAAAAGAAAGATACATTTTAAATGTTGAATCCCCCTAGAATATAAAACTAGGGTTTTTAGGGTTACACCACATGACCGCTTTGACAATGACCCGTAAACATGAGGCCTTCCTGTCCCTGTCTCTGTCCCTGTCCCTGTCCCCAGTGCCTCAGCAGGGCTCAGAATGGCCAGCTGCCGGCCCGGCGGGACGGGCGGGCCGCGGCCGAGCGGCGCCAGTTCTGCCAGTGGCCCTGCAAGTGTCGGGAGAGGCCTCCGTGCGCGCCGGGGGTGAGCTCCGTGCTGGACGGGTGCGGCTGCTGCAAAAGCTGCGCCCGGCAGATCGGCGACGCGTGCAACGAGAGGGACGTGTGCGACCCGCACAAGGGCATGTACTGCGACTTCTCGGCCGACCAGCCCAAGTACGAGGTCGGCGTGTGCGCCTGTGAGTGGCTCTCTGCGTCTTCTGGGTGTGGTCTGCGTGGGTCGGGTCAAACTGACTAGATCATAATTGGAAAGATGAGAACATTTCAAAAAAGGCATTCATCAGGTCTATTTTGTGTTCATGTTGGTTTCTCTTCATTTAAGTTCTTTTTGTTTTTACAAAATCCAGGATTTTGTGATATTTTTGACACTAAATGTCAGTCTAACTGAAAAAAATGATACATTTTAATATTTAATCCACCTAGAATATAAAAATAGTTCATAGTATGTGTTTTTAATTCTTTGAAAACCTTTTTAAGAGTGTTACTATTTGATAGACCACATCTTCCCAGATGCTGCTGCACATCTCATATTTCCATTTCAAACCAGAACTTTCATTTGTATATATATATATATTCTGGATTATACATCATGTTGGTGATAAAGCAATGTTTAGGTCATAGGTCAATGTAGAAAAAAACTCCTTGTGCTTTATATGCAATATAAATGAATAATTCTTAGGAAAAAGTAGGTTAAGCAAAAACTTATTTGGTCAACCTAGTTAACACATAAGGGTTAGTGACAAAATGAGAAAGTCAAAAACTTTTTTTTAAATATAGTTTTAAGAAGCATTCATCAGGTCTCTCAAAGGTTTTAAAGGTTTGAAAAAATTTTAAACCACATGCCATCAAAAAGTTTTATATTCTAGTTGGATTATATATCAAAGTCAAAGTCAAAGTCAATTTTATTGTCAATTTCTTCACATGTACTAGACATACAAAGGAATCGAAATTTCATTTCTCACTATCCTATGCGTTTGACATGTACAACAACATCAATGTGCAGGTGCGCAAGACGAGACAATCCTAGACTACAATGGTAAAGTGCATTATGAGCTGTGTGCATTATGAATGTGCATATATATACAAATTATCATTCATTTTAGTTACACCATTTGACCATTTTGTGGCAAAAGATCACACTACTAAATGTACTAAATGTACTTTTATGTGGAACAGCCTGAGCCTCTGCGGCCCCCCTTCCTGAGACATTTCCATCTTCCTTTCAGACCTGATGGGGGTGGGCTGCGACCTGAACGGGGCCCACTATGAGAACGGGGAGGCCTTCCAGCCCAGCCCCCTCTACAAGTGCACGTGCATCGCCGGAGCCATCGGCTGCTCGCCGGCCTTCGTCCAGAAGCCCGCCGCCCTGCTGGGCCCCGCCCCGCTGATGGGCAGCATGCCCGCCGGCCTCCACAGCAGCCGCAGCCCCAACAAGCACCAGCAGGACACCACCTACATGTCAGGTGTGTGTTTACGCAGCAAAAAATGGACGGAAAGCTCACCGACGTCCATGTTGGTTTCTTGTCATTTAAAAGTAATTATTATTGTTTTATTATTATTATGTTTTTTTTTTTACACAAAATGTCAAATGGTGTAAAAGGAGTGATACATTTGAAATAGTGTTTTAGGGCTTCACCACATTAGTTTTGGCATTGTCCCATCTATATTTTAGATGTCAAAAGAGACACTTGGAGAGTTTCTTTTTTTTTTTA
Source organism: Eupleurogrammus muticus (assembly GCA_036785175.1). Classification (NCBI taxonomy): domain Eukaryota; kingdom Metazoa; phylum Chordata; class Actinopteri; order Scombriformes; family Trichiuridae; genus Eupleurogrammus; species Eupleurogrammus muticus. The sequence continues at coordinate 29,781,660 of JAYKQN010000001.1, forward strand.
ATTGAATTGAATTGAATTGGGAAAAAAACTTTTTTTTGACAAGAATTTTTCATTAATAAATTTAATTAAATTGATTGTAATATAAATGAGTAAATAAAGAAGAAATTAAGATACTAATTTAGATTAGTTAGGGTCACATTTTATCCCATTTTGTTTCATTTTAGTCTGTGGAACTTGTAGTAGTCAATTTTTAACTTTGACTTAGAAGAAACATACATGAAAATGATTTGTAGTAAAAGTTACATTTTTTATTCTTTTTGCCTTGCCTTAATAATTATTACAAATTCTGCTATGGAATAAAATGGAATTGATGAATAGTTCTATTCAGACAAAAATAACAGTGAGCTGTAACGTGCACTTCTAATGAAAAGGAAAAGCTCCTTTTACACTACTGACTTAGGGGGAAAAAAGTGCAGCTCAACGGCACATACACAGACTCTAATTTACTCAACGGGGGCAGAAGGAGGTGGATTTGATCAGGCTTTTGAAGTCTTGTCGTCTGACTCCGTGCAGGATTGTGAGCCGTGCTGGGCAGCGCACAGGCAGCTCTTTATGCGGGGTGTTGTTGACACAGTGCCCTTTAACTGTAATACTGAAAGCTTACAGGGATCCTCCTTTAGCCTGGAAGAAGAACTGCCTGGTCCAGACCACCCCGTGGAGCCCCTGCTCCAAAACCTGTGGCCTGGGCATCTCCGTGCGGGTCAACAACGACAACGGCAAGTGTGAGATGAGGAAGGACCGGCGCCTGTGTCTGCTGCGGCCGTGTGACAAGAGTCTGCTCAAGAGCCTCAAGGTGACAACAAGTTATAGTATTGGTAAAAAAGTATTGGTAAAAAAGTAGGTCTGCAACAAAGCTGGCTAATCTGTTGATTATCGAATGAGTAACAGATTCAACTTTTGGTTCATGAAATGGCATAAATTGTCAATCACTGTTTCCCAAAGAGGGCGACACGGTGGTGCGGTGGGTAGCACTGTTGCCTCACAGCAAGAAGGTCGCAGGTTCAAGACCGCCTTGGGCCTGGGTCTGGGGCCTTTCTGTGTGGAGTTTGCATGTTCTCCCCGTGTCTGCGTGGGTTTTCCCCGGGTACTCCGGTTTCCTCCCACAATACAAAAAACATGCTCAGGTTAATTGGTAAACTCTAAATTGCCCATAGGTGTGAGTGTGAGAGTGAATGGTGTGTGAATGGTGTGTGTGCCCCACGATTGGCTGGCGACCATCTGGGGTGTATCCCTGCCTCTCGCCTTAACGCGCTGGGATAGGCTCCAGCAGACCCCTGCGACCCCGAAAGGGAATAAGCGGGATAGACAATGGATGGATGGATGGATGTTTCCCAAAGCTGAAGATTCAACCCAAAATAAACATTCCACAACCCAAAGATCATCAGTTTAGTATTATAGAAGAATAAAGAATCCAGAAAATAATCAGATTGAGAAGCTGGAACCAGAGAATTTGGACTTTTTTTCTTGAAAATTACTTAAATCAATTCATCAATTATTAAAATAGTTGGTGTTTAATGTAATAGTTTGCAACTACTTCTTTTTGCATATAATTTATCAGTCTAGTCAACAGTCATATTATCCAGCTATTAATTTTCTATTTTGTCCTTTGCTGTGGAGAAAGCAGCATTTTAATGACTGGCAAATACAGTTGCAAATTACAGAAATATTCCCTTTAATAAAAAGCTATTTATCCCAGGTACAGAATTATTTTTTGCATTATTCTATCAATTTGAATGACTTACATACTTACAATAGATACATGTCAGGGTAAAAAAAGAATCACAATAACTTGGAGAAAATGAGCTCTTCCTGAGAGGTGTCTTCATGTCCTAGGGAGGAAGTCGATGACGTCATGTGACAGGAAGGAATTGGAAACTTATTTCTTTTTTTGCATAAAACCTTTGTCTAATTGAAAAAAAAAACATAAGTAAGAGTAAGATCTAGATTTTTTATTTTGATTCAAAAATATCTGAGGAATGGGCGAAACAACTTATTGTTACAGTTCTAATAAAAAGGTTAATTTTAATACATTTTGGATTATAAGAATCTATTATACTATAAGGGACAGTGACAAATTATGGTTTGCAAGATGAGAAAATCGAAAACCTTTTAAAATACAGTTTAAATTAGCATTTATCAGGTCTCTGAAAATGTACATTTTAGTTCATCTTGGTCTCTTGTCATTTAAAAGTCATTGTATCTTTTAACAACAAAAAAAAAAATCACAATTTTATGTGATTTTTGACACAACATTTCAAATGGTATAACCAAAAAAGATGACAAATTTTAGTTTTAATCCAGCTTAAATATAAAACTATTTGGTAGCATGTGTTTCTAAATGTTTAAAACCTTTTTAATAGAATTAAACTATCTGGTACCAATCATAGGGTTACACCAGATGACAGTTTTGTCACTGTCCCATAAACACTGCCCTGTTTCAAACAAAAAAAAATGCAACAGCCCGTATTCAGAACTACATAATTTGTGGAGTTGTCAGGTCATAACAATACAGTCACTACCCATAAAACTCAAAAATCATGTACAATATAAGACCTTTAAGATACCGCTACGATTTACAAATAATTTCGCGGTTTTCACTTTCTAGGCACCAAAGGGAAAAACGTGCCGGCCTAAATTCCAGGCCAAAAAGGCGGAGAAGCTGGCGCTGTCGGGCTGCACCAGCACCAAGAAGTTCAAGCCCACGTACTGCGGCACGTGCACCGACAAGCGCTGCTGCGTCCCCAACAAGTCGCGCATGATCAAGGTCAACTTCAGCTGCAAGGGCGGCTCCAGCACGCAGTGGAAGATGCAGTGGATCACGTCCTGCGTGTGCCAGAGGAAGTGCAGCGACCCGGGCGACATGTTCGCCGACCTGCGGCTGCTCTGAGCCGGCCCCGGAGGCGGACGTCGGGTAGAAGGACCCCCGGCGTGGCCTACTGACGACTGAAACATATACTTTGGTTGCTAGGTTTTCCTCAGCTGCTGCCGTGGGCTTTAAAAAAAACCTCAAAACTGAAACTACGAAACCTCCCTCTATGAGGTAAAATGGCTGGGAATCGTGTAACAGAGGAAGAAAACATTGTTAGTTATGAAATAACCTTGTCTTCGAGATATATATGTGCAATAAGAACACAGCGGACGGGCGGCGTTGTGGCTGAAGCAGCAAATGTCGACTCATTCACAGTACCTCAGAATATTATGTATGTCAGGGAGCCAGGAAATGGCAAATCAGCTCATTTCTACACATTGAGTTTCACTGTTTCTCTTCTGCATGTACTTCCTGTTTATATTCTCAGACAGGATAAAAACACCCAATCAGGTCATAAATTAAACAGTATTGATATATAACTTATAAAGATATATACAACATAATCAGTTGTGCGTGTGAAGTCATTTTCAGAAAAAACACACAGACACACAGACACAGACAAACACCTTCATGTGGCGATGCTGAGCCTGGGGGCGTCAGGCATCAGTTTATTCTTGGTGGCGTCCAGCTCGTGATACTCGTCGATCAGGGAGCTGAGGGAGGAGACGGCCTCTGAGAAGAAGCTCGCCTCCATCCCCTCCACGTTCAGGTAGTGGTGTAAGTGGGCCTGGTGGAAACAGAGAAAGAGGACAATACAAGGTCATGTTACTCAATTTGGATAAAAAAAAGGTCAAAAGTAAGTATTGCACTTCCTTAAAGTAGGTACAAATACCCAGAATATGACCTAACAACATCATAAATACACGGATCAGGGCCACAGCCTTTACTACAGTGAAAGTGAAAATATGTTGTTTTTCTGTAAACTTACTCCAACCAGTGCAGTGCCTGTAGATAGCATGTAACCATATAGAAAAGTGGAAGCTCAAGTAGATTCTTTAGAAGAAATATGTTGATGTCAATCTACATGTCAGTTTAGAATTTGTGTTCATAGGCCAAATAAAACTGGACTTATAATTGTTTTACATTGTTTTTCTGTACAGTGTAACAACCTGGTCATGTTACTGGTTTATGTGTTTATAAATCATTTTCTCTTAAGTGATAGTGCTGGGATTTCCTGAGGGAACAATAAATTAGCAGCTAAACTGGCTATCGTCTTAGCGTGTGTTTTTTGGGATGTTACAATACTTTTATTATACCTTATTGTACCTACAGCGCTGGGAAGCAACATAAGGTGAAGCCGTGATACAGAGCTTTACTGTGAATAGAGTGCTGCTGCAGGATAGCACTGTGATATATAAGTGTATAAGATTCTAACTTCTTTTTTGACTAAAGACTAAATTAATTATTAAAAAACTATGAAATAAGAAAATTCTCTACAAAATATATGAGCTTTGAGACAAATCAGAATCCATAAAACGTTCCGTCTTTTGCCTATCTAACGAACCACAAGATGAGCCAAAAGATATGAACAGTAGTGAAGGGAAAAATCGACAACCTGAAAAAAATTTGGATATTCTATGTGAGACCTGAATGATAAAAAAAGTGGCAGCAGATGCACCTTCTTCCTGTAGAGCTTGGTGAAGCGCTCTCTCAGCTCCAGGAAGGTGGGCTTCACACAGGTGTTGTTGGCCAGAGCCAGCAGCGAGTGGGAGTGGCCCACCGGGGGCACCGAGCACAGACCCGTCTTCCAGCCCTCCTGGTTCCACGACACGAAGGGCAGCGAAGGCCGCAGCCTGCGAGACATACGAAGGAAAAAAAACAAAACACGCATGAACCAGTAATGCGAGGAAATGGGGCTAAAAATCCAAAGGGCTCCATAATTGACAGGGCACCTAAGGGTATCAGCAGCTACAGCACATACCTATTTGAAATGTTTATGATTTGATTGGCTCAGTGCTGGAAAGTGCAGGGAATCAGTAGACAGACCTTTTTTCACAGCAGCCATATTGACATGAAATGAAAGGAAAACCATGGGCTATACTAGTACTACTATTATTGAGGTTCCATCACTTGTGTTAATCCAAGTGTAGCAGATCTCGAAGGAGATCACTGTTAAACGGAGCCTTAGGAATTTTTCCTGCTGAATTTGTTAAAACTGGAATAATTCGGAGTGCATCACTGGTAAACACTAGATGTTACCTTGCCTGCATTATTGACTTCTTGATAAAATTTGACTGACTTCTTGATAAAATCAAATCACTCAATATCTAACTTGACAAAAACACAGTAAAATTGCCAGATTGCCACATTGAGGAGTGCAGGGGGAGTAGAGGAGGAGGCCGCTGACTGGACCATGAATGGAGGCTCTATGTAGCCCAGGTGAAGGTCCTCTATCATCTATCGGGCTGAGCGTGTAGCGCGGCGCTCTGACCTCTCGATGTTGCGGCGCAGGTCGGACACCTGGACGTCGCCGCGCACCATGAGGGCGCAGGCCAGGTAGAGGCTGCGGCGGGGGTCGGCCCGGATGAGCTGGTGCTCCTTGCTGAAGGCGTCGCTGAACATCTGATCCAACCTGGGCGGCGAGGGACCAATGAGAGGAGACAACCCCGTTAACCTTTCATCCTCTTACTCGATCAGCACATTTCTATCTAGATAGTTTGATTTTTTCTTCTTTTTTCACCCTGATGAATAAATGCCTTTTTTTTGCTTGCTCAGCACACAATGTCGCTATTTACGGCCTGCGGTGAGTGAAATGTCTGGCTGAGATTTCAGTCAGATCGGGGTCTGTGGGGGAAACATTCGGAGAGAAAGAATGTTTCAGTCTCTATTTATTCAGGGAGGTTCTGCTGAGCCGGCAAGATATTTTTAAGCAACACCCTGCTCCGCGTTCATATACACAGTCGCGTATATTCACGTCGTATGGGAGCACAACCGCCGGCCCTGTCCACCAATGAGCAGCTCCATGCGTCTGCACGGCACACACAAGGCCACTTTCATGGCAGTTGTTGTTGGGAAGGTGGTGGGTGGGCAGTGGGTCTAATGTTTTTTTTTTCCAGTTGCGAACCTGCAGCGCTGAACATTTAGTTGCCGACATCTTTGATTGATAAAATGAAAGGCAGCATTGTGGCTTTTGAAAACCTTAGGTCTTGTGTTCAAGTGATGGTGCAGATAAGACTAAAGAAATAATAAGACCATTAACCCTCTATTGCATAGTGCTGCCATATAGCAACAATTACTTTATCATTATTTTCCTAAACAGCAGTCTATAAAATCTGTTTTTACAGTTAAGTGTGAAGAGGGGGCTTTTATTTTGAAGGACATACAATTTATGTGGTCACATGACCAGTTGCTTTGACTCACAGACATTTGATATGTGAGCATCATTATCTCATGACCGAAGATTATCTTTATTCAGAATTTTGGACATTTTTCACCAAATAAAGAGTTGAACTATTTTTTTTTACATTTAATTCACTTTTGATGTCATAGGTGTTTTTTTTTTGTTTTTTTTACAAATATGCAAAACAAACGATGTGTTACCATATTGCATATATATATGGCAACAAAACAGGAATATAGAAAATTCCTGCATCATCCTAATGGATTCCTATTGACTTGCATCAAACTATTTTTAAACTTTGAATCTATTATTTGGGCCTCTTTAAGTAATAAAAACTTTTAGAACACTTTTTACCATGTCCCAGTAATAGTACATGCAATAGAGGGTTGAATAACTTTATCAGGCACATTCTTTGATTTATGGGCAGGAATCACAGGGGAACTCAAGATATGGCACCTGGCACCGATAAGGACAATATTCTGATATTTAACATATGTTTCAAAACAATTCATCCGCAATATATAATGATGTTATTTTCCCGATTTATTTGATTTTCCATTTTACTTATTCATTTATTAATGTTCAAATGTTAAATTTGTGTGCCAACAGAAAATAATATGAAATAAATATGTTAATTTAATAAAGTAACTTTTTTATTTGTCTGTCCTCCATGCAAAAGGTGCCACACTCATTGTGTTACTTATGTGTGGAAGTCATTTGACGCTTTATTCATCTCAAACATGCACAAGTATATGTGATAGAAAAGAAAATGTTGAAGTTGGAGAAGAGGCTGAAGGAAGCTAAATTCATCCTGTTCAGCCCCCCTTTCATTGTCATATGCACACATGCAAAATGGACTAATGTATAAATTCCTTGAAATGTAAAACATTAATACTTTAATATGAAATAAAGCCCTGCTTACAAAATACAAGGCTAAATCAAAATCCTTTCTCAAAATGTATAAAGTACCGAATTAGCGGTCCAGTTGACAGATATTTGAAATGCTAGGTAATGACCTGACAAATATGCTGCCATCGGGCACTTAGCAGTGGTAATGCAGCCTTTTATTGTTGTATACACATATCTAACCACTATCCTTATTACCTTACATTACACAAAAACAGCAAACCTCCTGGTGGGGATGCCGACATCAGCCAGTGTGTAGAGAGGAGTGAGGCTGGGCACCAGGTAGTGCAAACGGGGGAAGGGAACCAGGTTCATGGCAATCTCATTCAGGTCCATGTTGAGGGAACCTTCAAAACGAGCTGAGCTGCAACACAGGAACCTTAGGGTTAAACACCAATAACTTTTACATGCACAGGAACATTTCCTTTCTACAAATTTAGCAGGAAACGTGTTCATTAGGAAACAGGCTCACAATGTCATGACTGAATAGTTTTATTCCCTTGTCTGGGCATGTACATGAAGATCTACCCTATAATTATTCAGACATATTGATCAAAGTAAAATACTACAGGACTGTCAGGATCTAACCCATTCCCACATCACCAAGTTAGAATATCAGTCTCTGTGACATAAGTCCCACTTCTACTTCTACATGCTAGACAGATCAACATCTTGCACCTAGAAACAACCTAGCCTTGGATATGTTGAATAACAATGTTATGTATTTATAATATTAATGAATTTTGCATTTTTTTACAAATACTGTTTTATGGTGCGACAATGCTGTGGTAAGGTTTAGGCACAAAAAAAACATGGGTAAAGATCATAATTTGGGTTTAAATGATCAATGCATGACATGACATGACCAATGTCCAGTAAAATGTTGGTTCAATGTTCAAGTTGAATGCTAAATGCCCGGTGTAATAGTACAAAATGTCTGTTAAACAGTGCCATTAAACAAGCTTCTCCTGCAAATTTTTCCACCTCCAGTCCAGGAATGTTATTACATCTAAAAAAAAAAATAATCTCAAAAATAGTACTCTGGAGAGTGGGCTGCTATAATAATAATTCCTGATAGTATACTTAAGTACAGACAGATATTCTGTATGTAGAACATCTCCTGAACAGATGCAACTACATACCGAAAGAAAGAAATTCAGTGCTGTTCAAGACAAAGACAAACCAAGTGGACAACTATGGAATCAGTACTGGACTTTTCATGTAGTTCGGAGTAGGGCTGTGACAATTTTGCAACCATCAATTAGTGAAATGATTAATTGCTTATTTGTTTGATTCATAAAATGATGTAAAATATCAATCAAAGATTCAACCTATAATGTACCAACAGTCCACAAATCAAAGAGTTTACTACTATAGAGGACTAAAGAAACCAGAAAATAATCAGATTTGAGAAGAATATGGCCGTTTACTTCTTAAAAATGAATCAAATTGATTAATTGCTTAAAAAAACAGTTAGAGTGTGTGCGAGTTGGCAACTAATCGACTTTAGTCAGCAGGTTGGGTGGTACTAGAAAGTCCTATTGATTTACTGTGTTAATGGAATATAAATTGTTATAGACTGAGAGCATGCCCACTAATAATTCACAGCGTGAGAGCAGCGCCTTCCCTCAGCAGACAGGGCTCTTCTGTATCTGGGCAGAAAGTAACACTGTACCTGGTCATATTGAGCAACAGGTTGGCCACAATGTTATTCATGGCGTCAAAGGGCTTCTCTGCCCCGCTGAGCCCGCCCTGCCCAGAGATGACGCTGCTGTCTCTCTTGATCACCGCCGCTGGCTTCCCGCCGTGAGACATGTGCTGGATCTTGTTCACGATCTCCACCAAAGACTGGAAGAGGAGTAGAAAGGTGGAATCAATGGTGATGAAAAAGTGAGAGATGCGGGGAAAAAAAGAGTTCGTGTTGGTGTGCACAAACCTGATTTTCTACAGGCAGGACGCAGTCGGCGTGCTCCGTGAGCTCGCGCATGGCCAGCACGCTGTTGTAGGGAGAGGTGATGACATCGTCCTCCGCAGAGGGATAGATGGATGTGACGATGCGACACACCTCGGGGAACTCCTCCTCCAGCAGGCCCAGCACTCTGGTCCCCAGGCCAGAGCCCGTACCTCAAATCCACAACTCATGCAGTTAATTTCTGCTTGGTACCCAATTTATTACACGTCATGTCAGCAAGGTAAGTGAGTAAAACCAGGAAGCGGAATCATTTATCACTAATACACACTTAATGCTAACATATTAGCCTGTAGAAAGTATGTATTCCTAAAGAGTGTGGAAGCTTAAGTTTGGCCAAATGAGGATGTGTTGCACTGTTACAGAGTCCTAACAGACAAATTGTGCATTGAGTAAGACATGGAGGCAAGGCAAGGCAAGGCAAGTTTATTTGTAGAGCACAATTCATACACAGGGCAATTCAAAGTGCTTTTCAGTTACACAAAATCACAAAAGGAGAGCAAAACATAAAATCACAAAAGGAAAATCATAAAACATAGAATTCATCATTAATTTAAAAAGAGTGAAGAGTGTAGATAAGATACTTTCAGTTTTCATATGCACGGTTAAACAGAACTGTTTTCAGCCTGGTCATAAACATTGTCAGCGTTGAGGCCTGTCTCACATTCTCTGGAAGACTGTTCCAGATTTTAGCTGCAGAAAACTGGAATGTAGCTTCACCATGTTTAGTCCTGACTCTGGGCACCTGCAGGAGACCAGTCCCTGAGGTTCTCAGGGTCCTAGATGGCTCGTATGGCTCTAACATGTCATAGATGTATTTTGGTGCTAGACCATGAAGAGACTTGTACACAAGTAAAGCTGTTTTAAAGTCTATTCTCTGAGTGACAGGAAGCCAGTGCAGAGACATGAGCAATGGACTAATATGGTCATATTTTCTGGCTCTAGTCAGGACTCGAGCTGCAGCGTTCTGAATGTTCTGTAGTTGTTTAACAGCTCGTTTAGAGAGACCAGTGAGCAGGCCATTGCAGTAGTCTAACCTGCTGGAGACAAATACATGGATCAGTCTCTCCAAGTCTGGTTTGGACACTATATTTTTGATTTTGGCAATGTTTTTTAGATGGTAAAAGGCTGTTGATATTGTTGACTTTATGTGGCTGTGAAAGTTCAGGTCTGAGTCCATTAGCACCCCTAGATTTCTAACCTGTGTTTTTGGTTTTAGAGAACGAGACTGAAGGTGACTGATTACACGTTGTCTTTGCTTCAGTGGCCCAAAGACGATTATTTCAGTTTTTTCCGAGTTTAGCTGGAGAAAGTTGTTTTGCATCCACACAGTGATTTGTTCAATACAGCAACAGAGTGAATCCACAGGCCCATGTTCACCTGCTGTCAGAGACACATAGATCTGAGTGTCGTCTGCATAGTTGTGGTAAGACACATTGTTGCTGCGTATTAGTTGGCCTAACGGAAGCATGTACAAATTGAACAGGAGGGGCCCCAGGATCGAGCCCTGGGGAACACCACAGGTCACAGACATTTTGTCTGAAATGCAATTTCCAATTTCAACAAAGTAAGTTCTGTCCTCAAGATACGACCTAAACCAGTTTAGAGCAGGACCAGAGATTCCCAGCCAGTTCTCCAACCTCTGTAAAAGAATATCATGGTCCACAGTGTCAAAGGCAGCGCTCAGGTCCAGCAGAACTAAGACTGAGACTCTGCCTGCATCTGTGTTCAGGCGGATGTCATTTATCACCTTGATCAGAGCTGTCTCAGTGCTATGGTGAGGTCGAAAACCAGACTGGAAAGTATCAAAAGCGTTGTGAGACAGGAGAAAGTCACTTAGCTGCCGATAAACAACTTTTTCGAGGACTTTACCCAAGAATGGCAGGTTTGATATGGGACGGTAGTTGTTTAAAACTGTGGCATCAAGACTGTTCTTCTTTAGGAGAGGCTTAATAACCGCAGTTTTCAGGGCTTTTGGAAATGTTCCTGTCTCCAATGAGATGTTAACTAGATTAGTAACTTCTACTAATAAGCTGTTCAACACAGACTTTAGAAATCCAGTGGGTGGACATACATTGAGATAGGGGGAGATAGGGGGAGACATGAAAATACATTTTATGTTGAAAGTCCAGGTGGGAATCTACTTATCAGTTTTGAAATTGTGTTAATTGTGTTAAATTAGTCAAGTTAAACTGGACTTATGATGAATTCAAACTTTGTACTTTTTTGCATTCTGTTCTGTGCTGGGATTACCTGAGGGTCTGTGAAAACATCTTGGAGTAAGATCTGCTAATGTAAGGAATAAAGTAGCAGCTAAACCGGTGAATGTCTCAGTTTTGAATTGTAACTAAAGCACTGGGAAGCAACATGAGGAGGAGTGTCGTGATATAGAGCTTTACAATGGAAATAAAGTGCTGCTGCTGAATAGCACTGTGATATGCAAGTCTATAGGATTTTAGGAGCCAGGCTCTAAATGGCAAGCACTCTGCACATCATCATGCCATGTGCAGCTATATCTTAAAGGTTGATCTGACAAAGAGTCAGAGAGATACGCAAGACACAGACACACAGAAGCTCGTGCTTCACGTTCCCCTACTTCCATAGGTGGACGGTCACCATTATTGTTTCTTACCTCCTCCCATGGAGTGGATGAGAAAGAAGCACTGCAGACAGTCACAGTGCTCTGCTGCCCTCCTCAGCTTCTCCACGATCTGCTCCCTGTAGGCTGAGCCATACGTCATGTGGCCAACCGCCCTGGAGAGGAACAAGAGTGTGGTTTAGCCGTGAAGGTGTCAGATATTTGCTTTGTTAAAACACATTTTTCTTAGGCTGCATTTTAACATAATGGCTACAAGTTCTCTCACAGTTTAGAGGAATAAAAGGTGAAAAGGGAAAGTGGAAAATAACCATCAGCTACATTTTGGTTCACCAAAACCTAAGCCAAAACCTAACAATAATGGGAATAAACTGCACTAAATTTGGTGCAGTCATGCCTTTGGCTAGAGACACTGACATTTCACAACCAACACATCAGCCTTGTTATTATAATGAACCTAGTGAATGAATTAACAAGTCTGCAGTAGCAGTATTGGAAAAAGTAAAGATGATAAAAAAGATACTTTACTTGAGCAAAAGCACCAATCTAGCAATCTGGAAATACTCTATTACAAATAAAAGTCATGAAATATCTTAACCTAGGTAAAATTATGCGTATAAGTAGCAAAATCTACTTAACATATTTTCTCTCTCACCAGTTGTTCCCTGATCCGGACACGTCTGTGAGGAGCTGAGTGCTGTCGAACACCTCTCTCAATGGGCCCTGCAGGATCTCGTTGACCACACCCTCTTCCATGTCTACCAGCACTGCCTGCGGGTCCAGACGTACAGGTGATGAGGCCAGTCTACATGTGTCAGTGCTATTATACACAGGGCATAGCACTCCATGACATTATTCCACAACTCCTCTTTGAAACCCTAAACTTTTTCCTTACAACACTAACTCCAAGGCTAATTTTGACTCCTAATCTAAAATAAGATGTTTCATCTCTGAACAGCTTCTCAAGCTGTTTTTTAGCAGGTGGCAGAACTTACCCTCGCCTTTAGATGTTGGATTCTCCCACCAACACCACAAGTTCTACCATTACTGTTCCTGGAGAAAATGGGAACACACTACATTTGAAGCATTGTGTGACAGCGACACATCTCAAAGCATATAGTGGTTACTGAATGAGAGCTGGTGGGACTACCTTGAATCCACATTGCGGAAAAAGCTACTGAGAGCCTCATCATACAATCCTTTCTGAAAGAGAGATGGAAATAAATGCAGGACATTATTGGTGTTCTTAGAAGTGCAAGGTCAGTTTCAAACATGTCTGTCTGTTAAATAGTATCTGATGTCTGTATAGTGACATCTTTCCAGCATGAACATTATATACAGGCAGAAAAAAAAAATGTTGGGAGGAACTTGATGGACAAACTTCAGGGGACATGTCCTTGATTGACAGGTAGATGTAATGTTCCTATTGGTATTAAAATGGCTCTGGGCAAGATGATGAATTATATATATATATATATATATATATATATATATATATATATATATATATATATATATATATATATATATATATATATATATATAGACAATTTCAACATTGTTGTTAAATAACATACATATATTAATAGTAATAAAATGCAATGTGGCTCTTTGTGTCCTGTAAAATACAATAGAACTTTTTACATTCATCAATATGTGAATAGTTTTGTGTGTATTTTGTGTAAAAAAAAAAAAGTGTCAAAATTGTCAAAACATTTTTTTAATAAGTTCCTCTGTGTTTTATTAACAACGTTTAAGGTAAATATTGAGAACAATAACCCATCATACACCTAAAATAGTTATGGGTGGCACCAAAGGCCAAAGTGTGTGTGTGTGTGTGTGTGTGTGTGTGTATAAGGAAAAATTGAGTCACTAAAAATTCTAATCTGAGATGTGTGTCTGTGATGAAATGTATTTTTATAGACACCTTATGGTTGTATCCACCCTGCTGATAAAACACTTTATGGCTGTTTTTTTTATTGATTTTCTGATATCCAGCTTACAGATTGCAGCTGTCCTTCTCTTTAAGAGTGACTGTTGTTGGCAGCTTCTCGTCCTGAAGCAGTTTGATTACGCGCAAGATAGATTTTATATCTTCAGTTAGCTCTCGCCCCCATTAAATCAAAGTTTCTATTTCACCATTGACATAGACGGGAGTAAAAAAAACTTGTAACATCATCAATCAGTGGCCACAGAGCCTGTGTGGACTCAATAGAAAGACAATGCTTTATCTATATCAACTCAAACATGAAGGAAATGATTTTAGATCTTTGACCACCATGAACCTTTTTGACACATTCCCTATTTATTGTCATTTTGACACCATTATAAATCATTGGTTTCTTTTTTTTTATGTCTGTGTGATGTTATACATTCTATTATTTATTCATCTGTTGGTCTTTTAAACAACAGTGATAATCATCACTCGTTGCAGTACATGCATTTGTCCACTAGAGGAAAGGAGAGTCCCTAAATATTGTTTAAAATTCTAGATTAGGGTGACATGCAGTAGGTTCTAAACTGCTCATAGGTGTGAATGATGTGTGTGTGTGTGTGTGTCACCAGCCTATCAGGGGACACGCACAATCACATGTAAAGTTCTGGGATTGGGTCCAGCTAAACCCCTGTGACCTCAGTCAGGAAGAAACAGGTGAGAACAGAAGATGACTGTAGCAAGTTCCACATCATGGTTTTTATTTCTATACTGAAAAAATCCACATAAATCCCACAACGAGGAAACTTGTTTGTTACTGCAGCGTACAGAGTACAGAAAAAAAGAAAAGAAAAGAAAAGCTAAAGAAAATAAAAGCTATAAAAAATAAAAATACACAACACTATGTAGAATTTGTTGATCCGCATACACAGTATGCAATATGGACATAAGATGGGGGAAAAATACTAATAAATAGCTAGAAACTACTATACTATGTTGCCCAAAAACAGAAATACTATAGTATATGGCTCCAAACAGGTCATACTACAGTATGTGGCCCAAAAAAAGGTCATACTATACTATGTCGCCCAAAAAGGTAATACAATAGGACGGGCTCAAAACAGGTCATACTATACTATATGTGGTTAAATGGGTCATACTATACTATGTCGCCCAATAACAGACATACTTTAGTATATGGCTCCAAACAAATCATACTATAGTATGTGCCTCAAAACAGGTCATACTATACTATGTCGCCCAAAAAAGGTCATACTATAGTATGTGGCTCAAAACAAGTCATACTCTAGTATGTGGCCCAAAAAAGGTCATACTATAGTCTACTGCTGTACTGGTTCACCTGGAAGCTGTGATGGATCCTGCGCCTCATCCTCCACTTATACCAACATTCATTACATTTCTATTTGTCTGTTTGTAATATCCAAATTTCCCAGTAATGTTTCCACCTGCACACATCATCTACTGCATGCCTGTCCATCCTGTAAGAGGGATTCCACCTCTGTTACTCTTCCTGAGGGTCCTTCCGTTTTTTTTTACCTTGTAAATGTGACGGTCTAAGGACAGGGGATGTAGTGTTGCTTTTGTATAAACTGTACAGCCCATTGGGGCACATCTGTGATTTGTGATTCTGGGCTATACAAATAAATTGAATTGAATTGAATACTATGTCGCCCAAAACAGGTAATACTATAGTATATGGCTCAAAACAGGCCAGAGTAGAGTATGTGGCTCAAAACAGAGCATACTATAGTATGTGATTAAAAAGATCATACTATACTATGTTGCCCAAAAATGTCAGACTATAGTATGTCACTCAAAACAGTTCATAATATAGTAGGTGGCCCAAAAAGGGTCATACAATAGAATATAGCTCAAAACAGGTCATACTATAGTATGTGGTTAAACTATTACACTATTTGTTACACTATTTTGCCCAAAAATACGATAGCAGTGGTTCTCAAATAGTGGGGCGCAAGGCCCTGTCAAGGGAGGCACGATTGCCTTCAGGAAACATATTTTTCTATTTTAATTTTCTTTTTTACGTCCTCGAAAAAAGTGCAATTGCAACTCCGCTACATTAGGGGCGCTCTCGTTGAGTGTGGGCACGAAGCAATCGCTTGGTGTTATAGGTGTAGAGTAAGAAGTGTAAAGTGTAGTTTTCAGTATCATATGGTTTCAAATAGTCAGTCAAATTTTTGTAGTCTGAACAAGGATTTAATTTTATTTTTGAATTTCAGATGCACTTACAGTATCTGTTACAGTTAATAAAGCTATTCTTTGTTGGTCCATTTTTCTTTCTTTTTTATTATCAAATTTTTAATTAATACTACACAGAATGTTTGTCTCTATAGAAAACAAAAAGTATATTTACCTCACCCATCTTTCTCCATTTTCAAACATTTAAGAAAAATCTCCAGGGAGCCACTAGGGTAGCATGCAGCTCTAGAGCCGCGGGTTGCCGACCCCTGTACTATACCATGTCACACAAAAAAGGCCATACTATAATGCGTGGTTCACAACAGGTCATACTACTGTATGTAGCTGAAATAAGGTCATACCACAATATGTTGCTCATGAAAGTTCATACTACCAAAAAAGTCATATTTGGTAATATTTATTATTAAATCTAGAGGGCTCAAATAAGGTCATGATACAATATGTGGATCAAAAACAGTCCTACTATAATATGTGGCTCAAAAAAGGTCATACTAAAGTGTGTCGCCCATAAAAGGTCATAATCGACCAGTGGTTCTCAAATAGTGGGGCGTGTTTGGCCTCTGGGAAAAAGTTTTTTTATTTTTTTATTTAGATTTTTTTTTACTGTACTGGAATAAAGTGCAATTGCACCTCCACTACATTAGGGGCGCTCTCATTGGCACAGGGAGCATTTGCTCGGTGGTGTTGGTGTATGAGTATGAAGTGTAGACACAAAGTGTCGCAGACCCTCAAGTGATACCATGTATAAATATTTACCAGGGATGAGAAGACAGGTGGAGAGAGACCGAGATAAGAAGACAAACTAAAGTTTCTGAAAGCTACGAGGAGGAAATATGATGAAGCGCCTGTAGAGCTTGGTTCACTGAAAGAGCGGTGTGTTACTGACTCTAAAAATGTTGGAAGTGGACAGCATGAAGACAAATAAATTAACAACATTACACCCAATCACGGTGATGAGCTGATTTTATGTAGTTTTATTTTTCAGTATCATATGGTTTGACACGGTCAGTCAAAAAATCGTTCATTAAGGAGTTAATTTTAATTTTGAATTTCAGGTGCACTTTAAATTTTTTTTGTTACAGTCAATAAAGTCATCTTTCTTGTAAATTGATCCATATTTCTTTCTTTTTCAATTCTCTTATCCGTTAATTAGGATACAGTGTTATGCAGAGGTACTTATAACAATTTTATAAACAAATTATACTATTTATAGTCGTGCAGGGGGGCGC
Source organism: Eupleurogrammus muticus (assembly GCA_036785175.1). Lineage (NCBI taxonomy): Eukaryota > Metazoa > Chordata > Actinopteri > Scombriformes > Trichiuridae > Eupleurogrammus > Eupleurogrammus muticus. The sequence goes on from JAYKQN010000001.1 coordinate 29,798,740, forward strand.
GAGATGTTTTCTTCTTTCATGGGGGGAGACACAAAAAAATTGAGCAGCACTGTACTAGACCATGTCGCCCCGAAAAAGGTCATACTATGATTTCCAGGCAGAAAATCAACTACAGGCGCTTAATTTCAGCTGCTAAGTGCCTGGCCTGTCTTTGGTGAGTATAGATTAGATAGATTAGATTAGATTAGATAGCTCCTTTATTGTCCCACAGTGGGGAAATTTACAGTGCTACAGCAGCAGTTAGAAAAGTTACAAAAATGTTTGTTTTTTTAAAATTTAAAAGGAAAAAAAGAAAATTAAAAAATAAATTAAAAAACAATATACAGATATATACAGATATATACAGGTGTATATAAATATGAATTATAAATGTATTGCACTTGTCCATTTTTCTGTTGGGGGGGGGGGGGGGGTTACTGAGAGCTGTACTTGTTGTACAGTCTGACAGCTGTAGGAAGGAAGGACTTCCGATATCGCTCCCTCAGACACTTTGGATGGATCAGTCTGTTGCTGAGGGAGCTCGTCAGTCGAGACAGTGTGTCCTGCATGGGGTGGAGGTGGTTTTCCATCATTGATGATATCTTCCTTATCATCCTTTCCTCTCCCACCACCTCCACTGGGTCAAGGGAGCACCCCAGGACAGAGCTGGCCTTCCTGATAATCTTGTTCAGTCTCTTCCTGTCTGCAGCTGTTATGCTGCCTCCCCAGCAGACCACCCCATAATGTATGACTGATGCCACAACTGAGTCATAGAATGTCTTAAGGAGTGTCCCCTGCACTCCAAAAGACCTCAACCGCCTGAGCAGGTAGAGCCTGCTCTGGCCCCTCTTGTATAGCGCAGTTGTATTATCAGTCCAGTCCAATTTTTTGTTCAGATGAACACCCAGGTACTTGTAAGATGTCACCATCTCAATGTCCATTCCCTGGATGTTCACTGGTGCCGGGGGATTGCATACCCGCCTACGGAAGTCCACCACCAGTTCCTTGGTTTTCCCCGTGTTGATCTGGAGATGGTTCCGCTGGCACCAGTTGACAAAATCCTGCGTAAGTTCTCTGTATTCCCTGTCGTCATCATCCTCAATGAGGCCAACGATGGCAGAGTCATCAGAGAACTTCTGCAGGTGGCAGGTTGGTGACTTGTAGGTGAAGTCTGCAGTGTAGAGGGTGAAGAGGAACGGAGCCAGGACCGTTCCCTGTGGGGCCCCCGTACTGCAGACGACTGTGTTGGATACACAGTCCCGTGTCCTCACATACTGTGGACGGTTGGTGAGGTAGTCCAGAACCCAGGACGTGAGGTGACGGTCCACCCCAGTGTTCTCCAGCTTGTTCCCCAGGAGTGCTGGTTGAATCGTGTTGAAGGCACTAGAGAAATCAAGGAACATGATTCTCACAGTGCCTCCAGGCTTCTCCAGGTGGGAAAGAGCACGGTGGAGGAGAAAGATGATGGCATCGTCCACCCCGATGTTAGGCTGGTAAGCAAACTGGAGGGGATCCATCAGTGGGCTCACCAGGGGGCGGAGATGGTCGAGGACCAGGCGCTCCAGTGTCTTCATCAGGTGGGACGTTAGTGCCACCGGCCTGTAGTCACTGAGGTCCTTGGGGTGTGGCATTTTGGGGATGGGTACCACGCAGGATGTTTTCCACAGTTGTGGCACCTTTCCCAGCTTCAGGCTCAAGTTGTAGATAAATATGTAGATAAAGATATAGCCGTGTTTGTTGTGTCAAAATCAATAAATAAGGCACTGTCCGTACGCTGTCTGGTCCAACAACTACAAAATTGTATAAGCAATGAAGCTACAGGCTTATAATGCTGGGTACAAATAAATGCAGGAAAATATTTGGAATTAAACAGTAAAAACAAGTCAACACATAAAGCAGCTCATCAAACACGTGGTTAACGTTACAGCGCTACTCTCAGATGTAACTGAGTATGATGCAAACTTGCTAATTTGGTAAAATTAATGAACAAGCTAAGGTATAGTAGGCACACAGTTATTTTTGTTGTGCTTTTTCAGCATACGTATGCAAGATGATCAAAGAAATTCTTTGCATAATAAATATGTTAACACGAAGGAATAACACGGTTATCCTAATACATTTTTATTAACTGAAGTTAGGAACTTCAAAAAAGGAAGGGGAGGTCTCAGTTGCTTCTTACCACAAGCCAAATGTGGCTATGCGATCTACCTTTGGACAGTTTTTGTTTGGTAGCTGCTGAGGAGTTCTCCATCCTGGCCACCAAAGCTATTTTGACATTGCTCCAATTTTACACATCTGTATGAGGTGAGCTTTTCAAGCCTGGCTGCTGTAAAAACTAAAAAGAGAGAAAGCCTGTAAGCTTCGTGTGTCTTTCATTGATTCCTGTCAGTATATCAGCTGTGCTTCTCCAAACAGTCCCAGCTTTCACACTGAGTGAGTATAAACATGAAAGATTATAAAAAAAATGTCTTTGTGCTTACTTAGATTCCTTTTCAACAGGTTATAACATTGTTCATCAATTAAAAAGTATTTTATATTAACAGTACAACACATTGTTATTTAGATTTTTTCACAATTTTAAGCTGGTGCTGTGCCGTGGGATATTTTCAATGATAGAAATGTGCTTTGGCTAAAAAAGTTTGAAAAACACTGGTCTAGTGTAAAAAAAGATTTGGTGCGGTGATGACAAAACACTGACAATAAAAAATACCAGATTATGTGAGGAAAAAGGTCTGAGTGTGTCATATCAAATGATATCTGCCACATTTTGAGTCTTTAAGGCATCGCATTCCCTCTTTGTTTCATAGCATATCCATGTCGAGCTGTGGCGGAGTAACAAAAAGAGATGACTTTGTCATGAAAAATATAAATTAAATAAAAATAATGAATAATATTAAAAGATTTGATTAATTTGGATGGCTGAAGTGTCAAGATACCTGCAGACAAACCTTAAAATACTTTTTTTTACACAGACAAAGTTTGTATTTTATTCAGTAATGAACAGGAGGGATGACACATTTGCGCCCTTGACACATTTACACAAAATTGATTGTACTTCTCCTTTAACCTTGTGGGCATTTAGTCAGTTCTGTGCTTTCATTTGTCAGTCCGGTGTTGTTAATGTGATGTGTTCTATTGTACTTTTTAGTTCTGTATATGAAGTATGTTGAAGAGGAGCACAGCTTCTTCTTAAAATTATAAAACTGAAATAAAATATTTTTTAACGTTTTATGGAGCATTTAATTAAATCAACATATCTAAATGAGACATTATCTAATGCAACTTTATATTTTCACTCCAGTACATTTCACTCTCTGTATGTATGTGTGTGTGTGTGTGTGTGTGTGTGTGTGTAAACATAGATGTTGCAAGACTCACCTGTCATCTGATTTATTAGGAATAACAAGCCTCCAAACAAATGGATGTTATTGAAAAGAAATTACAAATACATTTTAAGTAAACTGAGACTACAGTGGTAATAATTGGGCATGATATATAAATAAATGTTTCAAAACAATGAAGCTGTAGCAGTTTCAAAATCACCATCATCTCTATTTTGAACACAAACTTAAGCAATATGTTTGCACAAGACATTTGTTGCATAGTGTAACTGGCATTGGCCAGCATCTGTTTTGAATATGCGAATTAGCTTTTGATATCACCCTCAAAGTCATATATGTAATATATAGGTAAATGTATATTAGTTCGAATTGTCCATTTCAAACAAATGAACTCAAACACACAACTCCAGAATGCAGTGTTGATGACATCACTGAGACATGACTGACAACACAGTTGCTTGGATACTGTGATGATGACATCACTGGGTCATGACATCACAGTAGCTTGGATGCTGTGTTGATGACATCACTGAAACATGACATCACAGTAGCTTTGATACAGTGTTGATGACATCACTGAGACATGACATCACAGTAGTTTTGATACAGTGTTGATGACATCACTGAGACATGACATCAAAGGTCTGAGTGTATAAATAAAGGTGCTGTTAACCTGATTTCATCATACAATTTTCGATTTTCGACACATGGACACATGTTTACAAACTTCTGGCAATTTTAACTGAACTGGTTATTATTATCATAGAATATACACAAGCGTTTTTCGACTGACATTTCAGATAGGATTTAAATAGCAAAATGCCTTTCTTTGCTCTAGGTTTCCTTGCAGGCAGCTTGGTCTGTAAGACTGTGAGAAAACTCTTCAATCCATATTTCAAAGAAAATGAGAGCACAGGAGGTATTGGCCCTTCTGACCAAGATCCAGAGAATTCAACAAGCTGGATCACATCAGGTAGGGAAGAAGATGCAGCTGTTGGTCTTTCCAACCAAAACCCAGCTGATGCATCAAGCTGCATCACATCAGGTAGTGAAGAGGAAACAGCTGGTGGTCTCTCCGACCAAAACCCATCGGATGCATCAAGCTGCTTCACATCAGGTAGTGAAGAGGAAACAGCTGGTGGTCTCTCCGACCAAAACCCATCGGATGCATCAAGCTGCTTCACATCAGGTAGTGAAGAGATAGCAGATGCTGGTCTCTCTGACCAAAACCCAACTGATACATCAAGCTGCATCACATCAGGTAGTGAAGACGAAGCAGATGCTGGTTTCTCCGACCAAAACCCAACTGATACATCAAGCTGCATCACATCAAGTAGTGAAAACGAAGCAGATGCAGATACATCTGATGTGACCAAAAGAGGCTCAAAAGAGGAGGAAACACCAATGCATCATCAGATACAGAAGCATGATGTACTCTCTGGCACATGTTCCCGCTATGAGGTATTGGAGATTATTGGTGAAGGATCATTTGGCAAAGTTGGTAAGTGTGTTGATTTAAAAACTGCCAACTTAGTGGCAATCAAATTTGAAAAAGGGAATCCAAATTCCTGTGTTCAAAATGAGACTGAAAAGCTGCTGACTATCAGGACTCTTGCCCAAGAAAACGAAAACCTGGTGCGGTGCCTGGACGCTTTCAATTTTCGAGGGCTTCATTTCCTCGCCTTTGAGATGCTGGATAAGGACCTATTTGACCTGATGGTGGAGAGAGAGTGGAATCCATTGACGCTCAATGAAATTCGGACTGTCACACATCAGCTACTTGTGGCACTTAAGGCCCTAAAACGTATTGGGATTGTCCATGCAGACCTTAAACCCGACAACATTATGCTTGTCAATCATAAGGATCAGCCCTTCAAGGTAAAATTGATTGACTTTGGTCTGGCCCGTTACTTGCCCGAACTGAGGCCTGGAATGCTTTTGCAACCTCGTGGATACAGAGCACCGGAGGTGACCTTGGGTCTCCCGTTAAGTGAAGCTGTTGATACATGGGGACTTGGATGTGTCATTGCCTTCCTGTACTTTGGGGGTAACCTCTTCCCTGGAAGGTGCTACTACCAAGACATGGAACTTATTTGCCAGATGCTTGGTCAACCAGGAGACAACCTGCTGAGTGCTGGATTATACACCAGATGCTTTTTCAGAAGGCAGCTGTGCTTGATAAATTCAGGATGGAAATTTCACTCTCCTGATGACTTTGTAGAGGCAACAGGCACGGTGCCTAACTTTTCAGAGTGGTGGTTGGATGATTACTATGATTTGGAAGAAGCAGTGACTCTTTTTAGTAAAAGTCAAAACGCTCTTGAGATTGCGGACAAGGAAGCATTTTTATGCCTCCTTAAACAGTTACTAGATGTGGACGCTGAAAGGAGAATCACTCCTGAACAAGCCCTAAAACACACTTTCATTACAATGGCTCACCTTGCAGATGAAATTGACACCAACACATGGACATGTAGTACTAGAAGTGGTTTTGACAATCCAGCATATACTGATGAGTATGAGGATGAGGAAGATGAAGAGGATGCATATATTGCTGCTGGTCTCTTCGACCAAAACCCAGCTGATACGTCAAGCTGCATCACATCAGGTAGTGAAGACGAAGCAGATGCAGATGCAGATACATCTGATGTGACCAAAAGAGACTCAAAAGAGGAGGAAACACCAATGCATTATCAGATACAGAAGCATGATGTACTCTCCGGCACATGTTCCCGCTATGAGGTATTGGAGATTATTGGTGAAGGATCATTTGGCAAAGTTGGTAAGTGTGTTGATTTAAAAACTGCCAACTTAGTGGCAATCAAATTTGAAAAAGGGAATCCAAATTCCTGTGTTCAAAATGAGGCTGAAAAGCTGCTGACTATCAGGACTCTTGCCCAAGAAAACGAAAACCTGGTGCGGTGCCTGGACGCTTTCAATTTTCGAGGGCTTCATTTCCTCGCCTTTGAGATGCTGGACAAGGACCTATTTGACCTGATGTTGGAGAGAGAGTGGAAGCCATTGATGCTCAATGAAATTCGGACTGTCACACATCAGCTACTTGTTGCACTTAAGGCCCTGAAACGTATTGGGATTGTCCATGCAGACATCAAACCGGACAACATCATGCTTGTCAATCATAAGGATCAGCCCTTCAAGGTAAAATTGATTGACTTTGGTTTGGCACATTACTTGCCGGAACTAAGGCCTGGAATGCTTTTGCAACCTCGTGGATACAGAGCACCGGAGGTGACCTTGGGTCTCCCGTTAAGTGAAGCTGTTGATACATGGGGACTTGGATGTGTCATTGCCTTCCTATACTTTGGGGGTAACCTCTTCCCTGGAGACTGCTACTACCAAGACATGAAATTTCTTTGCCAGATGCTTGGTCAACCAGGAGAAAACCTGCTTAGTGCTGGATTATACACCAGATGCTTTTTCAGAAGGCAGCAGGGCTTGATAAATTTAGGATGGGAATTTCACTCTCCTGAAGACTTTGTAGAGGCAACAGGCACGGTGCCTAACTCTTCATGGTGGTGGTTGGAAGATTACGAAGATTTGGTAGAAGCAGTGGCTCTATCCAGAAATTCTCGAGACATTCTTGAGATTGTGGACAGGACCGCATTTTTATGCCTCCTTAAACAGTTACTGGCTGTGGATGCTGGAAGGAGAATCACTCCCACGCAAGCCCTAAAACACACTTTCATTACAATGGATCACCTGGATCACCTCCCACTTTAAATCCAAGCAATAATTCTTAGGGCCATGCATCAGCCCATCAGTCGTCATTTGAATGAAAAAAGTAGTTTGCCCCAGCTCTTTCTTTCAAGATATGGATATACGGAAAACAAGAATGTGGAGGCCAAAAAGACTTAGTGATGAAGATTAAGAAATTTAGAAACAATTGAAAATATTTTGGAATGCAAGTTTTTGGAAACTCTGTTTGTCGTCCCAGGCTGCGCTTTCTTAATTCGATCGCCTCCTTAATCCAGCGTTGGTATCAGCTTATAGCACTATTGGTGTAAGGAAGCGATTGGGATAAGAAAGTGCAGCCTGAGGACGATGAACAGAGATGAGGGGTGGGGGTGGGGGGTGGGGGGTGGGGGGGGGGGGGGGGGGGGGTGTATACTTGCCTTCACACACCTGGAGCTGTCATCAGGGGTCAGACTCACAGCAGGAGGTGTATGCTCCTGCTGTGAGTCTGACCCCTGATGACACACACAGACACAGAGAGTCATTGTCAATTATGTGATCGGTGCGCAAGTGTTGGGAAATTGAAGCCTAAAACTTGAGACTTCATCTCATCTCGATGCAAACAGAGATGAGGGTAGTAGCACTACAGGAGCAGGATTGGGAGCCCTGTTTTACACCATTTACCCCATCATGTGGTAAATAAAGACAAGCGCTAGGGAAACACTCCCTCATCAGGGGTCAGACTCACAGCAGGAGGTGTATGCTCCTGCTGTGAGTCTGACCGTCAATTATGTGATCGGTGCGAAAGTGTTGGGAAATTGAAGCCTAAAACTTGAGACTTCATCTCATCTCGATGCAAACAGAGATGAGGGTAGTAGCACTACAGGAGCAGGATTAGGAGCCCTGTTTTCATTTGTATGCAAGGTTTTGGAAATTGAAGCACTGGGAATATGAGCTGTGGCACGAAAAAAAAAATGACTCAAGAGGAGGTAGAAGTGCAAAACTTAAAACGACATCTCATCTCTGTTTGTCGTCCCAGGCTGCGCTTTCTTATTTCGATCGCCTCCTTAATCCAGCGTTAGTATCAGCTCATAGCACTATTGGTGTAAGGAAGCGATTGGGATAAGAAAGTGCAGCCTGAGGACGATGAACAGAGATGGGGGGGGGGGGGGGGGGGGGGGTCTACTTGCCTTCACACACCTGGAGCTGTCATCAGGGGTCAGACTCACAGCAGGAGGTGTATGCTCCTGCTGTGAGTCTGACCCCTGATGACACACACAGACACAGAGAGTCATTGTCAATTATGTGATCGGTGCGCAAGTGTTGGGAAATTGAAGCCTAAAACTTGAGACTTCATCTCATCTCGATGCAAACAGAGATGAGGGTAGTAGCACTACAGGAGCAGGATTGGGAGCCCTGTTTTACACCATTTACCCCATCATGTGGTAAATAAAGACAAGCGCTAGGGAAACACTCCCTCATCAGGGGTCAGACTCACAGCAGGAGGTGTATGCTCCTGCTGTGAGTCTGACCGTCAATTATGTGATCGGTGCGCAAGTGTTGGGAAATTGAAGCCTAAAACTTGAGACTTCATCTCATCTCGATGCAAACAGAGATGAGGGTAGTAGCACTACAGGAGCAGGATTAGGAGCCCTGTTTTCATTTGTATGCAAGGTTTTGGAAATTGAAGCACTGGGAATATGAGCTGTGGCACGAAAAAAAAAATGACTCAAGAGGAGGTAGAAGTGCAAAACTTAAAACAACATCTCATCTCTGTTTGTCGTCCCAGGCTGCGCTTTCTTATTTCGATCGCCTCCTTAATCCAGCGTTGTTCTCAGTTTATACCACTATTGGCGTAAGGAAGCGCGGGGGGGGGGGGGGGGTAGCACTACAGGAGCAATATTGGGAGCCCTGTTTACACCATTTACCCCATCATGTGGTAAATAAGATAAGATAAGAAGATGAGAGGGGGGGGGGGTCTACATGCATTCACACACCTGAAGCTGTCTTCAGGGGTCAGACTCACAGCAGGAGGTGTCTGTTCCCATGAAGTTGGAGTGATGATATGCATTACAGGGAGTCACTGTCAGTTATGTGATCGGTGCGCAAGGGTTGGGAAATTGATGCCTAAAACTTGAAACTTCATCTCATCTCGATTCAAACAGAGATGAGGGGGGAGGTAGCACTACAGGAGCAGGATTGGGAGCCCTGTTTACACCATTTACCCCATCATGTGGTAAATAAGATAAGATAAGATCAAACTTTATTGATCCCACAACGGGAAAATTTGTCTGTTACTGCAGCGTTACAGATAAAGAGAAGAAAATAAAGCTGAAGAAGATAAAAAAAACTATAAAAAAAAATAAAAATAAAAAAACACACAACACCATGTACAAATTCGCAGAATTTGTTGATCCACATACACAGTATGCATTATGGACATAGAATAGAGAGAAAATGCTAATAAATAGTAAGAAAAAAGTATGCATAAGCAAGGCATATATACATACATACATGCACGTACATACCTACATACATACACATACACACATATTTGCATATATATATATGGACATACATATCCACGCACATACCCACATGTACACATACATAGCTAATGCACACTTAAGGTGCAGGGTGTGTGTGAAGAGATAAAAGTGACCAGTGAAAAAGTGACAGAGTGACTACAGTGAGGTTTATGTTTATGTTATAAAGTCTTATTGCTGTCGGGATGAATGATCTTTGAATGATTGGGAGCCCTGTTTACACCATTTACCCCATCATGTGGTAAATAAAGACAAGCGCTAAAGAAAAACTCCCAGACAAGCCCTTAAACACAATGGAAAACAACCAATACACTGTTTGATTAAGGAAGCGATTGAGATAAGAAAATGCAGTGCAGGACATAGGTGGATTATAGAGAATAAAGTACAGTTGCCATGGCGTGAAAAACCAAACCTCAGATAACAGATTGAACAATTTAATGAAGAAATTCAGGACAAATGAGCAGACAGATCATCTTTTACACCAGGGCTGCCCAATCCTGCTCCTGGAGGGCTACTCTCCTACATGTTTGAGGAATCTCCCTACTCCAACACAGCAGATTCAAATTATTCAGAGAGCAGGCTGTATTTATTACATGATTAATTGGGCAAAACAAATCAACACAAATAAAAATATATCTATATATCTACCGTAAATTCCACACTATAAGGCGCTACTTTTTCGCTACACAACCCTGCGGCTTATACTACTGTGCGGCTTTTTTTTTTTTCGTGGCGGGAAGAAAATTATCCCCAGCAACAGTGTAACCAATTAAATGTATGAGTAGTTGCCAGGAGGTCCAATGAAATTGTATAATTAATCACAACTTTTATTTACAACAGTTATTTCAATGTCATTTGTATCATCAACATGGAAAATGTTAGAAGAAAAGCTTATGATGCAGCTTTTAAGCTACAAGCGATATCTCTGGCAGTTAAAGAAGGAAATCGAGCTTCCGTTCGTAATCTTGGCATAAAATAATCAATGGTGAGAAGGTGGAGGAGCCAGCAAGAAAAACTGTGCCAGTGCAAAAAGACGACCAAAGCTTTCAGAGGTAACCATAGCAGTACACTGTAAAAAAAAACATCAGCAACCCATAGCGTACAACAAAGTTACTTATGCAAACGTATGCTATATTTCTGAGTAGCCACGTTACAGGCACCATTATAATAAACAGTGGAATGTCCGCTGTAGGTGGAGCGCAACACAGACTATTTTATTTATTTTATTCCCTTCAAAGTTTAACTATAGTCGAGTTAGTCGTCTAAAGTGCTGCCTATTAAAGTTTTGTAGTTGTATTTCATTTGTTCACATGTTCCATTTAAGATAAGATAAGATAAAACTTTATTGATCCCACAACGGGGAAATTTGTCTGTTCTGTAACTGCAGCGTTACAGAATAAAGAGAAGAAAATAAAGCTGAAGACAAAAAAATCTATAAAAAAATAAAAATAAAAAACACACAACACAATGTACAAATTCGCAGCAATTGTTGATCCACATACACAGTATACATTATGGACATAGAATGGAGAGAAAATGCTAATAAATAGTAAGAAAAGAGTATGCATAAGCAAAGCATATATACATACATACATGCACGTACATACCTACATACATACACATACACACATATTTGCATATATATATATGGACATACATATCCACGCACATACCCACATGTATACATACATAGCTAATGCAAACTTAAGGTGCAGGGTGTGTGTGAAGAGAAAAAAAAGTGACCAGTGAAAAAGTGACAAAGTGACTACAGTGAGGTTTATGGTTATGTTATGTTATAAAGTCTTATTGCTGTCAGGATGAATGATCTGCGAAAGCGCTCCTTCTTGCAGCGAGGGTGTTTGAGTCTCTGGCTGAAGGAGCTGCTCAGCGCACCCACCCCCTATGCAGAGGGTGATGGGGGTTGTCCATGATGGATGAAGCATTTCACAGGCTGCTCTTTATCTATTTGCAATATCATCTCATACACACTAATTCCAAAAATGTGATAAACTACAAACTAGTATAGGCTATAACTTAGTACTATATAGCAAACTGATTCAATTAAGTTTGAACGGAAGAAATGCAAATACATCAATAAAGTTATTAGATAACTACTTCATAACAATACCAATGATTGACATTTTTGTTTTATGCTTTGTTTATTATTTTGTTTATTTACCAAAATTTCAAATAAGTTCATGAAAAAAAGCAATGTTGCTGTGTTTGTGAACATTAACCGTGGAATTACATATAACAGTATCCCAAAAGTTGTTGTAGCTAAGCTGACAAGCCTCTCCCTTTTGCCTTTCTCTCACAGTGTCTGAATCTTAATGACTGACTCAGTCTGACGACTTTATTTTAGCAACTTTCTGAAAACTACAAATTATAAAGAAGAATCATATTGAATGTAAATTATACTTTTCTTCAGAAGGGCAACTTATAACTGTGCATGTCCATGAGTTTGAAAGAGTTTGCGCCCACAGCTTAAAATCCGGTGCGGCTTGTACAATTACAAAATTGATTTCCTTTCTTAAATTTGAACATGCAGCTTTTAATCGGGTGCGCTCTGTAGTCCGGAATTTCGGGATATAGGTTTCTACAGTTTGTGTGCTACCTGGAACAACAGACACATGTCCGGTTGCAGTAAGACTCACATCATGATTCAGGGTTCCCACACCTTTTTCAAGAACCAATTCAAGCACTTTTCAAGCACCTTCAAGCACCAGTTTTTCACTTTTCAAGCACCTTTAAATAGGTAGCCTACTCTGCTGGACTGACGAGCTCCCTCAGCAACAGACTAATCCATCCAAAGTGTCTGAGGGAGCGATTTCGGAAGTCCTTCCTTCCTGCAGCTGTCAGACTATACAACAAGTACAGCTCTCAGTAAACCCCCCCTAACAGAAAAAATGGACATTGTATACATAGACCAGTGCAATACATTTATATTTATATTTATATCTCTATCTTGTTTTTAATTTAATTTTTTTAATTTTTCTTTTTAAATTTTTTGTTACTTTTCTAACTGCTGCTGTAGCACTGTGAATTTCCCCACTGTGGGACAATAAAGGAGCTATCTAATCTAATCTACTCGTTGTGTTTGCCATGATGGTCAAGAGAAATGCAGCGGCGCCACTGTATGGCATAATAGTATGGGTCTAATTAGCATTATTTCATAGTGGTAGATTGAATGTTTGGATTTTTTACTAATTGTCAATTGGCTTAACAAGATACATGCTAGTGCTGCTTGAATGCTGAAGTAACACGCAGAGTCACCATGCGACACCAATGACCAACCAGTATGCTTTGCTTTGTACCAGCCTCAGGAAGACAAAACCTGTATTTTGTGATTTCCTGGAATATAATGTAAAAATCCATGTTTTGACCAGCAAGTTGAATCTGTTGAGTGTGGCTGAGTGTGAGATCTCTATGCTGGAGATCACATTATCTTTTTTTTTTTTGATTGAGCCCTTAATTCTGCATCAAAACAATGTGTTCTACTCACCCATGGTGTTTTTTTTCAAGCATTTTCAAGCACTTCACAAAAAAATCCAAGAATTTTCACAACCTTGAGAACACTGAATTGAAATTCAAGAATTTTTAAGGAATTCAAGCACCCGTGGGAACCCTGGAGAGACAGAAAGAGTGTGAATGTGTGTACTTACTTTATTGACGTGTGCGTGTTCTCGCAGGGCAAGATCCCAAAACCTGCAGCCGACTTGGTTTCCACCCTGTCCAACTGGACGACACAGAAGTTAATCCTAATGTCTTGTATATATTTAATGTATCTTCCTGTATGCTAACGTTAGCTCCGTGTTTACTCACCCTGAACGACCACAGATTGTGTCATGACATCGGCAGCGTACATACGTTATAATTTATTACTCTGTCATAGTCAATGTCAACGTTTAGCTATACTTCGCAATAAAAACAACTTTTTCAGCAAGAGCTTTGAAAGCTTCGCGCCCCTGTTGTGTTTGGTCGAGTGCTGATGACGTATTGCCATGGAAACGGCGTAACGGCTCCATATGACGTAAACCCTGCAGCAACAGCGCTTGTATTTATTTAAAATATCTTTATTGACATTTAAATTTACAAACAGAACAAACTTTATTAACACAAACGACAACGGGAACAACAGAACCAGGGGGAATTCTCTAGATCGCATATGTCAAAGTCAAGGAGAGGGTTTTTTTCTGCCCCCCAGGATTATATACATTTATTATTAGAACTGGCCCGCAGGCAACTGCACGCCAGCAGCATCCAGGTACTTTACGCGCACTAACGCACTACATTTCCCACAATTCAACGGTGGCGCTCCGAGCAGGAGGCCACTTCCTTTCATTATTCATCAGCGGGCATTAGCATCACTTCAAAACTTTCAGATAGCCTACCCTTAAAAAATGGCAAAACGGAAGGTGGACACTGCGAACCGGACTTTTAAAACAGGGTGGGAATCGGAGTACATGTTCACGGAGGCAGCTGGAGAACCTCTGTGACTTTTGTGTGGTGATAAAAGAGAATCTGAGACAAGACAGAAGAGATAGCTAAATTAGCCCGGACATTGATGAACTTGTTCAAAAGAAGAGACACCACCAAGTATCAGCCACAGCTTCAAAAAAGTGAACATTACTGTGCAACGTATTCAGAGTTTTTTACTCAGTTAAAGTTTAGAAGTGAACTACTTGTTTTCACACCACATGTGACTTTTCCTTTTCCTCATGTTTATAGCTTTTTGCACTTCATTATTGTATTTCAATCCAATTTGTTGTGAAAATATTTCAATTAAGTGACTTATAGAAAATTGCTGATATTATGTATTTATTTGAAGTAAATTTAGGCCATTTTTGCTATTTCCCTGAGAAGTAATACTGATGGTGCCTTGAATAATACCGCTTCATTCATTTAATGTTCATGTTTTGGGGATTTTTACACAAAGCTCTTGTCTCTGTTGAAAATTAAAATTTACTAACAGAGCCATAAGAAATTATTTATTCATTTGATCATATAGTGATTATTAATATGTTATAGGTATTATTTTTAGGGGTTCAGTCTGTTAATGGGGATCACTAGACTATATGCTGTCATTTTATTTATTTTTGATCAGTCCGGCCCTTGGCTTGTTCCTAAATTTTTCATTTGGCCCCCATGTCCATTCGACTTTGACACCCCTGCTTTAGATGAAACAACAGTTTCATGCAAGTTATTTAATATTATTATTATTATTATATAATATAATTATAATAATTAGATAGCTCCCACAGTGGGGAAATTCACAGTGCTACAGCAGCATTGAAAGAAGTTACAAAAATGCCATACATGCCATTATATGACTTTTAGGATATGCAAGAGTCTACAGCAAAATCATTATAAATGAAAGGGTTTTAGTTTCTACAATCAATAATCAGCAATATATATATATATATATATATATATATATATATATATATATATATATATATATATATATATATATATATTCCCAAAACTTTCTGTAATTTCTCCACCTCTCATATATCCAAGAATCCCTTTAATCTGGTGGACTACTGTGGATAGAAAATTGAAGGCTCTTCCAAATGTTTGAAGGCAACAAGAGTTCATGTTTTTTGGTTCAATGTCCTGAGCGCCTGTTCATCTCTGATTATCTCTCAAGTGTCATGACCTGTTTTTTACATAATGAACAACAACAACAAACTTTATCAGATTTCATACATTTTTGATTCATTTTTATTACACATGCTCACATTTTATAATGCTCATTTATTGTTTTTATAGTTTAACTCAATTTTATGCATTAAGTTACTGTAGACATTATATTCTCACACTCCACAGAAACTAAGATAGAGTGTGACTGAAACAGTAAATGCTGCAAATATTTACATATCATATCATACTAGATTTGTTTGAGAGTCATGTTTTCCTTGATGTTCTCCTTAAAAAGGTATTTAAAAATTAAAAAAACACATGATATCAACTAAGGGCGACACGGTGGACAAGTGGGTAGCACTGTTGCCTCACAGCAAGAAGGTCGCAGGTTCAGGACCGCCTTGGGGCCTGGGTCTGGGACCTTTCTGTGTGGAGTTTGCATGTTCTCCCCGTGTCTGCGTGGGTTTTCACCGGGTACTCCGGCTTCCTCCCACAATACAAAACATGCTCAGGTTAATTGGCAAAACTCTAAATTGCCCATAGGTGTGAGTGTGTGTGTGAATGGTGTGTGAATGGTGTGTGTGCCCCACGATTGGCTGGCGACCATCTGGGGTGTATCCCTGCCTCTCGCCATAAAAAATGCGCTGGGATAGGCTCCAGCAGACCCCTGCGACCCTGAAAAGGAATAAGCGGGATAGAAAATGGATGGATGGATGATATCAACTAGTTTTATATTCTATGCAGATTAAATAAATACAATTTATCAGTCTTTTTCGGGTTACTCCATTTAAACCTTTTTTAAAAGTCACACATAATCATGATTTTTTTTAAAATAAATATTGCAAAAGGACTTCAAAATGACAAGAAAGCAACATAACCACATGATTGTACATTTTGACCTGATGAATGCTTCTTAAAAAACGTATTTTAAAACGTTTTTGGCTTGACATAATTTGTCACTGACCTAAATATCGATATACTATATATCACAGAAATAAGTGATAATTTCACATTGTAAAGGGTGCAAGAAAAAATCCTTTCATAAATAATCTTTTATAATAATCTTGTTTACAGAAATGGTTAAAAATATATTTCAGATGAGCAATAACCTGTGATTCAAGACTCAATACACAAACAACAACTTTAATGTCTTTAAAATGTAGGTTTGTGTTTAAATGTTAGATACAGCAGTTTCTGAGCATTCATCAGTAGAAGGAGGTAAGTCTGCCACACTGGATTCTGCGATCTGCAGCATAAGAGAAAAAACCCTTAGACAGTCAATATCTTAAGTTTAATGCAATGTCAGAGAATAGCTGCAGATGGAAGCTGGGGGGGGGTCACATATTTAAAAAGCTACACTGGAACGTACCAGGCTGTGGAGTTTCTGTGAAGAGATGATGTCACCGCTGCTGTCTGGTTCACTTTGAGCTGAGCTTACTAGTTCATCTATTTCCTGGTCAGACTTGAGGGGGAAGGCCTTCCTCAGGGCTGCTCTGAACATACACACGTACACAGATGACTCTAAACACAGAATCTTTAGAATTCTTGAAATATTATGAATGGAATTATAGTTAAAATAAATTGTTATTGCTTGGGATTCCTGGACTATACTTTGAGAACCATTGGTCTAAGGATTGAATGTGTAGTGTGTTGTATAAATTGTAAAACTCAGTACAATTCTATAACGATATATGTCTGTATAACTAAAACTATGTAAACCTATGTTTATGAGCATTCATAGTTAGTCATTTTCTACACCTGCTTATTGCTCACTAGGGTCACAGGGGTCTGCTAAAGCTAATCCCAGCATGTTACAGGTGAGAGGCAGGATACACCCCAGACAGGTACCAGCCTATCATGGGGCTCACACACATTCACTCACACATTCACATCTACTGACAATTCAGAATCTCCAATTAACCTCAGCATGTTTTTGAACTGTGGGAGCAGGAGAACCTGGAGAGAACCCACCCAAATCATTACAAAAGACTAGCCATTATGAAACATTATAATATCTTGAAAGTCATTATGAATGCTTTATAATGTATTATATCTATAGTTATAAAGCATTTATGCTTATAACTATAGTAAAGAGTGTTTTAAGTGCATTGTAAGGCATTATAAAGAAAATGTTACCTAAAGCTCTTTGCACAAAAGTGACATGACTTGGCAGCAATAGTGTGAGCATGTACTCCATCACCTGAACTCCTGGACTGTCATCGTGTCACTGCTGGAGGCATCAGACTGGATTGGCTCTGTTGGTTGGTTCGACTCAATCTGCATTTGCTCTTGGGACACACCCACCGCCTCCTAAAAACACACGCAAACAGCTTGTCAAACGAGGTATGGGTTTGATGTATTTTCAAATCCAGTAGCTTTATTGATTCCATTCTGAGCAGCAGGAGTCACAGTCGTCACTGTACCTGCACAGCGTCGGGGTCAAGTGTGTCAGCCTGCGTGTCGCTGGTTCTGTTGAGCTCCAACAGAGTGTCGTACTCACTCTTCAACTGGTCAAAGTCACGCTGCAGCGTCCCCAACTGGAACCAGTAATAAAACATGAAGACTGGACAGGATTTTGCATTGTGGAAGCAAAAATTAATTTAAGGACCATTTTGCCTGATTAATTCGACCCAATTAAATCCTCTTTATTTGTTCATTACAGCTCAATCCGTTTTTGTTTCAGTTAACTTGAATTTGATGGAGCTTAATGGAAAAGGAGCCTTGTTGCACTCTCAAGTAATGTCAAACATTTTTCATTTGCAATTTGCTTACTTACATATTTGTTTTTTTTATGATTTCCTTTCTTTTCACAAAGATTGGCCTTGGCTTAGGATATACAGAATTACATTTTGTTCCAATAATAAAATGAACCTCCAAACTTGTCATTTGTTCTGCTTATTTGAGATTTTTAGTGCAATCTGTTTCCTCGATTCTACTCAGTAAACTGTTTGTTTAAGTCACACTAACTGGCTTACTTAAGTTTATAACACTTATACAGGTCAAGTTAATTATACTTGACTGAATTAAGTAGACACAACTCGGGTTTAGTAAAGAGAACGTAGTTTACTTAGGTTGGTCATCCTTAGAAATATCAAGTTCATTATACTTAACACTTTAGGTTTGATTTAAGTGAATACAAGTAGTATATATGAAGTAAACTTAGGATTTAGGACTTTTAAGTAAGCTTAACGTGTCATATCTTAGAGTGCACTGGGGTTTGGAGTGTGTTCACAGGACTTTTTGACCAATCTCCAGAAGCACTTGTGAGGTCACACACTGACTGTTGGAGGAGAAGGCTTTTGGAAATATAGTACATTCACTCAAATGCTGCACTTAAGTACATATTTGAGCTGCTTTTCCATTACATTTCATAGGCAAATATCGAATGATTAATATTATATATTGTAATTTATAACCCTCTACTGATCTCTATGTCCTATGAAAGCTAATGTTAAATGAACAGTTTAATGTCAATTCAAGATATAAGCTCAATAGTCGTTTTAATGTGTGACAGTAAGATCCTGCTATGTCATGTTTATGACAGGTTATAAGTGTAAGGTATATACTTACACTAGAAGAAGCTTCATAACAAGTATCACATTTTGCTGATAATACATTTATATAATAATGCATATATTTTTTATTAATTCATTTTAATTTAAGTGTGAACTTTTCCTCAAGTGAAATGATATGAGTACTTACATACATACATATAGTGAGGAATGAAGAACTTACTTTTATTTTAATACTCTATGTACTTTAACTAAAGTAAATTTTTATGCTTCCAATTCTTTCACTTGTAGATTTTATATGTAGCTGTATTAGTACTTTGAGTATAGGATCTTCTCGTACTATTTCCCCACCAATTCCTGTGTAGTGTGTGAGTTGGCACCATCTACCTGCAACAGAGTGCTTTTGTGCATTTGTTCCAGGTTCTCCCACTCGTGCCGAGGTACTACATCCCAGTACTCCGCTTTTATTCTGTTAAGCTCCTCCGAGGCCTTGGTCAGGTCGTTCCGACAGACTTTCAGAGCAAGCTGCAGTGTCACTGGGTCATTATCCTCTTCTTTTACAATGGAAACAAATGCAAAAGAATGACATCAGAAAATCTGTCAGAAATCATTCATTCAAATCATCATTATTTACATAATGTATTCATTAAAGATAGCTCAGGGTCTTTTTTACCTAATTTGTCAACTCAGCGGGCATAAAGAAATAAATACACCTGGTTTTCTGCCTGCACTCACCTTCACCTTCATCTGCAGGATCCTTCACGTTGCATCGCGTTAGGTCGCTGAGCTGCCTGATCAGCAGCTTGTTGGCATTGTGCTGCAAATATTGGTTCAACAGTTCAGACTGAAGGTGGTCCACCTGGAGAAGAAAAAGATGATAATAGACCATCTAACTTATTATCTGAACAGACTCTCCGATATGCAAACAGACCTTCTTTGAATATTAATAAATAATAATTAATTAATAATTAATAATTCAGATCCCAAAACACCAAAAAAAGGTCATTTTCAATTTCAATTTAAAAGAAAGGTAATCTGGGAGGAATTGGTTGTTGATTCATGGTATACAAGGGTGTCCTTGATATTTATTCTGAAATAGTGAATGAAAATTTTGGGATCTGAATTTGATCTATTGACCTATTGAATTTGAGCAACACGAATATATTTTTGAATTTTTTGGTCTTCAACTTTGAACATTCAGCAAATGTGTTGAATTCAGAGGTTGTCAATTCAATGCAAAAGAAAAAAAGAACAATGCTTAAAATTTAATAGCTTTCACATTTCAAAATCTGGTGAGACAGATTTACTTCTATACATACGAATCACACCTGGATGTACACACCTAAAAGTTTAATTAATAAATAAATAGTGGCAAAAACACCAAAATCCCCATGAGGCCTACATACCACTGCCTGTTTGGTCTTTTCTTTCTCCCTCATGGCCTTAACATCCTCCTGCAGTCTCTGTTTCTCCTTTCTCAAGGCTCTGATCTCGGCCTGTTCCTCTGCCCAGCGAGCCTGGATCTTCCTGTCACATTCCGCCGTCACCACCCTCAGGTGCGAGCGCAGCGGCTCCAGTTCTTGGAGACGCTGCTGCTGATACGCTGGACAGACGACAGCAGACAACGCAAACGCAGGGAAATGACCAACTGAATAGCTGAGAAGCTTGTGGATGATAGCTGATTTGTTCGATCTGTCCTTTGAACATCTTCTCACATAGGAAACGCAAATCAATCCAACCACTTTACTTATACAGTTACTGACCGAAAGTGTTTTCATATTCCTTTCTGATATCAGACAGAAGTGGTTGGTAGGTTTGGAACGCTTTGATGAAACGAGCAAAAACTTCCCTGTAGACCTGTGGTCAAGCACATGAAGACATGTGAGTGCTCTCAGACAGATTATGTGTGTTGCTTTCAATCCGGAATATTAAAAACAACACCTGTAGCCTCAGTTCCTGATATTTCGGCTCATCGGGGTTGATGAAATGCAGCTCGTTGCTCACGAAGCTCTCCAGCTGCATCAGGAGCTGAGGTTTCCTTCCTGGGCCTGCATAGAGGTAAGTGCTACCCATTGGGCACGGCTACACACATACACACACACACACACACACACACACACACACACACACACACACACAGGTAGATCACACACCATATTTCGACTAAAGGATGTAAAACACTGAAGCTGTTAATCCAGCTATAAAGCCTGGAATCTTTTAGCATCATAAGATCCTTGAAGTGAGGATACAGGGATAAGGTTACCATCCCTTAAGGAGATACCGGCTCCTTCATTTCACCTCTACCATTTCCTGCACGTACCAATTATGAACAAACAGCTTTTACCTTAAAGCCGAGGCTGTTGTCCATCTGCGGGTTTTGTTTTATTATTTTTTTGTAAGCACAAAAAATATACACTGAGCTGATTTTCTAATTTCTGTATGAATTCAACACTAATTTTGTCTTGTGATGCGTGTTATTGATGTTTCCACACAACCTGTGATGTCTTCATAATCATCCAGGGTAAATTTCACAAGACAGATAATATTAGAAAATCATACTATGAGCAATAATATAATGCATTTTTATAATTTCAACACTCATTTAACCTGTGATGTATGTCACATATTTTTCTTAGTAATTACTGTCTTGTGATATATAACCTGGATGATGATGAAGACATCACAGGTTGTGTGGAAACATCAATAACACGCATCATAAGACAAAATTAGTGTTGAATTCATACAGAAATGATAAAATCAGCTCAGTGTATAATTTTTGTGCTTACAAAACAATAATAAAACAAAACCCTCAGATGGACAACAGCCTCGGCTTTAAGATAAAAGCTGTTTGTTCATAATTGGTACGTGCAGGAAAAGGTAGAGGTGAAATGAAGGAGCCTGTATCTCCTTAAGGGATGGTAACTTTATCCCTGTATCCTCACTTCAAGGATCTTATGATGCTAAAAGATTCCAGGCTTTATAGATGGATTAACAGCTTCAGTGTTTTACATCCTTCAGTCTAAATATAGTTGTTGTTTGAAGAGCATCAATAACAGGTATCACAAGATAAATGAGTTTTGAATTCATAAAAAAAACATTAAATACCTACATCACAAGTTAAATAAACATCCTTGCATCTGTAGAATATGCGTTGAATATCCAATATTAAACCAATTCAAACGTCGTTTCATCTTGCGTTAAAGTAAATGGTTTTCTTTCTTTTTTTTTTTTTATAAATGGTACATGAAGGGAAAAGCAGCGGCGGGATGTACGCAGCTGGTATCTCATTTTATTAGAGCTGACTTTTAGACAAGAATGAAGCGTCGTCATGACTTGATTTAATTTCCAAGTCGTTTAATTTCCTCTTCCTTCTCTCCTTCCTCTCCTTTCCTCACCTTTCTCTCTTGGACAGAA
This sequence comes from Eupleurogrammus muticus, assembly GCA_036785175.1. Taxonomy (NCBI): domain Eukaryota; kingdom Metazoa; phylum Chordata; class Actinopteri; order Scombriformes; family Trichiuridae; genus Eupleurogrammus; species Eupleurogrammus muticus. Next base: position 29,820,868 of record JAYKQN010000001.1, read on the forward strand.
ACGGCAGCAGAACTTTCTCCCTCCCGTGGTCTGACATGTTGTTGTTGGGACATCTCTACTCAACCAACGCACTAAATCAAAACTTCTGGCGCTCCGGGTCCGGTCTGAGTTTGAGGGTTTCCATAGTAACAAGGACAAGGCCCCACATAGCTGACCGCGACGCGCCTGACTACAAACTGCCTGCAGGAATATTAAAGTGTTGGAGTTAAAACTACACTTACTGTAAGGAAAAAAAGAATATTTTAAATGCTAGATATGTTTAAATTAATTTGAGAGAGACATTGTGAATTGTTAATCTTGCTCTACCTGTGGTAGAAGTTGTTTTATTGAGTCGTAGAACATGCCTTGTGTAGTCTTAAAATGATTAAAGTACTGTAGGACAAAATTCTGAAATATAAAATAAAAATGCTGATGAAAACTAAACCCTCTATCAATAAAAAAGGTCCTACATTAGACGTTTCTCTGACTCTGAAAGTCCTCAATTTGTGCATCAAATTTAACACATTATTCCATTTTTAATATATATTTGTAATACATTATTTGATTGCATCAAGCTATGTTTATAAGCCCTGTCACTGTATACATGTGCCCTATTTGTATCAAATAAAGATGTTATATGAAAAATAGATATTTCTTCTTTCTATTCAGTGTCTCTTTATCTATCCATATAAAAACAAATTAGTGCATTAGTTTTACATCAACATAAGTGATGGTGACTTTTTTTTGAATTTTTACTTTAGGCATTTACATTAATTTATATTAAAAAAGGCACATATATATTTGAGGTCATAAAACACACAGAGTTTGTATGAATAATCCACTCTTTTTTTTGTCTCAGATTAATGTCAAACATAGGCCAAACTGACCAAATGAACCCTAACTGAAGAATCTATAGAAAAGAGGATTTCTAGAGAAAAATATGAAAAAAAAAATAAAAAATGCAACAACACCCTATGAGATTACATCTATGTTACATATCAATCACAGGAAAGTTATTTTCCTGCATCCCCCAAGGTTGGAAAATTCAACCTAACATGCAGCAGAGGGCAGTGTTTCCCAGTGCAATTTATATACAAGATTAGTAATATAGGAAAATACATTTCACAAGTGGTTTTTAGCTGGTCCTTGGAACATAAAGTACTAAACCATCCTGTTAAATAAGGCAGCAGATCCTCTATTCAGGCAATGGTAAATTTTGTTTGATGATTTGACCCAAGTTGATATAAAATTTTTAATTTAAACATGTAGAACGTGGAAAAAAAAAATCATACAAGCAAGCAGACTTTTAATAATGAAATTTAAAAAAAAATTGCTAACAATAACAAACTGTGAAATGAAACATATCATGAAGATGATTTTTTGGATCTTTGCAGTTAGTTTGTTGTTTTATTCTTGTATCTCAATCATTCTATTGTTTAAAATAGATATTTAATTCATTCATTCAAGAAGAGACAAGTTAGAGGCAGAAGAACATACTGTTAAGAAAAAGCCAAACATGGATGTGAAATATTATTTATTTATCAGGAAAAAACAGTACAAAAAGAAGATCTAGAGCATGAAATTGTACAAAAAATGTGCCATTGAGATGATAAAGTGAGGAGTTGGAACATAGAATTCATTAACATCAAATGAGTCAATAAAAATAAATGATGCCTAAATGTGTTCTTGATGCTTCTGGATCTTATACCTGTTTCCATTAATATATGATTGTTTAAAGTTTTTTTTCTTTTTTGGTTATGTTTTCCTTTCTTTTTTCTTTCTAATTGGGATATTTTGGTCATATTCTTGGCAGGGGGACATTTTAATGTAAAACGATAAACAAGAGGCAACAAATTAAAGACAAAAAAAAAAAAAACAGGAACAAACACCTGCCAAATAGTGAAAAGCATGACGCTCCTTGTCTTTAATGGTTATGTTTAACTGACAGAGCGTTTTAACGTGTTTGGTCAGTGCTGTGTTGGGGGTGGTGGCGAGGACGCGCGTCACGCGGCGGGACAGGACCCGACGCTGACGGCGCCGCTCACCAGGACGGCTTTGTTGAAGCTCACGCGGCTGTGGTTGACGGACACGTTCCTCATGCAGCCCACGTAGGCCTTCCTGGTGGCGAGGCTCTCCGGGAGGAACCGGTCTGGGAGGAGGAGCGACAGACATGATGAGAAAAAGGTGAGGTCACAGGTAGAAACCCCCCTTTCACAAAGTCCCCCCCCCAAAAAAAAATCTATCACATATGTATATAATTCAGAACATTAAATAAACACATAATGCAAGTGCTCAGTCATTTTCTACACCCACTTAGCCCTCATTAGGGTCACAGGGGTCTGCTGGAGCCAATCCCAGCACATTATACCGTACAAGCAGCAGTGACTACATAGTAAAACTGCCAGTGTGAATATAACACTTACGGAGTTCATTTTAACTACTAGTGTTAAAATGGACTCTTTTAATGCTCTAAGTGTTATAATAACACTGGTAATTTTACTGTGTAGGGGGAGGGAGGAGGGAACAGGAAAAAGAGCAGAGAGAAGGGTACATAGGGTGTTCTAGGGTGTTCTAGGGTGTTTCAGAGTTTTTCCCTCATTGATTCGTTATTTCATTTGCTTTATAAATGAATATAAATAAATAGTCAACATTGTTATGACTACTATTATTATTTTTTATTAACTTGATTTAAAACTTTTGAACATGCTGAAGGCTGCAAACAACTGAAGATAGGGCCATTTTAGTAAGGTAGTATGATAGTAGAACAGTATATTTTTGTTGTCCCCTCAAGAAATCTGAAAATGTACCGTTTATTGTTGCCCCGCCCCCCATCAGCCCCGGGGTGTAGTGTTGGTATAAGGTATAAATATGGAGGAGCAGTATTTTCTGGCTCACCTGGAGCTCCGCCGATGAAGACTGGCTTCCTGGTGTCCGTGGAGCTGGAACTCAGAGGTCCCACCACATGGTTGACCTCAAAGTCCACGTCCAGCTGGACCACGTTGGCGTCCCGGATCACTGTGATCAAGCAAGATGGAAAGTGGCAGCAATTAGTCAACAGTAATGTAACTATAGAAAAGTCATTGATTTGTTTGTTCCCTTTTTCTACATTTATTCTTCAAGTGAACGACGTGTCAACAAAGAATTCGAATTCATGTACATGTTTTTGATAATTTACTACTCTACTATTTAAAATGTCCCTAAAATGTTGTATTAAAAGTGTTTACTCCATATTTCCACTTTACAATGATGTTTCAGTACAAGCAGGTATTACAGTTCAGTTTAGAGATCAATTATCAAGAGACAAGCTCCTACTAATGTGAAAGTAGAGTCAGTGAAAGATGAAGTACTCAGATACTACTAGGTAGAACGATTCAATAACAAGTAACAAGTCTTGAATTGAAAATACTACTTCAGTAAAAGGACAGAAATATTATCAGCAAAATACACTATTATCTCTCTCTCTCTCTCTCTCTCTGTATATATATATATATATATATATATATATATATATATATATATATATATATATATATATATATTGTTATATAAAGCACTAATAATACAGAGTGTCTTATATTATTATAGTATTATAACTGAATACATTTTAAGGTTTTATCTCATTAACATGGAGCCAATTTTAGATTAATCTGTATTTAAGGTAGAATAATAGTAAAAGTACTGCATTGTTTTGTAGTATATAAAGTGTATCACATATGTGTTTATTAACTTTTTTTACAGCAGTTTTTACAGAAACTCCATATAGGGAAAGAAAATTACAAATTAAACAGCACAGCTGCTCGTACCTTTTTTTAACCCACTTTATCAGTGTTTTTTCTTTTGTCATTTCTTATTATTTTTTAGTTATTATTAGGCCATTAAGTGAAGTAGGCCTTGTGGGAGTAGAAAGTGGTGGCTTTTACATAGTTTGGAGGCAATTTCTTTCTGTTGTTATGGTAATAACTGCCTCTCATTGTTGATTTAATGCATTTGGAGTGTCAATAACACGATCCTCACCTGTGATTTTGTGCCAGTTGCCGGAACACAGGCCCTGTCTGGGCGAGACCTTTGTGGAGAACTCGTGTGTCCCGTCGCTCACGGCAACCACCACCTAAGGATGCACAGCGACGTTCACGTTTACAGTTTGTGCAGCATGAGCCGAGTCGGATGTGTGCATTCTGCCGGGCGCCGCTGACTTACCGCCCCTTGGTGAATGTACATGGTGAAGTAGCCCTCTGCTGAGCGCGTGTGCAGCAGCACCCCGGACGCCACACGGGGGCGCACCTCCATCAGCAGCTCGAACCTCAGGCCCAGGTCGAACGTCTCGTCTGAGGAAGGGAAGCAGAAAGAGAGTAGGATGGAGTGAGCTGTGAGTGCCTGGGCTTCATTCCTAAGTGGTGTGAGCATTTGTAAAATTATTTGACACGTTGGAAAGCTGCAGGTTGGTTCCTGAGGTCCGACATCGTTCTCCCCAGCAGAGACACAATCTCACTGCAGCTGCACTGAGGCTATCGTTTTCCTCCGCCTACCCGGAGTCTCCCGGTTCACATAAAGCAGTTATAGACCATGTGTTGGGAGGGGAGGGGATATATGAGATGCTCATTTTGGAAACAGATGCTTGTTACAGCAAAAAGAAAAACTTTACAAACTTCCGTTGGAAAATGTGGAATTCCTGTCTCAGCTTTTTGCTTAATCCCCTACTGGAAACGTACCCAGCACAACATATCCTCCGCCCTCTGAGAAGAACGTCCCCGCCTCAGAGTGTCCCTCGAAGCACGGAGTGACCCCGAACGTCTCCGACACAGAGGACAGCCACTGCCCGTCCAGCTGGAAGTTCTTCACACAGCCGGTGAAGCTGTACGCAGAGTTTCTCTGAAGGAAAAGTAACAGAAAGATGAATAAACAGTACGGGGCTGTTCTGGAATGATGCATAATGTCTTATTTTTCTAAAGTTAGGAAGTATCGTAATTAAATCAATAACCAAACAGGGACAATGTCATAATTGCCTAATTAGTTTGCAGGAAGGCAATGTTTATTGTTCGGAAGGTTTTTACCGAGAGCCGAATTATGCTCCAAGGTCTTACTCTCCAAGATGAACAGATTAGGTGTTTAAATCCACTAAAAACACTGAATAAACCAGTTTTATGTTAAGAAAAATTATGGTAAACAAAAAATATTTCTATAAGGCTGTTTGGTGGATATTTGGATTGAGCAGCTGTTAAAATTAGTGCAGCTTGTATCTTTGATAGTTTAAGATCCAGAATTACAAGATGGATTATCTGCAGATGTCTCAAAAAGAAAAAAAAAACTCAGCGATTAAAGGTAAAAACACTGAATAAAGTAGCCTTACAATAAAAAAATCTGTCTTTCTATAATGCTTTTCGGGGCTGCTACCTGAGCTAATGCTAATGTTTTCTCAGCTTCTTGTTTCTGATAACTTAGGATCCAGATGATTCAAATGCTCTTAAAAACACAAATATGCTTAAAAAAAAAAAACATAATGAATTTTTGCTCAAAACTTTCATTCAATCATTGATGCATTTGGGAATATTTGTCGGAAGATTAAATTCTGATTCCTGGTTAATTTATAAAATTAAAAAAAAATATTTCAGATAATTCAAATACATACTAACAGCTAACTGGTGCAATAGAGCCTTTATCGGCTAAAGAGCTACATTCATTCCCTCAGGAGCTGATGTGGAGGAGGTCAAAACAGAGCTAAAAGAACAGAGACCAATGGACTTCAAGAGGTGATAGTGCTTTATTGCTAGTGTTTACGGCTTTTTCTAATGCTCCCAAGTGGCCAAAGGAATAAATAAACTCAGCTTGAAAAAACAATAAAAAAAACAGATGCCTTCCTGTTAAGTTTAGAGGGGAAAGGGTCACAATGGTGGTTTCCTGTTGTCTGTGGGAAGCGTTCTGAGCTACGTCAAGCTGGAAGTCTGCTGGTGTGACCATAAATGTTACAGAAAATGCCAAAGGGTTATAAAGGACAAAGAATGGGGAGCTTGTTCTCTCTTTGTAAGAAGTTACTGTATTTTCCATGATAGAATGTTTCAGTTCCCTGCTATGCATGGTATTAAAGTTAAATCTAGAACTGCAATGATTGATAGATTATTTGTACAGTATTAGTAGTCACCAACTAGTTTTAATCATATTATCAATTTCAGTAATGTTTAAGAAGAAAATGTCCAACTTTTGTGGTTCCACCTTCTCATATAAAATGTATTTTCTGGTTTCTTTAGTCTTCTATAAGACTAAACTGAAGATCTTTGGATTGTGGACTGTCGGTCTGACATTTTAGGTTGCATATTCAGCTTTGATTTCACTGTTTTATAACCCAAACTTGATTAATTGTTTCAATAATCAATAAATGAATCAACCATCAAAATAGTTGTTAGTTGCAGCCTTAGGTCATTTGAACTGTACCTGAATATTCTTTTGGGCTTTCCCTGGAGGAACTCCTCCGACATAGAGAGGACTGCTCACGTGCCAGGAGGCGCTTCCCTGAGTTCTGTTTTCCAGCACGGTGAGCCCGTCAATTATTAATCGCCCCGTGTTTCCGTCACGGACGAAAATAACCTTTCAGGGAAGATAGGAGAGAGGAGGTTGTCACCATCCAAACTGTTGGCACATGACTAAACACGCATCCGCCGCAGTGCTGAAGGATGGAATGAGTATTAGAGCTTACGTTGTGCCATGCGCCGTCGTTGTATTTCTCCTCACTCTTAATTTTCACCCTCTGGTCCGCAACATTAAAGGTGTATACCAGCTTCCCGTGGGCCAGGAAGAGAGCCATGAAGTTGTCTTCTTGGGCGTCGCTTACATAAAAAATGAGGCCGAAGGATGAGTGGGTCTTCAGGGACAAGGAGAAGTGGGACCTGCGAGGTGGAAGACACATTGGGTCACTCATGCACGCAGGTAGAAAAAAAAACACCCTTGGACAAGAGAATCAGATGCAGGACCGGCGTTCACATACCTCTCAGACAGTGACTCTGGGAGGTCAGTGTAGTGCTGCCTGCTGTTGGCAATGCCGCCATAGTGGAAGGCTTGGCGGATCGCTCGCGGACTTGAGGAGAGGTAGCAAGGCGCCACATTGGGCTCTGATGGCTCCTGGCCATCACTTTTAAGTTCCATCAGGCCTAGAGGGAGGCTGGACTTATCCCTGCTAGCCTATGAGGGCATAAAGTCATGGTCAACAACCGAATGAAAAAAATGGAACCCCTGGAAATGGGATATAGGTTACTAAAAACCTGTAACTATAGTAACGACAACTGACCAGGACAGAACTGTTGCATTGTGACTGAACGGATGTTCCTATAAGCTGTTAACGGGCAGGTTTTTCTTGTGTTGTGCTGTATTTCAATGCAAAAACCCATTAAAAATTCAAGTAAAAAAAAAGGATAGAACCCCTAAAGGCCTAAATCCCAGCTTCCATTGGAAATTTATTGAGCCCCCCCACCCCTACAAAATATATTCAACGGAAATCCACTGTTTTTACCTTCTGTAAATGGCTGTGTTTGGCTCTAGAAGCGTTGTCCCTGTGCCTTGAAAGCAGAGCAGCAGGGGGCCGCTGGACGGGACAATCCTGCAGGGAGGCCTGGACCTTCTCTGTGTAGCGTTGGAAGTCCTCGGCCTCAATATCCCGGTCTTGTCTACAGAAACAGAGAAAAAAAAAAGAATAAAAAAACGAAATTAAAGCTAGGGAGACAATCTCAATATATTAGCGAGTCGACATGGCAAACAAACTCCACATCTTCAGCAGCTCAGCTCATTTTTATTTAAGAGCCTCTTCCCACACACAGAGAGGAAGTGGAGCCAAATCTTTAACTAGAAAGCTCTGGCAGCTGCAGGCTGGAGAGAGTTCAGCATCATACAGCTCTTTGTGATGAAAAACTGGCTGCCTCTCGCCTCGCTCTGCTCTGAAGTGAGTCTACAGTGGTCACCTACCTGTTGATGTAGGCGTAGCTGATGCAGCCTGTGAAGTTCTTGAAGTTGCTGCTCGGAGAGCCTCCATAGTAGAAGCTCTTTACAGAAGCTGCGGTGGGCGGCGGCGCTGATGATGGACGTTTCTTTTCCTGCTTGTCTTTGTCGTCCACTAATAGTGAATACCTGTACCAAAAGCAATCCAAACAGTTAGTCACTCCATTTGAACACATTTATATTATACAGTCTAACATTGCTTTGATTTGATGTAAAAGTCATAACCAGAATTTTGCCTTCTGCATGGGCCAAATGACTAAAATATAAAATGCATTTGCATTGTAACAGAAGAATATATGGTAGATGTTTTGCAGGTTGTATCCTAAGAACAATGTGTTATGGACAACGGGTGCAAACGTGGTGGATAAAGCAGTATTGAAATGAAAGGGTTCTGTGTGTTCTAATGGTTTCCATGGAGAGTTTGGATGGGCGACAGTTATGTGTAAAATTGGAGCAAATTAGAGCTGTGGAGTGCAAGGAGTGGAGGAGGCAAATTGGCATTTTGATAAGTTACAGCAAAATAATATGACTTAAAATAAGGCCTCGAGTTGCTGGCTTTGACAACCCTGTGTAGGCCATTGTAAACTAAACACCATTCAAAGGGACTGAGAGTGGGTACTTTGTTAGGTAAGAATATGTTTTGAATTTTGATTTTTAAACCCTAAACATATTTACTCATTCAAGGTTTTTTTTAATGAATGTGGAACTCATTAACTTTACAATGCCTTGCAGTTTATTGCAGCTGTTTGGACCAAACAAGCCACTATTTCATTCTTATTCTAATCGAGAGTAGCATACATTTATTCAGGGTATCTTTTTGCTTTAAATATTTTCATCTGAAAATAAAAAAGTATATAAATCTTTTTTCATTTTGCCTGTTTCCTAACATTTGTACAAATTAAGCAGTGCTGATTGCATATTATTAGGTTCATTTGCACATTTACTTGCTATAAGTTATACACACACACACACACACACACACACACCTTCATTAGGCCCCAAGTATCTGATTCAAGTCTTTCATGGAAGCTCTGCTCAAACTGTGTGTTTACAAGTGAGAGGAAACAGGATATACGTAGATGGCTAGACATCCAAACTACTACCACAGGTGCAGCTATTGAAGCTGCAACCAGCAACAATGTGAAGTAGGACGCTTACTTCAGATTGTTCACTGAGGCCACTAAGAAGTGTGTCCTGCCGTCATTGTATTGTTTCTTTTGTGACTTGACTCTTGTTCCCCTGGTGTTCATCACCACTGCTCCGTTCTCCAGAGAGATGCTGAACTCCTCAGGCTGTGAAGTGGTATAAAAGAAAGCATGTTGATCACAAAAGTACAACCATGTTTTGTATCAAATTTTTTGCATTTTATACTCTGGTTTGGAAAAAATAATATTTTAATGACTGACAAATATAGTTGCTACGTGCACATACACATCTATTCACACTAGTGCGAAATTACTTTTTTGGGTTATTCTAGAGATGTTAGTGATTAAGATATATACATGCCAGGGTTAAAAATTATGATAATTTAAATAAAATCTATAAACCTCTTTCTGGGAGGCTTTGCCTTCGCCATGTTTTCAGGAGTAAGAGACATGAAGTTGATGACGTCATATGACAGGAAGCGTTTGGAAACAATTTTTTGCTTGAAACCTTTGTCTAAGTTATCTACTATCATAACATAGAAAAAAACTGTATGAGTAACATTTCGATTTTTTAAAAATATTTAATAAGAAATTAAAAGTCAGGGTCTTCAGCAACTATCGTTGGGCCTAATGGATTAAGATCAAATGATACTTGCTATTGTTCTGTTTGTCCCTTGTTTCAGTAAAATAAACCAATATAATGAAAACTAAACCACTTTCTAACAAAACAGATGTAAGTGTACCCCTTCACTGTGGTAGAGCAGGAGTCCGCTGGGCTGCAGTGTCCTAAAGTTGAGGCCTCCCTCGAAGCTGTCGAAGAATGACATCTTTGCTGTGGATCCCAGGTAGCTCTCTCCATTGAAGTAGGCTTTACGGGACATCTGTCACAATAACAAAAACACACGTCACTCTCCTCATCCAATACTCTTCACTCTGCTTTTGGCTTAAGTGATCCTGTGATGGGAGTATTGATTGACTCAGGCTGAGCTAGAACAGACAATGTATTCTGGTGATTGAGAGTGAAGGTTTCTGTGTACGTGTGTGCGCAGTGTTTGTGAGACTCTGTCTGCAATGCGCTCTTCAACCGTACTTGATATTGATTCCACAAAGATGGGTATCAACACAGGCGGCGTGTGTGGGAGGACTTACGAAAGACTCCTCAGGGCAGCCGCTGCTGATGCCGATGGTGCCGGGCTCCTCCAGGAGGTTGAAGTCTTTCTTCTGGAACTGAAAACCTTTCACGCATCCTTTCAGGCCGACTGCCTCAGACAGCTCAGTTCTGTGGGGAAAGGCAGGCTGTCACTGTGTTATAGTCACTATTTAAAGATACACTATGCAACTTTTCTTTATATTATGGCTACTTGGACATGTTTTGGACATTACCACTTGATGGAATAGGTTACTATATAGATATGGGTGTGTAGGGGGCTGATACCCCTGCTAGTAGGTATATAGAACGCTTTATCATGCATTTGTAATCCAAGGACATTAACTTCCATTTTCCCATCTAGCAGCCAAAGTAATTCTGACCTGGGAACTTGATGATGTGGTTAAGACGGCATTCGTTTTAAATTTCACTTTCTCAGCAGGAGGCGTGTGGATTGGGTGGACGGCTAGACGTGAAACTTTAGGGACAGAAGTTTTAACCCACACATTCAAATTCTAACCCTAACAAATTGTTTTTTTCTGCCTAAACCAAACCAGAGCCTAACCACAGCATTGTCAGATAATAAAACATCCTCATTTTTTTTAAGTAGGAGCATATTACAGCAATATTATGGTCATAATCCAAGGGTTTTGCCTTCTTAGTTGGTATAGTAGGGCCATACTAAACCATATCTGTGGGAGAGATAACCAAGGATAACACACTGATAACATTCAAAATGGGTGGCACAGCAAAGTACACAAACTAAAAAACACACACCTGAAAAATGACCACCATAAAAACCTATTATGGCCAATGCATTAGTCAACAGTTGGATACCTACATATCATCAGACACAGTTAAGGACATTAGCATTCAGTGTTTCTTTGAAGGACTATTGAAAGTAATTCCAGCATTCACTCTTTTTAGCTCTGTATTGGTCTGGCTCAGCTCTGCTAGTATTTGGACCTGCAACCTATTTGCCGCTGACAGAAAGAGATGTTTGTTGTCCAAAGGTTCTATGACTTCTCTCTACAACAACCTTTACACCTTCAAAAATGTAGTCAGCTTCACTATTTTGACAATGGTCTTCAAAGTTTCACAGTTAAACTTAAAGTGCTTATGAAGACTTAACAGATTTAACTCACCTGGATTTGAGAATATGTGATGGAGCCCCACCTATGTAGATATCTGAGAAAGGCAGTGTGGTTTTTGTGTTCTCCATAGATTTAACATGGCTCTTGTCTACCAGTAGGATGACCTTCCTTGACTGATGGTAAATCACTGAGACCTGTGCGATTGTGCAAGCACCACCCATTAACAATATAACAAACAGTTCAGATTTCACTTTATGCTCAACTCTTTAAATTAGAAGAAAGAAACTTACCTCGTGATATTTTGCATCATTTATTTGTAGCTTTGGTAACTTATTATCTAAAACATTTGGTCCATTCGTGAAGCCAAAGTCATACATTAGGCGCAGGAAACCATCCTTTAATTCTAAAAGGAAGAAATTGTCCTGAAAAGAGTAAGGTTAACATATTAGTAATAAGCTCAAAAAGGGAACTTAGCACAAAGTTCAAAATATCCCTGGAAAAGCATGCTCCTGTATTCTTACCCCATTGACCATGACGAAGAGAACACCATTGTTTGCGATTGTTCGCACAGAAATATCAAATCTGGTAACAATACCAAATTTCCCTCTCCGCTCAATATTATTAATGAGTGCGTAGCCCGTTCCATCGAACAGGTAGCTGGCAATACGACTCTGGGAGAAAGCCAACTTGTACCTGAGAGCAGAAAAATGTATGAGTTAGCTAGTTGGCTGGCTTTTGTTTTTACTATGCTTACATTTTCCACAATGGTAATCATATAATCAGAAACTAGGCATTTGGAGTCAATGGAGGTCAACAGCAAAATTCTACATTTCCTTAGCTGTTAGTCTTGTTTTCTTATCCTAGTTAAAACCATTCTGATCAAGTAAGCTCACATTTCTGTTTACTCTATATATCAGTCTGGACTTCTCTCCATTGCATTGATTTCAAGAAATTGGAAAGTACCTGGGCCAATCAGGGAATATTCTGTAGTTGACAGGGTTTTAATCTGTGTTGTAATCTCAGTAGTAGAATAAACATAGTTTTATGTGCAGTTATTGCAGAAATAGACTCATTAACAACAATCATACAAGAACAAGAGCAATAGCACAGTTTCACTCCTGACTGGATTTGGCAAAAGCTTGATTCACCGACTTCCTCTGATGATTAGCTAAAGGGATTTGTCTGAGAAGGCGATTAGTCCCACCCACTGAAATCATTTGTAATAGAAAAGAGGCCAGACTGATGTGTACAGCAAATGTGAACTCACATGATAATGATGGTTTCAACGAGGCTATCATCATATATGTGATCATCAACTGGGAAATAAAGACACAAAGAGTACCTGGGGCACGGCATTGATGCAACCACATCTATTTTGTGAGTCTTTTTGAAATTGTATAGACTGATCACGTCATTGTTGAGTGAAGCCAACTCAATGCAGCCAACAAAAGGAGCAAGACTCAGAGGAGGTGGAAGCTAGGTTGGAAAAAAGAGTTGCATGTTAACATTTGGCAGCAAAACAAAGATTGAATCATGATTATTTAGTAATATTATGGAATATTTATAAAATACCTTACCCTGACATCTGGTGGCACACCACCAACAAAGAACACTATATCCTTGGGGTCAATGTCAAACAGTGAGTCAGTGCCTGGAGCCTCGCCTTTCTGGATGAACTTTTGCTCATCTGTGGAGCTCTGGCTGGGTATGGTCAGGAAGACCTTTCCATGTCTGCCCAGCCTGTTATCAGGGAACACAAAAAAAAAGCATGAGGCACCAACGTTATCACCATCTGGCTTTGACAACCCTGTGTAGGCCATTGTTAATATCAGAAGCTCATGAATGCACAATACCTCTCTACTTTGATGTAGTTGAAGACTGCAGGCCATTGGCTGACAGGCTTTGAACCCAGCGGGATCTCAACATATTCACCCCCAAGGTTGTACACGTATACCAGGTTGTCATTCTTGATAGCAAGTCCAATGTAGTCTTTCCTACCCTGGGGGCAAACAGCAGAAAGGGTGTTGCCATTTTGCAATAGTTCACCACAGGAGTATAAGTTTCTTATAGGGAAATGATGAATATAGTGAGTGCAAACGCATACATATCCTACATTATTAAACAATGCTCATGCTGCGACTATTATTCTGCTATGAAAAGCTGTAGACAAACATCACTGCATAGATTACAGTGAACTTTAAATCACCAAGGTGAAACACAGTTAGAGAGAACAGAAAGGCCTCATATTGGGTGGAGGCTAATGGAATTTATGTAAATGAACTCCAACTTTGAAGGCGTGCACATGCACTATTGTCACCAACGTTTTCACAGAGAACTTTTGAAAGGGGGGAAACTGTGCGCTTTCAAAGGCTGTCATTCCTGCTCCAATGATCACAACAGTCTATTCAGGTCCATAGGCTGCTCCCTGCTGTTTATCATCCTCTGGGTAGTTCTGGGCCATATCCACTATGAAATCCCTCTCCCCCCACACACTCCCTTAATATTTGAATGAGTCAAGCCATACATATTAGACTTGTGAGGTAATTCTATTTGGCTAAGTCCTTCTCACAAGTGTTTTATATGATTTATCTGCTTTAACTGATTAAATAAAAAGATTCCTCACATTTCTGTCACCCAGGTATAAGATGAAGCGATCCTCTATGGGATCCTTGTCAGGATCCACTCTCATAAACAGGCTGATGGATGTCACTGTCTTCAGTTCTTCAAGGTTGGTGTGAGGATGAACCTCCACCGAGGACTGACCGTCGAACTTCATGGACACTTGGACCTGGGGTAGAAAACAAAGCAGAATCATTGTGATGTTCTGGTGAACATTTGTAAACGTTCCTATATTCAGATTTAACAATTACCTATTATTGTATCAGATTTAGATAAACAGAAAATGTGAGATTCTGGAATATATCTGGTGTCTTATAATTGATAATAAACAGCAAGTTCAGTTATTCTATATAACATAACACAAAAATATAACATTCACAATTTCTATTGCAGCCATATTGATATAAAATTGTAAAATAGCTGACCATTAGTGGTGTCTATTTCCATTTCTGTAATACCAGTTAAAAGCTAGAGCTGAGCTGCAATAATTTGTATATTCTACTGTGAATGTAAGTGCGAAGCTGATGCATCCTTGATGTTTCATAAATGGGAAAATGGATTTGACCGCCTCCTAAATCTACTGTAACTGTGTTAAAGCTAATGAACTAACTTTCTTGGCCACACTCCTGGCCTGGGCTATGAGCTCTCTGATCCTCATGATGTTCGTAGTCACGTTGTTAACAGGCTTCTTCTCTTCAACCACCTTCAGCTTGCCCAGCAGCTCAGGAACGAGGACATTCAGGTTGTCCACTGCAAAGCACATGGGTCAAGAGTTACTGTTGTGCAATATTCAAAAACACCTATCTATCTATAATGTTGCCCTGAACAACCAGCAGTTATGATACCTGCTTCTCCGGCTGACACTATGGCCTTTTCATAGGCATCGGTAGAGTATTCGTTGTTTCTCATGTTGGTGGCCCACTCCTCCACCTTGGTGCTGATGGGGGTGATGGTCTGAAGCACTTCTGCTGAGCGGTTAAGAGTCCCCTCGGCCACCTCCAGGGTAAACTCCAGTCGTTGTGGTGTTCGGTCTGTAAATAGTCAGAGAGGGTAAGGTAAGAGATTTAGACAGGAGACAGAGATATGTGGCTTCTTTTTCGAAAACGTTTCGAAGACGTTCAAAGGTTTCTTGCAGCTGTTGGCCCGATTGTGTTCAAGTCCAAAGCTGTAAACAAATGTCATACATGACCAAGATGCTCTCTTATTCATCAGGAATCTTACCCGGAAAGAGAGGCATTTGAACGTCCCCTCTTTTTTTCCCCCAGGAAAAAAGGCAAATGAAAATAGAGCATCAATAGCATGTGGCTAATTTCTTTTATTATATTCATGAGGTAAACATACCATAGGAGATTATTAAACAAAATATCACGTTCAATTGAGAATCTTGAATTTGTCTAGAAAACAATATTCTGATGAATCACCTCCCATAGCTACATCTCTATTTTATTGTTGATTTAACAACAAAACAAAACCAAAAAAAAAACAGGTCACACAGCTGTACACCAGGAGTCTATAGAAGCTCAGCCAAAAAAGATGATCACATAAAAGTACATGTTGGCAACAGCTGGAATTTATGGGAAAAAATAGTTGAAGCTAAGCCACTTTTTAAAATAGCTGGGAAGAACAAATAATTAAAACCAAAAGATCTGTATCACTGCATGTTATTATTAGAGCTAAATTCAATTCAATTCAATTTATTTGTATAGCCCAGAATCACAAATCACAGATTTGCCCCAACAGGCTTTACAGTTGAGAAAGAAGTGACCCTTTGATGTACACACCAAATCTTTGAGAAATAGAGACAATGAATAAATACAACATCTTCTTACCCGTTTGAATGCCATCGATATCCTTTGCTATTTCTGCAAGCTTCACAGTGTTTTTTTCCAGGGTCTCTTTGGTCTCCTCAATGTATTTGATCTTGTCAAGGACCTCAGCTTCTCCCTCTGTAACAGACATAACAAAGGCAGTCATCGGAGATCCAGACACATGACAGTGACCCTTGACCCTAGAGATCTCATTCTGCAGAAGTGCTGTACCGATTTGTTCTGAATGCAGTGTAACGGACTCTTTGAAAACTTGGTCGCTCGCTGTAACCAGGTGGCCCAGCTGTGTGTTGATCCCAGTAATGGCCTAAAACAGAGAACACGTGAGGCCAAAGCTGCAGATCGTTGACAGGAATGACAGTAGGCGTGTGCTGTATGGTTCTATGATCTGACGTACATCTTCAGCTCTTTGGGATAAGTTCAGGGTGGTGAGTGAGGTGATATTGGCGTCGTCGATGTACTTGACGATGTTGTTGTAGACGTTGGCGGCGCTTATGGCCTTCTGCACGAAGCCGTTGGCGTCGCTCCGCCTCAGATCCCTGGAGGAGACAGTATGGTATGATTTACAGAGTCATGGTGAAAATCACCCTAGTCTCATTTAAAGACTTTCTTCAATCCCCACTTACACCTTCCTGCTGCTGCATATTAAATGCATACTTAAGTTTTATTGATATACAGCTGAAAGACATCCGCAGTAAATGTACAATTTCCCCCAGTTTGGGTAACATCTGCCAAAAGCTACAAAGCCCTGCTGTAAAAGTAAATGGTGGGAACCAAGATTGTAGATGGGTGTCACTGGCAGCTTGAGGAATTTAAAAAGTACTGAAGTGTAAGACCAGCTTTGTTTACATCTACTTTTCAAGAGAATTTTACCCAAAAAGAACATGTGAGTAGTTAGTTTGATTGTCAGAAGGTGGATGTACAGGCTACGTTACATAACAAAACCAGTCACCCCGGTCATCAATAAGAAAAAATCTTTCATATCAGCTCATGTAATTTATGTTTTAAAGCCAAAGAAATGCATATTATGTAAATACTATGAAGATGCAGACAGTGGAAACAGCTGATGTGTGAAGTGAGATAAATTGTTTGACAAAGTTGTTTCCTGTAGAGCTGCAACATTCAGTTGAACAATCGCCAACGGTTTTAACAATTAATTCATTTGAGTCTTTAGAAGGAAAATGTTGAAATTCTCTGGCTTTATCTTCTCAAATCTGATTATTTGTTAGTTTATTTGATCTTCTATAGAAGTAAATTGATAGTCTTTAGGGTGTGGAATGCTGCTGTTAGTAGACTAGTCCCCATCTCAGATTTTACAGATTAATTCTTATTCAGAAAAGGCAAAAAGCACCTCAAGCATTCCTTAAAATTACTTGAAGACACATTTTCCTGAGTTTGATTAATTATGAGTAAAAAGTGTCTCACTCTTCCAGTCCTGTGGCCTGTCTCTCCAGGTCATTGGCGTGATCGTCCGCCCTCTGAACCAGATCGCTGTCAGCCAATGAGAGACGCTCCGTCTTCTCCGTCAGCTTTTGACTGGCACCATCGATCGCGGCATGGTACTCAGTCACATTCTGTGCACACAGATGCACACACACAAACACACACACATATGCATGACTTTACTACCTGACTACCATCCTAGATTGACATGTGTCCTCCTCTGTGATTACTCAAGTTTTAAGTATGAGAAGACACACATACACACATGTTTAAGCACATGCACACGCGTCCAAGCTAACATTGTTATCTAGGGATGATTGTAATTCCCTCCAGAGTAACTCAATAGAGACCTACTTTGCTAAAAAGGGAGAGCTGTTTGAGAACAGCGCTATTCAGTCCCTGGTGAGCCACAAATTGCTTCTAAATCAAATTGACCAGCTTTAGAGATTGACACAGTCTGGGTCTCAAGAATCCATTTCATGAATAAATTTAATGTGTGCCCCGTGATATCACAAACCACATCACACTATTAGATTACGCTACATACTCGAGAGAGGTTGAGCATCATTTGACAGCAGGGACCTCATACATCTTCCTTTCTAACCCTTGACCCAGGCTTCTGAAGTATCGGGGAGCTAGGGCAATTATGGGTCCTAGCCGTCATTCAGGTCTTACCTGCACCATAGCGTCCACCTCGGCTGCAGCCCGCTCTGTTTCAGAGATGATGCCGCTGGCTGTCTGCAGGGTGTCATGGACGGCGTCGTGGTCCTCCGTCAGCCTCTGCTGCTTGGCCTGGGTGACACAGAAATAGACATGGTTCAGTCATCTGCCTTTAGTAGATTTGATATAGCAGAGTCAGATAAGAACAAACGGGTCACAACAGAGCGCCCCAGACAAACTCTAACCAGGGACCTTGTGATTAAATCCTTGGGATTGAAACAGCATCTTAATCCATTTAAGACCACCGGCAACTATTTTCACTCAAAATAAAAATCTCTATGTTACTCATATAGGTTTTGTTTCAATAGCGTGATAGTAGACAACTTATACAAAAATAAGGTTTAAAGTAAAAAAAAAAAAAATCAACATTATATCATGCAACTATCCCTATGCCTGAAAGTGGGCAAGTCCACAGTAGAGATAGGTTGAGAGTTTTTTACAAAATACCATTAAATCACTTTGTCAAGTTTCTCCTGGCTGTCATTTGGGTGTTGGCTTGACTCACGGATGTGTGTCCCCTGGTGAATTAACGCTAATGCTACTAGCTTTACGCTAATGCTACTAGCTTTATTCCCCTGGAACTGGGTTGGATAACGCTAATGCTATTAGCTTTATGTCCCCTGGCACTGGGTTGGATAAGGCTAATGCTACTAGCTTTATGTCCCCTGGCACTGGGTTGATAACGCTAATGCTACTAGCTTTATGTCCCCTGGAACTGGGTTGGATAAGGCTAATGCTACTAGCTTTATGTCCCCTGGCACTGGGTTGGATAAGGCTAATGCTACTAGCTTTATGTCCCCTGGCACTGGGTTGATAACGCTAATGCTACTAGCTTTATGTCCCCTGGCACTGGGTTGGATAACGCTAATGCTACTAGCTTTATGTCCTTTGGCACTGGGTTGGATAATGCTAATGCTACTAGCTTTATGTCCCCTGGCACTGGGTTGGCTAATGCTAATGCTACTAGCTTTGTGAAGGTGCGTTGTAAGGTGCTTCAACAGAATAGAATTGCAGTTTTTGGAAGTAGTTGGTACCTTTCTAGAGTCAGGAACATTTTGCTTGCATTTTACTAAAATGTTTTTTTATTTGTCTTTGTGGTCGACAAAGGAGAAACAGTGACTGTATTTCCTGTCTTCACTTTGACTCACATTTTTGAGTTAAACAGACAAACACACACAACATGTTTCCATGTGTGTATGTAAACAGGAAAAAGAACTACTCTGCAGCTGGATACAAATTAAACACTAATAATTCACCAGTATGCATAACAATCAGTCAAATAATGGCGTAACACACCAAACAGTACTTACGTTACTTAGACAGTTATTACAGCCTAACACTGGTTTCAATGACTTTTTATGTCAGTTCTTCTCAGTATGTTTAAAGGAACAGATTAAAAACCATGATATAAAGCTCTGATGTATAGAAGAGTATTAGGGGTGTGAACCGGTACAGTAGGGACACAAATGCAGTGCAGAGTGAAACCACAATGACAAGAATGCGAAGCTTCTGTTCGAGACGTTTTTGTGATTGTGCACATTATTGTAAAGCATATTTCACAGCGCAGCCCGCGGCGTGTTGTTGTTGTAGCCGAACGTTTACAGTACCACCGCCGCCGCCACACCTCCAGCTCCGTCGCTGCATGACTGACTCCGGCCGCGGCGGTGAGCTCATGTGATTGGCTGCGGCGACACCCAGCCGTGTGCACCGCGGCCGCAGCTGGTGTCGACCAGTCTGTGTGAGGCTAGGGAGAGCCCCCAGATTAAGGAGAGGCTCCATGTTTGGTTAGCGCACCATTCAGGGCATTGATTTACAGCGGAGGGCCTGATCATGGAGATCTCCCCTCCCGATAACGTTGGGGTACACAAACACGCACACAGACGGGAACGTAGATCAACAGTCCAGCTGCAGCTGTTCTGCTGGACAGCCTAGCCATAATGTCCACTCAGACATGACAATAAAGACCAGATTACAGCTTCCTGGATCCAAATTCCAACCACAAATGATTTTACACAGTTGTAAAGCAATGTATCCAGGGACATGATGTCAAAAATCATATAATCTCATGGACCGGAAGGGCCGGACTAGTATTACAGATGCATACAAACTTTTCTAGGCAGATGTTCGGATATGTAATGTGTTTTTCTACCAACTGTTTCCTGTTTTGCACTATAGAATGAACAAGAAGTTACTGCAGGTTATTCATCCATTGAACATAGTGTCTGATCTGATCCTTTTCAGAGAGAGTTAATGCACCAAATAGGATTTAAATCGATCTATAGTACCATGATGTAATTCATCATGCAAGATTATTTTTTCCATACCATAAATGCTTGAAGGGAGACAAACATTATTCTGCTTGGGGAAATGCAGCAGCATAAAGCAGACATGTATTACGCTAGGTTAATATATTATGGTGTGGTGCAAGATTTACACATCCAGCAGATGCAGAGCGACATTAACTTTCATTTTGAATCATGTTTTTCGAACAGCTGGCTAATTTAGCTCTTTTAACACTGCGTTGATGTCTGCAGGCTCCTGGGAAAATATATCTGTCTAAAGTTGCTTCACTACCTTCACCAGCTAGTTGTTGATTCTCTACGCCTGCTGTTTGGTGTGGGAGCCAATGCTGAGCTCATCTGAGATTTTTTCCATTGACAAGAGGTCCCTGTTGCTGCTGCTGCTGGAAACATTGTTGGGGGTGAGAGCGGCTACAGCAAAACAAAAGAACGAAGTTGATCCGTGCTTCTCTCCTTCTCTTACAATTTGCAAATATTATTTTGGGAATCTTTGCCATTTTTTGATAGTTGACAGTGTGATAAGGGTAAAGGATGGGAGTAGATGAGTGGCAAAGGAAGGTAGATAGCGAGGAAAGGAAGGAAGGGAAGGAATGCAAAGGAAAGAAGAAGGGGAAGGAAATGTGTGAGGGCGTAAGGAAGGAACCATGAGGTCAATTTGACCCAGGAGGACAACATGAAAGTTAAGTACAGGATGTGAGTAAAGGTGCTTAGTTACTTTCCACCAATGGATAATGTGGAGATTGACGGAAGACCTTCAGAAATGAGAGAGGTGTTTGACATGAAAAAATAACTTTTCTTATGAACTTTGATGTTTTGGCTATGGCCGCAGTAGCCTGTGTTAGTGAGGAATAAAGTAAACTTAACTCTAAACTTTTTTTTTCTGGTTAGTCCCTCTAAATCTATGACCTGCCAGATGCTTGACTCTGTGATTGTAACAACCCTCCTGTAATGTGTAGTACCGGTGTGTTGGTAACTGAGTTGTAATGATAAAAAAGTAATCAGTTATAAAAAAAAGTAACGGGCTTTATTTTAACTCTGTTATTCCCATCACTGGTCCTGGACCATTATCCTCCATGGCGCTGCACCTCTGGCTGTCTCAGGCTTTCCTCCAAGAGCTGGGATAACATAAATCTCTTTTGTACAGTAATGATTCTTTGAATTGGCAGTGACATGTAGAACCATGGGAGGGTGAATGAATATTTGCATGTGCAGGCTGTGGATAGTAGCCTGGGAAAAAATGCTGCATTGCAGCAACGCTTCTACCCCCGTACAGGCCTCCTCCGCCCCAAGCTCCCACAGATGGTTTTGTGTTTCTGTTCTCGGCACTTAAATACCAAGAGTAATAGACTTCTCATGTCTGACATGCCAAGAAAACAACAACCAGATCTCTCTCACACGGCCCCTAAGGAGTCGGTGGCGGCTCGATGTGGGGCCCCTCCTTGTGCCTCGGAAGGCCCGTGCCTTCGCGTGAGCGACCATAACTCAGCGTTGTTTGACACATCGTGAGTGGAGACGGAGCAGACAGCACTCAGCGAAACATCTCCACGCCAGCACACTCCCTCACAGCAGGGAAGAACCACACCCGGCAGGAGATGGGGAGAGGGGGAGTGGCGTCACTCAACGGGACTTTAGGAAATCACCTCATGTCTTTGGAATTTGAGAACGTTGGCCCGGTTCTTGTCCTCCGTGTCCTGGACGCTGATAGACGCTTTCTGGATAAAACCCTGGGCGTCCGACAGCTTGGTGGTGAAGCGAGACACCATCTCCTTTATGGGTGGGAGGCGGCCACCTGTGATGATCAGCTTCTTCTCCAACTGACGGATGCGCCTCAGCACTGGAAACATGACATGACAGGCATCACATGCTGATATGTAATCATCGTTAGTCACATTTGAGTAACTCAGGATTTGCTACTGGTGGAACTGGAGTAAAACAATCTTTACTGCTGTTCAGAATCCTCAACACAATCTCTCAGAGAGAGAAACCTTTGTATTATTATGTAACTGTATAATCACTTGCTATAAATAGTCATTTGCTGTCTCCCAATGAAAGATTGTAGAGAGAATCAGCTCTCAGCTAACTCCTAACTTCAGATTCATATCACTACTTGTCCATAAGCAAACTATTTGGATTGTTTTGGAGTGTGCTCATTTTGCACAGAGATCACAGCTGGTTCAGGCTGGTTTGGACTTTCTGGTTTTTGCGCTGTAAAAAAAATATGGCAGCTGGTCTGGAACATTTGAGGGGGAAAATAGGTTGTGCTGTGGCAGAATCTTACTTTCTTTCAGTAGCTTTGCAACTTCAAACCTCATCAGCAGTAGTTGAACAGGGATGGCTCAGTTCTCACAGGCAAACACATGAGCTTGTAAAATGGTAATTTAGGTAAATCTACTTAGCTGGAGATTAAAGTTGTGGGGCAAAGCAGACTAAAGTTTTCCCTAATTTTGTCTCTTCATCGAAATGTAAACTACAAAAAGTGAATCTAGATTCACTTGAATAACACACTACTCACATTCATAGGCCTCGGCCGACTCGTCGGTGGCAGTGGGCTCTCGTGGGGACAGGTCCAGTTCCCTCATCACGGTCACCATCCCATGTGCTGCCTCGGTGTTCCTCCGGACCACCTCTGGGTCCACATCCTGGTGAACACTGTACACCTCCCAGTCATGGATCATCCCTGCACACAAAGCAAACGCATCAGAAGTGCACCTTTAGACGTCAAATGGTCCCATACCTGTGGCACTAGACCTTTAAATACCCCATACTGTATAGATACAGTGAAGAAAACAAGTGCTATTTGGCTATTTCTCCCACTTAGAAATCATGGAGGGGTCTGAAATTGTCATCGTAGGTGCATGTCCACTGTGAGAGAGATAAACTAAAAAGAAAAATCCAGAAATCACAACGCATGATTTTTTAATGATTTATTTGTGTGATATAGCGGCAAATAAGTATTTGAACACCTGAGAAAATGAATGTTAATATTTGGTACAGTAGACTTTGTTTGCTATTACAGAGGTCAAACGTTTCCTGTAGTTTTCCACCAGGTTTGCACATACTGCAGGAGGGATCCTGGCCCACTCCTCCACACAGATCTTCTCTAGATCAGTCAGGTTTCTGGGCTGTCGCGGAGAAACACGGAGTTTGAGCTACCTCCAAAGATTTTCGATTGGGTTCAGGTCTGGAGACTGGCTGGGCCATGCTACAACCTTGACATGCTTCTTACGGAGCCAGTCCTTGGTTTTCCTGGCTGTGTGCTTTGGGTCGTTGTCATGTTGGAAGACCCAGCCATGACCCATCTTCAATGCTCTGACTGAGGGAAGGAGGTTGTTCCCCAAAATCTCACAATACACGGCCCCAGTCATCCTCTCTTTAATGCAGAGCACTCGTCCTGTCCCATGTGCAGAAAAACACCCCCAAAACATGATGCTACCACCCCCATGCTTCACAGTAGGGATGGTGTTCTTCGGATTGTACTCTTCATTCTTCTTCCTCCAAACACGCTTAGTGGAATTATGACCAAACAGTTCTATTTTGGTCTCATCTGACCACAAAACTTTCTCCCATGACTCCTCTGTATCATCCAAATGGTCATATGCAAACTTAAGACGGGCCTTGACATGTGCTGATTTAAGCAGGGGAACCTTTCGTGCCATGCATGATTTCAAATCATGACGTCTTAGTGTATTACCTACAGTAACCTTGGAAACGTTGGTCCCAGTTCTTTTCAGGTCATTGACCAACTCCTGTCGTGTAGTTCCGGGCTGATTCCTCACCTTTCTTGCTCCGTAGCCCTTTCCAGCCTTGTGGAGGTGTACAATTTACTCTCGTGTCGTTGGACAGCTCTTTGGTCTTCGCCATGTTCCAAGTTAAAGTCTTGCTGATTGTATGGGGTGGACAGGTGTCTTTATGCAGCTAACGACTTCAAACAGGTGCATCTGATTAAGGATGATACATGGAGTGCAGGTGGACTTCTAATGGGCGGACTAACAGGTCCTTCAGGGTCAGAATTCTAGATGACACACGGGTGTTCAAATACTTATTTGCAGCTGTATCACTCAAATAAATCGTTAAAAAATCATGCATTGTGATTTCTGGATTTTTCTTTTTAGTTTATCTCTCTCACAATGGACATGCACCTACAATGAAAATTGTAGAAAGTGGGAGAAATAGCAAAATAGCAAATACTTGTTTTCTTCACTGTATGTGGTTTTAAGGACCAACAACCCTATGAGTATAGTTTTTGGTTATATATGCCAACCACCATGTTTGATCAGGTGGTGCCACACAGATGGCAACAAGGTGGAGCTTCAAGCCATGCTGTTATAGCTGTCTACGAACAACAGGATCGCCTCCTAAATTGCTTCAAGACCCGAGAGTGCGGGAAGATGAGGATTCCTGCTTTTTGCTGGCATTGTTTCACAAAGCTGTGCCACATGTGGAACCAGCTGCAAAAGAGAAACACCAACTAAATCACAGGCACTATCCAGAAGTTCAAAGCATTTTCCGTTGGCTGAGAAAACGCTTAAACGCTGATCCTCGGACATACCAGGAACAACTCGTAAATATTTCAGAGTCTTGAAATATGCACATCTTCAAATAGGTCATTAAAAAAAAAAAAAAAAGATTCCATTATCAGTGGCTCTCCTTACTCTCTTCTCGGCCTCACTTTCCTATTCTCTCCAGTATTAAAACCTCAGGTCGGCGGGTTGTGCTCGGGCAGAGCCGACTGGTACCTTCAATGCGCATGTTGAGATCGGTGAGGTTTGAGTTGAGCTGCTCGGCCACGCTGACGGTCAGCAGCGTGTCCTCGGCCAGCTGGTTCCCCAGAGACTTCACCACGCTTTCCTGGCAAAACACACACAAACTCATCAAACGGCAAATCTATCATTGTCTAATGTATACTACCATTTAAAGTTTGGCGTTGCTTCGAATTTTTTAATTAATTGGTGTCATGTTGCTAACAAATTCTACTGTAGATAAACAATAACATGTACAATGACTATTTTGGGCCAATTAGAAATATCCTTATTTTTAAGAAAAGCACTGTTTGTTCAATGAAGATAACATAACTAATCAGAAAAGCACTATATATGTTTTTATGTGGTAAAAGTCTATTGTAGCTGCAAATGTCTAGTTTTTAATGGAATATCTCCATAGGTGTATAGAGGCCCATTGCCAGCAACCATCCCTCCAGTGTTCTACATTGGATCGTGGTACATTGTGTTTGCTAATTACATTAAAAGCTAATGGGTGATTAGAAAACCCTTGTGCAGTTATGTTAGTACAGATGAAAACAGTTTAGCTGGTTAGTTGTAGCATTCTTTGATGAAAGCAGAGTTTGAAGGAGAAAATTATTTTTTCAAATAAAGATCTTTATTTCTAACTTTGTCTATGTCTTGGCTATATGTTCTACTCATTTTGCAACTCATTTGATTAATAAAACGTAAAACATAAAATTGTCTGAGTGGCCCTAAACATTTGAATGGTAGAGTAACTCTTAAAGACTAAGTTGACTTTTACTAAGAAAAAAACACACAGGCTAAAATGTATAGGTTGTGTCATGTTGTTAAATCGCTGCAGGGCGTGACACATCTGTAGAATTTGATCGGTGTACTGTATCCAAGCAGTAAAGCAGCTTTAAACAACCTTGTGACCGAGATGCACATGGTAGCGAGGGATCATGTGTTTCTAAAGTGATTATGAATGTTTAATGTGCAGTGGACGGCGACTTCGCTGACCGACTCGCCCAGCTGCTTGATGTCCAACAGCACATCCTCTGTGTTGTCCTCCAGCTCCGTGGTCTGGGCTTTCATCACAGATGACTTGTTTCTCCACCCTTGGAACTGAGTCTGGGAAAAAAAGCTATTTAATTCACTCAACAGTCCACAATAAAAATTGATTAGACATGATAAAAAGCAAAAATGTGTTAGTGTTAATTTGGAGGAATATCATATTGTTTGTGAGCCATAGTTTTGTTAGAAAAAAAAAAGAAAATTTCATAAAATTTGATTTAGTTGGGCAAATTTTAATAGGTCTTTCATGTCATATATAGAATGTGTTTCAAGCTTTCCGGTAACAAAGAGGAGGAGAAGCACTCTATGGGAATAAACAGGAAAATGCCAAAAGCAGAAGTAGCTGGTTAAGTTAGTTAAATGTTCATCAGAGCTTATTCAACACAGTTGTTGTCATCTAATACTTGGCACATTAACTGTTTTTCAAAAAAACAACAAAAAAAAACTAAATCAACTCAAGCAAGTGTACAAATTTTGTTGATTTTATGCAAAATTGAGCATGTTTTTCTAGAATGTTTTCAAACCTTTTGCAATGCAATACCTAATAGAAAATGCATTCAAAATAAATAGATGGAAACAGGATTTGTGGGTCAGTGGCAGATCATGTTTGGCAAGATTAGAAAAACTTTAAACTTTATAATACAGTTTTAAGGAGCATCTTTAGGTTTCTTAAAACAAATACATACATTTTGTGTTCTTGTTGGTTTCACATCATTTAAACGTCCATTTTTATAATTTCTTTCTAACAGAAAACATGATCTTGTGCAACTTTTTGACACAAAAGGTCAAATGGTGTAACCGTTGGGCTAAATGTATTTTTCCAGTGACACTGGATTTATTCTTTTCTGTGTGTATGTACCTGCAGGCGATGGGCAGTGTAATTGTAGTATTTGAGTCTGTCATTAGCAGCGGCCCCAGTGGAAATGTTCAACACGCCGACTTTCAGCTGATCCAGCGTCTCATTGGACAGACGCAGATCCCCAATTAGATTCCAAACGCATTGATCACAACCTAAAACCGAGGCAGATAAACAGATTATGGCTCCGGCAACAATCTGCCTTTTGTTCTTTTATGTAGAAAGAGAGAGAGAGAGAGTTTCTGCTGCAGCTGTTGACTTACTGTTGCACAGGTTGACCGTTACAGCCTCTGGCAGGCACTCCCCTGTCTGCATGTCACAGTGCCCGCTCTCACAGTCACACTCTGTATGAAAAAAAAAACAGATGCAGTACACTTCATCATACAGCATCAGACAGAATCCTCTGCACATCAGCTCAAATCCTTGATCAGCTGGAAACAGCTCAGAGCATTTTTTTCAAATATATCAAGGCCCACAGATGGTATTTTGGCTTCAGGCCTGCACATCTGTCTTGTGGCTTCTCTTGTGTGGGACTGATTATTTTAGCAGCTGTCTGTGTGTGAGTGTGTAGGTTTGGAGACTTGATGGTGATGTCATCCAGTTGTCCGTGGAGAGTCTCTGGCCACAGGGTCACGGCGCTCACAGATGCTCCACTGACATCATGCGCACTACCGTGGTAGTGGGTGTGAGAAAGATTTTCTTACTCTCGAGAGAACACGTTATACGGGTGGAAGACTTACTCTGGCAGCCAGAGGGGCTGTAGTCCCAGTGGCCCGGGAGGCAACGCTCGCAGTAACGGCCTCCGGCCCCCGGGCGGCAAGGACAGCTGTGGGTGAGGGGGTGGCAGGTGGAACGAAAAGAAGCCGAAGCGCAGTCACACCTCCGACAGCCCTGACAGCTGGAGAAACCCGAGTAACCCTCCTAGATACAAGAATAAAACCAGTTAGGCCCCAGTAACTGGCTGTTGTAGTTCTACTTATGTATGAAGCAAGTTATAACCTTCTACCACACAACATACAAACTTATTTCAGGAAAGGGAGGGAGGGTATAATTTAAGGGTAAAATTAAAAACTCCAAAAATGCATAGAAATAGGAAAAAGATTACCAATTGCAGGGCTTTAAACTTTGGAATAGTCTTCACATTTAGGTAAAACAATATCCAAACATCAAGGAGAAGAAGCCCGAACATTCACCATATTTTTAAGTTAAAAAGATCTGTGCATATGTGAATATTAGTATTTCAACTGTTACAAGTATTTTACTCTAGTTTTACTGCTGAAATTGTGACTAATATATCTTGACTATTATTTTACAATGTTATTGGCATTGATACTGAAAAACTGTATGTTGCTGCTGATGAGGAAAGGTGGATCAAATATAAACTCAGTCAGTCTGCTCGATGTTTACACTAAATATGGACACGTTTGTTTTACTCTTCAGCTGACAGTTGAAATGGATCCAGCTCTTACGCCTCAAATGAGATATCAGCCGCTTGTCGGTGCTTATCAAATCTTACTGTTTAGTGCTCGCACTACAATTATCTCCAGTGCTTCCGCTTCAACTAACACCTCAGCAGCTTTGGCCTGTTACACCACCAACTGAGACCTTCACTCACTTACTATGCAACTGAATGTTCAGTACCATAATATTGTATTCTTTATCTGAAACTTCCACTTTGTCTAACGTTTGACTGCGTTCAGTGCTTGCACTTTAAATTACCACTTATCTGCTCTCAGTGATTGCATTTTAAACTTGTAGCTCAGCCTCCTCAAGTGCTTCATCTTTAACTTCTAAACATTCTAACTTTAAGTTTAAGTTTTAGCAGTGAGTACATTTTTCCTGCCGTCCGACTTATTTTTAGTGTTGCCACATTCCCAGATCTTAGCAATTAACTTACAATGTTATTGCCAAGGCTATGAAAATATTACCTGGGGTGTAATAAAGCAGCAGGATCCTTTAACCCTGCCTCGTGTAGAATCCCAGAAGAAATACCAGTTGGTGTGGGCAGATCCACATTGATTCTCTCACCTCGCACTTGTCACACAGTCGTCCGGTGACGCCGGGCTTGCAGTGACAAACTCCGGTCCTGTCATCGCACGAGGAGGTGCCACATTCATTGCACTCGCACTCTGGGACAGGCAGAAGACACATGGACATGTGTTGGGGATGATAGAGGTCAGATGATGTCACACACACACAGTGGAACAGGTTATTCTTGGACTCAAACGGGCATACTGTAATCCTCCATCCTTAAATGTGACCTTGTCATACAACTAAGTTAGTACAATACAATCACAATTTCTCCAAGCTATTTATAAGCTGACAGAAACCAATGCGACACAGTAGCTCAGATCATGAAGTGCTGTGCCGCACTAACCTGGAGTAATGCTGGAAAGAATGTTCGACAGTTTGCAAGAGCAACTGTGTCAACACTGACTACCATCATTACAGCCGGTTTTGTGAGTGGCTTAAGATGCACAAATGGACTTGTTGAAATTCACAGAGAGTTGAGCCACAACAAAACCTTCACTTGAGCTTAAACTGGGAACACAATGGCTCTTCTTGAAGTCATGGCTTTGGATCATTGCCTTGTCATCCCTCAGTGTTAAATATTCATTTGCAGTGCCCACCTCGGCAGTTCTTGGCTTTGATGGCGTCGCCGTAGAAACCGGGGGCACACCTCTCACATTTGGCCCCGGCAGTGTTCCCCCAGCAGTGCTCGCAGTGGCCCGTCACGTTGTGGCACTCTTTGAAGATCAGGTTGGGGTCGGAGTTTCCGTTACAGTCACATCTCTTACAGGAATTACCGATTTCCATGGGGTTGCCATAGTAACCTGGAGCACACCTGGAAGTAAGTAGATGATAAAACTGTAAATGACTGACAACATCTACAACTATTTGCCATATATAAATGTAGTGGAGGTAGTCAGGTGGAATAGAGTAACAGATTTTAAATTCAGCCACCTGTTTTAGTAAAAAGGAGGATTCTAATTAACTATCTAAAAATTATCATTGACAAGCAAATGTCTTGAATTCAGAATGTCCCTTTTGTCACAAGTGAAAGGGCAGATAAATCCATAGATGGACTGACACCTAATGGTGTAACCTAAAAAGAATGATACATTTCATATTAATCCACCTAGAATATAAAACTAGTTAAGGGCATGTTTTTTTTTTTTTTTTTTAATCTTTTTTAAGAATTAAACTCTCTGGTACAAAGTTTTTAGGGTTACATCAAACGACAGCTTTTTGACATTGTCCCAAGCACGATTTGAAACGTGTTTGTAATGTTGCAACTGTATGTTAACAATCTTAATAAATCTCAATAGCCTAATAAATGATTTATAAAGCATTTATAAACATTATTTGAATTTTTAATACATGCATATTAAGTGCTTTGTAAAGCATTGATACATTCCATAGGTTTCATAATGCCCATCCAAATAATGCTTATAGATGCACTTTACAGTATTTATTAGGCATTTACAAGGTTTTCTAAACACCACAATAGCAGCCAGAAAATGATGGTTTACAAATCAGTTATTAACCATTCACGAATAGTAAAATACCTATTAACTAAGGTTCAATGCAGTGTTAACAGATGATAGTTATAATAAGGTGTTGCTGATTATTTTGCAGTGGTTTAAATGATTTACATAATACATATGTGGTTTGAAGCCTTCCCATCACTGACCTCTCACAGTAATGTCCAGCGTAGCCCTCTTGGCACTTGCACCGCAGAGTAGCACTTCCTCTTACACTGTTACAATGCACCGCAAAGCTGGCCAGACACAGGGGGAGGGGGAAGTATTTTAGAGATTACACGCTGCTACCCGATAGGCAACCTTCTGCTTGTAGACACAAGAAAACAAACTTACTTATTGGAGGGGACCGAGAGGGGGCAGCTACAGGGCTGGCAGGTGTGGCCTCCAAAGCTCGGGGCCAGCATGTAGCCATCTACACACCTTTCACAGAAGTCACCTGTACTGTGGTCCTTACAATTCTGAAATGGAAAATGTTGCAGATGATTGCACCCTGCTTCACAACTGCCTATTGTCACAAAAATTAATGAAATTTGAATTAGTCATTTGATTCCCTTAATGGGTATTTGATAATCATCATGGGAAACTTACTATACAAACACCAGTAATGTCTTCACAGTAGTCGGCGTGGCCTTTGCAGTTACATGGTAAGCATATGTTTTGCTCGCTGAGGAAAAATCCCTTTATGCAGGGAACCTGCAGGGAACAGAAATGGAAATTTTAGAAAAGAATAAAAGTCAAACAACTGTTAACACGCCAAAACACAAAACATGAATCTGTTCTGCAACATCTGGAGCTCTTCGTCATCCTGCTGGCACATTGGTGTCTCTATCAATCCCAAAACCAATTGGCTATCATCTGATGAGGCCTCTGGGGTTGAGATTTAATACTTGAGGAGTAACGGATATCCGGTCCAAGTCTTCTGTTTCATTCATTGACGCCACTGTTTACTGTCCAATGAACTCCCATAAACCCAAGATAAAAGCTAATAAAACGCTAAACAAATGCAGTCTCCCCTAAATCCAAAGATACCATTCGGCCAAAAGTTTCACTATGCAGCTCTCACACGGATTCTCCACGTACATTAATCCACAACCTGTTCAATCGTGAGCAACAATACAACTCAGACGAAGGACCATCAAAATGTTTCTGGTTGCAAAGTAATTATTTATAGCTATTACTTTTCTGTTTCTGTTGGTTTCATTACCTCTCTTTCTACCTGAATCAATATGCTCAACAGAAAAGACTGGCCATACTCCAGAAATCTTCCATGTACAAGTTGATATTTTGCTCTGAAGGGGAGAAGAAGAAGCTGGAGAGTAGTGATGCACGATATATCGGCCAACCGATATATATCGGCCGATATGTCACGTTTTTTAACTTATCGGTATCGGTCGATGTCAACAAATTCTGGCCGATATGTCAACAATGTGCAGAGTTAAACCGCTACAGTTAGTTGGGTCACTGTCTGCGTGTCTCTAGGCGACGCGCTAAGCTAAGCTAGCTGGTCCTAGCGGCTCCTCCATCACATCGCATCGCCCGAAAAGACAAAAAAAAATGCGCGGAACGTTGCTCCGGGGTGTCGGACACCGTCCTGCCGCCTTCTCGTCGGCGGCCGCGGCGGAGGCGGAGGAGGCCGCTGTCTTTTCGGGCGATGCGATGTGACAGAGGAGCCCGCTATGACCAGCTAGCTTAGCTTAGAGCGTCGCCGAGAGACACGCAGACAGTGACCCAACTAACTGTAGCGGTTTCTCCTAGCGGCTCCTCCGTCACATCGCATCGCCCGAAAAGACAAAAAAAAAAATGCGCGGAGCGTTGCTCCGGGGTGTCGGACGCCGTCCTGCCGCCTCCTCCGCCGCGGCCGCCGTCCTGCCGCCTTCGCGGAGCTCCATCGGGTCCGCTCCGCCGTACTTCCTCTAACCACATGACAGTTTTACAGTGAGCCTTCCTTTAAATAAAGAGCACTGTTGTGCTTTTCAAATGTACAGTGTTTTTTCTGGTCTGTACTAAATTTGTGACACTACAGAAAACTTTTTCTCTACATATATCGATATCGGCAAATATCGGTATCGGCAGTGACTGCCGATATGTATATCGGATATCAATATCGGCCGAAATTTTCACATCGGTGCATCCCTACTGGAGAGTCTAAACTGGAATTGTTCATCTAGGTAGCCTGAATGCATTCAGGAAATTTCATGTTGATCATAATAATGCCTATTAGATGTTTATACTATAAGTTCGCAAAAACATTTCTCAACCCAGTTACGAGAGGGAAACATTGACAGGGAATGTTATTCACAGCAATACTGTTACACTCTCTGACACAGTTGCTAGCCAGGTGACTTAGCCATGTTTACTTTAAACTGCAAATATATAATTTAGGGAAGAGTGCATGATCCGGGCCTTTAAAGGGGAACGTGGTCTGTACTGTGTTGCCACATCTGAAATGTTAACATCTGCGGTTTGCAGAAATGTAAACTGTCATAGTTTCCCTCTGGAGACTAGGCTGACAATTTGATCTGATAGTATTTTTGTATTTTAGAAAGTGTCCGAGGCCTGAACAACATCAACCAAAATCTTCAAATTTAATTGTATTTAGTTTAATAAAAAGCAAATTTCTTGATTCTCTGTAATATAACATATAGCTCTTGTAGAGGATGGTGAGGATGAAAATTGGATCTGTTTGTTTTAGATGTGTTACCCCACACTTTCACATGACCAATGAGGTAAGTTTCAGGCAAAGTAGAGTCATGCCAAGTTTATTTGTACAGCCTGATGTCACGTTCAGCGTATCAGTGGCCTTAAAGTGCCACAACCCCGGTACGACTGTCACTGTCGAGCTCTTCCAAACAAGACCAACCGGGGAAAACTCATATAACACTTTAGCACATGAAAAACACACCTATGTCTCCTATTTTAGCATGTTAGCTTGCAAATATGGATGACAGTTAATGCAACAGCTGTTAAAATATTTCAATGAAAGCCTAAAATGTCAAACTGTAGGAGGTCAATAGGTTTCATCAAGTTGTCAATCCACCCAATAATCTTTCAAATATAGTTATTAAATATATCACTCTAAATAAAGTGACGGACTGGCTCATCCATTTTCTTTGGTAGATTTGGATGCAAAGTCAAACCAAGCATCCATGATCAAAGGGCATATTCACATAGTGTAGAAACTATTCATTTGAATTTGGTTTACCAAGGCTGGTCTGCCGGCTGTAGTAGTTGGTTAGAGTAGATGGCAGGTAATGAAGGAGCCTTGTTAGGGACATGCTCTGATAACTTACTACCATGAAAGCAAGATGAACGTTGGTATTGAGGCCAGTTCTAATGACCTATCATCATCATCAGACCCTGCAGTGGTTATGGTGCACTCGGTTCGACTACAAATAGCCCATTAATTACACACAGCCCTGGCATCAAACATTTTTACGAATCATTTCCCCTGACCTGTGTTATGTAAGACAACAATTGTTTCAACATGAAGCGGGTGTAGGTGAGTGTTTTTTTTTAAAGCAACCCTTTTTGATATAGTAGAAGTTCCCTCCCAGTTATGGAAGGCCTTTTTAAAACTTTTTAAATCCTGTCTGATATTTGTTCACCAGGGTTCTCAGGATGGTGTGATGTCAGGGTTCAGGGCCATGCCCAGCACACACACACACACACACACACACACACACACCCCTTTGAACATGTCTGAACACTTGAAGCAGCGCCATTCAACGAGGCGTATACAGTTGCACTTTGTTTGCAGCAGTCTAAGAGGAGTCTGACCTTCTTGTCCCACTCAGTGAACTGGACATTGATGCTGTTCATCCAGAAACAGAACAGCCAGCAGACGGAACATTCTTCGGGCATAGAGTAATGTATGCCTACTTGTGATTCATATTTCCCTCTCATTTATTTACAGATGGACCTTGAGACAAAGACGTGTTTTGTCTGCGGCCAGATAAAGTGAAACATCCTGAGAACGGCAGCGCGGCTCATTCCCGCAGACACATTTCCTGTGGTTTTTCCTAGAGTGACATAAAACTGGTACCAGACCCTAGGTCATTATCATATCAACACATAATCGGTCAAACTCTTGAGTAGACACATCCTGAACATCTAACTTGTTTTGTGAAAGTTTTGACCCCCAAATGGCAGTTTAAGTCATTAGAAGTAATAAACCACAAGTTTATGGGAAACCACTGAGATCCTGTGCTGTTTACCATTTGTAGAAGCACCTAAATGAGTTTTGAATTGGTTTAGACCTATTAGCTGTGTGACAGTGTGTGATGGGTCAAACAGCTGCAGCGTGTATACACAGGAGAGCACGGGGCAGGGGGTTGGGCGGCCGGAGGGGGATGCAGCAGATGGTCTGGAGTAGGACATAGATCTCTTTAGACTCTTTTAAAATGAGAGGAATGCATCTCCGGTATATAAGCCAACATTGGTGGAATAGCATTTTGCTGCACATTTGGATGAGTTGTAATTATATTGATTCATAATCCAATTAAAAGCAGTTAAACATGTTCAGGAAATACATTTATGTAAATTGGGTTGTGCTTAGCCTAGTTTAGCATAGAGACTGTAAGCAGGAGGAAACAGCTAGTCTGGCTATAAGATAGGGCCACAAAACAATAAACACAGGAGCATGATATCAGCAAACGGACTCAAATGAAAATATGTATTTGCCAAAAGCAAAATAAAAATAAATGTGAGAGTCTGCTATGAGCCTTCACTGCTGCACTGCAAGACAATACATCTTATCAGGAGAGAATATATTGTATTTAATGCAATTAGACCTATGTAATAACTAATACTATGTAGAATTATTGTGAACTGTCTCATTCTGTTGGCACATAATTTTATTGATTTCAAGTTTTTCAAAGAATTTTAGATAAATAAAAAGTCAGAATCATGAAATAAACCATTCACAGTATAAAATAGACAACATCAATTTATAAAGTGAAACAACAATTTATATACTATATATATATATATAGTTATATATATATATATATATATATAACTATATATATATAGTTATATATATATATATATAGTTTTATATATATATATATATATATATATAGTTTGTTTGCTAGTTTAGAAATATCTTTTTTTGTTTCATCCTTGTCTGAAAGGCTTCTTTTTTCTGTGTCAATACATCAATACGCTTGCTAACTTAAATCTTGCTTGCTAGCGTACTGTTAGGCCAATCCCATATAGCCCTGAACCTCAGTTTGCCTGTTACATCACCCTTGGAACAGAGACACAAGAAGTGGAGGTTCAAAATATTCCCTGATGAAATGGGGGCGACCCTTCAAGACATTGATACGTTCAGTGCGGTAGGTGCTAATGAGCCTCCAAGCTGCTTGCCAACCGCCAACGACAAAACACACACACACACAGACACATACATACACAAATTTAAAGGGAATTAAGGCATTCTTTTAACCCTACTTTTGAAAAGTGCTTGGGAATCCACTCCTACTAGAACACATGAATCATTATTCATGTTCTGCTCTTCACTGTCCCTCCATGGTAACATGAAACAAACAAGATGCAATTTATTTATCAGTCATCTTTCCATTTGTTATTAATAGGTATATTTTTTTATTATTATTATTACTATGTTTTTTAAATTTTGACAGAGCTGTTTCCATTCTTTTTTCAGTATTTATTTACATCCAGCATTTACTCCAGCACCACACCCAACACATAGATACAAGGCTGGGTGTGATTTTCTCATCTTAGTCTTCAGACATTGCATGAGCATAGTTTCCAACTATGCCTCCACTTCTGCCGGGGTCATACTGAATATGGAAGTTTAGAACAGATTCTCCAATGCCATGGTAACTGATTAACCCCTCTGGTCCATCATGCAAATGAAACATTTGACATCAGTAGCATTGAGTGCACTTTGTAATGTGAACTATTTCTGTGGCCCTCCCACTGTGCCCACTACAGTTGAGAACAAAGATGGCATTCAACACATAATATAGCCTTTCTCTGTTTTCATGTCAAGCTGCTTTTTTTTTTTTTTTCATTGACTCTGTCGCTGTTCCACTTCGGCTTCGTGGGATTTATCGGTGTATTTTTCCTGTTTGTTGAACGAGTGCTTAGGAGCCGGACCACGAGGCTCCTATCTGTGCGATACAGGGCCGGACAAATGCAAGCTGGTATCAGGCATAAAAACAAGAGTTGGCTCTACAGATGAGTGCTATCCAAAGTCAACACCCCCCTCTTGTCATGCAGCTCTAAAATTGATGATAGGCAGAGCCCTACAGCACGGTTTCACTAAGATAACTTTAAAAGTGTGTAGTTATGTTACATCTGCCTGACGACCGAGCTTTCCCAGAGTAGGAGACTTAAGTGGATTAAATAATAAAGCTTGAAAGTTGAATCTCATTTCCGCTCTGCCTCCCAAATGGAGCTGGCTGCTGTACTATATTGACTGTGAGAGAGGGGTTCAGACGTTGGGCTCAGTCATGCTAAGACCTCGGTACATCCTCAGGACAGGGACAGATCCCGGGTCATGAGAATCTTGTCCTGACCCAAAAACTCAGACAGTCCAACTGTGGGGGTGAGGCGTCCCCAGTCTCAGGGGAAAACCTCGACTCAAGACAAAATAAACATGCACCACGCAAAATAAATGGAGATGGTATGACGCCATGAAATGGATACAATCCACGCAAACTCACTATAGCTTCTTAAATCTTGGTCACCAAGAATGGTGATTCCAATTCAATTGTATAGGGCCCCTCTGATATAAATCCACCCTTAAAGCATACAAAGCAGCAACAGTCACCCTGTGGTGGAACAGTTCTGGCCTGTGTATACCCTTACGAAAATTAACCATGGCTTTACCATGGGAAATACCGTGGTTTTACCATGGTTTTTTGGGTAACCATGGTTAACCATGGTTTTTTTGTGGTAACCATGGTTATACTATGGTTTTTATGTAGTAACCATGGTTCTACCATGGTTTTTGGATACCATAGTATTACTATGGTTGGTTCATGGTACTTCCAAAAACCATGGTAGAACCATGGTTACTACATAAAAACCATAGTATAACCATGGTTACCACAAAAAAACCATGGTAAACCATGACCCAAAAAACCATGGTAAAACCACGGTATTTCCCATGGTAAAACCATGGTTAATTTTCGTAAGGGTAGTAAGGATTTGGTGGAGTGGTGAGCAAATTGACATCAGAATGGCACAAGTAAGGCTTTTAACCATTTAGTCTCAATATAGATCAAGATTTTAAGACATAGTTTAATAGCCTGGCAAAATTGATGTATGGTTTCACTCAGATTGAGTAGCTGTAATTAAGAATGCATTGCCAGACATGTACATCAACGTTAGAGAATTCTACAAACCCCCAGAAAAGTCAATCAGATTTTTTGTGTCCAATACGAGTGTTTTCAAATTTATTAGTTATATATATATTTTTTTTAATTTTGTGGTAATGGCTCACAAAGTATGGTAAAAAGTTAGGTTTAGACTACCAATCTGCTTTGTTCAGGGTATGGAATGATGGTTAATTAAAAACCCTAACAAGTCTGGGACTGGATGCAAATTCCAGTCTTCCAATTGAAACACTGATATCCTACACACACCCCCTCCCCCACCCCAACCCCTACACACCCTTTATTTCTGCCTCACTGAATAAAAAAGACACACCTTGAGTGTTAAATTCCAACAGGAGACCAACAACTGGTGCATTTGTTTGAAGTGCCGCCAAAGCGGGCCAAGAATTTATAGAATTCTTTTATCATCATTAAGACCTAAGAGAACAGTGTCGTGCTGTGATACTGAACAGATGATCAAAATTTGCCTTTCATAAATGTACAGAACCAGTCAAAAGTCTGGACGTACCATTTTCATTCAAGTGAATGGGATTGCGTATCCCAACTTCTGGTTCTGTGTGAGAAAATCAAGTATGCATGCATTGTTCCTGTTGTTCCCCTGTTCATAGGTATGCAATTGGAATTCCACACAGGAAAGGTGGAGTACACCAGCAATCCTGTGAGTGATTATATAGCATCATATAGGTGGTAGCTGTAATTACAAAACAAGTGCCAAATGTCACTGTATATATGAAATGTTAAAAAAAAACATCCCATGAATTACGACTTTGAAGAAAAACTGAAAAACTCAGTGATTTTGAGAAAGTATTGTTTGCTCAGTACGAAGTTTGGCCTCTGAGCTTAAATCCGCTGGAGTTAAACCAAGCCAAGAGAAAACTGTCCTGTCTGCCAGTAGTCGTCTATAGCTTCTAATGCCCTTAATGTCTATTATGTTCTTTCTCCCTTCTGTTTCTCTCTTTCTCTCTCTGGGGTGTTGCTCA
The DNA here is from genome assembly GCA_036785175.1 of Eupleurogrammus muticus. Classification (NCBI taxonomy): domain Eukaryota; kingdom Metazoa; phylum Chordata; class Actinopteri; order Scombriformes; family Trichiuridae; genus Eupleurogrammus; species Eupleurogrammus muticus. The sequence goes on from JAYKQN010000001.1 coordinate 29,859,664, forward strand.
ACCTTTGGCAGCTGCTTTCCATTACTGAACTGTCAGGAGGGGCTTGACAGTGCTCAGAGACAGTAACTCAAGAGCCACGAGCTTTGAGGTACCTCTAATGACACAAACACACACCCATACGCACACAGATAGACACACATACGCATGCATGCATGAACACAATGCCAGACTATTGTGACGTTTCAAAAGTACCAGATATGAATCCTGAAGTCCACAACGAGCTCACTAACAACACACTCACAAGCCTGTGTCATCATTCAGTTTACACATCACGCACATCCAACCACCAGCCTTATTAATTACTGGACACACAGTTTACTCTGGGTGGTAAAAGTCAGAAAACTCAAACATGCATAGCCAAAGTGAGATGAAACCAAACGTGTCTTACTTCCAAGCCCAACTGTTGCTGTTCCCCGAGCTTTGCGGCAGAAGCTGGGTAGGCGATCCCCGAGAGGATGCCGAGAAGACAGAGGCAGGGGAGAGATTTATCAGCCATACTTGTGACTTGTTTCGCCTATGGGGAGCCCTGATCACCCCCCCTCTCTGTTTCCACCTCTGTCAGTGTCTCCCGGCCGTAGGATAAAGGTCTGCGGGCGGCTCTCCCCTCTTGCTGCGCTTGCGCCCAGTTGGCTTCACTTTTTCCGCCGCTCCCGAGCCCTCCAGATGCGACACTGCGCCTAATAGTCCCGGCCTGGGCTGAGTCCTGTAAAACAAACTTGTGTGTGGACTTCCTCCCTTTCTCTCTCCCTCCCTCTCTCCCTCCCTCCCTGCCCTGATTCCTCTCCCCTAGCGGACTTGCCTCTCCCCTGAGCCTGGTGCCTAAATCACATACAGATGGGAAGGCTGGAAACTGAGAGAGAGAGAGACAGAGAGACAGAGAGGTGAATGAGCAACAGAGGGCTTCTGTCTCCTGAGGCAGGCTCAAAGCAGACAGTGCACCCATCCAAGCTTGAATGCACCCTCCCCCTCCTTCCCCACCCGGCAGGGTAAGATTGAGTGTTAGCTTCTCGTCTCCATTTGCAGGTCCGTGGCACCCTTTCACCTTGGGCTCAACTGGCAGCACCCCCCCTCCCCTTCTCTCTCTGTCCTGCCGGGGTGGGCAGAGGGTCTGAGAGCTTCCAACACTCGCCTCTGCGCTCTGCAGGCAGAAAAGAAACAGCTGCTTCGATATATTCTGGCCCAGCTCCACCTCGCGGCCCCCAGACCAAGCTTTTATGTTTGTTTTCCAAGGTCACACCATCAAAAAAAAAGCTGCTATATTTATGGATATTGTGTGAAGGTCTTAACAGGAAAAGGGCCCGAGCGTGACTTCCTGCACAAAGGGCTGTATTGTCGGGGGGGTGAAAAAAAACAGGCAGCAGTATCCAGCTGATTTGCTGGATACTGTAAAGGGCACCCGATTGTTGATGCATGCTTTTGCATGCGCCGGAACCCCATGACTAGACATTTATGGCCTTTCCTTTTTTCTCCTCACAAAGACGGACGCCGTAAGCAGTTCCAAATATGTCAAAGTTATGTTGCACTAGCTCACAGGGCCATGTGGAAGTCGTGTGTCTCAAGTGACTAATAAACAGGTTGTCACATTCCAGCTGTATGTATGGCAGGGATGTCGCTTTAACTTCATGCAAGGGAAGAGCAAAACAAGGCCTGAGGCACCTCTATATTTACTACTCTGAACAGAACCGACATTCAAGTGGAAATTGAATTTGAATTCTCAAATAAAATTCCTCAGTATAACGAGTATACACAATCAAATAGAGTGCATGAACATGTGACATGTTACCCCATCATGTGGTAAATCGTATCACTATCAATGTCACACTGGATTTTGTATCTAATAAAAACAAAAGACAAAAATATTGTACGACATGTGCTGGATTGAAGTTCTTTGCGATATTAAACTCAAAATTCCAAATTAAATTGACTTAAACATATTGCACCAAACTACCATATTTGCTAAGGTAGCTCTAGCTTGAGGTTATCTCAAAATAAAACAGGACAAGACTATGGTATGACACTATTAGCTGTCCCTCTATAACACTCAGCATTTTGAAAAGTTTGCATTCCACTGTGAAAGCTAGCTTGCCTAGCTTGCTAGCTTCCACTTCCACTCCTGTGCGTAAAGTAGTAGTTTGATAACGCTAGTGATGATTCTCTCTAGATGTGGAGTCATCTGTGTACTCCTGTTTTGTTAATGGAGATGGTCTAGCTAGTGTTACCACTCTTTTTCATGGGTCCGGATGACAGCAAACAGCCAGATACTTGAAACTCACAGCAACCAACAGTCCTGTTTTGTAGCTGTAACCTCAGTGCTCTGAAATACTTGTACATAGAGTAATGTAGCCACGGCTAAAATCACACCTAAGGTAGCTGTGAGGGACTGTGTGTAACCTGTATTACTTTACTCACACATATTTTCACAGACAAAAGTACTACTAACTGATAAACTGTTACAGACTATTATTACAGTCAAAATATTCACACCTCTGCTACACAAAGCTTCCAAAGGCTTGTAAGCTTGACTGTACAATTTCTTTTTCCTTATGACAAATATGATGAAATAACGATATATAATGTACTTTCTCAGCCCAAAAAAGAGTCAATTATAATAATGCACTTGCAATGCAAAGTTTCACTTTAAACCCTAATAACAAATATATAATAGACATGCAGAAGTAATTTAAAATATCCTACATGGTGTTGAGCTACACTATCCTGCTTCACAGAACCAGGCTATTACCATTGTTCTGTTGTTGTATGCCAGTGTCTTTGTGTATTGTTTGCATTATTGTTCTGCTGTATCGCACATAAGGAACATTTACACATGTTCTTAACAAAATCCAATTAGTTTTTTCTTTGCACCCCAATGATTGTTGATAGCAACCAGATTAATGAAGCACTACTCATTTCCCCATATGCCTTTAAGAGAATGCTGTGATATCGTATTCCTACCATAACCACGGTAACTGCTGTCTTGGGAGGGACTGTAAATTCCAGTTACGCACTCTTGAGTTCAATTTTAGCCTTTATGAAACACTTTAATGCAAAGTAAACGGCACAGCGGCGGCACCAATCACCAGAAGGCTGATGTTAGCATTTAACCTGTTTACTTCACCGGCTCACTGAGACCGGGAGATGGTCATCTTGTTCATCCCTGCGGCCATTTGTATTCTGAGCACGGGAACGCTATAAACACCCCCCCGGATCACTCACTGAGGGAACAGAATCGCATTCAGTGATCCTAGAGGGGTTTTCACAGCAGCCCCGCTGTATTCTTAACTTCCCCACAAAGGGATGAGTTATGTCCCGGGTGGTCTCTTTGCCAACCTATTCAGCTAAGGCCATTCATGTGATTAAAGGCCACAGCTGGGTCTGGCTAGATGAACGATCGAGCTGGCATGGCACGGCGCAACACTGCCCTCCGAGCCAAAAACAACAGGGAGAAATCCATCCGCAGTGCTGCAGTGTGAGTATCACAAGATCCTACTTAATGCAATGTTACGGCTTTGCCACAATCCCGGGGGGGTTTTACTTAAGTTCCCGCAACTAATTCGAATATTAAAAGGGACAAAAAAGGGATCTTTTTATAAACAAATAAAAGGTTACTATGACAATTATTAATAAAACCTAATGTTAACTTAACCTATGTAAAGACCATCAAATTTACCACCTTCCGGGTAGGGATGTTGCCTGAGTTCTGTCCATATGTTCAAACTCAGCTAAGGTTGAAATAAGATTGCCCATGACTTCTGGATGAAGTAATTTGGGTTCACCTCCAGATCAGGGAAGAAGAAGAAGAAGAGATGCACAGCAGCCGTATCCCGGGAGCTGTAAGGTCAGAGAGTCCGCCAGGTCAGCCCGTTCCCCTCAGCCTGCGGTGTCTCCTTACGCTCTCCACACATACCAGAGAAAACTATACCCTCTATCACAACAAACACCTCTCCGCTTTAATGCTACACGCTCACGGTTAGTGCCAAAAGCTCCCTAGGCAGAGCATGCGTTTCTGGACGATAGATAAATAAACCTCAGACATACGATATGGTCTAATGTCTGCACACACACACACAAATACACAGCAAAATAGCTTAACACTTTAGCTTTCAGACAATCAGAAATGTTGTAAAATCCTGTAATAATCCTTCATTGCATACCTGCACAGCTTCAGTGGATACAGCAGGTAAAACTTACTGTAATGTAATGTTAATTAAAATGAACAGATCTGGATGTTTGCATCAGACATTGTTTGGATAATATTTTAGATTTTTGCCTGACAAAATTGAGGGAGTTGCTTAAAATCTGTCTCTGGGCTTATTTTGGCAGTGTAGCAGCATTCCAGCAGCAGGTTTGGTTCAGAAGAGTTTGAGAGCAGGGTTAGAACTTTCTTTTTGTATGAAGCTTATCGGTCCAGGTCAGGCTCGCCTTAACCCCAGATCTGCTGCTATATGTTTAGACTGTCAGGTCCCTGTCCATCTGTATACATTCATGTCTCAGACTGTGGTTACAGCCCACCAGGCTGCTGACAGCAGCATGCTATCCCTTACAACCTGACCGGTCGTGGCAGATGGCTGCTTACCTAGCGCCAGGTTCCAGCCTCAAAGTTTTTCTTTTCTGCATTACCCAACGCTTGCTTATGCGATTATGTTGTGTTTTAGGTATGTAATATTACAGATTTAGGTCTAGTGAAAACCTGACGTGGCCAGATGGTATGTTACATATTAACATCTGGGAATTTGTCCTTGTGAGCTGTTTGGAAAAGGGCAGCACTTAAAAAAAAATACTAATATTGGTGTTTGGATGAACCATCTGTCTCCGGTATCATCACTGTGGGTAACTTGAAGCCTGGCAGGATGGATTTTTGTGGTATAATGTTAATTAAACTGCCTGGCAAGATTAATCTAGTCTTCCTCTATATTAAAAGAACTTTTAATTAATAAAGTCAATGAATCGGCTTGACTTGATTCTCAAAGTTGGAATCCAGAATTGTCTTTTGGCCTATGGCAAAGTGCATATAACCTACATTTATACCCTATGCAAAGTGTAGAACAAGGATATCCTTTTAAAGGCCTTTGCAATCTTGAATGTTAGATGTTTGCACGATAGGAAAAGCTTGGACCCTACCAATATCTACTAATATAGAAGTCATCCAATTAGGGATTATAAGAATCCATAGGAAACTCCACAGCAATGTGGTCAGTAATTGCTGAGCTATCTGGACTAATAGACAACACATAACGCCTACACAAGTCAAGTTAAGGCCACAGTATGCCTAAAGCCAACTAGACTGTAAAAGCTGTTGTCTGACCACCTCTAAAGGTACACATTTTACTGTTCTGAATAGCCACACTTGGAAGTTGAAACAAAAATCTGCCATTGTGATCTTCCATGCCACATTGCACGAATTCAATGTAGTTTTTTCCTTTCTAGAATCAACACAAATGAATCACTTGCATTGGGGATAACGATGCCCACTACATTCACACCTCTGCACACCTGGTTTAACTCTGTGAAAATTGAGCATGATGCTTTTGGAAAGTTGCATGATTATCTGATGTAGCTTCCACAATTCTTTAATTGGGAAGACGCATTTAGATGCTGTTGGACATACTTTTAAAACTCGATGAATCAGCATGAGATGGAGCAATTGCTCCGTCTCTGTCAAACTCAAATGTGCATTGAAACAATGCTACACCAGAGTTATACAGAACTGCCTGTGATAACATCAGTGTTAAATATTTTCTAATGATTAGATTTTGCATATGCATGTAAACTTAATATCTTATTTCGCAGTATTTATTTCCTTTAAAAAATAATTGAACAACCATGAGTGTTTTTACAGTGCAGCATTCCTACGGGCTCCTGTCCTTACTGTCCAGTTCACAGAATGCTTCGTAATTTCTCTCAGCTCACTTGATTTGACCCTTCAGGGGAAAGAATATCTCGGTCTTGGCGGCGAGTGTTTATTAGAAACAGATGTAAGGAGGAGGTGGTGTGTGAAAGAGTGATTTCAAAAATGTAGTGCAGAGGTCTGACTCCGTTCGAAAAAGGCATGACGCACGTAAAGCTGTTCTCACCGAAAAACTGAAACTACCCGACAGACTTTGTGCTACAAATCACATATGTAAATGCTGGCAGCGTTTATGCAATTTGCTGTGAAATTCCCCCAGAGCCAAGATTAGGTCATTAAACTCAGCTCCTCTGCTGAGTCGAGGCTCTTCCCAGGACAACTAATGCGAAACACTGGGAACTGGTTTCTAGATATTAGGTAGGTGGATCTCTGCCTGAAATCACATATCAAGTTAGCGGACCAGTTGAAAATAAAATAAATTAAATGTGGAATTTGATTTTTAATTTTAGGGTTTGACAAACATTATTCAAACAGAAGTTTATAAAGTTTAATCCCAAATTACCCCAAGCTTTTTACAAAGTAAATATGTCACACTTAATTAAGGACTGAATTCAATAACAAGTTATTCATCCAGAAAATGAGAGTAATAGTGCAAATGTTGTTTTTTTAACCTGTGAAGACTAATGCTGCCAAATGTTGTTATAATACAGAATTTGAGAAAAAGGATCCCAGCTAGAAAATGAATATCTCTACATAATGAGGAGCCATAGGTTATACAAGAAGATCAACTGAATTTAGCAGAAAAATATCAAGCCTCTCGTCTACTGTTATTGACATGTGAATATGTGACTGTCATTGTGATGGCCTGTATTAGGATTTATTCAGATTTTAAACATATTCGTGAATTCTGTGCTTTTGAGTGTTTGGAGGATACTTTGTACACGTATATACTATATATATATATATATATATATATATATATATATATATATACTTGTTGTAGCCTCTTTAATCACCATAGTCAGTGGTTTGTCTCACATGCATGTAAATAAAGTGTTACCTTATCTCACATAAGTAGAAATTCTGATGCCGAGAATTGGAGAATAAAGGCATTATGGCAGTATGTTCAAGATGAACTGATTCCTATGACCTTTCAAATAAGTCAATGTTGCAGTAATCATACAGCACAGCTGTTAAATGCAGTGGTGTGAACGCTCGCATTCACACAGCATTATCTGGCCACCCAAGCTGAATAACGGCAGCACGGACTGCACCTACAGCTGCTGTGGGTTGCTGCAGGATGTACTGTTGCTGTTGTGTACTGTTGCTGTAATATTACACACACATCCTTGTACAGTTACTATGGGACCAGCTGCTACGTGAGCTCACACGGCATAAAAGCATAGCTCCATCTGTTTTAGATCTAGATCCAGTTTTTCCCAAATATTTTCCGCTTAGAGGAGCAGTGAGCTGCTCTCCAGCACTGTGCCAGCACAAAAAGGAAAATGGAATGTAGTTCAATTGATTGTGAAATGGCAGCAATTTATTTTCAATTTAATCATACATCCACAACCTGAAAGCCTTCAGTATTTATAGATTTACAAACCAGCTGGACATCATTTGTGACAGAGAAGGAGACGTGGAAGGCCTGGAACAAAACACTTTTTCACTAAAAAGGAGGGGCAATACCTTCACCCAACTGGCACCGATACAAACATGGAAGCAATTCTTCATAGTGTTGTTTGCCTTGTGGTTTATTTGTATGTTGAACTTGTTGCTCACAATCAAAATGTGGGGCAAAATAAAGGATAAAGATCCCATCTTCACATCCAAGTTCAGAGCAGTAAAGAATTATAGTCAAGAAATAATGAAGAGATGATGGAGTAATGGTGAAGAGATGATGGAGTAACGGTGAAGAGATGATGGAGTAACGGTGAAGAGATGATGGAGTAACGGTGAAGAGATGATGGAGTAACGGTGAAGAGATGAGGGAGTGATGGTGGAGAGAAGATGGAGAGATGATGGAGTGATGGTGGATGATGAGAGATGATCGACAAATGATGGGGTGATGTAGAGAGATGATGAAGTAGAAATGAAAGAGTGATAGTGGAGAGATGATGGAGAGATGGTGGTGTTCTTTTAAGAAACTAACTTCTTAGAAGAACACAGTATTTATCTTTCTTTTTCACCAATCTATCAACCCCACTTCCCCCTCTTAAGAGGCTCTGTAAAAGAGGTGATAATTTGAAAATGATGAATGGTAAATTCTTTAACCATTACAGATTGCACTTTGCAATAAAACTGTGGTCAGTAAATGTTGTTTCACAAATGTTGTTCCATCTCTTCTTAAGATTCCCAGGTAAAGTTCCTGGAGGCGGCGTATCTTTGACAAGTAGCTGCAACCTCCTCAGCAAATTGTCAGAAACCCGAGCTGTTGCTGGATGGACCAGTTAATCTGTTTCCTGCAGGCTGGAGAGATTTACAGACTGACCTAACGCTGAGTTTCCTGAGAAGATCAACCAGGGTTTGTTTTTTTTAAAAGACTGCACTGTCAGCCAGAGTTCTGCAGCATTGCAGCCCGCTGTACTCCTGGAATGACTCGACAGAACGGACGCAATCCGTCAGCGCCGCACTTCACATTAAAGAGTGAAAGTGATCTGCTGGCTGAGCGTTCCACTCCAGGCCCCGTGAAGAGTTACCTGACAGACATCAGCGTGGATACTGAACAGAGATGTGTAGATGCATGGAAAAGGAACAGGAACATTCCCACCAACGCAGAGAACCCAACAGCTTTCTGTTATCACAGAAAAACGCTTTGATCAGCTCTCAAACACTTCATCTGGGTGATTGCAGCTATATCTGGATGTAATTTCACAGTTAGATTTGATGTTATAATCCACGTGTCAAACTCAGGTCCTGGAGGGCCGTGTGGGTGCAGGTTTTTGTTCCAACCAAGGAGTTACACACCTGATTCTACTAATCAACCACCTACCAACCACTAGAGGCCTTGCTAAGAACCTCGATTAGTAGAATCAGGTGTGTTATTGCCTGGTTTGAGCAAAAACCTGCAACCACACGGCTCTCCAGGAGCTGAGTTAGACACCCCTGTTATAATCCAACTAAAGTGCAAAGATGAGCACGCCCTACTGGTCAAAAAGTGAAAGGTAACTCATTTTATAGAAATTCATTGGATTTCCTTTAACTGACACTAAGGAGTCAAACCCAAATAGTGAAAAAACTGTATGCATGTCGTGTTTCATTATCACATTGCATGTATTACATTACATTTACATGTTCTTAAAATTTACTATACAAATAGGGTATCTGGTACTTGCAAAATTATGTTTACTGTTTGTACACTTGTTGGATTATTTAGTCTACATTAAGATTACATTTTTATTTAAATTGAATCAGTAGTTTTTACAGTGTGTGAAAGGCTGAAATGCAAAGTTGCTATTAAAAAATAAGAGTAATAATTGCAATATTTATTTGGTCCAGGCCCAATCGAACATGATAAGTAAAGCTGCATTGAGAGAGATGAACGGAGACTCCCAGACAGAGAATTAGACACAGAGGACTCGGGAGGACTGGGTCACAGCAGAGTCTGACGCCTCAGACATCAGACAGCTGCATCCTCCAGATGAAGCCGTCTACCTGCCGTCCTCTCCGAGCGCCGCCGCTGTGAACGCGAGACGAGCGATCCCAGGCAGCATCACTCACGCCCTGTCTGACACCCTGAGAGACAGCTTCAACTACCCACCACCCCGTCTCTGCCGCAGGCTTCATTTATACCTCCAATAACGTTACACAACAGCTGTCCTGGCGGAGTTTTTGAGCGACAAAAGGCCTTTTTTTTTCTAATTGAGTGCAGACTGGGTCCAGATGCTGTCAGACTAACAGCCTACCAAGCGTAATAAATTGCAAGGAGGACAGTCAGTCGGCAAAATGGGAACACCTGCGCATGAGGATGAGTCTCTCCGACATCCTCATTAATTTCAGACAGTCTTGGGTTCATCTCGGCAGCTTCCAGCTGTCAGAGGTGTTGGGGAAGAATGTGGTTATCACACACTTCAAAGGTATCCACCGGCTAAAGATGCAGACTGGAAGACATTTCAGAGAAACAGACATTTTAAGGAGAGGAGGCAAAGAAAGTAGGAGCCTGCATGTTGTTTAATTCTGAATGTGTGCAGTTTTACAAGAACTAAATGGTTGTGCATGCTCCAAGTGATGGTAATAATAAGTGATCTGATCACATGTTGTAATGCCACCTGGTATTACAACATGTGATCAGATCACTTATTATTACCATCACTTGGAGCATTATAACGTAACAATATGAATAGTTTAAAAGCATAAAGGAAAACAAATAAAATCAACAAATTACACACAAAAAATGGATAAAAAAGAAAAAAGGTAAGGAATGCACAGCAGAAAGGATGTAAACGGTATGAAGGAGTGGATGGATGTTTAATACATAAGATTGAGAGAGATTTGGCAGTTCTAACGTCCAGTGGCAGTATATTCCACCATTTGGGGACTACGTATGAAGTGGATTTTGAAATTGTGAAGTGGTGGAGAGGTATTAAACACTTCTTCGTAATTGAGTCTCTTGGACTGATGATGTTGTTAGCGTAGTTTAGCTGAAAGTCTTGAAACCAGGGGAAATAATTACCTTGGATTTGTTTAAAGCTCCTTAATTAGCATGTTAGTATCTGCCAGTATGTTTGCATGGTTACATGACACCAAAGAAAATTGAATTATTGTGTTATTGCTTGACTAAAAAAGGACTTCTAAAGTATAAGCCTGACAGAAATTGAACTTGCAAAGTCGGACTAACACACCCAGATAATGCAACTGGAATCGGACAGGTTCTGACCTGGAAGCCAAACACTGTGTAAAGCCTAAAGAGAATAACTAAAACAATACATATCCTGTAAGTAGAGAGGAGAGAAATTATGATCTGGACAGATTTGCAAGATTGTCCAACTTGCTAGTTTACTGTTCCTTCAACTATTGATGACAAATTGTCAAAACAAAGGTCCAGCGAGTTGTTGGGGAGCATGAGGAGTTAAAAGCAGAGAGAATGTTGGACTTACATTTACCAGATGGCCAGAGGACAGGATGAATGCTAAAGTTCCTCCATGGTTGCTGGAGGTGAACACGGAAAACTGTTTGCTAATACATTTGCTGCAACAAGGTGACAATATGTCACAGAATTCCCCCCATTTCCCATCTGCACACACAGTACATACACGGTATAGGGTATGATTATCACTGATGAGAACTGAATACATACGTTAATGCAAACACAGAAAACAAGAACAACAATTTATTTTGAAAAGCTGCTATTAAAATTCAAATGAGGAATATAAAATCAGGAAAAGGAGGCAGAAAAAATGTCTGGAAATGAAACACAGCTCAAAACAAAGACAGGCATCACTTAAAATGGCCAAATATTTGCTAGATAGTATCAGGGTTTACACAGCGTGGTTACAGCTGTTTGGGGGATTAGATGTCTTTTCTTCCAGGCAGGAGACAAACTCATTATGTCGATTCATCTGCATTCAACACAGTTGACTTCAGCTGATGTCGGCTAAGCTGAGACTAGGAAACTGTCAGTTTCCTCGAAATGAACACTTCCATGCTTTTCATGCTTTTCATGCAGTCATAGGTTTGAATGCAGTGAAGTGTTCAGTAACATTTTAAAATGGTTTTCCATTGCTGCTTTGGAATTTGAGCTTACAGCTTCCTCAGTAGCTGCACCTACTCAGGAAAGGTATGAATCCAAATATCCAGCTATCTAAAATGAGAGATCATGGTAAATAAATAAAAAGAAATCACCATTTTCACTCAGTGTGGGTCTTATTTATCTCTGACTCTTCTCTATAAGGTGATCTAGCTAAAAGTCCTAAAGTCTTTAGTCTGCAACTTTCACCACAAATAATTTTATATTATCCTAATATATAAACACATATGATACTGTTACAGTGAAACAAATCCTCCCAGCATAGATAATGCCACCAAATCTGACAGCAGCTTTCCTTAAAGGGACGGGTTCATATTATGCTTTTTGTGATTTTTCTCTTATTTATATATTGTTAATATATCAGATGTTTACTGCACACATGGAGGAACTGTGATTGCTTCTGATATGATCTAATGTGAAATTAAAACCAGTTGCCTCGTCACACACACAAACGGCTGATTGTAGCCTCGGCTGCTAAGGTTTTCTATGTGTTCTTCACGGTGGCCGCTCTCATATTTCACATCAGACATCAGATCGTGGCTCCAGCATGTACCGTTAATTTGAGAATTTGACATTTCATGTAAAGGGCAGGACTTCCTGCTGCTATACTTTGTTGCATTGTTCCAGCCCCCAGATCTGGTGGAAAGTCTCCTGGGGGGCAGCGTCCAAGAGAGAACAGAGTAGGCTCATGGGCAGGGGTAGTTTTGGGGTGGGGGGGTAATGAGACAGATGAGGAGTTAAAATGACCTGTTTTAGACAGAGGCTAAATTATTCTATTAGGAACCCAGATTTTAAATTATAGAGCTGTAAATGAGTATAACGTTTCCCTTTTAACAAAATCTGTATTCATCCGTGTACCACTGAACAGTACAAAAACAGCTGTGGAAAACTGGAATGAGATTAACACAACCAAATGAAATGCCACAAGTACAAACTAGCGTCACTGAATACAAACCATGTTGAAAGCGTCATTGCTGTTATCGTTAATATTAAATTAAAACAGGCCGCTGTTATCGAAAGCTCGCCATGAAGTTTCAGGTGCTCCTTCAAGAACACATGGAAGAAACATGGAACCTGCAGAATAATGGAGAACTGATAGGAACCGATTCCTGAGCAAAGCACCTCGAGCTGAGGTTGCACTGCAAAACATGGCAGATTAACGAGTAAAAGCGTCTTCTTTTCGGTTCACTTAATTTAATATTGAGTTTAATTTTCTTAGAGAGAAAGCAGATAATTTGTTTTTTTGCAGCTTTTTTCTTTCTTAGTTTTAATCAAATCTAGTCTTGTGTTCTTAATTTAAAATTAAATTGTTTGACTTTATTTTTAATCTTAATGTCTTTTTTTTCTTCATATTTTAGATAATTTTTTTAATAAAACAATTTGAAGTAACATCATTTGCGAAAGGAATAAAATAATTCGGTGTTCATTCTTGTAATTGGACTTAATGTAAAAAATACAAGATATTTTTCCATTTCTATTGCAGTGTAAAAATCCTAACGTGGTTTGAAATTCATTTTACAGCATCTATAATTATTCTGTGTTTGATTAACAATTAACCTCAGATCCCTGCTAATGAGCCTTCCAGCCATACATTAAATCTCAATCACATGGGGTATATACAACACACACACACACACACACACACACACATGCAACTGACTGCTGCTTAGTCAACATCTGCACGGGTAAACAAAGTACTACATCAACCCTAGCAGGATGAATAATCCGTCCTCAGTAACAGCCACCCATGCTGTCACCCCCCCTCCCCTCTCCCTTCCCCCCTCCAGAGTGGAGCAGTTATCTGCCATCTCCCCCCCACCCCCACCCCCTCCGTGAACCTGCAGCTGCAGCAGCAGACACTCTAGAGGGCAGTGTTGCCCTCGGATTGGAGCGGAGTGATCAGCTCCCCCCTAGTCGTGGAGGAAGGAGGGCTCTCTCTTCCTCTTTTGTTGCCCGCTTTGCTGCAGGACGGGACGCCTGCCAGACTGCGTCTCAAAAATGCCGAAGTGAAAAAAACAAACAAAAACAAAAACACAAAAATGAACCGTGTGGCACAGAGCAGACAGATCACATCACAAATCTGCAAGATCTGGCACGGCTCACTTACTGAGTGTTATGGCTGCTGCTGTACGGCAATTATGGTCCGGGGCCAGTCAATGGAGAGGCATTTCATTTCCTCTCAGGGTGTCGTACGGGGTGAAGGCTTTACATAGCAACGGGAGGAAAGAAGAGGAACAGGGAGGCAAACTTTAAACGAGTGCAGCTGGCAGAGTGTATTTAAACTATGAATTATGTATGGTGTATTCTCTGAGATTTGTCCCCTGTTGTTGTTGTTGTTAAGCCTTCAGAATGGATAACCCTACCTGTGTGTTTCCCTGTACAGACACCTCAATGGTCAACTAACACTGGTGTAGTTGCTGAAGGGATTTTAGGGTTTTTAACTTATGAGGACTGTTGTGTGGAGGTCAGTGTAATCCTTTTTGCATACTTGGATTCAGTGTTAACTCACAAGGACCATGGTTGTGTATCCTGGATGCTCCAAGGGAAGGTGACAATTTGCAAACATGCATTCTTGATTTTGTTGCCTGCAGGGGACTGCAAAGTACAATATGTAAGAAATCTGGAGGACTATTAAGGTATATTTTAGAGGATATTTTTGGATCGCTTGAAATGTGTATTAAGGTGCCTTCGGTAAATTTGGGGAAAATTGAGAAATTTGGGATCATAGATGAAAAATCATGAAAGATGTTAATGTTAAGGATACTAGATGACTGTAGGGGAGACAAATATGTTGCTCTCCAGAAATATGAAAAGATTTTTTCCTGATTTTGGAACCACTAAATAAAGGTTTAAAAAAGTGAAGGTTGCAGGAATGTGTATTTTAGTATGATAATGGATGGATCATAGAAATCAGTGTATCTGCATTCATATTATGCATTTGTTATATGCTAATGGTTGATGTTCGAGGTGTAGAATGCTTGGCAGGGATACCCTCAGTCTCCAGATTCCCTGAGATCCCAAGCTGAAAAATCAACATCAGACAATTTTTTTCTGCAGCGTCAGACTCCCTCCAACATGTAACATCAAATCTGTATTTTAATACTGCACGAGGAGAACAAGGAAACAGGGAAAAAAGTCAAGGTTTACATGAAAGCATGCACTATAAGATGCACAATGATATACTAAGTGAAAAAAAAAGATCTAATTTGAAGTATTGAGTCATGTCAGGCCGGATGTCTCAAAGTGACAGTGGGTGCACGAAAAAACAATAAACATCTGCAAGAACGTATAATCGCTCACCGCTCACGCCCATAACCAACCGACTGCTGTGCATGCTTGAGGCTTCTTGTGTTGGACATGTGATCGGACATTTTATCTTTTTCCGTCAAGCGACGCCTTCTCCGTGCTTGCGGAAAATCCGTCAGAAAACACTGCCGCCATCGTCCTTTGTCTGACGAAGTCTGTCACCAAAATGATTTATCTTACCTGTCTGATGCAGCTACTGTTACTGTGCAGTTATTAAATAAATGGTATGATTGTTTGCACATTTTTAATACATTACATCTTAATACATTTGAATATTCCTTTTTTTTTGTTTTTCCAAGAGCAAAACAGACAGACCTTGCTTGTTGGACATCTTTCTGCCAAAAAAGACCAAATCTGACTATTATTTGAATTAATTACTAGCTGGAAGGCAGTGGATTCCCTAAAATACAATTCCATTTCTTCTTTCCTTTAAATACAATCTCTAGGAGCTCTGCAGTAGGGGATAAACTTGGACCCTTTTTTATCTAAACATAGCTGCTCCCATAATTGCAGTGCACATTACTCATATTTTCAATCTTTCTACTGCATCTAGCAAATGACCTTGTATCTTGCTCATGTTCTCTCAAGGGAGGAGAAGGAGATAAGGGACAACATTATGATGTCTTTAGAAAAAAACCCAAACATGCTTCCCTGTTTGTGAAGTCCAGGGCTGCAAAAATGCAGACAATTTCTTTGAAATTCACAGAGAGTTCTGTTTAGGCCCTGCCCTCTTTACTTCATATTTCACAAGAATAACTGTAACAGGTGCAGACATGGTAGATACAGCAGTAACTAAATGAGGGATTTGAATTAAGAGTTTATTAATATTTATATGCACAAAACAAGTTTTTTTTTTCAATAAACGTCTGGATGTTTCGGGGTTATCAACAATAGAAATAAGAATAAATTGATTTGTTAAATCCATTTATATAACTATATTGGATCAACCCTATTTTGGCAATAATTATTATGCATCTTACCTCATAAGTGGTCACGTAGCGTAATATTCTATATGTATTAGTTCCCTTTTTAACTACTTTTTTCTCCACCATCAAGGGAAAGAGAAAACATGTTCACTATCTCATGTTAAATACTTATAATTTCAATCTGAAGACAGAATTCATAATGATGAACATTGTGAAGACCAAGGTGTCTCTCTGCTTTTGGACAGTCAGCTTTTTACTCTTTGTTTAAATACAATTATAAATATGACAGTGTTGGTGTATATGAGTGTATCTCTGAGGGGGAATGTCGATTTATGTGTGTTTATAGGTGGGTGGCTTAACTGTACAGTTTTGTGTCATTGTCTTAATGTCATTTTTTGCGATGTTTTTTTTTTTTTTTAACCATCTCTTTGCTGTTTCTCTGTGACGTCTTTATAACAAATGTGACCTGCCAAGGGACTGCAGATGTGAAGTAGCTCTGAGCTCACTCTGCTACAATGCATCACATCAAATGGGAACATTTATGTTTTTTAACATACATGGTCCCTTTAGGAATAAGCTTACTGCTAATGAAAAGAATGAAGCCACAAGAATAACTGCATTAAAAGGCAACAGGTGCAAACATAGTAGAGAAAGCAGCATTAAAATGAGGGTTTACGCATGTTTGAATTAATAGTTTGGATGGGCAATATTTATATGTTTGTAAGTGTAAAATGAGCTTCCTTCATTATATGACTGGACGGTTCACAGGTTACTAGCAATAAAATAAAAATAAATTGTTAAAGCCCATATATATAAATAAAATATAAATATATCAGACTGCAGCTATTTTAGTAATCATTTTCATCTATCTCATCTCGCAAGTGCTCACATAGTTTAATATTTAATGTAGTATATGCCCCAAGTGATTGAAACCTGTGGTCAAGTCTGATATATGAAGATGAAAAATGCATTTGCAGGAAAACACACTTCATTCCTTGTTTCCTGTTTTAGCATTAGGTCAATTTTTGCCCCGGTGAGGTCTGGTGAGTTTAAACACTGCATTTTTTCAGTTTTTAATGCATCATTTATGCATGGGCATATAGCTGGCAAACATACTGATGAATGTTTTATGGGATAGGGCCTCATATGTAGTATTAAGACAGGGCCTCCACATGCCTAAGGCCACCACTGCTTGTGTTCCTGCTTTCTCCACTTCAAGGAAAACAGAAAACAGGAACACAGTTATGATTTCATGTAAAATGCTTAGTATTTCAGGAATCTCAGGACAGAAATCAGATGAACAAAAACCACATGATCCACATTACCAGCTACTATTCACTCCTTTCACTCTTTTTCAATGGGCTTCAGTTTAAAGTCCCCACAGCCTTTGTAGATATTTTGGGGAAGTGGCGATTTCAACACATAGACTGCACCACTTTCCATTGGGATGTTCTATGTTTTTTCATCTAAAACGAAACTTAGACTGGGAGTATAATTTGAAATTGCAAATTGCACACAGGGTGACACAGTGGAGCAGTGGGTAGCGCTGTTGAAACAAGGTCACAGGTTCAAGTCCTTTAGCTGGGACCTCTCTGTGTGGAGTTTCATGTTCTCCCTATGTGTGTGTGTGTTCTCTCCAGATTCTCCAGCTTCCACCAAAGTCCAAAAACATAGTGAGGTTGATCGGATGTAGTGAGATTGTGGATTATGCATGATCTGTCTGGGGTGTATTACCCATTACCTTTGACCTGTAATACACCGGGATTGGCTCCAGCAGACCCCTGTGACCCTAGTGAGGAATCAGCAGGTATTTACTGACTGACTTAAACACAAAGGGGCTTCAACTGTCTTCTCAACTTGCTGAACAATGTAGACTTTCCTCTCTGAAAGTATTTCTGCCCCCAAACCAACTGCTAAAGTGCTCTCGACTGAGTCTCCCCCACATTTGCACAAGTGTGTAAGGTCAAAGGTCACACGGACAAACACCCAGACAGCCTTCCATCACCTTGTCTGGCCCAGAGAACCATGGGGCAATAGTGGTCATTTCTCTCGCCCTGAACTTGATTTGAATCTTGAATCTTGCGTCGTGAGGTGAACATGGCTCCTGTCAGTCTGACACACACACACACACACACACACAGACAAAGATCACCTCCTGGCACTTTTCATCCCAGCAGGTCAATAGCTGTCATTTGACTGTCTATGCACATGATGCATCTGCATATTCAGGTTGTGGCTTTGCCTCTATGAATGTCAATAAAGGTGAATAATAGGTTAAATTATGCACAGTGAAGGCCTATTATCTGCATGCTATTAACATCTGATTATTACTGTGATGTACAAGAGGAAAGACGAACGGTGCGTGTAGTGTTCCCTTGAGATCCTGAGCTTTTTTGTCTTTGTCTTTCATCTCATTGTTTTGGTTTTATGACCCACAGCTTCACTGTTTTGATTCGGGCTCCGTTCTCATCGGCCTCAGCAGCTGTTTTCACAGGAAACAGGTTAAAAAATGCTGAATCCTCAAAGAGCAACTCAAGGTTTCAGGACAGAAGTCCACAAACCATCATGAACCAAAAAGAAATATCATGGTGACCACGTCCATTATTCATATTTTTTGACACATTGTAAGTAGCCAAAAAAGATCAATGCACCTTTAAATTTGATTACAATTTGGAATATACCTGTGTATTCGTTTCCTACAGGCAACTTGAAATAAGAACAAACCTAAACATTAAATTTAATGTAATTTCACAAACTTGTAGGCCATTTTTCAACTGTGCATGAAGCAAGCATAAACGAAATGCATAAATGTTATAATCAGAAATGATGGACAATATTACTATTGCTGTTTATTTATGACCAGACACCACTCCACAATGGGCTTTTTTGCAAACAATTTTCAGATTTTTTGAGATTCTGCATCAATAACTACTTTATTTTCATGCACGGTACAAATAAACTGCAAAATATAGCTACAAATACCTGTGGTTCATCACTGTAGCCCATGATTAGTCAACTACAAGGAGAGTGACCATTTTCTTAAAACAACCTTTTGACGAATTCATGCAGACTCCAAAGGCACATCAACAGTTATACATGATGGTTCCTAGCCTTAGATACTAATGAAGGCTTTTTGGAATACCTAGACTATTTAGATCTTATGTGACATCTAAGCTTCAATTGTGTGCTAATACTGCATTAATTATGGTTGAAATATGCACATATATGGTGTTTATTCCAGAAACATTTTGACAAATCCCTCCATAAAAGTCTGATGAATGTGCTTGTAATAAAAACAGATTTTCTAAAAATGTATTCAGCGGGATATAATTTAGTACATATTTAAGTAGTTTTGGCCTCATATGCATATCTAAATGTGTTCATTTATAAAACTTGTACATATATAATGTGTGGCCTTAGCTGGAATTGATCAGGGTAGCAAAGGAAAAAGGAAAATAGTGTATTCCCTGCAGCCTTTGTATTTGTTATCTTCCTTTCTGACTGCAGAGCACACCAAGCTGAGCAGGGGTCTGTCTTTCACTTAGAGGTCATCAACTCAAAGCAACATCCTTGGCCCAACATCCGCTGACCGCGTGACCCCGGGGGCCAGGCGGGCCAGGAAACAGATGGGCAGGGGTCTGTGATGTCCTTGCGCAGTGCGGCCAGTAGCGATTGGCTGAGTTCCTGCGCGTCGATGACAGGGCGCGTTATCAGGGTGGGGTGGGTTGGCGGGTGACGGGGGCCCGACAGGAGCAGCTGGTCCGCTGCACAGGGTCCCCATTATTCATGCGCGGGTCCTGGCATCCGCGCTCCTGCACACGCTGCAGTTGCTGCACCAACTGCCACTGTACAATCGCGTCTGTGGATAGCACGGCAGAGGAGAGGCTGGGGGTGGTGGGGGGGCCGGGTCGGGGTGGATGAATGGATGGATGGGAGGTTTTTCTGCCAAGAGTCCTGAAAGATGCCGCGAAACTGTCCCGTGAAGAGGATGCATGTTGTATCCCTGAACGCGCCGGAGGTAGGACTCGGATCCATGGACAGCAGACACTCTCCTCGACATGTGATTTGTTTCAGAAAGTCACAGCTAGCGGCAGGTGGTGTGTGTGTGTGTGTGTGTGTGTGTATGTGCATGTGTCTGCTGATAATGATGTTGGTTTCTTGGCTGGTTTCTTACACTTGATCTCAATCTCAATCACGGCCGGAGCCACCATTAAAGAAACCAAGGTCATGACCTAAAGTTTCTTTTAATTTAAATTTTTTTCCCTTAGGCTAGATTTCAGCAAGTAAAAATGTTAACACAAAGCAGAAAAAACCAAAACATAAAACCCACCTAATTATCATCACATCAATGTGGTCTTACATGACAGGGATACTCTTGGGATAATATCAAAATTAATATGTGGTGTAACCTAAAAACATGGTACCAGATAATTTAACTCTCCTTAAATGGTTTAAAAAAATAAAGCATGTGCTATGAACTTCTTTTAGATACCAGGTGGATTAAATATTCAATATTTATCATTCTTTTCTTATGATTCTTTCTAGAATCACTTTCAGGTCCATATATCAACTAGAGTAATGTGTTAGTTCAAAACAAAAATGTCCTCTTTCCATTGCATTTTTTCTGAATATACATCCTCACCCACCATGTCTTGTATTTGGTACAATTAGTCTAATATTCAGTCATTAGAATTAGATTATTCCATTTCCAGATAAATTAGCTTATTTTAATTTTTTCCTGATTTGAGTAAATTTGTGTTAAGAAAACAAGACTAGTATTTTCTTAAAAAGAAAAAAAAGAAAATAAAGGAAAATTTGAAATCAAAGACTGGATTACAAATGTCCCAACTCCCTGCAAAAGGGGAAGTACAGGTGAACCTTGTGACATCACTGTTGGTTCAGGTGTAGCAGCTCTCCTGACCACGCCCAGGCAGGTGTCGAGTTACTCTACAAATAGATCTGAATCGGCTCTCGTGGTCAGAGAAGCCGAGTTGATCAGTGCGAGCTCAAAAGAAAGTTTCATTTATCCCGAGGCTGTATGAGTCACTGTATGATACACTTCATAAACACGTAGAAACCAGCAGGAAAGGAAACGGAGAAACAGGGATCAGGTATCTCATAAACACACAAGCCAGTAGTGAATAAAGTACTCAGATCCTTTACTTGAGTACGAGTAGAAATACTTTGATACGCCCTAAATTATATCTCAAAATACACAAAAGGCATACGATTTTTAGTAGTTCTTTTCAGTTGCTGCACAGACTGTTTGGGGAAAATAAACCCCAAAACACTCCATCAGTCGAATTTACAATTAATGTGGACACATCTTAAAGTGACGTAGTCCATCCCACCTTTTTTCTCATGGGGAATATGTAAGCAAACTTAGAAGAAGGAGCTAGCAGCCACGGAGCAACATTCACTTTCATTTGAGGTCTGGCTAATGTAAGTTGAATAGTTCATTTCTGTTTATTTTGGTCTAATGGACAGATGCACTTAGTGATGTTTTCTGTCTGGAGAAATCTGCTTGTTATGAGATAATTCAAGTGGTGGTACTCTGATCCTTTATTTAAATGAACAAAATTAAAAAGTAACAAAAAAACACTTGAAAGTCCTGAATTGAACATCTGCATCTACTTAATTTATTAAAGTGAAAATAATCATTGTGCAGACTGTGTTATGTTATTATAGCATATTTTATTGACTTGATCACTACTTGATGACAGGGTAATGGCTTTTTGGTAGATGCCTCAGTTTTTATAGAAAAAATATAAAAAAATGTTTGAGTTAATATAGTCTCAAGATAGTTTTAATGCTATGTAGGTCAATGGGATTCCATCAGGTTGTTGCACTAGTATTTTAAATATTTGTATATTATTGCCATATGGAAACAAATCTATGTCTTATAACATCAACATTTATTCCAATATAAAAAATAAAAAATAAACTCTTCTTATCCCAGATAGTGATTTTTTTATTTAGTGATTTCTTTTGGAAATTCTGAATAAAAGTCAACCTATGGTTGTGTGGCAATGACGCTCACATATCAAATGTCCATGAGCGAAAGCGACTGCTCATGTGACCATAAATTGTATGTCTTCAAAATAAAAGCCCAATTTTCACACCGAACTGTAAAAAAATCATTTTATATCACAGCTTTTTAGAAAAATGAAAGAAAAACTAATTGTTGCCATATAGCAACACTATGCATTAGAGGGTAAGAACAAACAGTTCTTTGCAGTGAAGGCAAACAATTAACCAGAAATTCAGATGAAATTCAGCAGTTTCTTCAGTCATCTGCACCATATGCATTTTCAGTTTAATGTCGTAATACATTCATTTACACTCATATAAATAAAGGATTAAAATACAATTAAAGACAAAAATAGCATGCGATCCAATGTTAATTATAAGTGTCAGCATTTCCTTTCAATCAAGTTAATAGGCTCTAGTAATCATTTAATCAAGATTCAGGAAGTTCCTGGAAACATGAGAATCAAGGAGTCTAAAAGAAAAATAATTTCAATCATAGGCGATGCTAATCACTTCCAATGTTCTGGCAGTAAATTATTTACTTTCTGTTCACATGTCTGTGAAGCAGTCCTTGCCAGTAAAAGCATCAGCATCCAGGGATCTGCTTTCTTGAGCACAGGACTCCACAGGTGCTGCCATAGCTCACACATGACAGATTCCATCTAGTGTGCCTCCTTTTTCCTGGGAGAAAAGTGCAGAGTTGATAAGTAACCAATCTAAAACCAATAGTGTGGATATGCTACCGCCATTATACTATACCAGGGGTCACCAACCCTGGTCCTGGAGGGCTACTGTGGTTGCTACACCTGATTCTACAAATCAACCACTAGAGTCCTTGCTAAGGACCTTTATTAGCAGAATCACCTGTGTTACTGCTTGGTTGGAACAAAGACCTGCACCCACGGTAGGTTTGGTGACCCCTGATCTATACCATGCAATCAACTTATACTTCAAGTTCAAGCAAAAAAGTTTGCTCGAGAGATGGACGAGACATTCCTTCATTCCACTTTGAGGCTGAGGCTAGTTTGTGTCCTGAAAAAGACTGTAATGACTGTGATTCCGAGGACTTTCTAAATAGACCACATGACTACATTGTCCCTGTTACAGTACAACTTACAGCGCCCAGCTGCACCATCATCTATTCCACAGAGGCCCTGGCTGATTACAGTTGTTACCTCCTACTCTTCCTGTCTGCGCTGCGTTTGCCGCGTTCCTTTGTCGGGCAGCTTGTCCACCCCCCCGTTGACATTAGCGCTCCGATGTGGGCAGTAAGGATACGGTGTTAAATCTGGGCTAATCACAACTGTCCCTCCGCTCTCTGCTCCTCAGTTTAGGATAATGACTTCCTGCTAGGAGCCATCTGAGAATTCAGTTTATCTATGCACACTTGTTGGAATCTTAATTTAGGGCCTTGGAGCTCATGAACTGGTGGAGCAGGAGTCCTTTATACCAATCTAATCTCAAACGGAGGAGATGTCATTTAGCTCATGCTAGCCTTGGTATTATTTGATAAACTTCTGCCATACTGACAATTGGTTGAGGAACTTATATGTAGGATCCATGTACTGTAATACGTAAATTATAGAAAAAAATTATTTCTGCAACGTGTTTGCCTACCAGAACTTCTAAAGGTCACTAATCAACATGGTATACCGACAAGCATTTAGATCGACCTGGCTTTGTTAACCCCAGAGACATGTAGCTAGCATGTCCAAAAAACACATGTCTTGCTTTATTTAGTTGGTTTTAAAGGTTCTATGTATGTAATACTCTGTTAGTTAAAAGCTAGCTGTTTCCAAGAGGCCCCCAGGACCAGTACCAGACCCTGGGGAACAGCATTGAAGAAAATCGTATTAGCCGCCAAACCATGGAACCAACAACAACGGGGATAGGAGCAGCTGTAAAATGGTGGTTAGTCTCACAACCTCCATGAAATGACTTGTTTTACTATCCGAGCAGCTCAATAATATTTGAAAGAGGTCTCTAATGGCTAATATCATAGTTCCTGCTGCTACTCTCTGTGCTAAACTAAGCTAGCCAGCTGCTAGTAATGCTTCACACTTAAAATTCATGAGTATCTAATTTCTATATTGTGACATCTTTCCTGTGAGAAGAGGATATATGGGTGGCTACAAAATTATTGATTTAATTTGATTAGACCATTACAAATTAGATGCAGCACAGCTACAAGGCTAACGTTAGCTTCATTTCTGTAGATGGATGTTATTGGTTGAAATTACTCTGGACAAAATGAGTTTTGCTATAAAAATACATATTTTTTGGCAAATAGAGTAAAATATGTGAACAACCAGACCAGAGATGATCTAAAAGGATTCAATTTTAAGAAAACTTTAGACTTTTTGCCTATCTTCATTTCTAAGTCTTTGCAAGAATAAAAATAGGCATTCTTATCTAAATATTTGACTATTTTATGTAAATAATTTATGAAATGGTGGCCACCATAGTCCTCTCTAGACGTTATTTTGGAACGATGCTTGGTTTTCTTATGGTTCATGTCATGAAACAGGGTTAAAGTTTGTTTAGAGAAGGAAGGATTATAACAAGGAGCAGCTGTGTGTATGTTAATCACATCTAAGTGGAAACACGACCAACTCACGGCACCGTGAATCCCTGGATTATTTTAAGGTGTTTTTTGTAGAAATCCGATCGCTAATGGCCGCCTAGCCCCACGTTGTGTTTAGTCTTCTTAAATCTCAGCGGTTGTGTGATGAAATCTCCAGACTGGCTCTGTGTTTTTGTCAATCTATTAAGGCCTTTTTCCATCTCCATGATTAAAATTGAAAAAAAAAACTTGCTTTAAGTATGCAATGTTTAAGATACATTTAATCATTAAAACGTCAACCCTGGCTGGAATCTCTTAAAACATGACCTTGTGTGTCCAAGAAATGATTTTTTCTCCATGATTATGAGTTAAATGCGTATAGATTTTCCACTTGGACCGAGAGATAATGGAACAATGTGTCCCATTCCTGATGAGTTATAGCGTTGTGTAACCTCTGCAGCTCTGGAGTGAACTGGAGGCGGCCAGGCCACTCGCAGCAGGTTAAAGGAAACTGGCATCGTTTCAAAACACACTTAATTGAATAATAGTTCCATAAATTGCCATTTTTGCGGGCATCCTGTAATAATGCACTAAACATATTTTACAGCCTGTCTCCTCCAGAGATTTGCCCACGGGGGGCAAAACGAGCTGCCTGATTGGCCCACAGCTCCTAGAACTATAAATGTGACTGATAAATTAGGCACTAATGTTGACTTTATGTTGCCTATAGGACCATAAAATATATGCATGTGTCCCACAAGTTATTAATTTTCCACACTCTGGCCAGAAGTAGGATTTGGAACCTTTAGACATGCTCATAGAGGTCCTGAGATTCTCCAAAAACATGCATGGTGCCAAATATAGCATCATTTTTGCCTTTTCTTAACATTTTAACCTCCAAATGAATATGCAAGTGGTCACCAGCTGTGTGTATATGCTCTCCTTATCCCTTCAGATCATCCTGTGCAGTCACTTTTTCAAAGACCTACAGTATAATGCTACAATATGACAGAGTCAAGTTGTGTTTTTCACGGCAAGCCTGGAAATCACCACAAATCTTTCCATACGTCATTGTGTTGTTTACTACATTCAGAAATGCAAAATATGAATTTCTCTTCCATCTTTCACGTGATCCTTTTGTCATCACTTATCACTATGAACTAAATGTTGACTCTACGATGTGATGGCTGTAGAACACAACACACCATCTGTGTTTAGATTGGTTCCTTATGAACGTTGTGAGATTCTCTTGGATCCTCCAGGAAAACGAAAGGCTGGATTTACAGCACGATATTAGATTAGACAACAGAGTAAATGGATGAGTAAACTCCACCCGACACCGAACCCTTCTTTGGGGACTGTTTGTAAAGCAATAACATAACTCAAACTATGTTATTACTACGCAGTGCACATCACTAAAACAGCTTTAGTCGGTGCACAAACTCAATATTAAACTGAGATTACTTCAGCTGACCTCTACGTGATTCCTTCTTCTCTGTTTTTTTTTTTCTTTTTATAAAAGGTTGATCATTTCTTCACAGCGCTTACAGCTCTGTGGAAAACAGAAAGTGATCCAGTGTTGTGTCAAAGTTTATTACCCCTTAAATAACGTTCCCCTCCTGTAAGAATTGTGTTTTCCATAGCGCCACAGCCGCAGTCGGGGTTAGGACTTATATTATGATTGTACATTTTGCTCTTGACATGCCGCGAGTAGACGTCTCTTTCTCTTCCTCTTTACACACTCTACACGTCTGGAAGCCTGACTGTGGCCACCGAGGCCAGGATCCTCAAAGTGGCACTGGCCCCTCAGTGAGATCTCAGCGGCAGACGAGGGTAAATCAACATACTGGAACAGACAAGTTTATTAACATGTCAGAATATACTCTATATAACTTTGCTCTACACACACATCCTGCACCTTAAGCATGCATTAGCTATGTATGTGTACATGTATGTGCGTGTATATATATATATATGCAAATATGTCTGTATGTGTATTTATGTAGGTATGTACGTGCATGTATGCATGTATATATGCTTTGCTTATGCATACCTTTTTTCTTGCTATTTATTAGTATTTTTTTCCATTCTAAATGTCCATAATGCATACTGTGTATGCTGATCAATATAGTGTATAGTGTTGTGTGTTGTGTATTTTTTATAGCTTTTATTATTTTTCTCTTTACTCTGTACTTATCTTATCTTGTTTTATCTTTAAAAAAAAATAATAAATCAATAAAACGGCACCACCTATCACTAATTATTAAAACAGTCTGGTCTTCGGGGGGCAGGGCTGTTTGTTACTATGTAGGTAGGATGGAGTACTGGCTAATCACCAATTAACTACAGTTGGAATCAAAGAACCATATAGTTGAAAGCCCTGTGCCCTAATCAGGAGATCACAGGCCCATTCCAAAATCTTTTTTTTTATTTTCAGTAACTCACCTGACGTGTTAATACACTTGTCTGCCTAATTGCTATCGCCTGCCACCTGGAGCCCGGTGGATGCCAATGAGAACCCACTGAGGTGCCACAGCCGCTGGGAGGATCCTGTGAACCCTGGGAAAAAAAATGTAGGTAAGCGTGAAGCAATATGGCCTCAACAACACCTCAGACAGAACTGTATCCCAGTGAATGATGTCCATGTTTACTGATTCCACGCCTCATATTCTACAAACAATATCCATATCGGCTGACTAGTAGGAACGTAAGAGTGTAGAGTTTCTTCTAAGAGATACAATTTTACTTCCCAGAAGGTCTTAATGAGACTGTGGAGCCCCTTGAGGTGAATCTGTGATTTGTGATTTTTGCGTGATACAAATAAATTTCCCAAACGGCAGTAAATGAATAATTAATTTACTGATTTTATTTTAAAAGTGAACATAAATAGTTAGGTTAAGCAGAGAACAGCTGCTGGAAGTGACGGCCTCGCTCAGCGCAAACATTGGTGTGCGTTCGAGGCGACATGTAGAGACACGGGTTTGGCCTCTTCTGTAGAATTATAATCACAGTGTGTCGAGTATCGTGGATTTGCAGGAATTATCGTATTCTCATATTAACAAGAGTTGGTGGGTTGTGTAACGCCGTAATGAATTCCCTTTGGCAAAAGGTCAGAACCGCCCGAGAAGAGGGGGGGGAACGCCGACAGGCCCCTTCGAGAAAACCCGAATCGTTCCACACTTTGAAAAATAAGCCCGGAGGATAGAACGATCTGGAAAGGTTCCAGGCAGGGTTCAGGGGTTCGGCGCTCGGCAAAGCGAGGCTGTTTATTTGAGGACTTCTGATTGAGTGTCACGTTACTTCACCTTCTGAGGCTAACACGGAGCTACAGCAATTATTACAGCAAATATCGCATTTTGGTCTGGCTCCGGGGGCTTGATCCCCGACGCAGCGCTGTTTGATTTCTTTGTATTTCGTTTCGCTCTCCAACTCCACCAGGACGGCGGCTCATGTTTTCTTTCATTAAACGTTTTGAGAGAGATAGAGAGAGAAAGAGAGAGAGAGATGAACAGGAGAATGACAGGAGTTAATGGTTAATTTAAGGTACAGATTTGTTAAGTAGCAATTGGAATTAATATAACTTATATGCTCCTTTACTGGAAACAGGATGCAAACTTCTATGTTAACTGAAAGGTGGATTAAAAATGGGAAGAGACATTGGTGAATAATATCACAATGAGACATACTTATTTATGTATTTAATTATTCTTTTGATTTACTTTTTAAAATATCATTAAACATAATTTTTTTTAAATATGTCTATTTATTCATTTATTTTTTTACCTTTCTTTCTTTTTTTTCTGTCTTTATATATCGTATCATTTTTTTAAAATTCTTTTGTGTCCCGTTCAGAAATTGTGTTCGATCATCCTCTGAATGAAAAAAATACATTTAAATTAGATATACTATAATAATTACTAGACATTGAATATGGAAGAATAGAAATATTTATACCTGAATTAATCAATCACAGTTACAACTTGGAGAGTGTGATCATTGCTCTGTGCTGAATAACAGAAAACTGATTTTTAATGATTTTTGAAGTTGAACGTTCATTTTCTAGAGCTCAGTCTGAACCCGAGGGACAGGTCAGAGTTCTACACTAACAAAGATGAAATATAGGGTGATAGCATTCCAGCAATGGCTTTGAAGATAAACACGTACCAGCGTTCGTCACGCATCTCTGCCAGAGAAGACAAGCCTGCCTTGTCAAAGAGTGCACAGTGGTGCGTATCAACTATCACCTGTAACAAATCCGAGGGCAGAATGACAGATTGTGTCAAGCCACCTGAGAGTAGCTGCAGCAGCAGTTCTATAAATAACGTCTCCATAATCCAAAACTGACAGGAAAGTTCCCTCCAACCCTCAACATCCTACCCTCCTGCTGCACACACGGGAACTAAATGTATTCCTATAAAGAAAAACTATTTTCTCTAAATTATATTTAAATGAGAATTTCATATCAAACCAGCTGCCAGCTACTATTTACACCCAGAAACGTGTTCATTTTTAGAAGCACTCACAGTGGATACCGACGGAGAATCAGAGTCAATGATTCTGGCCGTATGAAACTCCATGAATTTAGTCTTCCTTGTATTCAAGAGGAGCCAACACTAACAAGGTCTTCCTCGAGATCATTAAAGGCAAGCTGCAGATTCTCAAGCTGTGCAATATAAAACTATGTTGTCTGTGTAAAGATTCCTGAATCGGGTCACATGATGTCATGATGAAATTTAACATGAAATAATAACCCGGGTTTTCTGTTTCTTTTGATGGTAGGGGAACAGTAGTTACAGTGGAACTAATATACGTTATATTATATACATAAAACTACATGTGGGCATGGGTGAGTGCAGGAGTTGTATAGGGGGGGGGCAGGGTTTGGAACCTACTGTGGGAAGCGATGTTGGCCAATAACTGGGAGTGTGGCGGGGTCGGGGAGGGTTGTGTGAGTGTGTGTGTGTGTGTGTGCGTGTGTGTGTGTGTGTGGGGTTTGCCTACCACTCGGCAGCTTCACTGACAGGAAGCGAGCCCGCTCTGTCCCCACATTCCTCCAACAGATGTTTGACAGAGAAAATATTTTCACAGCTGGAGAGGGAGAGGAGGGAAAATATATGTTTTACGATACATCACGCTGGAGGTGGCGAAAACCGAGGGGGATAGGAGAAAAAAAAGAAAAAAAAAAAAGAGGCTCCACGTGCGTCTTAGTTTACAGTAACGTGAGCGCGCGCGGCGCCGCTCCCGGGGAATCCCATTGGACGCCTCCGCCGTCTCCTCCTTAAAAAAAATTTCCCATAACTCCGCGGGTTCATGTCCTTGTGTTAGTGATAGGAAATGTATCCATTAATCATTCACTCTCGCAGGAATGCGAGCTTCCCAGTCTAATGATTAATGCAACAAACAGCAGCTGCTTTTTATCAGGAAAGCTGATGATGATGATGATGGCGATGATGCATTCTGTGGTTGGGCGAGTTGAGTAGTGAAAATGTAAACTAGCAGACATAAATAATAATAAAAGACATTATTAGGGCTGAGCGTCATGAATTATTGGCATTAAAAATAAACGTTTAACTCTATAAAAACAGCTTGTTTCAAAAAGTCAAAAAACTTTTAAAACATAGTTTTGGGAAGCAATCATCAGTTCTCTTAAAATGTAATTTTGTGTTTGTTTTGGTTTCCTGCAAAGTCCATTTATTTTTTTTGTTTTGAAAAAATCAGCATGATTTTGTGCATTTTTTGGGACATGAAATGTCAAATGGTGTGACCTAAAAAGAATGGTAAATCCTAAATATTTAATTCACCTGAAATAAAAAAAAAAGTTGACAACATGTGTTTTAAATTATTTAAACCCTTTTAGGAGAGTTAAACTGGTATCTGGTACCAAGATTTAGGGTTACACTACATGACAGTTTTGGCATTGTCCCAGCTCTGAATCTTTAAAAGGAATTTTTCTGTTGTAAATAGGATCGTTTCTTGATACTAGTTGGTGGAATGTGCAGATATTAAAAAAACACTAAAGAAACACAAAAAGACTAGAAAAAAAAAACTTTATATTCCCCTGTTGACCTCAGGGTAAATTCTTGCAGAATGCATTGCACACAGCCCTGCAGTTCTTCAAGTGGCTATTTGATGATGAATCCCATCAACGCCATATTAAACACCCACCAGCAGAAATAAATATGTTTACAGCCTTGTGCAAAAAACAAAAGAAACAAAAATAAATCTCATTTGTCGTTATAGATAATTAACCTGTTGAAGACAAGTCTCTGGGAGGTGATTTTTTTTAAACAACTTACCCATATAGATTTTATTGAGGCTTGAATTTATGCACACACATGGTTTATATACTGTATAAAAAGCTTATTCTGCAGAATCTAAAAGCGCTGCACAGGGTTGATGGATCTGAAGCCAGATCGCAGTGCTGTTACACACTTGTTATTCTACTCACACAAACACACATCTGTGAACGTACCTATATCTATGAACATGGTCATTAAATACACGTATAAAATGTTGTTGTTACCAACATGTGTGAATGTGATCGTTATCTGCATTTCTGCACACCTACCTGTGTTAGTGTGGCTGGTACCAACGTACGTAAATGTGGTCAATACCTACGTGTGTGATGTGATCATCACCTATACACGTGAACATGGTCATTACCTATGTGAGCGAATATAGACGTTACCTACATGTGTGAACGTGGTCATTAACTTTGCGTGTAAACTTTCTTGTTGCACCCATACATGTGAATGTGGTCGATACCTTTGTGTGTGATCGTTATCATCACCTACACACGGGAACATGGTCATTGACTATGTGAGTGAATATAGACGTTACCTACATGAGTGAACGTGGTCATTAACTTCATGTGTAAACTTTCTTGTTGCACCTATACATGTGAATGTGGTCATTACCCACACATGCCATGGTCAAGGAGTATCTTTTGCACTTGAAACACATTGCAGCCCAAACCCTATCTATATCAAATATAATTATATATTATTATATGTGACTACTGATGGGGTAAGATGGATTATTATTAATTAACCAACCAACAACTACCCATCCAAAAACTCATTTAAATACTGCTGTCTCTACCACATCTGCACCTGTTGTCATTCACACAGTTATTCTTGGTAAATCACCCACGAAACACCTGCCAACCACATCCAAATTAGTCCCGTTTACTCTGGTTATTAGTAGATCCACATTCTCTAAGTTTACTGAGGGCAGAAAATTAAATTTACTTACAGCTTAAACATAAGAAATGAAGATAAATTGCCTAATTATCAATGTTATTGAAGTCTGTAACTTTAAACTTTGTACTTTTTACAGTGCATCTCTACAACACACAAGCACAAGTGGAATAAGAGCCCAGCAGAGAGGAAGCGTCTGTACTGTAACGCAGCGCCTTGCCAAAAGTGTTGACAAGAAGCAGAGCAGTTTCACATCTCTCTTTTCTGGCCAAGTCAGATGTTAGAAAGTGAGAAGTGGTTTCCATCGTGACAGCGCTGATCCTTCCAGCTGGACTCAACTTACATGAGAGAGAGTGAAACTACAGCAACCACCAACGCCATCCAACAAACAGATCAATGGGCAGCTCATTAGCAGACAGCTCGCGCCGTACAGGTCCTTATATTTGCGTCCTTAAAAAAACCTATTACGTGCATCACCTCTTTGCTTTGACAAGTTCTTCACCTCATGTTCTCCTGGAAACCTTTTTAAGCAGATATATTTGTCTGTTTAGAAATAAACATGCTTCACATCCTTAGAGTATTAATCCCAATAGTCCAACTTCTAAAAATAATCCCCCAATAAATTATTTCTGAATAAATTTGAGATGACACAAGAGAAAAAAGTGCAATTTCAACAATATTGAGTGAGTCTACTTTTGCATGTAGGGCAGCAACTAATGACTATTTTGATAGTTTTTTAATCTATTAATTATTGAAATGATTAATCAATCATTTGTTTGATGTAACATTTTGAATATTGTTTTCCAAAGCCTAAAATTCAGCCTGAAATGTTTTTTTTTTTGTTCAGACCAACAGGCCACAACCCAAAAATCATCAGTTCACTGTTATAGAAAACCCAGGAAACCAGGAAATAATAACCTCCCTTGACTCACATATGAATTTAAGTGACATCAACTTATCTGGGAAGGCTGTTCACAAGGTTTAGGAGCGTGTTCATGGGAATTTTTAACCATTCTCCCAGAAGCATATTTGTGAGGTCACACACTAGGGGGAAGAGTCTCAGTCTCCAATTTAATTTATCCCAAAGGTGTTCTATGGGGTTCAGGTCAGGACTCTGTGCAGGCCAATTATACTTTCTTTGTGCACTGGATGGTGGATTTGGATGGATGAGCCAAAACTTTAGAAAACACAGTGTATCTCCTGTGTTGGTGATATGAGTGACATCCCTGACACCCTGACGAGGCTCTGACCATCTGAGCTGCTGCAACTCTCCCGTCCCGTCCGTTACAGCAGATACTGTACTTTACAGTACTTTACTGTACTTTTATTTTTTAATTAATTGTTTCAGACTTAAGTTCAAGTCTTCTGCAACTGTCTTTCAATCAGAGCTGAAGACTTTTCTGATTGCTGCTGCCTATTACTGATGTCATTTCTGAATTATATTTCAAACAATTGATACAATTATTTGATGCTTATGTAAAACATTTTGTTCTACATTATTGGTGCAATGTGCTATACAAATAAATGTGCCTTGCTGTGCCTTAAAGAAAAGAAATACATACCCATGACAGCAATACAAGAAAATAGATAAATAATAACCACAATAACAACACCTGTCACATGGCGGTGAGTCTGCTGCAGTTTACAGGGTTTACAGTAATGAGGACAATGGACAACTCTGAATTGGATCAGCTGATTGTATCCTAGTTAAACACTCCCACATAGCTGCAGGCAGCTCAATTACTGCCCCATTACAATCAAACAAAACTAGAAAATGAGATGCTTTGAGTCAGGGGGGGGCTCTGCTCGAGATGTCAAAAAACAAATGCTCTCTAGGAATAGTTTTGAAATCTGGGATTTTGAATTGAACATAGATCTATTATATATAGATCTATGTTTTGCAGGTAGCTAACATGGTGCATGTGTGGCAATTATTTTTGCGTGCAATTCATACTCACATTATTATTGACGTCCCCTTCAGACGATACTCCATCCCCTAAGTTTTAGCAAGATCTGCACCACTGAACTGCAGTGAAAAGTAGTAAAAGTCTTAAGGTTAAGTTTAGGCACCTAAAATGATCTTTTCGAGGTTCAGGACAACACTGACTGTTGGTTGGTGACAGGATGGTGCATAATGTGACCTTGCATGTTGTGTATTCACCCAGTCCACCAAGCTGACTCAACATCAGACTGTCCAACCCCATAATGGCCTCTGGAACCAAAGGGAACGTCTGCAATTTGACATTTGCTTGACAAAGCGGTTAAAGTGTTTCTCAGGAACACGGCGCACACTTCCACTGGGTACTGTTGTAATTTCCACCGGGGATCAGTTTCCAAATCCTGTTTTTGTCCCACTTCCAATAAAAAGGCTAGAGTCTGTGACTTGTACTGAAACTGCATCATATGGTGACTTGGGAGTTCATTTGGCTCCTGAACAATCTTTATTTGTTGGCCCATTAATTAAAAAATGTGTCACTCACAGCATCTCATTTGTAGCAGGCTCTGCCCTCCACACAAACACACACACACACACACACACACACACACACACACACACATACTTTTTCAAAATGCCTGTTCAACAAGCATGAACATGTGATGTTTAACAGGTAGAAAGGCAATATTTAAATTTGCCGTCTGCATTTCCTTATCCACTGGTGCTGCTTCACATAAACATATAGTTCGTCTGATGGCTGTAGACGTGAGTTATGTTAAACAGAAGCTGTCGGCATGGAGCCTGCCTGTTTGTGTTAGTTTGATACGCATCTCAAAACGTGAGCGATTACTGTAAACTTGTGAACCACTGGCTGACACAAACCAGCTCCTCCTCTCGACTTGGCGGCAGAGGAGGTCAGAGGTCAGGGTTCAGGGGTCAGAGGTCAGGAGTCAGGACTGGATCTATGTTCTTCATTCTGTCTAAGCTTAACACAGTATTCTGATATCACTAATATTAGTTATGTTTCTGACATGTTTAGGTTAGATTCCATAGAATATACATTGTGGCTTTAATGTTAGTTAGCCTTTATATATAAAAATCTAATCTAAGTTTGTTTAAATAATATGTATATATATATATATATTTTTTAAAAAGCATTTATTTAATAATAACAAGGAACCAAACCAATAAGGAGTATCAATATGAGAATCCCCATAGGCATATGAATATATATGTGTTAATATACAGCCAAGCATGAAATTATTCATACCCCTCATAAATTTTGACTTAAAATTACATTTATTCAAATCAGCAATTTTTGATTGGACATGGGCACCCAGAATATAATGGAATGATGTACAACGGGCATCCGTGGTAAAGAAAAAAAAATTGTTTCCAACTTCTATTCACATTTCAACAAAAACTTGATGCTTGGCGCTAGAGGTATGAATCATTTCAGGCCTGACTATATGTACGTACTGTAGATCCATAACCGAATGGCTCAACATGTATATACTAATACTTTAATAATACGACAAATAAAACAGCTTGTTTCATATTCTTTATATTTAGTACTATTCTGACAGAATTTAGCATTATTATCACATTATTTGTTTCCCAGATGTTGTTATTGGTAACCATAATCATAGTCAATTTGTATGTACAAATGCAGCAGATGGGATCCAAATTTCAGTTGTTTTCTGGTCCCCCAGACCAGCGTTTGATTGCATTCCCCCTGTTTTTAAACCAAAGTTATGCCTTTGAGCACACACACACACACACACACACACACACAATGGTGGAAAAAGCAGAGGAATAATGTTGTTGGCGCATGGATCAGCGTCCATAACATGGACTGCTGTGTCACTTGGCAGGGTCGCAGCAAGAATTTACGATTATGATCCCCCGGTCCTGACATGCATCTAAAATGTCTTGTAGTCCGAACCCAGCATTAGAGGTTTCTGCGGCGCGACGTCCCCTCCCCCCACTCTTTGTTTCTGAGAGAGCTCGGCCATTATTATCGTTATTCACATGACCACCGTTTGACAGGAATGTTTTAAGGTCATTTTGAGCATTTGAACAAACGCTCCACGCTCATTATTCCTCTCTCCTGTCCACTCCAACGCGACTTGACGCGGGCCCACGCTGTCCGCCCACCTCCGCCTGAACCCTCTCCCGAATCCCGCGTGTTGTCACAGCTGCGTGAAGATCCTCGCGGTGGAAGGAAAACACGGCCCCGAGGATCAATATCCCTCCTGTTATTATTGCTGGTGTGGCTGGGGCCAGCAGGTGGCTGTCAGTCATGGACCACCTGAGGAGACCGCCGCCGCCGCCTCAGAGTGGGAGGGGTGGAAGAGGGAGGGTGGAGGCGGGGGCATTTTTACAGCATGGAGCCCCGGCGCCTAGGGTGCTGTGACCTTGATTAGAAGTGAGCAAACTGCATTTGATGAGGAAGACGAAGAGGAAGAAGTTCGAAGCCAACGTGATCTAGACGTCCTTACCCAGATAGCACACAGATGTGGGCAACTTCAGGCAATGACCTGGCACTGTAGGCATTCTACTGGTCCAGACAAAGCAGATGTGAACCTCCACTGCTCCATGTAGTAAATGCATTAAAGATTAGGCCCAAATATGACAAAAAATAGGGCCCAAATGTGGCAAGTTAGTGTAATGTGCAACAGCTTAAACAAAGACCCTTGAGGGGCGGAGTCAAAGTCTGTTCCTCATTTAAATTTCAGTAATTTCTATACCTGCCTATTCCTCATTAGGGTCACAGGGGTCAGCTGGAGCCAATCCCAGCACTTTACACAAGGATTCACCCCAGACAGGTACCAGCCTATCTTGAGACACACACACACACGATTCACTTAGCTAGAAGTGAGAGAACATGAACACAGAAAGATCCCAGACCAAGGACTTGAACCTGTGACCTTCTTTTGCTTCATGGTGCAAGGCAGCAGCACTATTGACTGCTCCAAATCTAAATGCTTTTTGGTAAAACATATTTTAAAACACACATTGAAAAAAAGCACTGCACAAAGTTCTCAAATCCTACGTTAACTAGCAATAGGAGTAAAAGGAGCGGGAAAGGAGGCGGGGCCAGACAGGTGGACGGCATCAGCAACCAATCAGCGGCCACGCTGATGTTGTTCAGGCTCATCCATACAAATGGAAGCGTCTACTTCCTGTTTCTTGTGAATTGAGAGCGTTATACGTTGTCAGGGTTTAGGTGATGCGTTGGGGCGACCTCTCGTTCTGCGGTAGGTGAATCACTCCAGGAGCAGGACTCAGACCTGCTGCTCATCTTGAGATACATGGGACACCTGTGGAGTAGGAAACACACCCACACATACACAAGCCCATTCATGCACAACAGCCACACATCTGCACTCACTCCATTCACTAAGTAGCCCACCTCTTTTTAAACATATTCGGGCCACTTGAGGCCGAAATGTGGCAAATTAGCATCTCAGCTTCTGTAGATATTCGACTAAACTTCCATATCATAGGAAGGTTCAATTGTTTTTTTGATGATAAATACTGTCCCATGCTTAAAAATGCACAATGGAGCTCCAGAGAGAAGCTTGAAAAGATGTTAAACCTATATTGAGATGATTTTAGGAAATTAACCCACTGGCAATTATAGTTGTCAAAGTCTTTGACTGTCATTTTCTATCCAAAATAATAATAAAAATTCTAAATGTTACTCAAACCGTTGTCCTGTCACATGACATCACTGACTTCCTTCCCTTTCTCCTGACAAACTCTACCTTAGTGGTAGAGACAAACTCTACCTTAGTGGTAGAGTTTGTCAGGTATTTTTGTGAGATATTTTTCTTTAAATGATTGTGATTTTCAATCCTCACGTGTTTATATCTATTTATATATTGTTTAATTCTTGAATTCTCTAGAATTAGCCCCCAAAAAACTATTTTGTACCTGTGGTACCTGGCGTACCTTGCATATATGTGCAAGCGGCAACTGTAGTTGCCAGTCATTAAAGTGCTATTGTCTTCAAAGCAAGTACAAAATGAAAACAATGGCTTGAATGTAACTTGTTAGGGATATTAGAACATAAAAAAAAATGCAGGACCTTCACTTGTCCTGCAGTCACATGTGTATCTTTCAAGCAACAGAGCAAATAATCAACCCGCGACTGAACCTATAGTCTGACATGGACGTGAATGAGTGCAATAACTGGGACAGATCACCTGATAGCTGGCTCGTGAAAACGTGCTCAAGAGTTCATTCCCTGTTTTGCTTGAGCTCTGCTTCCAGTCTCTGGTTACAGCTTTTGCTGCTTATACAGGTGCGAGGACGACAACATCCATCCGTCTGCGTCACTACAATGACTTTGAACTGAAAAACCGGCGAAAAACAGGAGAACTTTGCCCGGTTTGTGTTTGATTCAAAACAGGCGAGAATGGAGCTTCCTGCTGCATCCAGCTGGTCATGTTTTTTTTGTTTTTTTTTGTTGTTTTTTTGGCAGTAGTCCCTGGCTCTGGTCCCGCTCGCGAGGCCAGCCAGGCCGACTACTGGAGCGGCGCGGGGCTCCGTGACCCTGTGACCGTGGCGGCTCCTGGCCTCGAGACGGGAGCGCGAAGCGACAGACTCGCGGCGGCCCTCAACCATCAATTACGCGTGTCAGCCCCGTATCTGGGGCCAGCGGCGGGTTCTCCAATAAAACGGGCGAAACGGGTGAAAGATCTCCCACAGACGTGTTGCTGACATTAACGACGTAGTACGTCTTCTTTCCTGCCAGTGAGGTGGCCCTAACATTGGCACTCCAGCAATTCCAGGATGCAACAAATCCTGTTTTATATGTAATAAATTACAGCAAAACATAGTGGTGCACAGGAAAAAAAAAGTACATTTGCCCAAGTACAGTGAGCAAGTACGATTCTGAGGTACTTTATTTGATATTTCCCTCTAATGCTATTTATACTAAAATTGGCATTTCAGCAATTCCAGGATGCAACAAATCTTGTTTTATATGCAGTAAATTACAGTAGAGCACAGTGGTGCAAAGGGAAAAAAGAAAAAAAGGAAATTTGCCCAAGTACAGTGAGCAAGTGTGATTCTGAGGTACTTCATTTGAGCATTTCCCTCTAATGCTATTTATACGTCCACTTGACTGCATTCCGGATGAATATATTGTACTTTTTCACACAATATATCTATTGTGTCTAGTAACTTTTCGGATCAGTTAAAAAAAAACATTATTTCCTTTCCCTACCAGTTTTAAAATGCTGCATACATATATTTCAATGGATGAATGAGTATTAAAATTCAATTTGTATTTCATTGTAGTATTGCTACTTTTACTTAAGTAAATGTACACATTCCACCACTAGTTAAGGGTCAGCGACAAATCATGTTTTGCAAGATAAAAATGTCTAAACCTTTTTAAAATACAGTTCATTATAGTTTAATGTGTATTTTCTGATCATGTTATTTCTGTTAATTAAAAAATCCAATTTTATCAACAATTTTGTGCATTTTTTTTGACACAAAATGTCAAATAGTGTGACTGAAAAAAGAATGATACATTTTACATATTTAATATATGAAAATAACTGATAGCATTGCAGTGTTTTTAACTTTTTTAGAAAGTTAAAGGGTTACACCACATGGCATTTTTGGCATTCTCCCTTAAACATTATAAAAGCATCTCCATCCACAGTATTAATGCTTTTTACTGCAGGTAAAACAAAACTGGCAACATCTTCAGTTACTTGTCTGTTAAAACTCCACTGGCCTCAGTACACAGGCTGTGTGCTTTCCTCCTTGCCAGGATATTACCCAAAACAAACACACACACACACACACACACACACACCCCTGCCTGCACATCTGAGTTCTTTGCTCGAGGTTGTCGAGGTGAATATTTGCAGGGCTGCTGGTGTTGTGTGTGAGAAGTTTCCAGTTTATATCCTGTTCCAGTTACAGTTACATTAAGGACTTTAACACATGTGTGCACTTCAACTATCTAAAATAAACATTGGGGAAAGTAGTACCTCAAATCCTTACATAAGCACAATTATCAATACCAAAAAATGAAAAGTACTTATACTTAAAGTATTATCAGCTGAATTGACTAAAAGGTACTAAATAAAAGAATTTGTTTTGCAGATAATTGGGAATGATATAATCAATACATTTAAATTGTATTTGTTTTTATTTAAAGCATTTTAATTATTTTAGATTAGAGCTAGTTTGAATTAACCTTTATCAGCATAGTGCAAGTTAAACACTCATCTCTTAATGTGAAAATTGTACTTCAGTACAGTACTTGGGTAACAGTTACTTTCCACCACTGACAAACAGATGTTGCACGCACATGCAAGCTCTAACATGTGGGAAACATGCAATGTAGAGTTAGGGTCGAGTTTTTCCCACGTTTCCTCTCTGACACGTTAATGTAGTATCTGTGGAACTGGATCTTCCAGAACTACCAACAAATATCAATCATATGTGCTGTCTTGTGCTGAGATATGCGACTAAATCATCTCTTTATACCTAAAGTGGCCTCTGACTGCAGATCGGAGCGTTGTGTGAGTGTGTGAGCATCACCGTCGGTGTGGCCCTGCGTCCTTTATGAGAGGAGCAGGATCTCCACCTGAGGCTGAGCTGTCACCGTGCCAGGAAAAATAGCTATTTTATTATAGTATAGAATCGCTCTCTCCGGAGATGAGGAGAGTCTGCTGTACGTTATAGTCCAGAAGGAGCGTATGGTTGGGATGAAATATTACCTCGACTTGGCTTGCAGTCAAAGGAAAAGCGAGTGAAAAGCAAAGGCTAAAACAGGGGTCCGACTAGAGTCTGGACTCCGCTTTCTTGCCAGTGAACTGTCAGGCCCTTGTCCCTGTGGCTGGACCGCCACAGCCTCCACCGTGCAAACAGCATGGATTAAGACAGTTGGAGATAACGACAAAGGGGACACGTTGCCTCTGGTCCCCCAAACCCCCCCACGCAGCCGCACAATGACAGCGCACAATGGGATGGTGTGTTCTTTTTTTCGGCCACTCCGGATGTGTCATCTCACGCCGCCGCGCAGAACTTCCCAGCATTGTGTGTGGGCCTCTGCCATTGTGGTCAGGGCAATACTAATACCTTGCAGATATTTCACAGTGGGTGAGTCCTTTTTTAATGCCCAGGCGGCCTGGAGTTCCCTGGCTTGCAGGGTCAGGAAGCAGGGAGGCCCCGGGACAGAGTAGCCTGCCACGACTACAGCTGTTGGGGGGAGGGGGTCGGGAATGACCTGTGGAGCCTATCTTTGACTTTCTACTATGTTTGGAAGAGTTGTGGAAACATCTTGTGAGCACTCGTGCATTCCCTTTCTATCCTAGAAGCTCTGTCCAAACTAAAATGTATATCTGTCTACACACAAGCTGCAGCTTCCTTTCAAAACAGGATTTGTTCATTCACTTTGTTTTATTGAGTGTTAATCATCATAAGCCATGTTTAATTTCTTTAATATAGTGCATTCTTTGAATCAACAAGAATAATAAGTTGTGAAATATACATTAATCATCATAAATCATACATTTTACACAAAGGTGTTCCACAAGGACTCATTTTAGGCCCACTTCTGAAACAGATAGTGTTATATATTATACATGTTATGAATAATATGTATTGCATTCCTGTATTGTATATCATTCATTAAAGAACCTATGGCCTTTTTTGATTTTAATGCTGATTGAAATCCTGGTCTTTTGGACCAGGCATTCACATGAGCGCCTGTCTTTGGGGCGTACAAAGCCAAAACACAAACAGTGCATATGCAGATGTGATATTTGTTTTGTCCACCTAGTCTTGTCGGCTGAGACCAGACCAGACAGGAACTGAAAGGGTTGACAGAGGAACTAGCTGAGTGAGAGCAGTCAGAGGGAACATTGCCCTTGGGCCTATGAAAGTGCATTTTTTTCCAATGCCATGGAGATTTCTTTTTTCTAATGAGCTGTGTCTCTGGGCTATCAAGTGCTGCCAAAATGCAGAGGGGAGCTGTTGCTTTGGATAATTGAACCATGGACAAATTTTGGGGCCTAAAGACTTGAGATGTAGCTGGTAGTGGGAACCTCGATCCAGAAATGTTTGTGCATTGAAATTAGGTATTAGAGATGCAGAATTAGATTGTTTGTTTGGAAGTATTAGCACTACTTTACTTGACATGGGGATATTGTTTCATTTTATTGTTTAACATGGGACGATTCTGCAGCACAGTCCAGTCCCAACTCAGTGTTAATGCAGAGTTTTAAGGTAAAAATGGGGTCAGAGTATTAAATAGGCAGTGGCAGAAGAAGTACTCAGATACTTTATTTAAGTAAAAGTACCCATATAGCAATCTAAAAATACTTTTCAGTGAAGTACAAGTATTATGAGCTTGATGTAAATAAAATATTATAATAAAAGTGCAGATATCATACTGATATAATTCAGACTCCACCCTCCCTACACCCCCCTCAGCTCTATGAAGGCTTTTAAACAGTTCCTACTGCTGCTGCTTCACATTAAAGATTAAACAGTAAAACCAAGACATGTTTTTCATCAGTGGATAAGTTAGAGTAATAGTACTGGAAATTATTATTGACTTATTTTTACAACAACATAAGTTTTTATACGTCTGCACTGTAAAGATAAATTCACCAGCCATTTTATTGTTGTATTTTTGACAATAAACTATATCTGGGGCCCGTTTCACCACATTTACAAGACTTGGATGATATC
The DNA here is from genome assembly GCA_036785175.1 of Eupleurogrammus muticus. Lineage (NCBI taxonomy): Eukaryota > Metazoa > Chordata > Actinopteri > Scombriformes > Trichiuridae > Eupleurogrammus > Eupleurogrammus muticus. The sequence goes on from JAYKQN010000001.1 coordinate 29,901,945, forward strand.
CAACTTGTAATATCTACATGCTGATTCAGGCATTTTTTTTTTAAATTCATGTTTCAAGTATACATTAAAGGCTGCTTCATATGCTGGTCACTTTTTTTTAATTTCTCCCTTTGCAGCAACAAATACAACATTCTTAACAACATTAATAACAAGTAACTGTAGGAATATGTCTATGTTTAGCAAGTACCTCTGCGTATAAACAACATCATTTTACGCCTAGACATAAATAAGTTACTGAAAACATTTGAAGTGACAATTCAGTTACAGAATCTATATGCTACCCTCGATGGTCCCATGCACACCAACATGGGTATTTTTGAAACTGTGTGTTTCTTTGCATGGTTTCGGCCTTACATACACAAACATAACGGCCGTCATCCAAAAAGTTGCATTGTTGCTATCTCCAGGACTAGTACTTCGAGTTAGGGTACCTCTTCCAAGCCAATCTCTGCAGCTGTCTGATCAACTCTTGTTGTTGGCGGGATTAGGCGGGGATCATAAAATTTGTATTTAAAAATACCTGTATTTGTGTGGACTGGGCCTGTTTCTCTGTTCCAGGTTCCTGTGCCCTAACCCCTTCCCTGTCTATGTGCACCTGATCCCTGATTGTGTCTCCTGCACCTGTGTTTGTTCAGTGCCAATCTGTCCTCTGTATAATCCCCTTTGTGTCTTGCCTCATTGTCAGTCCATTGTAGATCATGTTCCAGCATTCTTACCACAGTCACAGTCGTAGCCTTCTTGGATTTTTGCCTGTTTTTTCGGCCTTGCTTTTTACCCCTGTTTTTAGACACCTGTGATTAGATTGACTGCCTTCTACCGACATTTACCAACCTTCAATTCTCATAAACTTTGTTCAATGATTCCAAATGACTGGAGTTACCACCCTGTGTTAAGAATTTGACATCCACTTCATCTCAAAGGTGTAGCTTCTCTCAAGATTCTACAACTGAGGCGTTTAGGGGACGGTCAATGTTCTCTCTAGGTATAAAGAAATTACCATTCTGAATAGACACCTTCATATAAAGGCAATATAAAATCTGCCTTCCCTTATATTGTAAATGTTAATGAATTGAATTTCTACACCTGTTACCATTGTGTGGGGCGACATGTGACATATGGCCCATCAGGGACAAGGAGGGAAATAAGTGCTTGACTTTATTGTTTTTGACTGACAATTTCTAATATAATGGTTTACCTATGCATTTGTACCTTTGGTCAAATAAATATAATCAAATCATATTTATGATCTATGAATACCATGTAAGAGAATTGTAGGGCTCTGTGTAACTAATTTAATATAATTTTATGAACCCCGAAGTATGTATATGTTACTTTTTTGTTATCAGTTTTTAATTGTTTCGTGGCATCCTCGTATTGTGCAGCCCTAATTACAATTGAAAGATGCCCAATATCAACCAAACAGCATATGTTTTTCTGATGTTGCATGAAAACAATTACTCCCAATCATGTTCTTCCCTTGCAGGAGGAGGTAAAATAGAGTTGAAAAACCCCACGGCCTTGACGAGAACCTGCACATTTTCTGTTTTGAAAACAGTCAGGATGGTAGGAAATGCTGCGAGGGAGCTGTATGTAACACAACACTGGAGCAGAAGAGCCCAATTTTCTTCAGCCCACGGCATTTAGCATGACACATGATCCATGAACAATGCTTGGGTAAACGTATACAGCTCAAAGAGCTCAGCTGTGCGATGTTAGCTGGGCCCTGCGGGTCATACCATTGGTAAGTGGAATGGAATCCTTATACAGTAGTTACAGTATCCTGTCGGAAATAAAAGGAAGAAAGGGAGCACGATCTGTCCTCTAAACCACCACCAGACAGAAGCGCTGACAAGTGATGAATGTGAGAACTAAAAGGTTACTCCCTTTCATTCACTTTCCCGAGTCTTCTAGAGCGACGGTAGGAGTTTAAAGGTGCTTTTAATCTGCATTTCATGAGTTATGTTCTTTTTAACAGGCAGACAAGTGAGGCCAAAAAGGATTCAGGGTCCTTATTCCGATTAGTTTCTGTCTACCGCCAATCCTCTATAAAAGGGAAGTGCGGTTCCGTGTCCGAGAGCGTTGAGACGATAAAAAAAAAAAAAAAAAGTGGAACTTAACAGCTGTTTCAACCATGCACAGAAGTGCAAATGCAAGTTTTATATGTTAAAGACAGGCCCCGGAGATGAAAGCCTCCTTTCATGATTCTTGTGTGCATATAAATGGCCACTAGCAGCAGACTGGAACTCAGGGGAGGTAGGGTCCAGGTGGCCTCGGCTGGCACGGCACGCAGTGGCTTGCCAACACCAGTTGTTGTTGATTGTGTTCGTCTCGTGTGCGGAAACTTCATACGGTTCCGCCGCCAGAATGGAAAGTCCTAATTGCAATGATTTGAGAAAAGCCAGAAAAGTTTGGCCTCAGTTAAAAAATAAAATAAATAAAACAAAGCTCCGAGAAGCACTTGCATCATTACAAACGCTCTCCTCGCTGAAGAATATTCTCCCTTACATGTGGTTTCGAGCGTTTGAAGCTAAAAAAAAAAAAAAAAAGCTACTCCGGAGGAGGCGGAATTCTGTTGTCGTGCGTTCTGCAGCTTTGCTCCGGCTCCCCGAGTTCAAAGTGGAGCGCTCCCAGACTTTATCTCCTTCATGCCACGAGGGACCTCATTTATGACACTGTAAAAGCCTGCAGGGCCCGATTTCAACCGACGAACACCCCATTCAGATTTTCAAAGGGTGGAAAAAAAAAAACCCTAACTATTCCTGCAATTTCATACTCCAGCCGAAGCTCCAATACGCCAACTTCTGTATATTACTTGGCACAAATTTCAATCCTAGCCACATCTGCACATACACACACACACACCTACAGTCACCCCTCTGATCTGGTGGAAAGAGTCGTGGGGAACACGTGAAGTGCCGTGTTATACAAGCGGCTTAATGCATTCATAAGTATAACAGTATGGAGCAGGCTGGATGGCAGGCCGGGCCGTTTGATGTGTGACAAGCAGCGTTGGCCAACGTCGAGCATATTTCCCTGCTGAACGCATCTCTGTGGCAGCGAGCTGTCAGCGCCCACTCAAGACCTCACTGTCGTCCCTCTCTCTATGTTCATGATATTGTTGTATCGATTTTATTTAGATACCTGTATCTACCAGAGGAGATTGGCTCAATTTGGAATGAATGAAAAATATTCAGGCCTTATTATAGAAAGTTAATACAATAGACCAAATCTACATTAGTAGACCATTGCAGCCACTTATGCTGCTTTCAATTGCACTCGGAACTCGGATAAATCTCCCCTCTAAATCAGAAAGGTGCAATAGAACAGCAGGATTCCCTTCACTGCTGCGTTAAACAGCTTCAGTTCTCATACTTCCAGCATGTGGAGTTTCTCTTTCTCTCTTTCTCCACTAGTTAATCTTTTTGTCTGTCTTACCTTTAAGGGAAAAGGTCAGTTGCAGAACCTGAAAGACACACAGACATCTAGAAAATCATTACTTTTTTAGCTTATATAGTGGACTCTAGTTGCTCTACTCCGTGGGATATAATATAAAGGTTCAGAAACTACAGTTCCACAACATCCTCAAAAAGAAGTCCTGCTGCAAGCTGTTTATGTGCTGAATGAAGTGAAAGCAGGGAGCTCTGAGACACGGTTCCTGTTGACCCGGGTCCCTTGGCACAGTTTAAGGAGCCGACAGTTTCTAACTTGGGGTTTTAAGATGGACAGTGATTTAAAATTGGATCGACAAATTAGCGCCGCGGTGGAGTCCGGCTCCTTTTTATTTAAGGCGACTGGCGAAAAGTGGAGCCAATTCTTGCAGGGCAGCACTTCAGAGCAGTAATTCATGCCTTCATTACATCCCGGCTGGATTACTGCGATGCACTTCGTCTCGGAGGCGGACGGCCTTCCCTCACACGTCTCCAGCTGCTCCAGAAAGCCGCTGCCACGACTTTTAACTAGAGCACGACAGAGGCAGCAAATTAAACTTATTCAGGCTTCTCTGTGCACTTTACTGTTCATTTTACGATTATTTTATTTAGTCCTATGAGATCTTGCGCTTGTGTTTTTTCTTTTGTTTCTGATTATTTTTGTACAGCGCTGTTTCTTCAAGTTCCCCCTTAAATAAAGATGAGGTGAACTCTGACTCCTCCCTGGTATGTAAACATACTTCCTTCTTTTTTGTTTTTATTATTATTATTCTTATTCAAATTTGACATATTTGCTTTTCATTTCCTGCCCGTCAGGGAAAAATGACAACATCTGGAAAAGATATCATCCGCTTCCTTCCAGTTTTGTCACATAGTTACTGTAACCATGGCAACAGGAGTCTCGCAGCAGTTCGGCGGGAGGAGTTGAGATTCTGCTGAGAGGCAGCGGAGTAAAAAGCTGTAGATATAGCATGCAAACATGGCTCATCGCAAGAAAAAAAAAAGGAAACTGGGCTTTATGTCTTGTCACTTGCGAGTAGAGAGCTATGAAATTCAAATGAGACATGTGTGTGTGTGTGTGTGTGTGTGTGTGTGTGTGTGTGTGTGTGTGTGTGTGTGTTCTCGCGCCGTCATCACAGCAAATGAAAGCCTGGTCACATCTCTCCCTGACAGCCATCTTAAATCCACTCGCTGGCTCTCACGGGACCAGTTTTTCTGCATACTCAATATGCTCACAGCTCCTTCAGCCCACACGGTCGCCATGGCAACCGTGGACCACCTCTGGCTTCTAGTGTATCTGTCAGCCAATACAGCAACCCCCCACCCCCCTCTACACACACACACACACAAACACACACGCAAACACACACTGCCTGCTCCCGCTTCTTTTGTACCATGACGGCGTGCTTCGGCGTCAGCTTATGCTTTTTTTTTTTTTTTATAGGATCGAGAGAGATTTGAGGCGGTTTTGAATACTACCAATTGAGTCATTTGTGAACTGGTCTTTACTCCACCATCTCCATCTCCTCCACCACACACACACACATGCATGCAGCAGAGCGCTGAGATGGCAGTGCAGAGCTTCCTGTTTGCTCTCCGTCTGAAGAGGGCAGCGTTGAGCCTCCTTCTCCTCCGGCGGGTGCCGTCGACTCCTCTCTCGCCGCACACGCAAAAAAACAACAGCACACACACGCAAACCTGCTGTGTCACAACCCACGCTATGAATGCAGGACCACCCATCCAGCACTAAAAAGTCCCTGGCTGGGATTTAAACCCTACTGACCCCCGCCCCCCCACCTGTCAAATCACCTACAGAAACACACCAAAAAAATGTATTGTGTGTGTGTGTGCATGTGTGTGTGTGTGTGTGTGTTGGTATGCATGCATGCGAGAAAAGGAAGGAAAGTGGAGGAGTGGGACAGAGAGCAGCTGAGAGGAGAAGCTCTCTCTCATCACTGAGTAATGTTTTGCACCAGCTTTCCTTTTTTTTCTTTTCCTTCTGAAGCAGCATTCAGCCGTTCAGCCGCGCCAAATGCGTCTTTTCTCTCCTCCGCCTCTCCTCTTTTGCCCGAAGAGCTCTCTCTTTTGTCGCCTCTAAACCCCCCCCCCCACCCACCCACCCTCCCACCCGCCCGCACATCTGAAGTCCCCCCTTCACCCGCGACCCCACCCGTCTAAACCCCTTCTGAAGTCCCCACACTTCATCTAAAAAGGCAGCGCAAGGAGTGGAGGGGGAGGAGGAGGAGGAGAGTGTGTGTGTGTTGGTGTGTTGGGGGGGGAGGGGCGTAGTACTGTTGTAATCTGCAATTGTTACAGTCTGGAGCCTTGCTATGCTGTCACCATCCCGAATTGATTTAACCATCAATGGCAGCGTCCATTTAAGGGGCTGCCGTGGCTGCCCAAAATGCAGCTGAATGCGCAATGAGCCGCCCTTTTGCTCCCTTTCCCACCATCGGGTATCAAAGGCTATTGTGTCCAGAGAAAGTAGAAGGGGTCACCCATCTACCCCCCCCCCCCCCCACCCCCCGCGGGTCAACGCACGAGCTCTGGCAGGAGGAAGGGGGGGGGGGGGGGTGGAAAATGAAACAGAGGTATAGAGAGGAGCAGCGAGGAGGACGTCTCCAAGCACAAAACCGGAGACAGAGTAATTCCAGTTGTACTCCGATAAGAACGTTGATGTTGATGGAGCCATTTATTACAGCACAATGAAAATATTTGGAATCCGAAGCTATCTCTGCAATAGACGTCCCTGTTTATTAATCATAGTCATATTTCTAATATAAATATAGTTTCCTACACAATACGGTTTTATTTTTGGCACCGTTTTACTAGGATTATGGAACATTTTTGTGAAATCCAGAGTATAGACCTGGCCAAGGACGGACCCGTTCAATTTTGGGGTGAATTTATTCCAGTTATGAAAAAAAACGGATTGTTTCAGTGTTGTAGTGGCTGATAGTGGCTCTTGATCAGCAACCGATCTTCATACTGGACAAAACTGATTTAGTGCTGTTGTATATGATAGTGGCTCCTGCTGGTCAACTGAATGTTAAAAAAGGGGTGTAGAAACTTGTCCATAAACTGATCATCATCATTTTGAAGAAACGCAAAATAAAGTGTGCAGCCTTTCTTAGAGGGGAGGGGCTGTGGAGGGGGGAAGGGATGCTTGAGACAGGAGACTGCTTTAACAAGATTATCGTTACTGCCATGTGTCCGATGTCCGCGGTGTTCATGGAGAAACCGGTCTAAACGGGTATCAGTGCAGTGTACTGAAAAACACTCTCCTGATAAATAACTACTACAGCTACCAATCAGAGTCATTTAAATCCCTACAGACCTCTGCACTCCCTGCAATACCACTCCACGCCATGACCACCAGACAGCTGGGTTAGGGTTATCCCATGAAGGTAAAATGCTTTGGAACAATGAATTACATTGCAATGACAATTTAAGACAATGTTTGTCTGTTCCGCTAATATCTCTCTGACTGTTTGTCAGATCAACCTCTAATTTTTTATATTGCTTGCACATGGCACAATGATATGTATCTGTTTGAGTTTTTTGGAACAAATCAAAACATCATTATTATCAATAATGTCATTAAAAGTTAAAACCCTGAGGTGCACTGCGGTGGTGTAGGGATATAGAACCTGCCTCTTAAGCAGCAGACCTGGGTTTGAGTCCCAGCTGAATCATTCCTTTGCTGCAAGTTTCTCCCATCACTTGCTAATTGGTGCCTGTATACATATCTATTTTACAAAAAAAAAATCTTTTACAAAAAAAAGTTAAAATCCCATAGACACTACCACACTAAGGTCGGGGTCACCCAGACACGTATGTTTTCCATGAAAGGTCACATTCTAATGCAATTAACAAACACAATGTTTTCAATAGAACACTGGAGAAGTGGGCCTCTATACACCTATGGAGATATTGCATTCACCACATTAACAATAAATAGAGTGTCCCAGCACTATCACCTAACAGAAAAGAATCTGGACATCAACTGATTTAATTATAAACACATATAACAATAACATGTCCAGGTTGTTACACTTTACAGGAAAAAGTACAAAGGAAGACATTTATCATAAATTTAGTTTTACTTAGCCTATCATATGTAAATTATATATATAGCTTTGGTTATCCACATCCCACTACCTTCCTTGTAATACAGACCCCTGCTCTTTATGCAAAGTGGCATGAGATAACTTTAATTTCCATAATAGCTAATATATAAATAAAACTGACCTGACTTGACTTGACTCCATCTATCCATCTCTTTTTTTTTTTTTTAACCCCTCTATGATTTTCATGTGCCTTCTTAGGAATAAAGTAATCAAGAAAAAACAAAATGAATTTAATGAGGATCACATAACCCCATCCAGATCTGGATTATGTGCCAACTTCAAGTGGCTCCGATTCCAGCCTGTTTATTGTTACCAAACTGCAGAACAACTGGGATCTCCAGTCTTGTTTTTTTTGTTTTTATTTTGCTGGAGCAAACTGAGTCCAGGAGTGAATATGAACATTCTGTCCCCAGTAGCGCTGGTAAAGCTGGTAAATACAGTAAATAAGAGACCAGTGTGGTCTCTGCTGCTTGGTGCTCAGAGAAAGGAGGAGGAATTTGAATAATGCGATTAGGGATGAGGTAATACTACGTTAGGTCCACTGATGCAAAGTCCAGGATTAACACAGATGTGTTTTCTCTTTTCCTGAGTAGCTGTGAGAAGAAAAAAAGCTGACACGCTTTTTGTGTTCAGAGCGGATATGTTAAAATGCTTAAAATCCAAGTTCTCACAGCTCTATCTCCAATGGAAACTGTTGACACTACGGATTATCCGGACTAATGTGTTCATATTTCATTTAAACCATAATTACAAAGCAGCCTAGCGGGAAAACAACTACTGCTTTACAATAGGATTATGAACTATTAAATATGTATAAATCAAATGTTTCATCATGTTATTACTTTAAATATAGGTTTATATAGAATATTCCATGTACAATAATTTCAGATCATTTGTATTGGCAGTTTCAGTACATTTTTATAGGCTATTTACCTGTTTTTATAGCTGAAATACTCTTATTTGTAATTAAAAGGCTAAACAATACACAAGATTTAATGTAAAATTAAATCTATGAACTGTTTTGTGATTATGGAAAATAACTGTTTTTTATGAGATGGTTATTTTCTAGTTTTTTTACTTCACAGAATTTTATAGGTGCCACAGCTGCCAGAATATAAAAACGCTGTATATTATAAATAAGTGAGATAAGATCATTAAGACAACCAGTGTACTAAAATGAAACTGCTGTAATGAGCTTAATAAAAGGATCATTTAAAGGCGTCTGGTTGGCAAAACCCTCTGAAATTAGCCGTTTTATGTAGAAATGAAGTGCGGCTTCAAAAACGTTATCAATTTGCCATCTGCAACAGCGTGTTGTTATTGTCGCAGTGACGGTAATTACATCAACAAGCGGGGTTTCCTGGCACGCCGGCGTGATCCGACACTTCAGCGATCTGCGTGCGTGCCAGCCGGCGGGAATCCTTAGCCGTCCAATCAGATCACTCCGTGGGGGTGGCGGGCTCACGGGCCGGAGGTGACTCAAATCCGGCGAGCGACAGTGCCGGGTCCGGGTTCTCGGGAATGTTCCAATTAGCCAAACAAGCGGCATTCAGCGAAGGTTCATGGCGGGCTAAATGGGAGGCTCATTATTCTGCTCTGAGAGCCGGGCCCGCAGACGTCTATTCGCAGAAGCTATTTTTCACTCCGCGACAAGTTTCAGGTTCATGCGCGGGGGGCTGTTACTCTATCTGTTAATTGTCCAGGAAACGCTCTATTGGAGAAAAACTTGAGATAGGAGTGTTGAAGTCTTAAATGGAGCAGAGGGAAAGGGGAGAATCCATCTACCTCAAAAAAAAAAAAAAAACAGCCCGGGGCGACAGCAGTTATGCATATAGGATATCTCCGGGCTGGTTCATGTGCCAGAATACAGATGAGGCTGCCTTTCACGTTTCTGCTCCTCCACAAAGACTGTATCACTCCCTTGTCACCCAGGAAAAAAAAAAAAAAAAAAAGGGCCGCCGCGCTCGCTCCCTTTTATTTCAGTTTTTTTTTTTCGCTCCTGCATGTTTCCATAGTAACCCAAATGCTATTCAACCCCTCTTTGCGGGGCAAAGTGGTCCTCGCAGGTGGCTGCTCTAAAAGCGAAGAATGCCACAAACGCAGCCCCTTCAGGAAACAACTGTCGAGCGGGTCCCGCTTAAGATGCCACGTTCTCCCCATCACTGGGATTATTGGGATAAACAGGCTTTTAATGGAGCCGCCATATATAAGTGGAGGTGCAGAGGTTTTAAGGTTGGTTAAAAAACAGATGAGCTTTATTTAAGGCTTTACTTAGTGACCCATTTAATTTCAGCTCAGTAAAACGGCGATGAGGGAGGGCAGCGATGGAGTAATACGACTGATGTAACATGAGTGTGTTTTCTATGGCGGTTGTCGCTGAGTAACCAGTTGCCTAGGCAACCCTCTCCTTCACATTTCCTCACCACCGCAATTCCCCAGATGCTCTCTCTCTGTTTCTGTCTTCCTTGGCAATGTGTGATCCACATTACGGGAAGAAGATATTAAAGTGTCCTTATCAAGGCTTCAGATAACATAATCCCGTTCCAACAAATAAAAAAAAATCGACGCGGGTCCTGTGTCATCGTCAGCCATATGTTCCCAAGTGGCGCTTTGGGGGACTCGCCGCCGTGTTGTCACTGACTTTGCTGCTGATGGCTCCGCTCAGTCAAATAAGACCTGAGGTGCTGGGTTTATGGAGAAAAATCCCCGAGAAAGGTATTGGCACTGTTTGCTATGCGACGTGTGCAACAGAAGTTGTTCAAATGAGGGGATGGAGACTTTTTAAATGGCAGAATTTGTCCATTGAATCAATATGAATAATACATTATACGTCCGGGGGCCAAACTGTGCATGAAACCCTGCAAAAAATGGACTAATGCCACTTTCCATTGAGCTCCACTATAAATCACTGGGTGGTAATAATGTGCAGACCAGTACACGACCTAACAGACCATGCTCACTTTATTTCTGCAAGCTGGAAAAAAGGATAATGAACTTTAATTTCAAACTATCTTGAATAAGTATTTTTTTTCACAATGCTTTATAACACTTAAAAAAATGATTTTTCATATGAATGAACATATTAAGTTGAATTGTGTTTTGTAATATGTTGAAGTGACTGATTGTTTATAGATTGTTAAAAAAAGATATAGGTTTTAAAGTAAATGGGGTCATGCTGATCCAACCCAATATGCATTACAACAAATTAACAAAAGAGACAACAACTTCAACTTCACAAATGTGCAATAATCTGTTGCATTAAAATAATATTGAATTTAATGTGCATGTCAGCTGCCATCTTTCTTCCTCACTCAGCCCTGACTGGACTGAGTTGTCATATAAGTAAATTTAAACTAAATCTATCAGAAGCATGAGTAGCAACATGAATTATCTAACAGTCTGTCTCAGATTGTCTGTCCCTACAGTTTTGTGTGGATATTTTGTATATAACATTATTATATTTGATGAAATGCCTTTTTTTAATTCACTTTTTCTTATTTTTGTTTTTCTTTTAATAATGGGAATTATTTAAAATGCATTTTGAAAACCACCATGGACTGCAACCTGTTCTAAGCATTGCTTTCAATACATAGTTTCTTATTCATTATTCTGTATTATTATGGAGTCCCGTCAGTTTGTGACCAATTAACAGCTTGTTAAAATGCCATAATATGAAAGCTGTAGCTAAATTCTGTCCCTTTATTGCATTAAATTCTTGCTACTATGGTAGGAAATGTCAGTTTTTGTTTTTTTAGAAAAAAGTAGGTAGCCTCTAAAAACATTACATTAAGGATGATATCCTATATCTGTTAACAAATATCATGAATACCACTCCAATGATCTACTACATCTCATTCCTCTGTGATAAAATAGTAATAAAATCACAGCAGCGGTTTACACTGTTGCACTAAGTGACATGTTTCTTTATTATGAGGACGCTGCCCACACATCATAGATTTTGTGAAAACTTAATAAAAAAAGCAATATTTATCGGTTCATCTCATCAGGCCTTTTTCACAGAGGTCATTCTGACATGTGCGAAACATTCGATCTGAACCGATTACTGAAACAATCATAAATTACATTGAATCACACGCCTTTCCGAATAATATCACCTTCCCTTTTTCGACAATGTCAAGTCTCTGTTGTGAAATGATTGCTAGGATGAAACATGGCGATGTTCTCACATGCTCTGTATATATAATTTTTCAGCCACGTGCCGTGAATAAATAAATAAATGAATGAGAAACGGACAAAACGTTCTCAGAAAAACACAAACGTCAACTGCCGTTGTTAAACAGTGGATGCCTTCATGCATCAATATTTGACAATTCAGTAAAAAAAATGAACAGGATGAGATGAGAACACAGAGGCGCAATTCTCTTTCCTGATGTTTTATACATTTCAAAATATGCCCGTGATGACGCACATGTCACTGTTTGATGATAAATGACAAGCTTTGTGTATCTGAACCAGTTCCACAGTTGTCGTACGCCACAAAGTGGGCGCAGCCATTTCTGTGTTTGGGACGGCGGTGCCGCACGCATATTACTCTGCGTGTTTGTGTGTGTGGCTGCGGTCTAAGAAAAAGAATGTGCCGCTTGTTGTACACACACACGCACACACGCACACACACACACGCACACACACACAGTATGTGTGATATGTCTTCTTTATGTTGTGGTGTCATTAAGAGCGAGGATCACAAGAGAACGCTTCATCGCTGCAGACGAGTATGTCTGTGCCCTCGAAACAAGCTTCCTTGTTCCTGGCCTGACTCGGGTCTCCGTGTTTCCTGGATCCGCGTGTCTGTTGAACGCGGGGGAGTGGGGCGCAAAGGGGAGGACATGCTGGAGAGAAGGCGCGAATCACGTGAATCACACCAGCCTCTATCCAAGGTCAGCGATGATGCTGTCAAAATGATAGAGGGCATCATGTTTTACTGTAGTGCTGTTAAAAAGTCTATCAAGTTAATTACATGCTTTGTGATGAATTCAATTTGATTAATCTCATATATCGATATTTCCCCTTTTAAACAGACATGATAAACTTTAAAGATCTCTTTTTTCCCAAATATTCATGTCATTTTTTTCATTGTTTATGTGCAATACTAACTATAACAATCAAAAATATAACTATTTGTGTTTAAATTACCCAAGTAATTCCAGTTCATCTGGATTCTCTGCTATTCCCATCATGTGTGGCAAAATATTTTTGGTGTTTTTTTATCCCCTTGTTTTTAGTATTGGATTTCTCAGACCAAACTTTTACTTTAACCACCCGTCTTGCTAGGATCACCATAATTCAGTCTTTTTTGTTTTTTAAGCACTCCAGTACAATAACATGTAACTGTCTATGGTAAGCCTATGCAATGGCAAAAGGCACGCAGACCTGGAGAGCTTTGTGTTCACATTGCAAATTAGTATAATTTTTTATCATTAATGCACTGAAGGAAAACAAAATGCAATGCAAAGAGATAATTGTGATGCATTATGTTACATGAATCATCTCCCATACATGGCTTATTGTTATGAGGAAACATTATTCACTTCCTATGTATGGCCTATTGGTATGAGAAAAGATGGTATTAATCACTTTGCACATTTATATACTGACCATTTATTGTACTGAATGCAATCACACATGTGCACTGGCTTCAAATCTGAATATGTTACCTTAAACTGTAAAAAATAAACTCATAAGAAGGTTAAGAAATAAGGGTCTGAAAGAGGCAGGAACTAAAAAATAAGAAAGCCTAAGGAAAAATAAGGAAATATTGGTGAAAACTTATAAAAGGCAATATAAAAAATATAGGGCCATGTAGAAGAGACAAAGACATTCCTGAGGGATGAGATAGGGATTTTACATACGAGTATTAACCCATGTAATAGCGATGTAAAGGAATTATACTGGTGTAATTGGTTAATATATAGAGGATGGATAAAAAGATGTGAGGTATAGGATGAATTATTAGTGTGGTAATAATAATATTGGTATAAAAGATGGTGCACAAGCTCTTAAACCTTCAGATAGCTTGTGATTGACCCTTTGGCCTCTGGTCAGTGTTTCCCACTTTTTTCCTGCCATTAAAGTCCACTTTGTGCTCTGCTCAGAACTCTGTCTTTTCCTCTTTCAAGTTCTTTCCTGAATTAAACCCTCAACAGGAATCTCTTCATACTTAAACTCATATACTTTTTCCTTAAACAAACAGACAAAGCTTATTGCAACATGGACTTATGTGAAAAAAAAATTGTAAAGCTGAAGCTATATAAAATATATATATATATATATATATATATATATATATATATATATATATATATATACAAAGACCCTGGAGACCTGATGAATGCTTCTTTAAACTGATTTGACTTTCTCATCTTGCCAACAATGATTTGTCACTGACCCTTATATAATAACAATGAGGATATTGTAGGAAATCCAATTTGCAAAACCAGTGAACAGTTTGCAGGAAAGTGAAATATAAATGTTAACTCGAGCAACACTACTCAAAAACATAGGGTATTGCTATTGCAGAAACTCTGTATAAATGGCATTTTTGGGACTGGTGAAGCACAGGTTAATGCACTGGAATGAAGCATGTTAGCAAAAAAGAAAAAAAAAAAAAACGTGCGCTGGAGTCTGCCAGCTTTCTCTCTGCTGTGACTGGTGTGATAAGTGGAGAAGTTGTTTTCTTCCTGATGATCCTGTGGAAACTCACAGCACCCCTCTGAGCCCTGTTTTGATTATAGCAGCACCGGCCGCTCCTCGGGAGCCAGGCACCAAAGCGAACTTCTGATTAATTTATTCTGCTTTTGGAACCATTCCCGACACATCTTTCACTGAACAGGCAAAAGAATTACCCTCGGGCCTTCAGATCAATGGGGGGAACCCCGTGAAAAAAACAAGTTATTTTCTATCTGTTTTCTTCCCTTTCTTCTCCACAAGTGAAGCTTGAAATCAAAGCTTTTTATTAAAACATTGCACAAGTTTAACTTCTAACCATTATGTCAACCACTAATACTTCTTTGATTTGAATAGACAGTTTCCTGCTGGCTGATAACTCCATGATTACATCGTCATGATAGTATTTGGCACCAGGTGACGGGACTGTTTCTGTTTGGGAATGGCAGGAAGTCATAACTTGGGCCAGATTCGATGGAGTTTCTTTTTCTTTTGCCTGTTTTTCAGCTGTGGGCATTCTTTCATTTGTTTGTTTGTTTATTATGCAATACAAGTTACCAAACTGAAGACAATCGCCCTACCCACCCTGCCACCCACACACAACCACAAACAATAGGGAGAACTAGGCTGGAACTGAACAAAAGACGCAAAGAGTAAAAACAGCATTGACAATGTTGGCACGGGTCAGGACAGCTGGGTCAGGGCGGATTTAGAGATTTTTTTTTTTTTTTATTTTAATTTTTGATTCGTCTTTTTTTCTCTCGGTTTGACGCATTTTGAACAAAACACTTCTGTATTTATCAAAGAGTTGCAGTCACCCCTCATAGACTAAGCATTCAAGAGAGTGTAGCTGACATCATGAATTTCCTGGGCTACCTTAACCCTGTCCCCTTACTTCCATGTCTTTAATTTGCTTAGATCGATATATATAAGCCTTCTTGATAATCTCCATGTATCCTGTTTCCTCTCTCTGGTCCCTGGTGTGACGAGTTGTGACGCGCCTATAGGCAATGCTTTGGTGAGTGTATTTCAGCTTCTAAGCTGAAGTGTAAAGGCAATGGCACGTGTCCCTTTGCTCACAATAACACTCATGAACCAGTCTCTAAATGCTCTGCTCAACTAGAGACTAACAACATAGTATATTCATAAAAAACCTGCATTGCAGAAACAATACAGTCTATGAAGAAGTTGTTTCACTATGGAGGAGATACAACATAATGGGTGTAGGTTTGCTAGGAGCTTTCTTGCATTTAGAAATCTCCAGGATTGGTAAGTGGGAAGATCGTCTATCATGGCGAGACTAGCTCATGATATACTTCGATCCTGCTTTACATTGTCCAATGCTTCACACATGTGGCGCTTGCACAATAATGAGACATCAAATTTATGTAAATGGAAACAATGTGATGCTCCGGTCTAATCATGCATTGTGTTGCAGCACTACCAGATAAATTCCATGCCGTCCTACATAGACAAGAATACGGAAGCTTCAAACCATGGATTATTAGGACCTTGAACAAATGGATGATGTCACACACTGGGGTCACGTTGGCTGATGGCAGCCCATAAACAGTGATCAGAGTGAATCAATGAATCCCTGTGGCAAATGAAAGGAGACATAGGCCCACTAATAATAGTTAAATGTCCAGGCTACAGACTCCATCCTCAAAAGTAATCTGGTAAAATTCTGTATCCAAATGCACAATTTGAAGAGAAAGTATCAAAATAGAAGTCTTTAATGGTAAAAGCACAAGACAAATCACTCTTGTGGAGAAAAATAAATGTTGCTTTTTAAAGAGGAAACAAAAAAAATACAAAACCTGAGCAAGGGCTGGAACACTGGTGTATGTGAAAAACAGAATGAGACATACTGGCACAGGACTGATATTCACAAGGTCAATGGAAACAGGTGGAACAATTGGGGTGGGGAAGACAATAAAACGGGCAGGAGACACAGGAGGGAGGGACAAGGCACCTGAAACAGGAGGAAAGACAGATTTCAAAATAAAGCAGGAAATAACTAGAAGACAAAACTTAAGTACGCACCTAGAAATGATACCCCAAGCTCTCAGTTCTTACTGTGTCATTACGTTTTCAGGTAAATATTCCAACATCTAAATGAAGGAGAGAGTAAAAAATTGATGCCCTAGACGAAATGTCAGGGGTCAACCAAGTAGATACATTTCATCCAATCCATCAAGTGGTTGAGATACAGAATTTCACTTGAACCCCAAAATGCTTGTGTAATGGTAGAGGATGGGTCAGGGGGTCACAGAAGTCACCAGGGGTTAATCCTCTTGGGACCATGAACGTAATAAACATGTCACTGCAGTCCACCTAATAGTTGTTGAGATGTTTCAGCCTGGACCAACCGACATTGAGCCAAGATACGACTACGTTTGACATTTAGCTAAATGCAGGGTGTTAGAGCAATACACAGGAGACAGAATAGCTGCAGTTCAACATGTGCTTAGCCTACAATACAATGGGCCACAAGCTAAAACAACCTAGCCAGTACATCTCTAAATAGTTTCACTTAGGTAAGTAGCAGTCTCATAAACCATTGGTTATTGTCTGATGAAGGATTAGCTTCTGGCCAGCGAGATCCAACATTTCTTTGCATCTGTTGGAGCCAGAGGATTTCTGGTCCAAGGCTTAGGAGACAGAGTTTATGATTGTTTCACATTGTTTTCAGACAGTTTACATTCAGTTAACAGTTAATGTAATAAAAATGCTAAATTGTTGACAGACTCCTATAAATCTCACCAATTGGCCAAAGGTTCTGCCTCTACAGTTAGCATAACTTGCATGCAACTACGGCCTGCTCAGACTGCAAACAGAACTCAAATCCCTCACCTACAGATCCTGCATGTTCCCATACAGATATGTCTTTATAGAGATTAGGTGAGTAGTAGTGCACTTCTAATACCGAATCGTGCGCCTGAAGCTGAAACCCCAACATCCTGCTACTGCAGCTAAGATTTTTCCATCTGCGACTGACTTCTTTGAGCATATTTTTTTCATTATGGAGATCAGGGATGAGGGAGCGTGAGTGTACGAACATATACTGAGTTCCTGCCAGGTTTCGCTTTTTTTTTGCATACAGCCAACTATTCATGACAAATTCAGGAGGCTCCGAAAGGACTATTTATACAGTTGAACAATTACAAAAAAATAAATGTGGGACGAGAGAAGCTGTAGTGAAGGATTGTCATCTTAGACCTGTGGTTTCCTGGTTTGGTTTTGCAAGACAAACACTGGGAGATTTGCAAATCTGCCTAGCTGAGCCACATAATAAATACTAATATATAATGCTACGTATATGAACATTAATCTGTAGTGGGATATTATTTGCAGGTTTGTGGTTCATGAAGGGATTTTAAGTATAGGAAAAGAGGCTGGTAACTCGAAAATTACAAACCTCTTATATTTGGAAGTCAGTTTACATTACAGTGCGTGAGGAATTAATGGTAATGTACTGTGCACTGTTTGAAAGTGTAAGAACAGGGATTGCCATGAGGATAAACTTTAGTAATCACAAGACTCACTTCTTCAGTTTTAATACTTTCCAGATGAGAAAATACCAAATCAAAATAAGTAAAAAAAAAACAAAAGAACATATGTCCTGTGAAGTGAATCACAACAGGTGTCCCAGAGAATCCGACCTCTCTGTGTTGGCATCTCCAGTATGTGGGACTCATTACAAGTTGGGGGGAAATTGACGCAGCTCGAGCATGCACCAAGAGAAGAGGCTAACCAGTGTTTGGCACCCCGGAGAATCAGTTAGAGACACTTTACAAAAGCCTGCTTGTCCTCCTGCTCATCCAAGAGTGCAGCTGGGATCGATGATTTACAGCGGTGCAACCAGAAGTCCTTGCAGCTCTCATCACATGACACTGGAAGACACTGGGGGTCATGGCTCAGGCCAGAGCGATGGGGGGATGTGGGATTAGTGAGGAATGAGGAACCCCTAAAAGGCTCCAACCATGAAACCCAGAGAGCAACTGGTGCAGAGGTGACTGTGGAAGTAAAGGTTTGTCTGCTTGGAGATTGGGGGAGTGGTGAAAAACAAAAGGAAACAGTTGCGACTGCACAGTGTGTGACCACAGTGGTATTTGAGGCCAGTAATTTATCTCTTATAACCTTCAAAATTGAATTGTTTAGAGTTTTTAATGACCATGTGTCAGGTGCATGGCCGAATCTGCCTTTAATAAAAGCTGATAGTTGAATCCAGTCCATTGACTTTTCTTGTTACTTGAAAGCAAAAAAACAAACAAAAAAAACATAAATGCATGTAATGTAAAAAACATGACTTTGGTGTGTTATCAAGAACTTAAGACTTAAAGCTGCATTGATACCTCTGCTTTACTCTCTAATTGCATGAATCACTTTTGCAGGCATCGCTGTATCTGATTACATGGGTCCTTAAATATGTATCCAGATTATGGAGGCTACAGAGACACCACATGGAGAGTGCGACAACCTTTGCTTGGGTTTTCTCATACATGTTTCTGAGGCTGGTAGAGATTGTGAAGGGAGTTACCTGCCATTTAGCTGAATTGCGTTCTCAAGTTCCTGCAAGAGGCATCCAGGGATTTTTACCAGTGACTTCTACCTCAGCACCGATCGTATACTTGACCTTCTCAGCTTTGTGGAGCAGTTTATTGTTCCACAGCTGCTCTGTGGAGCAGTTTACTTTTCCTGATGTTGGTAGGGATTGTTGACATGAGGCATGATGGAGTTCTTGCTAGCTATCCAGCAATTGTAGCTGGCAAGCTTGTTGAGAACATGTCAGTGGTAGCCGGCCAAGCTCACTAGCTGCCATTTAGCAAGCTAGTTAACTAAATTGCATTCTTAAATTTGCCAATTTGATTCGTACAGTATTTTTTTCCGTTGACTACTCTCTCGGGATTAACCATAGTCTTTACCTCATCAACTTTGTGGAGCAGTTTTTATTTTTCCAGAAGAACAAATTGTATGGTGCAACCAAGCCAATGTGACAGCTACCTCTATTTAAGACTTCCACTGTGCCTTTACTCAAAGACAATTTACTGTTGGTTAAAAATGCTTTAAAAATATTTGCACATTAAATTTAAAGTTAAATAAATTCAATGCAAAAGATGCATGTATATTTAATCTGCTTATCACTGCGTTTGATTAAATATTCCAAATCAAAATGTTGCTCTTTCAAATGCTAGTGTGACCAGGCCCTAGTCTGACAGACTTGAGAATATACATGCCTAAGGACTGAAAAAGAGCTCTTCAAATATTTAATGACACGTTTGACATTATTTCCCTAAAGAAAACAAAGACTTCTATTACTCCTCCCTGAGGAAACATTGATTTCCTTTAACAAATAACTCAGATCTATGTATGAGGGAAAACTAGTGATGTGGAAAAAAGAAATCCTATAAAATGCGGAACAAAAACAAAAGTAATGGAAACCAGAGAAAGCATTTGGCGACTTGAAAGAAAACAGCTTTGTCCTCTTTTGACTTGGACCCTTGCCCTCTCTACCTCATTAAATCCTACACTTAAATAAATTCTCTGCAATGACTCGTCAATGCCTTTGTTTGTCTGTTATTGGGATGGATTTTAATTAGCTTCCCAGGGGACCACAGAGATTGGTGTTTAATCAAAGACCTCTAGGCCCATGCAGCTCAATTGCTGCGGTTTGGAATCAATTCAGAAGACCGTCCTTTCATCACGCTACAATAAATACATCATGACACATAATCTGCATGTTAGAGTAAGTGACAAAACAATGATACGTGACATAAGCAAACTTGTAGAATATGTAGAGCATTTCCCCAACATATCAATGAAAGGTTGACTGCTTTTCTTGACATAGTGGCTGATTCTCCTGCTGGTTGTCTTCACATGAGGCATATCTAAATATAACCTGCATCGTTCCCAATAAATGACGGCTGGCAGGGGACAGCAACTCCCAAGGCTTCAAAGCTCATGCCCAGGAAGACTATGGATCCCTAGAGGGTATTGTTGCAGATAGAATGCAGAATTTATATTCAAAGTAGACATTTTTCCTAATGGATGTTCAGTGTCAAACAGACATTCACTCTGCAGCACTGCTCATTACTGCTTCCAGGTTAGTTATGGATGCTTGTATCTTCTTCTTCTTCAGTACTCTGAATTTCTGTTTGCATATGAGGCTTTTTTGTAAAACTATTTCAGGCAAAAGGAAAGGATACACCTAAGACAGGCATGTAGAATTTTTTTTTAAGGATTTTTTTTAAGCAATTTCTGCATGTCCCACAAAATGCTCTGGTAACCACAGTATGTATAGAAAATGGTGAAATAATCATGAATCTTTTTGTGTTTTCACATTGTCACATATAGTATTCAGAACAATTTATCCTTCCATCCATCCAGCCCTAAAAAAGTGTGGGGATTTCATGGTGTCTGTGAATGCATCTTAGAGTTTAATTGTAGTTTATAGACAGAAGAAAAGATGTCAGCAAGTGAAGTTTTCTTATAAAGTTTGTTGTTTTGACGTTGCTTGTGTTAGAGTGGGGTTTAGCTAAAAGCTAAACCAGGTAACTTACTTTCCCTATTTACTTTATAAGACCAACTGACCTTCAAAATGGCCTCTTCATTTTTCCTTTGACTACACCACTAGCATAAGTTTATTTTTTTTTAACCTTGTAATAGCATTCTTTGTTACAACAATTTTTCCTCATGCTTACAAGTTTGGAGTCCAGGTAGGCTTTTCTGTTAATGTTTAGGGTCTAATGATAGTTCTGTTTGTTGTTTTGGGACATGTTCACATCTGAAGTTAAATAAAACTGCTTTTGCCTCTAAATTCAGAGCTCATTTCAGGTCACGTCAGGGCATAAACAAATAATTTATTTGTATAGTGGTTTTAAAGGTTCTCAAAGGATCTTTACATAAATCAAATCAAATCCCCCGGATAGGGGAAAAAATAGACGGGATTAAGAATGGGGATGTGAATTCTCCTTTGCCAGATTCGGAATCCATTTTAAACTTAACATCTGTGACTCTCTAACTGACATATTGTGACTGAAAACAACAGATGTCCAGTTGAATTCTCACAGCAATCTCTAGCACAGCTCCTTCAATGGATAGGCTTACCTGTGGCACAGAAAGTTTGTTGTTTGCATCTTTTCTTGGACATGTTTCAGTTGCTAATCTTACAGGAAGAGTGTTGTTTCCAGCTGTTGGGGATTACTACTGCATATGTTAAACAAGTTGTGAAATCTGTTGAATTGCCTCAAGTGAGTCGGCATCAGTTGCAGCTGAGGAAAGCAACTTTATAAATCGGAGGCTGTCGACATGGTTACCAGAGCTGTCTAGCTGCTTGTTTCTAGCAGCTCCAGGTGTTAACATAACACATCAGTATCTCCAACTGCAGTGTTAGCATTTGAATTTCATTGTGGGTTTGGACAAGGAAAAAGAATAAAATATAAGCAGGAGTCCAATGTTACATAATTGGAATACACTTTGGTGGTGGATTTTGCTTGATTTTGCATCAAGTTCGGTAATCCTAAAAAGAGAAACCAATTATAAAAAAAGAAACCTACCCATTTAAAATCTATAATACTAATAGACCAGAATATTATGTGTTTAGTATGGGGGACTAACTTTCTCACCCTTTGCTTTTTCCATTCAAAATCTCTCCAGTGAGAATATGTCATAACAGGCCAATAAGGCTAAAGAGAGAGACATAATTTTTCCGTCTACTACCTTCACTTTCTGCTCCCTCCACTGCTTTTTAAAGTATTGCTGAAAGCCATGACACATTGATGCCTCTTCTTGTTTTCTAACTCAATCTGGGAGATATGGGAGAAATCAGTCACAGCGTCAGCATGGAACAACTTGTAATTACTCCTGGAATGCATTTAAATTCTCACAGTGATCATATTACTGTATTCAAGAATGATGGCGTCACCCTCACTTGAATAATAGATGTTGCATTTTTCCCATCTGTAAATTAACATTAAAGAGATTCCTTTAAATGAGGATACCAGTATTCTTTAAAACCGGAGTCTCCTGGATAAAACAACACTATACGTTTTTTCTGCTGAGGAAAGATGAAAAGTGCCAGTAGAGGATTTCTGGAACCCATCCTTAGCTGCTTAATGCTGCTGAGGGGGGTGCTGTTTGTTATTGCTACTGCCATGACCAGGTTCTGAGGATAGGATTTATACAATCTGTACAGCCAATGTCCAAAGAACCTCCCCCAACATAATGACTTTAGTATTCATCAAGAACAGAAGAGGAGCTACAGAAACCCGGGTTCGCAGGCTGGCAGGGTTAGGAAACTCATGGTGGACTTTAGAATCTTTAGAATCCATGGAGACAACTGACTGCACATAGGCCTGTTAATCAGACAGACGGGTGGTTATTTTTGAGCTGACTATTCTATGGTAATCCTAATTAGGATTGAGGAGAAGAGGCCACTTACCAAGACTTGGCAGAAAAGTGTTATAGGAAGGGGTTTTGTACATAGAGGTTGGCTGTGGAGGGTTTACTAACCTCTCTACAAAGCTCACAGTTGAGTGGGCGTCACTGACGCCCAAAAGAGAAAAGCCACCAAAAGCATCAAGATGGCCCATGGGTCCAATGCAAAACCCCCATAGCAGATCGCTCCACAGACAGTAGTGGAGGTCTGATTGGGGGTAGGGGTTGACGATCCCATTGATCTAATGCATTTTCACTCTTTTAATAAAGTTGGAAAGTAGACTCATGATACATGTGATAAGAGAGCTTGGGAAATCCCATGTCTGCTGCATAACAGAATTCTAATTACCAGTCTGAAGTGTAGATAAAGAGGCTGGAGATTAATAATTGGTCACAGACTGGAACAGTGGACCCAGGGACAGGGTTTTGCAGAACATATTTTATTAACCAGAGAGCAGATAACTTGCAGAACTTGATGGAAGAAAAGAACGGACATAGAGCATATGACTAAAATACATACTGAACTGATAAGGTAATTTGGTGCAGGTCTAGGTGATGAACTGGGACCAGTTCATTACCTAATAGAGACAGAGAAATATACGTAGAATCTCAAGCAAACAGAAGCATAAAAATCCACTAAGGTCAGGTAATTTTCAAACCGGATTTGCAAACACCTCCCAAAAAATGCCAAGATCATGCCAAACCAAGAGGTTATGTGTCATTCTTCTGTTAGCATCTTGTTATGGAATATACCCGACAAGCTATAGGGTTGCTCTGCACTCATCCAAAACCAACAGAACAATGAAAGTCTGCCTTTACCAGATACACCACAGCCATTTATGGGCTCAGTAAATAAATAATTGGATGGGTAGGCTTCATTTACATGTATTTACATGTATTCTTTCATTCCTAAAATGCAAAGACACAGAAACATTCAACATTTGAGAGAGGGAATGCAAACACCAAGAAGCAGCTTATGTTGACAATGAAGACGAAGATGAATAGAAGTTAAGTTTATTCGGTGGGTACCACTGTTGCCTCACAGCAAAAGGGTCACAGGTTTGAATCCTTTAGGTTGGGGCCTTTCTGTGTGGATTTTGCATGCATGTGCATGGGTTCTCTTCAGGTTCTCCGGCCTTCTCCCACAGTAGAAAAACATGCTAAGGTTAATTGGAAATCCTTGTCCGTAGGTGTGAGAGAATGATGTGTGTGCCCCACGATAGCGACCTGTCATGTCTCCCTGTAATGTGCTGGGAGTGGCTACAGCAGACCTCTGGGACCCTAATGAGGAAAATGAATGACTGACTAATATATTTATTTATTTTGATCGATTAGAGCTCATTTATATAACTGGTAAAACAATACATAACCAATAATTGCGTCATGTCTTGACAAACCTTACTGAAAAGGTGTTAATTGAAAAATTACATAAAAACATGCTCTAATGATTTTAATGACTTATCAGACAGCTATATGCATAGTTTAAAATATTAATAGGTATTTAGAGTTGGCTAAAGCACATAAGAAGCTTAATTCTATTTTACAAGAACTTATAGACAAATATGAGCCAGCTACACACTGCCCTTAAAAACTACCGTAAATGGCTGAAACTACTGGTTGCATCTTAAACTATGTCAGATGTGTGTTGTATTTAAAAGCTTGTTAAAATATCCATTGTGTGGGATCAAAGACACTTCATCAAGATATGTGCTTCTGTCCCTATTCACATAAAACATCTTTGATACAGTCTTTGATTCTGGTCCTTTGCAATCGGTGTTGAATTTCACGCAATACTGGTGTGTTTCACATACTTCATAAGTCCTGCCCTTGGCTGACAGTGACTGACTGTACAGTATGGAATCTAATTTAACTCTCAAACCTCCTGGTGTGTGCCCTCCCCCCGACACACACAACATCAGTACCACTCTCACAGCAAGAGCACCCGAAAGTCATGGAATCCCACCAAGTAAAATGAAAAGAAACTTCAAAGCAGCAGAGCTGCAAAGAGCAACTGCACAAGAGCTGGTGATGAAATATTTATCACATAATATAAAAGACATAAGAATGTAATTTTAAAGAGCTTCTAGGATCAAGGTTATTTTTAGACGCCACTGAATATTTTACCTCATTTCGCCCTCTAGTAAGCAGGTGACCCCTCTTTCGCTCTGTTTCTTACTCGCTCCTGTGATGGGAAACCTCTCATGCTTTCACACTCACCTCTGGTCCTGCATTTGTTCGAAGCATCTCGTGCACTTTCCTGGAAGTATCTGAATGAGGTCATCCTCCTGCTGTCAATGTAAGGCTTCCTGTGAAATGTTAAGTAACAGGACCTGAGAGTGCACTCATGAAAACTGGCAACCCAGTCTCCGGAGAGACATGTACTGCAGATGCTGTATATTCAATGTCAACGTGTTGTAATTCGACATCAGGGCCATAGCACGGAATTCTGGGCCTTGTACACTCTTAATGTCAGTGGAACTCTATCCATGAAATATGAAAAAAATAAGCATAAAAAAGGTTTTTATCTGCAATCAGATTATCAGTTAGATTATAGTTAATTCGCTCATGATGTTGTTAGTATATTTTACACTATATTAAATTATGACACCAAATCATTGGAGGACCCGTTGGTCAGGTCAACTCCCCCCACTACCACACCCATGATTGATATGATACATACCATACCAAATTTTTTCTAAATGTGCATATTAGAGCTTTCGGTTGCAATTTAGGGTTTTCATCTTGTAACCCAAGTGTTAAAGTGCCCTTATGGTTAAAAATCCTCAGTCAATCAGTCATTTACTACATCAGCGAGGGTCCACTGAAGCCAATCCCACCACATTACAGGCATGAGGCAGGAATACACCACAGACAGGTCTCCAGCCTACCATGGAGCACATACACAAATGACTCACACACTCACACCTGTTAGAATTTCTAATTAACCTCAGCATGTTTTTGGACTGTGGGAGGAAGCTGGGCACGCTGGAGAAATGAAGCAGTCAACCAATGGTAACATGCGCAGTTTTAATAATAATATTATAACAATAATAAATAAGCAAGTGGTGGTTTGTTATTAGTATGTCATGACTGTAGCCATGACTATAAACATGACAGTTTATAGTTCTATTCTGTGACTGTGCCCTAAAATGTGTCATGACTACAGTCACCATCCAGCCCCAATATACGCTCATTTAAATCAGCCAATCAGAGCAGAATTGTTCTGATATTAATTCGAAAGACACAAAATCACTTGTTCTTTCTCGAGAACCTTGAGAGGGGGGATATAAAGATATATTTGGATGACTTCTGGTTCCTAAAAGCACACGTATATCTCATTAGGGATATCACAACTTCCAATAGATCCCAGGAAAAGTGAACAATATGAACCTTTAAGCTCCAGGATGAGCCGCGGTGTCAATATCCTCCTTGATCTTTCTCCAGCTGTCCACTGACTCCTGGTGGATTAAATCCCAGCTGAGGCTTTGAACAGCTGATGTCTCCCTTTGTTGCTCTGTCTGTTGTCCAGGGTTCTTGCCATTTCTCCAGATTCTCCTCAAATTCAAATTTTAACTAGTGGTAAAATGAAGAGTTGCTATAAGGGGCTGTAAACATGAAAATGAAAGGCAAACACTGAAGTAGTATTGTACTACAGTGTAGTTGTACAAGACCTTTAGGTGGTTATTACTGTCCTGTCATGGCTGTGATGGATGACCCTTTCTGCTTTTATAGATTCTTCTGCCATATGGCCACGACATTTATAGACACGTATTTTTCCTTTTCAACATATTTCATAGTGAAGTCTTCTGCACTGTGAATAAAAACAGGACCTGACTAGATATGAAAGAACATTCTAACTGCTCAAGGTGTATTTAAAGCTCTGGTGTGTCATCACACACACACACACCTACACATGCACACACACACACACACACACACGTGCAGTCCAAGGTAGCTATTACAGTCACACATGGATTATGGTGCTTATCTGCTCACAGTTGAATTTTTTTCTACATAACTTTCTGTTCAGCAGCTTCATATCCGACCAGGATGTGGTGCACATGAATTTTAGAAAGATTAATGATTTTTTAATTCCTGCGAGGGAATAAATGTATGAATAAAGCCTTTACGGGAGAAATGGTAATGTGAACATAACCTGCGAAAAGAGAAGAGAAGCTAACGTTTTTTTTTACTGCATTTTGTCTTTTACTCTACGATACTTGTGAGTGATATAAATATGGCAGTGTCAGGGCCAATTGTTTAATGAACTAACTCTAACAATGTTATCATTGATCATCATAATTATCATGTATCACTTTGAACCTCCACTATTTATACAAGGCGAAACAAATATTTAAAGGAATGCTATCAGTGCTATGCTAGCCCTTGTTGGTTGCATGCTAGCCTAGCTAAACCATCACATTTAGCTACTGTAGCTGTACTCTGGAAGCTAGCTACATTGCTATAGCATATTATAAAGGTAATTATTTTGTGTAATTAAAAGAAATTCTGAATATTCATATTCTCTTAAAAAGCTAAAAGTGAAAAATCATGTTTTGTAAGATGAGAAAGTCAAAAACTTTTTAAAATACAGTTTTAAGAAAGCTTTCATCAGGCCTCTTAAAATGTACATTTTGTGTTCATGTTTGTTTCTTGACATTTAAAAGTCCATTTGTATCATTTGTTTTTTACGAAAATCAAGATTTCCAAATCTTGATTTGGTGTTGATCTTGATGGTATAAGCAAAAAAGAAGGATATATTTTAAATATTTAATCTACCTAGAATATAAATCTTGGTGATAGAATATTTTTTGTCATTGCCTCTTATACCAATAATTGGCTGATTGTTCAATAAAAGCATAGAATTCTGACAATGTACACTGGATACGCATCTATCAATCTGGATAAAAAAGGAACATAAACATGTGTCAATACTGTATAGTTAGACAAAACATAGTGGTTGCAAAAAAATAAAGTGAACCCTCTTGCGCCCGGACAGGAACAAAAGACTAGAAAGAAAAAGAAAGCAGCTTGATGCATGTGTTCGGCCTAATGTTTTAAAAGTGTGTTTAAATATCAAACAGTGATACTAAATCTTTCAATCGTGCCTCTGCTCTGTTACTGTTTTTCCTCCACATTAGTAACACACAGGCCCGAGCGTGCGGCGAGACAAATGTGGTCCTCTCCCGACGTCCAGAAGAGCAGCAGATGGCAGATAGCTCAGGAGGACGCCAGGTCCGACTGAAAACACATCCACTTCATGGAGCGCTCGAAAAAAAAAAGAAAAAAAAGAAAAAGGAAGGCTGATTGGATTTGCAGGAACCGACGTTATCATCGGTCTGTCCTGCCATTTATCTGTAATATAACGAGGAGGAGATTGGGTTTCTTTTTTCCTGCTCCGGGGTCCGGCGGGGTATGACATCATGGTCTGGACGGGGCGTGAGGATCGTAACCCGATTATCTGATAGAGGGAGAAGCACTGGAGGCCTGCCAGCGGCAAACCCAGGCGATGCGGCCCATGGCTTCAGGTTAATATGCGGCACAGTCCAACCTCTGAGACAGGAAAAACACCATTAACTCGCCGCTCCGCGGATCCAAAGAACACAATTTAAATCCCTGTTTCTTCTTTTCTTACTAATGATTTAGCACAAGTTCACACTGATTAAGGTTTTACAGGCTTTAATTTCACAGCGCCGGGTCACAAAGAAGGCGCCGGCTTCTCGTATACAGTCTCCTTCCCCTTTGATTAATTCCTCTTTAATTTTTCTCCCCAGAGGAGGAATTGACCTTTCTGTGATTCCACCACACCTCTCCTCTCACTTTAAATGGTTCGCCTCATGTTTTCTTGCAGGGACAATGGAATCTCAAGCATCGACGCTATACAGATTTAAATCAGCTTTTTCAAACATTCAATATCAGTAGTACATATAGGTACAGTAATGTACTTTTTAAGGTACTTGTACTTTACTTGAGTAGTAAACAGTAGAAGATGCTACTTTCTACTACACTACATATATCTGACTTTAGTTACTTTTCAGAGGCAGTTTTGATGTGAAATCATACATTTATATCAAAATAATTAATTATTAAGTCCTTTATTGCATAGTGTCACCATATGGCAACAATTACTTTATCTTCATTTTTTTAATCTATGTTTTTACAGTTAAGGGTGATAAAGTGGCTTTTATTTTGAAGACATAAAATTTATGAGGTCACACGACTAGTCCTTTTTAACCTTAATATACATATTTTTTTCTACTATGCTCAAACAGATTTGTTGCCATATAGCAAAAATATGTAAATATGGAAAATTCGTGGTATAAATAGGATGTACTGTATATAACCTTCAACGAAGCTTTCATTTATTTATGCCTAAGTAATATTTAATGCGATAGAGGGTTTATTTAATATATCGTATATATTTAAATATTATTACATACATATAAACATTTTTATTACACTATTCAAGCAGGTTTTGTTTGAAAACGAATATACTGTAATATAATTTATATATTTAAATAATATTACATACATATAAACATTTTTATTATACTATTCAAGCAGGTTTTGTTTAAAAATGAATATACTGTAATATAGTGTGTATAATGTGTTTACAAAACACGATACATATATAAAATATAATATGATTCAGTACATTTACTATTATTGTACTCAAAATCTATCTAACTAATCTATCGATCTAAAATTGACTCCACATTGATGAACTGAGTGTTTTACTGAAAAACAGTAAAACACTCCCAATAATTTACTACTGCAAAACAAGTAGTACAATAACAAAATAACATAGTCTGTGTAATGAGGCCCTTTACTTTTGATACTTTTTACATATGTCGTACGTATGTATTTTTACTTGAATAACATTTTGAGGTCTTTTACTTTTACTCAAGTATATGATCTGAGTATTCCACATTCAGTATGACATTGAACTGGTGGGTGATTTGCAGTATAACGCCACATGGATTACTTTGCATGGTTGACCCCAGCAGGGACTTTTGTTGAGGCAATATTTGTATCATGCTCTTTTCATGTGGACTTTCAGATGTTCTAGCATGGATGTTAACGGCTTGCGCTGCTATGGAAGTGAGCCGATCTGGTCGGGAGCAATATTTTACAGATTTTCCTGGCGTGTAATGTATTAACACTGCTGGACTGGAGAAGTGGGCGTTTAATTTCCTGCTCACAAGCACTTAATACTGGGTTCAGTGCTCTGGGACGGGATCAATACAATTAAAACATTCACATTTCTGTAAATTACTGGCCAAGTAGTGCTTGAAAATGTGCGGCTCTGGCTTAATTCCAGTGTCAGCTCCACTCGCGCTCAGACGAAGGAAATTTAACATAAACAATGGGGGAAGTGGCATAGCCCAGATTTACGCTCGACATATACCGTTCAAACGCCTTCCACCCTCGGTCCGTTCTCATCTTGTCTGTCTTTCTTGTGTGTGTGGAATTAGACATCTGTAACACATCTTTGCTGGCAGATTTATTGCTTGTTGCGCCTGGCTTAATGGTCCACTTGATAGCTTTCTCTGGCTCAGTGAGCAGACCAGCTCCTGGAGAAACCCTCTCCGGTTCCCTCAGAGTGACTTACTGCTGTTGCCCTGTCAGGCTAGATGGGCCTGTTGATCCACGTTTGGCCTTCACTGATAATTACAAATAAAAGCTGGAGTGCTGGAGTCAGAAAAACACCAGTAGATGTGTGATAGATAGGTAGTGCAGCCACAAGAAGACCTGGGTAGACTCAGTTGGACGGTTCTAAAGATTAGCAGTATAAGATTGTCAGTATGAATCGGTGCTATACAAGTCATTTTATTATTAGTAGTAATATTATAATGACATTTTATGAAGGTGTTTTTGAGCATGGGCACATTATCTGCAAAAGAGGTTCATGCTCATCTCTTTCTTATGATCTACTTGAACTCTATTAGAGCAATAATACATATGTGTTTTTAGTTTGTCACACCACAGAAACATGTGTTTAAATGTGCAAAATAGTATATAAAAGTAGGTTTGAATGTGATGACAGTGCTAAAAGCAGGAACAGCTGAACCGTCTGACTCAAGCAGAACTCCCATAAGTTATTTTTTATAATGTGCCTTTTATGAGGCAACATGGATGCTATTTTAAAATCAAATTGTAGAGCCACTGTTTAAATATTATTTATTATCTACTTTATAGGATAAGGGTGGACGTCTTTTGGGACAAGTGTAACTTAATCGACCATATGTTGGGAACTGTTTAACTGCAAAGTGAGAAAGTTTGTGTTCATGTTAAATAGGCTAAAGGGCGCCTCCTGTAGCAGAGTCCTTAGCAACCACCATAGCAACAATTGGAACCCAACTTTTTTTGTAATAACAAAAAGAGACTAAAAGTTGATTTTACAAATTAACTGAAAAATATGAAAATGAAATGCACAAATTTCTTGGTTGAAATTTGAAGCATTTATCACTGATAATAACACAAATGCACATCACTCTTAGCATTTTTTTTATGAAAATGCTGGTTTTGAATGATTGGTCTGATTTAACCATAGACTTCTCTTAATCTCTCATATCCCAAGTACAATGTTATCATGACCTGTAGAAGCAATGTCCACATTCAAATTTGACCAACTCAGGAAATGGCACTGATTTTTTTCCATATCAAAGTGCTTGAGGGCCAACTTCACAATAACAACAAATTTCAAAAGGGAAAACATTCTTATCAGCACATTCTTTTTTACAGGACCTGGAATAATTGAAGACATATTGTGCAAAGTGTAGTCAAAGCAAACTATGCCTTGGCCTTGGTCCTTTTTTTATGACACTGTAGAAGATGCATGTTCATCGTGACAGCCGAATCATTTTTCAACACCCCTCTATTATCCCTGATTTCCTCACCGCTGTCCACATGGCACAAATCTCTGCTCCTACAAGTTAAAAGGGTCCTCGTGTCCCCCTGACCGACAGGACAACAGCTGCAGCACACCGCCAGCTTGAAATGAAGCCATTAATCACAGCAATGCCATTAATGAATACGATTTACTCAACAGAGCGAAAAAAGGAGGGAAGAAAGAAAAAAAAAAAAGAACCACCTCTTTTTTAATTAAGAGGGAAAAGCACAGATTGACTGGCAGCACTGAGGGACTCCCTGTGTCCAAATGGAAGCAGATTGTTCCATTCATCTGGAGCTTTAACGGGAGATTTTCTGGGAAACCGTTCGAAATAAGGCATTGTTAACGTTCAAGTGAAGGACAGATTGTGCATTCTTCCCAGGACAAAGTGTTTGCACAGACTAGCGGACATATTAACAAATTGTTTCTCTAATCCTCTGGAGGACATGAAGTCATTAACTAACTGCCTGTAATGAAACAAGCTGTAAATGCAGACTACTCTGCACATTAACAACCTCCAGCATTAGTGACGTTCTCAAACTTTTCTTCGGCTCAATCTAAACACTGCCCTGTAAAAGTGAAACCCAATCCGTCTATGTTTTGTCCAACATTAACCTGAGAAGTGTGGGCCATGTGTTATGGGTCAAAAGCCAGCGAAGGAGGGGGGGGGTGTTAGTACAGTTTTAGTTTGCACAAGGACTCCAGAAAGAGCTCCTTGGTTAGGCAACAGATGCCCAGTGTCAAAAGTCACCATACCCCCTCCTCCCTCTTCAGACAGAAGGGAGATGGGGAGGGACAGACGGCCTCTGGGCCCCTTTGAGGGTGTAAACAAAAGCACCCCGCCCCCCCGAAGCTGCTGATGCTCTTAGCTTTGTCTCCTTTAACCTGCCTCCTGGATCAGCTCTGAAGTGGCCCAGGCTGAAGGATCATTGTTGTTCACAGGTCAATTGAAAATGAATTTGTGTGTATGCAGACGACATACTGGTGGAGCAACTTGAGCATCTTAAATAAATAAATATCATCCCAGTTGACCAGTTGTCACATGTTAATGTTGCAAAATTAATTAGTTAAATATATATTTAACTTCAGAGCGGCCTTGCTAAGAGGCTAACTTTCTGTTTCAGATGTCACCTGCAGAGTTTTCATGATCCCATTCTTGGAGTCGTCCTTTAAACTCTCAAAATTGTTTTTTTCATTATATTATTTGACATAAACATCACAAGTGACGGAACTGCAACACAAATGTACACAGGTACTCTATGAAGTGCTTATAGCAGAATGTTATAAAAGTACTTCATATTTGTATTTCATACACAATCTAGCCATATACAAGATTTTAACCAGACTTTAACAAGTTGGAGAGACCAATCGCACGCATACAATGCTTGTGTGATTCATGGCTGTAGTCAAACTGGATTCCAGCGCATGTTGCCACTGGCCACCATACAAGTACTTCAGCCCTCTATTTACCATTTTCTATTTCCGATTCTAGAATCATTGGGTTCGACAACTATGCAGCTGTGCTCTATAGTATGTATGTCTTTCAGGCTAGTCATGATTATATGTTGTGCCTGTGTTACATGGCAATGATTATCAATAACAACCAAATACTAGACATCAGTACTAGAAAGCACAAAAAAAATCTTGTTTCAAGCTGGAGTCAAATCTTGGCAGCCCTGTTATAAGCGGCACATGCTGCTTTTGCTTTTTTATGATTGTCACAGTGGTCTCTTCTTTATTTACTTATTTTATTCCCTTCAATTTTGAGCTTCAGGTGATGCATTGGTTCACTTTTACATTGTGACCCCTAGCTTTTTAGTCCATCTTTAACTTTTTGACTAGTTTTCACTGTTGAGTCAGTTCAACATAGTGAATATATCCTTTAACTTAAGTATATAATATTCATTCATGGAGCGATGCAGTAACAGAGGCGGACAAAAACAGGGCCTAGCTTAGCAAAGGGTCAATCCAGTCTAGCTTTAAACTTTAGCAAACTTCTAAGCATCTTTTTTTACCTGCAATTAACCAAATATGTGCTTACTGAGTATGCTCAATTTTAAATAATAATAACCTGCAGTGAGAAAATTAAGAAACAAATGCATTAGAAAGCAGCTGCTCAAACAAAACCTGTGTACACAACACTTAAAATCAGCATGGAATTGGACAGGGGGACTCGAACAAAGTGGCAAGGCAGCTTTTCGCCGTCTTTGTCTGTCATGCCGTGGCTCAGCTGAGCCCCTCAGAACACACAGCAGGTGGTTCAAGTTCCACATTAACCCCCATATACGAGGGGGTGAAAGCAAGGCCTCACCGGCGCATGGTCAGTGCAATTAGGCAGATGGAGTTCATTAAAGCAAGCTTTTTACAACTCATTCCATCCATCAGCTGGCGCAAGCAGCGGCGCTCTGCTACCGGGTGGCAATGTTTCAGTCGTCATGCTGGTCCCTTGCAGAACTTCCAGGAAACTTGAAGGGTAGCCAATCATGGTCAGAGGAAAATCTTTCTGCACTGAGAGAGTGACAGCCCTAAAAATATCCCTCAAGACCTCCTTCATTTTAACACAATGTCAGCTTATTGAATTCTGTACAAGCATGTTTATTACCAGCATGAATTCCAAACCCGACTTTCATTTCCAGGCATGAAAAGGAGTCAAATTATAGACTTTAGCTTTTCCTCTAGTCGCCCGCAAAATTCAACTGTTTTGCGTCAGCTGTAATTTCGCATAAACACTTTTCCTGTCGCCACAATGACATTCTGCTGTGAGCTGGAAACTTGATTGAGCAGCTTCTGTTCCTGGAAGCAGAGTAGCTTGACTTATTTTGATGGGCAAAGGAAGTGCATGAGGGGAAGTAAAAGGGGGGTGGGGAGTAACATTCCAGAAAATAAAATGACTCCCCCCTCCTTTGCCACTGTACTGTATATTAGCACTTTATAACAGATTCTGACTGGCATGGCATCCCTTTGTTCAGTCGGATTATTATTATAATTTTTTTCAAATGAAAAGAAACCTTTTGTCATCACTAAGTCCAGTCAAAACACTGCCAAATAAATGCATAAACTGAATACTCGCTGGTTGAGCAAACATTAGGATTAGTGTCACTTTACCAGATGAAGTTTAAAAGATAAAGCTTTAGTTATCTTCCAGATGGAATGCATCTACGAGCGACTGCAAAGGTTAAAAAAGGGAATGTTTACATTGCGGCTTGAATGCTGTTTGGACTTCAGTTGTACTTGAGATTCCACTTCCCATTATCTTTGGGAGGAAAGCTTTTCGCAGCCGAGCTTTTCAATCAGAAAAGGCACTTGAGAGCGGGATACAAAGAATGTTTTAGAAATTTTAAAGTCAGAGAGTTTATATATTCTCCCCCCCCTCAAGCTTTTACGTAAGAACATAA
The DNA here is from genome assembly GCA_036785175.1 of Eupleurogrammus muticus. Classification (NCBI taxonomy): domain Eukaryota; kingdom Metazoa; phylum Chordata; class Actinopteri; order Scombriformes; family Trichiuridae; genus Eupleurogrammus; species Eupleurogrammus muticus. The sequence continues at coordinate 29,936,914 of JAYKQN010000001.1, forward strand.
ATAACACAAGGGTTCCTGGTTAGGAAACATGGCTGCTAATCAGCCTCTCTACTGGCTTTGTTTGCACAGTTGTACTGGAGCGAAAAACATTTCTTTGGAGAGCAGTCAACAGCTGGTTTAAAACCTCCTAAATTATGAATAAAATCAAAGTAATGACAGATAATATATTATGTGGAGTGACTTAGTTGTTTCTTTTTTGTTAAACCCTTTTTTCTTTTTTCATTGTTTAACAATTCAAGCCTATATGCTGTAATTTTTCTGGTGTCTTCTATGTGTAAACTAGTCAAATTGAAGACTCAACGCTGTACTTCATTTTGTTTTGTTTTTTTATTTGTGAGATTAAGTTAATTCAATTTGATTTGTATAGCCAAAAATCACATTAAATTCTCTGTAATTGGCTTGTTTGTACAACAGCAACACACCATCCCATGTTCCCCTCATCGTAGGAAAAAAAAAAGGAAGACACCTCAGGAAGAGGAACAGACAGGTACGCAATAGATTATGTGTGCACAATACATACATTGAGAACATGGAGAAATGATTATGGCAATAATTATAAAAACAGAAATATATTGATTTATGGGGTATGTGGAGGATGCGGTGACTGGACCCTTCATTGCAGCTTCCAGGTGAACCAGGACAGAGTCAGACCCTCCATCAACCGAAGAATTCTTTCAGTGGTGTGATAGGATGGAGGTGAGCAGAAGAATTTACAGCAACCCAGTGCAGAGAGGCTAATACTAGTGAGATATGTTGCATAGATGACTGAAGGCAGTCCAAGAAATGTCTTTCAATGATGATTCTGCAGATTTTTTATCACTGGTAATGGTAAGAAGCAGCTGTACCCAACCTACTGACAGTCATGAGTAGACAAACCAGTTGAGAAAGTTCCGGTCTACTTCTTACAGGCATATTTCAGGCAATGTCACCTGAATAAAACCATCCGAGATGCTTTAAAAGCAACATTTACACATTTTCACAAGGAGTCTCAGTTAATTTTGACAACAAATTAACTGTCACATCTTAGCATCATGCAATGTGTGGTAAAAAAAAAAAAAAGTCATAGCACAGAGAGTTAAGATGCCACATGAAGTATATAAAATAAAACACTGGCATTGAGCACAGCGGCTTTACAAATGGAACCTCTGAACCCACTCCTCTTAATCAGAGCGGGTGGGGTCCATACAGGAAGTGTCCGCATTGTGTGACCAAGAGCAGAACCTGGGTTATCTCCCTGCAGGGTCAACCAAACATTTTCTCTGAGCAGCTCCAGCTGACCCTGTCTGGGATGTTTGGCTCGGAGAGTCTAACTCCAGAGCTGCTGCTGTTTTGAAGGTGAGAATCTAATAAAAGAAAATACTTTTTTTTTTTTACAAATCTCTTTTTGTAAAATATATATGTAGATATGATAAGTACATGTCTTTATGATGTTTAGCCATTTGCTTTAGTTGTTTCTTTGTTCAACTAACAATGTCAGCCTACATGCTCTGAATTTATAGTCTATGTGTAAATTAATCACATTTAATCCATTAATTCATTCAAAACAGTGATACAGCAAGCATGATACCCATAAGGTTTGATTGAAGACTCAAAACTGTACTTATTTTGTGTTTTTTATATTTGTAAGAAAAGTCAATTTAATTCACACATTTAAATCACTAATCACAGATTCTCTGCAATTGGCTGTACAGTTTGTACAACAACAAGAGGCAAGGTCATATTGGATTAGCTGCTTCCAACATACTCTAATTTTGGTGTCCATGAAAGAAGGAGGCAGTTGTGGCAATAGAGGCATAGATGGAAAGGATGAAGACCATTTCTAGTCTTCACAATTGATAACATGAACATTTAGCAGATACTGGTTTTGATCCATGAACCTCTGGGTTACAGGCTCAGCACACTTTGACTTCTTGGCTCTGCGGTTGGTTAGAGAATTTAGCCTTGCATATGCATCCTGCGCTTTCAAAATACTTCTTTTCTGTGAATGCCTTCAGAAATTATGCAAATACAAAGGGACTACAAGAGGGAGGAGCATGTTGAGGAACAAGTCCGGGAATTCCGGACTGGCTTTTCCATGGAAAGACCCAAAACGGGCAAAATCAGTAGGTTTGTGATAAGATTTTCCCAATGACACCACTGCTTATCTTAATTGTCACACGTGAGCAATTCAGTTTTCTCAATGGCAGCAGTGGGATTTGAACCCATGCCTCCTGAGAGACTGGAGCCTTAATCCAGCGCCTTCGACCACTCGGCCACACTACCTCTGTTTGTAGAGGAAAAATCACATTTGATGTGGGGTTTTTCATCAACGAGACAGTCATTCAACGTTTTACCGCCATGTGTTACGAGCACTCATTTACTTTGTGTCTCTGCTATGACCATCACTAGTTCTGCATCAAGAATGTTTAAATATTGACCCTGAACAATGGGGGACCAAATGTCAAACTGGGTGTATTACCTGAAGCTTTGCTGCTTGTATAAAAGAACAGAAAACAGAGAACAGTGAATGGCCTCCATCCTCCAACCTTCAAAGGAGTCTCATACAACCTAGAGAGTTTCACCACGTCAAATAGTACAAAAATGAAGTCCGGACTGGCTTTTCTATGGAAAGACCCAAAACAGGCAAATTCAGTAGGTTTGTGATTGCATTTTGCCAATCACACCACTGCTTAACTTAATTGTCACAAATGACCAATTCAGCTTTCTCAATGGCAGCGGTGGGATTCGAACCCACGCCTCCTGAGAGACTGGAGCCTAAATCCAGCGCCTTCGACCACTCGGCCACACTACCTCTGTTTGTAGAGGAAAAATCTGATTTGATGTGGCACTGTCATCAGCGAGTCAGTCAACGTTTTCACCGCCACTCATTTACTATGTGACTCTGCTATGACCAGCACTAGTTCTGCATCAAGAATGTTTAAATATTGACCCTGAACAATTGGGGACCAAATGTCAAACCGGGGGTATTACCTGAAGCTTTGCTGCTTGTATAAAATAACAGAAAACAGAGAACAGTGAATGGCCTCCATCCTCCAACCTTCAAAGGAGTCTCATACAAACTGAGTAGTTTCACCACGTCAAATAGTACAAAAATAAAGTCCAGACTGGCTTTTCCATGGAAAGACCCAAAACAGGCAAAATAAATAGGTTTGTGATTAGATTTTCCCAATCACACCACTGCTTAACTTAATTGTCACACATGACCAATTGAGTTTTCTCAATGGCAGCGGCGGGATTCGAACCCACGCCTCCTGAGAGACTGGAGGCTTAATCCAGCGCCTTCGACCACTCGGCCACACTACCTCTGTTTGTAGAGGAAAAATGACATTTGATGTGGCGCTGTCATCAGCGAGACAGTCAACGTTTTTACCGCCACTCATTTACTATGTGTATTTGCCATGACCAGCACTAGTTCTGCATCAAGAATATTTAAATATTGACCCTGAACAATTTGGGACCAAATGTCAAACTGGGGGTATTACCTGAAGCTTTGCTGCTTGTATAAAAGAACAGAAAACAGTGAATGGCCTCCATCCTCCAACCTTCAAAGGAGTCTCATACAACCTAGATAGTTTCACTACGTCAAATAGTACAAAAATGAAGTCCGGACTGTCTTTTCAATGGAAAGAACCAAAACGGGCAAAATCAGTAGGTTTGTGATTAGATTTGCCCAATCACACCACTGCTTAACTTAATTGTCACAAATGACAAATTCAGTTTTCTCAATGGCAGCGGTGGGTTTCGAACCCACGCCTCCTGAGAGACTGGAGCCTAAATCCAGCACCTTCGACCACTCGGCCACACTAGCCCTGTTTGTAGAGGAAAAATCAGATTTGATGTGGCGCTTTCATCAGCGAGTCAGTCAACGTTTTTACCGCCACTCATTTACTATGTGTCTCTGCTATGACCAGCACTAGTTCTGCATCAAGAATGTTTAAATATTGACCCTGAACAATGGGGGACCAAATGTCAAACTGAGGGTATTACCTGAAGCTTTGCTGCTTGTATAAAAGAACAGAAAACAGAGAACAGTGTATGGCCTCCATCATCCAACCTTCAAAGGAGTCTCATACAACCTAGATAGTTTCACCACGTCAAATAGTACAAAAATGAAGTCCGGACTGGCTTTTCCATGGAAAGACCCAAAACAGGCAAAATAAGTAGGTTTATGATTAGATTTTCCCAATCACACCACCGCTTAACTTAATTGTCACACATGCCCAATTCAGTTTTCCCAATGGCAGCGGTGGGATTCAAACCCACGCCTCCTGAGAGACTGGAGCCTAAATCCAGCACCTTCGACCACTCGGCCACACTACCCCCACTTGTAGAGGAAAAATCAGATTTGATGTGGCGCTGTCATCAGCGAGTCAGTCAACGTTTTTTTACTATGTGTCTCTGCTATGACCAGCACTAGTTCTGCATCAAGAATGTTTAAATATTGACCCTGAACAATGGGGGACCAAATGTCAAACTGGGGGTATTACCTGAAGCTTCGCTGCTTGTATAAAAGAACAGAAAACAGATAACAGTGAATGGCCTCCATCCTCCAACCTTCAAAGGAGTCTCATACAACCTGGCTAGTTTCACCACGTCAAATAGTATAAAAATGAAGTCCGGACTGGCTTTTCCATGGAAAGACCGAAAACGGGCAAAATCAGTAGGTTTGTGATTGCATTTTCCCAATCACACCACAGCTTAACTTAATAGTCACAAATGACGAATTCAGTTTTCTCAATGGCAGCAGTGGGATTCGAACCCACGCCTCCTGAGAGACTGGAGCCTTAATCCAGCGCCTTCGACCACTCGGCCACAATACCTCTGTTTGTAGAGGTAAAATCGCATTTGATGTGGGGTTTTTCATCAGCGAGACAGTCATTCAACATTTTACCGCCATGTGTTACGAGCACTCATTTACTTTGTGTTACTGCTATGACCAGCACTAGTTCTGCATCAAGAATGTTTAAATATTGACCCTGAACAATGGGGGACCAAATGTCAAACTGGGGGTATTACCTGAAGCTTCGCTGCTTGTATAAAAAGAACAGAAAACAGAGAACAGTGAATGGCCTCCATCCTCCAACCTTCAAAGGAGTCTCATACAACCTGGCTAGTTTCACCACATCAAATAGTACAAAAATGAAGTCCGGACTGGCTTTTCCATGGAAAGACCCAAAACAGGCAAAATCAGTAGGTTTGTGGATGCTTTTTCCCTATCACACCACGGCTTAACTTAAAAGTCACAAATGACTAATTCAGTTTTCTGAATGGCAGCGGTGGGATTCGAACCCACGCCTCCTGAGAGACTGGAGCCTTAATCCAGCGCCTTCGACCACTCAGCCACACTACCTCTGTTTGTAGAGGAAAAATCACATTTAATGTGGGGTGTTTCAGCAGCGAGACAGTCATTCAACATTTTACCGCCATGTGTTACGAGCACTCATTTACTTTGTGTCTCTGCTATGACCAGCACTAGTTCTGCATCAAGAATGTTTAAATATTGACCCTGAACAATTGGGGACCAAATGTCAAATTGGGGGTATTACCTGAAGCTTTGCTGCCTGAATAAAAGAACGGAAAACAGAGAACAGTGAATGGCCTCCATCCTCCAACCTTCAAAGGAGTCTCATACAACCTAAATAGTTTCACCACGTCAAATAGTACAAAAATGAAGTCCGGACTGGCTTTTCCATGGAAAGACCCAATACAGGCAAAATAAGTAGGTTTGTGATTAGATTTTCCCAATCACACCACTGCTTAACTTAATTGTCACACATGAGGATTCAGTTTTCTCAATGGCAGCGGTGGGATTCGAACCCACGCCTCCTGAGAGACTGGAGCCTTAATCCAGCGCCTTCGACCACTCGGCCACACTACCTCTGTTTGTAGAGGAAAAATCAGATTTGATGTGGCGCTGTCATCAGCGAGTCAGTCAACGTTTTTACCGCCACTCGTTTACTTTGTGTCTCTGCTATGACCAGCACTAGTTCTGCATCAAGAATGTTTAAATATTGACCCTGAACAATTGGGGAACAAATGTCAAACTGGGGGTATTACCTGAAGCTTCGCTGCTTGTATAAAAGAACAGAAAACAGAGAACAGTGAATGGCCTCCATCCTCCAACCTTCAAAGGAGTCTCATACAACCTGGATAGTTTCACCACGTCAAATAGTACAAAAATGAAGTCCGGACTGACTTTTCCATGGAAAGACCCAAAATGGGCAAAATCAGTAGGTTTGTGATTGCATTTTGCCAATCACACCACTGCTTAACTTAATTGTCACAAATGACCAATTCAGCTTTCTCAATGGCAGCGGTGGGATTCGAACCCACGCCTCCTGAGAGCCTAGAGCCTAAATCCAGCACCTTCGACCACTCGGCCACACTACCCCCGTTCGTAGAGGAAAAATCAGATTTGATGTGGCGCTGTCATCAGCGAGTCAGTCAACGTTTTTACCGCCACTCATATACTATGTAACTCTGCTATGACCAGCACTAGTTCTGCATCAAGAATGTTTAAATATTGACCGTGAACAATTGGGGACCAAATGTCAAACCGGGGGTATTACCTGAAGCTTCGCTGCTTGTATAAAAGAACAGAAAACAGAGAACAGTGAATGGCCTCCATCCTCCAACCTTCAAAGGAGTCTCATACAAACTGGGTAGTTTCACCACGTCAAATAGTACAAAAATGAAGTCCGGACTGGTTTTTCCATGGAAAGACCCAAAACAGGCAAAATAAGTAGGTTTGTGATTAGATTTTCCCAATCACACCACTGCTTAACTTAACTGTCACACATGAACAATTGAGTTTTCTCTATGGCAGCGGTGGGATTCGAACCCACGCCTCCTGAGAGACTGGAGCCTTAATCCAGCGCCTTCGACCACTCGGCCACACTACCTCTGTTTGTAGAGGAAAAATCACATTTGATGTGGGGTTTTTCATCAGCGAGACAGTCATTCAACGTTTTACCGCCATGTGTTACGAGCACTCATTTACTTTGTGTCTCTGCTATGACCAGCACTAGTTCTGCATCAATAATGTTTAAATATTGACCCTGAACAATGGGGGACCAAATGTCAAACTGGGGGTATTACCTGAAGCTTTGCTGCTTGTATAAAAGAACAGAAAACAGAGAACAGTGAATGGCCTCCATCCTCCAACCTTCAAAGGAGTCTCATACAACCTAGATAGTTTCACCACGTCAAATAGTACAAAAATGAAGTCCGGACTGGCTTTTCAATGGAAAGACCCAAAACGGGCAAAATCAGTAGGTTTGTGATTGCATTTTGCCAATCACACCACTGCTTAACTTAATTGTCACAAATGACCAATTCAGCTTTCTCAATGGCAGCGGCGGGATTCGAACCCACGCTTCCTGAGAGACTGGAGCCTAAATCCAGCGCCTTCGACCACTCGGCCACACTACCCCCATTTGTAGAGGAAAAATCAGATTTGATGTGGCACTGTCATCAGCGAGTCAGTCAACGTTTTTACCGCCACTCATTTACTATGTGACTCTGCTATGACCAGCACTAGTTCAGCATCAAGAATGTTTAAATATTGACCGTGAACAATTGGGGACCAAATGTCAAACCGGGGGTATTACCTGAAGCTTCGCTGCTTGTATAAAAGAACAGAAAACAGAGAACAGTGAATGGCCTCCATCCTCCAACCTTCAAAGGAGTCTCATACAAACTGGGTAGTTTCACCCCGTCAAATAGTACAAAAATGAAGTCCGGACTGGCTTTTCCATGGAAAGACCCAAAACAGGCTAAATCAGTAGGTTTGTGATTAGATTTTCGCAATCACACCCCTGCTTAACTTAACTGTCACACATGAACAATTGAGTTTTCTCAATGGCAGCGGTGGGATTCAAACCCACGCCTCCTGAGAGACTGGAGCCTTAATCCAGCACCTTCGACCACTCGGCCACACTACCTCTGTTTGTAGAGGAAAAATCACATTTGATGTGGGGTTTTTCATCAGCGAGACAGTCATTCAACGTTTTACCGCCATGTGTTACGAGCACTCATTTACTTTGTGTCTCTGCTATGAACAGCACTAGTTCTGCATCAAGAATGTTTAAATATTGACCCTGAACAATGGGGGACCAAATGTCAAACTGGGGGTATTACCTGAAGCTTCGCTGCTTGTATAAAAAAACAGAAAACAGAGAACAGTGAATGGCCTCCATCCTCCAACCTTCAAAGGAGTCTCATACAACCTAAATAGTTTCACCACGTCAAATAGTACAAAAATGAAATCCGGACTGGCTTTTCCATGGAAAGACCCAAAACAGGCAAAATCAGCAGGTTTGTGATTGCATTTTGCCAATCACACCACTGCTTAACTTATTTGTCACAAATGACCAATTCAGTTTTCTCAATGGCAGCGGTGGGATTCGAACTGGCTTTTCCATGGAAAGAACCAAAATCAGCAGGTTTGTGATTGCATTTTGCCAATCACACCACTGCTTAACTTAATTGTCACAAATGACCAATTCAGCTTTCTCAATGGCAGCGGTGCGAGTCGAACCCACGCCTCCTGAGAGACTGGCGCCTAAATCCAGCGCCTTCGACCACTCTGCCACACTACCCCCGTTTAAAGGAAAAATCAGATTTGATGTGGCGCTTTCATCAGCGAGTCAGTCAACGTTTTTACCGCCACTCATTTACTATGTGTCTCTGCTATGACCAGCAATAGTTCTGCATCAAGAATGTTTAAATATTGACCCTGGACAATTGGGGACCAAATGTCAAACCGGGGGTATTACCTGAAGCTTCGCTGCTTGTATAAAAGAACAGAAAACAGAGAACAGTGAATGGCCTCCATCCTCCAACCTTCAAAGGAGTCTCATACAACCTGGGTAGTTTCACTACGTCAAATAGTACAAAAATAAAGTCCGGACTGGCTTTTCCATGGAAAGACCCAAAACGGGCAAAACCAGTAGGTTTGTGATTGCATTTTGCCAATCACACCACTGCTTAACTTAGTTGTCACAAATGACCAATTCAGCTTTCTCAATTACAGAGGTGGGATTTGAACCCACGCCTCCTGAGAGACTAGCACCTAAATCCAGCGCCTTCGACCACTCGGCCACACTACCCCCGTTTGTAGAGGAAAAATCAGATTTGATGTGGCACTGTCATCAGCGAGTCAGTCAACGTTTTTACCGCCACTCATTTACTATGTGACTCTGCTATGACCAGCACTAGTTCAGCATCAAGAATGTTTAAATATTGACCGTGAACAATTGGGGACCAAATGTCAAACCGGGGGTATTACCTGAAGCTTCGCTGCTTGTATAAAAGAACAGAAAACAGAGAACAGTGAATGGCCTCCATCCTCCAACCTTCAAAGGAGTCTCATACAAACTGGGTAGTTTCACCCCGTCAAATAATACAAAAATGAAGTCCGGACTGGCTTTTCCATGGAAAGACCCAAAACAGGCTAAATCAGTAGGTTTGTGATTAGATTTTCGCAATCACACCACTGCTTAACTTAACTGTCACACATGAACAATTGAGTTTTCTCAATGGCAGCGGTGGGATTCAAACCCATGCCTCCTGAGAGACTGGAGCCTTAATCCAGCACCTTCGACCACTCGGCCACACTACCTCTGTTTGTAGAGGAAAAATCACATTTGATGTGGGGTTTTTCATCAGCGAGACAGTCATTCAACGTTTTACCGCCATGTGTTACGAGCACTCATTTACTTTGTGTCTCTGCTATGAACAGCACTAGTTCTGCATCAAGAATGTTTAAATATTGACCCTGAACAATGGGGGACCAAATGTCAAACTGGGGGTATTACCTGAAGCTTCGCTGCTTGTATAAAAAAACAGAAAACAGAGAACAGTGAATGGCCTCCATCCTCCAACCTTCAAAGGAGTCTCATACAACCTAGATAGTTTCACCACGTCAAATAGTACAAAAATGAAGTCCGGACTGGCTTTTCCATGGAAAGACCCAAAAGAGGCAAAATCAGCAGGTTTGTGATTGCATTTTGCCAATCACACCACTGCTTAACTTATTTGTCACAAATGACCAATTCAGTTTTCTCAATGGCAGCGGTGGGATTCGAACTGGCTTTTCCATGGAAAGAACCAAAATCAGCAGGTTTGTGATTGCATTTTGCCAATCACACCACTGCTTAACTTAATTGTCACAAATGACCAATTCAGCTTTCTCAATGGCAGCGGTGCGAGTCGAACCCACGCCTCCTGAGAGACTGGCGCCTAAATCCAGCGCCTTCGACCACTCTGCCACACTACCCCCGTTTAAAGGAAAAATCAGATTTGATGTGGCGCTTTCATCAGCGAGTCAGTCAACGTTTTTACCGCCACTCATTTACTATGTGTCTCTGCTATGACCAGCAATAGTTCTGCATCAAGAATGTTTAAATATTGACCCTGGACAATTGGGGACCAAATGTCAAACCGGGGGTATTACCTGAAGCTTCGCTGCTTGTATAAAAGAACAGAAAACAGAGAACAGTGAATGGCCTCCATCCTCCAACCTTCAAAGGAGTCTCATACAACCTGGGTAGTTTCACTACGTCAAATAGTACAAAAATAAAGTCCGGACTGGCTTTTCCATGGAAAGACCCAAAACGGGCAAAACCAGTAGGTTTGTGATTGCATTTTGCCAATCACACCACTGCTTAACTTAGTTGTCACAAATGACCAATTCAGCTTTCTCAATTACAGAGGTGGGATTTGAACCCATGCCTCCTGAGAGACTAGCACCTAAATCCGGCGCCTTCGACCACTCGGCCACAATACCCCCTTTTGAAAAGGAAAAATCAGATTTGATGTGACGCTTTCATCAGCGAGTCAGTCAACGTTTTTACCGCCACTCATTTACTATGTGTCTCTGCTATGACCAGCACTAGTTCTGCATCAAGAATGTTTAAATATTGACCCTGAACAATTGGGGACCAAATGTCAAACCGGGGGTATTACCTGAAGCTTCGCTGCTTGTATAAAAGAACAGAAAACAGAGAACAGTGAATGGCCTCCATCCTCCAACCTTCAAAGGAGTCTCATACAACCTGGGTAGTTTCACCACGTCAAATAGTACTAAAATTAAGTCCGGATTGGCTTTTCCATGGAAAGACCCAAAACGGGCAAAATCAGTAGGTTTGTGATTAGATTTTCCCAATCACATGACTGCTTAACTAAATTGTCACACATGACCAATTGAGTTTTCTCAATGGCAGCGGTGGGATTCGAACCCACGCCTCCTGAGAGACTGGAGCCTTAATCCAGCGCCTTCGACCACTCGGCCACACTACCTCTGTTTGTAGAGGAAAAATCACATTTGATGTGGGTTTTTTTTATCAACGAGACAGTCATTCAACGTTTTACCGCCATGTGTTACGAGCACTCATTTACTTTGTGTCTCTGCTATGACCAGCACTAGTTCTGCATCAAGAATGTTTAAATATTGACCCTGAGCAATGGGGGACCAAATGTCAAACTGGGGGTATTACCTGAAGCTTTGCTGCTTGTATAAAAGAACAGAAAACAGAGAACAGTGAATGGCCTCCATCCTCTAACCTTCAAAGGAGTCTCATACAACCTAGATAGTTTCACCACGTCAAATAGTACAAAAATGAAGTCCGGACTGGCTTTTCCATGGAAAGAAAAAAAAACGGCAAAATCAGTAGGTTTGTGATTGCATTTTGCCAATCACACCACTGCTTAACTTAATTGTCACAAATGACCAATTCAGCTTTCTCAATGGCAGTGGTGGGATTCGAACCCACGCCTCCTGAGAGACTGGAGCCTTAATCCAGCACCTTCGACCACTCGGCCACACTACCTCTGTTTGTAGAGGAAAAATCACATTTGATGTGGGGTTTTTCATCAGCGAGACAGTCATTCAACGTTTTACCGCCATGTGTTACGAGCACTCATTTACTTTGTGTCTCTGCTATGAACAGCACTAGTTCTGCATCAAGAATGTTTAAATATTGACCCTGAACAATGGGGGACCAAATGTCAAACTGGGGGTATTACCTGAAGCTTCGCTGCTTGTATAAAAAAACAGAAAACAGAGAACAGTGAATGGCCTCCATCCTCCAACCTTCAAAGGAGTCTCATACAACCTAGATAGTTTCACCACGTCAAATAGTACAAAAATGAAGTCCGGACTGGCTTTTCCATGGAAAGACCCAAAACAGGCAAAATAAGTAGGTTTATGATTAGATTTTCCCAATCACACCACCGCTTAACTTAATTGTCACACATGCCCAATTCAGTTTTCCCAATGGCAGCGGTGGGATTCAAACCCACGCCTCCTGAGAGACTGGAGCCTAAATCCAGCACCTTCGACCACTCGGCCACACTACCTCTGTTTGTAGAGGAAAAATCAGATTTGATGTGGCGCTGTCATCAGCGAGTCAGTCAACGTTTTTTTACTATGTGTCTCTGCTATGACCAGCACTAGTTCTGCATCAAGAATGTTTAAATATTGACCCTGAACAATGGGGGACCAAATGTCAAACTGGGGGTATTACCTGAAGCTTCGCTGCTTGTATAAAAGAACAGAAAACAGATAACAGTGAATGGCCTCCATCCTCCAACCTTCAAAGGAGTCTCATACAACCTGGCTAGTTTCACCACGTCAAATAGTATAAAAATGAAGTCCGGACTGGCTTTTCCATGGAAAGACCGAAAACGGGCAAAATCAGTAGGTTTGTGATTGCATTTTCCCAATCACACCACAGCTTAACTTAATAGTCACAAATGACGAATTCAGTTTTCTCAATGGCAGCAGTGGGATTCGAACCCACGCCTCCTGAGAGACTGGAGCCTTAATCCAGCGCCTTCGACCACTCGGCCACAATACCTCTGTTTGTAGAGGTAAAATCGCATTTGATGTGGGGTTTTTCATCAGCGAGACAGTCATTCAACATTTTACCGCCATGTGTTACGAGCACTCATTTACTTTGTGTTACTGCTATGACCAGCACTAGTTCTGCATCAAGAATGTTTAAATATTGACCCTGAACAATGGGGGACCAAATGTCAAACTGGGGGTATTACCTGAAGCTTCGCTGCTTGTATAAAAAGAACAGAAAACAGAGAACAGTGAATGGCCTCCATCCTCCAACCTTCAAAGGAGTCTCATACAACCTGGCTAGTTTCACCACATCAAATAGTACAAAAATGAAGTCCGGACTGGCTTTTCCATGGAAAGACCCAAAACAGGCAAAATCAGTAGGTTTGTGGATGCATTTTCCCTATCACACCACGGCTTAACTTAACAGTCACAAATGACTAATTCAGTTTTCTGAATGGCAGCGGTGGGATTCGAACCCACGCCTCCTGAGAGACTGGAGCCTTAATCCAGCGCCTTCGACCACTCAGCCACACTACCTCTGTTTGTAGAGGAAAAATCACATTTAATGTGGGGTGTTTCAGCAGCGAGACAGTCATTCAACATTTTACCGCCATGTGTTACGAGCACTCATTTACTTTGTGTCTCTGCTATGACCAGCACTAGTTCTGCATCAAGAATGTTTAAATATTGACCCTGAACAATTGGGGACCAAATGTCAAATTGGGGGTATTACCTGAAGCTTTGCTGCCTGAATAAAAGAACGGAAAACAGAGAACAGTGAATGGCCTCCATCCTCCAACCTTCAAAGGAGTCTCATACAACCTAAATAGTTTCACCACGTCAAATAGTACAAAAATGAAGTCCGGACTGGCTTTTCCATGGAAAGACCCAATACAGGCAAAATAAGTAGGTTTGTGATTAGATTTTCCCAATCACACCACTGCTTAACTTAATTGTCACACATGAGGATTCAGTTTTCTCAATGGCAGCGGTGGGATTCGAACCCACGCCTCCTGAGAGACTGGAGCCTTAATCCAGCGCCTTCGACCACTCGGCCACACTACCTCTGTTTGTAGAGGAAAAATCAGATTTGATGTGGCGCTGTCATCAGCGAGTCAGTCAACGTTTTTACCGCCACTCGTTTACTTTGTGTCTCTGCTATGACCAGCACTAGTTCTGCATCAAGAATGTTTAAATATTGACCCTGAACAATTGGGGAACAAATGTCAAACTGGGGGTATTACCTGAAGCTTCGCTGCTTGTATAAAAGAACAGAAAACAGAGAACAGTGAATGGCCTCCATCCTCCAACCTTCAAAGGAGTCTCATACAACCTGGATAGTTTCACCACGTCAAATAGTACAAAAATGAAGTCCGGACTGACTTTTCCATGGAAAGACCCAAAATGGGCAAAATCAGTAGGTTTGTGATTGCATTTTGCCAATCACACCACTGCTTAACTTAATTGTCACAAATGACCAATTCAGCTTTCTCAATGGCAGCGGTGGGATTCGAACCCACGCCTCCTGAGAGCCTAGAGCCTAAATCCAGCACCTTCGACCACTCGGCCACACTACCCCCGTTCGTAGAGGAAAAATCAGATTTGATGTGGCGCTGTCATCAGCGAGTCAGTCAACGTTTTTACCGCCACTCATATACTATGTAACTCTGCTATGACCAGCACTAGTTCTGCATCAAGAATGTTTAAATATTGACCGTGAACAATTGGGGACCAAATGTCAAACCGGGGGTATTACCTGAAGCTTCGCTGCTTGTATAAAAGAACAGAAAACAGAGAACAGTGAATGGCCTCCATCCTCCAACCTTCAAAGGAGTCTCATACAAACTGGGTAGTTTCACCACGTCAAATAGTACAAAAATGAAGTCCGGACTGGTTTTTCCATGGAAAGACCCAAAACAGGCAAAATAAGTAGGTTTGTGATTAGATTTTCCCAATCACACCACTGCTTAACTTAACTGTCACACATGAACAATTGAGTTTTCTCTATGGCAGCGGTGGGATTCGAACCCACGCCTCCTGAGAGACTGGAGCCTTAATCCAGCGCCTTCGACCACTCGGCCACACTACCTCTGTTTGTAGAGGAAAAATCACATTTGATGTGGGGTTTTTCATCAGCGAGACAGTCATTCAACGTTTTACCGCCATGTGTTACGAGCACTCATTTACTTTGTGTCTCTGCTATGACCAGCACTAGTTCTGCATCAATAATGTTTAAATATTGACCCTGAACAATGGGGGACCAAATGTCAAACTGGGGGTATTACCTGAAGCTTTGCTGCTTGTATAAAAGAACAGAAAACAGAGAACAGTGAATGGCCTCCATCCTCCAACCTTCAAAGGAGTCTCATACAACCTAGATAGTTTCACCACGTCAAATAGTACAAAAATGAAGTCCGGACTGGCTTTTCAATGGAAAGACCCAAAACGGGCAAAATCAGTAGGTTTGTGATTGCATTTTGCCAATCACACCACTGCTTAACTTAATTGTCACAAATGACCAATTCAGCTTTCTCAATGGCAGCGGCGGGATTCGAACCCACGCTTCCTGAGAGACTGGAGCCTAAATCCAGCGCCTTCGACCACTCGGCCACACTACCCCCATTTGTAGAGGAAAAATCAGATTTGATGTGGCACTGTCATCAGCGAGTCAGTCAACGTTTTTACCGCCACTCATTTACTATGTGACTCTGCTATGACCAGCACTAGTTCAGCATCAAGAATGTTTAAATATTGACCGTGAACAATTGGGGACCAAATGTCAAACCGGGGGTATTACCTGAAGCTTCGCTGCTTGTATAAAAGAACAGAAAACAGAGAACAGTGAATGGCCTCCATCCTCCAACCTTCAAAGGAGTCTCATACAAACTGGGTAGTTTCACCCCGTCAAATAGTACAAAAATGAAGTCCGGACTGGCTTTTCCATGGAAAGACCCAAAACAGGCTAAATCAGTAGGTTTGTGATTAGATTTTCGCAATCACACCCCTGCTTAACTTAACTGTCACACATGAACAATTGAGTTTTCTCAATGGCAGCGGTGGGATTCAAACCCACGCCTCCTGAGAGACTGGAGCCTTAATCCAGCACCTTCGACCACTCGGCCACACTACCTCTGTTTGTAGAGGAAAAATCACATTTGATGTGGGGTTTTTCATCAGCGAGACAGTCATTCAACGTTTTACCGCCATGTGTTACGAGCACTCATTTACTTTGTGTCTCTGCTATGAACAGCACTAGTTCTGCATCAAGAATGTTTAAATATTGACCCTGAACAATGGGGGACCAAATGTCAAACTGGGGGTATTACCTGAAGCTTCGCTGCTTGTATAAAAAAACAGAAAACAGAGAACAGTGAATGGCCTCCATCCTCCAACCTTCAAAGGAGTCTCATACAACCTAAATAGTTTCACCACGTCAAATAGTACAAAAATGAAGTCCGGACTGGCTTTTCCATGGAAAGACCCAAAACAGGCAAAATCAGCAGGTTTGTGATTGCATTTTGCCAATCACACCACTGCTTAACTTATTTGTCACAAATGACCAATTCAGTTTTCTCAATGGCAGCGGTGGGATTCGAACTGGCTTTTCCATGGAAAGAACCAAAATCAGCAGGTTTGTGATTGCATTTTGCCAATCACACCACTGCTTAACTTAATTGTCACAAATGACCAATTCAGCTTTCTCAATGGCAGCGGTGCGAGTCGAACCCACGCCTCCTGAGAGACTGGCGCCTAAATCCAGCGCCTTCGACCACTCTGCCACACTACCCCCGTTTAAAGGAAAAATCAGATTTGATGTGGCGCTTTCATCAGCGAGTCAGTCAACGTTTTTACCGCCACTCATTTACTATGTGTCTCTGCTATGACCAGCAATAGTTCTGCATCAAGAATGTTTAAATATTGACCCTGGACAATTGGGGACCAAATGTCAAACCGGGGGTATTACCTGAAGCTTCGCTGCTTGTATAAAAGAACAGAAAACAGAGAACAGTGAATGGCCTCCATCCTCCAACCTTCAAAGGAGTCTCATACAACCTGGGTAGTTTCACTACGTCAAATAGTACAAAAATAAAGTCCGGACTGGCTTTTCCATGGAAAGACCCAAAACGGGCAAAACCAGTAGGTTTGTGATTGCATTTTGCCAATCACACCACTGCTTAACTTAGTTGTCACAAATGACCAATTCAGCTTTCTCAATTACAGAGGTGGGATTTGAACCCACGCCTCCTGAGAGACTAGCACCTAAATCCAGCGCCTTCGACCACTCGGCCACACTACCCCCGTTTGTAGAGGAAAAATCAGATTTGATGTGGCACTGTCATCAGCGAGTCAGTCAACGTTTTTACCGCCACTCATTTACTATGTGACTCTGCTATGACCAGCACTAGTTCAGCATCAAGAATGTTTAAATATTGACCGTGAACAATTGGGGACCAAATGTCAAACCGGGGGTATTACCTGAAGCTTCGCTGCTTGTATAAAAGAACAGAAAACAGAGAACAGTGAATGGCCTCCATCCTCCAACCTTCAAAGGAGTCTCATACAAACTGGGTAGTTTCACCCCGTCAAATAATACAAAAATGAAGTCCGGACTGGCTTTTCCATGGAAAGACCCAAAACAGGCTAAATCAGTAGGTTTGTGATTAGATTTTCGCAATCACACCACTGCTTAACTTAACTGTCACACATGAACAATTGAGTTTTCTCAATGGCAGCGGTGGGATTCAAACCCATGCCTCCTGAGAGACTGGAGCCTTAATCCAGCACCTTCGACCACTCGGCCACACTACCTCTGTTTGTAGAGGAAAAATCACATTTGATGTGGGGTTTTTCATCAGCGAGACAGTCATTCAACGTTTTACCGCCATGTGTTACGAGCACTCATTTACTTTGTGTCTCTGCTATGAACAGCACTAGTTCTGCATCAAGAATGTTTAAATATTGACCCTGAACAATGGGGGACCAAATGTCAAACTGGGGGTATTACCTGAAGCTTCGCTGCTTGTATAAAAAAACAGAAAACAGAGAACAGTGAATGGCCTCCATCCTCCAACCTTCAAAGGAGTCTCATACAACCTAGATAGTTTCACCACGTCAAATAGTACAAAAATGAAGTCCGGACTGGCTTTTCCATGGAAAGACCCAAAAGAGGCAAAATCA
Organism: Eupleurogrammus muticus; assembly: GCA_036785175.1. NCBI lineage: Eukaryota > Metazoa > Chordata > Actinopteri > Scombriformes > Trichiuridae > Eupleurogrammus > Eupleurogrammus muticus. The sequence continues at coordinate 29,954,945 of JAYKQN010000001.1, forward strand.
GCAGGTTTGTGATTGCATTTTGCCAATCACACCACTGCTTAACTTATTTGTCACAAATGACCAATTCAGTTTTCTCAATGGCAGCGGTGGGATTCGAACTGGCTTTTCCATGGAAAGAACCAAAATCAGCAGGTTTGTGATTGCATTTTGCCAATCACACCACTGCTTAACTTAATTGTCACAAATGACCAATTCAGCTTTCTCAATGGCAGCGGTGCGAGTCGAACCCACGCCTCCTGAGAGACTGGCGCCTAAATCCAGCGCCTTCGACCACTCTGCCACACTACCCCCGTTTAAAGGAAAAATCAGATTTGATGTGGCGCTTTCATCAGCGAGTCAGTCAACGTTTTTACCGCCACTCATTTACTATGTGTCTCTGCTATGACCAGCAATAGTTCTGCATCAAGAATGTTTAAATATTGACCCTGGACAATTGGGGACCAAATGTCAAACCGGGGGTATTACCTGAAGCTTCGCTGCTTGTATAAAAGAACAGAAAACAGAGAACAGTGAATGGCCTCCATCCTCCAACCTTCAAAGGAGTCTCATACAACCTGGGTAGTTTCACTACGTCAAATAGTACAAAAATAAAGTCCGGACTGGCTTTTCCATGGAAAGACCCAAAACGGGCAAAACCAGTAGGTTTGTGATTGCATTTTGCCAATCACACCACTGCTTAACTTAGTTGTCACAAATGACCAATTCAGCTTTCTCAATTACAGAGGTGGGATTTGAACCCATGCCTCCTGAGAGACTAGCACCTAAATCCGGCGCCTTCGACCACTCGGCCACAATACCCCCTTTTGAAAAGGAAAAATCAGATTTGATGTGACGCTTTCATCAGCGAGTCAGTCAACGTTTTTACCGCCACTCATTTACTATGTGTCTCTGCTATGACCAGCACTAGTTCTGCATCAAGAATGTTTAAATATTGACCCTGAACAATTGGGGACCAAATGTCAAACCGGGGGTATTACCTGAAGCTTCGCTGCTTGTATAAAAGAACAGAAAACAGAGAACAGTGAATGGCCTCCATCCTCCAACCTTCAAAGGAGTCTCATACAACCTGGGTAGTTTCACCACGTCAAATAGTACTAAAATTAAGTCCGGATTGGCTTTTCCATGGAAAGACCCAAAACGGGCAAAATCAGTAGGTTTGTGATTAGATTTTCCCAATCACATGACTGCTTAACTAAATTGTCACACATGACCAATTGAGTTTTCTCAATGGCAGCGGTGGGATTCGAACCCACGCCTCCTGAGAGACTGGAGCCTTAATCCAGCGCCTTCGACCACTCGGCCACACTACCTCTGTTTGTAGAGGAAAAATCACATTTGATGTGGGTTTTTTTTATCAACGAGACAGTCATTCAACGTTTTACCGCCATGTGTTACGAGCACTCATTTACTTTGTGTCTCTGCTATGACCAGCACTAGTTCTGCATCAAGAATGTTTAAATATTGACCCTGAGCAATGGGGGACCAAATGTCAAACTGGGGGTATTACCTGAAGCTTTGCTGCTTGTATAAAAGAACAGAAAACAGAGAACAGTGAATGGCCTCCATCCTCTAACCTTCAAAGGAGTCTCATACAACCTAGATAGTTTCACCACGTCAAATAGTACAAAAATGAAGTCCGGACTGGCTTTTCCATGGAAAGAAAAAAAAACGGCAAAATCAGTAGGTTTGTGATTGCATTTTGCCAATCACACCACTGCTTAACTTAATTGTCACAAATGACCAATTCAGCTTTCTCAATGGCAGTGGTGGGATTCGATCCCACGCCTCCTGAGAGACTGGAGCCTAAATCCAGCGCCTTCAACCACTCGGCCACACTACCCCCGTTTGTAGAGGAAAAATCAGATTTGATGTGGCACTGTCATCAGCGAGTCAGTCAACGTTTTTACCGCCACTCATTTACTATGTGACTCTGCTATGACCAGCACTAGTTCAGCATCAAGAATGTTTAAATATTGACCGTGAACAATTGGGGACCAAATGTCAAACCGGGGGTATTACCTGAAGCTTCGCTGCTTGTATAAAAGAACAGAAAACAGAGAACAGTGAATGGCCTCCATCCTCCAACCTTCAAAGGAGTCTCATACAAACTGGGTAGTTTCACCCCGTCAAATAGTACAAAAATGAAGTCCGGACTGGCTTTTCCATGGAAAGACCCAAAACAGGCTAAATCAGTAGGTTTGTGATTAGATTTTCGCAATCACACCACTGCTTAACTTAACTGTCACACATGAACAATTGAGTTTTCTCAATGGCAGCGGTGGGATTCAAACCCACGCCTCCTGAGAGACTGGAGCCTTAATCCAGCACCTTCGACCACTCGGCCACACTACCTCTGTTTGTAGAGGAAAAATCACATTTGATGTGGGGTTTTTCATCAGCGAGACAGTCATTCAACGTTTTACCGCCATGTGTTACGAGCACTCATTTACTTTGTGTCTCTGCTATGAACAGCACTAGTTCTGCATCAAGAATGTTTAAATATTGACCCTGAACAATGGGGGACCAAATGTCAAACTGGGGGTATTACCTGAAGCTTTGCTGCTTGTATAAAAAAACAGAAAACAGAGAACAGTGAATGGCCTCCATCCTCCAACCTTCAAAGGAGTCTCATACAACCTAGATAGTTTCACCACGTCAAATAGTACAAAAATGAAGTCAGGACTGGCTTTTCCATGGAAAGACCCAAAACGGGCAAAATCAGCAGGTTTGTGATTGCATTTTGCCAATCACACCACTGCTTAACTTATTTGTCACAAATGACCAATTCAGTTTTCTCAATGGCAGCGGTGGGATTCGAACTGGCTTTTCCATGGAAAGAACCAAAATCAGCAGGTTTGTGATTGCATTTTGCCAATCACACCACTGCTTAACTTAGTTGTCACAAATGACCAATTCAGCTTTCTCAATTACAGAGGTGGGATTTGAACCCACGCCTCCTGAGAGACTAGCACCTAAATCCAGCGCCTTCGACCACTCGGCCACAATACCCCCTTTTGAAAAGGAAAAATCAGATTTGATGTGGCGCTTTCATCAGCGAGTCAGTCAACGTTTTTACCGCCACTCATTTACTATGTGTCTCTGCTATGACCAGCACTAGTTCTGCATCAAGAATGTTTAAATATTGACCCTGAACAATTGGGGACCAAATGTCAAACCGGGGGTATTACCTGAAGCTTCGCTGCTTGTATAAAAGAACAGAAAACAGAGAACAGTGAATGGCCTCCATCCTCCAACTTTCAAAGGAGTCTCATACAACCTGGGTAGTTTCACCACGTCAAATAGTACTAAAATTAAGTCCGGATTGGCTTTTCCATGGAAAGACCCAAAACGGGCAAAATCAGTAGGTTTGTGATTAGATTTTCCCAATCACATGACTGCTTAACTCAATTGTCACACATGACCAATTGAGTTTTCTCAATGGCAGCGGTGGGATTCGAACCCACGCCTCCTGAGAGACTGGAGCCTTAATCCAGCGCCTTCGACCACTCGGCCACACTACCTCTGTTTGTAGAGGAAAAATCACATTTGATGTGGGTTTTTTTTATCAACGAGACAGTCATTCAACGTTTTACCGCCATGTGTTACGAGCACTCATTTACTTTGTGTCTCTGCTATGACCAGCACTAGTTCTGCATCAAGAATGTTTAAATATTGACCCTGAGCAATGGGGGACCAAATGTCAAACTGGGGGTATTACCTGAAGCTTTGCTGCTTGTATAAAAGAACAGAAAACAGAGAACAGTGAATGGCCTCCATCCTCTAACCTTCAAAGGAGTCTCATACAACCTAGATAGTTTCACCACGTCAAATAGTACAAAAATGAAGTCCGGACTGGCTTTTCCATGGAAAGAAAAAAAAACGGCAAAATCAGTAGGTTTGTGATTGCATTTTGCCAATCACACCACTGCTTAACTTAATTGTCACAAATGACCAATTCAGCTTTCTCAATGGCAGTGGTGGGATTCGAACCCACGCCTCCTGAGAGACTGGAGCCTAAATCCAGCGCCTTCGACCACTCGGCCACACTACCCCCGTTTGAAAAGGAAAAATCAGATTTGATGTGGCGCTTTCATCAGCGAGTCAGTCAACGTTTTTACCGCCACTCATTTACTATGTGTCTCTGCTATGACCAGCACTAGTTCTGCATCAAGAATGTTTAAATATTGACCCTGAACAATTGGGGACCAAATGTCAAACCGGGGGTATTACCTGAAGCTTCGCTGCTTGTATAAAAGAACAGAAAACAGAGAACAGTGAATGGCCTCCATCCTCCAACCTTCAAAGGAGTCTCATACAACCTGGGTAGTTTCACCACGTCAAATAGTACTAAAATGAAGTCCGGACTGGCTTTTCCATGGAAAGACCCAAAACGGGCAAAATCAGTAGGTTTGTGATTAAATTTTCCCAATCACACGACTGCTTAACTTAATTGTCACACATGACCAATTGAGTTTTCTCAATGGCAGCGGTGGGAATCGAACCCACGCCTCCTGAGAGACTGGAGCCTTAATCCAGCGCCTTCGACCACTTGGCCACACTACCTCTGGTTGTAGAGGAAAAATCACATTTGATGTGGGTTTTTTTTATCAACGAGACAGTCATTCAACGTTTTACCGCCATGTGTTACGAGCACTCATTTACTTTGTGTCTCTGCTATGACAAACACTAGTTCTGCATCAAGAATGTTTAAATATTGACCCTGAGCAATGGGGGACCAAATGTCAAACTGGGGGTATTACCTGAAGCTTTGCTGCTTGTATAAAAGAACAGAGAACAGAGAACAGTGAATGGCCTCCATCCTCTAACCTTCAAAGGAGTCTCATACAACCTAGATAGTTTCACCACGTCAAATAGTACAAAAATGAAGTCCGGACTGGCTTTTCCATGGAAAGAAAAAAAACCGGCAAAATCAGTAGGTTTGTGATTGCATTTTGCCAATCACACCACTGCTTAACTTAATTGTCACAAATGACCAATTCAGCTTTCTCAATGGCAGTGGTGGGATTCGAACCCACGCCTCCTGAGAGACTGGAGCCTAAATCCAGCGCCTTCGACCACTCGGCCACACTACCCCCGTTTGAAAAGGAAAAATCAGATTTGATGTGGCGCTTTCATCAGCGAGTCAGTCAACGTTTTTACCGCCACTAATTTACTATGTGTCTCTGCTATGACCAGCACTAGTTCTGCATCAAGAATGTTTAAATATTGACCCTGAACAATTGGGGACCAAATGTCAAACCGGGGGTATTACCTGAAGCTTCGCTGCTTGTATAAAAGAACAGAAAACAGAGAACAGTGAATGGCCTCCATCCTCCAACCTTCAAAGGAGTCTCATACAACCTGGGTAGTTTCACCACGTCAAATAGTACAAAAATGAAGTCCGGACTGGCTTTTCCATGGAAAGACCCAAAACGGGCAAAATCAGTAGGTTTGTGATTAGATTTTCCCAATCACACGACTGCTTAACTTAATTGTCACACATGACCAATTGAGGTTTCTCAATGGCAGTGGTGGGATTCGAACCCACGCCTCCTGAGAGACTGGAGCCTAAATCCAGCGCCTTCGACCACTCGGCCACACTACCCCCGTTTGAAAAGGAAAAATCAGATTTGATGTGGCGCTTTCATCAGCGAGTCAGTCAACGTTTTTACCGCCACTCATTTACTATGTGTCTCTGCTATGACCAGCACTAGTTCTGCATCAAGAATGTTTAAATATTGACCCTGAACAATTGGGGACCAAATGTCAAACGGGGGGTATTACCTGAAGCTTCGCTGCTTGTATAAAAGAACAGAAAACAGAGAACAGTGAATGGCCTCCATCCTCCAACCTTCAAATGAGTCTCATACAACCTGGGTAGTTTCACCACGTCAAATAGTACTAAAATGAAGTCCGGACTGGCTTTTCCATGGAAAGACCCAAAACGGGCAAAATCAGTAGGTTTGTGATTAAATTTTCCCAATCACACGACTGCTTAACTTAATTGTCACACATGACCAATTGAGTTTTCTCAATGGCAGCGGTGGGAATCGAACCCACGCCTCCTGAGAGACTGGAGCCTTAATCCAGCGCCTTCGACCACTCGGCCACACTACCTCTGGTTGTAGAGGAAAAATCACATTTGATGTGTGTTTTTTTTATCAACGAGACAGTCATTCAACGTTTTACCGCCATGTGTTACGAGCACTCATTTACTTTGTGTCTCTGCTATGACAAGTACTAGTTCTGCATCAAGAATGTTTAAATATTGACCCTGAGCAATGGGGGACCAAATGTCAAACTGGGGGTATTACCTGAAGCTTTGCTGCTTGTATAAAAGAACAGAGAACAGAGAACAGTGAATGGCCTCCATCCTCTAACCTTCAAAGGAGTCTCATACAACCTAGATAGTTTCACCACGTCAAATAGTACAAAAATGAAGTCCGGACTGGCTTTTCCATGGAAAGAAAAAAAACCGGCAAAATCAGTAGGTTTGTGATTGCATTTTGCCAATCACACCACTGCTTAACTTAATTGTCACAAATGACCAATTCAGCTTTCTCAATGGCAGTGGTGGGATTCGAACCCACGCCTCCTGAGAGACTGGAGCCTAAATCCAGCGCCTTCGACCACTCGGCCACACTACCCCCGTTTGAAAAGGAAAAATCAGATTTGATGTGGCGCTTTCATCAGCGAGTCAGTCAACGTTTTTACCGCCACTAATTTACTATGTGTCTCTGCTATGACCAGCACTAGTTCTGCATCAAGAATGTTTAAATATTGACCCTGAACAATTGGGGACCAAATGTCAAACCGGGGGTATTACCTGAAGCTTCGCTGCTTGTATAAAAGAACAGAAAACAGAGAACAGTGAATGGCCTCCATCCTCCAACCTTCAAAGGAGTCTCATACAACCTGGGTAGTTTCACCACGTCAAATAGTACTAAAATGAAGTCCGGACTGGCTTTTCCATGGAAAGACCCAAAACGGGCAAAATCAGTAGGTTTGTGATTAGATTTTCCCAATCACACGACTGCTTAACTTAATTGTCACACATGACCAATTGAGGTTTCTCAATGGCAGCGGTGGGATTCGAACCCACGCCTCCTGAGAGACTGGAGCCTTAATCCAGCGCCTTCGACCACTCGGCCACACTACCTCTGTTTGTAGAGGAAAAATCACATTTAATGTGGGGTGTTTCAGCAGCGAGACAGTCATTCAACATTTTACCGCCATGTGTTACGAGCACTCATTTACTTTGTGTCTCTGCTATGACCAGCACTAGTTCTGCATCAAGAATGTTTAAATATTGACCCTGAACAATTGGGGACCAAATGTCAAATTTAGGGTATTACCTGAAGCTTTGCTGCCTGAATAAAAGAACAGAAAACAGAGAACAGTGAATGGCCTCCATCCTCCAACCTTCAAAGGAGTCTCATACAACCTAAATAGTTTCACCACGTCAAATAGTACAAAAATGAAGTCCGGACTGGCTTTTCCATGGAAAGACCCAATACAGGCAAAATAAGTAGGTTTGTGATTAGATTTTCCCAATCACACCACTGCTTAACTTAATTGTCACACATGAGCAATTTAGTTTTCTCAATGGCAGCGGTGGGATTCGAACCCACGCCTCCTGAGAGACTGGAGCCTTAATCCAGCGCCTTCGACCACTCGGCCACACTACCTCTGTTTGTAGAGGAAAAATCAGATTTGATGTGGCGCTGTCATCAGCGAGTCAGTCAACGTTTTTACCGCCACTCGTTTACTTTGTGTCTCTGCTATGACCAGCACTAGTTCTGCATCAAGAATGTTTAAATATTGACCCTGAACAATTGGGGAACAAATGTCAAACTGGGGGTATTACCTGAAGCTTTGCTGCTTGTATAAAAGAACAGAAAACAGAGAACAGTGAATGGCCTCCATCCTCCAACCTTCAAAGGAGTCTCATACAACCTAGATAGTTTCACCACGTCAAATAGTACAAAAATGAAGTCCGGACTGGCTTTTCCATGGAAAGACCCAAAACGGGCAAAATCAGTAGGTTTGTGATTAGATTTTCCCAATCACACGACTGCTTAACTTAATTGTCACACATGACCAATTGAGGTTTCTCAATGGCAGTGGTGGGATTCGAACCCACGCCTCCTGAGAGACTGGAGCCTAAATCCAGCGCCTTCGACCACTCGGCCACACTACCCCCGTTTGAAAAGGAAAAATCAGATTTGATGTGGCGCTTTCATCAGCGAGTCAGTCAACGTTTTTACCGCCACTCATTTACTATGTGTCTCTGCTATGACCAGCACTAGTTCTGCATCAAGAATGTTTAAATATTGACCCTGAACAATTGGGGACCAAATGTCAAACCGGGGGTATTACCTGAAGCTTCGCTGCTTGTATAAAAGAACAGAAAACAGAGAACAGTGAATGGCCTCCATCCTCCAACCTTCAAAGGAGTCTCATACAAACTGGGTAGTTTCACCACGTCAAATAGTACAAAAATGAAGTCCGGACTGGTTTTTCCATGGAAAGACCCAAAACAGGCAAAATCAGTAGGTTTGTGATTAGATTTTCCCAATCACTTGACTGCTTAACTTAATTGTCACACATGACCAATTGAGGTTTCACAATGGCAGTGGTGGGATTTGAACCCACTCCTCCTGAGAGACTGGAGCCTTAATCCAGCGCCTTCGACCACTCGGCCACACTACCTCTGTTTGTAGAGGTAAAATCGCATTTGATGTGGGGTTTTTCATCAGCGAGACAGTCATTCAACATTTTACCGCCATGTGTTACGAGCACTCATTTACTTTGTGTTACTGCTATGACCAGCACTAGTTCTGCATCAAGAATGTTTAAATATTGACCCTGAACAATGGGGGACCAAATGTCAAACTGGGGGTATTACCTGAAGCTTCGCTGCTTGTATAAAAAGAACAGAAAACAGAGAACAGTGAATGGCCTCCATCCTCCAACCTTCAAAGGAGTCTCATACAACCTGGCTAGTTTCACCACATCAAATAGTACAAAAATGAAGTCCGGACTGGCTTTTCCATGGAAAGACCCAAAACAGGCAAAATCAGTAGGTTTGTGATTGCATTTTCCCTATCACACCACGGCTTAACTTAACAGTCACAAATGACTAATTCAGTTTTCTGAATGGCAGCGGTGGGATTCGAACCCACGCCTCCTGAGAGACTGGAGCCTTAATCCAGCGCCTTCGACCACTCGGCCACACTACCTCTGTTTGTAGAGGAAAAATCACATTTAATGTGGGGTGTTTCAGCAGCGAGACAGTCATTCAACATTTTACCGCCATGTGTTACGAGCACTCATTTACTTTGTGTCTCTGCTATGACCAGCACTAGTTCTGCATCAAGAATGTTTAAATATTGACCCTGAACAATTGGGGACCAAATGTCAAATTGGGGGTATTACCTGAAGCTTTGCTGCCTGAATAAAAGAACAGAAAACAGAGAACAGTGAATGGCCTCCATCCTCCAACCTTCAAAGGAGTCTCATACAACCTAAATAGTTTCACCACGTCAAATAGTACAAAAATGAAGTCCGGACTGGCTTTTCCATGGAAAGACCCAATACAGGCAAAATAAGTAGGTTTGTGATTAGATTTTCCCAATCACACCACTGCTTAACTTAATTGTCACACATGAGCAATTCAGTTTTCTCAATGGCAGCGGTGGGATTCGAACCCACGCCTCCTGAGAGACTGGAGCCTTAATCCAGCGCCTTCGACCACTCGGCCACACTACCTCTGTTTGTAGAGGAAAAATCAGATTTGATGTGGCGCTGTCATCAGCGAGTCAGTCAACGTTTTTACCGCCACTCGTTTACTTTGTGTCTCTGCTATGACCAGCACTAGTTCTGCATCAAGAATGTTTAAATATTGACCCTGAACAATTGGGGAACAAATGTCAAACTGGGGGTATTACCTGAAGCTTCGCTGCTTGTATAAAAGAACAGAAAACAGAGAACAGTGAATGGCCTCCATCCTCCAACCTTCAAAGGAGTCTCATACAACCTGGATAGTTTCACCACGTCAAATAGTACAAAAATGAAGTCCGGACTGGCTTTTCCATGGAAAGACCCAAAACGGGCAAAAACAGTAAGTTTGTGATAAGATTTTCCCAATCACACGACTGCTTAACTTAATTGTCACACATGACCGATTGAGTTTTCTCAATGGCAGCGGTGAGATTAGAACCCACGCCTCCTGAGAGACTGGAGCCTTAATCCAGCGCCTTCGACCACACGGCCACACAACCTCTGTTTGTAGAGGAAAAATCACATTTGATGTGGGTCTTTTTATCAATGAGACAGTCATTCAACGTTTTACCGCCATGTGTTACGAGCACTCATTTACTTTGTGTCTCTGCTATGACCAGCACTAGTTCTGCATCAAGAATGTTTAAATATTGACCCTGAGCAATGGGGGACCAAATGTCAAACTGGGGGTATTACCTGAAGCTTTGCTGCTTGTATAAAAGAACAGAAAACAGAGAACAGTGAATGGCCTCCATCCTCTAACCTTCAAAGGAGTCTCATACAACCTAGATAGTTTCACCACGTCAAATAGTACAAAAATGAAGTCCGGACTGGCTTTTCCATGGAAAGAACCAAAACGGGCAAAATCAGTAGGTTTGTGATTGCATTTTGCCAATCACACCACTGCTTAACTTAATTGTCACAAATGACCAATTCAGCTTTCTCAATGGCAGCGGTGGGATTCCAACCCACGCCTCCTGAGAGACTGGAGCCTAAATCCAGCGCCTTCGACCACTCGGCCACACTACCCCCGTTTGAAAAGGAAAAATCAGATTTGATGTGGCGCTTTCATCAGCGAGTCAGTCAACGTTTTTACCGCCACTCATTTACTATGTGTCTCTGCTATGACCAGCACTAGTTCTGCATCAAGAATGTTTAAATATTGACCCTGAACAATTGGGGACCAAATGTCAAACCGGGGGTATTGCCTGAAGCTTCGCTGCTTGTATAAAAGAACAGAAAACAGAGAACAGTGAATGGCCTCCATCCTCCAACCTTCAAAGGAGTCTCATAGAACCTGGGTAGTTTCACCACGTCAAATAGTACTAAAATGAAGTCCGGACTGGCTTTTCCATGGAAAGACCCAAAACGGGCAAAATCAGTAGGTTTGTGATAAGATTTTCCCAATCACACGACTGCTTAACTTAATTGTCACACATGACCAATTGAGGTTTCTCAATGGCAGCGGTGGGATTCGAACCCACGCCTCCTGAGAGACTGGAGCCTTAATCCAGCGCCTTCGACCACTCGGCCACACTACCTCTGTTTGTAGAGGAAAAATCACATTTAATGTGGGGTGTTTCAGCAGCGAGACAGTCATTCAACATTTTACCGCCATGTGTTACGAGCACTCATTTACTTTGTGTCTCTGCTATGACCAGCACTAGTTCTGCATCAAGAATGTTTAAATATTGACCCTGAACAATTGGGGACCAAATGTCAAATTGGGGGTATTACCTGAAGCTTTGCTGCCTGAATAAAAGAACAGAAAACAGAGAACAGTGAATGGCCTCCATCCTCCAACCTTCAAAGGAGTCTCATACAACCTAAATAGTTTCACCACGTCAAATAGTACAAAAATGAAGTCCGGACTGGCTTTTCCATGGAAAGACCCAATACAGGCAAAATAAGTAGGTTTGTGATTAGATTTTCCCAATCACTCCACTGCTTAACTTAATTGTCACACATGAGCAATTCAGTTTTCTCAATGGCAGCGGTGGGATTCGAACCCACGCCTCCTGAGAGACTGGAGCCTTAATCCAGCGCCTTCGACCACTCGGCCACACTACCTCTGTTTGTAGAGGAAAAATCAGATTTGATGTGGCGCTGTCATCAGCGAGTCAGTCAACGTTTTTACCGCCACTCGTTTACTTTGTGTCTCTGCTATGACCAGCACTAGTTCTGCATCAAGAATGTTTAAATATTGACCCTGAACAATTGGGGAACAAATGTCAAACTGGGGGTATTACCTGAAGCTTCGCTGCTTGTATAAAAGAACAGAAAACAGAGAACAGTGAATGGCCTCCATCCTCCAACCTTCAAAGGAGTCTCATACAACCTGGATAGTTTCACCACGTCAAATAGTACAAAAATGAAGTCCGGACTGGCTTTTCCATGGAAAGACCCAAAACGGGCAAAAACAGTAAGTTTGTGATAAGATTTTCCCAATCACACGACTGCTTAACTTAATTGTCACACATGACCGATTGAGTTTTCTCAATGGCAGCGGTGAGATTAGAACCCACGCCTCCTTGAGAGACTGGAGCCTTAATCCAGCGCCTTCGACCACACGGCCACACAACCTCTGTTTGTAGAGGAAAAATCACATTTGCTGTGGGTCTTTTTATCAACGAGACAGTCATTCAACGTTTTACCGCCATGTGTTACGAGCACTCATTTACTTTGTGTCTCTGCTATGACCAGCACTAGTTCTGCATCAAGAATGTTTAAATATTGACCCTGAGCAATGGGGGACCAAATGTCAAACTGGGGGTATTACCTGAAGCTTTGCTGCTTGTATAAAAGAACAGAAAACAGAGAACAGTGAATGGCCTCCATCCTCTAACCTTCAAAGGAGTCTCATACAACCTAGATAGTTTCACCACGTCAAATAGTACAAAAATGAAGTCCGGACTGGCTTTTCCATGGAAAGAACCAAAACGGGCAAAATCAGTAGGTTTGTGATTGCATTTTGCCAATCACACCACTGCTTAACTTAATTGTCACAAATGACCAATTCAGCTTTCTCAATGGCAGCGGTGGGATTCCAACCCACGCCTCCTGAGAGACTGGAGCCTAAATCCAGCGCCTTCGACCACTCGGCCACACTACCCCCGTTTGAAAAGGAAAAATCAGATTTGATGTGGCGCTTTCATCAGCGAGTCAGTCAACGTTTTTACCGCCACTCATTTACTATGTGTCTCTGCTATGACCAGCACTAGTTCTGCATCAAGAATGTTTAAATATTGACCCTGAACAATTGGGGACCAAATGTCAAACCGGGGGTATTGCCTGAAGCTTCGCTGCTTGTATAAAAGAACAGAAAACAGAGAACAGTGAATGGCCTCCATCCTCCAACCTTCAAAGGAGTCTCATAGAACCTGGGTAGTTTCACCACGTCAAATAGTACAAAAATGAAGTCCGGACTGGCTTTTCCATGGAAAGAACCAAAACGGGCAAAATCAATAGGTTTGTGATTGCATTTTGCCAATCACACCACTGCTTAAATTAATTGTCACAAATGACCAATTCAGTTTTCTCAATGGCAGCGGTGGGATTCGAACCCATGCCTCCTGAGAGACTGGAGCCTAAATCCAGCGCCTTCGACCACTCGGCCACACTACCCCCGATTGAAAAGGAAAAATCAGATTTGATGTGGCGCTTTCATCAGCGAGTCAGTCAACGCTTTTACCGCCACTCATTTACTATGTGTCTCTGCTATGACCAGCACTAGTTCTGCATCAAGAATGTTTAAATATTGACCCTGAACAATTGGGGACCAAATGTCAAACCGGGGGTATTACCTGAAGCTTCGCTGCTTGTATAAAAGAACAGAAAACAGAGAACAGTGAATGGCCTCCATCCTCCAACCTTCAAAGGAGTCTCATACAACCTGGGTAGTTTCACCACGTCAAATAGTACTAAAATTAAGTCCGGATTGGCTTTTCCATGGAAAGACCCAAAACGGGCAAAATCAGTAGGTTTGTGATTAGATTTTCCCAATCACATGACTGCTTAACTCAATTGTCACACATGACCAATTGAGTTTTCTCAATGGCAGCGGTGGGATTCGAACCCACGCCTCCTGAGAGACTGGAGCCTTAATCCAGCGCCTTCGACCACTCGGCCACACTACCTCTGTTTGTAGAGGTAAAATCACATTTGATGTGGGTTTTTTTATCAACGAGACAGTCATTCAACGTTTTACCGCCATGTGTTACGAGCACTCATTTACTTTGTGTCTCTGCTATGACCAGCACTAGTTCTGCATCAAGAATGTTTAAATATTGACCCTGAGCAATGGGGGACCAAATGTCAAACTGGGGGTATTACCTGAAGCTTTGCTGCTTGTATAAAAGAACAGAAAACAGAGAACAGTGAATGGCCTCCATCCTCTAACCTTCAAAGGAGTCTCATACAACCTAGATAGTTTCACCACGTCAAATAGTACAAAAATGAAGTCCGGACTGGCTTTTCCATGGAAAGAACCAAAACGGGCAAAATCAGTAGGTTTGTGATTGCATTTTGCCAATCACACCACTGCTTAACTTAATTGTCACAAATGACCAATTCAGCTTTCTCAATGGCAGCGGTGGGATTCCAACCCACGCCTCCTGAGAGACTGGAGCCTAAATCCAGCGCCTTCGACCACTCGGCCACACTACCCCCGTTTGAAAAGGAAAAATCAGATTTGATGTGGCGCTTTCATCAGCGAGTCAGTCAACGTTTTTACCGCCACTCATTTACTATGTGTCTCTGCAATGACCAGCACTAGTTCTGCATCAAGAATGTTTAAATATTGACCCTGAACAATTGGGGACCAAATGTCAAACCGGGGGTATTGCCTGAAGCTTCGCTGCTTGTATAAAAGAACAGAAAACAGAGAACAGTGAATGGCCTCCATCCTCCAACCTTCAAAGGAGTCTCATAGAACCTGGGTAGTTTCACCACGTCAAATAGTACAAAAATGAAGTCCGGACTGGCTTTTCCATGGAAAGAACCAAAACGGGCAAAATCAATAGGTTTGTGATTGCATTTTGCCAATCACACCACTGCTTAAATTAATTGTCACAAATGACCAATTCAGTTTTCTCAATGGCAGCGGTGGGATTCGAACCCACGCCTCCTGAGAGACTGGAGCCTAAATCCAGCGCCTTCGACCACTCGGCCACACTACCCCCGTTTGAAAAGGAAAAATCAGATTTGATGTGGCGCTTTCATCAGCGAGTCAGTCAACGTTTTTACCGCCACTCATTTACTATGTGTCTCTGCTATGACCAGCACTAGTTCTGCATCAAGAATGTTTAAATATTGACCCTGAACAATTGGGGACCAAATGTCAAACCGGGGGTATTACCTGAAGCTTCGCTGCTTGTATAAAAGAACAGAAAACAGAGAACAGTGAATGGCCTCCATCCTCCAACCTTCAAAGGAGTCTCATACAACCTGGGTAGTTTCACCACGTCAAATAGTACTAAAATTAAGTCCGGATTGGCTTTTCCATGGAAAGACCCAAAACGGGCAAAATCAGTAGGTTTGTGATTAGATTTTCCCAATCACATGACTGCTTAACTCAATTGTCACACATGACCAATTGAGTTTTCTCAATGGCAGCGGTGGGATTCGAACCCACGCCTCCTGAGAGACTGGAGCCTTAATCCAGCGCCTTCGACCACTCGGCCACACTACCTCTGTTTGTAGAGGTAAAATCACATTTGATGTGGGTTTTTTTATCAACGAGACAGTCATTCAACGTTTTACCACCATGTGTTACGAGCACTCATTTACTTTGTGTCTCTGCTATGACCAGCACTAGTTCTGCATCAAGAATGTTTAAATATTGACCCTGAGCAATGGGGGACCAAATGTCAAACTGGGGGTATTACCTGAAGCTTTGCTGCTTGTATAAAAGAACAGAAAACAGAGAACAGTGAATGGCCTCCATCCTCTAACCTTCAAAGGAGTCTCATACAACCTAGATAGTTTCACCACGTCAAATAGTACAAAAATGAAGTCCGGACTGGCTTTTCCATGGAAAGAACCAAAACCAGTAGGTGTGTGATTGCATTTTGCCAATCACACCACTGCTTAACTTAATTGTCACAAGTGACCAATTCAGCTTTCTCAATTGCAGCGGTGGGATTCAAACCCACACCTCCTGTGAGACTGGAGCCTAAATCCAGCGCCTTCGACCACTCGGCCAAACTACCCCCGTTTTTACCGCCACTCATTTACTATGTGTCTCTGCTATGACCAGTACTAGTTCTGCATCAAGAATGTTTAAATATTGACCCTGAACAATTGGGGACCAAATGTCAAACCGGGGGTATTGCCTGAAGCTTCGCTGCTTGTATAAAAGAACAGAAAACAGAGAACAGTGAATGGCCTCCATCCTCCAACCTTCAAAGGAGTCTCATAGAACCTGGGTAGTTTCACCACGTCAAATAGTACTAAAATTAAGTCCGGATTGGCTTTTCCATGGAAAGACCCAAAACGGGCAAAATCAGTAGGTTTGTGATTAGATTTTCCCAATCACATGACTGCTTAACTCAATTGTCACACATGACCAATTGAGTTTTCTCAATGGCAGCGGTGGGATTCGAACCCACGCCTCCTGAGAGACTGGAGCCTTAATCCAGCGCCTTCGACCACTCGGCCACACTACCTCTGTTTGTAGAGGTAAAATCACATTTGATGTGGGTTTTTTTATCAACGAGACAGTCATTCAACGTTTTACCGCCATGTGTTACGAGCACTCATTTACTTTGTGTCTCTGCTATGACCAGCACTAGTTCTGCATCAAGAATGTTTAAATATTGACCCTGAGCAATGGGGGACCAAATGTCAAACTGGGGGTATTACCTGAAGCTTTGCTGCTTGTATAAAAGAACAGAAAACAGAGAACAGTGAATGGCCTCCATCCTCTAACCTTCAAAGGAGTCTCATACAACCTAGATAGTTTCACCACGTCAAATAGTACAAAAATGAAGTCCGGACTGGCTTTTCCATGGAAAGAACCAAAACGGGCAAAATCAGTAGGTTTGTGATTGCATTTTGCCAATCACACCACTGCTTAACTTAATTGTCACAAATGACCAATTCAGCTTTCTCAATGGCAGCGGTGGGATTCCAACCCACGCCTCCTGAGAGACTGGAGCCTAAATCCAGCGCCTTCGACCACTCGGCCACACTACCCCCGTTTGAAAAGGAAAAATCAGATTTGATGTGGCGCTTTCATCAGCGAGTCAGTCAACGTTTTTACCGCCACTCATTTACTATGTGTCTCTGCAATGACCAGCACTAGTTCTGCATCAAGAATGTTTAAATATTGACCCTGAACAATTGGGGACCAAATGTCAAACCGGGGGTATTGCCTGAAGCTTCGCTGCTTGTATAAAAGAACAGAAAACAGAGAACAGTGAATGGCCTCCATCCTCCAACCTTCAAAGGAGTCTCATAGAACCTGGGTAGTTTCACCACGTCAAATAGTACAAAAATGAAGTCCGGACTGGCTTTTCCATGGAAAGAACCAAAACGGGCAAAATCAATAGGTTTGTGATTGCATTTTGCCAATCACACCACTGCTTAAATTAATTGTCACAAATGACCAATTCAGTTTTCTCAATGGCAGCGGTGGGATTCGAACCCACGCCTCCTGAGAGACTGGAGCCTAAATCCAGCGCCTTCGACCACTCGGCCACACTACCCCCGTTTGAAAAGGAAAAATCAGATTTGATGTGGCGCTTTCATCAGCGAGTCAGTCAACGTTTTTACCGCCACTCATTTACTATGTGTCTCTGCTATGACCAGCACTAGTTCTGCATCAAGAATGTTTAAATATTGACCCTGAACAATTGGGGACCAAATGTCAAACCGGGGGTATTACCTGAAGCTTCGCTGCTTGTATAAAAGAACAGAAAACAGAGAACAGTGAATGGCCTCCATCCTCCAACCTTCAAAGGAGTCTCATACAACCTGGGTAGGTTCACCACGTCAAATAGTACTAAAATTAAGTCCGGATTGGCTTTTCCATGGAAAGACCCAAAACGGGCAAAATCAGTAGGTTTGTGATTAGATTTTCCCAATCACATGACTGCTTAACTCAATTGTCACACATGACCAATTGAGTTTTCTCAATGGCAGCGGTGGGATTCGAACCCACGCCTCCTGAGAGACTGGAGCCTTAATCCAGCGCCTTCGACCACTCGGCCACACTACCTCTGTTTGTAGAGGTAAAATCACATTTGATGTGGGTTTTTTTATCAACGAGACAGTCATTCAACGTTTTACCACCATGTGTTACGAGCACTCATTTACTTTGTGTCTCTGCTATGACCAGCACTAGTTCTGCATCAAGAATGTTTAAATATTGACCCTGAGCAATGGGGGACCAAATGTCAAACTGGGGGTATTACCTGAAGCTTTGCTGCTTGTATAAAAGAACAGAAAACAGAGAACAGTGAATGGCCTCCATCCTCTAACCTTCAAAGGAGTCTCATACAACCTAGATAGTTTCACCACGTCAAATAGTACAAAAATGAAGTCCGGACTGGCTTTTCCATGGAAAGAACCAAAACCAGTAGGTGTGTGATTGCATTTTGCCAATCACACCACTGCTTAACTTAATTGTCACAAGTGACCAATTCAGCTTTCTCAATTGCAGCGGTGGGATTCAAACCCACACCTCCTGTGAGACTGGAGCCTAAATCCAGCGCCTTCGACCACTCAGCCAAACTACCCCCGTTTTTACCGCCACTCATTTACTATGTGTCTCTGCTATGACCAGTACTAGTTCTGCATCAAGAATGTTTAAATATTGACCCTGAACAATTGGGGACCAAATGTCAAACCGGGGGTATTGCCTGAAGCTTCGCTGCTTGTATAAAAGAACAGAAAACAGAGAACAGTGAATGGCCTCCATCCTCCAACCTTCAAAGGAGTCTCATAGAACCTGGGTAGTTTCACCACGTCAAATAGTACTAAAATTAAGTCCGGATTGGCTTTTCCATGGAAAGACCCAAAACGGGCAAAATCAGTAGGTTTGTGATTAGATTTTCCCAATCACATGACTGCTTAACTCAATTGTCACACATGACCAATTGAGTTTTCTCAATGGCAGCGGTGGGATTCGAACCCACGCCTCCTGAGAGACTGGAGCCTTAATCCAGCGCCTTCGACCACTCGGCCACACTACCTCTGTTTGTAGAGGTAAAATCACATTTGATGTGGGTTTTTTTATCAACGAGACAGTCATTCAACGTTTTACCGCCATGTGTTACGAGCACTCATTTACTTTGTGTCTCTGCTATGACCAGCACTAGTTCTGCATCAAGAATGTTTAAATATTGACCCTGAGCAATGGGGGACCAAATGTCAAACTGGGGGTATTACCTGAAGCTTTGCTGCTTGTATAAAAGAACAGAAAACAGAGAACAGTGAATGGCCTCCATCCTCTAACCTTCAAAGGAGTCTCATACAACCTAGATAGTTTCACCACGTCAAATAGTACAAAAATGAAGTCCGGACTGGCTTTTCCATGGAAAGAACCAAAACGGGCAAAATCAGTAGGTTTGTGATTGCATTTTGCCAATCACACCACTGCTTAACTTAATTGTCACAAATGACCAATTCAGCTTTCTCAATGGCAGCGGTGGGATTCCAACCCACGCCTCCTGAGAGACTGGAGCCTAAATCCAGCGCCTTCGACCACTCGGCCACACTACCCCCGTTTGAAAAGGAAAAATCAGATTTGATGTGGCGCTTTCATCAGCGAGTCAGTCAACGTTTTTACCGCCACTCATTTACTATGTGTCTCTGCAATGACCAGCACTAGTTCTGCATCAAGAATGTTTAACACTAGAACGACCACGGAGGGGTCAATTGACCTTTTTACCTAAAAAGCCCACAAGAGGGTCATTTGACCCTTTGGACCCCCTGTGGGCACTCCTTTTGTTGTGGAAATGTGGCTGTTAGCGGCTCAGAGAAGTCACTTGAGTCACAGAGTCGCTTGAGCCTGTGTGGGGGAGGGGAACCCAAGGCAAGCTTTTAGTACTCAGGTAGGTTAGTGTGTTTTTGCATGTGTGTGTATGTGTGTGTGTGTGTGTGTGTGTGTGTGTGTGTGTGTGTGTGTATGTGCCCATATGGTGGATTTATAAACATATGGTGGATTTTTATGCAGTAAATCATCAGGATGAACGAGAATTTGGGATCAAAACTCTTGACATTTATTGTTAAAAAAAATCAAAACAAAACAATGACATTACAATGAATAAAAAAGCAACTGTTTTCCCAGTTTTCGTGTGGAAGGTTTTTGCAGAAGTAACTGCTATTTTTTTGCCAAAAAAAGAAAAAATATATTTACAAAAAAGCATATTTACAAATAATGCAAATGAGTCAAATACATTTGAGCAGTCACTCACAATTCTGGCACTGCCATTGCTCCTTTCTGCATTTCCCACATGTATATTTGTAACAGTCAACACAGCGCACAGTTGCACGATTGTCCTTGCATTTGATTTTAGCCTGACACTTGGCTCTTTGTCCGAATTCTGCTGTGGAGGGTTGTTGCCGAAGCAATTGCTTCTTTTGGGCCCTTTTTTGACCTCTGTTTTTTGCCATGATGTTCATACTCTCCACCTCCAAGCAGAGAAAAACACCTTCTATGGTTTCAGGAGAATATGATGGTAGCAAGGCATTATGCATTCTTGGATGCCATGTTGAACCATGCCTGGATGTGTGGACCATGGCAGAAATTGTGGAAACATTGCCCCATACAATGACAAACGTGGGTATGTCTGCAACATGATCTCCTAGAAATCTGTGAAAGCTGGCAAGGATCATTGTGACACGAAATCTGTGGTACTGGCACGGATTTTTCCAAAATTCCCTGTTGGGGGACACGGAATTATTTCATGTGTCCAAAGTCTTATTTTTGTCTTTGTTTTTTTTCTGATTTCAAAGATTATTTACCCTCAAAAACATTTCTTACTGAAAGGTTAGGGTTAGGGTTTGTTTAGATCTGATCACAATGTGTCCTGTTAGGATTCTTGTGATAGGATTTTGTTGCCAATCCACCACGTTAAAAAAAAAAAAACTGACAGGATAAGGTTAGGAATTGTTTTGATCAAAGCACAACGTGAATTGCTTTAATTCATAATATTATATGTATTATATACAGTATACTGTATACTATGTACTATTTACCTGTGGTGATTTCAGAGGCTGACAGCCCTTCGTAAGAAGCTATCTGCCCCTGTTTTTCTTGGCTGTTACCTGTAAGGTGTGACCCCCTCACCCCACACACTGCCCCTAACAGCCTCATTACCATAACAAAATGAGTGATTAGTGTACTCGGCAAAAGCTGTGTGGGTCAAATGACCCCTCTCTGGTCCTTCTAGGTAGGCAGAAAAATTGTGGTCTTTCTAGTGTTAAATATTGACCCTGAACAATTGGGGACCAAATGTCAAACCGGGGGTATTGCCTGAAGCTTCGCTGCTTGTATAAAAGAACAGAAAACAGAGAACAGTGAATGGCCTCCATCCTCCAACCTTCAAAGGAGTCTCATAGAACCTGGGTAGTTTCACCACGTCAAATAGTACAAAAATGAAGTCCGGACTGGCTTTTCCATGGAAAGAACCAAAACGGGCAAAATCAATAGGTTTGTGATTGCATTTTGCCAATCACACCACTGCTTAAATTAATTGTCACAAATGACCAATTCAGTTTTCTCAATGGCAGCGGTGGGATTCGAACCCACGCCTCCTGAGAGACTGGAGCCTAAATCCAGCGCCTTCGACCACTCGGCCACACTACCCCCGTTTGAAAAGGAAAAATCAGATTTGATGTGGCGCTTTCATCAGCGAGTCAGTCAACGTTTTTACCGCCACTCATTTACTATGTGTCTCTGCTATGACCAGCACTAGTTCTGCATCAAGAATGTTTAAATATTGACCCTGAACAATTGGGGACCAAATGTCAAACCGGGGGTATTACCTGAAGCTTCGCTGCTTGTATAAAAGAACAGAAAACAGAGAACAGTGAATGGCCTCCATCCTCCAACCTTCAAAGGAATCTCATACAACCTGGGTAGTTTCACCACGTCAAATAATACTAAAATTAAGTCCGGATTGGCTTTTCCATGGAAAGACCCAAAACGGGCAAAATCAATAGGTTTGTGATTAGATTTTCCCAATCACATGACTGCTTAACTCAATTGTCACACATGACCAATTGAGTTTTCTCAATGGCAGCTGTGGGATTCGAACCCACGCCTCCTGAGAGACTGGAGCCTTAATCCAGCGCCTTCGACCACTCGACCACACTACCTCTGTTTGTAGAGGTAAAATCACATTTGATGTGGGTTTTTTTATCAACGAGACAGTCATTCAACGTTTTACCACCATGTGTTACGAGCACTCATTTACTTTGTGTCTCTGCTATGACCAGCACTAGTTCTGCATCAAGAATGTTTAAATATTGACCCTGAGCAATGGGGGACCAAATGTCAAACTGGGGGTATTACCTGAAGCTTTGCTGCTTGTATAAAAGAACAGAAAACAGAGAACAGTGAATGGCCTCCATCCTCTAACCTTCAAAGGAGTCTCATACAACCTAGATAGTTTCACCACGTCAAATAGTACAAAAATGAAGTCCGGACTGGCTTTTCCATGGAAAGAACCAAAACCAGTAGGTGTGTGATTGCATTTTGCCAATCACACCACTGCTTAACTTAATTGTCACAAGTGACCAATTCAGCTTTCTCAATTGCAGCGGTGGGATTCAAACCCACACCTCCTGTGAGACTGGAGCCTAAATCCAGCGCCTTCGACCACTCGGCCAAACTACCCCCGTTTTTACCGCCACTCATTTACTATGTGTCTCTGCTATGACCAGTACTAGTTCTGCATCAAGAATGTTTAAATATTGACCCTGAACAATTGGGGACCAAATGTCAAACCGGGGGTATTGCCTGAAGCTTCGCTGCTTGTATAAAAGAACAGAAAACAGAGAACAGTGAATGGCCTCCATCCTCCAACCTTCAAAGGAGTCTCATACAACCTGGGTAGTTTCACCACGTCAAATAGTACAAAAATGAAGTCCGGACTGGCTTTTCCATGGAAAGAACCAAAACCAGTAGGTTTGTGATTGCATTTTGCCAATCACACCACTGCTTAACTTAATTGTCACAAATGACCAATTCAGCTTTCTCAATTGCAGCGGTGGGATTCGAACCCACGCCTCCTGAGAGACTGGAGCCTAAATCCAGCACCTTCGACCACTCGGCCAAACTACCCCCGTTTGAAAAGGAAAAATCAGATTTGATGTGGCGCTTTCATCAGCGAGTCAGTCAACGTTTTTACCGCCACTCATTTACTATGTGTCTCTGCTATGACCAGCACTAGTTCTGCATCAAGAATGTTTAAATATTGACCCTGAACAATTGGGGACCAAATGTCAAACCGGGGGTATTGCCTGAATCTTCGCTGCTTGTATAAAAGAACAGAAAACAGAGAACAGTGAATGGCCTCCATCCTCCAACCTTCAAAGGAGTCTCATACAACCTGGGTAGTTTCACCACGTCAAATAGTACTAAAATGAAGTCCGGACTGGCTTTTCCATGGAAAGACCCAAAACGGGCAAAATCAGTAGGTTTGTGATTAGATTTTCCCAATCACACGACTGCTTAACTTAATTGTCACACATGACCAATTGAGTTTTTTTCAATGGCAGCGGTGGGATTCGAACCCACGCCTCCTGAGAGACTGGAGCCTTAAACCAGCGCCTTCGACCACTCGGCCACGCTACCTCTGTTTGTAGAGGAAAAATCACATTTGATGTGGGTTTTTTTATCAACGAGACAGTCATTCAACGTTTTACCGCCATGTGTTACGAGCACTCATTTACTTTGTGTCTCTGCTATGACCAGCACTAGTTCTGCATCAAGAATGTTTAAATATTGACCCTGAGCAATGGGGGACCAAATGTCAAACTGGGGGTATTACCTGAAGCTTTGCTGCTTGTATAAAAGAACAGAAAACAGAACAGTGAATGGCCTCCATCCTCTAACCTTCAAAGGAGTCTCATACAACCTAGATAGTTTCACCACGTCAAATAGTACAAAAATGAAGTCCGGACTGGCTTTTCCATGGAAAGAAAAAAACCCGGCAAAATCAGTAGGTTTGTGATTGCATTTTGCCAATCACACCACTGCTTAACTTAATTGTCACAAATGACCAATTCAGCTTTCTCAATGGCAGTGGTGGGATTCGAACCCACGCCTCCTGAGAGACTGGAGCCTAAATCCAGCGCCTTCGACCACTCGGCCACACTACCCCCGTTTGAAAAGGAAAAATCAGATTTGATGTGGCGCTTTCATCAGCGAGTCAGTCAACGTTTTTACCGCCACTCATTTACTATGTGTCTCTGCTATGACCAACACTAGTTCTGCATCAAGAATGTTTAAATATTGACCCTGAGCAATGGGGGACCAAATGTCAAACTGGGGGTATTACCTGAAGCTTTGCTGCTTGTATAAAAGAACAGAAAACAGAGAACAGTGAATGGCCTCCATCCTCTAACCTTCAAAGGAGTCTCATACAACCTAGATAGTTTCACCACGTCAAATAGTACAAAAATGAAGTCCGGACTGGCTTTTCCATGGAAAGAAAAAAAAACGGCAAGATCAGTAGGTTGTAATTGCATTTTGCCAATCACACCACTGCTTAACTTAATTGTCACAAATGACCAATTCAGCTTTCTCAATGGCAGCGGTGGGATTCGAACCCACGCCTCCTGAGAGACTGGAGCCTAAATGCAGCGCCTTCGACCACTCGGCCACACTACCCCTGTTTGAAAGAAAAAATCAGATTTGATGTGGCCCTTTCATCAGCGAGTCAGTCAACGTTTTTACCGCCACTCATTTACTATGTGTCTCTGCTATGACCAGCACTAGTTCTGCATCAAGAATGTTTAAATATTGACCCTGAACAATTGGGGACAAAATGTCAAACCGGGGGTATTACCTGAAGCTTCGCTGCTTGTATAAAAGAACAGAAAACAGAGAACAGTGAATGGCCTCCATCCTCCAACCTTCAAAGGAGTCTCATAGAAACTGGGTAGTTTCACCACGTCAAATAGTACTAAAATGAAGTCCGGACTGGCTTTTCCATGGAAAGACCCAAAACGGGCAAAATCAGTAGGTTTGTGATTAGATTTTCCCAATGACACGACTGCTTAACTTAATTGTCACACATGACCAATTGAGGTTTCACAATGGCAGTGGTGGGATTCGAACCCACGCCTCCTGAGAGACTGGAGCCTTAATCCAGCGCCTTTGACCACTCGGCCACACTACCTCTGTTTGTAGAGGAAAAATCACATTTGATGTGGGGTTTTTCATCAGCGAGACAGTCATTCAACGTTTTACCGCCATGTGTTACGAGCACTCATTTACTTTGTGTCTCTGCTATGAACAGCACTAGTTCTGCATCAAGAATGTTTAAATATTGACCCTGAACAATGGGGGACCAAATGTCAAACTGGGGGTATTACCTGAAGCTTTGCTGCTTGTATAAAAAAACAGAAAACAGAGAACAGTGAATGGCCTCCATCCTCCAACCTTCAAAGGAGTCTCATACAACCTAGATAGTTTCACCACGTCAAATAGTACAAAAATGAAGTCAGGACTGGCTTTTCCATGGAAAGACCCAAAACGGGCAAAATCAGCAGGTTTGTGATTGCATTTTGCCAATCACACCACTGCTTAACTTATTTGTCACAAATGACCAATTCAGTTTTCTCAATGGCAGCGGTGGGATTCGAACTGGCTTTTCCATGGAAAGAACCAAAATCAGCAGGTTTGTGATTGCATTTTGCCAATCACACCACTGCTTAACTTAGTTGTCACAAATGACCAATTCAGCTTTCTCAATTACAGAGGTGGGATTTGAACCCACGCCTCCTGAGAGACTAGCACCTAAATCCAGCGCCTTCGACCACTCGGCCACAATACCCCCTTTTGAAAAGGAAAAATCAGATTTGATGTGGCGCTTTCATCAGCGAGTCAGTCAACGTTTTTACCGCCACTCATTTACTATGTGTCTCTGCTATGACCAGCACTAGTTCTGCATCAAGAATGTTTAAATATTGACCCTGAACAATTGGGGACCAAATGTCAAACCGGGGGTATTACCTGAAGCTTCGCTGCTTGTATAAAAGAACAGAAAACAGAGAACAGTGAATGGCCTCCATCCTCCAACTTTCAAAGGAGTCTCATACAACCTGGGTAGTTTCACCACGTCAAATAGTACTAAAATTAAGTCCGGATTGGCTTTTCCATGGAAAGACCCAAAACGGGCAAAATCAGTAGGTTTGTGATTAGATTTTCCCAATCACATGACTGCTTAACTCAATTGTCACACATGACCAATTGAGTTTTCTCAATGGCAGCGGTGGGATTCGAACCCACGCCTCCTGAGAGACTGGAGCCTTAATCCAGCGCCTTCGACCACTCGGCCACACTACCTCTGTTTGTAGAGGAAAAATCACATTTGATGTGGGTTTTTTTTATCAACGAGACAGTCATTCAACGTTTTACCGCCATGTGTTACGAGCACTCATTTACTTTGTGTCTCTGCTATGACCAGCACTAGTTCTGCATCAAGAATGTTTAAATATTGACCCTGAACAATTGGGGACCAAATGTCAAACCGGGGGTATTGCCTGAAGCTTCGCTGCTTGTATAAAAGAACAGAAAACAGAGAACAGTGAATGGCCTCCATCCTCCAACCTTCAAAGGAGTCTCATAGAACCTGGGTAGTTTCACCACGTCAAATAGTACAAAAATGAAGTCCGGACTGGCTTTTCCATGGAAAGAACCAAAACGGGCAAAATCAATAGGTTTGTGATTGCATTTTGCCAATCACACCACTGCTTAAATTAATTGTCACAAATGACCAATTCAGTTTTCTCAATGGCAGCAGTGGGATTCGAACCCATGCCTCCTGAGAGACTGGAGCCTAAATCCAGCGCCTTCGACCACTCGGCCACACTACCCCCGTTTGAAAAGGAAAAATCAGATTTGATGTGGCGCTTTCATCAGCGAGTCAGTCAACGTTTTTACCGCCACTCATTTCCTATGTGTCTCTGCTATGACCAGCACTAGTTCTGCATCAAGAATGTTTAAATATTGACCCTGAACAATTGGGGACCAAATGTCAAACCGGGGGTATTACCTGAAGCTTCGCTGCTTGTATAAAAGAACAGAAAACAGAGAACAGTGAATGGCCTCCATCCTCCAACCTTCAAAGGAGTCTCATACAACCTGGGTAGTTTCACCACGTCAAATAGTACTAAAATTAAGTCCGGATTGGCTTTTCCATGGAAAGACCCAAAACGGGCAAAATCAGTAGGTTTGTGATTAGATTTTCCCAATCACACGACTGCTTAACTCAATTGTCACACATGACCAATTGAGTTTTCTCAATGGCAGCGGTGGGATTCGAACCCACGCCTCCTGAGAGACTGGAGCCTTAATCCAGCGCCTTCGACCACTCGGCCACACTACCTCTGTTTGTAGAGGTAAAATCACATTTGATGTGGGTTTTTTTATCAACGAGACAGTCATTCAACGTTTTACCGCCATGTGTTACGAGCACTCATTTACTTTGTGTCTCTGCTATGACCAGCACTAGTTCTGCATCAAGAATGTTTAAATATTGACCCTGAGCAATGGGGGACCAAATGTCAAACTGGGGGTATTACCTGAAGCTTTGCTGCTTGTATAAAAGAACAGAAAACAGAGAACAGTGAATGGCCTCCATCCTCTAACCTTCAAAGGAGTCTCATACAACCTAGATAGTTTCACCACGTCAAATAGTACAAAAATGAAGTCCGGACTGGCTTTTCCATGGAAAGAACCAAAACGGGCAAAATCAGTAGGTTTGTGATTGCATTTTGCCAATCACACCACTGCTTAACTTAATTGTCACAAATGACCAATTCAGCTTTCTCAATGGCAGCGGTGGGATTCCAACCCACGCCTCCTGAGAGACTGGAGCCTAAATCCAGCGCCTTCGACCACTCGGCCACACTACCCCCGTTTGAAAAGGAAAAATCAGATTTGATGTGGCGCTTTCATCAGCGAGTCAGTCAACGTTTTTACCGCCACTCATTTACTATGTGTCTCTGCAATGACCAGCACTAGTTCTGCATCAAGAATGTTTAAATATTGACCCTGAACAATTGGGGACCAAATGTCAAACCGGGGGTATTGCCTGAAGCTTCGCTGCTTGTATAAAAGAACAGAAAACAGAGAACAGTGAATGGCCTCCATCCTCCAACCTTCAAAGGAGTCTCATAGAACCTGGGTAGTTTCACCACGTCAAATAGTACAAAAATGAAGTCCGGACTGGCTTTTCCATGGAAAGAACCAAAACGGGCAAAATCAATAGGTTTGTGATTGCATTTTGCCAATCACACCACTGCTTAAATTAATTGTCACAAATGACCAATTCAGTTTTCTCAATGGCAGCGGTGGGATTCGAACCCACGCCTCCTGAGAGACTGGAGCCTAAATCCAGCGCCTTCGACCACTCGGCCACACTACCCCCGTTTGAAAAGGAAAAATCAGATTTGATGTGGCGCTTTCATCAGCGAGTCAGTCAACGTTTTTACCGCCACTCATTTACTATGTGTCTCTGCTATGACCAGCACTAGTTCTGCATCAAGAATGTTTAAATATTGACCCTGAACAATTGGGGACCAAATGTCAAACCGGGGGTATTACCTGAAGCTTCGCTGCTTGTATAAAAGAACAGAAAACAGAGAACAGTGAATGGCCTCCATCCTCCAACCTTCAAAGGAGTCTCATACAACCTGGGTAGTTTCACCACGTCAAATAGTACTAAAATTAAGTCCGGATTGGCTTTTCCATGGAAAGACCCAAAACGGGCAAAATCAGTAGGTTTGTGATTAGATTTTCCCAATCACATGACTGCTTAACTCAATTGTCACACATGACCAATTGAGTTTTCTCAATGGCAGCGGTGGGATTCGAACCCACGCCTCCTGAGAGACTGGAGCCTTAATCCAGCGCCTTCGACCACTCGGCCACACTACCTCTGTTTGTAGAGGTAAAATCACATTTGATGTGGGTTTTTTTATCAACGAGACAGTCATTCAACGTTTTACCACCATGTGTTACGAGCACTCATTTACTTTGTGTCTCTGCTATGACCAGCACTAGTTCTGCATCAAGAATGTTTAAATATTGACCCTGAGCAATGGGGGACCAAATGTCAAACTGGGGGTATTACCTGAAGCTTTGCTGCTTGTATAAAAGAACAGAAAACAGAGAACAGTGAATGGCCTCCATCCTCTAACCTTCAAAGGAGTCTCATACAACCTAGATAGTTTCACCACGTCAAATAGTACAAAAATGAAGTCCGGACTGGCTTTTCCATGGAAAGAACCAAAACCAGTAGGTGTGTGATTGCATTTTGCCAATCACACCACTGCTTAACTTAATTGTCACAAGTGACCAATTCAGCTTTCTCAATTGCAGCGGTGGGATTCAAACCCACACCTCCTGTGAGACTGGAGCCTAAATCCAGCGCCTTCGACCACTCGGCCAAACTACCCCCGTTTTTACCGCCACTCATTTACTATGTGTCTCTGCTATGACCAGTACTAGTTCTGCATCAAGAATGTTTAAATATTGACCCTGAACAATTGGGGACCAAATGTCAAACCGGGGGTATTGCCTGAAGCTTCGCTGCTTGTATAAAAGAACAGAAAACAGAGAACAGTGAATGGCCTCCATCCTCCAACCTTCAAAGGAGTCTCATAGAACCTGGGTAGTTTCACCACGTCAAATAGTACTAAAATTAAGTCCGGATTGGCTTTTCCATGGAAAGACCCAAAACGGGCAAAATCAGTAGGTTTGTGATTAGATTTTCCCAATCACATGACTGCTTAACTCAATTGTCACACATGACCAATTGAGTTTTCTCAATGGCAGCGGTGGGATTCGAACCCACGCCTCCTGAGAGACTGGAGCCTTAATCCAGCGCCTTCGACCACTCGGCCACACTACCTCTGTTTGTAGAGGTAAAATCACATTTGATGTGGGTTTTTTTATCAACGAGACAGTCATTCAACGTTTTACCGCCATGTGTTACGAGCACTCATTTACTTTGTGTCTCTGCTATGACCAGCACTAGTTCTGCATCAAGAATGTTTAAATATTGACCCTGAGCAATGGGGGACCAAATGTCAAACTGGGGGTATTACCTGAAGCTTTGCTGCTTGTATAAAAGAACAGAAAACAGAGAACAGTGAATGGCCTCCATCCTCTAACCTTCAAAGGAGTCTCATACAACCTAGATAGTTTCACCACGTCAAATAGTACAAAAATGAAGTCCGGACTGGCTTTTCCATGGAAAGAACCAAAACGGGCAAAATCAGTAGGTTTGTGATTGCATTTTGCCAATCACACCACTGCTTAACTTAATTGTCACAAATGACCAATTCAGCTTTCTCAATGGCAGCGGTGGGATTCCAACCCACGCCTCCTGAGAGACTGGAGCCTAAATCCAGCGCCTTCGACCACTCGGCCACACTACCCCCGTTTGAAAAGGAAAAATCAGATTTGATGTGGCGCTTTCATCAGCGAGTCAGTCAACGTTTTTACCGCCACTCATTTACTATGTGTCTCTGCAATGACCAGCACTAGTTCTGCATCAAGAATGTTTAAATATTGACCCTGAACAATTGGGGACCAAATGTCAAACCGGGGGTATTGCCTGAAGCTTCGCTGCTTGTATAAAAGAACAGAAAACAGAGAACAGTGAATGGCCTCCATCCTCCAACCTTCAAAGGAGTCTCATAGAACCTGGGTAGTTTCACCACGTCAAATAGTACAAAAATGAAGTCCGGACTGGCTTTTCCATGGAAAGAACCAAAACGGGCAAAATCAATAGGTTTGTGATTGCATTTTGCCAATCACACCACTGCTTAAATTAATTGTCACAAATGACCAATTCAGTTTTCTCAATGGCAGCGGTGGGATTCGAACCCACGCCTCCTGAGAGACTGGAGCCTAAATCCAGCGCCTTCGACCACTCGGCCACACTACCCCCGTTTGAAAAGGAAAAATCAGATTTGATGTGGCGCTTTCATCAGCGAGTCAGTCAACGTTTTTACCGCCACTCATTTACTATGTGTCTCTGCTATGACCAGCACTAGTTCTGCATCAAGAATGTTTAAATATTGACCCTGAACAATTGGGGACCAAATGTCAAACCGGGGGTATTACCTGAAGCTTCGCTGCTTGTATAAAAGAACAGAAAACAGAGAACAGTGAATGGCCTCCATCCTCCAA
Source organism: Eupleurogrammus muticus (assembly GCA_036785175.1). Lineage (NCBI taxonomy): Eukaryota > Metazoa > Chordata > Actinopteri > Scombriformes > Trichiuridae > Eupleurogrammus > Eupleurogrammus muticus. The sequence goes on from JAYKQN010000001.1 coordinate 29,986,107, forward strand.
CCTTCAAAGGAGTCTCATACAACCTGGGTAGTTTCACCACGTCAAATAGTACTAAAATTAAGTCCGGATTGGCTTTTCCATGGAAAGACCCAAAACGGGCAAAATCAGTAGGTTTGTGATTAGATTTTCCCAATCACATGACTGCTTAACTCAATTGTCACACATGACCAATTGAGTTTTCTCAATGGCAGCGGTGGGATTCGAACCCACGCCTCCTGAGAGACTGGAGCCTTAATCCAGCGCCTTCGACCACTCGGCCACACTACCTCTGTTTGTAGAGGTAAAATCACATTTGATGTGGGTTTTTTTATCAACGAGACAGTCATTCAACGTTTTACCACCATGTGTTACGAGCACTCATTTACTTTGTGTCTCTGCTATGACCAGCACTAGTTCTGCATCAAGAATGTTTAAATATTGACCCTGAGCAATGGGGGACCAAATGTCAAACTGGGGGTATTACCTGAAGCTTTGCTGCTTGTATAAAAGAACAGAAAACAGAGAACAGTGAATGGCCTCCATCCTCTAACCTTCAAAGGAGTCTCATACAACCTAGATAGTTTCACCACGTCAAATAGTACAAAAATGAAGTCCGGACTGGCTTTTCCATGGAAAGAACCAAAACGGGCAAAATCAGTAGGTTTGTGATTGCATTTTGCCAATCACACCACTGCTTAACTTAATTGTCACAAATGACCAATTCAGCTTTCTCAATGGCAGCGGTGGGATTCCAACCCACGCCTCCTGAGAGACTGGAGCCTAAATCCAGCGCCTTCGACCACTCGGCCACACTACCCCCGTTTGAAAAGGAAAAATCAGATTTGATGTGGCGCTTTCATCAGCGAGTCAGTCAACGTTTTTACCGCCACTCATTTACTATGTGTCTCTGCTATGACCAGCACTAGTTCTGCATCAAGAATGTTTAAATATTGACCCTGAACAATTGGGGACCAAATGTCAAACCGGGGGTATTACCTGAAGCTTCGCTGCTTGTATAAAAGAACAGAAAACAGAGAACAGTGAATGGCCTCCATCCTCCAACTTTCAAAGGAGTCTCATACAACCTGGGTAGTTTCACCACGTCAAATAGTACTAAAATTAAGTCCGGATTGGCTTTTCCATGGAAAGACCCAAAACGGGCAAAATCAGTAGGTTTGTGATTAGATTTTCCCAATCACATGACTGCTTAACTCAATTGTCACACATGACCAATTGAGTTTTCTCAATGGCAGCGGTGGGATTCGAACCCACGCCTCCTGAGAGACTGGAGCCTTAATCCAGCGCCTTCGACCACTCGGCCACACTACCTCTGTTTGTAGAGGAAAAATCACATTTGATGTGGGTTTTTTTTATCAACGAGACAGTCATTCAACGTTTTACCGCCATGTGTTACGAGCACTCATTTACTTTGTGTCTCTGCTATGACCAGCACTAGTTCTGCATCAAGAATGTTTAAATATTGACCCTGAACAATTGGGGACCAAATGTCAAACCGGGGGTATTGCCTGAAGCTTCGCTGCTTGTATAAAAGAACAGAAAACAGAGAACAGTGAATGGCCTCCATCCTCCAACCTTCAAAGGAGTCTCATAGAACCTGGGTAGTTTCACCACGTCAAATAGTACAAAAATGAAGTCCGGACTGGCTTTTCCATGGAAAGAACCAAAACGGGCAAAATCAATAGGTTTGTGATTGCATTTTGCCAATCACACCACTGCTTAAATTAATTGTCACAAATGACCAATTCAGTTTTCTCAATGGCAGCAGTGGGATTCGAACCCATGCCTCCTGAGAGACTGGAGCCTAAATCCAGCGCCTTCGACCACTCGGCCACACTACCCCCGTTTGAAAAGGAAAAATCAGATTTGATGTGGCGCTTTCATCAGCGAGTCAGTCAACGTTTTTACCGCCACTCATTTCCTATGTGTCTCTGCTATGACCAGCACTAGTTCTGCATCAAGAATGTTTAAATATTGACCCTGAACAATTGGGGACCAAATGTCAAACCGGGGGTATTACCTGAAGCTTCGCTGCTTGTATAAAAGAACAGAAAACAGAGAACAGTGAATGGCCTCCATCCTCCAACCTTCAAAGGAGTCTCATACAACCTGGGTAGTTTCACCACGTCAAATAGTACTAAAATTAAGTCCGGATTGGCTTTTCCATGGAAAGACCCAAAACGGGCAAAATCAGTAGGTTTGTGATTAGATTTTCCCAATCACACGACTGCTTAACTCAATTGTCACACATGACCAATTGAGTTTTCTCAATGGCAGCGGTGGGATTCGAACCCACGCCTCCTGAGAGACTGGAGCCTTAATCCAGCGCCTTCGACCACTCGGCCACACTACCTCTGTTTGTAGAGGTAAAATCACATTTGATGTGGGTTTTTTTATCAACGAGACAGTCATTCAACGTTTTACCGCCATGTGTTACGAGCACTCATTTACTTTGTGTCTCTGCTATGACCAGCACTAGTTCTGCATCAAGAATGTTTAAATATTGACCCTGAGCAATGGGGGACCAAATGTCAAACTGGGGGTATTACCTGAAGCTTTGCTGCTTGTATAAAAGAACAGAAAACAGAGAACAGTGAATGGCCTCCATCCTCTAACCTTCAAAGGAGTCTCATACAACCTAGATAGTTTCACCACGTCAAATAGTACAAAAATGAAGTCCGGACTGGCTTTTCCATGGAAAGAACCAAAACGGGCAAAATCAGTAGGTTTGTGATTGCATTTTGCCAATCACACCACTGCTTAACTTAATTGTCACAAATGACCAATTCAGCTTTCTCAATGGCAGCGGTGGGATTCCAACCCACGCCTCCTGAGAGACTGGAGCCTAAATCCAGCGCCTTCGACCACTCGGCCACACTACCCCCGTTTGAAAAGGAAAAATCAGATTTGATGTGGCGCTTTCATCAGCGAGTCAGTCAACGTTTTTACCGCCACTCATTTACTATGTGTCTCTGCAATGACCAGCACTAGTTCTGCATCAAGAATGTTTAAATATTGACCCTGAACAATTGGGGACCAAATGTCAAACCGGGGGTATTGCCTGAAGCTTCGCTGCTTGTATAAAAGAACAGAAAACAGAGAACAGTGAATGGCCTCCATCCTCCAACCTTCAAAGGAGTCTCATAGAACCTGGGTAGTTTCACCACGTCAAATAGTACAAAAATGAAGTCCGGACTGGCTTTTCCATGGAAAGAACCAAAACGGGCAAAATCAATAGGTTTGTGATTGCATTTTGCCAATCACACCACTGCTTAAATTAATTGTCACAAATGACCAATTCAGTTTTCTCAATGGCAGCGGTGGGATTCGAACCCACGCCTCCTGAGAGACTGGAGCCTAAATCCAGCGCCTTCGACCACTCGGCCACACTACCCCCGTTTGAAAAGGAAAAATCAGATTTGATGTGGCGCTTTCATCAGCGAGTCAGTCAACGTTTTTACCGCCACTCATTTACTATGTGTCTCTGCTATGACCAGCACTAGTTCTGCATCAAGAATGTTTAAATATTGACCCTGAACAATTGGGGACCAAATGTCAAACCGGGGGTATTACCTGAAGCTTCGCTGCTTGTATAAAAGAACAGAAAACAGAGAACAGTGAATGGCCTCCATCCTCCAACCTTCAAAGGAGTCTCATACAACCTGGGTAGTTTCACCACGTCAAATAGTACTAAAATTAAGTCCGGATTGGCTTTTCCATGGAAAGACCCAAAACGGGCAAAATCAGTAGGTTTGTGATTAGATTTTCCCAATCACATGACTGCTTAACTCAATTGTCACACATGACCAATTGAGTTTTCTCAATGGCAGCGGTGGGATTCGAACCCACGCCTCCTGAGAGACTGGAGCCTTAATCCAGCGCCTTCGACCACTCGGCCACACTACCTCTGTTTGTAGAGGTAAAATCACATTTGATGTGGGTTTTTTTATCAACGAGACAGTCATTCAACGTTTTACCACCATGTGTTACGAGCACTCATTTACTTTGTGTCTCTGCTATGACCAGCACTAGTTCTGCATCAAGAATGTTTAAATATTGACCCTGAGCAATGGGGGACCAAATGTCAAACTGGGGGTATTACCTGAAGCTTTGCTGCTTGTATAAAAGAACAGAAAACAGAGAACAGTGAATGGCCTCCATCCTCTAACCTTCAAAGGAGTCTCATACAACCTAGATAGTTTCACCACGTCAAATAGTACAAAAATGAAGTCCGGACTGGCTTTTCCATGGAAAGAACCAAAACCAGTAGGTGTGTGATTGCATTTTGCCAATCACACCACTGCTTAACTTAATTGTCACAAGTGACCAATTCAGCTTTCTCAATTGCAGCGGTGGGATTCAAACCCACACCTCCTGTGAGACTGGAGCCTAAATCCAGCGCCTTCGACCACTCGGCCAAACTACCCCCGTTTTTACCGCCACTCATTTACTATGTGTCTCTGCTATGACCAGTACTAGTTCTGCATCAAGAATGTTTAAATATTGACCCTGAACAATTGGGGACCAAATGTCAAACCGGGGGTATTGCCTGAAGCTTCGCTGCTTGTATAAAAGAACAGAAAACAGAGAACAGTGAATGGCCTCCATCCTCCAACCTTCAAAGGAGTCTCATAGAACCTGGGTAGTTTCACCACGTCAAATAGTACTAAAATTAAGTCCGGATTGGCTTTTCCATGGAAAGACCCAAAACGGGCAAAATCAGTAGGTTTGTGATTAGATTTTCCCAATCACATGACTGCTTAACTCAATTGTCACACATGACCAATTGAGTTTTCTCAATGGCAGCGGTGGGATTCGAACCCACGCCTCCTGAGAGACTGGAGCCTTAATCCAGCGCCTTCGACCACTCGGCCACACTACCTCTGTTTGTAGAGGTAAAATCACATTTGATGTGGGTTTTTTTATCAACGAGACAGTCATTCAACGTTTTACCGCCATGTGTTACGAGCACTCATTTACTTTGTGTCTCTGCTATGACCAGCACTAGTTCTGCATCAAGAATGTTTAAATATTGACCCTGAGCAATGGGGGACCAAATGTCAAACTGGGGGTATTACCTGAAGCTTTGCTGCTTGTATAAAAGAACAGAAAACAGAGAACAGTGAATGGCCTCCATCCTCTAACCTTCAAAGGAGTCTCATACAACCTAGATAGTTTCACCACGTCAAATAGTACAAAAATGAAGTCCGGACTGGCTTTTCCATGGAAAGAACCAAAACGGGCAAAATCAGTAGGTTTGTGATTGCATTTTGCCAATCACACCACTGCTTAACTTAATTGTCACAAATGACCAATTCAGCTTTCTCAATGGCAGCGGTGGGATTCCAACCCACGCCTCCTGAGAGACTGGAGCCTAAATCCAGCGCCTTCGACCACTCGGCCACACTACCCCCGTTTGAAAAGGAAAAATCAGATTTGATGTGGCGCTTTCATCAGCGAGTCAGTCAACGTTTTTACCGCCACTCATTTACTATGTGTCTCTGCTATGACCAGCACTAGTTCTGCATCAAGAATGTTTAAATATTGACCCTGAACAATTGGGGACCAAATGTCAAACCGGGGGTATTACCTGAAGCTTCGCTGCTTGTATAAAAGAACAGAAAACAGAGAACAGTGAATGGCCTCCATCCTCCAACCTTCAAAGGAGTCTCATACAACCTGGGTAGTTTCACCACGTCAAATAGTACTAAAATTAAGTCCGGATTGGCTTTTCCATGGAAAGACCCAAAACGGGCAAAATCAGTAGGTTTGTGATTAGATTTTCCCAATCACATGACTGCTTAACTCAATTGTCACACATGACCAATTGAGTTTTCTCAATGGCAGCGGTGGGATTCGAACCCACGCCTCCTGAGAGACTGGAGCCTTAATCCAGCGCCTTCGACCACTCGGCCACACTACCTCTGTTTGTAGAGGTAAAATCACATTTGATGTGGGTTTTTTTATCAACGAGACAGTCATTCAACGTTTTACCACCATGTGTTACGAGCACTCATTTACTTTGTGTCTCTGCTATGACCAGCACTAGTTCTGCATCAAGAATGTTTAAATATTGACCCTGAGCAATGGGGGACCAAATGTCAAACTGGGGGTATTACCTGAAGCTTTGCTGCTTGTATAAAAGAACAGAAAACAGAGAACAGTGAATGGCCTCCATCCTCTAACCTTCAAAGGAGTCTCATACAACCTAGATAGTTTCACCACGTCAAATAGTACAAAAATGAAGTCCGGACTGGCTTTTCCATGGAAAGAACCAAAACGGGCAAAATCAGTAGGTTTGTGATTGCATTTTGCCAATCACACCACTGCTTAACTTAATTGTCACAAATGACCAATTCAGCTTTCTCAATGGCAGCGGTGGGATTCCAACCCACGCCTCCTGAGAGACTGGAGCCTAAATCCAGCGCCTTCGACCACTCGGCCACACTACCCCCGTTTGAAAAGGAAAAATCAGATTTGATGTGGCGCTTTCATCAGCGAGTCAGTCAACGTTTTTACCGCCACTCATTTACTATGTGTCTCTGCAATGACCAGCACTAGTTCTGCATCAAGAATGTTTAACACTAGAACGACCACGGAGGGGTCAATTGACCTTTTTACCTAAAAAGCCCACAAGAGGGTCATTTGACCCTTTGGACCCCCTGTGGGCACTCCTTTTGTTGTGGAAATGTGGCTGTTAGCGGCTCAGAGAAGTCACTTGAGTCACAGAGTCGCTTGAGCCTGTGTGGGGGAGGGGAACCCAAGGCAAGCTTTTAGTACTCAGGTAGGTTAGTGTGTTTTTGCATGTGTGTGTATGTGTGTGTGTGTGTGTGTGTGTGTGTGTGTGTGTGTGTGTGTGTATGTGCCCATATGGTGGATTTATAAACATATGGTGGATTTTTATGCAGTAAATCATCAGGATGAACGAGAATTTGGGATCAAAACTCTTGACATTTATTGTTAAAAAAAATCAAAACAAAACAATGACATTACAATGAATAAAAAAGCAACTGTTTTCCCAGTTTTCGTGTGGAAGGTTTTTGCAGAAGTAACTGCTATTTTTTTGCCAAAAAAAGAAAAAATATATTTACAAAAAAGCATATTTACAAATAATGCAAATGAGTCAAATACATTTGAGCAGTCACTCACAATTCTGGCACTGCCATTGCTCCTTTCTGCATTTCCCACATGTATATTTGTAACAGTCAACACAGCGCACAGTTGCACGATTGTCCTTGCATTTGATTTTAGCCTGACACTTGGCTCTTTGTCCGAATTCTGCTGTGGAGGGTTGTTGCCGAAGCAATTGCTTCTTTTGGGCCCTTTTTTGACCTCTGTTTTTTGCCATGATGTTCATACTCTCCACCTCCAAGCAGAGAAAAACACCTTCTATGGTTTCAGGAGAATATGATGGTAGCAAGGCATTATGCATTCTTGGATGCCATGTTGAACCATGCCTGGATGTGTGGACCATGGCAGAAATTGTGGAAACATTGCCCCATACAATGACAAACGTGGGTATGTCTGCAACATGATCTCCTAGAAATCTGTGAAAGCTGGCAAGGATCATTGTGACACGAAATCTGTGGTACTGGCACGGATTTTTCCAAAATTCCCTGTTGGGGGACACGGAATTATTTCATGTGTCCAAAGTCTTATTTTTGTCTTTGTTTTTTTTCTGATTTCAAAGATTATTTACCCTCAAAAACATTTCTTACTGAAAGGTTAGGGTTAGGGTTTGTTTAGATCTGATCACAATGTGTCCTGTTAGGATTCTTGTGATAGGATTTTGTTGCCAATCCACCACGTTAAAAAAAAAAAAACTGACAGGATAAGGTTAGGAATTGTTTTGATCAAAGCACAACGTGAATTGCTTTAATTCATAATATTATATGTATTATATACAGTATACTGTATACTATGTACTATTTACCTGTGGTGATTTCAGAGGCTGACAGCCCTTCGTAAGAAGCTATCTGCCCCTGTTTTTCTTGGCTGTTACCTGTAAGGTGTGACCCCCTCACCCCACACACTGCCCCTAACAGCCTCATTACCATAACAAAATGAGTGATTAGTGTACTCGGCAAAAGCTGTGTGGGTCAAATGACCCCTCTCTGGTCCTTCTAGGTAGGCAGAAAAATTGTGGTCTTTCTAGTGTTAAATATTGACCCTGAACAATTGGGGACCAAATGTCAAACCGGGGGTATTGCCTGAAGCTTCGCTGCTTGTATAAAAGAACAGAAAACAGAGAACAGTGAATGGCCTCCATCCTCCAACCTTCAAAGGAGTCTCATAGAACCTGGGTAGTTTCACCACGTCAAATAGTACAAAAATGAAGTCCGGACTGGCTTTTCCATGGAAAGAACCAAAACGGGCAAAATCAATAGGTTTGTGATTGCATTTTGCCAATCACACCACTGCTTAAATTAATTGTCACAAATGACCAATTCAGTTTTCTCAATGGCAGCGGTGGGATTCGAACCCACGCCTCCTGAGAGACTGTAGCCTAAATCCAGCGCCTTCGACCACTCGGCCACACTACCCCCGTTTGAAAAGGAAAAATCAGATTTGATGTGGCGCTTTCATCAGCGAGTCAGTCAACGTTTTTACCGCCACTCATTTACTATGTGTCTCTGCTATGACCAGCACTAGTTCTGCATCAAGAATGTTTAAATATTGACCCTGAACAATTGGGGACCAAATGTCAAACCGGGGGTATTACCTGAAGCTTCGCTGCTTGTATAAAAGAACAGAAAACAGAGAACAGTGAATGGCCTCCATCCTCCAACCTTCAAAGGAGTCTCATACAACCTGGGTAGTTTCACCACGTCAAATAATACTAAAATTAAGTCCGGATTGGCTTTTCCATGGAAAGACCCAAAACGGGCAAAATCAATAGGTTTGTGATTAGATTTTCCCAATCACATGACTGCTTAACTCAATTGTCACACATGACCAATTGAGTTTTCTCAATGGCAGCTGTGGGATTCGAACCCACGCCTCCTGAGAGACTGGAGCCTTAATCCAGCGCCTTCGACCACTCGGCCACACTACCTCTGTTTGTAGAGGTAAAATCACATTTGATGTGGGTTTTTTTATCAACGAGACAGTCATTCAACGTTTTACCACCATGTGTTACGAGCACTCATTTACTTTGTGTCTCTGCTATGACCAGCACTAGTTCTGCATCAAGAATGTTTAAATATTGACCCTGAGCAATGGGGGACCAAATGTCAAACTGGGGGTATTACCTGAAGCTTTGCTGCTTGTATAAAAGAACAGAAAACAGAGAACAGTGAATGGCCTCCATCCTCTAACCTTCAAAGGAGTCTCATACAACCTAGATAGTTTCACCACGTCAAATAGTACAAAAATGAAGTCCGGACTGGCTTTTCCATGGAAAGAACCAAAACCAGTAGGTGTGTGATTGCATTTTGCCAATCACACCACTGCTTAACTTAATTGTCACAAGTGACCAATTCAGCTTTCTCAATTGCAGCGGTGGGATTCAAACCCACACCTCCTGTGAGACTGGAGCCTAAATCCAGCGCCTTCGACCACTCGGCCAAACTACCCCCGTTTTTACCGCCACTCATTTACTATGTGTCTCTGCTATGACCAGTACTAGTTCTGCATCAAGAATGTTTAAATATTGACCCTGAACAATTGGGGACCAAATGTCAAACCGGGGGTATTGCCTGAAGCTTCGCTGCTTGTATAAAAGAACAGAAAACAGAGAACAGTGAATGGCCTCCATCCTCCAACCTTCAAAGGAGTCTCATACAACCTGGGTAGTTTCACCACGTCAAATAGTACAAAAATGAAGTCCGGACTGGCTTTTCCATGGAAAGAACCAAAACCAGTAGGTTTGTGATTGCATTTTGCCAATCACACCACTGCTTAACTTAATTGTCACAAATGACCAATTCAGCTTTCTCAATTGCAGCGGTGGGATTCGAACCCACGCCTCCTGAGAGACTGGAGCCTAAATCCAGCACCTTCGACCACTCGGCCAAACTACCCCCGTTTGAAAAGGAAAAATCAGATTTGATGTGGCGCTTTCATCAGCGAGTCAGTCAACGTTTTTACCGCCACTCATTTACTATGTGTCTCTGCTATGACCAGCACTAGTTCTGCATCAAGAATGTTTAAATATTGACCCTGAACAATTGGGGACCAAATGTCAAACCGGGGGTATTGCCTGAATCTTCGCTGCTTGTATAAAAGAACAGAAAACAGAGAACAGTGAATGGCCTCCATCCTCCAACCTTCAAAGGAGTCTCATACAACCTGGGTAGTTTCACCACGTCAAATAGTACTAAAATGAAGTCCGGACTGGCTTTTCCATGGAAAGACCCAAAACGGGCAAAATCAGTAGGTTTGTGATTAGATTTTCCCAATCACACGACTGCTTAACTTAATTGTCACACATGACCAATTGAGTTTTTTTCAATGGCAGCGGTGGGATTCGAACCCACGCCTCCTGAGAGACTGGAGCCTTAAACCAGCGCCTTCGACCACTCGGCCACGCTACCTCTGTTTGTAGAGGAAAAATCACATTTGATGTGGGTTTTTTTATCAACGAGACAGTCATTCAACGTTTTACCGCCATGTGTTACGAGCACTCATTTACTTTGTGTCTCTGCTATGACCAGCACTAGTTCTGCATCAAGAATGTTTAAATATTGACCCTGAGCAATGGGGGACCAAATGTCAAACTGGGGGTATTACCTGAAGCTTTGCTGCTTGTATAAAAGAACAGAAAACAGAACAGTGAATGGCCTCCATCCTCTAACCTTCAAAGGAGTCTCATACAACCTGGGTAGTTTCACCACGTCAAATAGTACTAAAATTAAGTCCGGATTGGCTTTTCCATGGAAAGACCCAAAACGGGCAAAATCAGTAGGTTTGTGATTAGATTTTCCCAATCACATGACTGCTTAACTCAATTGTCACACATGACCAATTGAGTTTTCTCAATGGCAGCGGTGGGATTCGAACCCACGCCTCCTGAGAGACTGGAGCCTTAATCCAGCGCCTTCGACCACTCGGCCACACTACCTCTGTTTGTAGAGGTAAAATCACATTTGATGTGGGTTTTTTTATCAACGAGACAGTCATTCAACGTTTTACCACCATGTGTTACGAGCACTCATTTACTTTGTGTCTCTGCTATGACCAGCACTAGTTCTGCATCAAGAATGTTTAAATATTGACCCTGAGCAATGGGGGACCAAATGTCAAACTGGGGGTATTACCTGAAGCTTTGCTGCTTGTATAAAAGAACAGAAAACAGAGAACAGTGAATGGCCTCCATCCTCTAACCTTCAAAGGAGTCTCATACAACCTAGATAGTTTCACCACGTCAAATAGTACAAAAATGAAGTCCGGACTGGCTTTTCCATGGAAAGAACCAAAACCAGTAGGTGTGTGATTGCATTTTGCCAATCACACCACTGCTTAACTTAATTGTCACAAGTGACCAATTCAGCTTTCTCAATTGCAGCGGTGGGATTCAAACCCACACCTCCTGTGAGACTGGAGCCTAAATCCAGCGCCTTCGACCACTCGGCCAAACTACCCCCGTTTTTACCGCCACTCATTTACTATGTGTCTCTGCTATGACCAGTACTAGTTCTGCATCAAGAATGTTTAAATATTGACCCTGAACAATTGGGGACCAAATGTCAAACCGGGGGTATTGCCTGAAGCTTCGCTGCTTGTATAAAAGAACAGAAAACAGAGAACAGTGAATGGCCTCCATCCTCCAACCTTCAAAGGAGTCTCATAGAACCTGGGTAGTTTCACCACGTCAAATAGTACTAAAATTAAGTCCGGATTGGCTTTTCCATGGAAAGACCCAAAACGGGCAAAATCAGTAGGTTTGTGATTAGATTTTCCCAATCACATGACTGCTTAACTCAATTGTCACACATGACCAATTGAGTTTTCTCAATGGCAGCGGTGGGATTCGAACCCACGCCTCCTGAGAGACTGGAGCCTTAATCCAGCGCCTTCGACCACTCGGCCACACTACCTCTGTTTGTAGAGGTAAAATCACATTTGATGTGGGTTTTTTTATCAACGAGACAGTCATTCAACGTTTTACCGCCATGTGTTACGAGCACTCATTTACTTTGTGTCTCTGCTATGACCAGCACTAGTTCTGCATCAAGAATGTTTAAATATTGACCCTGAGCAATGGGGGACCAAATGTCAAACTGGGGGTATTACCTGAAGCTTTGCTGCTTGTATAAAAGAACAGAAAACAGAGAACAGTGAATGGCCTCCATCCTCTAACCTTCAAAGGAGTCTCATACAACCTAGATAGTTTCACCACGTCAAATAGTACAAAAATGAAGTCCGGACTGGCTTTTCCATGGAAAGAACCAAAACGGGCAAAATCAGTAGGTTTGTGATTGCATTTTGCCAATCACACCACTGCTTAACTTAATTGTCACAAATGACCAATTCAGCTTTCTCAATGGCAGCGGTGGGATTCCAACCCACGCCTCCTGAGAGACTGGAGCCTAAATCCAGCGCCTTCGACCACTCGGCCACACTACCCCCGTTTGAAAAGGAAAAATCAGATTTGATGTGGCGCTTTCATCAGCGAGTCAGTCAACGTTTTTACCGCCACTCATTTACTATGTGTCTCTGCAATGACCAGCACTAGTTCTGCATCAAGAATGTTTAAATATTGACCCTGAACAATTGGGGACCAAATGTCAAACCGGGGGTATTGCCTGAAGCTTCGCTGCTTGTATAAAAGAACAGAAAACAGAGAACAGTGAATGGCCTCCATCCTCCAACCTTCAAAGGAGTCTCATAGAACCTGGGTAGTTTCACCACGTCAAATAGTACAAAAATGAAGTCCGGACTGGCTTTTCCATGGAAAGAACCAAAACGGGCAAAATCAATAGGTTTGTGATTGCATTTTGCCAATCACACCACTGCTTAAATTAATTGTCACAAATGACCAATTCAGTTTTCTCAATGGCAGCGGTGGGATTCGAACCCACGCCTCCTGAGAGACTGGAGCCTAAATCCAGCGCCTTCGACCACTCGGCCACACTACCCCCGTTTGAAAAGGAAAAATCAGATTTGATGTGGCGCTTTCATCAGCGAGTCAGTCAACGTTTTTACCGCCACTCATTTACTATGTGTCTCTGCTATGACCAGCACTAGTTCTGCATCAAGAATGTTTAAATATTGACCCTGAACAATTGGGGACCAAATGTCAAACCGGGGGTATTACCTGAAGCTTCGCTGCTTGTATAAAAGAACAGAAAACAGAGAACAGTGAATGGCCTCCATCCTCCAACCTTCAAAGGAGTCTCATACAACCTGGGTAGTTTCACCACGTCAAATAGTACTAAAATTAAGTCCGGATTGGCTTTTCCATGGAAAGACCCAAAACGGGCAAAATCAGTAGGTTTGTGATTAGATTTTCCCAATCACATGACTGCTTAACTCAATTGTCACACATGACCAATTGAGTTTTCTCAATGGCAGCGGTGGGATTCGAACCCACGCCTCCTGAGAGACTGGAGCCTTAATCCAGCGCCTTCGACCACTCGGCCACACTACCTCTGTTTGTAGAGGTAAAATCACATTTGATGTGGGTTTTTTTATCAACGAGACAGTCATTCAACGTTTTACCACCATGTGTTACGAGCACTCATTTACTTTGTGTCTCTGCTATGACCAGCACTAGTTCTGCATCAAGAATGTTTAAATATTGACCCTGAGCAATGGGGGACCAAATGTCAAACTGGGGGTATTACCTGAAGCTTTGCTGCTTGTATAAAAGAACAGAAAACAGAGAACAGTGAATGGCCTCCATCCTCTAACCTTCAAAGGAGTCTCATACAACCTAGATAGTTTCACCACGTCAAATAGTACAAAAATGAAGTCCGGACTGGCTTTTCCATGGAAAGAACCAAAACCAGTAGGTGTGTGATTGCATTTTGCCAATCACACCACTGCTTAACTTAATTGTCACAAGTGACCAATTCAGCTTTCTCAATTGCAGCGGTGGGATTCAAACCCACACCTCCTGTGAGACTGGAGCCTAAATCCAGCGCCTTCGACCACTCGGCCAAACTACCCCCGTTTTTACCGCCACTCATTTACTATGTGTCTCTGCTATGACCAGTACTAGTTCTGCATCAAGAATGTTTAAATATTGACCCTGAACAATTGGGGACCAAATGTCAAACCGGGGGTATTGCCTGAAGCTTCGCTGCTTGTATAAAAGAACAGAAAACAGAGAACAGTGAATGGCCTCCATCCTCCAACCTTCAAAGGAGTCTCATAGAACCTGGGTAGTTTCACCACGTCAAATAGTACTAAAATTAAGTCCGGATTGGCTTTTCCATGGAAAGACCCAAAACGGGCAAAATCAGTAGGTTTGTGATTAGATTTTCCCAATCACATGACTGCTTAACTCAATTGTCACACATGACCAATTGAGTTTTCTCAATGGCAGCGGTGGGATTCGAACCCACGCCTCCTGAGAGACTGGAGCCTTAATCCAGCGCCTTCGACCACTCGGCCACACTACCTCTGTTTGTAGAGGTAAAATCACATTTGATGTGGGTTTTTTTATCAACGAGACAGTCATTCAACGTTTTACCGCCATGTGTTACGAGCACTCATTTACTTTGTGTCTCTGCTATGACCAGCACTAGTTCTGCATCAAGAATGTTTAAATATTGACCCTGAGCAATGGGGGACCAAATGTCAAACTGGGGGTATTACCTGAAGCTTTGCTGCTTGTATAAAAGAACAGAAAACAGAGAACAGTGAATGGCCTCCATCCTCTAACCTTCAAAGGAGTCTCATACAACCTAGATAGTTTCACCACGTCAAATAGTACAAAAATGAAGTCCGGACTGGCTTTTCCATGGAAAGAACCAAAACGGGCAAAATCAGTAGGTTTGTGATTGCATTTTGCCAATCACACCACTGCTTAACTTAATTGTCACAAATGACCAATTCAGCTTTCTCAATGGCAGCGGTGGGATTCCAACCCACGCCTCCTGAGAGACTGGAGCCTAAATCCAGCGCCTTCGACCACTCGGCCACACTACCCCCGTTTGAAAAGGAAAAATCAGATTTGATGTGGCGCTTTCATCAGCGAGTCAGTCAACGTTTTTACCGCCACTCATTTACTATGTGTCTCTGCAATGACCAGCACTAGTTCTGCATCAAGAATGTTTAACACTAGAACGACCACGGAGGGGTCAATTGACCTTTTTACCTAAAAAGCCCACAAGAGGGTCATTTGACCCTTTGGACCCCCTGTGGGCACTCCTTTTGTTGTGGAAATGTGGCTGTTAGCGGCTCAGAGAAGTCACTTGAGTCACAGAGTCGCTTGAGCCTGTGTGGGGGAGGGGAACCCAAGGCAAGCTTTTAGTACTCAGGTAGGTTAGTGTGTTTTTGCATGTGTGTGTATGTGTGTGTGTGTGTGTGTGTGTGTGTGTGTGTGTGTGTGTATGTGCCCATATGGTGGATTTATAAACATATGGTGGATTTTTATGCAGTAAATCATCAGGATGAACGAGAATTTGGGATCAAAACTCTTGACATTTATTGTTAAAAAAAATCAAAACAAAACAATGACATTACAATGAATAAAAAAGCAACTGTTTTCCCAGTTTTCGTGTGGAAGGTTTTTGCAGAAGTAACTGCTATTTTTTTGCCAAAAAAAGAAAAAATATATTTACAAAAAAGCATATTTACAAATAATGCAAATGAGTCAAATACATTTGAGCAGTCACTCACAATTCTGGCACTGCCATTGCTCCTTTCTGCATTTCCCACATGTATATTTGTAACAGTCAACACAGCGCACAGTTGCACGATTGTCCTTGCATTTGATTTTAGCCTGACACTTGGCTCTTTGTCCGAATTCTGCTGTGGAGGGTTGTTGCCGAAGCAATTGCTTCTTTTGGGCCCTTTTTTGACCTCTGTTTTTTGCCATGATGTTCATACTCTCCACCTCCAAGCAGAGAAAAACACCTTCTATGGTTTCAGGAGAATATGATGGTAGCAAGGCATTATGCATTCTTGGATGCCATGTTGAACCATGCCTGGATGTGTGGACCATGGCAGAAATTGTGGAAACATTGCCCCATACAATGACAAACGTGGGTATGTCTGCAACATGATCTCCTAGAAATCTGTGAAAGCTGGCAAGGATCATTGTGACACGAAATCTGTGGTACTGGCACGGATTTTTCCAAAATTCCCTGTTGGGGGACACGGAATTATTTCATGTGTCCAAAGTCTTATTTTTGTCTTTGTTTTTTTTCTGATTTCAAAGATTATTTACCCTCAAAAACATTTCTTACTGAAAGGTTAGGGTTAGGGTTTGTTTAGATCTGATCACAATGTGTCCTGTTAGGATTCTTGTGATAGGATTTTGTTGCCAATCCACCACGTTAAAAAAAAAAAAACTGACAGGATAAGGTTAGGAATTGTTTTGATCAAAGCACAACGTGAATTGCTTTAATTCATAATATTATATGTATTATATACAGTATACTGTATACTATGTACTATTTACCTGTGGTGATTTCAGAGGCTGACAGCCCTTCGTAAGAAGCTATCTGCCCCTGTTTTTCTTGGCTGTTACCTGTAAGGTGTGACCCCCTCACCCCACACACTGCCCCTAACAGCCTCATTACCATAACAAAATGAGTGATTAGTGTACTCGGCAAAAGCTGTGTGGGTCAAATGACCCCTCTCTGGTCCTTCTAGGTAGGCAGAAAAATTGTGGTCTTTCTAGTGTTAAATATTGACCCTGAACAATTGGGGACCAAATGTCAAACCGGGGGTATTGCCTGAAGCTTCGCTGCTTGTATAAAAGAACAGAAAACAGAGAACAGTGAATGGCCTCCATCCTCCAACCTTCAAAGGAGTCTCATAGAACCTGGGTAGTTTCACCACGTCAAATAGTACAAAAATGAAGTCCGGACTGGCTTTTCCATGGAAAGAACCAAAACGGGCAAAATCAATAGGTTTGTGATTGCATTTTGCCAATCACACCACTGCTTAAATTAATTGTCACAAATGACCAATTCAGTTTTCTCAATGGCAGCGGTGGGATTCGAACCCACGCCTCCTGAGAGACTGTAGCCTAAATCCAGCGCCTTCGACCACTCGGCCACACTACCCCCGTTTGAAAAGGAAAAATCAGATTTGATGTGGCGCTTTCATCAGCGAGTCAGTCAACGTTTTTACCGCCACTCATTTACTATGTGTCTCTGCTATGACCAGCACTAGTTCTGCATCAAGAATGTTTAAATATTGACCCTGAACAATTGGGGACCAAATGTCAAACCGGGGGTATTACCTGAAGCTTCGCTGCTTGTATAAAAGAACAGAAAACAGAGAACAGTGAATGGCCTCCATCCTCCAACCTTCAAAGGAGTCTCATACAACCTGGGTAGTTTCACCACGTCAAATAATACTAAAATTAAGTCCGGATTGGCTTTTCCATGGAAAGACCCAAAACGGGCAAAATCAATAGGTTTGTGATTAGATTTTCCCAATCACATGACTGCTTAACTCAATTGTCACACATGACCAATTGAGTTTTCTCAATGGCAGCTGTGGGATTCGAACCCACGCCTCCTGAGAGACTGGAGCCTTAATCCAGCGCCTTCGACCACTCGGCCACACTACCTCTGTTTGTAGAGGTAAAATCACATTTGATGTGGGTTTTTTTATCAACGAGACAGTCATTCAACGTTTTACCACCATGTGTTACGAGCACTCATTTACTTTGTGTCTCTGCTATGACCAGCACTAGTTCTGCATCAAGAATGTTTAAATATTGACCCTGAGCAATGGGGGACCAAATGTCAAACTGGGGGTATTACCTGAAGCTTTGCTGCTTGTATAAAAGAACAGAAAACAGAGAACAGTGAATGGCCTCCATCCTCTAACCTTCAAAGGAGTCTCATACAACCTAGATAGTTTCACCACGTCAAATAGTACAAAAATGAAGTCCGGACTGGCTTTTCCATGGAAAGAACCAAAACCAGTAGGTGTGTGATTGCATTTTGCCAATCACACCACTGCTTAACTTAATTGTCACAAGTGACCAATTCAGCTTTCTCAATTGCAGCGGTGGGATTCAAACCCACACCTCCTGTGAGACTGGAGCCTAAATCCAGCGCCTTCGACCACTCGGCCAAACTACCCCCGTTTTTACCGCCACTCATTTACTATGTGTCTCTGCTATGACCAGTACTAGTTCTGCATCAAGAATGTTTAAATATTGACCCTGAACAATTGGGGACCAAATGTCAAACCGGGGGTATTGCCTGAAGCTTCGCTGCTTGTATAAAAGAACAGAAAACAGAGAACAGTGAATGGCCTCCATCCTCCAACCTTCAAAGGAGTCTCATACAACCTGGGTAGTTTCACCACGTCAAATAGTACAAAAATGAAGTCCGGACTGGCTTTTCCATGGAAAGAACCAAAACCAGTAGGTTTGTGATTGCATTTTGCCAATCACACCACTGCTTAACTTAATTGTCACAAATGACCAATTCAGCTTTCTCAATTGCAGCGGTGGGATTCGAACCCACGCCTCCTGAGAGACTGGAGCCTAAATCCAGCACCTTCGACCACTCGGCCAAACTACCCCCGTTTGAAAAGGAAAAATCAGATTTGATGTGGCGCTTTCATCAGCGAGTCAGTCAACGTTTTTACCGCCACTCATTTACTATGTGTCTCTGCTATGACCAGCACTAGTTCTGCATCAAGAATGTTTAAATATTGACCCTGAACAATTGGGGACCAAATGTCAAACCGGGGGTATTGCCTGAATCTTCGCTGCTTGTATAAAAGAACAGAAAACAGAGAACAGTGAATGGCCTCCATCCTCCAACCTTCAAAGGAGTCTCATACAACCTGGGTAGTTTCACCACGTCAAATAGTACTAAAATGAAGTCCGGACTGCCTTTTCCATGGAAAGACCCAAAACGGGCAAAATCAGTAGGTTTGTGATTAGATTTTCCCAATCACACGACTGCTTAACTTAATTGTCACACATGACCAATTGAGTTTTTTTCAATGGCAGCGGTGGGATTCGAACCCACGCCTCCTGAGAGACTGGAGCCTTAAACCAGCGCCTTCGACCACTCGGCCACGCTACCTCTGTTTGTAGAGGAAAAATCACATTTGATGTGGGTTTTTTTATCAACGAGACAGTCATTCAACGTTTTACCGCCATGTGTTACGAGCACTCATTTACTTTGTGTCTCTGCTATGACCAGCACTAGTTCTGCATCAAGAATGTTTAAATATTGACCCTGAGCAATGGGGGACCAAATGTCAAACTGGGGGTATTACCTGAAGCTTTGCTGCTTGTATAAAAGAACAGAAAACAGAACAGTGAATGGCCTCCATCCTCTAACCTTCAAAGGAGTCTCATACAACCTGGGTAGTTTCACCACGTCAAATAGTACTAAAATTAAGTCCGGATTGGCTTTTCCATGGAAAGACCCAAAACGGGCAAAATCAGTAGGTTTGTGATTAGATTTTCCCAATCACATGACTGCTTAACTCAATTGTCACACATGACCAATTGAGTTTTCTCAATGGCAGCGGTGGGATTCGAACCCACGCCTCCTGAGAGACTGGAGCCTTAATCCAGCGCCTTCGACCACTCGGCCACACTACCTCTGTTTGTAGAGGTAAAATCACATTTGATGTGGGTTTTTTTATCAACGAGACAGTCATTCAACGTTTTACCACCATGTGTTACGAGCACTCATTTACTTTGTGTCTCTGCTATGACCAGCACTAGTTCTGCATCAAGAATGTTTAAATATTGACCCTGAGCAATGGGGGACCAAATGTCAAACTGGGGGTATTACCTGAAGCTTTGCTGCTTGTATAAAAGAACAGAAAACAGAGAACAGTGAATGGCCTCCATCCTCTAACCTTCAAAGGAGTCTCATACAACCTAGATAGTTTCACCACGTCAAATAGTACAAAAATGAAGTCCGGACTGGCTTTTCCATGGAAAGAACCAAAACCAGTAGGTGTGTGATTGCATTTTGCCAATCACACCACTGCTTAACTTAATTGTCACAAGTGACCAATTCAGCTTTCTCAATTGCAGCGGTGGGATTCAAACCCACACCTCCTGTGAGACTGGAGCCTAAATCCAGCGCCTTCGACCACTCGGCCAAACTACCCCCGTTTTTACCGCCACTCATTTACTATGTGTCTCTGCTATGACCAGTACTAGTTCTGCATCAAGAATGTTTAAATATTGACCCTGAACAATTGGGGACCAAATGTCAAACCGGGGGTATTGCCTGAAGCTTCGCTGCTTGTATAAAAGAACAGAAAACAGAGAACAGTGAATGGCCTCCATCCTCCAACCTTCAAAGGAGTCTCATAGAACCTGGGTAGTTTCACCACGTCAAATAGTACTAAAATTAAGTCCGGATTGGCTTTTCCATGGAAAGACCCAAAACGGGCAAAATCAGTAGGTTTGTGATTAGATTTTCCCAATCACATGACTGCTTAACTCAATTGTCACACATGACCAATTGAGTTTTCTCAATGGCAGCGGTGGGATTCGAACCCACGCCTCCTGAGAGACTGGAGCCTTAATCCAGCGCCTTCGACCACTCGGCCACACTACCTCTGTTTGTAGAGGTAAAATCACATTTGATGTGGGTTTTTTTATCAACGAGACAGTCATTCAACGTTTTACCGCCATGTGTTACGAGCACTCATTTACTTTGTGTCTCTGCTATGACCAGCACTAGTTCTGCATCAAGAATGTTTAAATATTGACCCTGAGCAATGGGGGACCAAATGTCAAACTGGGGGTATTACCTGAAGCTTTGCTGCTTGTATAAAAGAACAGAAAACAGAGAACAGTGAATGGCCTCCATCCTCTAACCTTCAAAGGAGTCTCATACAACCTAGATAGTTTCACCACGTCAAATATTACAAAAATGAAGTCCGGACTGGCTTTTCCATGGAAAGAACCAAAACGGGCAAAATCAGTAGGTTTGTGATTGCATTTTGCCAATCACACCACTGCTTAACTTAATTGTCACAAATGACCAATTCAGCTTTCTCAATGGCAGCGGTGGGATTCCAACCCACGCCTCCTGAGAGACTGGAGCCTAAATCCAGCGCCTTCGACCACTCGGCCACACTACCCCCGTTTGAAAAGGAAAAATCAGATTTGATGTGGCGCTTTCATCAGCGAGTCAGTCAACGTTTTTACCGCCACTCATTTACTATGTGTCTCTGCAATGACCAGCACTAGTTCTGCATCAAGAATGTTTAAATATTGACCCTGAACAATTGGGGACCAAATGTCAAACCGGGGGTATTGCCTGAAGCTTCGCTGCTTGTATAAAAGAACAGAAAACAGAGAACAGTGAATGGCCTCCATCCTCCAACCTTCAAAGGAGTCTCATAGAACCTGGGTAGTTTCACCACGTCAAATAGTACAAAAATGAAGTCCGGACTGGCTTTTCCATGGAAAGAACCAAAACGGGCAAAATCAATAGGTTTGTGATTGCATTTTGCCAATCACACCACTGCTTAAATTAATTGTCACAAATGACCAATTCAGTTTTCTCAATGGCAGCGGTGGGATTCGAACCCACGCCTCCTGAGAGACTGGAGCCTAAATCCAGCGCCTTCGACCACTCGGCCACACTACCCCCGTTTGAAAAGGAAAAATCAGATTTGATGTGGCGCTTTCATCAGCGAGTCAGTCAACGTTTTTACCGCCACTCATTTACTATGTGTCTCTGCTATGACCAGCACTAGTTCTGCATCAAGAATGTTTAAATATTGACCCTGAACAATTGGGGACCAAATGTCAAACCGGGGGTATTACCTGAAGCTTCGCTGCTTGTATAAAAGAACAGAAAACAGAGAACAGTGAATGGCCTCCATCCTCCAACCTTCAAAGGAGTCTCATACAACCTGGGTAGTTTCACCACGTCAAATAGTACTAAAATTAAGTCCGGATTGGCTTTTCCATGGAAAGACCCAAAACGGGCAAAATCAGTAGGTTTGTGATTAGATTTTCCCAATCACATGACTGCTTAACTCAATTGTCACACATGACCAATTGAGTTTTCTCAATGGCAGCGGTGGGATTCGAACCCACGCCTCCTGAGAGACTGGAGCCTTAATCCAGCGCCTTCGACCACTCGGCCACACTACCTCTGTTTGTAGAGGTAAAATCACATTTGATGTGGGTTTTTTTATCAACGAGACAGTCATTCAACGTTTTACCACCATGTGTTACGAGCACTCATTTACTTTGTGTCTCTGCTATGACCAGCACTAGTTCTGCATCAAGAATGTTTAAATATTGACCCTGAGCAATGGGGGACCAAATGTCAAACTGGGGGTATTACCTGAAGCTTTGCTGCTTGTATAAAAGAACAGAAAACAGAGAACAGTGAATGGCCTCCATCCTCTAACCTTCAAAGGAGTCTCATACAACCTAGATAGTTTCACCACGTCAAATAGTACAAAAATGAAGTCCGGACTGGCTTTTCCATGGAAAGAACCAAAACCAGTAGGTGTGTGATTGCATTTTGCCAATCACACCACTGCTTAACTTAATTGTCACAAGTGACCAATTCAGCTTTCTCAATTGCAGCGGTGGGATTCAAACCCACACCTCCTGTGAGACTGGAGCCTAAATCCAGCGCCTTCGACCACTCGGCCAAACTACCCCCGTTTTTACCGCCACTCATTTACTATGTGTCTCTGCTATGACCAGTACTAGTTCTGCATCAAGAATGTTTAAATATTGACCCTGAACAATTGGGGACCAAATGTCAAACCGGGGGTATTGCCTGAAGCTTCGCTGCTTGTATAAAAGAACAGAAAACAGAGAACAGTGAATGGCCTCCATCCTCCAACCTTCAAAGGAGTCTCATAGAACCTGGGTAGTTTCACCACGTCAAATAGTACTAAAATTAAGTCCGGATTGGCTTTTCCATGGAAAGACCCAAAACGGGCAAAATCAGTAGGTTTGTGATTAGATTTTCCCAATCACATGACTGCTTAACTCAATTGTCACACATGACCAATTGAGTTTTCTCAATGGCAGCGGTGGGATTCGAACCCACGCCTCCTGAGAGACTGGAGCCTTAATCCAGCGCCTTCGACCACTCGGCCACACTACCTCTGTTTGTAGAGGTAAAATCACATTTGATGTGGGTTTTTTTATCAACGAGACAGTCATTCAACGTTTTACCGCCATGTGTTACGAGCACTCATTTACTTTGTGTCTCTGCTATGACCAGCACTAGTTCTGCATCAAGAATGTTTAAATATTGACCCTGAGCAATGGGGGACCAAATGTCAAACTGGGGGTATTACCTGAAGCTTTGCTGCTTGTATAAAAGAACAGAAAACAGAGAACAGTGAATGGCCTCCATCCTCTAACCTTCAAAGGAGTCTCATACAACCTAGATAGTTTCACCACGTCAAATAGTACAAAAATGAAGTCCGGACTGGCTTTTCCATGGAAAGAACCAAAACGGGCAAAATCAGTAGGTTTGTGATTGCATTTTGCCAATCACACCACTGCTTAACTTAATTGTCACAAATGACCAATTCAGCTTTCTCAATGGCAGCGGTGGGATTCCAACCCACGCCTCCTGAGAGACTGGAGCCTAAATCCAGCGCCTTCGACCACTCGGCCACACTACCCCCGTTTGAAAAGGAAAAATCAGATTTGATGTGGCGCTTTCATCAGCGAGTCAGTCAACGTTTTTACCGCCACTCATTTACTATGTGTCTCTGCAATGACCAGCACTAGTTCTGCATCAAGAATGTTTAACACTAGAACGACCACGGAGGGGTCAATTGACCTTTTTACCTAAAAAGCCCACAAGAGGGTCATTTGACCCTTTGGACCCCCTGTGGGCACTCCTTTTGTTGTGGAAATGTGGCTGTTAGCGGCTCAGAGAAGTCACTTGAGTCACAGAGTCGCTTGAGCCTGTGTGGGGGAGGGGAACCCAAGGCAAGCTTTTAGTACTCAGGTAGGTTAGTGTGTTTTTGCATGTGTGTGTATGTGTGTGTGTGTGTGTGTGTGTGTGTGTGTGTGTGTGTGTATGTGCCCATATGGTGGATTTATAAACATATGGTGGATTTTTATGCAGTAAATCATCAGGATGAACGAGAATTTGGGATCAAAACTCTTGACATTTATTGTTAAAAAAAATCAAAACAAAACAATGACATTACAATGAATAAAAAAGCAACTGTTTTCCCAGTTTTCGTGTGGAAGGTTTTTGCAGAAGTAACTGCTATTTTTTTGCCAAAAAAAGAAAAAATATATTTACAAAAAAGCATATTTACAAATAATGCAAATGAGTCAAATACATTTGAGCAGTCACTCACAATTCTGGCACTGCCATTGCTCCTTTCTGCATTTCCCACATGTATATTTGTAACAGTCAACACAGCGCACAGTTGCACGATTGTCCTTGCATTTGATTTTAGCCTGACACTTGGCTCTTTGTCCGAATTCTGCTGTGGAGGGTTGTTGCCGAAGCAATTGCTTCTTTTGGGCCCTTTTTTGACCTCTGTTTTTTGCCATGATGTTCATACTCTCCACCTCCAAGCAGAGAAAAACACCTTCTATGGTTTCAGGAGAATATGATGGTAGCAAGGCATTATGCATTCTTGGATGCCATGTTGAACCATGCCTGGATGTGTGGACCATGGCAGAAATTGTGGAAACATTGCCCCATACAATGACAAACGTGGGTATGTCTGCAACATGATCTCCTAGAAATCTGTGAAAGCTGGCAAGGATCATTGTGACACGAAATCTGTGGTACTGGCACGGATTTTTCCAAAATTCCCTGTTGGGGGACACGGAATTATTTCATGTGTCCAAAGTCTTATTTTTGTCTTTGTTTTTTTTCTGATTTCAAAGATTATTTACCCTCAAAAACATTTCTTACTGAAAGGTTAGGGTTAGGGTTTGTTTAGATCTGATCACAATGTGTCCTGTTAGGATTCTTGTGATAGGATTTTGTTGCCAATCCACCACGTTAAAAAAAAAAAAACTGACAGGATAAGGTTAGGAATTGTTTTGATCAAAGCACAACGTGAATTGCTTTAATTCATAATATTATATGTATTATATACAGTATACTGTATACTATGTACTATTTACCTGTGGTGATTTCAGAGGCTGACAGCCCTTCGTAAGAAGCTATCTGCCCCTGTTTTTCTTGGCTGTTACCTGTAAGGTGTGACCCCCTCACCCCACACACTGCCCCTAACAGCCTCATTACCATAACAAAATGAGTGATTAGTGTACTCGGCAAAAGCTGTGTGGGTCAAATGACCCCTCTCTGGTCCTTCTAGGTAGGCAGAAAAATTGTGGTCTTTCTAGTGTTAAATATTGACCCTGAACAATTGGGGACCAAATGTCAAACCGGGGGTATTGCCTGAAGCTTCGCTGCTTGTATAAAAGAACAGAAAACAGAGAACAGTGAATGGCCTCCATCCTCCAACCTTCAAAGGAGTCTCATAGAACCTGGGTAGTTTCACCACGTCAAATAGTACAAAAATGAAGTCCGGACTGGCTTTTCCATGGAAAGAACCAAAACGGGCAAAATCAATAGGTTTGTGATTGCATTTTGCCAATCACACCACTGCTTAAATTAATTGTCACAAATGACCAATTCAGTTTTCTCAATGGCAGCGGTGGGATTCGAACCCACGCCTCCTGAGAGACTGGAGCCTAAATCCAGCGCCTTCGACCACTCGGCCACACTACCCCCGTTTGAAAAGGAAAAATCAGATTTGATGTGGCGCTTTCATCAGCGAGTCAGTCAACGTTTTTACCGCCACTCATTTACTATGTGTCTCTGCTATGACCAGCACTAGTTCTGCATCAAGAATGTTTAAATATTGACCCTGAACAATTGGGGACCAAATGTCAAACCGGGGGTATTACCTGAAGCTTCGCTGCTTGTATAAAAGAACAGAAAACAGAGAACAGTGAATGGCCTCCATCCTCCAACCTTCAAAGGAGTCTCATACAACCTGGGTAGTTTCACCACGTCAAATAATACTAAAATTAAGTCCGGATTGGCTTTTCCATGGAAAGACCCAAAACGGGCAAAATCAATAGGTTTGTGATTAGATTTTCCCAATCACATGACTGCTTAACTCAATTGTCACACATGACCAATTGAGTTTTCTCAATGGCAGCTGTGGGATTCGAACCCACGCCTCCTGAGAGACTGGAGCCTTAATCCAGCGCCTTCGACCACTCGGCCACACTACCTCTGTTTGTAGAGGTAAAATCACATTTGATGTGGGTTTTTTTATCAACGAGACAGTCATTCAACGTTTTACCACCATGTGTTACGAGCACTCATTTACTTTGTGTCTCTGCTATGACCAGCACTAGTTCTGCATCAAGAATGTTTAAATATTGACCCTGAGCAATGGGGGACCAAATGTCAAACTGGGGGTATTACCTGAAGCTTTGCTGCTTGTATAAAAGAACAGAAAACAGAGAACAGTGAATGGCCTCCATCCTCTAACCTTCAAAGGAGTCTCATACAACCTAGATAGTTTCACCACGTCAAATAGTACAAAAATGAAGTCCGGACTGGCTTTTCCATGGAAAGAACCAAAACCAGTAGGTGTGTGATTGCATTTTGCCAATCACACCACTGCTTAACTTAATTGTCACAAGTGACCAATTCAGCTTTCTCAATTGCAGCGGTGGGATTCAAACCCACACCTCCTGTGAGACTGGAGCCTAAATCCAGCGCCTTCGACCACTCGGCCAAACTACCCCCGTTTTTACCGCCACTCATTTACTATGTGTCTCTGCTATGACCAGTACTAGTTCTGCATCAAGAATGTTTAAATATTGACCCTGAACAATTGGGGACCAAATGTCAAACCGGGGGTATTGCCTGAAGCTTCGCTGCTTGTATAAAAGAACAGAAAACAGAGAACAGTGAATGGCCTCCATCCTCCAACCTTCAAAGGAGTCTCATACAACCTGGGTAGTTTCACCACGTCAAATAGTACAAAAATGAAGTCCGGACTGGCTTTTCCATGGAAAGAACCAAAACCAGTAGGTTTGTGATTGCATTTTGCCAATCACACCACTGCTTAACTTAATTGTCACAAATGACCAATTCAGCTTTCTCAATTGCAGCGGTGGGATTCGAACCCACGCCTCCTGAGAGACTGGAGCCTAAATCCAGCACCTTCGACCACTCGGCCAAACTACCCCCGTTTGAAAAGGAAAAATCAGATTTGATGTGGCGCTTTCATCAGCGAGTCAGTCAACGTTTTTACCGCCACTCATTTACTATGTGTCTCTGCTATGACCAGCACTAGTTCTGCATCAAGAATGTTTAAATATTGACCCTGAACAATTGGGGACCAAATGTCAAACCGGGGGTATTGCCTGAATCTTCGCTGCTTGTATAAAAGAACAGAAAACAGAGAACAGTGAATGGCCTCCATCCTCCAACCTTCAAAGGAGTCTCATACAACCTGGGTAGTTTCACCACGTCAAATAGTACTAAAATGAAGTCCGGACTGGCTTTTCCATGGAAAGACCCAAAACGGGCAAAATCAGTAGGTTTGTGATTAGATTTTCCCAATCACACGACTGCTTAACTTAATTGTCACACATGACCAATTGAGTTTTTTTCAATGGCAGCGGTGGGATTCGAACCCACGCCTCCTGAGAGACTGGAGCCTTAAACCAGCGCCTTCGACCACTCGGCCACGCTACCTCTGTTTGTAGAGGAAAAATCACATTTGATGTGGGTTTTTTTATCAACGAGACAGTCATTCAACGTTTTACCGCCATGTGTTACGAGCACTCATTTACTTTGTGTCTCTGCTATGACCAGCACTAGTTCTGCATCAAGAATGTTTAAATATTGACCCTGAGCAATGGGGGACCAAATGTCAAACTGGGGGTATTACCTGAAGCTTTGCTGCTTGTATAAAAGAACAGAAAACAGAACAGTGAATGGCCTCCATCCTCTAACCTTCAAAGGAGTCTCATACAACCTAGATAGTTTCACCACGTCAAATAGTACAAAAATGAAGTCCGGACTGGCTTTTCCATGGAAAGAAAAAAACCCGGCAAAATCAGTAGGTTTGTGATTGCATTTTGCCAATCACACCACTGCTTAACTTAATTGTCACAAATGACCAATTCAGCTTTCTCAATGGCAGTGGTGGGATTCGAACCCACGCCTCCTGAGAGACTGGAGCCTAAATCCAGCGCCTTCGACCACTCGGCCACACTACCCCCGTTTGAAAAGGAAAAATCAGATTTGATGTGGCGCTTTCATCAGCGAGTCAGTCAACGTTTTTACCGCCACTCATTTACTATGTGTCTCTGCTATGACCAACACTAGTTCTGCATCAAGAATGTTTAAATATTGACCCTGAGCAATGGGGGACCAAATGTCAAACTGGGGGTATTACCTGAAGCTTTGCTGCTTGTATAAAAGAACAGAAAACAGAGAACAGTGAATGGCCTCCATCCTCTAACCTTCAAAGGAGTCTCATACAACCTAGATAGTTTCACCACGTCAAATAGTACAAAAATGAAGTCCGGACTGGCTTTTCCATGGAAAGAAAAAAAAACGGCAAGATCAGTAGGTTGTAATTGCATTTTGCCAATCACACCACTGCTTAACTTAATTGTCACAAATGACCAATTCAGCTTTCTCAATGGCAGCGGTGGGATTCGAACCCACGCCTCCTGAGAGACTGGAGCCTAAATGCAGCGCCTTCGACCACTCGGCCACACTACCCCTGTTTGAAAGAAAAAATCAGATTTGATGTGGCCCTTTCATCAGCGAGTCAGTCAACGTTTTTACCGCCACTCATTTACTATGTGTCTCTGCTATGACCAGCACTAGTTCTGCATCAAGAATGTTTAAATATTGACCCTGAACAATTGGGGACAAAATGTCAAACCGGGGGTATTACCTGAAGCTTCGCTGCTTGTATAAAAGAACAGAAAACAGAGAACAGTGAATGGCCTCCATCCTCCAACCTTCAAAGGAGTCTCATAGAAACTGGGTAGTTTCACCACGTCAAATAGTACTAAAATGAAGTCCGGACTGGCTTTTCCATGGAAAGACCCAAAACGGGCAAAATCAGTAGGTTTGTGATTAGATTTTCCCAATGACACGACTGCTTAACTTAATTGTCACACATGACCAATTGAGGTTTCACAATGGCAGTGGTGGGATTCGAACCCACGCCTCCTGAGAGACTGGAGCCTTAATCCAGCGCCTTTGACCACTCGGCCACACTACCTCTCTTTGCAGAGGAAAAATCACATTTGATGTGGGTTTTTTTATCAACGAGACAGTCATTCAACGTTTTACCGCCATGTGTTACGAGCACTCATTTACTTTGTGTCTCTGCTATGGTCAGCACTAGTTCTGCATCAAGAATGTTTAAATATTGACCCTGAGCAATGGGGGACCAAATGTCAAACTGGGGGTATTACCTGAAGCTTTGCTGCTTGTATAAAAGAACAGAAAACAGAGAACAGTGAATGGCCTCCATCCTCTAACCTTCAAAGAAGTCTCATACAACCTAGATAGTTTCACCACGTCAAATAGTACAAAAATGAAGTCCGGACTGGCTTTTCCATGGAAAGAACCAAAACGGGCAAAATCAGTAGGTTTGTGATTGCATTTTGCCAATCACACCACTGCTTAACTTAATTGTCACAAATGACCAATTCAGCTTTCTCAATGGCAGCGGTGGGATTCGAACCCACGCCTCCTGAGAGACTGGAGCCTAAATCCAGCGCCTTCGACCACTCGGCCACACTACCCCCGTTTGAAAAGGAAAAATCTGATTTGATGTGGTGCTTTCATCAGCGAGTCAGTCAACGTTTTTACCGCCACTCATTTACTATGTGTCTCTGCTATGACCAGCACTAGTTCTGCATCAAGAATGTTTAAATATTGACCCTGAACAATTGGGGACCAAATGTCAAACCGGGGGTATTGCCTGAAGCTTCGCTGCTTGTATAAAAGAACAGAAAACAGAGAACAGTGAATGGCCTCCATCCTCCAACCTTCAAAGGAGTCTCATACACCCTGGGTAGTTTCACCACGTCAAATAGTACTAAAATGAAGTCCGGACTGGCTTTTCCATGGAAAGACCCAAAACGGGCAAAATCAGTAGGTTTGTGATTAGATTTTCCCAATCACACGACTGCTTAACTTAATTGTCACACATGACCAATTGAGTTTTCTCAATGGCAGCGGTGGGATTCGAACCCACGCCTCCTGAGAGACTGGAGCCTTAATCCAGCGCCTTCGACCACTCGGCCACACTACCTCTGTTTGTAGAGGAAAAATCACATTTGATGTGGGTTTTTTTATCAACGAGACAGTCATTCAACGTTTTACCGCCATGTGTTACGAGCACTCATTTACTTTGTGTCTCTGCTATGACCAGCACTAGTTCTGCATCAAGAATGTTTAAATATTGACCCTGAACAATTGGGGACCAAATGTCAAACCGGGGGTATTGCCTGAAGCTTCGCTGCTTGTATAAAAGAACAGAAAACAGAGAACAGTGAATGGCCTCCATCCTCCAACCTTCAAAGGAGTCTCATACAACCTGGGTAGTTTCACCACGTCAAATAGTACTAAAATTAAGTTCGGATTGGCTTTTCCATGGAAAGACCCAAAACGGGCAAAATCAGTAGGTTTGTGATTAGATTTTCCCAATCACACGACTGCTTAACTTAATTGTCACACATGACCAATTGAGTTTTCTCAATGGCAGCAGTGGGATTCGAACCTACGCCTCCTGAGAGACTGGAGCCTTAATCCAGCACCTTCGACCACTCGGCCACACTACCTCTGTTTGTAGAGGCAAAATCACATTTGATGTGGGTTTTTTTTATCAACGAGACAGTCATTCAACGTTTTACCGCCATGTGTTACGAGCACTCATTTACTTTGTGTCTCTGCTATGACCAGCACTAGTTCTGCATCAAGAATGTTTAAATATTGACCCTGAGCAATGGGGGACCAAATGTCAAACTGGGGATATTACCTGAAGCTTTGCTGCTTGTATAAAAGAACAGAAAACAGAGAACAGTGAATGGCCTCCATTCTCTAACCTTCAAAGGAGTCTCATACAACCTAGATAGTTTCACCACGTCAAATAGTACAAAAATGAAGTCCGGACTGGCTTTTCCATGGAAAGAACCAAAATGGGCAAAGTCAGTAGGTTTGTGATTAGATTTTCCCAATCACACCACTGCTTAACTTAATTGTCACACATGACCAATTGAGGTTTCTCAATGGCAGCGGTGGGATTCGAACCCACGCCTCCTGAGAGACTGGAGCCTTAATCCAGCGCCTTCGACCACTTGGCCACACTACCCCCGTTTGAAAAGGAAAAATCAGATTTGATGTGGCGCTTTCATCAGCGAGTCAGTCAACGTTTTTACCGCCACTCATTTACTATGTGTCTCTGCTATGACCAGCACTAGTGCTGCATCAAGAATGTTTAAATATTGACCCTGAACAATTGGGGACCAAATGTCAAACCGGGGGTATTACCTGAAGCTTCGCTGCTTGTATAAAAGAACAGAAAACAGAGAACAGTGAATGGCCTCCATCCTCCAACCTTCAAAGGAGTCTCATACAACCTGGGTAGTTTCACAACGTCAAATAGTACTAAAATGAAGTCCGGACTGGCTTTTCCATGGAAAGAAAAAAAACCGGCTGAATCAGTAGGTTTGTGATTGCATTTTGCCAATCACACCACTGCTTAACTTAATTGTCACAAATGACCAATTCAGCTTTCTCAATGGCAGCGGTGGGATTCGAACCCATGCCTCCTGAGAGACTGGAGCCTAAATGCAGCGCCTTCGACCACTCGGCCACACTACCCCCGTTTGAAAAGGAAAAATCAGATTTGATGTGGCGCTTTCATCAGCGAGTCAGTCAACGTTTTTACCGCCACTCATTTACTATGTGTCTCTGCCATGACCAGCACTAGTTCTGCATCAAGAATGTTTAAATATTGACCCTGAACAATTGGGGACCAAATGTCAAACCGGGGGTATTACCTGAAGCTTCGCTGCTTGTATAAAAGAACAGAAAACAGAGAACAGTGAATGGCCTCCATCCTCCAACCTTCAAAGGAGTCTCATACAACCTGGGTAGTTTCACCACGTCAAATAGTACTAAAATGAAGTCCGGACTGGCTTTTCCATGGAAAGACCCAAAACGGGCAAAATCAGTAGGTTTGTGATTAGATTTTCCCAATCACACGACTGCTTAACTTAATTGTCACACATGACCAATTGAGTTTTCTCAATGGCAGCGGTGGGAATCGAACCCACGCCTCCTGAGAGACTGGAGCCTTAAGCCAGCGCCTTCGACCACTCGGCCACACTACCTCTGTTTGTAGAGGAAAAATCACATTTGATGTGGGTTTTTTTATCAACGAGACAGTCATTCAACGTTTTACCGCCATGTGTTACGAGCACTCATTTACTTTGTGTCTCTGCTATGACCAGCACTAGTTCTGCATCAAGAATGTTTAACACTAGAACGACCACGGAGGGGTCAATTGACCTTTTTACCTAAAAAGCCCACAAGAGGGTCATTTGACCCTTTGGACCCCCTGTGGGCACTCCTTTTGTTGTGGAAATGTGGCTGTTAGCGGCTCAGAGAAGTCACTTGAGTCACAGAGTCGCTTGAGCCTGTGTGGGGGAGGGGAACCCAAGGCAAGCTTTTAGTACTCAGGTAGGTTAGTGTGTTTTTGCATGTGTGTGTATGTGTGTGTGTGTGTGTGTGTGTGTGTGTGTGTGTGTGTGTATGTGCCCATATGGTGGATTTATAAACATATGGTGGATTTTTATGCAGTAAATCATCAGGATGAACGAGAATTTGGGATCAAAACTCTTGACATTTATTGTTAAAAAAAATCAAAACAAAACAATGACATTACAATGAATAAAAAAGCAACTGTTTTCCCAGTTTTCGTGTGGAAGGTTTTTGCAGAAGTAACTGCTATTTTTTTGCCAAAAAAAGAAAAAATATATTTACAAAAAAGCATATTTACAAATAATGCAAATGAGTCAAATACATTTGAGCAGTCACTCACAATTCTGGCACTGCCATTGCTCCTTTCTGCATTTCCCACATGTATATTTGTAACAGTCAACACAGCGCACAGTTGCACGATTGTCCTTGCATTTGATTTTAGCCTGACACTTGGCTCTTTGTCCGAATTCTGCTGTGGAGGGTTGTTGCCGAAGCAATTGCTTCTTTTGGGCCCTTTTTTGACCTCTGTTTTTTGCCATGATGTTCATACTCTCCACCTCCAAGCAGAGAAAAACACCTTCTATGGTTTCAGGAGAATATGATGGTAGCAAGGCATTATGCATTCTTGGATGCCATGTTGAACCATGCCTGGATGTGTGGACCATGGCAGAAATTGTGGAAACATTGCCCCATACAATGACAAACGTGGGTATGTCTGCAACATGATCTCCTAGAAATCTGTGAAAGCTGGCAAGGATCATTGTGACACGAAATCTGTGGTACTGGCACGGATTTTTCCAAAATTCCCTGTTGGGGGACACGGAATTATTTCATGTGTCCAAAGTCTTATTTTTGTCTTTGTTTTTTTTCTGATTTCAAAGATTATTTACCCTCAAAAACATTTCTTACTGAAAGGTTAGGGTTAGGGTTTGTTTAGATCTGATCACAATGTGTCCTGTTAGGATTCTTGTGATAGGATTTTGTTGCCAATCCACCACGTTAAAAAAAAAAAAACTGACAGGATAAGGTTAGGAATTGTTTTGATCAAAGCACAACGTGAATTGCTTTAATTCATAATATTATATGTATTATATACAGTATACTGTATACTATGTACTATTTACCTGTGGTGATTTCAGAGGCTGACAGCCCTTCGTAAGAAGCTATCTGCCCCTGTTTTTCTTGGCTGTTACCTGTAAGGTGTGACCCCCTCACCCCACACACTGCCCCTAACAGCCTCATTACCATAACAAAATGAGTGATTAGTGTACTCGGCAAAAGCTGTGTGGGTCAAATGACCCCTCTCTGGTCCTTCTAGGTAGGCAGAAAAATTGTGGTCTTTCTAGTGTTAAATATTGACCCTGAACAATTGGGGACCAAATGTCAAACCGGGGGTATTGCCTGAAGCTTCGCTGCTTGTATAAAAGAACAGAAAACAGAGAACAGTGAATGGCCTCCATCCTCCAACCTTCAAAGGAGTCTCATAGAACCTGGGTAGTTTCACCACGTCAAATAGTACAAAAATGAAGTCCGGACTGGCTTTTCCATGGAAAGAACCAAAACGGGCAAAATCAATAGGTTTGTGATTGCATTTTGCCAATCACACCACTGCTTAAATTAATTGTCACAAATGACCAATTCAGTTTTCTCAATGGCAGCGGTGGGATTCGAACCCACGCCTCCTGAGAGACTGGAGCCTAAATCCAGCGCCTTCGACCACTCGGCCACACTACCCCCGTTTGAAAAGGAAAAATCAGATTTGATGTGGCGCTTTCATCAGCGAGTCAGTCAACGTTTTTACCGCCACTCATTTACTATGTGTCTCTGCTATGACCAGCACTAGTTCTGCATCAAGAATGTTTAAATATTGACCCTGAACAATTGGGGACCAAATGTCAAACCGGGGGTATTACCTGAAGCTTCGCTGCTTGTATAAAAGAACAGAAAACAGAGAACAGTGAATGGCCTCCATCCTCCAACCTTCAAAGGAGTCTCATACAACCTGGGTAGTTTCACCACGTCAAATAATACTAAAATTAAGTCCGGATTGGCTTTTCCATGGAAAGACCCAAAACGGGCAAAATCAATAGGTTTGTGATTAGATTTTCCCAATCACATGACTGCTTAACTCAATTGTCACACATGACCAATTGAGTTTTCTCAATGGCAGCTGTGGGATTCGAACCCACGCCTCCTGAGAGACTGGAGCCTTAATCCAGCGCCTTCGACCACTCGGCCACACTACCTCTGTTTGTAGAGGTAAAATCACATTTGATGTGGGTTTTTTTATCAACGAGACAGTCATTCAACGTTTTACCACCATGTGTTACGAGCACTCATTTACTTTGTGTCTCTGCTATGACCAGCACTAGTTCTGCATCAAGAATGTTTAAATATTGACCCTGAGCAATGGGGGACCAAATGTCAAACTGGGGGTATTACCTGAAGCTTTGCTGCTTGTATAAAAGAACAGAAAACAGAGAACAGTGAATGGCCTCCATCCTCTAACCTTCAAAGGAGTCTCATACAACCTAGATAGTTTCACCACGTCAAATAGTACAAAAATGAAGTCCGGACTGGCTTTTCCATGGAAAGAACCAAAACCAGTAGGTGTGTGATTGCATTTTGCCAATCACACCACTGCTTAACTTAATTGTCACAAGTGACCAATTCAGCTTTCTCAATTGCAGCGGTGGGATTCAAACCCACACCTCCTGTGAGACTGGAGCCTAAATCCAGCGCCTTCGACCACTCGGCCAAACTACCCCCGTTTTTACCGCCACTCATTTACTATGTGTCTCTGCTATGACCAGTACTAGTTCTGCATCAAGAATGTTTAAATATTGACCCTGAACAATTGGGGACCAAATGTCAAACCGGGGGTATTGCCTGAAGCTTCGCTGCTTGTATAAAAGAACAGAAAACAGAGAACAGTGAATGGCCTCCATCCTCCAACCTTCAAAGGAGTCTCATACAACCTGGGTAGTTTCACCACGTCAAATAGTACAAAAATGAAGTCCGGACTGGCTTTTCCATGGAAAGAACCAAAACCAGTAGGTTTGTGATTGCATTTTGCCAATCACACCACTGCTTAACTTAATTGTCACAAATGACCAATTCAGCTTTCTCAATTGCAGCGGTGGGATTCGAACCCACGCCTCCTGAGAGACTGGAGCCTAAATCCAGCACCTTCGACCACTCGGCCAAACTACCCCCGTTTGAAAAGGAAAAATCAGATTTGATGTGGCGCTTTCATCAGCGAGTCAGTCAACGTTTTTACCGCCACTCATTTACTATGTGTCTCTGCTATGACCAGCACTAGTTCTGCATCAAGAATGTTTAAATATTGACCCTGAACAATTGGGGACCAAATGTCAAACCGGGGGTATTGCCTGAATCTTCGCTGCTTGTATAAAAGAACAGAAAACAGAGAACAGTGAATGGCCTCCATCCTCCAACCTTCAAAGGAGTCTCATACAACCTGGGTAGTTTCACCACGTCAAATAGTACTAAAATGAAGTCCGGACTGGCTTTTCCATGGAAAGACCCAAAACGGGCAAAATCAGTAGGTTTGTGATTAGATTTTCCCAATCACACGACTGCTTAACTTAATTGTCACACATGACCAATTGAGTTTTTTTCAATGGCAGCGGTGGGATTCGAACCCACGCCTCCTGAGAGACTGGAGCCTTAAACCAGCGCCTTCGACCACTCGGCCACGCTACCTCTGTTTGTAGAGGAAAAATCACATTTGATGTGGGTTTTTTTATCAACGAGACAGTCATTCAACGTTTTACCGCCATGTGTTACGAGCACTCATTTACTTTGTGTCTCTGCTATGACCAGCACTAGTTCTGCATCAAGAATGTTTAAATATTGACCCTGAGCAATGGGGGACCAAATGTCAAACTGGGGGTATTACCTGAAGCTTTGCTGCTTGTATAAAAGAACAGAAAACAGAACAGTGAATGGCCTCCATCCTCTAACCTTCAAAGGAGTCTCATACAACCTAGATAGTTTCACCACGTCAAATAGTACAAAAATGAAGTCCGGACTGGCTTTTCCATGGAAAGAAAAAAACCCGGCAAAATCAGTAGGTTTGTGATTGCATTTTGCCAATCACACCACTGCTTAACTTAATTGTCACAAATGACCAATTCAGCTTTCTCAATGGCAGTGGTGGGATTCGAACCCACGCCTCCTGAGAGACTGGAGCCTAAATCCAGCGCCTTCGACCACTCGGCCACACTACCCCCGTTTGAAAAGGAAAAATCAGATTTGATGTGGCGCTTTCATCAGCGAGTCAGTCAACGTTTTTACCGCCACTCATTTACTATGTGTCTCTGCTATGACCAACACTAGTTCTGCATCAAGAATGTTTAAATATTGACCCTGAGCAATGGGGGACCAAATGTCAAACTGGGGGTATTACCTGAAGCTTTGCTGCTTGTATAAAAGAACAGAAAACAGAGAACAGTGAATGGCCTCCATCCTCTAACCTTCAAAGGAGTCTCATACAACCTAGATAGTTTCACCACGTCAAATAGTACAAAAATGAAGTCCGGACTGGCTTTTCCATGGAAAGAAAAAAAAACGGCAAGATCAGTAGGTTGTAATTGCATTTTGCCAATCACACCACTGCTTAACTTAATTGTCACAAATGACCAATTCAGCTTTCTCAATGGCAGCGGTGGGATTCGAACCCACGCCTCCTGAGAGACTGGAGCCTAAATGCAGCGCCTTCGACCACTCGGCCACACTACCCCTGTTTGAAAGAAAAAATCAGATTTGATGTGGCCCTTTCATCAGCGAGTCAGTCAACGTTTTTACCGCCACTCATTTACTATGTGTCTCTGCTATGACCAGCACTAGTTCTGCATCAAGAATGTTTAAATATTGACCCTGAACAATTGGGGACAAAATGTCAAACCGGGGGTATTACCTGAAGCTTCGCTGCTTGTATAAAAGAACAGAAAACAGAGAACAGTGAATGGCCTCCATCCTCCAACCTTCAAAGGAGTCTCATAGAAACTGGGTAGTTTCACCACGTCAAATAGTACTAAAATGAAGTCCGGACTGGCTTTTCCATGGAAAGACCCAAAACGGGCAAAATCAGTAGGTTTGTGATTAGATTTTCCCAATGACACGACTGCTTAACTTAATTGTCACACATGACCAATTGAGGTTTCACAATGGCAGTGGTGGGATTCGAACCCACGCCTCCTGAGAGACTGGAGCCTTAATCCAGCGCCTTTGACCACTCGGCCACACTACCTCTCTTTGCAGAGGAAAAATCACATTTGATGTGGGTTTTTTTATCAACGAGACAGTCATTCAACGTTTTACCGCCATGTGTTACGAGCACTCATTTACTTTGTGTCTCTGCTATGGTCAGCACTAGTTCTGCATCAAGAATGTTTAAATATTGACCCTGAGCAATGGGGGACCAAATGTCAAACTGGGGGTATTACCTGAAGCTTTGCTGCTTGTATAAAAGAACAGAAAACAGAGAACAGTGAATGGCCTCCATCCTCTAACCTTCAAAGAAGTCTCATACAACCTAGATAGTTTCACCACGTCAAATAGTACAAAAATGAAGTCCGGACTGGCTTTTCCATGGAAAGAACCAAAACGGGCAAAATCAGTAGGTTTGTGATTGCATTTTGCCAATCACACCACTGCTTAACTTAATTGTCACAAATGACCAATTCAGCTTTCTCAATGGCAGCGGTGGGATTCGAACCCACGCCTCCTGAGAGACTGGAGCCTAAATCCAGCGCCTTCGACCACTCGGCCACACTACCCCCGTTTGAAAAGGAAAAATCTGATTTGATGTGGTGCTTTCATCAGCGAGTCAGTCAACGTTTTTACCGCCACTCATTTACTATGTGTCTCTGCTATGACCAGCACTAGTTCTGCATCAAGAATGTTTAAATATTGACCCTGAACAATTGGGGACCAAATGTCAAACCGGGGGTATTGCCTGAAGCTTCGCTGCTTGTATAAAAGAACAGAAAACAGAGAACAGTGAATGGCCTCCATCCTCCAACCTTCAAAGGAGTCTCATACACCCTGGGTAGTTTCACCACGTCAAATAGTACTAAAATGAAGTCCGGACTGGCTTTTCCATGGAAAGACCCAAAACGGGCAAAATCAGTAGGTTTGTGATTAGATTTTCCCAATCACACGACTGCTTAACTTAATTGTCACACATGACCAATTGAGTTTTCTCAATGGCAGCGGTGGGATTCGAACCCACGCCTCCTGAGAGACTGGAGCCTTAATCCAGCGCCTTCGACCACTCGGCCACACTACCTCTGTTTGTAGAGGAAAAATCACATTTGATGTGGGTTTTTTTATCAACGAGACAGTCATTCAACGTTTTACCGCCATGTGTTACGAGCACTCATTTACTTTGTGTCTCTGCTATGACCAGCACTAGTTCTGCATCAAGAATGTTTAAATATTGACCCTGAACAATTGGGGACCAAATGTCAAACCGGGGGTATTGCCTGAAGCTTCGCTGCTTGTATAAAAGAACAGAAAACAGAGAACAGTGAATGGCCTCCATCCTCCAACCTTCAAAGGAGTCTCATACAACCTGGGTAGTTTCACCACGTCAAATAGTACTAAAATTAAGTTCGGATTGGCTTTTCCATGGAAAGACCCAAAACGGGCAAAATCAGTAGGTTTGTGATTAGATTTTCCCAATCACACGACTGCTTAACTTAATTGTCACACATGACCAATTGAGTTTTCTCAATGGCAGCAGTGGGATTCGAACCTACGCCTCCTGAGAGACTGGAGCCTTAATCCAGCACCTTCGACCACTCGGCCACACTACCTCTGTTTGTAGAGGCAAAATCACATTTGATGTGGGTTTTTTTTATCAACGAGACAGTCATTCAACGTTTTACCGCCATGTGTTACGAGCACTCATTTACTTTGTGTCTCTGCTATGACCAGCACTAGTTCTGCATCAAGAATGTTTAAATATTGACCCTGAGCAATGGGGGACCAAATGTCAAACTGGGGATATTACCTGAAGCTTTGCTGCTTGTATAAAAGAACAGAAAACAGAGAACAGTGAATGGCCTCCATTCTCTAACCTTCAAAGGAGTCTCATACAACCTAGATAGTTTCACCACGTCAAATAGTACAAAAATGAAGTCCGGACTGGCTTTTCCATGGAAAGAACCAAAATGGGCAAAGTCAGTAGGTTTGTGATTAGATTTTCCCAATCACACCACTGCTTAACTTAATTGTCACACATGACCAATTGAGGTTTCTCAATGGCAGCGGTGGGATTCGAACCCACGCCTCCTGAGAGACTGGAGCCTTAATCCAGCGCCTTCGACCACTTGGCCACACTACCCCCGTTTGAAAAGGAAAAATCAGATTTGATGTGGCGCTTTCATCAGCGAGTCAGTCAACGTTTTTACCGCCACTCATTTACTATGTGTCTCTGCTATGACCAGCACTAGTGCTGCATCAAGAATGTTTAAATATTGACCCTGAACAATTGGGGACCAAATGTCAAACCGGGGGTATTACCTGAAGCTTCGCTGCTTGTATAAAAGAACAGAAAACAGAGAACAGTGAATGGCCTCCATCCTCCAACCTTCAAAGGAGTCTCATACAACCTGGGTAGTTTCACAACGTCAAATAGTACTAAAATGAAGTCCGGACTGGCTTTTCCATGGAAAGAAAAAAAACCGGCTGAATCAGTAGGTTTGTGATTGCATTTTGCCAATCACACCACTGCTTAACTTAATTGTCACAAATGACCAATTCAGCTTTCTCAATGGCAGCGGTGGGATTCGAACCCATGCCTCCTGAGAGACTGGAGCCTAAATGCAGCGCCTTCGACCACTCGGCCACACTACCCCCGTTTGAAAAGGAAAAATCAGATTTGATGTGGCGCTTTCATCAGCGAGTCAGTCAACGTTTTTACCGCCACTCATTTACTATGTGTCTCTGCCATGACCAGCACTAGTTCTGCATCAAGAATGTTTAAATATTGACCCTGAACAATTGGGGACCAAATGTCAAACCGGGGGTATTACCTGAAGCTTCGCTGCTTGTATAAAAGAACAGAAAACAGAGAACAGTGAATGGCCTCCATCCTCCAACCTTCAAAGGAGTCTCATACAACCTGGGTAGTTTCACCACGTCAAATAGTACTAAAATGAAGTCCGGACTGGCTTTTCCATGGAAAGACCCAAAACGGGCAAAATCAGTAGGTTTGTGATTAGATTTTCCCAATCACACGACTGCTTAACTTAATTGTCACACATGACCAATTGAGTTTTCTCAATGGCAGCGGTGGGAATCGAACCCACGCCTCCTGAGAGACTGGAGCCTTAAGCCAGCGCCTTCGACCACTCGGCCACACTACCTCTGTTTGTAGAGGAAAAATCACATTTGATGTGGGTTTTTTTATCAACGAGACAGTCATTCAACGTTTTACCGCCATGTGTTACGAGCACTCATTTACTTTGTGTCTCTGCTATGACCAGCACTAGTTCTGCATCAAGAATGTTTAAATATTGACCCTGAGCAATGGGGGACCAAATGTCAAACTGGGGGTATTACCTGAAGCTTTGCTGCTTGTATAAAAGAACAGAAAATAGAGAACAGTGAATGGCCTCCATCCT
The DNA here is from genome assembly GCA_036785175.1 of Eupleurogrammus muticus. Lineage (NCBI taxonomy): Eukaryota > Metazoa > Chordata > Actinopteri > Scombriformes > Trichiuridae > Eupleurogrammus > Eupleurogrammus muticus. The sequence continues at coordinate 30,027,619 of JAYKQN010000001.1, forward strand.
CTAACCTTCAAAGGAGTCTCATACAACCTAGATAGTTTCACCACGTCAAATAGTACAAAAATGAAGTCCGGACTGGCTTTTCCATGGAAAGAACCAAAATGGGCAAAGTCAGTTGGTTTGTGATTAGATTTTCCCAATCACACCACTGCTTAACTTAATTGTCACACATGACCAATTGAGGTTTCTCAATGGCAGCGGTGGGATTCGAACCCACGCCTCCTGAGAGACTGGAGCCTTAATCCAGCGCCTTCGACCACTTGGCCACACTACCCCCGCTTGAAAAGGAAAAATCAGATTTGATGTGGCGCTTTCATCAGCGAGTCAGTCAACGTTTTTACCGCCACTCATTTACTATGTGTCTCTGCTATGACCAGCACTAGTGCTGCATCAAGAATGTTTAAATATTGACCCTGAACAATTGGGGACCAAATGTCAAACCGGGGGTATTACCTGAAGCTTCGCTGCTTGTATAAAAGAACAGAAAACAGAGAACAGTGAATGGCCTCCATCCTCCAACCTTCAAAGGAGTCTCATACAACCTGGGTAGTTTCACAACGTCAAATAGTACTAAAATGAAGTCCGGACTGGCTTTTCCATGGAAAGAAAAAAAACCGGCTGAATCAGTAGGTTTGTGATTGCATTTTGCCAATCACACCACTGCTTAACTTAATTGTCACAAATGACCAATTCAGCTTTCTCAATGGCAGCGGTGGGATTCGAACCCATGCCTCCTGAGAGACTGGAGCCTAAATGCAGCGCCTTCGACCACTCGGCCACACTACCCCCGTTTGAAAAGGAAAAATCAGATTTGATGTGGCGCTTTCATCAGCGAGTCAGTCAATGTTTTTACCGCCACTCATTTACTATGTGTCTCTGCCATGACCAGCACTAGTTCTGCATCAAGAATGTTTAAATATTGACCCTGAACAATTGGGGACCAAATGTCAAACCGGGGGTATTACCTGAAGCTTCGCTGCTTGTATAAAAGAACAGAAAACAGAGAACAGTGAATGGCCTCCATCCTCCAACCTTCAAAGGAGTCTCATACAACCTGGGTAGTTTCACCACGTCAAATAGTACTAAAATTAAGTTCGGATTGGCTTTTCCATGGAAAGACCCAAAACGGGCAAAATCAGTAGGTTTGTGATTAGATTTTCCCAATCACACGACTGCTTAACTTAATTGTCACACATGACCAATCGAGTTTTCTCAATGGCAGCGGTGGGAATCGAACCCACGCCTCCTGAGAGACTGGAGCCTTAAGCCAGCGCCTTCGACCACTCGGCCACACTACCTCTGTTTGTAGAGGAAAAATCACATTTGATGTGGGTTTTTTTATCAACGAGACAGTCATTCAACGTTTTACCGCCATGTGTTACGAGCACTCATTTACTTTGTGTCTCTGCTATGACCAGCACTAGTTCTGCATCAAGAATGTTTAAATATTGACCCTGAGCAATGGGGGACCAAATGTCAAACTGGGGATATTACCTGAAGCTTTGCTGCTTGTATAAAAGAACAGAAAACAGAGAACAGTGAATGGCCTCCATTCTCTAACCTTCAAAGGAGTCTCATACAACCTAGATAGTTTCACCACGTCAAATAGTACAAAAATGAAGTCCGGACTGGCTTTTCCATGGAAAGAACCAAAACGGGCAAAATCAGTAGGTTTGTGATTGCATTTTGCCAATCACACCACTGCTTAACTTAATTGTCACAAATGACCAATTCAGCTTTCTCAATGGCAGCGGTGGGATTCGAACCCACGCCTCCTGAGAGACTGGAGCCTAAATCCAGCGCCTTCGACCACTCGGCCACACTACCCCCGTTTGAAAAGGAAAAATCAGATTTGATGTGGCGCTTTCATCAGCGAGTCAGTCAACGTTTTTACCGCCACTCATTTACTATGTGTCTCTGCTATGACCAGCACTAGTTCTGCATCAAGAATGTTTAAATATTGACCCTGAACAATTGGGGACCAAATGTCAAACCGGGGGTATTACCTGAAGCTTCGCTGCTTGTATAAAAGAACAGAAAACAGAGAACAGTGAATGGCCTCCATCCTCCAACCTTCAAAGGAGTCTCATACAACCTGGGTAGTTTCACCACGTCAAATAGTACTAAAATGAAGTCTGGACTGGCTTTTCCATGGAAAGAAAAAAAAATGGCTGAATCAGTAGGTTTGTGATTGCATTTTGCCAATCACACCACTGCTTAACTTAATTGTCACAAATGACCAATTCAGCTTTCTCAATGGCAGTGGTGGGATTCGAACCCACGCCTCCTGAGAGACTGGAGCCTAAATGCAGCGCCTTCGACCACTCGGCCACACTACCCCCGTTTGAAAAGGAAAAATCAGATTTGATGTGGCGCTTTCATCAGCGAGTCAGTCAACGTTTTTACCGCCACTCATTTACTATGTGTCTCTGCTATGACCAGCACTAGTTCTGCATCAAGAATGTTTAAATATTGACCCTGAACAATTGGGGACCAAATGTCAAACCGGGGGTATTACCTGAAGCTTCGCTGCTTGTATAAAAGAACAGAAAACAGAGAACAGTGAATGGCCTCCATCCTCCAACCTTCAAAGGAGTCTCATACAACCTGGGTAGTTTCACCACGTCAAATAGTACTAAAATTAAGTTCGGATTGGCTTTTCCATGGAAAGACCCAAAACGGGCAAAATCAGTAGGTTTGTGATTAGATTTTCCCAATCACACGACTGCTTAACTTAATTGTCACACATGACCAATTGAGTTTTCTCAATGGCAGCAGTGGGATTCGAACCTACGCCTCCTGAGAGACTGGAGCCTTAATCCAGCACCTTCGACCACTCGGCCACACTACCTCTGTTTGTAGAGGCAAAATCACATTTGATGTGGGTTTTTTTATCAACGAGACAGTCATTCAACGTTTTACCGCCATGTGTTACGAGCACTCATTTACTTTGTGTCTCTGCTATGACCAGCACTAGTTCTGCATCAAGAATGTTTAAATATTGACCCTGAGCAATGGGGGACCAAATGTCAAACTGGGGGTATTACCTGAAGCTTTGCTGCTTGTATAAAAGAACAGAAAACAGAGAACAGTGAATGGCCTCCATCCTCTAACCTTCAAAGGAGTCTCATACAACCTAGATAGTTTCACCACGTCAAAGAGTACAAAAATGAAGTCCGGACTGGCTTTTCCATGGAAAGAAAAAAAAACGGCAAAATCAGTAGGTTTGTGATTGCATTTTGCAAATCACACCACTGCTTAACTTAATTGTCACAAATGACCAATTCAGCTCTCTCAATGGCAGCGGTGGGATTCGAACCCACGCCTCCTGAGAGACTGGAGCCTAAATCCAGCGCCTTCGACCACTCGGCCACACTACCCCCGTTTGAAAAGGAAAAATCAGATTTGATGTGGCGCTTTCATCAGCGAGTCAGTCAACGTTTTTACCGCCACTCATTTACTATGTGTCTCTGCTATGACCAGCACTAGTTCTGCATCAAGAATGTTTAAATATTGACCCTGAACAATTGGGGACCAAATGTCAAACCGGGGGTATTACCTGAAGCTTCGCTGCTTGTATAAAAGAACAGAAAACAGAGAACAGTGAATGGCCTCCATCCTCCAACCTTCAAAGGAGTCTCATACAACCTGGGTAGTTTCACCACGTCAAATAGTACTAAAATGAAGTCCGGACTGGCTTTTCCATGGAAAGACCCAAAACGGGCAAAATCAGTAGGTTTGTGATTAGATTTTCCCAATCACACGACTGCTTAACTTAATTGTCACACATGACCAATTGAGTTTTCTCAATGGCAGCGGTGGGAATCGAACCCACGCCTCCTGAGAGACTGGAGCCTTAAGCCAGCGCCTTCGACCACTCGGCCACACTACCTCTGTTTGTAGAGGAAAAATCACATTTGATGTGGGTTTTTTTATCAACGAGACAGTCATTCAACGTTTTACCGCCATGTGTTACGAGCACTCATTTACTTTGTGTCTCTGCTATGACCAGCACTAGTTCTGCATCAAGAATGTTTAAATATTGACCCTGAGCAATGGGGGACCAAATGTCAAACTGGGGATATTACCTGAAGCTTTGCTGCTTGTATAAAAGAACAGAAAACAGAGAACAGTGAATGGCCTCCATTCTCTAACCTTCAAAGGAGTCTCATACAACCTAGATAGTTTCACCACGTCAAATAGTACAAAAATGAAGTCCGGACTGGCTTTTCCATGGAAAGAACCAAAACGGGCAAAATCAGTAGGTTTGTGATTGCATTTTGCCAATCACACCACTGCTTAACTTAATTGTCACAAATGACCAATTCAGCTTTCTCAAAGGCAGCGGTGGGATTCGAACCCACGCCTCCTGAGAGACTGGAGCCTAAATCCAGCGCCTTCGACCACTCGGCCACACTACCCCCGTTTGAAAAGGAAAAATCAGATTTGATGTGGCGCTTTCATCAGCGAGTCAGTCAACGTTTTTACCGCCACTCATTTACTATGTGTCTCTGCTATGACCAGCACTAGTTCTGCATCAAGAATGTTTAAATATTGACCCTGAACAATTGGGGACCAAATGTCAAACCGGGGGTATTACCTGAAGCTTCGCTGCTTGTATAAAAGAACAGAAAACAGAGAACAGTGAATGGCCTCCATCCTCCAACCTTCAAAGGAGTCTCATACAACCTGGGTAGTTTCACCACGTCAAATAGTACTAAAATGAAGTCCGGACTGGCTTTTCCATGGAAAGAAAAAAAACCGGCTGAATCAGTAGGTTTGTGATTGCATTTTGCCAATCACACCACTGCTTAACTTAATTGTCACAAATGACCAATTCAGCTTTCTCAATGGCAGCGGTGGGATTCGAACCCACGCCTCCTGAGAGACTGGAGCCTAAATCCAGCGCCTTCGACCACTCGGCCACACTACCCCCGTTTGAAAAGGAAAAATCAGATTTGATGTGGCGCTTTCATCAGCGAGTCAGTCAACGTTTTTACCGCCACTCATTTACTATGTGTCTCTGCTATGACCAGCACTAGTTCTGCATCAAGAATGTTTAAATATTGACCCTGAACAATTGGGGACCAAATGTCAAACCGGGGGTATTACCTGAAGCTTCGCTGCTTGTATAAAAGAACAGAAAACAGAGAACAGTGAATGGCCTCCATCCTCCAACCTTCAAAGGAGTCTCATACAACCTGGGTAGTTTCACCACGTCAAATAGTACTAAAATGAAGTCCGGACTGGCTTTTCCATGGAAAGACCCAAAACGGGCAAAATCAGTAGGTTTGTGATTAGATTTTCCCAATCACACGACTGCTTAACTTAATTGTCACACATGACCAATTGAGTTTTCTCAATGGCAGCGGTGGGAATCGAACCCACGCCTCCTGAGAGACTGGAGCCTTAGTCCAGCACCTTCGACCACTCGGCCACACTACCTCTGTTTGCAGAGGCAAAATCACATTTGATGTGGGTTTTTTTATCAACGAGACAGTCATTCAACGTTTTACCGCCATGTGTTACGAGCACTCATTTACTTTGTGTCTCTGCTATGACCAGCACTAGTTCTGCATCAAGAATGTTTAAATATTGACCCTGAGCAATGGGGGACCAAATGTCAAACTGGGGGTATTACCTGAAGCTTTGCTGCTTGTATAAAAGAACAGAAAACAGAGAACAGTGAATGGCCTCCATCCTCTAACCTTCAAAGGAGTCTCATACAACCTAGATAGTTTCACCACGTCAAATAGTACAAAAATGAAGTCCGGACTGGCTTTTCCATGGAAAGAAAAAAAACCGGCAAAATCAGTAGGTTTGTGATTGCATTTTGCCAATCACACCACTGCTTAACTTAATTGTCACAAATGACCAATTCAGCTTTCTCAATGGCAGCGGTGGGATTCGAACCCACGCCACCTGAGAGACTGGAGCCTAAATCCAGCGCCTTCGACCACTCGGCCACACTACCCCCGTTTGAAAAGGAAAAATCAGATTTGATGTGGCGCTTTCATCAGCGAGTCAGTCAACGTTTTTACCGCCACTCATTTACTATGTGTCTCTGCTATGACCAGCACTAGTTCTGCATCAAGAATGTTTAAATATTGACCCTGAACAATTGGGGACCAAATGTCAAACCGGGGGTATTACCTGAAGCTTCGCTGCTTGTATAAAAGAACAGAAAACAGAGAACAATGAATGGCCTCCATCCTCCAACCTTCAAAGGAGTCTCATACAACCTGGGTAGTTTCACCACGTCAAATAGTACTAAAATTAAGTGCGGATTGGCTTTTCCATGGAAAAACCCAAAACGGGCAAAATCAGTAGGTTTGTGATTAGATTTTCCCAATCACACGACTGCTTAACTTAATTGTCACACATGACCAATTGAGTTTTCTCAATGGCAGCAGTGGGATTCGAACCCACGCCTCCTGAGAGACTGGAGCCTTAATCCAGCGCCTTCGACCACTCGGCCACACTACCTCTGTTTGCAGAGGTAAAATCACATTTGATGTGGGTTTTTTTATCAACGAGACAGTCATTCAACGTTTTACCGCCATGTGTTACGAGCACTCATTTACTTTGTGTCTCTGCTATGACCAGCACTAGTTCTGCATCAAGAATGTTTAAATATTGACCCTGAGCAATGGGGGACCAAATGTCAAACTGGGGGTATTACCTGAAGCTTTGCTGCTTGTATAAAAGAACAGAAAACAGAGAACAGTGAATGGCCTCCATCCTCTAACCTTCAAAGGAGTCTCATACAACCTAGATAGTTTCACCACGTCAAATAGTACAAAAATGAAGTCCGGACTGGCTTTTCCATGGAAAGAAAAAAAAACGGGCAAAATCAGTAGGTTTGTGATTGCATTTTGCCAATCACACCACTGCTTAACTTAATTGTCCAGATGACCAATTCAGCTTTCTCAATGGCAGCAGTGGGATTCGAACCCACGCCTCCTGAGAGACTGGAGCCTAAATCCAGCGCCTTCGACCACTCGGCCACACTACCCCCAATTAAAAAGGAAAAAATCAGATTTGATGTGGCGCTTTCATCAGCGAGTCAGTCAACGTTTTTACCGCCACTCATTTACTATGTGTCTCTGCTATGACCAGCACTAGTTCTGCATCAAGAATGTTTAAATATTGACCCTGAACAATTGGGGACCAAATGTCAAACCGGGGGTATTACCTGAAGCTTCGCTGCTTGTATAAAAGAACGGAAAACAGAGAACAGTGAATGGCCTCCATACTCCAACCTTCAAAGGAGTCTCATACAACCTGGGTAGTTTCACCACGTCAAATAGTACTAAAATGAAGTCCGGACTGGCTTTTCCATGGAAAGACCCAAAACGGGCAAAATCAGTAGGTTTGTGATTAGATTTTCCCAATCACACGACTGCTTAACTTAATTGTCCCACATGACCAATTGAGTTTTCTCAATGGCAGCGGTGGGATTCGAACCCACACCTCCTGAGAGACTGGAGCCTTAATCCAGCGCCTTCGACCACTCGGCCACACTACCTCTGTTTGTAGAGGAAAAATCACATTTGATGTGGGTTTTTTTATCAACGAGACAGTCATTCAACGTTTTACCGCCATGTGTTACGAGCACTCATTTACTTTGTGTCTCTGCTATGACCAGCACTAGTTCTGCATCAAGAATGTTTAAATATTGACCCTGAGCAATGGGGGACCAAATGTCAAACTGGGGATATTACCTGAAGCTTCGCTGCTTGTATAAAAGAACAGAAAACAGAGAACAGTGAATGGCCTCCATCCTCTAACCTTCAAAGGAGTCTCATACAACCTAGATAGTTTCACCATGTCAAATAGTACAAAAATGAAGTCCGGACAGCCTTTACATGGAAAGAACCAAAACGGGCAAAATCAGTAGGTTTGTGATTGCATTTTGCCAATCACACCACTGCTTAACTTAATTGTCACAAATGACCAATTCAGCTTTCTCAATGGCAGCGGTGGGATTCGAACCCACGCCTCCTGAGAAATAGGAGCCTAAATCCAGCGCCTTCGACCACTCGGCCACACTACCCCCGTTTGAAAAGAAAAATCAGATTTGATGTGGTGCTTTCATCAGCGAGTCAGTCAACGTTTTTACCGCCACTCATTTACTATGTGTCTCTGCTATGACCAGCACTAGTTCTGCATCAAGAATGTTTAAATATTGACCCTGAACAATTGGGGACCAAATGTCAAACCGGGGGTATTGCCTGAAGCTTCGCTGCTTGTATAAAAGAACAGAAAACAGAGAACAGTGAATGGCCTCCATCCTCCAACCTTCAAAGGAGTCTCATACAACCTGGGTAGTTTCAACACGTCAAATAGTACTAAAATGAAGTCCGGACTGGCTTTTCCATGGAAAGACCCAAAACGGGCAAAATCAGTAGGTTTGTGATTGCATTTTGCCAATCACACCACTGCTTAACTTAATTGTCACACATGACCAACTGAGTTTTCTCAACGGCAGCAGTGGGATTCGAACCCACGCCTCCTGAGAGACTGGAGCCTTAATCCAGCGCCTTCGACCACTCGGCCACACTACCTCTGTTTGTAGAGGAAAAATCACATTTGATGTGGGGTTTTTCATCAACGAGACAGTCATTCAACGTTTTACCGCCATGTGTTACGAGCACTCATTTACTTTGTGTCTCTGCTATGACCAGCACTAGTTCTGCATCAAGAATGTTTAAATATTGACCCTGAACAATGGGGGACCAAATGTCCAACTGGGGGTATTACTTGAAGCTTTGCTGCTTGTATAAAAGAACAGAAAACAGAGAACAGTGAATGGCCTCCATCCTTCGACCACTCGGCCACACTACCCCCGTTTGAAAAGGAAAAATCAGATTTGATGTGGTGCTTTCATCAGCGAGTCAGTCAACGTTTTTACCGCCACTCATTTACTATGTGTCTCTGCTATGACCAGCACTAGTTCTGCATCAAGAATGTTTAAATATTGACCCTGAACAATTGGGGACCAAATGTCAAACCGGGGGTATTACCTGAAGCTTCGCTGCTTGTATAAAAGAACAGAAAACAGAGCACTAGCACTAGTTCTGCATCAAGAATGTTTAAATATTGACCCTGAGCAATGGGGGACCAAATGTCAAACCGGGGGTATTACCTGAAGCTTCGCTGCTTGTATAAAAGAACAGAAAACAGAGAACAGTGAATGGCCTCCATCCTCCAACCTTCAAAGGAGTCTCATACAACCTGGGTAGTTTCACCACGTCAAATAGTACAAAAATGAAGTCCGGACTGGCTTTTCCATGGAAAGACCCAAAACGGGCAAAATCAGTAGTTTTGTGATTAGATTTTCCCAATCACACCACTGCTTAACTTAATTGTCACACATGACCAATTGAGTTTTCTCAATGGCAGCGGTGGGATTCGAACCCACGCCTCCTGAGAGACTGGAGCCTTAATCCAGCGCCTTCGACCACTCGGCCACACTACCTCTGTTTGTAGAGGAAAAATCACATTTGATGTGGGGTTTTTCATCAACGAGACAGTCATTCAACGTTTTACCGCCATGTGTTACGAGCACTCATTTACTTTGTGTCTCTGCTATGACCAGCACTAGTTCTGCATCAAGAATGTTTAAATGTTGACCCTGAGCAATGGGGGACCAAATGTCAAACTGGGGGTATTACCTGAAGCTTTGCTGCTTGTATAAAAGAACAGAAAACAGAGAACAGTGAATGGCCTCCATCCACTAACCTTCAAAGGAGTCTCATACAACCTAGATAGTTTCACCACGTCAAATAGTACAAAAATGAACTCCGGACTGGCTCTTCCATGGAAAGAACCAAAACGGGCAAAATCAGTAGGTTTGTGATTGCATTTTGCCAATCACACCACTGCTTAACTTAATTGTCACAAATGACCAATTCAGCTTTCTCAATGGCAGCGGTGGGATTCGAACCCACGCCTCCTGAGAGACTGGAGCCTAAATCCAGCGCCTTCGACCACTCGGCCACACTACCCCCGTTTGAAAAGGAAAAATCAGATTTGATGTTGCGCTTTCATCAGCGAGTCAGTCAACGTTTTTACCGCCACTCATTTACTATGTGTCTCTGCTATGACCAGCACTAGTTCTGCATCAAGAATGTTTAAATATTGACCCTGAACAATTGGGGACCAAATGTCAAACTGGGGGTATTAGCTGAAGCTTCGCTGCTTGTATAAAAGAACAGAAAACAGAGAACAGTGAATGGCCTCCATCCTCCAACCTTCAAAGGAGTCTCATACAACCTGGGTAGTTTCACCACGTCAAATAGTACAAAAATGAAGTCCGGACTGGCTTTTTCATGGAAAGGACCAAAACGGGCAAAATCAGTAGGTTTGTGATTAGATTTCCCGAATCACACCACTGCTTACCTTAAATGTCACACATGACCAATTGAGTTTTCTCAATGGCAGTGGTGGGATTCGAACCCACGCCTCCTGAGAGACTGGAGCCTTAATCCAGCGCCTTCGACCACTCGGCCACACTACCTCTGTTTGTATAAGGAAAAATCACATTTGATGTGGGGTTTTTCATCAACGAGACAGTCATTCAACGTTTTACCGCCATGTGTTACGAGCACTCATTTACTTTGTGTCTCTGCTATGACCAGCACTAGTTCTGCATCAAGAATGTTTAAATATTGACCCTGAACAATTGGGGACCAAATGTCAAACCGGGGATATTACCTGAAGCTTCGCTGCTTGTATAAAAGAACAGAAAACAGAGAACAGTGAATGGGCTCCATCCTCCAACCTTCAAAGGAGTCTCATACAACCTGGGTAGTTTCACCACGTCAAATAGTACAAAAATGAAGTCCGGACTGGCTTTTCCATGGAAAGACCCAAAACGGGCAAAATCAGTAGGTTTGTGATTAGATTTCCCCAATCACACCACTGCTTAACTTAATTGTCACACATGACCATTTGAGTTTTCTCAATGGCAGCGGTGGGATTTGAACCCATGCCTCCTGAGAGACTGAATCCAGCGCCTTCGACCACTCGGCCACACTACCCACGTTTGAAAAGGAAAAATCAGATTTGATGTGGCGCTTTCATCAGCGAGTCAGTCAACGTTTTTACCGCCACTCATTTACTATGTGTCTCTGCTATGACCAGCACTAGTTCTGCATCAAGAATGTTTAAATATTGACCCTGAACAATTGGGGACCAAATGTCTAACCGGGGGTATTACCTGAAGCTTCGCTGCTTGTATAAAAGAACAGAAAACAGAGAACAGTGAATGGCCTCCATCCTCCAACCTCCAAAGGAATCTCATACAACCTGGGTAGTTTCACCACGTCAAATAGTACAAAAATGAAGTCCGGACTGGCTTTTCCATGGAAAGGACCAAAACGGGCAAAATCAGTAGGTTTGTGATTAGATTTCCCGAATCACACCACTGCTTAACTTAAATGTCACACATGACCAATTGAGTTTTCTCAATGGCAGCGGTGGGATTCGAACCCACGTCTCCTGAGAGACTGGAGCCTTAATCCAGCGCCTTCGACCACTCGGCCACACTACCTCTGTTTGTATAAGGAAAAATCACATTTGATGTGGGGTTTTTCATCAACGAGACAGTCATTCAACGTTTTACCGCCATGTGTTACGAGCACTCATTTACTTTGTGTCTCTGCTATGACCAGCACTAGTTCTGCATCAAGAATGTTTAAATATTGACCCTGAACAATTGGGGACCAAATGTCAAACCGGGGATATTACCTGAAGCTTCGCTGCTTGTATAAAAGAACAGAAAACAGAGAACAGTGAATGGGCTCCATCCTCCAACCTTCAAAGGAGTCTCATACAACCTGGGTAGTTTCACCACGTCAAATAGTACAAAAATGAAGTCCGGACTGGCTTTTCCATGGAAAGGACCAAAACGGGCAAAATCAGTAGGTTTGTGATTAGATTTCCCGAATCACACCACTGCTTAACGTAAATGTCACACATGACCAATTGAGTTTTCTCAATGGCAGCGGTGGGATTCGAACCCACGCCTCCTGAGAGACTGGAGCCTTAATCCAGCGCCTTCGACCACTCGGCCACACTACCTCTGTTTGTAGAAGGAAAAATCACATTTGATGTGGGGTTTTTCATCAACGAGACAGTCATTCAACGTTTTACCGCCATGTGTTACGAGCACTCATTTACTTTGTGTCTCTGCTATGACCAGCACTAGTTCTGCATCAAGAATGTTTAAATATTGACCCTGAACAATTGGGGACCAAATGTCAAACCGGGGGTATTACCTGAAGCTTCGCTGCTTGTATAAAAGAACAGAAAACAGAGAACAGTGAATGGGCTCCATCCTCCAACCTTCAAAGGAGTCTCATACAACCTGGGTAGTTTCACCACGTCAAATAGTACAAAAATGAAGTCCGGACTGGCTTTTCCATGGAAAGACCCAAAACGGGCAAAATCAGTAGGTTTGTGATTAGATTTCCCCAATCACACCACTGCTTAAATTAATTGTCACACATGAGCAATTGCGTTTTCCCGATGGCAGCGGTGGGATTCGAACCCACGCCTCCTGAGAGACTGGAGCCTTAATCCAGCGCCTTCGACCACTCGGCCACACTACCCCCGTTTGAAAAGGAAAAATCTGATTTGATGTGGGGTTTTTCATCAACGAGACAGTCATTCAACGTTTTACCGCCACTCATTTACTTTGTGTCTCTGCTATGACCAGCACTAGTTCTGCATCAAGAATGTTTAAATATTGACCCTGAACAATTGGGGACCAAATGTCAAACCGGGGGTATTACCTGAAGCTTCGCTGCTTGTATAAAAGAACAGAAAACAGAGAACAGTGAATGGCCTCCATCCTCCAACCTTCAAAGGAGTCTCATACAACCTGGGTAGTTTCACCACGTCAAATAGTACAAAAATGAAGTCCGGACTGGCTTTTCCATGGAAAGACCCAAAATGGGCAAATTCAGTAGGTTTGTGATTAGATTTCCCCAATCACACCACTGCTTAACTTAATTGTCACACATGACCAATTGAGTTTTCTCAATGGCAGCCGTGGGATTCGAACCCACACCTCCTGAGAGACTGGTGCCTTAATCCAGCGCCTTCGACCACTCGGCCACACTACCCCCGTTTGAAAAGGAAAAATCAGATTTGATGTGGCGCTTTCATCAGCGAGTCAGTCAACGTTTTTACCGCCACTCATTTACTATATGTCTCTGCTATGACCAGCACTAGTTCTGCATCAAGAATGTTTAAATTTTTTTTTTTTTTTTTAAAGATGGCGCCACAGTAGGCAGCCTGTTACGCAGCTCTCTAGCCTTTCTTTCCTTTTTCTGGTTTATTTGTTTTATTTCAAGTTCTTTTTTTGCTTAATTTTTATTTTAATTTGCGACAAGAATGGACCCGAATAGTCTGCTGAGAGGAGTAGCCTTCTTTCTACTCCTATCGGGACTTTTCACCGCCGCATCTGGTGATAACGTGAGCCAGTCCATCGTCTACAGCCGGGATCAGCTGTTGGCGCTACGGGACAAGGGCGCACTCCCAGAGGAGCGACCCGGGATTCCGAAGGAATTACGGCGTCGGAGGAGAGGATGCAGGGCTGGAGCGAAGTACCGGGAGAGGAGAAGGCGGTACAAACCCAGCGTTCCGTCTGTGGTAATGGGTAACGTAAGATCTTTACCCAACAAGATGGAAGAGCTGACGGCGCTAACCAGACTGCAGTGGGAGTTTAAGCAGAGCAGCCTCCTGCTGTTCACGGAGACCTGGCTCACGGACAACACACCGGACTCCGTCGTAACTTTGGACGGCTTTCAACTGGTGAGAGCGGACCGAAACGCGAGGGAAAGCGGTAAGAGGAGAGGAGGGGGACTGGCAATGTATGTGAATGAGAGATGGTGTAACCCGGGACACATTACTGTGAAGGAGCAGCGCTGTACCAAAGACATTGAACTGTTAGCGGTTAGCGCTCGGCCATATCACCTGGCCCGGGAGTTCTCGCATGTTATCGTGTTAACTGTTTACATCCCACCATCGGCAGATGCTAAGGTAGCCTGCGAGGACATCCACACCACCGTCTCTCAGTTACAGACGGCACATCCACAGTCCCTCATTATTATCTCTGGGGACTTCAATCATGCCTCACTCTCCACCACTTTCCCTAACTTCACCCAGTATGTTGACTGCCATACCAGGGACAATAAAACTCTGGACTTGCTGTTTGCCAACACAAAGGAGGCTTACAGCTCATCACCCCTCCCCCCACTTGGCTGTTCAGACCACAACCTGGTCATCCTCCAACCCACCTACATCCCCCTAGTGAGGAAGACCCCTCCCACCAAGAAGGTGATCAGGCTGTGGTCTGAGGACTGCAGTGAGGCCCTGAGAGACTGCTTTGAATGTACAGACTGGCAGGAACTCTGCAGGCCACACGGTGAGGACATCGACAGCCTCACCCACTGCATCACGGACTACATCAACTTCTGTGTGGAGAACACTGTGCCGACCAAGAAGGTATGGTGTTTCTCCAACAACAAACCATGGGTGTCCCCAGAGTTGAAGGCCCTGCTTAATGAAAAGAAGAGGGCCTTCTGGTCGGGGGACAAAGTGGAACTGAGGAGAGTGCAGAGGGAACTAAAATATAAAATCAGGAGTGACAAGGAGAGTTACAGGAGGAAGATGGAGGAGCAGCTCCAATCAAACAATGTCCGAGAGGTCTGGAGAAGCATGAACAAGATCTCTGGTCACCTCAAGGACAATGGAGGAGCAGCAGTGTCCACCGACCGGGGGTGGGCCAATGAATTGAATCTGTTTTTTAATAGATTCGATTCTGGACCAACAACCTCCCCCACCCCCCAGCTTCCATCAACCCCCCTCCGTGTGCTGTCCCCCCCCTCTCCCCCCTCTTCTGGCGCTGTGCTGTTGCCAGGTTCACTCTCCTCGTTCCATCCCACCACACCCCCTTTACACCTACCCACATCAAAGCCAGCCCCACCCCCCACCCCATTACACCTACCAACAACAAAGCCAGCCCTTCCCCCCACCCCGGACCAGCCACAGATCTGCCTCACAGCTGATCAGGTGAGAAGTCAGCTAAAGAGGACAAAGGTCAGGAAGGCAGCAGGTCCAGATGGAATCAGCTCCAGATTGCTCAGGGACTGTGCAGACCAGCTTTGTCAGGTGGTCCTGCACATCTTTAACCTGAGTCTGAACCTGGAGAGGGTTCCTGAACTGTGGAAGACTTCCTGCGTAGTTCCAGTGCCTAAGATCGCACGGCCCAGGGAGCCCAACCACTACAGACCTGTAGCCCTGACTTCTCACCTGATGAAGGCCTTGGAGAGGCTCATTCTGCACCACCTTCGCCCACTGGTGAGCTCAGCACTAGACCCTCTGCAGTTCGCCTACCGGCCCGGCATCAGTGTGGATGACGCTGTCATCTATCTGCTGCACCGATCTCTCTCCCACCTGGAACAAGCGGCGAGCACGGTGAGGATCATGTTTTTTGACTTCTCCAGTGCTTTTAACACCATCCAGCCTGCACTGCTGAAAGGGAAGCTGGAGGGAGCCGGAGTGGATGAGCAGCTGACGGCCTGGACCATCGACTACCTCACCAACAGACCACAGTATGTCAGGCTTCATGACTGTGTGTCTGAGGTGGTAGTCAGCAGCACGGGGGCGCCACAGGGTACAGTGCTCTCACCCTTTCTGTTTAGTCTGTACACCTCAGACTTCACCTACAACTCGGACAACTGCCACCTACAGAAGTTCTCAGATGATACGGCCATCATCGGGTGTGTATCAGATGGGAACGACCAGGAGTACAGGGGGGTCATCAATAACTTTGTCAGCTGGTGTGAGATCAACGCTCTCCAAATCAACGCCAGCAAGACAAAGGAGATGGTTGTGGACTTCAGGAGGAAGTCCCTCCCCACCACACCGGTGAGCATCCAGGGAAAAGACATTGAGACAGTGGTCTCTTACAAATACCTGGGTGTTCACCTGAACAATAAACTGGACTGGACCACTAACACTGATGTCCTGTACAAGAAGGGCCAGAGTCGACTTCACCTGCTGAGGAGACTAAGGTCCTTTGGTGTGTGCAGGACTCTGTTGAAGACCTTCTACGACTCCGTCGTAGCATCTGCCCTGTTCTACGCAGTAGTCTGCTGGGGGGGCGGATGCTCAGACGGGGACAGGAGGAAAATTGACAAACTGGTACGGAAGTCAAGCTCTGTACTGGGATGTCCTCTGGAGTCGGTGGTGGTGGTGGGAGAGAGGAGGATGTTGGCAAAGCTGACATCCATCATGGACAACCCCCATCACCCTCTGCATGGGGTAGTGGGTGCGCTAAGCAGCTCCTTCAGCCAGAGACTTAAACACCCTCGCTGCAAGAAGGAGCGCTTTCGCAGATCATTCATCCCGACAGCAATAAGACTCTATAACATAACATAAACATAAACCTCACTGTAGTCACTGTCACTTTTTCACTGGTCACTTTTTTCTCTTCAAACACACCCTGCACCTTAAGTGTGCATTAGCTATGTATGTGTACATGCGGGTATGTGCGTGGATATGTATGTCCATATATATATATGCAAATATGTGTGTATGTGTATGTATGTAGGTATGTACGTCCATGTATGTATGTATATATGCTTTGCATACTTTTTCTTTTTCTTACTATTTATTAGCATTTTCTCTCCATTCTGTCGATAATGCATACTGTGTATGCGGATTAACAAATTCTGCGAATTTGTACATTGTGTTGTGTGTTTTTTTTTATTTTTTATAGTTTTTTTATCTTCTTCAACTTTATTTTACTTTTTCTTTTTCTTTATCTGTAACGCTGCAGTAACACACAAATTTCCCCGTTGTGGGATCAATAAAGTTTATCTATTCTATTCTATCTATTCTATTCTAAATATTGACCCTGAACAATTGGGGACCAAATATCAAACCGGGGGTATTACCTGAAGCTTCGCTGCTTGTATAAAAGAACAGAAAACAGAGAACAGTGAATGGCCTCCATCCTCCAACCTTCAAAGGAGTCTCATACAACCTGGGTAGTTTCACCACGTCAAATAGTACAAAAATGAAGTCCGGACTGGCTTTTCCATGGAAAGACCCAAAACGGGCAAAATCAGTAGGTTTGTGATTAGATTTCCCGAATCACACCACTGCTTAACTTAATTGTCACACATGACCAATTGAGTTTTCTCAATGGCAGCGGTGGGATTCGAACCCACGCCTCCTGAGAGACTGGAGCCTTAATCCAGCGCCTTCGACCACTCGGCCACACTACCTCTGTTTGTAGAAGGAAAAATCACATTTGATGTGGGGATTTTCATCAACGAGACAGTCATTCAACGTTTTACCGCCATGTGTTACGAGCACTCATTTACTTTGTGTCTCTGCTATGACCAGCACTAGTTCTGCATCAAGAATGTTTAAATATTGACCCTGACCAATGGGGGACCAAATGTCAAACTGGGGGTATTACCTGAAGCTTTGCTGCTTTTATAAAAGAACAGAAAACAGAGAACAGTGAATGGCCTCCATCCTCTAACCTTCAAAGGAGTCTCATACAACCTAGATAGTTTCACCACGTCAAATAGTACAAAAATGAAGTCCGGACTGGCTTTTCCATGGAAAGAACCAAAACGGGCAAAATCAGTAGGTTTGTGATTGCATTTTGCCAATCACACCACTGCTTAACTTAATTGTCACAAATGACCAATTCAGCTTTCTCAATGGCAGCGGTGGGATTCGAACCCATGCCTCATGAGAGACTGGAGCCTAAATCCAGCGCCTTCGACCACTCGACCACACTACCCCCGTTTGAAAAGGAAAAATCAGATTTGATGTGACGCTTTCATCAGCGAGTCAGTCAACGTTTTTACCGCCACTCATTTACTATGTGTCTCTGCTATGACCAGCACTAGTTCTGCATCAAGAATGTTTAAATATTGACCCTGAACAATTGGGGACCAAATGTCAAACCGGGGGTATTACCTGAAGCTTCGCTGCTTGTATAAAAGAACAGAAAACAGAGAACAGTGAATGGCCTCCATCCTCCAACCTTCAAAGGAGTCTCATACAACCTGGGTAGTTTCACCACGTCAAATAGTACAAAAATGAAGTCCGGACTGGCTTTTCCATGGAAAGACCCAAAATGGGCAAATTCAGTAGGTTTGTGATTAGATTTCCCCAATCACACCACTGCTTAACTTAATTGTCACACATGACCAATTGAGTTTTCTCAATGGCAGCGGTGGGATTCGAACCCACGCCTCCTGAGAGACTGGAGCCTTAATCCAGCGCCTTCGACCACTCGGCCACACTACCCCCGTTTGAAAAGGAAAAATCAGATTTGATGTGACGCTTTCATCAGCGAGTCAGTCAACGTTTTTACCGCCACTCATTTACTTTGTGTCTCTGCTATGACCAGCACTAGTTCTGCATCAAGAATGTTTAAATATTGATCCTGAACAATTGGGGACCAAATGTCAAACCGGGGGTATTACCTGAAGCTTCGCTGCTTGTATAAAAGAACAGAAAACAGAGAACAGTGAATGGGCTCCATCCTCCAACCTTCAAAGGAGTCTCATACAACCTGGGTAGTTTCACCACGTCAAATAGTACAAAAATGAAGTCCGGACTGGCTTTTCCATGGAAAGACCCAAAATGGGCAAATTCAGTAGGTTTGTGATTAGATTTCCCCAATCACACCACTGCTTAAATTAATTGTCACACATGACCAATTGAGTTTTCTCAATGGCAGCGGTGGGATTCGAACCCACGCCTCCCGAGAGACTGGAGCCTGAATCCAGCGCCTTCGACCACTCGGCCACACTACCTCTGTTTGTAGAGGAAAAATCACATTTGATGTGGGGTTTTTCATCAACGAGACAGTCATTCAACTTTTTACCGCCATGTGTTACGAGCACTCATTTACTTTGTGTCTCTGCTATGACCAGCACTAGTTCTGCATCAAGAATGTTTAAATATTGACCCTGAGCAATGGGGGACCAAATGTCAAACTGGGGGTATTACCTGAAGCTTTGCTGCTTGTATAAAAGAACAGAAAACAGAGAACAGTGAATGGCCTCCATCCTCTAACCTTCAAAGGAGTCTCATACAACCTAGATAGTTTCACCACGTCAAATAGTACAAAAATGAAGTCCGGACTGGCTTTTCCATGGAAAGAACCAAAACGGGCAAAATCAGTAGGTTTGTGATTAGATTTTCCCAATCACACCACTGCTTAACTTAATTGTCACACATGACCAATTGAGTTTTCTCAATGGCAGCGGTGGGATTCGAACCCACGCCTCCTGAGAGACTGGAGCCTTAATCCAGCGCCTTCGACCACTCGGCCACACTACCTCTGTTTGTAGAAGGAAAAATCACATTTGATGTGGGGTTTTTCATCAACGAGACAGTCATTCAACGTTTTACCGCCATGTGTTACGAGCACTCATTTACTTTGTGTCTCTGCTATGACCAGCACTAGTTCTGCATCAAGAATGTTTAAATATTGACCCTGAGCAATGGGGAACCAAATGTCAAACTGGGGGTATTACCTGAAGCTTTGCTGCTTGTATAAAAGAACAGAAAACAGAGAACAGTGAATGGCCTCCATCCTCTAACCTTCAAAGGAGTCTCATACAACCTAGATAGTTTCACCACGTCAAATAGTACAAAAATGAAGTCCGGACTGGCTTTTCCATGGAAAGAACCAAAACGGGCAAAATCAGTAGGTTTGTGATTGCATTTTGCCAATCACACCACTGCTTAACTTAATTGTCACAAATGACCAATTCAGCTTTCTCAATGGCAGCGGTGGGATTCGAACCCATGCCTCATGAGAGACTGGAGCCTAAATCCAGCGCCTTCGACCACTCGACCACACTACCCCCGTTTGAAAAGGAAAAATCAGATTTGATGTGACGCTTTCATCAGCGAGTCAGTCAACGTTTTTACCGCCACTCATTTACTATGTGTCTCTGCTATGACCAGCACTAGTTCTGCATCAAGAATGTTTAAATATTGACCCTGAACAATTGGGGACCAAATGTCAAACCGGGGGTATTACCTGAAGCTTCGCTGCTTGTATAAAAGAACAGAAAACAGAGAACAGTGAATGGGCTCCATCCTCCAACCTTCAAAGGAGTCTCATACAACCTGGGTAGTTTCACCACGTCAAATAGTACAAAAATGAAGTCCGGACTGGCTTTTCCATGGAAAGACCCAAAATGGGCAAATTCAGTAGGTTTGTGATTAGATTTCCCCAATCACACCACTGCTTAACTTAATTGTCACACATGACCAATTGAGTTTTCTCAATGGCAGCGGTGGGATTCGAACCCACGCCTCCCGAGAGACTGGAGCCTTAATCCAGCGCCTTCGACCACTCGGCCACACTACCTCTGTTTGTAGAGGAAAAATCACATTTGATGTGGGGTTTTTCATCAACGAGACAGTCATTCAACGTTTTACCGCCATGTGTTACGAGCACTCATTTACTTTGTGTCTCTGCTATGACTAGCACTAGTTCTGCATCAAGAATGTTTAAATATTGACCCTGAACAATTGGGGACCAAATGTCAAACCGGGGGTATTACCTGAAGCTTCGCTGCTTGTATAAAAGAACAGAAAACAGTGAACAGTGAATGGCCTCCATCCTCCAACCTTCAAAGGAGTCTCATACAACCTAGATAGTTTCACCACGTCAAATAGTACAAAAATGAAATCCGGACTGGCTTTTCCATGGAAAGAACCAAAACGGGCAAAATCAGTAGGTTTGTGATTAGATTTTCCCAATCACACCACTGCTTAACTTAATTGTCACACATGACCAATTGAGCTTTCTCAATGGCAGCGGTGGGATTCGAACCCACGCCTCCTGAGAGACTGGAGCCTTAATCCAGCGCCTTCGACCACTCGGCCACACTACCTCTGTTTGTAGAGGAAAAATCACATTTGATGTGGGGTTTTTCATCAACGAGACAGTCATTCAACGTTTTACCGCCATGTGTTACGAGCACTCATTTACTTTGTGTCTCTGCTATGACCAGCACTAGTTCTGCATCAAGAATGTTTAAATATTGACCCTGAACAATTGGGGACCAAATGTCAAACCGGGGGTATTACCTGAAGCTTCGCTGCTTGTATAAAAGAACAGAAAACAGTGAACAGTGAATGGTCTCCATCCTCCAACCTTCAAAGGAGTCTCATACAACCTAGATAGTTTCACCACGTCAAATAGTACAAAAATGAAATCCGGACTGGCTTTTCCATGGAAAGACCCAAAACGGGCAAAATCAGTAGGTTTGTGATTAGATTTTCCCAATCACACCACTGCTTAACTTAATTGTCACACATGACACATTCAGCTTCCTCAATGGCAGCGGTGGGATTTGAACCCACGCCTCCTGAGAGATTGGAGCCTAAATCCAGCGCCTTCGACCACTCAGCCACACTACCTCTGTTTGTAGAGCAAAAATCACATTTGATGTGGGGTTTTTCATCAACGAGACAGTCATTCAACGTTTTACCGCCATGTGTTACAAGCACTCATTTACTTTGTGTCTCTGCTATGACCAGTACTAGTTCTGCATCAAGAATGTTTAAATATTGACCCTGAACAATTGGGGACCAAATGTCAAACCGGGGGTATTACCTGAAGCTTCGCTGCTTGTATAAAAGAACAGAAAACAGTGAACAGTGAATGGCCTCCATCCTCCAACCTTCAAAGGAGTCTCATACAACCTGGGTAGTTTCACCACGTCAAATAGTACAAAAATGAAGTCCGGACTGGCTTTTCCATGGAAAGACCCAAAATGGGCAAATTCAGTAGGTTTGTGATTAGATTTCCCCAATCACACCACTGCTTAACTTAATTGTCACACATGACCAATTGAGTTTTCTCAATGGCAGCGGTGGGATTCGAACCCACGCCTCCCGAGAGACTGGAGCCTTAATCCAGCGCCTTCGACCACTCGGCCACACTACCTCTGTTTGTAGAGGAAAAATCACATTTGATGTGGGGTTTTTCATCAACGAGACAGTCATTCAAAGTTTTACCGCCATGTGTTACGAGCACTCATTTACTTTGTGTCTCTGCTATGACTAGCACTAGTTCTGCATCAAGAATGTTTAAATATTGACCCTGAACAATTGGGGACCAAATGTCAAACCGGGGGTATTACCTGAAGCTTCGCTGCTTGTATAAAAGAACAGAAAACAGTGAACAGTGAATGGCCTCCATCCTCCAACCTTCAAAGGAGTCTCATACAACCTAGATAGTTTCACCACGTCAAATAGTACAAAAATGAAATCCGGACTGGCTTTTCCATGGAAAGAACCAAAACGGGCAAAATCAGTAGGTTTGTGATTAGATTTTCCCAATCACACCACTGCTTAACTTAATTGTCACACATGACCAATTGAGCTTTCTCAATGGCAGCGGTGGGATTCGAACCCACGCCTCCTGAGAGACTGGAGCCTTAATCCAGCGCCTTCGACCACTCGGCCACACTACCTCTGTTTGTAGAGGAAAAATCACATTTGATGTGGGGTTTTTCATCAACGAGACAGTCATTCAACGTTTTACCGCCATGTGTTACGAGCACTCATTTACTTTGTGTCTCTGCTATGACCAGCACTAGTTCTGCATCAAGAATGTTTAAATATTGACCCTGAACAATTGGGGACCAAATGTCAAACCGGGGGTATTACCTGAAGCTTCGCTGCTTGTATAAAAGAACAGAAAACAGTGAACAGTGAATGGTCTCCATCCTCCAACCTTCAAAGGAGTCTCATACAACCTAGATAGTTTCACCACGTCAAATAGTACAAAAATGAAATCCGGACTGGCTTTTCCATGGAAAGACCCAAAACGGGCAAAATCAGTAGGTTTGTGATTAGATTTTCCCAATCACACCACTGCTTAACTTAATTGTCACACATGACACATTCAGCTTCCTCAATGGCAGCGGTGGGATTTGAACCCACGCCTCCTGAGAGATTGGAGCCTAAATCCAGCGCCTTCGACCACTCAGCCACACTACCTCTGTTTGTAGAGCAAAAATCACATTTGATGTGGGGTTTTTCATCAACGAGACAGTCATTCAACGTTTTACCGCCATGTGTTACAAGCACTCATTTACTTTGTGTCTCTGCTATGACCAGTACTAGTTCTGCATCAAGAATGTTTAAATATTGACCCTGAACAATTGGGGACCAAATGTCAAACCGGGGGTATTACCTGAAGCTTCGCTGCTTGTATAAAAGAACAGAAAACAGTGAACAGTGAATGGCCTCCATCCTCCAACCTTCAAAGGAGTCTCATACAACCTAGATAGTTTCACCACGTCAAATAGTACAAAAATGAAATCCGGACTGGCTTTTCCATGGAAAGACCCAAAACGGGCAAAATCAGTAGGTTTGTGATTAGATTTTCCCAATCACACCACTGCTTAACTTAATTGTCACACATGACCAATTGAGCTTTCTCAATGGCAGCGGTGGGATTCGAACCCACGCCTCCTGAGAGACTGGAGCCTTAATCCAGCGCCTTCGACCACTCAGCCACACTACCTCTGTTTGTAGAGGAAAAATCACATTTGATGTGGAGTTTTTCATCAACGAGACAGTCATTCAACGTTTTACCGCCATGTGTTACGAGCACTCATTTACTTTGTGTCTCTGCTATGACCAGCACTAGTTCTGCATCAAGAATGTTTAAATATTGACCCTGAACAATTGGGGACCAAATGTCAAACCGGGGGTATTACCTGAAGCTTCGCTGCTTGTATAAAAGAACAGAAAACAGTGAACAGTGAATGGCCTCCATCCTCCAACCTTCAAAGGAGTCTCATACAACCTAGATAGTTTCACCACGTCAAATAGTACAAAAATGAAATCCGGACTGGCTTTTCCATGGAAAGACCCAAAACGGGCAAAATCAGTAGGTTTGTGATTAGATTTTCCCAATCACACCACTGCTTAACTTAATTGTCACACATGACCAATTGAGCTTTCTCAATGGCAGCGGTGGGATTCAAACCCACGCCTCCTGAGAGACTGGAGCCTTAATCCAGCGCCTTCGACCACTCGGCCACACTACCTCTGTTCGAAGAGGAAAAATCACATTTGATGTGGGGTTTTTCATCAACGAGACAGTCATTCAACGTTTTACCGCCATGTGTTACGAGCACTCATTTACTTTGTGTCTCTGCTATGACCAGCACTAGTTCTGCATCAAGAATGTTTAAATATTGACCCTGAACAATTGGGGACCAAATGTCAAACCGGGGGTATTACCTGAAGCTTCGCTGCTTGTATAAAAGAACAGAAAACAGTGAACAGTGAATGGCCTCCATCCTCCAACCTTCAAAGGAGTCTCATACAACCTAGATAGTTTCACCACGTCAAATAGTACAAAAATGAAGTCCGGACTGGCTTTTCCATGGAAAGACCCAAAACGGGCAAAATCAGTAGGTTTATGATTAGATTTTCCCAATCACACCACTGCTTAACTTAATTGTCACACATGACACATTCAGCTCTCTCAATGGCAACGGTGGGATTCGAACCCACGCCTCCTGAGAGACTGGAGCCTAAATCCAGCGCCTTCGACCACTCGGCCACACTACCTCTGTTTGTAGAGGAAAAATCACATTTGATGTGGGGTTTTTCATCAACGAGACAGTCATTCAACGTTTTACCGCCATGTGTTACGAGCACTCATTTACTTTGTGTCTCTGCTATGACCAGCACTAGTTCTGCATCAAGAATGTTTAAATATTGACCCTGAACAATGGGGGACCAAATGTCAAACTGGGGGTATTACCTAAAGCTTTGTTGCTTGTATAAAAGAACAGAAAACAGAGAACAGTGAATGGCCTCCATCCACTAACCTTCAAAGGAGTCTCATACAACCTAGATAGTTTCACCACGTCAAATAGTACAAAAATGATGTCCGGACTGGCTATTCCATGGAAAGAACCAAAACGGGCAAAATCAGTAGGTTTGTGATTGCATTTTGCCAATCACACCACTGCTTAACTTAAATGTCACAAATGACCAATTCAGCTTTCTCAATTGCAGCGGTGGGATTCGAACCCACGCCTCCTGAGAGACTAGAGCCTAAATCCAGCGCCTTCGACCACTCGGCCACACTACCCCCGTTTGAAAAGGAAAAATCAGATTTGATGTGGCGCTTTCATCAGCGAGTCAGTCAACGTTTTTACCGCCACTCATTTACTATGTGTCTCTGCTATGACCAGCACTAGTTCTGCATCAAGAATGTTTAAATATTGACCCTGAACAATTGGGGACCAAATGTCAAACCGGGGGTATTACCTGAAGCTTCGCTGCTTGTATAAAAGAACAGAAAACAGAGAACAGTGAATGGCCTCCATCCTCCAACCTTCAAAGGAGTATCATACAACCTAGATAGTTTCACCACGTCAAATAGTACAAAAATGAAGTCCGGACTGGCTTTTCCATGGAAAGACCCAAAACGGGCAAAATCAGTAGGTTTGTGATTAGATTTTCCCAATCACAGCACTGCTTAACTTAATTGTCACACATGACCAATTGAGCTTTCTCAACGGCAGCGGTGGGATTCGAACCCTCGCCTCCTGAGAGACCGGAGCCTAAATCCAGCGCCTTCGACCACTCGGCCACACTACCTCTGTTCGTAGAGGAAAAATCACATTTGATGTGGGGTTTTTCATCAACGAGACAGTCATTCAACGTTTTACCGCCATGTGTTACGAGCACTCATTTACTTTGTGTCTCTGCTATGACAAGCACTAGTTCTGCATCAAGAATGTTTAAATATTGACCCTGAACAATGGGGGACCAAATGTCAAACTGGGGGTATTACCTGAAGCTTTGTTGCTTGTATAAAAGAACAGAAAACAGAGAACAGTGAATGGCCTCCATCCACTAACCTTCAAAGGAGTCTCATACAACCTAGATAGTTTCACCACGTCAAATAGTACAAAAATGAAGTCCGGAATGGCTTTTCCATGGAAAGAACCAAAATGGGTAAAATCAGTAGGTTTGTGATTGCATTTTGCCAATCACACCACTGCTTAACTTAATTGTCACTAATGACCAATTCAGCTTTCTCAATTGCAGCGGTGGGATTCAATCCCACACCTCCTGAGAGACTGGAGCCTAAATCCAGCGCCTTCGACCACTCGGCCACACTACCCCCGTTTGAAAAGGAAAAATCCGATTTGATGTGGCGCTTTCATCAGCGAGTCAGTCAACGTTTTTACCGCAACTCATTTACTATATGTCTCTGCTATGACCAGCAATAGTTCTGCATCAAGAATGTTTAAATATTGACCCTGAACAATTGGGGACCAAATGTCAAACCGGGGGTATTACCTGAAGCTTCGCTGCTTGTATAAAAGAACAGAAAACAGAGAACAGTGAATGGCCTCCATCCTCCAACCTTCAAAGGAGTCTCATACAACCTGGCTAGTTTCACCAGGTCAAATAGTACAAAAATGAAGTCCGGACTGGCTTTTCCATGGAAAGACCCAAAACCCGTAGGTTTGTGATTAGATTTCCCCAATAACACCACTGCCTAACTTAATTGTCACACATGACCAATTGAGTTTTCTCAATGGCAGCTGTGGGATTCGAACCCACGCCTCCTGAGAGACTGGAGCCTTAATCCAGCGCCTTCGACCACTCGGCCACACTACCTCTGTTTGTAGAGGAAAAATCACATTTGATGTGGGGTTTTTCATCAACGAGACAGTCATTCAACGTTTTACCGCCATGTGTTACGAGCACTCATTTACTTTGTGTCTCTGCTATGACCAGCACTAGTTCTGCATCAAGAATGTTTAAATATTGACCCTGAACAATTGGGGACCAAATGTCCAACCGGGGGTATTACCTGATGCTTCGCTGCTTGTATAAAAGAACAGAAAACAGAGAACAGTGAATGGCCTCCATCCTCCAACCTTCAAAGGAGTCTCATACAACCTAGATAGTTTCACCACGTCAAATAGTACAAAAATGAAGTCCGGACTGGCTTTTCCATGGAAAGACCCAAAACGGGCAAAATCAGTAGGTTTGTGGTTAGATTTTCCCAATCACACCACTGCTTAACTTAATTGTCACACATGACCAATTCAGCTTTCTCAATGGCAGCGGTGGGATTCCAACCCACGCCTCCTGAGAGACTGGAGCCTAAATCCAGCGCCTTCGACCACTCGGCCACACTACCTCTGTTTGTAGAGGAAAAATCACATTTGATATGGGGTTTTTCATCAACGAGACAGTCATTCAACGTTTTACCGCCATGTGTTACGAGCACTCATTTACTTTGTGTCTCTGCTATGACCAGCACTAATTCTGCTTCAAGAATGTTTAAATATTGACCCTGAACAATGGGGGACCAAATGTCAAACTGGGGGTATTACCTGAAGCTTTGTTGCTTGTATAAAAGAACAGAAAACAGAGAACAGTGAATGGCCTCCATCCACTAACCTTCAAAGGAGTCTCATACAACCTAGATAGTTTCACCACGTCAAATAGTACAAAAATGAAGTCCGGAATGGCTTTTCCATGGAAAGACCCAAAACGGGCAAAATCAGTAGGTTTGTGATTGCATTTTGCCAATCACACCACTGCTTAACTTAATTGTCACAAATGACCAATTCAGCTTTCTCAATTGCAGCGGTGGGATTCGAACCCACGCCTCCTGAGAGACTAGAGCCTAACTCCAGTGCCTTCGACCACTCGGCCACACTACCCCCGTTTGAAAAGGAAAAATCAGATTTGATGTGGCGCTGTCATCAGCGAGTCAGTCAACGTTTTTACCGCCACTCATTTACTATGTGTCTCTGCTATGACCAGCACTAGTTCTGCATCAAGAATGTTTAAATATTGACCGTGAACAATTGGGGACCAAATGTCAAACCGGGGGTATTACCTGAAGCTTCGCTGCTTGTATAAAAGTACAGAAAACAGAGAACAGTGAATGGCCTCCATCCTCCAACCTTCAAAGGAGTCTCATACAAACTGGGTAGTTTCACCACGTCAAATAGTACAAAAATGAAGTCCGGACTGGCTTTTCCATGGAAAGACCCAAAACGGGCAAAATCAGTAGGTTTGTGATTAGATTTTCCCAATCACACCACTGCTTTCCTTAATTGTCACACATGACCAATTCAGTTTTCTCAATGGCAGTAGTGGGATTCGATCCCACGCCTCTTGAGAGACTGGAGCCTTAATCCAGCGCCTTCGACCACTCGGCCACACTACCACTGTTTGTAGAGGAAAAATCACATTTGATGTGGGGTTTTTCATCAGCGAGACAGTCATTCAACATTTTACCGCCATGTGTTACGAGCACTCATTTACTTTGTGTCTCTGCTATGACCAGCATTAGTTCTGCATCAAGAATGTTTAAATATTGACCCTGAACAATGGGGGACCAAATATCAAAGTTGGGGTATTACCTGAAGCTTCGCTGCTTGTATAAAAGAACAGAAAACAGAGAACAGTGAATGGCCTCCATCCTCCCAAACTTCAAAGGAGTCTCATACAACCTGGATAGTTTCACCACGTCAAATACTACAAAAATGAAGGCCAGACAGACACATTAGGCTTTTGTTTTCTGCAACTAGTACAACAGCTGGTTGGCAGCAGTGGGATTCAAACCCACCCTTCTCTCAGGCAAGTGTTTATCCAGGTCTGACAAATACAGGAGCCCTGAAAGGAAGAGTTCAGTTATCTTTGCCTAACCAAAGGAAACATCTTACAGTCAGCAAACAAGCTGGTGGAACTGCCTGGACCTGGCATGCACCAAACCATCCATCCATCCATCCCGCTTATTCCCTTTCGGGGTCGCAGGGGTCTGCTGGAGCCTATCCCAGCGCATTTATGGCGAGAGGCAGGGGGATACACCCCAGATTGTCGCCAGCCAATCGTGGGGCACACACACCATTCACACACCATTCACACACACACTCACACCTATGGGCAAATTAGATTTGCCAATTAACCTGAGCATGTTTTGTATTGTGGGAGGAAGCCGGAGTACCCGGTGAAAACCCACGCAGACACGGGGAGAACATGCAAACTCCACACAGAAAGGTCCCAGACCCAGGCCCCAAGGTGGTCTTGAACCTGCGACCTTCTTGCTGTGAGGCAACAGTGCTACCCACTGCTCCACCGTGTCGCCCTGCACCAAACCAATCTCAGGGAAACAGGATACTTGTATTCCACTAAACTATATAAAATACCAATTGCTTCACATGTCTACCACTTTAGACACGTGAACAAAAGTGGTACACCTCCTGAGAGTGTGGAGTCTCAATCCAGCATCTTAAATCATTCAGCCACACTACTAGTATGGGAGACTATGTTCACAGCTTCTTTGAAAGATCTATTATATATTTCCAGTTAAAAACAAGAAACCATAATGCTGCTTGCAACATAATTTTGGTATCCACTATATAATAAAAGGGGCAGGTCTCTTTGTTAAGACTGTTGTGGCAATCAGGGCATGGCTGAATAAAATAAAGACTATGTGGTGTCTTCATAATATTGACAATTTGACGGTTTTGATCTCCCACACTTGTGGACTGATACAAGTATAGCGGTGTGAGTATAGTGCCTAATCGAGATATAACCATATCTTATTTAACTACATGTAAAGATAAATGTAGAGAAAGTATAAGCAGAATATCTAATAGACAGTGCTTTATCTGTGTTGAGTACATTACATCAGGTAATCTAAAGGAATGAAGCAAAGACAGTCATTAAAGATCTCAAATCACTCTGTTAATAGGTTTACTACCTTCTGCTGTCAGGAAGAAGGTACTGGATGCACCAGGCCAGAGGCATTTATGTACATTTGTAAACGCCACTATTCGGCAGCAGAAGCCAGGGCTCTGGGGGAAAATCACTTTATTGGATATCAATGAGTACTGAATAAAAAGAAAGTGATGATGAAGTGGCCTTAAGAACAAAATAAGAGTCACATAAATGGTATGGATGAGAATTCCACTCTACTGTGTGTGACAGCTTAACAAAACATCCAGCAGTGTTTTAACAGTGCGCTAAGAAAGAAAGAGAATGATCAATGGAATTGTCCAACAGGGAGGGCATCACTTCAGCTAAATCAAGTGCATAGCATGAAATATACATAAATAGCTTGTCTCATTCTCATATTAACTGCTGGAAAATCTCCCCAGACTCTAATAAATCTATTGTAAGCTCTGATAAGAAAACAACAAGTTTAATATACTCACAGCAATATTCAATAAACACCTCCTGTTTCCAGTGCTTTATCACCGGAGTAATATATTCATATGTCAGGGCTGGCTAAAATGATTCAGCAGTGCATAAATAAAACACCTAAGAGGAATTCCACATGTGGTTCTTCTTTTGATGTTGGACAGTTAGTGAACATATATTTGGAAGAACCAGACTGGTATGAAGCACAAAGCAAGGAGATAAGACTTAGGTAGATAATCCCACCGTCCATCTGTAATCAGTAAGGGTCATAACAAAGGGGTAGACTGATAAATCAAATATCAGTACCGAAATGGGACTGATAATGATGTTTAAAGTGACTACAAGGAATGTTTAAGTGGTTATGAAACAGTTTCATGATAATGATAATTCATAGATGTCAAACTTTGGCCCATAGGTAAAATTTAGCCTGCAGTGCAATTATATTTGTCTCACAAAGCCACCAGTAGCAATGACTATTAGAGCAGGCCTGTTGGTATTATGCAGTACATGTACTGATAATACTTCAAATCACAGCATGCTTTTCTGGTGTTTTGGTGCCTCAGCCATGATAAGACCCATAAACATCCTCTCTTTTGACAGTAGTCATAGAAACCATACTGGTACAGTGCTACCTCTCCCAATAAATAGTGGAAAGAAAGGCACAAAACAGAAACATTGGAAGAGATTTCCAAATATGTAACTGAAATGAAGCTGCCATGGAATAAACTTGTGGGATTAACAAGAGATGGTGTGCCAGTGATGTGCAGTCGAAAGGGTGGACTTCTTAACTGAGCACAAGGCCTCAAGACAGGAACATGTTATGACCACTGTAACATGAGAAGTTAACTTTATAAGAGCCAAAGGTCTGAATCATTGCCAGTTCAAATCTTTTATTGAGGAGTA
The DNA here is from genome assembly GCA_036785175.1 of Eupleurogrammus muticus. NCBI lineage: Eukaryota > Metazoa > Chordata > Actinopteri > Scombriformes > Trichiuridae > Eupleurogrammus > Eupleurogrammus muticus. Next base: position 30,058,804 of record JAYKQN010000001.1, read on the forward strand.
GACTCAATAGCCGTATCGGCAGAAATGTACAATTGTAAGAATTGTACTGACAATTTTCAAGCAACGTCAAGAAATTCCTCAGTTTCTGGAAAGCAAATGGAAAGATAGCTGAGCTCCAGGAGCAAAATATTATTTGTGAGCTGGTCTTTATATATGACATCAAGACTGATCCTGATGCACGGAACTTGCAGCTTCAGGGACATGGGTGTGCCATCACAGATATGTACACTGCTATGACGGCTTTTAAAACTTGTGTCTTTGGAATCAAATGCTACAGGGTTTCATTGTTGCATCCCTACTGCCAAACAATGAACATGAACACACAACTCTGTGTACTCAGTATTGAGTTTATTGAACTGTAATCTGTTTGTGGTTGACGTGGAAAACACCAAACCTCCAAATGGAGCCAATTGACCTCCAGTGTAGTGATGTGTTGAAGTCAAAGTACGATGTCTTGGGCACTGTACAGTTTCCACATTTGAACCCTGACACAATACCTCAGCTCCACACCCAAGCTGCTTAGAGGCTCTTCATGTTCACCAGAATGTATGTGAGCAGCTATTCTCTTCGATGAAGATGATTAAAACATCTTGAAAGTAGATGAGCAAAATGGATTAAATTATAAAAGTGAATGAAAGTGAAAAGTGAATAATTACACAGGGTTATGTGATGTTCAAAGAAATTTGTGGACTCAGCCACCATATTTCATGTTGGGCCAATAAGGGTTAATTTTGAGCTGCACATATGGGTCCCAAGTGGGTTTGTCTACAGCAGGGGTGTCAAAGTCGAATGGACATCGGGGCCAAATGAAAAATTTAGGAACAAGCCAAGGGCCGGACTGATCGAACGTTCATTGAAAAAAAAAAAATAAAATGACTGCATATAGTCTAGTGATCCCCATTAAACAGACTGAAACCCTAAAAATAATACCTATAACATATTAATAATTACTATATGATCAAATAAATAAATAATTTCTTATGGCTCTGTTAGTAAATTTAAATTTTCAACAGAGACAAAAGCTTTGTGTAAAAATCCCCAAAACATGAACATTAAATGAATGAAGCGGTATTATTCAAGGCACCATCAGTATTACTTCTCAGGGATATAGCAAAAATGGCCTAAATTTACTTCAAATAAATACATAATATCAGCAATTTTCTATAATTCACTTAATTGAAATATTTTCACAACAAATTGGATTGAAATACAATAATAAAGTGCAAAAAGCTATAAACATGAGGAAAAGGAAAAGTCACATGTGTTGTGAAAACAAGTAGTTCACTTCTAAACTTTAACTGAGTAAAAAACTCTGAATACGTTGCACAGTAATGTTTTTTTTTGAAGCTGTGGCTGATACTTGGTGGTGTCTCTTCTTTTGAACAAGTTCATCAATGTCTGGGCTAATTTAGCGATCTCTTCTGTCTTGTCTCATGCTGCCGTCTCAGATTAAACTCGCAGTGTCCACCTTCCGTTTTGCCATTTTTTAAGGGTAGGCTATCTGAAACTTTTGAAGTGACGCTAATGCTCGCTGATGAATAATGAAAGGAAGTGGCCTCCTGCTCGGAGCGCCACCGTTGAATTGTGGGAAATGTAGTGCGTTAGTGCGCGTAAAGTACCTGGATGCTGCTGGCGTGCAGTTGCCTGTGGGCCAGTTCTAATAATAAATGTATATAATCCTGGGGGCCAGAAGAAACCCTCTCCCACATCCGGCCCGCGGGCCTTGACTTTGACATATGTGGTCTACAGTTTCCCATATAAGCAGCCCAAACTTAACTTTTGGTTATGCTTTCTGAAGAGAAAGCTAAACAGGATGTGCTGGTCATCTAGTTCAAACAGCCCACCAGGTGGTTGTAGGTTCCATCCCAGATACTTCTTTATTAGTCAGACACCCAAAGGCTAAGCACAATGATAAAAAACTTAAAGTTTTAAGGGTGTGATTTAGATTCTCACTGAGTTTTGAAGGCTGACAGTCAAAGAGAAGATGTAACCTTATGAAGTTTTGAGGCTTCCATCCTCACTGAATTAAAAGTCCAACATCTAAAGTGAAGATGATACATGTGCATGGACAACATCTCTCAGTATTAAACACCAGAAGGGGCAGTGAGTACAGTCGTGAGTAGTTTGAGACCATAAAAAGCCTTACAGTGGCCACTATGCTGCCTGGACGTTTAAATTCCGTGACCTCAAATATTAATAGTAATAGTCCTCTAATAGTTTCTTCACTGGTGGATTCAAACCACAACATGCCTGTACCAAGTGAACACACACACACATATATATATATATATATATATATATATATATACAGTCGTCCTCAAAATTATTCATACCCTTGCTGATTCTTGTGATTTTTTCATTTAGTGATTAAATAAATGCTTGTTTTCAAATTTGTGTTTTAGCTTCATGTGACCAACAATTGAAAGAATGACAACAATATAAAATAATTTTAAAAAATCATTTCTGGGGTATTTTATTAACGGAGTCCAAAAAAATGCCATGTTCAAAATTATTCATACCCTAGTCCATCGTCTTTATTTAATAGTCAATGGCATAGCCTTTATTCTTTATGACTGCTTCCAGACGATTCTTGTACGTGTCCACAAGCTTCTTGCACGTCTCCTGTGGGATGTTGGCCCACTCTTCCTTGGCCAATGCCTCAAGCTGGGTCAGGTTGGTTGGTTTCCTCGCCATCACTCTGGTCTTCAAGTGATGCCACAGATTCTCAATTGGATTGAGGTCAGGACTTTGACTTGGCCATTCCAGGACACTGATGTCATTGTCCTTGAACCATCTCTTGACTACCTTGGCGGTGTGTTTAGGATCATTGTCTTGCTGGTACATCCAGTTTTGGCCAAGCTTGAGTTTTTCAGCAGATTCCTTGACATTTTCATCAAGTATCCTGATATAATCCTCCTTCTTCATGATACCTTGGACCTTGACGAGATTGCCTGTGCCACTGGAAGAGAAACATCCCCACAGCATTATGCTTCCACCACCATACTTGACAGTGGGCACAGTGTTCTTTGGTCTATAGGCTTCTCCTTTCTTCCTCCAGACATACTGGGTATCCATATGGCCAAATAACTCCAGTTTTGTCTCATCAGACAACAGGATTGTTGACCAAAAGCTGGGTTCTTGCTTCAGATGACCTCTACAAAAGGCCAGGCGAGCTACCAGATGTTTTTTCCTGAGCAGCGGCGTCTTCCGAGGTTTACGTCCATGGAGACCTCCTCTGTGCAAAACTCGCTCAATGGTGGACCGTGACACCTTTGTCCCTGTCTGCTCAAGGGTTTGAATTAGGGCCTTGGTTGTGGTCCGTGGGTTGGTGTTGACCTCTCGGCAGATTCTCCTGGCAAGTTTGGGGGACACCTTACACTTTCGGCCACGCCCACTGAGGTTTTTGACAGTGTTGAACCTCTTGTGCTTGTTGATGATGCTCTGGACGGTTGAGACAGGGACACCATACTGCTTGGAAATGGCCTTGTAACCCTTTCCTTCACTGTGGGCCTGCACAAGACGCTGACGCAGGTCCTCACTGAGCTCCTTCTTCTTTACCATGATGACCAGAGATTAACAATGACCTGAACCCTTTCCCACTATTTATACTCTTCTGGAAAGATGCTATTTTTTTTAACCTTGTTTAACATTTGGTCAACAAAAAAGGTATTCATTCCGATGAGACATCATGAAATAACTTTGGGACAAAGATGAACACATTTGGGACATTTTTGTTGAGATATTGCCAGGGGTATGAATAATTTTGAACATGGCATTTTTTTGGACTCCGTTAATAAAATACCCCAGAAATGATTTTTTAAAATTATTTTATATTGTTGTCATTCTTTCAATTGTTGGTCACATGAAGCTAAAACACAAATTTGAAAACAAGCATTTATTTAATCACTAAATGAAAAAATCACAAGAATCAGCAAGGGTATGAATAATTTTGAGGACGACTGTATATATATATGTATATGTGTGTGTGTGTGTGTGTGTGTGTGTGTGTGTGGTGTGTGTGTGTGTTTTGGTACAATAGATTTTAATTGTTTTAAATTAAATCCTTTCTTTTTTTATTTAGTCTTTGAATGAGATTATTCTTCTCAATATTGGACTAGCTGTGCTAAATAAAAGATATTTACACCTGATAAAGTTTAATTTTTTGCAGTGTACATCCATAGAGACAAATTATTTTATTGCAGCTCACGAAGATGATTTTCAAAACTTTCAGGACTGTGTCATCATACAGTTAGAGAGTAAGCGAACAACGCGGAGGAGGGGGAGCAGTGAAACAAGGTAACAACCTGAGAGGGAAGAGCGACGTGCGGGAGATGAAACAAATACAACTCACGAGGACGTTTTTTTGTTGTCAAGTTCAAAGCAGGGACCTAGTCACGGATCGTAGGTGGCTACTTCTCAAGACCTTGCATGGAACGGCCTCCTCATTAAGCATCACAGCTGACAAGAGCCGTGCTTTTAATTAATCTCTTCATTTCTACCACTGCATTAGATGCCAGAAGAACAGTACGCAACACAGGGATCTCCTGGTCTTTGATGTATGTAGACAGGCTGCTCCACCCTGCCCGTCTGGCCTGACCTGACAATGGCAGTCCTGCATCAAATCTCATTAGTGGTGACTAATATTCTTTTCATCTTCCACAAAAGGCCTCCATTGTGCCAGTGTTAAAGTGCATTCCTCAGCACCCACTTGTCTCCTCTGTCTCTCAGAGGGAGGAGGAGGAGGAGGAGAACGGACAATGAAGGAAGAAGATTAATGCTGGAGTTGACTAAGTTCAACTTTACCTTCCCTTTCTTAAAGGGATCACGGCAGCCCGCACTGAACGTTTCATTCATTTACAGAAAAATAAGCATGCTTCCTCGGTGAGTCTGACAAGTAGCAACTCTGGACTGCTGACCTCATTTTGAACAGGTGTGTGAATATAAATAAATAAGTGAAAGCAGTCCAGCTCACTTGCTGTAAGCTGGTTAGTGTCCAGGTCGAGGACGACTGCCAGAGATCAGGGTTGAAGTCCGCCCTGCTCTGCTCACCCATGACATGCTATGTTAATGCTCAACTCAAGGGACGGAAAATTAGGGCTGTGTTTGTGGATATCTTGTAGGCAAGAGGGGACACATGAGTCATTTAGTACGTTTACAAAAACTATTACTAAAGTGCATGTAAACATGTTAACTTGACTGAACTCAAACTTGCAAAGTCGGACAAATAGAACTAGACAATGTGATTGAAATCAAGCTATTCCAGCTAGATGAGATGTATGCATGCGCTAGAGGTCCACGCCAAGCTCCAAACCAGAAGCCGAACAGTATATAAAGCATAAACAAAAAAACCCAACCTAGAAGTTGCCTGTAACTTGGTATGTAGAGAGAAGGGAAACTACGTGTTGGACATATTTTCACGATTGTCCATTGTACCGGGTAACCTTAGGGTTGCTAACTCGCTACTTTACTGGCCTTTCAATGTTTGTTGTCAGAAAAGGTCAACCAGTAAAGGTGCGACATAAAGAGTATATGTGTTTAATTTAATAGAATTTAGGGTTTTTGTGGACTGTTGACAGCATTTTCAGATCATTGAAGACATGAGCATGTTTAAAAACCTCTCTTTAGCCAATGTTCACACTTTTGTTGTGGAAAAATTACTGTGCAATTTACTGTGTATTTACCCAAATAAACCCTCATTTGCCTATTTAAACATATAATTTCTGAAAGCTGGTAATGCAAATTACAAATAGTGAACATGTTTCACCTATTCAGCTCAAAAGGTGAATAAAATAATGGAAATCCAGGATTTGCTTCATGAGATATTTTAGTCTGAACCGACGTTGTTGAACAGAGACATGCTGTCACAAAACTCTCAAAATACCAACCATAGTGAGCAACCACCGGCACCACAGATATGTCAAAAATGCCCAGCAGTCGCTCATTACAGTGTGTAGGCTGAGGCAGGACACACAGACAGCAGCATTACAGACACACACAAATGCAGGGTGCCCGACATAATCACATGTTTTGCTTCAGGAATCTGCTTCCAAAGTTGACGGATGACTGTTATGTTACACTATGGGAAACAGTATTATTTGTGATGTTACATCAGGACATGCCCCCTGTGCATGCCTGGTGTTTTTGTGTGAGTGTGTGTGTGTGTGTGTGTGTGTGTAGCTTAGAGTAGTGCACAGGCTCACAGATGAAGTGCACTCTGTGGAATCTGTCTTCACTTCCTTCTTGCCTAAATTTGCTTTAGGGTGTTCACTAGGTGTCTATGAGACCATTTCACGCACACCATAGCTCAAAAACAAAACACTATTTATATATATATATATATATATATATATATATATATATATATATATATATATATATATATACACTTAAGCCCCACATTATTCATACCCCTATCAAATGCAAGGGATTTCTTGATTTTTTTCACTTAAAAAAGTCTTTCAACTATAAAGTGTATATATGTGATTTTTTGTTTTCACTCTGTTTATTTACACTTTATAATGAAACACAAATAAATTATGGCTCCAGACTTTCTATTGTGTCCTATCTAAGTAAAAACTGAAGCGAAATACAAATTTGTATGTGTGTGTATATATATATATATGTAAATGATTTAATATATATATCATTTATATATATATAATATATATATATATATAAAATTATAATTACAATTATTAATATATAATTATTTCATTATTTAAATTGTTTTCCTCTTTTGTTATAAAAGTATAGTATTTACTGACAGGGTACACTGACTGTGTGTTTTGGCATTGTGTTGTGCTGCTAATGTAACCCAGGCTATTTCCTGTGATCTAAACTTCCAAACATACCCTAAAAGCCTGACATGCAGAATTCTGCAGATGTCCCCTAAAGGCATCGCAGGCGGACGGCGCTACACGGAGAAGCAGCGCAGAACTCCGACAGGTGTTTGCAGATGAAAACACTGAGATAAGATGGAAATCTAATAAATGCCAGTAGTGGAACCCAAGAGAGAGCAAACTTCTAGCAGGGCAGGAGAGAACTCCTGCTGGCGTTTTTTTTCTTTATGAGCTAGCTGGTTATAGTATCCCGGTGAGTTAGCTGCATGATGTTAGTTGTCTAGCGTTAACTCTTCCGGGTTATTAAAGTAACTCATTGTGCTAAATCTGTTTGCAATATGTGTGTGAAGTTATAAAACAGCAGAACAGCAGTCATAAAGCTTGATGTGCAGCCCTCGATCAGTTTATGATTTTGTTTTCCGTTACCATTCTTATATTATTCTCTTCTCTGGAATGTGGTGGGAATTTTTTATTCATTGAGATGCACAATGATAACCGTTGATTTCTGGCTCAGTGACAAATCATTGTTGACAGGATGAAAAAGTTGTAAACTTTATGAAGTACAATTTTAGGTAGCATTTTAAGTACATTTTGTGTTCATGTCGTTCATCAATTTGTATCATTTGCTTTTACAAAAATAGAATAGAATAGAATAGATAGAATAGATAAACTTTATTGATCCCACAACGGGGAAATTTGTGTGTTACTGCAGCGTTACAGATAAAGAAAAGAAAAATAAAGTTGAAGAAGATAAAAAAGACTTTAGAAAAATAAAAAAAAACACACACCACAATGTACAAATTCGCAGAATTTGTTAATCCGCATACACAGTATGCATTATCGACAGAATGGAGAAAGAAATGCTAATAAATAGTAAGAACAAAAAGTATGCATAAGCAAGGCATATATACATACATACATGGACGTACATACCTACATACATACACATACACACATATTTGCATATATATATATGGACATACATATCCACGCACATACCCACATGTACACATACATAGCTAATGCACACTTAAGGTGCAGGGTGAGTGTGAAGAGGAAAAAAAAAAGTGACCAGTGTAAAAGTGACAGTGGCTACAGTGAGGTTTATGTTTATGTTATGTTATAGAGTCTTATTGCTGTCGGGATGAATGATCTGCGAAAGCGCTCCTTCTTGCAGCGAGGGTGTTTGAGTCTCTGGCTGAAGGAGCTGCTAAGCGCACCCACTACCCCATGCAGAGGGTGATGGGGGTTGTCCATGATGGATGTCAGCTTTGCCAACATCCTCCTCTCTCCCACCACCACCACTGACTCCAGAGGACATCCCAGTACAGAGCTAGACTTCCGTACCAGTTTGTCAATTTTCCTTCTGTCCCCGTCTGAGCATCCGCCTCCCCAGCAGACTACTGCGTAGAACAGGGCAGATGCTACGACGGAGTCGTAGAAGGTCTTTAACAGGGTCCTGCACACACCAAAGGACCTTAGTCTCCTCAGCAGGTGAAGTCGACTCTGGCCCTTCTTGTACAGGACATCAGTGTTAGTTGTCCAGTCCAGTTTATTGTTCAGGTGAACACCCAGGTATTTGTAAGAGACCACTGTCTCAATGTCTTTTCCCTGGATGCTCACCGGTGTGGTGGGGAGGGACTTCCTCCTGAAGTCCACAACCATCTCCTTTGTCTTGCTGGCGTTGATTTGGAGAGCGTTGATCTCACACCAGCTGACAAAGTCGTTGATGACCCCCCTGTACTCCTGGTCGTTCCCATCTGATACACACCCGATGATGGCCGTATCATCTGAGAACTTCTGTAGGTGGCAGTTGTCCGAGTTGTAGGTGAAGTCTGAGGTGTACAGACTAAACAGAAAGGGTGAGAGCACTGTACCCTGTGGCGCCCCCGTGCTGCTGACTACCACCTCAGACACACAGTCATGAAGCCTGACATACTGTGGTCTGTTGGTGAGGTAGTCGATGGTCCAGGCCGTCAGCTGCTCATCCACTCCGGCTCCCTCCAGCTTCCCTTTCAGCAGTGCAGGCTGGATGGTGTTAAAAGCACTGGAGAAGTCAAAAAACATGATCCTCACCGTGCTCGCCGCTTGTTCCAGGTGGGAGAGAGATCGATGCAGCAGATAGATGACAGCGTCATCCACACTGATGCCGGGCCGGTAGGCGAACTGCAGAGGGTCCAGTGCTGAGCTCACCAGTGGGCGAAGGTGGTGCAGAATAAGCCTCTCCAAGGCCTTCATCAGGTGAGAAGTCAGGGCTACAGGTCTGTAGTGGTTGGGCTCCCTGGGCTGTGCGATCTTAGGCACTGGAACTACGCAGGAAGTCTTCCACAGTTCAGGAACCCTTTCCAGGTTCAGACTCAGGTTAAAGATGTGCAGGACCACCTGACAAAGCTGGTCTGCACAGTCCCTGAGCAATCTGGAGCTGATTCCGTCTGGACCTGCTGCCTTCCTGACCTTTGTCTTCTTTAGCTGACTTCTCACCTGATCAGCTGTGAGGCACATCTGTGGCTGGTCCGGGGTGGGGGGAAGGGCTGGCTTTGTTGTTGGTAGGTGTAATGGGGTGGGGGGAGGGGCTGACTTTGATGTGGGTAGGTGTAAAGGGGGTGTGGTGGGATGGAACGAGGAGAGTGAACCTGGGAACAGCACAGCGCCAGAAGAGGGGGGAGAGGGGGGGGACAGCACATGGAGGGGGGTTGATGGAAGCTGGGGTGTGGGGGAGGTTGTTGGTCCAGAATCGAAATCTGTTAAAAAACAGATTCAATTCATTGGCCCACCCCCGGTCGGTGGACACTGCTGCTCCTCCATTGTCCTTGAGGTGACCAGAGATCATGTTCATGTTTCTCCAGACCTCTCGGACATTTTTTGATTGGAGCTGCTCCTCCATCTTCCTCCTGAAACTGTCCTTGCCACTCCTGATTTTATGTTTCAGTTCCTTCTGCACTCTCCTCAGTTCCACTTTGTCCCCCGACCAGAAGGCCCTCTTCTTTTCATTCAGCAGGGCCTTCAACTCTGGGGACACCCATGGTTTGTTGTTGGAGAAACACCGTACCTTCTTGGTCGGCACAGTGTTCTCCACACAGAAGTTGATGTAGTCCGTGATGCAGTGGGTGAGGCTGTCGATGTCCTCAACATGTGGCCTGCAGAGTTCTTGCCAGTCTGTACATTCAAAACAGTCTCTCAGGGCCTCACTGCAGTCCTCAGACCACAGCCTGATCACCTTCTTGGTGGGAGGGGTCTTCCTCACTAGGGGGGTGTAGGTGGGTTGGAGGAGGACCAGGTTGTGGTCTGAACAGCCAAGTGGGGGGAGGGGTGATGAGCTGTAAGCCTCCTTTGTGTTGGCAAACAGCAAGTCCAGAGTTTTACTGTCCCTGGTATGGCAGTCAACGTACTGGGTGAAGTTAGGGAAAGTGGTGGAGAGTGAGGCATGATTGAAGTCCCCAGAGATAATAATGAGGGACTGTGGATGTGCCGTCTGTAACTGAGAGACGGTGGTGTGGATGTCCTCGCAGGCTACCTTAGCATCTGCCGATGGTGGGATGTAAACAGTTAACACGATAACATGCGAGAACTCCCGGGCCAGGTGATATGGCCGAGCGCTAACCGCTAACAGTTCAATGTCTTTGGTACAGCGCTGCTCCTTCACTGTAATGTGTCCCGGGTTACACCATCTCTCATTCACATACATTGCCAGTCCCCCTCCTCTCCTCTTACCGCTTTCCCTCGCGTTTCGGTCCGCTCTCACCAGTTGAAAGCCGTCCAAAGTTACGACGGAGTCCGGTGTGTTGTCCGTGAGCCAGGTCTCCGTGAACAGCAGGAGGCTGCTCTGCTTATACTCCCACTGCAGTCTGGTTAGCGCCGTCAGCTCTTCCATCTTGTTGGGTAAAGATCTTACGTTACCCATTACCACAGACGGAACGCTGGGTTTGTACCGCCTTCTCCTCTCCCGGTACTTCGCTCCAGCCCTGCATCCTCTCCTCCGACGCCGTAATTCCTTCGGAATCCCGGGTCGCTCCTCTGGGAGTACGCCACTGTCCTGTAGCGCCAACAGCTGATCCCGGCTGTAGACGATGGACTGGCTCACGTTATCACCAGATGCGGCGGTGAAAAGTCCCGATAGGAGTAGAAAGAAGGCTACTCCTCTCAGCAGACTACTCGGGTCCATTCTTGTTGCAAATTAAATAAAAAAATTAAGCAAAAAAAATAACTTGAAATAAAACAAATAAACCAGAAAAGGGAAAGAAAAGACTAGAGAGCTGCGTAACAGGCTGCCTACCGTGGCGCCATCTTTAAAAAAAAAAAAAAAAAAAAAAAAAAAAATCATGATTTTGTGCTAATACTTACCATAACATTGCAAATCGTGTAACTGAAAAGGAATGATATATTTTAAGTATTTAATCCTCCTTAATATAAACTAGTTGATTGCATGTGTTTGTTTTTTTTTCTTTTTAAGAGAGTTTTAAACTATGAAGTAGTTAGTGTTGTCCCACATTGCAGTTTTGGCATTGTCCCCTATGCTTGAATTTCTTGAACAGTGTATATACAGTATGAGGTTTTTACATGCACCCTGACTCCATGACTTTTTGCACAAAATACTTGTTTCTACTCAATTATTCCAGCTTTCCTACTGTTGGAGATACATAGAACAAGATATTTTCATCCAGTGAGAGGACAGGGGTGGAAAAAACCAACATATATCACATTAAGAAGAAAGTGAAAACCATATAGATCTTTTCACATACCACGGAATATGTTGAGTCTTTATTTGTTGCTATTTTCAGGATTATTCAAGATTATTCAAGCTTTTATATTCTTTGAGATGCACCTGTATTTGTTACTGTTACTCCAAGGTCAAGTCAGTCTAGTCAAGTTCATTTTAATTCAGATCTAATGACTGTAGAAGAAAAACAAGCAACTAAAATTGAGAAATGAGAATTTCACATGTTGATTCCTGATTTAACTGATAAGCATATTAAAAGAAAATCATATAATGGGTCTGTATAAGTGTTCCATTTTGTTTTTTTTTCCCATTATAAACAGTAATTGGAAAATAGCTGGCGGCACGGTGGGGCAGTGGGTAGTGCTGTTGCCTCACAGCAAGAAGGTCGCAGGTTCAAGACCTCCTTGGGCCTGGGTCTGGGACCTTTCTGTGTGGAGTTTGCATGTTCTCCCCGTGTCTGCGTGGGTTTTCACCGGGTACTCCGGCTTCCTCCCACAGTCCAAAAACATGCTCAGGTTAATTGGCAACTCTAAATTGCCCGTAGGTGTGAGTGTGTGAGTGAATGGTGTGTGTGCCCCACGATTGGCTGGCGACCATCTGGGGTGTATCCCTGCCTCTCGCCGTAACGCGCTGGGATAGGCTCCAGCAGACCCCTGCGACCCTAATGAGGAATAAGCAGGTATAGAAAATGGATGGATGGAAAATAGCTTGTTTCTTGATTTTGTTTTGCTCATTTAAAAAATACTGTATGCCAAGTCTTCAAACCTGAAAGGCAGTCTGCAATGATCCTGGATGGTGGTTTAAGGTGTAAATGCAGCAATCTCTCCAAGACCAACAGATGCATCATCTTTAACGTTGGATCAGATGATTATCTGTGTGGATCAAAAAGCAGCTAAAAAGCAGCTAAAAAGCCCATTGATGAGACTTGCACGTGTTTTTGTCTTTCTTTTTTTGGTGTTTTTTGGCAGCAACCAGCTTCAGGTGCAGCATGAAAACCATCCCCGTGAAACAGAGAAGGGTGATTTGTATGCAGGAAAAGCAAAATCAATTGTAATCAGATGCCCTGCAGGCGGCCCAAAGTGCAAGGGGATCAGGTGACGTAACTATAGAGCGACAGAGTCCATGCAGGGAAGCAGACAGGATTGATGGATGCATTAATAAAACCGGGATTTTAACAAGAGACATCAGTGTTTGTTTGACCACAATCATCCTCTAACATTAACCACATAGATGATGTTGTAACTTTTACATCAAAGGCAACCTAAAGTTAACGAGCTACTCATTTTTACCAAATTTCAATTGTTTTAAACCTTACCAGGCCAGAACCACAAAAGAAGAAAGCAAAACAAAAGAAATGATGTCATCCTGGCAACCAAGGTTCAGAAAAATACTTCTGTGTGTTGTTCTGGTTTTCCTGGATCAAATTATATATTTTATTGTTTCATGTGGAATGAGGAATGGTGGCAAATTCCTCTGGCTTGAGTGAATATAAAATTGTATCCAGATACGGGATGCTTTAAACAAGTGTAAGTCTGGTCCTGTTTACTTGTTTCAATTGGACTGTAAAGTGTGATCCATAGATGACCAAACCAAGGAGCTGGACTGATCAGTTAGCAGCACCAAACTCTGAGAAACAGAGATTGTTAACATGAAGCTGCTTTATTTAGTCTTTTTTTCTACATTTAATTTGGCTGTTTGCTTTGGAGAGGATGAGAAGACATCTGCAGAAAATCTGGCTTCTTATAAAAAAAACAATCTGAATGTCTGAATCTTGAGTTATTGAAAACAAAAGGTGACATAATGATTTTTTAGCATTTCCATTGATCCCATGCTATGTCATGACTTCCTCTTTGTTATAGCTCAGCTCATGAGAAATTATATGGTGTGCATTTGACTGAATTTTCAGAATTAAATAACAGAAATTTTGTTTTGTATTTTCTTCTCTTACCCATACCAATAGCATTGTCCTCTATGATAGAATGTTAGCTGAACATTAGCCCTATATGTACACAATAGATCTGTGCCAGTGCCTGATCTGCATGGATATGCCACTATATTCAATGGTCCATTCAAATTCAATCAAATTGGGAAAGTCAAGGTGACTGCAGAGAGCAGCCCTGATTTATTGCAAGTGCATTTAAACACACCAGAAACAACAACGCTATGTGAGAAGTGTGAGAATAACCAGCAGCCTGTAAACACATTCCGAGGTAGAGGTAAATCTATGTTTTGCTTTTCCCTTTTCCCCCTCCCATATAGGACGTAAACCCTCCAGCTGAAATGTGCTGACCTGTAAAAAGCCCAGCTGTGGGCCCTTGCGGTGCCCAACACAAACTGGGTCTTTCCCATTGAAACTGAACGCCCAGGGTAACATGCCATGTTTTGCTGCAGGAAACCAAAGAATGTTCGACCGCTGCGCCTGGCGTCCGATGGCGTCTGCGTCCGTTTGAAGTACTCCCCTATCCAAGGCCGTGGCCAAAGTAAATAAAAGCAGACCGCTCTCTCGACCTCCATCAAACACATCACTCAGGAGCAGCTGTTACCGTTTAGCCGGAGAAACCCACCAACATTCCTCCCTTTCTGAATGTATATAGGACATGTGAGATAGCAATCAACACGCACATTCTTCGAGCGCGGCTACACTCGAAATCGCTTCCTCTGCCAAGTGTAAACAGACGCGTCGACGCGCTCGCCGGGTCGCAGCTATGACCTAAGAATATTGTCTTGTTGTTTCAAACATCTCCGCGCTGTCATTATGTCGTTTGGTTTGTTTTGTTTCCATCCAGGAATTTCTGACATTCTCAGAACGGGGTGCTTACAGTTTTAGTTCAGCGATAATGTTTGCTTATCACTATTTACAGTACAGTCGGTTCTGTACAGTAAACACAGCACAATGAGGTGTAGATATTTCATAACTGCACAGCCCCTCTGAGATGCTCTGATCTTAGGAACAGCTACAGATAATATTGTTGCATATATGGAAAGAAATTCAGAAATGCACTGTGGTACATCTGTGTTTCTCTGCGTGTTTACTCTGGCTCTGTGATAAACCTGGCTCTGTGTTATCCCTGGCTCTGTGAAAATTCTGGCTCCGTGATAACCCTGTCCTGAAATCTAAATACACAGGCAGGAGCTACCTGAGTGCAAGAGGAAAAGAATTACAAAATGTACACATGAAATAAAAAACCATGCTCCATTAGAAAGACCTTGCACACAAATAAAGAGAACAAAACCTTCCTATTTGCCATAATAAAAATATAAACCTCCAGGTTAGTTACTACATGCTGCTTCTATGAGGTGCCCGATTACGGTACGAATCAACCACTGAAGCGCTAGTGGTTGATTTGTACCGTATTAGTAGAATCTGGCATGTTACTGCTTGGATTGGAACAAAAACCTGCACCCACACCAACCCTCCAGGACCAGGATTTGGGCCCCTCTATTCTGTAACCACAATGGTCAGTAGCACTTACACTGCTCCGATCTTAAAGTGCATTTCTTCACTGCAGAAATGCACTTCATCTCTACAAGGAAGCTGTGTCAATCAATCTTTCATAATAATAAGGCATGAGTGTAGAGGGAAATCAGTGGGCACATGTCTGTCCTGTCCAGACTCTTTTTATAAGAAATTACCTATTTTTAAATCAAAAAGGCCCCTTAAAGTCCCTGCTTCCTATTCTGCTACCTGGCCATTCAGATGTCAGGCTGGCTTTGACCTCCCCTCTCAGGATACTTTTTTTGTCTTTCAGGATCAATTGTGCATTAGCTGAGCACAGGGGCAGGAGAAGTCTGAAGAAAGATCCCCTCTGAGTATGTCAGGGCTGAACCCTCGCTAATGCAACTTTAATAAGTGGTGCTGCAGGAGGGGGGAGGAGATGTGGCCCCGTCAGCTGATGACTGGCTGGCTGGCCACGCTGCCGCTGTTGTGGTTTGGTTTGGTTAAAAGTAACAGGAGAACCAAACACCACACAAAGCCAGGGGGATAGGAAACAACCTTGGATCTTACAAAAGTCAATGCAATTCACAATGTTTTAGCTGGGGATTTTGATGAACGTGTTGTCATTAATTTACTGTTAAAGGTACAGTCTGTAGGATTTTGCAGCATTTAGCCAAACATGCCTGGAATAACTGGAATGTTTTCGTCTGGGCTCCTCCGTCCTAGCTGAATACAAGCTGTTTATAAATGGTTCTTGTTGTGATGTCACAACTGGAACAGAACTTAATACAAACTGCATGTGCATCCTTGAAGCCGCTTGCTAGTACTTGACTTCTGGTTTTCCCCAACTGTCCCCAGGTCTCTGAGAGATGGGACAGCACTGAGGCCAATCACAACAGAGCGGATGTCTCGGTAGGGAGGGGAGGGTAACCAGGGGTTTTCAAAATATGTGAGAAGGCAGACTGCTTTTGGACAATGACAGTGAACATTATAAACTAGAAAAATGGAAAAATAGGGCCCCTTTAAAGCTGTTTCTACCTACATGGAAGTACATCAACCTTTATCTCTACAGTAACCCAGAACGGACAAACCATTCTCTCTAGAATTTCCTTTTGCATTTTTGTGACCACCATATGTTCATTCATACTTGATTGCAAGCTGCAGCCTCACCAATAGAGCTCGCCACATGCTACGCACTGAAACTTTAAACAAAACTTTTGTTTAATAAACAAGTCTAATAATCAATTTGCTGCCTTGCCTGAACCTGAGCGTTCACAACATCTTAACAAATGAATGTTGATCTGTCATTTAAATGGACCAAATCCCCGACATGGTGGCTGGACATCACTCATAAAGACATCTACACTTAATTGAGGACGTCACTAGGTAGCATCAGATTAAGTGCCATTATGTTCCTGTTTCTCCCGTTATGTGAAGATGTCTTTTCCCTCCGAACAATACAAAAACCACACCCTGTCTCTGTTCTGTACTTACACTGTGTGGTAAGAAAGCAACAAAGCTTGCTTTCAAAAACACAGACCTTTATCTTTAAGAACATTTGGCACTGCATGATTTCAGAATAGCGTGTATTTACTGAGATTTCATCATTATCAGAAAAAATATCAGGCGGAGGAATGAACATCTTGCCTTTAATACTCAATATCAAACATCTGAGAAAACCTTCACATGCAAACACTGGGCAGTTTCCTAATAATCACTGTGTATCCTGGCTCTCGGTTGGATTATTTTTTGGAGTGCAGAAGGAAACACAAATATAAGCGTCTTCCAGAGCTGCTGGAGACTGTTGCTCTGGCTCTACAGAACAATAATCTGTGTGGGAAGGGAGTTTATTTGCATTTTGCAGTGTTTAGGCACTGCACTTGCTGCATTCACTGACTTCCACGAAAATGTTTTCTAGGAAATGATTTTCTTTTCAGTCTCCTGTGTCCAAGTACAATTCAATCAAATGGACAATTATGAATATTAGTGAAAATGAAAGGAAACCAATGACCTTGGGACAACATCTTGTGAAATGAAATACCAAATTTTGGTTGCACAACTTTCGAGAGGGCCTGCTAACGGCATTTATTCTCCGCGAATTCCATCGGGATGCATCCAAGACGACAGAGAACAGCTGAACAAACACTCTTTCATGTGCTGTAACCGAAACCCCCAAACTCATCACTCACAACCCCTGGATAAAAAAAAAGCATGTGTAATTTAATGAAGGCTAGGTTTCTACCAGACAGCAAACAAGCCAAAGATTAAAAAGGCGACGTTATGTGACACTAGGAGGGTGATTTTGGTGGTGCAGCTGCCGTACGTCCTGATCAATATGTAGGTCCGGTGTTGGGGGGCGGTTGTGTACACAGTTGACCGCTTCCTGGCAGGAGGAGAGGGGAGGATGAATCTGCAGTAGATGGTCTGAGACCACCAAACAGCCCGTCTGTGACCCTCAACACATTCCCTCCCATGGTCTGCTGGTCAGGGCATTGGCTTTTTACTGGGCAGGCACAGATACAGACTGACAGGCTATATATATTACGCTCATTATTCCAGACAGTGAGGGATGGACCTGCCTGAAAACCTGCAGGTAGGAGCACTAAATTCCTTCACTGTGTGACAGCACAAAGTTCGTTCTTCGTCCCAGTCTCCCAAGGAAGGTTACTTTCAGATATGTTGAATATCAATGTTTCATACATGTCATATTAGCCTTTTTCTCACAAACCTTTTTTGCACAAATGCTGTTTTATGGTGTAAATATAGGTGTTTTAGCCCATTTTTGGAGGTGCTACTGGATCCCTGAATTAAATCCAGCACCCTTAACATTCTAATTTAATTTAATAATAACATGTTCTACTATATGAACTTTTTAATAAGTAATAAAACTGTCCAAACCAACACTTGAAAAATGTAAACATCTTTTCATAACAAAAATAATATTTTATGTGTATAGAACTTTTCTGGGCAAAGCTTTATATTCATATGAAATAAGATTAAAAAATCATTCTAATAATAATAATAAAAACTGAATGAAACAATGAAAAAAGGACCATAGAACACGAAGGTCAGTCAGTCAGTCAGTCATTTACTATACCTGCTTATTTCTCATTAGGGTTATAGGTGTCTGCTGGAGCCAAAAGTTACAGATGAGAGGCAGGGATACACCCCAGACAGGTACCGGTTTGTTGTAGGGCACACACACCATTCACTCACATCTATGAGCAATTTTTGGGCCTCCAATCAACCTCAGCATTAGGTTGAACCTGCGACCTTCTTTCTGTAAGGAAAGAGCGCTACCCACTGCCACTCCCATCATTGTCACCCCATGGTGAAGGAATTTAACTTAAAATCATTGGGTAGGTTTGCAGTTAAGAGCGAGTTTGAAGAGTTGAGCCTTGAAAGTCTGCTTTACAGAGGGGTGGTTGTAGGGTGGATAATTGATGGATGTGGATGGGGAGGGTGTCCCAGAGGGAGGGTTCAGCAACAGAAAAGGCCCCGTCACCCCAGGTCCAGGGCGCAGCCCTTGGGATTTCCAGTGGAGGGGTGGTGGAGGAGGTTAGCAAGGTTGTTAAGGGCTTTGTCTGTGGTGAGAAGCATTTCAAAGTCTATCTGGTATTTAATAGTGAGCAAGTGTAGGTTATGAAGGACAGGGATGAGGAGAAGGAGTGGGCGCAGGGCAGCGGGAGCAGGTGAGCAAACACACACACATTTCTATTATGATTCCAATCCGATTTACTTTTTGCTGTGGCTCAGCATTTAAAAAACCTTTATCAGATAAAGAAAGAACATGTTTGATGCTTTTCTTCCACAAATGGGAATTGAAGTTATGTTCAAATTTACAAACAGTCAAATTTTATGGTTAAGAAAAGATCAAGGTTTGGGTGAAAATAATCAGAGGACAAACATCCAATAAAATGTTGTAGAGTGAAACCTAGTGAGGATACATTACATGGGAGGAAAGTCAACAGTATTCATTCTGTCAATTCTATAGTGAGTATTTGACAGATGGAACTTGTCCACATCAATAAACCACCATCCAAGTCAATAAACCACACACAGTCCCACCGAGCATTACACACGTCTTTGTTATATTACATTTCGGACCTGCTTCTGTAGCGCAGCAGATTTGTTGTTCGCCCTCAGGCAAATGTTAAGTGAAACCGAACCAGGGAAGACTTCTCTATTTTAGAGGTTCTCGTTCATCCTTACTATTGGGGAGGATTCCCCCAGACGTGACAATATTTTAGTTTCAGTCTTATTGTTGCAATCTGGTTAAACACTACAAGCAGTAACAGCTTGTAAAGGGGATAAAAATATTGCCCTCATGACGCCATACTGATGTCATACGGGTTATCTTTACATTTTGAACAGATACTTGATGTTAATGATCCAGTGTTGCTGGAGGCTCCTGCACTATTCTTTTCACAAATATTTCTAAAGTCCCTAATTACAAGAGATGTGATATTTTTATTTTTTATTTAAATATTAGTAATATTTAAACATGTGCACAATATACCTGGATATGTCAACTAAAAAATGATAAAGACATTGTTTTTTTATTTTATCCCAAATTATCTCAAGTACATCAAATGATTCCCTGTCAAAAAAGGTAAAGGTTCAAGTGAAGTCTGAGATGTTTTAAGATGAGTGCACACTGAGATTTTGGACTTTCCCAGGTGAGAACTGACTTTATGAGAGGCGAGAAAAGACCTGGTTCTGATGATGTTTCATCGACTTGCTTCACAGTTGTTGTCATTGTACAACATGTCTGTAGACATCAAACTTGATGTCTGAACCAGGGTTATTAGATCCACACATTGCACAGTGTGGCCGCAATAAAAAAAGCTTAAACCTCTCAGTCTGTAGGAGGCTTAGGTCAAAGTAGAATTCAAAGCTATTATTCTATTTTGTCTGAGTCATCAGATTAATGACTTGAGCCTGCACATCTGGGCAATTCTCATGAAATGAATATAATCCTGTGGCCTGTTTATAGGAGGTGAAATCATTTCATTTCCCCCCCCCTAAAATTTACTGACTAAATCCAAAGAATGACTTCTGGATGCAACCGAAAAGCAACCACTGTGCGGTAATCAAACCTTAGAAGGCCAGTCCAGAATCTAATTACCACCTTGATGCTTTCACTTTGGGGAGACAAAAAGAAGAGAAAACCTGCAGGAAACGAAGGAAGCTGAATCCATAAAATCACACAAAGACTCATGTGGAACGAATCTTATTAGATGACATCTGCATGTGGTGAAATTTGGTGGGTGATTTTACAAAAATTCTTCACAGGCGATGTCATCAGGGACATCATCACTACCACATGCAATCTGCCAGGAACCAGGTTCTGACATAGCCTTGGAACATGATAATCAGTTTGTTTATGATAAAGAGGGGCACCCTGCTGCTTTGGAGCTCCACATAGGGTTCATTGACGGGCAATTCTGTGGCTGGATGATTTCATGGTATGTTTGAGGCTAACATGGTAATGCAGCTCTGGTAGTAGGAATGCAGAGGGGGGGGGATCTGGATACAAAATCAAGGAGCATCATCAGACAGCAGGACTGACGGCATCTGACTAGGGAAAACAGACAGAATACTTCTGTGAGCATCATCAAACACGCTCTGTTCACCTCCAGCTTGCTGTGTCTTGCACGGCTGTGACGGGAATGTAGGATTTCCTCACGCTGCTGGGGTAAAATAACATGAATCTCTGCCCCAGAGTGATTACAGCCCCCGGCCCAAACATAGGCCCTGAGGCATCTCGGAAAGACGGAGTAGCTAAACGGACGTGTGAAACGGCTGCTGCTGGACTGAGGTGATGGCAAATTCAAGAAGAGTGCGTCCTCATCGACATATATTTCACCTCCAAACACACAGCAATCTTTTATCTATTGATAGTTTATTTATTCATGTCATCATCGTCACTTTCATATAAAAATTGTATTGTTGTCTTCATTTTCATGACTGGATTAAAAAAAGCCACATGATAAATGGAACCAAGTTGATGAATCATCATTAATCCATCAAAGAAGTTACACACCTTTTAATGGAGATTCGCCCCCAAACAGTAAAAAGAGCAGCATAATATCAACACTTCAGACACATTTACATGTGCCTGTATGTGTAAAGTACACAGGAACACACACCTTCACACACTTAAAAGCCCCTGAGGTGTATCATTACATCCTTCCGGTGGATTCTCTGCTGTACAGGTCAGCTGTCTGGCGCCTGCCGCCTCCCCTGCAACAAATGATGATCAACACATGTTTAGGATTTCTCCTCACGGGCCTCACATTCTGTAACCTTTCAAAAGGCAATGACCTTCATCTGGAGGAAAGGAGAACATCCCTGAACCAAACACATGCTCAGTTTACTGTGACCTGATAGGACGCTGAGTGTCGAAGGTAAGAGCATTCCGCCATAATGAGCTACTGAGTAAACCTTAAAAATTAACCAAGGAAAAAAAAATCTTTTTCAGCTTAGAATCAATAGTGTGATTGGAGTGCATTGGCAATATAGCGATAATGCAAAAATCAATGATATAAAATTAACTGAGGTCAATAGGAGGCGGCTAAGAGCAGCAATTTATTATAAGAAAAGAAAAAAAAACACTTATCACTGACAATCTTGTTTGTGATTGGAAAATACTTCTGGTGTCCTTTATAGTGACTCACACAACTGTCAACTGCTTCAGTCTACTAAACATAGAAAAAACATCTCTTTTTGTGTATAAAAATATGCAAATGAGGCAAATATGCACTACTTTGCATATGCAGCTAATTCGTGTTTTTTTTTGTTGTGTGCTTTGATAAACACACATTTATCAGAATTTTATGGTCAAATGGATTTGACCAAATGGCATTTTAATGAGTTATGTCAAAACCACATGTTTTTGCATGTTTTATACATAATTTATGATTATTGTCACATAAAATCAAAACCATCCAGGTATTCCAAAGAACCTTTATAAAAGTTTGCATATATAATCATATGAACCATAATGTGACACTGTGTTGTGTCCCTCTTTTGGAGAAAAATAATTTAGCATGAATAGTGAAAAGGTCATTTTGGCCTTTAAAGAATGGCCTTTAAATAATGAACGCTATGCTCTAACTGTAATTGATGATAATGGGCTGAAGTGATGAAATAACACATTATTTTGTACAGTTTATGAAAGCACAATAGTTATTGGTGCAAAATTGACAATGCCAATTCTGGAGTGGCCGGCTGACTTAACCAGAACTCATTCGGAAAGGCATGAATGTATTTGCCGTGTGTATGAACAGATGCAGTCACCACTGAGATCTATTAGTTCTATTTATTCTTATTTTCTGGAATCTACAGGCATGGTCACAATGTGCAAAAAAACGCATAAATTTCCATAATAGGCAGAAAAGAAGACATACTGCATAAACTAAAATCCTAACATGTGAAAATATCCTTTTTTTGGCAGAGTTAGTCCAATATTGAGTAGAATTTTTATTTCCACTGGCAGATTTTTTGTTTCTTTTCTTATTTGTGCCAATTGGTCTTGTTTTTCAGTTTATTAAAAGTAATTAAATTGCCCAATATTAATTATAATATAATATCATTATTTACTTAACTAAGATATTTCCCCCTGATAAGATTATCTTTTGCAGTGTGTAGAGTTTGATTACAGCCACACTAAATCTGGAATAAATCCAGCCACAAGTGAATTACAGCTCAGCTCAGAGGCAGTTCAAAATCAGATCATTTCAGTTGCTCGCCCCAAGGTTGAACCTTATTTGATATAATTTCCAGCTTCTACAAGCTGCTCCGCCTCATGACAGCTTTGTCAATGTCAGTGTGAGGTGATGCTTGAACTGGGGAAATATGCTTCACCTTGAGCTGCGATCCGCCGGCCTTTCCCGTCCAGTTTTCGAGCCTCCTGCCGAGTTTCCTCAAGAAGCCACTTGGAAAGTAGTCTTCTGTTCTACTGTGTAATTTCACCAAAGACTGGTGTGGGCTTTTTTGTGAAAGCCTGACGGGATGTGGTGGGAGGAGGCCATAGAGCAATGAATAAACTCCCGGCCTCCGAGAGAGACCCTTTGTGTGCCCGTCTCCAAGGACACCTGACTTATATCTGGCGAATAAATAGCCTTCTCGCCCAATAATGGGAAATAAATTAAGTTCCCAGGGATGAGAGAACAAGATTCCACTTATGGGGACACAGAGATACACAGAGGTGGGAAATGAATGGCAGCTTTGTGTTCTGCTGAGGAAACAATTAAAGCCCTTGGCTTCTCAGAGTAAGTCAGTCTTTGAGGAAAGTGACAGTAAATGGTAAATTACTTGAATTTGTACAAAGGGTATTCCAGTATTTCTATTGTCTTTTGACAGGTAATGTGTCCACCTTATCTATCTATCTATCTATCTATCTATCTATCTATCTATCTATCTATCTATCTATCTATCTATCTATCTATCTATCTATCTATCTATCTATCTATCTATCTATCTATCTATCTATCTATCTATCTATCTATCTATCTATCATTGTTATCATTCTTTTTCAGTTACACCATTTGACAAGTTTTATGCAAAATGTGCATTAAAATTACATTATTGTAAAAAAAAAATACAAAAGGAGTTTTTTTTTGTTTTCTTTCTCATTTTTTCAAATGTTATTTGTCACTGACCCTTATACTTAATATTGGATTAATTGTACCAAAAACAAGACATTTTCACTTGTTAGGATTGCATTTTTTTCAGTAGGAGGTAGCATATATAACCTGTACAACCGGTTATTTGACTCCTATGGTTATAGTTTTACGGGCTGACAGTAGAACATCCTCATTAAAGGCATCACACACTTTCAGAGGAAGCGAAGGACTCCAACTGAACAGAGAGAAATGAAAGCCCAACACGAGTCTATCTCGCTGAACTCCTACTCCCTCACAGCCGTACATTATTTTTCACGAGTCATTTTCAAATCCCTCTTTGATGTCGGAATTCTTTTGAACGGCCTCGCTGGGGGACGATGACAACACAGACCCCCCCCAGCGTTACCCTGACGCTATCAAGAACTCAGACGGGAAGACAAAGGTAACATAGTGTTCACTGTGTTGGTGACGTATCGGGTTCTTTAAAGTTCACGCTGAACCGGTTTGAACTGAAACCAGGCGGTGGAGGGAGGGGGGTGGGCACTGGTATGTTGAGGAAAATGTCACCAGTGATGTAAACTGTACATGACTTCAGGTGAACATGCAAAGAAAAAACTTCCTCTTCTCTGTGTCACTTTGTGTGATGTGATCACGAACCACCCACGCCCGTAAGCACGAGCACGCCTGTTGCTGTCGTGCGTTGCACCACTGCTGCACTGATGGGGGTCAAAGGAACGGTTGGGGGGAGTAAAGCTGCACATGCTGAGGGTGAGAGGAGAGCTTGTGGGGAGGGGGGGGATGCTGTAGCTAAGCTGCCCCAGCACAGTGAGACAAAGCCAATGTAAACACTCGGCTCCCGTGATAATGACATTAATTTGGTCTCTCCCAAAGTTGGAGCCTGGATTGAAACAATGGGAATGGCTGCCTGATTATCTGACACACACACACACACACACACACACACACACACACACACACACTGACTATCAGGCACATGCCAATGTGCTGCTGGTCTGGCCGGGGCCTAGCAAAGGGGGGAGGCGACGTGATAGAAGCCAATGTTGAAAATGTTGATAGTTTATGCTTTCCTCCACGGACACATTCACTTTTCACACGTGATGACCTGGTTCAGGAAAAGTTCCAGAGAAGTTTCTAGTGTTGCACCATCGCATTAGTGAGTTTGCTGTTATTTATTCTCACTTTAATTAACGTTTGTCCTGTCATGTTGTGCATTGATCATTTAAACCTAACCCTGGGCAATAAAACAATGTCAATATATATCGTCAATATCCACAACGTCAATAAAATGAAAAAAATTAAAGAAAGTTTAATGTTGCCCCCCCCTTGGCTCATTAACATCATATTTCACTTAATAATGGATTAATCATTGAATCAAACGGCCAGACATTTAAACATTAAAGTTTATTATAAAGGTTTTTTTTATTAAATCTACAATTAAAAATGATCAATCATTTCCACATTTCATATATGTGCTTTAGCTAAATCCCCTACCTCTACATTATTGAATGTAGAGGTAGGGGATGTCATTTATCCTTGAATGCTTCAGAAACATTTGAAAGGAAATCATCAATAATTATAGACTGATCACTATACATTAAGTAATAAGGAAATTTGTTTATTAATATTGCCCAGACTTATTTAATCCAAACCATAATCTTTTTATAACCATAACATAGTGACCACATACATATTATATTCAATATTATATATTATATTCAATGAAAGGCATAGAAAAAAACCTGTGTTGAAGTTGTCTACTACCATTGCCATTGGGAAGAAAAAACTGAGTAACCTTTACATTTAATATTTTGAGTAGAAAACAGCAATCATCGTCCTCAGCAGCTATAGTTGCTGGTAGGCAGAAGCTCTACCATGGCACATACGTACAACGATACATCTACGGTACTACTACAGGACACTACTGATATTGAACCATTTTTCTTTATTGTGTTGAGGATGTGGATATTGATGATATATATTGATATTCTTTCATGTCCCAGGCCTAGGGTTACTGTTACCATCAATACCACCCAACCTTAGCTTGGCCCACAGGCTCAATCCTCTTTACCCAAATTCCAATTTCATGGCCCCAGTAGCTGCCAAAGATGACTGCGAGCGAGTAACATCCAGTTCTACTCAGTTTATGAGCTCAGCTGCCACTGCTGTGGTTAAAAGCCAAGTTAAGGCTTGATATACAGCTACTGCACCGATTCATGATCTGTCAGATATGTTATATATATACATCTGCGTCCTAAAACGGATATTTCCATGCCATTTAAACCATGAAGAGGCCACCGGAGGCTGGCGGACCGCAGCCGTAGTCATAACACAATAAGGACACATCTCGCATTAAAGTGGAGTTATCACCGGAGCGTCATGAAAGGAAAACGTGGCAGCGATTTATCTTCCAACAACCGAAGAATCTGAACATCAACAACATGACACTGAACCTTTTTTTACAGCCTGTGTGTGTGTGCGTGTGTGTGTGTGTGTCCTTATTTGTAGAGTCAGGTAACGCGTCGGGCCACCAGCTGCACATGTAGGTGATTTTGCTGTTAGGAGTTTACGCTCCAGAGCAGTGCATAGTGCTCATGAAGGAGCCACTTTAATAGAAAACGAAAGGAGGATGTTGGTTCATTGACAGCTGAGACTTACGCTGCAAAACCCACCACTGAGAGAGAGAGAGAGAGAGAGAGAGAGAGAGAGAGAGAGACAGAGAGAGAGAGAGAGAGAAAGAGAGAGAGAGACAGGCAGCCACACACTAGGTCTTTATGTTTTCTCTTTTAAGCACTCATACAGCTACATCTCTTTATGGACACTAAAAATGTGCAGTGTGCAGAATAATACATTTTTTAAAAAAAAAACACACTTACACTGCAAAGAATAAACTCCTACCTAACTCAAACTATCTCGTCTTTGGTATAATTAGTCCAAAATGAAATTGAAAAATTTGCCTTTATTGGCAGATAATTTAGCTGTCTTTATTATACCTTGAGCTTGATTCATTTCTTATGTTTTGAAACAGGATTACATTTTGTTATCCTTATGTTATCTTTTTATTTCTTATTATTGACTTTTTATCACACAATATAGTGTATATATATATATATATATATATATATATATAGTGTATATATATAGTGTATATATATACACTATATATATATTACATTGACATTAAAATGTTAGATATATAGTTTATTGTTTCTACATCAGCTGTCACATTTTGACGACCATTATGATGTCAGTAAGGTTATATCAGGCTAAATCATGTTTATGACAGGGTATTTTGTCTTGGTTTATGGCAACTTTTCATAACAAAGACATGTTAAACAATGTCAACTTCGCATCAAAAGTCACATAATTTACCGAATGACACTTAAGGACAACTGGCATAGGCATTTTATTCATGTTCATGACAGGTGTCACATCATGATTATGACAGTGTTATAAACGCCCATGAGTCTTACCCAAAAATAAGATATTTATATATTAAGATTTTTCATTTTTTGCAATGTGAAAGATACAGAAACAGACGTAACTGTGGATAATCATGTTTGGAAGGCTGGCATTTATATTGAACTAGTGAGCAAAAAAAAAAAAGTGACAGACATCTTGTCTGGCAGAGCGTGACACTGCCGGGCTCACGCTGCTGAGTTTGAGGTGTGAAGAGAAAAAAAATACAAACGTGGAGTGCGCTCGTCTCATTTCGAACACTTTTTTCCATTAAGCAGCAGAGCGAGGTGTGAGCCAGCAGGAGCAGAGACCAGACAGCGACTCAGATCCAGGACATGTTCTTTTGTTGAAGCATCGGCTCAAGCTTTTCACTCACATAAATGTGCAAAAGTACTGCCAGGAAAATTGGCATTATAGTTAAAACTATAACACTCAAAAATAAGTAATTTTTAGGCAAAAACAACCTTAGATTTCTGGTTGCTATTGGCAATAGGGAAAAAGGGATTTTATGGTTCATATTGTCCTTTTAAATGCATTTTGACAGGGAAAAAATTGCTGGATTGGTTATGATTATGGCACAGAGCAGCTCAAAGGTTCCACTTTTCTGGAGAAAATTAGTTTTTGGCAGTGTGACAGTTGTCATGAAAAAAAGCATGAATGAAAGAGAAGTAATGAAGATATTTTTAAATATGAAGCAGAAAGCACAGATAATTTAGTGAAAATTTGAGTAGAAATGAAATGTTGGCTGATAAATAATTGCTCCACTAAAGTAAATATACCCAAATCTTCTACTTAAAAGGGCCCTATTATGAAGTAACTTTTGTAGTTCTTGTGTATTCACACACCATCAATCGAAGATTAGAAAGTCAAAAAGTTTTTAAAATAAAGTCTTAAGAGCATTCATCAGAACTTTTCTGCAGTGTTGCTGAAACTTGGCTGAACACAGGCCATTTAGAAATGGCTCCTGCTTGATGTCACAAAGGGTATAAATGAACAGTAGCCACCCTTGGATAGAAATTAAACTGGGAAAAATTACAAAATAGGGCTACTTTATTTGGCAAAGTATTTCTTCTAAGTTATTTGCCACCTCGGATTGCTATTGCTACTATAATATTAGCAAATTTTCCATTGTAAAAACAACAGATAGAACTGTAATTGTGACAGCCTTCCTTGTATCTTTGCAGCATCCTCATCTCAGAACTGCTGATGCGATTAACACCCGGCCCTGTGTGGCGAGCATCCCCGAACAAATTACACTTTGTAGCGGTTAATTATGCATGAGAAGAGTCAATAAGCTCAGAAGCAAATGAAATGACTTCTGCCGCACTCATTTAATCCTTAATGACAAGCAAGCGTGACTATAACGAGATTAATTTTTTTGTTACGATGTGCCGCTAACGCTGTTAGGCCAAACAGCCGGATTCAAATGGGATGAGTTATAATAAAAAAAAAAAAAAGAAAAAACAAGTGTGGAATATTAGATTTAAATATTTTTGGTGTAATTGTCCTGTCTGCCATATCCCATCTGTGGCCAGACTAAGGCAGCAGTGGTCCACTTAACTGTCTGCTTTAATGCACGCACAGCTGGACTGCAGACCACTCTGCATTCATGTGGGTGCACGCAAACACACACACACAGGGTGTAAAAAAAGGTTCAGTGTCACGTTGTTGATGTTCAGATTCTTCGGTTGTTGGAAGATAAATCGCTGCCACGTTTTCCTTTCATGACGCTCCGGTGATAACTCCACTTTAATGCGAGATGTGTCCTTATTGTGTTATGACTACGGCTGCGGTCCGCCAGCCTCCGGTGGCCTCTTCATGGTTTAAATGGCATGGAAATATCCGTTTTAGGACGCAGATGTATATATATAACATATCTGACAGATCATGAATCGGTGCAGTAGCTGTATATCAAGCCTTAACTTGGCTTTTAACCACAGCAGTGGCAGCTGAGCTCATAAACTGAGGAGAACTGGATGTTACTCGCTCGCAGTCATCTTTGGCAGCTACTGGGGCCATGAAATTGGAATTTGGGTAAAGAGGATTGAGCCGGTGGGCCAAGCTAAGGTTGGGTGGTATTGATGATAATAGTAACCCTACGCCTGGGACATGAAAGACTATCAATATATATCATCAATATCCACATCTTCAACACAATGAAGAAAAATGGTTCAATATCAGTAGTTTCTTGCACTAGAACACTCTTATATCAGCCAGCTGTTGATGTACGATTGTATATATAGTTTTTGCCACTTTGGTCAGTACTCATCTTTCAACCAGATGCGCCACATATCGTGTCAGAAGCAACTTCCTGCTTTAGCTCCACTAAATATACACACTGAGTTCATTTTTGACTGAAACGCGCTGAAGCTGAGTGGAGTTGCATGGAGCAGGTGGAGCCATACAGGAGGTCCGACACAGGAAGGGCACAAAGCATCTAGGCCACTTCCAAAATAAAACACTAAAACAAGGAAAATATGACGAGTCTTTCTGCAGAATCGTGGACTTCAGCTTTAACCTATTTGAACTCAAAGTCTAAGACTAACCTTTATATTATATATTTTGAATTACTGTCACACAACGTCATCAACCGTCTGTCCCCTTCCTCCCAAGAACATGTCACAGAGACAGATCATTTTATTTAAATTATGATGATTTTCAACCCTGACAAGTTTGTTTGCTTATAAGCATATTTGCACAAGGCCAGGCACAAAAATGCTAATTTGCTACAAAGCAAGAATAAAAAATGTAAAAATATAGATATATAATATCATCTATAAAAAGAAAAAAAGAAAAGGGCCTATATGGAAATATAAAGGCATATTTACACTTCATCAAGCAGCATTTTTCACTGTCCGTTGATTAATTTAGCTACCATTACAATTGGGCCACATTTATTGGTAGCTTCGCCTTTGAGTTGGGATGTGGTGACAGTGCACAAAGAGCCTCCCGCTCAAAGTGGTTATCAGATCAACCAAGGCCTAAAAAGAAATCTTGTTCTTAGCTGGGGCATTGTTTAAGAGGTCTTACAAGCTCTATCGAACTGGTGGGTGTTCCCACAGTCCCCTCGCAGTGGCAAGGAGGTTTATGGAAAGTCTATCTGACATCCCAGATCTTGAGCAGTGTGAGGGTGATACTGTAGGAGAAGCCCTGAGGCTGAGGAACGCCTTGTGATATTTCATACCCGGCTCCCAAACCATGGCCCCTCATACTGCTGCCAGAGATCTGACATCAGAGCAGATCAAACATTAGACAGACGTACACTGGGCCAAACAGAAAACAACGTTAGTTACTTGGACCGAGCCTTTCAGGGTGTTTGAGCAGGGTCCCAGGAGGTCAGGAAGAGTTCAATATCAGTGCTAAGTTAACCACAATGAAAGAATGTACTGTATGAGGATCACTGCTGGGAAAATTCTATTTCGACATGAACTAGTTCAAAGTTCAGATCACAGATTTTAAAATATACCATTCAGTTCATAGTTCATAATCAAAAATGTACTAAGATCATGGTTCCAAAATTTAACCAGTTCATTGACCTTTTTTTCCAATATGTATATACCCTAATAGAGAACCAGAGACAGAAATTATTTTATCAGTTTTAATATTGAAACTATGTGTCAGATCCATCTTTGTATCTGATTTTTAATCCTTATTCAAATAGGGTTTAGTATTGAGGATGACAGCCCTCTAAAATCTGGCATTCCCCTAAAACTTGCAACTTACACCCTGCAGAATATTCTTTGACGTGAGGATAGAAGGATAAACCTGCTGCTTAAATGACCTTCATCTGGGTCACTACTGACTTTTCTATCAAATTCTGTTAATTATAACTGTGGTGCTGCCTTCCTCCATGCTCCTGGCTGATGACAGCTGCTGCCAGATCAAGTGGTTTTCTGCTGCTTATTAAGATCTGTTTATTGTGAATATTAGCTGGGTGTTCACCTGGAAGTATCTAATGAAATCGAGTACACAACAAAGTTCTATTATGAGAGAGCACCATTTACAGCTGCCAGAATTCACGTTAAAAAAAAAAAAATACAATACTTTCAGTTCATGTTCACCCAAAATATAAAGACTTTAATAATGATTGCTTGTTTTATATTAAATGACTAAATAGTACAAAGTCCAGTGATTATGTTCAATTAGCCCAACTCTAAAACAATTTAAGCAAACTGCATGAAGAAATCATTTACAAGAGCATGCGTTTTCTTTAAACTAGACTAAATTTACCCACATTTTACATGCAATCTTATATTACAATCTACATCTTGTATCCATTTCTAATATAGAAATGTAGAATAGAGATTATTTTTAGTTCAAACATGATGGAATTGAAGAAGAACAAAGTGAAAAATATGAAACTATCACATTCGAAATAGTCAATAAAACTGTAAAATGCATATTATTTTGGACAGGAGCTAAAACTTACGAGAGTTTTCAAGTGAGGCTAAATCTCTTGTCATAGCAATTTATCTAAGATTAAATTTCATGACATGTCGTGAAATTGATCCACTCTGTTGTCACCTTTGACTTTTGAACCAGCCACTCAAATTTAATTTCACTTCCTCATAAAGCTGGAGGATCCGCATATCCTGTGACCGTGTTGGCATTTGTTTTCAATTTTGTTTGTGGCAGAGTTGCCATGGAGATTACACACTTGGTTTCATTTTAACTCCATGATACTGGCTGAATAAACAGTGGCAAGCATGTAAGGCTTTTAGTTCCATTTGGCCTAATGCTGTGGCCATGAATTATGTCGCTGGTCTCCAGTCAAGAAAATGGTGAATTTCTGTAAGCCAAATAACCAATATCACTGATTTTCAGTTAAATCCACTTATGAATCCTGGCTCCAGGGTTTGCCTCAGTTGCCCTGTGCATGTTTAAATGGTTCCCCCTGATCCCTTAAAGTGGTGCCTCATTACAGAGGTGGATGGGTATTGGTGGATTAACTGAGCAGTTTAAGTATCAGCAGGCTAACAGGTTTGCTGATATCAGTCAAAGCCGAAGCTGTGACACTGATCTGCTCAAACCTGGTTAGCAGGAAATGATTCTGAGCGGCAGGCCTTGGCAGGATGGAGACCTAGCCTTAACAGTCCTCCACTGTGGCAGCAGGATGGCCTTGAAAGTTCCATTGTGTAAAGGTCACAGTTTCGATCCCTGCTGCAGCCAAAAGCTTGAGCGAGACACCCATTTTCAGCCTGTTCACTCACTGTATGGACTGCCAAACCCACAGGCAGACACAAAATATAAAACACATCTGTTTATAGTGGGTCAAGTTATAATCAGGATTATAGGAAAGCTAAATTGAGTTTCAACTAGTGCAATGTCCATTTGGAGCAGGCCGAAGTGTGGCATCCTAACCAGAACCATTCATCTGACTGACTGAACAATAGACAGTGCAGTCTCATGGGTCCTTAGCTCACAACCACCAAACGTGAAGTTGACTGGATGAAATCGTTTTGAAATATGTGAATACATACCATACATACAAACATATATACATGATGCTAGTACAGCGGCACCTATTGGCCAAATAGCACCATATTGGTCATAGTCTTAGGCATCATATCTATAACAAACATACATAAACCCTACCTGCAGCATTTGAAGGGTCAGATTTAGAAAAAAAAAAGTGTATATAATATCCTATAAGTTCCAAATAGGAACTTATAGAATATTTTTTTCAGCATGGTCCAGAGATGTTCTGGGATGAAATTTGATGGCGATTGATTAAAATTCATAGGAGGAGTAATAGAAAAGGTAAATTTGACAAAAATAATAAAATGGTGGAAAATCTATTTAATTCTAAATTTGTCTGGACCCACAGAATGCAAAAACATTGAAAGTTACACAATTGATATTTACACTTCAAAGTTCTCTGCTAAAGAGTTTTTTTGCAGAGCCACCACTTCGCCGTAATTGCACCAGTTTCCTACACTGAACTTATCCAGCAAAAGAGCCACAAATTGTGAACATGATCAGATGAATGGTTATCGGGATACAGAGGGAAAATATAGACAGATATCATTAAGCATTATCAATTAATAAATTGCTTAACAGACAATCTGTGTGGTAAAAAGATGTCAAAGAAGAAAAGCAAAGATTGATTACGAATTGTGTATTTTGGTTCAATTCAAAAAGAAAAAAAACATAAGGTAAGTAATGTAATGCTCTGAAACATTTTGGAGGTTTAAAATCTTTTCATCCTTTTTTCCCATTTGAGCAGTCACAAACAGCTCAGTCACAGTACTTTATACCGCCACTGCAAAACCAATTTGTTACAGTACATTCTTTGTTCCTTTGCAGATTTCTGCTACTCAGACAGACAAAGGTGTTTTTCAACAACTCCAAAGTCTCCAAAACCGCATTGCGTTTTCTGTAATTAAATTGTTGAAATAAAAAGGAAGACGCTGTGGCCACTGTACCAAGCTAACGTGTCTTGGACCAGTCACCAGATCGAGACGGGAAACTTGAGGTTGGAAACAGGAAACAATCAGCGATCTCTTGTGTTAAAATCTGATCTTGCGCTCACTCATCCATCCAACCTGACCCCCTCCTTTCCCATCCTAATTACTAATGCCGCCCGAGGGCTTCTGTCACTTCAATGTAAATACATGTCGTTTTGCGGCACTTGCATGAATGACGCAGTCAGTTCCCGGACACATTGTTGGTTGGTTGTCAGCACACATGGCCTTAGTGTAGGCCAGATGTGGGCTTGCAGCTGCATCTCAGCCATGAAGGCATTCATGTAGTTAGGACTCCTGTCTTGTGTGAGTCTGTATTTGTTTAAATTTTGGCAAAAGAGCACCATGGAAAGTCACGGCGTCAACATTCGGCTTGGCTACTTTTGACCGTGAAGAAAAACTATTTCATGAGGATCTGAAATTAAAAACATTTTTTTCTTTTTTTCCTTTTTTAGAATTTCTAAGTGGATTTAAGGTCAAATATCCCACCACCAGGAACAGTCAGTTCAGCTGTGTTCATGATGTCTGTCGTTGCAACATACAGAGATACAAAACTCAATATTGCTGAATGCCATTCACCTCTGGTCTAAGCACATTATCTGTTCAATATCCAAATCATCCCTTTCTACTACATGGTATAAAAAAAACATGGATTTAAGATTTCAGATTATATATTCATGCATGTCAAATTCTATCTATTCCAGTTTTGAGCAACTCCATTGGCAATCCTTTGTCTGATTGCTGATCATTTAAAGTGTTCATCACTGTTTTTTTTTGATAATGATTGCAACTGTGATTTTTATTGGTTTTATAATGCAGAACCTAAAGTCCAATACGAATTTTCCACTGGGACAATAGAAGTCTGTCCTATCCTCCCACTATAGCAAAATACAGCAGGGAGAGACAAACATTGAATTCCAGTCTATGTAAAGATGTATTAGTGAATTATGTCAGAATATGGTATTGTTTTTTTCTGTCTTACTAAAACTTGGCTGTGTAATAAGGAATATATTAGCCTGAATGAATCCAAACCTCCTAGTCATATTGATACTCATACTTCTTGAGACACCAGCCGAGGAAGTTGAGTTGCAGCCATTTTCAGTTTAAGCTCATTGATCAGCCCTCATATCATTTGAAAGTCTTATTCTCCACATCCAACTTGGAAAACACTAGAGCAAGTCTTATGTTGCAGTGTGTAGCCCTCTTGGCCTGTACTCAGAGTTTCTATTTGTCTCATCCTTATGACAGATAAAATAACCATAGCAGGCAACTTTAATGTTCATGTAGGCATGACGATAATTGCCTTGGCCATGCATTTTTCTTCTTACTGGACTCAATTGGCTTCTTTCAGAGGGCAGATGGGCCCACCCACTGTTTTATAAGCACACCCTTGAACTTGTTTTGACATACAGCATCTAAGTTGAAGATTTAATATTCTCACCACAGAATCCTCTCTTATTGGACCATTTGGAAATTCTTCTATTGGACTATGAACCGCTGGATGAAAATATCGTCACTGAGTTCAAGGAAATCATTCAATGAAATGATCAGATTTATCATTGTGTCTTGTAACTTCAAGGTGTGACCTGAAATAGATCTTCTTGTTGAGAGCATTGCAGGATCATTGTGAACACTCGACACCATCGCCTATCTAAAAAGAAGGGCAATAAAGCAAAAGAGGGTAGATATCTGGTATATCCTTTCAAACCTGTAAATAGAAGCAAACCTTGCAAAGAAAATATATCTATCTTCAATGATAAAAAACAAAGAGAGAGAGAGAGAGAGAGAGAAAGAGAGAGAAATTCCTCTTCTACAATCAATCATCAATCTTCCAGAACAAACATCATGAATTTTGCTCATCTAAAAGCCTTGATTGGCACTTCCTTGCTGGACATGTTCAATAGGTCCCTATTATACAGCTATGTTTTACCACAGCCCCTCAGAATGGTTGTAATTAAACCTCTTTTCCCAAAAAGTACTCTCCATCTTGGTGTTTTTGCCAAACACAGACCTATAGCCAACCTTCCCTTTCTCTCAAAATGCATGTCAGCATATCTCCACACCATTAAGTCCTGAATAACCTTCAACTTTCTGCTGATGAACTCAGTCACTGTGCTTTGGCCTAAACACCTCAGGAGCACATTACTCATGTAAATGCAATTTGTTTTTGTAGCTCTTTGAGACTCAAACAGTGTCTGCGTCTGGAACAAACCTTAAAGCTGCTTTGAGTCTTCAGTTACACATGTGCCTAATAAAAGTACAAACATAATTTATGTCACTTGTAATTCATTAGCAGATATCTAGTCATGCTGTGAGAGAATTCAGTTTCGTAAAGCAGCGAAACATCAATGGAAATCTGTCAGTTACATTACCACAAAAAGGCCAAATCAACGTCACAGCAAAATGTGTTTCCAAAGCACTTCTGTGTGTAATGTAAAAAGCATCAGATGGGACTCCTGGAAGGGTTCTTAAGTCAAGAGTTTACAAATGTGCCTGTGTCATGGTTTTCAGCAGCCACGTCTTCCAGTGACCTGCCAAACTGGAAAACAGCCGGAGCAAAACAGAGCCTCTAAGTGCAGCAGTTTTTGAGACATTTGTGGAGCGGGAAACAAGAGGAGTTGAACTGCCTTTTACCCTTCACATGGGCATCTGAGGACACTGGGATTTCATGTGACAGAGCCATATCGAAATGGAGACTTTTTTATTTTTTTTGCTACACCTCACACGGGGCTGCAGCTTCTGGGGAATGTCTCCAGTGGATACATCTGACATTCCTGGTGATTATATTGGCATCCGTCCATTATAATTATATAGAGGGGGTGGGATTGTTAGAAGTGGTAGTCTGGAGAGCTTCAGTACGAAGCAATAAAAACCGACAGTGTAGTAAAATAAATGCTGGTAAGAAGGCCTGACCAGACTATATGCCCTCATGTGTTTCTTTCCATCACAATGTCTTCATGATGAGGTTGACCCATGGAGTCAAATATGTGCCGTCCCAAAAGAAGACAGCCACAATGGCCTCAAGTCTGTTTTTATTAATGTTGTTGATAACTGTGCATGCTTACGAGGTAATAAACCTCAGCAGCTGTAAAGCCCGCTGCTAACTGTCTTCAGTTTTGTCTTTGTGGGTTTTTTAAACTCATTTTAGCCAGAGGATCGCAGCAGTATTGAGGGGTTTCTGTGCTTGTGGCTGCAAACAGAGCAGTTTTCCATGGGGCCTGCTTTTGCTATTCAATATCTCGGAGACTGCACAGATATGCCTGAGAGCGCAGCGCACACATGCTTTTCCATTGGAGGCCAAGCGGAACGCAGAAGTGTTTCTGCAGATCTGTTCTTTTACTTTAACTGCTCCTTCGTAGCTGACCTGCCGCACCGCTGTTCTCTGGGAAAACAGCTCAACATGCCAGTTGTACAGTGTGTGTGTTTGCCGAATCACCTTTACTGTCCATACTGACAAAACATTTACTAGCTGAATGTGAAATGTTTTCCTCTAATAGAACCATTTTAGATCCAGAAATCTGTGAATCCAGAGGTTTGGATGAATTGGTAGTGAGAATCCTTGACATGCAAACAAAAAAATTCAGAAATTTCCCAAATCTTTATAGCATTTTATGCAGACAATCCAACAAGTACATTATGTTTTGGACCAGTGAGTTTAAACTCAGAGTTCTTCTTGAAAGACAAAGTCATGCTCACTTTGGAACGCGTTCTCCACACATGAGAAACGACTCATCCGACAACAGCAATAAACCAGCGCAGAATATGGCACGGCAGCCCACCGTGAAACATACGTATATCTTCTACACCACAGATCAGTGTCTCATCTAGCATTTCAAAAAATAATGTGTTATCTCTGTTTTTTAAATATCAGCCAAAAGGACGTGGCTAGTGAAGTCAAAACATCTTTTCCCCAGCCAAGCTTGACAACATCCCAACGGGTGATCCCTCTGCTATTTAAGAAGGTTGGAGATTTGAATATGTTGTCACAGTAAGGTCATAATATTTCCACAATACAACACCACACACACACACACACACACACACACACACACACACACACACTCACACACACACACACACACACACACACACACACACACACACACACACACTATTGCATTTACTGCTTTTGAGCAGAGATTGTCTGAAAGTGTGTGGCTTATTGTAGCTTGTCATAAAATCCACACAATTATTGCCCATGTAGCCAAAGCCTAATGTAGCTTATGCCTTTCATTCCAAATGATTAAACTATATTTGTGGCCCTCAAAGATTAATGTTGGTAGGAACCATTGCGGCTTGGAGCTGACTGGCAGAAAATCCATAAGGCTCTTTTACACATATTTCAGGGTAAATTACTGGGACCTCCTGGTACTGCTACCTGTAGTGATTTTCACTATAAATGCAACTATAGTCAAGAACTTTTCCCTTTTGTCAGAGGGCTGTAACCCTTTATGTACTTGTGACACTGTACTGGCCTTTTTACTTCTAAAGCAGGGCCGTGAGGTGGCAACTTGGTGGTAATCCGGTTAAAACAATATCCCTGCTAGATTTAATGGCCTTTACATGATAAAACATACCTCAACTTTTCAAGGACAGACTGCATGTGTGAAAATGTCTATAGGAAAATCGAATGGTTGTTGTTTTTGTTCTTTTAATGGAATTTGTCAAGCAGAACAGCAGATTTATCTTACATTTTAGATCTGATAGCCTGGGATGTTTGTTCCATGTGCTGCTCTGCTGCAGCCTTTTGCAAAACCCCACAAGTTATTTTTGGGTATGATTGCCTGACTTCATTCATGATTCATCGTGATCTATTTGATGAATCATCAAATAAAGCTGGTCATGTGCAGAGGCATTCATGCAGTTTAAAATGTTATGAACTCTAATATTGTTTGTTTTTTTAACCTATAAAAGCTATTCAGTATAATTTGTCACTAATCAGTCACTGACTGCAGAGATAACTTTTATGACATCCCGCCATCATTCCTCACTTCAGTTGTAACCCTCATCTGCCGCTGTTTAACCTGCCTTCCGTGAGGCATGCAGTTCTAAAAACAGACAATAATGGATTGTTCGACAGTTCAATTCTTTGCCCCAGTCCTGCTTTACCAGATGTAATCTGCACACATTCAGTGTGTTTGTGAGCGCTGTTATCCGGCCTGCTATTCATAAGCAGCACCACACTGACAGCGAGGCTGCTGCAGCATACTCTGGTAGGAGCTGATAACAATTCACAGCGTAAGGTAAAGGATGTAAACATGGATGAGCTGATAAAACAGTCTAGGTCTAGGTTTGTCAGTGTCCTGCATAAAAATTAGGGCCTAAGTACAGCTTTTCTCATTGATATGTTTGGCTCACAGTCTGTCTGGGTTTCTCTGACTCACAAGTTTGACGTCATCAGTCAGTCTTCCAGTATTGCTGTACAATCATCTCATACACAGGTGGTGTAAATGTTTCTAAGTGAATGCTGGGGTCTGGTAAATCCATGTTGCTTAGGCACAATATGCACCTCAGGCTATTTTCTATAATGACTAAAGGTAAAGAAGGATGGAAATTGAATGTCCTGAGCCACCTGGCTGAAAGAGATAAGAGCTGCTGGCCTGTAATCTACCTTCCCAGCACTGACAGTCATACACGCTAATGTTGAGACTATTAAAGCTCTGATTGTCCAAGAAAGCATTTGTTTTCTTCAGCAATGGTGAAAACAACCTACCGGTACATCAATATATAAGTGATGTGTGTGGAGAGTATACTGATGACGTGACATGTGGTGGTCCAAACCTTTTTTTTTTTTTAACTTTACTGCAGTTTCACTACCTATTATTTGGTTTATTTTGGCATCTGTGAGCAAAACTAATTTGACTTTTGACCTTTGTAAAGCATTGGTGTATAATGAACTGAATTAAACTGGTCTCATAAACAGAAATGCTGAATATGGCCCCGCATATAGCTGATGTTTTGACCTTCCTTATTGCAAGTTTGCACTCATTTCTCACCAACAAACGTCTGCAAGATGGCTAAAAAACCCCAAAACATTTCCGTTTCTAAAAAGCTCTGGACATTCCTGGCATCCTTATTGGTGTTACATTAAGGCGCTTGTTGAATCTACTTGAGTTACAACAATCTTTCCAAGATATGCAAACACTAAAGGTTCATAATAGTTCATTTTGTGCAATTTAGGGAAGGAATCTGTGTGAAAGCTGCGAGGTGGCTTCCAGTTTTCTCTCACACGACATTGTGCAGCTGCTCTACTACCACAGTGGATTTGCTTTTGATTCAATGGGGGAAATAGGATTTGTGCTGCGTTTCTGTTCTCCTTGTGTGACCTCTTCCTTGTGTGTGTGTGTGTGTGTGTGTGTGTGTGTGTCTGGATTCCAAATTCTGGTTCACCTGCACACCTGTTTGGGCATCAGCTCATCTTTTTCTCTGGTGCATCTGTCTGCAATCTACTCACAGAAGTATCGACTCAAGCTTTTTGCTCAAGTAAACAAGTACTTTTTACCCAAAGTAGAAAGGTAAAGGTAATTATATCTACATATGGAAAAGGATAATTTCTATAAGATCAAAAACCCACGCTATTTAAAATGTGTCATTCTTTTTTTTGTCACACCATTTGATAAATTGTGTCCAAAAAACACAAACCACACAAATGATTTTTGTAAAAAGGAATGATACAAATGGACTTTTAAATTACAAGAAACCTACCTGAACAAAAACTGTACATTTTGAAACACCTGATGAATGCTTTTTTTTTTCTAACTGTGTTTAAATGAACTTTTTACTTTCTCATCTTCCCAAACATTATTTGACCCAGAAATTGCAGTTTATTTATTATATTGTCCCTAATACAATAAAAAATATTTTAGCAGGTAATAGTGAGAGAGTAAGCTAAAGTCATTGAAGGATGAGAAGAAGTATTTTTTAAGCAAAAACAACCTTTAACTCCTCATTCCACTTTTGAAAAGAGGAAAATTATGTTTTATGCAGGTTCTTGTCCTTTTAATGGTATTTTGCAGTAAAATACTTTGTTTTGGATTGATTATAATTTTAACAGTTGTCGTTCGACAGTTGTCAGGAAAAACAAGCTGGAATGAAACAGAGGTAATCACTATATATTCTTTTTAAATTTTAAATTGTGTAAAAAAGTGCAGAGTAGACAATAAAGTATAGGTACCCACATTTGCTACCTAACAAACCAAAATTTGTTCTAATTATTTAATGCTTCTGATGATCTTCAGTGTGCAGACCAGCTCGCTGCTTGATGTTAGGTGTTCAGGATGGTCCATCAGGATGACCTTTGCCCTCTGAGTAGCTCTGACTAAGATCCTTCAAGTCAGGGCCAACAGTCTTTCGACAAAGTTTCATGACAATACCCAGCCTAATTTATCAGACCAGCCAATGGTGCCAAACCAACAGATCATAGCAGATAGTAAATGAGGAGTTTATCCACGAAGGGAAAAAGTGGCAGCTCAGGCGGCATTTAAAGGCTCCTATCAGACACATCCTCTCTGCAACAGTTTGACCATCAGGGCCGGTTATCGGGATGCAGAGTGCCAGCCAGAGAATAACTCACACGTTGGCACTGCTCATTAACCTGTCACTAGGATCTCAACGTGTTGTTAGTAATGATAGGGACAGGACATGAGGTCTGTCTTCACACACACACACACACACACACACATATACGACACTCTCAAGAGGCCTGTAATTCACTCAACCGTTTATTTGGTGGTATGTGATTTTCGGAGTTCGCAGTAGATCTGGCAGCACATGGCCTGATGTGTTGCTTGACCTGCTGAACTGAACCAATAATCACGAAAGCGCCGGTTCATTCATCACCATATGAACACAAATGAGGCCTGAACTGCGGCACATTTCTCAAATGCCTGCTGCCACGCGAATATAATGGAATCGAGATA
Source organism: Eupleurogrammus muticus (assembly GCA_036785175.1). Classification (NCBI taxonomy): domain Eukaryota; kingdom Metazoa; phylum Chordata; class Actinopteri; order Scombriformes; family Trichiuridae; genus Eupleurogrammus; species Eupleurogrammus muticus. Next base: position 30,100,286 of record JAYKQN010000001.1, read on the forward strand.
AGAGCTGCAACTATTTAGATAGTCGATCTATGGTATGGTATCTATTATTATGATATAGACCCATGTATCATGATATACCATAATATAGAGTGGAGCAAAAAAAAATATTATATTTTGACAATCAATTAATCTATCAGTTATTAAAAGAATCAACTGATTAGTTGTTTGGTTCCTAAAATAGTCAAATTGTGAATCACTGTTCCCCTTGACCTTTCTTAACCTATTTTTTTTTGTCCACAACAATGGTCCACAACCAAAAGATCGTCAGTTTACTATTATAGAAGATTAAAGATGGATTTTATCGGATTTGAGAAGCTCTAAGCAGAGAATTTGGGCATTTTCTTCTTAAAAGTGACTCAAATCAATTAATCAATTAATTGACTAATAATTGCAGCTCTATGTCAGATGGATTCCATTCATGTTTCTCGAAGTATCTGAAAACCTTTTAATCCACAAACTTCCTTGTGGACGTTTGTTTTCCTTGGGAGCTTTTTTCCACTGAAGAAGCAGCTGAAACTATTTGCATAGTTGAATATCAGTTGAGGTAGTGATGGGTCTCCGGAGGACGGCGGTGGGCTGTCAGTGGGCCCACCACGACGGACAGCCATGAAATCTGGTACAGACATCCAGGGTCCCCGAGGGGACGGATCCTATCGACTGTGGCGATCCGCTGACCTTTCCTCTACTGACCTGAACCAAGATTGACCCGGTGGTTCAGAGTGAATTCACTCACCGCGGGCGGAGAGACACGTTGGACAGACATTGACTTTGGACTTGTATGGACATTTGTTTGGCCCCGAAGGATGAATCCTACTGACTTCTCCAGTCCTGAATATTTCGACTATTGGAAGGATTGTTTCGGAATCTGGCGAAGACATCCATGTTCCCCGCAGGATGATTGTGATGGTTTATGACTAATGGCATTCCCATCAGCCTCGGTTGTGCTCTGCATATGTTAACATGCTAACATGGTAAACTAAGACTAGAACATGTGCTGTGTTTCAAATCACACACACTGTACTGACTACTACATGCTGCTACAGTATATACTGCATACTAAATTGCCAATAATCAGTGGACTGTACACAATGTATAAAGCCATGTATCCCAGAATGCAACTGGTGTCAACTAGATGCATTCCAAGAGGAGGAGAAGACCCTTTTCCTTACATTATGAAGACAAGATGGCAACTACAATGCAATGATTACTCAATTATTTGATTAGATTCAAATTATTACAATAATTGATTAATACATTTGAATAATTATGAAGCTGAAAAGGTCCACATTCTCTGGTCCTAGTTTCTCATTCACATTCACACTTTTTTTTTTTTTAAATGAATGTACTGTAATTTAGATGAACTGACCCTTTAAATTCATTTTCTAAATGTTGTCTTTACTTTCATTTCAAGAGCATTTATGAATTTTTCACAACATATAATTGGCAATTAGATGGAAACATTTTTGTTTTGTTTTTGGCCACTAGATTTGTAGTGATCTTTAATTTCAGTATGTATTCATTTAGATATTGTTTATCTATTTTCTATATCCAGTCCATAACAGCTCCCTTTTAAAAATCCAATTTAGAGACGTCATTAGATATAGGGAGCGCTGTTACTTGAACAGTGCCAGATCTGGGACCAGCGCCATGTGTTGTCATGGAGACGGTGTGACTCAGAAAAGCTGGTTTGATGAGTTGCGTTCAGGTTGTTCATTTCTCATTTCTAAGAGAGGCACAGTGTCTCCACACCAGTGTTAGGCTGACGTTGTTTTGTCTCTAACATTGAGATTCTTTGCAGTAATTGGTTGCACATTTTTCACAAAGCCCTATTTGGAGCAAATATATATTTGAGGACCACAGACACTGTACAATTCTAGTTTTGGGAAGAGAATGTGCACACCTAAAGGTCTTTAAATGTAATATTTAACACCACAGATAGGCAGGGTGACCTGTGAAAAAGAAAAAGGGGAGAAAAGTTCATTAAAGGACTTTTAAAATCTTTGAAATACAAGAAAATACCACAGACTCCAGGCTTTTCTTGGCGGTTGCAAAGATAAAAATTCCTTCCAGTAGCTTTATGGCAAAAACAGCTTTGTGCAAATGTGCTTTCAGTTCTCCATTACGCCGAAGATCTCGCAAATGTAAAAAAGTCGCTTTTCCCCGCAGTGTCCCTGCCAAAAAGCCTGCATCACTTGTTCCTACGCAGGTCGGATGACAAGGGCGGCCAGGTGAGATACTGAATGACAGCGTGATGGAGGAATCCGGGCCTGCGGTGGGATGTTTCCACCACCTCATCTCTGCCAGAAAGAAACTAATCAACATATCTTCCCTATATGGAAAACATTAGAAAGCCCTAATGGTGAATGTTGGTTGACTCAGAGCCATCATAATGTGCAATTAATTAAAGAAATACTCTCTTCTCCGGGTCTCGACTTGACACGCATTCCTGCAGGGTTTGCGGCCGTGTGGCAAGAGTTCATGCAATGCTGGTATTCCGTTTCACCCGAGTTCACGAAAAGTTTACATTGAGTAACTCGAATTAATGCACAAATGTATTTTCGAGGATCCCAGGGGCTGCTACTGTAACAACAAACGCTCCGATTTTTTAAGGGTGAAGCCAGTTTCAGCAGCAAAATTAGGAGGGAAACAATGATGTGGAGGATATATCAGCACTGAAGATGATGTGCATGGGCTATGAGGCAACGGCTGAAATCTCACAAACTTCTGAGTAGAAGTCGTCAGCTGTCATATAATTCTATGGGTTATAAAAAAAATACATTTAAATTAGAGAAGAGTACAAAGTTGAATGTTTTAGCATCCATGAATACACTCAAATCTGAAAAAATAACACTGATGATGTCATGAATCTGGCTACATCAATTTTAAGTGTTGGTTTTACAACAGCAGTATTATTGTTATTAGTGGTATGATTATTATTATGGTTATTATTTCCACTTGAATGCTGCCGAACAAGCCGTAAACATAACTTAAAACATATTAAGACCATGTAAAATGTGTCAAAATTATTAACAGTTGCCATTAGTATTTATTCGTTCTATATCCTATATGTAAGTTCAACATGTCTGTTAAAAAGTTAGAATGTGTAGGGCAAAAAAAATATCAACTCATAAAACATCTCTAAAAGAAATGATGAGTTAAACACAAAAAGAGGCTTTTTCTACAATTAATGTAATTATGACAGCTCCACTTTCACATATTAAAGTGTCCGTGCTGGACTGTTTCTGCCCTAATTCTGCCCTGTGTCGTTTGTCATGTCTGCACAGAGGAACTAAGTACACAGCATTCTTAGCACGCACCAAAACCAAATGTCAACGTTTCATTCCACAGGAAAAATGATTTCAAAAGTAACATTTCGTCTCTCTAAAAAAAAAAAAAAATAGTCCCTTAAAGAAGACCTTTATATCCACTTTTGTGTTTGAATTTCTTTCTTTTTTTTCTTTCTGGTCAGCCACGAAAATCCCCAGGCCCAGGAATTTTTCATTTTTTTTTTTCTAAAGTAGGTCCTGGGTTTCATTTCTCTTTTCCAGAGAGCACCCGGGTCTGTTGTTTAGTGGGTAGAAAGTTGAAAAGTGGGCAGAGCCTTGGCAAGTGGATCACTTTCGGTTGAAGAGCAAAAAAACAGGAACCCAATTCAGTGCTGTCACACCATCCCCATTCACTGGAGCATGAGAGAAAGCCCTGATCCACAGGAAGTGAACTGGACTCAGCTGGGCCGGGGCATTGACATTCTGATGGGATGCAGTCATCGTGTCATCCTGAACGCTGTCTCAGCCGTGTCATCCCACCGTTCAACAATGTTGGCATACATGTCGGGAGGAAAAGTGGGGGCGGGAGGGGGCCCTCAGGACCTGCGCGTAAAAGAGAAACCTCTCGTAAACCGACGCCAAAAAGCTATGACCTTTCAGAGGATACTCCAGAGATGATAAGTAGAGTAAAAATAATTCCTCGGAGACGGCTTGATGATTTGTAGACAGGAAAATCCAGCGTGATGAGTTTTGCACACTTCCTGCCGCGAGCCAAGATACAAGGCAGCAGAGGCCTTTACTCTGACGCCTCAGACGCCGTCTATCAGCTCCAGACAGGAGACGAATGGTGTTTCCAAATCTGACAGCTACTCAGACTTCCTGCATGTATCAGCAAAAAATGGCTGGGAGGAATATTTGCTTAAAATGCACATAATAATCAGGTTGTGTCCAATAAACACAAGATGGGATGACCAGAGTTCTTATAATATCTGTACACACTATCAAAGTAACCCTATTTTGTCATTTTTGCAGTTCAACATTTATATTCTTCTATTATATGTAGCATGCTTTAATGGGCAAAAGCAAAGCTCATTACCTGTATAGTGACCTGTAGAGGCAATACACTCTGCCTTCTCTCACACTTAATCAGAAAACCGTGTTCCCCACATCCCTTTTCTATTGAAATGCCCAATCCGTCCTGATTGGCCTATGGTATGTACAAATGTCTTGTTGGGGTTGGTTAAAGAGAAGTCAAGAACACGCAATCCGGAAAGAGGGGGGGTGCAGATGGATCCAGGGGAAGTTAATATTAACTTCAACTTCCTAATGTGACATCACAACAGGAGCTATTTCTAAATTTCTTGTGTTCAGCAACACTACAGAGGAGGCCCACACGGCAACGGAAAGAGTGGGTGGTCTTATTTGACAGTTTTTTGTGTCAGAGGGAACACCAGAGACCTAAACATTTACACCCAAGCACTGTAAAAAGTGTTTTTTTTTATCATAACAGGGCCCCTTTAATGTCGGAAATGCCACGGTGGTTTACCCATGTGGTTGTCTTTGTGTGAGCACTGCCATAAATCCGAGCTTTTGCTGTTCATCATACAGCAGAGCAGGCACAAACAAAAACCAACAGATCACATTACTCATACTCCATATTTTGACGATGAGTGGTGGTTTGTTTAGTACAGGATTTCCTCTGCTAATATATATTTTCTAAAGGCCTTTATTTAATTTGTATAGTTTGTTTGCATATGTGTTATGTGTATATATAGTATATACATATATGTAAAACACGTGTGTCATATGTGTTTGTATAGATGAAAAATGTATACTATGGTTTAATATTTTAAGACAAATATTTAATCAATTTTCCAAAAAAAAAAACCAAAGACAGAGAAACTTAGCAGTGGGACATTTTTGGCATCAGTTGGGTGTATAACTTTATATGTTGCAAAAAAGGGCCGAGTGTATTTCCATATATCATATTGCATGTCTAATAACTGAAACTGTGAGTAAAAATGCAATACAGCCTGATATGCTTCGGATTTATGTCCTGTCAGACGACTCCACATTTCCCACAAAATTTCAGCGCAAAAGGTCATGTCAGGTCAAGTCAAGTGGAAATTAGAAATACAAACAGCCAAATTAACACATGATTGTCCTAAAAGATGCATAGATGCAACTGTTTTGATGGAAATGTTCCACCATGGGTGAAAAATGTCTACAGAAGCTTTGTGGCTTAATTCCTGTTGTAACCATATGATTACATAAACAGGCAATGCACATCACTTGAGGGGTTCAATAAGCAGATTTAGCAAAATCCATAACCCGAGTTCGCATTTGGTGTCAACCGTGACGGTATTCTTGGTGTGTGCGATGTGCGAGGTGTAGCCACCTTGTTTCATGGCACTCCGGGATCCTTCCGGTTGCCTGAACTCTGACAGAGCCTCGCTGGGGGGGGGAACACGGAGCAGGACATCCTGCCATTCAGGGCTGCTGTCACAGTTGGGAAGGTGGTACAGCTGCAAAGAGCTTCCTGAGCCGCCGGGGTCACATCTGGGGAACGGGAAGAAGTCTGTTTTCTGACCCCGCCCCCCCTCCTCCTCCCGCTCCACCCAGGACCGGCTCCGTCTTTGTGTGACGTCACGTTTGAGCGAGAGAAAAGCGAAGATAAGTGGGTCTCGTCGAAGGAATGTGGAACACATCATCTGTTCCTCACTTGAAACGCTGCCAGACTAAAAGCAGAAAGACAATTTGACTCAGAAAATATAATCAGCAAAGAGTAAATAATTAACACCGGTGCTGAATTTGTGTATTATTGTTAGAGGTTGAAATACAATACAACCACGCTATAGCTTTGGTCCCATTGTCTGAAATTATGAGAAACCCTACATTTATTAAGCCTAAGATAATTACTCGCGTGCAATGTAAACTTAGTGATGTTTCCTGTCCTGGCAAACAGGAAGAGATATGTTTTACATTTCTGAGAACACAGACAATGGTTTGTTTGGAACTAAATCCGATGTAGGTGGTCAGCATGAGCACCATTAACCAGCATGGCTGGAAGAGCACCACCTACAGAAACGTAAGGCTTGGTCAGGAAATCATGCTACAATTAACTCTCATTCAAATAGTGTCAACTTCTCTTTAGAAAAACTGAGTCAAACACTGTTTTCAATGAGTCATTTTAGTCCAAGTCTCTCAATTCATTTCCTCTAATAAGTGTTTTGGTGGTTATATTGGAAATGAATGCTCCGTCAATCCGATACCTGCCATATGCAATTTAACAAAATAAGTTAAGTGTTCCCTGTAAGTTACTGTACTGTACCAGCCCCATTTGAGCGGTTTATCAGAAGGAGCTAATGTAAGTCGTAAGTGTGCAAAGTTTCCAGTAATTATAAAATAGCGTTAGCTTGTATCTAAGGTAGCAGGATGTGTTTTCAAAGTGTGGAAGGCTGCATATCAAATTTCTTAGCTGTGAACAGGCTGTAGATATAATTAACATATGCAAAAGTAAAAATTTTCCTGCATTGAATTGGCTAAGCCAGAAATGGTTGTCAACAACTAATTGAAGAATTCGGATGAATTTCTGCCAGTTCGAGTGAGGTTTCCTTTTAATTAGATGCAAATGTTAAAATGTTGACCAAAATAGGGTGAACAGAAGGAATTTGAAGCAGCAGAACCACAGCAGAAATGAGGCTGAGCTGTGGGACAATCCCACAAAATTCAAGTTACTGTGTAAATTAAAGCAGGTACAAACCCAAACCATGACTGAACTGAAAGCAGGACTCAGATACCGAGGAACTGATCACTCACAACAGACAGATGACAGATGTTCAGTTTACCGCCATGTTTCACAAGGAAAAGCAAAAAAAAACAAAAGCAAAAACAAAAAGTTACTTCAATGTCTTCCTTGTTTTGTTTTTGCTTAAAAAATGACTAAAACTATGATTCAATTATCAAAAATATTTCTGATTTTCTGATCTAATCGACCTGAATAAATTGTCTAACTGCAGTCTTAGAAAGATCTCTGTTTCATTTTGATAACTTTTTTCAAGGTCTTAAGAAAAAGTGCAAAAATCTACAAAGCATGAATCAAACATCAGAAGAAGGCCTGAAAACAATTTTGCATCCAAAATGTGTTTTTTCCCCTCCTGTAGTCTATTCTATCATCTCATGACCCTTTCATTTAACTCAGTGACCCCTTGTGCGTCACAGGACAAAACATTACATGAACTGCAAAAACTGCCATAAAACTAGAACTGTAGTTCATCGAGTAACTATGAAAATATTTAACGCAAGCTTCTTAGATAAATGTGGTGTTTAGGAAGACATGACAACGCCAAACCTTAAGTTGGGCTGCGTCACATCGCAACATGTTGCCAGAATCACAACGAGAACCGCGTGTTCGTGAAGATCATTAAAAACGAATGAATAGGGAGGATAAGTGGATATCAGCAGATACTGTATCTCACTGCCACAGCTGCTGTGTGCTAACCTCAGGTATTTATGTCCCTTCATGAGTGAAGGTTGCACTCCCTTTCACAAAGTGGAGAAGAGAGACGTGAGATCCTGAGATCCTTAGATTGGGGCGCCGCGGTCTGCCCGGTTGTCATGGCGATAATGAGGCCCTGAAGTGATTTGCTCTTATGAGTTCAGGCCTCACTCTGTTTGATGAGATGAGCAACAGCGACGTTGTCCTTTACTTCTAAGAGCGAGATGCTAAGTGGGTTTAAAAGGACACACACACACACCAACACACACAGGGATAATGGGATCTGCTTGTATTGCTCAGAAAACAAGGACAGGAGAGAATTTATAAAACCAACAAGAGAAATGATGGAGCAGTGACACCAGCATTTCAAACAGTATCATTTTAGTTGTGTTGTATCATCACATGCATATAACCTTCTCTTTGCTGGAATATGAGCCGCTATACAAAGGAGGCCTCTCTTAAATAAACTGTGAATTTATATTCCTCCATTAAACTTGACTGATTAGCATATAATTGTCGGCTCACAGGCTGCAGAAGTTCAACAACTCGCCTTGTGACCAGTCAATTTGTCACAAATCTATTAGCACTACCTTGGTGGATGAACTTCGCTAATCACTTGAACAGGTTATCACACTCTTCTAACTTTCTAAATCCTATATTGAGGTAGGAGAAATATAACTTGTATGATCCCCAGGGATGATTATGTATCATAATATCTTAAACAAAATATAATATACAGATAAATCTGGACCACTATCAATCAGTAAGCAGTTTCCTGACATCCCAGATCAAAGTGACATAGCTTAGTGGGTCGACCTATAATGCAAATCTGTAGTGAAAATAGTGTACTAATTACGAGATAATACGATTAATACTGAAATATTAATATTTCCAATACCAGATATTTATGCTCTTATTCTTGATTGAAAAATTGATATTGATAGAAATTTGGGATAAATGTGCAATTCATCCAAGATGTGAACTATGTTGAAGCCAGGGGTCATATCCATGGATCATGTGTAAAATTGTGTTGTGCATGAGGGTAATGGATCAGTATTTTACTGTCACTTTATATCTGACATAGAAAACAGGACTGTCTTGTTTTGACTTAGATTTGATGTGTATGTGGCAGTTGGGAGTGATATGTGCTTACATATGTGCTGACATGGCTTGTGGGTATTTGAGTAGGCATGTGCCCCCCCTCCCTAAAATCAGTAACCACAGCGTAGTAGTTAGTTCGTTAAAAAGGAAAAGTAAACATACATGTCACTCAATGACACTCAATTGGTAGGAACTACTTATTCTTCCGCCTGTCATAGTCCTGTGTAAATGTGTGAGTGTTGAAACCAGACCAGTTGTAATGATGGCTAAAGTAATTATGTATGGAGCTATTACAGCTCCTTAAAGAGCAACGACACAGTATGTGATGGGGGAAGGCAATTATAGTTTTCTTGTATTATAGTCTTTTTTTGTATACTTGACACTTATTCGTAGTGATTCATAATTACCTATGCCAAAGAGGAGAAGTTTGTGCTGAATTTCTGGCAAACTTTCAGAAAATATCTGGAATGGTACCTTGAACAAATGATGACATTTTTGTAATGATCCAGAAGAAATTCTTCACTTTAAACTTTTTGTTTGGTAACATTGTGGTAAATGGACCTTCAATTATTATTTTTATTGATGCATATAAATTTTAAATAAATTAAATTAAAAGAAATAAATGATTTGTTGAAATATCCCATAACAGCAATTTGACCCATAAAAACTCTTGCCACTGCGCTTTTGTTGGCAGGGAAGACCACAGTGGTGTGACACACACACACTCACACACACACATACACATAGACCTGGGGCTGTGCAATGCTGGTTGAGTTTGATATCCTGGGGCAGAGGCATATAGCTGAGAGGCTGTTATTATTCCAGCTTCCTGTTTGGCGCTGTGCATACCTGCTGGCAATGCTGTCACATCTGGGCTTGAAAACAAAAGCAACAATGCGGTAGCTAGGCTTGGATTCACTCTGAAGTTGAGTCTATTAAGGTCCGATGTCTTCCTGCCATGTCGCAAGTGGTGGAACAACACTTACATATCAACTGTCATCGGGGTTGACGGCACTGTGCTAATTTACACACTTGCTTGTCTAGCATTGCAAACATTCCAGATGTTACTTTTTTACCCTCCCGCTGATTGTCCCTGAAACTCTTCTGCTTTTGCAGGGGGTAAGGGGGGGTTGGGGGTTCAAAGCTGACCTGATTTTATTTTGGCTCCATAATACAACACCTGCAGACTGAAAGAGATCATTTATCTCTACGTCTGGCACTGTCTCGATATCCGTGTGTGCCGCCATTGTGTTTCCGTGTGTGCCATCGTCCCCGATGGGTACGAACCAGATACATCTGGCCCGATCCTTAATGAGAGCCACAGAAAATCAAACAAAGCCCCGAGTCACTTGCCAGGAATCCAGATGGTACAAGTCTATACATCACATCATAATGCTCTTTCATTGTACAGAGCCTTGTTGTGTGGCTCTTTTGTGGAGGGGCCATCACAAAAGTACATTCACCGAGCCCAAAACCTCTGACTCTCACGCAGACACCACTGCCTGTGTCCCATCTTAAAACCGGAGGACATAACAGTGTCATTGTCCCTTGGCTCTGAGCATGGAGGGACACTGGCTGTTGAAAAGGCATTTCATTAACTTTGCACCCTCCTCATTTTGCAGTACAAATAGTTCTGTAATGACATGTCCGACCCAGAGGCAGCGCGTTTGCACAAAGAACAAAAGGCTCATAACTGATAAGGAGGAAGGAGTGGTGGAGAGGCCTCCTCTTAGGATTCTGGCGCGTATGATGACACGCACTGCTAATTCAGGCATTTCCTTTCATGTTCTTAAAAATGACAAGAATGCATTTGTTCATTCACTGTGAGGAAAAAAAAGGAATCATAGTGGCATGAGAACCCAATTCGAGCTATTTTCAGACAGTTATCTGGGCCACAGTGCCCACAGTCCATGGGCGAGAGGGCCGACCGTGTTTCTGACAATCTGATGGTTGGAGTAGGCTCCAAACAAATTCATTTAAATGTGTTGTTTGGTCTTGGTTTCAGTTAAAATCATCTTGCCTTAGCTTGCCTTTTTTTCCATTTTGATTGCTCAAATCCGGTAACTCCTAGTCAACATTTCGATAAGGGCCCATATATGGGCAAACACAGGTGTAGCCATATAGGTGTTTACTTTTACAGAATAATCTAAAAAGTCTATACAACCCTGTTAAACTGCCAGGTTTTTTTATGATGTAAAAATTAGACCAAGATTTTTTATCTGGTAAATGGAACTATTTATGATGCCCTAAAGAAAAATAGCACCAAGCTTCAGCAGCACTGCCTTTTTTCACTGTGGGTATGGTGTTCTTTTGGTGATGAGCAGTGTTGTTTTTATGCTAAATATACCTATTTGGAATGATGTCCAAAAAGTTTAGCCTTGGTTTCATCAGACCAGATGATATTTGCAATACAAAGCCGGGCTTCAACACTTTTGTTTGCATTAGAAGAACTTGCCACCTGGCCAGTTGTTGCATGAACTGCTTGACTTGATTGTCAGTGTCGAAAATTGTTGGACACAACTAATTTGAAAAGTTGAAGCATATTGACACCTTTATCATAAGCTCAACCTAATGGTTTATGTAAAAGGAGAAATCAACCTTGTCCTTATTAGGGATACTGGGGCCCCTTCATGGAACCAGGGTGGGGAGGGGAGCTTGTAGACATTTATCTGGGTATCACACCCTTATAGATGCATCCTGGTTGGGTTCAGCTCAAAGACATAAAGTTCTAAGTCATAACAAAGACAAAATGGGGGGGAGAGTTATTGCTTTATCAATGACCAATCACACTTCATACAATACACATCAACATTCTGTCTAAGATGAACAGCAACAGTAATTCTGTTTGAAGTGTTGCGTGAATCTGCATGGCTATAAAAAAACACTCAGCAATTGCTCATTAGCCTTTATTAATGCTGTCTGAAATCATACACAGCAGGAAGAATCCGTTGAGATTGGCTAGCTGGAAGTTGTATGCCAAGGATGACTTCTTTCAAAAGGAGAGGCCAACTTCGGGAACTTTTCATTTGAGGTCAAGATATTGAATTTCTAATTCCTGGTCATTTATCTTGAGCACTGTAAATGTCTGTGCAGGAAAACAGTTCCAACAAAACAAAAGCTGGAAATTACTACTCGAAGCTCTTCTCTGTTTTTCAAGAAGACTGCCTGATGTCTTTACTCCACTGATAATGGAGTTTCCATTGGAAATTGAAATGGCTCCAGATATTGTTGTCATCCTCTGGCCCCCAGAAATAAGGAGATCTTCTTTCCAAACACGTGCCATATAATGTCACAGTGACCATCAGGGGTGTAAAATAGTGCAGGCAGAGCAGCTGCAACTGGGACCCTTGGGATAAGGGGGCTTTCAAAATATGAAACCTTAAACACTGTCATTTGCAGAGAACGGGCCCTGTTAAGTAATTCAGGTAGTCACATCTGAGATACACCTGATTTCAAAGAAAAAGAAGTAAAAGGTTAAGCTGCAAATAGTGCTATTGAAAACACTAACCCATCGATGTCATGGTTTATTATTTCTTTTGTGATGTAAGTTGTTGACCATTGTCAAGTGTCCATTTGATCAGGTTGATCAGAGTCAGGTTGCTGGATAGTAATTGGTAGCTCACCACACTAATTTATGCATTGCATACATTGTTGATCTCATTATGAATAAGATGATTTTCACTCAACTGTCAATGAGTGACATTTTGGTGTATAGGGCGGACACACATACCCGGAAGACTATATTCATGTATGTTATGAATGCAGCGTGGATTTTTATAAGGATATATAGAAGAAATAAAGCTAGTAAAAATCCTCATTTGATCAGGTGGGAGATTAGCCCAGTTTTCAGTGCAACATTATATTAACTCATTCAACTATATGTGCCATATGTGTATGCTTCACATCTAGTAAATAGCATGCGCTTGCACTCATCATAGCTACCTTACACTGCACTTCTGAGTCTGACTTGACGTAGCCGTTTGACATATATGGTTAAAAATCACACAATATAACATCAGAAACTCATGGCTGCCACTCATGATGCCCTCAGGAACTGAATCATATCATGTAAGCAGAGCATTTGAAACATATATATAACATCTGTCAGATGGATTTTATCATTTGGAGGGGGATCTATGGGGATTCAGGCTTGTGGAACTGGCCTCATGTAACCATTCAAAGCTCTTCATTTTTGGCAACACATATAGTCACTGTGACAATAGCAAAGACCAGCTTAAGTCGCAGAATTCTGCGGACAGCAATATTTTAAAAGAGAAGCTGCTGGGTATGTTTACAGCAAAGCCAAGCAAACACATTATTTTGATAAAGAAGCCAGTCAATAATAATTGAAGCTGATTTCATGCTGGGAAACATGTGAGCAGTTTCTACACAGCAGCAGGACACAGTAAACAGAGTTGCTGGTGGGTTGGAGGTGTGCGGCTCTTCAGCTGGAGAAACAGCTCAGTGTGGCTCCTCCTTCTTCTTCCATTACCCCCCACAGCTCTGGCACAGCATGAGGCGAGTGAACAGGTATCGGTGAGATAAAACTACAAACAGTAAACAGTGTACGCTACATCATTTTTTTGTGAATTTCTGCTGTATGAGGTTAGGCAACATGAATCCCATGCAGGAATAGCAGACTAACCACTAACAATAAAATCTTCAAATCTGCTGGACCCAGCTTCTCTTCTCTAATTACTTTCTGGTTTTCTTTAGTCTTCTATAATAGTGAACTGATGATCTTTGGGTTGTGCACTGTTGGTCTAAACAAAAAATGGCATTAACATGCATCTCCAATGTATCTGTGATCGGATCTCATACCCATACCCACTCTCTATACCCACTGTTTGCAAATCAACACGTAACAGGTTTGACCTTGCTTGATCTTTATTTGCATCTTCAAGAAAGTTCCTGTGTTGATGCTCCTCTCTTAAGACAGAAGTGGCTGAACACACACACATGCACACACCTGCAGGCTCTGGCTCCAACACAACCAAACCGAAATTACAAAAAGCAACTATGATGCACTGGGTTATAAATGGACCTTTCGGAATGGTGACCAAGGAAAGTCTAAATAGCAGAGATAGAAATGTAACACTACATTATTATGGCAATCAGTATTATAGGACTTATAGGTTATAGAAAGACACTGACATCAGAGGCAGGAAAATTGTGGTCATGCAAGAATAATGTAAATGTAATTTTCTAGAGGTATATTGCATGCATTCAGAAGATATATATGAGTGATTCGCACGATACGTGAAGTTTGACGGCTGATAGATGGTTAATAAATGTTGCCATCCGATAATGGGTTAATTAGCGCAGCAGCTGTTAGCAATCTGCAGGTCACCTCTCCTAAGTGCCGGAATGTGTATAAGCAGGTGTCTGTCAGGAAGTGCGTAGGGAATTGCGGTGGATGGCTTGGTTTTATACGTGTGCGTTTGCATGGAAAACCTTGCAAAACGACACTTTGTTGTGGAAAAAAAAACGGATGGGGAAGTTCGTCACTGGTATTAAATTGTGGTCACAAGTGGCCCAGACCACCTCCGACTGTGGTTGGAGTGATGGGATCTCAATATGTCCTGAGGGTGTGCGCCTCTGGTGTTAAAGCTGTCCACTTGTGGTCAGATCACTCAGGATGGATGTTAATACCAGGTGTGCACAGAGGCTTCATTCTCAGCAGATTTTATTAACTAAGATGGCGCGATACAATCGAATATCTCTAACAGTGTGTCCCCTGAAAGGGCGTTGATCCTTGGCACAGCAAGTTCATCAAAGCCAAACAAGATTTGCCACAGATTTATGTTCCTTTGGTTAATTCCTCTGAAATGAGGGTTTTTTATTGTGGAATGTCCCTGTAAAAATGTTTTACATGCCTCCCGTGTCATTCAAACTTTTACTATAGTATTTTATCTTCTCACAGACAGCAGAGAGACACTGAGGGAGACAGGGGATCTCAGACTGAGTGGAAATATGTGACCACTGATGATTTATTCGTTACTTCAGAGCTTTCTTATGTGGGTGTGACCACAAATGTTTATAGCAACCACATTTCAAATAATTCAAAAAACCCTGTTTTGCTTATATACAATTAGGTTGATTCCCTAGAGAACATTTCATCTCATAAAACTGTATCTGATATGATTAAGGCCTCAAACTCCATGTAAATATTGAGTGAAAAAAACTCCCAGGCATTAAATGCTGGTGTGTGTGTGTTTTCTTGGTGTCTTAATTTGATCATAGAAGGAAAAAAAACATTTTGACTCAATTAACATTGCAACAATCCAGAAAAAAAACGCTTTTTCTCACGATATGCGCAACCAATAAAGAAAACAATGCTACAGAATGTCTCCCCTAAGTTGTGTTTGCAAATTTCATTCCATGAGAAAAGTGTGTTTCAGTTTAAAGAAGAATACCTCTTCTGCAACACCCAAGATGGGGATTATTGTTAGTCTCCATCTTCTCACATTTTGTGCCAAACACTAACTTAAATCCGTGAAACGTGCAGTGTTATAGGATGTCTCACTAGAACAATACAGAAATATATTACAGGTTCTGTAAAATAGCAGACTGACCATATTTTTTTTCACTCCTTATAATTGTTCGCCTAGTTTTTGGGGATAATCTAATTCAAATTTTGGTATTACAGTTCCCTTGATGCTTCTATGCATTCTTCAGTTATTTGCTTAGCATTTTTAGTAATGATGTATTCATGTTTGCAAAATGTGTATCAAGTGACAGACACCATCGCTTAAGGTTTAGGTTCCTCCTACAAGTGAGTGTGAGTACTATATGTGGGAGGAAAGAGTACATAATAATTTTTTTTGCACGTTGCAGAGGAATAAATGAAACCATGTAGGTCAGAAGGCATAGATAGCGATCACAATGAAGCTTCCTCATCCCATAATGACCGCCTCCATTTCCCGGGGACAACATACAGAAGCGTGTATTGTACGCGTGGCGGACAAAGCGTGTCCACGTTTGACTTGTATGTTCTTCTCCTGCTCTAGCAACAATAGGCTGACATGTTTTATTGTCAGCATGTCGTGGGAGCCAGATATGTGAAATTCTTGTTGCCAAGTCAGCAGAACAAAGAACATTTTCACATGCTTTTAAAACAAGTGGTTTTCCAATCTGAGGGTCGGGAACCCCCCCACAGTGGGGGGCTAGATTTATTGTAAAAGGGTCTTTGGGTGATAGCAAGATATGATGCAGGAGGAAAAAAACATAATGGGATCTGTTAAAGCTTGTTTTTCAATTGTGCTTTTTATTTGCAAGGTTAGACAATCAATTAGCGGATTGATAGAAGACTAATCACCAACTATTTTGATAAGTGAATAAACATTTGTCATTTTTCTTTTAAGCAATTATGATATTTATCTATTTAAACTTCTCGGATGTGATGATTTATTGTTTTTCTTTGTGGAATATGATGATCAACTGAATTCAGATTTAAGATAAAACAATTTAATAATATGTTAAGAAATTATTCATCAACCTAACTAATAGATGATGGAACATTTGAGGGGTCTCAGGTAGACTTTGCTTTATTATAAGGGGTCAGAGGCCGTAAAAGTTGCTATTGCTCTAAAAGCTCATACCATACAAGGTTTGACTAACATGATGAGATCTTTATACATGAAGATAAACAGTATTAGAGAGCTTGGTGTTTGTGTTTAACTGAAACGAAGTGTTCACCCGAAGAAGTCGTGGAGCTAGGGGAGGAAGGGGGATTCTCCTTCACCCGTCTGCTGTGTATCTCTTATTTCCCCTGAGAGAGAGAGAGAGAGTGAAAATGACAAGCCCCCCCTGTTCTGACACAGTTAACATATCCTGCTGTTGAAAAATTAATCCCCCTGAGTTAACCACTCCCCTGCCCCCCCATCCTTGGGAACGCTATTTATCTCATACAAACCAGTTCATGGCCAGGCCATTAATCACTCGCTCTGTATTTGACAGAGGCTTTGAATGTCCACTTACCTGTAAGTGCTTTTCTTAGCAGAGGATACAGCTCAATAAACTGAAAAACACATTAAGAGCAGAATGATAACACAGATCACAATCTTTTACTGCAAACTGACCAATAGACACAACATCCAACATACCTACAAAGTTTGACAATTTTAAGTGTTTCCAGCCAGAGGAAAATTCTCTATTATTTTGAAACATGTAAAAAACCTTTACAGGGGGTCAGACATCATAATACTTCATCCTATGAGGAGAACGAATCCACTCAGCAGGTTTGATGGTAGTATCTTTATCTATAAATTGTGCTAGACAAAGGTCAGGGGGGGGCAACAAATAGGATCTATGTATGTATATGCACAGGTAATGTTAATAAATAGACCTCACTTTCATGGTTGATGAACTGATTGTTGCACTCACAGAATGGTAACTATGGGAACCATTTTTACCTGGGGACCATGGGTATCATCACCAAATGTCATTAATGTCTGGTAATCTTTCCCTGGAACAGAGCAGTGACCACATGAGCAGAACAATCACTTTAAAGGAAAAGATCGACATTTTAAAATGTTGCTTATTTACTCCTTTACTGAAAAATATATAACAAGACAAATTCAAATTCGAAAAAAGAGCATAAATGTTAAGCTGTTTCCTTAAAATGTGGCTGCATTTATTTGTTGGCAGTGCCAACTAATGGTGGTAGCATCCTTTTTTTTTTGCAACCTATGCAGAAATGTTACACTAAAGTAGGACACTACATCACGGCTGGGTGTGATCACAAGACTAACAGACCACACCTGTCCACATCCAGCTCTGAGGTCAAAGGTTCAAGAGCCTACAGAGGGCAGAGCAGTTTAGTTTTTCCTTCCAAAAACAATTTAATGCGATACTCTCTTTAAGCGCCACACAAAGGATCAGCTGTTTTATGGACCAAATGTGATATTTAGACCTTTCAACCTGCCACCTGGACAGCATCGTTATTGCCAACATTTTAGACACAGTAACACGTCACAGTGAACCAAGCGCTACATACGCTTCGTCATATTTCCTCGTCTTAGCTTTGGCAGACTTTCGTTTGTCTCTTTATCTCCGTCCCTCTCCGCCTGTCTTCTCATCCCTGTTAAATATGTATTCATGGTGTCACTTGAGGGTCTGCTACACTTTGTGTCTACACTTCATACTCATACTCTATGCTGTATGCTCCCTGCACAAACTCTACCAATGGGAGCACTACTGCCCCCTAATGTAGTGGAGGTGCAATTTCACTTTATTCTAGGACAGTAAAAATAAATAAATAAATAAAACATATAAAAAAGCATGTTCCCGGATGTCAAACATGCCCCCCTTGATGGACCCTCAATTTAACAACCACTGCATTAATGTTAGATTAAGTGGCTTTTTGTTAAATTTAACCTCAGCGGTTTTGGGTTAGCATTAGCTTCTGCATCTTAACTTAGGTTAACATATGTGACATTTGGATCCACAGTTTTTCTATTAACTATCATGTGTCTTTCTTGATTTGAAAAATTATCTTTTTAACTGACAATTGGCATAATTCAAATGACTATCGGAAGTATTTTTTTTATGTTTCACTAAAAGGTATTCTACTGACCAAGGAACCACATTAGCTCAGGTATAGTAGTTATCTGATGAGAATTGGTATTTCTAAAAAATGCAAAGCAAGGTGCAGGAATCCTGCTCTCTAAACACCTCATTGTGGGTATTCAATTAATTTGTCTAACATGTTCTCAATATGTATATATATATATATATATATATATATATATATATATATATATATATATATATATAGAGAGAGAGAGAGAGAGAGAGAGAGGGGAGCATGGGCCTGAAAGCAGATTTTATGACACCTATTTATGTGTGTTTACAGGCTAATAAACATACACAACTTGTATGGATACAGAAACCCTGCCCTTCCAAGTGTGGCTAATGGGGAGATTGTTAGTTTATAGCCACTCAATTACTGAAAGGACCATAGCCTACTTGCAACAAATGACTTTAATTGTCACCGTCACCATGTTAGATGTCTTTGTCCTCTTCTTCAACTCTTCCCCTCCCTCTTTGTCTCACTGACATCCAGCCTGCCTGTCAACTGTGAGTCCTGCTTTTGTGTGTGTGTGTGTTTTTTTTTTAATAGTGCATCTTCACAAAGAGAGGAGAATTAAATCTGTGCTCAAATCTGGAAAAGGACGATGCTCCAGACAGTGCAGCCAGATGTCTGTTTCGAGCACATGGTTTCCTAAGTCTGTCCTGGATTAATCTGGTGGAAACAATCCCTCACCCTGCAGGGAATGAAGCCCCAGGTGCACCTACATACACACACACACACACAAAGACCCACACACACCCCTCAGGGTGCACAGCTATCCATCCTCTCAACAGTATAAGGAGCGACTGGCTGCACAAATGGGGGAAAAAAAACACAGATCTGGAAAGTGGTGGCAGCCACTCTGGTGAGGTTAAGGATTTGGGAGCTGGATAGGGGTCATTTTCGCCGAGTGGCTACAAAACCATTCACACTTCTAATAGTTTCCAGGAAATGTCAAGTAGGTTTTTATCCGCTGCGCCGTTGTAAAGTTCCAGAGGTAACCACAGAATTTAGATTTATTTTCAGCGGCTATTTCCCCGAAGGAGCAACGGCGGTTAATCAGTGGTCGAGATCTGATTGCGCTTCGTGTGTCTTCACCTTAGGTCCCGCTTACATATTTACAAACACTGGGAATACTCAACGAAATAGTTCCTGACATTCTGTGATTGTGTAGTGGAGCCAAGTCGAACCATCTTTATATGTGGTAGTACCATTTAAACCAGTGTCGACTTTGGGTGCCAAATGTTTGCCGTTTGTCGCTCTGTTCAAGGATGACACTGCACACTCCTCGAATGCTACAGGGGGATATGAGAATTTAATAGTTTCACTAGTGCCAGTAAAAACGTATTCTTGTATTCCAAAGAAATACAAAGTCATTGTTGAATCTGTCGACCAATTTACTGAGGCTCACATTAAGTGAGATTTGAAAAGCTGCACATTTACATACATTTTTGTATAAATTACTAGTTTAATGTTAAATGAATCACTTGTAGTTCTGTATTCAGTTTGCAATTAGAAATAAACAGTCCTGTGATCCAGACATATAGCTCCGGGTTTTCATCACCATGCCAGAACTGAAGAAGCCTTTTGGATGAAAGGTAAAATATCTTCAAGCTACAAGAAAAAGTCTAGTTGCTTACAAGTTACTCCTTTTGCACTACAGATTTTCCTCAATGGAAAAAGCATAGCATATCTTGTCCTTAGACCCTCACATCATAGAAGGTAAAACTCAATAAACAATACACGTGGCTCCATTTCTCATGTGTGATTAGGCAGTTATTACTAACTAGCTTGCTAGCTTAGCATTTATAGTCAATGATATAGCTTTAATAATAAGTATAGAAGTGATAGCAGTGGCTAACTGGAAAAATACAGCCAAACTGACTCTTGACATTAGCTGGTTCACAGACATTTGATGTTAGCTTAGCAATGCAACATGCTAGAAGATTTAGTGCACAGCCAGCTAATGCTAAGCGTAACCGTTCTTTTACATTCTTTGACAGTGCAAACAAGAGATTGTAGTACATGATTCCCAGACAATAGTCAACCTTTTATTTGACTCAAATGAAATACTTCTGATAAAATATAACACTGAGAAGGCTGCCTGGAACATTGTGCTGGTACTGTCATGAGGGACAAACGTGTGGAGGTCACGGTGACATTTTATGTTTTAAGATGGTGGATGATAAATCTATGTGCCTACCGAGATGGATATTAATACCAGACATGAACATAATCCACTTTAATTAGCATTCGAGGCACACGCAGTATAAACACCAGGTGTAAAGGGCACCTTTGTTTATTTCTAATTGCATCTCCTCGGCTACAATACAGCATGATGTGGGCCAGCCAGCAGCCTGTTTACTGCTGGTAATCGCTTCCTCACTTCCCACAAACCCCTGCTGGTCTCCCAGGAATACACACGAGCATATTAGGAATGATGAAGCCACGGCAGATGGGCACTCTCGCTCCCCGAGCCCACTCGCCTTATTTCGTGTCGCGGGCTGCTGGAGCGGAGCATCGTTATTGGCCAAGTGGCCAGGTCTGTTGGATAGACTAGAGAAAGCACAAGAAAGAAGCAGGAGCGGAGTGAGTGATAGAAAAGGAAGAAGGCGAGAGGACCCATCTTCTGCCATCGGTTCAAGGTAATCAGCGGGAGTGCAGCCCGTTGCCCTGCTGTCGGTGCACCGCTGAGCCCCTGGGGGGGGTGGGATTGTTGTCTTTAGCCTGTCATGCTTCATAAAGCTACTATCCATTTAACGTGGCACTGAATTAAAGGCCTGTGATTTATCTGAGGGGGTCCATCACCACGGCTCACGCTGAGATGCTTTAAACGCGGTCATTAATTTCCTGGGAATCAATTATGTGAAATGGCAAATTAATACATATCTAAATTAATCAGAGGCGGAACACGCCGTGAGAGTCTACACATATGACCGCCGTAATGGGCTTGGTTCATCATGGAGTCCAATGGCCACCATTATCGCTAATGGCGGTGCTGCCCACGCTGATGGCCGTTTCGCTTATCAGGGCCGCGGGTGCCTAATTGTTCAGGAGTTCAGTGGAAAGGCAAATACCCATTTTTAGAACAAAACATAACAAACAAAAAAAATGCTGTTAGAGAACAAATAGGATGAGACAGTGTGTTGTGTATTCACCACATGCTGTCGAGAACTTGGATGAGCATCTTCCCAGTAAATGGTGTCCAAGCATGAAAAAAACAGAGCAGACAGCAACCAAGGAAACAACACAGAATACACAACAACCTTGATATATATATATATATATATATATATATATATATATATATATATATATATATATATATATATATATATATATATATATATATATATATATATACTTGGGAAGGCTGTAACCAGGCAACAACACATAAAAAACACACACGATTTGTATTGATTCTGTTAGGCTTGTGCAGTGCTGCTTGGCCCTTTGGAAATGCTGGTTACAGCATCTTAAGGGTACACTCATGCAGTCAACTTAACATTCCATACTTTACTCCTGCAGGTCCTCAGTAATCCACCAGCCAATGGTGAAGATGATCAGCAGAACAGTTCTTGAATTATGTGAATATGTGTCATACATATATATGTCATAAGCACCAGAATAGCCCCCTCATATTTATGATAAAATAGTAGTAAGTCATATATCTCAACCTACTCTAACATGTTAGATCATTACATCATTTCATAATCAACCATTATGCAATTCAAATTAAATCAAAGTGATCTAAATGAATGTCTGTACTTTAACCTTGGAAGTGCAAAAACAGGCGAGCATGGTGCATAGACTGTGGAAGCCTCAAAGTGCATCTCCTGAAACAGATGAGCCGGTTAAACCTGACGACAGCGCAACATACATTTTTTCTTCAGGACATGTCTGAAAGCTTAAGTGGAGCCATGAACACGAATCACCACAAATCCTGCAGACAAACACAGGCGGGGGGGGAGTTATTTTTCTCAGTTAGTTACTATAGTAATGCTATAAATATTAATGTATTTGTTGAAGCCAATTAAATGACGTTATATCAGACTGACACCATTTCAGCAATAATTTTAATATATGTAATGGATTATGAAATAGAACTGCAACAATTATTTGATTAATTGATTAACTATTATATTAATCACCAATTATTGATTGTCATTTAAAAAAAAATGCCAAATTCTCTGGTTTCAGCTTCTCAAACCAATATATGAACCAAACAACTGATTGATTAACCAATTCAATAATCAATAGATTTATCGACTATAAAATAAGTATTTTTTTTTCTAATATAAGGCCTGCCCACATTGACTTCATGGTCAGCTACATGGTGCTGATACCGATACACAGATACACTTTAGCCCAAAATGATTCATACCCGTGTCAAATACAGACAGACAGAGATTGCATGCATTACAGATCTATATCTACCACAGGGTTATCTCAGCAGGTATCTGGTCTTAATGCTCTGCTGCACTACAAGGAGCCACATAAAGCTCCAGATTGATGGAACAGTTTGTAGACAGACTGACTCATATCAGCTGTCATAGAGAGAAAACACTCAAACCCTCTGGCAGACCAATCAGCCGATAATAGGTTTATACTACCTCACAGCAAGATACCTTCTATGTGTGAAATTTCTGCATAAAACTAATGTCGAGCTTCATGCCAAGCTTCTTTCCCTCATCTTACTGATATGGATTCTATGTAGCATAAAGGATGGAATCATAAAAGTCAAAGTTATTTGACTGCACTGAAAAATCCCCCACTGAGACAGGCCTGTTATGCATAAACAGGAGATTGTAAGCAACTTTGGCAGAAAATGTAGCATAAATGAAAATGGTTATGAAATTCACAGCACACATCCTGTCTCAGGAAAGTCTGTCCCTTCGGGAAGGGAATGTAAATCTGTCTTTGACATGGTTCACACAGTACACATGGTAATAAAGCAAAAACAAATATACACATAGTATAAACACAGAAAAATATAGATAAACGAAAAAAGATGATGACAAAAATAAAAACAACAAGGTGAATATTTAATAGAATATAGATAAGCGTAGTACATGTCAGCTATATTTCATCACTGCCAACCCAGGCAATGAGTACTTGGTACTACAACAAGAAGCAGAGTTGGGGTGGGTCATGACCTCACCATGTAGGATTGCAATTTTTGGTGTACTGAAAATGCAAACCCTAGCATGCTAACATGCTTAAAATGACTAATATGTGGATGAGTAAATGCTATGTTTTTGAGGCACTGTACCGATTATAGCTATAAGATCATTTGCATCTGCCACGTTACCATGGTCACCATCTTAGTGTAGTCTGTTAACAGTATAAAATCTGATAATTAATATGATTAGGGGTCCTTAAAGCTATGCCACCAGCAAGTCTTAAAAAATAACTATTTTTGGTTTAAAGAGTGACATGTTGGAATAATTTGCTCGTGAAAGCCTTGGGCAGAGACACCATCGTTCTTGTAGGGAGACCAGAAAAAAAAAAAAATCAAGTGTTGCTATGACCACAGATGCTGCTTTTCTTTTTCAGAGAATTTTTATCACACAAAACTCCCTTAAAAAACAGGAATTTGTTTCAGATTTGTCAGAATTGATTGATGTATTTCCTCTTGTGTTATTATTAACTAGACTAAACATTCAAATTTGGAATGAGATTATTGTTATTATTATTACAAAACTGTTGATGTACGTGACGGATTAGAATGTAATGACATCCACAAACAGTGCAAATATGTCACATAATCAGTCTCACATCTGCAGAAAAATTGGCTCATGAGAGGCAAATATTGATGTAGGCCTATGCAAATACAATTGGCAGCCGTGCAGATTCGAACTGACAAGAGCACGACAGAGACACGCCACATTTACTGTAACCACAGCAACAGTTGATCATCTCTTTGTTATATATTTAACTTTGTGAGATGTGTGATAACAGACGTATACATGCACTGCATGAATAAAACCTTTTATTCACTGCACTGAACCTCGTTCCACATCCCTTCACTGGCCTTATTGTTGTGTTGTCCCACTTGTGAATTTGCTTGGATGAAGAGAATATGTGCACTTCATTACGCTGTAACTTATAATGTGATGATTGACAACCTTTTCCAGCTTCCAAACCAAAACTTTGCTTGTAACTGGAGCCTACATGAGGAAATCTGGCAAGGGAGATGGTTTCACTGGACCAAAACCCCCCCAAAAATGACCGGAGGGATGGAAGGAATGTTGGCATCTCCTGCTGTATGTGATCTACAGTTGTTTCTGTCTTTCTCCCCCATTCTGCCTTCGCTGCCTGTGTAGATTTACTCTCTCCGATGCACGTCTGTCAGATCAACAGTTCATTGAAAGCGGTGGAGGTTTCAACCTGAGAGGGATTTATCTGGAATTTAGTCTTGGAATCTTATTTTTTCTGACTGCATAAATTACTGAAGAATCTCGCCAGTGGGGAGGAATTGTTTCACATTTTCATGTGCACATTAAGGGATTTGAGCCTCATTTCATTTTATCTAGGACACTGTCAATAAACCTTCAGGTTCTTTACACAGGTAAAACAAAGACAACAGCATGAATATCATTTCTTATTTTTTCATAATCCTCTGGTTCAGATCTGAGATACACATGAATACTGTATTTTTTTTTCAACAACAGCAAAAAAAAAATGCCCAATGCACATTTCACACAGTTTTCACCATTCACATGCAAAAACACAATATTAGACTATATATTTTAATTCTGAAAACAACACATGCTGCCTACTTTGTGTTAAAGGTACAGTGTGTAGTTCTTGTTGCCACCTAGTGGGTACGTTGGAAATTGCAACCATCTACGCTTTTTATGTTACTGCTCTGCTAGTTTAGACCCACAATTAAGTCTTGGCTCTTTATGTTGGAAGAAGTCAGCTATGCTTCATTCAGGAAAGAATAAAAACTTCCTGTATCCTGTCTACACTTAAAAAGACAATTTATTAATAAAGAAAAAATCAGTGCTCAGACCTTTATCAAGTTATGCTAAATGTTACAAACATATCACATAGCCTGAAGATAATCTATTGCACTTTCATGAAGGGACATGTTAAAGATTTTATGTAATCTATAAAAGAGAAAACTTTATTATGGGGTCAAATATTTTTTGGAGGGGATGATTTTACCCATGACCCACAACTTTCCTACCACTGCTGTAAGTGTATTTTAAATTTCACTCTCTTTATTTTTGCGCATCATCAGTGTAAAAAAACATTTTTACACACTTTTTTGCTTTACCATGCTGTCCTTATGTAACATTAAAACAGAGTCTCTCACCAGCAGAGGTTTAAGTGGCTTAACCTCAGAAGTCTTGTTTTGAGTTGAGAGGTTAAGTGGCTGAAATTGGAGCTCAGAAGATAATCTGTGTAAAACTTGTTCCTGAGAAGGGACATGTAAGGCGAGCGGAGCTGTCTTAACCGCGATCTCCAGATCCGATGGGCCACAATGCTTCGTCTGCTGCGACGCAACAGATGTGAAAGACATAAAACCGGAGACTGTAGCTGGAAGTGCAGTCTGACTTAAGAATATTGTTCCCATTCCATCATTTTTAATGGTGCCTTTGTGTCCTTGAGACTTAGACAAAGCTGACAGCGAAAACAAGATCAAATAAACCATTTCAATTATGAGGAAATGGAAACGATGGGGGAATCATTTCACAAAGTGAGCCTCCTCCATATGGGCATCAGGGAACAATAACACCACGCTGTCACTAGGGAATTCCAGCTCATATGAAATTCCCCTTAAATGCCTCCATTAGGCCCGGAGGTATCAGAGCTGTTATCTTGGCTTTATTGCAATTCCTTTATGGCGAGAGGTCAACCAGCAAAGGGCAACAACCCTGCCGCAGTCCTGGCCGCCAGCGTCACTCTCAGATTCAGAGAGGGCCGAGACTGGACACACTCTTTGGAGCGACAGCGGCGGCACGCCCCCCGAGCATTCACCCGCCAAGTTCATTAGCTTAATATCTGTGGACATCTGTTTAATGGGCGGGCTGTTACTACATCTTACCTAATCAGAGTGCTCCGCTGGGAAATCATCCTGAGGAGTTTGAGATGCCATCGTGCCGCAGCATCGCTGCCATTCACGGTGCTGGTCCATCATTGCTGTAATGAGGATCTCTGTGGAAAAAAAAAGGAAAAGTCCACTCTCTGATAGCTTTCTTCTTATTTTCTTTTATGTGAGGGAGGGAGATGCAACAATTATAATGCTTCCTTGTTCATTCCATGTGTGGCTTAGGTTGATGTATTCAAGCATTGAAAACCAAAAGAGGGCAAAGAAAAGCTCCTCCAGTCCCTTTAGGGCCTCACGGAATTTGACAAAAAATGTTGTTGTCAAGTTATCTAACTACAATACAAAGAATCTCTGTATATCTTAAGAAATGTTCACCTTATTCACAATAAACTTGGCGGGCGTATTGCCAGGGATGTGAGGGAGTTCAGTCGACTTTGGTAAGAATGTGCCTTTACATCCTTAAATGTAATGTCTGAGAAACATGATTTATGTGGCTAGTTTTAACCTAGGTATAGGAATAGGAATCTAGGTATAGGAATATAGGTATAGGATCATTGGAATATAGGAATATACGTAGGTATAGTATCATTGGAATATAGGAATATAGTTATAGAAATATAGGAATTTTAGGTATATAATCTAAGAATAGATATCTTTGATCTTGTCAGAATTAGTATTTTCAACACTTCTCATCTCTGCAATTGTCTCCCAATTTGGTTGAAAATATCTCTGGACTAAGCCAATAAAAGCTACTTTATATTTATATATTTTGATATAACATATAGTTTTGTTATAGGCTACTTAGTTTTAAGTTTGGTTAAATGCTGTGTTCTAAATGTCATATCTCTTAAACCAATAGGTGGCACTAGCTGTGTCACCTATGTACAAAGAAAGGGCTCCATATGATTATAATGTATATATATGTAATTTATATATATGACTATGGATACCTCAAGAAGCGTTTATCTGATTGACTCCACGTGGAAGACGTGTGGCTGAGGATCTGTGGGAGTGCAGTGCAGAGTGTGAAGTTGATCGGATGAGCGGTTCTTGAGTACGCGGCCAAACCAGGGGCCAAGAAATCAGCCCGTGCCCCAAAGAGGCACGAGTTGGTTTAAGTTGAGTTAAGGAATAGGTCTGCAATTTTCCCTGCTGTCTTAAAACAACAGTCAAGTATCCATTTGAACACTGAAATAGGTTTTCTTTAGTGTAATCATTCCTCCTGCTCATAGTGGCCATTAAAAGATCCTTAACATATGGTTTCAATGTAAGTGATGGGGTGTACAAAATCCACAGTGTGTCCACATAGTTACACAAGTAGATGTGAAGCTCATATTAGGCTTCAGCATATTTACAGATTTTCTAGCATTAAATTCATTGTTTGAGTTTCAGACAGTGTTTCCCCAATGAGCTCCGGTGGAAGTAAAGAAAAAAAATAAAAAGGGGGACTGTGGCACTAAAAAGAATGTAACGTTGAAAGATGTCGACTTGATATGACCCATTTAGCTTAAGATAAACTTTTAAATACATGTTTGCACAGAGGGAGGATTGTAGATTTTGTCCCCTATGGCTTGTAATTCACATGGTAAGTGCATTATTAAGAGAACTTCTTATGGTCAGCATGAACAGGAGAAATGATTACAGCAAGAAAAAAACATGTTTGGGCTCCTGGTTGTTGCTCTAAGACAGAAATGAAAAACTGAGAACTGGGTCTTTAATAATTGCATTGCCCGGAACATCCTGACTTCTTGTGCCAGTTTACGTCGTTGGAAATAAACAACATGGAGTTGAATAAAACACAGTCAAAGAAAGTTAGCTATGTTTCTCTGGTGAAGAACAAAAAAAAAACAAAGAAAGAAAAATCATGATGGAATTCCAGTTCATGAGAATTCCAGGTGCCTTTAAATCTCCAAAGGCATATTTCGAGTGATAAATCCATTAGCTGTCCATGTAGCGCCGGACACAAAACGCAAACATATGTAGCCAGACCTTTTGCATTCGGCATGTCCTCGGGTTTGTTTGGGCTGTTGGCAGCGAGACAGCACGGTCCGATGAGTTAACCATGTCAATGTTTAAGTTGGGAATGTGGATAATATGCGCTGCGTTCTTTCGCTTCATGTTCACAATCATTAAAACAAAAACGATTCACACAATTATGTCATTCATTGAGCTGGGATTGGTTGGACAAACAAAAGTCAACTACAAGCAGAAGAAGTAGGAAACTATACGCATCCAGGGGTGGTTATTATTAAATTCAACTCCTGTTGTGACATCACAACAGGAGACATTTCTAGACAGGGTTCAAGCAGCACAACAGCGGAGGCCAGACCACAACAGAATAAAAGGAAGATTTTAGTTCATGACTTGTGTGTTAGCAGGAACAACAGAGACCTAAATATTTACAGAACGCCACAAAAAATGTTTATTTTTCATGACATGGCCCTTTTAATCCGAGGCTAATGCAGCTCTGGAGCAGCCTTATTTGAAACATTTAACCAGCATCTAAACACATTCCACAAAGCTGGTTAGGGCTAATATCCAAGGGAAACCCTTTCAGCACATATGATGCGACAGCTGATCTCCATCAGCTCTCACGTTATACAGATCTCATTGTAAAACAGATGAACGACCATTGAATCAGAGTCAAATGAAAATCCAACCAATAAAGTCTTAAACACACTTCACACTTGATGTGCCAGATGTGCCAAAATGAGAATTTTACTAATTGCAAATATAATTTCTTGTACGTAATACTTGAAATAACAAGTGGCGGGCAAAGAGTAGTGATCTTGTTGAAAAAGAAAACTGCTGTTATGTTGTGTACGCTTAAGACTACTAGATATTTTAGGCCTGGTCTGGTGAAGTGTAATATCCTAATTAACCAAGATATCTGCAAAAAAAAAATGGCAAGGTTTTTTTATTTTTTATTTTTAAATCTGGGATCAGGGCCCAACCCACTGAAAGAGTCCATCCAATCAGGTGCATCCAGAAAGCGTTATTATAGATCTATGCAAAATAGAATTTACCTTCAAGATGTTGTCTCCACAATGTTAAAATTATTTCGAATAACCATAAACAAATACACACCATGAACATTAAACACCAACTACCTCAAAAATTAGTTTATAATTTGGTAATTATATTTGGATAATTACAGCTGCCCAATTAAAGGTTTTTGATGTGTCCATCACTCCTCATTTTCATAAGTGCATCTCCCAGTGGTAGAAATTTTTTATTTTTTATAAATCTTGTTTGTTGTTTTTTTTTTTCTTTTTTGCACTGTGACAGAGTAGCCCGGTCCACCGCAATACAGGAAGTGCATGTTTTTTCTGTGGGGAACGATGGAATGCCAGGAGAGAAAAAATAAGGCCCTGAGCTGAAAAAGCACCAAGACAACCCACGAAGGAATCTGGAGAGCAGCAACTCT
Organism: Eupleurogrammus muticus; assembly: GCA_036785175.1. Classification (NCBI taxonomy): domain Eukaryota; kingdom Metazoa; phylum Chordata; class Actinopteri; order Scombriformes; family Trichiuridae; genus Eupleurogrammus; species Eupleurogrammus muticus. The sequence goes on from JAYKQN010000001.1 coordinate 30,130,211, forward strand.
TCCAGGAGGAGGGTGAGAAGAAGGGCTAATCTTTTGGGCAACACTACCCCCTGCTCAGCAGGAAAGGAATGCGCCTTTTCACAAGTTGAATTGAGGGCATGCCTGGCATGGAAATAACGGGGAGGGGGGAGAGAGAGAAGTCACAATTTCCCACATTCTAAGGGAGTTGGTGGTGGTGGTTGGGGGGGGAGTAGCTTAATCTGGAGCTCAAGTCTTTCCAATGAGTGAAGACACTCTTATAATGATTTATTAGAAATGTTCCACAGTTTAGCTCTTTGGGACAATTATCAATGGGCATACTGCATTCACATGGAAGCTCAGTGTTAATATTAAACTGTTAAAACTAACCTCTTAAAAAAAAATCAATAATGGATTCAAATTCTTGTAATGTCACCACCCCTGTGTATATGCTACAATCGAGCCAGTGTCCCTGAACGCATCATTTCAGTCACACATTAAGCAGGTCATCTTAAAATATTAAGGACAAAATCATCTTAAGCATGAGGAAAATTGTTGTGTTGTTTGTAACCATTATGTACACTGCAAAAATGAAATCTCATCATGGAGAAATATGTCTGTATTTAGCACAATTAGTCCAAGATTGAGTAGTATTATTTTATTTCATTGGCAGATCATTTTACCTATTTCAAGCTTTTTGAAAATTTTGAGATAAAAAGGCAGAATTATGAGATAAAATGCCTTTAGTATGAGATAAAAAGACAATACTAAGTTAATAAAAGTCAAATTATTCAATCATATTTTAAGAAAACAAGATTAAATTACCTAAACTAAAGAACAAGAAAAAAATAAACTTCGAATGAGTACAATTATCTGCCAATTGAAGTTATTTAAAGGTAATTCTACTCACTATTAGACTAATGGTACCAAAAATCAACAGATTCACACTTGTTAAGATTGCATGTTTCTGCAGTGTAGATATTATATATGGGCGTAGGTCTGAGTTGAACAATGGGGGAAATATTGATTCGACATTTTGAGCATAATTTCTCATCATTTTTGGATAATTTTTTTTTAACTTTTATTCACCATTCTGTGTCTTTTCTGCATCAACTTACAGTCTCATGTCAAGGAAATCTTTTGGCACCAGGTGACAATTAAGCAATAGCCCACAGCAGGCCATGGTTCATATCATTATATCATAGCTAAGGGTGTTGGTCCAATGTCTTTTTTTTCAGTGGATAGTTACATCAAGGTCAAGTCCACAGGGCAGTTGTGTGGTATTCATTCAGTTTTGGAAAGCTAAAGTTGGCCGGCTGACTCCACAGACTTTTTCTCAGAGTGAATTGTGTAAAGAAACTAGAATTGTAGCCACGGTATAATTCACATCACAATTTAATATAATGCAGAAGGCTCTCAGGCATTCTGGGTTGCTTTCAAATCAATTTCTCTTTTCACAAAGTCAACACACACACACACACATACACAATTTACTCTACTATTGAGTGAATATACAAACTCTGGACAGTCAGGACATCACATGTATCTATATGCTGAGATCATTTGTTATGACTCAAAACAGGAATAAAACACATGGCGTCCCTTTTATGTGGGGGCAGCTTTACTTTAAGATAAGTTAGGAAATGGAAACATGACCCAGAGGTCACAACTTAGTGGCTCCTCTGTGGTGATCAAACCTCTGCCAGTGCTGGAGAAAAAGAAGAGCTGTTAGTTTCCATCTGACTCCATTATAGCCCAATATAACACATCATTGACATGTTATCTAAATGGTTTATTGCAGTGTGTTTGGCTGTTTTTGGATCCTCAGCCAATGGACAGAACAGCCGTCAATTTTAACAGGTTTTTGAATTACTTTATAGGGATTTACACAAGCAAATGACGAGTTGGTTCTGGAGTCTCTAAACTTAATGTTTTGCACAGGTTTTCTATCATAAATGATCTAATTCCATTGGCAGGTTATTTGTTATTTATATTTTTAATTTTTTTTCTTTCTTTTTTGTTACTTGATTTTGGCCAATTTTGTCTTGTTTTCTTAAAATAAGATTTAACTGTGTGACTTTTGAATCTTAATGCTGTTTTTCTGACTTACATTTTGGATTTTTTAATCGAAATATTTTGGTAAAAACTCAGTATTGGACTAATTGGACTAAATACAGGGTATTTCCCCCTGATAAGAATTTGTGTTTTGACACATTAAATTCTATTTAAAATGTTTAAAGTTTTTATTTTTTTGTAAATTTACATAAATAATTCATCGTGTAAAGGTTTTTACTACTTTCAAAATATTTGCAGGATGTGAAGTGATCAACTTCTGGTATCAATGACATCACTTCCTGATTAGGGACCAAAAAAATAAGTAACAAAATAAAAGCTTATGCTTAGCAATTAACATTCTGTGTATGAGCTTTGGTAAATTATGAGCAGAAACTACAGTATCTGATAACTGCTGCTCACACAATTATCTATTTTATATAATTTACACATGTCAGTGCATCGTTTGCATACAAGCGGCAGTAAAACAGTCTCCACTCATGCAGGAACTGATATACATATTTCCTCTTATTTTTATGCATCATCAATTCATGGGATTTACCAATCTTCACTTATTCTTGCTTTCCTCTGAGGTAAAGGAATATTTTATGAGTGGTCAAGATAAGAACATCTTGTTTTCACAGTCCAGGAATGTCCAACACAAGGAAACATAATCTTTTAAATTTGAGCACCGTAAAAAAGTATGCATGAATACCATCTAATCAAATTTGGATTATTCTTTGCTTTAGAGTAATCATATTGATTGGATTATAAGATTTGCAGGCTGGAGAAATACTTGGTCCATTGATCCCAATTAAACTATAAAAAAAAACCTGGATGATTTTAATTTGATGGCAGATTTCCAACATGAACATGCAAAATTTTCCTTCGGCAGCTGTAGTGCCTTGCAAGTGAAATTAAACGTTTTTCAAGCTAATTACAATATAGAAAATGCCCAATAGCTGAGTGGCGAAAACCTGGCGAGCCAGCAGTCGCCCGCTGACACGGGAGGAAAAATAAAAGCTGTTGTGCTCCTCTGCTGCTCGTCCTTTTACTTGGTAACCATAATTACATCCCTACGTCCTGATGCGAGGCAGATATGCACCAGGAGCTTTTAATAGGCTGCGTAAAGAGCAGGAGGAACAGCCATTCATCCGAGGCGCTGAGTGCGCAGGAAAAGTCCACCGCAGCGCTTAGTTGCGCCTCATGTTGCCACTTCCCTCGACCCGGGGCCATTTCTCTGAGCGTGGCGCCGCACCCCGTGGCGTCAGGCGACAACACGCGTGTTCAGGTTGAACAAGTGGACACGACCGAGACTTTCTCCACTTCAGTAAAGTCAGCAACTGTTTGACTCATCGCATTTTTTTTTTTTTGAATTCTACCTGCTTCTTTTTTATTGACCCATCACAGTCAACAGACACTTTTTCACCACTCATTTAAATTAAGCTCGAAACTGTAATGCATTTATTTGCATTAAGTCACAAATGGAGAATATGTGCCAGCTGTGTATGTGGCACAAAAACTCACCAAATAAAGTGGTTGGGAAAAAAAGGATATGATTTCATGATTAGGCCGACTTTTTGTCTATTTGTGGAGGAAAATTTCCTTGGTAATTACAGAGGTAATATTGAAGTTTCCTCCCACGCAGGATTTAAGTTTCTTTGAGTCCGACTATGAATAGAAAGCAGCAGAATGGGACTGGATGAGCTCATGGCTTAAATTGACAACATGAGCTCACTGGTGAAGCTCCACGTCACTGAAGATCATTTCTACATGCAAAAAAAGCTCTACCCTGTTACTTGTGTATGTTATACATACATGTTTGCATGGATGTTAGAAAAAAAATGCAGGTTAGTTTGTGGCCACCTTTAAAGAATGCTGAACACCTTTCCAGAAGGGGACATTCGGGACCATGTGTGGCACAGTCAGACTGGCAGAGCTGACGCTACAAACCACAGACATGCAGACACGGCCTTCATTTTCCCAGGCTGCACAGCTGCGTTCTGCGACCAAACGTAGAGACCTCAGCACGACACAAAGCCCGAATCCCTGTCAGCGGCCTCTAGAGGCCGTGGTCATCTTCACACTCCCGGGTCGCACGGAGAAAATGACACACTTATAATTTTGCTCTTCTTATAGTCTGAGGGATTCTTGGTTCATCCAGTGATAATCCTAAAATCTTGGTACCAGATATTCTAACTAATAAAAAACACATGCTATCAACTAGTTGTATATTCTAGGTGAATTAAATATAAGATTTTATAGAGCAAATAATTACAGTTAAACATTTTGACATTTTGTGTACAAAAAACAAATCTGACAAAATCTTGATATTTGTAAAAACAAATGATACAAATGGACTTTTAAATGACAAGAAATTAACATTACACAGAATCTGCATTTTGAAAGCCCTGATGAATGCTTCTTAAAACTTTTATCTTAAAAGTGAAATCATAACATACCAAAAAACAGCTTTGGGATTTATTAGCTTCCATTTTTTTAATAGAACAGGCATTTATTTGAGACCAGGCGGCAGTTTGGGACAGGCCATTAATAATCAATGAATAGGCTACTTTGCTGATAAAATTATGCCTGGCAACCTGTTGAACTTACTATTACAGTACTGTAGGTAAATGTATCCCGACTGCTTCACCAGAGTTTTCCTCTTTATATCTAAAGAAAGTTTCTACTATATATGTACTTTATTTTTTCTGCACATACAACTAATCAATCTTTAACATCATTGGAGTGCCACAGTGATGTGTCAGGATCAAGGAGTAGAAAAGGAGGCCCCACTCAGACCACATTTGCGGTGTGTGAGTGGCACGCGGTAGGGGTGGTAGGCTTGTGTGTGGCCTGGCCAATAGCTGTGTGGGCTGGTAGCGGTGAAGAAGCACCAGCTGTGCAACCATGGTCACATCTTCGTTCTTAATTTTTTTTTTTAAATAAATAACACTCAGTGTTTAAAGGTAATTGAAATTATATATATACTATTATATGTATGTATATATATATATATACTGGTATTTTATGGCATTTTCAAAGGTGACATTTGTGGCTTGTTTCCTGCCTTTCCGCCATCTTGCATTTTCCCCTCCATCTCATGAAGATTCCCCACACGTGAGTGAGCAACACAGGGGCGTATCGGGCCAAACGGGCGAAATGGGATTGGGCCAAAACGTGGTGAACCTGAACAGACCCTAACAGAGAGAGAACACAAACACCGGTGGCAGCATGATGGGCTATTCATTAATGTGATTAATTAAGCAGCCGCTGGTGGGAAAGAGCAGCAACGGCCTAGGTCGATAATAACGCCCTGAGAACAAATGTGAAGTCATAAAAAAACAAACACTGGACGTTGCTTTATTGGACATATTGACACCAGAGCCCACTGTAATAGAAAATGAAAAAAAACAATGTAGAAGCAAAGTAATGCTTAAACTTTATTAAAGCTCATCTTTTTTTTAAGTTAGATCATTCTCACACCACCACAGCTCTATCTTTTAGTAGTTTTTAGCTTAAAAATATATGATTATTAGAGTTTATATGAGGTTTCCACTCATTACTACAAGAGGAAGAAAGTCGCTGATCACATGGATAAAATATGTATCCCAATGAAGGACCAAGACTAATAAATTGCAAGCTTTTATCATTCCAGCTGATGTTTGCAGATGTTATCTCTTAATTGCTTTTTGCCGGGATCCTCTTCACCTTAAAAAAAGCAAAGGAAGGCATACTCTCAAATGCTCTCTCTCTCTCTGGTGGCAACACGTGCTGACCTGTGACATCATGGCGCAACTCTCCCCCTGACCTCCCGGGGGTCAACCTGCATTCACACAACAATGTGACTGTCAACACTCATTCCCCTCCGGCACGGCGAAGGGAATGGCCGCCGTCGCCGGGCGGAGTCATTAGGGACGGCTGGCTGAGCTTCTATGGCCGGTCCAACACTGAGCCGGCGGTGCGCCCGGGCTGCCACTGCTGCTCTGTGACCCCTGTGAACGCACCCACCCCCCCCACCCCACACACACCCACCTCCAGCACCCCCACCCCTACCCCTACTCGCCTGGGTCAACACAACCTCGACGTCTCTCACGGAGAGACAGAAAAATGTAGTGAAAACACATGTGATGCAGACAGATTTATGTTTCTTTTCTTTTTTTTTTTGTTACCAGATAAAGCCTTGGGAGGGAAAATATGAGCATCTTATGGCGAGGGAGCCAGTAAGTGTTTAAGCTGCTGCCTTAAACATGAGCTTTAAAGCAAACGTCTCTCTTCTCCTGCAGGGGAGTCGTCTGCTGTCAAGGCGAGTGGAGAGAATTCCGCCTTCAGCTGCGTCCGCGCAGTTAATAACGCTCCAACTCCCTTTTTCTACAGTCTGAAACCTCATATCACAACCGGGACTGTAATTCATCTCGTCGCTGGAGCACGTTGAGCCCAGAGTTCAATTTATCAATGTGGATTGCTAATGGAATAACCTGGAACACATTAGAATAAATGCATGTTTACCATATGGTGTACACGTTGGGTGATTTTGCCAATTTGCAGACGATGCTGTGTTTTTCTGTGATAAAACAATGCTAAATGATGTGGTCATCGTCAATTACTCATTGTTCAAGTTTGATCCAAACTAGTTTAGATAAGAAGGAAACAACATGCTAACAAGAGGTCAGGCTGCAAACTGCCGCCTTTTTTTTGCTTCCCTTATTTCGAGTGTATTTGTTGGGAACGTTTGCAGTTGGTGGAATCTTTAAATTTGGCACATAATCATGCAATGTAGGCGCCTGAAAAACAAAGGGAGCACATAAAGCTGCAAGTATGCAACAATTGGATCAGGTTGATTTCAGGTAAAAACAATAACTTTTACAGAATATGAATAAAGTGGTGTTTGAGTGATGCCCCCTTTTTAGTGTTCATCTGCAACACTGCTCATTGTTCAAATTTCCTCTGACACAAATATATGTCATAAGAATCTTTAGTGTTACGCACTTAAAATGAAACCCTTTGTGTACAACACAATGGGTATTTTGATACAGATCCTTAGTAACACTCTCTTACTTTAAGCTTCAGTAAAACGCTCTTACTTTAAGCTTTAGTAATACTCTCCTACTTTAAGCTTTAGTAATACTCTCCTACTTTAAGCTTTAGTAACATTCTCCTACTTTAAGCTTTAGTAACATTCTCCTACTTTAAGCTTTAGTAATACTCTCCTACTTTAAGCTTTAGTAATACTCTCCTACTTTAAGCTTTAGTAAAATTCTCCTACTTTAAGCACTCTCCTACTTTAAGCTTTAGAAATACTCTCCTACTTTAGGAAAGACACAGACATGAACATGAACATGAACTTTTCTGCTTCTAATCACCTGAATGTAGATTTGAACCTCCATCGCTGGGGAAGGAGCAGCAGCTGGGCCAGTCTCCAGCTGTGTGCAACATAATAAGTGATAATTACTCTGTATGACAAGATAGCATTAAGTCCCCGCCCCCTGCTGCTCCCATCGCGCCATGTGGGTTTACCCTGAGAAAGCAGGCGTGTGGGCTCCCTGGCCGCCGGTCCCCCAGCAGAACGCCGTCTTATCAGGGCTCGGGTTAATCAGTAAACGTGACGCGTATCAGCAGCTGTCCGCTCCACCTCTCTGGCTCACGGCCTCCAGACACACAGAACGGTTTCATTTGAGCTGCAGAAGTAAACCCTCAGCACGGTCCCCTACGTGTAATCAAGTGGTAATGAGGATCTCTTTTCATTTTGGCAGTGACTTTCCCCAGAATTGTCTGGAAATATAAATTCCAGGTCCACGAGAAGCCAATGGATGCTGTTCCACTTATGTTATCTGTTTTCATGTTGTTCCTATAACAACAAAATACTAATTAAAAAAAATGAATGAGCACATGTAAAAGGCTTTGCTGAACTGGCCATGGATTAAATCTTTATTAAGTTCTATAATGAATTAGACAAACACTGCAAGTCATTACTTGAAATAACAGAGGGGTTTTCTGTTGTGTTTTTTATCACTACCATATGTTAGGCAATGGGTGTTTACTGTATTTCTTGCAATACTTCAATACATGTTTGTTAAATTAATTGCATAAAAGAGCACTCAATCCTGGGCGTCTCCCCACATTGGAATGTAGACATAACTGATCTAATACACATCAACCCCTTTAACTGATCTGTGGTGGGATGTTTGTATTCCATGCTGCTCACATCATCTTTTGCAGCCTGTCCATCCTGAAAGAGGGATTCTACTTTGTAAAGCCCACTGAGATGAATCTGTGATTTGTGTTTTTGGGCTGTACAAATAAAATTGCCTTGACTTGATTTGACTTAACATCTGTGTGATGAGTTAACCAACTCCATGTTCCATGAGCTCAGTTTTCACCAATAGAATGCGTCACAGTTATTGTGTTGGATACTCGATTGGTTGTTTGGTCAATAAAATGCCAGAAAACGGCTCGGTTTGCTGAAATTGTTCTCTGAAGCCAAAGATGACATCCTTTAATGTCCTGTTTGGTCCACGACCGAGAGTCCAAAACCTAAACGACATTCAGATTAATAAATGAAACCGAAAAAGGAGCTGCAATCAGAGAATTTGGGCTCAAAAAAATAATCTGTTAAAATACTGATAAATGTTACTAAATACAAGACCTAATTGACCCAAATCAAGAAAAAAAAATCTAAATTATCTAATGGAATAGGATAATTCTCCTCAATGTCATATAAATTGTACCATATATGATACATTTTGACTTGCTTAGAATGATTTACTTTTACAGTTTAATCTTATGCCATTGGATGTGTTTCTTTGAAGGATAGTTGTATCATTCTTTGTGAAACTGTTATTATGGATAGTTTGAGAGTGATTATTATTTTTTATCATTAAAACCTTAGCTCTCATAGGTTTTCTATGGTAGTGTAGTGTAGGGGGTGGTGTGTTTGCCTCATAAGCAACAGACCTGGGTTTGAGTCCTACCTGAAGCATTTGTTTGTGTCTGACAGTTACATCACACCATTTTTATTACTATTCAAATCTCAATGTCCTCCTGCACTGCTCCAATGTAGTGAAACATACTGCTACTTTATTCATCACTAAAACAGGCCAATATTGGATTAACCAAATACAAGATATTGTTTTACTTTTTTTCTATAAATTTATTCATAATTGAGTGTTGTTTCAGTGATTTCTTCTTGATTCCACGCTACTCCTCACAGTGCTGAACACACAGTTCAGACACAGGATCACAGAGGTGTTGAGAGTCGAGGCACATTCCCCAAAGCAAAAAACACAGGAATTCTTCCGCTCTTCCACTGCGTTCAGTCTCCTCCACACCCTATACTTTCTGTGGACAAACACCGCAGGAGAATACGAGCACTTTGTGCTGACATTTGCTGTTTGCTCAACCTGGAATGGCGGGCCCGAGATGCCATAACTCAGTTTAACTACCGTGTTGAGTTTAATGGAGTGGCCACACAGCAAACTGTTGCTGGCAGCGTGATAACGTCCAGTGTTATGCTTCGAATCAGCTGATTGCGACATCCCTGCTTTTGGGCCACACGGCCCAGCCGTCGGGGCGGCGCGGGGCTCCGGGGCGAGGAGGGGGGGTGTGAGTCTTCGTCTCTGGCGAAACGCTTTTTCAGTAAACACGATCGGCCTCATTTGTTGCATGTAAAAAAAAAAAAAAAAAACACTTTCATCTTTGCCGTCATGGCCCAGGGAGGAAAACAGAGTGGTGTGCTGAGTGAAGCAATACTGGAACCAACAAGAAGTGAAAGCGATCTGGTTACAGTCTACATGGAACTGGTGTCTGTTTCAGCCACACACCACTTCTTCCGTCATACTGTCATGCTGCTATAACCTTTTACATCTGGAGGGATGCCTATTATCTTTTCTTCATCTTTTATTTTTTATTTGAGGCCTCTATCGCATTTTTCAACACTTGGTTTGTCCTGATCTGAATGTCCAAGCCACATCACATCTTTAAACAATTCCTGCGCCTGATCTCTAGCAGTTCAGCATAGTTCTATCTATTCTTTAAAAAACATAACCATACTCATGGTGCCAGAAGGACGGAAACAATACACTTTAAAGAAGAAGTGTTAGCAAGAAACATGCAAGTTTCTTCTAAAAAGATTTGAACACACCAAAAAAATTCAACTTTAAAAAGTGAAAATGTCTTGTTTTTTGTACTTTTAATCCAAATATGAGTATAATTATTTTAAAATATCATATAATTTTGTGATAACCGTCCTTTCCAGTTTTTTAACTACTAGTATTATAATATAACTTGTAAATATATGGTAATATATTTTGCTCTCCTTTTGTGATTTTGTGTAACTCCTTGTGCTCTCCTTTGTGATTTTGTGTAACTGTAAAGCACTTTGAATTGCCCTGTGTATGAATTGTGCTCTACAAATACACTTGCCTTGCCTTGCCTTGCCTTGCCTTGCCTTGCCTTGCCTAATAATAGTATATTATTTGGTAATTACCATCAAATAGTTAAAAACTAAAGCTGAACTACTAGGTATTTATCTGGCAAATATATGCAATCATTGGGTAGTTATCCACTCTTTACACTAATTATAATATATTGTTGGGTAATTGTGACTAATATTAAGTAGAATAGGAAATACAGAGAAACTAAGGCTGAAACTGTATTGTAAAAAGAAACAGTACTTGTTTCGATACTATTACCATATTCTTATCATGTACCTAGTATTTTAACTTTTTTTTTTATTTGAGTATTTTTTGTATTTTGTAGTCTTTATATCATATGTCATATTTTCGACTATTGATCTCACAATTCTGACTTTTATATTTCAAATATTTGAAAAACTTGAAATAAGTAAAACCAAATGCCAAGGGTAATTCAAGATAATTCCACTCAATATTGGACTAATTGCATTAAATACAAGTTATTTTCCCTTGATACGATTTCTTACAGTGTGTATAGATAAAAAAATCTACCAAATGATACTTAAAGATAGTTAAATTAAACAAATGTTCATAACATGAAAAAACTGGAAACAGGTACATTCAATTACATTACAATTCAGTATTATTATGTTGGTATAATTCAAATTCAATCTGCTATCTAATCCTACATTTTCAGCTGCATTTACTCATGTAGGAAAGAGGAAGTATGTTTTGTTGTACTTTTAGTTGCACATTCCCCCCTTATTTCGTTCACTGACATTAGTACTGACTTCCAGAGTAAACTGCACAGTCTCTGACATGGTCACTGATCCAGTGTTTCCAAACTCCTGCAAGCAGTCGCTGAGATTGTGAAATGAAAGTACAAGAAAAAAACATTTAGTATAAAAAATGTGATTTGAATACAGAATGTTTTTTTTTTCTGTATTCCTGGTGTATTTCTGCATCTCAACTCCTTAAACCTTTAAAAGTTGTTCAGGTAAAATAATATAAGTCTTTCTAGAGCTGCAAGGTTAGTAGATTCATTGATTATTCCAATAATAAAATATTAATCAGCAACTATTTTGAATGTTTAATTATATTTTTTAAGCACCTCAATATGTTGAGTTGTGTAGTGTTAAACCCTTGAAGATGTAAAATATAACTTTGGCCTGATTCCTTTGGGGGAACTTCAATGGAAATGTGTTACGAAGAATAAAATGCATTAACCACAAAACTCACTCACTTTTGTTGAATAATTGTGCACGTGACACTTGTTTACACAAAAACCCCAAAAAGCACATTTAAAACTGTGACATTTCAAAATTATTTTTTCCGAATGACATAACATTTTCGATTTCGCTGCCAGTATGTTATTAATTTACACAAGGATATTGCCTCTTGATTAATATACAACCCTAACAAATGAATGTTCATGTGTATAATCATTCGCAGGTGTACATTTGTTAGAATATGCCAAATCCATTTGCATAATTAACATCACTGAACGGTAATGTCAATATTAATGGATGGTCTTGCAAAGTGCTAAGAATGAACAAAACAGAACAACATTCCACACCTAAGGATGATGTTTTTTGTGCCCTACAATGCTGTGAACCTTTACAGGTGTTACAAAGGTGCTATTGTTCCTTGTTAACCCTTTGAAAGAGGTTTTTTGTGGCCGTATTCTAAGAGAAACCGCCTCTCTAAGGTCTTTTGGGGGCAACAGCTGTATACGTGGACAACCCTCAGTGCTCTATGGCCTTCTATGATAATAGCTGGGTCAGGTTTTTTGGGGGGTTTTGGGGTATAAAAAGGAAGGCTTCCAACAAGTAGACAAGCAGTTCAGCTTCAAGAGCAGCAGCAGCAGCAGCGGCAGCAGCACGAGCAGCATCGCCTGAAAGATGAGTTCCCAGAACACCAACATGATGAGCAGCAGGATCGTCTTCTACGAGGAGAGGAACTTCCAGGGCCGCTCATACGAATGTATGAGCGACTGCGCCGACATGTCCTCCTACATGAACCACTGCCACTCCTGCCGAGTGGAGAGGGGCTGCTTCATGGTCTACGACCGCTCCAACTTCATGGGCAACCAGTACTTCATGAGGAGGGGCGAGTACGCTGACTACATGAGCATGATGGGCATGAACGACTGCATCAGGTCCTGCCGTATGATCCCCATGTACAGGGGAGCCTACAGGATGAGGATGTACGAGCGGGAGAACTTCGAGGGCCAGATGTACGAGCTGATGGACGACTGTGACAACTTCATGGACCGCTTCAGCATGTCCAACTTCATGTCCTGCAACGTGATGGACGGCCACTGGCTTATGTACGAGCACCCTAACTACAGAGGCAGGATGTGGTACATGAGGCCCGGCGAGTACAGGAACTTCATGCACTTCGGCGGCATGGGCGGAATGAGGTTCATGAGCATGAGGCGCATCATGGATTCCTGCTACTAGACGGTGACTCACGACAGTGCAGCAGTTCAGTGCCAAACAAGCTGGGCTTGCTACGCAACTCATTTGCAGCAATTAGGCGAAAAAAAGTGGACTACCACTGAAGTGTCCACATGACTGAGATCTGGATACTAAAAAGACAAATGACAGTAAACAGGAAACACTAATAAAAGTCAAATTTATTGGAAAATATGTGTATTATCTTTTTGCAGTTATTTCCCTTTTTATTACTACTGTCACCAACAAACTGTTTCCTGCCTTTCCTCTGTCACCCCATTTTTTCTGACGACTTTGGTAAATGGAAATGAAAGTAGTTGATATGTGGCTGATGTTGATATATGGTAAATGGTAAATATTGAAATAGTTTGGATTAATTTGAAAAAAAAAACATTCAACAATAAAAACGAAGCATTATCTACACAAGCCTACAGTATAGGTGAAGATGTAGATGATGTGGTCAGTGTAGACATGCCCCATAAACCAGGTTAATAATAGATTCTGGTTTTTAACAGGCAAAAGATAAAAATTAGATTGCTCAAATAATAAAGGATAGGTCCTTTAGCATAGTGGAACACATTGTTTTAAATCCTGCTCCTCTAAAAACCAATATAACCAGTCCTATCTGAAGGTCACTGGTGCCAGACCATTTGCCCAGTAAAGGTAATAAGACATAAATGCCTTTTCTCTTTCCCCAGTGAGGTTTATTCAACCTGTGACCATTATAATCCAGCTTCAATAATCTTTACTGGGGTTCAAACCAAAATCAGCACTGTCTTAACATAAGTTGCCTGAGCTCATCCTGGGCCAATCGATTGCCCGCATTCAAATGAATGTAAGAGTTTTTTTTTTAACTTTCTCTTTTAATATCTACTGAGTGCTATCATCCAGAGCTAGTATGCTTTACACAGTCATACATAGCTTTCTAGATTTTTGAACAGTTAGAAATTAGGTAAAAATGAAAGGGCATGGACCAATAAGCAGAACTCATAGCTGGTAGTCATTGGTAGGTGAAAAAATATGAACAAAAAATGAGCGTCCATAAAATCAAAGCATTAGTGTTGATAATCAAAATAATAATCAGAAATATAATCAAATAATAACAGCAGGACATTGACCAACCATAAAATAATGTGATCATAACACTAAAATCCACACAGATACATACAAAATAAGTAACACACTAATAATGTATTAGATAGCGCTTTAATTATAATTAAACCAACTGATGACAGAGGACAGTTCAGTGCTTGTGCAGCTCTCTGCATTAATGCTCATTATTTCCCTGGATGTATGACATTCAAGCTCCTGTGCAGTAGTTCAAGGTGTGCATCTGTTTTGTATGTGACCTTTCTGCCCCAGTCTCTCACATAGCAAGGTGCAGCGGCTCCATCAGGCCTAATTAGAGTGGATCTGGACAGATAACAGTCATTAGTCAGGCAGCCTCATTCATGAAGCGAGGCCGGGGCCAGCGGCTAATCTGGGATACTGCTTGATTTAAAAACAGCATGATGATTCTAACCTACATATCTGTATCTATGACTAGGGGATTTTTTAAGCGGAATCGCCCAGTTCTGTGTCCCACTAACCCACTGACTGTGAATGAAGAAACTGCTTCATGAGGCTTTAAACGGTTGTAAACGCTCCCTTGAAACTCTGACCTGACAGATGCTCTAGATGAAATAGTGATAGATTATCAAGGTCATGGGGAGGTAACGCTTTTGAATGAAGAGTATTCTTAAACTTCATGGGGATTTCGCCATCACTTGCATCAATATCGTTTTGATTCTCGTACACCAAAGACACACTCAGTACTGGGCCACGTGTGTTTTATATTCACCTTGCATATTTTGTAATTTGTCAGTGTAGGGCAGAAGCTGCCTGAGGTGCTTTTGGTCATGTAAACTCATATTTATTTATTTTCATATGGTAATGACATCCTATCAATTATCTGCACAACCCCACAATCCACTACATGTCAGAAATCAATGCATAAAGAAGGTTGCTGGTTCAAGTCCTTGGGCTGAGACCTTGCTGTGTGGAGTTTGCATGTTCTCTCTGTGTCTGTGTGGGTTTGTCTCCAGGTTCTTCAGCTTTGTCTAACAGTCCAAAGACATGTTGAGTTTAATTGGAGACTCTAAATTGTCCGTAGGTAAGAGTGAATGATGTAGGTTTCCAACAATAAATAGGCTGGTACCTGTCTGGGGTTGGCTCCAGCAGACCCCTGTGACTCTAGTGAGAAATAAATGGATATAGAAAATGTCTCTCCGACTGTTGTCCACAGCTGTTTCGTACTGTATATCAAGCTTCTCTTTCACTTCAACAAATTCCTGCAGCGTTTAAAGACAGCAGGACTGTCATGTTGAAAAACCGGCAGCCACTGAGGAGTGTGACTTTAACTGAAGGAGAATTGCATGTTTTATCCCCGAAACAAAGATATATGACCCTGTAGAAGGTGATATACATTCAACTTATTTCTGAAATAGCATCAATCAATTATTTAATCTATTGATTATTTGCAATTGATTGGTTAAAAAAATGTTATACAATGTTATAACTGTTTCCCAGACCTGAGAGTGTAACCTAAAATATCTTTTGTGAAAATGTCCACAACCGAAAGGTCATTGGGTTCAAGTTATAGTGATTAAAGAAACCAGAAAAAAATCTGAATAAAGACATCAGAACAAGAGAATCCTTCTTAAAAATGACTCAAACCAATCAATTGATGGTCAAAACAGTTAGTGACAGATGTAATGGTTGGAAACTTATCGATTCACAACCAACATTGCAACTCTTAGTAGGCTTAGATATTACATCTACCACTGACCACCTATTAGTGATCAGCATTTTACACCATTTTATGAACCAAACATTAAATCTATCAGTCAATTATTAAAAATAGCTTAAGGTCTCTTAACTGTTTTACAAAACATTGAGCAAAACCATTACACTTAAGGTAGCTCCTTGTAAACAGGGAAGGCCAAAGACGACACAAACAGCCCACATCACAGGACTTTCTGTTGCAGGGGGTTCTGTCTCTTGTGTTGCCAGAGCTTCCTCCTGTGCCTCTGGTGTCTTGTGGAGAGATCACAAGAAGAGAAAGGAAAGGGGCAAAATATCCCTATTCACATCCTTTCATTAAGAGAAGCCAGCCATCTGCCAAATGCCTCTTCACATTAACTTTGCACCATTGAAGGCACAGGACAAATCTTTACAATGGCTGGAGCCATTATAGCCGGCACATCAAGTTCTCAACTAATTTATTGCCACATTTAATCTTTCGCGCATCTCACTCCACACAAGCTGAAACCTAGCCTGACATGTCTGTCTGGTAAGAAGAAGATTGTGAGCTACACTAAGACAACAGTTTTTTGTCTAGAAAAAAAAGGAAGGAGTTAGACAGCTGCAGAAATAATTCATGGATTGTGCTGAAAATAACTCTGTTCAATGTTTTAATACTGCCTTCTGTGATCTTGGGCGGTGATCCAATGTGACGGGCTCTTCCTTGGTCAAAATCATCCGTTTAAAAAAAAAGACTAAAAATAATCTAAAACCAAATGATGCAATCATCCCTATGGATGCGCTGTCTATTTAAACCTGTTGATTTGAACAGCGGCGCATGTCGATAAATACACCAGACTTACCCTAAAAGGTCACAACTTGGCAAAAACAAAGAGAACTGAGAGTTACCGAGTAGGTTTAACTAAGTCCGTGGGCCACATTTTAGATTGTTGGATGTCTGGCCGCTGGCAACAGTGGCACCAAGGTTAGTCAAAAACCTGTTAAAAAAGAGAGCAGAGTCTGGCATGGGAGGAGCGCTATCAAAGCCGCTTTTGTGAGTCACATCAAGACGAGGCTCGAACCGTTTGAAAAACAGCGAGGGGTGAAGGAGGCCAGCATTTTCTCGGGCACAAACAGCACTACTGGGGAAACCAAAAAAGAGTCGCACAACAGAGTGGTCTACAGGACTCTCTGCTACAGTGCTAGCTCGAAAATTGGAATCATATGAATGATAGTTGTCATTGGTAACCATAGGGATATGTGGACAATGGTGGGAAAGGATTAGACACTTCAGGGGCTAGTGAGTGGGTCATTGTGTCTGGTACGTTCGGCCTCCCCCCTCCCCCGGGCTGTGGTCACATCAGCTCGCACATCAGTCTGTGATCGTGGGCATAACCCGTACCCAACAGCTGGACCCCGATTGCCAGGCGTGGGTTTATTGTGAGGCTTAGGCATGGTGGGAAGTAGGGGTTAGCAGGGGATCAGCCTCCCCCCTAAGAAGTCTTTCAAATATGCAGCTGAGAGAAGTAGAAAATTTAAAAAAAATTAAAAAAAAGATAAAACTCTCATGGAAAAGTGTCATCATGCAAATGATCTATTTTACATGTTTGTACCCAACAATCCGCCACACTGCACTCACACCCGCTTCTTTCCATCATGTGTACAAATGTTACGATAACCAAATGCCTTTGCAAAAATTCTATTATTTCCTCTTTATGAGGGCAGGCTTTTCATCCCAGATAGTTTGGACCTTTTTGGAACATCTATAAACACATTTGCCTTTAGACGTGTTTGGCTCTATTTATACACACACAACAGGCAGTTTGTTTCTGAACATACCCGCTTCTAAATTCATATGAGCATGGAAATGCAAACCAGGAAAGTCTCACGCAAGTCAATACCTGGCAAAAGTTGTTTACTGCTTTTAAATCAGCAACTTCTCTGGCTCGACTTTGGTTAAACAGGTTTAACAGGGGCCTCTTTGTTGGCTTTTCTTTCGGTTACAGGTTGCACAAAAGTTTTGATTTCACAAGATGTAACTCCTCCTCCGGAGTTATCCAGAAAAAGAATTTGGCAAAAAAATGTGAGTTATAAATTAGCTTTATAGCCAAGTTTCAGGATGGGACCTGCTGGAGGCCCCTGGGCAGAATTTAGCTGGGCACCTTTCAGACTACAAATAAATGCATAATTACAATCATTCAGAATGATGAAGAGCCTAATTTATTTTAGAATAATATATATTTTTTGACCTTTTTTTGTTTTTGTTTTTTATTTGGGGTATTTCAGTAGTTAGAAATGTAAAACTGAAAAGTTACACTGTATGGCCAAGGTATTCCCTTACCCATCCAAATAATCAGAATAAGGTGTTCCTATGACTTCCTAAATATTCCACAGTGAACTGTCAGCTGTATTATAAGAAAGTAGAAGTGTAACTCAGCCATGTAGTGGACAATGTAAACTAATGGAGTGGGGTCAGCGGATTTGGAGGTGCATAGTATGGAAAGGTCACCAACTTTCTGAAGTTTCAATTGCTAAAGACCTCCGAACATCATGTGGCCTTCAGATCATCTCGAGAACAGTACACAGAGAACTTCATGGAATGTGTTTTCATGGAATCAGCTGCATCAAACCATACATCCTCAAGGTCAATGCAAATCTTCAGATCCAGATGTGTAAAACACACCATCACTGGACTCTGGAACAGTGGAGGCTGGAGTTCTCTGGAGTGATGGGTCATGTTTCTCCATCTGGTGATCTGATGGACTAGTCTGGATTTAGTGGTTGCCAGGAGAACAATACTTGTTAGACTCCATTGTGCCAATTGTAAGCTTTGGTCAAGGGATTATGGTGTGGGGGTGTTTTTCAGTAGCTGGGCTTGGCCCCTTAGTTCTAGTGAAAGGAGTGTTAATGCTGAAGAAAACCAAGACATACATCAAATTAAACCCCAGAGACTAGGAATAGGATGCCACTTAAATTTATAGACAGGCGATTGAATGTTTTTGACAATGGAGTGTACCTTTCCTGTCAAGCACTTAGCACTTTAGACACCAAGTCACTTTAGACTAGGTTCTTTGTTTTCCTTTGTTTTGACAATCATGCCTCTTGGTAAAAAAATGCATTTATTAAATATTCATCAGTTTTGGCTCATCTTTAACCTAACAACTATAAGACAGAAATGTTAATATGCAGAATCTGTAGGTGAAAGACACTTATTTTGTGACCGCATATAGTTCCATGACCTTGTCAATGAAATGGCCTTCCTACCATACATATATACTGAGGCATTAGTCTGAATTAAAGGGATAATTGAGCTATAACCGAAACTCATTTCAACTATGTATGTAAACATACTTTTTACCAACAATGTTACTTTTAGTTATTTCAATACATTAGATAATCTGGAATCTGATTACACATGTTGGATTAATGGCCAATTACAAAAATAGGCCCCAAATTAAGTTAACTTGTGCTGGTTGTAGAAGGACCTCCTTAGGAACTGTGGGCTGAAATTGAGTCCTAAAGATCAGTTTCAGAAGTTGCATTGACAACAGAGCAGGTACCAGGTCTCTATAGGGTTTCTGTCACGTCTAACGGTGTTTAGTTACATTCACTGGAGGGAGATTTGGACCCAACACATTATGTTTTCTCAAGGCTTTGTTTTGGGGACCTTTATTTCTCCGGTTGCCATGGAATAAAGGCTGACAGACTGGAAAAGCTTGTTTAGAGCAGAGAAAGGTGGCCCAAGATGGAATATCAGACCATTGACCCCAAGGCCAAGGATAGGGTACGTGTGAATGATTGTATGTGTGTGTGTGTGTGTGTGTGGGGGGGGGGGGTCTTTCACATTCACTTCATTGTGATTTCCCTGCGATATTTACATGGTGAAAAACAGGTGTGAACTACTACAGGGCTGAAAGAATTCAGCACTACAAGAATGAAAAGAATCTTATTTCACACTTTGACTGAAGCAAACAGCTGCATGTGTTTCTGCTTTGTGTTGTTGGGCCAGTTGAAGTGGACTGAATCGCATTAACAGCTCTTTACTGCTGCAGGTTGTGCATAAATATTTTGACCAGTCCACCTGTGACCACTTTGGGATACAATCTGGAATTCATTTGACCGTATAATTGTCGGGAGATTATCGCATCACGGGAGTTTTCAAGACAAAATTTGTAGCTGTTATCTCAATGAACCATAACGTACACAAACAGCAGCTGGGATTCAAAAGGCACTTCTATCACTTATTCTTTCCCGTGAAAAAAAACTAGCCTTTCTTCGTGTACACACAAGAGTGAGCACGCTTTCTTACATTGGTTTTTGACTGGGGTCATTGTGTCTCAGCCCCGCCTGAAACACAGGAAGCGAGAGAAACAAGAGAAACTAGTGTGAAGTCGTGTGAAACTAGTGTGAACAAAAGAGAATCTCACCAAACTAGAATGAAAAGGTGAAAATAAATTAGGTTCATAACATATCACCCACATTCACAACACTTTTTCACATGTTATAGCTGTGCAAAAAAGACCCATTGGTCATGAAAAATAAAAATGTTTGTTTTGCTTTATTGCTATTAACTGAATTCATTTGGGAATTACGATATGGATGTGACTGTCAGCAGATATATTATTTTATTTATTGTTTTTTTTTTTAATTCATGTTATTTGTGAATTGATTTCTTGGGATAAAGGGGCAGATCAAATAAGATTCTGCTCATTCAAGCTTTGTGTTTGTATTAAATTGTATTTAATTCATTAATGATTAGAAATGAAGAGTAAATACATAAATAAAATAACCCCAAATTGAACCTTGCTATTCACAAAGCAAGTGAAATATTGTGTTTACTTCATTACTGTCATTATCATGTCTCTCTGTGTTAGGAGTATTTCAATTAGGGGAGAATGCACAGAAAAGCTTCCCTTTTTTATGCAATTGAGCCCCATTGCATAACAGTCCCATCGGATGACCAGCACTAACTATTGCCTGGAAAGAAATAATTACCATCACAAAAGAGTCAGTGTTAACTATGGGCTTTATCTTTGTCTATGCAGGAGCTTTATTACAAACAATCACACTAATGAACCTGGAATCTGTGTGTAACAGCTGATCTGTGGAGATGTTTAGCAAAACACCAAACATCAAAGAGGCCGTATTTTGCCAACTTCCACTCCGCCTTCCTACATATTTACCCTGAAAACCCTGTTTCTGTCCCACCCCTCCCTTCCACTCCTGGTGTGACATCACAACAGGGGACATTTCTTAATGACTGGGTGGCTTATTTCACAGTTTGTGTGTAATCAGGAACATCATTGACTTATTTGTTGACACACAAGCCCTGAAAAAGTCTCTCATTCATCACAGAGCCCCTTTAATTCCCATCAGAATCCCAGTTATGCTGCTGTATGTGTAAACGCACACAGATGCACTTATTGTTTCTGCAGCTGGTTGTGACACAGCAGCTGCGGCACCAACCAGAACATCAGTCTGATGTTTCTGCACAACACTTGTGAAATACAAACATGAATCTGTTTCAGATATAGTTGTGTCAGTAGATTATGTTACACATCTCGTAGAAAATACTGGAAAAATACTAGACACTTTTTGTTGTGCCTGCAGTTTATTTTTATTTATGGGATATTCTGCTGAAAATGTGGAAACAAAAATTATGAAACACTGAAAACTGCTTCGCTCGCTCAAAACAAGGCAAACTGCACTTAGTGGTTAAACTTGATGAGTGTGTTTGTGCAGTCTTATCATAAGTGCAATATCTTGTGTACCTGGACCTTAAGATGAAAATAATTGATGCATAAATTATGGCACTATCAGCAGCTGTAATCCATTCTTTGTGAATTCACACCAGGGTCTCTATTGTGTTTTTTTGTCATTTATGGCCAGCTAATAACCATAACGTCAGCGGTTCGACTCCGGCTTGGGACTTTTGTTGCATGTCGTCCCCTCTTCTCTCTCTTCCTCTTCTTTCTTGATTCTTTCACTGTCAAGCAGATTAGGCAAAATAAAAGTCCCCAAAAGAATACAGCATATCATCAACATAATTTTTAAAGCCTTATTGGGGGCATCCCTAACAGCTCCCAGGAGTTTTTCAGGCTCACTTTGTCACACTTACTATGGACAGATGACAGTAAAGCGGCAGACAGGAAACAAGGGGAGACAGAACGGCTATAAAAAGCAACGCGGGTCCGGGGCTGGAATCATAACAAGGACGTTCTCATTCTGTCTGTTTAGCTGAATGTTCCACTTTTGTCTGTTGTTGTCTGGCGCTGCGTGGGCGGCGCACAGCAAGCGCATCGAAGGATCCTGCTGAAAACAGACACCTGCTGATACCAACCAGATTAATGCGAGACTGATGCAAACCCAGGTTGTGGAGCATAAGCAAAAAAAAAAAGAAAACAATAGGCGGAAAAATTATTAACACTCGGAAGGTAGCAGGTTCATCACTGCAAGTAACCAACAGCAATAATCAAGAGCACACTAGTCTGGATATAAGCCACTAAATGCAAGTTGCAAAGGAAGTTTGAGTTATACATCATGCATTTGGGCTAACAGACTGAATCATATAAACCACGCTTTTCTGATTTTCACATTCACTGAAGTGCATGTAAACGGATCAGTGAACGGCAAGATGAGAAAGTCAAAAACCTCTAAAACTACAGTTTAAAGAGTTTTTTTTAAAGAGTTGTATGTTTTTGTGTATGTATGTTTTGTGTAATGTTGGTTCCTTGTCATTTAAAAGCCTATTTATACCATTTTTTTCTTTAACAAAAATAATGATGTTGAGCAATTTTTGACACAAAATGTCAAATGGTGCAACCAAAACAGAATTATATACAGTACTTTAAATATTTAATCCACCTAGAACATGTGTCAAACTCAGGTCCTGGAGGGCCATTTGTGCAGGCAGTAACACACCTGATTCTGCTAATCAACTATTAGTGCTCTTGTTAAGGACCTTCATTAGATTCATGAGTTTGACCCCCCTGATTTAGAGCATAAAACTAGTCTTTTTAAAACATTTTGTAAGAGTGTTAAACCTGCTGGTACCAAGTTTTTAAGGTTACACCACATGACATTTTTGGCATTGTCCCAAACACATCAAATAAGATTCATTACCCAGTTATTCACAGTTATTGGTTCATTATGTGGATGTGAACTAGCTAAATGTGTGCTGGCTCTGTCATCTAGAGGGCTGTGGTCGCCCATTACTGTCTCCTACAAACTTTTAATCCCATAATCCCAGAGTTAGCATTGTAGCTCATCTTTATGCACGTTAAAGCCATAGAAAGAGCATGTTTCATTGCTTTCTCCACACTTCGGTCCACCTGTCAGATGCAGTTTGACAGTTTTCACCTTTAGATGCCCGCTTGCAGGTGCCCATCAGTTATCTGTGCAGTAAGCACATCAAAATTACCGCGAACAGCTCCTGTGGTTTACAGAGATATTAGGGCGTGGGATCCGCCTCCCCCGGGAGTCGTCCTGGCAGCAACTTGCGTGGCTATTAGCCAGGTTACAAACTGCCACAGCAGGTACCCGGAGACAGACAGACAGAGTGCTGATTGTCACCGCTGTTATCTGAGCTGAGTGGTGGCAGTTGGCAGGGGCCGAGGCTTCGCCCGGCGTAAATAGGAAGTGACAGTGAGTTATTGTGATAAAAAAAAAAAGAAAAAAATTGAGAAGGCCACTCTTGTTCCAGGGGGTTCTGTTGGCCAGAGACAGGGCCACCGGGATGCTGGGCCAACTCTGTAATGTGAGCCGGGCCCATAACTTGCCTACTTCTCTTTGTGCGAGTAGTGGAAAAAATGCTTTAGATTGTGATAACTGCGTGTTTACGTCACTGCTTATTTCCAATCTGCTACTGAATGACGTTCCAATGAATTTTTAAAAAGTAGGAGGGCAACCACAAGCATGGCTACACATAAACATATAGAATAATCAAGATGGAGCAAGGAAACAGACCACTGACAGCAACTCAACACGTGGGGGTTGAAAAAAAAAAGCAACAGCGGCGGTGAATTATGGGAGCATATGGCACAGGATGGGAGGAGCAACAGGAGATATCGCCATGGCTTAAAGGAGACACAAAAAAAAAGAAAGAAAAATTCATCAACAGTGAGATAAAGTCTTCCACAAATGGAGTAAAACAAACACGAGGGAAAGCATTACATCTTCCTCTGAGGGTCTGCTAGCCCCCTGCATCGACATGCAGGGCTGTGGGGGAGAGTGAGAGTGGATGGGTGGGGGCAGGTGGGAGGTGGGGTAAAACTAATATGAGGAGGGAGGGAGGTGAGGGGGGGGGTTCCCCCTCCGCTGAACCATCTGAACCATTGGCGTTGTGGGTTAGATGTGCCGTGATGCGCGAGCGAGTCGTTCGGATCCGTCACCGCCAGTGGCGGCATCACGACACCGCAAACAGCCCTGGGCTGGAGCCGTAGCCGGCGGTGAACTGAATCTAGGTCACCGGGATCCTCCGGATCAGGCTGAGCCACAAGTTGACTGCAGAGTGGCGGGCTGCGACTGTGGGGGTCAGTGACGACAAGGAATACCCACTCACACATAAATGGATCGCTGTGTAAAACCCAATGCATGGCTGTTACACACACACACACACATACACACACATTAGAATGATAGTGGGGGATCAGAATCAGGATTTTCCAGGGATTTGGGAGCATGAGCTCTGAGATAAGCTTTTTTTTATAATCTACCTTTTTTCCAATAGTGCATTCAAATACAATAATATTTGAATATTTTAGTAAATATCGGCCCAGTAAGAGTTTTCACCACACTAGTGGATGGCAATGGTACCTCATGTGTAGTGAATTTCAGATACACAAAAAACTAAAGCTTAGTTTCTTGAACTAATTATTCAGATGACATTGCCTATCAAAAATAAAAGGTATTTATTCATTAAAATTATAACTTAATTACTGAGTTCTAGAGTCCACTTATGAATGGTCCTAATAAACTATCAATTTGGAGGTCAGATTAACATTTAACTTAATTATATAAACCAGGAACATCTTATTAATAGCTAGTATGGGTTAAAGGATTCTGAGTTCTAAAGGTTAAAGGTTTGCATATTCCATTATTGTATAGAGGCAGCATGTATTAGTCATAAGCATTTATACATAAATACATAAAACACACAACCACTCTAAATGGTTCCATACAGGTGAGTGTATGTGCGTGTAGAGGTGTGAGAGAGCTGAGACAAAGATGCCCTGGTGGCTGTTCTTTGTTCCCAGGCCGTGTGTGGGACTCCTTGCCTGTGAAAGACAAAGGCAAAATGGCCGATTGACCATGCGAACATGTGTCTGTGTGTGTTTCTAGGTGCCAACCTAAAAAGAGCTTAGTATGGACACTAGTAAGGACACTAATATAAGACCTCATGTCCTCACACTGAACAAACTTAATCATAGTAAACTGGACCTTAAATTTAAACACATGAACAAAGTTCACCTATCTTGCATAGCTTGCTTGTTAATGTTAGGTTCTGCCTGAATTATGTTACCAGTCCATGGAAAAGGATGAAGGAAATGGTTCCAGCTGTGGTGGTAGAGCAGATCAGCTGTGCAGTCCGTGTTAATCCCTGTTGCTGGTTGGAAGAACTGGGTTGCATGGAAGCAGAGGTGCTGACCAGACGTCTTGGAGGCTTGAGCCACTCACAGGTCCTTGAGATGCTGAAGGTGCAGTGGTGTCTTCTGAGTATGAGAGACAATGAAGCTGGAATTCTGGCCTGCAGCCTTTTCTACCGAGAGAAGGAGAACAGAGCTGGGCTCTGGAAGAGAGTCCAGAGAAGAGAGTAGAAGTCTCCCCAGAAGAGATAACAAAGGTCGGTCACTTACTTATAGTCACATCTATCATTCAAGATATCTGTAATGTAATTGTGACTAGAGGAAACATCACAAAGAGATATCTGTAATTCAGTTTTCACTATAGGCACAATCAAAGTTAGAGATATCTCAACTCATGCATGATGTTTTGAGCTTCACTGCTGCAGCCACTAAAACTGGAGAAACTGGAGGCGAATTAATGTCATTTGGCTCAGTCAGAACTAATTGAAGATATCTGTAATTACATTCTGACTAGGTGGAACCAAAGATACATATAACTCCCATTTCAGATATCTATAACCTAATAATACATATCTACAATTATATAGTCATAACTCCAGATACAGATATCTACAACATAATTTTGACTAGTCAAAACTTCATTTATTGCTCACGTGCTGATATATTTAATCGTGGTGAATTAAAGATACCTTCAATTGGAATTCTGACAAGTCAGAATCAAATCGTAGATATCTCAAGCTTGATTTAGTACTATTCATAATTCAAGTACAGATATCTGTAATTTACTTTTTGGATACCTCATAGTGAATTGTAGATATCTGTGATGACACACTCCATGCACGTTATGACAAAAGTGCCAATTGTTCTAGTAAGACTGTAGTTGTGGATATTTGAAATGACAAGTGTGGATAGAAAGAATATAGTAGTGGATATCTAAAATGCCTAAAATAAAGTCCTTTTTGTCTTTCGTTTCTGTACAATGTTTAAGTTACATATCAACCCATTGCGAGAATACTGTGTTCCATCACTTATTTTCTGTAAAAAAAAAAAAAACAGTAAAAGTTTTCACCATTGGATGTCATTGATGACAAAAAAAACAAATACAAAAGAATAAAACACTTTAGGTTCACCACAATGTTGTATTGAAGGAAAGACAATACAACCACATGGGTCATTAAAATATTTCTTTCAGTTTAAAAAACCTGCTCCTAATGTTACATCTGTAAAACATGTTCCTACACCGGCTTTTTATGAGATTTCTGACTTTTCCTTTGCTTCTTTCTCCTTAGTTGACCGTCCACATGTCAGTATCTGCAGTTCTTATTAAAGCAGGTCACAGTGACTCACTGGTGGGTTTAATAAAAACTACTCAGCAACCACACTGTAGAAATTATAAGCTACAATAAATCATGTCATAGAGGATTTCTAAGCATTCCTCCGAAAGGTAATTAAAATGCATCCTCCTTTAAATCAAGAGAAGATAAATCAGTCTTTCGTCTGGCAGTGAAATCAAAGTGTGCGTCGTGTTCAAAGACTGAAGCTGGATATCCATATACAGTAAAGTCTGTGGCCGTAACTTAACTTTGTGTCTGAAGAAAGTCCGAGACACAGCACAGGGTTCATCTCATGCCTCAGCGAAAAACCTGATTCGAATCTTCGGTGAATCCCCGTCGTCGAGGAAAACAATCCTCTCTATTCTTTCCCCAGCGCCACAGACGCACACAAAAAAAGCGCCTGGAGAAAGATTGATTGCTATCCTTTTCCTTTTGAGTATCAGCCAGTCAAAGGGAAAATGCTAATGAGGTGCTGGGAAGCAAATGTGAAGCTATTGTCATACTGATTCGCTTCCTTGACAGTAGAAATAATTAACTCGCTTTACTGGAAAGCAAGAGTACAACTCGGGTTAATAGGAATACATAAATGCTGCAGGACTCGGCAGGCAAAACCTAATACGATTTTTCCTTACACACAAGAAAAAAATAAAACTACTAGTAAAAACTCACTTGTTGCTTTTGAATTAAGTTGTTTCAGTTCTCTGAATTAAAGCAGGAGAGAGTTATTGCCTTTACAAATCTACTGGAGAATGAAGTTGTGTTTCTGGTGATGTGATCAATACAGACATGTTTTGTCTCAGGAAAATATTAGTCTCTTCATGCTAAATGATTTACTATGTTCACGATGGTCCATTATAAGAGGTGGCAGTAACAAACATTAGGGGGTGGAAATGGAGGTAATGAATATCTGTGGATTGAAGAAAAGATTTCAGATTTGTATTTATTATTTAAGTTAATTTAGTTAGTTAATTGTTAAGTTACATGACTTAACCTTCAATTTACAACACAGGACAGATGATATGGAAAAAGTAGTCATTATAACAACATGCTTCGTCAGTTATTTCATATTTAGTCATTTTACTGTTGCATTGCATTTTAAAATATTATATTACACTAAATACATTACATTATGCATTACAAAATTACATTTTTTTAAGCAGCAGGTGAAGTTTTCTCCTTCTTTACAATCCATTTACAAATCAAAACTGTTAATATTTCATCTGTTGAGCCCTGATATGCTCACTGGCTTCACTTGTCTGAAGTAAAAGGAACTGGTCCATTCTATGACACACTGATAAAGACATTCATTGGGCTTGCTCGGACCCTTTAGTGGCCTACTTCTGGGTCCTGGGCCGCATGTTTGACACCCCTGATGTAGTACATAAGCTGTACATACCGCAACTACTGCATTCATGGGTAGTATCTATGTAGCATGTTACTTGGCAGTTTCCAGTACAAGACAAGCGTAATCCACTCAGAATCGTGGGTTATATCAGGCTCAGAATTTGTTAGACCTGCTTTATAATGGTAATTATAATGTGACATTGTGTTGAGTTCCGTGATGGCCGGACAGATTGTCTGCTTAATGAGAATCTCCTCTTACACAACCTGCCCTTTGTTCCACCTCTCCATTCAGGTGAACATCATTAGCAGCAGTAAGCAGTGAGTCTCCTGGCTCTGTCAGGAAGGATCAAATTGTAGCTATGGCTGTATTTATTCCCTAGGACTATTTAAATCTATCTACCAATTATTTTTTTGCTATACAAGAACCAACCAATGCACTAACACAGCATGTGTGTATCGAGCAAATTTGAATTCACTGCAGAGTCATCGGTGATGTAAAGTGCATTGGATTTGCAGTAAATAAACTACACTGACATAGTGTAGTTTTCATAATGCAGTCACATGCAACAGGTGATAAAAGGTAATATTTGAATTTGCTAAGCCCATGTAAATTTCTCAAAAACAAGGGCTCACTGTGTTGCTGGTTTCACAACAAACGCATACTACTAAACCGAACAGCAGATTTGACAGGCTCTGTAAATTAGACCCAAATGATTTTACATTTCAGGCAGAGGGATGAATGGCTGTGCCAGCTTCAGGCAGTTCTTACTGTTTTCAAATAGCCTTTTTCTCTTCCAAAGATGCCGCACAAGCCAGAGACACTCAGCCACTCGTAACCGAACCTCCCATTTACACAAGATGACTGCGCAGCCGATGAAGGCCCCGTCACCCTGGAAACCTGGAGACCTTTATTCTCAACCTGAGCAGAAAATTTATCTGAGTTTAAGTATTTATGCACCTGGAGCATTGACTGATTGCACCTGATTATTTGTCCAGATACACTGCACATGATATTAATGACTGATTTTGCCATTTAAGGTGAGTCTATGGAAGCTAATTGCTTATTATACTGTAGCTCTCATTGTTGATCACAGAGGTTCTGGATAACTCAAGAAAAGCTGCATCAAAATTCTAATTCTGATTGTTTTAAACTATTTAAAGTATGTCATTAAAAGGTTGGACCAGGCAAAAATCTCTATATTAACTGATAACCTCCATCAGTTAGTATCAAGCTCCAATAACATTGTGATACCTCTTCAAATAAACCAAAAGTAAAACTCTTTTAAAACCTCGGATTGCACCAGAGAGGTGGCTAGGACACTATCAGTCACAGTGTTGATGGCAAAGCAATACAACAGATTGACTTTGGCATGAAATTTTGGTTTCACAAACCGTCACGGAGAGAGATTTGCGAGTGAACAACACCCACACTCGCTTTTACACATGGTGAACGTCAGCATACAAATTTAGACTGTGAATCATGAGCAGGGCGACTTTGACTTTGGAAGACTTTGGACCTAGGAAGTGCTTTTTATGTATAGTATATATATGTTACGGTGAGTTGGAGCCACCAATATGTGATGTGGTCCAGCTTTAGTCCCTGCGAATATCAACTGTAAATAAAATATTGATGGTTTGATGATACTTGTGTGTAGCATGACAAAAGTCAAATATTACTAACAAATACTACAAACAGGTCAATTTTGCTGCATTGTGTGTTTCTCTGTTGCAGCTTATTGACCCTTAAACAGTATCTTGAGCAAACTGAATGACTCTCAGCTCAGCAGTCATGGTATTCTGCAACGGTCCCTGGTCTATAGCTGCCCCTTTTGTATCCCTCTTCAACTTTGTTCATGTGCCTGCTGATGCCTTTATCCCTCCGGACAGATCCCAAGCAACTGTGACCACATCCTTGCCATTCTTTCCGTGAAAATTCCAACTCTGGCAATTAGTGGACGGCTAGTTACACTATGTAGAGGGCTTGGGAACGTAGCATTCAAAGACCTTGGAAGACCTTTTCAAAAGAAGACGACAATGCCTTTTCCGGCATTTTGTGTAAAATATGTACGCATGCCCTCAAGCAACAAGGGGGGGGGTTGCTCACATTCCTGTATAGAGCTTACAATTAACCACTGATGGAGGACAAGGGAAAGAGGTCCAAGAGGTCTTGTCTAGGATAAAAAAGCCTGATTGAGATTAAGTGTTTAATTCCAGTTAATTCGTGGAGTTCCGGTGATCTGTGCAGCATAGGGCATATGTTCAGCCTATTTCCCATAAACCCTACACAGAAAGAAGTAGTCCCAGACACGGGATTAAATCCAGGCATGAGTAGCGGTGCATGTGTGTGTCACATAGCGAAGAATTTCCTTCCATCCGTCAATGGGGAATTACAAGCGTGGCGGGGCATAATGTGCTCATTGTGCTCTCCAGCATCTCTTCTTATCTGCAGCTATATGAATGCCACGGAAGGGGTTAGGGAGCTATGACAGGTTTGTAGTTGTTTCTGATGCAGTGCATTGATGCGTGTTACTAGCGTTATGTGTCAACACAGGGAAATGCTGATCTAAACCCTTGCATCAGACTGCCTGTCCCTGGCATAAACATCTACTGAATCTTCAAGTAATGATTAAGTGAACTGACATTACTTAAACATTATCATTTGGTGAGGCTGGAAATTAATCTATAACAGTTGAGGGTTTGCCAATTGAGTCCCTTATTTTGAAAAGATGCCAAACATTTGCTGGTTCCAGCTTCTCAGGTCTGAGGATTTGGTGCATTCTTAACTGAATATTTTGTGTTTTTGACTGTTGATTGAACATACAAGCAATTTAAAGTTATACAGCTTATGTGTTTCTGAAAAAAGAAAAAAATACATTAGCATTTACATTTTGTTTAAGCTGCTACTATTCCTCATGTTAACACAGGCTACTGTGGCCATAATCAACGCTACAGCTCCATGCAGTGTCTCCAAGATGTGTTCAAAGACCCTAAGGAAATCTCAGAACTATCACCTAACAGAACATAATCAGAGCTTCAACCCCCTCCCCCACATTCGCTGGGTTACCACATTGCTTAAAAAAATTCTGCAGGAAACCCTATTTCTGTCATTTTATGAACTAATTAATTGACCAAAAAATAAAAATCTACAACACCTTGTTTAACTGGGGGGAAAAAGAATTTGGGTAGTTTGGAGTTCTTATGTTGTTCCCAAGCATCTTGGCTCTCTGTCTCCAACAAATGCCAGATATGCATCAACATACTTTTTGTTGGAGAAAATATGTTGCTCAGTTTTCAAGTTTTTTCATTGTTTGTTGATTGATGAAGTGTTTTTTTTAATTATACAATAACTATGCTATTTACCATAGGCACCACACTTTCAGGAGACAAAAAGGGGGGGGGGGGCCTTTTGTCTCATTAAAGCGTGGTGGTAAGATCTTGCTGACATCATCAATGATGCCATGGGAAGGACAAAGCGTTGAGGAATTTATTGTATTTCATTAAATGTTTGGTTTAGTATTTCTATAATTTGTACTTATTTGGTTTGGGCTATATTCAAACCATGTCAAAACATGTCAGTGCATGAAAATAGTATAGTCTGGGGCCTATTTTGTTTGAGGCAATGAAATTCGACCCAGGAGGTCGAGTTGCAGGTACAGATTAATGCATTAAGGACTTATCAGGAACTAAAACACAGCAGAGTGGCATGCAATACTCACAGAGAGGGGTTTTATCTGCCAGGATGTATGTATGTGATTGGGGGCCTCCCAAGAGAAATGATCTAATAGATCTTAAAATGCCCTAAAACAACCTATAGTTACATTTGAGTGACAGACGCTATCTGGCAGCCTCAGTAGGCAGTCTTCCAGTGAGTGGTGGAGACCAATCACATCGACCTGATCAGACTGAGCGGCGCTGTACAACACTGTCATGAGGGAGTACAAAGAGGGGAAGACATTAATCTTCTATTGATAAGGTTAAAAACAAAGCTATCAGGCTTTGCTGTCACCCTATTGACTTGTTTTTTAAAGAGACAAAAGAAAAATAGATAAGTGAAAATACCCAAACTTTTCCTGAGATTTCCTGTGTCTTTCCAAGTGCTATTACCTCTCCTCTATCCATTACTGGATTTGCAGGTTTCTCCTTAAAATTGAAGCATCACATTATATGTTTTACGGTCACCCCCACGCCCCCCAACACCACCACCACTAGCAGCACCACACATGCACACATTCAAGGTGGAGAATGGTAAACACATGGTCTGAACCACAGGGCTGTTCTGTGGTGAGTTGTTGGCATCTTTTTTTGCCACAAGAGGAAAACACAAAGCTGTATCTGAATCCCTTCCATGTATACAGTAGGATTGTAGTAGAAAACATGTCAGGCAGTCTTTCTTTGTGATTTAGGGCAATGTCGCTTGCAACTCTGATTAAAAAAGAGGACAGACCTATCAAATAATGACTCTGTGTAGAAAATAGCTTGTGTCCAAAACTCGGGATAAAAATGGGCAGGCCGTTTATAGCCAAGTGATTTCAGTTTGTCAGCACCATCCAAATTGCAATCTTTCACTCCATGCTTCAGCTCAATGTGTATTCAAATTAGCCAGCCCTCATACTCCACATCCATTATGTCCAAATCAGACTCCAGGCCAATACCACATTTGGCACTTACTTCTTTCGTGGAGGGCTTGGAGTAATTGCTGTCTGAAAAAAACAGTGGGCTTGCTGCAGTAGATGTCACACCAGTTCCATCCTGTGTGAATCACTGCATCCAAGGTGCCACAAATATAATGAAAAAGAGAAGGACAACAACTATTTTGACACTGTTTGCTATGCAGTTAAGACTGTGTTAGTGTGATAGCAGAACAATATTTTATTGACTTAACAAGCTTATATCCTGTGGAAGGACAGAGAGGAGGAGAACAAAAGCTTTCATTAAAAATCTATTCAG
The DNA here is from genome assembly GCA_036785175.1 of Eupleurogrammus muticus. NCBI lineage: Eukaryota > Metazoa > Chordata > Actinopteri > Scombriformes > Trichiuridae > Eupleurogrammus > Eupleurogrammus muticus. The sequence goes on from JAYKQN010000001.1 coordinate 30,163,078, forward strand.
AATCATCACCACAACTCTGAGTCATTAAAGTCGTGTACAAGGGGAAACTCATCAGGCCTTAAAGGTCATTTTCACATCACGCGCACTAGGCCTGGTAAGAGGGTGATGGCCACACCATTGTGTTCAGAATTTTGGACTAATTCAGTTTTGCTTTTCTGTTGTGCCAAAAATGTCTATTGATACAAAAGTACTGTGTAGAGATACAGTGTTATGCTGAACCTATCATACACAGATGCCATTATATACAAATCACATTTTCATTCATTTCCGGTTTTTGGTCCTCCGCTGAAAAAAAAAAAGGCAAAAAAAAATGGCAAATATTACTATTGTAGAGGCATTCTTGTTGAACAATTGCCATTAGTCCGTTTGGGCCATCATGTTTTCAATATGAACTAGCAGCAGGATGTTTGGTTTTCATAAGCATAAATCGAAGACTAGTAAAGAGTGAGGCTGATAGTAATGATATAATTAAAGAGAGTAATGCTGCATCGTTTCCTGTAACTCCCCCATGTGTGTGAAGGAAATTGGGATCCAAGCAGGAATGGCAAACTCCACCACTAACAATGAAACCTAATATACAGAGTGGAGTTAGTCAATCTAAATACTGCAATCTATATGTGGGTAGGGGTTAGCATATTATGATATTAAATAAATATTTCAAAACATTGTTTATGTGCTCCTCTATAGCCACAGGAGAGCACATAAACAACATTTTTCTGTTTTCTGTTTCACCTTTATTTGACAGCGTGGAAAACAGGATCCTGGGCAGAGAGAGGGGCATGATGTGACCTCAGATATTGACATCATTACCAAATATTTTGACAGATACAATAAATATCGCATTTGCTATTTGGTTAAACCGGCAAATGTTTTGTGAGTTGTATAAATATTAATGCTGCATCCAAAATGGATCCAGCTAACAAAACACACCCTTAATGTAATGTTCCCCTTTAGCTGCAAATAACAGGTTAATGTCCAGGCATCTAAGGCAGGGAAGCAGCTTAATAATAAAAGCCTTTATTATTTGAAAAAAAAAATACTTTATCATAACGAAAAATTGCTTTAGATGTCCAAAATGTTATTTTCTGCGTGCTCAATAAAACACCACAAAAAACTCTGCATAGCCCTTCGCTGGAGGTAAACACCTAGTGTAGCACTTGCTGACCACCAACAGATGCCTTCAAATGCCTAATCAATCTTGCACCTAATTACAGGCTTGACCACATTAACCCACAGTAACCCACACTACAAAATTTAAATATTCTTTTATAATTATCCCTGCCACAGCATCTAGGCCACTTTCTCATTTTTTTGATTATCTTGGACACAAACACTCGGGGCTGTATCTTTAATCCAGTTGGTTCACCTGCAAACAAATCCTCTATATGAGGCGTCACCAACCCTGGTCCTAGAGAGCTGCTGTGGGTGCAGGCTTTCATTCCAACCAAGGATGACACCCCTGATACTACTAACCAACCACTAGAGCCCTTGCTTTGCACCTCCATCAGTAGGTGTGTGACTGCTTGGTTGGAACCAAAACCTGCGTCCACAGCAGCTCTGTAGCACCAGGGTTAGTGACCCCTGCTCTATGTGAACAGAAGAGATTGCAGAGGAGAACATTGATTTCTGTCTGTGGAAGGAAATCATTTCCTCCAGTGCCCGTTGTTATCTAAAATTCTACTTAATCTTGGTTTTGCATTCATTATTTATGTTATCGACTGGCACTCTGCTGGTGAGCCCTTTACAACCCTGCTCTACATCCAGGCTTGTTAAAATGTGTTCAACAGACCCTGAATTTCACTGTATTGTGAGGAACTTTGATCTCTTTCTGTATTCATACATATATTTCAGCAATCTGGAAATAAAAATTGGGATCAGTAATTAGACATTCTAGATGCTTTCACATGTGTATTTTTTAGAGGAATTGGCATTTGACAAGCTGGGTGTTAGCAATGGCATTGATGCTAGCTAGCTATGAGTCAGTAGAGCATAAAGGCATTTGTCTAAAGACAATCATCCACCTTTCAAACACACCGTCAGCAGATCCTATGATGAGGTGCCGCAGCAGTCAAGAAGAAACAGATGTTAAATAAGCAAAGGAGACACTCTCAGGGTTAAGCCCTCTGTATTATCAAAAGGAAATGGTTTGTATGACATTTAAAGGCAAAAGTGTTTAGGCCTGTTCCATATGGCCACACTCAGAAGTCTGCAAATACTGCAGCCCACTGCCTCTCCTATTTCTACCCTTCTCTTGAAGTATATTGTATATCTGCATATCTTTTGCATGTTAAACCAATGCAGGTTGGGACATTCCCTTCTCATAAGCATTCATTAAAATGAATAAATATATTGTATTAAGTACAATTAGTTTAATATTAAGTAGAATTATGTTGAAATATGTCATTCCATATAGCAAGATAATTCTACTCAATGTTGAACTGATTGTACTGTTGGTGTAATAATACCAGGTGTAGCAGGGCAGTGCTGGAGCAGAATATCCAGGAAACTGCTGCCCCCAAAGACCCGAAACGACGCCCCTCCAAGGTCAGCACGCTGCCAGCTGGCCGGCAGCCACCGAGCCGATCCTTCCCTCTCCTATGCCCCCAGCTGGCATCTCTGTGATCACCAGCAACCGATGAAAAAGAACAGAGTGCACAGTCTAGCTCAAGAGCTCTCCCACCTACCCGCTCTGACCTACCTGGATCCGGATCAACCCACTCACTTGTCAATCCCCCCTGCCCTGACTCTTAACTAACAACTGTTTTTATAGTTAATTAACCTATCAGTGATTGAAATAATTAATCGATTACTTGTTTGCTTCATAAATGTTGTTAAATATCAATCACTATTTCCCAAGCTGTCCACAAGCCAAAGCTCATCAGTTTACTATTGTAGAAAATTTGAGAAACCAGAAAATAATCAGATTTGAGAAACTGGAACTTAATCGACTATGTTAACTAATCGCAGCTCTAGTCAGGTCTGATGCACCTGTGAATAGAGGCTTAATACAAACGACCTGTTAGTGTGTGTGTAAAGGCCTCAGCTTTCTTCTAGTTCATCTATCACCAGCCTGAATCTAATTTCCCAAAGTCAGATTTCCATCTTTTTTTAATTTTACTCCAATTTCCTCCCTAGGCAGACTTAATCGCTCTGGAATAGCATCACAATGCTGTTTCCTGTCATGATTACCATGACCACTACAGGACTTCTGTGGCTTGGGAGTAAATATATGTCATTTTGGAACATTTGCATTTCACAGTGTGGTCATTCAGAACAGGTATGAGCCCATTTCTGTTTAGACATAGTTGGATGAAGCGTGCTAAGATAGGAGAATCACATTTTTAATACAGAACTCAAGGTTTCTTGAAATGTTTCATTGCCTAAAATAAAGAACACCTCGGCACACTTCTATGAAATTAAATGATTCCTCTGGGAAAACACCACAAAATGATGTAGAAATAAAGATCTAGTACAGTAAATAAAAAAAAATGATTGAGCACCAACACTTCTGGGAAATCCCCCCTTCAAATATAAAAGGCTTAACTATTATTTTTGCTTCCTCTTGTACAATGCCTACAATTCTGAGCTGGAAATGAAATAATCATTATTTGTTATGCATAGTGTACTTGTTCGTGTGGGAGGATATGAAAGACGAAACTCTGTGAACATTTTCATGTTGTGGAAATGAAAACCTAAGGCTACTTCCTTTTTTACTCACTACAATATGATGTGCTTTCTGTTTGCACATTCACTTTTCTGTTACAATTATGTACCTATACGCTTCAAACGATTTCAAACAAAAAGGGAGACTCATTTAAAACACTGTGTAACCGGTTTCTGTGGGTTCAATGTGGACCATTGCTCACTCCAGCTGTGCTGTAATGAAAACAGCTGCAGGCATAGGTGATATATCAACAGCATCAAGTTTTATGAATACTTTACAACAAATGCGAGATTTTGACTTTTAAGTTCATTACGGACCAGGACCCTCATTTGGGACCACCACTGGTTTAATAGTGTTTCTTACTGATTGTCCTGGTGCCCTGTGGTTGGGACACATACAGTGTAACCTAATGTTTTTTGACAATAAAGCTTAGGTTTTAGCCATTAGAATAAAGTGAACTGCATGCAACTATCTTCCTATTGTCTGGTTCCCCAGAAATTGTTTAAATAATGGACATAGTCACAGTGACGTCACCTGTTAGTTTGTAGAGTCCTGTTTTGAAACTCTGTTCTGCATTTTGGCCATTGCCATCCTGGTTTACTGTAGACATGTTTGGATGAGACTGTAGATCTGACATACTCTATTCTATCTAAGCCTTAATATGTTAAACAATTGCTACTAAACCCTCAACCCTATAGTTGTCAGGGTTGAATTTTGACATTTTATCATAGGGGTCTATGAAGAATGAGTTTTTGATCCAGCCACAAACGGCCATCCCCCAGACAATTAAAAGTGAAATTTAATAACTCATTCTGTCAATAATGGATAAAATAAGAGGCACCTTCACAAACTTCTTTGTATATAATTAATGACATATGTATATTTTACATGAATATGGCAGTTATTAGTCATTCACTCAATTAGTTGCCAACTACAGTATATCACTAATCACAAACTGTTTTAGGTGTTAGCTTCCTTAATCTTATCATTTTCTAATTTCTTTAGTATTCTATAAAAGTAAACTGATGCTCTTTGGGTTGTGGACTCTTGGTTTTTTAGGTTGCATTTTTAACTCTTGAAACCAGTCATCGATATTTTACATCTTTTTATGACCCAAACAAATATTCGATTAGGCATCGTTTTTATTTATTGGTATTTATTGATCCACTAGGAGGATTCCAATCACTGATTAAAAATTTTGCATGAGCCTCCCTAATAGTTTTAAAAATGATATGAGCCTCCTTGGAGCAATGGCAGTTGATAAACTACACACAGTGTACATGGTCAGATCACAAAAATGTATTAAGCGAGAGAGAAGGCATGAAAGACAGACGTGGTGTGTTGAGGGGAAAATATCTGAAATGTAATTGGGACTATAAATTGCCAGAACAAAGCAACAGTGTAACACCTACCTTGTAATCCTACACAGATAAAACAGATAGCCTACACTGACTTTTGATCCAATGGCCTACTCTGCTGCACTGTGATACTGTATTCTAGCTGTCTCCAGTCACATGGATTGGCCGATTTGTGTGATAATGTGCTCTAAACACAATGTTACGCTAAAACTCATCCAAACATGTGCAAAGTAGCTCAAATCCAACCGTAGACCTATCATTTGAGTTTTGACATCCTCAATGCCCTGCTTGTGTTTCTGATCCTTGTCTCCCACAAACTTCATGAAAATATTTGCCATTGGAGCTGACCTGTCATCCAAAAGTATCCACTCTTTGTCTGCTCTTCTATATATTGAAACAGGGTACCGTATTTGGGATTCATTGGATGTCCTGAAGTCTTTCTTCTAACACTTCAAAGGCAAATTCCATGTCTATGATGCATAATGGCACCAGTACCTTCTCCAACACTGTCTGGACTCCTAACTTCAAAGCATGTGTTTTGTTAATTAATGAATCTATGTTGTTTATTGTCTCCTCCCCTGACAGTGTTTTTTTTTTGTTCGACCCATGTGTAGGGTCAGGTGTGGAGTTTTATAGGGAAGGAGGTCTGTTTTTGCTGGGTCAGACCAATCTGCTCAAGTGACTGAGAGCTACATGGAATCAGATGCAGCGAGCAAGCATCTTTGAAATTTTTCCATTTGATGAATACAAAAGTTGAACTAAAAAATGTTGTGTGGCCATCCCTTCAACAAAGAAAAAAGAAGACACAACCCTTTGCTATTTTCCTCTACATTAACCATTTCAATAATCAATATATTAATAGCATAATAATCAAAATAGTTGTGAGTTGCAGCCTGGGAAAGGATACATTTCAATAACTAGTAGATAGACAATCAGTCTGCTGCTACTGTAGGATCTATTGGATACTAACTATGCCAATTTATGACCAGGTAAATATAATGTTTTCAGCACATTTACTTTTATCAAATAAAAGAAAAGTGTATACATTTTCACAAACTGTATCCCTATTTCTACTGAATTTAAATATAGGACCTTACCAAGCATGCTGCCATAGCACCACTTGCACTACACATGCGATGTAAAGATGACGTTCATGTTGTAAAACATGGTTCATTGTTTAGATTTACAGGTGAGCTACCTTTAGTGTAACAACCAAGTAATGCCTTTGTCAATAGGTACATATTTGAACTATGTAAAATATTTGAGAAAGCAAATATCCCAGATTAGTGTCATAAAAGCACAGATTGTGTCTTTGCAGGTTCACTGGCTACATTCTGAACTCTCCAGTTGCTCCTATTTGCACAAGGCTATTATTCCGACTGTAAATGAATTCGACCACCAAGCTTAGTCCATCATGTAACAGATATGTGATGTAACTCATGTGGACGATAATAAGCCTTGTGAAGCCACAACTATTCAAAACCAATCAGTGTTTCCATTCCAGTGAGAAATCTTACACCACCTGAAATGGAGATGTTGACCTCAATGAACATAAAGATTCTAATATGGGTATCCGACCTGCTCTAGAACCAGTTTGTGATTCTTGTGAAATAGTTTGCATATGTTTAGGTTTTGGTTCAATCCCTGAACCAGCTGGATTAATCTGAATTTAAATTGAAAAAGCAGCACTTACCCTTCCCTCATTACTACTACATACAATAAGTGCCCTTGAGCAAGGCCTTTAACCCCAACTTCTCCATTGGAGCAGTTCAGTGGCAGAAAGTCACACTGTGGTTATATTGGCCAGTTTCCAGGTGGCAATCTGTTCAGGGTTTTTCTGAAACATCCTGAATAAATAAGAGTTATATTATAAATAAGAGTATATCCCATGAAAGAGGGACCCAGTTAATCGAAATTCAGTGAACCTAAACTGATTCTTAAAGTGCAAAAGCATTAAAAATTCGCTGCCATATGATGGGCCTCCAAAGAAGAAGAGTAAGTAGCCACTACCGGTGGAGCAAAATAAAATTCAATATTTTGAAATTTTGAAAAAAGAGCGCTAAAGGTATGACATGAAACACAGGTATCATGAATTAGTTGATTTATCAATTACTTGCCACTGTAAAATGACCTAATTTATCTAGTGTCAGAGTCTCAAAAGTGATTGCATGCTTTGACTTTGGGAAAGAATTTGCACCATTTTATGAGTCAATCAACTCTTAATCGGTCCATCACATGACCAGACCTGATGAAGAGGCCACTTCTGATACTAGATTTATTGACAGACACTTGTAAAAGCTACAGTGGGACCCTAGCCAACCCCATTAGACTGAATGTAATTAGGACTTGGCCAGACTTGTGTCCCAGGTTGGGTCGTACAGGCCACATCAAGAGAAACCAGTGAGGGTGTTTGAGCAGCTAATTAGGATACCCCCACTGGCGCCTTCCTAGGGAGGTATTAAAGTCACGCCCAACTGGGAGGTGACCCTGAGATGGGCTCAGATTATAGAGGGGGGAGGGGGATTAAAAAAAACTCATCTGGCCAAATAAATGGACACCTTTTCCAAAAATGAGAGGTGACACTCATAAACAAACATGAATAATCTCAGAGAAACAACAAGGATTATGGTACATATTATTGCTCCACACAGGGTGCCATGGTCCAAATAACCTCCAGACAAGCTGGATACGTCAATGAAACTAATGCGATGTTTAACAATGATGGATTACGCATATATAAATATCACCCAAGTGCATCATTAAATGGGAGCAGTCCCTTCGGCATCTCATAACACGTGCATGTGTTTCTTTTGTAAAAAAAAAAATAAAAAAAACTTATCATGAGGAATCTAGTACAATTAGTCCAATATTGACTACAATTTTTTTCAACAAGTTTTCTCTAAGGCTGCATATATTGTGTCTTTCTGCATGACTTTTGCATGTCAAATCAATACAGGTTGGGACATCCCCTCCTCATAGGGATTCATACATTGCAAAAGTGGGGGAAATAGCTTGTATATTATCTTGAATTATCTCATTCCTTTGGGAGATAGTTTTATTCATTTCAAGTTTTTCCAAAAAATTGAGATAGATATTAATAATAATAATAAAACATTCTAAACTATGAGATATAAAGGCAACATTAAGATAAAGGTTAAAAAAAAATATTATTGATCAAAATTAATTAGTTAAAAAATTGCAATACGCAAAATTATCCACCAATGGAATCAATTATTTCAAGATAATTCCACTCAATATTGATTGTGCCGAAAACATGATCTTTTCACTTTTTAAGTTTTTTTTTTTTGTAGGAATGCCCTGTAGTTAAAATAGCCAAGCCTCTTAGAGGGTGTGGGGTGCCTTCAAACCTTCAAAGTTGTGTTTTTGGTCCAGTTCCTGTAGCCCGTTAAATTCCTGCTTTTAAGGCCAGCAGTTGTGACACGACGCACGCAGCAGCGGTCCTGTTTACTGAAGCCGCAGGGTCAGAGATTCTCCCCGCCACGTGTTTGTCGTTAATTGGGAGCGACTGGCTGCAAGGACGATCAGAGTGGTGGGGTGTCTGTGGACATGTAAGCACCAAGCACCGTCCAGGGCCACTCTGAGGAGTGAAGAAAATCGTGTGAGGCCAGAACGGCAGAAGGCGATCATACCAAATCGAAATTTCACACAATGTGCTATTACTAAATGCACTTTGAATTTCAATTTTCAAGTTTCAACCATGATTGGTGCCAATTGATCACTTCCTGTCAGCCAGGCTCTATTTTACTAGCACCTCCCTGACCTGACCTATGGTGTGAAGGGTTTGATCGGATACCGTGTTCACATTTTTTTATTTATTTTTTTTCCAAAAACAACTGAATTCTACTTCATACACTTTATTAAGCTTGAATATATTCAACATAACATATAACTTGTGCTAGGGCTGGGTGAAAGCCTCCTAATATAGATTTGTTGATATCGACTAGTATTGATAGTTATTGCTGATTTTCATTTAAATATTAGGAGGCATGTTATGCTTAATTAATGACTTTTAATGTGCAAATGTAAAGGTGAGATAGCATGATATAATTAGACATTAGACATAATTAAACATGCTATATTGATATGATTTTCAATTATCTACAACCAAGAAGAAAAAAAAAGCTGAATGTAATCACTTCGTATTAAAATTGATTTAAATGACTGGCTGTTTGATTCAATGATTTGCTCTATTATCAGGGAAATAAGATATTCATGAGCCAACAAAAAACACTGTTACATTTTCTTTTAAGAAAACCTTGAATGAAATTAATAATATATAGAACTATTTTGTTACTGTATTGAAGATGTGGAAATTGGCAATCCTTAAATTAATATTGTTTTTTTGTACAGATTTTCTAGCAACACCGATGAATATCTGCTAGATACTGAAGTTCATAAACAATCTGATGCTGTGTTCTCTTGAATCGATGTGATGACTAATTCTTCTAGCACTTTCCTGTAATACAAACAATGACCTTATGTTGCTCATATACGTGTTTCCCCCACACTTCCAAAACCAAAAAAAATAATATTGCAACAGGAGTGAGAAGAATAAAATTTCCTTGTCATCTAACACTGCTTCTTCAAAACAGAAGATGATATGATAAGATTTGTTATAACACAAATATCTGAATTCTAATACTTTAATATAAATTCCATCTATAGAGGGTAAAATATTTGCCTTATTGGCTTATTACTACACCATCATGGTCTGATCTCAGATTTTCATCAACTTTAAATAAAAAAAAAAATGTTAAAAATACTTGAACAGTGGTGAAATACAGTACAGACGGACTCGTTGGGACGGATTTATTTGTGCAGCGTGGGGAGCTCGGCATGTGGCGCGCTTGGCAGACTAAACATCCAACTCTGCGAGACACATGCCGGGGCCGTGCTGCATCTGTCAGCCAGTGGCATCCCCGCGGCTGCAGCCGCCGCTGCTGAGGCAGCAGTCGGCAGACAAAAAGTCTTATCAACGCGCACAAACAACAGTCTGACCCCCCTGAAAAAAAATCCTCGCAGCGCAGGCACACGCCACCATTCCACCACTCTCTGCCAGGGAGCTGACTTTACATCAACTGATTAATAAATTTAAAGAAAAGAACAATGAATATATCACACAAACTTATAGGCGTGCATGTTTCTTCTTTCTCAAACTCAAATGATAAGTGTAGTAGTTGCAAGGGTTTAGCCTGGGGATGGGCTGGGAGAATGCAGCCGTGCCCGCTCCTAAACACGCGGGACTTTTCCCTTCGCTGACAGGAAACGCCGTTCATCAGTTCTCACGCGCAGGATGCACGTAGGAGGTGTATCTGCAGGGGAAAAAATACGCAGCATCTCCAAATGATGCGGTTGCTCCCACTCACAGGAGAACGGGGAGCAGGCCTGGTTGGGTTCACAGGCCGCTTGGTATAAGAAAATCATCACACATTACCTATATTTCAAATAATTAGTGAGACAATGACATAACTGACGTGGTGTAACCCTATAAACTAGTTTTATATTCTATGTAGTTTAAATATTTAAATTGTATCATTCTGATTTGGTTACACCATATGACTTTTCGTTTAAAAAATATACATACATTTACCTTTACTTGCTATAGGTTTGTTCAAAAAGAATTAAAAACTATAACCCAAACATTCTTCATAGCACATCTGTGACAAAGCTGTAATGATTCTTTTGAATATTAGTTAATCATTTTATTCAATTGAAAATAAAAAAGTAAGAAATAGAATACAGTTTTGTCAGCTCGGTCACCTTTTTCTCAGGGTGAAGGTGGTGAACTAGCTTTAACAAACCCACCACAAGCAATTTAAACTTAGATAAAAAGTCACAAAACTTCAAAAAATGTGTTCAAGGCTATTTTTACTGTTATTTTCAGAGCTAAGCTCGAATTATTTCTTTTACAACCAAAGATGACATCTTCAGAATTACTTGATTTTACCAAAAATGTATACTAGCTGGAGGCAGAGAATGTGTTTTTTTGTTTGGTAAATGACATTTATTTAATGTTTTCGTACTGGTGTAAATTAAATCAAGTGATTAAATGGACCATGAAACAAACAACTTGTTGTAATGAGATAAAGTGAAATGATACTGAGGATTCGGTTTCAAATAAACTGAAGCTAAGGATGTACATCCGGTCATTGGCAGAGAGGGGTAGAGCGGGAAGACCAGCTCTTGGTTCTTATCAGACACCCCCCCCCAACGCCCCCGCCCACGTGGTATATGCAAATAAAAAGCCTGTCGTGCGGAGTATGAAGTCACTGCCAGTGAAGTCAGCGATAAGCCCAGCGTGGCGTTTGACACGCTGCGACGCCCTGAATCGCCATCTGCGTCGGCACAGAGGCACACCCAAAACAGAAGGAGATATTCCCCGAGCGAGGGCGGGAGGGGGGTGCGGGGGGACGGGGGGGGGGGACGGGCTGAGGAAGAAACAAAGCGGCTGGAGCAAGGGACCGGGGCCAGATCCACAGTGGGGAGTGGAGACCTGCAATTATACAAGCAAGCGGAAGCAGCCACCTCTCTCACACACACACACACACACAACTCAGGCTTATGAAACACAAGATCATGTTTCCACGTCTTTTGTGTGGCTGCAAATGTTCAGATCCTACACCTTTTTTTTTCTCTATACAAAAGCGCGTATAGAAAAATCTACAGCGGCCAGGTTGAGTCAAGCTATTTTCCACGAGGCACAATGGGGGCCACCTAATAGCATTCCTGTAATGGCAGGAGAAAAGCCTGTGGACAAACATTTATGGTTGGCCAGATTGAGTTTTAAAGAGCCTCCCCCCCCCCGCTCTGTCCTTGTCCCATTCAGGGCAGGTCAACGGGCTCCTCCCCGCGTGTTTTTGTGCGACGCCATTCACGGCGCTCCATCACTCAGCGCTCCTGCAACCTCCTCCTTCTCCCGCTCGTTCAGTTGGACGCCGATGACCCTGGGCAAATGGACACGGGCATTCCTGGCCACGGAAAAATGCTTTTAGGGCTTCAACGGAAAACGGAAAAAAAGGCAAAAATAGGATATTTGCAACATGGATCAGGAAAGAAAAAAAATGCTGCAAAATATGCAACAGGAGCTTGGTGTGGTTCTGTTGTGTTGAAGATGAAATAATGAAATAGAATGTCACAGCCTTGGTTAAACATTGATGAGCAAATGGTGGCGACTGTCCTTCATTCATTTTTTATTTTTTTAATGAAGTCCAATTTTCCAGTGTCAAAATCATAGGCCATTTCATAAATTATTTACAATACAGTGCAACTTCCCTTAATGGAAAGTGATCACAATCAAGGCAGCAAGTAGAATTCTTACAAAGTGTGTTTTTTGAATCCAAAACAAACACATTTTTTACAGCTTGTGTCAAACTGAGCAATCGATGTGAAGCGAAAACCAAAGTTGTTGTTGTCGTAACAAGTGAAAATGTCTTGTATTTGATACAGTTAGTCCAGTAAGTAGAATTAGCTTAATTCATTTGCAGATTAGTCAATTATGTCTTGTTCTAAGTAAACAGGGCTAACATTTTCTTAAAGAGAAGATTCATTTGACTAAAATGAGTTATCTCCCAGATAATGTGACTCAATATTGGACTATAGTACCAAATACATAACATTTTTACCTGTTTTTTTTGTTGTTGCAGTGTGGGGCAGGCAGACCAGACGTCTTTTCAGACCCGCCTGCTCACATTCTCTCCTCTTATTAGGTTAATGCGCTGTTCTGTATGAAAACCGATATGCAAGGTGTATACAATGAACCAAAACACAGAGCTACAAGGCGGCGGACGGAGATAAGCAGCGCCGAGGTTTCGCCCGAGGGAACACAAAACGCCGCTTGGACTGTAAACATGATGTCTCAGTGACAAAAACAGCCTGTTGTTTCTCGTTCGCTGTCTTTATACGACGAATAAAAGCTTCCAGGCAGCATAGGCGTCATGTTTTCTTGTCGTCTGCAAATACTGGACACGGGTCATGTCCTATTTAGTGTCATTTATTCTATTGGCTACATCAGATTTCACGAGTCTGTCTGGTCAAACCCGTTCAATCTGTATATATCAGGCAATCTGGCACCTTCCTGCAGGGTTGGGTGGAGGTGCCGGTGTGTTTATGTGCATTTTATTAGAATTGAATCACAGCACCCATGACATTTTTTCAACAACCTAAAAAAGTGTCAAAAATAAACAATATTTGAACGTCTCAACAGAAAAAAATGCTTGTAGACTTCATGAACCTGTCTCACTTCGAGGTATACTATACTATATACTATCGACTTCCAAATCCAAGGTCCATTTTTGGTATTTTTGGGGCTGTATAGTGTATTTCCCTAAAAAGTGTGATGCTTTTTTCACAAATGAGTAAATTAAATTGCGTTCTTTCTTGCCTGACCAGTCTGGTGTGGCCTCTGGGTGCCTAGCACCCCTAGACCCCTCGATCCTATAATGCTCCCTGGTGCTACAGGCTGTTGCTGGGTTGTTCAGGGTTTGGGTTTAGTATCGGGCTGTATTTTTTGCTAAATTCTGTTTCAGCTACTGGCAGGATGGCTGTTCCTTTTTTCCCTGCACTGCTTGCAGTCATTCCTCCAGCTGACAAAAAGATCACAAGCAACAACTCGTAGGAACAACATCTGACTCGATGTTATCATGCTCTGTATTTTACTACCTCACCCCCTCTTTCAAAATCCAAAATTCCAAAATAAGAATTTTGACTGAGCATAACTACTTTTTCAAAGTAACTAGCCAAAACATGCTAGTTACTATTAGCAATACATACACTTCAGAGATATTGCACGTGCCATGAAAATCCATCTGCTTGTGATTAATTTGTTTTTAGAAATCCTGAATTTGATGTTTTAGAGAGGCAACGGTCTGGAAACATTGATATTTGTCAAAACTGTCCTTTCTTTTTTTCCGTACTTATTGTATTTTTCACAGTGTCGCAAAGCGATCCGCTCTGAACTACTGCCTGGGTGTTGTTAGCGTTAGCAATAAATCATCTAGCATAGCTAGCCTAGCCTAAAAACATTTTTGCGAAGCTAGACTTAACTTGCAGCCCAAGTCATCTAAATCACTAATGAGTTATTAGTAACTCCTGGACACTAAAATACAAGATAATTTAACAGTTTTTTTGGTTTTGGTTATTTAACTTTTTATGAGGACGTGTCAAAATACACCAAGGACATATTTTAGGATTTATTAGCCAAAAATTACCTGTAAATAGGACTTTAACATTTTAAATGTATGCAGATTTGTCCTTTTTTGAAGGAGATGCTCATGCCATGTTATTGGTGACTTATTAGCAGCCGAATGCACATCACAATGGCTGACAACAGAAAAAACCTTAAACACAAAAGTCTGTTAATCATTGCAGCGGCTGCAATACAGCAACAAGAGAAGCGACTCGCCCCAAGAAACCTCCACAAGCTGCTTTGCCGAGGCTGATAATATGATGAAAACAGGGCTAATTTAGTGACTGTTTGTGCACCACTGTCGGCTCGAGCTCACATAAAGACTGACTGACAGTTATATCCCCTGCTAAAGCTTAATATGTCATAATAAATCATTTTTACTGCATCCTCTTACATTAATTGTGGTGCTGCTGTGCCTTATGAAGGACAGAAGATGTTGTTTTGGGGATGTGATACTTTCAGGCAGATCGGACTCAGTAGGCAGGAGTTCACACACTAAAAGCGGGAATTATTAACACAAATATTAATGAAACACAGACTTAACGTCAATCTCATAGAACCTATGGTCATAAATGTTAACACTGTAGGGTAAGCAGGGCAGTAAAATGAAGCTCAGTGACCTTTTCACAATAAAGTTTTTGCACGGTTTTATGTTACAGTGATTATATAGAAATCACTGTACAGCGTATTTCACTCATCATTGGTAGTGTGATGGGTGGGTAGTGATACTTCACCACTTGTGTACACCTAAGCTGCATTGATTAGCTGATTATTCGATTAGTAGCCAACTATTACATCAATTAACAACTATTCAATAATCGATAAATCGATTTGACCGATTTTTTAAAAAATGTTAATTTTTTTAAAAATCGTTAAGATTCCATTTACTGGGTCCTTCAGTCGTATGTAATAGTAAACTGGTGATCTTTGGGTTGTGGACTGTTGGTTTGCATTTAAAAAAAGGACATTTTAGGTTGAACCTTCAGCCTTGGGAAACAGTGATCCACCATTTTACTCCATTTTATGAACCAAACAAATCACTCACTTTCAACATAGCTATAAATTGCAGCCCTGGTGTACACAAGGTGAGACTTTATGTGAGACTCGAAGTGAGATTCACTCGCAGCATCCGCTCATGTCCGTACTCGACGCATGCTGACCTTCCAGTCATCTGTCGTAAAACTGTTAAACGATGGCCAACGTGTGCCAAGCCCACTGAGAATTTACCCAGAATTGCGGATGCTTTTGCTTATTATTTGATTGGATGGTTCAGTCCTAGTGCAGAAGCTCATTTCTGCACTGGTGTTTAAACTCAGACCTTAGTTGTGCCGCTGCCAGTAGAAAACTCTCATAAATCAGACATCCTCCGTGGAACCCGTTCTGTCTCGTGCATGCTCGTCCTCCTCCTCACGCGGAGGGTTTTTCTTTACGTCCTCCTCCTCCCCAAAGTCACACGCAGCGCTCCACCTGCAGCGACTCCGAGCCGCTCGTCAAACAAAGGTCTGTTTACTACCAAACTGGTGTCAGACGGCTAACAGGGCGTTTTGTCAACGCGTCCCGTGTCTCTGCGCTGACAGCTGATGAAAACGCCCGTAGCTCCTCTCTGTTCGTCTGTCAGCTCGGTGTCAGGCAAGAGGGGTGAGGAGGTCGCGAATACCTGTAATCAGCGGAACGATATGTTTCTCATTGGAATATAATTAGCGCTGCATTATTGAGTAAGCAGCTGGCCGAGGTTGAGCTCCTAGTGTCGTACTTCAACTGTGGGCTTTTTTTTTTTTTTTCTTTTTCTCATTTATAGAAACGCACAACAGTGGACTTTTGTTCAGTGAAAATGTGTAAAACTGCAAACATGTCCCTTTTGATACTGATCCGAGTTCAACCATTGCAAGAACTGGAAACAATAGGAAGAGCATTTTGACAATAGAGGGGGAAAAATTTGGAATATTTCACTTGGAACTCCCATAATTACATGATCCGTACGAATAGGATAATTTTGTAGAGGGAAATGAACAAGCTTTCCAGTTATATAAGATCAGAGGCTGACAGCAGAGATACCTCTAATCAATGAGACAGATTTCCAACCTTTCTTGATTAATTTATATATTGTTACACCTATGTACTTTCCTCTGAACTGCAGTAAAGTAACATATAAATTAATAAAACATAGAAATACTAAAGAGTGAACCTGAGATGTCATCATCAGCTTCCCTGAGCATGTCAAACCTGAATCTGAGGATCCTGTAATATAACAATAAATCATTATGCTGAAGTTGCTCTTAAATGCTGAACCTGCTGATCAGCCCACAGGAACATTCTGCTCTCAAACTAATAATCACAACAACACTGTTGACTCGTACAGATCAGTTAAATCAATGAGAGCGAAACTGCCTCGGGGAGAGGCAGCAATCACACACACACACACACACACACACACACACACACACACACACACACACACACACACACACACACACACACACAGACATATCCATGTCTATGACAACAACCGTCATTCTTTCCATTAAACATGACCTTAAGTTTTCTTCTATTAACTTATATGGTGGAAAAACGATGTAAAGGGAACACTGAGATATCAATGCAATGTCCCAGATGATAGATTGGCTATAGAGTTAACTTTATCAAAGTTCATGTTGTAATATTTCATTTCTTGAATTCTGCTAGTTTAATCAGTTTCCTATCTACTACTGACTGAATTATTAGCCTCATTTTCATTGAAAATATAACTTTAAATTATTATATTGCAGGTATCTCAAATAAACAATGTTATAGTGTAATAGTTTCTATCTGTAGAATATAATGTGCAAGCCAAAGACACAAGACTTTACAGGGTTGACGGGGATGTTACTGTGGAAATTATTGTTTGCAATATGTTTGCAATATCTTACATATGTTTAAAATAGATGAACAGGGTTAGCTTTACTCTGGAAGCCACACACACCTAATGTTGCTAGAAAAAAAGTCATCAATAAATTTCTTTAGAATCCATCTGACAGTTTTTGAGATATTCAGTCTGGAGTGCACTGCAAGTAAAAATAAAGGCAGAAACATAGGGGAAGTCTAGGGTTAAAATGAATTCTTTATCTCTTTATTGTTCTTGGGTTTTCCCATCTAGAACAAGAAAGCCTAAAAGTCCCTTGAACTACTGCTGAGGTGGTTTTTGTGTTATTTTTTTTTCCCCCAGAACCAAGCAATTTCACCAACAAGTCCCTGAAGTACCAGAAATAGTAAAAGAAGCTCTTCAAAGTTCCCCTTGATAATCTGACAAAGTCTTAAAGGTGGACAGAACTTGTTCTATATTTTTATATAATCTTTTTCCTGTTATTATTTACACTCCACGCAAACACCAGTGGTACTAAGTCGATGCCCTGGTGCACACAGGTTACAGGTTAAGAAACTTCAGTTTGCAGCCACAGGTAAGCAGTCTTGGCAGAGCTGCTTTGCATGGCGAGTTGATAACATTTAAGCATGGGACTGGAAGAGGGGGAAACCAGTCCAGGAAGTCCACCTCTGCCGGCTCAGATTCTTTCAGCGGAGGACCGTTGACTCTGCCTCTGTGCTGGATTTGCATTGCAAATGTGGGCTGAGGGACCTGTTTGAACACTCACCAACCTTCCCCATGGGGCACATCACATGATCACCAACAAAGGCTCTTCCACCCCCCAACCCATCTACCTCAACACGCACACACATACAGTAGTTGTTTGTTCAAGTGTTGGGAATGTTCCTGAAACCAAACAAACTCGATTTTCGGATTTTACAAGACTCGATGGATCTTCTTCTGTGAATCTATCAAGATCTTTGCGTCTGATTATAAAATGAAACTCATTAAAGTGGAGGAAGTAACAACAACACTACATGTCAACCCAGGTGAAGAATCGCCTTTATCAGTTGATCAGTGTGATCTGCATAAGGCTCTGGTTGTGCAAACTCGCCCCAATGAAAGCTTTTATAATATTAGAACAAGCCCTGGTGTACATTTATACTATAAAATGTAGGTGGTCATGAAGCAGAAAGTGTGGAGCTACAACATGTTGATGCTACAATCTGCAGTGGTGCGTTTAAGTGTCAGAAAGAAATAGGAGATGCAAGCATCCCACACAGTAATTTGTAACACATTCAGTGATTTAGTGTGACATGGAATGTAATAACAAAACAATTCATGTTTTACTGTGGTGTTTTTAACTATTTAGTTATCGAACTAATCTATGCTGTTCAGTCATACTATCAGTAGCGAATAGCACAGTTCAAATGTGCATTGATATGGATTTTATGCACTTGTATAGACAAGTGATTTTATATGACAATATTATCAAAGAAGAATAATCAACCCGAACCAAGAACAATACCAATGCTGACTTTTGCATCATTTACTTCTGTACTACAAGATATACTGCATGCGTATTCCATTATCAGGCAACAGCAGTCTGCAATGTCGAACACCACCACGAAGAAGTTCATCCTCTGGGCACCTAGAATATCACAATAGAATGTTACAGCAATCCCTACAACAATTATTAAGATATTTTAGTAAAAAAAGAAAAGAAAGTTCACCCAAAAGAATCAGATTTCAGAAAATCAAAATACCTCTCCTCTGGGAACCATGACAATCTGACACAGTTTCTTTTAATAATAAATAATTTATTTTCTTTTTTTTACATGATGTATGTGTTGATATATTTACTGGAATGTTCAGATATGGTGGTCAACATGGTTTAATGTTTATTTTATTATGCTGTATAATAAGTAAAGTTAGTTAAATAATAATTTAGTTTGGGCTATTCAATTCAATTGTTTGCATAAAAAAAAAACTTTAAAATGTTAGGTTTGGAAGGTTTAGTTTAAAGCTTTAAAGATTAGTCGGTCAAACGATTAGTTGCAAACTATTTAATTAATAGACAAGTATTTTGATAATAGTAAATTGATGATCTTTGGGTTGTGTTGGTCTAGACACAAAGGGTTGCATTTTTAGATTTGATCGATATTTTATAGACCAAACAGCTAACCGATTAATCGATTATCCAATAGTTGCATCCTACGCGTTTTTTTGTAGTGGCTTTGCCAATTGAACACATGCAACAAGCGTTGGCCTTATTCCGACACCCCCTGAACGCGGCGCTACAACCTATTGTTCACTCCCTTTTTTTTCGGAGGCCCCGCCCACGCCCGGAGAGCAGGCCGTGATTGGCGGAGCGCGAGTGCGGTGCCGTCATCGCTCGGAGCGCCCATTCATCTCTGCACTTGGGCGTTGGACTCCGCATCTTATTAGCAACAAGGGAAATTTCTCCATTTTGCAGCCCGTCTACGGCGACACGGCCACCGAATCTGGGATTTTATTACTTCTCCTCACCTGCTGCCAGCGTTTCCTGCTATAACCGAATCCTCCGCGCGCTCTCCTGGACTTTGCTTTTACGGTTTTTTTTTTATTATCCTCCCCCCCTGTGAACTTTTTTTTTTCGCGTGCGCGCAGGAGAAAGAGAGAAAGAGACAGGAGAGAGACACCAGCAGAGGAGCGTTTTTTTGCGTTTTTTTTTCAACAAAGAGGATTGTGGGTCTTTGTTCGTGCTTTTTTTCCTTTTTCTTTTTTCTTTTTTTTAATTGTTGGAAGGGGGAATCGGTTGAGTCTCTTTGTTGGAGAGCGATAGAGAGGAGAAGAATAAAAGGATGGGAGCGCAATTGTCCAAGACGGCTGGAAAGGGCGAAACCGTGGCGGAGAAGCCCGGGGAGGCTGCGGCTTCACCCACCAAGACCAACGGCCAGGTAAATGAGTGTTTTTTTGTTTTATCACCCTGAGCTCTTTGCATCCATCACCAGGGGGGGGGTGAGTAGACCGTGGATCGGCTCTGGATGCGGGGGGGCCGCTGCGCTCCGGGCGCAAACCCGTGCGTAATCGCGGATAGACCGAGGCGAGGTTCCGTGTGGGAGTTTAAACCTAAAACCACACGTTAAGGCTCATTTTTTTTAATCCTGATGGGTCTTTCATCACAAGCAACAGTTGATTCAATTGATAATTCCATTTTTTTTTTGTTTTGACTCGCAAATAGCAACATAGGCTCTTTTTTTTTTAAGAACCGATTTTTACTTTTATATCGTGTTTATTCTCTAAATATTTGAATGAAACATGCGTTGAAATGATTTGCAAATTTACACCCGCTGTAAAAAAAAAAGAAGATATTAACGATAATTCGAAGTGGGGGGAAAAAAAACGCTGAATACGCTCGCCTGGTGATTTTTTTTAAGGGGGGGTTGCTGAATAAGACTCAGCTACGGGTCCGACAAAAGGCTGCGCTGCGCTCGGAGCTGCCGCGCCACGCCTTTTGTTACAGATGCTCGACCGGAAAGTGGGAGACGGCAGCTGGGGGGGGGGTTGGATGGTGTGTGTGTGTTTGTGTGTGTGTGTGAGGGGGGGCTGAGGGGGTCCGAAAAGGACGGAGGCGCGGAGGGAGCCAGCGGTGCGCGCCCGCGGACGCGAACAAAAGGGAGGTCGCCCGCCGCTTAGCTCCGCGCGTTCCGCGTCGGATTAGTGGAAATAAAGCTGAAAAATATCTGTATATAATAATGAAGAAAAAAAAAATTCCATAACCTTCGTATTTGTGTCTTTTTTTTGTCACGAATTGTTTTCGAACCCTGCTCCTTTGGTCTTAATGAGCATCTGCTGTTTTAATGAGCAGCTGCTTTGCTTTTTTTTCTTCCATGTTTTTTTGGAGCAGCCGGGCACCGACCCCTTGCGATCCGGTCGAGGCACTGCACTCACAACCAAAAAGATCTTTGCGTTATTTCTGGGGGTTTCTCAACCTCTGGGTCGCAAACCCCGGCTGAAAGTATTTATAATTTAAAATATAAGGTTGCCTCCATCAACCATCATATATACATGAAGCAGCATGTTATTAGGTGTGTATTTCCAGGCTGAGCTGATGTGTTGGTGTCTGCTGCCCCTGCTGTCCATCAGTGGCACTGACCTGCCTTCAGCCCTGAACTCCTGCCTCACATGGTTAACCATCACTCTTTGTTTTTTTTTTCAAAAGGAAAACGGACATGTTAAAGTGAACGGCGACGCCTCCCCCGCGGCGGCGGAGAATGGCAAGGAGGAGGTGCAGGCCAACGGCAGCGCCGCGGCCGAGGAGAGCCCCAAGGAGGATGGCGAGAAGGCTGAGGCCGCCCCGGCGGCGGATGCGCCCGCGGACGGAGAGAAAGTAGAGGAGGTGACCCCCGCGCCCGCTGAGGGCGAGGCGGCCAAGGCCGAGGACGGCGCCGCAGCGCCTTCCACCAGCAACGAGACGCCCAAGAAGAAGAAGAAGAGGTTCTCCTTCAAGAAGTCCTTCAAGCTGAGCGGATTCTCCTTCAAGAAGACCAAAAAGGAGACAGGGGAGGGGGCGGAGAACGAGGAGGCCGCCGCCGCGTCCACAGAGGAGGCCAAGGCGGAGGCTACAGAGGAAGCAGCAGCGGCGGCTGCTGCTGGCGAGGAGGCCAAGCCCGCCGAGGGAGAGGCCACCCCTGCCGCGGAGCAGGCCAAGGAGGAGGTAGAGGCCAAGCCCGAGGAGGCACCGGCGGCGGCACCGGCTGCGGAGAAACCCGCCGAGGAGGCGAAGGAGGCTGCACCCGCTGAGGAGCCCAAGGTGGAGGAGAAGCCGGCGGAGGAGAAACCGGCCGAGGCCGCGGTGGAGGAGGCGCCCAAAGCGGAGGAGGCCGCCCCGGCATCGCAGGAGGCGGCAGCGGCGGAGGCCCCGGCCTCAGAGGCCGCCGCAGCCGCCGAGTAGGTCAGGAGCGGAACAGAAGAACCGGGAAAAAAGGAGAAGAGAAGAAAAAAAAAGATAATCAAAGAACATTTCCCTGTTTGTATGTTGGAGTGACGCCAGGTCCTGGCTTTGAAGAACTTGTCTACAACCAGGGATATTTTAAAGCTTTTCTTTTCTTTTTTTTTTTTTTTAATTTTTTTTTTAATTTTTTTTGGTTTCCATATCCCTCCCTTTCCCCCCTTTTACACAAAACCCCATCTCGGCCCATTGTTACTTCCATTCCAACGGGCCAGAGAGGTGGGTGGCTTAAATATGTAACAGATTAAAAAAAATACATCCACACTCTGCCATATATTTTTCATCAGTATTAAGTTTTTTTTTTGTTTTTCTTTCTTTTTTTTGTTAATTTTTATACAAAAAAATTGTAAACAGAATGGTATGGACATGCCCACGGTATGAATGAGGCGGGAGGGGAGGGGGCGGAGCTGTAAATGAAGGGGGGAGGGGGGCGGCGGCGGTGGTTGGGAAATTTGCCACAGACTATAAGAGTAGTCTTAAAAAATGATAAAAAAAAAATTCTAAAAAACTTATGAAACCAACATCTATAAACGCCACATACAGTTTTTCAACACTACGTCATTTCTACAATAAGACGACAAAAATTTTTAAGGACGACACGCAATTTCCCAGAGTTAGGATTTTTTTTAGGAAGTCATATAAACTCATAGGAGCTTTTTTCACTTCTCATTAGCTGTACCAGTCAGTGATTCAGTAGAAATATACAAGTTGTATAGGCTTTATTGTTTTATTGTTGGTTTTATGACCTTAATAAAAAAAAAATGTAAGTATGTATAGGCGGGGTGTTTTTAACTGTGATTATTGTACAAAATGAAAAAAAAAATCTTGGATCTCAAGAAGCACATGAAGTTTGCAGCTCTTTTTTCCACCCGCTACATTTTTGTAAAGATAACAGCAGCAGCAGCAGCAGCAAAGAGACATCATCCCGGGGAAAAGACCTTTTTTGAAGCAATTTTGAACTCAAGAACCAAGCTGTGATAAGTTGGAATGGTTAACTGTTTATATACTGTGGTATGTTTTTGATTACAGCAGGCGATGCTTTTTCAGTGGTCTTTGACAAATTTAAGGAATCTATCAGATGCAAATGTTTGTGTAGCATCTTGTCTCTCTTTCTCTCTCTCTCTCTCTCTCTCTTGCTCTCTCTCTCTTCTTTTCCTTTTGTAAATACTGGAGAAGCTTTGACCAATTTGACTTAGAGATGGAATGTAACTTTGCTTACGAAAAAAAACAACAAAAAAAATGCTATTAAACTCCTCTGCTTAAGGTGTTCTAATTTTCTGTGAGCACACTAAAAGCAAAATAAATGTGAATAAAATTTGAGCCGCATCTGTCCTTATTTGTGTATAATTACATGCCTTAGATCCACATGGATGTCATATTCTTATTATCAACTTATTTCATAGCTAAATCCATCAAATGCAAGAATAATAAGAAAAAATACACACCTATCAGGCTGTATTGAATAATCAATTAGTTGCCAAAGGTTACATTAATTGTCAACTATTCTGATGATCAATTAAATCAAGTTGAGTAATTTCTTAAGAAAAAATATTTAAATTCTCTGGTTCTGGCTTCTCAAATCTGATTTATAGTTTCATTAGTCTTCTGTAATATTAAACCGATGATATATGGGTTGTGGAATGTTAGTTTGGACATAAAAAGAGACATTTTAGGTTGATTCTCAGGCATCTGGAAAACAGTGATTATCATTTTACACTATTTTATGAATCAGGAAATAAATCAAGTAATCATTTTGATTATCTAAATCAAAACACGTGTTAGTTGCAGCCCTACACACCTGCTGCAGTCTTTTTTTTAAACTTCCTGTCCATCCCAAAGCTGCTGCATGGTGTGCGGCTCAGGGCCTGTGATTAGCGAAAGATAAAAGAGCAAGAATCCTTCATTTTTATTCACAAACTCGAGAATCAAAGCATATTTCTGACTTTAAAAGATGCTCTTAAATGTCAGAGGGCTGCGGAGTAGGCCGTGGACACATCTGATTGTACTTAACATCACTGACATGATGAATAATAACGTTACTGAAGCGGCGTAATTAACAACAGAGCACTCTCGGCCTGTTATTTGTCTTTTATTTGAACATTCAATAGGGTTACACCACTTGTTTTGGCGTTTGTCAACGGTGCAAAAACAGACAGGGGATAAATCTGGCATCGATTTTGTTGACTATAACGTTTTAATCATCCTCATTGACTGCACATGTCGCTAAATTCTCCCTGTTACATGACTCCGCTGACATCTGCCAACAGTGGGATCTTGTTTTCATTTCATCTTTATTTATGCATTTGTCTTATGAATACAGTAGCTCTTGGTAGATTAACATGTTGATTATTCCCCAAAGAGCTGAGGATTACATTCAAAGAGGCCATTGGGGAACTCAAATTTGACAGATTTGTCAAAAAAAAAAAATTGGTAGTTGAATAGTTGATAAACTGATGCAATGGTCAAATCCATATTTCTGATTGGCTATTCCTTCATGTGATCTGAAATCTGCTCATACACTTTGCCATGAGTAGGTGTAGTGGTAAAAAGCTGGTGTAAATTGTCAATCAATTGTTTCCCAAAAGGCCAAGATACGACCCATAATGTTTTTTGCGGAAGTTAAATAATCGATCAACAAAAAAATCGTTGGTTGGCAACTAATGGATTAATCCACTATTAGTCGCAGATCTAGTGCAGATTTGTTGATGGAGCTGGCTTAATTTTAAGCCGGTTTAGGTAATTATAAAGGTGAAAACACTGTGTGTGCACACAGCTCCTACATTTACTTTAGACTTTAGGAAGTGTAGTAGTAAAGTAAGGAAATGATTATTCTAGTCAAAAGGTCACATCCATCATCAGTCAGTTGCGATGTGGGTGCAGAGACCGTAAACAGCCTGTGACAGCGACGCTGCACTGTGTAGTCATACTGTTCAAAGCAGGGTAACGACACACACACACACACACACAAATACAAACACACACAGCTCAGTGGGGTGTCTGTTGGCAGGAAAGCGTGCCTCATCCTCTGTGATAACAGCTATCAGTGAGGAAGTGCATTCATCCTAAAGACTTCAGGAGGCTGTTTATTTTAAGTTGAGAGGCAAATACAGACTGACAGAAAAGAAAACAAATCCTAGAATCACAGAATGATCACCCACAACATGAGTCTTTTACAGCCATAACTCCTGAGATTCTAAGATTTCCTTTAATTTGTCTACACACATTTTCTGAAAGGATTTTGTTACATTGAAAAAAAAATACTATCTTAACAAGTGTAACAAATATATTGGAATAGTCCAATATGGGATAGATTAAACCAGAGTATTTTTTCAATTCTACATTGTTGGGTAACAAAGTGGAGTAGTGGGGAGCACTCACAGCAAGAAGGTCACAGGTTCAAGTCCTTGGTCTGAATCTTTCTATCTTTGTATGTGTTTTTTGCCATGCGTGGGTTCTTTATGGGCTCTAATGTTGAAGCGGACACACTAATGTTTGGACTAAATTACACTCATGACACGTTCTTCTTTAGTCACAGTTTTACTCCTGGAGGTGCTTCAATTTAACTCACGGCATCACCAAGTTGGACTTTCTGTGAGTTTTAAGATGAAATTACCTTGTATTAATGAAACTATAAGACTCTCAGCTAATAGAAGCTGCTGTTACAAAGTCAGGACCATGCTGCTCAGTTAATCTTGTGTCACAGCGACATCATGTGGCCACATGTTGTCATTACACCAAAAAGCAAAAGTGCTGTTTGATTCTCGCTGAGTTTTAAATAGCTGACATCCTAGGTGGAGACATTGTGTGTTCAGAAAACAGCTCTTGGTGAGTTTATATTTGACTCTGATCACTGCTGCAATCACAAGCTGGTTTGAATCCACCAGTAGACAAAATGTCAGAAGGCAGTTGTTTGCGTCTGTGAGTTTGAGATTCACTGACAAGGTTTAACATCCAAAGTGAAAATAAGGGGCAACAATGCAGCATCAGAGGTGCAGATGGGTGCTCATTTTAAATCTTCCTATTGACAAAGAGATAGAACCCCTGAAGGTTTTCTATCCTCACTGAAATTAAAAAGTCCAACATCCAAGATGTTAAATGTGCCAGGAGAACATCTCATGGTGGGAGGATAGTGATATAGTATGGTGGTTTTATTTGCAACCCTGAAGCATCAGTGACACTGTGCAGCCCATGTTTCAAACTCTGGTCCTGGAGGCATGATGTTGGCCCAAGCTTTTGTTCCAACCAAGGAGTTCCACATCTGCTTCTACTAATAGACCTTTGACGATTGAGTTCCCAGGACAGGTATTTGAATCCGACACTGCATCTCTGACACTTTATGGTTAATGAACTACTAGCCACCAATCCTCTTCACCCTGAGAGATGTCCTCTGGGCCAATTTAACATCTTCACTTTGACTGTAGGGTTTATATATTTAGAGCCTCAAAATGTTAAGGGAGTCTTCTAAGAGATTTGAACCACCAGATGCCCGCATCAATGGTGCAAATGAATCCACCACACCTCAAGCCCTCTTCACACTAGGAGCTGTAATGGAGAGTGTGGAAAAGAGGTAAAGAAGCATGTACAGGCAGGCTGGAATGGGTGGAGAAAAAAAGTGTCAGGTGTGAGGTGTGATAGAATCATTTCAGGTGAAATGAAAGGAGAGGTGTAGAAAACTGTAGTGACACGAGCGATGCTGTTTGGGCCAGAAAACAGAATCACTGAGGAAAAGACAGGAGGCAGAGCTGGAGGTAGCAGAGATGAAGATGCTCAGGTACTCTTTGAGATTTCCCAGGATGGATCAGGATCAGGATCGAGTAAAGTACATCAGAGGGACAGCACATGTTAGCATATGTTAGAGGTTTGGGAGATAAAGTCAGAGATGAGAGACATGTTCAGAGGAGAAATAGTGAATATCTTGGAAGAAGGATGCTGAGTATTGCTAGGCAGTAGGCTTAGAGGAAATTCAAAGGGGAGATTTACAGATGCAAGGACATAAAAGATATAGTTGAATGGAGGCAACCAATTTGTTGTAAGGAAAACTGAAAGAAGACAAGGATAGAAACTTAGGTAGGTCTTCTATTATTTTGTTGAAAGGAGGGTCTGAACTGCACACACCTGCATCACTGACACAGCAGGGTTAAAACCTAACCGATCACACCACAAGCCCACTTCACAGTGCAAGTGTATCCCCCTTGAGCATTAAATTTCTTCACTTTGGATATCAGACTTGTAAGCTTCATGAGAATCAAATTCAAAAGTGAAAAATTTGATTTGGTTTCTCTGAGCTTAAGTTTTGATGAAACCCACAAACAAAGGGTCATCAGATCACTTTTCTACCTGGCGAGGTGTTTGATGTTTGGACCCTTGGAGCAGCAGTTCATCCTGATGAGCTTCCTCCCTAGCCGGCTTGTCCATGAAAGCATAGTTTAAGCTGTTGTGTTTGCCCATATATGCCCATATGTCAATTTCTGACAGCTGTCACTGATGCTGACAATTAACAAGGTTTAATCTGCTCAACGCCTGCAGCTTGAAAACAGGCCTGAAGTACCAATGATCATACAGCAGCTCTGCAAGGAAAAAACATTATCGAGAAATGTAAGCAACCTGTCGGGGCCGACAGGAACGCCGCCGGCGGAGATTTATAGCCCGAGGATAAAACAATGTGCCAAATTATTGTCTGTTTAGAAAGAACAAGGATTGCTAACACACCTGTTGATATGATTTACCGAGGTTCTACAACCTGCAGTGAGTGGGGGAGGTGTGGGGGGGGGGTTGAATTGAGGAGGGAGTTCAGTTAATGTCCTGGAATTCCATTAAGAGAACCGCTGGTCCATTGGTCCATTGGACAGACTGTGATTACATCCCCCGCTCTTATGTTACACACACTGGAAGTAGAATAGACAGTCCGCTGAGTCAGCGTCGCCCTGCAGGGAAGGTAGCAGCCAGGTCATGCCCCCCTCCCAAATAAATAAATAAATAAATAAAAACACCTAAGGCCCAACAGTCAAGCAAAAAAAGGTGCTGCAGACAATGCCTTTCACAGGTTTCAGCTGCAAAGTTTTAGTTGCTGATCAGAAGCTCATCGTTGAATGAATACTCGTCTCAGCACTAAAAAAAAACTCAATTATATCACCCATAAAATGTACACACGGCCCGTGGTTCTCCTAATGGAATGAGCCTGTGGTTGAATGAATCTGAAACATTATTGAATCACGTTTAACTCTTTTCAGTGATTTTTATGTCTTAAGAATGTGTGTATGTGTGTGTGTATGTGTGTGTGTGTGTGTGTGTGTGTGTGTGTGTGTGTGTGTGTGTGTGTGTGTGTGTGTGTGTGTGTGTGTGTGTGTGTGTGGTGCAGATACAGAGCCTGCACCACATGGAAGAACCACAGCACTGGGCTTCAGGTCAGTGTTAGCAATCAAATCCGTGTGTTACAGCTTTCTGTTTTGCCATTTCAACCACTTCTGCTACCACCAATCCAATGGTTTGGTGTTTTCCTGTAAAAGTCGTGTAATTAAACAAGGCTTAAGGGTGTATTTTATGGCAGGAGGCAGTTTGGGGCCCTGTCTGTGGTGGAGATGCAGACACCAGCATGCAGCGCCCTCTGGTGGAAGCTGGGGGACACACAAAGTAGGAAGGTGTAATTTTACTGGTGTCTGCAGTGGTGAAGCAGGAGGCAGCAAAACAGTAGAAAGTAAAGGATGGTCAGGTAATTACTAAAGAGGAATGTGCAAAATAGTATAAAAAGTAAAGTGCTGTGGTTTTGAATTTGCTGCACATGTTGTTGATGGGTGTTTTTTTATTCTCATGACAAATCTGAGTCTGGGCACCAGATGAGAATTAATCCACTTCTCAGAATTCTTTGACCCTGATGTTTACAGAACAGGAAGATCTTATAAAAACAGGAAGAAGTTGTTATCTTTATAAATGTTAAGAGCTTCATTGTTTATTCAAAGACTAGACTGGTTCCCAGCCTTTAATAGGTCAGTGACACATAATGTGTGACAGGATGAGAAAGTCAAATATATATAGTCAAATAAGTCAGTCTGTCTATGTAACTGAAAAAGAATAATTCATTTTAAGTAGTCAATCCACCTGGAATATAAAACTAGATGATAGAATGTGTCTTTGATTCTTTAAAACCAGTTAAACTATGTGGTATCGAGTTTTCAGGACTATATCATATGACAGTTTTGGCATTGTCCCTAATACATTTGTAATAACTGTGTATTAGGTAGATAATTGTGCTTATTAAAGACTATTAAAACATGAGATGAAACTACAGCACATGGTCAAACAACTTGATCTTATTTTAAAAAAACAAGACTAAATTGACCAAAAAAAATTATCAAATTATCTGCCAATGTAATATGATATTTCAAGATACTTTATACAAAATATTGGATTAACTGTACCAAAGCAAGATATTTTCACTTGTTAAGATATTTTTGCAGTGTATTTATTATTAATTATACTGATTTGACATTGCACTAAGGGCGACATGGTGGAGCAGTGGGTAGCGCTGTTGCCTCACAGCAAGAAGGTCGCAGGTTCAAGACCTCCTTGGGCCTGGGTCTGGGACCTTTCTGTGTGGAGTTTGCATGTTCTCCCCGTGTCTGCGTGGGTTTTCACCGGGTACTCCGGCTTCCTCCCACAGTCCAAAAACATGCTCAGGTTAATTGGCAACTCTAAATTGCCCGTAGGTGTGAGTGTGTGAGTAAATGGTGTGTGAATGGTGTGTGTGCCCCACGATTGGCTGGCGACCATCTGGGGTGTATCCCTGCCTCTCGCCGTAACGCGCTGGGATAGGCTCCAGCAGACCCCTGCGACCCTAATGAGGAATAAGCAGGTATAGAAAATGGATGGATGGATGGACATTGCACTAAAAGAACAAAAGTCTTATTAAATGCACTTTATTTTTTTTATTTTTTACTATTCATGCCTGAATAATAGGACATATTCAGTAAATGAGTAGTAGTTATCAAGCAGACTGTTACAGTTTCTTTTTCTCTCATTAATGTGATTTTTTGGGAGTTTTTCCCTGCTGTAACTAGTAACGACTTTGATTTAGAAACAGGGTGAACACTATGAATGGGGAGCTGCTTATAATCATTTTACACCCAATTGTTCAACAAATGAAACATGTTCAGATTAAAGAATGTTTGACAGGAAATAATGCAGCTTCATTCCAACATTCCAGTATAGGTGACACACACACACACACACACACACACACACACACACACACACACAATGTTCCCAGAAGACTATACATGGGTCAGCGTGAATTTGACAGTTGTTGTTCTGCTGTATTGACCTCATTCATTTTTAAATGTCTAAAAATATTGATATTCAATATACTGTCATATGTGATGAAGAAAAAACAGCAAATCATCACATTTAAGACAGCGAAAAAGGACAACGGTTGACATCTTTGCTCTAAAAAAGACATGAATCAAAATTATTGAACAGGTGCCTCATTTTCTCCTCAGCAGACTTATCGATGAATCAGCTCATTGTTGAAGTGTTTTGGTGAATGATGCATTAACAATGCATCTAAGTGAAGCCTTGTTTTCTAAAGCTATTACATCTAACAAATCATTGATTAATTTTTGCAGTCGATGTGATGAAGTGGTTTTGATTTGTCACATATTTAATTGGCTGGATCAATCAAAAGCCAACAATTCATGTATGTTTATTTTTATTCAATTATTATTATTGTTATATGATATGAAAAATACCATGATATCCATGAGTAGGTAATGTGATCTTAGTTTTAATACTGCATTGTTATGGGAATCTGTGAATGAAAGAATAAAACAAAAGGATGAAGACGGAATGTGTCTGTGTCAGATCATTTAACACAAGACAGCTTGTGAACAAACAAGCAAATCAAACAGGTGCACTTTGTGGGTCAGGACGGTTTTCTAAAATGTGGAAGTGAAACAAACACCCCCACTACATCCCTCTAGAGAAAACAAATAAGATTCTGCAAACCCACATGTATAGTATTGCAATGTCTTTCACGAGGGCCGTGTCTTTTCTTCTTTCAGAGAAGTGTCTCAAAGATGTGTTTAAAGACCTTCAGGAAATCACAGCCTAAACTTGCCTGTGGATTCACTCTGTCGCTGTATTGAACAAATCACTGTGTGGATGCAAAACAACTTTCTCCAGCTAAACTCAGAAAAAACTGAAATAATCGTCTTTGGGCCACTGAAGCAAAGAGAACGTGTAATCAGTCACCTTCAGTCTCGTTCTCTAAAACCAAAAACACAGGTTAGAAATCTAGGGGTGCTAATGGACTCAGACCTGAACTTTCACAGCCACATAAAGTCAACAATATCAACAGCCTTTTACCATCTAAAAAACATTGCCAAAATCAAAAATATAGTGTCTAAACCAGACTTGGAGAGACTGATCCATGCATTTGTCTCCAGCAGGTTAGACTACTGCAATGGCCTGCTCACTGGTCTCTCTAAACGAGCTGTTAAACAACTACAGAACATTCAGAACGCTGCAGCTCGAGTCCTGACTAGAACCAGAAAATATGACCATATTAGTCCAGTGCTCATGTCTCTGCACTGGCTTCCTGTCACTCAGAGAATAGACTTTAAAACAGCTTTACTTGTGTACAAGTCTCTTCATGGTCTAGCACCAAAATACATCTATGACATGTTAGAGCCATACGAGCCATCTAGGACCCTGAGAACCTCAGGGACTGGTCTCCTGCAGGTGCCCAGAGTCAGGACTAAACATGGTGAAGCTACATTCCGGTTTTCTGCAGCTAAAATCTGGAACAGTCTTCCAGAGAATGTGAGACAGGCCTCAACGCTGACAATGTTTATGACCAGGCAGAAAACAGTTCTGTTTAACCGTGCATATGAAAACTGAAATTATCTTATCTACACTCTTCACTCTTTTTTAAATTAATGATGAATTCTATGTTTTATGATTTTCCTTTTGTGATTTTATGTATGTTTTGCTCTCCTTTTGTGATTTTGTGTAACTGTAAAGCACTTTGAATTGCCCTGTGTATGAATTGTGCTCTACAAATAAACTTGCCTTGCCTTGCCTTGCCTTATTTATACAGACATATAACACTGTAGAGTACTGTAGTTGCTAGTTACTTCTCCCAAAAAGAAGGTTTGTAATTGATATACTCCACTATAAATGTACGTGTTCACCAGGAAAAGTAACTACTGCATTTGATTTTTTAAGTTTGAAAATGTACTGGGGTTTCCTGAGTTTCCCTGAACATATCTTGGAGTAAAAGATGCTGCAGTGAGTGAATAAAAAGCAAAGATGCAGCATTGTGAACTAAGGAAATGAGTTATTTTGGCTGCAGCCAGAGTTGCCTGTATTAATGAAGAATAACTCACTTAGAACCTACATTTACCTTTTCTCTGGTAAGTTGCTGCTTTTATTTCTCTGACTCTGACCTGTTGCCAGGTGCCTGTAATTGACCTCCCACCTCCCTGTTCTTGTAAAAAAAAGCTTGTAGTATAGTAACGCATAGTGACAATGTGTTGGTCTCTGTCCACAAAAGACTGTCTTAAACATAAAATGAAGTGCCCAATTACTATATATGCATGGACTTGACCCTGTTCCAATCATTTAAATCATCATATTATGATTTTCAACCCTGGCGTAATTGTTCAAGTCTTATATTATATTATATTATATTATATTATATTATCCATCCATCCATTGTCTATCCCGCTTATTCCCTTTCGGGGTCGCAGGGGTCTGCTGGAGCCTATCCCAGCGCGTTAAGGCGAGAGGCAGGGATACACCCCAGATGGTCGCCAGCCAATCGTGGGGCACACACACCATTCACACACCATTCACTCTCACACTCACACCTATGGGCAATTTAGAGTTTACCAATTAACCTGAGCATGTTTTTTGTATTGTGGGAGGAAACCGGAGTACCCGGGGAAAACCCA
Organism: Eupleurogrammus muticus; assembly: GCA_036785175.1. NCBI lineage: Eukaryota > Metazoa > Chordata > Actinopteri > Scombriformes > Trichiuridae > Eupleurogrammus > Eupleurogrammus muticus. The sequence goes on from JAYKQN010000001.1 coordinate 30,196,083, forward strand.
CGCAGACACGGGGAGAACATGCAAACTCCACACAGAAAGGCCCCAGACCCAGGCCCAAGGCGGGTCTTGAACCTGCGACCTTCTTGCTGTGAGGCAACAGTGCTACCCACCGCACCACCGTGTCGCCCCATATTATATTATATTATATTATATTATATTATATTATATTATATTATATTATATTATATTATATTATATTATATTATATTATATTATATTATATTATATTAGTTTCCAGTCATTAAAAGGCAGTTTTTTTCTGAGCAGAAATGAAATGAAAAAAATGCAAAAAAATACAAAAGGTGAACTGTAGGTAAAAGGTAAACCCTCTTTCTGATTTGTGAAATCTGTTTTTCATTCTTGAAAACTTTTACTCCTTTACCCCTTTTTATTTTACTGCATTTTCCTCCATCAAGACCAGGTTCCGTTAAAAACACCTCACTCAAATCTCTCAACCAGGACCGGATTATTATTCACTAAGTCACCAAGTATAGACTCTGACCAATTCTTTTTGTGTTTTAGCAAATAGACTAAATCATTCAAAAACCTGAAACTGTGTTTATAACAAGTCTCTGACATAGCTGCAACAATTAGTTGATTATTAATTAAGTTGTGAACTATTACATTAATTGCCAACTATTTTGGTTTGCTTATTTTCTGGTTTCCTTAGCCTTCTATAATAGTAAACTGATGGGTTGTGGACTGTTAGTCTGGACAAAAAAAGAGATTTGAGGTTTAATCTTCAGCTTTAAGGATTTTGTTAATTCTCTGAACCATACATTTTATTGATTAATTCATTGTTTCAGTCACTCGACAACTTAATTAACAATCAAAATAGTTGTTAGTTGCAGAGCTAATCTGGAATTTCCTTTTGGGTTATTGTGTTTATTTATTTATTTTGGTATAATGCAATTTTAATTAAGACTTATTTGAGTATAAAATTATATTTTTTGTTAGAAAATACAAAGTCAAAACATACTGTCAGTGTTTGTGCAAGTGTTTAACACTTTGCTTTATCGCCACTCAGACATGAATCTTATTAGTTGTTGTTTGTACAGTCATCCAACACTAGGTGTCAGCAAACTCTTTCTTACTGCATTCAGAACCAATTTCAAGTGTAAATCTCCTGAGTCTCTGAGTCTGCTGGCAGTCTGCTGCTCCTAAAATAAAACACCACACTGCCTTAGGTTGTGTATCAGTTTGATTAAAAACACCCCCCCCTGCCTTTTCTTCTTTTCTTTTTTCTTTTTTGAAGAAAAAAAGCTGAAAACCATCTGGATAAAAAGGATTTTAAAATAGACATTTTAGGAACCTTTGAGTCCTAAAACTGTCAACATATATTTTTAGCTGCCCTGCTGGGGATGAATATGGAAACCTGAAGGCCTTTGTGGCCCCTGAGGGTCTTGGGGCCCACTTCACCCAGCTGGTAATTCAGATTTGGACAAGGTCGATGCATCGTCAGGACTCTAACTCAGTTAAATTTGGTTCAAAGGCCAGTGTCCTTGTTCCATCTTGGCTCATTTGCTGGATATGTAAATGTGTAAATTAGCACAGTGGTTGTGTGATTCTGTAAAAGTGACCGGAGAGAATCATAATTCAGCTGCTGTCTGGCTTCATGTATTCATGTCTGGTGAGCCACCTTCCAAAAGACTGAAATGTGAGAGAACATAATAGATGGATTTCTGTGAAATGTTGAACACACATTCATGTGACTCTGCTGGTGGCTGTGGCAAAAAAAAATCAGCAGGCCTACCTCAAGCAGTGTAACAATGTTCTCCAGAAAAAAGGACAACTGGGGTCAAAGATCAAAAACTGACTGACTGGAGGAGGAGGGAAGTGTACCTATGCTTCCCGCTAACCTTAACCCTAACTCTTGACCTTCAAACCTAAACATAGACCAAAACCTAAGTCCCAACTCTGACCCATTACCCTAACTTTGTTCCCTAATTCATAACCTCTTATCCTAACCCTGAACCTTAAAGCCTAACACCTTACCCTAAATCTAACCCTTCCCCAAAACCTGAAACCTAAACCTACCTCTAATCCTAACCCCTTATCTTAAAACCTAACCTTAACCCTTATCCTAAACCCTAATCCTTAACCGTTTACCCTAACCCCTTGTCACACCGCGGTGAAGTTTGTCCTGTCTTGGGGTTTTGTCTTGTCACTTCCTGTGTTATTTTGAAAATCTAAATCTCCTCTCGTTTCAGGTCACTTGCCCTTCCTCATGTGTCACCGGTCTGATTGTCTGCCCCGCCCTGATTGTTTCCACCTGGTTCCAATTACCTTGTGTATATATTGTCTGCGTCTCCCCTTGTCTTGTGCTGAAGTGTTTCGTCCCGTACGTTCACCCAAGCCATTCGAAATCCCCTAGTCATAGTTCTTGTTGCCTTGCCTGTCGTGCTGTCCTCTTCGGAGCGATTTTTTTGTTGTAGTTTTCATAGCCTTAGTTCAGATAGTTAATTGTCGATTTTCAGCTCAGCCTTTTGTTTTCGGTTCTTAGTGTAGTTCCTCTAGTTATTCAGAGAGATTTTGGTTTGTAGTTATCAGAGTATTTTTCCACCAGCTTTTTCGGAGATAGTTTAGTTTCTACCTTAATCATAGTCCCTAGTTATATTCATAGTGTAGTCCTTTATAGTATATCGATTTATAGTCATAGATAGCAATAGCCATAGATATTTCTTTGTATTTTGTCATAGCCCTCTTTGCTCCCTGTGGAAGAGGTTGCCTATCTATTAATAAAACCCGCTGTTCTACTCTGCATCTGAGTCCTCTTTTGAGTCCCGGCCTGACACCCCTAACCCTAGTCCTATACCTGAACCTTGACCTTTAAAGCTAATTCTAAACCATAACCTTAAATCCTAACTCTCTCTCTTTACCCTAACTCTGACCCTTAATCCATAACCTTTTATCCTAACCTCTAACCCCATACCCTAAACCTAACTCTTCAAAAAAAGGGTCCAAAAGGATGCTTAGTACCTCCCTTTATGTTGGCTTTGCCATGGCATTTCCCTGCTTATGGAGACGTGAGTCGAAATCAACTGACAATTTATTTTTTCATGTTCTTTTAATTTGACCTTTTTTAACAACACACTTATGATACAGAATGACTATTTGCACAGAAACAGACAAAATTTGCTTATCAATACAACAAACAGTCGGTTGACGAGAATCATCAGACCTTCTAAGGAGAATCGTCATCAGCCGACTTCTTTTTTTTTTCTTCTTTTTTTACTATGGCTTTTTTGCCATGTGTTTCACAAACCGTTGGGGGGGTTGGTACTTACAATAAAACACAATCTTGAGTCTTAAATGCTTTGAAGGTTATGGACATGGTTTGAGTCGAGCTTGAAAAACAAGGTCGTCTGTTGAGGAGGCTGCTCCCTTTTCCTTCAGCTTCAGGTGTTGTGTTGGGAGTTAAAGGAGCTTCATCTTTAACAGTTTAATCACAGCAGGAACTAAAAAGTAAAATGTAGTCAGTAAACTAAAATACAAAAAAACCCTGCAATGGTCTTTGATCAACAACAGACAACAAAAAGACGGCCTCCTGATTGCACGTGCAGTTTTGGTCAAATAAATAACACAATGAAGAACAAATGAATGATTTTTCTCATCAGATGTCATTTTTGTCATCTTCTCAGATGTTCTGATCATGAAAAAAGCATCACACTTAAAGCTTATCTTAACAGCATGAATGTTGGGTGTTTGATAGTCTTTTAAAAATAATCTCTTCGGTTAATCACACGGTTCAGCCCTGGGCTTTTTTCTTCATGGGGGAACAATGACAGACATGTGAATTCATTTGTTAGTTCAAGTGCTTTGAAATCTTTTAGTCAAACCATCAAAACTACTCTTGAGTTAATTTCACATGTAAAAACAAACCAACATCCACTTTCTCGTATTATTTGGTCATATTGTCATTTTTTTAATTAATCAATCAAAGTGCTATTAATTTTGTACGTTGGCATTAGAAAAGAAATGAACGCCAATCTATGGATTCTTTTTGGAGTAAATCTGTCTCACTGGGTTTTGAAATTTACAAGCCGTTGAATTTCCAGCATTGAATATTTTGCCTCTGAATTCAACTCTTCATATTTTCAATAACTTGGTTTCACTACTTTTTGAACAGAATCAAGAATCTCAAATTAAAATAATATGAAGAGTTCATTTGCAAAAGTAGAAAACATTTTATAAATAATCCAAAAATCTATTTATTAATTCTATTCTATTTATTCTCTACTCAAGGTGAAATCCGCTAAGGAGATATGACATAACAAAATAGAGATATCTCAAAAAATGAGAGTCTATTGAAAATTACAAAACTAATCTCAGTCTGTTTTTGCATATGAACACTTCATATGTTAAAAGCATTAAAAATAAGAGCTATGGTGTTCAAAGTGGTTAATTAGAATGTGAAAATATGTGAAAAATGAAATCTTAGAAAGAGAAAATATACAATTTTTGGGTCCAATTAGTCCAATACAGAGTATAATTATCATGAAATATCTCATTTCATATACAATACTTCAGTATAATTCTACTTAATATTGGACTAATCGTACTATGATATGATTACATTTTTTGCAGTGAAGCATCAGTGTCACATGACCATCGGGGGTGGTTCAATTCGAAGCTCATCCTTAATATTCAATGATATCCAATGTGGATACCTAAACATTTCTTAATCTGAATTGAAAACATGAAAATACATTACTTTTAAACTTGAGTTTTTGATTCTGAATTTTTGACTTGAATTTGAGGAGTTGCATTTAGGGGTCAAAATCCAGAAACATAATTTCAATGCCAAACAAGTAAATAATTCAATGCTAGAAATGGCTTTTAACTTTCATAATCTGCTGAGATGGATGTACTTCCCTACGGAGCTGGTCATGGCCAGTTAAATGTCCGACCGGTTATCTGGTAAAACTTCTGATTGAAGGGGTGAAAGAACCTCTGCAGTTTGGTCACCACTGATGGGTCCACGTCCGGGTGGATGCGGCCCTTGCTGCCTGCCAGGCACTTGTTGAAGACAATGTTAAATCGCAGACAGTAAAACCCCCTGGTGGCGTTGAAGTACAGGTTATACTGGCTGATCCTCGATGGGAGGTCGAGGAAGCGCTCGACAAGCTGCAGCTCCGGCAGCGGGTCCGTTATGAGCCGGTCCCCGTCCACGATGTGGAACTGCTCCACGGGGAAGTACTTCAGCCAGCGCTCCAGGTGCTTGGTGTAGATGCTGGTGCGCACCGCCTTGTACTTAGTGTTCACCTCGCAGGTGCCCCCATCGATGGCCAGCTTCTCGAACTTGTGGTAGGTCTTGTTCTTGCGCTCCTTGCCCTCCAGCACTTGCGTGTAGTCGGACACGGCTCTGGTCGTGGGCTCGCGGACGATGATCAGCAGCTTGATGGAGGAGTTCATCTTGAAGATGCGCTCGGGGACCTCCTCTGTGATGAAGTAGGCGGGGCTCTTCTCAATGGTAATCTGGTACGGGAATGAGAAGGGCATCTTCCCCCTGTACCAGTCGATGCCTCGCGCGTAGTTTTGGTCATTGTCAAAGAAGTGGATCTCCTGCGAGGCCTTGACCACCGCTGGGTGCAGGTTGAGCATCTCCAACAAGGCCCGGGTGCCCCCCTTTCGCACCCCGATGATGATGGCCCGGGGTAGCTGCTGGACCAGGTTGTGCAGGCGGATTTGCTCTTTGGTGGCATTGCCCTTGCGCAGTTCATGGAGCAGGCCACGCTTGGATTGGAGGGTGCGGAGGGGGATTTGCTCTGGCTCAGGGGGGGGCAGTCTGCTCTCGATAGGGCAAATGGGCTGAAGCCTGAAAGAAAAGAAGAGTTTGGACTTGTTAAATTGCAGTCAGTCAGTCGATCGTTTTCCATACCTACTTATTAGGGGGGTCACAGGGGTCTGTTGGAGCCAATCCCAGTGCAATACAAGTGAGAGGCAGGGATACACCCCAGAGAGGTACCAGCCCTTTTTTTATTTAGGCAAATCTACACATCTTTTGCCTTGATTAAATCAAGTCTTCAGCCACAATCAATGTCATTGTCAGTCTGACTCCCAGCCTCATTGCAGCGTACACACTCATCAAGTTATTTTTGCTTACTATTGGATTCTGAAAGTCTTATTAAAAATAAACTTCTGGGAATGCTAGACTGTTTCAGCTCATTCCCAATTCAGATCAATTTGTTTCAAGAATTTATACAAATATGTGTCACTACCATGAAAGACTGCAGAAAAGATGGAGGGAAATGACACTCACATTAGGGGGAGCAATTGTGTCACTGTCAGATATTGTTTTAGAAAAATAAGACTTAAAAATGGTTCTATTTTGGCATTTTCCCAATTAGCATGCCTTTAGTATATAAAAGGACATAGTTAGACCTATAGCAGCAATGCAGTCTGCCTTCTCACACACTCACTCTGAAAACCCCTGTTTCCCTCCCACCCAGCCTACTAAAACTCCTACTCAGGTGTGATTGGCTGAACAAGAAGAGAGGTACAAAAGCTACCAGAAGGAGGGAGGTGGCTACCTGGAACCAGGGGCTGCTACTATTAATATCAACTCCTGTTGTGAGAAAGAGAAAGATAAATAAAGACATCCCAACATAAGTCGTTTTTGAACAGCTCAGTTTGTGTGAAACACCAGAGACTTAAATACTTACACTGAAGCACTAAAGAGTTCTTTTTTTAATTATAGGGCCCATTTAAAGTCTCAATGGACAAAAAGAGAAAATAAGATGCTCATTTTTCAGTTGCCATCAATGAGGTTGTTCTTTATAAACAGATAGAGGAACCTTGACCAAAACCTTCCTCAAACCCTGAAGCTAAAGTTCAACATTGAAAAAAAAGTTGAGTTGATTTCTAGCTGAGAGTGATTCCTTGATTCCACAGGATCCATAAACAATGCTGCTTTACTCCGTCCTCCTTGCCACAGGATCATGCAAGAATCTGTGTACAGCCACAGATGTATAAAGAGAACCACACACATGAAAATATTTTTTTTTAATGATTGGGAATTGTTTTAAAAATTAAGCAGATGCTTGGCTCCTGACTCCCTGTCTGGCTCATCCTGGTCTGTATGAGACTGACTTCCCTGATAGACCCTTTCGTGCCACTTCTAGGATGCTTGTGAAACGTGCCGCTACAAATCCGGTGGAAACACAAGCATTGAATAGAGCAACGGAGATCAGCCCTGCCTGCCGCACCTCTTGTGTTACTCACCACGTGTGCTACAGTCATTTAGGTCACACACCACCTCCATGTCCTGTGGAGTCAAGACTTTAGATAAGAAGCTTGACATTTAATGTCTGTGTATTAAGTATGGTACTTTAACATATTCTAATATATTATTATTAGATTATAGTTAAGCAACAGACTCGATTACTTTATGAATGTAGTAAACACTTTATTTTTTTTTTAAATGTTGTTTTTTATTTCCAGACATATTAATTTGACAGTCTTTGTTATGCACAATTTCAGTTTTACAATACAAGCGCATAGCTGAAAAGGGAAAGGGAGAAGCATTTTATCGATGCCCTGCCCCTATTTCCATTCAAAATACATAATTTCCTTTTTTCCTATCCAAACTCAAAATTCTTCGTTACATTGTCCTTCATCCAAAGAATAAAGGTATGATAATTCTTTTAAAATAAAGAATATTGCTAATGACCTTTTCAGAGTGTATAAGTTTATAAAGCTAGATTTCAAAATGAGCTCATGCAGAACTTCTTTATAACAATATGCAATTGGAAACTTGTTTGTGGACAAACAGCATGAATTATATTAGCGATGAATTGTATCTGTGTTAATACATAAGAAAGGTCTCCACTTCACTTCAATGCCAAATGGTTCTATCTCATCCAGTGTTGGTGTTTGTGCCTCCCACATTTTTTTGTACTTGTATCATTATGTTTATAAAAGTTTTGTTTTTCTGGTTGTTCATTTTATTTTAAATTTAGAATATTATTTTTTTGTAATAGCAACAATGCTTGTATTGTTCTAAATTGTAGTGTTTTTATCAATCATGATTTTTTTTTTTTTTATTATAAGAAAAAATCTATATTAGTTGATGCCTATAGGCGAGCAGCCAGACTATTTAGGGTCCAAGGAAAAATACGTAAAAAAGAAATAAAAGAAATACATAAATGATGTAAATGATAAATATTAAAAATGCAAAACAAAAACAAACTTATTAATCTAAAACAAGCCAACAATACAATATCAGGCCTGCAGCTGCAACCACAAAATTAGATTAAAAACAAAGTAATTAAGTTAAGTTTGGTATTAATGTTGTTTACTGTAGATAAAAACTCCAGTAAATTCCAGTATTCCATTGGCAAAGGCCAGTCTTGCTGTTGGCGAGGTTAATTAAAGCTCTCTAATACAGCATTTGCCCATATTAAGATAACCATACATATTTTAAGTGTCTAATTGGACACAAAAATATACAAATGAAACTGTTTAGCTCATTAGAGCCACGAGAGCGCTAAAACATCCAGCCATGGCTATGGCTATGGCGGCCTGGTCATGTGACTTGTATAGTGGCCGACAAACCCCAAATCACTGGTAGGCTGACATTGTTATAATGGCAGAGACAGATGACGAGTAGGAGGAAACTGAGAAGAATTGGACAATTATTTTAAAGAATGGTTAAACTTATTCTAAAAAAAAACAGTACGTTGTGTCACTGTTATTGTATGGATACCATAACATAACCGTAGTTTTTCAATAAATGTATTTTATAGGTTCAAACAGACACTGTAGCAGCAGAAGACATAGTGATGTCTGATAAGGTAATACATTTGTCCTCAAAATAAAATATGCCAATAACGTAATGATAGTGCTGCACTGATAAGGTAATAGCTTTTAGACAATAACATAATTATGTTATCAGCTGGTTATTATGTTACTGGCCTGGTAAGAAAAAAAATTTTTTGCAAGCGTAATAGCTGAGCTGATAACAAGTTATTACATTATTGGCAAACCTTATTTTTCTTATTATCAGTTCAGGACTTCTATTACTAGCCAATAATTATGTTATTAGCCTATTTCGTTTTAAAGAGTGCTAAAATAATAACATACTAACTTAATCATGTTATTGACCACTATTATATCATCAGATGCTTACAGACACAAAATCATTTTTCTGTATTCTACTGGTAGTCTGCTAGAAATAGAGGCCTGTCTCTAATTGCAGCCTTGTTCCAATAAAGGCCTTGGCCTCAATTTGCTTGAGTAATGAAAGGCCTATATTAGAGAATGTATGGTATGTAGCAACAATCATATATGAATCAAGATTTTCTTCCTGCAACTTTTTCTCACCTTAGATGTTTTCAGAAGTATATTTAAGTGAAGTAGACTGGGTAACTCCTGTAAAGAAGCTAAATTTTGATCTCTGACATGTGACAACTCACCTATCCAAGGTCCCAACCCTGGCCACGAGATAGAGGACGCTTCCGATCGCGAGGCTGCCCAGAACGAAGAGCTTCTGTCTCAGCAATGCCTGCTGTTTGAATAGCATGGCCCTCCATCAATCTTCAGGACTGCGTCTTCAGCCTGCGAGAGAGAGCGAGAGAACGGAGCACATAAACCACTAATCACCGGGGGGAAGAGAGGCGGGTCTAATGTTTATTAACACACACTCAATCAAGTCTTACAAGTGATTAAGCCACACTCACACACGCCTGAAAACTGCTGCAGTGCCGTTTGAGGAAATGCTCAGCGGCCATCCAGCACTATGTAAAACTCTATTTGCATATTTCTCCAAAGTGGGACTCTGTCTCGTGGATGTAAGTATGATGCAAATAAGTCATTTGCTAAGACATTAGGGGTGACAACTTTTAGATGATTATAACATAACTGCTGTGTTTAAAACAAATGAGACAAGCCATCAAGTGGTGAAGAAAGAATAATTAAGTGGCTTTAACTGTTTTGGTTACTTGGATGGTGAATCTTGACACAAGAGATGCATGTGAAGAGCAGCAGTAAACAAAGTTCTTAGATACTTTACTTGAATAAAATAAGAACTACTATTTAATGAAATCAATAAGATGTAAATGGCTTGAATCTAAAATGTTACTTGAGTAAAAGTTTTTTTTTTTCTGACTATTATTAGCAAAATATACTTAAAGTATCAAAAGTAAAAATTCTGTTCAATTCATAATGTTTATTGTCACGTGTACAGAAAGCAAGTTCCCTGTAAGAAATATAAATCTTATTTTGCAATTGTGAAAGGGGTAATAATAAAATACAACATGTGAAAATATAAATAATAATAAATTACAAGAAGAATAAAAACTATGCTGGAAAGAAAATGATAATTGTCAGTACAAATGCACTTCTAATGGTAAATGTAGTAAAAACGTAGTGTAAATGTGCAACAGGTTCATCTATGGGCAGCTGTCAGCAAAGTCTTGTCTATTTTTCCATTCGAACAGGTTAAATTAAATAAATAGTAAATATATGTGTTACATTCTAACTCCTATCAGCTGTTCAGGAGTCTGGCACCAGTTGGAAAGAAAGCATTCTTTAATATGGAAATCCTATATTTCATTTCCAAGTATTCAAATGCAGACTGTGTTGTAATACATATGCTGTTTTAACCACTAAATCTGAGATTTGAGAATATTTTGATGTTTCAGTTCATCAGCATGGAGCCAGTTTGAAATACTGTGGATAGACTAATTGTAAAAACACTGCTTCATAATATGAATTTAATAGAAAATAGTTAAAAGAAATTCCAAGTATAATAATAATATATCTTTGTTAATTTTATCTTAAAAAAAACTAAAGTTACCAGCTAAATGTAGTGAAGTAGATACTATAATAGTTCCCTCTGAATTGTAGTAGAGTGAATCATATATATATAAAAAATATTCAAGTAAAGTAAAAGTATCTCAAAAGTGTTCTCCAGTTTCCTCAGACAAGTTGCCTCAGACATTAAGCCACCTACACAACTGTGTTCTTATAAAGTTGAACTCGAGTTACTTTTTCTTTTTTTAACTAAGACTGAGATGCATTTCTCATTGAACATTGAAATCGTTGTGCATCATTAGTTTTCATTCTGTACACCAAAGTAGCTCTTGAAATTGACCCCAGATGCTTGAGACTGCTGTTTTATAAAAATATGAGGGAAAAAATTAACTTTTTTTTGTTATTTTGAGCAGCCCCTCCCCTCTGAACAGACATTCTGCTGGTGGCCTAAAGGAAAATGTATCTGTCCATCCGACAGAGGGAACTGCATCCTTTTATACAGATAAGGAGCACAGAAATGTTCGGCTCATTGTAATCAAGGGAAAGACCTTTAATTTTTTTCTTTTTTGGCGATCGATACCTGAAGTGCTTCCTGCATTCGCAGGCTCGCACAGCGAGACTGGGTCAAATCACATTATGGAATAACAGATCCATACAGAGTCCCGATCAGGAAAGGGGGCCCAGCTGCAGTCTAAACCGCTCAAACTGCTCCCATTACCCCACCAGAGGAGATCCTCCCGAGCGCCTCATAAACAAGTGGAGAGAGCTTTGACCCCGGCGTGACTGGAAAACATTTCAGTCATATTGCCTCGTGGTGACTTCTTGAAGGGAGACCAGCGGAGCATTTGCAATTCCGTCAGTCTGACAAAGCAGAAGAAATAAAGCCAGTTAGCCGGGGAGGGGGCGGCCTGCTGTTTGTGGAGTCCCATTTGGAAAAGAGATGCTTTTCATTACGGGCTGTATGCCTAAAACAGGCAGGAGCTATAAATGCTATTGTTTCCAATGGAAATAAAGTCTGTTATATATATTTTTAGTGGCGTGACAGCATAATGCAAGTGTTTAGTCAAGAAAATCTTCAAAACACTGAGAGAGGACAGCGACTGGCTGCAGGGGGAGGGGGGCAGTGAACAAAGCTCCAGGACTCTGGGCTCACATATATGTGCCTCTACGACCCCGTCTTTCTTACCTTAGATGTTTGATGTGATTTTAAAATCAAAATTTAAAAAGATATATTTTAAATCAGATTAAAAATTAACAAAAACAACAGAGGAGGAAAAAAAAATCAAATGGTTGTGTTAGTTCAACCAAAACCAGACTTTTAAAGTAAATGTAGGTATGTTAGCTTGACTAAAATCAAAGTTGTGGGGTCAGGATTAATGCAGATGGAATTCCAGTTCCTCCTGCCTAAGGATGTATTATGGATATAGCTTCTCCTCTCAGCAGCAGCTCATTGTTTTCCAGTGGCCACTCATGGTTCTAAAACAAAATATTTCATTCAACGCAAAAAAATGTTTTTTTATAGACCTTAATAGTAATAAGGAAGCCTGTAGAACTGTTGACAGGACACCCACACCCACCACTATAGTACTGTTAATTACTAATCTTTAGATTCTACCATTATAAAGTTATTGTCAACAGTAATTATTGCTCATCAAAACAGTAAGATAAGCCATTCATGCTGAAGTCATCTGTTATAATAAATAATAATATTGATATTATTGAATATGCTGAAAGTTCACAGAGATATTTAATATATATTTTAATATTTTACTAATATTTAATAAACTATTATTACACATAGGCTATAATGGACCTGTAATGAGCAATAAATTTGTGTTGTAATATGTGATAACATTAATATAAAAATATATATATATATAAATGAAAATATATATGATACTGAGGTTTCTACGGTTAACTATTATTGTACATATAGCATGTTGGAATGCAGTTACATTTAAAAAAAAATGTTTTAATTATGGCTACGGTAGTTCGATGAGATAATGATCAATCACAAATATTATTAAAAAATGAAACATTATATTTTGACCATGAATACACTCATAAAAAAATTACATTCATTAGTTGGCCTTTTAAAGGTTGTTAAATGAAAAAAGGTTACAGAGGAAAGATGATGCTGGAGGTCCTGTGGTTGCTATGGTTACCCCCAGGTGCATCATTGAACCTACAGCAGCATTGAAAGTCAACATTAAAACTAATCACCCACAAAGACTCATGCAATCAAGAAAAAAAGTTTTTCCTTTTCAAAATTGATGTTTACATTGAGGATTTCTCTCATCCTGACAAGAAATAAAGGATTCACAAAGACTGAGGAAAGACACAAATTAAACTTCTGTTATAGAAAATGTGAAATTATCTTTTTAATATGTTGTGTATTATTTGTTAAAGCATAATGAAAAGAGACAAATGATGAAATATAATTTAGCTGTTGAAAAACTATATGGTGTTTCCTCTATTTTTATTGGGTTTTTAGAGCTGAGCACTAGGCTATTAGACTATTAATTTAGAAAATACATTATGCAGTATGTTCGATTTTAGTGATCGTTTCATGTTAAAGTAAAATAACCATTATAAAACAATTGTAACAGTAATTAATACTTAACAAAACGGTGACATTAGCAATTTATGTAGAATTCATCTAGAATAATAAAGAATACAATAGATATTATTGAATATGCTGAAACACATACATGCAGTACATATATGTTTAATATAATGCAATATTATAATATTTATTAAAGTAGTAATACTAGTAATATAGCATACTATAATGCCCCTGTTGGGCAACAAATAAAAACGTGTGTTGTTATATGTGAACTACATTATCATAACAAAGTGACACATATCATCTTTGTTTAAACTATAGACTATAGATCTTATCCAAATAGAAGATATCATACAGGTTATCATATGTATCTTTATACAGGTTATAAAAAAAATGTTTTTACGTCCTTAAATGTTGTAAAAGCAGTAGCATATAAATACTGAAGCCAAACTTACAGCAGACATTATGTAATTTTCTTCTCATTCAATTAGCTTTAAATCACACAGATTGTAAAACCTGATGTATACAAAAGATGCTCAGGTCACCATGGTTACCATGTCTGAGGTCTCAATGGTCTACATGTTTGTCTACAGGTGCATCATTTATATAGGTTTTCATTCAAACAAATAATAATTACTTGATGATTTCTATCAATCTAATACTTAGGAGTAAAACAAATAGACTGTCTTGATATAGGGTAAGGATGTACTCAGTAGGAACATTGTAACGTGATGTTTACGAACTGATTTTAGTGATAGATAAAATGACCAATGCCAATTATTATTAAATAATTGGCAACAGTAATTATTGCTCATCAAAACAGTAACAAGTAATTAATAAAATAAAATTAATAACAGTAATTCATCTGTACAACTAAAGAATAAAACTGATAGTAATGCATATACTGAAAGTTTACAGATATATTTAATACATTTTAATGTTTTAATGTTTAATTAACTAGTAATACACATAGGTTATAGTGTAACTGCAATCAGCAGCAAATTAGTGTTGTGATATGTGAACAACATATAAAACATAACAGAACACATGATCTTTTTGAAAACAGACTATAGAATAGTTTCAAATAATGAGATATTCAATTATAATCAAAAATAATCAATTATTTTACAGCCTTAAAGGGTGGAAAAGCAGCAGCATATAAATACTAAACATTAGGATTGTAATTTTCTTCTATGAATTTTTCACTTCTTAATTTTTCAAAAGCAGCAAGTGTTGTGATATGTGAACAACATATAAAACATACACAACATAATAGTAGATGTGATCTTTATCAAAACAGATTATAGAATAGATTCAAATATGAGATGTCAGGTTATAATTAATTATCTTACAACCTAAAATGTTGTAAAAGCAGCAGCATATAAATACTGAAGTGAAACTTATAGCAGACATAATGATTGTAATTTTCTTCTCATTTAATTCAACTCTAAACCACACAGATGGGACTGTGAAACCTGATGTAAACAAAAGATGCTGAGGTTTCCATGGTTACTATTTTTGAGGTCTCCATGGGCACCATGTTTGTCTACAAGTGCATCATTTATATATGTTTTCATTCAAAGAAAAAAACTAAATACCTGATGATTTCTATCTAATCTAATCTAATTAGTAGAAAACAAATAAGCTGTCTTGATATAAGGATGCACTCTGTTAGTAATATATGGACTCCATTGTCATAAAAACATATTAATAATCTAAACACATATAAATGTTTAAATTATATCTGCAGCAGAACTCCATACAGAGTGATGCAGGTAAGTGAATTTTATCCCAGATGTACATGTTGGGTCAATGTGGTCCTGTTGATGGAGGAAATTAGGGAAAAACTGATTAATGAATTCAATATAAGAAATTTACGAACAACCAATCCCTGCAACAGGCGTAACATTTTCCTGATGACACTTAGAAAAAGAAGATTGTAATAGCTGGTGATACAAAAGTAGTACTCATATTGTACAACATTTCATTTACAATATGTCTGGTAATTATTGGATTATAGGATTGGGTGAAAAGACTAGGAGTTACATTTTAAGACAGAGCCAAGTTATACAGAAAATGTGGTGGGAGTAAGTGAATGCACTCATTCAAAAAAGTAATGCATTGATTGATTGGTCTCAAGCCTTTTTAGGTTGTTGAAATGAAAACAGGTACAGATTACAGATGATGCTGGGGGGTTCTATGGTTGCTATGGTTTCCTCCAGGTGCATCATTTAACCTAAAGCAGCCTAGAAACTCAACATTAAAACTAAACACCTACAAAGGATCATTCAATTAAGGGACAAGTTTTCTGAAGTTTCACATCTTCAAAATTCACGTTTACACTGAGGGATTTCTCTCATCCTGACAATAAATAAAGAATTAACAAAGAATTAGGAGAGACACAAATTGAACTTCTGTCATGGAAAACGTGAGTCTATCTTTTCAATATGTATTATTTTAGAAAGCATAATGAAAACAGACATTTTTAGAAAATAGAATTTATCCCTTGAAAGTCTATATGGTGTTTTCTATATTTGTATCTTTTTTTGGGGGTAAATAAAATGAACATTATAAAAAAATGTCAACAGTAATTAATGTTCACCAAAACATTAACATTAGCAATTAATGCAGAATTAATCTGTAGTAAAAAATGACATTATTGAATATGCTAGTAATATTTTATCAATAATTAATAAACTATTAATACACATAGGCTAAAGTGTATTTGTAATGGCAAATTTGTGTTATGATATGTGAACTATGATATGTGAATTATTATAAAATAATAATAATACATATGATCTTTTTCAATACTGACTAAAGATTAGTTTAAAATAATGATATATACAGGTTATAATAAATTGTTTTTATGTCCTTAAATGTTGCAAAAGCAGCAGAATGTAAATACTGAAGCCAAACTTACAGCAGCCATAATGATTGTAATATTCTTCTTATTTAATTAACTTTAAATCACACAGATGTGATACTGAAACCTGATAAGTACAAAGAGATTCTAAGGTTTCCATGGTTACCATTTTTGAGGTCTCCATGGTCACCATGTTTTTCTACAGGTGCATCATTTATATATGTTTTCATTCAAAGAAAAAAACTAAATACCTGGTGATTTCTATCAATCTAATTAGGAGAAAACAAATAAGCTGTCTTGATACAAGCTAAGGATGCACCCTGTCACTAATGTAGGAACTTCGTAACATGATGTTTATTTTAGTGATAGTTTCCTTTTTAAATAAAATGGCCAATGCCAATTATTATTAAATAATGAATAATTGGCAACAGTAATTAATGCTCAACAAAACAGTAACATTAGCAATTTTTGCAGAATTAATCTGTACACATCTGTACACAAGAATAAAACTGATATTAATGAATATACTGAAAGTTGACAGATATATTTAATATATTTTAATGTTTTAATAAGGTATAATTAACTAGTAATACACAAAGGTTATAGTGTAACTGCAATCGGCAACAAATTAGTGTTGTGATATATGAACAACAAATAAAACATAACAACACGCATGATCTTTGTCAAAACAGACTATAGAATAGTTTCAAATAATGAGATATTCATATATTTATAAAATAATTATTTTAAAGCCTTAAAGCAGCAGCATATAAATACTGAAGCCAAACTTACAGAAGACATATTAATTGTCGGTGCATCATTTTGATTAGTTTCATTCAAAGAAAAAACAAAATACCTGATGATTTCTATCATTTTTTTTTAATACTGTCATTTTCATCAAACATATAAATGATCAAATATATATTATATATATTAACTATTAATGGATCCAGAAGTTTAAGCTATACCTTGTAGTGAGTGGCATCTTAGAGAATTCTAAAAAACGTCCCTCCATGTTGCCATATTTGAAGCCTGAGTTTCTGTATTGAAAACCTGTTCAAGCGAGCCTGACCATAAACCCTTTGAGTCCTTGTTAACAAAAGTACTACACAATGGCCCTCCCAGGTTGGAGACGTTATTAATGAGACTGAATTGCATATAACCTACAAACCAGGGGAAGTCTTGCACATCACAGATACACTCAGCAGAGCGTATTTACAAGAACAAACAGAAGAACTTCCTCAAGAAGAAATAGATTTAATTTTCTGAGTCAGTTCAGAACTGGAACAGCTGAGGATGGAGAACTGCATTTGGTGGTGAAGGTGGTTCAGTTGGGGTGACCTGAACAGGTCAGCCAAGTTTAAAGTGAAGTAAAAAAAAAAACATTCTGGTCATTCAGAGATGACCTCATTTACGGTGTTAAAGAAAACTAGACTTCTTGTCTCACAATTACTGAGAGCAGACTTGCTTCAGAAAATACATGGAGCACATCTAGGGATTGTTAAATTTTCTTGTCAAAGAGAGAGCATGAGAGATACTGTTCTGGCCTGGCATGTCCAAATATATTGAGGACATTGTGTTGAAGTGTGGAATCTGTAGCACTTTCAAAAAGAGTAATGTGAAAAAAAAACACTTATGTGACATGACACCCAGACAGGTCATGGGCAAAGCTACAGTAGATGTGGATCTCTTCCATTTTGATCAGAGGGAATATTTATTGTGTGTAGATTGTAGATATGTGTATATTCCTCAAAATACCCTGGCATTTCCAAATTGCCCCAAACAACAAGCAAGCATGATAGATTTAAATGCTGTGCATTTAAATCTATCTTTGTAAGACATACAAGCTGTGGTCAAGGAAGGAAGAATAGACACTGCTTTAGAGATACCAGCTCCTGCTGACAAGACTAGAGGTACCAAGAAAGATGTTGAGATTTGGACTGATTAAAACCCCAAACCGCTATTCGGTGTTGATTCCAAAAGTAATGGGTTGTGAAGTTCAGCTAAAATGTTACCATACCACTGATATATGTTATTAATGTTTATACTGAAAGCAACAAAGCATAAATGTAATTGAGAATGCAATAAGCCTTTATTCAGGGTGGCTACCGGGTTGTAAAAAGTAGTAAAAGGTACTAAATTAAATTAGGCCAAAATAAGGCCAGTAAAAAGTAGTAAAAAGTAATAAACGTCATCTGATGAGGTAGTAAATTTTCAAACTTCCATTCAACTGGCCTATGCATTTATAACTTTATGTTCAGGCTTATCTCCTTATATGACTAAACTTGCATGATTTTTTTTTTTATGTAGAACCTGAACGATGGGCAAATGTACCTTGCACATGCTTTGATTCTGCATACCCTGATGATTTGACAATATGGGCAATGTCACTTGGATGGGTGTAGGTGGTAAAATCCCACATGGAATCAAGTAGCCACTAAGCCAGGATGTAGAGATGCAGTAAATAAATTATCTAATACAGACCCGGCAGTTAATTGAAACCAGGTTATTATTTGGTATCTAAGGTATATAACTGTACAGCTGTGGACATCTGTGTACCTACTATTTCCTGACAATATGGCTGCCATGAACCAATGCCATGGAAACCCAGACAGCCCTTTACTGTATGAAACCATCAAATGTAAAAAAAAATAAATAAATAAATAAACTATTCAAAAGAGGCTTCAATATGTATTTGATGACTACATACATGATATGAAACTATGAAAAGAGTGAAATGAAATGACCCTACAAAGTGAGGTAATACTACTGTAAGTTAGATAGCAATAATGCTAAGGTTTGCAGTTTCAGTGTATTTCAACACACCATTTAGTCTTTCTATTTACACTTCTACAGGTGCATATTTCGTTTGGAAAAGGCAATAAATAAAAAGCTTAAAACTGTATATTTTCGACACCGATCTTCACTCTCAGCAAATCAGGGGATCACTCACAGCACTCTCGGCATGTGGAGAGACGGGTTTGACAGATCTGCCTGGTAACACTAAGCTATTATTGGGCAATCACTGTTTGAAGCCACAATGGCGGCACGACACAGGCAGAGGCATGTCTAAAGACTCAATGCTAAACACAGGCAAACTCATTAAAATGGAAACACTTTTGTCACTCTTAAGTCTCGCCTCCTACAGAGATGCATCGCAGCTCTCTGCAGACACTACCCTGGTGTACTAATGAATAGAGAGTAGCTATCACTTGCTGCACTCTTTATGACTTATTTATCAGCAGACACAAGAATCAATTGTTTGCCTGTCGAGGAGGTTCAGCCTGAACTGCTGTGCCAGGCCATAAGCAAAAGCTGGTACAAAACTAATTATTATTTAATCTATTATAAAGCAATTTTCACAATGCACCAGGCTGAAGTCTCTACTTTGGTTTGAAGAGTGAAGATAATCTTTAGGGACCCTGGGTGTCTGGCTGTCTGGTGTGTGCACATTTAAGTGTACCACAAACACACACACTAGAAAATTACTCTGAACAAAAGGGGAAGAAAAACAGTCAGGACCACCCTTTGTGTGTGACTCATCACTTTTCCATAGAGTTGATCAGGTTATTGATTGTTTTCTGTGGAGTATTGGTTCACTCCTCTTTATTGGCTGTGAGAAGTTACCCTATATTTTCAGGAATTAGAACCATGTTAGGGTTTGGGTTACTGATATGATTTTACTTTCCAGGAATTGTGTACAGATCCTTGCAACAAGGGGGTTTGCAATAATACTGCAACAAAGGTGAAAATGGTGTGTATTTGGTACCATTAGATCAATATTGCATCAAATTATCTTATTCCATTGGCAGAAAATGCAACCTATTTCAAGTTTTTTTTCTTGATTTTAGTCAATTTTCATTTTTCTGCGGTATGATGGAACATGAGGTGATGAATTGCCAAAAATAGAATGCACTTGTGTTTGCCGTCTATAGTTTGTACCTGCTTATGCCAGACCATAACATGGAGCATTTGCTTGACATC
Organism: Eupleurogrammus muticus; assembly: GCA_036785175.1. Classification (NCBI taxonomy): domain Eukaryota; kingdom Metazoa; phylum Chordata; class Actinopteri; order Scombriformes; family Trichiuridae; genus Eupleurogrammus; species Eupleurogrammus muticus. The sequence continues at coordinate 30,216,254 of JAYKQN010000001.1, forward strand.
AGGCATATTTGCAGACTCAAGTCAGTTTCAATGATCTGCCTTGTTGCCACACCTGTCAGGACGATGGCTTGGCAAAGGAGAAGTGCACACTAACAGGGATACACTTTAACAGGAAACACCTTTTTGAACAGAATTTGAGAGAAATAAGCCTTGTGTGTGCATAAAATAAGTTTTAGATCATTTATATTAACTTAAAACTGAAAAATGGTAGCACAAACCAAAGTGTTGCATTTATATATTTGTTCGGTGTATATCGTTTCTCAGTCATAGAAGTTGATGTTGAAAATCGACAGTGCTGTGAGTCAACTGTGGTGCTGCTCACTTCAGAAAAAGACGCCGCTGCCAGGATAGATCACTCCTGGAAAGGGAACCGTAGAAGTCGTCTGTCATATCTTCCTGAGGAGATTTTCCTGAATAAACCCTGATGGTTTCTCCTTGTAGTTCTTCGAGATTGACATAAAATCCACGAGCGCCATGCATCCCATGGAGACCCCCCACCATGCACTCCTCTAACACTAAGTAATTTTGCAGCAACAGCTGTTTAAAATCACATGACACAGGAGCATTCCACTCCTTCAGTGAAATTAGTGAATCACTGAGTACAAACACTGTTGATTTCCCCCAGAAACATTTGCTTTTGGTCCATTAGAGTTCTGCTGTCAGTCAGCCTGGTGAAGACTGGTGTTCTGTTACCTCGTGCTACCTTTTGAGATGGTAAAGTGAAACCACACTCAGGCCAATTTTGAAATGCATTGGCTGGAAACAGATTATCCTCTGTGGAATAGCTCCAATATTTCTGTGTATTAAGTGAAACCATTCGATATCCAGTCCAAAAACAATTTAATGGGGCGACACAGTGGAGTGCTAGGTAGAACTTTTGGTGTGTGGAATTTAGTGTTCTACCTGTGTCTGTGCAGGTTCTCTCTAGGTTCTCCAGCTTCCTCCCACAGTCCAAAAATATCTTTAGATTGATTGGAGATTCTTAATTGCCTCTCAATTGTAAGTAAATAGTGTATGTGTCCCACAATAGGCCTATACCTGTGTGGTCTAGGACCTTGGTCGGTACCAATGTTTGGCTCAGATTATCTACTAATACAGGGTGGCTACAGATCCAATCAGAATATTGCGAGTGGCTCACAGACTCTTTTGGGGGGGATGGCCCCAACATGTTTTAGATTTTTTTTAATCATCCGGATTGATCGCTTCTGTTTCTACTTTCCGAGTTGGACCAATTCAGCAAACAACAGGGAACAGTCGGCCAGGAGATGGGATGAGTGAGAGCAAACAATGTCCCCGAGCTGTTGATGGTGTTGCCAAGCAACAATAAACTTTCTAGCCCTTGAGACTAATGTTAGATAGCATGCTACTGTTAACAGATACTAAAGCTGACAGTTAAATCTCACCCTCAGCCCTCGTTGAAGAACAGACTCAGTCTCCCCAACCATTGTTTCACCTTTTTTTCCCCCTCACTGAAAATCACTAAATCAAGATGTTGCAACAACTCAGTCCCTGTTTGGTTTACGTTCGCTTCCCCATGAGCTCACGTGAGAGCACCTGGCATGGTTAATAATATCCTGCAGTGTGTGATGCACCATTGGCTTGTTCTCAAATCTTGTAGCCTGTGCATGTTTGAAATTCAAGAGAGGAACATTTGTGATGATGTTGCCTATGTGTGTGATGCGCCCCAAATTCACATTCACTTACGCTTTTAAAATTCCTGTCGTGTTGAGTGTGGTTTTAGCAGTTCTGTGTGGGTTAGGGTGTCGATTGATGTACTGTGGTAGCACAAATCGTCAAAACACTTGAATGCGGGTCGGAGCCTGTGAGGATTGAAAGGATAGAAGGCACTATTATTATGCTTCCTGTGTGGATTCCCAGTGAGGGGTTGTATTGATCTGAAAATCAGAAGAGACGAAATACCGACAATCTTTTTTTTTCACAAATATACAGGGCACTAAGATCCCTGGCAAGGGAAATTAAATTTGTCTGCAAATGCTTTAGGTTCACTGAAAACACCCTCCCCCTGTAGAAGTTCAGGCCGGGTTTGTCCGATCAGAAAAAAAAAAAATCAAAAAGATCATCAAATATTAAACTCACTTTGAATCTTCAACCAGAAAATTCCTTTTTAGTTTTAACCTTCATACCATCCTTAGTTGTTTTTATAAGACACATTACAAATACATTACAAAAACGATAATTTCATGCATCAGCTAACAGTGCCAGTGTCCAGTGACCTAGGTTTGGTTTGCCAGCCCGGTGTTCCTTCTGGCTGGGGCTCGGGGTGAGAGGGAGGAGGGGAGAGAGTTCAGCAGTCTCACGGCCTGGTGGAAGAAACTGTTCGTGAGAATGCATGGTTTTATGCATGGTTTTATGCTGTAATGACACTTAAATGAAATGAACTTAAAAAATTTGGTTGTCAATGAGGCAATATTGGCCATGAAGGCATCCAGATAAAATATCTGGCACTACATAAAACTACTATAAATACCAAAAATCACTGCAACACAAGTCCCATTTTCCTCACATTTATTATATAGAATATATATATATATATATATATAGCCAATAAATAAATAAATAGTGAACTTATTTAAATAGATGAAATGGCATTTAAAATCCTGAAAATTATTGAATGTTTGCCAGTTTCGAAAAGTTTTGAAGTTGCATAAGAGATTCATGAAAAAAGCAGTTGTAATGATGTATGATGATTTCATAGCAGTTTGTTTTTGCATGTTCACTTTTGGCTGAGAGGGTGCATAATTTAAAGAGTGCATGAGGGGCAAAATTGTATGCAAATGTGGGAGTATTACACAAGAGCCACAATGGAGCCCATTTCACGGTTCCAGACAAGACAGAAACACCAACACCATGATAGCGCCTCCTGGAGGCCGCAACATCCAGTATTGGGACAAAATGTTAACTTGAGAGTGACGATGGGGGAAATGTAATTGGATCTTTTTAAAAAAAAGCTGCAAAGTTGCCATTTATTTCCCACGAGTAAGATGAGAAGAAATCAAAAGTTGCCGCTCAGCAGCCTTTTCACAACAATCTGCTGAATGCGTTTGACAGGGGGTTGAAGGGGCATGAAATTGAACATGAAACATGACATGAAATTCAATCAGAAGGGCGTTGTCGGTCGTACTCCCCAGCACCTGGAAACACTCCAATGTGTACAAATCACTTAAGTTTCCCTTTAAATAGGCATTTGTTTTGGGATTTTTTTGGACTGATTTTTGTGCTGGTCTCAGCAGACGCCTGACTGTGATTTTCCACAGCAAAGTTTTATGAATCCTCTTCAGATCAATCACACGTGAACCCGCAGCACCTCCGGCTCTAATGGGCCGATGAGGAACACAGCAGAAACGCTATTAAAAAAAACAAAACACTAAGCGATTAAAGAAATGCTGACTGGCCTTTTTTTTTTCCCTGTGTGTGATTAAAACTGAGAAAAAAACGTTGCTGTTTACAGCACTGATAACAACGGTAATTAGTTTCCAAATATTGGAATGTGGGATACTTTAGTTTGATAAAAAAAATAAAAATAAAATAAAGTGGTTAATTATAGTGACACTGCACAATATCCTGTTTACTTATGAGGACGCTTGCTGTGCTATGCTTGTAATCTGCATTTATCTGGTCTCATTTCTGGAGTATCTTGGTAAAAATAGATTAAAAAATAGACCACTGCATCTCATTAGCTGCTTTCCTATTCTGTTCATCGATTGTCCTACTGAAACAACTGAACTTAAACACACTGATCCATCAGCTCTGATCAGGTGCTTTCATCCTCCTTTTCCTCATTATCATTATCGCCACAGGACAATAATAATGAACAAAAAAGTTGTTTTTGTGAATCCATTCTTCCACCAGTCATGCTCTGTTTGAACCAAGTTTAGGATCAGGGATATTCCGCAGGTTTAGGAACAAACTGTATGGCTGCAAAAGATGAAGAGTTTAATCTCCAATTTATCCTGTCGTTATTTTATTGATCAATAGATTTGTGTTTGGTTCACAAAAGGTCAGGTAACAGTGAAAAAGGACAGTCATGGTTTCCCAGAGTTCAGAATGATGTCCTCAAATGCCTCGTTATATCAATATCTCAAAAATAGTTTACCATTACCATTACAGAAGACTAAATAAACCAGAGAATATTCACACATGAAAAGCTAGAATCTATGAATTTGGAGATTTTTTTTCTTTTATAAAATGTATTTTAATAAGGTAGATATTTGTCAATTAATTTAATAGTTGGCAATTAGTCTACATATTAATCATTGTAGGTACTATATTTAAAGCTTCTGTAATAGCCTGTGTTTAGTGAGTCTTTAAGGTACAACGTGTGTGACTGCAACCAACTCACCCACAAATTATCTAAAATCATGAAAGGCCATTTGAAGAGCCAGAGTTTGACCAATATGTTTTAAAAAGAAAGCCTGGTTAAGAAATAAAGGCTTTCTGTCCACTGAAATACTAAAAAAGCTTTTACAGTTAATTCAACAGGGCCAAATATAAAGGTACATTATGCTTTTTAGGCCTTTTTTTATCTCAGTCGGCAAAACAACATTTCACTTCAAATGAACATGTTTTGTTAGTTACTTGGGGGCAGTGAAAACAAGCTGGGCACACAACATTGCCACAATGTCACCAATATCAAATATGGCTTTGATTATGACAAGTGCATTAACAGAATCTATATTTGTCTTTCTTGCTTCCACATGCTCTGTTATGTGGTCTCCAAATTCTGCTGGGAAAATCACACACATGGATGTTTTAATAAAGCTAATGAACTCAAAACAGCTGCTGGAATTAACAAAACTGGAATTAAAGGCGAAACAATGAGTTGAAAGAGGCTCTTCACAGATTTGGCTTAGAAAACACAGCAAGATTATGAAAGTCTCACCATGATCAGAATTTTCCCTCAAATAGTTGGTATTTTGGGGCTGGTGCATGCAGCCGGCTTCTCATCTTTAATCTGTGTCAGTCGCCACGGTCTGCTTCACGCGGCTTTACAAACACTATCCTCTGACAGAACTGGCGCAGACTCCAAAGACCGTCTGCGATCAAAGATGATGTTATCTATTCATCAGACGCATCACATGTCCAAAAAACCAGCTAATAATATGCATTTGGCTCTTTGTTAGCGAACATAAATCAAAGTATCATGGAGACAGACAGCAGTGGCGGTATGGCACGTCCTGATGAAGTTGAGTCAGCTGAGGATATTGTGTTGGAATAAGAGAGAAGTGCAGACAGAGAAGGGCAGAGCATTGATGAATAATTCACCACTGTGCTTTATTATTGTTATTGATCTTTGCTTATGCACAAGGGAATGATTCTGCTCCTAGAGCTCCTCCTCCTCCCTCTGCACCTCCGCCCTCTACTCCCTGAATCAGGCGTCCATTTTATAATATTACACCTACATTATTTAGCAGCTATCGCTGCAGATCCTTTTGTATCCAGCTGTATGCTGAATTCGTCCTAGCCTTCGTTGTGTGTTATAAGAAGCGCCGAGGTATAAACAAAAATCCAGCAATGCATGAATGTGCACATGTGCGTCTCCTGTTCAGTATGTCTGACATGTAAAACCTTTCTTTTGCTTATCTTCTCATACCCAATTCATCAAAATTAACGCATTTTCTTAATTTTACTTGTTTTTTTATTTACATCAGTGAAAATACTGCTGCTGGCATGTTTTTATTTTGCCTGCAGTGCACCTATCTCAGTGATCAATCTTGGGCAAAATTCTCTCTATAGGATGTCAGATGAGGTTTGTCTGATTAATCAAATATAAGTTTTTTGCTTTGTATTCTCACCATAAAATATTCCCCACAGTTTTATACATTACAGGGGAAGCTGACATGAAAGTTGGAGATTCGCATGAAAATCCATGACGGAGCCACATAGGATGGAAGACTAACACCATGTCACTGACCCCCGGAGGCTGTAATGGTCACGATACTAAAGTAACAAACAACATATTAACGTTTTTACTAGGGATGCACCGATGTGAAAATTTCGGCCGATATAGATATCCGATATACATATCGGCAGCCACTGCCGATATCGATATTTGCCGATATCGATATATGTAGAGAAAAAAAGTTTTCTGTAGTGTCACAAATTTAGTACAGACCAGAAAAAACACTGTACATTTGAAAAGCACAACAGTGCTCTTTATTTAAAGGAAGGCTCACTGTAAAACTCTTTCATGTGGTTAGAGGAAGTACGGCGGAGCGGACCCGATGGAGCTCCGCGAAGGCGGCGACGTCGGCGGCAGAGGCGGCGGCCGGCGATGAGAAGGCGGCCGGACGGCGTCCGACACCCCGGAGCAACGTTCCGCGCATTTTTTTTGTCTTTTCGGGCGATGCGATGTGACGGAGGAGCCCGCTAGGAGAAACCGCTACAGTTAGTTGGGTCACTGTCTGCGTGTCTCTCTGCGACGCGCTAAGCTAAGCTAGCTGGTCCTAGCGGGCTCCTCTGTCACATCGCATCGCCCGAAAAGACAGCGGCCTCCTCCGCCGCGGCCGCCGACGAGAAGGCGGCAGGACGGCGTCCGACACCCCGGAGCAACGTTCCGCGCATTTTTTTTTTGTCTTTTCGGGCGATGCGATGTGAAGGAGGAGCCCGCTAGGACCAGCTAGCTTAGCGCGTCGCCGAGAGACACGCAGACAGTGACCCAACTAACTGTAGCGGTTTAACTCTGCACATTTTTGACATATCAGCCAGAATTTGTTGATATCGGACCGATACCGATAAGTTAAAAAACGTGACATATCGGCCGATATATATCGGTTGGCCGATATATCGTGCATCACTAGTTTTTACAAATACTGCACAAAATGCACCTGGGCCCTAATATGCACCACCCACTTTGAGAGATGTGGAAATTGGGTGCACCACCATTATGTTTCTGTAGTATTCTACTGTATATTCACTGCAGCACCTATACCTTTGGAAATATACAAGACCAAGAGTAGTTGTGGCTTCTCAACACCTCAATTCTTCAATTTCCTTCTTCTCCATCAAATACGTTGTTGTAGAAAATCACACAAACCATATTACTGCAGAAACTCGCACTAGAACATCACATAATGGTTGCTGTAGTTGAGTTGAAGCTGCGTGTAAGACTTTTTGCACAAAGTCAGAGAAAAACAAAAGTTGCTGTTGCAGCTGCAAAACAGTGGATAATCTGTTATCAGATGTGCATTCATAAAAGATTCGAAAACTTTAGAATAGCTGTAGAATTGATCATTTTTTTCCCACATTTAAGTTAGCAGAGGGCTCCTAGCATGCCTGTTTGATCAAAGATTACCAATGTGAAACACAGAGATTCACATAGTGGTGGTAGGCTTAACCATCATTGTGTGAACTGCTTTGGCCTTGAAGGAGTTGGACTTTGTAAAATATCCACACTGCATCTTTAAGGCAGCGGCTTTCCCTTCTCCATAAAAAAAAAAAAAAAAAAAACTTTACTTTTTCATATGAATTAAAATACTTACTTTTGAGTCTAAATGTGAAACGGGGCGGCTCGAGTGCTACCAGTCATTAAATGTTGGTCTGCACAGCGAAAAGTTTTGTTCTGTTTGGTCAGCAGATCAGTTTTAAGGTGAAGGACCAACTTATTCTGCTCTGTCCTGCCTGCACAGATATAAATTTCAACAATGGTATTTCTGCCATAAAGAAGCAGAATGTTACATTTCTGTACACATGGTGCGCACTTTGAAAATATAGTAGGTACATGTGTAACATAAGTGTCATTTAAGTGAAGTGGTGTGAAAGTGCTCAGAATTTCATAAATAAGCATAATAATTTACATCAGAATGTCTGCATTTTCACTTACAATATTGCTACTGTAAATGTAAACACACTATACTTACTGTAATGTATTTTACAGTATTCCTAGGTGATTTCTGCCAGATAGTTCTGGTAAAAATTACGGCAAGTCTGCATAAACTCTCACAAATTGACTGTCATTGTAATATCAACATGTCAACAAGGAGAGTTTTAGTCCGTTGCCAATTCTCAGAAAGAAAGGTGAGGGATCCCTGATGGGATTATCTCTCTGGATTTGCACCTCTGTAATCCCCGAGCGAGCGGTGAACCTTGTTTTTATTGACAAAAAAAAAAACATGAGCGATCAAATTCAACAAGAAGCTGGTGAGCGTTTGCTCACACAGGTCTAGGAAAAACACACCGCGGGAGCACGTCTCATCACAGGGAGGGGACGCCGAGGACTCTCCTCTGCGGCGTGACCTACAAACACCAGATAAGACAACAATCATGAAGTGGGAGCTGAGAAACAAACAGGAGGTCTTCCCAGGCCCTGTGTTTGGGTGTGCACGGATGCGCCTACGCGCACATACACAAACAGACTCCTTCCTTTTCAAGAAGTGTGGAAACAAACTGCTGAGTACACAAACAGTTAGGCCGCCGTCAGAGTGTTCTCTCCCTCTTTGCTCGGCTTTGGGATGCGGCCCAAAAGAGGATTAAATAATTCAAAATCGAGCCAAGGTAGCATAGTCACCAAAAAATTACCTGGAACACAGGGATGATTCTAGGATCTGAGGTTTGTGGGTGGTGAGCAGACCCATTTCACTGTTTTGTACATTATATCACAATTAAATTCCCACATTTATAAAATACAAGTATCACATTTTTAGTGGGGGTATATGTCGCCCCCCCTATAGTGAGGAGCAAAGATACCAAAATGGACTGGATGCATTTTTTTTACTTTTATTTTGAAATGCAATGAACAATAACATAAAACACAAACAGAAATTGACTTTTTGAGAATTGTGTTTTTATAACCTTACACTGGGTTTCATCTACATGAGGAGCGGGTCGCCCGCCATGTTGCAGCACCATGTTTCTACGGTAGTCCAGAACGGACAAACCAGACGCCGGTGGTTCATTGTTAGTTTGTTGCAATCTGCAGCTTTACCACTACATGTTGGTCCATGGTGTAATTACAAAGGTTCTGCGATATAATAAAATATATATGTCCCCTTATAATTACCTCATGTGCAGAAGGTTACAGGTTTTAATTTGCAGGAGCTTGTATTAATGGTCTTTATTTCTAATTCCATTTTTATTGAGAACTATAATCGGGCATAATTTAGTACAAACCCTCATTTGGCCCTGTTGAATTAACTGCAAAAGCCTTTTAATATTCTAGTAGAGAGAAAGCCTTCATTCCTTAACCAGGCTTTCACTGTGGAACATTTGCAGGAACGTGTTGCGGGAAACTCATTGACTTGCAAGGTTCAGCACTTGAAACGTGGTGTGGCAGCAGCTGGAAGGTCAGCCTGTCTAGTTTGAGGTAATTAAACAGCGGAGACGCAGTATTCTGCAGTCCGGCTGCCTTTTATTCTGAAGCATACATGTGGATTCATCAGCGCTGCAGCACAAAGCTACACGGAGTGAGATCACACTTTTTAGACAGAAAGACACATCTTCCGGGTATGAGCCTGTTCAAACTGGTTCTGTAACCTTCAGAACAGTGTGGCACATGAACTATTTAACCTGCTTATTTGTCAATTCATTAATACCTATATGTTACTCTATATGCATGTTATTAAATATACCCCCCATTTAATTGAATGCATTATGGATCAGCGTAAAAGGGCACAAGACAAACCATTGCTTAGAATTCCAAAAGTATTTGCTGACCTGCCTTGACTCGCATAGTAATTTAATGGACATAAACTTGTCTACAAGGTTTGGAATGTGTTCATGGGAATATTTGACCATTCTTCCAGAAGTGCATGTATGAGGTCACACACTGATGTTGGAGGTGAAGGCCTAGCTCTCAGTCTCTGCTCTAATTCATCCTAAAGGTATTCCGTCTATGGGATTGAAGTCAGGACTGTGCAGGCCTGTTATGTTCATCCACACCAGACTCTGTCATCCAGGTCTTTATGGACCTTGCTTTGCACACTGGATGGCTGGAGTTAGTTGGCTGAGCCAATACTTTTGGAAATGTAGTGTATAACTTCTTCATTCACAGTGAGATTTGCAACAGTACCACAAAACACCTTTTCCTCTAAGCTGTATTTTAAAACATTTTTTCTCATTTCTCTCATGATTGCTCCTTGACCAATCACCTATTGAGTCGCCCACATGCATAGCCTATTTCCTAAGGTCAGGAAATTATGGTTGTGCAATCCTTACTTTACTGACTGTGATAGTTGTGATTCTAAATTGAGTGTGGAAATGAAATAAATGTCAATTGCGTTGTTTTACAATCATCCAAACTGCTAACTAACGTCTTACGTCTGACTCATACTGTACATAAACGAATCCAACAAGCCTCAAATTCCCAGCATGAGCAGCAGTTCAGCAATGCTGTGTCCCAAATCATGCACTTCTGCACTTACACTTAAGCGTTCACGCTATGCACTGTGAAAATTTAGGGCACTGTGCACACTTTCTTTGCTCAAATGGATAGAATAATCCAACCTCTTTCCACCCTCAACACGCTCTTAGTGATGCAGAGGAACCAGCATAGCTATGTAGCAGAAGTGGCAAAAGTCACGTAGCTGCAGAGCATCAATATTAGAGGTAGACAAAGTGAGGGAGGCATCTACAGTCAGCATTTCTGCCAGATTAGTATAATTAATGATTAGCATAACTAACATAACTAAATGGACATCTGTTATAGGCTGAAAATTAGGTACAGGTATATTTGTGGCAGGGACAATTAGGATGACACTTCAACAGAGCAGATACAGGTTTAAATATCTCTAAAAGCACTCGTTTTTTAGAAACTAGTAACAGAAAAGAAGAAGGTGTTGACTCATTTCCACTAAGTGACTGGAAAAAGGTGATTGAAAGAAGTGAGCGATTTGGGACACAGCCCACGTTTAAGGACAGCGAGTGTGTACAAGACTCATGCAAGCTAGAAGAAATGGATAATGTCATCACCGAACACATACAGCTATGACAAACTGTAAAAAATATTTTAGTGAAAAAAACAAACATTATATATTTTTCATTCATATTATTGTTTCATGCTTTAGTTATTTTTTACTGAAACACTAAACAATTATCCTGGCAGGCTTAGCTCAGCGTAAAACAGTAAAATAATTAAAAAAAATGTTCTTTGTGACATGGGCAGTCAAATGCAATGAGTTGAAAAAAGATGTTACACTTGAGAAAACAGATCTGCCATAACTGTGGGGACACTGCAGAAGCCTTTGTGAGATGTTTCATACAAACTCAGCATTTCACCATTGAATAACAACAGGTTGATGACTGGTTGATTCTCAGAGATCCTGGGGGAAACATATGAGAAACTTTAAGGCAAAAAAGACCATCTGGGCAACCTGCCCCACTTCTCTCACTCCAACCTTCATCTATTTTGAGGTGGTGCATGTCCATGTGCAGCATGTCACATCTCTGCCTGTATCATCCTACATGGTGTTAACTAACCACATTAAGCAGGAAGGCCTGTTTTTAGCTTCAGATTTAAGTGCACTGATGGGATTTGTTAGCAGAGGGCATGTGAAAAGGAGGTGTTGGTGTATGTGCGTGTGTGTGTGTCTGTCTCCACCTCTGGGAGAACTCGGAATCACATCAGGTACAAACACCTGGAGCCGCTGTGCAGCCCTGACAGCTGCTGAACTGCCCCGAGGAGACGGGGAGACGGATCCTAACGACCAACAACCCGCTCCCCCTCCTCCTCCACTTTCTGCGGGGAGCTGCCGTTGCCTGGTTGTGGCCCCCAATGGGCGGGCTGACCGACACACAGACAGACTGTCAGACTGACAGAAGGGCTGGCAGCAATGCACACCCCCCCCCAAGTGCCGCCCATCATGTCTGCTCTCAATTCCCAGCGCTCCCCGGCGGCTGCGTGGCTCCGGTTCATCAGATTTTCTCTCCCCTCCGCCATGACGTGTTGCTCTCCCAATGCTGGGTGCTGCTGCCTCTCATCGCTGTGCACAGGCGGGAGAAGCTATAACAACAGGCATCAGTCCAAACAAACACAGCCTGTCAGCCGAAAGCATCTCTATCCAGACATCCAGGGGAGGCATGTTTCCTGAGCGTGACGAGTTCACGGACAATATTCACGACCAGTCAATGTGCATTATACTCCTGATCCACCCAAATTTACAACTTAGCGGGGACCGCAGAATATGAAGAGTATTTTCTCAAGGGGACGTCGATAATATCACATGTACTCTAGAAAATGATCTGTTGTAACAGAAGAGGGGGAGTCAGGTGGGACAACAATGATATCACCAACATCTGCTATAATCCCTGCTTTAAGACACAAACTGAGAAATGAAAGAAATAAAACCTTAATAAGTAAAAATAGTGAATTTGATACAATTGAACATATACATATAATATATAATAATAATTTTAATTCAATTTTTATGTATATTTTCATAAGTTATAAGGTACATGTGAATGGTGTGGTTTAATTCACCAAGTGCTCACCAGTCTCTATTAACTGCTCCGCATGGCTTGTTTCAGTGTGATGAATGTCACCTGTTCATGTTCAGTGTTCTTGAGATTTAATTACAATCGTAATCACCGCCCCTAAAATTGCCACATAAAGTGACCTCATCTGCGCTGTTTGTGGGCAGTAGTCACCGGGGTGACTCTGGGATAATTTCACACTGCTAGGCTTCAAGCACTGTTGCAAGAAATCCAAAACGATTAGAAAATATTCATTGCACTATTGATAGTAGAGGTGTTTGAGAAAGGACACACTGGGGTGAGTTTTTGTTCTTAAAATCACTAATACATCGTTAGAGATATCTCAATTTACATTTAAATCCATATGTTCTCATCTTGAGACTCGTGTGTATTAACAGAATTTATACCAAGTAAACATCTTTATGGTGACAATTTATTATAATTTATCCTCTGGGGATCATGCATACAGCATTAGATGGCAAGCCATCCAGAGATATTTCAATGTTAACCATCCCCAAAGCCACATTACAGACATGATTTAAAATGGTGTTAAAAGTGAAAATCTCTATTAATCTGATTGTGTTGAGGGACCAGCTGGAGACAACTGAACAAGGTGTAAACACGAAATCTACATGTTAATATATTCAGATTTTGATATGACAAATGTGTTGGCAGTCGACGGTTGCCTATTTACACACCCATCAGAGGCATCTTCATAACATTAGCATTCATCACAATTTCATCAGAAGTTATATAAGAAAAAACAGCTGCTGCTGCTACTGCTGGAAACAGGGATGATGACAGTTGACGAATGAATTAAAACAGTCAATGTTAAATAGTGAGCTGAAAGATGATGTCTCCACATCTGATCTGTTGTTAATTATAAAAGCATTGATCAGCGCAACTTCACAGATCATAGCTTTAAGGTTTTCCAATGGCTCACACAAGTTTTATTTTGATTATTCTAAACACTACCGATTGGACTAAAAATGGGTGTTTTTTTTTATAAATCCATGAATAAATCCATTGGCCCTATAGATAATTGGTGTCATAATTGTTCCAGTGTCAGATATAGTTATAACATCAGAATGAACTTTGTGCCACCGTACTACATAGTATATTGAAGATTCTGGGGCACCCTCTGGGAGTGCAAAATGGTTTAGTCCACCCACAAAAAGGGGCTGGCCACAAGTGTAACATTAGAAAGGCCAGATTTAACATTAGACAAATGTAACAATTCAAGTGGTGAATTAAAGAACCAGTCATGAATATAATCGGATCTGATTGTATCTTAAAACCCTATTTATGCTTGATTATTCTGAAATATTTTATGCATTTTGTGCATTGGCATGGATGGAGACCGCTGACAATAAGAGTGTACATACAGAGCCCAAAATTTGGTGCAAAGCCCTTGCATGTGAAATCACTATTAAGTAAGTTTCTTTCACACCTGCCTAATTCATTACAACTGAGATGCATTAGAAAGGTTTCCCCATTTAGGCAAGTGTCAATCACACTCAGTTGCTCACCAAAAGCAAACCAAACAACTTACAAACAAACTTTGGAGTGGTTGGTTTGTCGTGAGACCATGATCTGATCCTGATCTGACTCCACTACTGGATGAATTCTGGGCTAAACCAGCAGCTATAGTCACTGAGATTTATTTTCAAACAACAATTTTCCTAAAGTGATGGATGCAAACAATGTAATACCCAATGACAAGGGCCAATCAAATGAAGTAGGTGTATCTCTATTGCGTAATTGCGGGGGGCAGGGGGGGGGGGGGGGGGGGGGGGCTGGCCGAGGGGGTCAATACCTTATATAAGGTGTGCATAATTATTAGAATGCTTATTTTCCTCAGACAAAACAGACCGGAAAAGAGATCTAAATGTCTCTGAAAAGTCAATAATTGTCTCTTACAGGGATGCTGCAACCTAAAAATTGCCAACATTTTGATTACAACATATTCAGTGCTCAGAGACATGGTCAAGGCTGAAACCCAACCACCACTGAACAAGAAACAAGATGGGGCAAAGAACTCTCTGAAGACAGATTTTTCAAAGGTTTTATGGACTGCTGAGCTGAGATTGACTCTAAATGGACCAGATGGATGGGCCCATGGCTGGATCAGAAAGGAGAATAGAGTTCCAATGGTAGACATCAGGTGGACCTTTTTCAGGATGAAGATTGATTAAAATTTAACTCCCACACCTACTTCCGCTTTCTAGAAAATCCGACTTTTGACTTGAGCTCAAACTACAAAGTGACAAATGCCACTTTCAGTATCAAATTTCTTCTTTCTGTTTTCCAACATAGAGCTATTTGTTTAGATTGAGTGCCAACATGCTCAATTAAGTGGAACTGAATTGCAGCCACACTCGAGAATTCTTCTAGACAGGTTAAGATTTTTAGAAAGCAGATCAATCTTCCTACATCTCTTACTTGTATCTCTGAATCGGTTTCTATCAGCACACTAACACTTGATTGTCCCATGGAACAGCCTGTTTGCCCAGATCCAACAAAAGATAGAAAAGAAAAGAAAAAAATGCTGGATACTTTACTTTTGTTCAAACAGATGACAGAGTGTCAGGACCAGATTTTTATCAGCAAATTATGCATACGCACACAGATACACACATA
The DNA here is from genome assembly GCA_036785175.1 of Eupleurogrammus muticus. Classification (NCBI taxonomy): domain Eukaryota; kingdom Metazoa; phylum Chordata; class Actinopteri; order Scombriformes; family Trichiuridae; genus Eupleurogrammus; species Eupleurogrammus muticus. The sequence continues at coordinate 30,231,317 of JAYKQN010000001.1, forward strand.
TATATCAGGGTAAACAAACCCCATCCTCCTTTCAAGGCTCCAGGAGGGACCGAAAAAAAAAAAACCCTTGTCATCTCATTTCATAGCTGAAGGCCTCGGGGGGGAGGGGGAGGCTATAGCCAGCCGAGGATAAAGCTGAGTAATGTGATGAGTCTAAGTCATGAAAACACTGCAGGGATCACTGAGACGTCTCCCTGCTGAACAACCAGCTCACGCCATTCACCTCCCAGCTCCTCAGCACCCCCTTCTGATCAGTTCCTCTCTGGTTGATGTGAAATGCAGCAACCTTGGCCCTCCTTGCTACTGCTTCCATCACGGATCCGGTCATAGCAGTGCTTTATGTGCATGCCCTTCCAAACCCATATTGTGAGCTTGGCCGTGTCTGTCCAGTGTGCTCAACTGTAACTGACACTGATGCAGGTAGGATGTTAGCAGGGGTCTGACAGCCTGTGTGAATGTCCTGGGGAATGTTCAAGAAGGGGGGACTCAACATATGCATGGAGCTAATTAGCTGTGCGGTGCTTATGCAAAAATAAATAAACTAAAAAAAAAAATAAAAATTTTAACTGTTTCCAGCCATCAAGCACCCTCTGATTCCCTGTGACAGGCCATCCTCTCATAAAGATGCAGGCCACGGGTGTTTAAAATTTCATCCGTCTCTCCCAGCAGAGGCCGATCGCTACGCTGCACCGTTCCTCCATCAGGCTGTTGGCAGGTAGCACAGCTCAGCAGTAAATGAAAATTAGTGTCACAACTTGATCTGTTATATTGACCAGAGGGAGCGCCTTAGTCGCCACTGATCACATCAGCGACCACCTGTTTCCCCAGTTGGTTGCTTGGCACGCGGCACTGCTCTCAGACAGCCATGAATCCTCCGACAAGAAAGAGAAGAAGATGTGGCATAGGCGATGATCCACTTGATGCTTTATCCATGCAGTAATACAAAGGAGAAAAGTGCAATTTATTTCAGTTTTTTTTTTTTTAACAAAAACATTTCAGGATCTTTCGTTCTTTCTTCTCTCAAAATGATGTCTTTTGCCACAAAAGTCATACATTTTGCCCAAAAGCCAGTGGAAAATTTAAAAAAAAATTGAGCCCCATGCCCCAGACTGATATAAACAAATGAAATGAAATACACCACCATGTACAACACGGCAAGACACACCAAAAAGGCTCTTGGACCAGTACACTGACACCAACATGAATTTAGCCAATTTAAGGCAAATGATTAAATTTTTCTCCATTCTCACGTCATAATTGAACAAACTAGTCATAGGAATTTCATGGCACTGCTTTAAAATCCCTCAGACATTGCAGAGGAGAAGTTATCAAAAGTGTCTTCTATGTTATTGATGATGGGACACTGGCATTTTGCCATGTTCTGCCATGAAACAGGAACTTAATATAACTTCAGGATACTTTGTCTAATCTGCATCAAATGTCTCATCCTTCATAAGTGACCCACCTGCAAACCTCATTGAATTCCATTACTGTTCGCCATTTTAATTATTACACAAACTGTCCTTTTACAGGAATGGAACAGGTTCCAATATACTCTGGCATAACATTGTTTAATGACTTATTGTAAAATGAGCTAACAGATGTCTTTGTTTATCCCTATCAATACATCATATATACATACATACATCATAATCAAGAAGCTGAGACACATTAGATAATAAAGGAAAACCCTATTTCATCCTTATGGATTTCCTAGAAGTTAAACAAAGCATTTAACTACAGAGACCTTTTGGTACAAAATGATTCAAACATTGTATATAAGGAAAAATAATGATTGAGGCTATATGGATGCAAATATATATATATATATATATATATATATATATATATATATATATATATATATATATATATATATATATATGTGTTTTTAAACCCGCAATATCAGACATTTTTGCACTTTTTAATTAAATGTAGGGCCTTATAAATCAGTGGGCCTGTAATACAAATGTTTAATGATTTGGTCATACTGAGAACATGTTTGTCTTCTACCCTACAACACGTGCTGAAACTAGGAATAATACTTTCTGTGGTATTAATTCCCAAACATAGCCTCCCAGATGAGGCTTATTTTAGAATGTAAAAAAAAAATCAAGGGCCAACAGACATAAATAATTTAAAGGCCTCAGGTTTGGGAATACTTACATTTATGTGTTGATGTACTATGGCAATATATAATCAAAGTCTGATTTTCAGAGTCAGAGTTTCAAACAGTGCTGAAAATCTCTTTCCTGGATTCTGTTTGAATAGGGAGTAATAACCCAGCTGAACCTCTTTTTGGGCTCCATTTTTGCTTGAACAATGTCATGAATATAGTTAAATAGAGTCTTCATCTGTCAATGGACAGCTGACTTTCATGACTTTTTTATCATGATCCCATATCTCTGCAGTTACATTGGTGAGTAAAACTGGTCATAGAGCTCAATAGAAATGGTAGCCATGACTACAAAAATAAGAAGTTGTAATAAGCAGGAATCATACTTCAAGATTAAGAATGATTGATTTATTTGCCATTTGGAGGTAATTGCTGAATATGAGTATAATATAATCTGCCCAGACTCCTTCTTCCTCAGCATGCATACCTGCTGTTGATCTGATGTCGACATACTTTGAAGAGGTATGAAAGTTGTTTTCTGTAGTTGTACTTGCAAAAATAAATCTGCGGTTCACATGAAGTTCAGATTCAAAACCACTCAAGAGACGGATGTATATTGATCACATTTACCAGACATCCCAGGTTGTAGTCATGTTCATATCCAATACCCAGATTCTGCCTGAGCAGGACATTATGTGCATGTTAATAATGTTGACACTGATTCTACACCTGCTACATGCGGACCAGAGACATTCCATCTCCATCACAGTCTGTCGAGTCACATCATTGTCTCCTTTCTTTGAATTGCATTTACATTCAGCTGACATTGGTGTAGAGGGACGTTCGATAAGTGAACATGAAGGAGTGCCATTCTGGCAGCTGTTGGTAATATGTGGTCTGTTGCAGTAACCTCCCTGTTATGGGCCTGATGATTCAATGATTTCAGAATGTTCAAATTCTACATTTAGGTTGCACTTTACATTGTTTGTGTTGTGTCTCTAGATTTCTCTTAAATTTAGCATCAGCCAGCGTTGTCTCTGTAATGCAGCTTCTGGCTTGCACAATTCTCTCAGATCCAAATATGGTAATTTTATTTTGTATTAGCAACCAATCATGAAAGAACAAAGATTGGTTAAAAGCTTAGAGCTAAATCGCATCGGCTGATATATATTTTTTTCCTTACAGATATCTCCAATGCAGCAGCTTTTACACAGAATACATTCTCCAATTTTATCTCTTTTTTAAGAGGTTTTAAGAGGTAACATACATCACCTGATTTGTTAACATTTTCTTCCTAATACTTTTCTTCCCTCTGTGAAAATGTTGGATATGGCAACATAATGCGACAAGAATTTTGGACCTAGCTTTATCCAATTTTTACAATTCTCTTCTGAAAACATTGGCAAATTAGTACATCTACTGAGAGATGTCAAATTTGCTTATTTAAACATTACATCTAAAAAAAGCAATTGTCTTCATGTAAGGATTCAACAAGCTCAAAATTCACACTGATATCTATCAGTATATCAGCATGAAACTTATTCCAACCTAATACTGCAACATTCAAGATAGCGTCTTTTTCCAAAGTCTTCTTCCTTGTCAAAACACGGGGCCTATATTACCCACAATGCAATGCATCTCATGCTAGTAGCAGCCTGGAGCTGCTGACATCCAGCAAACTGACTAACCTCACTTCCTCCTAACTTTCTCACCCCCAGATTGTTTTGACTCTGCAACCAACTGAGCGATTGAATCGATCGACTCAAGTGACATCATTACATACCTGAATCTTTCTAATACTGGTTCTAATGCAATAGCTTTATGACCTCTAACACAGATACAATCTCACAAAAGAACTGCAGAGCAAATATGATACAGTTTTTTTTTGGTTTGTTTTTATGAAAAACACTTTCACATACAGTATATGTATAATCAATTTTAGTAATAATGATGCAGTACTATGTGTGTAGTCCTCCACCTCTCTGGATCACTCATGCTGTCTTTACCATGATTAATCACCTATTGATTTCCACAGTGACCACTGCAACCTATGAGAAACTGTACTGACTGTCCCACGCAGGGTACAGCACATCTGGATACAAACTTTTTTGGCGACACTTGGAGAAAAGACACTTAAAGTTTGTGTTTGTGTGTGTGTGTGTGTATGTGTGTGTATGTGTGTTCACTTTGTCAGTTCCCACTATGCATCACCGAGTGGCACTTGAATGGATAAATGGCCATAAATACATCACAAGGGTGTGAGGAAATATGGGCGAGAGTACAGAGTGACAAAACCAGCTTTGTCTTGCCCAGAGAAAGCCATTTATCTGTCAATAAAGCTGTTCAAGATATCCCTGAAGGACAGGGTTTCTGTAGGAATTCGTAGTAGCCCCTTTTACACAGCCTGTTGAAGGCGAGATTAGGGTGTCGTTCTGTTTAATAGGTACCGAGGTGGAATGGTTTAGAGTTGTTCCTCCAATAGGCAATAGGAAGAGAGGTAGTCATATTAACGGAACAACTGTTTTACTGTGTTTATGTATAAGAAACAGGCCCCACACCATAACTGGTTGGGCTGCAAAATCCTACAACAATAAACTAGTTGTGGAACTTCTCAGTGTCTCTACATACTGTGTCTAACTGTTGTCAAACCAACTTCTGACTGGCAGATTTTTACTCATAACGAGATTCCTTGACCTACTGTATGTAAATACATTCTCTTCACAAACACCCTGCACCTTAAGTGTGCATTGGCTATGTATGTGTACATGTGGGTATGTGCATGGATATGTATGTCCATATATATATATGCAAATATGTGTGTATGTGTATGTATGTAGGTATGTACGTGCATGTATGTATGTATATATGCCTTGCTTATGCATACTTTTTTCTTACTATTTATTAGCATTTTCTCTCCCTATTCTATGTCGATAATGCATACTGTGTACAACAAATTCTGCGAATTTGTAGATTGTGTTGTGTGTTTTTTTATTTTTATTTTTTTTATAGTTGTTTTATCTTCTTCAACTTTATTTTCTTCTCTTTATCTGTAACGCTGCAGTAACACACTAATTTCCCCGTTGTGGGATCAATAAAATTTATCTTATCTTATCTTATCTTAAGATGAGTGCACTTCTCTCAACCACACTCTGTCGCGGTGTAACACTATCAGAAACGCCCTGCCCCTCAGAGAGCTGGGGTATGTCAGAGTCAAGGAGGGGTCGGCTACATGGATCTAGAGGCACTTACTATTAACTTCCACTCCTGTTGTGACATCATAAGAGGAGCAAGGACTACAGAGGAGGCCAGACCATTATTAATTGGGTTTTCCTATTTCACAGTTTGTGTGTTTGCAGGAACACCGGAGACTTAAATATATTGATGTTATTTTTTTACCCTTTAATGTCCATCCAAGCTTTTAACACCCCCCCCCCCCCCCCCCCCATGCTACTTCACTTCCTGTTTTGATTGGCTGGATCGGTTAATAATTATGCACAGCTTGTCAAAAGAAAGAAAGGGTTTTTCACTTCTCTGCTGTAAGAGAAAGCTAAGAGCTGCCCATCATCTGCTTGGGAAGCCAGTGAACTGTTGCCAGTCAGGGCAGGAAGCTCCGCATGGTTGGGCAGATTCCTTTCCAGACATCCCTCTCACAGACTCTCTCTCCCTCTCCCTCTCTCTCTCTCTCTGTCTGACCTCAGCCCGGCATCACTGAAGTATGAACTGACAGGCCGAGAGAGAGAGAGAGAGAGAGAGAGACCTGGAGAAGCACCAGCAAGGTTTAATAACAGATGTGTGGAAACAAGACTAATCACAGATATTTGTGAGGTTTAAAGACGCACTAATATTAGATCCTGGCTTGATTGAGAACAGAGCACATGGGAGGCTCTCTATACTGTAAAATACAGTAGAGTACAAAAAAATAACTAACAAAAGAAATCCAAAACACATACAAGAAAAAAGACATTTCACGTTTCTGAACAAGGACCTGAGGGAATGTGCAGGGTTGGTTATGACTGATATGATAGAATCAGACATGAGATGTGCAATAGGAGCACAGCAGGTGAGCAGGCTACACCAACATTGACAAATATTTGGCCTGTGCTGCTTCTCAGAGGTTTAGGATAAGACACAGCAGGCATTTCACATGCTGATCAGTTGTAAGATTTTAGACTTCCAAACCATCCATCCTTTTATTAGATAATTGAGAAAAAAGGTCAATTCCACATTTAACTTAACCTTGGTCATTTTGGGTCAGTAGATTTCTCCTGAATCTTTATAGGCCGTTTTTTCTCAGCCTGAGCCACAATTCTTCCCTTTAGCAGCACTTAACATTTAAACTTTACACCAAACTTTTATTCCTAACTATAGTTTTTTGAAGTTTTGTTCCAAGGGGTTTGTTCATGTAAAATTCATAGCTGGATTTACAGAATGTTTTATTTATAAAAGAAAAAAAAAACAACCAAAAAAAAAAAAACATGGTGAAAATTGATTTTTTTTTCTTAACTGTTGACAGTATTTTTCTGAATTTCAGAGAACATTTTCAGAAAACACATATTCAAAATTCCCTTTGATAAGCTGTTTCATTCTAATATGTCAACAAAATGAAACAAGAACCGTGAACCTGGCTTTATCCAATATTAATTTTTCTGTTCTGGGAATGTTTAAATGTATGTGCATATTCACTGAGATAATGCATTTTTTTATATTTAAATATAGCATTTTAGAAAACTTGTACACTGGGAGTCTCCACATAAAGCCTTTTGTTTTAGACATGAAGGACACTGCAAGTGGCCTGAAGACACATCTTCACAGACACTAATCACATACTATATTTTCAAATCAAGACATGTCTCTATCTTCAGACAAACAGGTCTTTGGTTATATAATTCCTTCTACATTTAGCCACACTAAGTTTAGGTCCAGACAGGTAAAAAGCAGCAACAACTAACCATATGTTTTTCCTATTTTGAACAACTACAATATTACTCTTAGTTAAATTATATTTGAATAGTGCAGTTCCTGCATAAAGTGTGTATTACTGTAGAAAATTAAATGGATTCGTTGTTTGATTTCCCACACACTGTTCTGGTAACCACAGTATGTGTAGTAAATGGGAGAAACAATGATACATTTTTTTTTGTGCATTTTCACATTGTCTTAATATTTACAACAATCAATCCATCCACCATAAAACAATAGTGTTGGGATTTCCTGAGGGTCTGGGTCTCAAAAACTCCTCCATGAAGGATACCCCCTATTGAGCCATGTGCAAACTATATCTGAAAGGTGAGGTTGATCTGATAAATGGTGAGAGCGATATGAGACAAGCAGACTAACAGATGCTCCTTGATTTATAGATAGATGTTGAAATCAAAACAATACTGTAGACCTACCATAAGTAATTATTCTAGAGCAGCGCTACATGGAGAGAAATCACCATATCATCTGCATACATCATGAACCGCCAACAATACAGCTTGTTCCCAATCTGCTTATTTGCTTTCTAGAGACAAAATTCCAACAGGTTGGGCTCTGTTATTGACCTGCCAGACTGATCATAAAGTTTAGGACAGAATTGCCACTACAAGCTTCTCTTCCTCTCTTGGTTGGAATGACGAGGTCCAGGGAAAACACAAGCGCCATTTTTTTTTAAAAGTTCAGGCATTTTCAAAGCACTCTGTGGTTGATGCAGTAGGCCCTAAGGCCAAAGGCTTGTAATGTTCAGAACTGTTTACTGACTTTATCTTCAATAATAGGCTCTAATAAAACAGATCAAATAGAATCAAGTAAAATTACATAAGCGAATAATTCAATAATACAGGGATGGAGCTCTTCAGTTATCCATCATGTACAATCACCATCGCCATTATCCATATAAGTCATTTTTAATTAATTCCTTTTCACACAGATAGGGATCTTAAAAGTTTTTTCTGCCATAACAGAGAAATTTCAGCATCAATATTTAATGGTAGAGATCCTTTACAGTTATTGATGCACCTTTCTTGGAAGTGAGCCCGACCTCATTGTAATCTCTTTTGTCTTGATAAATTGAAGGGTATGTGCAAAGTTTGCATTTGTGTTTTTTTTTAATATTCAAATAAGGGCCCATGCATTCATTTTGCCCTCTTTATTTGCCCTTCTAGCCTCAGCATGAAGCTCTTCTACATATATTTCCAACAGATGTTGAAGGTTCTTTGCAATTCATTTCCTAAACAACCACTCCACTTTTTCTTAACCCCACATGTCTTTAGACATCAACTTTTCAGCATTATTATGTTTGTAGCCAAGCGGCCCAATTAATGCTGTCTGACATGGCTTTCATTTCAAACAAGTCAGAGGAAGTGGAGTTTTCAGCCAAATTATAAGATAGAAAAGTTGTTGGTTAAAAATGAGAAGCTGCTTCAGTCACCAGCTCTATGTCAAAGAGTGGATGTATAATAATCTTGGGTAGTTAAAGAAAAAGGGATTCAGAAATGGGATTAGCTCATCAAATCCAGTCATGGTATTGATCTGGATCAAACCTTGAGTATGTAATTAAAGTGTATTAGTAGGATTAGGATACACCCTCCAGCAAGACATGGATTCATAGCGAATTTAATAATTAAAAAGTGTAATAAAATTTTAAAATTGGTAAAAAAATACAAAAAACATTTTTATTATGATGCAGATATATTTCATTTTGTTATACTTACCTTGTGCAATCATTTACATAATAAAGATAAATTAATAAATGAAGTAGACATTAGACAAAGAAAATTTGCTCAGTTTTCATGACAAAGAAAATGTGCTTAGTTTTCATCTGTGTCAACCTATTTTTTACATAAACAGGAATATGGGGTGGATTTAATCTATCCCCCTGTTTCATCTGGTAAAGTAAAAATTGTATTTTTGTATTTCTGAAGAAAAACTGATTAGCTTCAGTAAAGTTTACTGAAGCTAATCAAAACTAAACTAAAACCAAACAAACAAACAATAAATCGAAACTAATTAAAACAAGCAATGTCAAAAAACAACAATGTCAAACAAATGAATTCAAGACTGAAATAAATGTAATAAATATGTAACTATATTGCAAAAAATATTAGAATGATTATCACACTGGCTATAATCTACCTGTATGTAATAAGGGTTTAGATTATTAGATTTTGTAGATTTGAGAAATTTGAAAAGTTTCCCAGCTGTTCTCTAAATGTAATCATGATACTATCTTTTGCTGCTATCTTCGAAACCCACCAAAATGTTGTGTATTAAGAATTTAATGAAGTAACCGCTAATGCCTTGAACAGAAAAGGAATGACCTGGGAGCCTGGAACACACAGTTTACATGCTTCATGTACACATTTGTATTAATAATCCACATATAGACTCCTTGACATAGACTCCGGCTGCTGCAACCCCCAACACAGACTTACTCACTGACCCTGGACCGGCTCCTTCTGTGCCTTTGAAAAGAGCTTTTACTTACATATAGCGTAAGCACAGATTTATGCGCCGTGCAGTTTGTGTGTCTGTCGATAGCTCGTACTTTCTTTAACCGTGGATTATATGAGCTCCAGGAGACCTTAGCATACAAGAGCTCATTTAGTAGAGGAGGGTAATAAATCAGCCTGCTTGTGCTCTGATCCCTGGTTAGTTAGGACATGAGGTGTGGGTCCCTCTCTTAATTATAATTTCTTATGAGAAAGCATTTATCTAGGTGACAGTGAGGGGAAAAATCCATCCAAATAATGGACTTATTTTAAAAGACAATCAGAGCTGCGGTGAAGGCAACACAATGACACATTTAAAGCTTTGAAAATCTGCTCCGCCTGAAGCTCCACACACACACACCGACAAACACACAACCATCGCTGGCACTTTACTTAGTGTGGATAACCTTTGTGCTCCGCGAAAAGCATTGTTGTTTCCCTTAAATAAACACATCATCAGATTATAATGCAGAGGGCCGGGAGGGCTTCGGCATCATAATCCAGTAAAAACCTATAATCCATTGAAAACGCTCTGGCCGAAGCCAAAAAAACGTCAGGGAGACCTTATTTAAGGAGAGGTCTGGAGCCGGCCGTGGAAACAAAGCTCGGCGTGGTTATTAATGGGCTCGGTCTGTCTCCGACACATTTGCCATTTCTGTAATGTCACAGAGCAGTGAAGGAGGACGCAATAAAACACAGAGCCTGGAAGCTCCACTTATTACAATTAATAATTCATATGACTGCATTAACTAGGCAAAATCCATGATTCCACACGTGTGTGTGTGTGTGTGCGTGCAGAGGGAGACGGAATCGAAAAACCTTGTTACGGGGGAATCAGGACTGCAGCAAATACACGGGCCGATGAATAATAGATGGGGGAATGTTGATGTTGAATGATGATAAGCCCCCTCGCGTCTTCTCGCATATGAGCACAATGCTCGCTAAACTTGACTAAGACGTAGCTCTTAAGCGCTGCTTTTGTTCTCCAGGATATCACTTCCTGTAAAGCAACGGACGCAGACACATTAATACAAACATTAAATTGTTTTGATCATGCGATGCAAAAAGGAAAGTAAGCTAGAGCATAAGCATAGAAGTTCTAATTAGGGGATCACTTTTCTCGTGTTTTTCTTGGACTTAATTATAGCGAGTTCTGTTTTTAAAGGGAAACAAATAAAATGCTGTGGGCTAATAGAAACCTCGCAAAACATTTCCGGTGAGAAGTTGTTGCTTTTTCTTTCAATATTTCCTAAAATGTGATGTAAGTGTTGAAAACTAGTATTATATTCAATTAAAAAAAAATATTGGTAGTAATGTTTGAAAACTGGGCTGGCTTTTGCTAGCTAGCATGCTAGCTATCATGCTAGTAGCGACGTGGCGATGATCACGTTACAGACAAAAATGTATGTAATAAAGGTTAACACTCCCAAAAAGGTTTTAAAAATGTAAAACCACATGCTATTACCTAGTTTTATAGGTGGATACAATATTTAAAATGTATCATTCTTTTTTGATTCACCATTTGACATTTTGTGTCTAAAATCTCAGAAAAGTGTTACTTTTGTGGGGGAAAAAAATTGAAAGAAATGGACTTTTAACTGACAAGAAACCGACATGAACACAAAAGGTACACTTTGGGAGATCTCATGAATGCTTGTTAAAACTTTATTTTAAAAAGTTATTCATTTTCTCATTTTGCGTAGCATGATTTTCATGCATTAATTATGTTGTAAGATATATTAAAGAATGCCAGATTGTAGAAAGTGGGATTTTATTATCCTTCTGATTACAAGCAGGTCTAGGTGTTCTATAAATACTGTCCCATGATCTCAATCTACACAGAAATATTCAGAAACTGTACCTTTAGATGACCTGTTTTTTTTTTCTAGAAGATAAGCTTGAGAGAGGAGATGTAAAACTATATTGAGGTTTTTGGTTCTTAAAACAATATATTTTAAGAACATTGCTTTCTTAAGATACCTTGTTGAGTAAATCACAACTTTAAATGAAACCAAACAGGAAGTGACAGTATGGCACATTTAAAGAGACAGGGGCATGTTTCAGGAAATTCAGGTCTAGGAATTTAGGAATTTAGGTCTATATATAATATATGAATCTAGACCTGGAAATGAGCAGAATATGTTCTAAATAGCAGTGAATTCATTGTTAGATAAGTGATTATCAAGATATTTGTTCATCATTCATTGGAATCACGCGGCCGTAAAAGGTTCCCGGTGACGTTAGTAGCCCACTGTGACAGATGACTGTGAACCTGCTCCGGCCTGTTTTACAGCACGCGATCCTGGAAATAGAAAGTAGACGGTGTCGGAGTGGCGCGTGATGCAGTGCAAAGGCGGGGGGAGCGCAAAGAGATTTTACTCTTTGGCTCCGGGAGCGTGTGACCACTGGGATTTACGCTCAGCAAGAATACGGGAGCACAAGAACTCGCGGTTGTTCATGAGCCTGTTAACTACTCCGAGTTCGTCTTTTTTTTTTTCCTTCACTAGGTGGAATCCTGTCGTCAGCATGGTTCACACAAAGAATTAATATCGCTGACAAATGGTGTGCTGGAGGCTTTAAAGCGCCCTGACAGGTGTTACAGTAATACAACGGTTACCCTTCAACGTAGCACACAAACACCTGGAGGTGAGGGCGATGGTCGTTTTGGCGTTTTACTCCCTCCTGGTTATTGTGCTGTGAGTACATCTTAAGCGAAAGACAATGCAATTACGTCCAAAGTGCTGCGTTCAAGGCCTCGTGTGAAGGGCAGCGCTTTATGTATCTGTTTTGTCGCCTGCGTAGCCCGGTGGCGGCAGTTTGTCAAGTGTACAGGGAAGGTGACTGCAGCCACGGCACCGTGTCGTTCGGCGGCGATGACCCCGCCGCGTCCGCTCCCATGACTTTCGCATTGCTCCTGTCTTTTAATATCAACTTCAATTATGGCCCAGTACCGCTTGTCGGGGTTCAGCCCAGCAGCGATATGCAACAATAAAAAAAAAAAAGCCACAAAGCCTGAGGCGGCGGCGGCCTTGGATATTGTTTTTTTTTTGTGCGTCTCATTTAACGTTGCTTTTGTTTTTTTTTTCTTATCACAGAAAGTGGCTCCCCTCTTCAATAAATGGCATGCTTATTAATAAATAATTTTAAATAAATGTGGGTAAATGTCAGATGACATTAACATATAAAGTCAAGTTTAGAAGCCGCGGTGGATCAAAATTACCTGTTTACAATTCACAAAGCAGGAATATATATTGTATAATATGCATATCTGACTCTGACTGTTGGATAATCCTCAACTTTTGGATATAGCTTGTACATGACACAAAGGTGAATAACCATTTTTGAGAATTTTATATATATATATATATATTTATGCCACAACAAACCCCTACCAAAAAGAACAGTTTAAATCCCATAGACTTACATATGAAGTGTAGAGCTCTATAATATGACTCCTTCTTATGTTGCTTCCCAGCGCTTTCATTACAATTTAAAGCTCTGTTGTCTAATTTCTTTGATTGTGCAGCCAACATAACAAAAGTATCTTAACCTCTCTAATAAACCACATGCTAAGATATAAGTTGGTTTAGCTGCAAATATTTTCCTCACACCAACTTTCACTCAAAGATGTGTGAGCAGACCCTCAGCAAATCAGACCTAACAGACCAGAATCTGGGCCTAAACGTGTTTATTTAGAAACAACAGAAATAACAGTAATATGGCCAGGTTGTTACACAATATGGGAAAAAGTACAAGGTAAGAAATGTACCATAAGCCTGGCCTTAGACATATATCATAGGCCTGGTTTAACTCAACAACATAATAAACTAATTTGCAGATTGACATCTTAATTTTCAACAGAAATTACAGATTTTTTTCCATACAATAACTGTACATTCTTTTTTTGAAGAACCTGTACTTTAAAGGGGCCCTATTTTATATATATTTAGGTCTTTGGTGTTCCTCCTAACATAGAGACTTTGTGAATAATACCAATCAATCAATCAATCAATAAGGTAGTAAAGTAGCATGGGAGGAGGTGTGTCAAGGCTAAGATGGACATTAAAGAGGCTCTATTGTGAAAAATATGTATAATATAAACATATATATAAATATATTTAAGACTCAGTTGTTGATGTTTCACACAAATTGGAAATTAGATCATACACTCCTTCTGTTATGGTCTGGCCTCCTCTGTAGTGTTGGTAAACACAAGCCTTTAGAAAAGGCTCCTGGTGTGATGTCACAACAAGAGTGAAGGTTCATAGTATCCACCCCTAGATTCATGTAGCCACCCCCTACTTCCAGAGTTCTTGTACTTGACTTCTGTTTCTCTAAGTGATCCCAGCTCTCTGAGGGACAGGTCGTTTCTCACAGCCAGGACAGTCAACAACACAGTGGGATAGCCAGGGAAGAAGAGGGGGGTTCAGAGAAAGTGTGTGAGAAGGCAGATGCTAGTACAGGTCTAACATGGGCTTTTAGCCCCTAAATGCACAATAATATCCTGGACCGTCACAGGTGGTAATGTGGGGAAATTGATTTTGTGTTTCATGTGGACTTTGTTTAGTTATTGTATAGTGTTGTATTAAATCTAACTAAAATAAATTGTTTGCCATAGTAAATTTGTTCTGCAATCATTTTTCAATGTAAAATGTGTTCACACTTAATCAGAAAACTGGTAATAGATGCAGCTGTTTATTATTATATTACAAAATTATTTCAGTTTCCCATTCTGGTTAATTTTACATGAATTTGACAACTAAATATCTGTGTTTTGTTAAATGATGTACAGTACACATTGGTGGTAATTATTTAAGCAAGTACTATACATTTGATTGTGAATGGTTGTGAAAGATGACCTCATTGCTGCTACAGGTCTTTTAGATCAGATTTTTTTTTTTTATAAATAGACCAGAGAAATTAAGATATTAAACTGGTAAAATGTCAGATTGCTGTAACCTACTACATTCTGCTCTCCGGCCTTTAACCAGCTGCCCCGTTATTCATGTTGAAATATATTTAATTACTGGAGTCCTGTTTTGGGGCCGTTCTCATTGGGGTAGCGCTGGGAGCAGCTATTGATTTCAGGTTGTCTTCTGCCTCATTAGACCATGGCAGAGCTCTGGCCCCGCGAGCTGAAAGGGAACAGCGTCAATCCATAAATAAGCTGACATCTTCTATTGTGCCGGGATGAAATATCTATATGCCTGGAGGCTGGAGGTGTGGGAGAAGGAGCCTTTCATAGTTACTCAGGAACATTTAAGCTTCAAAAAAAAGGGACCACAAGGCCGAATTTGATGCCTCGAGGCTGATGGAGCGCTGTGGGTCTAAGGTTAGCAGCGGTGCCACATTTGCATTTAATTTACAGGTAATTGCATCATTATGGTTATTACCAACTTGCTCATTGCCGGTGGCCTACGCGCGTAGTGGGAGGCTCGATCGAGGGCGGGCGGCGCAGTACAAGCCATAACCCGGATCAAAGCGACAACACCTCCGAGGTCACGCCGCTATTGACCCACTTTTTTTTCACCTCCAAGGCCACTGGGAGAAAGCGGCGAACGTGGCTCACCGCAACAGCCCCCCGGCTGCCCCCCTATGCTTGATCACTTCATTAGAAAGATTTATGCAGCTTGAAGGAATTGTTAAAGATTTTTTTTTACTCTTGCAGATGTGCAGCAGTACTTTTTGTCATTCAGGCATCAACGTGAGTCACCCCCTTGCACTTAACTGGATGAACGCACCATAGGACACTGGAGCCATCTCCCACACTACCGACTGATATCAGTTCCTGCATAGATCTGGGGCAAGAAACAGGACATAAAGTCAAGGGCATCATCTTCACATGGGATGTAGTGGGGGCAGGGGTGGGATGCACTTCTCACTTTTCAAAGCCAAATTTTTCCTTCCCCTCACTTTTATTATTTCAGGTTCGTTTAGAGTTAGATAACATTTTATCTTTTTTATTACTTATAAATGTTTACAGTTCTCAAAAAAAAGATGCTAGAATGGAGCGTTGACAACAAAGGAAAGTTGACAGTGACACAGAGATCATTTATTTTCACTTACAATGAGGCTGTTCTAGAACAGAAAAATATAATATAATTTTTAAAATTCACATCCATACTCACTTCTAAAGTTTAAATAGGACAGACCTACTGGCAGCATCAGAAAACTTTTACCACTGTTGTTGAAACTTATTATTATCTGATGAAGCAACATCTAAGCAGCTCCATAATTTTAGTATTTAGATATATACAAACCCCATTTGAATGTATTCTGGGAGAATCAGAAGCTATAATTGGGTAAAAATCTATTCGTAAAAAGTAAGGTGGTGAGGATTCAGCTGATAGCTTACAGGGGAAAATATTTTATCTTTAGTAGAATTATTCCAATTTTGAGTTTGTTTACGATTTTTAAGGAAACAAGGTGAAAATGCCAAAAAAAAACAAGAAAAACTAATTGTACTCAATATTGGACTAATTGTTTCAAAACTAGATACTTTTACTTGTAAGATTTATTTTTTTCAATGTAAAAGCTTTGGCTGTCTCTTATAGCAGATGTCGTTAGTGATATTGTATTTGTGGTAGTTTGTGGGCCCAGCTAAGTTATAAATTAGGGAAAACATTCAAACAATTGAATGTTGTTTTGAGAAAATAAGACAAAATTGACCATAATAAAGATACAATAAATAAATACATTTTATAAAAATAAGGTAAATTAGCTGCTAATGGAATCAGATACTCAGATAATTCAAGTCAAAATTGGACCAATTGTATCAAAACCAAAGATATTTTCACTTGTTAAGATTTCATTATTTGCAGTGTATAATTCAAACCAAAGACACTCAACCACTATATTCTGTAGATTGTTTTTTTTTTTTTTTTTTTATCAGAACCCTGCACATAATATCATTAAAGAACAAGAACCTAAGATCAAGCTTAAAGCATAGAGACTTGGCTTAATCAATACCTTCTGTTCACAAATTACTGGATAATTAAACACCTTAAATAAAAATTGAAATAAAAAAAAAAAAATCACGGAGAGAGTAACATGCATCCTGACGCTGAGAATCACTGGCTGACAAGTGGCTGACTCTGTATCTGGAGTTGATCCCTGTAAACCCACAAGAAAACAGAATGACATCAACCAACTCTGGGGCAGTCAGTCATGACATATGAAATCGTGGCAGTATTCATCCTAACAACCGCGAAGCGTCAACAGAACATCCATACGAACCGAAGACAAGATGAGACGGCACCTAGACAGCATGCACCTTTAGTGCCTTTGAAATAGTGGAGTACTGCTTCCCCTCGCTTTAGTCCCCATGAATAAGACTGAACCACGTCTCCGTGATGTTAAAAGGAAAGAAGGGAAATTGATGGCCGTGCCTCTGATGTTGCTACTTCGTGATGGATGACGGGAAGGCGGGGCGGCGGCTGATTTCTGTGGCAGATCTGAAAATTTTAATTGCAGCCTCTTCGGAAGCAAGCTCAATTTCTGCTGACAGGTGATAATTTACACAGAGTGGAACAGCTGGTTTGGGAGCCTTAATTTTTAGTAGAAGTTGCTCCTGAATGTGTATATGTATATACTTGGGCTACAGACCATTGAGTCTGTATTGGTGACTTGTATGCGGGAAGATCATTTTTTTTTTCCTTTTCATTGAAGTTTTCATCCAGTCATGTTTGACTTCGGGAAACTCTGCCTGAAAAGCCAGATAAGACTTTCAGAGAACTCTTAGGCTGTATTGTCCAGCATACACACAAACACACACACGCATACACACTCCTCATACCATCACTCTCATCCTGCAACTGCAACTTGATTGATGAAACTTGCTCATTTACATTTACTTTCCAACCTGCAGGTGCTTCCCAATAAAATGCATTTGAATGTGAAAGCAGGGGATAAGCTTTTATTGTGAAATTAGAAGTGTTTTGCAGTTGCAGATTTCTAAGTACATTGCAAAAAGCATGATTATCTTGTTCCACTGGTTAAGTTAATTGTCTTACATTTTCCAATATTTCTTTAAAAAATGATTAAAGTGACTACATCAAGAAAAATAACTTAAAATAAGACAATTATATGCCAATGGAAGAGGATTGTTTTAATTAATAGTGGATTGATTGTACCAAATACTAAGTACCAAAACTTTTTCACATGATAAGATTACATTTTTTTGCAAAGTACAATTTTTTGGGAACTGAATATACACTGTATTACAAATACCATCTTGTAGAATCAGCAAAAAAAGTCTCAACTGCACCTAACAACCTTTAAAGATTACAGGGTCAATGAAGTTTTAATAGCAGTGAGTTAGGCGGCACCCCCCCTGATTTGATTCATGGTTTTCAGTGTCTATTTGCGTTGTTTACACATGCCGGCGGTCTTAATTTGGTGATATTTCAGCGCGGCACTGTCACTTCATTTCGGAATAAGCCTATAAAGCAGCGGAAGGTGCTGACACATGAGAAGAGATATGAGCGGCGGGATTAATCATGTGCCACGGAAACGTGTTATAAGAGGGGAAGTCGCTTGGCTAAGCTGGAGGGGAAAAGAGGCAGAGAGCGGGCAGGGGGGAGTGCGGTGACATGGGCAGAGTGATGGATGAGCACAATGAGGATTTACACTCGGCTTCACCCCCCCTCCCACATACACACACACACACGCACACAAACAACCACCCACCACCCAGATGGGGCCGGTGCTAAACAACACATGGCAGCAGAGGCAGCAGCAGGTCCCACCTGAGTGTGGCAGGTAAACCCAGAAAAGTTAAAAGCCAAGGTCAGGAGGGGAAGTTACAATCGTTACTTTCCCTCGTCACTCGTTATTTTTATAGTGGAATAACTCAGTTACTAACAGTTACCTTTTGGGAGACCTAACTTGTCACTATAACTAATTACTTGTGCCCAACACTCCCTCTATTATAATAGAGCAGCATGGAATGACGCACAAATGAACATTTTCTAGACAAATGCAGTCCAGTGAAAATCACTAAGTTTGACAAATGGGGATAACAGAACACACACGTTCACACAGTCGCACACCTTTTCAGGCAATGTGCAGAAGCAGCTCCATGGACTGTTGGATTGTTTCAAGCCCACTGGCAATTCTAACTGCTGAAGGCGAGGATGTAAATGTTACTCATTCAGTGTTATTTTAATTGATGTGACAGGAGACAACTTATTGACAGGTTTCGAGAAAAGAAAGTTAAGTTTTTACATTTTACGTTTTCTTATTTAAAATATGGTAAATAAGGTACCTATTTAATTGTTGAAGGCTATAGAGCAGGGGTGCTCAATTCTGCTCCTCAAGAGCTACTATCCTACATGTTTTAGGAATCTTCCTACTCCAACACACCTGATTCTAATCATCAACTCACAATCAGTAGCTGAGGCTTGCCAAGGGCTTGTGAATAATAGGAATCAGGTTTGTTGGAGTAGGGAGATTACTAAAACATGTAGGATGGTAGCTCTCATAGAGCAGGATTGGGCAGCCCTGCTCTGGAGTAACACACACACACACACACACACACACACAAACAAAAGTTGTACCTGGGATTACAAGTTGTTTTGTTTATGGGCATATTTGTGAAAGCAGTGTGTGAAAAACAACATATAAAGTTGTAGATTATTTAAATTAGTTTTTTTTTGGTACAAAATGTGAGAAAGAAAAAAAAAACAGATACACAACATGATTGATCACATTTTTCTCCCAAGTGACACCTTCAAGTGTCTCATTTTTTCCAAAAGCAGCAAAAAAACCCAAATATATTAAGTTTACATCTATGAACATTTTAAAACAGATTTGGAGCAACTGGAACTAGAGATGTTTGATATTTTTACTTGGAAAAAGTGAACGATTGATCTAATTAAATAATTGACTACTCAGCTTGTCTCTTCAAATTCATTGAGCACAAGCCATTAACGTTAGCAATGCAGACCAAACATCATTAAGCTAAACTATGTTTGCAGCTAATTTCCCTTTAGTTATAAATATGAATTCAACGTTAATATCTGTGTTTAATTTCAACAGGATCAGAGCTGGTTTGCAAGTTTAAACAAGTTAAGACTACATCATAATGCGTTCAAGGTCAGTAAAACGAGTATCAGGCAAAGTCAAATAAAAAAAAAATCATGACATGTTCAAATGTAATGTTAGTATTAGAAAATTGGGATTTTTCAGTGTTTGGATAATAAATGTGTTTTCAGGAAAACAAAATAGGTAATAGAAATGAAATTATGACCTGTAGAATAGATAAATAAGTAGCAATAAACATCTGTATTGGTGAAAATCCCTATACATACATATATTATATATCCAATAACAACCTGGAAATTTATGACAATTCAGTTGAAGAGAATCAACATTGGCTTTGAATATGTGTGTCATCAGAATATTTCCTGTTACATAAAATAAAAACATACAATACTCCTGTCGTATACTGGCTTCTGTTTCTCTAGAATATATAACTATCAATATGAAAAATCAAATAAAACAATCTATATCATAGGCAAAATGACAAATTGATCATTTTTGGGGAACAGTAAAAACTTAATTTCATATTTCAAGTCACACTGGGTTAATAGTTTTATTTTTGTTCTATCAGAAACATAGATTTTTTTTCCTGCAGATGTGTGTTGTGTACATACCCTCTATTCCTCATGACTGCCAGACCGGGTGTTTTTGCACCTGGATACTTCTTCATGCACACACGCCGATCCAGTATCTGTAATAGGAAAAAGGTTGAAAATCAGACACTACAGCTTCACATTTGTCCCTCATGGGAAACAACAACCGTCGTTGGCGGGGAGCACGTAGAACAGATTTCTGAATGAGGATCCATCACAGCTGGGTAATATCCGAACAAACCCAGCGAGCTCCCGGCCTGGGGAGAAAAAGGCTCATCCAGTTTCTGGTTTGCATGACAAATGGGACACAGCGCCCCATCCGCAGTGGGGAGACTTTGTGCAATATTTCGGGAGAAAAACGAGGAGGGCCACAGATGAGAATAAAACAAAACTCATCGCTGTGAAATTGTCCCTCTACTCAGTTAATTAAAAGAGCGGCCCACCGAGTGCGCTGACTCGCCGGGGAATAAAGCGAAAGTTTCGCATTTGGAAGTCGGAAACTTGTCATGTAAACAGCTCCCGATATGAACAACAAAGTAGAGAAAGTGAGTGTATCACAGGAAAAAAAAGAAGTCTAGTTCCCACTGGACTCACTGGTGCTACAAATACCTGCTCTAATGGAAACAGGAAGAAGTCAACCAACACACGCTACAGAGTGCCCGGATTCATCAGGAACGGATTCAGTGATAAGCACTAATTAAACATGCCACGGCATGTATAAAATGAATAAATAAAAATGTAATCATGATTGAGAATTCATAATAACGAGGCAGAACCCTGCAGGGACCACTAATCAACCAGAGAATCCGGTCCCAAAAGGCGTGTTCGCAGAAAAATATCAATATCTGAGAGATATTATTAATCAATAATAATTAATTAATAATTATTATTAATTAATATATAATGGGAACAGAGAAGGTGAGAATCCAAGCTCTGGTCCCTCTTAATCCTAAACTATAAGTGTATTGCATAGAGTTTTAGAGTATAGCTATGAATTCTCTCTAACAGAGCAAACTATGAACCACAGTAGTTGCAGTTGACTTCCAAGATGGCCGCCCCAGTTTATAACTAGCTAGTTCTGTTCTGACTAGCTAGGTATAAACTGTCATAAACTGTACAAACTGATAGTTTGTACACTGTTACTGTTCATCACACTAACTCAGCATAGTATTTTTATATTTTTAAGTATTTTATATTTTAGTATTTTTCAGGCAGTAAGTGTAAATCACAAAAAAACAACAAAATAGTAAAATGCTAGCTAACCTGAGGGAGATCAGACTTTATACCAAATAGTTTCAATTACTGTTGCTTTCTATTTCTTTTCTTTTAAATATTTTTTGAGAGTTTTGTGTTGGTACTTAGTCAGAACTCTGCTCTTATCTGTGGTTGGAGGTAAAGCTAACTCAGCGTAGCATTCTCATTAGCTAACGTTAGCTTTAGCCGCTAACGTGGCGAGGCTTTCACAGACCTGGGACATGTACAAGAGCCGTGGTGTGGCCACACACAGGCCAGATGTTCACTCCCCACGCCTCTGCTGCAGTTTCAAACACAGAACTTGAGGGTAAACTTACACTTTAAAGGCACCGTGATGAATGAAAAACACATTTTACCCAGATTTAACCTTGTGCCCTGTGTTAACTTCCTATTTATCTCGTTATATGTCAAATATATGCACACAAATACATCTAAACTAGAGGGATTTTCTTTGATCAAAATCAATCAAAATCTCATTTCTTCCTGCAAAAACAGTTTCTTTGTTGTCATTGAAAACAACCCAAAAAATAAAACGTAGTATCACATTCCACCCAATTTCTTCTGGTCCAAACTGATGTGGGGATTTCATTAAAATCCCTCTTGTATCTGTTTACACCTCAAATAATTAGTTTCACTGGGAAATAAATCACAAAGGACTTTATTTTATAGCATGTAAATGAACAAATGGAATGGATCCTGATCAAAACAATAACTAAATCCACCATTGTTTGGCTAGTGATAGGCCCGGTTTGTGTATTGAAAAAGAAAACTATAATTTGCCTTCCAGAAGCACCCGCTGAGGTTGCCGACTAATTTCGCCTCTGCAAGAAGAAAGGAAAAAATTACTGACAATAAATAATCCGCAGGCACTTCTTTCTGCTTTAAATCAGGTTATTAGTTATCCCATGCAGGGTTATTTAGTGCAGCAATATCCAATTATGAGAATATTATAACATCAATTTTAGAGTCGGGGCACGCCTGTAAGGATTGTTCCTCGGTGCATTTCCTCGCGCCTTGAACGGAAGGTTGAGATTGGTTTTGATTATGGCGCCGCGGGCGAACCCGGGAGGTGAGAGGCTGCTGGGTCACGGCCCAAGAGCAGAAGCAACCAGATGAAATGTGCAAGGACTTTAATCCTGTAAAAGAGTGACTCCAGGAAAAAACGCATGTGATAGGGTCACGCACGCGGCGGTGACCCCCATGCCGCTCCCCGGTGTCCCGGCGCTCCTGTAGGACAAGCGGTGATGGGAATGTGTTTGCCAAGCGTAGCGGGACAAACACTCATTTAATTTATGCAAACGTGCAGGGGAGTAGATTCATTTTAATTATTAAAATGAGACAGCTCTGTGTGCAACAGATTGTTCTGTTGAGTCAGACGCGTCTTACACCTCCTCCCTAATTATTAACAGTGGCGTTGTGCGCGGGTGAAACGGAACAGGACTCTGAGAGGAGAGCAGGGTTCCCAGGGGCTGACACACAGTCTGAGTCAGGACGAGATAATACATGTTTCTACACTCAATGATACAACTCTCTCTCTCTCTCTCTCTCGCTATTGGCTTGTCTCTAAAAGTTGTAAACAGGCCTTAGCATAACAGAGAATTTCTGTAGTGTTTAACCCAGGCTCTATTTTCCTGTCTTTTAGTGTCTATTAGAGTGATGTGAGTAGAAATATCTTAATCCCATATTGAACAAGAGCTTACTGATGCTTATGATAAAAATAGGTGGAGCATGTATGCCCAACTGCATTTATAGGGGCGGCTGTAGCTCAGAGGTGGAGCAGCCGTCCACCAGTTGGAAGATTGGTGGTTCAATTCCTGGCTCCTTGTAGTGTAAAGTGCTTTGAGTGGTCAAAAAGACTAGAAAGGCGCTATATAAATCCTGGTTGCCAGGCTCAGGTTGTTATCATTAAGCAAAAGGCTAATGTCCTCAAGTTTTGTGAGTTCCATTAAAGTTTTGCTGTTCCAGGAAGTCACCTGTAAAGTGACCTGACCTAAAGTCACCTGAATTGTGAGCTGCTGAGAGTCGGCCGTCTTTTGATCTCTTTGAATCCATCATTTTCAACAACAATCTGAGCCTGACAGGTGAAAAAAAATATTGCTTATAGAGGACAAACACGGCATCCATCAGCTCCTGTTATAACAGCTGAGATGTGAAGTGGGATGCTGGTCTTTGCTCAGTGCTGGACCAAATTGTTCACACACTGAAAGATAGTAAACAAGGGTCCAGAAAAAAAAATGAAATGTCATCACTAAAAGGAAGGCAGACATCAATTTTAAACCTGCATTATAATAAATATCTTATATTATTTATCCAAATAACTATGTGTGATGTGAAAAAGTGTCATGTGTCATAGTTTTGTCATCTTTGGATTACTGATGACTTAAGCAGACAACAACGTTAGTTGTAAAGCACTTTCAAAGTTAGGTGGAATGGACACTAAATATTAAAAAGTACAATTATTAATCAAAGTATCAGCTGTAATCTAACTTCCTGGTTAAAATTTAGCTCCATCATGACTGAGATTGCACATAGTTTCCTGTGAAGTTCAGGATTAACACATTTTGGGTGCATTAATGTTTGGTTTCACATTCACTCAATCTGGTTAAATGTTTAGCTCATTTACATCCTGTCTGATTATCTATAGGTTTATTTGTTTCTTTGGAATTTTTGCAACAATGTTAGTTTAAGTACATTTACAGTCCACTGTCATTTGCATATTCAACCAGGATTGCTTCTAACTAACTGTGATGTCCTGCTTAAACGTGCAGTAGATGCTAGTTAAGTCAAAGATTGACTCAGAAAAGAAAATCCTTTCAGTAGGTTAATGTTAAACTCTACATATTGAAGGTCAAACATTTTTGATACATAGATCAAATCTTAACTTTAAAGATGGTAGCAACATTGAAATGAAGTCATTTCATTGTTTTGTCTGAAGGAAACTGTGATACATTGCATCCTTATCCTTAAGTGGTACATGTACATATGGTGAGAAACTTTCTTCCAAAGTTTTAGTACCACTGACACAGAGGCACCAAGGGTGAATGAGGGAGTGGGGGAGAGTTTTATCACTGCACTGTGGATGACTGCCCAGTACACTGATGAAATTTCGCTCTACTGCCCATGAAACCTGCTTACTTTTACAGTATGAATATACAATAAAAATCTATGCCCGCTATTACTACAAGAGACATTACCAAGATTAATTTGACACCTATCCCTGCTGCACAGTGGCAC
The DNA here is from genome assembly GCA_036785175.1 of Eupleurogrammus muticus. Classification (NCBI taxonomy): domain Eukaryota; kingdom Metazoa; phylum Chordata; class Actinopteri; order Scombriformes; family Trichiuridae; genus Eupleurogrammus; species Eupleurogrammus muticus. The sequence continues at coordinate 30,256,024 of JAYKQN010000001.1, forward strand.
TTTATTTAGAAGCTTTGTTTAATGGAAGCTATTGTGTCATCTGCCGATAGGGATCTCGCGTAATAAAAAGGCTCCTTGTAGGGGAAATACGAAACTTACATTACGTGCAATCACTCCGAGCGACTGTCCTGAGAATGCAGCTTTACAGAATGAGCCGACACCTAAAAGAGCTGAAGCATGGAGATGAATCCAGAACCCAGACGTTTTGCTAGTCTCTGTTTTGCACTCAGCAACATTGGCACCTGCTGTGTTAACAAAATGGCCCGAAAGTGATCAAGTAGTGCCAGGTTGCTACTCTAGGTGGTTTACAGGTAATTAGTCTGGAAATGAAATGTCTTTTGGAAAGACACAGACCTGCTTAGCTCAAGTGTCTAGTAATGACTTAACTGTGGATGTGCAATAAATACACATAAAACAGAAATCTTTGTATCTTGGCTTCCCCTCAAATTACATAGAATACACGTTTGCCAACCAGACCACTTTAAATCAAAGGTTAAATAGATTCATACTGGTGAGTGTATATAGGGTAAGTATTTGGAACACCAGCATCACAGTACTTTGCTTGTTGGCAGAGGCGTCAATTAACAAAGTACAATAATTTGTTACTATACTTCAGTAGTGTGAGCGACCGACGTGGTCGCCCCACAAAAGAGATCAGGGCAACCAGAAAAGAAGCGGAGACAGGAGGCAGCGGAACTCAGTTAAAACATTTATTGTCAGCGATACAAAAAGAGGACCCAAAACGCTCACGTCAGCAGGCAAAATCCACCTCGCACCAGGTGGACCAAACAGGCAGCTCCACACACCTCGCGTCGCGTCCTGCACCCAAACATGTCCGGGGGGAAACTCCCCCTCTGCTACGCAGTTCCCCCTTATAACCAGGTGAGAAGGGGAGGGCTCATCACCTTCTCACACTTCCCTCCCCTTCTGCAGTCTCGCCAACAGGGTGGCAAGACAGAAGTCCGCGACCGTGGTGTGTCAGCCTCAGGGCTCGCTCGACCACACTCCATTTCCGGCCGTAGCCCCGCCAGCACTTCCGCTAGCACTTCCGCTAGCACTTCCGCTAGCACTTCCGCCAGCTCCTTCGCTGACCGTCTCCGCTAGCCGTCTCCGCCGGCTCCTTCGCCGACCGTCTCCGCCGGCTCCTACGCCGACCGCCTCCGCTGACCGTCTCCGTTGGGTCCTTTGCTGACCGTCTCCGCCGGGCACTCCGCCGGGCACTTCCGCTAGCCGCTTCCGCTAGCACTTCCGCTAGCCGTCTCTGCTAGCACCTCGCTAGCCATCCCCGCTAGCACCTCGCTAGCCGTCTCCGCTAGCACCTCGCTAGCCGTCTCCGCTAGCACCTCGCTAGCCGTCTCCGCTGGCTCGCTCGCTGGCACGCTCGCTGACACGCTTGCTGACACTCTCACCGACACCCTCGACGACACCGCCACCGATCCTCTCGCTCTCGTACCACCGTCTCGCTCCGCGAGTTCCACCTCCTCTCTCCAGCTTCTCAGGCGGCGCCACCGATCCCACCACTGCCACCAAATGTGAGCGACCGACGTGGTCGCCCCACAAAAGGGATCAGGGCAACCAGAAAAGAAGCGGAGACAGGAGGCAGCGGAACTCAGTTAAAACATTTATTTTCAGCGATACAAAAAGAGGACCCAAAACGCTCACGTCAGCAGGCAAAGTCCACCTCGCACCAGGTGGACCAGACAGGCAGCTCCACACGCCTCGCATCGCGTCCTGCACCCAAACATGTCCGGGGGGAAACTCCCCCTCTGCTACACAGTTCCCCCTTATAACCAGGTGAGAAGGGGAGGGCTCATCACCTTCTCACAAGTAGTAATTTTGGTAGTTATACTTTACTGGAGTAACTATTTTCCAATCCAACTTTTAATTTCTACTCCTTAAGTTTACACTCAACTGTCCATTCTTTCTCGACATGTGTTTTAGAAAATGGCTTTGTTACTGCTATTTCAGTCCAGCTTGTTATTGCTTTACAAAATAATAAATAATACAGAAATCTATTCAGATAAATCACATCATTTGGACTGTGATTGGATGGGAGGTATAGACCAAGTCATTTTAACAAGATAATGTCCATGTTCTCTAGTTCCAGCTCCTAAATCGAATTATTGCAGTTTAAACATAAATTGTGATACCTATCCATCACATCTGCACATTACACGAATCAGGACACACTCCAGATACCATCACTTTTTTCTCCTATAAGATGTCCAGGAATCTTACTCACACACAACAACATCTTAATTTAATTCCAACCACCACTTACAAAGTGAAAGATCAACTGCAAAAACTCCTACATGAAGCTGAACAGCTTGTCAGTGAGTAGGAGGAAGAGGAGGATAGACGGGGAGGGGGGGGGTGGGGGGGGGGGGGGGGGGGGGGGGGTGGGGGTGCCACATATGCAGTTCTAAAAACTTTCCTTTTTCCTTGTGATTGTGGTATGTTGAAAGAACATCCAAAGGATTAATGTAGATGTGTACTGTGTATGATTTCCATCAAAATTGCCTTGAGTCTCAGGAACACAGAGTTCATCATGTACCCATGACTTGTACATTATTAATTGTTTAGAACAGACTACGTATGTCCAGCTGAGAAGAAGCGACTGCACACAGCAAGACCAACTGTCATATAATTTACTTCCTTTATTAACTGAGTTCTACTTGAGTTGAGTTCATCTACAGGACATTTTACTATAAAAGAAGAAGAATTTAGTTTCCATTATGTATAGAAGGTTTCTTTATTAGGTGAATCCACGGGAGGAAAAACACTTCATTTGGCTGTTTTTTTTTTCTAGATGAGCTGTAGAACATCTGTTTATCTTACTTGTCTTTTTTATATAACTCGAGGTTGACTGATGGAGATTTGCTCTCCATGCCACAAGGACCATTTTTGGTGGACTGAGTTCATCCACATGATTTTCAACCAAAATATGCACACACATTATATTGCCGAAATTATTGGCCCACCAATCCAATGCACAAATGCACCCAATGCACAAAGCAAGGTCCACAAAGACCTGGATGACAGAGTCTGGTGTGGATGAACTTGACTGGCCTGACCTCAAGACAGAACACCTTTGGGATGAATTAGAGCAGAGACTGAAAGCCAGACCTTCCCTTCCAACATCAATGTGTGACCTCATAAATGCACTTCTGCAAGAATACTTAAAATTTCTCATGAACACACTCTTAAACCGTGTGGACAGCCTTCCCAGATGAGTTGATGTCACTTAAACTCATATGTGAGGCAAGGCAGGTAAGCAAATACTTAGTGTACATGCAATATAGTGTACATGTGATTTATGTACCTGCATACCTTGGAATTGTAAATATAAACAATGGGAGCAACACAAATAACAAATGACTAATGCATTGCTTTTTGCTATTCAGCAATAATGTAAGGCATTACAGGAAACAAATGGTAATATTTTACAAATGTCAGTAAAGCATGTTACAATGCATTTTTTTTACCTCAAGTGGTGTTTTTTTTTTGTTTTTCTTCATGCAAATTCACTAAAATCACAGCGAGATCGGCAGTAGTGAAACACCCTTTCTTTGTCATCTCATCAGACAGAAGATGGAGATGACTGAACCTGCAAAACCGTCAAATGACATCTCCAGATGGGCCTAAGCTTGATTACTTTACATTGTTGAATAATAATGATATGAAGAACATCATAGTCAAATGCAGTAAGTGTGCTAAACCCAAAGGGAAAAAGTAATTTAACTGAACATTAGCAAGTTAGAAAGGATGCAAACGGAGGACAAGAGTGGTGATAAAACAACAAAACAGCTCATGACTCATGATGGAGGTTGTTGTTGAAGATATGAAAAACAATTTCAACAGTGGAATCACCAGCTTTAAGAAAACTACAAGGACATCTACAAGGCTGTGCAACAAACAGAAGCAGCAGAAGTGTCTTCTTTCTCTGCTTCATCCAGTAAGTGTCTGAAACTAAATGGACATATCTTGTTGATCAAATGAAATAATCTCACAATCCATGCCATCTATGATCACCATTTATCAAAAAGGAGCTGAACTCGCATGGTCATCTTCTTCCTTCTGCCTCCCTGTCTCTCCTTGCTCCGACGGCTTAGGAAGAAACTCACAGTGATGAGCACCACAAAGACAGAGAAGAAAAGGTCTCACAATAGAAACGTGCTACAATCAAAGGGGACGTCAAATCATTGCTGCTGCTGCCGCGTCCTGTCCAACAATCTTTGAATTGCTTTATTCCACCGATCTATGATAATTGTTCATTTACTTTTTTCATGCTATTTCTTAGCCGCGGGCCTGTAGCTGCAAGCTTGGAATGGCAGAAATCTAGTCCCATTATATAACAAGCTGTTTCCTAATTTAAACTGGTCATAATCTATTAATTTGTATTAACACATGTTGGCTATGATCCAGACATGCAGAAACCAGAGTTGAAAAGTGGGACTTACTGCCCATATGGAACTTGTGGCAACCACTCACCTATCAGGTCGTATTGTAAACATGGAGTTCTTTCTAGTTTAGCCATGTGGGATGTCTTCATTCATGTGATCACAAAGCGAATCCTGTATCGCAGCTGTACAGCGTCTGAACTGCAAGGTTAAGCATGTGTGTGTGTGTGAGAGAGAGAAATGGCGACTGGATGATGTGTAGCTTCCTCACGGCTACATCCATGTTTGATGTGTTATCGACAGTGGCCGCCACCACCACCTTCTTTCTCTCAGCTCAAAACTCCTCCTGGATCCCATCAATCTGGCGTGCAGCAGCTGCCCCTTCTCTGTCCTTGGTGCACTGCTCTGGATTTGAGGACTTTTTCTTAGCTGATATATACTGATGCGTGGCTGTAAGGTAATGGTCTCGACTGAGACCTGTCCATCCATCAGCAGTGACAGCCGCCCTAAAACCGACTCCGTTCGGAGCTTGGCACTTAGGTTTGAGAATTTTTGTCAGCTCCCTATAGAAAAGTATATAGCAGGTAATGCATGAAGCAGCGGTATGCTGCTGGCTGGAATAACAACATGCAAGTCTATTTTATTTTAGGTGGTGTGTCAGACAAAATACAACTAATTAACCTCCTGTAAATGAGGGGCATCTACCATAGCAGAAAGGGTGCAAACGTTTCCCCACAAACCTATCCGCAGCTTGGCACACACATTTGCCCCCGCGTTCGCCGTTTTTACCCCTTCATGCCTCGGTGGAAGGAGGGCCAGAGGTGCACAAGAACCACTCGCTGCAGTTTCTGACCCCGTTATCAAAATTAACTGATGGAAATGGAAATTATTTATAGTGAAAAGCTGGTTATAAAAGCTGGTAAAATCTATATTACATTGTTATAGAAAAAAGTATTAACTGGAAAAAAGGGTAAGGAGAGCCGCTTTAAAACTGTTTAGGTGGAATTGGACGCTTTTGAGTCTAATGCATTTTTTAAGCATGAACTAAAAAAACAGAAACAAAAAAGGACATCTAAAAGCATTATGAAGAAGCAACCTGGAATGAGTAAAACCCGTGTGAGGCTTAGGTTTAAAGGTACAGTACGCAGAGTTTGTTGTTCGGGTCAGTGGCAAATAATGTTTGGCAAGATGTAAAAACTAAAAAACTCAACTAAAAAACATTTTTAAATAAAGTTTTCATTTCAAAACATTCATTTGTGTTCATGTTGGTTTCTTGTCATTTGAAAGTCAATCTGTATGTTTTGTTTTTACCAAAATCATGTTTTTTATGACTTTTGACACAAATGGTGCACCTGAAACAGAATGATACATCTTGTGTATTTAATTCTACTAGAATATAAAACTAGTTGATAGCTTGTGCTTGTTTGTTTTGCTTCTTAAACACTTTTTCAAGTGAGTTAAATTATCAACTATCATTATTGGTCCTGTGATGGGGAAATTAGTAAATTATCATAATTGAGAGTAATTTTGTTTATTGTTGTAAAGAATCATGCGGTGAAAATAGTCATGGTCTCACCAGTCTCATCAGAGAACAATGGCGAGACAGAGTGCAGGAAACTGATTTAGATCAACAGTCTCTCAGTCTGACTGTTTGAGTTTTGACTATTATTCTGTAAAACTAGATCAGAGAACTGTACATAAGGCCTGTGGCTATTTTGTCTTTGTTCACTTCAGCAAAGATGGATGTCACTCTGACCAAACTGTGCACAGAAGAATAATATATAACTTTTATATCTTTAACAACAGATCCTTCTATTTTATCTGCTCACTGATTGTTTGTCAGTACAGCCTGGCGATAGAAAGCGGCATTTCTGATTACTTAAGTAGCAATTTAAATTCAGAACTTTTACTTGTAATGGAGTATTTTAAGGTGACAGAAGATTTTTTACTTTTCTCAAGGATTTTAATAGTTTGTCCATCAGTGTCTGCAGGGACTGTCTTACAGAGCTTGCACTTGTTATTTACTGGGGTGCACACACACACACACACACACACACACACAGACACACACTGCCCAAAGGTTGATGCCCATGAATTTTCCAGATGCAGCAAAACAAGAATAAAATGAGAAAATACAGTCAGAGGGCAGTTTCTCTGCAGAAAAACAGACCACCACACACTTTTAGGAGGTCATAAATGATTGTTCAGAGAACTTTTGTATGAGTTTATATGTTACTTTTTAGGGGAAACTGTCCCTTTAATCTCATAAAGTGACCTATATGTTCCAAGGGAAAGATATCACTAAAAAAATAGGATCCTAAATAGACAAACGTCCCCAAAGTACTTGAAAGTTAACTTTAGTCGTTCAGCTTACTGGAGTCATATCTCAAGAATGCCCGAAACAATCCCCTGCGTTAATTCGGCCACGATGTCCCCCCGCTGCTCTCCTACTTGTGTTTGCTAATTAGTTTGGACGTCTTTTGTGGGGCTAAAGTCAAATAATTAACAATGACAAATAGCTTTTGTGTCCACTAGCTCTTATCCCACCTCCGCAGCTGTGGGGATCACGTCTTACGCAGCCTATCGGGCCGCAGGAGCCAAACCCAAACTGCTAATGCGTTAATTTTTAACATAACTTGGCATCACGCAGAGAGGGAGATAGAGAGAGAGAGAGGGAGGGGGAGGATGGTTGTGTGAAAAACTGCAGTGTCACCACATGAGTCCACTTTTAGCCCTCTTGCATCAAGTAACTGTGTCTGTGCTGATACAGCCGCGGGAAACAGATGTCCTTGTGTGCCGGATCGTAATTATTAATGGGTAGGACATGCTGGTTTCATCAAAGCCCGAGCTGCACGGAGCCACATGCGGGAGCCCTGATCCTTCGCTGACAGATGGGAGCCTGATCCATGGCAACACAAGTCACTTTAAATCACAACTTACTCAGCACGCTTAGATTTTTATTCGAGCGCAGGGGGAAACGGGAACATTTTGGAGGAGAAACACACACAGGAAGGACATGATAAACAAATTGTGTCAGGTTAGGGGCTGTAGCCAACTGGACGCCTGGAATACAGACATCATGCATCTCTGATTGTTCAAAATCTGCTTTGAATGTAAATGCATTTTTACAAAAAATAACGGTAAATAGTTACTGTAGTGGAAAACAATTGTAATAGTGGTACACAAACAATAGATCAAATGATTCATTGTTGCGTTACTCATTTCCCAGCCAATTATAGGATTTTGTTATATTCTCCTGTTATACTGCAGGGGGCCCTGTGGCAGATCATCTGACAAAATGTGGTGACGACAGGAAGCAGATAAAGCAGTGTTTCAGTTACATTGAAAATATCTGTATTTGAAAAAAATGATGTTTCACAACTTTCTGCCTATAAAATGTGGAATTTTCAATAAAAGAATATGTACCTACAAAGGACAAACAAAAGAATAAATGAATGTAGAACAAAGGTTTTTTTTAGTTCCAAATGAAGCAGGCAGAAATTTTACGCAAATTTCACCAAATAGTTGTATGACTAAGTGAAAACATCTATCTATAAAACAGTAGCATCTGTCAGTCCATATACTACATAACAGTACAGTACATATAACTTGTATACAGCAGGATGGTTTGTATCCTTTTTGTGAGATTCTTTGGATCAATTTTTGTTTCTTTTTTTGTGAATGGATGATTTTGTATTAAGGCATCAGGGTATGTTGTCATAGTGTATGGTTTAGTGTTCTTACCTTGTTCTTTTAAGCTCTTTAGTTCCAGTGTTACAGCTCTAGATCACAAAAATGATTATATCCAACCATTTTCATTACCATTCAAACCTCCATTGTCTTCCTGCTACAATCGTGCTCCGACGTAGTGAAAGTAAGTTTCCTGGTTTAGCTGCTACTTTATTCCTCATTATCACAGGCTACTCTGGCCGTAGCAAAAACACCAAAACAACAAACTTTGTTAGAAAAGTTCACATGCTGTCATCTCACTCTACATACTAGCTGCAACATCTTAAATATAAACTACAATGAAACTCCAAGATGCATTCACAGACCCTCGGGAAATCCTGACACTATTGTTTTATGGATGGATGGATAGATTGACAAGTTATTGTGAATATTAAAACAATGTAGAAATACAAAAAGATTTATTCTCATTTAACCGTTTACTACATATACTGTACCAGACCAGTGTGTGGGACATACAAAAATCACATAAATCAAACGCACGTTGCTCAGTGTCTGCTGGAATGTGTAAATCAGCAACTGTTTGCTGAACCATTCATCATAACAACTTTTTAAAGTGACTAGCTGCCATTGTTGTGTTTATAGATTGTTCCAAAGTGGCCATAAATTCAATAATTATCCATTAAGTTGAGTTCAGAGGTCCAGAATCTTATAAGTATGAATGAATTCATTTATGCTTTTGCATTAATAGCTCACTGTGCACTCTTTGGACAAATGGTTCTCAAAAAAAATGGCAGGGTTACAGCAGTAATATATAGAGATATCACATTCCTGTCTGATTCTGGCAGAGATTGTTGAAAATTAAGACGTTAACAAGTTAAGGAAATGCCCTTCCGACTTCACAGTAACACAGATTTACCAACTGAAAACCACCTGCTCAACATAAAGATTTCAACAATTTGACTACAACTTATTCTCCGCATCAGTAGGGACACAAGGTGAAATAACTCATGGGATGTTTTGTAGATGTAGACCAGATAGAACTAAGTTTGCTAATGATTGTCAAGCAGTAGGAGGTGGATGAAATTCTGCATTTCTGTCAGCAAAAGTCATGTGCCATAGTTCATATGCGTCTTTTATTCTTTTATGTGGAGTTTCTTTTGCAGAGATTTAGCCATTTTAATACTAGAGCTCAAACAAGTTCCACCCCGACACTGTGTTTAAAATACTATCGTTGCATCCTGGGCTTAGCGGCTCCCAAGTCAATTATGATTGGTTTAAGAACAAAAAAAAGAGGCAAACAAGCCAGACATTTCCTCGTATAGCAAAAGTAATAACGGGTGCAGCCAGAACATACTACAGTGTTGGCACCATGCTGTGCAGAGAGTTCTGGCAGCGCAGGACTGAATCTTTACAGATGCCTCTTCCCTCTGCCTCGGGCTAGATTTCATTTTACGGTGGACGCATCAAAGTGTCAGCGCCAAGTGTCCGGGCGGGAACGTGAGTGAAAACTCATTGGTGATGCTGGCAGTGCTCTTGCCTCTGCAGCGGGGAGAGGAGAATAAACAAGGAAACAATTTAATCCGCTCTTTCAGTTCTCAAGAGCCTGAGATGCTTCAACTGCTGCTGCCAGGATGGTGTTCAAAGTATGACAAATCCATTCCACATCCATTCAACAAGGTGCATCAATTGCAGTGTTGGGAAAGTTACTTTAAAAAAGCAAGTACTTCTATTACAATAGTATAGGCCATGATATATAGTATGAAATGTTTAAATATCTCAAAGAATTTGGGAATTATGGGGGGAGGCTTAACAAGCCAATTGCATAGAGTAGAAATAACTTGTTGTTGCTTAGTGTGTTAAGAACAACCTATTTGGTTTATGCCAGGGTTGCTCAATCATGCTCCTGGAGAGCTACAATCCTATATGTTTTGGGAATCTCCCTACTCCCACATACCAGATTCCAATTTTTCAAAAGCCCTTGGCAAGCTTTGCTACCTGATAGTGAGATGACAATTGGAATCAGGTGTGTTGGAGTAGGGAACTTCCTAAAACATGTGGGATAGTAGCTCTCCAGGAGCAGGATTGGGCAGTCCTGGTTTATGTTGTGTAGCTCTGTTGATAAATAGTAGACAGGAGGTGGACATATAGCAACACAAGTTTTACAAGTCCCATTAAGTAATTCAGAGGTCAACTCACAAATGCACCTTGTGTTCAATCAGCTGTGGCCTTCTTGTAAAAGGCAGGATATTACTGGGACAGATGGGATTTGTGATCCATATGGCATATTTTTCATGTTCCCAAGGGTCTTCTCCCAATGTTACTTCACCACTATCCTAACCTGGCAGCAGCATTGATTATTAACCACTAAATCAAGAGCTCCCTCAGACTCAGTCCCTTTTTTTTAATATCCTGTTCAAACACCCACATTACTGATCTGAATATTTGTCTACTTTTACTAAACACCAGCAGCAATAAACAATCGAGATCAGTAGAGACATTAATAAAGTTCCTCCAGCCTACGCCAGTTAACTGCCCTGCTGGCGCCCACACAGCAAGTAATGAGTCACTCTGTCTTAATATGTCTGTGAAACAGGGAGCATAAATTGCAATAACTGTTAGGGGGAAAAAAATAGCGGCTTCTTAATGTATTAATTCCCTCTTCACATAATTGGATAGGACACCAAGGTGGCTGGCAATATTTTTTTTTATAGGACTTCCCTGTCAGCAGTGCAGGATTGTCTTTTCAGGCAGAGTGATGGTTGGCCGCAAAACTGCCAATGAATCTCGGACACTGAACATTATTTGCCATACATTACGGGGGGCATCTCCTACAACAAGGTCAGCATGCGAAAGTGACCTCAAAAGCCAAGCTCTGTGCAGCCCTGCATTGCTGAGTTCATCAGAAAATCTTGAGTTTATGGACTCGTCTCCTCGCCGCCATCCTGCTGACAGGAAACTGTTCCCTGGTCCCATTACACCTTTTAAATCTGGGCCAGTTAAAGACGCTGAGTCTCCTACCAGACTTGTAGACAAAGCTAATCACTTGACAGCTTCCGTAAACACTTTAAAGATTGGACCTAAGGGTTGATTGGTGCTTGTGTGGCGCCTGCCGAAAGGTGGTACTGGGTTTACTGATCCAGTTCAATCTACTGCATCAATGTAGCAAAGGCATTCCGCATTTAGTCTGAATGCAAAAAAGCCAAATCCTGAAAAATATGATCAGGCTCTGCACCAAGAGACACCATCAACATTATTCTAATTTATTATCTAAAATCAGAGGGGTGTTGCCGTATCAGAATCAGAACTCACGGCTGCTCCATAACTGCCCTGTAAAAGAAGTGAAACGCTCAGAATCTCTTTTACAAGCTGTTTCTGTCAGGTATGTGACACTGGGGAGCGGGGAGACCAGTTTACAGGGGATTAGCCGACTCTGATCATCCAATCTAATTCATGGAGCAGAAAATATGAGCAGTTGTTAACGACAAAGCCGCGCACGCCGCTCCGGCAGGGCTTTCATCTGCCGCCACTGAATGAGTCAGATCGTGCCATATACATCTCATTTATGCATTCGGGAAACAGTCACTTGAAAGAGCAATCTTGTTGGAGAAGAAGAGGTCATGGTTGTTAAGCATAATTCTCTCCCTATTTTTAGTTTTAGTTAATTTTAGCATGGAAATCAAGTCTTTTTTTTTTTTTTTTTTTTTAACACATTCCCCTACAAAAGCCGGAAAATGTCCCTTTTCAGTGTTTTCACTGTTATACAGGAGGGAGACACTGTTATGGATCATCTAACAAGTATTGATCACAGCAGGGAGAAGATAAAGTTGTGATTCAGCTCAGTTAATGCTGCATGTTACTATGGCATAATGCCTGGAGAGAACCACGAACGGGCCATTCCCAGAAAACACACACACACACACACACACACCACGGATGGACCCAGACTCAGACATTACCGTCAGCTAATGGTCTTGACTAAGAGTTGCCCATCCATCAGTGATGGCCATCTTTAAAACAGTCTCTGTTTTGATATTTTGGTTGGAGAATCTTTGTCATCTCCCTGTAAAAAATATATAGTGGGAATATTTGCAACAGCACTATGCCAGCTAGAATAGCCAAGGGGGTGAATGGGCAACAACTACTTATAGGCGGTCATATTGGGAAGGTCCAAGCTCTAAGTAGTCTGCACAAAAATACTCATGATTCCACTGTAAATGATATTGACTAGAATTATCTTGAATGATCATATCCAATAATAATTGTACCTATTTTAAGTTTTTTTTTTAAAGAAAATAGTCTATGGGATAAATCAACAACAAAACAAGTAATCTATTTTTTTAGAAATCAAGAAAAAAATAAAATTAGCTAAATTATCTGCCAGTGGTAATTGGCAATAATATATTTACAAATAATTATATGCAATATTGGACTAATTGTATCAATACAACATATTTCCACTTGTTAATTATTATTATTATTATTTTTTGACTGTTTGGTTTGTTAGATATGCTATTAGTGTAGCTATGATGCAGAATGATTGGACATTTTGATACCATAGCTTTTTACTTAATTGATTGTAATTCAAGCACTTTTCACCTCATACTTCTGCTTTTACTCATGTGAAGGTACTTCTACTGTGATCTTAAATAAAAAACATCTATCCTCCCTAGACCTAGAGAAAAAATGTTTTGAGGTTTTTTTTACCAGGAAAAAATTCTGTCAAAATCACCCCACAACTGTCACATCATTGAAAGCCCATGATTAACACCATAACATGTATAGTTTCAGAGATACGGCCCAAAAATCAATGTCCTTTACAGAGGACAAAAATGAATTGCTGGGTCTCAGGAGGCTATAGCTCTTACTTTAACTATCTCCATAATGGAGTTTTTGCATAAAAGTCAATGATTACATTATTATATACTATATAAATGTAGGCCCCATAACTACATTGACATTTGTATCAAACCAAGCAGGTTGAAAAACAGTTCATAATTGAGTAGCTTGAAGAGATTTTAATCCACCACAGGCATAACTCTCTAAGCGTAAGTGGACAAAGACAAGATGGCGGTCGTGTTAGGATGCCAACTCATTTTACAACAGCGTTTTGTGAGTCATTTAGTGTTAGCCTCTAATTCAGTCTGACACTCAACATCATCATCATCATCATCTAATTTAATTGGCTAAACAGAGATCATTCATAGTGAATGAATTTTGATTTGTTTTAAATGGACCACAAATATAAAATTATGACTGTGAAAATGGGAAAAAAAATACCCCCCTCAAAACTGCATAGGTGGAACTGGGAGCTTTAGACTGGGGTTTGATCCATTCCTCTAATCAATAAACAGGAGGCAGAGAGTCTCTTTGAAAATTCCATTTCATCATCTTTTTGTCTGAGAAGTGTTTTTCAATGGAAAAAATGACCTTGTTTGTAAAAATAAATAAATAAATGACTGAATGGAAATGTTGTGTGTCTAAAACTAGAAACTCTTTTCTTTCTGTCTAATTACATTTTCATTTGTTTACAAATGGGTTTTAGGTTCAAAGGTCTAGAAGTTATTGAACCAGCAATCCATCTCTAAAATCTTTATTCAGACCTGTGAACTACTAAAACCAGGATTTTAACTTTGCTTCAATGGTTGTTTTAGGAGATAGACTGTCAGATTTGATAGATTATTTGTAACGATTTTTACAGGCGGGCTCCAGACTATGTTTCAGAGTTATTTTACTAATTATCAACCTGTCTGCAGCCTGAGAACCTCAGAGAGGAAGCTTTACTCACCAAATCACTATATACATATTCATAAAATGCATCTATGTATTGATTTGAATTATTACTTTCATTATGTTGCAATCATTTTATTTTGTAATTATTTACACATATAGACTGCATTCATTTCTTTGCTCATAGAACTATTTTTTTATATATATTTTTTATATATTTATATTTTTGTCTACCGTATGTATAGAAGAGAAAATATAACAGTAAAGTTGAATCTTACTGTATGTAAATGTATAAATTGATGTATAGTATACATTTTAAGGACATTTTAATGAATTAATTATTCATTATAATTAAATTTACATGTGTAGATTATTTTTGTTTTCTTCAGCTATGTTTTTTTTTTGTTTTGTTTTACTTGTTATTTTCTTATTTACCTTTTTGTTTGTTTATGACTGCATGTATGAAAAAAAGAGAGAAAATAAAATAGCAAGGGTAAAAATTGGATATCCTCTGGATTTATGAATTGATGAATGAATTGTGGGGAGTAAAAATAATTATTTTTAACATCTCCCAGAATAATTTTGGTTAAATGTAAAATGCTTTTAAGTGAGTTTCATAAATAAAATTGACTGAATTTACTTGTCATTTTATGGATACCTTTTGTTTTGCGGACATAATTCGATTTTTAATTTTATCCATTTAACCTTCATACAACCAGTTTTTTTTTTTTTTTTTTCAAAAGTGACTCGGCCAAGAGGCAGCAAGATTGGAACATTAAAACTAAAAATAAAAATAAGGGACAATGCCAAAACGGTCATGTGGTGTAACCCTAAAACTTGGTACCAGATAGTTTAACTCTCTTAAACAGTTGTAAAAACCTAAAGCGTATGCTACCAACTACTGGTATGTTCTAGATAGCTCAGATTCTTCTACAGTTACTTATAAATAAACAAAAATGTACATTTTGAGAGACTCATCAAATCCTTCTTGAAACTGTATTTTCTCATAATAATAAAATAGATAAATAGAATTGTAGAGATAGTTTGAATGAGCGGCAACAGTGACAAAGTCTCACGTTCTTTAGTTTTAAGAATTTTAACAAAGCTACTAAGAGGGATCAGATCCAACATTTTTTAGATATGTTTGATATGTATATGTCTCGATTGCTTTCAATAGTGTTTTCCAGTACTGGCTGATTTTTTTAGCACAAACTTCCTGGTGCAGGCTTCGCTGACCCATATCTGACCTCACACACTCCCTTGTCCTTTTTCTGCTTATCTGTCCAGTGAAGCTGTGCGTCTGAACCCGAGCGCTCTGTGTGTACTTTCCCCGACATCGCGCCACACGATGTGACGTGAGCTTTAATGAAAAATGTAATCCCTCGCTATCTCGAGACGCCACCGTTACATTTGCCCAGACAGTCCGTCAGACTTGTGGGGAGGGTGGGGTGACACGCGTGTTCCTCCACATGGGGACGGTGACATGTGATAGCGCCGGGCTTATTCCGCTTTATTCCTCAGCCGCTGGTGATCATTTCCACACGGCTTGCAGTCAATCAGGCTGTGCTCCTCTTGTCACACCAGAAGCGCCCGGCCGTCAGTAGGGCTGCGTGGAGAATAAATAAGACCCCCGCTCGCTGTCTCCCCCTTCGCTCCTCTGTCAGATGAGATGACAACAGTACTGCATGTGTGTGTGCAGCAAAGACAGGCTCCTCTTTAACCCTTTCCTTTTGCTGTGTCATGCCTCCACACAGATTCACGCCACTGCTCTGAGCTGATGCAATTTGTAAGACAAGCACAGAAGATCCAGCCAGTCAAAGCAGACTTATGAGATTTTATTTTCCTTTGGTGAAAAGAAACCAAGAGTAGATGTACTCAAGTAATATACTTAACCCAGTTTTGCATGAAATAATACTTAGATGTGTCAAAAAAAATGTAAAATTAAAATTGCCCAAATATTAGATTTATTAAAAATATATATATACAGAATAAGAAAAAAAAATGTAAATAGTCTCAGGATAGTTTCAAGTCAATGGGATACCATTAGGTTACCATCAGGAATTTATTGTTGCAATATAGCAATAATAAAATATTCTTTATAACATTCAAATTCACTTAAATTTAAAAGAAAAGATAAAAAAAAAATAAATAAATATACTTTACTTACCTCAGATAGTAAGCTATTTTTTTTTATTTGGTGAAAATTGAGGACAACCTTTAATTGTGAGGCAAAGATGCCAATGATGCTCACATGTCCACAAACAAAAAGAATCTAATAAAATATATGTCCTTCAACATAAAAAAATAATAATAATGAAAAAAAAAAATCTTTTCACACCTAACTCTAACAACCTAGATTTTAATTCACAACTTTTTAGAAAAACCAAGCTAAATTCATCTTTGCCATATGGCAACACTGCAAACGAGGGCTAAAGTGAATGTTTGAGGTACGTGCCCTTGAGTATTTTTTAATGCCACTTTGTTCGGGGTGAAATATTGTAGTTTCTACATTTATCTGTAGAGTTTTAGTAACTTTTCAAGTGCAGATTTGATAAAATGGGCAATATACTGTAAGCATAAAAAATGAAAGAAACATTGGTTTCAACAGCTACACCATGCTGCTCTGGTTCCCTACATGCTCTAACACTGATGTGTTTAATTATTGATATAATTATCTTATATATGTATATGATATACATATTTATGTATATATAGTTTGTACATATAGACTGTTTTTGTTATAGTGTGTGGTACCACAAATATGTTTTATTACACCCTGTCGCACTCTGACATTTTACAAAATGAAAAATATAAAATATAAACAAAATAAAATAACATACTCTCTATAATCAAAATCCATTATTAGTATTTTACAGACATGCATATACTGAGCAAGCATGTCCATGTGGGGCCCATAAGGTTTAAGTTTGGGCTGCACATAAAAGTCCCGAAGGGGATTATTCCCCTAGCTGGGGAGGAAGCTCAACAGGATAAGCTGCAGGTCCATCAGCCCAAATATCAAGTAGCTCACCGGGACAACTGTCTGTTGACTCTATGGTCATAGGTTCAATCCCCAGTTACTTTTAAAAAAAAATGTTAAGTCAGAAACCCAAAAGTTAAGCTCCAAGAAGGCAAACCAAAGTTTTTGGCTTGTGAATTTTATTCTAACTGAATTTTAGCAAAGGCAAACATCTAAAGTGAAGAGAGGTGCCCAGATATCAAAGTGAAGTGAAGATCAAACCTCACAGCCTCGAAATTTCAAGGGAGTCTTCTGATAGTTTGTCCACCGATGAATTTTAATCGGCATATGGCTACATTACAGATGTGTTTGAGTAGTACATAAACCCATCACACCACATAAACTTTTCACACTGAGGACTGAGAACTCAGTTTGGGCTACACATATACGTCCCAAGGAGGTTTGTGCACAGTTTTCCTCTTATTTGTCAATCTTTTCAGAAAGTGAAACTCATATTATACAAATTCGTTACACATCAAGAAAAGTATTTCGCATTTATTTATGAAAACATTACTTTTCACAATATTCAAATTATATGAGATACACTTGTATATATCAGGGAGAGCAACAAAACCATGATTTTTTTCTTATTTTTACTTTTCAACTAAGTATTTTAGTCACTTTACCCAGCAAAAAACAATGCTCTTTAAGGATTCTTATATGCAGATGTTTACCATTAATAGAGCTTTTTTGCATAGCTGTATGGGTAAAGTGTGCATACGTCCTGCTCCACTGCTGTTCCCCTCTTTCCTCTTTTGTTTGGCAATTCTCTGTTCTTAAGTGTCCTGTTTCCAGACAGAGTTATATATATATCCTAACACATGTTTTAGCTTCTAGAAGGCACTTTAACAGGTTTTAGCTCCTAGAGGGCACACATTACATGCATATTAGCTCCTAGAGGGCACTTTAACATTTAACATTAGTATTTTATCTTCATTTAACATGTGTTTTAGCTCCCAACACTTTGGCAGGTGACTTTCTACAATGACGATGAGGGTCCAACTCTGTGTAAAACAGCATGTGAAGTGATTTCACTACAAAGACTTGTGCAGGTGTGTTGACAGCCTAATGTTTCCCCCCCCGATAGGCCAGAAAAAAATGAATGCAGCTGTCCACAGGCACTCTTTACTGTGTCTCAGTAGCCTGATAATGAGACTCAACTGCCACTTTACTCATCAGTAGCCAGGCAGGCAAGCTGGCAAGTTCAAGTTCAAGCTCCTGCTACTGTTTTAACAGGCCTGCTTTATTAATCCTATCATTGTCAATTATGGGTTTGGCTTCCAACAATTATGAAACCAAGATAATCAGGGGAAAAATGATTATTGTGCCACATTCTATTTTTGTAATAATGCTCTTGTTTTGTCTTGTGTTATAAGACAAAATGTTTCTCTGGAAGTCTGAACCCTGAACACCAGGCTGTGGCGTATTCAGTTGAGTTGAATTATAATGTATCGGGGTGTAGACGTTTAAATAACAATAAACATTTATGTAACATAACTCTAGTGTCAACTCCACTATTTCATGTCTCGTTTGCTTAGAGTTGTGTGTGTGTGTTTGGCCACCTCCTGCACAGTGAAGGAGGAGAGAAAGGAACTTAACATGACCAAATGACAGCAAAACGCGGCAAAGAATATGTTTATTTACCTACTTTGTGTGTTTTTAATTTCAGCTCAGCGTGAGAGCCATTCGGTCACACGGAGTTCCTCTGTTTTCCCCCCTCTAGTTTTAATGCAGGGTGGGCGGGGCACATGCTAGAGGTGCAAAGGTCTGATTGGTCGATCATTTCTCCAACTGGGAAAACAGGCACTTCATTTCAATCCCTGAATAAATCAATAAGATGTTGGCAGAGATTCAGAAATGTGGAACAAGACGACTGATAAAACAATGGGGAAGCCACAGCCCATTGTGATTCATGCCGAAATAACAGCATTATTTTGCATTTAATTGTTTTGGTGTTCAGGCGCCAAATCCCACAGACAGATTTTACAAAACCTGGACTAATAACAATGAAATTATACACATGGCGAGAGACCACTAAAGTGAAGGAGAAGGCATCTGCTTGTTTATCTGTTGCAGTTTTCAGGAACCACATGCATAAAACTCTGTAGATTAATTAAAAAAACAAAAAAAAAAAAATATGTGAACATGCACAAAAACAGGAATACTCAGACCCATTCTTTATGTCAGATTCACATGTATACGTAATTCAGTCATTGTGGAATTGGGCCTCGTTTCCACCAATAGATGGGAACACAGCCTTAACCAGCCCACTCCGGAGATAAAAATCTTTTATCCTCCCCAACCATGGCAGGTAGAGGGGTTTTCGGCTGGAAAAAAGGGGCGACTCATGATAAAGCTGAAAGCCCATCATTGGGAGAAAAGCCTGGCTCCAGCGTTTGTTTGCCACCATTCACAACCCTCCCGCGGTGACGATTGACTCCTTTGCCTACGTTTCGTCTGGAGGAAAAGAAAAAAAAAAAGACACAAATCGCAGAAGCAGCTCGGAGGAGGACTGCATGATGTTGAGAGAGACTTGCCCCCTCCCCACTCCTCCTCTTCCCCTCCCTCCAACCCTCGCTGCCAGGACAGATGTGAAAGCTTTTAAAGCGACCGCAAGTGTTCATTAGAGATAAGGGAGTTTGTCTGCCCATGTAATTGTCCAGCTCCTGTGGCAGACTGCGTGTGCCAGTCAACTATTACCAGCGCGGCAGAGGCCTGCCAGGCTCCAGCAGCTGCTCTTTTTTCCTGACATTTAGACCCATTTAGACTCATTAGAACTAAGAAGGCGGCTTTTGTGTTTGCTTGTTTTGTGCTCACTCGGGAGATAAATGAGTGGCAACTTAGAGTGCTTTCTTAACCTGCACTTTAACTGCGGTTCAACAAGTCTAGAGTGGCAGAAGAGGCGCCCGCTCCATCTGAATATAAATTAATGTCACTTCTCACATGAGAAAGAGAGAGAGAGAGAGAGAGAGAGAGAGACGTGCCTGCAGATCTGCAGAAAAATGTGAGCGGTAACCGTATATTAATCATCGCATCAGTGGGCTGCAGGTTTGTGATTGATGAATATTAATGCGGAACAAGGCCACTTTATTTTTAAAAGGCATCTCATATATAAGGTGATCCAAAGTTCTTTAGACAGAGATACATGACAGGAAAACTAAGCACTAAGATAAGTATACAATGTTATAAGAAAAGAGTATTTACTACATGTACATTTTGGTAGATCTGCCACGGCCCTCATGTCAACTGCTGTTTCCGGATTCAAGAATGAAGTTTCAGTATCAATCTTTAGTTCTGATTATTATTTTAGAGGTCCGAGTTTTAACCCTTGGGGTACTCCACTTCATTTCAGTTTGCTAATAAACACATAATGGTCCCTGAAAAGCCTAACAAATATAGAGTATAGAGTATAAAGTATGGATGGAATTAGACCAAAAATGTACAAGTATTCAAAACTCTGCTTTAGTACAGTATTTGAGTAAAAGTACTTAGTTACTTTCCACCACTGTTATTAGTTTATTGCATATCATCAGTGAATAATTTTCGTTGACCAATAAGTAACAAAAACTGCATTGGATACATTGTGATCATAATCTGAAGTTTATTTCACTTTAAATAGTCCTCATCAGTGTCTTCCAGCAAGTTACGCATTGTAAAAATAAATGTTCTCATGCCATGACATTCTGTTATCGGATGTTTTAAACTCTCTAATTCAACTTTAAATTTTGATGATGGCTTTAAGAGTCCAGTACTGCTCGTGCTATAGTGAAGTGGCTCCCACAGCACCACTTCTGGTGCCGCTGGCAGTGACATCACCATTATTATATATTTCATGTTATTAAAAAAGACTGTCTAGCACACTGTAGGATGTCATAGGCAAAATCTAACGGTTATAATGAATCACTCGGCTTTACAATGACTCTCTTTCATGGAATTTTGCCATTGTTGTATGTAGTACTTTTTCATTGGTAAATTTACCTGAAAATTAATAGGTGCAGTAACATCATTATCAATTTATTATTTGAATTGACGTTGTTCCTCATTAAGGTTCTCATGTTGATTGATTGATTGATTGATTGATTGATGACAACCTATTATAGCCTTAGATGTAAAACCCAAGGTATGTTCCTCCTCCCAAGGTCTTTTACACGCTGGGAAAGACCAAAATGATCCGGTCTGGAACACAGTTCATCAATCACTCCGTTATTGGTTGGATTCATTTAAAATTAAATACATTGCTACAAAGAAAAAAAACGTTGACTCTGACCTCATTCATGAAGTCAGGATTAATGGGCGGCAGACTCAATCACGAGTGGCGCACTGTTACTTTGATCCAATTAGGTGTCAGTTAAAAAACGTCAAATCAATTTCACGATGAGTAATTAAAAGTGTCGACTGAAGCCAATTTTCCTGCCAGAGACCTGACGTATTACGAGGCAGAAGTGAACTGTGTTAGGGACGGGCATGTCGAATCCACATGTGAAATCTATCGAGTACTCCGAGATAATCAATCCCAGATTTGACAGGAACCCTCAGCACGTCCGTGATCACGACACTCCCAGAATCTCTCGAGCATCGGCAGCAGTGATGAGGCATCGCGTCTGGAGTTAATGAGTCGGCTATTGTTGTCGGCTTTTACTGTAGAAAGCAGTTAGTGTTTAGCTCATAATGTTTCACATCTGTGGTTCTGCCGTGTTTTAGCCCATTTACATCCAATTACATGTATTTACATTACTGTCAAACATTTCCCAAAATCATAGTACAATTTGAAAATGATTTAGAACAGTCTTTACAGTCTGTCAAGCATACGACACAATCTGTATCCAAAATTCATGGCACACGAATTCAACAAACGCTTTCAAAACCTTTTCTCAAAGCTGACTCTTATATTAATAATTCATGGACAAAAACAGTAACCAAATATAGATGATTTCTCTTGCACACTGTGACTGTAAGCTGTTACCATTTGTTCAAATGAAGCACTTCTGTGTGACTGACTAGTGATATATAAAAAATAAAAAAAAACTACAGAAACACATTGTGTATTGAGTTTCAGATCCTTGATTTGATGAAGAAAAAAAAACATCAAAACTCTCTCCAACGGCTATATATATATATATATATATATATATATATATACGATTCACCATCCAAGGTGTCTGTCGGAATTATTAATGAGCCTTGTTGTTGAAAAAAGAAACCAAAGAAGAAGAAGACGAAGAAAAAACATATTGTTGCTTTATAAAGGCTTTGGTTCATAACAGCTGACTCCAAAATATCAAACGAAATGAGGCAATATGTTTTTATTTTTTCAAAGTGCCTTGAAAATCCATGAACGGACCAACAGGCACAATTTTCTCAGCTGCATCACAGCAGAAGAGTAAAAGTGTTTTCTTCAAACTGAAAAACAATGTCAATGCTGAAAAATATCAAATGAGTTTTTACAGTCATTGGCTAATTAATATCTCTACAATCTGGAACATAATGCCAATGGCAGAGTTAGCACAGATCCAGGGTTACCACAGATCCAGGGCTACCACAGATCCAGGGTTACCATAGATCCAAGGTTACCACGGATCCACTGTTACCACGGATCCAGGGTTACCACGGATCCAAGGTTACCACGGATCCACTGTTACCACGGATCCAGGGTTACCACAGATCCAGGGTTACCACAGATCCAGGGTTACCAAAGATCCAGGTTTACCACAGATCCAGGGTTACCAAAGATCCAGGGTTACCACAGATCCAGGATTACCAAAGATCCAGGTTTACCACAGATCCAGGGTTACCACAGATCCAGGGTTACCACAGATCCAGGATTACCAAAGATCCAGGTTTACCACAGATCCAGGGTTACCACAGATCCAGGGTTACCAAAGATCCAGGTTTACCACAGATCCAGGGTTACCAAAGATCCAGGGTTACCACAGCTGTGCTTTTCATCTCATTGCTTATCCATACAAGTGGGACATCATTGTAAAGGAAAATGAAGAAGCTTTCCAATATAAGATACATAGGATACATTAGATATAATGCTTAGTAGTTGACTGATGGCTTGAGTAGTAGTAGTACTACAGTAACTACATATGACTACTATAACTACTAATAACTAACTACTAATACTGTAACTACTATATGAGTATTTTCATATTGTAGTGAAAGGGTTGTTAAAATAGTTGGTACTACTGTATCATACAGAGAATTCGCAGTTAGGGGGAAGATATGCAAATGCAGCATGGTCCTGTTAAATTAGATTCAGCAGTATGTGTTAGATTAAGGGCGTTTATACTAAACACACAAGTTTCATTTGGGCACACAGGAAGAAGTGAGAAGTTACCCTCTACAGCAGCTCCACTTTGGGACTTCGGCTAACCAGCAGGTGTATTTTAATGTCCGGAAATATTGCTGAGCCCAACTTTTGCAGTGCCAGTTCAGTGAAAACTTAACGGACTATTTTAGAATTGTCTGTCTGGTCATATTTCTAAATTGCCCATTTAAATGACAAGCGTGCAGCATTGCAATCTTTCGCGTTGCATAATTTCACACTGGAATATTTCTTTGCTGCTGCTTCAAGACAGACTGGATCTCTCTTTCAGCTCCTAGTCTCCGGGGAAGAGGCAATTAGCTTGTTTTTCCTGTCCTTGATCATCTGATCTGGGGCAACATCATGATGCTACACTCAGGTGATGATGAGATTATGGAGTATGTCTGCAGGTAGAAGCTGAGAGTGAAAACAAAGACTGTATATTATTATAGTATAATATATTTTTTGCTTTTAGTCACTAAATACATGTTGGAGCATTTGTATGTTTTAGTTTATCAATGTGGGGCCAATATGGCAGACATATAACAATACTGCATCAACATATTTGGAATCTGTTGCACAAATTGCAAATTTAAAAAGAAAAGACAACAATTTAATAGAACATTGATAATAGAATATTAAAGTATATTCATTTCAATTAAAATACTCAAAATCTCTTTATTTGTAAAGTAATTTAAGCTGTCAGAGTTTCCAAAACTGAATGAAATCTTATCAAATAAAAATAACTTTTGGTACATTTAGTCCAATGTTGAGTATTTTATTGTGTTGGCATACAATTTTGATTACATCCATTTTTTATTCTCGATTTCGCAAGACCAAATTAACACAAATCAGGAAAACATCTTGAAACAATCTGCCAATAAAATAAAAGATTTCTGCTCGATAGTGGACTACCTGTACCAAATACAAGGGATTTTCACTTGTTAAGATTTTATATGTCCATATGAGTATGTTCGTAAGATAAGAAATACAAAAGATGGAAATACAAAAGCATCTCAAAGATTGTACCTAAGTACAGTACTTGAGTAATGTACTCAGTTACTCCCCAGTAGTGCAAACACATGGATTTGAGGATATCAGGATCGAACAAAAGGGCTCTGAAGTGGCTTGAACGGCCGCTGAGGGTAAAAAAGAAGACAGTTAATCTCCAAATCCTGAATGAGTCCGCCGAGCCAGCAAAGAAGAAGCCTCCGTGGGATCTTTAAGAGGGATTTCAGATAATTTAGCCCTGGCAACGAGTCTCTCCCCCCTCTGGAGGAAATCAGGGGGACGTGGGAGGATCCTTCTTGTGGATTAGAAGTGGCGAAATGAGGCAGCGATAACTTCAGATTGCTGAAATCATCATCAGGCGTGACGCTCCGTAAATGGACATCAACGGGGAAGATAAATGGGGAGGGGGGGGCGGACCAAAGGCGCCTGCCTGCTCTGACGGATGCAAACACAATTATTAAGTAACAGTCTCCTCTAAGAGACAGCAAACACACTGCGTCACCCCTAAAAGTTTCATGTAACCTCCTCCAGGCTCTGTGAATGGGTGTCACATCCTGCAGAGGGAAAACGGATACGCACAAAATAAACAAACTCGGAAAAAGGTTTCAGCTTGGATGGGAGTTTTTTTTCAGGAGGAGGAGGATGAGCGAACTCGGGCTGCGGTCCCAGATGAGGTGTTATGACAGTAGCTTTAATAAAGCATGAAGAAATCATTAATAAGTAATGCTCCGCCGTGTTGACAAATAATGCGGAGGGAGCGTCAGCTGGAAGGCTTTTTTCTGGGGTAAATCACATGAACGCGGGCAGCCAGACATCAAGCCGAATGACGCCGGATCAGGAGTTATTCTGCCGGGGACGCGGCGGTGATGCATCACCGGCGGAGAGAAATTCACATGCACAAAAGCTCCATTTCTCTCCATGCTCTGACAGTTCTGTTTAATCCCTGCGCAGACAGACACACGGGAAGGTTTTAGGCTAACGAGCTGGGACTATTTCCGCCAGGGACATAGCATGAAGAGGCATTTATTTTTAAAGGAAATACAGTTTATTAAGTCACATGACTGGGGTATTCAGTTTCCACTCCCTTTTGCTCATGGACATTTGACAAGTGAGCATCACTTTCTCACAACCCAAGGTTGTCTTTTAACTATATTTAATTAACTATATATATCTATATAGATATATTCAACTATCTGTGCTAAGTAATTCAATTTTGATGTTATAAGGGTATTTTTCTAACATGCTAGATACATATTTGTTGAAATGTGCCAAAAATAGGGGAATATTATGCAACCTGATAGAGTTCTATCGACTGCACATAAAACATTTTTAACATGTATTTAAACTCTAGTCTTTACTTCTACCTGAGTAACCAATGTGATTTTGTTAGGAACACAAAATTGATATTTTCTCATCCAGTTATAGGAAAGAATCTGAAGAAAAAATGAACTGCTCCTTAAAACAGATGGCCTGGATGTAATCTCTGATATTCCAAAGAGGAAGCAGATGAACTCCAGGAAAACGCCGGCCGCTGATGTCATCTTGTAGAACGTTCCCCTACATATCTGGACAGGCCAGAGATCTATGGTTTGTTATTGTACAGTGCTGCAGCGCTCACACATTGTAATGCACACCCCTATACCGAGCTATGGGCCATGAAAATAATACTAAGTCAAGTCAGCCTCATAAAGCATGGCCACCTTTGTCGGGGGGGAAAAAAAAGGAGAAGAAGAAAAAAGGGAAATAAAATGAATTGAATTCTGCTATTTTACAGAAGCCCGTCCACCCGTGGCCACACTCTCTATTTACGGCTGGCGAATAAAAAAGCATCCTGGCGATCATATAAGCTCTGCCTCATAACCCAGACCTTGATCGCGGATATTAGCTTTCGCGCGGCATTACAGCAGTGCGCTTTAAGTCACGTCTTATACAGATTTATTTACAACTTCCTCTTCTCGCCCGGGGTCACGGAGTGCAGGGCCGCCTGCTGACAGGATACATAGCACATATGTGCAGACTTGTACCTCCGCCTATAATATAACAGTTTACCTACAGTGGTGTGCTACTTCATTATTTATTACCTTTAAGCAAACAGAAACGCAGCTGCCATAGATTTTTTTTTCAGTGATTATCCATTTATTTCTTAAACGGCAAAAGCCATTATTGTGAGAGGAAGCCAATGTGGCCTCGGCATTCGGTTGTGATCAGGGGGGAAAAAGGCTGATTCAGCACCACGGACAGCGTCAACGTGCTTTCACTTTGAAAAAACTTGGAACTTTGTCACAATATGCTGATTATTTGAGAAGGCATACCTTTAAATACATCTCTCTCTCTCGATATCCATCCATCCATCCATTGTCTATCCCGCTTATTCCCTTTCGGGGTCGCAGGGGTCTGCTGGAGCCTATCCCAGCGCGTTAAGGCGAGAGGCAGGGATACACCCCAGATGGTCGCCAGCCAATCGTGGGGCACACACACCATTCACACACCATTCACTCTCACACTCACACCTATGGGCAATTTAGAGTTTACCAATTAACCTGAGCATGTTTTTTGTATTGTGGGAGGAAACCGGAGTACCCGGGGAAAACCCACGCAGACACGGGGAGAACATGCAAACTCCACACAGAAAGGCCCCAGACCCAGGCCCAAGGCGGGTCTTGAACCTGCGACCTTCTTGCTGTGAGGCAACAGTGCTACCCACCGCACCACCGTGTCGCCCCCCTCTCTCGATATATATATGTATATATATATATACATATATATATACAGTATATGAAAAATTCTCTTCTCACCCTTCCACGGGTGGTCTCATCCACTTTTCCAAGCTCGGGTCCTCTACCAGAGGCCAGGGAGCTTGAGGGTTCTGCGCAGTATCGTTGCTGTTCCAAGGACTGCGCTTTTCTGGACTGAGATGTCTGATGTTTTTCCAGGGATCTGTTGTAGCCACTCCTCCAGTTTGGGGGTCACTGCCCCGAGTGCTCCGATCACCACGGGCACCACTGTCGCCTTCACCTTCCAAGCCTTCTCCAGCTCTTCTCTGAGCCCTTGATATTTTTCCAGTTTCTCATGCTCATCTGTCTCTGTTTTCTTTTCACTACGATTCAATATCAGTTCTTGATATTTCTCCACCACACCATCCTGATGTCTCTTGTCCAAACTGCTGGGCCTGACGTCTATTGTTTGGTGTCTCGTGTTTCCAATGTCCTCCACATTGTGACTGGTGGCTTGTGTTCTTGTTTTTGAAGCCTTGTCATCCACATTGATTTTGATGTCTCGTCTCTACTGTTTCTGATGTCTGGTGTCCACTACACCTTTCTTATGTCCTCCTTTTGGAGGTATTGCTATGTTGAAACAAAGGTAAGTATATATACTTACTATTTCTACTATTATTACTAATTCAACTTTCCAACACCACTAGTGGACAAGCTGACAACCTTTCATTCTATCACATGAACCTCAAACTTTGGGTGATAATGATTGTTTTTCATCTGACCTTTTGACTGCTCATGTTTCTTTTACCTTTCTGACGCTGACATGTTTCCAAATAAACTGTCTCGGTGACCATGAGCGTGGTATTACAGCAAGGAACAGCGGCCAAGCTGCTGCAAATGGACCCGGTTTGCAATAAACTGCACTCATCCTTTGAAAATTTTGATTTGCAGCGACAAAACCACTAATCAAAGATCACTTTTCATTTTATTCATTCCAAACACACACTGCAAGCGATGCACTTCCTCCTTCCTCTCCGCCAGAAGTTTTTCCCCTTCCTCCCTCCCTCCCTTTTTTTTTTGTCAAAAGCTACCACATATGCTCAAGCTTCATTAACCACTGTGTTTAATCTGCAATAGGGAGTAGCGAAAGGGACATTGTGTATAAGAAAATATCACAGACCATTACTTCTGCAGTACATTCTGAAGGTATGAGGTTCAGAGAATGTAGCAAAATATATTATTCAACAGTGAGGCGTCTCAGCTGCTTATGAACCTTATAAATCTCGCTGACAGCCTGGTCACTTGAGAAGCGGTGTGTAAGGGTTTGGGATTTTCTTCTTTTTTTTCCTATTTCATACACACATCCTCGACGAGGAAGAAACAAGCAAGTAAGACGGTGGCAGTCTATGCAAAGTCTGACCAGCGGGGCCCCTAACGACACCGGGGCGTCAATCAGCGGCCAACGACGCGTCACCCCACCTATACGTTAACGCCTGGGATGGCAAGTTGGCCGGAGCCACAGGTGGCTTCATTACACACTCGATGCTTAGTGACAGGACAACAGGAACATCTCGTAGCCCTGTATCTAAAAATCACTCAGAATGGCATCTTTAGCTTTAATCCCAATACTGCTGGTGGAAGCAGTTTTTTTTTTCCCAGACTAACCGCCCACGTTTCCTGTGACCGATAATGCCTGGAACCAAATTTAATTTGAGAAATCAGGGCAAATGCGGAGAGCCTCTTTTAGGAGGGAGCCAGATACTCATCTCTGGCCACGGCCGGCTTCGCGCTGTGATTTTCATTTTGGTTAGAATGATTTTTTTTTTTCTACATAAAGATTCTGAGCTCAGAGCGGATCCTGTGATGGGAGGCGGCGACGTGCTGGGTCAGTGGTCTCCGCTGGGAGACGAGCGGCAGAGGTTGAGACATCGGATTTGATCGTCCAGGCCTCGCGCCGTCGTTTCCAGAGCGGATGGCCCTGCTGCACCTGTCAGCCAATCCCGTCCCTGCTCTCCTCCTCTTTTTCCCCCTTCATCTCCATTGTGCTTGTGAGGCAGAAGCTGCACCTAATCACGCAAAACGCTGGCGTCTCCTCAGCCTGAGGGACGGAGATGGATGCTGGCGACCTGCGGAACGCATTTGTTAACCCTGAGGTCAGCCGCCTTCAAACAAGCTATTATTTTAAACAGCCGCCTGCCCATATCATCACTACTCCCACATTCACACCATTTTCATAAATTTGGTGTAAAGTTTTTCGTATTTTAAGTAACTCCTGTGGTTCATTTTCTAGGTCGGATCCCCAAGTGGTCTCCTGCTGCAGGTACACTACCATTCAAAAGTTTAGGGTCACTTAGAAATATCCTGATTTTTGAAAGAAAAGCACTCATTTCTTTAATGAGGATAACATTAAAACTAATCAGTAATACAGTCTATACATTGTTAATGTGATGTTAATGCGAATGCCTAATCTAGCTGCAAATGTCAATATCTATGACGATGTATTCTCCAGTGTTCTAATGGTGTTTGCTAATTGCATTAGAAGCTAATGGATGATTAAAAAAAACTTGTACAAATCATCTGAAAACAGATTAGCTGCTTAGTTGGAGCATTCTTTGACAAAAGAGAGTTTGAAATGGAAAATTATTATTTCAAATAAAGATCATTATTTCTAACCTTAGTAACTTAACTTTCGGTAAAAAACAAAAAATGTGCTCTTCTAATGGAAGACTGGAAAATTATCTGGGTGACCTCAAACATTTGAACAGTAGTGTATCATCAGTCTGAGAAACACAGAGAAACAGAAATTAGAGGTGGGATACCTGAGTCACGTTTAGCGGCCTACTTCAACTGCTAGTAGAGCTGCAACAGTCCATTTTTTATTCATTTATTAGTTACCAACTTTTACATGATTGACAACTATTTTGATAATCACAGATTAATCCTTCTTTTGGTTTCAGCTTCTCAAATCTGATAATGTTCTTATTTCTTTAATCGTCTATAACAGTTACCTGATGAACTTTTGGGCTGGATAAAAATACATTTTAAGGTGTATCTTCATCTTTGGGAAACACTGATCAAACTTACACAATACTTTATGAGCTAAACAATTGATTGAATAATCATTTCAATAAAAAAAAATGAAATAACTATCAAACATAACAA
Organism: Eupleurogrammus muticus; assembly: GCA_036785175.1. Taxonomy (NCBI): domain Eukaryota; kingdom Metazoa; phylum Chordata; class Actinopteri; order Scombriformes; family Trichiuridae; genus Eupleurogrammus; species Eupleurogrammus muticus. The sequence goes on from JAYKQN010000001.1 coordinate 30,286,054, forward strand.
AATAACTATGTTGCAGCCCGAACTGCCTGAAACTGCTCCTCTGAAGCTTTGGGGGTGGTAATAACTACTCTTGAGATGAATGTTCAATCCTTCAGTTTAGTTTAGCGCATTTAACATTTTTTAACATTAACTATGTATGTTGCACATCTGCTTCAGGACGTTGGGCTGGAACTGTAACTCAAATGGAATAGTTGGGGGTTGAGGTCTTCACGGATCTACCCGGACCTCACATTCAATCAAATGGGAAAGTGGGTGTGACTCAGTGGTTAGTATGACTAAAAAACAGCCAAGTGCAATGGAACATTGAAAAAACTGTTTCATAGGAAGAGAAAAGAGGAAAAAAATTTTTTTTATGTGTATAAAAATACTTTAAAGTAGAAGGTTTTTATTATTATTATTATTTTCATTCTTATTTTGTATCCACGATAGATAGATGAACTCAGGGAAGATTAAAACTGGGGAAATGTGTTTTTCATTTTGTGGGGCCTTTAAGAGAAAGGCAAGTCAATCCACCACAGGGAGCATCATGTCTGCTTTTGTTTGCATCACACTGGAATACATGAATACATTGTGCAGCCTGCAGCCTGGGCCTCACCGTCTCGTTTCACCGAATAATATCTGAGCTGTGGCTGACAGGCTCTGTGCAACTTTCCATCAACTTCTGTTTCTGTGCGGACCAAATATCCTATACTGAACCTATGATTTGTGTGAATGGACTCCTAAAACACACACACACACACACACAGACACACACAGGTTTACAGTTGAAATGTGTTCGTTCTTTAAATTCAGCCCTGTCTGCTTCTCTTTCTAAATTATTCAAAGTTTCTCTTGTATTTTTTTTTTCCCTGAAAAGACCACGGCTCCAACAAGGCTCTGCTTCTCCCTCTCTCCACGGCGTCGTTCTCCGCCGGGAAAACGGGATCACGTGTGAATCTGTGCAACAGCCGCACATAAACCCAACAACAAACAAGCAAACGGTTGCTGCGCTGTCCGACCTTGTCCTGTGTGGTAATTTTCCACACAGGCGGATGTGGAATGTTTGAGGAGATCAGCTGTAGATCAGCTGTAGATCAACTCTTTTCTTGCTCGGGCCATTTTTTGTCCAAGTTACATTGCTATTTTACTTACCAATTTACTAAATGCACAATGTGTCATTTTCATCTCTCTCTCTCTCTCTCCGACCAATAACATCAAGCATGAGCTGATGATGTCATGATGTAGCATGAGATTATCAGAAATGCTACTGCCATTAGCTTGGTTTGAAACTGAATAAAAATGTCAATTCATGACAGTTTTTTACAGAATACCACAACATTGCACATGTGCACACATGCCAAAAGGGATATTGATAAGAATCCATATTGTTTCTTTAAGTAGCTTAAATTAATAATTTTATAATGGCAGTACACGACACAATATTTAAAAGGTAAAGAAAGTTACATATTGTCATTTTTGTGAGTAAAGTGAGTCTGACATCTGACTATTGTGCACATCTAGTTTATTGTTTGAAATTTTTGGCCTGAAGCTGAAATTTGATCAATACATTTTTGGACACAAAACCCACCAAGCAACAACTCTAAATCTCATCAATGTTCATATAATACATTCTCTGTTCAATCTGTACAGAAGTGACACTACAAAAAAAAACAGAAATATTTAAACACAATCTTTTCATACCCATAGTTCTGTTTTCTGACTCTTAAAATCCAGTATATCATGATCTTATTTCCACTCTACAATAAAGCCATGAATGATCAATGGTGTTCCATGATAACATGTTTCCAGTCTCTACGCCAACACTGGAAAGAATGGAAAAGAAGAAGTGGCATTTCGCACATTTGTGTTTTGCACCAGAGAGGTTCTGAAACAGTGCAAGAACTGCAATTAGCCACAGCTGTGCAGCTATTTATAGCTGCCCTATCATTAGCAGGAAGCACATCAGCGCCGTCCTCTTTACACATCACCAATGTAATCAGATTCGGTTTTTTTAGCTCTCATGTGAAAAATAGATAGATCTAAATAATATTTAGAGGTGTTTCGCAGTTCAGGATAAAACAAAGATCGCCATTGAGATGCCACTTCTCGTGGAAATTGAAGAAACTCTCATTGCTTACAAATCACTTAAGACTTTTTTTTTTTTTGAGAAAATCACTTTTAATCCATTTATTTTCAGTCTCACACCTCATTTTCCCACCTCCACCTCACAGCTATCTCCAGAAACACATGTTCATGCCCGTGTGAAGATACCTAGTCACAGGTATATGGTCGGAAAGACTCATATGCACACAGATTAAATCTCCTCTGACCTCTGGCATCAACAAGACATCCTCACCCATAGAACCGACGCTCACTGGATATTTTCTCTGTTAACCCTAGAGATGATAGAGTTGTGCATGAAAGTCCTGCAGGGCTGCCCAATCCTGCTCCTGTAGAGCTACTATCCTACATGTTTTAAGAATCTCCCTACGCCAACACACCTGATTCAAACATCGACTCCCAATCAAGTAGCTGAAGCTTGCCAAGGGCTTGTGAATAATTGGAATCAGGTTTGTAGGGTATTCCTAAAACATGTTGGATGGTAGCTCTCCAGGAGCAGGATTTCACAGCCCTAGTAGATCATTCGCTTAAATCACCTTTCTTCAACATTCTGATGCTCAGTTTGATATGCAGCAGATCGTCCTGACCATGTCTACATGAGGTAATGCGTTGATTTTCTGCCATGTGATTGGCTGATTAAAAAAATTGCTTTAACAAGCAGTTGGACAGATCTACCTAATAAAGTGTCCGGTAAGAGTATATTAGATATATTTGCTGGCAGATTAAAACAAGTACTTTTGTACTTTTGCCAGTTTAAATAGTTTGCCTCACCTTGATACGCTGTCTGCTGAAGGAGCAGATATCCGAGGATGGGGGGTTGGGGGGGGGGCAGGCAGGGGGGCATCATTGCTGCTCTGTGCAGATGAGGGAAGTGGGGGGGGGGTAGACTCAGCAGAACAGGAGAATGAGAAGTCACAGCACCCGCTGACTTCCCTTCAGAAAGAGATTTTTATGCTGTGTGGCGTACGGCAGCTCCAGCTCACCCGTCCCGCGGCCCCCAGGTGCTGGTGTAAAAGTCCTTCCTGAATGTGTGTGTGTGTGGCTGTGTGTGTGAAAATATTCAAGCTGAAACAAACTGGCTCTGAGCTAGGTGGATTTTTTTTGTTTGCAGGATAATATATATATATATATATTATCCCCCCAGCCCAAGGTCAGCAGAGTAAAGGTATTGAGTCAGAGATACGGCAGCAGATCTGTGCAGATAAACACATCTAGGTTACATCCCACAGGAGGCTCCGTACCCGGAGCTGAAGCACATTTCCAGCGCGTTTCTGCGCCGCAACAAAGAATCTCGATGTGTTATCGTATATGCCTTTCAGAGGGTGTCGGTGTTTCTGAATCCTGACAGGTTGTGTTAATGCTCAATCTTCTTCTCGCTCCTGAAGGGTTCGTGGAGGTGCGATGGAAAACTGACAGCTGAAGAAGACATGATTGTTTTTTTTTGTTTTGTTTTGTTTGTGGGTTGTTGTTTTTTTATTCTTTCACTTGGGATTCTTTTTTATATTTCAAAAAAAAAAATAGTGGAGATGGAGTTGGCTGTTTTTTTTCAGTTAAAAAAAATGCTGACAAGAGCAGAGAGTTGCAATACTGAACCGTGGTTTGAAAACACACTTTCTCACATCTTTCATGACTGCTGTCCATTAGAGCTGCTACAAGCTGAATCCATTCAGTTGCCAACTGTTGCATTAACGGCTGACTAGTTCTAATATTCAATTCATCAATGCAAGTCATTTTTAGATAGAAATGTCCAAATTCCAATTATTTCCTTTTTGCTTCATTCTTCTATGATACTAAACTGATGATCTTTGGGACTATTGATGTGGACAATAAAAGGTTGAATCTTCAGCTTTGGGAAACAATTCACACTTTTTTTATGAATCAAACTTTTCTCAGGTTCCAGGTTCTAAGATCATATTATTTCCAAACAACTAGTAAATTAGTATTATATTAGTAGTGTAATCCTTTCAATAGATTATTCAACTGTCAAAATAGTAGCCCTACTGTCTGTATTTCATTTAAATAGATAGATATCTTCTTTAACAACATTTTATTAAAATCCAAAGGTTACTGCTCATTAACCCTTATAAGGTTTTTGGGTCTGTGAGACCCATTTTCAGTATTTTCAGTAAACCAAAAACCAAACAAAAACGAGTGACATTTCCATACGTAAATGTGCTTTAATAAAGGTAGAGAGAAGAAATGTAAAAAGTGTTGTTTGGATCAGTGACAGATCATGTTTGGCAAGATGAGTAAGATGCAGTTTTAAGAAGCATTTATCAGGTCTCTAGAAAAAGTACATTTAGTGTTCATGTTGTTTTTTTTTAAACGTACATTTGCGTCATTTGTTTTTACAAAAATAACAATTTTGTGTGATTTTTTGACATAAAATGTAAAATGGTTGATGATAAGTATATTTGATCCACCTAGAATATAAAACTAGTTGATAGCATGTGTTTTTATTATTATTATTTATTTATTTATTTATTTATTTATTTATTTATTTATTTATTTATTTATTTATTTATTTATTTTTAATTTTTGAGAAAATTAAATTATCTGGTTTTAGAATTACACCATATGACTGTCATTTCCCCCATATATACTGTATTTCCTATACAAATGGAATGAAGTAAACATATAAGTTTAACAAAAACAAAAATAAAGCTTAATATGTTGAATTAAAGGCCCCAGAATGCAGTGGCCCTATACACCTGAACCACCATCCGAGTCATTTTACCTCATTATTTCCCTTCTTTATCCTAGCACCATTACTCCATCCCATTCAGCAATGCATGAAATGATCCTGTTTCCCTGAGTCCGGCCCTCTCAGCCTCGTGTCTTCTGGTATCTCGACGCCTCAGCTAATTGACACGACGAGTCGAAGCCGCCTTCAATCTCTGCCGTTGTCGGAACACGTTAAATATTAATAGGATTTTCCCTGGTTTGGCTGCGGAATATTTTGGGTTTTCCCATTCTCTGTGGCCTTTGACACGTCCTTTATGAAATCCCTTTGAGCATTTACAGCATTGGGAGGATAAGAACCTGCAGGGGACTGGTTCCTGCTTAAGAAATGACACTGAGAGCATAGGAAATTCAGAGTGTGGCTAACAGAGTGTGTGAAGTCATGAATACTGTTGGTATGTAAGCCATGAAACATGTTTAACAAAGAACATGACAGTATGTTTTATGCATCACTATCCATGTTGTGCATATTGTGCATCGATTCTATAGATAAACCAATACAAGAACAAGTTAAAGGAATAGGAAGACTTTATAAAAGTATATATAAAAAAAAAAAAAAACTCTAATACAGACTTTATTTATTGTTTTGTCTTTTCTACAATTTCTCTTGAAAATGTAGTTGTGTAGTTTTGTTGGTCACATGGTGTGTGACGCAATGGGAAGGCTCCACTTTTTCTATATATTCTTAATCTGAGATTGATTTGTTGTTGTTTTTTTTCTCTCTTTTTGTGAAAGGACTAATCCTGCATTTTTGGAGAAGTACACACATGACAAAATGAACCTAAAAAAAAGTAAAAGGTGATCCTGCATGCTGTTTTTTTCATGTGTAACTGGCAAAACCTTTGGCAGATGTTTTATTTGTTCTTTGTTTATGAATCATCTAACAAAATGGCTCAAAAAAAAAAAACACAAAGGTTACTTCCTTTTTCTATGACAGCACAAATCTGACATTTTAGTCACAGTAAAGGCCAATGAGGAATTGGCAAATTAAAAAAAAATGTTATTTTATACCCTTTTGTGACTAATAAACACTACAAAGGGTGCAGAAAGAGCGAGAAATTCCTTTTGGTGCCAAAACTATATTTTAATTTTGGTTTTTGCTTTCTTCCGTCTTACTTTTTTTATTTTGTATTTAGAGATGTGACAGTTTCGGTTTCCTATTAGGGAGAGAAAAAAAGAATTTACAGATGTTGTGCATTGATTATACAGCTATTTATGCCAAATTTCAGATTATTGTATTACATTCATCAAGGAAACAAGACCAGTAAATGCAAATGGAGAGAAAAAAAACACACACTAGATTTTTAAAACCACAATATATCTTAAAAAAAAAAGAAAAAGGAAAAAAACGCTATTTCTTGTACTGTATTATAACTGCAGACACAGACTGGTTCTGTAACACTATGAAATAAGTCAAATTGAAGCGATCGTTTCTATCAAACGAGGATTGCCCTCTAATAACAGCCAGAAGTCACTAATTCTAATGAAAGTGTCTTATTGGCTCTTATTGTGTGACACAGGAGCAGCAGCAATTGTTTTTATTATCCCCCTTGGCAGCCGAGCTGATGGGATGCCGTGACCTTTGACATCCCACTATTGAAAGCTAAAAAAAAAATATATATATATATATATATATCACTTATCATCTGTTGTGAGGCCTTTTCTCTCTCTGACTTTTGACAGTGAGAGAACAGACGGCTAATAACGCAGCCAGACGCTGTATTTTTATTACACAGTGCTGTCACATCCTGCTTTGCCGTATTACATTATTAATGAGTATTGAAAAGCCCTCTGTCTGACCAGAGACCTCCGCATTACATCTCTTACCACAGTCGAACTGAAAACAGCACGAATTAAACAGCCCGGCGCTGGGAGTTAATTCCTCTAAATGATTATCCTGCCACTCGTGCGGCAGTATTTTATCTCGGCATCAGCTCCCGAGAAAACATTTATCCCCTCCGGGCGACAGAAACCAATAAAACATTCAAAGTTTTTTTTTTTTTTTTTTTTTTTTTTACCCTGTGCTCAACATTCCTCCGGGCTGCACCCCGCGTACGCCGCTGGGGGCCCAGTTTTTTTTTTTTTTTAATTGAGTTTTGGCTCCGACCCGCTCCTCCAACTGCATCTTTGCTTGAACCTTAATTACAGGGGTAAGAAAGCAAGTTAATAGAATGCGGCCACAGGTCATCACATTTAATAGTATGACTCATCATTAACACCAGGCAACAGAGGATCGATCGGGCGTAAGTGAAAAGAATACTTGAAAACAAGGCTGGGCGAGCGGCTAAGTGCTCCGTCAGATAAAGTGGAGCCATAACTCACAGGTGGGATACAAGCTGAGGGTGTTTCTTTTGTTGTTGCTTTTTTTCTCTGGCTGAAAGGAAGGATCAAATTACTGCTCATCAGTATCAGACAGTATCCCCCCCCCCCCGCTTGACCTCCATTTGGGACCCGATGGACTGAGATCCCCAATGAAACCGTATTCTAACAGACTGCATGTGCAGTTGATGGGACGAGTGCCGCCGATTTGCAAAGCATGATGGGCGTTGGGTGACAGCAGGTGCCTAAAATGACGATCTTGTGTACAGTGATGCGTTGGCATGCACAGGATGAGCTTTTCTTCAGAGCATCGCAACATGAATATGCAGACAAATGAAGGAGGGCTTCTCATCACTAAATTACCGTAATTAAAGCAGAAATAAAAGATGAGATTGATTTGTTGAAGCCGTTTTCATCATTACAATAGCGTCCCATGGGCGTGTGACCTATTTATAATGACAGTGATTTTTTTTTTACTATCTTCATCATTATTATTATCTTCATTCCTATTACCATAATTATCATTGTTTCACTATTGATATCCATCCATCCATCCATCCATTTTCTATCCCGCTTATTCCTTTTCAGGGTCGCAGGGGTCTGCTGGAGCCTATCCCAGCGCGTTAAGGCGAGAGGCAGGGATACACCCCAGATGGTCGCCAGCCAATCGTGGGGCACACACACCATTCACACACCATTCACACACACACTCACACCTATGGGCAATTTAGATTTGCCAATTAACCTGAGCATGTTTTGTATTGTGGGAGGAAACCGGAGTACCCGGTGAAAACCCACGCAGACACGGGGAGAACATGCAAACTCCACACAGAAAGGTCCCAGACCCAGGCCCCAAGGCGGTCTTGAACCTGTGACCTTCTTGCTGTGAGGCAACAGTGCTACCCACTGCTCCACCGTGTCGCCCACTATTGATATTATTATCTTTATTATTATCATTATTAATGGGTCAGTGAGTAATAATGTTTGACAAGATGAGAAAGCCAAAAACTCAATAAAAACAAAATAAAGTTTTAAAAACAATTCATTAGGTCTCCCAAAATGTACGTTTTGTTTTCTTGTTATTTAAAAGTCAATTTGTATCATTTGTTTTATTTTTAAAAAAAAATCATGATATGGTGCAATCTTTTTGGCCCGAAAATGAAAAAATGATGAATTTGTACTATTTAATGGACCTAGAATAAAATAAAAAAAACAAGTTGATTGCATGTGTTTTTTAAATTTGTAAAACCTTTTTAGGTTTTTAGGGTTACGCCACATGACATTGTCCCTATTATTACTGACTACTGCTGATAAAGTGATAAGTATAAAATTCTTCTTATTATTATTATTATTATCAGTATGACTCTTATACAATTACTTTGAGGAAATTATCTGTAAGTGCATATCATATTTTGCTGTTGTCAATATTTATTGTTCAGTATGTCATTGTATTTGTCTTGTATTAATCAAGGGGAAAAAAGCCATTTACATGATTATATCAGACAGACGCTGTTTCGGCAGTAATTATTATTTATTTCACCTCACTGGGGCCACACAGTAATTAATGTTACACAACAGTGTTTGCACTGCAGTGTATTTCAAGGATAAAAGTTGTGAAAAAAAGGCTGATGAGCACATCCCACCCGACAACTCCTTCATAAAAAAAAGAAAAGCTGAATATGAAGCTGTAAGCGCCGGATGTGTGTGTGTGTGTGTGTGTGTGTGTGTAGTGTAGCAGCCTGGATTGTTTTAAAGTGATTTAATGAAGGGGAAACGCATTGGACAGCCGTGCGTAACGGCGCCGTGCCGTGACAGGCCATCAACATATCAGTCCTGCTGCCTTCAGATGCTGCGGAAGCAGCTTTTCACAGCTGTGGACAGCAGATACTGTAACACAAAAAAACAAAAAAAAAACATATGTTTAATTACAGATCAATGCGGAATGACTGACGGGACCGTTTGCACCTTTTCTTGAAACACACCCTATCACCGAAAGTGTTCTAAGGTTTGGTGGAGCACAGTGTGCGTCACGCTAATCTATTTGCATTTTGTCCTTAAACGCCCCATTGTGTATATTCATTGAGGCAACCTAAAACGTCTTTTATTTTGTCCAGAACCAACAGTCCACGACCCAAAGACAATCAGTCGACCTTCATAGAAGGCAAAAGAAGCCAGAAAATAATCGGATTTGAGAAGCTGGAGTCAGAGAATTTGGACATTTTCTTCTCGAAAAGTGACTCAAATTGATGGCGGGAGCTGCCATACAAGGTGAGACCAGCCCATCAGGATCTAATCATTCACACAGCAGTGAATGAGAAATTTGGGGTTATATATCCTGCCCCAGGAAACATCAACATGGAGGAGCTGGGATTCGAACCCCTGATCTGTGGATTGATGAACTGCTCCAGCTCTAAACTTTACTGTGTAACTGTAGTTAACATATAAAGCATATTTTCTTATTGCACAGGGATAGCATTCAGGTAAGGAAATACAGAATTTCTGTTGGCTGTAGTGTTTTTTTAAATTGAAATATTCTGACTCCAGAAACACTGCAATCACCTTGAAACGTAGCCACCAATTGTACACCGTAATCCGCACCAAGGTCCCTAAAAACGGCTGTAAATATTGAGTCGCTCACATCACTATCTTCTTTTTATCACTCAAGTAAAAACTCACCACTAAAATAATAAAAAAACAAACATTTCAGGAAATCGGACCATGACTGGTCATAAAGTGTGTTATAGAAAAACAGTCAGTTGAGACATTTTCATTTGACAGGATCCCTAAAGCAGCTTGTAAAAGTGTGTGAGCAGGTAATTCATGCCCGGTGTGTGTGTGTGTGTGTGTGTGTGTTGTATAAATCTGGGCTCACTTCCAGTGAATTACTAGCTCTGCCTCCTAGACATTTTTTGCAACATCCTCAGATTGTCAAACGCCACCCGTTAATATTCAAAACAGCCTTGGTGGCGTTGAGGAGGAAACGGGTCCGCCGCCGTTTCCGTCCTGGGGCGCAGAAGAAAAAGTACGGTAACACCGCCGTCCACGCGCCACTGCAGGGGATGCGATGCGCTGCCAAATCCGTTGGGTTGCCACGGTAACGCTGACAGCACCTCCCCATAAAGGCTCTAATTGATAGCAGCGGATTGCTGCGGAGAACTGAGCATCACGCCCCGATCGCTCGTGCTAGACAGCCAGACACGACCTGTGTGTGTGTGTGTGTGTGTGTGTGTGTGTGTGTGTGTGTGTTGGCGGCTGCAAAGCAGTGTGTGGCCAATCCCAGATTCACATGTAAGGGTGCCCTGCTGGGACAAATTAGCACCCAAATCTCTTGGATTGAAATGTGTTTTTTTTCTTCTACTTTTTAATGTACCAGTAATATTAGTAGAAGTTGTATTTGAAGTTTTGATAGATCAAACAAAATATATGTGTGGTTTTAAAGCAATGGTGTGATGTTTTTGACATCTAGCCCACTTTCCACATTCCTTGCCATGATTTCACTGATCCCTCCAGTATTGTAGCTTTGTAGTGATTTCCCTCCGGCCGGATTTTCAATATAATGGAAGTGCACAGGCACATGCAAGCACACAGTAGCTTTTTTTCCCAAACTAGAAGCACAACCAGAAGCTCATGGTTTAATCTTACGTGTTGTCAATGTGTTCTCCTAGGGTCCTGCCCTAGTCAGTTCCATTAAAATTGGGTTTTAGGGAAATTATTGTAAAACTCAATAGTGGACAGATCAGTGATCAGTCTCTATGCTTCAGATATGTGACAGTAATGTGTGGCTAGAGTGTCTCAAATACCAAACTATCTCTTTAAGAATCAAAAAACATTCAATGATAGTAATAAGAACAATAAGTGTGGTCCATAAAGGAGGGAAGTACAGAGGTAGTAACCCCTAGAAAGAACAGGTCGCTGAAACCTGTTCGAAATGGCTCCTGTTGTAATGTCACAACAGGAGTAAATGTTAATAGGTAACCACCTCTTGAAAGAACAGGTCCTTTTTGTCTCTTTCTCATTAATATTAATGAGCCTCTCTGATTGGCTGATTTGAGTTGCAGTGAATGGCCGGGGTGACATCACAACTTCACAGAAGTCCTGACGCCTGGTTTTTAATTTCACACCGTATGCAACATAGGGCCTTTTATTATCTTGTTCTTAAGCCTTTACTATTTGATCAGCATTGAAAAAAGACACATTCCAGGCTGAGAGAAAATGAGTTAGGTGTCATTCTGTCATCCCTGAGGAAAAAAAAAAAAAAAAAAAACTTTTTACAAGCTTTGATGACCCTTGCCGCTCATTCAGCTGGAGATGCCATTATCCTGCTGAAATGACTCTAGTAAATCAGCTCACAGCTAGAAATATAATTATGAATGATTTTTGCATTTAGTGCGGCGGTGTTATGTCAATAAAGCTCAAGTGCTAAGTCTTTTTTATGGCTGCGTTTCAGCTGGGTTAATGCTGCGAGAGGAAGTATCGAGCCAAAGTTGGGAGGAGTGCGTCTGCCTAGGTGTTGTTGTCGGCGCAGACGGCTGGAGAACACACACACACCAGCTTTTTCTGTCAAAACACTGCGCCGGATGAGAAAAGCTCACAGGCCGCAGGGTTTTGGGTTATTTCTGTCTACGTGTGTTTCCTCGCTGCAGCTGCAGCCGGACCGGGGCTCACAGATGACGAGACAGACGTACCGGCTGCACGGGGGGGAGCCGGACATACGCAATGATTAAATAGTTGAGAAGGGCTCAGTCTGCCGCAGCAGATCAGCTGTACGCAACGCAGCACTGAGTCCAAACAGATATTCAGACTGATGCCCGCTATTACCAGGGGTGAGACAGTTCACAAAATCCATGGTTCATGGTTTTGCGGTCAAGGTTTTTGGTTTGGGATGTGTTAGGAAAAAATCAATAATGTCTACAGCTTAAAAATGAAGTTTGTTACAGTCAGAGGTTAGAAGTAAAATGAGATTCTGGCTATGAGAGAGGAGACATTGATAGTTCCATTATGTGTTTCATTTATTTGATAAACAAAGTTGTCTTTAACAAAGAAGCATAGGCTCTATCAGCACTAGACTTAGGTCCCTATGTCTTAAATGATCTCTGTATAGTGCAGTAATTACCACGTTGCTGAAGTGTTTACAGGAGGGGATTTTATATTGTGGCTTCAGTGCTCTAATCATAGAGCTGCACAGCGTCACACTTTTAATCTCCACAACATCTAACGGTCCCATCTGTAGTTATTATATAGTACTGATTACATGTCAGCATTATTGAGCCAATTTTAGCTCATCTATCTATCTATCTATCTATCTATCTATCTATCTATCTATCTATCTATCTATCTATCTATCTATCTATCTATCTATCTATCTATCTATCTATCTATCTACCTATGTATCTATCTATCTATCTATGTATCTATCTATCTATCTATCTATCTATCTATCTATCTATCTATCTATCCATCCATCCATCCATCTATCCTTCCATCCATCCATCCATCTATCCACACCACATGATTTAAAAATGTTTACTTCTGAGAGTTTTATTTTGAAAATAACATATCAAACTGACAAAAGGTACACAGGCTCACATGGTGTATATTACTAAAAATAGAAACACATACACACACACACACACACACACACACACACACACACACACACTGTCCTGCTGTCAGAAATACCCAATGGAGTACAAAATGTGGATTCATCCATTGCTCCAAATAGTGCCCAACAAATGCACAATTTCTTTAAACCTAGTGCAAATCGATTCACAAACTGAATAACTTCATGCGTTCTTGAAAAGTGCTATAGGTTAACTGATTGATTGATGGATTGACCTCCAAGGAGAAGGAAAAAGAAGCTCTTGCAGCTTGTCATCTGTGTTGTGCCGCCTCCTTCTATTAAAAAATCCAGCTTCTGTGGACAGTCTGTCTCCACTCACAACAGCTCAAACACACCCAAACAACTCCAGTAAAAAAAAGCCAACCAATGCCCAATGTGTTGCAAAAGGCAGGATGACAGGATAAATCTAACTTTAGCTAGCAACCACAGCATGATGCTGTGACGAGCTGGTTGGTAACGTTGGAAAATGTAACTTGTGATGATTAAATAGACACAGGTGTTTGGAACAGATTGTCCCTCCGCAGTGTAGAGTAGATAATCAAAAGTATTGATTGTGGTATTGATAAAGAGAAATTGTTCAGCACATCTTAACAATATTGTGATAGTATTGATAACCATGATAATTTTGGTCACAATAATCGTTATATGAAATTTTCATACTGTTACATTTTCTGTGGAGATTCAGAGTAGTTTATACTTGTAATTTATCTATGCATATATGTATGTTTTATATTTAAGATGCTACAGCTAGTGTGTAAGGAGTGAAAGAAGAAAAAACAGCAGCACATGAACTTCTCTAATGAAGTTAGTTGTTTTCTTGTTGTTTACGGCCACAGTAGCCTGTGTTGGTGGGGAATAAAGTAGCAGGAAAACCAGGAAACTTACTTTCACTACATTAGCCACATGATCGGTGCAGATAGACATTTGTTTAAATAGTAATGAAAATGGTGGGCTGTAATAACTGTAACACTGCAACAAAAGTGCTGCTGCAGGAAAGTGGTGTGATAGAACAAGTTTATGGGTTTTGAACTTAAAAAAAAACAAACAAATCTGGCACATACAAACGCAAAAAAAATTGTATAGTTACAGGAATTTAAGTTTTCGTGATATTAATATAATAATGGCGTTTTGACTTTCCATCTGGAACATGTTACCTACCAGAAAAGAAATATACATCAACAAAGATTTCACAAAAAAAGGATTCCCCCATTGTGCTATGTGCAAACTATATCTGAAAGTTCAGGTTGATCTGACAAACAGTTATAAGATATATAAAAGAAACAGCCTGGCAGACATTCCTTGATTTATAGATAGATGCAATGGTGCACAATGGTAAATAGATATATTTGTAGATTTATTGAAAATATCAACACCTGTCCTATAATTTTAGTATTGGTTGATGCTTCATTTGTAAGTGCATACATTTGAAGCATAAGTGACCCCTCCAGTGGAATTCAACCCCTCAGAGTCCCTATCCTCGACCCACTGAGCAACACATGCCAGTAAACAATTTTCCACGGTTGGACGGGAAACGCCTCGTCCTCCTGGACTGTAGCTTTGTTGACTCAATGTTTCAAACTTATTGGTCGTAGTGGGGCTGTGGCTGCTGTGATTGCAGCCAGAGGTGAGACAGAGGAGAGAAAGAGGGAGGGGGGGGGAACATAACCGTTGTCATTATTTATGTGTTCAGAAGTCAATTACACAGCAAACACAGCAGCTGTAATAAATATGGATCCATGCAAAACACCAGCACGACTTCAATCAGAGGCTTTAAAATGCAAGGGCTGTGGAGCGAGAGCTATTGCATGTTCTGCACCGAAGCAAAGAGAAAACATAAAACACAGTACGCTGTGACTTAAAAAAAACGCTAGAAAAATAAACTCATCTTCATAAATCATGTACATGCTGTCATTAATGTCATCAAGGATTTATATTCATTTAACAACAAAAGACATCCGCTATAAATACCAGTGTGCATAATGGCAAAACAACCCAAATGGAGCTTATGGACTATTCAAATCTCTGTTCTGCTAATAGGAAATGTTCACTTTTCAGCTAGATATTTGACTCCATTTGTATCAATTTGTGAAATGTTTGTCAATTATCAGTCTCTAATAAATCTGTGCATCTGCTTGTTTTTCCATTCACCAGTCATTGCTTACAATTAGCAAGAGAGACAATAAGTTGAGAGACAATGTTTTAAATTGGTTCATTTGACAAGTATCCGGTTTATGATTAGTTAAAATGACTTAATTACATCAAAATAAACTAAATCATCAACAGTCTCCTTTAAGTCCCAAGGTAACATTTGTCCAATGTTTGCCACCCTTTGCGCAGCTCTTCACATGGACTCGCTTTGAAACCATAGCAACAACAGCCTGCTCAAACGTCATTGGTCAGTACTACTCAGAGTGCAAACAGATTCTAGAACTGTGTTCAGTTGATAAAATAATTGCATTTTCACATGCAGATATCTGTTGATCGAGATTAGGTATGGGGTAATACAAGGAGACATACATACAATGTGAATAACAAGAGCACTGGCACAAGAGACTACAATGTGACATACACTAGGGGAGGCAGTAATGCTGAAGGCGGTTTCAAATGTGTTAGGGCTTCAAAGCTTTGCATGTGAGTGAGTCCTGGTGCAGGTGCCTCCTTTTTTCAAGCATGAGCGTGTATGAATCTGACAGGAGTCAGCCTTGGTGTAGCTTGTTTTCCATGTTCTATTGGTCTCTGTCCAGCTTCAGCTGAAGCTGCTGTTACATGATTCATTGGGGCAGCACCTGCACCACTACCTCCATCATCGCTTCCAAAATCAAATAGTCGGAACAGGTCTATAACGGTGGGTTGACATCACTCTGTGTGCCGCCCATGCTATGATGATGTTGAGCTAATAAACCCCGTTACTCTGAGTACAAACAATTTGTTGGCCAGCAGTTTATTTGACAAAGACTTGGCACAATGACATATGGGAGAAAATATGTAGCATCATCGTGAAGTGCTTCCCTTCTTTCCCCCCTCTCCCTCCCTCTGTTGTCTGATGTTTATGATTACACTTTATTTAATTTCAGATTGTCTTCCCCTCAGGGACGATTTTGAGAGTAAGTCTCTTGGCCTCCTGCCTCCGGGGTATCATTATTGTTTGTTTTTCCACGTGAACGCGGCGCTCGAATTGGGCAAACATACAAATCCACGGACACTTCTGTTACATTCTGAATCAAGTTGAGAGAACCTTCTAAAACGTGTCTGTTTTTCTTGCTTTTGCATTAATGTCAACTAAACACTTGAAGTCGTGACCTTAGGGGTCTGCTGGAACTATTGTGGGTGAGAGGCAGGGGTGCATCCCCAATAGGGGGTTAGCCTATGGTGCAGCACACACACTATTTACCTACATACTCATACCTACAATTGACTTAAGGATGTTTTTGCTCTGTGGGAGGAAGCTGGAGAGCAGAAGAGAACTCACAAAGTCACAGGGAGAACATGTAAACTCCACAAAGAAAGGCCCCAGCTCAAGGTCTTGGACCTGCGACCTTTTTGCTGTGAGGCAACAACGCTACCCACTGCTTCACCATGTCACCCCGACCTTGGAGTTAGTTAAAAAAATATATAATAATCAATTAGTCAGTCTATAATATAATCATAATAGTCATAAATTATCACGTCTTTATTAGTTGCAGCCTTCGTTGCAGCCAACCACAAGACAAAGCTCGCACATAAACAAGCCTTTTGAGAAACACGTGAAGACAAGAACAAAGGAAACCATCTTAATGAAATGAGTCTCTGGGTTGCACTGTGCTCCGCTGTGGGAGGACATGGAAATTGCATCAAGCAAATCTGGGGAATGGAACCCATATGGCTAATGGATGTGGGTTATGATATTGTTTTGGAAGGCTCCACAACATGCCGTCCTTCAAACGCTACAGCGACACAGTCCTCCACAAATCATCACCACGGGATAATAGAACACACTTGATCAGACCCGGGAGGAAAGGATGCCAGGGAAAAAAAGAAGAAGACCGGCCTGTGAATAATGATTGCGGTCACCTTAGTCATATATCACCATCTGCGAGAAGATGACTTGGATAAGGGTGACACCTCGGAGGGCTGACAAATTTCTGCACCACCCTCAGATTTCAATCCCAGAGTCACCCTCCTCTCTGCCTCCATAATTGCTTGCTAAGCCAGAAATTAATCCATGTTGCAGCTACCCAAACACGTCTTTGTGTATTGGACATAACAGGTTGACAATCATGAATCTGGACCGATGACACAGCAGGCCCCGCTTTTATTTTCAAATGTCTTGCTTGCCAAAGTTATTGGGAACCCGGGACCAAGGTCACGTCAGGAGGTGTGTCTTTGGCTGAATATAAGATGCATTCAATTAGTGCTTCTGCAAAGGCAAACGTGAGCAAAATGTAATAAAGTGGCAGGGGATTGATGCGCTGTAAAATCAGAGTGATAAGACTCTTTTCCCAGTTTCACCGGAGTTGGCAGCCCCCAACAGGCAGAGGTGCTCCATTTGTTACTCCCCGGAAGGTCACCAGAGAGCGTTCTCAGGCCCTCTTTCAACGTCTGCCGCTGCCCTCGCCCCCACACGAGTCATTAAGACAAATAGGACAATATGCTGTCCTGTCTGCCGCTAGCCGCGTCCCATCATGACCTCCCAGAGCACAAATTAGACCTGCAGGAGCACATCTCCTCATGTGAGATCCATACTTAAAGACTCTGAGGTAAGGGATGGAATTGGCTTTAGGTTGGGGGTGAAATGAGAAAAACTGTGGCTAAATATGGATTAAACTCTCACCTGAAGGATGAAACAAGGTGTATGTCAGGTCCAGGCTGTAGCCGGAGGTCATTACCTCAGTAATTTTAGCAATCTGAGAGGAGGGGGTTGATACATGCTATAGTTAACAAAATATTTTGAATTTTCCACAAGAATGTTTTAAACCATCAGGACATTTCATTAGGAATATTATGCATTTATTTTGTGGTATTAGCAGCACACTTGTCAAAGGCGAATATCTTGAGAATCTGACTTTGTTTTTTTTGTTTTTTTTGTCATTATCATTGAGAGGAGGTTTTATTCTCAATGCCACTTAGTCTGTCTGTTTGTCTTTAAAAAAAAATTATATCAAAAACGCTGGGATGATTGTCATGAAACTTAGTGGTATGCAAAACTGGCAAAGGACAAACCTGTTAAATTCCATGGTGTATTGCATTTTTTGCACATCTATATTTTAAGTGTTTTAGTGTCTCTTTGTGGCTCCTGCTGGTCAATGGAATGTTAATAGTTAAATGAGCGGAGAATTTTGATTTGGATAGAAACCTTTCCAATAGTTTTAGAAACATAACCAAATATTGGTTGTGGTGCATTGATAGAACACTGACCATCATGCATGGTCAGTGTTCTATCCATGCATGTAATTTAAGGTAGGAAGAAATACCTTAAATTACATGGAACATCATATTGTTCACTAAGTTGTCATTTCAATTGTTTAGTATCAGAATCAGCTTTACTGGACAAGTTTGTGCATACAAAACAGTAAAAATGATTGGTAGATCTCAACTCTCTGAAGATATATAGAATTTAGATATACAAAGACAAAATCTGAGTGTTGCAAATTTAATTTACATATATGCAAGTAAATAGAACAAAGGCTCCAGATGTAAAATGACAGAACTGCTCCTTTCAAACAATAATAATGGTTGTGGGAAACAAAAGCAGTATTAGGTAAGTATTTAGAGAAATCCATGAGGTGAAACATTATTTTTGTTGTGTGAGGGGAGAGTGTGAGATTTCTTTTCATGAGGGCAGCCGAGTCAAGAACGGGGTGTGGTCTTAACCATATGTCAGCGAAAGACAATGGGAGACAATCACATGGCAGGATAATGATATCTACAACAGGTGAAACTAATGAACCAAAAGATATACATAAAGAAAGTAAGAATGGAGAATAAGAAGTAATGCTGATTCTACATAGGTTGTAGCAAAAATGGGTAATTCCACTTCTGTCTGTTTTTAATGATGAGACCATCATGTTTATTGATTGAACAACCACCACAATAAAGTGCTTTTAATGATTATTTGCTACACCTTTTTTTCAGTTTGTCTCAGTTTTGCTCAGTTCTCCACGGCAGAACTTAACTTGCATGCATGGAAGGACATTGTTTGCAAAATGATCTACTTCACTCTGAGCCAGTGGGGCAACGGGATGGTATGAGACGACCAAAGGTCTTTGGTTCCCACTTGCTCGGATGTCAGGAGATGTGAGTGCAGGTCGCTTTAAGGGATGGAACAAGGATAGTTTCTGACTTTCAGGAGGCAACAACTGAAAAGAAAAATGTTAATCCTTTATTCAAGCTTTTGTTCCTCGCCAATTATCTTTACTCTGAGAGCTTCTGGGTGGATGCTGAGCCCAACCATGCATGTTTGCATCTGAAACAACGGCGAACGCGGCACTGAATCGCAAGAATCGGCTTACATAAGCAGCGCTATGATACAGCTGGTGGTAAATCAAGCACCATGGCATCCAACTGAGCCTGATATCGCTCATCTCGCTGCACTTTTTTTGCACTCTTTTTTTTTCTCTATTGGCACAGCCTGGAGACAAAGCTCCAGGCACTTACGCTAATAACAAAAGCCCTATCAGAGAGTTAACGCGGAGTAATGATGACAAGCAGCCACACTAGAAAATAGCACCTGTCGCCTGAGACAACAATAAATCAGCAGAGATGAGACAGACGATGCACCGATCGGGGATAATGCACCGACAGGAAGACGACAGGGGGTCCTGTGCAATGTGGAGGCAACTTCATGATCTGTGCATGAGGGGGGGGGGCAATATTGCTCTTTGTGCCCACAGGAGCTCCTGTGCTTAGTCTGTGTCTGTGTGCGGAAAAAAAAAATGATGTTTGAAGTGTGGCTGAAGTGGCAGAGCAATCCTGCAGCGATCCTCAACTTAGTTGCACTGTAGCTGCACGGAAACTTAAATATTCATGAGAAAGAATGAGAATTTAATTAAGGGAGTCTGCAGAAATGTCATGTGTATGTGTAGGGATGGGATTACAACCAAAAAGTGCCCCAAAAAATGTCAATATTAACTCGCACCAGCACTTTATCTCCATGTCCTATGCAGACATTATTTTTTTTATTTAGACTCTTGAACAAAAAAAAAAAAAAAAAAAAAAAACGGATTGTCTTTACCTGTTCTGCATCATCTCCGGGACAAGGCGGCTACACGTCCAGGTCCAGCCAGGCGCACGGGAGGAGCAGGCGGGACACGGCGGAGGTCAGAACCCGCATCTCCTCCTCCACCAGCAGCACCTCCACCGGCACCACCACCCCTCTGGCGGACAGGACAGGCTGAGCTTGCGCTGATGCGTGGATCAGGTGTGGAAGTGGAACAGGGCTCCAAGCAAAACCCTCTTTCTCAACTAAACGAGCGACTCAGACGCGCGCTCGGAGAGCCAGGTGCGCAATGCAATAAATAAATAAATAACAAACAAGAGAGAGGAGAGAGAGAGAGAGAGAGAGAGAGAAAGAAGAAGAAGCTACGCAAGCCGGACGCGTCCCGTCTGTCTGGGTGAGGGTGTCCTGTCCTATATTGTCTGTCGGGTACAAGTCCACCTGTACTTGTGCCCTCCTCCAGCAGCGCCCCGCGGATCAGGGATGAGGCGGCGGAGCTGCTGCTGCTGCTGCTGCTGCTGAGTGGAGGAGGCTGCACGGAGGGCTGGGGCGTGTTCCTGCACGAGGGGAGTGTGTGTGTGTGTGTGTGTGTGTGTGTGTGTGTGTGGAGGGGCGCTGCGCGGATGCGCAAAAGATGCTCGGTTGCAGAAGTTTGCTTTTAGTACTTGAGGGAGAACGCAGGGAAGAGTAATAGGGCCACTGATATAAAAAATGAGAAAATAAAGATTGATTATGACTTTGACTTAATCAAATTACTTTTTTTTCCTTAAAAAAACTAATTAAGGTGAACATTTTTTTATTTGTTTAGTTTTTAAAAATCATGATTCTGACATTATTATCAAAACTGTGGAATTAAATTTAGAATGTACTTATTCCAGAAAAAAGTCAGAATTTTTACTTTTTTCTGAAAAACATTTTTTTTTTATATTTGTTCCAGGTGACAGGTCAGACATAATTCTGACTAATAATTCTGACTTTAATCTCAGTATTACTAATTGTATTTGTTCCAGAGTCAGTTTTCTGACATTAAAGTCAGAATTCTGACTTTTTTCTTGTAAAAATAGCACTTATTTTTGTATTTTAAGTTTGATTTTAATCTCAGAATTTTAATAGAATTCTGACTTTTTCTTGGAATTCTGAGATTAAAGTCAGATTTATCTTTCATCAAGCAAAGTGCAGCACTGACAGTTCCAGGATTAAGCTCTAATTAGTTTTACTCAACCCTACTATCTTTTCCAGAAAAGTTAACTTGTCCACATTAGCAGCAGTGAGTGCAAATCTGCTGTTAGTTACAATACCCCTAGCGGTTGAAAATAATACCGCTTGGGACAGATATAGCTTGTATGGCCGGGTATTGCCCTGCTAACTTGGCAGTTAGAGGATTTATGGGCTCATTGGTCTTCCACCATAGAAGTGGGTCAGAAATACAGCCTTTTATTTTTTTGTCTTTTATCCAGCTGCAAAGCATCCTTCTTTCCCACCTGTGTCTTGAAGAGCTTACCACCAAACAGTTCAGCTATCGCTGACTTCTTGACAGGTGGAGATGATTCAAATGCTGCATGGTGTCCTGTCTCTGGGGATGAAGTGGATACTATTGCCCTTTTGGCCTCCTCACACTGTAAAATAAAGTACAAAAAAAGTATAAATATATTTTTTTATTTAAATACTAGTCCACAATATGTTGGAGATCTCTTTGGGGTGTATCCCTGCCTCTTGCCTTAAAGGGGACTGGCTCCAGCAGACCCCTGTGACCTTAGTAAGGAATAAGCGGGTATAGAAAATTAATGAATGAATACTGGTGATGCAAGCATTACGTATTTTCAAAATTTTCAGGAAAAAATTACATTTTATGCAAAACAAATTGTGTTTTTATTATTATTATTATTAAATTGTTACAACATCTTGCCTTCCATGGCCACAATCGCTAGAGTTTGGAACCTCAGGTCGAATGCTGGCATTTGTAGAGGAAATCCTGACAAGAAGTGGCCTGGGGATACCCATCCTTTGTTTCACGGGAATTCAGTTAGCTGTGAAATTTAGTCTGGACACCAAGGACCCAATTTTTTCCTCATCTAGGGAGCCAATCACAGAACGGTGGATGGTGCAGCAAGACGATGACCAAACATAGAAGCTGCTTTGTTGACAACTGTGGATCCAATATGGCGGCAGATGGTAATTTACCTATGCAGCCAGAGGTAAATTAATTAATCATCTTTGGGTATCAGTTATGTCATTGGGTATGTTTGGTATGCTGGGCTATAAGTTAGGTACAAATGCATTTGATAGACACTTGTAGCACTGAATACACAGCTCCAGGCTTTCATACACCAAGCCTACAATATGAACGTCATTCTCAGGTGTACATTGACATGAGGTGTGGTGTTAGCCAGGCTAGACAAGACGAGTACCTGATGGCAGCTATAACTTGGGTCACTTTTGCACTGTTTCCATCATATGGTTTCATAGAGTGGAGAACTGCGGATCATGGATGGAAGGTGTAGCTTCAGCACTTATCAGTGTTGTTAGAGTTTTAAGTGGTTTCTTAATAATTTCCATCCTCACTTCTTATCAAACAATGTGCTGATAGCTTTCTTCTTGAGAACCCATTTTGTCAGTGCAGAGTACAGTGCTGCTTGCTGCTCAAAGTAATGTATCAATCAGGCATATCATAACTTGAGTTCCAGTGGATGGTGATGTCCTGAGTAAGAGTGTGCTTTGCTCCATTAGGCATCTCCTGTTTGCAATTCAATATGCGTGCGGCCGTTGAGCTACGATGAAAGAAAGACAGGATCCGTCTCTCTCTGTACCGAACAGTTTGGATATATGGTTGAGTCCAGTTGCTTTCTGACAAGCTAGATTAATTGTGTGCACAAACCACCTGATTTGGTGACCCATTCTAGCTTCTCTCACTGCATTGACCATATTCCTGGCATAGTCTGTTGTGACTAATTGTTGTTCCTGATCTCTCCAATTTGTGCTGGTTTGTTGTTCATACATGGATCAAAATATTCCACTTAGGGGCAATGTTCTAGCTCTTGCGAGCTCTGGATGTCCATCCATCAGTTGTGAATGGTGCTGCACATGTTTTGACAAATCTTGGGCGACGAAGGAGTTAGCTTGTTCTTATTATTGGTATTATTTTCCGCTGCTTTATATTATGCATGCTACAGAGATAAAAAAATTGTAACCTATAGAATGATTTTAGCTCAAGCAGAAGACTTTAGCAACAGGGGTAGTTCTTTAGCAGTAGCCATGTTGCTGCAAATGTAGCTGTACATGTAGTGCTGGAATGTAAACGCGCGGTAACTTGAACTCACTTATGCACAGCCCTGTACCAAACTGAACATCTCGTACCAGAACCGCTCAATGCAAATACATATATTGTTACACTTCTAGTCACTACTGATTAATGCTTTTAATCAGGACAAAGATTTCATCAAAGGTCAGTCATATATTAACACAGTGGACATCTTTCATGTAAAAATTCATTTAAATTAATATGCCAAATGTTGAATTTATATTTATAATTAAGAATCAGAATGTGCCAGTCAGGTCCCTTTAAATGCATCTATTATTGCCACAGATCATGCCGTGTTCTCCACAGTTCTGGTGCAACCAGGAGTTGCACAGATAGCAGCACATCCTGTCCTCTGTGTCTTCTGCTGTGCTCTGCATCGACATGTAAAGTGCCTGTCTGTGCGGGGGGCATATGTCACTTTTGTTTCATGCCTTTTTTCCCCCTTTGTTCTCTTTTCCCTTTGGTGGATTTTTGTTCCTTTTAATGTAGTCCATGTGCTCTGTGCTTGTCAAATGATAGGGACTGGGGCTTGGCCGGATTAAGAATTCATGATGCCCTGGGCAAACATCGTTCATTCATCCAATCAAACGTTTATCATAAATATACAAACTGTTATCTGAGGGGCACCGGGTGCAGTGTTTGGGGCATAAAAGGCAACTAAAAACATGATTTGTGTAGGTTTTTATTATTTATTTATTTATTTCCAGGGGCTGGTTCCTATCCAGCCTTGGTGCCCATTGTTCCAATTTATTTTAAATCCTTCTTTCGGATCACTGTTGTTCTAAACCTACAAACTAATTTGAGGGGTGCCAGGCAAAACTCCAATGCTGGAGGGTCACCAAGGGCACCAAGCTTTTTGTTTTTGCTTGGTGCCCTTGGTGCCCTTCCAGCCTTGGGCAAGTGGGCCAACTGCCTATAACCCTATTTTCTATATGGTTAATCCATGCCCTTGTTCTTCTACTGTAGAGATGAAGTCACTGAAGGTAGCTCCAGGTTCTTTCTTCTGGTAAAAAAAACTATCTTGCTATTCATCTCCCTAGCATGGCTTTTCAGCTCTTCAGAAGCAGAGAGATGGAAGAAGGACTGAATATGTGATGTTGAATATGTGTGTCTGTGTGCTTGTCTGTGTGTATGTGTGTGTGTGTGGTGGGGGGGGGGGGGGGGGGGGGGGGGTGGGGCAATGTCATCATAAAATAATTTAAATCAGATTTGCAGTAATACCATGGTAAAAGATCTTGGATGTGAATTTTCTCTTTTCAACTTTAGATTTTTAAAAATGAGCAGAAATAGAAGTCCACTTATAGCCATTAGTAGAATCACAGTACCCTGTTACTCATGTCTGATATGTGCATTTCTAATCATAAATCACATTTGGAGCAAACACAGAACACACACACACCTCTCCAGATCCTCCTGAGATGTGACAAGCACCACGCCTTCAGCATCCTCAAAGAAAGAAAATGACCGGGCAGCTGGTCTGGTGATGTTGGAGCTTCTGGCGGATGGACAGCTGGTACTGTGTAATAAGAACTAGCAATGTGTTTAAGTATAATTTTGAAGTACTTATCAGCAATCATTTCCATGTATATATGTATATATATATATATATATATATATATATATATATATATATATATATACTAAGGTGGTATCTCTAATGACAATGCTCTTACTAATAATCATAAGTATCTCAAATTGTATCCATATTGAAAGTCAATTATTATATTTCTCTCACATAGTTTTAGTGATTAAAAACAAGTATACTATAATAATATACATTATAATATCTTTATAATGAAAAATGTTCAATTTTATAGATTCTATATTTTGCTGATACTACATTTGGGTACTTTCTTTTAGTGCTTGACAACTTTTAAAATTTATGACATTTAAACTAAACATTTTAACTATTACAGTAGGTATTTTTTGATGACAGTATTTCTACTTTTACTACTTTTTTTGGTAAGATACTGAATACTTTCTCCACTACCATTCCAAAGTTATCAGGGGGAAGGTTGACATTGTTTTTTAAGCACTGTTTTTTTTTTAAGTACCTTCTCACATAAATTTGATTATAAGGTAATAGTTTATAATCCAGCTAATGAAAAAAGGATAAAAAAAAATCAATTCCAAATCGCAATGAACACTAGAACAATTCCTGGTCTTACTTCATCTTTAACAAGGTGAACTGAATTAAAGGTTCAATAATCAGCCTTTCTAACATTGGTGTGTAATGTGTTGGTGTGTGGATTACCCTGAAGAACCCACAGATACAGGCCATTTTCAGAGCAGACATTTTGACAGGTGGAATGGCGCCATCGTTAGTGTTATTACTTACACCTGTGCTTTTTTTGGTTCACACTCAGCGGTCTCTGAGCCTCGCAGCAGGCAGCTGTTCTCAGAGACAAAGCTGTAAAAATCCACTGTACACTACCTGCTCAGCAGCAAACACACACACACACACACACACACACACACACTTAGCTGTAGACGAGCTGGTGAGCAGAGTAGAGCATTTAACAGCTTAGGAGTTTCTTCCCTTGTTGGAGAGCAGAAACCCACACAACATAGAGAGACTTACATTCATCAAGTGGACAGAAACAAGAGCCCAATAAATGATAGTCAGTGTGTTGGGTGTAACAGTTAATTAATTACTTTTTCTGGGTAAAACATGTCACAACAGGGAAGTATGGTAACGAAACATAGTTCCTTTTTCAGTCGGCACAATGTTACATTTTGCATGGACAGATTTGGCCATGACGTTGCCTCAGGTGCATGTACAGAGCTTGAGAACAGTCAGTCATAATGGCCACCAGCGCCAATGGTGGTGTTCCTTATTTTTCAAACTGATTGAAAATAAAGGAAAAAGTTTTAATGTGAGACGTGTGTCCACTGCTGTAAACCTAACAGCTAACATCACGAAGCATTTGAAAGCTTGTACTTCAAGATCCTCAAGGGAATGTGACATTATGTCCAAATGTGACATTATGTACAATGCATTGAGGCTATCCTACAGTATTTGGTATTACTGTTCGTATTGTTGTTTTCTTGTCAAGTGCTCTGTGTCATTTTTTATAATAAAGAGTAAAAAGTAGATCTTTATGTGAGCCACATGTTTTAAGGAAATGAGATGAGGTTTTGACCAAAGTTGAGCACTATAAAAAAATTAAAAGTAACAAGTAATCTAAAAAGTTACTTTTCACAGAGGGAAACTAAGTAAAGTAAGGAGTAACTAACAAACACATATTACATATTAAAAGTAACTTTCCCAACACTGATGCTGTCTCTTTGGTGTGCTCACATCTTGTTTATTCTACCTCCCAAGACGCCCCCAAAAAAATCAGTCAATCACATTGGCGGCGCCTTATGGCCCTGACAGCCGATATATCTGATTGCCGCCATATTGGTCAATCCAACAATTCAACAGACACATCTCAGCAAGTTTCAAAAGTGTTACTAAATATACAGTATGTGCCTATTTTTTTGTGGGGAGAATTTCATCCTGTGTCATGGCTCAATCTACTTATTCTTTACCAGTGCAGGTGTTTCTTATATAGGGGCGGCCATAATTGGGGCGCCATTGTGAGAAGAGATCTTGTTATTTGAAAAAAAAATATATAATACACATCACAAATGCTCATCACACAAAGAAGAAGTCTTATGAAAAAGATGTTGGGCCATAAGGCCAGAGAGAAGTTGTGGTCATGAGCTTTATTATTATTATTATTAGACTGTAAATATGTCATGATTAAAAACATACAGGTAGAGATGGGACGCAAGGACAGAGACATTGGTTGAATGATTCGGGGCTTCACAATGCGATCGCTGTCACACACTTTTTAATGGACTTAATGAACTGACAAAGTACACGAAGTAGGATACAAGCACAGCAGTTTTAAGAGTTCCACATAAAGACTCTTACCATTTCAACCGAATAATGATGTTTTTTGCCCTCTCCTTTATTTTATTGAGATCAGCTTCAAATGCCTGGGGAGTTAATCTATCTATCTATCTATCTATTCTCTAACTGGTGCTGAGCAGGTACTATGTACAGTGGATTTATCAAAGCTTTGTCCCTGAAAGCAGCTGATAGAAATGTTGAGCAACAATGCAAAGACTGAACCAACCAGTAAAATATAGGACCATGAACTATTTACCATGAACATGGAGATAATGAACTGAACGATGTTAAAACGCTCAATAGAGCTGAAGGGAACTGCAGAGTCTATGTGGGTTCATCACCAGGAGATACACCTTTCACTTCACAGACATCCATCAATCCATTGGTTCCATATCTGTGTAAATTCTCACTCATTGTCATTGTAGTGTCAAAGGAGTTGAATTCTAAGCAACTGGGCTGTTCCTTGGAGCTTAAAGACGTTTTACCTTGCATCCAAAAGCCTTTTGACATTGGTTCCATAGAGATATCATTTAATGCAGGCAAATTACATGTTACAACAGCATCCTGAAATGATAATCTATCATAACATGTAAGACTTCGTTCAGTCCAATCTAATATGTTTTATTGACAAGTGGTCCGTGAGCTTGAGGGTTCTTCTAACTTAGGCCTCAGATATTGTTCCTGAAATCTGCTGGAGCCACCCGTTTGGAGTTCACCACCCCAGATTCTCCTAGTACCACAGGGACCACATCAGCTCAGATCTCATCAACCTTTTTTCCTGATCCTTCTTTCCGATGTTGCTGTCAGCTGGTACCTACACCATCTATCAATACTTATTCAACCACCACTGTTGGATGTCGTTTTGGTTCCCAGCAGCTGTTTGTCAGTCAGGAGGCTGAAGTGTCACACTTCACCCTGTTGTTCTCAACTACCTTAAATGGTACACATTGGTCACATTGGGATTGGATTACCTCCAGAACATAGCGGGTAGAGATGTTCATATACACTTTTCCACCCACTTGGTTCCATGCGCTTCTACAGCTTACATAGGCTTCCATTTGCCATCATATGAAACTTTAAAACCTAATGGGTCCATTTATCCAATCATGTAATGCCTGTCACAAGCATTGTTACAAGCTTAAATTACATATTTTTAAGGGAAAAAGTTCAGCTCTGTGTGTCTTCCTGTGTGAATCAACCTTTCTCGTCTTGTTTCACAGTGTTACCTTGTTGAAACTCAGCTGCACTCTAAAGGCTTTGAAGGTTTTGTTGTTATTTCTGTCGAAGATAAGAAATCTGCCTTTCACGCTGACAGTTGGTGGCCTTGAAGGTTTTAACTGAAAATCGGCAGTTCACAGGAGAGGTGTGGTGTGTGTTTGGACATCAAAGCCTTGCCACCCTGTGCTGGAGGAAAAAATCTCTTTCTCATAAATGAGTTTTCCATTTGAGTCTGTCATTAGCACAATATCTGCTTCAGTAGTGGAACTATCGGAGTGTGAGGCGTGTCTGCTGGACTCTGCTTAGCAGGTGAGTGAGTCTCTTTTAGCAGTTCTGACAGAGTGAACAGGTCTTTTTGGGGGCTTTTTTCCCTCCCTTTTATGTCCTTGAGAATGTTTTTTTCATGCCGTGTCTGTTTGCTTTCCAGCTCAATTCTTTTCCTTTTGTTGTTGCCGTTGGAACACCTTTTCTGAGTTTTATGATTTATGACCTTTTTTCCAAAGTTGCACCACCACTACTTCTAACTGGGAGAAGTTCTCCTTCTGTTGTGGAAGGTTTGTTGTGTTCCTCTTCAGTTGAACTGCTATAGCATGAGTCAGCAGTTCCATTGGAAATATGTTTTCTATTATTACCAGAGCGAAGTGCTGGAAATGCTCATAAAACTGCGATACACCTAAAGCTCCATTATGTTACATATAAACATTGACATTTGTCATTAAGTTGATACAGTCAGTATTATTGGGTCCCTGATCTTTAAGAATGATGTGTTAACTGCAGCGCTCACTTCCACAAAACTCTTTAAATGATGCTTGTAGGGCAGGTCACATGGTCAGGGACAGACCAAAGCCACTTTGCTAATACCTCCTGTTGATTCAGGGAGTAGTGCTTTTGCCCAGGCTACTTCTGAATAAATGCATCTATAATTCATTCCTATCAGAGGCTATACAAAGCAATACTTTCTTATCAGCACTCATATAACAACAATAAATGTTCCATGTTCAAGCTCAGTTGAATTTCAACAAGGACATGTATATGTAAGACTGTGATTCAAGCACTAAGATACACAGAGAGAGTTTAGAGGAACTCTTTCCCTCATGTAGACTAATAATTTTAGCTCACTAGAGTTTAGGACCTTCACCTTAGCTTTATAACTCAGCCTTTGGAAACACAGTATTGCATTAATCTGAAATTGATTTCCGTCCTGTTTCCTCTCTCCTTAGCAGTAAGCTCCTGCTAAGTCCTGTTTGCAGTTATTGCATTTTGAAGAAATCCTAATTTTTTATATGTGCTGTTCAGCTGAAAACAAATTAAAAAGAATACCTGTGAATCAAAATAAGAATCACAATACTTGCTGGGAAATTGCTTTTTATACATATCTCCAACTCAAGTGTACAACCTCAAAGAGCAAAAGTATACATGGAAAGAAGGTAAAGTACGAAAGCCACTCATACTTGCACAGTGGAGTTTTTTTTTTTTTTGAGCATGAACCAACTTTTTAAGGTCATGCCACAGCATCTCCATAGGATTCAACAACCTGCTGGTGTGTTTTGGATCACTGTCCTGCCCAAGAACCCTGGTTCATTTCAGGTTGAGGTCATGAACAGATGGCTGGACATTCTCCTTCAGGAGTTCTTGGTACACAGCAGAATTCATGATTTTATTTATCACAACAGGTTTTCCAACATCTGAAGCAGAAAAACAGCTAAAATGCAGCGATACTTCAACGCGCCTTCAAGAAAGTATTTTACCAATGATGTTTCTGTTAACATTAAGACAAGCCTTAATGTGCTTTTTGCTCAGCAGTGTTTTTTGTCTTGAATCTCTGCCATGCAGCCTCTTTCTTATGGTGGAGTCATGAACACTGACCTTAACTGAGGCAAGTGGGGCCTGCTGTTCTTTGGTTTATTCTTTGTTGCTGTGGGGTCTGTCGTGACCTCTTGGATGAGTTGTCGCTGCACTCTTTGCAGCAATTTTGGTTGGCCAGCCACTTCAGGAAGGGTCACCACTGTTCTGTGTTTTTGCCATTTGTGGATAATGGCTCTCACTGTGGTTTGCTTTAGAGTCCCAACGCTTTAAATTGTTTTCATAACCTTTCCAAGATTGATAGATCTCTATTCCTTTCTTTCTCACTTCTTAGTTAGTTTTTGAAGATTTTTTTTGGTCTACTTCACTTTGTCAGGCAGTTCCTTTTTAAGTGATTTCTTCACAGCGAACAGTTATAGCAGGATTTAGGCCTAGGTGCGGCAAGAGAAATTGAACACAGGTGATAAACTACAGTTAAGTACTATTTTACATTTATAATTTGCTTTTCAAAATATTGTTTTGTAAAGGTGTTCCAGTTAGAAGTTCTGATAAATATAAATACATAAATATAATGAATAAGAGAAAAACACGTTTGTTTGTTTGTTTGTTTGTTTTCAACACCGGCTGTAGTTTGGTTTTATTTTGCAAGAATTATGCAACTTATTAGGAAATATGCTGCATCGTAAAATTATAAAACATTTGGAGTAGAAAATGCCAATCATAGTCTTTGAGAACTATAGTTGCCAGTGAGATTAAATGGGTTAAATTACAACTACATTGTTTCTTATTACTATTTATACTATATATTACTATAACACTATTATTAGATTACCTGACTTCATTCTCTTCCTATAATACTTTTATATAATATATATATATAATATTTTTTTCTATAATATTTGGTATTATATTACTATGTATGCTATTTAGAGTTCTATAAGGTCCATTGACCACCTGTGGCCAGGTTTGGATGTGTAGGGGGCGGATCCACATGCCCACCTATAGGTAATGGTACCAGTCCCTGTCCATCTGAGGGATGTGATTGGTCAGATTGCCTGCAGGTCTGTGTGCAGTCGCTTTTATAATAGGGAAAAACATACATGCTTCTAGATAGTGAGACCCCAGCTGCGTATGGTGGGGGTTCACATGTCAATGTGCATATAAATGTTTGTTTGAAGATGAGAGGATTTAAGTGCAAATGTGGACATTTGTACGTCTTTGACTGTGTTTGTGAGGCCATGGATGCATGTGGAGCTCCCATAGGCTGAGGATACAGATCGTAGATGTAGACTTGTTTTTGTTTTCTCAGTTTTTCAATTACATGATAGTAGACAACTTATACAAAGCTAAAAAAAAACATGTTTCTTAATTCTGCCTGTGGAATGACATCAACAACTTTCTTCCCCTTCTTGCCTAGAAGACAACCATCTTCTGAAAAGAGGTAATTCCATTAATTAATTACAAGGATTTCCAACCATCATATTTAATCATCCTCAAATTCTATATAAACCCCATCAAATGAATTTTGCACCTCGAATAAATAGTTTTTGTTTGTGTGCATACTTGTGCAAGTGGCAACTATAGGTACCAATCATTAAAATACAATTTTCTCCAAAACAGAATGAAAATGGCAAAAAAATAGATTTGTAACATGATTGTTAGTGACTCAACTGATATAATTATATAAATACAATTTGAAAATGGTCCTGAATGTTTCCTGAATTTAAATTTGTAAAATAATGCCTTCAACAACACAGTGTGATTTAAATACTTGTTTATGTAGTAAGGAGGTAAAGATGACGCAGTTTCCAGATGTGAACATTGTTATGTAAATGGTCAAACAGTCCTGTGTGTGTGTGTGTGTGTGTGTGTGTGTGTGTGTGTGTGTGTGTGTGTGTGTGTGTGTGTGTGTGTGTGTGTGTGTGTGTGTGAGATTTGTCATTCCAGCTGATACACAGCTTCACTCTGGAATCTGAAATAGACTTTATGTCATACCAACAACTTTCGGGTCCAACTGATTGCCTGTTTCCTCCCAGAATAACCTATCGGTCTGACACAGCACGATCGCAGTGCGATTTCCGGTGAACGGCTCAATCTTCCTGTGCAGCGGTTTCACTCCTGCTTCATCCCGCGGCTGCTTTGCAAAAAGCTATTTGCGGAAGGCAGGTGTCCCCTCGCCTGTTCGGGGGCTGCCAGATGGTCCTGCGCAAAAGAACTTTGAATTATTCAGCCGTCCCACAGCAGATTGAAGCTGTCATGTGTAAGAAAACTTGGCCGGCCTCTTCTCCCTGCGCCGGGGAACGCCGCCGCTGCAGAGACGCCAACCGAGTTATGCAACTTCCACACTGAAATTTCACTAATGCACGATTTGGGCCCTGGCTCACATTTACTGCAGCAATAGATTTTTTTTTTGTTTTGTTTTTGTGTGCTTTGTTTTTTTTGTTATTTTGCAGATCAGACTCAGCGTGTTAGGCTTTCACAGAGAGGGATGAGTCATCAATTATTCACCTGATCCAGCTTTTATGTGCCGAGCTTACGGCGGCGCCGATGTCTCGAAAAAACAAGCAGTTAAGCTTTTTTAATAGATCCACAGTGTGTCTGTTTGTGCCGTCTTCTAATGCATCGCATTACGCCGGAGTGTGTCTGACACAATTATGGAAAGTTAGACGGGAATGTGAGAAAAGCTATAAACCAAAACATTGTCTATAACTTTTTTTTCCTGAAAGACATCATGCGGGTCTTTAGACGTTTAATGCACCACAATTACCATACTGGCCATTAGTGATATTAGAGTGAAGCTTTACTGATGGCAGGGATCATGATTAGAGCCATCATTTAGCAGGATAACTCCTGTCACTTTAACAGAGCCATTGACACTATGAATACACGCCATTAGCAAACACCACGTTTAATATATCATCACATTATGGATGATATGTATTCCATATTTCACTTTCTCCTCATGCCTACCTCATTTCCTTCTCTGAACTAAAGCCCTTCCGCACTTTGTCAAGGTTGAAATGATCCTGGACTGAATGACACTGTTGTGGTCTTATCCCTGTTTTTTTTTTCTGTTGTTTGCCATCGGCGTGCTTGCGTTCGGGGGTTGGGCGAGGTGGGGGGGGGCTAATCCTTTCAAAACAAGATGAAGAAATCCACTTCACATGGAGGGCGCCGCCGTTGTGTGCTTGTGTGCACCTGAGTGTGTGTATGTGTGTGTGTGAGGTGTAATAACCCGGAGAGCAGCACATTAATCCAGTCATGGGGGGTTAGGTGGGTGGTGGTGGTGGGTGGGGGGGGTGTTCTGCTTTGATCGCCGGCTGAGTGTCTCTAACAGCGAAAGCACTCGAGCTCACCTCCTTCGCTAAGAATCACTCGAAATTAGGCAGGAGACTTCTTATGGGGGAAAATATCGGTTAATGGCGCGTCTTCAGTTAAGAGGCTTGCCCCCACACTGCAGCGAAACGCATTTTAAAGTGGTGCAATTTCAGATGAGGGCCTCTTTGTAATAATAAAAAAAAAGGAAACAAGGTAGTTATGTACTCCATAAAACGACCCCCATGAAAAAGAGAAATCCACCAATCTGACAGTGTTCCACTGCTGTTGGCGAAAGGACTTTGCTGCTAATTACGTCTGGTAAATGCACAGTTTGCATTTGAAACCAAGTGTGAAATCCACTGGAAAATTCAATAATATAGAACCATATAAAGCTATAAATGATTTTTAAAAAAAGGGAACAAATGGCAAAGTAATGCATCCTAAATAGGAAAATCCTGGATTCACATAGCTTGTTCATATCCGGCTCTGTGACAGCAATTTACATTAGTTAAACTAAAAAAAAAAAAAGGAAAAAAGTTTTACATGTCCTTAGTTTGTGTCTTTTGCACTCTGAGCTCCAGAAAGATGCAGCTGGTGTCGACTGTTTGACTAATCTTCTGTCTTTTTTAAATGCTTGTGAGGCGGCATGATGGCGCAGTGGGTAGCACTGTTTCCTCCCAGTGAGAAGGTCGCGGGGTCAAGGACTTGGGCTTGGACCTTTCTGTGTGAAGTTTGCATTGCATATATATGTATTTAAAATAAGATAATTGTGTGAAAGGATTTGTTATTTTTCAATTATTTATAAGCCATAATACTCATAATTTCAAGAAATAAAAGACTTGAAAAATCGTTCACTCTCTGTGTAAAAAATCTATATCAGTATGTTCTTTTGACACACACATACAAATACTTGTAACGTGTTGGATAATGCTGGTATTATGTTCAACCTTCCAGCTGATGATGTGTTTTGCAGTCTGTGTTTGAAACTAAAAGTGAAATCTGGATATTTCAATAATATAGGACCGTATGAAGGTATAGATGATAAAAAAAGGGCCTAATGAATGCATATAATGTAAAAAAAAATGAATTTGTTTGCATCTTGTAGCTTTGTTTGCTTTTTAGGGCCCACTACAAGCTCATTAACAGAGCAGCAGCTGTTTCTAGCAACAAAGCTCTGATGAACCCAAGAGCACAGATCTCATTATACCTTATGGGGGGGGGACCATAGATGTGGAATTTTCTCAAGAGTATTTTCTGGAGGGGACGTCAATAATATCACTGGCGTTCTATACAAGAACCTGCTCAAAAACAAGTTGCACACAGAAACAAAAATTTAGATGTATTAATCGATCAAAAGAGGTTAGAGGTGTGTGTAATTTTTGAAACAACAAACAAGTCAATCTTTCTCTTACAAATAAAAAGGCTGAACTATAATTAATAATAAATGAAACTGTTGCTTAATTCAAGTCAGTCGGGATTTGCTGCGGCAGCTGGTCTGTTTATAAAGATTTAAACTCTCGAACAGTAGCACTGCAGAGTTATGATTTAGAAAAAAAAAAAAAACATTTCGTAAGCAAAATGATGTAATAACATTAAATCTGAATAATAGGTGAAGGAATTCTTCTTCAGTTGGATTCCCTCTAGCCTTCCTCGCTCCACCCAATAAAAGACAACTAAAAATCACACTGTTTCAAAATAAAAAATAAATTGAATACATTAACCATATATAATAGAAAGATACAATGGAATCAAAATTAAAAAAGTATAGAAGCTCAATGTATATTGACATTTTAAGGGTCAAAAACATCCATTCTTTTTCCACTTTGGATTTAAAACAGATCTTCCAACAAGCAGATTGTTTATGACACTCAATGCAGGGAGATGTCTTTAGCTCAGTTTATCTGCAGAGCAATGCTGACAGCGTCGATGATTTTACTCTGTGAGTCACTGCAGCTCCGAATAATACCAGACAACTGTGATGACCTAACTGGAAATAAGGGAAGTTGCCGATGCTGCTATATCAATAATCCTCACTGTTAAACGACTCCTGTGATTTCCAGTGCAGGGCAAGACCTCATCGGTTATTAAATAGTTTCCCTCTCTGTACCAGAAGCAGAAGCATTAAAGATGCTACTTTAGGTTTATTTTATTGTGTACAGGACAGTATAGTATCTTCAAGACTATGTGGTATCAGGGTTTCATATCTCAATCCTATTAGGTATCACTTATGTTTATGATTGCGCTACTTATAATGATAACCCTCATCCTGAATAGGAAATCCTGAAGTCACATACAGTAGTGCACTTTTTATGATTTGAAATAAAAATAAAAGCTAAAAAATGATAGAAACATGTCATTAGGTTTTGTCTTTTACAATTTTTAACTCTATTAAGATGCAACTTGTGTTGGTTATTTGAGTAATTGTCTTTTGTTATTAGTTGTTCATCTGTCCTCAGTGATATGATGGTGATTTTTTTTATTCTTTATGAACTTTTTGAATCTAGCCGATGACAACGAATCCATATGACTAAAAAACTATTACTGAAAATTAAATCCTATACAAACTAAATTAAAACTCATAAAAACTAATAAAAACAAACATTAAAATCATAAAAAAACAAAACTAAATAAAGTTTTTTCAAAAACAAATGAAAGTCAACGCCAAAGTCAATTTGACTAACAATTTTACTAGTCAAACTAGTCAAACTAACAAAATATAAAAAAAATATATAAATATACTAAAATAAAAAAAATAAAACAAAATAAAGATTGAAAAATTATAATAAAAGCAATCCGACTATTCTATCCTATTCTATCCTTAAATTTATATTCTTGCTTTCAATGTGGTCCTATATTATTCTAATATATTCCAGCACACTGTCTGTTGATGTATATTCTGTGGAGCAAACACCTGTCTGTAACCTACAAGTAAGGTTGTTGGACAAACATGTTCGACCTTCCAGCTGAGCCTATGCATTGTCTCTTGATTTAATTTTAGATTTACCTACCAGTAATTGGACTCCCTTGGGTTCCACCACACCCTGAAACACATAAAACATTAGTTGGTTCTCAGACCACACAATCATCTCTAATGACCTGTCAAAAAATTTGGCGGTACACCCAACAAGCCTCAAAACTGTTCACGAATGTTCTGCGGTCTCTTCTTTTGCTGTCATGATGCTTTTATATGCAAATAGGTGTGTGCCACAGCCAAACGGCCATTGGTGGAGTGATTTCAGGTCCGACCTATGATTGGCTGCAGCCAGGAACCACCAGACATATATGAAAAGTCAAGATGGCGGAGGTCAGGGTAGCAGTGAGCATTTTTCAGCCTTCGCTGACACTTCTATCTGGCTACACTCTATTTTATGAAAACCTGGATTCAGCACCAGTGGCAGTAGTAATAGTAGGTATAGTAGGTGAAAGCAGCACTACGGATACTACCAGATGTTGTTAAAGCTTGTAGGTAAGTACTAGTTATTTCTGGTTGTAAGTATTCATCTCAATCTGATAGTCATCGTCGGGGAATTGGGGAAGATGGTGCCTTCTCGCATTGTCCCTGGGATGGGAGCATAACAATGGTTTCATGGGTTAAATATGTGAGATAAACCAAAGAATTCACCGGGCAGGTCATTCCAAATTCAGTTCATCCATATCCATGGTGAAGTCGCAAACAACATATACAAGGCTGTTGTTCAAACTCGCCTGCGAGGACGGGCGTGTTGACATCCCGCGTACACAGCAGGCCTCATGTGTCAAACTCGAAGGGGGCGCCGCGTTTCCCGCAGGCAAGCGGGGAAAAGGCGAAGGGGGCCGTAAATATTCATGGCGGAGCTGTCAGCGCACCGCGCCTCTCCGCTGGCTCCTGTCACTCCATTGATCTCTCATACATGACATTCACGTCCGGTGACCGCCCTGTTTCACCTCAATCATGTGGGAAGAGGTGCCCTTTCTGCCGCGCGCTTGATGTCTGTTCCTTCAGGAGTCGGGAGCATTCCTGATCAGCGCCCCCCCACCCCTTTGCATCCTGAGCCCTGACATATCCTTCATCATTATATGCAAAGTGGAGGACCACTTGCAAAAGATTCTTCCTTCACATCTTACAGATCTCCACTATGTAATTTCCAGGAATTACTTTGGTCCTCCAGTTTTGACATTAAGGTCTTGTCTTTGTTTTCTTCATAAACCTTATACTTCAAGGAGTAATTTCCTACATTTCCCAGAACACCTTTTAACAACCTGTAGAGAAGGATTGTGTGTAATGAAACACAGTCCTGGTTGAGTGTTTGCTAAGAACTCTGCTGCATAAGGAGCCCTTTTGCATCTCGTGCATCACTGTAATTATGTAAATTGTAATTACATTCGGTGGTGTGACATCGCTGTGGGTAAGGTCGAGATGGTGGGTTGTTCACTTTCGATTGGCCACTTGAACCCAACCTCCTTCCTTTGCTCTCCATGAACTGTACTGCGTAATTATTTCTGCCCTTCTTCTTGGGGTCATGAGTGGCCCTGAAGTTGTCCTCATTTACCACAGAGTCAGCGACTTAGTGAACAAAGAAACCTAAGAAATATCCCCTGTACATTCGCCTAGATTTCCTATTTTCATTTTTATTCATTGAACCATTTTGAATTTATATTTTATTGGTGTGCTATAGTATACTGTCGTAACACCTGAAGTAGCCAGGTCCTATGTTCCCCTTCTGTTCTGTGACTAAGGTCTACATGTTATTTCCTTTATTCGAGTTAGAGGTTTGGGGTTAGAGGGTTGGCTATAGAGTTAGGATTAGATGTTAGGGTTAGGATATTTAGGTTCAGGTTTTTGGAAAAAACAATGCCCTACTTTATGGTTAGGAGTTAAGGATAACGGAGAATATAAAAGGGAACATGTTGCCCACGCACAGAAACAAAGCAGGGAACATAGAACTCAGAGAACATAGGTATGCTGTGAATTTTCCTTCCAGGGATCAATAAAGACTTGTCTTATCTTATAAATGTTTATAATGGTCAGTCTTCTATATATCTGTATCTTTTCATGGGTATCAAATATGGAAAGACTGGCTGCTAGTTTCTATTTGATTTGTATTTGTTGCAGAAAGTACACAGTTCCCAGTTTACTCCCAGTTTATTTTTGTCAGGCCACTCTTGCTTAGACCAATATATACCAATATATATACATACATAACTCAGCTGAAATAAGATGACATGATGTCTGATAGTGAAGAGAAGCAGGGGGGAATAAGATTTGAAAGCCTTAAAAAACAGTTTTTTTTTACTCAGCTTCTTACTGTGAGCAATTGATGTCCCACATGAATTTACAATGTTATGGTCCAAAAACAACTAGTTAGACCTGCAGCAGCAATGCAGACTGCTTTTCTGACACACTCATTCTGAAAAACCCTGGTTCCCCCCTCCTCTCCCTACTGAAAAGCCCCCTCTTTTGTGATTGGTCTAGCACTGTCAGAAACGTCCCATCCCTCAGAGAGCTGGGGCTCATTTGAAGAAACAAACAAACAAGCGAACGGGTCAAGCTGCAGTTATTACTAACTTCCACTCCTGTTGTGACATCACAAGAGGAGACACTTTGAAATGGGTTGTGTTCCAGTTTTCGGCAGCACCACAGAAAAGGTCAGTATAAAACTGAATAGGTGGTCTTATTTCACAAGTTGAGTGTTGGAACAGGAACACCACAGGACTAAATATCTACACACAAGCACTGAACCTTTTTTTTTAATTTCATTATCAGGCCCACTTAAATAAAAAAGAGCCATTTCACAAAACAATAGTTAGATCATCTTTTTTTCTGTTTTGACTGTATTTATGCATGTAACCTCTATGATGTCACCTGATGGATGTAACTGTGCTTTAAAGCATCGTTATTACTGCTGTGTCTACTGACAATATTTCAACAAGTGGGAACATCTAGCAGCTGCCACTTATTGGCGAGACACCAGTCAATAAAAGCAGTAACTCCTTAATTATGGGTAATTTTAAGCTGTAATTAAACTTAAATAGGCAAGTTTTACAGTTGTCATGAATGGAGGATTTAAACCTGTTGGTCTTTTGACTCCCTTTTGGAGCTTGTGGACATACTGTAAATACTGTAGATGTTTGTGGTGTTTAGTAAGGAAATTGTGCCTGCGCTCACTTTTTGTTTTCCCATAGCCTGGCTACCACCAAGCCTCATATCAATGTACATTGATATACAGTCTGGGAACCATCTGCCAGGTGTGTTTTTTCAATAAGGCCAGAGCCGTTTGTTGGTTGCAAATGGGTCTGTACATAGTTTATAACCAATCATATCAAACATACCTGATGGACATACCCAACACCCAATTGTTGGGTATGTCTATTAAAATGATTAATGCTAAAAGTTGCCGTCCTAATGACTTAGAACACTTTCTAAGGCTATATTGAAAAGTTAATTACCATCTGCCGCCATGCTGGATCCACAGTCAACAAAGTTGCTTCTGTGTTTCATCATCATATTGCTGCACTCACCCCAGTTCTGTGATTGGCTTCCTAGATGAGGGAAAAAATGTGTTCTTTAGTGTCCAGACTAAATTTCACACTGAAGTAAATTGATGTGCAATGAAGGGTGGGTATACCTAGGCTAGTTTTCCCTCTAAATGAAGCTAATGTGATGGCTAATACAGTATATTTGATGGTCTGACCACTTATATTCCTTGCCTATTTTTAGTTTTAAAAATGTTTTCATCATTATCATTCCCAGATTTCAGCAATTTACTTTGATGTGAGTAGGCCGTAGCCACAAAGTCGTGACACAGTACACTGTAGTTTTCCTGTTCCTCACATTTTACATAACCTTTTTCATATAATATCACACTTGAAATCATGACCTGAGGCCAAGAACTCACACACATTATCTGTTTCAATCTTGTTCTGTAAATAGAAAGACAACGTGCTGGTCCTCGGGGGAGGAAAGCAGGAGAACTGGAATCCGATTAAGATGTACGCAATCTAAAACCCTCATCAGGTTGCTCCTGTTTCATGTCTCTTTTCACAGAGCCTCGAGATACGTTTGAACATTTCTCCGCCCTGTAGCTAAAGATTCCACGGTGATGGCTATGAGTCACATTTGCATAGATTTCTTGCTGGTTTATACTTCATTAAGATGCATCTTATACTGTGATATCTTCAGTGTATGATTATAGATATCAAAGTGATATTTACCTATCCACACAAACCTTTACACACACACTCCTTCAATGTTTCTTCAGTTGAACAATCAATACATTGACAGAGGAGACCCTGTATTTACTGTTACTTGCCAATGCTATTAAAAATAAAGGGGCATTGCTGTACTTTTTTTTGCATTCAGTGTGTAGCTGCAGACCTTGAGACGCTTGTTCATCCCGGTGTTCCTTCTCCATCCCCTCTGGCCCCTGTTCCAGTCATGCTTTATGATCCCCGCCTGATGTACAGGTGAATCTCAGAGACAGGGGCCACGGCCTGTTTGTCGAGAGGATAAAGAAATCTGTCATTATCCTCTGGAAGCCATTCTCCTCATGCTTCCCGGGGCCTGACTGTTAATTGCCCTGAGAATACTTCCACACAGAGACGCCAGGAAGGGGAACAAGAACAGGCGGGGTCGTGAATCGATCATTCTTTCGTGAAGCTCAAACAGAAAAGTATTTTCTTTGTGAAACCAATGCTTTCCTTAGGTTTAGAGATGTATAATGAAACTATAAGTGTCATTCCTGTACAAGTACACAATGCATCCTGGCACCTTTTTTTCTCAAAGCCTACAGTGTGATTGCCATTTGTTTCCTCCTGTGAAGTAAACTATGAAGCACCACAGAATTCATGCACCACATTAAATGCATAATTGGAATATTGCTTTTAATTAAAAATATAAACCACCATGATATGCTCATACTCCAGTGTCACACATGCCTTGTCCTTTCCTGGCTCCGTTGCACTCAGCAAATTAGGCCATTGCTTTTCCCTTTGTTAACATATATAAATGAGAAATCAACCAAGCTGTGCGAGCATTACATTGACATTATGGTTACACGCAATCTGAGGTGTAATGTGAGGAGACATTTTGGATTTGAGAACAAAAGACTGCACACTTTGCAACATAGTGTACATTTGAATTACAGTGAGATTACCACAACATGAATTACCCGAGGCACCATGTGCTTCTTTTTAACTACTTCTACAATGCAGTCTGTAGATGCATCAGCCACTGAGCACCTGGTGATAGCACCTTGAATTTGTTAGGGCTTTAAAAGTGTACATGGGTGTGGGCTGTAGTTTGAAGTTTTCCTATATGCAGACAATATGTTTCTGTATGTCTCTGAACCAGCTGTATCACCCCCCTGCATTCTGGATATCCCTCAAAAGGGTACAAGATGGTTTAGGTACTTGAGAATTTAGATCCCTTGATCCCTTCTTATACCAAAAACTTTACTTTTCTCTATTAATAAATGTCAATGAGTCAGTGACAAATAATAATATATTAATATTTGCAAGATGAGAAAGTGAAAAAAAAAATATTTTTTTAGTTTTAAGAAGGTCTCTCAAAATCTACATTTAGTGTGCCTTTCTTTTCATTTAAAGGTCCATTTGTATCATTTATTTTTCCAAAACTCAAGATTCTGTGGGATTTCTGACACAAAATGTCAAATCATGTAACTTCTTAAAAGTAATTTTAATTATTCTATTCACCTAGAATAAAAAAAAAATAGTTGACACCATGTGTTTTTAATTTGTAAAAACCTTTTATAAGAGAGTTTAACTATCTGGTTTAACAATAGCAATATTTTTATTTTGATTATAAGGAATTTCTCCCCTCCCCTCTATCAAGTCAAATGATATGTTTATTCCTTTCTGCATTTGATTCATGATGTGATAGGGGGATTAGATCAGTGCATAAATTATACATACACAACATATTTGCTTCCTTCGCTCAATTATCTCAAATGTATCAATTTCCACAGAACCATTTCTTCTGTTGTTTACAGATGAGGAGCCATTACCAAATGAATTCAATAGAATCACATGTTGAACGCATCCTTCATTAAAGCCCAGGCAGTAGAGGATTGATGTCCCAGATTTATGAGCTCATTAAAAACACATACTCCACTGAAAATGTAAAAAAAAAAATTGCCGTTTAAGTGATTTAAGCAGATGATCAATGGGGTTCTGTTTTCGAATTGATACATACATCATCTACATGTGATAAACATTGTCTAATACAACTGAAAGTAATAATAATGCACATGTTTTTGATTGTGTTTTAAAGAAATCCTATGCTCTCTAACCAAAACCAAACCAAATGATGCATCCCTCTCACTACATTCATACCCACTTGGTTCTGTGAAAATCAGAACCATGCCCAATGGTTCCTATTGAATTGCAAGGAGGAATGGGCAAAAATATCAGTTTCTCGATGTGCAAAACTGGTAGAGACATACCCCAAGCGACTTGCAGCTGTAATCGCAGCAGAAGGTGGCGCTACAGAGTATTAACTCAATGGGGCTGAATGATTTTGCACACACAATTTTTCGTTTTTTATTTGTTAAAAAAGTTTAAAATATCCAATAAAGTGTGTTCCACTTCAAGATTGCGTCCCACTTGTTGTTGATTCTTCACAAGAAATTACAGTTTTATATCTTTATGTTTGAAGCCTGAAATGTGGCAAAAGGTCACAAAGTTCAAGGGAGCCAAATAGTTTCGCAAGCCACTGTATATACATTAAATGTGGCTTACAAATACAAAATATTCATTATTAAAAAGCTTTCCTAAAACAGCTGTGTGCTTTACTTGTTAGCAAGAAGGAGTAAATGGTGCATTTTGTGAGTGATGTTTAGCTGTAGATTAACACATTGGTGGAAAAAGTAGCAGGACAGTAAAACAGTTTTTGACAATCATGGAGCCTGAAGGTACAGATAAATAAGCTATATTAGGCTTTGGAATACACATAATACTTGAGAATGGATCAATGCATATTGGTTTGGCTCTTCGAAAGAGATTTGTGGTTTAAAATATAATAACATTTCCAAAGGCATCCTTTAAATTCTGGTGGTGGGGTTACAGATGTGTTTATAATTGGATCATAGATTCAGCCTTCACTTCATTTCTTTTAAATGTTACGCCGCATGTAATGTTTTATTTCAGTTTTGAAAGGTGCTATAAAACACTGCCTTTATTTTATTCCTGCACAAAGAGTTCAAAGTCAAAGTCAGCACACAGAACAAAAGGATATTTTAGGGCAGGTGCTACCAAGTCAGGAGGGTTCGGAGTCGAGCACAAAGAAAGTTAATGGAGTAGGGCAGCTCCATCAGGGAAAAAAAGAAAGATTCT
Organism: Eupleurogrammus muticus; assembly: GCA_036785175.1. NCBI lineage: Eukaryota > Metazoa > Chordata > Actinopteri > Scombriformes > Trichiuridae > Eupleurogrammus > Eupleurogrammus muticus. Next base: position 30,329,894 of record JAYKQN010000001.1, read on the forward strand.
GTGCCGCAAATCCGTCGACAGGGAGGACGCACTAAGGAGCAGCCGAGGCCGAGTCAAACCAGGTCAGTCGCGTGGGGAAGTGAGTCTTGACTGAAGGGATTACTGATGTTTTGGCTGGGGTTTTGTCTCTTTTCATTATTGTTCGAGGGTCTAAGACTGAGGTCATTTTCATTTGTTCATTCACCGAGGCTGTGAATTTAACCGGCATCATGGGTGATCAAACTGTACTGAAAACAAGGTGAAATAAGTTATTCAGTGCATTAAAAAACTACAGCCCTCCCATTTATTTCAATGGATATATGCAGCAGAGAAGTGGGATGGCATTGGGCTTGGCAAAAAAGAAAAAAAGTGAACCCAGCAACTTAATACGTTGACCACATTGTGTATCAAGTACAACATTTGTATATATATATAAACATATATAAACAACTTCTAACGTGAACCTTTTTGTAAAAAAAAAAGTCAAGTTTACTTACCCCAGGTAGTTACTACATTTTTTTACTTAGTAAAAAGTTTCCAAAATTTCCTTGTATGTCCTATGTCATATCATATTGTTTTATTAAAAACTAAACATAGTTGTTGCAATATGGCAACACTATGCAATAGAGGATTAAGATATATTCAGAGTTTTTACTTCCATTATGAGAATGTGGATCCTCAGGAGTCCACACATTGTGGAATTATTCAAATCGGTCCATTAATGACTTCAATGCTTCAAAGATCCGAGGCTGATAAACATTTGTGCCAATGTCCTCGTGTAAAGCCCTTAAAATAGGGTTTAACATCCAAAAACCTTGACTTATGCTTTAAATGCATTCATCCATAATTCCCGCTTGAGTTCCTGGATCATATGTCAGTCCAATGCATCTTCGCGAGCGGCCGCATATTCAGTCACTCCCCTTACGATCAGTCAGTATGTACACAGCGACATCAGCAGCTGCTGAAGTAGCTACAAGCAGCTATTATGCGGTCAGTCAGAAATCAATTTGTCGACTGGCAGTGAGTAAAAGCCATCAGCAGATTTGTCTGTGCAGGAAAACAGATGAAAAGCAGCATTTTAAGGGCAGGTGTGTTTCAGGCTGAGGGCTGAGCAGTCGATCTGAGGCCACGTCTGCTAATCCTGCAGAATCCTGCAGAATTAAGGCCGTTTACAGCATGCAAAGGAAGTGCTGAGGTGTTCTGAAACTGGGGAAAAAAAATGTGTGAGTGTGTGTGTGGCGGTTAGTTGCTGCGTTTGTCCCTAAATCAACTTTAAGGGCCCTCTGAAACAGAAGTTAAGCGAGTCTTTTGTGACTTATTTCCCCGGTGGAACAGACAATTTACGACTTAAACGGTTACAGAAGGGATTTAAATCAGATCCTCACATTTGATTGTACCGCGAGACAGTTGGCACGGCTGGTGTTTAGAGGGAGGAAGTTGATTAGATCGGCTTTTGTAAATACCCCTGAGTGCAGGATGAGTCATCAAACATTTGAAATTGATTTAGAGGAGGAAGGAAAACACTGATGTTGATATCTGATTCTTTTTTTAAACAAATCCTTAAATAACGAGACATAAATTAACACAGGGACACAAGATTAAAGGGCCAGGGTTTGATTGACACAAAAGTTGCAGCTAAAAAACAGTTGTGGCTAAGAAGGAAACCACATGTTATTATCAATAAACCTCTGTTGTATAAAATGTTACTTTGATATGGTTAAAAATGTTTTGAATGTAATTTATGGCCTAAATAATAAATATATACATACAGCATCAGTACAACAGATAGTTTTATGCTATGTAAGTCAATGTGACTGCATTAGGAATTTTCCATATTTGCATATTGTTGCCCTATGGCAAAAAATCTATTTTAGCATGTTAGAAAAAAAGTGAAAATCATCAAAATTTTAATAATGTAAGAAATAAACAAACCCACCCCAGATAGGGAGTTTAATTATATATTTGGTGAAAAATTCATTTGGTGACATTCATGACAATGACGCTCACATGTCAAATGTCAATAAGTCAAAGGGACTGATAGATATCCTGGTCACGTGACCTCATAAATCATATGTCCTGAGGGTTTCATCATCATAGCTAATCGCCCAAGGATCATATCGAGCAAATGTCCAGTTCCATCGCCACTCGCTGGATTTCAGGCGTGTCCACACACAAAAAATCTGACAAGGAGGACGCAGAGGTAACAAATCTCCGGGCTTTTGATATATAAAGGATGTTCACCATATTTCTTCTTTAAAGATCCCCTCCAGACATTAGGATGTGTGCAAAATATTCTACTTTGATTAATAATTAAAGTCTGATATTTTTCGCACCAAAACGAGTTAAATTATTTGTATGTTGAATATAGAACCGGGATTGGCTCCAAATTCTTTGTGCTGTCATAAATAATGTAAAACAAAGGCTCAGGGCCACAGTGTGCTGTTCATCACTAATAACTGCACTTCACTCAAGTCACAATGACAAGTTTCATAATTTATTTTCTAAAAAGGGGTTTATTATTGCAGATCTATAAGGTTGGGAGACTCATAAATGACAGAGTTGATATCCTTTTTTATATATCTATGTGTGATACAAACTCTACTGGCACTGGAACAAAATAAGTGTCCCTCACACACAGATTCTACAAATACACATGCAGAACTGTTTATAGAGATTAATTCTGTACTAAATTCCTACTCGCTGCACACTCTCTCAACTTCAGCTTGACCTTTTTAACGGAAAAATAAAATGTCCATAGTTGTTTGCAACCTTTTTTGGGTTGTGTTAAACCTCTAAATTGTATCGCAGTATCCCTATTTATTGTTATTAATATTCTTATTTTTGTTCTCATTTCTTGTTCTTGTTCTTATTTTTATTCTTCAACTTTGTATTCTTACTCTTCACCTTCTTATTATAATTATCTTAAAAGTTATTTTTAACAATCTAGAAAATTTGTTCACAAAAAATGCTTTTCAATTTGAATTTTATTTTTGTTCATGTATTTGTATTATATAATGCAGATATAAACACTACATATATTGAAAAAGTTGATTTCTGTCACTGTGTTTTACATTGTGTGCATTGCATTTCAAAATAAAAGCCTAAAAAAGGTACACTCTTCGGTTATTTGTAGAAACATACAGATTGTTTATGTGTATATTGAGGGGCTCCTTAAATGAGCAGTCTTCCCCCAGGTACTTTTTTGCTATGGCTTTAAAAAAATTACTCATTTTTTTTTTAAATCTAGAGTGACACAGTGGTTTCCCACACTGATCTCTCAAAGCAAGAATTCATCAGTTGGCCAGGGCCTCTCTGCTTGTGTCATACATGTTACAGGTTATGGTGTCCATCCATTACATGTCTAAAGGATGGATACAGTTTCTAGTGTTGAACCCCTCAGATCAAATAAACTTCTGAGCTTGAGTTTCTTTTTTGTTTCCCTGTTACTATTTATTGCTGCAAAACTGCACATCCCACATTAGAGAAGTTTTATCTGTTGCATTCTGTGAATTTGTAAATATGGATATAACAGAAAGAACAGTAACTGCAGAGAACTTAGATACAAAAAAATAAAATAAAATAAAAAAAACAATTGTTTCTGGAGACGTTCAGGGACTTTTCTCCATAATGAAATTCCACCGCCGAATCGAGAATCCCGGCGTGGGATGTATTTGCTTGAGATCACAAATAAGGATTTTTAGCGGGGTGTCACTTTGATTTATGGATGTCAAATACGTGTTAATACGAGTCTGGAGTTTTCCCCCTGTCTTCCACGTCTCTTCTATATCCCGCGTCTTACAATTGGGGATTTCAGCTCAATGGCTCCAATAACATGCATGAGTGGATGTGCATTTCTTTTAAAGACAGGACTTTGTTGCAGCCATTTTTCTTTTTCGCTCTCGTTCCCCTCCTCTTTTCACTATTAGCAAGCTATCAATGGCCAATTGCCTTTTCTAATGTCACCCCCCACTTGTATCTCGCTGAAAGTCGGACACACTTCAAGATATCCTCCTCAAACTTCCTCACTGCCTTTTTTTTTTTTGCCCCGAGCGTGACAAGAAAAGGAGGGCTACAAATAATAAAGATAATGTCTGCTGAGTAATGATTTCCCATTTTCTCCTCACTTGTACCTCATTATTAGTCAGATCAGTATTGCAATGAAAATTAATTTTCTTTTCACTTAGAGGGGACATTACCATGATTAATTTCAGCATGGGGTGGAGGAAAGTGGAGGATTGCTGCAATATGAGGAGCGAAATCAATTTGCTCTGATGTGAGAGGAGCCTGGAAATGTGGGGTATAAACAAGTCTGAAAATTACCCTCTCCGTCTTCTCCTCTAATAGGAAGAGAGCATCATTTTGGCAAGGGCCCCTTTTGTGGCAGAAATGTGGCCATGGCTGGCCTTCGCCGGGATGAAAAGAACTTGGAAATGAAATTCTCTCCATCTATCGGCAATTATTCCAAAATCAGACACACTGGAGCCCATCAAGAGTTAGAAGATAAAGACAAAATAAATGTAATCCAGTGCTGTAGCTGCACTGCAATAATAAAAAAAAAAGAAATCAAGTGAAACAAGTGAAAATATCTTCTTTCAATCCAAGATTGAGTACTGAAGAATGATCTTGAATTATCCTATTCCATTGGCAGATCATTTTGCTTATTTTGAGTTTAAAAACGTATTAAATTGTTTAACCTTTTATCTCAACGTCGTCTTTTGTCTCAATTTTTGGACTTCTTATCTAAAGGTTTTTTTGTTTTTTTTTTTAACCTGAATCAAGCTAAATCATCTGCCAATGGAATGAAACAATTCAAGATAATTCTACTAAATATTGGATTAATTGCACTAAACGCAATATATTAGCCCCTGGTGTGATCTAATTTGTTGCAGTGGGTATGCTTTTCCATTGCTGGTGCAATGCTGGCAAGAAATAATGTGAAACACAAAGTGGCTAAAGTAACTATGTGGGTGTGGCTCATGAGGATTATCCATGCCATTTTCAAGATTAATGGTTGGTAATGAAAGTAATGACCTACACTGCAAAAAATGATGTTTTCCCACTTATTAAGTTATTTGATTAAGTAGTCAAATAAGTTAATAATATTTTTTTTTTAAAACGCAACCAAAATCGGGAAAAAAATGAAATAAGCTAAATTATTTTCCAAAAGAATAATTTAGGTTATTTATGATAATTTTACTCAATATTCAGTTAATTGCACTAAAAAACAAAATATTTTCAGAATTCATTTTTTTATTTGTGTGTGTGCAGCAAACCAAGGCTTTTCAGAGGCATTTCCACTCCTGAGGATAACTTCCAATTAACTTTAGTTAATGTGATCATCAAGGTACATTTTTAAAATCTAATAACAGCCTCCGTGTCCACGGGTATTATTCTGGCTGCTGCCGCCACTGTATGTCACTGTTTATTTAGGAAAATTGTCATTAACACGCACGTATTAGCCAATATTAGCTGAATGCATGAGTGTGTGTGCTTATTAAATTGTTTTATATGAAATGCCATGTCCTGCTGAAGGGATCACAGCTTGTGTGATGAGGCATTTAGAGATGAGAGGTTTGTTTTGGGGATAACTCTCACTCCCTACCTGCTGTTTGCTCCTGGTCTCGCTTTAGTTTCGGAGCCGGAGCCGTCATAGGTAACTTTTGCAGAACTACAATAGAGGAAACGGTTCACCAGTCTTAACCATGCCTTGTTTCATAAATGCTAATTTATAAACCAGTGATAGACGCGAACCTTTGCTTTTCACAATGAAAGCCACCCTGTGTAGGAGAGCGACCAATGACCAACGAAGCTATGACTATTTCCCTGTTACCTGTAAAACGCCACTGTCCAAGACACATTAATTATCCGATATTCATTCTTTCTTTTTTCAGGTTGTACTAAACTAACTTTCTTACCTCAATGGAAGTAGAAAATTTCTTATCATAATCAGTTTGTGAATCGATTAAAGCGATAGATTGTCATTTCCCATGTTCCTGGCATGTACCTGAAGCATTTAGAGCATCATTTCTCTGATCCCTCCAGCAATGAGCTTCGTAACTATTATTAACTTAATTGGAGAGCACAGGGCAGATTTCCAGTAGCAGGAAGCTTGTGGTTTAATCTGACATGTTGATATGTTGTATTGCATTTTTCAGATGACTTCCTATAAGACATAATAATATATTTGGATTTGTTTAACTGTTTTAAAGACTACAGTACAAGTAGGAGCAACCATCATATCCAAACCTTTCAAAGCAAGTTCGAATGAATGAAATGAGAAATGTTACACAGTACAGCCCACTCAGAGGGCTTCTATTACACACTGAGCCTCCTAACAGCATTTATTCAGCATTTCGCAAAGTTAAATAAATTAAATAGGTTCTTCTACTAGGATTCAAATCTGAACCAACAGGATGAACCAAAGCCAGATTCTGTTTCCTAGAAGTCCACAGCTCTGTCTGACCTGGGCTAATGGAGAGGTGGAAACTGTACAGTTCTTACAGGGCAAACTTTGTATTCAGACTCTACGAGGATGAAACTGACAGCCAGACACGAGCCCCGGACACTCATCCCTCACGCCGCGCGCCGCCAGGGCCCGAAGGCCAGAGAGGAGGCGCCGTCCTTGGTCGCCAGCTGTTGCCGCCGGACGCCCCCCCCCCCCCCCCCCCCTTAAGTCAGTGCACTTGAACGATCATGACGGATGGCTGAAATCTTCCCTCATCTCGGCGCACTGAGGGCTTCTACCACAGCTCCGATGATGACGGATGAGCGCGGACGTGGGTGGATTTTTTTGGGGGGGCGTCTTGGTGCCATCGCTCAAAGCGGACAGAGACTAGGGTTTGATGTCCTTGGCATGGCTGCGGCTTCGCGTCTTCGGGGACGGGACCCTCTGACAGATTGGAGGGGGGGGGGGACCAGATAAGGTTTTCATCACCTGTTCCGAGGCCCGGGCGTTGATGTATGACGGCAGCTTTCTTTCCTCCCGCACTCGGCCCAGCGGATCAATAGCGTGAGAGCTGGCTGGGGCCCGGGGAGGGGATCTTATAAATGAGGAGCCGCACCGAGGCCGAGAATGATGGCCGGGCTTCCTCCCGGGCCCCTCAAGACACCGGGGAGGCTGTGATTACATACGGAACACTACCCAGCAGCCTCTGAAACTCATCACTCCTCTCCTGGGCTGAGCCGCTTTCGGTGGAACGTGAAAAACACTCCAGAGCTGGTCTATCTCTTCCTCGCCGGCGTCGACTTATTCAACCTGTTGTTCCCTTATTTGAAATGTTGGTAGCGATTTTGGTTTTGTGAACACCCACCTACCAGAAACGCTGGGATTCAATGTAATGCAGAGAATAACATCATAGCAGCCACAGCTTAAAAATGTAACCCTCCTCCAAACTACAAATCATTTCATTGATTTTAAAGATTTTTAACCCTTTAATTGCCAGTTCATCTATTTGATTATTCAGTTATTTATTGCAAACACACACACACACACACACACAAATGAATTATCTTCCATATAATAAATAATTGGAGGAGAATGGGTCTTTGGTGGTGATTATAGCCATAGATATGCCAACAAAATTGATTTGATTGCATTAATGTTTTCTTTCGTGCCAGATATTCCCTCTGGACGCCTCTGTGGCCAATATTCCCTCATTGACTTCCATTATGACCACATGTTTAATCTCACTGCCATTACAGTATAATGACTATGCATTCTGTAATGTCAGCATTTCACTTTGAAGAACAATTGTGATATTTAAAATGATTACTGTATTAGATCAGATTCAACCATCATAGACTGATGCATGAAATTATTGTATTTTTTGGATTTGGTTTCATCACACAGCAATGTGACTACCAGAAGGCCCCAAGAGATCTGTATGTGTGTGTCTATATAGATATAGATAAATTGGTTTATGAGAAAAAAAAAAAAACATTGATGTACAATAAGTTCATAGAAATTGTTTTTACGTGAATATTTTTTGCAACAAATTCAACCAAAAAAATATAGTTTCGTCAAAAAGTCACACCAAGAGCTGCAAGACTGCTAAAATGATCAGCAAATCAAAAAAGAAAGCAAGTTGAGAGATGAGGGTTAAAAGGATAGTTTGGTCTTTTGGACAATGAGCGCCATTCTAGCTACCAGAATTAGATTTCAGGATCTATTTTGAAGACCTCGGTATGGCTTTAGAAAACTCCACCTCTCTGCCGCAATTGGGAGCATAACACTCATTTCAAAGACTTCCAAAGCAAGTACAAATAGGGAAGTAGTAGAAGTACAATTTACTGAAATACCAGGGTTTATTTATTTTTTCACTAAGTTAAATCTAAAGTTAAGTTATCTACGAGGGATTCATATCTGCCCTGTGAACTTTTGTTATATTGAAAATCTGGTCAGAGGGAAATATCTATAAAGCTCAATACTAGGGGGAATGAGATGAGTGTAATTCTGGTCTCCATGCTTCAGAAATATATCAGGAACATGGGAGATGGGGCTAGATGTCCAAAAATCCTTAACTACCCCTTTAATGGGATTAAACCACCAACAGCGTCAGTGCCATTGACACACAGTTGACCACATGGGAACCATTGTGTGCACTGGAAATAATCATTCCTTATGTATACGGTTGCTCTATGAATCCTAAATATGTGCATTTAATGCATGTTTGATTTGTTTCATTATTCTATTATTCTATTATTATTATTATTGTTGTTATTATGTTTCAAAAGACAATAAAGAAAAGTAGAAAGGTTAAATAATCAGCAGTATTTCCTCTGCAAATCTCCTGCTTGCTGCATTCGTGGCTCTTTATCACACAGTTAAAGACAGAGTGTTACCCTGATGGCTTTGGCTATTTCATTAGCTGGTGAGATGAAGCAAGCCTTCCTGTTAACACCCGAACGTAATGAATGAAAGAATGTAATCACGATTGCTTTACATAATCGCGACAGATCATCGCCTCTCGCCGCGGTTCAATTGGATGAAACAGAGCTACAAATCAGCTCTGTTTCAACAAAGTAACCAGATATATTACATTCAATGTTTATGTTGGAAAAACTGTAATAATTAATTTCTTTGGCCATTTTGATGAAGCTTAACATGCTGTGACTAGTAACAAACGATCATCTTATAATGATACGCCGGCTGTTGGTAATATTTGCACATCCAGTAGACACAGAGTAACAGCAGCTTCTATTTTGAGTCAGACACCTAATGAATGCAGGTCTGATATTCCAGCTCCTGAGAGAAATACTCTTTATTCAGCAGCTCGTCGCCGCCGAGCGGGCCGCGTTCGCTGGATCCATCACGGGCCGCTGCGGCTGGAGATGCCTCCGAGGAGTGATGAACACAAACAGCAGAGTTGCCTTCTTGAAACAAAAAAAAGCACAAAGCTGCTAGAACCCGGAATTCTCTGCAGAGGCAAGAGGAGCCGTTAATGCTGTGTGTGTGTGTGACTACTTTCATATTAAAATGCACCATATTAATAAAATTAATAATTAAAAAGAGCTCATCTTACAACTTATTTAACTATATATGCCAAAAATAAATCTCTTTCTTTGTGTTTTTTATAACAAAATTCAGTGTTCTTCCTGCAAATAAATAACATGACTTTCACCATCATGCCCAGTCCACAAATAATATTGTTACAAGTGCTGCAACTAATGATTATGTTGTTAGTCAATTAATCTATCGACTATTGAAATGATGGGTTAGTTATAAACTAAAGAACTAACCAATCTAAACTAAACCAAATTCTCTGGTTCCAGTTTCCCTGCTGTGATTATTTTCCACGTTCTTAGTTTCCTATAATAGTAAACTAATGATATTTTGGTTGTGGACTGTTGATCTGGTCAAAAAAAAACACTGCAGGTTGAATCTGCGGTTTCAGGAAACAGTGAATGACCTTTTACAACAATTTATGGACCAAACAACTAATCAATTAATTGTTTCCCATAATCAATAGATTATTGACTATCAGAATAGTTGTTCATCATAGACAGCAACAGCCCCAGAGCTCAGCATCCCTGACCTCTATAAACACATTCTGCATATGAATATGATGATGAGTGACTTCTTATTTTGGGACCAAAAGCTGTTCCACTGTCTGTTTGTTGTCTGAGTAGTGTTTTTTTATGAATTTTAGTTTTTCAATTAGAGTCTCAGACATACAATCCATATGCATGTACATTTTTTCCCATCCTGTGGACCAGTTAAAAAGTTATCTTGATATAAGGGTTCAATGAATAATATGAGGAGATAAAATGAAATAAATCTAATCATAAACCATAAGTGAAAAGCACAGCACTAGTTATCCAGGGTGAGAGGTAATGACTTCCTACAGCTTGATCATCTTAACAGAGTGGTTATATTGACCTAAGTTGAATAGTGAAGGTAAAGAGACTGAATAGTGTTGTTCAGTCACGTTTGAGCAGGTTTATTAGCTTCTATGGATAGTTTGAGGGAGAAGTGAGAGTGGTCATAAATGTGAGAGAGAAACCTTCACTAAACATGAGGGGTGACCTAGGACCTAACCGAGCCGCAATGTACAATTCTTTATTGGAAGTTCTCCCCAGGAAAATCCAAATTCGTTCAAACTAGCTACTCCTGGGAGTATGTGACACTGAAAACTCTCCAGTTTCAGGGGGTTGGTCGTGTTTATTTGGTTTAAACCCCCCTAAACCCCAGAATTGAAGAAGCCTCTTGGATCTGAGTTGAAACAAAAGAAGTCTGAGTCAAACTAACAGATCCGCTACAAGATGACTTGTATGACTGAGAACCTTCACGGATGTGCGCATGTGGCCCGAATTCAAAAATGTCATCTCACTCTCTCTAAAATACATAAAATTGCAAAAAAATACAATGAAAATAACTTTCAGCAATCATGCTACTAAATCCGATCACTCTGTCACTTTCATTGGCGTGTTTCCCATGTCTCTGCAGGTGTGTGTAGAATGTTATAATGATGAAGTGTTCACACGTCTTCCGATCGTTTCTCAAAACTAGACCATAAAACTTCAAATTAATTAGATGGAGTCACATCTCTCTCAGTCGGTCACGGCGTCTGCTGGAGGCGCGCCGCCATCTGACCGCTCGCTCGCTCACGGCGCGCTTCTAACCTGGCAGAGCACGCCCGATCCTTGACACGCAGACGGAGTGAAAGCAGCGCGTCGTCCAGGGCCAGGCGAGCCATTTAAAGTTGCTGACTTGTATCATTTTTACCGGGCACGTCGCGATAAATCAATTCGATTAAAAGAAACATATCTGTCATGTTCATTTAATAGCATATTGGACGCCGTTAGTGTTCGACGTGGGTGTCATAACACGGATTGATGGCCGCCGAAGCCACATTCACAGGACTGATGGGGTTTCATTTAATTTCACTACTCTGGAATCAGCGTTCAAAGGGCCGAGTGATGTGCGAGCGAGAGTCTGTGAGATTATATATTTTCGGTCGTCTTTCAAGTGAGCTGAGTGACTTAATGCCAGCTCATCCTCTTTCTGCGGCGATTAAGGATGAAGGACAATTAACTTGATAGTTTCTGAGGAGGATTTCTCTGATGGAAGTGAATCTGTAAACATAAGAGAGGACATAATGTGGAAAATGTCTTCCTTTTTCCCCATAATATCCATAATGCATTCCTTTTTTTTTATTAATATGAACAAGTTCAGCACTGACCCCTATGAGGTCATTGGATTATAACAAGGGGTCATGAGATGAATAGGATCTAGAAAGAAAAATTCTTTTAGACACAAAACTGTGATCTGATTTTTTTTTTTTTTTATAGTGGATTTCTGCATGTTACCTCCTCTACACTACAAAAAGTATAATTTCAACAAGTGAAAATTTTAGGGATTTTGTAGAATGAATCCAATATTGAGCAGAATTAGTTTTTTCTTGATTATAGTTAGTTTAAACTTTTAAATAAAATTATGTTCTCCCGAATTAGGAGAAAACTAATTGAAATAAGATAAAATATGTTCTAATAGAATATTTCTATTCAATATTGGAATATTGTACCATATAAGACATTGTTATTTGTTAAGATATTTTTTTTGCATAATGATAGCATGAAAACACCACCGTTACGGGACTGTGCGGATGGCATTTAAGTGTATTAGGTACATTTTATTTACTTGTACTTTACCTAAGTATTTACATATGATACTACTTCCTATAGAGAGAAATGTACTTTCTACTCCACTACATTTATCTTAGTCTTTCTTTTACTTTGCGATGCTGATGTGAATATTTTACAAGAATTAATACCTATTCATATCCTATTATTTATATTCGATTCAACTGGTCTTTTATTTCCTGTGTGTGCAAGCTGTCAAGGATATGATGCAGTAAAATTTCTATTACTGTATCTATTATTACTGTTACCCAAAGTACCTCAAATTGAACATTAAAATGCTTTTACATGTATTTCATTGAGTAAAAACAAGTAGTATAATGTACTTAATATACCACAGTATGCACAATGAGTACCTTGACTTTGATATTCTAAACACATTTTGCTGATAATACTTCTGTAGTTTTAGGTAATGAATGTTTTACTTGTTATAAAGTATTTTTTTAGACGACATAATTTCTGCTTGTATTCAATTGCAGGATCTGTGTACTTTGTCGAAACCATTGTTCATTGCTGTAAATGGTATTATAGGATTATGGAGTGTAAACCATCATAATCCTCCACCAACATTGGATCAAATCTGTACAAAACATCTCCGATGTTGTTTAAATGGACACTTTGAGTGATAGTTTTACCTTCGGTTTTGGCTGCAGCTCTGTTTAAAATCATCAATCATTAATTAAACCAAGGTGACTCACATATAGAGGTCAACACTGGGCATGGACGTGTGACTGTTTGTATTCCGCTGCAATATCAGTTTGAAAATTTGTCTATTAATTATCTACAGAGGAATTAAAGATAGAAATTAATTACAGGCATGAGTAGCTCCAGTACTGTGCACTGCCATGTTTGGTCCATCACGTTCCACACCAGCGGGCCCTGTCACTTGCTGCTCAAGAGTTATTGGCGTCTAATAATATTAGAGAGAAATACGACTCTGGAAATTGGTGGTGGGGCAACAGAGCGTGACAATCAAGATCCATTTCCCTTTACCGCGGCCTTGTATACTGAGCAGCCACACCTGCCGCCTGGCGAGCGCAGTCATGACCTCATGAAAAATGACAACGCGAGCCTTGTGTGGTCCATCGCTCTGTCCCGCCAAGCGTCGGGGACTCGCCAGATTTATACTTTTCCATTTTGAGTGAGAGAGTTCAAAGCGGCATAAAACTGATTCATAACGGAGATGATGTCGGGAGGAAAGCTCTGGGTTCACAGGCTGACTTTGACCTCTGCTTTAAATTAGTTTACATGTCAGCAAATTGTTTTCTGGCACAGAGTTAAGAGATGAGGAGGATTGGATGCCATGCGGAGGCAGCTGAATACGTGACTGTGAAATGATTAGGTTTTTAAAAAAAAAAGAAACATTGATGAAATTATGGGGCATGTTTGAAAACCACAGTGCTGAATGGCTTATTCAAATCAATACATAGTTTGAAGCACTTCCACTGTGAAGTTAAAATTCAGACATCACTTCTGACATGTAGCCGAATTGTTAATTACACATTCCAAGTAAAAAACTACATGTATTGATCTTTTCAAACTGTGGTCAATAAAGTAATTCCTTTCCTTCCATTAAAAGTACTAATACATCCATCCATCCATCCATTTTCTATCCCGCTTATTCCTTTTCAGGGTCGCAGGGGTCTGCTGGAGCCTATCCCAGCGCATTTTATGGCGAGAGGCAGGGATACACCCCAGATGGTCGCCAGCCAATCGTGGGGCACACACACCATTCACACACCATTCACACACACACTCACACCTATGGGCAATTTAGATTTGCCAATTAACCTGAGCATGTTTTGTATTGTGGATACAAAACATGCTCAGGTTTTCACCGGAGTACCCGGTGAAAACCCACGCAGACACGGGGAGAACATGCAAACTCCACACAGAAAGGTCCCAGACCCAGGCCCCAAGGCGGTCTTGAACCTGCGACCTTCTTGCTGTGAGGCAACAGTGCTACCCACTGCTCCACCGTGTCGCAGTACTAATACAGCAATATAAAAAATATCCCAAAAAATATCAAACAGGATATAATACATGAAAAGTTCCACTTTAGGAAAAGTACAGGTACAAATATTTGCAGAAAAAATGGATTAAAGTACTTGTGTCATCTCTGATATACAGTATATATGACATCATTAGATTATTAATAAAAAGCATCATTGTGCAGGCAGCATATTACTGTTATAGCTGCTGGCAGCAGAGCTATATTAACTACTATATTTTAGTTTATTTCAGTGGTTCCCAAACTAGGGTGCAGGCCACTCCGAAGAGTCAGCAGATAAATCTGAGGTGTCATAAACTGATTATCGGGAGAGGAGAGTTCAGATTCAGAAATCTGTATCCAATTTTTTGGACTTTTTCTATAACCTTAGATTTTTGGTGGAGGATAGTAGTAGAAATAGAGAAAAAAATCGCTCTTTGGTGGAACTGTTAACAACTTGTAGAGGTGAAATGTGCGCTGACTAGACTCCGATGTTTGTAAGACATCAAAGGCTGAAATTAATGATTTCATCTGTATTTTAAAGTGTGTTGTATTATCCACTGGGTCTGAAATGTAACTAAATATATGTAATGGAGTAGAAAGTATTTTTACCAATAAAATGTAGGTAAAGTATATGTGGTATATGTAGTAAATGTGGTAAAGTATAAAGCAGCATCAATTGAATATGCTATAAAGTACTTGAAAATTGTACACGAATGCTGATTCCATGTACACAGGTCCTGAATATGAAATGAGGTATTCTTGACTGCAACATTTATACAACGTGACAGATACTACATTGCAGGCCATTTACATAGCTCCAGTGATATATGGTTCTCCCTTGCACACACACATATACACACACACACACACACACACACACACACACACACACACACACACACACACACACACACACACACACACACAACCCAGAACAGATCTCCCAGCAGTTGGCTGTGCAGCTCAACCGTTTCTGCAGCAGAGCTTCACATTAGCATAACAGTCACTTACCGAGCAGCTGCTCAACATTTCTTTCAACTTTAGTCCAGTTAACTCATTTCCATAATTCCAGAGTGTATTTACATGTTAATTAGCAAATAGACTGAGATATTTCAGACTTTAACTGCTGCTGGGTCTGAAAGGTCACTTCCGTTATGAGATTATGATTATCATGTGACAGCCAAGGAGCAAACACGGCAATAAAACAAACATGAAGGAGCCGTGAAAAGGATTCTTGTTTGAGCTTCTGTCATCAGGAGGGACCTTTTTTAACAGGTGTGAGCAGACAGGAGCTTCATTAGGGTAAAATGTTGTGTAACGGAAATGAATTAAATGCATGTTATGTCCCAGCTCACTCTGGGAAAGGGAAGAAATGTAAAATGAGATGTTATAATTAGTTCGGGCTGGTGTAGCCAGGCCAACTATTAATCTTTCTTATATTTATTATTATATCCATCCATCCATCCATCCATCCATCCATCCATCCATCCATCCATCTATCTATCTATCGATCTTTATTCTTCCGTCAAAAGTTTGGCTCGCTTCTCCTCCTAGGGGAAAGGACAAACCCCCACAATAGTTATATCAAATTGACCGGCTCGGTCGGGAATCGCTCTATGACCCTCCAGCGCAGCTTCGCGCTCTTTCGTATCTCTCCTATTATAAATTTTCGCTGACTCATCCAGCATTTTTGTAAAACATTGAATTTCTAACCTACTCCTGTGCCCACATTTACCAGGAAATAAATAACACTATTTATGAAATAAATAATAACCAAATAATTAATAAAATTAAAAAATTAAAACGATAGGGAGCAGGTTTTATACACAGATATATACAAATGTCTATACAGTATACAAAAAAAGAGCGGGAGCAAAACTGAGATTTGTTGTGCTTTATTTAAGTGTTAAGTAGTACAATCAAAGTCCTCATTCTCTGTTTCTGATTCCAACAGCAGCTAAATCCCCATCAAACATGCCAGCTTCACTTTCTTTACTTTCCGTGGGGTGCAGCTCCTCAGAATGATGCGTTATAATCTGCTGGAAGTTGCTGCGCTGCCATAGTCCTGGTCCAGATTGAAAAATCACACCGTTTTATGAAATGAAAGCACCAAGACCAAAATTTTAAATTTTCACTTCTTCCGCTAGCTTTACTGCTTTTAGACGAATGTTGACCTTTAAAATGCTTCTCCCACTCATTATTTGCTCGGTGATCCACTGATCAAGTCTTTCCTCCAACTCTGGCCACCTGCTTTATGACCACGGAAACTCAGCTGTGTCTTTCATCAATTTTAAATTCTCTCGCAGCTGCTTGATTTCTATATTCCTCAGCGTAGCTGATCGCCTTCAGTTTAAACTGTGCTTTATAAGCCGATCTCTTTGTGATTTTCAGGGTTGTTAAAACAAGGATGTTCTGCATCATGCACATCCTCGTTCTTTTATATACAATCCACGAAAATATAAGACTTTTATGTGAGCCTTATAGTCGTGAAAATCCGGTATATGAAAAAAAAAATTAAAACGCTCTCTGGTATTGTTCAGGGGGCCGGGCCAAATGTAGAGGCAGGCCGTATCTGGCCCGCAGGCCATAGTTTGGGGACCACTGGTCTGTAGTCATGATCCAGAATGTCCAAATTTTTTGGAGCTCAGCTTCAAGTTGTTGCTGCTCAGCTGTGAATTAACAACTTCACCTTTAAATCCTGGTATACATGTGTTATGAATGACATATGCTGTTTAAACTGTTTAGGTGTATGACTTAAAAAATATGTAATCAGAAAGACTACAGACCAGAGAGTTGCAAAAGTGACATTAGAACTTCCCAGTGCTGATGTTACATATAAGACTTTCCGGTCTCTTTCTCGTATTTTTCTTCTCCCTGTGCTGTTACCTTGACGTGGTGGAGAAGCTTGAGTGCTTCTAGAACCCTGAGAGCTGTGGGGGGGCCTCTGGCTCCTGGCAGGTTTAGCCTCACCAGACTGCTCTCAGATTAGGAGCAGAACTATAGCCAGCACAACCAACAAAAAATACTGTTACACAAACTAGAATGAGCAATTTATTGACATCAGGCCCATAGTGGACCCCAACCATCCATCCAACTGGACTAAACTAAACTAGATCATAAGAATTGTATCTTATGTCAATGTTTAAAGAACATTGATATAAGACACAATTCATCAAGATACAAGCATTTTTGTTACTCTTTAAAACAAATGCTATCAATTTGTTAAATGAAAAGTACTTTAATATTTTTGCAATTTAATTTATTATTTATTACCAATAAATAAATGTATGGCAAGTGCCTTACCCGAAAAACACCACTGTTTTCTGCCCAACAGTCTAATACCTACCAGGAGAAAACTTAAAAAACCCCTAGAAGTCATTGTGATTTGTTTAGACTTGTGATTTCTTTGTTATAAAACCTGCTCTACAACAGCTTTTTCTGTATGTTTCTGTTTCTCCCAATATCCGAATTGATTATTTCCCCTAAAAGCCCCCACAATAGCTATATCAAATAGTTATATCAAATCGACCGGCTCGATCGGGAATCGTGTAGTATGTCTTTTGGTGGCGATACTTGTTACTATGGCGATGTAGTCGCCATTTTTGTGTGAGATTTTGGCACAATGCATTCCGGATGGGGAGTCCAGTTGTGATGTCATTGGTAGAGTGTAAAAGCACAAAAAATTCCTTTGACAAAAAAAAGTCTGGCCACGGCCACAGTTTTCACCACATGTTAATAATTTTACTTCAAAATGTCGGCACAACACTCCCGATCGCTCCAATGTGAGTAAGAAAGCTGAGACTTGTACGGTTTTGGTGCTATGACCCTTCGCAGGAGCGCAGCTTCACGCTCCGGCTCTTCCTATCTCATATCTCATTGAATTTCTTACCTGCTCCTGTGCCCACATTTATCAAGCTACGGAAATAAAAGATATATCAACATGACCAGGAGACCCTCACCTCTAAGAAAATATGCTAATTTTGTGATTATGAATTATGGTTTTTGATCTATGAGCAGTTATTTGGGCATGTGAAACAGCCATTTATGCACACACATTGGGAGAGGATGTCAGTTAGAATCGTTTACATCAAAGAGCTCTAGCAAGAAAACAGACTCAGAGCACTTTGGCTGTTGGTTTTTCCTTAATAACTTTGGATCTAAATGTCCGACACATACCAAACTTAGCAGTACTAGCCAGAGGGACCCCAGGATCACATCCCTGGCATCAAAATGTTTTAAAGAGCCAGAGTAGAGTCCAGACGCCCAACGGCCCAGCCCGAACTCTCACAATTGCTGTGGGAATTGTCTGGTTAGTACAGCTTTATATAGGTTATAACCTTTTTCTCTGTATGTTTGGCATTATTTGTCTATCTACCCTGATCACATTATATATATATATATATATATATATATATATAGTTATTCAACAATAATAAGTATAGGTATGGCATACCCAAATGACTCCTCTGCTCTTGTTTGATGGGCTGAATTCAGGGTTTATTCTTTCTCACCATTATGTCCCTGGTGTGTATAGTAAGTAAGTAAATGTAATAACAGCCCTAGTTAAAAATGGCCCCATTTACTACCTGAGGGGGTGTTTGATTTAATTAGTGACGTGTGGGCCTCTAAAAAAAATAAAAGCTGGATTTTTTTTACGAGGCCAAAAGAGGTGCTGTGCAGGAGCGGTACCATCAGATCTAACAGCAACAATCGAATAATCTGTCCATAATGTCAGAGTGAAGCTACTGCTGGGAAATAATGACCTAAAATACACAAAGACACACACTGACATTTTCTTAAGGAAAAATATAAATTGATAAAAATCAAGGAAAAAAAATAGAAATAGTTCAAATTATCTGCCATTGGAATAAGATAAATATAATCACTACTGGACAAATTATACCATATACAGGATATTTATCTGATACTATCATCAATAGTGATTATCGATAGTCTATAGCTGATATTATCATCAATAGTGATTATCGATAGTCGAGAGCTGACGTCATCATCAATAGTGATTATCGATAGTCTATAGCTGACATTATCATCAATAGTGATTATTGATAGTCTATAGCTGACATTATCATCAATAGTGATTATTGATAGTCTATAGCTGATATTATCATCAATAGTGAATATTGATAGTCTATAGCTGATATTATCGTCAATAGTGATTATTGATAGTCTAAAGACTGTCTGAAGCAAGATGCAACGTCTTGCTTTGCCACAAACGCTGTCCTTGCTAACGCTAGCCCCCGCTAACTGTTAGCTTGTTTATAAAATTGAGCAACAGTTTCTCCACTTCTTCCAATACCTGTGGGCTTTGTTTGCTGAGCACATCCTATCCTTTAGCAACATCAGTCGCTTTAAGAGCGTCTTTGTGTTTTCAGGATAGTGCTTGTCGTTGATTTTTGCCATGCCAAACATGCCAAGCATGAGTAGGGGTTAATACAATCCTCAAAGTAATGAAAATACAGTCAGTTTTGCATTAAGAACAACAAACACGTCTGGAGAGCTGGAGCAGGGGTATAGGTTGCTGTAGCAACAGCCCTGGCTTCTGCAACGACAGAATGAGAGCTGATTGGCTGTTGGATTTTCCTTAATAACTTTGGATCTAAATGTCCGACATATACCAAACTTGACAGTAATGATCAGAAACTACAGCATCCCACCTATGGTGTTGAACTTCTGTATTAAGCCACAATAGAGTCCCGACGCGCAACGGCCCACCCCAAACTTTCACAATTCCCACGGGAATTGTCTAGTTGTATAATAAACTTATTTGATTTGGTAGTTAGGTACAAAAATCAAATACTAAATACAAGAGAAAAACTGCATTAGAAAAAGGGCCTGTTGCTCTATTCAAACATCAACCAACTTTAAGCAAAAAAGGTTCCAATAATGTATGTATATTCCACCCAGAATATCAGGTCAAACTTATTTTCTAGGCTATATATATATTTGTTTGGTTTTGTTTAGCCTACTATTTACCATCCAGAGCTGGGATGTCTCTTTTTATGATTCACTTGAGGACACCTGAATGCACCACAGCCTTTTGGAGTCACTTAATTGGCTCAACACGCTTCACTGTTGTGTAAACATTAAGCTTTGAGAGGTGAAAACCAATGTTATCCAGAGGTTTAACATTAGCTATGTTAGTTTAATTCATTGTCTATGTATGTTGTTCATCTGCTTATATAAGTCAGGCTTGGGCACTTCTGTACTAATTTTGGTAATGACTGTGGGTCATTGGGTCGATTCGGCCAGTACCAAGTCAAGATTTGTCAGGTTACAGTCTGAGAAGTATGTAGCATAAAGACCTCAAGACGCTTCACCATTTAAAATTTTTTGTTGTGGTGTGAGATTGGAATCCCTGAAATGATCAAGCCCAGTTTCCCACGATTGTACCTAGGACCTAAGATGAATTACACAAGTTTCACCACAAAAAGTTTCAGTACAAATCACACAATAACAAGCGGCACAGCGGTGAACAACTTGGGAAATCACGGCTGCCCAGAACTATCGAGCTGTCCCGAACATTTATAGATCTGAACTCTTTAAGAAATGGTCGGGATCAGAGCACCGAGACGCCAATCAGGGAATGAGATTTGATCGAGGTGGAGGAGCAGCCGAAAAGCTTGATTCCAATTGTATTATCTGGATATTTTAGTCTGACTTTGTGAGTTTGATGTCAGTTGAGCTACCATGTTTACATGTACCTTAAAAGTCCAGTTTTAGTTGGACTTTGGGGTCATGTAAACCTACTGTGTGCATGTATGACTGCAGCCTTTAGCTTTCAAACAAACAGTTGTCCACATGACAGGACATTTGCGAGTTTGTCCTTGAAACATGACTGTAAACATGAAACAAGAGGGTAACAAGCTATGGACCAATTTCACACCTCGCATTATATACAAAGAAACTAAAATAGCGAGCAGGGGGAAAAAAAAAGGAAAAAAAAAAACAATCCACAGAGAAAGACTGAACGCCTCCGGAACTGTCACCTCTGGATACTGCAGTATGAGTGCACAGTACAGAGGGATGCCCTTCTCCCACAGGCTGTAAAATAGCGAGAGGGCTCATCAAGGACACAGACGCTCCACTCGGCCTTGTTATGTCGGAGTCAGAAAATGGCTGTGATCCTTCCCGATGGCTGGATGAGTGCTGGAGTATCCACTTAAGGCAAAGCCAATCTCCTTCCCTTTGCATATCGCTGAAACATCACTTAACATTTCACCTCAACACTTCAACTTCACAGTGTTATAAAAGTGACACATATTACCTACTAAAGGAAATGGGAGCATGAAATGGCTCATAAATCCCGGCAAGCACCGCTCTCTTCGGAAACATGCTGATGAGTTCTCTAACTTGGGCCTAAATATTATGACTGGGCGAGGAGCCGCGTGCCGCCGGCAATCAAGCGGAGTGCAGATCGTCGGAAATTCACCGAACAGATAAAGTCCCGTCGTGATCGGGCACCCTGCCATTTTGATTGGCAGATTGAATTTCCTGGAGAGCAAGTCAAGGCGTCACCGGCTCGGGGTTAAGGTGAGGCTATATGTCTTCTTGCTGTGTGCCACTTATGTGTCCATTTTGATTTAGTTGAAGGTTCATATCATGCACTTTTCCTGAGATTTATTCAAAGCTGTGATGTCACTAAAGAGGTTTTAAATACCAAAAATCATCCCAGTTAGACTTCTACATCTCCTCTCTGGAGCTTCTCCTCTGATTGGCTGATTTGAACACATGTAATGTGGAAACTTGAAGAAATACCAAGATATTACAGTGACAGGAGACATTTTGTATCCAGTAGTTCAACTTATATATTATAAAATTTTCGTAGATATGGCATTATACAGAGGTTGTAGAAGTGATTTTAAAATTAGAAAACCATATTAGATGTACAATATTGTTCCACCAGAGTATTTTTACATAATCATCCATGTCTGGATGTCCTTTTGACCTATGGGTGGTCAATGGGAACTGAAGGCGGCCCAACTGGTTTCTCACTTTACACAAATCAGTTCATTCTGTCCATACAAGTGTCGAAACTTCACACAGAAGTGCTACACTTGTTAAAAGAGATAATTTGGTATTTGTGACTTCGAGCCCCATTTTCTACATCCAATGTATCTGAAGCACACTATTGTAGCTTTGTAGGGATTTCCCTTTTAATTTTCAATATAATGGAAGTGCACAGAGCAGATTTTTAGTAGCTCTTTCCCAAACAGGAACTGCAACGGGAACAGTGACTATGTTGTCTTGCAATTTATAAAGGACCTGCGAACCAAATATTAAAAGCTAGGTTTATTCTGGAACTATTTTGAAGACCACAGTATGGTTGTAGCAAACCTCCTCTGCTCTGTTACAAATAGGAGCACGAAGCTCATTTTTAAGCCTTTCTAAGCAAGTACGAATGAATAAGATAGGAAACATTACACAGTCCAGCTTACTGAGACTGGGTACTATTACACACCAAGAGGCCTACAAGTGTTCTTTTTTTTTTTTTTACAAAGTTAAAGGCTTTTCTGCTAGGACTCAAATCTGCCCTGTGCACTCCCATTATACTGAAAATCCAGGGCGACGGAAATCACTACAAAGCTCCATACTGGAGGGATCAGAAATATTCAGGTCTACATGATTCAGATATATGCCAGAAACGTGGTAAATGAAGCTAGATGTCCAATATATTGAACTATCCCTTTAAGTAATCTTTAATATTTTAACATATAAAAGTGAACCTACTGTTTGATGCTACAGTGTATTGTGTTGTATGTTTTTTGTTTTTGTTTTTTACTGAGGATGCTCTGAGCTCTTCTGGAAAAATACAGTGCATGTATAATTTTAAACAGCTACAAGCAAATTACTCCAATCTTTGACTCACTTATAGGTGATAATGTATGTTTTGATGTTGCCCGAGGTTAAAAGCTGTGAAAGGAAAAATGCTTAATATCAACAGCTTGGGAGTGTAATCCAATGTCATTAGATATGCAACCTACCCACAATCCACCTCTCTGTGCTTTTCTTTTCACCTGCATCGCCTTCCTTTTAAAGAGCAAGAGGGATGAACGGACGGATTTGTCAGACAATGACAATCGATGATAACGATGAAACAGCGGAGGCTAATTGAGTCCAATCTACAGTGAGCCGGATTAATTAAGGGGCAGGGGTGGAGGACCTATAGATCCAGCTCCTCAAGATATTTCTAATTGGACAACAAGATTGCTAATGATCAGGATGAAGCGTCCACTGTTTGTGTCCCTGTGTACAGCAATAAATTTAACTCAATGATATTCTACTGATATGCTATTCTTTTTTTAGACTGCTAATTTGTGTGTATTTGTAGAAAAATCTGTAAAATTACAAAAAAAAAAGAAACCTGTAAAATGTCAGTTTTTTTTTACAGTAAGAGTGACAGATGTTGTGCTGTGGTTGAAAACCATAGACCACCACAGGCAGATCTTTACTTAAATCTAACCAGACTTTAACCACAGCATTGTCACATCATACAACATCAATTGTAATCAAAAGGAAAAAACTCTTTTCGTCTGATGGAAGGATGAAATATGGTGCAGTTGCTTGAAATGTCAGCGTTAAACAAAGCGCCGGCCGTGATGGCAGGAGATAAAGGCCGGAGGCAGCCGCTCTGTCTGCTGTGCAAACGCCAGTGGCTGCGGGGAAGAGATGGATCCGCACGGACGCCGTCTCTGAGGAGCCCCCCCCCCCCCCCCCCCCCCCTTCTCTTCGCCATAGTGCTCAGCCTCGGCAAGACACCTGATCTGAATCCAATCACGGCGAGCCGTCTGCACGTGCACTCAGCGAACACCAGCCGCCCAGGAGACCACCGTGTGCAGACCTCTCTGTCGACACGAATCTGATGCGGATCCATCTGGGCCCTCTGCTGTCGGCCCCGCCCATGACATGACATGCCGCTCCTATGTGCGGTTACTATAATGGACAATGTTAAAAATGTCATGTGGTGTAACCCTAAAAAAATGGTTTTCCAGATAGTACATCTTAAAAAAAGTTGTTTTTAATATTTTATTATTCCTTATTAGGGTCACAGGGGTCAGCCAGAGCCAATCCCAGCACATTACAGGTGACAAGCAGGAATTCCCCCCAGACAGGTTGGGACACACACACCATTTACTTACACACTCATACTGATGGGTACTTTAGAGTCTCTAATTAGCCTCAGTATGTTTTTTGGACTGTGAAGGGAAGCTGGAGAAGCTGGAGAGAATCCATCCAGACATGGAGAAAGCATGAAATTCACCACACAAGATGCTCCAGCTGCACTTTATAGGTCTGCAGTGTGGCTTCATTTAGTGACCTACGGTGACAGTTGTAAGAAAGTTGTTGACTGAAGTACGACAGTGTGCAGCTCTACGATTGAAGCCCTGGAGCCATGATATAAAATACCTCCTGTGAACACTTCCTCTGACCCTCCTATTTGACAGGCCGTGTGTTAGGTGTGGCATTTAGTCAAGTGAGCACATCTGCCTAATTAAATACATGTTCTACACATCCAATTGAAGGGCCAATAGGTGAAGCTGATGAAGTGTTGCTTATATTTCATTATGGACACAGACAGCTGTGGTATTGCATGTGCTTCTATACATTAAAGGGTTGAAGTCAAACTTATTTTTACTTCATTAATTCTTTCTCTCACGTCTTAAAAGGGATTTTAAATGTTAACTTCTTTTTTATTATTGTTTTTGACACGCTACACTGTGACCTTGCTCCTGCCTTATTGTGTCTTGGTGCTTTATTGTTATTTGTGAGGCATTTTGAAAAATCTTGTTGAAATGCGCCACATGAATAAACGTATGCACACACAACGATGTGGTTCTGCAGACAAGGGTTGATGAAGTAGATCCTTTCACTTGTTTATACATTGAGGTAATTAAAGTCTTAAGTAAAAGTACAGAAATATCTGTTTCTTGCAAGTAAACATAGTCATTATGTATATCTGTTGTATTACCATATTAAATTGTTTGTTTTTATCACTTAAAATACTTAAAGGGGATTTAATTGTTGGAGTTAGTCAATATTTTCAACTTTATCATGTGTTTGTATAACATTAAACTTCATGAACCACTTTGCATTTTTTAAAAAAAGGAAAGAAAATAGCAATGATTTCAAAGCATGCTGTTAAAACATATTATTTATGCATAATTTTATGAAAACTAACTAGTAAATACAAGTGGCAAATACTAAAATAAGTGTAAAGTAGCATCAAATGGGGATACTAATGTGAAGTATGAGTATCTCAATATAATACTGAGTACAGTCCTTGAGTAGCTGACCAGATATGTTCCGTACAAGAACACAGGCTGGCAACCAACAGCAACAATCTGTAAATATATATATTTATCACTTCATCAATGGAACTGGTTTTTCGTGCACAGAATCAAATTGAAGCTGTAAAACAAAACGACTTTACAAATGTGCGACGGGAGCCACGTGAAGATGCCGAAGAGACATTTGCTTATTTATAACATTGTCTTGTTTCTTTTTTTTTCCCCTTTCGTGGCTCATTTTTCTCCGCTGATGTTTTTTTATTAGTATGTTATCTCGGGGTCTGTGTATTGCATGTTAATGAGTGATGGCGGCTCTTTTTAATCTCGCCGTGTCGTCACTCTGAATGTGAGGTTATTGCCTCCATTCGGGAGATGAATGGAGAAGGGAAATGGGCCAGAGGGAAACTCATTGGGCCTCGGTTGTTCATATCTCTGTCAGAGGCCAGATGAGATGCACGAATAAAACTAAAAAAAATAAATTAATTAAAAAAAACACCCAGGCCGATATTTCTCTCTGATCCTTGAAGGCCTCAGGGTGTACTTGCACACGTTTACAGATTAATATGTCTGTCCTGATTATCATTAGATGGGTTGAGATGGCTGGCTGAGGACTGGTTAATCATTTTCTGCACATTAAGTCGATTGTTTTTTTGGCGTTTTTTTTTGTTAGCTTTATTTTTCCAAGATGGCGATAAAACAAACAAAGTCTGGCTCCATGTGAACAGCAGGGGGATTATAGACAGCAGGGGACAACTTTGCATATAAGACAATAAATAAAACGTCTCTTCATAGCTGCAGGTAAAACAAAAAAAAATGTTCAGATAAGAGGTGATGAGGCTCTTCTGCATACACACACACATACACAAACACACAACTGATTCTAGGATCAGAGGTTTAGGACTGCTGAGCACCCGAAACAAACCAGCCTGGCCATGCAAGATAAATTTCTGTTTTTTTTTTTTGTTTTTTTTTTTTTTTTTGTTCGCACATTTTAAAACAAGTTCATTCCCATACTGAATTTGTGAAAGAACTTTTTGTTGAGAAAAGTCTGTGACTAAACCAGGAAAGCTCATTAAGGTTATTTAACCTTTGAACCTTTGAGAAAAACTCAATTTCTAGGAGAAAACAACAGCAACTCCATAATATACATACATAAGCAGTCTGGATGTTTCTGGAGCAAACCAGCTTCCTATAGTGGGGATCAAAAAATACAAAAAAATGGACCATGGACTTATTTTTTTGGACTCTTATTATAAAATGCAAAACACAAAATTACAGCACACTGACAGAAATCAACCTTTTCTTCAGTGTTTGCCTCTGCCTTTTTGCTTCCTATGTGTGTCTTATGTAATACATAAGACATACAAAATGCATTCATAAGAAGAAAAGTGCTTGAAATCTACAAGCTGCTCTATTTTTGTTGCAAAAATTACATCTTTTTAGATGCAATGCACAAAAGGTAAAACATATTGACAGAAATTGTCTTTCTCAGTTTCTGCCTTATTCCTTCAAGCTGCTGTGTTTGTGTTGTTAAAACATTGAAATTATTTTTTCCCTCACTTTTCTAGCTTGTTTTAAAAGGACATCAAAATTGTAAGGGTGCTGGGATTTAATTTAGGGGGATCCTATAGCACCCACAAAAAATGGTGTTAAGGACAGAGATTCAACCATTTTAACACATTTTTCAACCGGAATGTCATAGATTCAATTTCATGCAGTAAAAAAGAACTCTGATCATTATACAGCAGCGTCTGTTTTAGTGTGAACTCTACAACGTCCTTCCTGTCTGCTCAATCTGGAACAGGGAAACAAAAACCTATAAAAAGCATCTTTCTAAGTGCACTCTTTCTTCAGGTCCAGTGATGGATTGCTCTGCTATTCGGTTGCAAGGTGGCACACATTAACATTTGTACCTAAGAAAAAAAAAAAAACACGCAGCATTATTTCCATAAATGCAATCATCACCACAAACAGCAGCCGCTTGCTCGCTGTCCAGGTTGCTGCAGTCAGCACGTCTGCAGCCGCTGCCAACAACACGTCACATTCTGTTCCGTTTTTTTTGCACAGGAAAGTCAGTGATATTCAAGGTTTTTTTTTTTTGTGTGTGTTTTTTTTATTTTTTTTGCATTTGGACACGCAGGTGGCTGTCAGTGTTAGCAGTGTTAGTGCTAGCGGGGACAACGTGTGGCGACATTCTGCTGCAAGCACGAGCAAGAGCAGGAGTCACAGTGATGCATGTGGAGTCCAGCCAGAGCATGAAAAAAACACCTGAGTCAGTAAACAAAAGGAACATTAACTGTTTTATGTGCAGTTGGCATTTAGCTTTAAAATAAACAATCATGCGTAAAACCAGAATATTTTTGAAAAGTTCATTTACAGAATATATATATATATATATATATATATATATATATATATATATATATATATATATATATATATATATATATATAAATAACAGTATCAAATATTTGTAACCCAAATTATTATTATTTTTTCACTCCTTTTTTCACCTGAAGTCAGTTATTGTTTAAATTATTTTAATTCCTATGTCAATTTGTATCTTTTTTTGTAATTATTCTCTATTGTTGTTGTTGTTATTAGTAGTAGTAGTATGTGTCTTGTATATTAAAATTGCAAAGAGACAATACACTTTAAATCATGAAAAAAAAGTTTCTGTAACTACCCTCAGTCCAGCTATTAATCCAGCAATATTGTTTTAAAAAGCAAAAATAAGGACTATAATTGATATTTTTTGCATGTTAAAATTACATTACATACTATATAACATATTTTAACATGCAATTGTAGCTAGGTGGCAATTATGATTTTATTGTACAAGAAAAATTAAAATGTGCTTGTGTAATTTGAATACTTTAAAATGTTTTTTTTTTAAATGTTCATTGGTTAATTTACAAATATGTTTAAATATGTTAAAATGGGGCGACACGGTGGTGCGGTGGGTAGCACTGTTGCCTCACAGCAAGAAGGTCGCAGGTTCAAGACCGCCTTGGGCCTGGGTCTGGGGCCTTTCTGTGTGGAGTTTGCATGTTCTCCCCGTGTCTGCGTGGGTTTTCCCCGGGTACTCCGGTTTCCTCCCACAATACAAAAAACATGCTCAGGTTAATTGGTAAACTCTAAATTGCCCATAGGTGTGAGTGTGAGAGTGAATGGTGTGTGAATGGTGTGTGTGCCCCACGATTGGCTGGCGACCATCTGGGGTGTATCCCTGCCTCTCGCCTTAACGCGCTGGGATAGGCTCCAGCAGACCCCTGCGACCCCGAAAGGGAATAAGCGGGATAGACAATGGATGGATGGATGGATGTTAAAATGTTTAAAACCAGTCAGCATATTTGTAGATATGGTTAAGGTGTCTACGTTCAATGTCAGGATGGGAAGTCAATAATCAATTCTCTCCTCTCAGATTGGCTTGTCTGTAGTTTTTAGCCAATCTTAATCTCACCTGGTGGAAGAAGGCGGGGCTTAGCTTTACCTTTGTGGGACCTTGTTTTTGTGTGTTTGCTGCTGGATAAGCATAAACTGACTGTGAATATGATGCTGCAAACTACCAAGACTGTTTGAGCGGCTTCCTGTGGTTACTCCATTACCCGTTTTCCCCTGTTTGTGTGCATCATTGACTTTGTCAGGTATATTTGAAAATACACAAAATGTGTGCTGGTTAAACCCAGTGAAGTGTCTTGTTCCATTCAAATAAGGCCGGAGTGAATGTGTGGGCGTAAGAGTGGGCTTTAGGATATTTTTTTCTGTACTCTATCTGAGTTCATCTGTGGACAGAATGAATCTATCGTGCTGAAGCTGTGTTCTGTACTGAATACTTTCATTACAGGCACATTTAAAGGTCATGGGTGAGCCATATAAATAACTTACAAATTCCACAGCGTTTCTCATAGAAATTTGTCAATGTAGGTGGTGGTGGGGTGCAGGGTAGCTGTTAAAGTTCAATAATTTACACAGTATAAGTGTAAATAATTAATTAGAACACTGTTGTTAAACACTGACCCAGATTCTGTTCTGTTAGGTGATAGTGCTGGGATTTCCAGAGGGTCAGTGAATGCATCTCTACAGCTGGTGGGTAAAGTAGTTCTCTGAAAGAAGAAGCACCCAGCAACTTTTAATATGAAGTTTGTTGTTTTGGCTTTGTTAGCATGAGGAAAAGTAACAACTATAGTGTGTAGTTATTGAGAGACCTTACACTACTATGTATACACGTTTTTTTTTTTTTTTTCTGGAGGGACATAGGCGAGGCGGGGGGCATTCATTCTAGTGGTGGCCCATAACTATAAAGCACTCTGGAAAACCCTGCTTTTTAATAAATTGCCCTGTTTTTCTTTTTTTATTTGGTGTGTAGAACCGACATCTTTTAGTTACTGCAGAAAAGTATTATATATCACTACCACAGTCGTCACAGGTGTTTAGCACCAATGATCATAATCGGTAGAAATCAGGCCCAGCCCCATGGGACTGGGATTTTATAATAAAAGCAAGAGAAGACATTTTAAAATAAAATATAATAAAATTTGTTTAAAAATAAATAAATAAATAAAGTGACAGTGTGGGTGAGACATTATGTAATAATGTATTCATGCTTATATTTAATATTTGCACCCATGCTTTCTTACAGTTGCATCTGTATCTTTGCTTAAACAAAGATAGACGTGTATTTAAATTATTAAGTTATTCTTGTATGTACTCCATGTGTTTAGTGTATATTGCTGTTCACAAGAAACTGATATGATGGTTTCACATCCCATCAAAGATGCCATCCACCCTGAGCGATACAAACCTGGATTCTCCCCTGAGCACTTCCTGGGCTACACATTGGCATTACCATTAGCACACGGCGCGACATGAGTCACGCTCGCGGCACTATTGAATTTTCTCCTTGGACACCTGTGCACAAATGAGATCCTACTAATCTACCATTTACCTTCTCGGTTTGAGCCCATTAATAAATCACCATATGTCCCGCTTTGACTTATTAAAACCTCTATTACCTGCTTGACTGTGTGCTACAGAGCGGCCCGTGCCGCTCCCCGCCGCTTCCTGCTTGGCGGGCGGATTAGTTGCAGTAAACAGGAAAAAAAAAAGGGTTGGGGGGATGTAGAGAGGAGCAAGCCGCTTATACTGAGCCGCGTGAGTTGCTTTTAATGCAGAGTCTGCTTTTTGAGGCCTACTGACATTATCAAATGGATTGACATTTCAAATATTTGCGGTGCTCAGCGCCTCCGAATGTGGCGTAAGTGAAGCATGGGCCTCCTCCTCACCAACCCGGCAAGCCATGCATGGCCGTTTCATCACGGCCACAGAAATGAGATCCAACAGCCGTCGCGTTTGAGACCTTTTCTAGTGCTAGGACAATGCAATCTAAAGAAGCAGGTATTTTGCCCTAAACAGGCTCATTGCCCTGCGAGGGCTGCAGCAGCTTTACGTGCAAGGGGTGCACTTTTGGAGCACGGTGCTGAATGATTAATTCAGGTCAGGGTGGAAAAGTGGAGTCTTATCTGTTTTTAGCTACAGCAGATATCACTCAGGCGGCAGCACATCTGCGGCCTGTCCGAGGTGAAGGCGTAGCACTAATCCACAGATGCACAGCCTGCGGTGTGTTTCCGTTCCTAAAGCTAGTGCAAGAAAAAAAAAAAAAAGAACAAACAACCTCATGTGTGAACTCATTTTGCCAAAAAAGATTAAGCGCTATAAATGAACACGTCCGTGAGCAGACGTCCTGAGACGTTAAAAGAACGCCGCAGACGCCCAGGTAAGACGACAGAGCCGCTTTTTGGTCTAAAGTTAGCTTGGCGCCGCATCTACTGTCAGATGATGTGAGAGTAAAGCGGAGCTTGTGGCTGCGGCTGCTGTCACTCTGATGAGTTTTATTCTGTGCTTTCACTTTTAAATTTGTGTCTGGTGCGTCAGCTTGAGAACATTCAACAGGCCACACGCAGTGATGGTTGTTTGTTCAATGGTTTAAAGCTCTGTTCTCTACTTTTTATGGTGTTCAAACACATGCCTATATTGTGTGTATGGCAGGTACTGGATCAATTAGTTGCTAACTATTATATAAATTGCCAACTATTTTGATTAATTGATTTTGGACATTTTTAATTCTCTGGTTCCAGGTTAAAAAATTGGATTATTTTCTGGGTTCTTTAGTCTTCTATAATTGTAAACTGATGATCTTTACATTGTGGACTGTTTGGACAAAAAATACATTTTAGATTGAATCTTCAGCTTTTGGGAAAGACTGATTTTAAACCTTTTTATATGTGTAAATAATTAATAGATTAATCAACCTTAAAAATAGTCATTAGTTGCAGCTCACTGGACACACACACACACACACACACTTTGAACAGCCTCTTTCCAGAATATGCTTCAAATTAAATATGCATCATTACAACACAACCAAACATGTCTGTTTGAAACAAGGCCTATGTCTGTATGTTGGATTGTAATTCACATGCCTTAAGAACCATTCATCCAATCGACTTCACACTTGGTGGGTGTGTTGTTGGGGACCCGAGTAAGTTCACACCAAATGGTGCAATTTGGCCAGATGGTGCTGCTACAACAATAATCTACATTTTTAGACCTGTAACTATACAGCACAGACTTTTTTAAAATTTTTTCCTAAAACTTGCTCTGGACAAAGCCAAAAAACATACCCGTTTGGGATTTTTGATATTTCACACAGTTTTTGTGTACCTTATCGTTAAGATTTCCTCTATACTATACTGTACTGTAAGCAGGGGTTATGTTACAAAAAATCCTGAGCATTCGGTATTATTACCACCACACAGTGGACATGTGTATATATGGTTTCTGAGTGGCCATGACATATTTGTTGGCAACTGATCAATAGGTGGAGGTGCTGTAGGAGCATTATCAATCTATAAAGGAAGGACTCTCCGTGTGCGGATGTATGAATGCCCTTCATATATCCCCATAAACAGCCGATCGACTTCACACTTGCCGGGTGTAATGCTGCGGACCCCTGAGGAAGAGCGGTATCAAGTCTGATGTCAATTGGATAAGTGTTTCTTCAGAATGCTGCAGGAAGCACTTTTCAGGGGCCAAGCAATCAACCCGCTCTGAATGTGAACCTGCACTAGTAAAGACAAAGGATGTCAGGAAAACTATTCTGATGCTCGGCCCATGGACGGTAATGAAAACAACAGTAAATAACTGATCATCACCTGGTTCACTTTACGTTCCCTTTGCTGCAGGATCTAAAGTAGCCATGCATTGTGTCTACACAGCATGTTGCAGACAGTGCAACAAAAAAAAATACTGCAAATCCTCAAGAGGAAACTTGGTTCCGGTGTCTTGCTTGCCTCTGGCTGTTCAAAGTGACAATGCTGTTTTAAAGACAACTTTGTCCCCAGAGCAGCAGGTAGGTCTCCACTGTGTCGCCACGGTCTGAAGCCTGATGCAGGAAAAGTTAACAATTAATTAATCATTAAGTGCTGCCTGCGCATTAAGGAGTTTACTTCCTCAAACACAGACAGAAGTTACTCATGCATGTATCTATATTTGTTGACACAACTGGGTTATATTAAATTAGGAAAGTTGATGTGTATTTCCCTAATGGCCTTGCTGCATTATATTTAGTTTAAAACTGTTGACTGCTGCTTAGAATTCTGGTTTTCTTTCCACAAATAAAGAGATTTCAAATTTCTGCAAAAAAGTCACTGTTTCTACAACTTTTTAATAAAATACAGGTCATGTCAACTGCAAAATATGATAATTTACAACCCTACAAAAAAAGCAAGGACAATCATTAACCGTACATATATACGTTCTTTGATTGAAGGGGTAAACATCTGGAAATTGTTGGGAAGAAGAATTACAAATGTAAAGTTTTATTTGCAAAATTTAAAAGATTTTCAAAACTTTTATGATTGTCACTTAGCACCAGATAGTTTTTTCCTCTTAAAAAGGTTTACAAAAAATGTGTCAGTTATGTATAACTCTTTCGGTTACACCAAATCATGATCATGAGCAATCATTTTGTAAAAATTGATACAAAAGTACTTTTAAATGAAGAAACCAACATGAACAGACAATGTACATTTTGAGTGACCTGATAAATGCTTTTAGATTTTAGACTTTCTCATCTTTGTCACTCACCCACTTATAGAATTGTGTGTTTTTGTTTGTGTTTTGTTTCGAAAATAACAATGTAAAAATGTCATGCGAAATGTGTTCAAGGCATTAGAAACTTTGGTTTCAGTTGATTTTTAGTCGTTTTCCTCGGTTCTGTTTTTTTTTTTTTCTTAATATGTCAGGGCTGAAATTGTACTTTCAATTGCTGAATCTACTGCTTCACATCTACATGCAGAACATTTCAGAAAGGGGAGAGGGGAACTGTTCAGGGTACAAAGCCAACACTTTTGAAAGATTTGAGACAAAAGAGCAATTAAGCATAATGAAGGAACAAAATGGCAATTTCACATTTTTTATGTCTCCATCACAACCTGGTTTACACTTTGAAACCATGAAAAAAAGGATCTAAATCAAATATGTGCAAAATCCTCATAAATAGTAAAAGATATGACCAATCTTAATTATTAAAATTGGTCATATTTTCACAATACAATTAATTATTTAATAATTAATATGTATTGTGAAAAGCATGGGTATATAAATCAGTATAAACAGTGTTTGAAACCCTAGGTTTTGCCTTCTTTGGAGCTTGTGTCTGCTTGCACGCTGATTAATTTCCTATTGGTTTGAGTTAGGAAAGGCTCTTTTGCCAGCCATGAGAGGTTTCCATTTCGTCTTGCCTCTATATTTTCGTGTTTGGCCTTGTGGTTGATTTAATGCAACCTGCAATCCCCATCGGACTGGAGACTGGAGAAGAGAGAGAGAGAGAGAGAGAGAGAGAGAGAGAGAGAGAGAGTGTGTGTGAGGAGAAGTAGCACTCTAGTCATCAGGACAGTGACTCACACTCACATTATTACACTATGTTCCAATGAATAAATCAAGACATAGCCAGGTCCAAAAACAACAGTGCAGCAAGATCCCTTCATATTTGTCCTTCACATCAGCCTTCATGTCTGCTGCTGCTCTGCAGAAAGGAGTCTTGCGCAGTTAATACAATAATGTGAATTTAAACACCTTCACCCTGAGTGCTCATCTTTGACTAATGCATAAATTGGCATTTTGGTGCTGGATGAGACCCGGAGGTGTAATGGCTTCGGATGAGGTTGATGATCGAGATTAGTCTTAACAGCAGGCAGGCTTGGTTGGATCAGTCCCGGTCAAGGAGAAGCGCGTCGTTAAATGCCGCCTCTGGTTTTGAAATGTCCTGTGTTGGACATTTAAATGCTCCTAATGAGGATCCTTTAAAGAGCGATAGCGTTATCTACTCCGTGAGCGCCGCCGCCATGTCGTTGTTCCCGTTGCCCGGCGTGAGGGAAATCCATCAAATCCATTGCCCCCAGGCTGTCGTATACAATTAAAGTACTTTGGGTCCTCGCGCATGATGTATTCAGGAAATAAATGAGCCATGCAGAGCAACACCTGAAAACAATTACAGCCAAGATTCAGAGCATAGTGATAGTGATATCTGTGTGGTGGCAAGGTGGGGATCCACAATCCACCCTGGAGCATGTTTTCTTTTATTAATGTTCACTTTTATTTTGCAACTCTTGAGTCCTATGAAACATGATTAATACTGTATTTTGGGAGAGTGGGAGAAAACCACACTGTTTATAAATAGAGCAGAAGCTCGGGAAGCTAATCTGACTGTTCTTATGAAAGATAAAAAAAAAGGGGGGGGGGCTATGTGCTGCTGTACAGTCCATTCGTTTTGCATTCCACAATAAATTGATCAATAAATCTCAACAGATAAAAATACTCATAACTCACTGGAATTGTACTTATTTCCAGACAGTTTGGTTGTTATACACATGATTAGACATTTTGAAATTGCAGCTTTTCAATTGTCATTGCAATGTAATTTATTGTAAAAAAAAAAAAAAAAAAAAAAAAAATTCCACATCTTGTTATTTCTGTTTCTGCTTATGTGCAGGTTCTTCTGTGTGTTTTTTTGTGTGTATAGTCACTTTACCACATTGTGTAGCTTTTATATGAAAGTCCATGATTATAATTATTCCTACTTATAAGTATGTATTGACAATACATTTTTGGTATTCATAACAAACCAAGCAGTTTGAAAATTAGGTAGGTTATGGTTATTTTAATAGTCATAGGCAGACTGTGGGCGACCTGCGTGGCCTCCCAGCAAAAGGGATCAGGGCAACCAGGCGAAGAGAAGTTAGGAGGCAGCGGAGCTCAATTTTGTCAAAACAAGGTGGTTTATTAATGGTGGTACATTTAAAAAAAAAAACAACAGTACATACTCACACTAGCATCATCCACCTCTCAGCAGGTGGACCAACCAGACAGTCCCACATGTCGCGTTCCCTGTGTCGCACGCAAACGCGTTCTCCAGGAAACTTGTCCGCTGCCGTTCAGTTCCCCCGTCCTAATAAGCCGTTGAGAAGGGGAGGGGTGATCACCTTCTCACACAGACCGACACAGGATAGTGGTCGTGCGTGGACTGCGGTGGTTCTTTGGGCAGCAACATTGGGTAAGTCATCTGGTGTTCATCTGGTCAACCCTATGTTCCTTGGGTACTGTGTTTCCTGCTTTTTCTGTGAAGTAACATAGAACCATTTTTCATAATACTTAGAGTTAGGGTCGAGGTTTAGTTTAGACTTAGGATTTTAGGTCATCGTCGGGAAACATAAAAGGAAACATAGGACCCTATTTCTGGTCACAGAATGAAGCACAGTTTAGGGGGGATTGAGGTTATGGTTGAGTAGCATAAAGGGGACCTTTTAGAAAAGCTATTTTCTCATAAAAAAAAAGCAGCAAACATAGAACCTGAGGAAGCCAGGTACACTCCCAATCCAACACTCTGCTGCCTTCGGTCCTCAGTTATACTGTCAATCTATGGCTCAGTTCCTGAAGGGGAGAAAATCACAAACTACTCCCGCCATCATAAACCGTAAAAAATAACGACTTAGATATTCCTTTTCCTAGGATACAGTAAATTGAAATGAGATGCCTCTTTTCCTTCTTACTTGTTGGCTTCAAACAGCGGCATAAAAAGCTCCAGCAGGTCTGTACTCTCTAAGTCTAAGTGATCAGTCAGTAGAGGATGTAATAGCATAAAACCAACTGCCCTCAACACCCCCTCTTCCAATCTTTCTTCTAATTACTGTGTCCCTCAAACACCCTCTGATTTTACTTTCTCTTCGGCTGCAGATCAGGAAACCCTCTGCAAACCAGCATTTTTGCTACGTAAGTTTTAAAGAATTGCCTGTGTTTTTTTTCTATACTTTGTTGTATGATATTTAGGATGAATAGATCTAAGCTCCCAATGCAAGCACCCAGGCCGTCCACCTCAATGACACCTGGTTCGCTTTTAAACAAAACATAGCACAGGCCCAGTCAGCTTATCGCAGTAACCTTTGTGACCTGCCAAGCACCTCAACATCCGCGCCACCCAGCTACATTAACTCATGTGGCAAAAAGTCAAGTGTCCCTTAAATCATAGACATAACTCCTAAATACTAATACTAAATACCCAGGAAATAGAAGCAGAAGAGAGGACTTTAGTTTTAAAGGGTCGATTCACACAAAATCCAACTACGAGAACTCTACGGTTTAATGATGACAGGTCCCTAAATCAGTTTCATCATTCCCCCCTCATGTGTTACTAATGTATGGCATCCTAAATGTCAGATCCAACAATGCACTGGACTCTTTATCGAGAGTTTTGCTCCCCACCCCTCTGGCACCACTTCAGATTCCACTTCAGTCATGGCCAACAGACACAAATTGATCCTCATAGACATTACCCTCTACGGCTTCGGGGAAAACGTGGTAGCGTCATTATGAAGGCCTATTCGCAGGATGATGTTTCTGATTACGTTATAGCCACTTCACATTTGTCAATGTATTCTGATTGTAATTCTACGCCGGTCACACTTTATGCAGGAGAATGACAGGATAGTCATCATTGTTATTGTTGCTATCGCCGTTCGGGTGATTATGCTTATGCTCGCTGATGCAGCGCTGCTGAGTCTGTGTTACTCCTACTAACATGATTTCATGTTTGTCTTATGTTGCACTTTATGTTTGCAAAACCAATTGCCCTTCAAGGGCAAATAAAGTTTAACTTGAAGTGTGGAACATCAATCAGCACCATGCTGTTTTTGTTGGTCGAAAAAGTCACTCCTAAAACAGTAATGTATCATTCTGACATTTCAATTTCTACATGTATCAAACTAAATATAAAGGTGTAACTGAGACAGTTGGAGGACATTGTCACTCATGTTCCAACTCGAGAGCTGGACAAGGCTGTATGTTTGGAAGGTCCTGAGAAATAGAAGACTTTCTAACAGCTGGATCGTTCCCAACCAATTCTATCCCAGGATGCATTTCCAACGGGCAGCGAACAGGAGGAACAGACTTGGAAGACACTGTCATTCAAAAGTTCGGGGTTGCTTAGAAATGTCCTTACTTTGGAAAGAAAAGCACTGTTTGCACAATGAAGATAAATTAATCAGAAATACAATCTATACATTGGTAATGTGGTAAATGACTATTGTAGCTGCATGGTGTATAAAGGTGTATAGAGGCCCATTTCCAGCAAGCAGCACTCCAGTGCTATATCGTGTTTGTAATTGCATTAGAAGCTAATGGATGATTAGAAAACCCTTGTGCAATGATGTTGGTAGAGCTGTAAATAGTTTAGCTGCTTAGATGGAGCATTCTTTGATAAAAGCAAAGTGCAAAGGATAAAATAATTATTTCAAATAAAAATAGTTTCTAGCCTTGTCAATGTCTTATTTTCTATTCATTTTTCATAAAATAATCACTAAATCATTGTGTTTTTCTCAAAAGTAATAGGTTACTTTGTCAATACCTACATGGGGAGCAGGTTTTCCCCTCTCAAAGCTTGCCATGTTTTTACAGTAGTCCTGAGCGGACAAACCAAACAAAGGCCCAAGAGATGGCCATTAGTGCCTTTCATGGTCACCTTAGGTTCTCCTTCATGCTTGAGATACTCAGCCAGATGCGATCTGCAACCTCTCTACTAGAAAGAATCACAAAAACCTTGTGCTGTACTTGTCATTGTATTAGGTTTTAACATTTTTCAGGTAGTACATTAACCAGATTCCCAATATGTGGTCAGTTTATCCGAAATAACAACCTGCAGGCCAGATGAGACCAAGGTGGCCATCTCCACCGCACACAGCTCCCAGAGATGGACAGACAGTCAACATTCGTCATCATCCCGAGGAGAACGTGATCGATGAGCCTCTCAGCGCGGTGATTTACTGCTGCCTCTATTGTCTCCGTAGCATCTTTTGATATATGATATAATTCCTTTTGGAAGATAAACGTTGGTCTCACCAATGGAATCTAACAGTTGCACCTGCCATGTTTGTCATGTAAAGTAAAGCTTTGTGTTTCATTTTACTGGATGGAAGAACAGCGTGGACTCCAGGACTCTAAAGATATCACCACTTCTACTATATTAGATTTGATTTTATTTACATAACAGTTTGAATTTTATAGCTACATTACAGACTGAATTTACTGCATCTCTCTGTCAATGAGGAGAATTTTTTGTGTTCGTGGAGGTTTGAGTTCAGTGCTTGAGTGAATGTACATAGCCATTAGAGATGCCATTTCTTTTCTTTTTTTTTTTTTTTTAATTAATAAGGTTTTTGACAACTAGAAGAAACAATTTATCCCCGATCTCTCCCGCCTCTACAGTAAATTGTAAATCCTACTGTAAAGAGGTGGCAGCAGCCCTGGCAGTGGCACTCGTGTAATTACAGAGGGGTCCGGCGAGCAAATCTTTAGGTGGCCATTCATTAGCTGACTCAGCAGCCGGACGGACAGGAAGCTGGCAGATCGGTCGGTTGATCCGGGGGTAAGCGATGAGGCAGACGGAGGGGAAGTAAGAGAGTGTCTCCTCCGTGATTAAAGAGTGGAGCTCCTGACATGCATGATAGCCCCCATGACTCCTCTGACCCCCCCCGGCCCAGTGGATGGTAAAGTGATGGCTCTCCTTCTTCCTCCACCGCAGCCGTAATTCACCAGCCTCTGGTGAAACCTTTTAACAACTTCCCTGCAGCCTCTGCACCCCATCCCACCCACATCACTCACCCGGCTGGGGAGGTGTGCAAGATACAATATGAGAAGGGTAAAAAAAAGAGAGAAACCAAAAAAAAAAAAAAGATTTTCTATTGACTGCAGTGGGTAGACGTGCAGTGAAGAGAATATAGATACACAATCACACTCAGACAGCTCTGCTGATGAAATGGAAATCCTTACAGAGGTGAACAGATAAAAGAACCAAAATTAACCCCGTGCTCAAAAGATAATTCAGTTTCATCCATCACACTTGTACATGGAAGTGGGAGGGATTCATAGATGTAGAGGTTTAGGGGTGTTGAGGTCAGATCAGGCAAGTTAAATTTCACTGTTTTGTACATTTCTATCACAATTTTATACCCAAATTTATGAAAGAACAGTAGAACTTTTTGGGTGTATATATATATATGTATAGCCCCATATAGTGAGGACAAAAAATACCAAAGATGGATCTTCACTTCAAAAAACAGACACACTGCACATTCTGACATCTTACCAAGCAAAAATAAAGATTTAAAGTTTTGCATCGTATATTAAAACTTTCAATCTTATAATTCTGGCCTTTTTTAAATTTGAAATACTTTGAAAAACTTGAAATAAATAAAATTATTTGCCAATGGATCAAGATATTTATATTTCTCATTGTTGGAATAAATGTAGTAAATACAATATATTTCCCCTGATAAGATTGTCGGGCATACTTTGTTTTGGACTTTTGTTTTGAAATGCATTACACAAAATGTAAAACACATACTGTACACTACGCATTCAAAAGTCAGGGGTCACCCAGACAATTTTGACAAACCTTAAAGGTCACACTTTTGTTTATCAAATGAGTTGTAAAATTAAAAGAAAATATAGTCAAGACATTGACAAGTCTAGAAATAATTATTTTTACATATAATAATTTGCTTTTATCAAAGAATGCTCCATCTAACCAGCTAAACTGTTTTCAGCTGTGCTAACATAATAGCAACACGAGTTTTCATCCATTAGCTTCTAATGCAATTAACAAACACAATGTACCATTAGAACATCTGCATGGAAAAATACGCTAAAAAAATAGCCTCTAATAGACCTCTAATATCCTATCGAGATATTGCATTAAAAAACAGACCTTTGCAGCTAGAATAGCCAACGTTAACAATGTTTAAAGTGTTTTCGATTTAATTTTAATGTTATTTTCATTGAACAAGCTACTTTTATTTAAAAAATAAGGGATTTTTAAGTGGACCCACACTTTTGAACAGTGGTGTAAATACTAGAAACAGACTTTTTAAATGTTTGTCTCTACCC
Organism: Eupleurogrammus muticus; assembly: GCA_036785175.1. NCBI lineage: Eukaryota > Metazoa > Chordata > Actinopteri > Scombriformes > Trichiuridae > Eupleurogrammus > Eupleurogrammus muticus. The sequence goes on from JAYKQN010000001.1 coordinate 30,370,808, forward strand.
TTTTCTATCTTGTCTATATTATGTATTAAAATACATGAATAAAAATGCACATATACACTCAACTGAATGTTATTGATACACAAATAGCATCTTTAAAAAGATTCAGTAAAAAAATGAAACAAATTATCAAATGTTTGGGGTTTGGAATTCATTTAAGGGTGTTGTAGAACCACCAGATCCATTACTCTGGAGGGTTTTACTGCGAACATGGTGACGCCGCATCTGTCAGGGCTCGTCATTAATTCAGATGCAGCTCGGGAAACTAATTGCGCCGTAAATGTTGATCAACACCAACGGCTGCCGTCTCAGGGAGGCCATCAGTAAGCCATTCATCATACATTCCTACCGCTGGCCAGTCCAGTGATCAGGCCCACGCGTCATTACTGCTCTGCAGCTGTACAGTCTGCTGTTTGTCTGTAGCCGGCTACATGATACGGAGTGTATGATGCCATATAGTGTGTGATCTATAGGTAATGTGGTATGGGCTGCGGAGTGTGATATGGCTGGCAGAGAGATATTTTTGCAATATGAGAAGTAAATAAAACACCACATATTGACTCCGGCACTATGATCTATATATATATATATATATATATATATCCATCCATCCATTTTCTATCCTGCTTATTCCTTTTCAGGGTCGCAGGGGTCTGCTGGAGCCTATCCCAGCGCGTTAAGGCGAGAGGCAGGGATACACCCCAGATGGTCGCCAGCCAATCGTGGGGCACACACACCATTCACACACCATTCACTCTCACACTCACACCTATGGGCAATTTAGAGTTGCCAATTAACCTGAGCATGTTTTGTATTGTGGGAGGAAACCGGAGTACCCGGTGAAAACCCACGCAGACACGGGGAGAACATGCAAACTCCACACAGAAAGGCCCCAGACCCAGGCCCAAGGCGGTCTTGAACCTGCGACCTTCTTGCTGTGAGGCAACAGTGCTACCCACTGCACCACCGTGTCGCCCATATATCCATCCATCCATCCATTGTCTATCCCGCTTATTCCCTTTCGGGGTCGCAGGGGTCTGCTGGAGCCTATCCCAGCGCGTTAAGGCGAGAGGCAGGGATACACCCCAGATGGTCGCCAGCCAATCGTGGGGCACACACACCATTCACCCACCATTCACTCTCACACTCACACCTATGGGCAATTTAGATTTGCCAATTAACCTGAGCATGTTTTTTGTATTGTGGGAGGAAACCGGAGTACCCGGTGAAAACCCACGCAGACACGGGGAGAACATGCAAACTCCACACAGAAAGGCCCCAGACCCAGGCCCAAGGCGGTCTTGAACCTGCGACCTTCTTGCTGTGAGGCAACAGTGCTACCCACCGCACCACCGTGTCGCCCTCGCCCATATATATATATATAAATTAAAAAAAAGTTTCTAGATGTTTGATTGTAATCTTCAATTCCATAGCAGGGAAAACTCTGATAACATGCACAGTGAGATATAATCAAAAGCTCCAGAAGAGCTAGTAAATTGACCTTGTGGGGACAATTGCTATTTCCAAGGGTTTTTTTTTGTAGTGTTTATTTGGACCTTTTCCAAGAGTCCATAGCATACAAACAGTTAATACAGATAACAGAAAATATATTACACTATAAAATAGTAAAAAAAAATAAAAATAAAAAAATAATATGTATTCAACACATTCACACACATTGATGGAATGCACATGACATATCTTTAAACAGAAACAGTAACAATACTGGTCAATACTCTTTAAACAAAAAGAGTATTGAGCAGTCATGTTTGAGCAGGCTGTGGTTGCATGTAAGCATGGAGAGGTTCATAGAGGCGGAACCATTGTCCAAATTGTATCAGTGGACTTCTGGGATTTCCAGTTTCTTTAGTTTATCTCTGGAGTTTATTGGACAGGAAACAATGACCGATGAACAGAAACTGAAGTCTTGGACCGGATAGTGAAGTTTGCTCCCAAAGGCTAATTTGCCTTTCAGATGATAGGTTCAAAGGTTGCAGCCACACAGATATTCCATACATGATAGTTATTTAAATCAGGTTACTTTTCTTTATTTAGTACAAAGTCTTGGCATTTACTGTATGCAGTATTACATTTATAGATCACTTTAGGCCTTTAAGATATTATTCAAACTAGTTTAGTATTAAGTGGGAATGAATGGTGTATGACAACTCTCACAACCGTTCAGTTTAACTGTCTGAGTTCAATTCATGTGTTCCATTTGGGTTATAATCATGAGCTGCTATTTTTTCTTATTCTACTTTTTCTCATAGGCAAAAAGTTTAGTCGCAGGTGGTGGTGTGTTGAAAGCCAACCATCCATAGTAAGCAGAGAAAAAGAAGAAGGGAAACAGTGTAGTCTGGTGTAGCAGATAGTAGACAGCAAATAGTCAGATATTGTGAAGACTTGTGAAGGTTTGGTGAGTGGAAAAAGGCCGGAGTTAGAAGATGTACCAGCAGCAATTTATAGGTCTGCTGTGGCTGCATTTAGTGACCTAACATGATGGTGGGAGGAAAGTTGGTGACAAAAGTGTGACAGTGTGCAGCTCTAAGGTTAGCGCACTGGAGCCATGACAAAAATTCAGCTCCTGCAAACACTTCAGCAACATAGTAATTCCTGCATATATGAAGAGACATATTTCAGACATAGGGAGTTAAGTCTAGTGCTGATAGAGCCTATGCATGTTTTTTTAAAGACAGCTTTGTTAGACTTATCAATGTCTTCTCTCTTGCAGGCAGAATCTCATCTACTTTCAACCTCAGACTGTGACAAAATTCAGTTTTAAGCTGAAAACATGATGGATTTTCCCAACAATCAATCTAAACTGAACTGAATTATGACCACAAAACTGTGAACCATGGATTATGTGAACCCTCTCACACCTTACATCAAGTAATACTGAAACTTCCTTTCCTGTATTTGATCCTTTTTGTACTCCCACTACCATTGCTCACAGCAAGTTTTCTTTAATATAACGCAACCCATTAAACTAAGTGTAAATTCAGGCAAAAAGAGCAGACAAGATCATTTATCCACTCATTCATGTCACCCCCCCCCTCCTCTCACCTGCTGCTGCAATCAGTTGATGAGGGGCATTAACTCTCATAATTACACCAGCCTCAGTTGTCAAACTTTATATCTGGCTTCCTCTCTGTCATGTCAGCGAGAATCGCCAGGATCCTCCTCCACCCCCGTTCACCTCGACTATTCATAACATGACGACATCACAATGGGGACAATATCACCTTATTGTGGACATGTCATTGAATAATTGTTTGCTGAGCAAACTGATTGTTTCTCAGCGCGGCTCAGAGGAGTCATGACAAGGACAAAGGACGCCATGTTTGAAAACATAAATCATTATTTATAATTTTAAGTTAATCAAATCAATAAACAAAACCAAAGTGGTGGAGTATGAAAGTGAGTAACATCAGTAATGTAGTGCAGGTGTCTGCAGCAAAGTGATACAATGGTAGCAGACCATCACAAGTTAAATACAATCTGTGGTAGTGGTGAAGTCAAGCATGGTGCATTTGGTGGCTCAGCATGAAAAGAATTGAATTTCCATATTGGGTTCTAATTTGTACTGTTAGTATTGTCATCATTTAAAATGATACCCAGCCATTTCCATTCTTGTAATCCCTGCACCAGCCAAGACCTGATAGTGAATCTGTTAATTCAAAATATAACTTGGCTGTAACTATTGTTTCTAAATTGTTTGTGATGGCAATTCTGGTGTATTGCAGAAAAGAAAAAAAACAACCCTGGGTAATTTAATGAAAGCTGTGCTTTGTGGCAAAGCAAAATAAGGATTTGTTTGTGATGTTCTTACTTTACTCAGGAAGGCAGCGACTCAACACACACACTCCAGCTTCCTCCCATTCTAAATTGCCGATAGGTATGAGTATGTGGTTGAATGTGTGTGTCCCACGATAGGCTGTTCCTGCCTCCCACCTGTAATGTGCTGGGATTGGCTCCAGCTGACCCCTGTGACCCTAGTGGGTATAGAAAATTACTTATCATATTCCATTAGCAGATATAATGGCTTATTTCAAGTTTATTTTTTTCTAAATATTGGTCAATTTAGTCTTGTTGTCCTAAAATAAGGTACTTTTTAAAAACTTTTTATCTTAATGTTCATTTATCCAATGAGCATCTAGTTTGACTGCACAACTCAATCTATGCTTCCCCATTCAAGTCTGCGCTGTTTAATGCACTGATGCTAAACGAATGAAAGAAAGACATGTCACATCGGTGACAAGTGAAAAGTCGCTTTTCAGAACTAAAAATTAACATGTTTTTTTAAATTATTTGGGGGAGGCTGAGCTTCCTTGGCCCACTGATATCTACGTGTGTGTGTGTGTGTGTGTGTGTGTGTGTGTGTACATATTTTTAAATTCATGAAATAGAATTAAAAAGAAATAATAATAAGAAATGGCAGCTGAAAGCACACAACATATCAGCCCTGCGTCTTCATGGAATACTTATGGCAGTAATCTCTCCAGTGATCCGAGAGGAACGCAGAAATGTATTTTACACTGAGAGGTGAGGAATGAACACGTTATGCTGTTAGGCTGACAAAGTAGAGGTATGAAGGGGGACGTTAAAGGAAAGTGAGAGCACAGGAGACACGGAAGCTTAAGATTGTTAAGCTCCCCCCTGTGGTCTCACCAAGTCCCGTAACTCCCCTGGAAGCCAAGGCCCAGACGGGGAGTCATGGAAATGAAATGGATCGCATACGCTGGCAATTTACTCATTAGAGGGGGGAGAATTCAGCATATTCACATCACCTTGGTTATTTTTATTATTTATTTATTTTTTTAAGATTTGTTTATGCAGAAGACATTTTTTGCTTATTTATTCACAGTTAATAAAATTACAGATCACGCTGGCTCGTTTATCCCCTTGATTCATTACCTGTTGCCGGCGGCTTTCTGCCACACCCTATCAGTCTTGGCCACCTCTGGCCTCACTTTCAGTATTTGGTGAAATCGAAGGCGAAAAAAAAAAAAAACAGTAATGGGATTTTGATTGGCAAAGGCTTTCCAGTTGCAACACTTTCCCGGTGGTCCTTGTGTGACACTTGCAAAAGGAACAGCCGTCTCCTGCCCATAGCCAGTGACTGACAAGGAGTGTTGGTCCGGCGCCGCTAGATTTTTCTGGGTAGGACAGCGGAAGATGGGTGAGTGGCGAAAACAACAAAACAAAAAAGGCAGAAGGAGGCAGCTGCCACGGCCTGAGGGTGACCTACAGGAGGGAGTAGCACATCTGTAACAGCTGACAGGCCAATAAGGCCTGACGTCCCATTATCATCAGCAGCAGGAGGACGAGTCTCAGCAGGACATCTGTGTGGAATCACAAACGGGCTGTACTGGGTTTCACCCACCACAAACTGGGCGAGAACACCACCAAGCAATTGGCAGTCACATTACCTACTGATTTCCCCAAAACCTTCTTTTTATTGCACTAATAAATATACAATGGACTTCATCATCCATCCATCCATCCATTGTCTATCCCGCTTATTCCCTTTCGGGGTCGCAGGGGTCTGCTGGAGCCTATCCCAGCGCGTTAAGGCGAGAGGCAGGGATACACCCCAGATGGTCGCCAGCCAATCGTGGGGCACACACACCATTCACACACCATTCACTCTCACACTCACACCTATGGGCAATTTAGAGTTTACCAATTAACCTGAGCATGTTTTGTATTGTGGGAGGAAACCGGAGTACCCGGTGAAAACCCACGCAGACACGGGGAGAACATGCAAACTCCACACAGAAAGGCCCCAGACCCAGGCCCAAGGCGGTCTTGAACCTGCGACCTTCTTGCTGTGAGGCAACAGTGCTACCCACTGCACCACCGTGTCGCCCGGACTTCATCATATCGGAGATATTTTATTTGTCAGTGAAACCAGGAGCAAAGAGCAGCAATTACCGGCTAAATAGAGCGGCATAATATTGCTATTAGTTTCTTCCTTTAGTGGTGATGTGTTGAAATTTATAATGCAGGGTGATAATAATGGACAGGGACAAGGGAGGTTTAAAGTACCTTAATGGCAACAGCAGCATTTGTTATGAGCCGTAATGGTAGTGATTGTGTCATATGAAAATATAGAAGTGTGCACGCAGCAGATCTTCACTGGGTGTGTCTCGCTTACAGCCAAGATGGCAGCAAAGATAACAAAGCACAGACCTCTGCCTGTTTGCCTGTGGATCCCCTGTGGGCTATGCAGGCCACTTAAAGTTATAGTCTGCGATTCTGTCTCACTGAAACTGTTATCAGAAATACATTTCCCTCAACTAATTTCACTACTACTGAGGGAATTCACGTATCCATGAAAAATTTAACTTTTTGCTGTGGAGGTTAATGTCTCTTTTACTCAGGGATCTGCTTGTCATACTCAAAGTCTTCAGTCATCACAATTTTGCATGATTTTCAACCATTCCTAGCATTTTACTGTGTAGATCATAATTCTGTTAGCTTTGGTTGCTGTTGTATGCATGTGTGTGTGTGTATGTATGTATGTATGTTGTATATATGTTTTCATTTTGTATTGTAGTGTATTTTTATGTGGACACTACAAAGGCTAGTAACCACAGCACTGAAAGCTCCAAATAAGGAATAAAAAACAAAATATAAAAGGGACAGCAGTATGTGTGTTAATGTCACTAGGTATGATGCTTAAATGGATTTCGTTTCATAGCATTAAAGGGCTCATCCACTGTCTTGAATGTTTCATGCCTCTTCATTATCACCATGAATTGGTGCTAACAATCTTCCAAAGCAAATGTGCAGGCATTATTGTATATTTATTTTAATATACTGACAGCTTTTTGGTTAAATCTTTTATGGCACTGAACATTATGGCTCTTTAAGTTAATTATGGGGTTCCACAAGGTTCTGTGCTTGGACCAATACGTTTCACTCTCTATATGTTCCCATTGGGTAAAATCATTAGGAAACACGTTTTTTTTTTCATTATTTCCCACTGTTATGCAGACGATACACAACTGTATCTATCAATAAAGCCAATTGAAACCAACCAGATAGCTAAACTTCAAGCTTGTTTTAGGGATATAAAATCCTGGATGACCTGCAATTTTCTGCTACTAAATTCAGACAAAACAGAAATCTCTAGATTTTCTAGGACTGCCTTCATTCACCTATGCAACATAGCAAAGGTCAGACACTTCCTGTCTCTAGAAGATGCAGAAAAACGTATCCATGCATTTGTTACTTCCAGGTTTAACTACTGCAATTCTTTACTGTCCAGTTGCACCAAAAAGTCTCTAAGGACTCCCCAGCTGGTCCAGAATGCAGCTCTACGCATATTAACTGGCACTAGAAGAAGGGAGCATATCTCACCTGTATTAGCCTCAATGCACTGCCTTCCTGTAAAATCCGGAATAGAATTCAAAATCCTGCACCTCACTTACGAAGCATTAAACAGTCAGGTTCCATCCTACCTTAGGGATGTCATAGTCCCATTTCACCCATCAAGAACACCTGGTTCACCTGGAAGCTGTGATTAATCCTGCGCCTCATCCTCAACATACACCAATTTATTACATTTCTGTTTTTCTGTTTGTAATATCCAATTTTTCCTGTATTGTTTCCACCTGCATACATCATCTATTGCACGCCTGCCTGTCCTGGAAGAGGGATCCCTCCTCTGTTACTCTTCCTGAAGGTTCTTACATTTTTTCCCTGTTAAAGGGCTTTTTTAGGGAGTATTACCTTGTACGATGTGAGCGTCTAAGGACAGGGGATGTTGTGTTGCTTTTGTACAAACTGTAAAGCGCATTGGGGCAAATCTGTAATTTGTGATTCTGGGCTATACAAATAAATTTTAAATTGAAATTTGTATTGCTTTTGTATTATAATTATGCTGTGCAGAAGCAGTCACACATGTATTTATGTGCAGATACACAATAGGTGTTTCTGCTCAATACTAACAAGCTACCCAAAGGAACTCAGATTGAATTGAAATTTACACATAAATGAGCAATTGTTGTGTTATAAAGATACACAAACATACTCAGTGAAAACATGCATAATATTATGAATTTACTTGAATCACATTTTACTACTCGCAAATTATTCGATTTTGTATTTTTTTTTTTTATTGATAAGTATGGAAAAACGAAATTTATACACCAAAGTCAAGTGTGTATAGTAAACCTGTTGAAGGGGAATAAGGGCCCCCAGAGACCTTTCAAAGATTTTTATATATATATATATATATATATATATATATATATATAATATTTTTGTGTCAATGCTGTGATTAGGTTTAACTAATTATCTAAGTGCTTTTCATTTTGCAGAGTAGCTAATCAGGAACGCAGGAATGTGCAAGGAAAGCGAAGACATTAAAGGGAAATTATGATATTTTCCAACCCAGGTCTCATACACTTTAAAGATGGAGGCAGCCGCTGCAGCCTGGGGGTGACCTACAGGAGGGATTAGCACATCTGTATCAGATGACAGGCCAATGAAACCTCAACATCCTGCTCTCATCAGCAGCACAGGACTTCTACAGAGAATCACACTTTTTCTTACATTGTGCTTACAGATTCTAGTGTTTGGGAAAAGAAAAAAGAACAAAAGAGATGTTGCCTCTTAAGATCTAAAACAGAAGCAAACATTTTTCATATGATCATAAATGTATTTTTAATTCACGACCAAGTTCTGCTACCTGTTCAAAATGTCTGTGCTAGTAACTAATACAGTTATGCTCGGAATGTCTGATTGGCATGCATTTCCAAAGTTGAGTTTTTTGTATGATAAACCTGTATGAGTGTAAGTAGGAGTAAAACTACTGGAATTGGGACAGACTGTAGTGATTGTATCTCACCTACCAGTAAATGCATCACGTCAAGCAGCAGCAGAGACTTTAGTGCATTGGCTCCAGACAAAGCCTTAAATACTGCAGAGTTAGCAGAGGGCAGACAGAGCAATCATCATACTGAAATGTTAGAGAAGACCTGTGTTTAAGAGGAGGTGAATACAGTGGGGAAGAGGAGTCTGCCAGCTCATTACTAGGAGAGAGTCTCTCTCAGAGATGGGTGGAAAGTGGCTCCCAGCTTCTCCAGACTGACTGTTCAATGAAGCACGGTGGAGTGGCCACATGCCAGCACCATATATTTTCTTAAAAATAAACAATACTTCAAGTATGTGTGTTTAAAATGCACAATAATGCATAATATATGAAACATAAATCAGGAGGAGATGTACCCCTCCTCTCGCTCTCATTCTCTCTATCTCAATATTTCTTCTTGGGTAATAGAAGCATCGGCCAGTCAGTGCAGCAGCGCTGCCAATTGCTGACACAAGATATGCTCATAACATAAATTTAACCAATTAGTGTCCTTCGAGTCTGATGCCTAAAGGGCTGTTCATTTATCGCCTCGGGCAGAGTGAGTCAGGTAGAGTAGATGCCTCCAAATTCAATAGGATCTCTCCACCAAATTCCAATTGGAGAAGGAGATGTCTGTGGAGAAACGACAAATCAAAGAGCTTGATACAGATCAACATGACATCAAAATCAGGTGAAAAGGGTCCAATGTAAACAATGTCTTCATTTCATTGTCCCTGTGATGTCATTAGGTCTTCAGTTAGGAAATCGGCTGTTTACCAGGAAAACTGATTCCCAGGAAACAAATTGCTGGGACATTTCTGGAAGAGGCTACATGTGTGTTGGAGGCTGAGCTCATGCTAGCTAATCCAGCAGGCTTACATTAGCTAAGAACCTAAGCAAAGTATTTCTGATTTTCTGTGTATCTGGTATTGCATGTCACAGTGAGTTCAAAAAGATAGCTGCTATGTCACAAATAGGATTTCTTTTTTTTTTTTTTGCGAAACCCCTTTCCGGGTCAGCTAAACCTCCATTAGAAGCACAGATGACAGTTTGACACTTTTAGTTGAACCACCACCAGCAAGTGCACAGCAACTGGAACAGAAGCAACAGCAGCTGGCAAAAGGATCTGCCATCCTCCCTCCCCAGCCCCATCTGCTGGTAGCTTGAGAGGTAAATTCCAAAACACAGAAGGATTATGACTTTACTGTCAGGAAGTTTATCAGGGAGATCTTCACTCACTCCTGCAAGACCACCTGGTTCAGAAAGTGGTAGAGACTGGAATATATTACGGAGAGTGATAGCATCTTTTGTGATATTCTATTTTGGAATACTAAAGGCTTTCAGAACAGTGGAGAATGCTGGAGTTTAAATTTAGCTGTGTAAGATTCGTGAGCATTAGGAAATCACTCTAAGAGAAGAGGTACAAATTGGGATGGGGTGTTATGGGACCTAGTGGTGGAGATGGAACCTACTGATCCTAAAGAATTGGGTGAAAAGGAGTGAAAGCTGGATGTTTGGCAGCATCCAAAACAAAAGCTGGAGCTGATGGCTCCCCGGCTTAACTGCGAGCTTTGCAAGGAAGATTGCTGCCATCACATCCCTCGAAATTGAAGAAAATTCGGATTATGAGACACTGTTGTGCTGGTTCACAGTCACCAGAGGTTACTGTCAGGCAAGTGTTCAGGTGTGTACAGGTCCAACAAATACAGGAACCCTAAGAAGGAGAGTTATTTTTGCCTGGAAGGTTGCCATGACAGGTTCAATTGAACAATTAGGGACCAGATGTCAGACAGCCAGAACTGCCTGAAGCTTAACTGCTTGCACAAACGTACAGACAGCAGAGAATGGTTTTGATTTAGAGACATTCAAAGAAATCTATAAGTATCTAGGTAGTTTCACATTGCCAAATGATTCAAAAATGAGGTCAGGACAGGTAAGTGCCCTTGCCAGGCAAAGAGCCAAACCAGGCTCTGATGATTTTTTACACCACACTGTTGTCAACAGTACAAACAGCTGGATGGCAGCAGTGAGATTCAACCCCAGACCTCCTGAGAGACTTTAGCCTTATTCAGCAATCAGATTGTCTTTGTTTCGGTTGTAGGAGAGGTGAAACACAGGTCATGCTAGATATTTGTGATGTGAGACCTTTTTGAAATGTTGACTGGAATTCTGAAGAAGCACTGTTCTTATACAATACCAAACCTCCACCTGGATATAAAAACCCATGATTAACCTCTGGTATTTTGTATGACAGAACGACATTAAAGTGTTAACCGTCAACATCCATACCAACATCAGTGCTGTGATTCATTATTATTTGAGTGCCATGTGTTAGTAGCAGTAATTTCCTATGTGCCACTGCTTTGACCAGAACTAGCTCTAAATCAAGAATACTGAAATATGGACCCTGATCCAACACCGATATCCAGTTCACAGTCACCAGAGGTTACTGTCAGGCAAGTGTTTATACACGCATGGACTTTGCCAAACCACAAAAAATCCATTGGTCAAAGTCTTCACACAAATCTGTTGTCAACAGAAACCAGTACATACAGCCAGAGAGCAGCAGTGGGACACACTACATCCTCTAGGACAAAACCATGCTTAACCTGTGGTATTTTGTATGACAGAAAGTCAAAGTTCTAACCCCAAAAACCATACCGAAATCAGTACTGCTATTCATTAATAAGTAAGTGCCACATGTTTCTAGCAGTAGTTTCCTATGTGCCATTTGTTTGACCAGAACTAGTTCAAAATCAAGTACACTGAAAGATGGACCTTGATCCAACACCAATGTCCGGTTCAAAGTCACCAGAGGTTACTGTCAGGAAAGTCTTTGTACACACAGAGATTTTGCCAAAGAAGCGAAATTTACAGGTCAAAGTCGTCACACTGATGACCTTTTAACACCACACTGTACTGTCAATGGCTCCTAAGAGATCGATGCATTAGTCCAGAACCTTCTACCACTTGGCCACACTACCTCCACTTGGGGACAAAGACCCTAAACCTATGACAGAAAGACATCAAAGTTTCAACCGACAACATCCATACGGACATCAGTGCTACTATTCACTATTAAAAAGGTGCGTATGTTACTAGCAGTAATTTCCTATCAGCCACTGCTTCGACAGAAAATCATCAATCAAGAACACTGAAATATGGACCTTGATGGCAAGTGTTTGTACACCTAAGGATTTGGCCAAACCGTCCACAGAAATGCTTCATCACACCACACTGCTGTCAACAACCACCATTTCAGACACCTGGATGGCGGTGGGGGGATTCAAACCCACACCTCATGAGAGACTAGAGCCTTAAACCAGCACCACTCGGCCACACTACCTCCATTTGGTTACCAAAACCCATGGTTTAACGTGTGCTATTTCATAAGAGAGAAAGATAATCAGAGTTTGAACCATCAACATCCATACCGACATCAGTGCTACAGTTCATTATTAATTAAGTGACACGTGTTATTAGCTGTAATATTTTATTTGCCACTGCTTTGACCAGGACCTTTAGTAAATCAAGAAGACTGAAATATGGACCTTGATCCAACACCGATGTCAGGTTCACAGTCACCAGAGGTTACTGTAAAGCAAGTGTCTGTAGACCCAAAGATTTTTTTGAAACCCTCCACACAATTGCTTTTTCACACCACACTATGATCAACCGCAACCAGTGCAAACAGCAGTGGGATTTAAACCCACACCTCCTAAGAGAATGGAGCCTAAATCCTACACCTTCGACCACTAGGCCACACTACCTCTACTTGGATACCAAAACCCATGGTTTAACGTGTGCTATTTAATAAGAGAGAACGATAATCAGAGTTTCAACCATCAACATCCATTATTAATTTACTGAGGGATTTTTTCAAAACCCTCCACACAAATGCTGTTTTTTTGTAAACCACACTGTTATCAACAGCAACCAGTGCACTCATGGATGGCAGCGATGGGATACGAACCCATGCCACCTAAGAGACAGGAGCCTTAATCCAGCGCCTTCGACCGCTCGGCCACACTACCTCCAATTGGTTACCAAAACCCATGGTTTAACGTGTGCTATTTCATAAGCGAGAACGATAATCAGAGTTTGAACCGTCAACATCCATAGCGACATCAGTGCTACATTTCATTATTAATTAAGTGACACATTTTACTAGCTGTAATTTCCTATGTGCCATTGCTTTGACCAGAACTTTTAGTAAATCAGGAAGACTGAAATATGGACCTTGACCCAACACCGATGTCAGGTTTACAGTCACCAGAGGTTACTGTAAAGCAAGTCTCTGTACACAAAAAAAGATTTTTTCAAAACCCTACACACAATCACTGTTTTTCAGCACACTGTTATCAACAGCAACCAGTGCAAACATGGCTGGCAGTGGTGGGATTCGAACCCACGCCTCATGAGAGACTAGAGCCTTAAACCAGCACCCCTCAGCCACACTACCTCCATTTGGTTACCAAAACCCATGGTTTAACGTGTGCTATTTCATAAGAGAGAAAGATAATCAGAGTTTGAACCATCAACATCCATACCGACATCAGTGCTACAGTTCATTATTAATTAAGTGACACGTGTTATTAGCTGTAATTTTTTATTTGCCACTGCTTTGACCAGGACCTTTAGTAAATCAAGAAGACTGAAATATGGATCTTGATCCAACACCGATGTCAGGTTCACAGTCACCAGAGGTTACTGTAAAGCGAGTGTCTGTAGACTAAAAGATTTTTTTCAAAACACTCCACACAATTGCTGTTTCACACCACACTGTTATCAACAGCAAACACTGCAAACATGGCTGGCAGTGGTGGGATTCGAACCCATGCCTCCTGAGAGACTGGGGCCTTAATCCAGCGCCTTCGACCCCTCGGCCACAGTACCTTCATTTGATTACCAAAGCCCATGGTTTAACGTGTGCTATTTCATAAGCGAGATCGATAATCAGAGTTTGACCCGTCAACATCCATAGCGACATCAGTCCTACATTTCATTATTAATTAAGTGACACGTTTTACTCGCTGTATTTTCCTATGTGCCACTGCTTTGACCAAAACTTTGAGTAATTTAAAAAGACTGAAATATGGACCTTGATCCAAAACCGATGTCAGGTTCACAGTCACCAGAGGTTACTGTAAAGCAAGTCTCTGCACACCCAAAGATTTTTTCAAAACCCTACACACAATACCTTTTTTACACCACACTGTGATCAACAGCAACCAGGGCAAACATAGAGGGCTGCTGTGGGATTTGCACCCACTCCTCCTGAGAGACCGGAGCCTAAATCCAGTGCCTTCGACCACTCGGCCACACTACCTCCATTTGGTTATCAAAACCCATGTTTAACGTAGGCTATTTCATAAGAGAGAACGATAATCAGAGTTTCAACATCCATAGCGAAATCAGTGCTACATTTCATTATTAATTAAGTGACACGTTTTACTCGCTGTATTTTCCTATGTGCCACTGCTTTGACCAAAACTTTGAGTAATTTAAAAAGACTGAAATATGGACCTTGATCCAAAACCGATGTCAGGTTCACAGTCACCAGAGGTTACTGTAAAGCAAGTCTCTGCACACCCAAAGATTTTTTCAAAACCCTACACACAATAGCTTTTTCACACCACACTGTGATCAACAGCAACCAGGGCAAACATAGAGGGCTGCTGTGGGATTAGAACCCACGCCTCCTGAGAGAGTGGAGCCTTAATCCAGCGCCTTCGACCACTCAGCCACACTACCTCCAATCTGTTACCAAAACCCATGGTTTAAGGTGTGCTATTTCATAAGAGAGAACGATGATAAGACTTTGACCCGTCAATATCCATAGCGACATTTCATTTTTAATTAAGTGACATGTGTTACTAGGTGTAATTTCCTATGTGCCACTGCTTTGACCAGAACTTTTAGTAATTGAAGAAGACTTAAATATGGACCTTGACCCAACACCGATGTCAGGTTCACAGTCACCAGAGGTTACTGTAAAGCAAGTCTCTGTACACCCAAAGATTTTTTCAAGGCCCTCCACACAGTAGCTCTTTCACACCACGCTGTGATCAACAGCAACCAGTACAAACATAGATGGCAGCGGTGGGATTTGAACCCACGCCTCCTGAGAGACTGGAGCCTAAATCCAGCGCCTTCGACCACTCGGCCACACTACCTCCATTTGTTTACCAAAACCAATGGTTTAACGTGTGCTATTTCATAAGAGAGAACGATAATCAGAGTTTGACCCGTCAACATCCATAGCGACAGCAGTGCTACATTTCATTATTAATTAAGTGACACGTCTTAATAGCTGTAATTTCCTATGTGCCACTGCTTTGACCAGAAATTTTAGTAATTGAAGAAGACTTAAATATGGACCTTGACCCAACACCGATGTCAGGTTCACAGTCACCAGAGGTTACTGTAAAGCAAGTCTCTGTACACCCAACGATTTTTTCAAGGCCCTCCACACAGTAGCTCTTTCACACCACACTGTGATCAACAGCAACCAGTACAAACATAGATGGCAGCGGTGGGATTTGAACCCACGCCTCCTGAGAGACTGGAGCCTAAATCCAGCGCCTTCGACCACTCGGCCACACTACCTCCATTTGTTTACCAAAACCCATGGTTTAACGTGTGCTATTTCATAAGAGAAAACGATAATCAGAGTTTGACCCGTCAACATCCATAGCGACAGCAGTGCTACATCCATCCATCCATCCATCCATTTTCTATCCCGCTTATTCCTTTTCAGGGTCGCAGGGGTCTGCTGGAGCCTATCCCAGCGCATTTTATGGCGAGAGGCAGGGATACACCCCAGATGGTCGCCAGCCAATCGTGGGGCACACACACCATTCACACACACACTCACACCTATGGGCAATTTAGATTTGCCAATTAACCTGAGCATGTTTTGTATTGTGGGAGGAAGCCGGAGTACCCGGTGAAAACCCACGCAGACACGGGGAGAACATGCAAACTCCACACAGAAAGGTCCCAGACCCAGGCCCCAAGGCGGTCTTGAACCTGCGACCTTCTTGCTGTAAGGCAACAGTGCTACCCACTGCTCCACCGTGTCGCCCGCGGTGCTACATTTCATTATTAATTAAGTGACACGTCTTAATAGCTGTAATTTCCTATGTGCCACTGCTTTGACCAGAAATTTTAGTAATTCAGGAAGAATGAAATATGGACCTTGACCCAACACCGATGTCAGGTTCACAGTCACCAGAGGTTACTGTAAAGCGAGTGTCTGTAGACCCAAAGATTTTTTTCAAAACCGTCCACACAATTGCTGTTTTACACCACACTGTTATCAACAGCAACCACTGCAAACATGGCTGGCAGTGGTGAAATTAGAACCCACGCCTCCTGAGAGAGTGGAGCCTTAATCCAGCGCCTTCGACCACTCGGCCACACTACCTCTAATCGGTTACCAAAACCCATGGTTTAACGTGTGCTATTTCATAAGAGAGAACGATAATCAGAGTTTGAACCGTCAACATCCATAGCGACATCAGTGCTACATTTCATTATTAATTAAGTGACACGTCTTACTAGCTGTAATTTCCTATGTGCCACTGCTTTGACCAGAAATTTTAGTAATTCAGGAAGACTGAAATATGGACCTTGATCGAACCAAATGTCAGGTTCACAGTCACCAGAGTTTACTGTAAAGCGAGTGTCTGTAGACCCAAAGATTTTTTTCAAAACCGTCCACACAATTGCTGTTTTACACCACACTGTTATCAACAGCAACCACTGCGAACATGGCTGGCAGTGGTGGGATTCGAACCCATGCCTCCTGAGAGACTGGAGCCTTAATCCAGCGCCTTCAACCACTCGGCCACACTACCTCCAATTGGTTACCAAAACCCATGGTTTAACGTGTGCTATTTCATAAGAGAGAACGATAATGAGAGTTTGACCCGTCAACATCAGTGCTACATTTCATTATTAATTAAGTGACACGTTTTACTAGCTGTAATTTTCTATGTGCCACTGCATTGACCAGAACTTCTAGTAATTGAAGAAGACTGAAATATGGACCTTGATCAAACACGATGTCAGGTTCACAGTCACCAGAGTTTACTGTAAAGCAGATGTCTGTAGACCCAAAGATTTTTTTCGAAACCCTCCACACAATTGCTGTTTTAGACCACACTGTTATCAACAGCAACCACTGCAAACATGGCTGGCAGTGGTGGGATTAGAACCCACGCCTCCTGAGAGAGTGGAGCCTTAATCCAGCGCCTTCGACCACTCGGCCACACTACCTCCAATCTGTTACCAAAACCCATGGTTTAAGGTGTGCTATTTCATAAGAGAGAACGATGATAAGACTTTGACCCGTCAATATCCATAGCGACATTTCATTTTTAATTAAGTGACACGTGTTACTAGCTGTAATTTCCTATGTGCCACTGCTTTGTCCAGAACTTTTAGTAATTGAAGAAGACTGAAATATGGACCTTGATCCAACACAATGTCAGGTTCACAGTCACCAGAGGTTACTGTAAAGTAAGTGTCTGTAAACCCAAAGATCATTTTCGAAACCCTCCACACAATTGTTGTTTCACACCACACTGTCATCAACAGCAACCAGTGCAAACATGGCTGGCAGTGGTGGGATTCAAACCCACACCTCCTGAGAGACTGGAGCCTAAATCCAGTGCCTTCGACCACTCGGCCACACTACCTACATTTGTTTACCAAAACCCATGGTTTAACGTGTGCTATTTCATAAGAGAGAACGATAATAAGAGTTTGACCCGTCAACATCCATAGCGACATCAGTGCTACATTTCATTATTAATTAAGTGACACATGTTACTAGCTGTAATTTCCTATGTGCCACTGCTTTGTCCAGAACTTTTAGTAATTGAAGAAGACTGAAATATGGACCTTGATCGAACACGGTGTAAGGTTCACAGTCACCAGAGTTTACTGTAAAGCAGATGTCTGTAGACCCAAAGATTTTTTCGAAACCCTCCACACAATTGCTGTTTTAGACCACACTGTTTTCAACAGCAACCACTGCAAACATGGCTGGCAGTGGTGGGATTAGAAGCCACGCCTCCTGAGAGAGTGGAGCCCTAATCCAGCGCCTTCGACCACTCGGCCACACTACCTCCAATCGGTTACCAAAACCCATGGTTTAATGTGTGCTATTTCATAAGAGAGAACGATAATAAGACTTTGACACGTCAACATTCATAGCGACATTTCATTATTAATTTAGTGACACGTGTTACTAGCTGTAATTTCCTATGTGCCACTGCTTTGTCCAGAACTTTTAGTAATTGAAGAAGACTGAAATATGGACCTTGATCGAACACGGTGTAAGGTTCACAGTCACCAGAGTTTACTGTAAAGCAGATGTCTGTAGACCCAAAGATTTTTTCGAAACCCTCCACACAATTGCTGTTTTAGACCACACTGTTTTCAACAGCAACCACTGCAAAAATGGCTGGGAGTGGTGGGATTCGAACCCACGCCTCCTGAGAGACTGGAGCCTTAATCCAGCGCCTTCGACCACTCGGCCACACTACCTCCAATCGGTTACCAAAACCCATGGTTTAATGTGTGCTATTTCATAAGAGAGAACGATAATAAGACTTTGACCCGTCAACATCCATAGCGACATTTCATTATTAATTAAGTGACACGTGTTACTAGCTGTAATTTCCTATGTGCCACTGCTTTGTCCAGAACTTTTAGTAATTGAAGAAGACTGAAATATGGACATTGATCGAACACGATGTCAGGTTCACAGTCACCAGAGGTTACTGTAAAGTAAGTGTCTGTAGACCCAAAGATTTTTTCGAAACCCTCGACACAATTGCTGTTTTACACCACACTGTTATCAACAGCAACCACTGCAAACATGGCTGGCAGTGGTGGGATTCGAACCCACGCCTCCTGAGAGACTGGAGCCTTAATCCAGCGCCTTCAACCACTCGGCCACACTACCTCCAATTGGTTACCAAAACCCATGGTTTAACGTGTGCTATTTCATAAGAGAGAACGATAATGAGAGTTTGACCCGTCAACATCAGTGCTACATTTCATTATTAATTAAGTGACACGTGTTACTAGCTGTAATTTCCTATGTGCCACTGCTTTGTCCAGAACTTTTAGTAATTGAACAAGACTGAAATATGGACATTGATCGAACACGATGTCAGGTTCACAGTCACCAGAGGTTACTGTAAAGTAAGTGTCTGTAGACCCAAAGATTTTTTCGAAACCCTCGACACAATTGCTGTTTTACACCACACTGTTATCAACAGCAACCACTGCAAACATGGCTGGCAGTGGTGGGATTCGAACCCAGGCCCCCTGAGTGACTGGAGCCTTAATCCAGCGCCTTCGACCACTCGGCCACACTACCTTCATTTGGTTACCAAAACCCATGGTTTAACGTGTGCTATTTCATAAGAGAGAACAATAATCAGAGTTTGAGCCGTCAACATCCATAGCGAGATCAGTGCTACAGTTCATTTTTAATTACGTGACACATGTTACTAGCTGTAATTTCCTATGTGCCACTGCTTTGACCAGAACCTTTAGTAATTGAAGAAGACTGAAATATGGACCTTGATCCAAACCCGATGTCAGGTTCACAGTCAACAGAGGTTACTGTAAAGAAAGTCTCTGTACACCCAAAGACTTTTTCAAGGCCCTCCACACAGTAGCTTTTTCACACCACACTGTGATCAACAGCAACCAGTGCAAACATAGATGGCAGTGGTGGGATTTGAACCCACGCCTCCTGAGAGACTGGAGCCTAAATCCAGCGCCTTCGACCACTCGGCCACACTACCTACATTTGTTTACCAAAACCCATGGTTTAACGTGTGCTATTTCATAAGAGAGAACGATAATAAGAGTTTGACCCGTCAACATCCATAGCAACATCAGTGCTACATTTCATTATTAATTAGGTGACACGTTTTACTAGCTGTAATTTCCTATGTGCCACTGCTTTGACCAGAAATTTTAGTAATTCAGGAAGACTGAAATATGGACCTTGATCGAACACGATGTCAGGTTTACAGTCACCAGAGTTTACTGTAAAGCAGTTGTCTGTAGACCCAAAGATTTTTTCGAAACCCTCCACACAATTGCTGTTTTAGACCACACTGTTATCAACAGCAACCACTGCAAACATGGCTGATGGTGATGAAATTAGAACCCACGCCTCCTGAGAGACTGGAGCCTTAATCCAGCGCCTTCGACCACTCGGCCACACTACCTCCAATTGGTTACCAAAACCCATGGTTTAACGTGTTCTATTTCATAAGAGACAACGATAATGAGAGTTTGACCCGTCAACATCAGTGCTACATTTCATTATTAATTAAGTGACACGTTTTACTAGCTGTAATTTTCTATGTGCCACTGCTTTGACCAGAACTTCTAGTAATTGAAGAAGACTGAAATATGGACCTTGATTGAACACGATGTCAGGTTTACAGTCACCAGAGTTTACTGTAAAGCAGATGTCTGTAGACCCAAAGATCTTTTCGAAACCCTCCACACAATTGCTGTTTTAGACCACACTGTTATCAACAGCAACCACGGCTGGCAGTGGTGGGATTAGAACCCACACCTCCTGAGAGAGTGGAGACTTAATCCAGCGCCTTCGACCACTCGGCCACAGTACCTCCAAGCGGTTACCAAAACCCATGGTTTAACGTGTGCTATTTCATAAGAGAGAACGATAATAAGACTTTGACCCGTCAACATCCATAGCGACATTTCATTATTAATTAAGTGACACGTGTTACTAGCTGTAATTTCCTATGTGCCACTGCTTTGTCCAGAACTTTTAGTAATTGAAGAAGACTGAAATATGGACCTTGATCGAACACGATGTCAGGTTCACAGTCACCAGAGGTTACTGTAAAGTGAGTGTCTGTAGACCCAAAGATTTTTTCGAAACCCTCGACACAATTGCTGTTTTACACCACACTGTTATCTACAGCAACCACTGCAAACATGGCTTGCAGTGGTGGGATTCGAACCCACGCCCCCTGAGAGACTGGAGCCTTAATCCAGCGCCTTCGACCACTCGGCCACACTACCTTCATTTGGTTACCAAAACCCATGGTTTAACGTGTGCTATTTCATAAGAGAGAACAATAATCAGAGTTTGAACCGTCAACATCCATAGCGAGATCAGTGCTACAGTTCATTTTTAATTACGTGACACATGTTACTAGCTGTAATTTCCTATGTGCCACTGCTTTGACCAGAACCCTTCGTAATTGAAGAAGACTGAAATATGGACCTTGATCCAAAACCGATGTCAGGTTCACAGTCAACAGAGGTTACTGTAAAGAAAGTCTCTGTACACCCAAAGACTTTTTCAAGGCCCTCCACACAGTAGCTTTTTCACACCACACTGTGATCAACAGCAACCAGTGCAAACATAGATGGCAGTTGTGGGATTTGAACCCACGCCTCCTGAGAGACTGGAGCCTAAATCCAGCGCCTTCGACCACTCGGCCACACTACCTACATTTGTTTACCAAAACCCATGGTTTAACGTGTGCTATTTCATAAGAGAGAACGATAATAAGAGTTTGACTTGTCAACATCCATAGCGACATCAGTGCTACATTTCATTATTAATTAAGTGACACGTCTTACTAGCTGTAATTTCCTATGTGCCACTGCTTTGACCAGAAATTTTAGTAATTCAGGAAGACTGAAATATGGACCTTGATCGAACACAATGTCAGGTTCACAGTCACCAGAGTTTACTGTAAAGCAAATGTCTGTAGACCCAAAGATTTTTTTCAAAACCCTCCACACAATTGCTGTTTTAGACCACACTGTTATCAACAGCAACCACTGCAAACATGGCTGATGGTGATGAAATTAGAACCCACGCCTCCTGAGAGACTGGAGCCTTAATCCAGCGCCTTCGACCACTCGGCCACACTACCTCCAATTGGTTACCAAAACCCATGGTTTAACGTGTTCTATTTCATAAGAGACAACGATAATGAGAGTTTGACCCGTCAACATCAGTGCTACATTTCATTATTAATTAAGTGACACGTTTTACTAGCTGTAATTTTCTATGTGCCACTGCTTTGACCAGAACTTCTAGTAATTGAAGAAGACTGAAATATGGACCTTGATCGAACACAATGTCAGGTTTACAGTCACCAGAGTTTACTGTAAAGCAGATGTCTGTAGACCCAAAGATTTTTTCGAAACCCTCCACACAATTGCTGTTTTAGACCACACTGTTATCCACAGCAACCACTGCAAACATGGCTGGCAGTGGTGGGGTTCGAACCCACGCCTCCTGAGAGACTGGAGCCTTAATCCAGCGCCTTCGACCACTCGGCCACACTACCTCCAATTGGTTACCAAAATCCCATGGTTTAACATGTGCTATTTCATAAGAGAGAACGATAATAAGAGTTTGACCCGTCAACATCCATAGCGACATCAGTGCTACAGTTCATTATTAATTAAGTGACACGTCTTACTAGCTGTAATTTCCTATGTGCCACTGCTTTGACCAGAAATTTTAGTAATTCAGGAAGACTGAAATATGGACCTTGATCCAACACCGATGTCAGGTTCACAGTCAACAGAGGTTACTGTAAAGCAAGTCTCTGTACACCCAAAGATTTTTTCAAGGCCCTCCACACAGTAGCTTTTTCACACCACACTGTGATCAACAGCAACCAGTGCAAACATAGATGGCAGTGGTGGGATTTGAACCCACGCCTCCTGAGAGACTGGAGCCTAAATCCAGCGCCTTCGACCACTCGGCCACACTACCTTCATTTGTTTACCAAAACCCATGGTTTAACGTGTGCTATTTCATAAGAGAGAACGATAATAAGAGTTTGACCCGTCAACATCCATAGCGACATCAGTGCTACATTTCATTATTAATTAAGTGACACGTCTTACTAGCTGTAATTTCCTATGTGCCACTGCTTTGACCAGAAATTTTAGTAATTCAGGAAGACTGAAATATGGACCTTGATCGAACACAATGTCAGGTTTACAGTCTCCAGAGTTTACTGTAAAGCAAATGTCTGTAGACCCAAAGATTTTTTCAAAACCCTCAACACAATTGCTGTTTTACACCAGACTGTTATCCACAGCAACCACTGCAAACATGGCTGGCAGTGGTGGGATTCGAACCCACGCCTCCTGAGAGACTGGAGCCTTAATCCAGCGCCTTCGACCACTCGGCCACACTACCTCCAATTGGTTACCAAAACCCATGGTTTAACGTGTGCTATTTCATAAGAGAGAACGATAATAAGAGTTTGACCCGTCAACATCCATAGCGACATCAGTGCTACAGTTCATTATTAATTAAGTGACACGTCTTACTAGCTGTAATTTCCTATGTGCCACTGCTTTGACCAGAAATTTTAGTAATTCAGGAAGACTGAAATATGGACCTTGATCGAACACAATGTCAGGTTCACAGTCACCAGAGTTTACTGTAAAGCAAATGTCTGTAGACCCAAAGATTTTTTCGAAACCCTCCACACAATTGCTGTTTTACACCAGACTGTTATCAACAGCAACCACTGCAAACATGGCTGGCAGTGGTGGGATTCGAACCCACGCCTCCTGAGAGACTGGAGCCTTAATCCAGCGCCTTCGACCACTCGGCCACACTACCTCCAATTGGTTGCCAAAACCCATGGTTTAACGTGTGCTATTTCATAAGAGACAACGATAATGAGAGTTTGACCCGTCAACATCAGTGCTACATTTCATTATTAATTAAGTGACACGTTCTACTAGCTGTAATTTTCTATGTGCCACTGCTTTGACCAGAACTTCTAGTAATTGAAGAAGACTGAAATATGGACCTTGATCGAACACGATGTCAGGTTCACAGTCACCAGAGGTTACTGTAAAGTAAGTGTCTGTAGACCCAAAGATTTTTTCGAAACCCTGGACACAATTGCTGTTTTACACCACACTGTTATCAACAGCAACCACTGCAAACATGGCTGGCAGTGGTGGGATTCGAACCCACGCCTCTATTAATTAAGTGACACGTCTTAATAGCTGTAATTTCCTATGTGCCACTGCTTTGACCAGAACCTTTAGTAATTGAAGAAGACTGAAATATGGACCTTGATCCAAAACCGATGTCAGGTTCACAGTCACCAGAGGTTACTGTAAAGCAAGTCTCTGTACACCCAAAGATTTTTTCAAGGCCCTTCACACAGTAGCTTTTTCACACCACACTGTGATCAACAGCAACCAGTGCAAACATAGATGGCAGTGGTGGGATTTGAACCCACGCCTCCTGAGAGACTGGAGCCTAAATCCAGCGCCTTCGACCACTCGGCCACACTACCTTCATTTGTTTACCAAAACCCATGGTTTAACGTGTGCTATTTCATAAGAGAGAACGATAATAAGAGTTTGACCCGTCAACATCCATAGCGACATCAGTGCTACATTTCATTATTAATTAAGTGACACGTCTTACTAGCTGTAATTTCCTATGTGCCACTGCTTTGACCAGAAATTTTAGTAATTCAGGAAGACTGAAATATGGACCTTGATCAAACATAATGTCAGGTTCACAGTCTCCAGAGTTTACTGTAAAGCAAATGTCTGTAGACCCAAAGATTTTTTCGAAACCCTCGACACAATTGCTGTTTTACACCAGACTGTTATCAACAGCAACCACTGCAAACATGGCTGCCAGTGGTGGGATTCGAACCCACGCCTCCTGAGAGACTGGAGCCTTAATCCAGCGCCTTCAACCACTCGGCCACACTACCTCCAATTGGTTACCAAAACCCATGGTTTAACGTGTGCTATTTCATAAGAGAGAACGATAATCAGAGTTGGAACCGTCAACATCCATAGCGAGATCAGTGCTACAGTTCATTTTTAATTAAGTGACACATGTTACTAGCTGTAATTTCCTATGTGCCACTGCTTTGACCAGAACCTTTAGTAATTGAAGAAGACTGAAATATGGGCCTTGATCCAACACCGATGTCAGGTTCACAGTCAACAGAGGTTACTGTAAAGCAAGTCTCTGTACACCCAAAGATTTTTTCAAGGCCCTCCACACAGCAGCTTTTTCACACCACACTGTGATCAACAGCAACCAGTGCAAACATAGATGGCAGTGGTGGGATTTGAACCCATGCCTCCTGAGAGACTGGAGCCTAAATCCAGCGCCTTCGACCACTCGGCCACACTACCTTCATTTGTTTACCAAAACCCATGGTTTAACGTGTGCTATTTCATAAGAGAGAACGATAATAAGAGTTTGACCCGTCAACATCCATAGCGACATCAGTGCTACATTTCATTATTAATTAAGTGACACGTCTTACTAGCTGTAATTTCCTATGTGCCACTGCTTTGACCAGAAATTTTAGTAATTCAGGAAGACTGAAATATGGACCTTGATCGAACACAATGTCAGGTTCACAGTCTCCAGAGTTTACTGTAAAGCAAATGTCTGTAGACCCAAAGATTTTTTCGAAACCCTCGACACAATTGCTGTTTTACACCAGACTGTTATCCACAGCAACCACTGCAAACATGGCCGGCAGTGGTGGGATTCGAACCCACGCCTCCTGAGAGAGTGGAGCCTAAATCCAGCGCCTTCGACCACTCGGCCACACTACCTCCAATTGGTTACCAAAACCCATGGTTTAACGTGTGCTATTTCATAAGAGAGAACGATAATAAGAGTTTGACCCGTCAACATCCATAGCGACATCAGTGCTACAGTTCATTATTAATTAAGTGACACGTCTTAATAGCTGTAATTTCCTATGTGCCACTGCTTTGACCAGAACTTTTAGTAATTGAAGAAGACTGAAATATGGATCTTGATCCAAAACCGATGTCAGGTTCACAGTCAACAGAGGTTACTGTAAAGCAAGTCTCTGTACACCCAAAGATTTTTTCAAGGCCCTCCACACATTAGCTTTTTCACACCACACTGTGATCAACAGCAACCAGTGCAAACATAGATGGCAGTGGTGGGATTTGAACCCACGCCTCCTGAGAGACTGGAGCCTTAATCCAGCGCCTTCGACCACTCGGCCACACTACCTCCAATTGGTTACCAAAACCCATGGTTTAACGTGTGCTATTTCATAAGAGAGAACGATAATAAGAGTTTGACCCGTCAACATCCATAGCGACATCAGTGCTACATTTCATTATTAATTAGGTGACACGTCTTACTAGCTGTAATTTCCTATGTGCCACTGCTTTGACCAGAAATTTTAGTAATTCAGGAAGACTGAAATATGGACCTTGATCGAACACAATGTCAGGTTCACAGTCACCAGAGTTTACTGTAAAGCAAATGACTGTAGACCCAACGATTTTTTCGAAACCCTCCACACAATTGCTGTTTTACACCACACTGTTATCAACAGCAACCACGGCTGGCAGTGGTGGGATTCGAACCCACGCCTCCTGAGAGACTGGAGCCTTAATCCAGCGCCTTCGACCACTCGGCCACACTACCTCTAATCGGTTACCAAAACCCAGGGTTTAACGTGTGCTATTTCATAAGAGAGAACGATAATAAGAGTTTGACCCGTCAACTTCCATAGCGACATCAGTGCTACATTTCATTATTAATTAAGTGACACGTCTTACTAGCTGTAATTTCCTATGTGCCACTGCTTTGACCAGAAATTTTAGTAATTCAGATATACTGAAGTATGGACCTTGATCGAACACAATGTCAGGTTCACAGTCTCCAGAGATTACTGTAAAGCAAATGTCTGTAGACCCAAAGACTTTTTCGAAACCCTCCACACAATTGCTGTTTTACACCAGACTGTTATCAACAGCAACCACTGCAAACATGGCTGGCAGTGGTGGGATTCGAACCCACGCCTCCTGAGAGACTGGAGCCTTAATCCAGCGCCTTCGACCACTCGGCCACACTACCTCCAATTGGTTACCAAAACCAATGGTTTAACGTGTGCTATTTCATAAGAGAGAACGATAATAAGAGTTTGACCCGTCAACATCCATAGCGACATCAGTGCTACAGTTCATTATTAATTAAGTGACACGTCTTAATAGCTGTAATTTCCTATGTGCCACTGCTTTGACCAGAACTTTTAGTAATTGAAGAAGACTGAAATATGGACCTTGATCCAAAACCGATGTCAGGTTCACAGTCAACAGAGGTTACTCTAAAGCAAGTCTCTGTACACCCAAAAATTTTTTCAAGGCCCTCCACACATTAGCTTTTTCACACCACACTGTGATCAACAGCAACCAGTGCAAACATAGATGGCAGTGGTGGGATTTGAACCCACGCCTCCTGAGAGACTGGAGCCTTAATCCAGCGCCTCGACCACTCGGCCACACTACCTACATTTGTTTAACAAAACCCATGGTTTAACGTGTGCTATTTCATAAGAGAGAACGATAATAAGAGTTTGACCCGTCAACATCCATAGCGACATCAGTGCTACATTTCATTATTAATTAAGTGACACGTCTTACTAGCTGTAATTTCCTATGTGCCACTGCTTTGACCAGAAATTTTAGTAATTCAGGAAGACTGAAATATGGACCTTGATGGAACACAATGTCAGGTTTACAGTCTCCAGAGTTTACTGTAAAGCAAATGTCTGTAGACCCAAAGATTTTTTCGAAACCCTCCACACAATTGCTGTTTTACACCAGACTGTTATCAACAGCAACCACTGCAAACATGGCTGGCAGTGGTGGGATTCGAACCCACGCCTCCTGAGAGACTGGAGCCTTAATCCAGCGCCTTCGACCACTCGGCCACACTACCTCCAATTGGTTACCAAAACCCATGGTTTAACGTGTGCTATTTCATAAGAGAGAACCATAATAAGAGTTTGACCCGTCAACATCCATAGCGACATCAGTGCTACAGTTCATTATTAATTAAGTGACACGTCTTAATAGCTGTAATTTCCTATGTGCCACTGCTTTGACCAGAACTTTTAGTAATTGAAGAAAACTGAAATATGGACCTTGATCCAAAACCGATGTCAGGTTCACAGTCAACAGAGGTTACTGTAAAGCAAGTCTCTGTACACCCAAAGATTTTTTCAAGGCCCTCCACACATTAGCTTTTTCACACCACACTGTGATCAACAGCAACCAGTGCA
The DNA here is from genome assembly GCA_036785175.1 of Eupleurogrammus muticus. Lineage (NCBI taxonomy): Eukaryota > Metazoa > Chordata > Actinopteri > Scombriformes > Trichiuridae > Eupleurogrammus > Eupleurogrammus muticus. The sequence continues at coordinate 30,398,828 of JAYKQN010000001.1, forward strand.
AACATAGATGGCAGTGGTGGGATTTGAACCCACGCCTCCTGAGAGACTGGAGCCTTAATCCAGCGCCTTCGACCACTCGGCCACACTACCTCCAATTGGTTACCAAAACCCATGGTTTAACGTGTGCTATTTCATAAGAGAGAACGATAATAAGAGTTTGACCCGTCAACATCCATAGCGACATCAGTGCTACAGTTCATTTTTAATTAAGTGACACGTGTTACTAGCTGTAATTTCCTATGTGCCACTGCTTTGACCAGAAATTTTAGTAATTCAGGAAGACTGAAATATGGACCTTGACCCAACACCGATGTCAGGTTCACAGTCACCAGAGGTTACTGTAAAGCAAGTCTCTGTACACCCAAAGATTTTTTCAAGGCCCTCCACACAGTAGCTTTTTCACACAACACTGTGATCAACAGCAACCAGTGCAAACATAGATGGCAGTGGTGGGATTTGAACCCACGCCTCCTGAGAGACTGGAGCCTTAATCCAGCGACTTCGACCACTCGGCCACACTACCTCTAATCGGTTACCAAAACCCAGGGTTTAACGTGTGCTATTTCATAAGAGAGAACGATAATAAGAGTTTGACCCGTCAACATCCATAGCGACATCAGTGCTACATTTCATTATTAATTAAGTGACACGTCTTACTAGCTGCAATTTCCTATGTGCCACTGCTTTGACCAGAAATTTTAGTAATTCAGGAAGACTGAAATATGGACCTTGATCGAACACAATGTCAGGTTCACAGTCTCCAGAGTTTACTGTAAAGCAAATGTCTCTAGACCCAAAGATTTTTTCGAAACCCTACACACAATTGCTGTTTTACACCAGACTGTTATCAACAGCAACCACTGCAAACATGGCTGGCAGTGGTGGGATTCGAACCCACGCCTCCTGAGAGACTGGAGCCTTAATCCAGCGCCTTCGACCACTCGGCCACACTACCTCCAATTGGTTACCAAAACCCATGGTTTAACGTGTGCTATTTCATAAGAGAGAACGATAATAAGAGTTTGACCCGTCAACATCCATAGCGACATCAGTGCTACAGTTCATTTTTAATTAAGTGACACGTGTTACTAGCTGTAATTTCCTATGTGCCACTGCTTTGACCAGAAATTTTAGTAATTCAGGAAGACTGAAATATGGACCTTGACCCAACACCGATGTCAGGTTCACAGTCACCAGAGGTTACTGTAAAGCAAGTCTCTGTACACCCAAAGATTTTTTTCAAGGCCCTCCACACAGTAGCTTTTTCACACCACAGTGTGATCAACAGCAACCAGTGCAAACATGGATGGCAGTGGTGGGATTTGAACCCACGCCTCCTGAGAGACTGGAGCCTAAATCCAGCGCCTTCGACCACTCGGCCACACTACCTTAATTTGTTTACCAAAACCCATGGTTTAACGTGTGCTATTTCATAAGAGAGAACGATAATAAGAGTTTGACCCGTCAACATCCATAGCGACATCAGTGCTACATTTCATTATTAATTAAGTGACACGTCTTACTAGCTGTAATTTCCTATGTGCCACTGCTTTGACCAGAAATTTTAGTAATTCAGGAAGACTGAAATATGGACCTTGATCGAACACAATGTCAGGTTCACAGTCTCCAGAGTTTACTGTAAAGCAAATGTCTGTAGACCCAAAAATTTTTTCGAAACCCTCCACACAATTGCTGTTTTACACCAGACTGTTATCAACAGCAACCACTGCAAACATGGCTGGCAGTGGTGGGATTCGAACCCACGCCTCCTGAGAGACTGGAGCCTAAATCCAGCGCCTTCGACCACTCGGCCACACTACCTTCATTTGTTTACCAAAACCCATGGTTTAACGTGTGCTATTTCATAAGAGAGAACGATAATAAGAGTTTGACCCGTCAACATCCATAGCGACATCAGTGCTACATTTCATTATTAATTAAGTGACACGTCTTACTAGCTGTAATTTCCTATGTGCCACTGCTTTGACCAGAACTTTTAGTAATTGAAGAAGACTGAAATATGGACCTTGATCCAAAACAGATGTCAGGTTCACAGTCAACAGAGGTTACTGTAAAGCAAGTCTCTGTACACCCAAAGATTTTTTCAAGGGCCTCCACACATTAGCTTTTTCACACCACGATCAACAGCAACCAGTGCAAACATTGATGGCAGTGGTGGGATTTGAACCCACGCCTCCTGAGAGACTGGAGCCTTAATCCAGCGCCTTCGACCACTCGGCCACACTACCTACATTTGTTTACCAAAACCCATGGTTTAACGTGTGCTATTTCATAAGAGAGAACGATAATAAGAGTTTGACCCGTCAACATCCATAGCGACATCAGTGCTACATTTCATTATTAATTAAGTGACACGTCTTACTAGCTGTAATTTCCTATGTGCCACTGCTTTGACCAGAAATTTTAGTAATTCAGGAAGACTGAAATATGGACCTTGATCGAACACAATGTCAGGTTCACAGTCTCCAGAGTTTACTGTAAAGCAAATGTCTGTAGACCCAAAAATTTTTTCGAAACCCTCCACACAATTGCTGTTTTACACCAGACTGTTATCAACAGCAACCACTGCAAACATGGCTGGCAGTGGTGGGATTCGAACCCACGCCTCCTGAGAGACTGGAGCCTAAATCCAGCGCCTTCGACCACTCGGCCACACTACCTTCATTTGGTTACCAAAACCCATGGTTTAACGTGTGCTATTTCATAAGAGAGAACGATAATAAGAGTTTGACCCGTCAACATCCATAGCGACATCAGTGCTACATTTCATTATTAATTAAGTGACACGTCTTACTAGCTGTAATTTCCTATGTGCCACTGCTTTGACCAGAACTTTTAGTAATTGAAGAAGACTGAAATATGGACCTTGATCCAAAACCGATGTCAGGTTCACAGTCAACAGAGGTTACTGTAAAGCAAGTCTCTGTACACCCAAAGACTTTTTCAAGGCCCTCCACACAGTAGCTTTTTCACACCACACTGTGATCAACAGCAACCAGTGCAAACATAGATGGCAGTGGTGGGATTTGAACCCACGCCTCCTGAGAGACTGTAGCCTTAATCCAGCGCCTTCGACCACTCGGCCACACTACCTTCATTTGTTTACCAAAACCCATGGTTTAACGTGTGCTATTTCATAAGAGAGAACGATAATAAGAGTTTGACCCGTCAACATCCATAGCGACATCAGTGCTACATTTCATTATTAATTAAGTGACACGTCTTACTAGCTGTAATTTCCTATGTGCCACTGCTTTGACCAGAAATTTTAGTAATTCAGAAAGACTGAAATATGGACCTTGATCGAACACAATGTCAGGTTCACAGTCTCCAGAGTTTACTGTAAAGCAAATGTCTGTAGACCCAAAGATTTTTTCGAAACCCTCCACACAATTGCTGTTTTACACCAGACTGTTATCAACAGCAACCACTGCAAACATGGCTGGCAGTGGTGGGATTCGAACACACGCCTCCTGAGAGACTGGAGCCTTAATCCAGCGCCTTCGACCACTCGGCCACACTACCTCCAATTGGTTACCAAAACCCATGGTTTAACGTGTGCTATTTCATAAGAGAGAACGATAATAAGAGTTTGACCCGTCAACATCCATAGCGACATCAGTGCTACAGTTCATTATTAATTAAGTGACACGTCTTAATAGCTGTAATTTCCTATGTGCCACTGCTTTGACCAGAACCTTTAGTAATTGAAGAAGACTGAAATATGGACCTTGATCCAAAACCGATGTCAGGTTCACAGTCACCAGAGGTTACTGTAAAGCAAGTCTCTGTACACCCAAAGATTTTTTCAAGGCCCTCCACACATTAGCTTTTTCACACCACACTGTGATCAACAGCAACCAGTGCAAACATAGATGGCAGTGGTGGGATTTGAACCCACGCCTCCTGAGGGAGTGGAGCCTTAATCCAGCGCCTTCGACCACTCGGCCACACTACCTACATTTGGTTACCAAAACCCATGGTTTAACGTGTGCTATTTCATAAGAGAGAACGATAATAAGAGTTTGACCCGTCAACATCCATAGCGACATCAGTGCTACATTTCATTATTAATTAAGTGACACGTCTTACTAGCTATAATTTCCTATGTGCCACTGCTTTGACCAGAACCTTTAGTAAATGAAGAAGACTGAAATATGGACCTTGATTCAAAACCGATGTCAGGTTCACAGTCATCAGAGGTTACTGTAAAGCAAGTCTCTGTACACCCAAAGATTTTTTTCAAGGCCCTCCACACAGTAGCTTTTTCACACCACACTGTGATCAACAGCAACCAGTGCAAACATAGATTGCAGTGGTGGGATTTGAACCCACGCCTCCTGAGAGACTGGAGCCTAAATCCAGCGCCTTCGACCACTCGGCCACACTACCTCCAATTGGTTACCAAAACCCATGGTTTAACGTGTGCTATTTCATAAGAGAGAACGATAATAAGAGTTTGACCCGTCAACATCCATAGCGACATCAGTGCTACAGTTCATTTTTAATTAAGTGACACGTGTTACTAGCTGTAATTTCCTATGTGCCACTGCTTTGACCAGAAATTTTAGTAATTCAGGAAGACTGAAATATGGACCTTGACCCAACACCGATGTCAGGTTCACAGTCACCAGAGGTTACTGTAAAGCAAGTCTCTGTACACCCAAAGATTTTTTCAAGGCCCTCCACACAGTAGCTTTTTCACACAACACTGTGAGCAACAGCAACCAGTGCAAACATAGATGGCAGTGGTGGGATTTGAACTCACGCCTCCTGAGAGACTGGAGCCTTAATCCAGCGCCTTCGACCACTCGGCCACACTACCTCTAATCGGTTACCAAAACCCAGGGTTTAACGTGTGCTATTTCATAAGAGAGAACGATAATAAGAGTTTGACCCGTCAACATCCATAGCGACATCAGTGCTACGTTTCATTATTAATTAAGTGACACGTCTTACTAGCTGTAATTTCCTATGTGCCACTGCTTTGACCAGAAATTTTAGTAATTCAGGAAGACTGAAATATGGACCTTGATCGAACACAATGTCAGGTTTACAGTCTCCAGAGTTTACTGTAAAGCAAATGTCTGTAGACCCAAAGATTTTTCCAAACCCTCCACACAATTGCTGTTTTACACCAGACTGTTATCAACAGCAACCACTGCAAACATGGCTGGCAGTGGTGGGATTCGAACCCACGCCTCCTGAGAGACTGGAGCCTAAATCCAGCGCCTTCGACCACTCAGCCACACTACCTTCATTTGTTTACCAAAACCCATGGTTTAACGTGTGCTATTTCATAAGAGAGAACGATAATAAGAGTTTGACCCGTCAACATCCATAGCGACATCAGTGCTACAGTTCATTATTAATTAAGTGACACGTGTTACTAGCTGTAATTTCCTATGTGCCACTGCTTTGTCCAGAACTTTTAGTAATTGAAGAAGACTGAAATATGGACCTTGATCCAAAACCGATGTCAGGTTCACAGTCAACAGAGGTTACTGTAAAGCAAGTCTCTGTACACCCAAAGATTTTTTTCAAGGCCCTCCACACAGTAGCTTTTTCACACCACAGTGTGATCAACAGCAACCAGTGCAAACATGGATGGCAGTGGTGGGATTTGAACCCACGCCTCCTGAGAGACTGGAGCCTAAATCCAGCGCCTTCGACCACTCGGCCACACTACCTTAATTTGTTTACCAAAACCCATGGTTTAACGTGTGCTATTTCATAAGAGAGAACGATAATAAGAGTTTGACCCGTCAACATCCATAGCGACATCAGTGCTACATTTCATTATTAATTAAGTGACACGTCTTACTAGCTGTAATTTCCTATGTGCCACTGCTTTGACCAGAAATTTTAGTAATTCAGGAAGACTGAAATATGGACCTTGATCGAACACAATGTCAGGTTCACAGTCTCCAGAGTTTACTGTAAAGCAAATGTCTGTAGACCCAAAAATTTTTTCGAAACCCTCCACACAATTGCTGTTTTACACCAGACTGTTATCAACAGCAACCACTGCAAACATGGCTGGCAGTGGTGGGATTCGAACCCACGCCTCCTGAGAGACTGGAGCCTAAATCCAGCGCCTTCGACCACTCGGCCACACTACCTTCATTTGTTTACCAAAACCCATGGTTTAACGTGTGCTATTTCATAAGAGAGAACGATAATAAGAGTTTGACCCGTCAACATCCATAGCGACATCAGTGCTACATTTCATTATTAATTAAGTGACACGTCTTACTAGCTGTAATTTCCTATGTGCCACTGCTTTGACCAGAACTTTTAGTAATTGAAGAAGACTGAAATATGGACCTTGATCCAAAACAGATGTCAGGTTCACAGTCAACAGAGGTTACTGTAAAGCAAGTCTCTGTACACCCAAAGATTTTTTCAAGGGCCTCCACACATTAGCTTTTTCACACCACGATCAACAGCAACCAGTGCAAACATTGATGGCAGTGGTGGGATTTGAACCCACGCCTCCTGAGAGACTGGAGCCTTAATCCAGCGCCTTCGACCACTCGGCCACACTACCTACATTTGTTTACCAAAACCCATGGTTTAACGTGTGCTATTTCATAAGAGAGAACGATAATAAGAGTTTGACCCGTCAACATCCATAGCGACATCAGTGCTACATTTCATTATTAATTAAGTGACACGTCTTACTAGCTGTAATTTCCTATGTGCCACTGCTTTGACCAGAAATTTTAGTAATTCAGGAAGACTGAAATATGGACCTTGATCGAACACAATGTCAGGTTCACAGTCTCCAGAGTTTACTGTAAAGCAAATGTCTGTAGACCCAAAAATTTTTTCGAAACCCTCCACACAATTGCTGTTTTACACCAGACTGTTATCAACAGCAACCACTGCAAACATGGCTGGCAGTGGTGGGATTCGAACCCACGCCTCCTGAGAGACTGGAGCCTAAATCCAGCGCCTTCGACCACTCGGCCACACTACCTTCATTTGGTTACCAAAACCCATGGTTTAACGTGTGCTATTTCATAAGAGAGAACGATAATAAGAGTTTGACCCGTCAACATCCATAGCGACATCAGTGCTACATTTCATTATTAATTAAGTGACACGTCTTACTAGCTGTAATTTCCTATGTGCCACTGCTTTGACCAGAACTTTTAGTAATTGAAGAAGACTGAAATATGGACCTTGATCCAAAACCGATGTCAGGTTCACAGTCAACAGAGGTTACTGTAAAGCAAGTCTCTGTACACCCAAAGACTTTTTCAAGGCCCTCCACACAGTAGCTTTTTCACACCACACTGTGATCAACAGCAACCAGTGCAAACATAGATGGCAGTGGTGGGATTTGAACCCACGCCTCCTGAGAGACTGTAGCCTTAATCCAGCGCCTTCGACCACTCGGCCACACTACCTTCATTTGTTTACCAAAACCCATGGTTTAACGTGTGCTATTTCATAAGAGAGAACGATAATAAGAGTTTGACCCGTCAACATCCATAGCGACATCAGTGCTACATTTCATTATTAATTAAGTGACACGTCTTACTAGCTGTAATTTCCTATGTGCCACTGCTTTGACCAGAAATTTTAGTAATTCAGAAAGACTGAAATATGGACCTTGATCGAACACAATGTCAGGTTCACAGTCTCCAGAGTTTACTGTAAAGCAAATGTCTGTAGACCCAAAGATTTTTTCGAAACCCTCCACACAATTGCTGTTTTACACCAGACTGTTATCAACAGCAACCACTGCAAACATGGCTGGCAGTGGTGGGATTCGAACACACGCCTCCTGAGAGACTGGAGCCTTAATCCAGCGCCTTCGACCACTCGGCCACACTACCTCCAATTGGTTACCAAAACCCATGGTTTAACGTGTGCTATTTCATAAGAGAGAACGATAATAAGAGTTTGACCCGTCAACATCCATAGCGACATCAGTGCTACAGTTCATTATTAATTAAGTGACACGTCTTAATAGCTGTAATTTCCTATGTGCCACTGCTTTGACCAGAACCTTTAGTAATTGAAGAAGACTGAAATATGGACCTTGATCCAAAACCGATGTCAGGTTCACAGTCACCAGAGGTTACTGTAAAGCAAGTCTCTGTACACCCAAAGATTTTTTCAAGGCCCTCCACACATTAGCTTTTTCACACCACACTGTGATCAACAGCAACCAGTGCAAACATAGATGGCAGTGGTGGGATTTGAACCCACGCCTCCTGAGGGAGTGGAGCCTTAATCCAGCGCCTTCGACCACTCGGCCACACTACCTACATTTGGTTACCAAAACCCATGGTTTAACGTGTGCTATTTCATAAGAGAGAACGATAATAAGAGTTTGACCCGTCAACATCCATAGCGACATCAGTGCTACATTTCATTATTAATTAAGTGACACGTCTTACTAGCTATAATTTCCTATGTGCCACTGCTTTGACCAGAACCTTTAGTAAATGAAGAAGACTGAAATATGCTATTTGCTATTTCATAAGAGAGAACGATAATAAGAGTTTGACCCGTCAACATCCATAGCGACATCAGTGCTACATTTCATTATTAATTAAGTGACACGTCTTACTAGCTGTAATTTCCTATGTGCCACTGCTTTGACCAGAAATTTTAGTAATTCAGGAAGACTGAAATATGGACCTTGATCGAACACAATGTCAGGTTCACAGTCTCCAGAGTTTACTGTAAAGCAAATGTCTGTAGACCCAAAGATTTTTTCGAAACCCTCCACACAATTGCTGTTTTACACCAGACTGTTATCAACAGCAACCACTGCAAACATGGCTGGCAGTGGTGGGATTCGAACCCACGCCTCCTGAGAGACTGGAGCCTAAATCCAGCGCCTTCGACCACTCGGCCACACTACCTTCATTTGTTTACCAAAACCCATGGTTTAACGTGTGCTATTTCATAAGAGAGAACGATAATAAGAGTTTGACCCGTCAATATCCATAGCGACATCAGTGCTACATTTCATTATTAATTAAGTGACACGTCTTACTAGCTGTAATTTCCTATGTGCCACTGCTTTGACCAGAAATTTTAGTAATTCAGGAATACTGTAGTATGGACCTTGATCGAACACAATGTCAGGTTCACAGTCTCCAGAGATTACTGTAAAGCAAATGTCTGTAGACCCAAAGATTTTTTCGAAACCCTCCACACAATTGCTGTTTTACACCAGACTGTTATCAACAGCAACCACTGCAAACATGGCTGGCAGTGGTGGGATTCGAACCCACGCCTCCTGAGAGACTGGAGCCTTAATCCAGCGCCTTCGACCACTCGGCCACAGTACCTCCAATTGGTTACCAAAACCCATGGTTTAACGTGTGCTATTTCATAAGAGAGAACGATAATAAGAGTTTGACCCGTCAACATCCATAGCGACATCAGTGCTACAGTTCATTTTTAATTAAGTGACACGTGTTACTAGCTGTAATTTCCTTTGTGCCACTGCTTTGACCAGAAATTTTAGTAATTCAGGAAGACTGAAATATGGACCTTGACCCAACACCGATGTCAGGTTCACAGTCACCAGAGGTTACTGTAAAGCAAGTCTCTGTACACCCAAAGATTTTTTCAAGGCCCTCCACACAGTAGCTTTTTCACACAACACTGTGAGCAACAGCAAACAGTGCAAACATAGATGGCAGTGGTGGGATTTGAACCCTCGCCTCCTGAGAGACTGGAGCCTTAATCCAGCGCCTTCGACCACTCGGCCACACTACCTCTAATCGGTTACCAAAACCCAGGGTTTAACGTGTGCTATTTCATAAGAGAGAACGATAATAAGAGTTTGACCCGTCAACATCCATAGCGACATCAGTGCTACATTTCATTATTAATTAAGTGACACGTCTTACTAGCTGTAATTTCCTATGTGCCACTGCTTTGACCAGAACTTTTAGTAATTGAAGAAGACTGAAATATGGACCTTGATCCAAAACCGATGTCAGGTTCACAGTCAACAGAGGTTACTGTAAAGCAAGTCTCTGTACACGCAAAGATTTTTTCAAGGGCCTCCACACATTAGCTTTTTCACACCACGATCAACAGCAACCAGTGCAAACATTGATGGCAGTGGTGGGATTTGAACCCACGCCTCCTGAGAGACTGGAGCCTTAATCCAGCGCCTTCGACCACTCGGCCACACTACCTACATTTGTTTACCAAAACCCATGGTTTAACGTGTGCTATTTCATAAGAGAGAACGATAATAAGAGTTTGACCCGTCAACATCCATAGCGACATCAGTGCTACATTTCATTATTAATTAAGTGACACGTCTTACTAGCTGTAATTTCCTATGTGCCACTGCTTTGACCAGAAATTTTAGTAATTCAGAAGACTGAAATATGGACCTTGATCGAACACAATGTCAGGTTCACAGTCACCAGAGTTTACTGTAAAGCAAATGTCTGTAGACCCAAAGATTTTTTCGAAACCCTCCACACATTTGCTGTTTTACACCAGACTGTTATCAACAGCAACCACTGCAAACATGGCTGGCAGTGGTGGGATTCGAACCCACGCCTCCTGAGAGACTGGAGCCTAAATCCAGCGCCTTCGACCACTCGGCCACACTACCTTCATTTGTTTACCAAAACCCATGGTTTAACGTGTGCTATTTCATAAGAGAGAACGATGATAAGAGTTTGACCCGTCAACATCCATAGCGACATCAGTGCTACATTTCATTATTAATTAAGTGACACGTCTTACTAGCTGTAATTTCCTATGTGCCACTGCTTTGACCAGAACTTTTAGTAATTGAAGAAGACTGAAATATGGACCTTGATCCAAAACCGATGTCAGGTTCACAGTCAACAGAGGTTACTGTAAAGCAAGTCTCTGTACACCCAAAGATTTTTTCAAGGGCCTCCACACATTAGCTTTTTCACACCACGATCAACAGCAACCAGTGCAAACATTGATGGCAGTGGTGGGATTTGAACCCACGCCTCCTGAGAGACTAGAGCCTTAATCCAGCGCCTTCGACCACTCGGCCACACTACCTACATTTGTTTACCAAAACCCATGGTTTAACGTGTGCTATTTCATAAGAGAGAACGATAATAAGAGTTTGACCCGTCAACATCCATAGCGACATCAGTGCTACATTTCATTATTAATTAAGTGACACGTCTTACTAGCTGTAATTTCCTATGTGCCACTGCTTTGACCAGAAATTTTAGTAATTCAGAAGACTGAAATATGGACCTTGATCCAAAACCGATGTCAGGTTCACAGTCAACAGAGGTTACTGTAAAGCAAGTCTCTGTACACGCAAAGATTTTTTCAAGGGCCTCCACACATTAGCTTTTTCACACCACGATCAACAGCAACCAGTGCAAACATTGATGGCAGTGGTGGGATTTGAACCCACGCCTCCTGAGAGACTGGAGCCTTAATCCAGCGCCTTCGACCACTCGGCCACACTACCTACATTTGTTTACCAAAACCCATGGTTTAACGTGTGCTATTTCATAAGAGAGAACGATAATAAGAGTTTGACCCGTCAACATCCATAGCGACATCAGTGCTACATTTCATTATTAATTAAGTGACACGTCTTACTAGCTGTAATTTCCTATGTGCCACTGCTTTGACCAGAAATTTTAGTAATTCAGAAGACTGAAATATGGACCTTGATCGAACACAATGTCAGGTTCACAGTCACCAGAGTTTACTGTAAAGCAAATGTCTGTAGACCCAAAGATTTTTTCGAAACCCTCCACACAATTGCTGTTTTACACCAGACTGTTATCAACAGCAACCACTGCAAACATGGCTGGCAGTGGTGGGATTCGAACCCACGCCTCCTGAGAGACTGGAGCCTAAATCCAGCGCCTTCGACCACTCGGCCACACTACCTTCATTTGTTTACCAAAACCCATGGTTTAACGTGTGCTATTTCATAAGAGAGAACGATGATAAGAGTTTGACCCGTCAACATCCATAGCGACATCAGTGCTACATTTCATTATTAATTAAGTGACACGTCTTACTAGCTGTAATTTCCTATGTGCCACTGCTTTGACCAGAACTTTTAGTAATTGAAGAAGACTGAAATATGGACCTTGATCCAAAACCGATGTCAGGTTCACAGTCAACAGAGGTTACTGTAAAGCAAGTCTCTGTACACCCAAAGATTTTTTCAAGGGCCTCCACACAGTAGCTTTTTCACACCACGATCAACAGCAACCAGTGCAAACATTGATGGCAGTGGTGGGATTTGAACCCACGCCTCCTGAGAGACTAGAGCCTTAATCCAGCGCCTTCGACCACTCGGCCACACTACCTACATTTGTTTACCAAAACCCATGGTTTAACGTGTGCTATTTCATAAGAGAGAACGATAATAAGAGTTTGACCCGTCAACATCCATAGCGACATCAGTGCTACATTTCATTATTAATTAAGTGACACGTCTTACTAGCTGTAATTTCCTATGTGCCACTGCTTTGACCAGAAATTTTAGTAATTCAGAAGACTGAAATATGGACCTTGATCGAACACAATTTCAGGTTACAGTCACCAGAGTTTACTGTAAAGCAAATGTCTGTAGACCCAAAGATTTTTTCGAAACCCTCCACACAATTGCTGTTTTACACCAGACTGTTATCAACAGCAACCACTGCAAACATGGCTGGCAGTGGTGGGATTCGAACCCACGCCTCCTGAGAGACTGGAGCCTAAATCCAGCGCCTTCGACCACTCGGCCACACTACCTTCATTTGTTTACCAAAACCCATGGTTTAACGTGTGCTATTTCATAAGAGAGAACGATGATAAGAGTTTGACCCGTCAACATCCATAGCGACATCAGTGCTACATTTCATTATTAATTAAGTGACACGTCTTACTAGCTGTAATTTCCTATGTGCCACTGCTTTGACCAGAACTTTTAGTAATTGAAGAAGACTGAAATATGGACCTTGATCCAAAACCGATGTCAGGTTCACAGTCAACAGAGGTTACTGTAAAGCAAGTCTCTGTACACCCAAAGATTTTTTCAAGGGCCTCCACACATTAGCTTTTTCACACCACGATCAACAGCAACCAGTGCAAACATTGATGGCAGTGGTGGGATTTGAACCCACGCCTCCTGAGAGACTGTAGCCTTAATCCAGCGCCTTCGACCACTCGGCCACACTACCTTCATTTGTTTACCAAAACCCATGGTTTAACGTGTGCTATTTCATAAGAGAGAACGATAATAAGAGTTTGACCCGTCAACATCCATAGCGACATCAGTGCTACATTTCATTATTAATTAAGTGACACGTCTTACTAGCTGTAATTTCCTATGTGCCACTGCTTTGACCAGAAATTTTAGTAATTCAGAAAGACTGAAATATGGACCTTGATCGAACACAATGTCAGGTTCACAGTCTCCAGAGTTTACTGTAAAGCAAATGTCTGTAGACCCAAAGATTTTTTCGAAACCCTCCACACAATTGCTGTTTTACACCAGACTGTTATCAACAGCAACCACTGCAAACATGGCTGGCAGTGGTTGGATTCGAACACACGCCTCCTGAGAGACTGGAGCCTTAATCCAGCGCCTTCGACCACTCGGCCACACTACCTCCAATTGGTTACCAAAACCCATGGTTTAACGTGTGCTATTTCATAAGAGAGAACGATAATAAGAGTTTGACCCGTCAACATCCATAGCGACATCAGTGCTACAGTTCATTATTAATTAAGTGACACGTCTTAATAGCTGTAATTTCCTATGTGCCACTGCTTTGACCAGAACCTTTAGTAATTGAAGAAGACTGAAATATGGACCTTGATCCAAAACCGATGTCAGGTTCACAGTCACCAGAGGTTACTGTAAAGCAAGTCTCTGTACACCCAAAGATTTTTTCAAGGCCCTCCACACATTAGCTTTTTCACACCACACTGTGATCAACAGCAACCAGTGCAAACATAGATGGCAGTGGTGGGATTTGAACCCACGCCTCCAGAGGGAGTGGAGCCTTAATCCAGCGCCTTCGACCACTCGGCCACACTACCTACATTTGGTTACCAAAACCCATGGTTTAACGTGTGCTATTTCATAAGAGAGAACGATAATAAGAGTTTGACCTGTCAACATCCATAGCGACATCAGTGCTACATTTCATTATTAATTAAGTGACACGTCTTACTAGCTATAATTTCCTATGTGCCACTGCTTTGACCAGAACCTTTAGTAAATGAAGAAGACTGAAATATGGACCTTGATCCAAAACCGATGTCAGGTTCACAGTCATCAGAGGTTACTGTAAAGCAAGTCTCTGTACACCCAAAGATTTTTTTCAAGGCCCTCCACACAGTAGCTTTTTCACACCACACTGTGATCAACAGCAACCAGTGCAAACATAGATTGCAGTGGTGGGATTTGAACCCACGCCTCCTGAGAGACTGGAGCCTAAATCCAGCGCCTTCGACCACTCGGCCACACTACCTTCATTTGTTTACCAAAACCCATGGTTTAACGTGTGCTATTTCATAAGAGAGAACGATAATCAGAGTTTGAACCGTCAACATCCATAGCGAGATCAGTGCTACAGTTCATTATTAATTAAGTGACACGTCTTAATAGCTGTAATTTCCTATGTGCCACTGCTTTGACCAGAACCTTTAGTAATTGAAGAAGACTGAAATATGGACCTTGATCCAAAACCGATGTCAGGTTCACAGTCAACAGAGGTTACTGTCAAGCAAGTCTCTGTACACCCAAAGATTTTTTCAAGGCCCTCCACACATTAGCTTTTTCACACCACACTGTGATCAACAGCAACCAGTGCAAACATAGATGGCAGTGGTGGGATTTGAACCCACGCCTCCTGAGAGACTGGAGCCTAAATCCAGCGCCTTCGACCACTCGGCCACACTACCTTCATTTGTTTACCAAAACCCATGGTTTAACGTGTGCTATTTCATAAGAGAGAACGATAATCAGAGTTTGAACCGTCAACATCCATAGCGAGATCAGTGCTACAGTTCATTATTAATTAAGTGACACGTCTTAATAGCTGTAATTTCCTATGTGCCACTGCTTTGACCAGAACCTTTAGTAATTGAAGAAGACTGAAATATGGACCTTGATCCAAAAACGATGTCAGGTTCACAGTCAACAGAGGTTACTGTAAAGCAAGTCTCTGTACACCCAAAGATTTTTTCAAGGCCCTCCACACATTAGCTTTTTCACACCACACTGTGATCAACAGCAACCAGTGCAAACATAGATGGCAGTGGTGGGATTCGAACCCACGCCTCCTGAGAGACTGGAGCTTAAATCCAGCGCCTTCGACCACTCGGCCACACTACCTCTAATCGGTTACCAAAACCCAGGGTTTAACGTGTGCTATTTCATAAGAGAGAACGATAATAAGAGTTTGACCTGTCAACATCCATAGCGACATCAGTGCTACAGTTCATTTTTAATTAAGTGACACGTGTTACTAGCTGTAATTTCCTATGTGCCACTGCTTTGACCAGAAATTTTAGTAATTCAGGAAGACTGAAATATGGACCTTGACCCAACACCGATGTCAGGTTCACAGTCACCAGAGGTTACTGTAAAGCAAGTCTCTGTACACCCAAAGATTTTTTCAAGGCCCTCCACACAGTAGCTTTTTCACACAACACTGTGAGCAACAGCAACCAGTGCAAACATAGATGGCAGTGGTGGGATTTGAACCCACGCCTCCTGAGAGACTGGAGCCTTAATCCAGCGCCTTCGACCACTCGGCCACACTACCTCTAATCGGTTACCAAAACCCAGGGTTTAACGTGTGCTATTTCATAAGAGAGAACGATAATAAGAGTTTGACCCGTCAACATCCATAGCGACATCAGTGCTACATTTCATTATTAATTAAGTGACACGTCTTACTAGCTGTAATTTCCTATGTGCCACTGCTTTGACCAGAAATTTTAGTAATTCAGGAAGACTGAAATATGGACCTTGATCGAACACAATGTCAGGTTCACAGTCTCCAGAGTTTACTGTAAAGCAAATGTCTGTAGACCCAAAGATTTTTTCGAAACCCTCCACACAATTGCTGTTTTACACCAGACTGTTATCAACATCAACCACTGCAAACATGGCTGGCAGCGGTGGGATTCGAACCCACGCCTCCTGAGAGACTGGAGCCTAAATCCAGCGCCTTCGACCACTCGGCCACACTACCTTCATTTGTTTACCAAAACCCATGGTTTAACGTGTGCTATTTCATAAGAGAGAACGATAATAAGAGTTTGACCCGTCAATATCCATAGCGACATCAGTGCTACATTTCATTATTAATTAAGTGACACGTCTTACTAGCTGTAATTTCCTATGTGCCACTGCTTTGACCAGAAATTTTATTAATTCAGGAATACTGTAGTATGGACCTTGATCGAACACAATGTCAGGTTCACAGTCTCCAGAGATTACTGTAAAGCAAATGTCTGTAGACCCAAAGATTTTTTCGAAACCCTCCACACAATTGCTGTTTTACACCAGACTGTTATCAACAGCAACCACTGCAAACATGGCTGGCAGTGGTGGGATTCGAACCCACGCCTCCTGAGAGACTGGAGCCTTAATCCAGCGCCTTCGACCACTCGGCCACAGTACCTCCAATTGGTTACCAAAACCCATGGTTTAACGTGTGCTATTTCATAAGAGAGAACGATAATAAGAGTTTGACCCGTCAACATCCATAGCGACATCAGTGCTACAGTTCATTTTTAATTAAGTGACACGTGTTACTAGCTGTAATTTCCTTTGTGCCACTGCTTTGACCAGAAATTTTAGTAATTCAGGAAGACTGAAATATGGACCTTGACCCAACACCGATGTCAGGTTCACAGTCACCAGAGGTTACTGTAAAGCAAGTCTCTGTACACCCAAAGATTTTTTCAAGGCCCTCCACACAGTAGCTTTTTCACACAACACTGTGAGCAACAGCAAACAGTGCAAACATAGATGGCAGTGGAGGGATTTGAACCCTCGCCTCCTGAGAGACTGGAGCCTTAATCCAGCGCCTTCGACCACTCGGCCACACTACCTCTAATCGGTTACCAAAACCCAGGGTTTAACGTGTGCTATTTCATAAGAGAGAACGATAATAAGAGTTTGACCCGTCAACATCCATAGCGACATCAGTGCTACATTTCATTATTAATTAAGTCACACGTCTTACTAGCTGTAATTTCCTATGTGCCACTGCTTTGACCAGAAATTTTAGTAATTCAGGAAGACTGAAATATGGACCTTGATCGAACACAATGTCAGGTTTACAGTCTCCAGAGTTTACTGTAAAGCAAATGTCTGTAGACCCAAAGATTTTTTCGAAACCCTCCACACAATTGCTGTTTTACACCAGACTGTTATCAACAGCAACCACTGCAAACATGGCTGGCAGTGGTGGGATTCGAACCCACGCCTCCTGAGAGACTGGAGCCTAAATCCAGCGCCTTCGACCACTCGGCCACACTACCTTCATTTGTTTACCAAAACCCATGGTTTAACGTGTGCTATTTCATAAGAGAGAACGATAATAAGAGTTTGACCCGTCAACATCCATAGCGACATCAGTGCTACATTTCATTATTAATTAAGTGACACGTCTTACTAGCTGTAATTTCCTATGTGCCACTGCTTTGACCAGAAATTTTAGTAATTCAGGAATACTGAAGTATGGACCTTGATCAAACACAATGTCAGGTTCACAGTCTCCAGAGATTACTGTAAAGCAAATGTCTGTAGACCCAAAGATTTTTTTGAAACCCTCCACACAATTGCTGTTTTACACCAGACTGTTATCAACAGCAACCACTGCAAACATGGCTGGCAGTGGTGGGATTCGAACCCACGCCTCCTGAGAGACTGGAGCCTTAATCCAGCGCCTTCGACCACTCGGCCACACTACCTCCAATTGGTTACCAAAACCCATGGTTTAACGTGTGCTATTTCATAAGAGAGAACGATAATAAGAGTTTGACCCGTCAACATCCATAGCGACATCAGTGCTACGGTTCATTATTAATTAAGTGACACGTCTTAATAGCTGTAATTTCCTATGTGCCACTGCTTTGACCAGAACTTTTAGTAATTGAAGAAGACTGAAATATGGACCTTGATCCAAAACCGATGTCAGGTTCACAGTCAACAGAGGTTACTGTAAAGCAAGTCTCACACACAATTGCTGTTTTACACCAGACTGTTATCAACAGCAACCACTGCAAACATGGCTGGCAGTGGTGGGATTCGAACCCACGCCTCCTGAGAGACTGGAGCCTTAATCCAGCGCCTTCGACCACTCGGCCACACTACCTCCAATTGGTTACCAAAACCCATGGTTTAACGTGTGCTATTTCATAAGAGAGAACGATAATAAGAGTTTGACCCGTCAACATCCATAGCGACATCAGTGCTACGGTTCATTATTAATTAAGTGACACGTCTTAATAGCTGTAATTTCCTATGTGCCACTGCTTTGACCAGAACTTTTAGTAATTGAAGAAGACTGAAATATGGACCTTGATCCAAAACCGATGTCAGGTTCACAGTCAACAGAGGTTACTGTAAAGCAAGTCTCTGTACACCCAAAGATTTTTTCAAGGCCCTCCACACAGTAGCTTTTTCACACCACACTGTGATCAACAGCAACCAATGCAAACATAGATGGCAGTGCTGGGATTTGAACCCACGCCTCCTGAGAGACTGGAGCCTTAATCCAGCGCCTTCGACCACTCGGCCACACTACCTACATTTGTTTACCAAAACCCATGGTTTAACGTGTGCTATTTCATAAGAGAGAACGATAATAAGAGTTTGACCCGTCAACATCCATAGCGACATCAGTGCTACATTTCATTATTAATTAAGTGACACGTCTTACTAGCTGTAATTTCCTATGTGCCACTGCTTTGACCAGAAATTTTAGTAATTCAGGAATACTGAAGTATGGACCTTGATCAAACACAATGTCAGGTTCACAGTCTCCAGAGATTACTGTAAAGCAAATGTCTGTAGACCCAAAGATTTTTTCGAAACCCTCCACACAATTGCTGTTTTACACCAGACTGTTATCAACAGCAACCACTGCAAACATGGCTGGCAGTGGTGGGATTCGAACCCACGCCTCCTGAGAGACTGGAGCCTTAATCCAGCGCCTTCGACCACTCGGCCACACTACCTCCAATTGGTTACCAAAACCCATGGTTTAACGTGTGCTATTTCATAAGAGAGAACGATAATAAGAGTTTGACCCGTCAACATCCATAGCGACATCAGTGCTACAGTTCATTTTTAATTAAGTGACACGTGTTACTAGCTGTAATTTCCTATGTGCCACTGCTTTGACCAGAAATTTTAGTAATTCAGGAAGACTGAAATATGGACCTTGACCCAACACCGATGTCAGGTTCACAGTCACCAGAGGTTACTGTAAAGCAAGTCTCTGTACACCCAAAGATTTTTTCAAGGCCCTCCACACAGTAGCTTTTTCACACCACACTGTGATCAACAGCAACCAGTGCAAACATAGATGGCAGTGGTGGGATTTGAACCCACGCCTCCTGAGAGACTGTAGCCTTAATCCAGCGCCTTCGACCACTCGGCCACACTACCTTCATTTGTTTACCAAAACCCATGGTTTAACGTGTGCTATTTCATAAGAGAGAACGATAATAAGAGTTTGACCCGTCAACATCCATAGCGACATCAGTGCTACATTTCATTATTAATTAAGTGACACGTCTTACTAGCTGTAATTTCCTATGTGCCACTGCTTTGACCAGAAATTTTAGTAATTCAGGAATACTGAAGTATGGACCTTGATCAAACACAATGTCAGGTTCACAGTCTCCAGAGATTACTGTAAAGCAAATGTCTGTAGACCCAAAGATTTTTTCGAAACCCTCCACACAATTGCTGTTTTACACCAGACTGTTATCAACAGCAACCACTGCAAACATGGCTGGCAGTGGTGGGATTCGAACCCACGCCTCCTGAGAGACTGGAGCCTTAATCCAGCGCCTTCGACCACTCGGCCACACTACCTCCAATTGGTTACCAAAACCCATGGTTTAACGTGTGCTATTTCATAAGAGAGAACGATAATAAGAGTTTGACCCGTCAACATCCATAGCGACATCAGTGCTACGGTTCATTATTAATTAAGTGACACGTCTTAATAGCTGTAATTTCCTATGTGCCACTGCTTTGACCAGAACTTTTACTAATTGAAGAAGACTGAAATATGGACCTTGATCCAAAACCGATGTCAGGTTCACAGTCAACAGAGGTTACTGTAAAGCAAGTCTCTGTACACCCAAAGATTTTTTCAAGGCCCTCCACACAGTAGCTTTTTCACACCACACTGTGATCAACAGCAACCAATGCAAACATAGATGGCAGTGGTGGGATTTGAACCCACGCCTCCTGAGAGACTGGAGCCTTAATCCAGCGCCTTCGACCACTCGGCCACACTACCTCCAATTGGTTACCAAAACCCATGGTTTAACGTGTGCTATTTCATAAGAGAGAACGATAATAAGAGTTTGACCCGTCAACATCCATAGCGACATCAGTGCTACGGTTCATTATTAATTAAGTGACACGTCTTAATAGCTGTAATTTCCTATGTGCCACTGCTTTGACCAGAACTTTTAGTAATTGAAGAAGACTGAAATATGGACCTTGATCCAAAACCGATGTCAGGTTCACAGTCAACAGAGGTTACTGTAAAGCAAGTCTCTGTACACCCAAAAAAGTTTTCAAGGCCCTCCACACATTAGCTTTTTCACACCACACTGTGATCAACAGCAACCAATGCAAACATAGATGGCAGTGGTGGGATTTGAACCCACGCCTCCTGAGAGACTGGAGCCTTAATCCAGCGCCTTCGACCACTCGGCCACACTACCTACATTTGTTTACCAAAACCCATGGTTTAACGTGTGCTATTTCATAAGAGAGAACGATAATAAGAGTTTGACCCGTCAACATCCATAGCGACATCAGTGCTACAGTTCATTATTAATTAAGTGACACGTGTTACTAGCTGTAATTTCCTATGTGCCACTGCTTTGACCAGAAATTTTAGTAATTCAGGAAGACTGAAATATGGACCTTTGTCGAACACAATGTCAGGTACACAGTCACCAGAGTTTACTGTAAAGCAAATGTCTGTAGACCCAAAGATTTTTTCGAAACCCTCCACACAATTGCTGTTTTACACCAGACTGTTATCAACAGCAACCACTGCAAACATGGCTGGGAGTGGTGGGATTCGAACCCACGCCTCCTGAGAGACTGGAGCCTTAATCCAGCGCCTTCGACCACTCGGCCACACTACCTCCAATTGGTTACCAAAACCCATGGTTTAACGTGTGCTATTTCATAAGAGAGAACGATAATAAGAGTTTGACCCGTCAACATCCATAGCGACATCAGTGCTACAGTTCATTTTTAATTAAGTGACACGTGTTACTAGCTGTAATTTCCTATGTGCCACTGCTTTGACCAGAAATTTTAGTAATTCAGGAAGACTGAAATATGGACCTTGACCCAACACCGATGTCAGGTTCACAGTCACCAGAGGTTACTGTAAAGCAAGTCTCTGTACACCCAAAGATTTTTTCAAGGCCCTCCACACATTAGCTTTTTCACACCACACTGTGATCAACAGCAACCAGTGCAAACATAGATGGCAGTGGTGGGATTTGAACCCACGCCTCCTGAGAGACTGGAGCCTAAATCCAGCGCCTTCGACCACTCGGCCACACTACCTTCATTTGTTTACCAAAACCCATGGTTTAACGTGTGCTATTTCATAAGAGAGAACGATAATCAGAGTTTGAACCGTCAACATCCATAGCGAGATCAGTGCTACAGTTCATTATTAATTAAGTGACACGTCTTAATAGCTGTAATTTCCTATGTGCCACTGCTTTGACCAGAACCTTTAGTAATTGAAGAAGACTGAAATATGGACCTTGATCCAAAACCGATGTCAGGTTCACAGTCAACAGAGGTTACTGTAAAGCAAGTCTCTGTACACCCAAAGATTTTTTCAAGGCCCTCCACACATTAGCTTTTTCACACCACACTGTGATCAACAGCAACCAGTGCAAACATAGATGGCAGTGGTGGGATTCGAACCCACGCCTCCTGAGAGACTGGAGCTTAAATCCAGCGCCTTCGACCACTCGGCCACACTACCTCTAATCGGTTACCAAAACCCAGGGTTTAACGTGTGCTATTTCATAAGAGAGAACGATAATAAGAGTTTGACCTGTCAACATCCATAGCGACATCAGTGCTACAGTTCATTTTTAATTAAGTGACACGTGTTACTAGCTGTAATTTCCTATGTGCCACTGCTTTGACCAGAAATTTTAGTAATTCAGGAAGACTGAAATATGGACCTTGACCCAACACCGATGTCAGGTTCACAGTCACCAGAGGTTACTGTAAAGCAAGTCTCTGTACACCCAAAGATTTTTTCAAGGCCCTCCACACAGTAGCTTTTTCACACAACACTGTGAGCAACAGCAACCAGTGCAAACATAGATGGCAGTGGTGGGATTTGAACCCACGCCTCCTGAGAGACTGGAGCCTTAATCCAGCGCCTTCGACCACTCGGCCACACTACCTCTAATCGGTTACCAAAACCCAGGGTTTAACGTGTGCTATTTCATAAGAGAGAACGATAATAAGAGTTTGACCCGTCAACATCCATAGCGACATCAGTGCTACAGTTCATTTTTAATTAAGTGACACGTGTTACTAGCTGTAATTTCCTATGTGCCACTGCTTTGACCAGAAATTTTAGTAATTCAGGAAGACTGAAATATGGACCTTGACCCAACACCGATGTCAGGTTCACAGTCACCAGAGGTTACTGTAAAGCAAGTCTCTGTACACCCAAAGATTTTTTCAAGGCCCTCCACACATTAGCTTTTTCACACCACACTGTGATCAACAGCAACCAGTGCAAACATAAATGGCAGTGGTGGGATTTGAACCCACGCCTCCTGAGAGACTGGAGCCTAAATCCAGCGCCTTCGACCACTCGGCCACACTACCTTCATTTGTTTACCAAAACCCATGGTTTAACGTGTGCTATTTCATAAGAGAGAACGATAATCAGAGTTTGAACCGTCAACATCCATAGCGAGATCAGTGCTACAGTTCATTATTAATTAAGTGACACGTCTTAATAGCTGTAATTTCCTATGTGCCACTGCTTTGACCAGAACCTTTAGTAATTGAAGAAGACTGAAATATGGACCTTGATCCAAAACCGATGTCAGGTTCACAGTCAACAGAGGTTACTGTAAAGCAAGTCTCTGTACACCCAAAGATTTTTTCAAGGCCCTCCACACATTAGCTTTTTCACACCACACTGTGATCAACAGCAACCAGTGCAAACATAGATGGCAGTGGTGGGATTCGAACCCACGCCTCCTGAGAGACTGGAGCTTAAATCCAGCGCCTTCGACCACTCGGCCACACTACCTCTAATCGGTTACCAAAACCCAGGGTTTAACGTGTGCTATTTCATAAGAGAGAACGATAATAAGAGTTTGACCTGTCAACATCCATAGCGACATCAGTGCTACAGTTCATTTTTAATTAAGTGACACGTGTTACTAGCTGTAATTTCCTATGTGCCACTGCTTTGACCAGAAATTTTAGTAATTCAGGAAGACTGAAATATGGACCTTGACCCAACACCGATGTCAGGTTCACAGTCACCAGAGGTTACTGTAAAGCAAGTCTCTGTACACCCAAAGATTTTTTCAAGGCCCTCCACACAGTAGCTTTTTCACACAACACTGTGAGCAACAGCAACCAGTGCAAACATAGATGGCAGTGGTGGGATTTGAACCCACGCCTCCTGAGAGACTGGAGCCTTAATCCAGCGCCTTCGACCACTCGGCCACACTACCTCTAATCGGTTACCAAAACCCAGGGTTTAACGTGTGCTATTTCATAAGAGAGAACGATAATAAGAGTTTGACCCGTCAACATCCATAGCGACATCAGTGCTACATTTCATTATTAATTAAGTGACACGTCTTACTAGCTGTAATTTCCTATGTGCCACTGCTTTGACCAGAAATTTTAGTAATTCAGGAAGACTGAAATATGGACCTTGATCGAACACAATGTCAGGTTCACAGTCTCCAGAGTTTACTGTAAAGCAAATGTCTGTAGACCCAAAGATTTTTTCGAAACCCTCCACACAATTGCTGTTTTACACCAGACTGTTATCAACATCAACCACTGCAAACATGGCTGGCAGCGGTGGGATTCGAACCCACGCCTCCTGAGAGACTGGAGCCTAAATCCAGCGCCTTCGACCACTCGGCCACACTACCTTCATTTGTTTACCAAAACCCATGGTTTAACGTGTGCTATTTCATAAGAGAGAACGATAATAAGAGTTTGACCCGTCAATATCCATAGCGACATCAGTGCTACATTTCATTATTAATTAAGTGACACGTCTTACTAGCTGTAATTTCCTATGTGCCACTGCTTTGACCAGAAATTTTATTAATTCAGGAATACTGTAGTATGGACCTTGATCGAACACAATGTCAGGTTCACAGTCTCCAGAGATTACTGTAAAGCAAATGTCTGTAGACCCAAAGATTTTTTCGAAACCCTCCACACAATTGCTGTTTTACACCAGACTGTTATCAACAGCAACCACTGCAAACATGGCTGGCAGTGGTGGGATTCGAACCCACGCCTCCTGAGAGACTGGAGCCTTAATCCAGCGCCTTCGACCACTCGGCCACAGTACCTCCAATTGGTTACCAAAACCCATGGTTTAACGTGTGCTATTTCATAAGAGAGAACGATAATAAGAGTTTGACCCGTCAACATCCATAGCGACATCAGTGCTACAGTTCATTTTTAATTAAGTGACACGTGTTACTAGCTGTAATTTCCTTTGTGCCACTGCTTTGACCAGAAATTTTAGTAATTCAGGAAGACTGAAATATGGACCTTGACCCAACACCGATGTCAGGTTCACAGTCACCAGAGGATACTGTAAAGCAAGTCTCTGTACACCCAAAGATTTTTTCAAGGCCCTCCACACAGTAGCTTTTTCACACAACACTGTGAGCAACAGCAAACAGTGCAAACATAGATGGCAGTGGTGGGATTTGAACCCTCGCCTCCTGAGAGACTGGAGCCTTAATCCAGCGCCTTCGACCACTCGGCCACACTACCTCTAATCGGTTACCAAAACCCAGGGTTTAACGTGTGCTATTTCATAAGAGAGAACGATAATAAGAGTTTGACCCGTCAACATCCATAGCGACATCAGTGCTACATTTCATTATTAATTAAGTCACACGTCTTACTAGCTGTAATTTCCTATGTGCCACTGCTTTGACCAGAAATTTTAGTAATTCAGGAAGACTGAAATATGGACCTTGATCGAACACAATGTCAGGTTTACAGTCTCCAGAGTTTACTGTAAAGCAAATGTCTGTAGACCCAAAGATTTTTTCGAAACCCTCCACACAATTGCTGTTTTACACCAGACTGTTATCAACAGCAACCACTGCAAACATGGCTGGCAGTGGTGGGATTCGAACCCACGCCTCCTGAGAGACTGGAGCCTAAATCCAGCGCCTTCGACCACTCAGCCACACTACCTTCATTTGTTTACCAAAACCCATGGTTTAACGTGTGCTATTTCATAAGAGAGAACGATAATAAGAGTTTGACCCGTCAACATCCATAGCGACATCAGTGCTACATTTCATTATTAATTAAGTGACACGTCTTACTAGCTGTAATTTCCTATGTGCCACTGCTTTGACTAGAAATTTTAGTAATTCAGGAATACTGAAGTATGGACCTTGATCAAACACAATGTCAGGTTCACAGTCTCCAGAGATTACTGTAAAGCAAATGTCTGTAGACCCAAAGATTTTTTTGAAACCCTCCACACAATTGCTGTTTTACACCAGACTGTTATCAACAGCAACCACTGCAAACATGGCTGGCAGTGGTGGGATTCGAACCCACGCCTCCTGAGAGACTGGAGCCTTAATCCAGCGCCTTCGACCACTCGGCCACACTACCTCCAATTGGTTACCAAAACCCATGGTTTAACGTGTGCTATTTCATAAGAGAGAACGATAATAAGAGTTTGACCCGTCAACATCCATAGCGACATCAGTGCTACGGTTCATTATTAATTAAGTGACACGTCTTAATAGCTGTAATTTCCTATGTGCCACTGCTTTGACCAGAACTTTTAGTAATTGAAGAAGACTGAAATATGGACCTTGATCCAAAACCGATGTCAGGTTCACAGTCAACAGAGGTTACTGTAAAGCAAGTCTCACACACAATTGCTGTTTTACACCAGACTGTTATCAACAGCAACCACTGCAAACATGGCTGGCAGTGGTGGGATTCGAACCCACGCCTCCTGAGAGACTGGAGCCTTAATCCAGCGCCTTCGACCACTCGGCCACACTACCTCCAATTGGTTACCAAAACCCATGGTTTAACGTGTGCTATTTCATAAGAGAGAACGATAATAAGAGTTTGACCCGTCAACATCCATAGCGACATCAGTGCTACGGTTCATTATTAATTAAGTGACACGTCTTAATAGCTGTAATTTCCTATGTGCCACTGCTTTGACCAGAACTTTTAGTAATTGAAGAAGACTGAAATATGGACCTTGATCCAAAACCGATGTCAGGTTCACAGTCAACAGAGGTTACTGTAAAGCAAGTCTCTGTACACCCAAAGATTTTTTCAAGGCCCTCCACACAGTAGCTTTTTCACACCACACTGTGATCAACAGCAACCAATGCAAACATAGATGGCAGTGCTGGGATTTGAACCCACGCCTCCTGAGAGACTGGAGCCTTAATCCAGCGCCTTCGACCACTCGGCCACACTACCTACATTTGTTTACCAAAACCCATGGTTTAACGTGTGCTATTTCATAAGAGAGAACGATAATAAGAGTTTGACCCGTCAACATCCATAGCGACATCAGTGCTACATTTCATTATTAATTAAGTGACACGTCTTACTAGCTGTAATTTCCTATGTGCCACTGCTTTGACCAGAAATTTTAGTAATTCAGGAATACTGAAGTATGGACCTTGATCAAACACAATGTCAGGTTCACAGTCTCCAGAGATTACTGTAAAGCAAATGTCTGTAGACCCAAAGATTTTTTCGAAACCCTCCACACAATTGCTGTTTTACACCAGACTGTTATCAACAGCAACCACTGCAAACATGGCTGGCAGTGGTGGGATTCGAACCCACGCCTCCTGAGAGACTGGAGCCTTAATCCAGCGCCTTCGACCACTCGGCCACACTACCTCCAATTGGTTACCAAAACCCATGGTTTAACGTGTGCTATTTCATAAGAGAGAACGATAATAAGAGTTTGACCCGTCAACATCCATAGCGACATCAGTGCTACAGTTCATTTTTAATTAAGTGACACGTGTTACTAGCTGTAATTTCCTATGTGCCACTGCTTTGACCAGAAATTTTAGTAATTCAGGAAGACTGAAATATGGACCTTGACCCAACACCGATGTCAGGTTCACAGTCACCAGAGGTTACTGTAAAGCAAGTCTCTGTACACCCAAAGATTTTTTCAAGGCCCTCCACACAGTAGCTTTTTCACACCACACTGTGATCAACAGCAACCAGTGCAAACATAGATGGCAGTGGTGGGATTTGAACCCACGCCTCCTGAGAGACTGTAGCCTTAATCCAGCGCCTTCGACCACTCGGCCACACTACCTTCATTTGTTTACCAAAACCCATGGTTTAACGTGTGCTATTTCATAAGAGAGAACGATAATAAGAGTTTGACCCGTCAACATCCATAGCGACATCAGTGCTACATTTCATTATTAATTAAGTGACACGTCTTACTAGCTGTAATTTCCTATGTGCCACTGCTTTGACCAGAAATTTTAGTAATTCAGGAATACTGAAGTATGGACCTTGATCAAACACAATGTCAGGTTCACAGTCTCCAGAGATTACTGTAAAGCAAATGTCTGTAGACCCAAAGATTTTTTCGAAACCCTCCACACAATTGCTGTTTTACACCAGACTGTTATCAACAGCAACCACTGCAAACATGGCTGGCAGTGGTGGGATTCGAACCCACGCCTCCTGAGAGACTGGAGCCTTAATCCAGCGCCTTCGACCACTCGGCCACACTACCTCCAATTGGTTACCAAAACCCATGGTTTAACGTGTGCTATTTCATAAGAGAGAACGATAATAAGAGTTTGACCCGTCAACATCCATAGCGACATCAGTGCTACGGTTCATTATTAATTAAGTGACACGTCTTAATAGCTGTAATTTCCTATGTGCCACTGCTTTGACCAGAACTTTTAGTAATTGAAGAAGACTGAAATATGGACCTTGATCCAAAACCGATGTCAGGTTCACAGTCAACAGAGGTTACTGTAAAGCAAGTCTGTGTACACCCAAAGATTTTTTCAAGGCCCTCCACACAGTAGCTTTTTCACACCACACTGTGATCAACAGCAACCAATGCAAACATAGATGGCAGTGGTGGGATTTGAACCCACGCCTCCTGAGAGACTGGAGCCTTAATCCAGCGCCTTCGACCACTCGGCCACACTACCTCCAATTGGTTACCAAAACCCATGGTTTAACGTGTGCTATTTCATAAGAGAGAACGATAATAAGAGTTTGACCCGTCAACATCCATAGCGACATCAGTGCTACGGTTCATTATTAATTAAGTGACACGTCTTAATAGCTGTAATTTCCTATGTGCCACTGCTTTGACCAGAACATTTAGTAATTGAAGAAGACTGAAATATGGACCTTGATCCAAAACCGATGTCAGGTTCACAGTCAACAGAGGTTACTGTAAAGCAAGTCTCTGTACACCCAAAAAAGTTTTCAAGGCCCTCCACACATTAGCTTTTTCACACCACACTGTGATCAACAGCAACCAATGCAAACATAGATGGCAGTGGTGGGATTTGAACCCACGCCTCCTGAGAGACTGGAGCCTTAATCCAGCGCCTTCGACCACTCGGCCACACTACCTACATTTGTTTACCAAAACCCATGGTTTAACGTGTGCTATTTCATAAGAGAGAACGATAATAAGAGTTTGACCCGTCAACATCCATAGCGACATCAGTGCTACAGTTCATTATTAATTAAGTGACACGTGTTACTAGCTGTAATTTCCTATGTGCCACTGCTTTGACCAGAAATTTTAGTAATTCAGGAAGACTGAAATATGGACCTTTGTCGAACACAATGTCAGGTACACAGTCACCAGAGTTTACTGTAAAGCAAATGTCTGTAGACCCAAAGATTTTTTCGAAACCCTCCACACAATTGCTGTTTTACACCAGACTGTTATCAACAGCAACCACTGCAAACATGGCTGGGAGTGGTGGGATTCGAACCCACGCCTCCTGAGAGACTGGAGCCTTAATCCAGCGCCTTCGACCACTCGGCCACACTACCTCCAATTGGTTACCAAAACCCATGGTTTAACGTGTGCTATTTCATAAGAGAGAACGATAATAAGAGTTTGACCCGTCAACATCCATAGCGACATCAGTGCTACAGTTCATTTTTAATTAAGTGACACGTGTTACTAGCTGTAATTTCCTATGTGCCACTGCTTTGACCAGAAATTTTAGTAATTCAGGAAGACTGAAATATGGACCTTGACCCAACACCGATGTCAGGTTCACAGTCACCAGAGGTTACTGTAAAGCAAGTCTCTGTACACCCAAAGATTTTTTCAAGGCCCTCCACACAGTAGCTTTTTCACACCACACTGTGATCAACAGCAACCAGTGCAAACATAGATGGCAGTGGTGGGATTTGAACCCACGCCTCCTGAGAGACTGTAGCCTTAATCCAGCGCCTTTGACCACTCGGCCACACTACCTTCATTTGTTTACCAAAACCCATGGTTTAACGTGTGCTATTTCATAAGAGAGAACGATAATAAGAGTTTGACCCGTCAACATCCATAGCGACATCAGTGCTACAGTTCATTATTAATAAAGTGACACGTCTTACTAGCTGTAATTTCCTATGTGCCACTGCTTTGACCAGAAATTTTAGTAATTCAGGAAGACTGAAATATGGACCTTGATCGAACACAATGTCAGGTTCACAGTCACCAGAGTTTACTGTAAAGCAAATGTCTGTAGACCCAAAGATTTTTTCGAAACCCTCCACAAAATTGCTGTTTTACACCAGACTGATATCAACAGCAACCACTGCAAACATGGCTGGCAGTGGTGGGATTCGAACCCACGCCTCCTGAGAGACTGGAGCCTTAATCCAGCGCCTTCGACCACTCGGCCACACTACCTCCAATTGGTCACCAAAACCCATGGTTTAACGTGTGCTATTTCATAAGAGAGAACGATAATAAGAGTTTGACCCGTCAACATCCATAGCGACATCAGTGCTACAGTTCATTATTAATTAAGTGACACGTCTTAATAGCTGTAATTTCCTATGTGCCACTGCTTTGACCAGAACTTTTAGTAATTGAAGAAGACTGAAATATGGACCTTGATCCAAAACCGATGTCAGGTTCACAGTCAACAGAGGTTACTGTAAAGCAAGTCTCTGTACACCCAAAGATTTTTTCAAGGCCCTCCACACATTAGCTTTTTCACACCACACTGTGATCAACAGCAACCAGTGCAAACATAGATGGCAGTGGTGGGATTTGAACCCACGCCTCCTGAGAGACTGGAGCCTTAATCCAGCGCCTTCGA
Organism: Eupleurogrammus muticus; assembly: GCA_036785175.1. Classification (NCBI taxonomy): domain Eukaryota; kingdom Metazoa; phylum Chordata; class Actinopteri; order Scombriformes; family Trichiuridae; genus Eupleurogrammus; species Eupleurogrammus muticus. The sequence continues at coordinate 30,429,692 of JAYKQN010000001.1, forward strand.
CCACTCGGCCACACTACCTCCAATTGGTTACTAAAACCCGTGGTTTAACGTGTGCTATTTCATAAGAGAGAACGATAATAAGAGTTTGACCCGCCAACATCCATAGCGACATCAGTGCTACAGTTCATTTTTAATTAAGTGACACGTGTTACTAGCTGTAATTTCCTATGTGCCACTGCTTTGACCAGAAATTTTAGTAATTCAGGAAGACTGAAATATGGACCTTGACCCAACACCGATGTCAGGTTCACAGTCACCAGAGGTTACTGTAAAGCAAGTCTCTGTACACCCAAAGATTTTTTCAAGGCCCTCCACACAGTAGCTTTTTCACACAACACTGTGATCAACAGCAACCAGTGCAAACATAGATGGCAGTGGTGGGATTTGAACCCACGCCTCCTGAGAGACTGGAGCCTTAATCCAGCGCCTTCGACCACTCGGCCACACTACCTCTAATCGGTTACCAAAACCCAGGGTTTAACGTGTGCTATTTCATAAGAGAGAACGATAATAAGAGTTTGACCCGTCAACATCCATAGCGACATCAGTGCTACATTTCATTATTAATTAGGTGACACGTCTTACTAGCTGTAATTTCCTATGTGCCACTGCTTTGACCAGAAATTTTAGTAATTCAGGAAGACTGAAATATGGACCTTGATCGAACACAATGTCAGGTTCACAGTCACCAGAGGTTACTGTAAAGCAAATGTCTGTAGACCCAATGATTTTTTCGAAACCCTCCACACAATTGCTGTTTTACACCACACTGTTATCAACAGCAACCACGGCTGGCAGTGGTGGGATTCGAACCCACGCCTCCTGAGAGACTGGAGCCTTAATCCAGCGCCTTCGACCACTCGGCCACACTACCTCCAATTGGTTACCAAAACCCATGGTTTAACGTGTGCTATTGCATAAGAGAGAACGATAATCAGAGTTTGAACCGTCAACATCCATAGCGAGATCAGTGCTACAGTTCATTATTAATTAAGTGACACGTCTTAATAGCTGTAATTTCCTATGTGCCACTGCTTTGACCAGAACCTTTAGTAATTGAAGAAGACTGAAATATGGACCTTGATCCAAAACCGATGTCAGGTTCACAGTCAACAGAGGTTACTGTAAAGCAAGTCTCTGTACACCCAAAGATTTTTTCAAGGCCCTCCACACAGTAGCTTTTTCACACCACACTGTGATCAACAGCAACCAGTGCAAACATAGATGGCAGTGGTGGGATTTGAACCCACGCCTCCTGAGAGACTGGAGCCTTAATCCAGCGCCTTCGACCACTCGGCCACACTACCTCTAATCGGTTACTAAACCCAGGGTTTAACGTGTGCTATTTCATAAGAGAGAACGATAATAAGAGTTTGACCCGTCAACATCCATAGCGACATCAGTGCTACATTTCATTATTAATTAGGTGACCCGTCTTACTAGCTGTAATTTCCTATGTGCCACTGCTTTGACCAGAAATTTTAGTAATTCAGGAAGACTGAAATATGGACCTTGATCGAACACAATGTCAGGTTCACAGTTACCAGAGTTTACTGTAAAGCAAATGTCTGTAGACCCAACGATTTTTTCGAAACCCTCCACACAATTGCTGTTTTACACCACACTGTTATCAACAGCAACCACGGCTGGCAGTGGTGGGATTCGAACCCACGCCTCCTGAGAGATTGGAGCCTTAATCCAGCGCCTTCGACCACTCGGCCACACTACCTCCAATTGGGTTTAAGAGAGAACGATAATAAGAGTTTGACCCGTCAACATCCATAGCGAGATCAGTGCTACAGTTCATTATTAATTAAGTGACACATCTTAATAGCTGTAATTTCCTATGTGCCACTGCTTTGACCAGAACCTTTAGTAATTGAAGAAGACTGAAATATGGACCTTGATCCAAAACCGATGTCAGGTTCACAGTCAACAGAGGTTACTGTAAAGCAAGTCTCTGTACACCCAAAGATTTTTTTCAAGGCCCTCCATACAGTAGCTTTTTCACACCACACTGTGATCAACAGCAACCAGTGCAAACATAGATGGCTGTGGTGGGATTTGAACCCACGCCTCCTGAGAGACTGGAGCCTAAATCCAGCGCCTTCGACCACTCGGCCACACTACCTTCATTTGTTGACCAAAACCCATGGTTTAACGTGTGCTATTTCATAAGAGAGAACGATAATAAGAGTTTGACCCGTCAACATCCATAGCGACATCAGTGCTACATTTGATTATTAATTAAGTGACACGTCTTACTAGCTGTAATTTCCTATGTGCCACTGCTTTGACCAGAAATTTTAGTAATTCAGGAAGACTGAAATATGGACCTTGACCCAACACCGATGTCAGGTTCACAGTCACCAGAGTTTACTGTAAAGCAAATGTCTGTAGACCCAAAGATTTTTTCGAAACCCTCCACACAATTGTTGCGTTACACCAGACTGTTATCAACAGCAACCACTGCAAACATGGCTGGCAGTGGTGGGATTCGAACCCACGCCTCCTGAAAGACTGGAGCCTTAATCCAGCGCCTTCGACCACTCGGCCACACTACCTCCAAATGGTTACCAAAACCCATGGTTTAACGTGTGCTATTTCATAAGAGAGAACGATAATAAGAGTTTGACCCGTCAACATCCATAGCGACATCAGTGCTACAGTACATTTTTAATTAAGTGACACGTGTTACTAGCTGTAATTTCCTATGTGCCACTGCTTTGACCAGAAATTTTAGTAATTCAGGAAGACTGAAATATGGACCTTGACCCAACACCGATGTCAGGTTCACAGTCTCCAGAGTTTACTGTAAAGCAAATGTCTGTAGACCCAAAGATTTCTTCGAAACCCTCCACACAATTGCTGTTTTACACCAGACTGTTATCAACAGCAACCATGGCTGGCAGTGGTGGGATTTGAACCCACGCCTCCTGAGAGACTGTAGCCTTAATCCAGCGCCTTCGACCACTCGGCCACACTACCTTCATTTGTTTACCAAAACCCATGGTTTAACGTGTGCTATTTCATAAGAGAGAACGATAATAAGAGTTTGACCCGTCAACATCCAAAGCGACATCAGTGCTACAGTTCATTTTTAATTAAGTGACACGTGTTACTAGCTGTAATTTCCTATGTGCCACTGCTTTGACCAGAAATTTTAGTAATTCAGGAAGACTGAAATATGGACCTTGACCCAACACCGATGTCAGGTTCACAGTCACCAGAGGTTACTGTAAAGCAAGTCTCTGTACACCCAAAGATTTTTTCAAGGCCCTCCACACAGTAGCTTTTTCACACAACACTGTGATCAACAGCAACCAGTGCAAACATAGATGGCAGTGGTGGGATTTGAACCCACGCCTCCTGAGAGACTGGAGCCTTAATCCAGCGCCTTCGACCACTCGGCCACACTACCTCTAATCGGTTACCAAAACCCAGGGTTTAACGTGTGCTATTTCATAAGAGAGAACGATAATAAGAGTTTGACCCGTCAACATCCATAGCGACATCAGTGCTACATTTCATTATTAATTAGGTGACACGTCTTACTAGCTGTAATTTCCTATGTGCCACTGCTTTGACCAGAAATTTTAGTAATTCAGGAAGACTGAAATATGGACCTTGATCGAACACAATGTCAGGTTCACAGTCACCAGAGGTTACTGTAAAGCAAATGTCTGTAGACCCAATGATTTTTTCGAAACCCTCCACACAATTGCTGTTTTACACCACACTGTTATCAACAGCAACCACGGCTGGCAGTGGTGGGATTCGAACCCACGCCTCCTGAGAGACTGGAGCCTTAATCCAGCGCCTTCGACCACTCGGCCACACTACCTCCAATTGGTTACCAAAACCCATGGTTTAACGTGTGCTATTTCATAAGAGAGAACGATAATCAGAGTTTGAACCGTCAACATCCATAGCGAGATCAGTGCTACAGTTCATTATTAATTAAGTGACACGTCTTAATAGCTGTAATTTCCTATGTGCCACTGCTTTGACCAGAACCTTTAGTAATTGAAGAAGACTGAAATATGGACCTTGATCCAAAACCGATGTCAGGTTCACAGTCAACAGAGGTTACTGTAAAGCAAGTCTCTGTACACCCAAAGATTTTTTCAAGGCCCTCCACACAGTAGCTTTTTCACACCACACTGTGATCAACAGCAACCAGTGCAAACATAGATGGCAGTGGTGGGATTTGAACCCACGCCTCCTGAGAGACTGGAGCCTTAATCCAGCGCCTTCGACCACTCGGCCACACTACCTCTAATCGGTTACTAAACCCAGGGTTTAACGTGTGCTATTTCATAAGAGAGAACGATAATAAGAGTTTGACCCGTCAACATCCATAGCGACATCAGTGCTACATTTCATTATTAATTAGGTGACACGTCTTACTAGCTGTAATTTCCTATGTGCCACTGCTTTGACCAGAAATTTTAGTAATTCAGGAAGACTGAAATATGGACCTTGATCGAACACAATGTCAGGTTCACAGTTACCAGAGTTTACTGTAAAGCAAATGTCTGTAGACCCAACGATTTTTTCGAAACCCTCCACACAATTGCTGTTTTACACCACACTGTTATCAACAGCAACCACGGCTGGCAGTGGTGGGATTCGAACCCACGCCTCCTGAGAGACTGGAGCCTTAATCCAGCCCCTTCGACCACTCGGCCACACTACCTCCAATTGGTTTTAAGAGAGAACGATAATAAGAGTTTGACCCGTCAACATCCATAGCGAGATCAGTGCTACAGTTCATTATTAATTAAGTGACACGTCTTAATAGCTGTAATTTCCTATGTGCCACTGCTTTGACCAGAACCTTTAGTAATTGAAGAAGACTGAAATATGGACCTTGATCCAAAACCGATGTCAGGTTCACAGTCAACAGAGGTTACTGTAAAGCAAGTCTCTGTACACCCAAAGATTTTTTTCAAGGCCCTCCATACAGTAGCTTTTTCACACCACACTGTGATCAACAGCAACCAGTGCAAACATAGATGGCAGTGGTGGGATTTGAACCCACGCCTCCTGAGAGACTGGAGCCTAAATCCAGCGCCTTCGACCACTCGGCCACACTACCTTCATTTGTTGACCAAAACCCATGGTTTAACGTGTGCTATTTCATAAGAGAGAACGATAATAAGAGTTTGACCCGTCAACATCCATAGCGACATCAGTGCTACATTTGATTATTAATTAAGTGACACGTCTTACTAGCTGTAATTTCCTATGTGCCACTGCTTTGACCAGAAATTTTAGTAATTCAGGAAGACTGAAATATGGACCTTGACCCAACACCGATGTCAGGTTCACAGTCACCAGAGTTTACTGTAAAGCAAATGTCTGTAGACCCAAAGATTTTTTCGAAACCCTCCACACAATTGTTGCGTTACACCAGACTGTTATCAACAGCAACCACTGCAAACATGGCTGGCAGTGGTGGGATTCGAACCCACGCCTCCTGAAAGACTGGAGCCTTAATCCAGCGCCTTCGACCACTCGGCCACACTACCTCCAAATGGTTACCAAAACCCATGGTTTAACGTGTGCTATTTCATAAGAGAGAACGATAATAAGAGTTTGACCCGTCAACATCCATAGCGACATCACTGCTACAGTTCATTTTTAATTAAGTGACACGTGTTACTAGCTGTAATTTCCTATGTGCCACTGCTTTGACCAGAAATTTTAGTAATTCAGGAAGACTGAAATATGGACCTTGACCCAACACCGATGTCAGGTTCACAGTCTCCAGAGTTTACTGTAAAGCAAATGTCTGTAGACCCAAAGATTTTTTCGAAACCCTCCACACAATTGCTGTTTTACACCAGACTGTTATCAACAGCAACCATGGCTGGCAGTGGTGGGATTCGAACCCACGCCTCCTGAGAGACTGGAGCCTTAATCCAGCGCCTTCGACCACTCGGCCACACTACCTCCAATTGGTTACCAAAATCCATGGTTTAACGTGTGCTATTTCATAAGAGAGAACGATAATCAGAGTTTGAACCGTCAACATCCATAGCGAGATCAGTGCTACAGTTCATTATTAATTAAGTGACACGTCTTAATAGCTGTAATTTCCTATGTGCCACTGCTTTGACCAGAACTTTTAGTAATTGAAGAAGACTGAAATATGGACCTTGATCCAAAACCGATGTCAGGTTCACAGTCAACAGAGGTTACTGTAAAGCAAGTCTCTGTACACCCAAAGATTTTTTCAAGGCCCTCCACACATTAGCTTTTTCACACCACACTGTGATCAACAGCAACCAGTGCAAACATAGATGGCAGTGGTGGGATTTGAACCCACGCCTCCTGAGAGACTGGAGCCTAAATCCAGCGCCTTCGACCACTCGGCCACACTACCTTCATTTGTTGACCAAAACCCATGGTTTAACGTGTGCTATTTCATAAGAGAGAACGATAATAAGAGTTTGACCCGTCAACATCCATAGCGACATCAGTGCTACATTTGATTATTAATTAAGTGACACGTCTTACTAGCTGTAATTTCCTATGTGCCACTGCTTTGACCAGAAATTTTAGTAATTCAGGAAGACTGAAATATGGACCTTGATCGAACACAATGTCAGGTTCAGAGTCTCCAGAGTTTACTGTAAAGCAAATGTCTGTAGACCCAAAGATTTTTTCGAAACCCTCCACACAATTGCTGTTTTACACCAGACTGTTATCAACAGCAACCACTGCAAACATGGCTGGCAGTGGTGGGATTCGAACCCACGCCTCCTGAGAGACTGGAGCCTTAATCCAGCGCCTTCGACCACTCGGCCACACTACCTCCAAATGGTTACCAAAACCCATGGTTTAACGTGTGCTATTTCATAAGAGAGAACGATAATAAGAGTTTGACCCGTCAACATCCATAGCGACATCAGTGCTACATTTCATTATTAATTAAGTGACACGTCTTACTAGCTGTAATTTCCTATGTGCCACTGCTTTGACCAGAAATTTTAGTAATTCAGGAAGACTGAAATATGGACCTTGATCGAACACAATGTCAGGTTTACAGTCTCCAGAGTTTACTGTAAAGCAAATGTCTGTAGACCCAAAGATTTTTTCGAAACCCTCCACACAATTGCTGTTTTACACCAGACTGTTATCAACAGCAACCACTGCAAACATGGCTGGCAGTGGTGGGATTCGAACCCACGCCTCCTGAGAGACTGGAGCCTTACTCCAGCGCCTTCGACCACTCGGCCACACTACCTCCAAATGGTTACCAAAACCCATGGTTTAACGTGTGCTATTTCATAAGAGAGAACGATAATAAGAGTTTGACCCGTCAACATCCATAGCGACATCAGTGCTACATTTCATTATTAATTAAGTGACACGTCTTACTAGCTGTAATTTCCTATGTGCCACTGCTTTGACCAGAAATTTTAGTAATTCAGGAAGACTGAAATATGGACCTTGATCGAACACAATGTCAGGTTTACAGTCTCCAGAGTTTACTGTAAAGCAAATGTCTGTAGACCCAAAGATTTTTTCGAAACCCTCCACACAATTGTTGCTTTACACCAGACTGTTATCAACAGCAACCACTGCAAACATGGCTGGCAGTGGTGGGATTTGAACCCACGCCTCCTGAAAGACTGGAGCCTTAATCCAGCGCCTTCGACCACTCGGCCACACTACCTCCAAATGGTTACCAAAACCCATGGTTTAACGTGTGCTATTTCATAAATGAGAACGATAATAAGAGTTTGACCCGTCAACATCCATAGCGACATCAGTGCTACATTTCATTATTAATTAAGTGACACGTCTTACTAGCTGTAATTTCCTATGTGCCACTGCTTTGACCAGAAATTTTAGTAATTCAGGAAGACTGAAATATGGACCTTGATCGAACACAATGTCAGGTTCACAGTCTCCAGAGTTTACTGTAAAGCAAATGTCTGTAGACCCAAAGATTTTTTCGAAACCCTCCACACAATCGCTGTTTTACACCAGACTGTTATCAACAGCAACCATGGCTGGCAGTGGTGGGATTCGAACCCACGCCTCCTGAGATACTGGAGCCTTAATCCAGCGCCTTCGACCACTCGGCCACACTACCTCCAATTGGTTTTAAGAGAGAACGATAATAAGAGTTTGACCCGTCAACATCCATAGCGAGATCAGTGCTACAGTTCATTATTAATTAAGTGACACGTCTTAATAGCTGTAATTTCCTATGTGCCACTGCTTTGACCAGAACCTTTAGTAATTGAAGAAGACTGAAATATGGACCTTGATCCAAAACCGATGTCAGGTTCACAGTCAACAGAGGTTACTGTAAAGCAAGTCTCTGTACACCCAAAGATTTTTTTCAAGGCCCTCCATACAGTAGCTTTTTCACACCACACTGTGATCAACAGCAACCAGTGCAAACATAGATGGCAGCGGTGGGATTTGAACCCACGCCTCCTGAGAGACTGGAGCCTAAATCCAGCGCCTTCGACCACTCGGCCACACTACCTTCATTTGTTGACCAAAACCCATGGTTTAACGTGTGCTATTTCATAAGAGAGAACGATAATAAGAGTTTGACCCGTCAACATCCATAGCGACATCAGTGCTACATTTGATTATTAATTAAGTGACAAGTCTTACTAGCTGTAATTTCCTATGTGCCACTGCTTTGACCAGAAATTTTAGTAATTCAGGAAGACTGAAATATGGACCTTGATCGAACACAATGTCAGGTTCACAGTCTCCAGAGTTTACTGTAAAGCAAATGTCTGTAGACCCTAAGATTTTTTCGAAACCCTCCACACAATTGCTGTTTTACACCAGACTGTTATCAACAGCAACCACGGCTGGCAGTGGTGGGATTCGAACCCACGCCTCCTGAGAGACTGGAGCCTTAATCCAGCGCCTTCGACCACTCGGCCACACTACCTCCAATTGGTTACCAAAACCCATGGTTTAACGTGTGCTATTTCATAAGAGAGAACGATAATCAGAGTTTGAACCGTCAACATCCATAGCGAGATCAGTGCTACAGTTCATTATTAATTAAGTGACACGTCTTAATAGCTGTAATTTCCTATGTGCCACTGCTTTGACCAGAACCTTTAGTAATTGAAGAAGACTGAAATATGGACCTTGATCCAAAACTGATGTCAGGTTCACAGTCAACAGAGGTTACTGTAAAGCAAGTCTCTGTACACCCAAAGATTTTTTCAAGGGCCTCCACACATTAGGTTTTTCACACCACACTGTGATCAACAGCAACCAGTGCAAACATAGATGGCAGTGGTGGGATTTGAACCCACGCCTCCTGAGAGACTGGAGCCTTAATCCAGCGCCTTCGACCACTCGGCCACACTACCTCTAATCGGTTACCAAAACCCAGGGTTTAACGTGTGCTATTTCATAAGAGAGAACGATAATAAGAGTTTGACCCGTCAACATCCATAGCGACATCAGTGCTATATTTCATTATTAATTAGGTGACACGTCTTACTAGCTGTAATTTCCTATGTGCCACTGCTTTGACCAGAAATTTTAGTAATTCAGAAAGACTGAAATATGGACCTTGATCCAACACAATGTCAGGTTCACAGTCACCAGAGTTTACTGTGAAACAAATGTCTGTAGACCCAACGATTTTTTCGACACCCTCCACACAATTGCTGTTTTACACCACACTGTTATCAACAGCAACCACGGCTGGCAGTGGTGGGATTCGAACTCACGTCTCCTGAGAGACTGGAGCCTTAATCCAGCGCCTTCGACCACTCGGCCACACTACCTCCAATTGGTTTTAAGAGAGAACGATAATAAGAGTTTGACCCGTCAACATCCATAGCGACATCAGTGCTACAGTTCATTATTAATTAAGTGACACGTCTTAATAGCTGTAATTTCCTATGTGCCACTGCTTTGACCAGAACTTTTAGTAATTGAAGAAGACTGAAATATGGATCTTGATCCAAAACCGATGTCAGGTTCACAGTCAACAGAGGTTACTGTAAAGCAAGTCTCTGTACACCCAAAGATTTTTTCAAGGCCCTCCACACATTAGCTTTTTCACACCACACTGTGATCAACAGCAACCAGTGCAAACATAGATGGCAGTGGTGGGATTTGAACCCACGCCTCCTGAGAGACTGGAGCCTTAATCCAGCGCCTTCGACCACTCGGCCACACTACCTCCAATTGGCTACCAAAACCCATGGTTTAACGTGTGCTATTTCATAAGAGAGAACGATAATAAGAGTTTGACCCGTCAACATCCATAGCGACATCAGTGCTACAGTTCATTTTTAATTAAGTGACATGTGTTACTAGCTGTAATTTCCTATGTGCCACTGCTTTGACCAGAAATTTTAGTAATTCAGGAAGACTGAAATATGGATCTTGACCCAACACCGATGTCAGGTTCACAGTCACCAGAGGTTACTGTAAAGCAAGTCTCTGTACACCCAAAGATTTTTTCAAGGCCCTCCACACAGTAGCTTTTTCACACAACACTGTGATCAACAGCAACCAGTGCAAACATAGATGGCAGTGGTGGGATTTGAACCCACGCCTCCTGAGAGACTGGAGCCTTAATCCAGCGCCTTCGACCACTCGGCCACACTACCTCTAATCGGTTACCAAAACCCAGGGTTTAACGTGTGCTATTTCATAAGAGAGAACGATAATATGAGTTTGACCCGTCAACATCCATAGCGACATCAGTGCTACATTTCATTATTAATTAGGTGACACGTCTTACTAGCTGTAATTTCCTATGTGCCACTGCTTTGACCAGAAATATTAGTAATTCAGGAAGACTGAAATATGGACCTTGATCGAACACAATGTCAGGTTCACAGTCACCAGAGTTTACTGTAAAGCAAATGACTGTAGACCCAACGATTTTTTCGAAACCCTCCACACAATTGCTGTTTTACACCAGACTGTTATCAACAGCAACCACTGCAAACATTGCTGGCAGTGGTGGGATTCGAACCCACGCCTCCTGAGAGACTGGAGCCTTAATCCAGCGCCTTCGACCACTCGGCCACACTACCTCCAATCGGTTACCAAAACCCATGGTTTAACGTGTGCTATTTCATAAGAGAGAACGATAATAAGAGTTTGACCCGTCAACATCCATAGCGACATCAGTGCTACAGTTCATTATTAATTAAGTGACACGTCTTAATAGCTGTAATTTCCTATGTGCCACTGCTTTGACCAGAACTTTTAGTAATTGAAGAAGACTGAAATATGGATCTTGATCCAAAACCGATGTCAGGTTCACAGTCAACAGAGGTTACTGTAAAGCAAGTCTCTGTACACCCAAAGATTTTTTCAAGGCCCTCCACACATTAGCTTTTTCACACCACACTGTGATCAACAGCAACCAGTGCAAACATAGATGGCAGTGGTGGGATTTGAACCCACGCCTCCTGAGAGACTGGAGCCTTAATCCAGCGCCTTCGACCACTCGGCCACACTACCTCCAATTGGTTACCAAAACCCATGGTTTAACGTGTGCTATTTCATAAGAGAGAACGATAATAAGAGTTTGACCCGTCAACATCCATAGCGACATCAGTGCTACATTTCATTTTTAATTAAGTGACACGTGTTACTAGCTGTAATTTCCTATGTGCCACTGCTTTGACCAGAAATTTTAGTAATTCAGGAAGACTGAAATATGGACCTTGACCCAACACCGATGTCAGGTTCACAGTCACCAGAGGTTACTGTAAAGCAAGTCTCTGTACACCCAAAGATTTTTTCAAGGCCCTCCACACAGTAGCTTTTTCACACAACACTGTGATCAACAGCAACCAGTGCAAACATAGATGGCAGTGGTCGGATTTGAACCCACGCCTCCTGAGAGACTGGAGCCTTAATCCAGCGCCTTCGACCACTCGGCCACACTACCTCTAATCGGTTACCAAAACCCAGGGTTTAACGTGTGCTATTTCATAAGAGAGAACGATAATATGAGTTTGACCCGTCAACATCCATAGCGACATCAGTGCTACATTTCATTATTAATTAGGTGACACGTCTTACTAGCTGTAATTTCCTATGTGCCACTGCTTTGACCAGAAATATTAGTAATTCAGGAAGACTGAAATATGGACCTTGATCGAACACAATGTCAGGTTCACAGTCACCAGAGTTTACTGTAAAGCAAATGACTGTAGACCCAACGATTTTTTCGAAACCCTCCACACAATTGCTGTTTTACACCAGACTGTTATCAACAGCAACCACTGCAAACATGGCTGGCAGTGGTGGGATTCGAACCCACGCCTCCTGAGAGACTGGAGCCTTAACCCAGCGCCTTCGACCACTCGGCCACACTACCTCCAAATGGTTACCAAAACCTATGGTTTAACGTGTGCTATTTCATAAGAGAGAACGATAATAAGAATTTGACCCGTCAACATCCATAGCGACATCAGTGCTACATTTCATTATTAATTAAGTGACACGTCTTACTAGCTGTAATTTCCTATGTGCCACTGCTTTGACCAGAAATTTTAGTAATTCAGGAAGACTGAAATATGGACCTTGATCGAACACAATGTCAGGTTCACAGTCTCCAGAGTTTACTGTAAAGCAAATGTCTGTAGACCCAACGATTTTTTCGAAATCCTCCACACAATTGCTGTTTTACACCACACTGTTATCAACAGCAACCACGGCTGGCAGTGGTGGGATTCGAACCCACGCCTCCTGAGAGACTGGAGCCTTAATCCAGCGCCTTCGACCACTCGGCCACACTACCTCCAATTGGTTACCAAAACCCATGGTTTAACGTGTGCTATTTCATAAGAGAGAACGATAATCAGAGTTTGAACCGTCAACATCCATAGCGAGATCAGTGCTACAGTTCATTATTAATTAAGTGACACGTCTTAATAGCTGTAATTTCCTATGTGCCACTGCTTTGACCAGAACCTTTAGTAATTGAAGAAGACTGAAATATGGACCTTGATCCAAAACCGATGTCAGGTTCACAGTCAACAGAGGTTACTGTAAAGCAAGTATCTGTACACCCAAAGATTTTTTTCAAGGCCCTCCACACAGTAGCTTTTTCACACCACACTGTGATCAACAGCAACCAGTGCAAACATAGATGGCAGTGGTGGGATTTGAACCCACGCCTCCTGAGAGACTGGAGCCTTAATCCAGCGCCTTCGACCACTCGGCCACACTACCTCTAATCGGTTACTAAAACCCAGGGTTTAACGTGTGCTATTTCATAAGAGAGAACGATAATAAGAGTTTGACCCGTCAACATCCATAGCGACATCAGTGCTACATTTCATTATTAATTAGGTGACACGTCTTACTAGCTGTAATTTCCTATGTGCCACTGCTTTGACCAGAAATTTTAGTAATTCAGGAAGACTGAAATATGGACCTTGATCGAACACAATGTCAGGTTCACAGTCACCAGAGTTTACTGTAAAACAAATGTCTGTAGACCCAACGATTTTTTCGAAACCCTCCACACAATTGCTGTTTTACACCACACTGTTATCAACAGCAACCACGGCTGGCAGTGGTGGGATTCGAACCCACGCCTCCTGAGAGACTGGAGCCTTAATCCAGCGCCTTCGACCACTCGGCCACACTACCTCCAATTGGTTTTAAGAGAGAACGATAATAAGAGTTTGACCCGTCAACATCCATAGCGAGATCAGTGCTACAGTTCATTATTAATTAAGTGACACGTCTTAATAGCTGTAATTTCCTATGTGCCACTGCTTTGACCAGAACCTTTAGTAATTGAAGAAGACTGAAATATGGACCTTGATCCAAAACCGATGTCAGGTTCACAGTCAACAGAGGTTACTGTAAAGCAAGTCTCTGTACACCCAAAGATTTTTTTCAAGGCCCTCCACACAGTAGCTTTTTCACACCACACTGTGATCAACAGCAACCAGTGCAAACATAGATGGCAGTGGTGGGATTTGAACCCACGCCTCCTGAGAGACTGGAGCCTAAATCCAGCGCCTTCGACCACTCGGCCACACTACCTTCATTTGTTGACCAAAACCCATGGTTTAACGTGTGCTATTTCATAAGAGAGAACGATAATAAGAGTTTGACCCGTCAACATCCATAGCGACATCAGTGCTACATTTGATTATTAATTAAGTGACACGACTTACTAGCTGTAATTTCCTATGTGCCACTGCTTTGACCAGAAATTTTAGTAATTCAGGAAGACTGAAATATGGACCTTGATCGAACACAATGTCAGGTTCAGAGTCTCCAGAGTTTACTGTAAAGCAAATGTCTGTAGACCCAAAGATTTTTTCGAAACCCTCCACACAATTGCTGTTTTACACCAGACTGTTATCAACAGCAACCACTGCAAACATGGCTGGCAGTGGTGGGATTCGAACCCACGCCTCCTGAGAGACTTGAGCCTTAATCCAGCGCCTTCGACCACTCGGCCACACTACCTCCAAATGGTTACCAAAACCCATGGTTTAACGTGTGCTATTTCATAAGAGAGAACGATAATAAGAGTTTGACCCGTCAACATCCATAGCGACATCAGTGCTACATTTCATTATTAATTAAGTGACACGTCTTACTAGCTGTAATTTCCTATGTGCCACTGCTTTGACCAGAAATTTTAGTAATTCAGGAAGACTGAAATATGGACCTTGATCGAACACAATGTCAGGTTCACAGTCTCCAGAGTTTACTGTAAAGCAAATGTCTGTAGACCCAAAGATTTTTTCGAAACCCTCGACACAATTGCTGTTTTACACCAGACTGTTATCAACAGCAACCACTGCAAACATGGCTGGCAGTGGTGGGATTCGAACCCACGCCTCCTGAGAGACTGGAGCCTTAATCCAGCGCCTTCGACCACTCGGCCACACTACCTCCAATTGGTTACCAAAACCCATGGTTTAACGTGTGCTATTTCATAAGAGAGAACGATAATAAGAGTTTGACCCGTCAACATCCATAGCGAGATCAGTGCTACAGTTCATTATTAATTAAGTGACACGTCTTAATAGCTGTAATTTCCTATGTGCCACTGCTTTGACCAGAACCTTTAGTAATTGAAGAAGACTGAAATATGGACCTTGATCCAAAACCGATGTCAGGTTCACAGTCAACAGAGGTTACTGTAAAGCAAGTCTCTGTACACCCAAAGATTTTTTTCAAGGCCCTCCATACAGTAGCTTTTTCACACCACATGTGATCAACAGCAACCAGTGCAAACATAGATGGCAGTGGTGGGATTTGAACCCACGCCTCCTGAGAGACTGGAGCCTAAATCCAGCGCCTTCGACCACTCGGCCACACTACCTTCATTTGTTGACCAAAACCCAGGGTTTAACGTGTGCTATTTCATAAGAGAGAACGATAATAAGAGTTTGACCCGTCAACATCCATAGCGACATCAGTGCTACATTTGATTATTAATTAAGTGACACGTCTTACTAGCTGTAATTTCCTATGTGCCACTGCTTTGACCAGAAATTTTAGTAATTCAGGAAGACTGAAATATGGACCTTGATCGAACACAATGTCAGGTTCACAGTCTCCAGAGTTTACTGTAAAGCAAATGTCTGTAGACCCAAAGATTTTTTCGAAACCCTCCACACAATTGTTGCTTTACACCAGACTGTTATCAACAGCAACCACTGCAAACGTAGATGGCAGTGGTGGGATTCGAACCCACGCCTCCTGAAAGACTGGAGCCTTAATCCAGCGCCTTCGACCACTCGGGCACACTACCTCCAAATGGTTACCAAAACCCATGGTTTAACGTGTGCTATTTCATAAGAGAGAACGATAATAAGAGTTTGACCCGTCAACATCCATAGCGACATCAGTGCTACATTACATTATTAATTAAGTGACACGTCTTACTAGCTGTAATTTCCTATGTGCCACTGCTTTGACCAGAAATTTTAGTAATTCAGGAAGACTGAAATATGGACCTTGATCGAACACAATGTCAGGTTCACAGTCTCCAGAGTTTACTGTAAAGCACATGTCTGTAGACCCTAAGATTTTTTCGAAACCCTCCACACAATTGCTGTTTTACACCAGACTGTTATCAACAGCAACCACGGCTGGCAGTGGTGGGATTCGAACCCACGCCTCCTGAGAGACTGGAGCCTTAATCCAGCGCCTTCGACCACTCGGCCACACTACCTCCAATTGGTTACCAAAACCCATGGTTTAACGTGTGCTATTTCATAAGAGAGAACGATAATCAGAGTTTGAACCGTCAACATCCATAGCGAGATCAGTGCTACAGTTCATTATTAATTAAGTGACACGTCTTAATAGCTGTAATTTCCTATGTGCCACTGCTTTGACCAGAACCTTTAGTAATTGAAGAAGACTGAAATATGGACCTTGATCCAAAACCGATGTCAGGTTCACAGTCAACAGAGGTTACTGTAAAGCAAGTCTCTGTACACCCAAAGATTTTTTTCAAGGCCCTCCACACAGAAGTTTTTTCACACCACACTGTGATCAACAGCAACCAGTGCAAACATAGATGGCAGTGGTGGGATTTGAACCCACGCCTCCTGAGAGACTGGAGCCTTAATCCAGCGCCTTCGACCACTCGGCCACACTACCTCTAATCGGTTACCAAAACCCAGGGTTTAACGTGTGCTATTTCATAAGAGAGAACGATAATAAGAGTTTGACCCGTCAACATCCATAGCGACATCAGTGCTACATTTCATTATTAATTAGGTGACACGTCTTACTAGCTGTAATTTCCTATGTGCCACTGCTTTGACCAGAAATTTTAGTAATTCAGGAAGACTGAAATATGGACCTTGATCGAACACAATGTCAGGTTCACAGTCACCAGAGTTTACTGTAAAACAAATGTCTGTAGACCCAACGATTTTTTCGAAACCCTCCACACAATTGCTGTTTTACACCACACTGTTATCAACAGCAACCACGGCTGGCAGTGGTGGGATTCGAACCCACGCCTCCTGAGAGACTGGAGCCTTAATCCAGCGCCTTCGACCACTCGGCCACACTACCTCCAATTGGTTTTAAGAGAGAACGATGATAAGAGTTTGACCCGTCAACATCCATAGCGAGATCAGTGCTACAGTTCATTATTAATTAAGTGACACGTCTTAATAGCTGTAATTTCCTATGTGCCACTGCTTTGACCAGAACCTTTAGTAATTGAAGAAGACTGAAATATGGACCTTGATCCAAAACCGATGTCAGGTTCACAGTCAACAGAGGTTACTGTAAAGCAAGTCTCTGTACACCCAAAGATTTTTTTCAAGGCCCTCCACACAGTAGCTTCTTCACACCACACTGTGATCAACAGAAACCAGTGCAAACATAGATGGCAGTGGTGGGATTTGAACCCACGCCTCCTGAGAGACTGGAGCCTAAATCCAGCGCCTTCGACCACTCGGCCACACTACCTTCATTTGTTGACCAAAACCCATGGTTTAACGTGTGCTATTTCATAAGAGAGAACGATAATAAGAGTTTGACCCGTCAACATCCATAGCGACATCAGTGCTACATTTGATTATTAATTAAGTGACACGTCTTACTAGCTGTAATTTCCTATGTGCCACTGCTTTGACCAGAAATTTTAGTAATTCAGGAAGACTGAAATATGGACCTTGATCGAACACAATGTCAGGTTCAGAGTCTCCAGAGTTTACTGTAAAGCAAATGTCTGTAGACCCAAAGATTTTTTCGAAACCCTCCACACAATTGCTGTTTTACACCAGACTGTTATCAACAGCAACCACTGCAAACATGGCTGGCAGTGGTGAGATTCGAACCCACGCCTCCTGAGAGACTGGAGCCTTAATCCAGCGCCTTCAACCACTCGGCCACACTACCTCCAAAGGGTTACCAAAACCCATGGTTTAACGTGTGCTATTTCATAAGAGAGAACGATAATAAGAGTTTGACCCGTCAACATCCATAGCGACATCAGTGCTACATTTCATTATTAATTAAGTGACACGTCTTACTAGCTGTAATTTCCTATGTGCCACTGCTTTGACCAGAAATTTTAGTAATTCAGGAAGACTGAAATATGGACCTTGATCGAACACAATGTCAGGTTAACAGTCTCCAGAGTTTACTGTAAAGCAAATGTCTGTAGACCCAAAGATTTTTTCGAAACCCTCGACACAATTGCTGTTTTACACCAGACTGTTATCAACAGCAACCACTGCAAACATGGCTGGCAGTGGTGGGATTCGAACCCACGCCTCCTGAGAGACTGGAGCCTTAATCCAGCGCCTTCGACCACTCGGCCACACTACCTCCAATTGGTTACCAAAACCCATGGTTTAACGTGTGCTATTTCATAAGAGAGAACGATAATCAGAGTTTTAACCGTCAACATCCATAGCGAGATCAGTGCTACAGTTCATTTTTAGTTAAGTGACACGTGTTACTAGCTGTAATTTCCTATGTGCCACTGCTTTGACCAGAACCTTTAGTGATTGAAGAAGACTGAAATATGGACCTTGATCCAACACCGATGTCAGGTTCACAGTCAACAGAGGTTACTGTAAAGCAAGTCTCTGTACACCCAAAGATTTTTTCAAGGCCCTCCACACAGTAGCTTTTTCACACCACACTGTGATCAACAGCAACCAGTGCAAACATAGATGGCAGTGGTGGGATTTGAACCCACGCCTCCTGAGAGACTGCAGCCTAAATCCAGCGCCTTCGACCACTCGGCCACACTACCTTCATTTGCTTACCAAAACCCATGGTTTAACGTGTGCTATTTCATAAGAGAGAACGATAATAAGAGTTTGACCCGTCAACATCCATAGCGACATCAGTGCTACAGTTCATTATTAATTAAGTGACACGTCTTACTAGCTGTAATTTCCTATGTGCCACTGCTTTGACCAGAAATTTTAGTAATTCAGGAAGACTGAAATATGGACCTTGATCAAACACAATGTCAGGTTCACAGTCTCCAGAGTTTACTGTAAAGCAAATGTCTGTAGACCCAAAGATTTTTTCGAAACCCTCCACACAATTGCTGTTTTACACCAGACTGTTATCAACAGCAACCACTGCAAACATGGCTGGCAGTGGTGGGATTCGAACCCACGCCTCCTGAGAGACTGGAGCCTAAATCCAGCGCCTTCGACCACTCGGCCACACTACCTTCATTTGTTTACCAAAACCCATGGTTTAACGTGTGCTATTTCATAAGAGAGAACGATAATAAGAGTTTGACCCGTCAACATCCATAGCGACATCAGTGCTACATTTCATTATTAATTAAGTGACACGTCTTACTAGCTGTAATTTCCTATGTGCCACTGCTTTGACCAGAAATTTTAGTAATTCAGGAAGACTGAAATATGGACCTTGATCGAACACAATGTCAGGTTCACAGTCTCCAGAGTTTACTGTAAAGCAAATGTCTGTAGACCCAACGATTTTTTCGAAACCCTCCACACAATTGCTGTTTTACACCACACTGTTATCAACAGCAACCACGGCTGGCAGTGGTGGGATTCGAACCCACGCCTCCTGAGAGACTGGAGCCTTAACCCAGCGCCTTCGACCACTCGGCCACACTACCTCCAAATGGTTACCAAAACCCATGGTTTAACGTGTGCTATTTCATAAGAGAGAACGATAATCAGAGTTTGAACCGTCAACATCCATAGCGAGATCAGTGCTACAGTTCATTATTAATTAAGTGACACGTCTTAATAGCTGTAATTTCCTATGTGCCACTGCTTTGACCAGAACCTTTAGTAATTGAAGAAGACTGAAATATGGACCTTGATCGAACACAATGTCAGGTTCACAGTCAACAGAGGTTACTGTAAAGCAAGTCTCTGTACACCCAAAGATTTTTTTCAAGGCCCTCCACACAGTAGGTTTTTCACACCACACTGTGATCAACAGCAACCAGTGCAAACATAGATGGCAGTGGTGGGATTTGAACCCACGCCTCCTGAGAGACTGGAGCCTAAATCCAGCGCCTTCGACCACTCGGCCACACTACCTTTTTTTGTTTACCAAAACCCATGGTTTAACGTGTGCTATTTCATAAGAGAGAACGATAATAGGAGTTTGACCCGTCAACATCCATAGCGACATCAGTGCTACATTTCATTATTAATTAAGTGACACGTCTTACTAGCTGTAATTTCCTATGTGCCACTGCTTTGACCAGAAATTTTAGTAATTCAGGAAGACTGAAATATGGACCTTGATCGAACACAATGTCAGGTTCACAGTCTCCAGAGTTTACTGTAGAGCAAATGTCTGTAGACCCAAAGATTTTTTCGAAACCCTCCACACAAATGCTGTTTTACACCAGACTGTTATCAACAGCAACCACTGCAAACATGGCTGGCAGTGGTGGGATTCGAACCCACGCCTCCTGAGAGACTGGAGCCTTAATCCAGCGCCTTCGACCACTCGGCCACACTACCTCCAATTGGTTACCAAAACCCATGGTTTAACGTGTGCTATTTCATAAGAGAGAACGATAATCAGAGTTTGAACCGTCAACATCCATAGCGAGATCAGTGCTACATTTCATTATTAATTAAGTGACACGTCTTACTAGCTGTAATTTCCTATGTGCCACTGCTTTGACCAGAAATTTTAGTAATTCAGGAAGACTGAAATATGGACCTTGATCGAACACAATGTCAGGTTCACAGTCTCCAGAGTTTACTGTAAAGCAAATGTCTGTAGACCCAACGATTTTTTCGAAACCCTCCACACAATTGCTGTTTTACACCACACTGTTATCAACAGCAACCACGGCTGGCAGTGGTGGGATTCGAACCCACGCCTCCTGAGAGACTGGAGCCTTAATCCAGCGCCTTCGACCACTCGGCCACACTACCTCCAATTGGTTACCAAAACCCATGGTTTAACGTGTGCTATTTCATAAGAGAGAACGATAATAAGAGTTTGACCCGTCAACATCCATAGCGACATCAGTGCTACAGTTCATTATTAATTAAGTGACACGTCTTAATAGCTGTAATTTCCTATGTGCCACTGCTTTGACCAGAACCTTTAGTAATTGAAGAGGACTGAAATATGGACCTTGATCCAAAACCGATGTCAGGTTCACAGTCAACAGAGGTTACTGTAAAGCAAGTCTCTGTACACCCAAAGATTTTTTCAAGGGCCTCCACACATTAGCTTTTTCACACCACACTGTGATCAACAGCAACCAGTGCAAACACTGATGGCAGTGGTGGGATTTGAACCCACGCCTCCTGAGAGACTGGAGCCTTAATCCAGCGCCTTCGACCACTCGGCCACACTACCTACATTTGTTTACCAAAACCCATGGTTTAACGTGTGCTATTTCATAAGAGAGAACGATAATAAGAGTTTGACCCGTCAACATCCATAGCGACATCAGTGCTACATTTCATTATTAATTAAGTGACACGTCTTACTAGCTGTAATTTCCTATGTGCCACTGCTTTGACCAGAAATTTTAGTAATTCAGGAAGACTGAAATATGGACCTTGACCCAACACCGATGTCAGGTTCACAGTCACCAGAGGTTACTGTAAAGCAAGTCTCTGTACACCCAAAGATTTTTTCGAGGCCCTCCACACAGTAGCTTTTTCACACCACACTGTGATCAACAGCAACCAGTGCAAACATAGATGGCAGTGGTGGGATTTGAACCCACACCTCCTGAGAGACTGGAGCCTTAATCCAGCGCCTTCGACCACTCGGCCACACTACCTCTAATCGGTTACCAAAACCCAGGGTTTAACGTGTGCTATTTCATAAGAGAGAACGATAATAAGAGTTTGACCCGTCAACATCCATAGCGACATCAGTGCTACATTTCATTATTAATTAAGTGACACGTCTTACTAGCTGTAATTTCCTATGTGCCACTGCTTTGACCAGAAATTTTAGTAATTCAGGAAGACTGAAATATAGACCTTGATCCAAAACCGATGTCAGGTTCACAGTCAACAGAGGTTACTGTAAAGCAAGTCTCTGTACACCCAAAGATTTTTTTCAAGGCCCTCCACACCACACTGTGATCAACAACAACCAGTGCAAACATAGATGGCAGTGGTGGGATTTGAACCCACGCCTCCTGAGAGACGGGAGCCTAAATCCAGCGCCTTCGACCACTCGGCCACACTACCTTCAATTGTTTACCAAAACCCATGGTTTAACGTGTGCTATTTCATAAGAGAGAACGATAATAAGAGTTTGACCCGTCAACATCCATAGCGACATCAGTGCTACAGTTCATTATTAATTAAGTGACACGTCTTACTAGCTGTAATTTCCTATGTGCCACTGCTTTGACCAGAAATTTTAGTAATTCAGGAAGACTGAAATATGGACCTTGATCGAACACAATGTCAGGTTCACAGTCTCCAGAGTTTACTGTAAAGCAAATGTCTGTAGACCCAAAGATTTTTTCGAAACCCTCCACACAATTGCTGTTTTACACCAGACTGTTATCAACAGCAACCACTGCAAACATGGCTGGCAGTGGTGGGATTCGAATACACGCCTCCTGAGAGACTGGAGCCTTAATCCAGCGCCTTCGACCACTCGGCCACACTCCCTCCAATTGGTTACCAAAACCCATGGTTTAACGTGTGCTATTTCATAAGAGAGAACGATAATAAGAGTTTGACCCGTCAACATCCATAGCGACATCAGTGCTACAGTTCATTATTAATTAAGTGACACGTCTTAATAGCTGTAATTTCCTATGTGCCACTGCTTTGACCAGAACCTTTAGTAATTGAAGAAGACTGAAATATGGACCTTGATCCAAAACCGATGTCAGGTTCACAGTCAACAGAGGTTACTGTAAAGCAAGTCTCTGTACACCCAAAGATTTTTTCAAGGGCCTCCCCACATTAGGTTTTTCACACCACACTGTGATCAACAGCAACCAGTGCAAACATTGATGGCAGTGGTGGGATTTGAACCCACGCCTCCTGAGAGACTGGAGCCTTAATCCAGCGCCTTCGACCACTCGGCCACACTACCTACATTTGTTTACCAAAACCCATGGTTTAACGTGTGCTATTTCATAAGAGAGAACGATAATAAGAGTTTGACCCGTCACCATCCATAGCGACATCAGTGCTACAGTTCATTTTTAATTAAGTGACACGTGTTACTAGCTGTAATTTCCTATGTGCCACTGCTTTGACCAGAAATTTTAGTAATTCAGGAAGACTGAAATATGGACCTTGACCCAACACCGATGTCAGGTTCACAGTCACCAGAGGTTACTGTAAAGCAAGTCTCTGTACACCCAAAGATTTTTTCAAGGCCCTCCACACAGTAGCTTTTTCACACCACACTGTGATCAACAGCAACCAGTGCAAACATAGATGGCAGTGGTGGGATTTGAACCCACACCTCCTGAGAGACTGGAGCCTTAATCCAGCGCCTTCGACCACTCGGCCACACTACCTCTAATCGGTTACCAAAACCCAGGGTTTAACGTGTGCTATTTCATAAGAGAGAACGATAATAAGAGTTTGACCCGTCAACATCCATAGCGACATCAGTGCTACATTTCATTATTAATTAAGTGACACGTCTTACTAGCTGTAATTTCCTATGTGCCACTGCTTTGACCAGAAATTTTAGTAATTCAGGAAGACTGAAATATAGACCTTGATCCAAAACCGATGTCAGGTTCACAGTCAACAGAGGTTACTGTAAAGCAAGTCTCTGTACACCCAAAGATTTTTTTCAAGGCCCTCCACACCACACTGTGATCAACAACAACCAGTGCAAACATAGATGGCAGTGGTGGGATTTGAACCCACGCCTCCTGAGAGACGGGAGCCTAAATCCAGCGCCTTCGACCACTCGGCCACACTACCTTCAATTGTTTACCAAAACCCATGGTTTAACGTGTGCTATTTCATAAGAGAGAACGATAATAAGAGTTTGACCCGTCAACATCCATAGCGACATCAGTGCTACAGTTCATTATTAATTAAGTGACACGTCTTACTAGCTGTAATTTCCTATGTGCCACTGCTTTGACCAGAAATTTTAGTAATTCAGGAAGACTGAAATATGGACCTTGATCGAACACAATGTCAGGTTCACAGTCTCCAGAGTTTACTGTAAAGCAAATGTCTGTAGACCCAAAGATTTTTTCGAAACCCTCCACACAATTGCTGTTTTACACCAGACTGTTATCAACAGCAACCACTGCAAACATGGCTGGCAGTGGTGGGATTCGAATACACGCCTCCTGAGAGACTGGAGCCTTAATCCAGCGCCTTCGACCACTCGGCCACACTACCTCCAATTGGTTACCAAAACCCATGGTTTAACGTGTGCTATTTCATAAGAGAGAACGATAATAAGAGTTTGACCCGTCAACATCCATAGCGACATCAGTGCTACAGTTCATTATTAATTAAGTGACACGTCTTAATAGCTGTAATTTCCTATGTGCCACTGCTTTGACCAGAACCTTTAGTAATTGAAGAAGACTGAAATATGGACCTTGATCCAAAACCGATGTCAGGTTCACAGTCAACAGAGGTTACTGTAAAGCAAGTCTCTGTACACCCAAAGATTTTTTTCAAGGCCCTCCATACAGTAGCTTTTTCACACCACATGTGATCAACAGCAACCAGTGCAAACATAGATGGCAGTGGTGGGATTTGAACCCACGCCTCCTGAGAGACTGGAGCCTAAATCCAGCGCCTTCGACCACTCGGCCACACTACCTTCATTTGTTGACCAAAACCCATGGTTTAACGTGTGCTATTTCATAAGAGAGAACGATAATAAGAGTTTGACCCGTCAACATCCATAGCGACATCAGTGCTACATTTGATTATTAATTAAGTGACACGTCTTACTAGCTGTAATTTCCTATGTGCCACTGCTTTGACCAGAAATTTTAGTAATTCAGGAAGACTGAAATATGGACCTTGATCGAACACAATGTCAGGTTCACAGTCTCCAGAGTTTACTGTAAAGCAAATGTCTGTAGACCCAAAGATTTTTTCGAAACCCTCCACACAATTGTTGCTTTACACCAGACTGTTATCAACAGCAACCACTGCAAACGTAGATGGCAGTGGTGGGATTCGAACCCACGCCTCCTGAAAGACTGGAGCCTTAATCCAGCGCCTTCGACCACTCGGCCACACTACCTCCAAATGGTTACCAAAACCCATGGTTTAACGTGTGCTATTTCATAAGAGAGAACGATAATAAGAGTTTGACCCGTCAACATCCATAGCGACATCAGTGCTACATTACATTATTAATTAAGTGACACGTCTTACTAGCTGTAATTTCCTATGTGCCACTGCTTTGACCAGAAATTTTAGTAATTCAGGAAGACTGAAATATGGACCTTGATCGAACACAATGTCAGGTTCACAGTCTCCAGAGTTTACTGTAAAGCAAATGTCTGTAGACCCTAAGATTTTTTCGAAACCCTCCACACAATTGCTGTTTTACACCAGACTGTTATCAACAGCAACCACGGCTGGCAGTGGTGGGATTCGAACCCACGCCTCCTGAGAGACTGGAGCCTTAATCCAGCGCCTTCGACCACTCGGCCACACTACCTCCAATTGGTTACCAAAACCCATGGTTTAACGTGTGCTATTTCATAAGAGAGAACGATAATCAGAGTTTGAACCGTCAACATCCATAGCGAGATCAGTGCTACAGTTCATTATTAATTAAGTGACACGTCTTAATAGCTGTAATTTCCTATGTGCCACTGCTTTGACCAGAACCTTTAGTAATTGAAGAAGACTGAAATATGGACCTTGATCCAAAACCGATGTCAGGTTCACAGTCAACAGAGGTTACTGTAAAGCAAGTCTCTGTACACCCAAAGATTTTTTTCAAGGCCCTCCACACAGAAGTTTTTTCACACCACACTGTGATCAACAGCAACCAGTGCAAACATAGATGGCAGTGGTGGGATTTGAACCCACGCCTCCTGAGAGACTGGAGCCTTAATCCAGCGCCTTCGACCACTCGGCCACACTACCTCTAATCGGTTACCAAAACCCAGGGTTTAACGTGTGCTATTTCATAAGAGAGAACGATAATAAGAGTTTGACCCGTCAACATCCATAGCGACATCAGTGCTACATTTCATTATTAATTAGGTGACACGTCTTACTAGCTGTAATTTCCTATGTGCCACTGCTTTGACCAGAAATTTTAGTAATTCAGGAAGACTGATATATGGACCTTGATCGAACACAATGTCAGGTTCACAGTCACCAGAGTTTACTGTAAAACAAATGTCTGTAGACCCAACGATTTTTTCGAAACCCTCCACACAATTGCTGTTTTACACCACACTGTTATCAACAGCAACCACGGCTGGCAGTGGTGGGATTCGAACCCACGCCTCCTGAGAGACTGGAGCCTTAATCCAGCGCCTTCGACCACTCGGCCACACTACCTCCAATTGGTTACCAAAACCCATGGTTTAACGTGTGCTATTTCATAAGAGAGAACGATAATCAGAGTTTGAACCGTCAACATCCATAGCGAGATCAGTGCTACAGTTCATTATTAATTAAGTGACACGTCTTAATAGCTGTAATTTCCTATGTGCCACTGCTTTGACCAGAACCTTTAGTAATTGAAGAAGACTGAAATATGGACCTTGATCCAAAACCGATGTCAGGTTCACAGTCAACAGAGGTTACTGTAAAGCAAGTCTCTGTACACCCAAAGATTTTTTTCAAGGCCCTCCACACAGAAGTTTTTTCACACCACACTGTGATCAACAGCAACCAGTGCAAACATAGATGGCAGTGGTGGGATTTGAACCCACGCCTCCTGAGAGACTGGAGCCTTAATCCAGCGCCTTCGACCACTCGGCCACACTACCTCTAATCGGTTACCAAAACCCAGGGTTTAACGTGTGCTATTTCATAAGAGAGAACGATAATAAGAGTTTGACCCGTCAACATCCATAGCGACATCAGTGCTACATTTCATTATTAATTAGGTGACACGTCTTACTAGCTGTAATTTCCTATGTGCCACTGCTTTGACCAGAAATTTTAGTAATTCAGGAAGACTGATATATGGACCTTGATCGAACACAATGTCAGGTTCACAGTCACCAGAGTTTACTGTAAAACAAATGTCTGTAGACCCAACGATTTTTTCGAAACCCTCCACACAATTGCTGTTTTACACCACACTGTTATCAACAGCAACCACGGCTGGCAGTGGTGGGATTCGAACCCACGCCTCCTGAGAGACTGGAGCCTTAATCCAGCGCCTTCGACCACTCGGCCACACTACCTCCAATTGGTTTTAAGAGAGAACGATAATAAGAGTTTGACCCGTCAACATCCATAGCGAGATCAGTGCTACAGTTCATTATTAATTAAGTGACACGTCTTAATAGCTGTAATTTCCTATGTGCCACTGCTTTGACCAGAACCTTTAGTAATTGAAGAAGACTGAAATATGGACCTTGATCCAAAACCGATGTCAGGTTCACAGTCAACAGAGGTTACTGTAAAGCAAGTCTCTGTACACCCAAAGATTTTTTTCAAGGCCCTCCACACAGTAGCTTCTTCACACCACACTGTGATCAACAGAAACCAGTGCAAACATAGATGGCAGTGGTGGGATTTGAACCCACGCCTCCTGAGAGACTGGAGCCTAAATCCAGCGCCTTCGACCACTCGGCCACACTACCTTCATTTGTTGACCAAAACCCATGGTTTAACGTGTGCTATTTCATAAGAGAGAACGATAATAAGAGTTTGACCCGTCAACATCCATAGCGACATCAGTGCTACATTTGATTATTAATTAAGTGACACGTCTTACTAGCTGTAATTTCCTATGTGCCACTGCTTTGACCAGAAATTTTAGTAATTCAGGAAGACTGAAATATGGACCTTGATCGAACACAATGTCAGGTTCAGAGTCTCCAGAGTTTACTGTAAAGCAAATGTCTGTAGACCCAAAGATTTTTTCGA
This sequence comes from Eupleurogrammus muticus, assembly GCA_036785175.1. Lineage (NCBI taxonomy): Eukaryota > Metazoa > Chordata > Actinopteri > Scombriformes > Trichiuridae > Eupleurogrammus > Eupleurogrammus muticus. The sequence goes on from JAYKQN010000001.1 coordinate 30,457,702, forward strand.
AACCCTCCACACAATTGCTGTTTTACACCAGACTGTTATCAACAGCAACCACTGCAAACATGGCTGGCAGTGGTGAGATTCGAACCCACGCCTCCTGAGAGACTGGAGCCTTAATCCAGCGCCTTCAACCACTCGGCCACACTACCTCCAAATGGTTACCAAAACCCATGGTTTAACGTGTGCTATTTCATAAGAGAGAACGATAATAAGAGTTTGACCCGTCAACATCCATAGCGACATCAGTGCTACATTTCATTATTAATTAAGTGACACGTCTTACTAGCTGTAATTTCCTATGTGCCACTGCTTTGACCAGAAATTTTAGTAATTCAGGAAGACTGAAATATGGACCTTGATCGAACACAATGTCAGGTTAACAGTCTCCAGAGTTTACTGTAAAGCAAATGTCTGTAGACCCAAAGATTTTTTCGAAACCCTCGACACAATTGCTGTTTTACACCAGACTGTTATCAACAGCAACCACTGCAAACATGGCTGGCAGTGGTGGGATTCGAACCCACGCCTCCTGAGAGACTGGAGCCTTAATCCAGCGCCTTCGACCACTCGGCCACACTACCTCCAATTGGTTACCAAAACCCATGGTTTAACGTGTGCTATTTCATAAGAGAGAACGATAATCAGAGTTTTAACCGTCAACATCCATAGCGAGATCAGTGCTACAGTTCATTTTTAGTTAAGTGACACGTGTTACTAGCTGTAATTTCCTATGTGCCACTGCTTTGACCAGAACCTTTAGTGATTGAAGAAGACTGAAATATGGACCTTGATCCAACACCGATGTCAGGTTCACAGTCAACAGAGGTTACTGTAAAGCAAGTCTCTGTACACCCAAAGATTTTTTCAAGGCCCTCCACACAGTAGCTTTTTCACACCACACTGTGATCAACAGCAACCAGTGCAAACATAGATGGCAGTGGTGGGATTTGAACCCACGCCTCCTGAGAGACTGCAGCCTAAATCCAGCGCCTTCGACCACTCGGCCACACTACCTTCATTTGCTTACCCGTCAACATCCATAGCGACATCAGTGCTACAGTTCATTATTAATTAAGTGACACGTCTTACTAGCTGTAATTTCCTATGTGCCACTGCTTTGACCAGAAATTTTAGTAATTCAGGAAGACTGAAATATGGACCTTGATCGAACACAATGTCAGGTTCACAGTCTCCAGAGTTTACTGTAAAGCAAATGTCTGTAGACCCAAAGATTTTTTCGAAACCCTCCACACAATTGCTGTTTTACACCAGACTGTTATCAACAGCAACCACTGCAAACATGGCTGGCAGTGGTGGGATTCGAACCCACGCCTCCTGAGAGACTGGAGCCTAAATCCAGCGCCTTCGACCACTCGGCCACACTACCTTCATTTGTTTACCAAAACCCATGGTTTAACGTGTGCTATTTCATAAGAGAGAACGATAATAAGAGTTTGACCCGTCAACATCCATAGCGACATCAGTGCTACATTTCATTATTAATTAAGTGACACGTCTTACTAGCTGTAATTTCCTATGTGCCACTGCTTTGACCAGAAATTTTAGTAATTCAGGAAGACTGAAATATGGACCTTGATCGAACACAATGTCAGGTTCACAGTCTCCAGAGTTTACTGTAAAGCAAATGTCTGTAGACCCAACGATTTTTTCGAAACCCTCCACACAATTGCTGTTTTACACCACACTGTTATCAACAGCAACCACGGCTGGCAGTGGTGGGATTCGAACCCACGCCTCCTGAGAGACTGGAGCCTTAATCCAGCGCCTTCGACCACTCGGCCACACTACCTCCAATTGGTTACCAAAACCCATGGTTTAACGTGTGCTATTTCATAAGAGAGAACGATAATCAGAGTTTGAACCGTCAACATCCATAGCGAGATCAGTGCTACAGTTCATTATTAATTAAGTGACTTGTCTTAATAGCTGTAATTTCCTATGTGCCACTGCTTTGACCAGAACCTTTAGTAATTGAAGAGGACTGAAATATGGACCTTGATCGAACACAATGTCAGGTTCACAGTCAACAGAGGTTACTGTAAAGCAAGTCTCTGTACACCCAAAGATTTTTTTCAAGGCCCTCCACACAGTAGCTTTTTCACACCACACTGTGATCAACAGCAACCAGTGCAAACATAGATGGCAGTGGTGGGATTTGAACCCACGCCTCCTGAGAGACTGGAGCCTAAATCCAGCGCCTTCGACCACTCAGCCACACTACCTTCATTTGTTGACCAAAACCCATGGTTTAACGTGTGCTATTTCATAAGAGAGAACGATAATAAGAGTTTGACCCGTCAACATCCATAGCGACATCAGTGCTACATTTCATTATTAATTAAGTGACACGTCTTACTAGCTGTAATTTCCTATGTGCCACTGCTTTGACCAGAAATTTTAGTAATTCAGGAAGACTGAAATATGGACCTTGATCGAACACAATGTCAGGTTCACAGTCTACAGAGTTTACTGTAAAGCAAATGTCTGTAGACCGAAAGATTTTTTCGAAACCCTCCACACAATTGCTGTTTTACACCAGACTGTTATCAACAGCAACCACTGCAAACATGGCTGGCAGTGGTGGGATTGGAACCCACGCCTCCTGAGAGACTGGAGCCTTAATCCAGCGCCTTCGACCACTTGGCCACACTACCTCCAATTGGTTACCAAAACCCATGGTTTAACGTGTGCTATTTCATAAGAGAGAACGATAATCAGAGTTTGAACCGTCAACATCCATAGCGAGATCAGTGCTACAGTTCATTTTTAATTAAGTGACACATGTTACTAGCTGTAATTTCCTATGTGCCACTGCTTTGACCAGAAATTTTAGTAATTCAGGAAGACTGAAATATGGACCTTGATCGAACACAATGTCAGGTTCACAGTCTCCAGAGTTTACTGTAAAGCAAATGTCTGTAGACCCAAAGATTTTTTCGAAACCCTCCACACAAATGCTGTTTTACACCACACTGTTATCAACAGCAACCACAGCAAACATGGCTGGCAGTGGTGGGATTCGAACCCACGCCTCCTGAGAGACTGGAGCCTTAATCCAGCGCCTTCGACCACTCGGCCACACTACCTCTAATTGATTACCAAAACCCATGGTTTAACGTGTGCTATTTCATAAGAGAGAACGATAATAAGAGTTTGACCCGTCAACATCCATAGCGACATCAGTGCTACAGTTCATTATTAATTAAGTGACACGTCTTAATAGCTGTAATTTCCTATGTGCCACTGCTTTGACCAGAACTTTTAGTAATTGAAGAAGACTGAAATATGGACCTTGATCCAAAACCGATGTCAGGTTCACAGTCAACAGAGGTTACTGTAAAGCAAGTCTCTGTACACCCAAAGATTTTTTCAAGGGCCTCCACACATTAGCTTTTTCACACCACACTGTGATCAACAGCAACCAGTGCAAACATTGATGGCAGTGGTGGGATTTGAACCCACGCCTCCTGAGAGACTGGAGCCTTAATCCAGCGCCTTCGACCACTCGGCCACACTACCTACATTTGTTTACCAAAACCCATGGTTTAACGTGTGCTATTTCATAAGAGAGAACGATAATAAGAGTTTGACCCGTCAACATCCATAGCGACATCAGTGCTACATTTCATTATTAATTAAGTGACACGTCTTACTAGCTGTAATTTCCTATGTGCCACTGCTTTGACCAGAAATTTTAGTAATTCAGAAGACTGAAATATGGACCTTGATCGAACACAATGTCAGGTTCACAGTCACCAGAGTTTACTGTAAAGCAAATGTCTGTAGACCCAAAGATTTTTTCGAAACCCTCCACACAATTGCTGTTTTACACCAGACTGTTATCAACAGCAACCACTGCAAACATGGCTGGGAGTGGTGGGATTCGAACCCACGCCTCCTGAGAGACTGGAGCCTTAATCCAGCGCCTTCGACCACTCGGCCACACTACCTCCAATTGGTTACCAAAACCCATGGTTTAACGTGTGCTATTTCATAAGAGAGAACGATAATCAGAGTTTGAACCGTCAACATCCATAGCGAGATCAGTGCTACAGTTCATTATTAATTAAGTGACACGTCTTAATAGCTGTAATTTCCTATGTGCCACTGCTTTGACCAGAACCTTTAGTAATTGAAGAAGACTGAAATATGGACCTTGATCCAAAACCGATGTCAGGTTCACAGTCAACAGAGATTACTGTAAAGCAAGTCTCTGTACACCCAAAGATTTTTTTCAAGGCCCTCCACACAGTAGCTTTTTCACACCACACTGTGATCAACAGCAACCAGTGCAAACATAGATGGCAGTGGTGGGATTTGAACCCACGCCTCCTGAGAGACTGGAGCCTAAATCCAGCGCCTTCGACCACTCGGCCACACTACCTTCATTTGTTGACCAAAACCCATGGTTTAACGTGTGCTATTTCATTAGAGAGAACGATAATAAGAGTTTGACCCGTCAACATCCATAGCGACATCAGTGCTACATTTGATTATTAATTAAGAGACACGTCTTACTAGCTGTAATTTCCTATGTGCCACTGCTTTGACCAGAAATTTTAGTAATTCAGGAAGACTGAAATATGGACCTTGATCGAACACAATGTCAGGTTCAAAGTCTCCAGAGTTTACTGTAAAGCAAATGTCTGTAGACCCATAGATTTTTTCGAAACCCTCCACACAATTGCTGTTTTACACCAGACTGTTATCAACAGCAACCACTGCAAACATGGCTGGCAGTGGTGGGATTCGAACCCACGCCTCCTGAGAGACTGGAGCCTTAATCCAGCGCCTTCGACCACTCGGCCACACTACCTCCAAATGGTTACCAAAACCCATGGTTTAACGTGTGCTATTTCATAAGAGAGAACGATAATAAGAGTTTGACCCGTCAACATCCATAGCGACATCAGTGCTACATTTCATTATTAATAAAGTGACACGTCTTACTAGCTGTAATTTCCTATGTGCCACTGCTTTGACCAGAAATTTTAGTAATTCAGGAAGACTGAAATATGGACCTTGATCGAACACAATGTCAGGTTCACAGTCACCAGAGGTTACTGTAAAGCAAATGTCTGTAGACCCAATGATTTTTTCGAAACCCTCCACACAATTGCTGTTTTACACCACACTGTTATCAACAGCAACCACGGCTGGCAGTGGTGGGATTCGAACCCACGCCTCCTGAGAGACTGGAGCCTTAATCCAGCGCCTTCGACCACTCGGCCACACTACCTCTAATTGATTACCAAAACCCATGGTTTAACGTGTGCTATTTCATAAGAGAGAACGATAATAAGAGTTTGACCCGTCAACATCCATAGCGACATCAGTGCTACAGTTCATTATTAATTAAGTGACACGTCTTAATAGCTGTAATTTCCTATGTGCCACTGCTTTGACCAGAACTTTTAGTAATTGAAGAAGACTGAAATATGGACCTTGATCCAAAACTGATGTCAGGTTCACAGTCAACAGAGGTTACTGTAAAGCAAGTCTCTGTACACCCAAAGATTTTTTCAAGGGCCTCCACACATTAGCTTTTTCACACCACACTGTGATCAACAGCAACCAGTGCAAACATTGATGGCAGTGGTGGGATTTGAACCCACACCTCCTGAGAGACTGGAGCCTTAATCCAGCGCCTTCGACCACTCGGCCACACTACCTACATTTGTTCACCAAAACCCATGGTTTAACGTGTGCTATTTCATAAGAGAGAACGATAATAAGAGTTTGACCCGTCAACATCCATAGCGACATCAGTGCTACATTTCATTATTAATTAAGTGACACGTCTTACTAGCTGTAATTTCCTATGTGCCACTGCTTTGACCAGAAATTTTAGTAATTCAGGAAGACTGAAATATGGACCTTGATCGAACACAATGTCAGGTTCACAGTCACCAGAGTTTACTGTAAAGCAAATGTCTGTAGACCCAAAGATTTTTTCGAAACCCTCCACACAATTGCTGTTTTACACCAGACTGTTATCAACAGCAACCACTGCAAACATGGCTGGGAGTGGTGGGATTCGAACCCACGCCTCCTGAGAGACTGGAGCCTTAATCCAGCGCCTTCGACCACTCGGCCACACTACCTCCAATTGGTTACCAAAACCCATGGTTTAACGTGTGCTATTTCATAAGAGAGAACGATAATAAGAGTTTGACCCGTCACCATCCATAGCGACATCAGTGCTACAGTTCATTTTTAATTAAGTGACACGTGTTACTAGCTGTAATTTCCTATGTGCCACTGCTTTGACCAGAAATTTTAGTAATTCAGGAAGACTGAAATATGGACCTTGACCCAACACCGATGTCAGGTTCACAGTCACCAGAGGTTACTGTAAAGCAAGTCTCTGTACACCCAAAGATTTTTTCAAGGCCCTCCACACAGTAGCTTTTTCACACCACACTGTGATCAACAGCAACCAGTGCAAACATAGATGGCAGTGGTGGGATTTGAACCCACGCCTCCTGAGAGACTGGAGCCTTAATCCAGCGCCTTCGACCACTCGGCCACACTACCTCTAATCGGTTACCAAAACCCAGGGTTTAACGTGTGCTATTTCATAAGAGAGAACGATAATAAGAGTTTGACCCGTCAACATCCATAGCGACATCAGTGCTACATTTCATTATTAATTAAGTGACACGTCTTACTAGCTGTAATTTCCTATGTGCCACTGCTTTGACCAGAAATTTTAGTAATTCAGGAAGACTGAAATATAGACCTTGATCCAAAACCGATGTCAGGTTCACAGTCAACAGAGGTTACTATAAAGCAAGTCTCTGTACACCCAAAGATTTTTTTCAAGGCCCTCCACACCACACTGTGATCAACAACAACCAGTGCAAACATAGATGGCAGTGGTGGGATTTGAACCCACGCCTCCTGAGAGACGGGAGCCTAAATCCAGCGCCTTCGACCACTCGGCCACACTACCTTCATTTGTTTACCAAAACCCATGGTTTAACGTGTGCTATTTCATAAGAGAGAACGATAATAAGAGTTTGACCCGTCAACATCCATAGCGACATCAGTGCTACAGTTCATTATTAATTAAGTGACACGTCTTACTAGCTGTAATTTCCTATGTGCCACTGCTTTGACCAGAAATTTTAGTAATTCAGGAAGACTGAAATATGGACCTTGATCGAACACAATGTCAGGTTCACAGTCTCCAGAGTTTACTGTAAAGCAAATGTCTGTAGACCCAAAGATTTTTTCGAAACCCTCCACACAATTGCTGTTTTACACCAGACTGTTATCAACAGCAACCACTGCAAACATGGCTGGCAGTGGTGGGATTCGAATACACGCCTCCTGAGAGACTGGAGCCTTAATCCAGCGCCTTCGACCACTCGGCCACACTACCTCCAATTGGTTACCAAAACCCATGGTTTAACGTGTGCTATTTCATAAGAGAGAACGATAATAAGAGTTTGACCCGTCAACATCCATAGCGACATCAGTGCTACAGTTCATTATTAATTAAGTGACACGTCTTAATAGCTGTAATTTCCTATGTGCCACTGCTTTGACCAGAACCTTTAGTAATTGAAGAAGACTGAAATATGGACCTTGATCCAAAACCGATGTCAGGTTCACAGTCAACAGAGGTTACTGTAAAGCAAGTCTCTGTACACCCAAAGATTTTTTCAAGGCCATCCACACATTAGCTTTTTCACACCACACTGTGATCAACAGCAACCAGTGCAAACATAGATGGCAGTGGTGGGATTTGAACCCACGCCTCCTGAGAGAGTGGAGCCTTAATCCAGCGCCTTCGACCACTCGGCCACACTACCTACATTTGGTTACCAAAACCCATGGTTTAACGTGTGCTATTTCATAAGAGAGAACGATAATAAGAGTTTGACCCGTCAACATCCATAGCGACATCAGTGCTACATTTCATTATTAATTAAGTGACACGTCTTACTAGCTGTAATTTCCTATGTGCCACTGCTTTGACCAGAAATTTTAGTAATTCAGGAAGACTGAAATATGGACCTTGATCGAACACAATGTCAGGTTCACAGTCACCAGAGTTTACTGTAAAGCAAATGTCTGTAGACCCAAAGATTTTTTCGAAACCCTCCACACAATTGCTGTTTTACACCACACTGTTATCAACAGCAACCACGGCTGGCAGTGGTGGGATTCGAACCCACGCCTCCTGAGAGACTGGAGCCTTAATCCAGCGCCTTTGACCACTCGGCCACACTACCTCCAATTGGTTACCAAAACCCATGGTTTAACGTGTGCTATTTCATAAGAGAGAACGATAATCAGAGTTTGAACCGTCAACATCCATAGCGAGATCAGTGCTACAGTTCATTTTTAATTAAGTGACACATGTTACTAGCTGTAATTTCCTATGTGCCACTGCTTTGACCAGAACCTTCAGTAATTGAAGAAGACTGAAATATGGACCTTGATCAAACACCGATGTCAGGTTCACAGTCAACAGAGGTTACTGTAAAGCAAGTCTCTGTACACCCAAAGATTTTTTCAAGGCCCTCCACACAGTAGCTTTTTCACACCACACTGTGATCAACAGCAACCAGTGCAAACATAGATGGCAGTGGTGGGATTTGAACCCACGCCTCCTGAGAGACTGGAGCCTAAATCCAGCGCCTTCGACCACTCGGCCACACTACCTTCATTTGTTTACCAAAACCCATGGTTTAACGTGTGCTATTTCATAAGAGAGAACGATAATAAGAGTTTGACCCGTCAACATCCATAGCGACATCAGTGCTACAGTTCATTATTAATTAAGTGACACGTCTTACTAGCTGTAATTTCCTATGTGCCACTGCTTTGACCAGAAATTTTAGTAATTCAGGAAGACTGAAATATGGACCTTGATCGAACACAATGTGAGGTTCACAGTCACCAGAGTTTACTGTAAAGCAAATGTCTGTAGACCCAAAGATTTTTTCGAAACCCTCCACACAATTGCTGTTTTACACCACACTGTTATCAACAGCAACCACGGCTGGCAGTGGTGGGATTCGAACCCACGCCTCCTGAGAGACTGGAGCCTTAATCCAGCGCCTTCGACCACTCGGCCACACTACCTTCATTTGTTTACCAAAACCCATGGTTTAACGTGTGCTATTTCATAAGAGAGAACGATAATAAGAGTTTGACCCGTCAACATCCATAGCGAGATCAGTGCTACAGTTCATTTTTAATTAAGTGACACATGTTACTAGCTGTAATTTCCTATGTGCCACTGCTTTGACCAGAACCTTTAGTAATTGAAGACGACTGAAATATGGACCTTGATCCAACACCGATGTCAGGTTCACAGTCAACAGAGGTTACTGTAAAGCAAGTCTCTGTACACCCAAAGATTTTTTCAAGGCCCTCCACACAGGGATCCTCCACACAATTGCTGTTTTACACCAGACTGTTATCAACAGCAACCACTGCAAACATGGCTGGCAGTGGTGGGATTCGAACCCACGCCTCCTGAGAGACTGGAGCCTTAATCCAGCACCTTCGACCACTCGGCCACACTACCTCCAATCGGTTACCAAAACCCATGGTTTAATGTGTGCTATTTCATAAGAGAGAACGATAATAAGAGTTTGACCCGTCAACATCCATAGCGACATCAGTGCTACATTTCATTATTAATTAAGTGACACGTCTTACTAGCTGTAATTTCCTATGTGCCACTGCTTTGACCAGAAATTTTAGTAATTCAGGAAGACTGAAATATAGACCTTGATCCAAAACCGATGTCAGGTTCACAGTCAACAGAGGTTACTGTAAAGCAAGTCTCTGTACACCCAAAGATTTTTTTCAAGGCCCTCCACACCACACTGTGATCAACAACAACCAGTGCAAACATAGATGGCAGTGGTGGGATTTGAACCCACGCCTCCTGAGAGACGGGAGCCTAAATCCAGCGCCTTCGACCACTCGGCCACACTACCTTCAATTGTTTACCAAAACCCATGGTTTAACGTGTGCTATTTCATAAGAGAGAACGATAATAAGAGTTTGACCCGTCAACATCCATAGCGACATCAGTGCTACAGTTCATTATTAATTAAGTGACACGTCTTACTAGCTGTAATTTCCTATGTGCCACTGCTTTGACCAGAAATTTTAGTAATTCAGGAAGACTGAAATATGGACCTTGATCGAACACAATGTCAGGTTCACAGTCTCCAGAGTTTACTGTAAAGCAAATGTCTGTAGACCCAAAGATTTTTTCGAAACCCTCCACACAATTGCTGTTTTACACCAGACTGTTATCAACAGCAACCACTGCAAACATGGCTGGCAGTGGTGGGATTCGAATACACGCCTCCTGAGAGACTGGAGCCTTAATCCAGCGCCTTCGACCACTCGGCCACACTCCCTCCAATTGGTTACCAAAACCCATGGTTTAACGTGTGCTATTTCATAAGAGAGAACGATAATAAGAGTTTGACCCGTCAACATCCATAGCGACATCAGTGCTACAGTTCATTATTAATTAAGTGACACGTCTTAATAGCTGTAATTTCCTATGTGCCACTGCTTTGACCAGAACCTTTAGTAATTGAAGAAGACTGAAATATGGACCTTGATCCAAAACCGATGTCAGGTTCACAGTCAACAGAGGTTACTGTAAAGCAAGTCTCTGTACACCCAAAGATTTTTTCAAGGGCCTCCACACATTAGGTTTTTCACACCACACTGTGATCAACAGCAACCAGTGCAAACATTGATGGCAGTGGTGGGATTTGAACCCACGCCTCCTGAGAGACTGGAGCCTTAATCCAGCGCCTTCGACCACTCGGCCACACTACCTACATTTGTTTACCAAAACCCATGGTTTAACGTGTGCTATTTCATAAGAGAGAACGATAATAAGAGTTTGACCCGTCACCATCCATAGCGACATCAGTGCTACAGTTCATTTTTAATTAAGTGACACGTGTTACTAGCTGTAATTTCCTATGTGCCACTGCTTTGACCAGAAATTTTAGTAATTCAGGAAGACTGAAATATGGACCTTGACCCAACACCGATGTCAGGTTCACAGTCACCAGAGGTTACTGTAAAGCAAGTCTCTGTACACCCAAAGATTTTTTCAAGGCCCTCCACACAGTAGCTTTTTCACACCACACTGTGATCAACAGCAACCAGTGCAAACATAGATGGCAGTGGTGGGATTTGAACCCACACCTCCTGAGAGACTGGAGCCTTAATCCAGCGCCTTCGACCACTCGGCCACACTACCTCTAATCGGTTACCAAAACCCAGGGTTTAACGTGTGCTATTTCATAAGAGAGAACGATAATAAGAGTTTGACCCGTCAACATCCATAGCGACATCAGTGCTACATTTCATTATTAATTAAGTGACACGTCTTACTAGCTGTAATTTCCTATGTGCCACTGCTTTGACCAGAAATTTTAGTAATTCAGGAAGACTGAAATATAGACCTTGATCCAAAACCGATGTCAGGTTCACAGTCAACAGAGGTTACTGTAAAGCAAGTCTCTGTACACCCAAAGATTTTTTTCAAGGCCCTCCACACCACACTGTGATCAACAACAACCAGTGCAAACATAGATGGCAGTGGTGGGATTTGAACCCACGCCTCCTGAGAGACGGGAGCCTAAATCCAGCGCCTTCGACCACTCGGCCACACTACCTTCAATTGTTTACCAAAACCCATGGTTTAACGTGTGCTATTTCATAAGAGAGAACGATAATAAGAGTTTGACCCGTCAACATCCATAGCGACATCAGTGCTACAGTTCATTATTAATTAAGTGACACGTCTTACTAGCTGTAATTTCCTATGTGCCACTGCTTTGACCAGAAATTTTAGTAATTCAGGAAGACTGAAATATGGACCTTGATCGAACACAATGTCAGGTTCACAGTCTCCAGAGTTTACTGTAAAGCAAATGTCTGTAGACCCAAAGATTTTTTCGAAACCCTCCACACAATTGCTGTTTTACACCAGACTGTTATCAACAGCAACCACTGCAAACATGGCTGGCAGTGGTGGGATTCGAATACACGCCTCCTGAGAGACTGGAGCCTTAATCCAGCGCCTTCGACCACTCGGCCACACTACCTCCAATTGGTTACCAAAACCCATGGTTTAACGTGTGCTATTTCATAAGAGAGAACGATAATAAGAGTTTGACCCGTCAACATCCATAGCGACATCAGTGCTACAGTTCATTATTAATTAAGTGACACGTCTTAATAGCTGTAATTTCCTATGTGCCACTGCTTTGACCAGAACCTTTAGTAATTGAAGAAGACTGAAATATGGACCTTGATCCAAAACCGATGTCAGGTTCACAGTCAACAGAGGTTACTGTAAAGCAAGTCTCTGTACACCCAAAGATTTTTTTCAAGGCCCTCCATACAGTAGCTTTTTCACACCACATGTGATCAACAGCAACCAGTGCAAACATAGATGGCAGTGGTGGGATTTGAACCCACGCCTCCTGAGAGACTGGAGCCTAAATCCAGCGCCTTCGACCACTCGGCCACACTACCTTCATTTGTTGACCAAAACCCATGGTTTAACGTGTGCTATTTCATAAGAGAGAACGATAATAAGAGTTTGACCCGTCAACATCCATAGCGACATCAGTGCTACATTTGATTATTAATTAAGTGACACGTCTTACTAGCTGTAATTTCCTATGTGCCACTGCTTTGACCAGAAATTTTAGTAATTCAGGAAGACTGAAATATGGACCTTGATCGAACACAATGTCAGGTTCACAGTCTCCAGAGTTTACTGTAAAGCAAATGTCTGTAGACCCAAAGATTTTTTCGAAACCCTCCACACAATTGTTGCTTTACACCAGACTGTTATCAACAGCAACCACTGCAAACGTAGATGGCAGTGGTGGGATTCGAACCCACGCCTCCTGAAAGACTGGAGCCTTAATCCAGCGCCTTCGACCACTCGGCCACACTACCTCCAAATGGTTACCAAAACCCATGGTTTAACGTGTGCTATTTCATAAGAGAGAACGATAATAAGAGTTTGACCCGTCAACATCCATAGCGACATCAGTGCTACATTACATTATTAATTAAGTGACACGTCTTACTAGCTGTAATTTCCTATGTGCCACTGCTTTGACCAGAAATTTTAGTAATTCAGGAAGACTGAAATATGGACCTTGATCGAACACAATGTCAGGTTCACAGTCTCCAGAGTTTACTGTAAAGCAAATGTCTGTAGACCCTAAGATTTTTTCGAAACCCTCCACACAATTGCTGTTTTACACCAGACTGTTATCAACAGCAACCACGGCTGGCAGTGGTGGGATTCGAACCCACGCCTCCTGAGAGACTGGAGCCTTAATCCAGCGCCTTCGACCACTCGGCCACACTACCTCCAATTGGTTACCAAAACCCATGGTTTAACGTGTGCTATTTCATAAGAGAGAACGATAATCAGAGTTTGAACCGTCAACATCCATAGCGAGATCAGTGCTACAGTTCATTATTAATTAAGTGACACGTCTTAATAGCTGTAATTTCCTATGTGCCACTGCTTTGACCAGAACCTTTAGTAATTGAAGAAGACTGAAATATGGACCTTGATCCAAAACCGATGTCAGGTTCACAGTCAACAGAGGTTACTGTAAAGCAAGTCTCTGTACACCCAAAGATTTTTTTCAAGGCCCTCCACACAGAAGTTTTTTCACACCACACTGTGATCAACAGCAACCAGTGCAAACATAGATGGCAGTGGTGGGATTTGAACCCACGCCTCCTGAGAGACTGGAGCCTTAATCCAGCGCCTTCGACCACTCGGCCACACTACCTCTAATCGGTTACCAAAACCCAGGGTTTAACGTGTGCTATTTCATAAGAGAGAACGATAATAAGAGTTTGACCCGTCAACATCCATAGCGACATCAGTGCTACATTTCATTATTAATTAGGTGACACGTCTTACTAGCTGTAATTTCCTATGTGCCACTGCTTTGACCAGAAATTTTAGTAATTCAGGAAGACTGAAATATGGACCTTGATCGAACACAATGTCAGGTTCACAGTCACCAGAGTTTACTGTAAAGCAAATGTCTGTAGACCCAACGATTTTTTCGAAACCCTCCACACAATTGCTGTTTTACACCACACTGTTATCAACAGCAACCACGGCTGGCAGTGGTGGGATTCGAACCCACGCCTCCTGAGAGACTGGAGCCTTAATCCAGCGCCTTCGACCACTCGGCCACACTACCTCCAATTGGTTTTAAGAGAGAACGATAATAAGAGTTTGACCCGTCAACATCCATAGCGAGATCAGTGCTACAGTTCATTATTAATTAAGTGACACGTCTTAATAGCTGTAATTTCCTATGTGCCACTGCTTTGACCAGAACCTTTAGTAATTGAAGAAGACTGAAATATGGACCTTGATCCAAAACCGATGTCAGGTTCACAGTCAACAGAGGTTACTGTAAAGCAAGTCTCTGTAGACCCAAAGATTTTTTCGAAACCCTCCACACAATTGCTGTTTTACACCAGACTGTTATCAACAGCAACCACTGCAAACATGGCTGGCAGTGGTGAGATTCGAACCCACGCCTCCTGAGAGACTGGAGCCTTAATCCAGCGCCTTCAACCACTCGGCCACACTACCTCCAAATGGTTACCAAAACCCATGGTTTAACGTGTGCTATTTCATAAGAGAGAACGATAATAAGAGTTTGACCCGTCAACATCCATAGCGACATCAGTGCTACATTTCATTATTAATTAAGTGACACGTCTTACTAGCTGTAATTTCCTATGTGCCACTGCTTTGACCAGAAATTTTAGTAATTCAGGAAGACTGAAATATGGACCTTGATCGAACACAATGTCAGGTTAACAGTCTCCAGAGTTTACTGTAAAGCAAATGTCTGTAGACCCAAAGATTTTTTCGAAACCCTCGACACAATTGCTGTTTTACACCAGACTGTTATCAACAGCAACCACTGCAAACATGGCTGGCAGTGGTGGGATTCGAACCCACGCCTCCTGAGAGACTGGAGCCTTAATCCAGCGCCTTCGACCACTCGGCCACACTACCTCCAATTGGTTACCAAAACCCATGGTTTAACGTGTGCTATTTCATAAGAGAGAACGATAATCAGAGTTTTAACCGTCAACATCCATAGCGAGATCAGTGCTACAGTTCATTTTTAGTTAAGTGACACGTGTTACTAGCTGTAATTTCCTATGTGCCACTGCTTTGACCAGAACCTTTAGTGATTGAAGAAGACTGAAATATGGACCTTGATCCAACACCGATGTCAGGTTCACAGTCAACAGAGGTTACTGTAAAGCAAGTCTCTGTACACCCAAAGATTATTTCAAGGCCCTCCACACAGTAGCTTTTTCACACCACACTGTGATCAACAGCAACCAGTGCAAACATAGATGGCAGTGGTGGGATTTGAACCCACGCCTCCTGAGAGACTGCAGCCTAAATCCAGCGCCTTCGACCACTCGGCCACACTACCTTCATTTGCTTACCCGTCAACATCCATAGCGACATCAGTGCTACAGTTCATTATTAATTAAGTGACACGTCTTACTAGCTGTAATTTCCTATGTGCCACTGCTTTGACCAGAAATTTTAGTAATTCAGGAAGACTGAAATATGGACCTTGATCGAACACAATGTCAGGTTCACAGTCTCCAGAGTTTACTGTAAAGCAAATGTCTGTAGACCCAAAGATTTTTTCGAAACCCTCCACACAATTGCTGTTTTACACCAGACTGTTATCAACAGCAACCACTGCAAACATGGCTGGCAGTGGTGGGATTCGAACCCACGCCTCTTGAGAGACTGGAGCCTAAATCCAGCGCCTTCGACCACTCGGCCACACTACCTTCATTTGTTTACCAAAACCCATGGTTTAACGTGTGCTATTTCATAAGAGAGAACGATAATAAGAGTTTGACCCGTCAACATCCATAGCGACATCAGTGCTACATTTCATTATTAATTAAGTGACACGTCTTACTAGCTGTAATTTCCTATGTGCCACTGCTTTGACCAGAAATTTTAGTAATTCAGGAAGACTGAAATATGGACCTTGATCGAACACAATGTCAGGTTCACAGTCTCCAGAGTTTACTGTAAAGCAAATGTCTGTAGACCCAACGATTTTTTCGAAACCCTCCACACAACTGCTGTTTTACACCACACTGTTATCAACAGCAACCACGGCTGGCAGTGGTGGGATTCGAACCCACGCCTCCTGAGAGACTGGAGCCTTAATCCAGCGCCTTCGACCACTCGGCCACACTACCTCTGATTGATTACCAAAACCCATGGTTTAACGTGTGCTATTTCATAAGAGAGAACGATAATAAGAGTTTGACCCGTCAACATCCATAGCGACATCAGTGCTACAGTTCATTATTAATTAAGTGACACGTCTTAATAGCTGTAATTTCCTATGTGCCACTGCTTTGACCAGAACCTTTAGTAATTGAAGAAGACTGAAATATGGACCTTGATCCAAAACCGATGTCAGGTTCACAGTCAACAGAGGTTACTGTAAAGCAAGTCTCTGTACACCCAAAGATTTTTTCAAGGGCCTCCCCACATTAGGTTTTTCACACCACACTGTGATCAACAGCAACCAGTGCAAACATTGATGGCAGTGGTGGGATTTGAACCCACGCCTCCTGAGAGACTGGAGCCTTAATCCAGCGCCTTCGACCACTCGGCCACACTACCTACATTTGTTTACCAAAACCCATGGTTTAACGTGTGCTATTTCATAAGAGAGAACGATAATAAGAGTTTGACCCGTCACCATCCATAGCGACATCAGTGCTACAGTTCATTTTTAATTAAGTGACACGTGTTACTAGCTGTAATTTCCTATGTGCCACTGCTTTGACCAGAAATTTTAGTAATTCAGGAAGACTGAAATATGGACCTTGACCCAACACCGATGTCAGGTTCACAGTCACCAGAGGTTACTGTAAAGCAAGTCTCTGTACACCCAAAGATTTTTTCAAGGCCCTCCACACAGTAGCTTTTTCACACCACACTGTGATCAACAGCAACCAGTGCAAACATAGATGGCAGTGGTGGGATTTGAACCCACACCTCCTGAGAGACTGGAGCCTTAATCCAGCGCCTTCGACCACTCGGCCACACTACCTCTAATCGGTTACCAAAACCCAGGGTTTAACGTGTGCTATTTCATAAGAGAGAACGATAATAAGAGTTTGACCCGTCAACATCCATAGCGACATCAGTGCTACATTTCATTATTAATTAAGTGACACGTCTTACTAGCTGTAATTTCCTATGTGCCACTGCTTTGACCAGAAATTTTAGTAATTCAGGAAGACTGAAATATAGACCTTGATCCAAAACCGATGTCAGGTTCACAGTCAACAGAGGTTACTGTAAAGCAAGTCTCTGTACACCCAAAGATTTTTTTCAAGGCCCTCCACACCACACTGTGATCAACAACAACCAGTGCAAACATAGATGGCAGTGGTGGGATTTGAACCCACGCCTCCTGAGAGACGGGAGCCTAAATCCAGCGCCTTCGACCACTCGGCCACACTACCTTCAATTGTTTACCAAAACCCATGGTTTAACGTGTGCTATTTCATAAGAGAGAACGATAATAAGAGTTTGACCCGTCAACATCCATAGCGACATCAGTGCTACAGTTCATTATTAATTAAGTGACACGTCTTACTAGCTGTAATTTCCTATGTGCCACTGCTTTGACCAGAAATTTTAGTAATTCAGGAAGACTGAAATATGGACCTTGATCGAACACAATGTCAGGTTCACAGTCTCCAGAGTTTACTGTAAAGCAAATGTCTGTAGACCCAAAGATTTTTTCGAAACCCTCCACACAATTGCTGTTTTACACCAGACTGTTATCAACAGCAACCACTGCAAACATGGCTGGCAGTGGTGGGATTCGAATACACGCCTCCTGAGAGACTGGAGCCTTAATCCAGCGCCTTCGACCACTCGGCCACACTACCTCCAATTGGTTACCAAAACCCATGGTTTAACGTGTGCTATTTCATAAGAGAGAACGATAATAAGAGTTTGACCCGTCAACATCCATAGCGACATCAGTGCTACAGTTCATTATTAATTAAGTGACACGTCTTAATAGCTGTAATTTCCTATGTGCCACTGCTTTGACCAGAACCTTTAGTAATTGAAGAAGACTGAAATATGGACCTTGATCCAAAACCGATGTCAGGTTCACAGTCAACAGAGGTTACTGTAAAGCAAGTCTCTGTACACCCAAAGATTTTTTTCAAGGCCCTCCATACAGTAGCTTTTTCACACCACATGTGATCAACAGCAACCAGTGCAAACATAGATGGCAGTGGTGGGATTTGAACCCACGCCTCCTGAGAGACTGGAGCCTAAATCCAGCGCCTTCGACCACTCGGCCACACTACCTTCATTTGTTGACCAAAACCCATGGTTTAACGTGTGCTATTTCATAAGAGAGAACGATAATAAGAGTTTGACCCGTCAACATCCATAGCGACATCAGTGCTACATTTGATTATTAATTAAGTGACACGTCTTACTAGCTGTAATTTCCTATGTGCCACTGCTTTGACCAGAAATTTTAGTAATTCAGGAAGACTGAAATATGGACCTTGATCGAACACAATGTCAGGTTCACAGTCTCCAGAGTTTACTGTAAAGCAAATGTCTGTAGACCCAACGATTTTTTCGAAACCCTCCACACAATTGCTGTTTTACACCACACTGTTATCAACAGCAACCACGGCTGGCAGTGGTGGGATTCGAACCCACGCCTCCTGAGAGACTGGAGCCTTAATCCAGCGCCTTCGACCACTCGGCCACACTACCTCCAATTGGTTACCAAAACCCATGGTTTAACGTGTGCTATTTCATAAGAGAGAACGATAATCAGAGTTTGAACCGTCAACATCCATAGCGAGATCAGTGCTACAGTTCATTATTAATTAAGTGACACGTCTTAATAGCTGTAATTTCCTATGTGCCACTGCTTTGACCAGAACCTTTAGTAATTGAAGAAGACTGAAATATGGACCTTGATCCAAAACCGATGTCAGGTTCACAGTCAACAGAGGTTACTGTAAAGCAAGTCTCTGTACACCCAAAGATTTTTTTCAAGGCCCTCCACACAGAAGTTTTTTCACACCACACTGTGATCAACAGCAACCAGTGCAAACATAGATGGCAGTGGTGGGATTTGAACCCACGCCTCCTGAGAGACTGGAGCCTTAATCCAGCGCCTTCGACCACTCGGCCACACTACCTCTAATCGGTTACCAAAACCCAGGGTTTAACGTGTGCTATTTCATAAGAGAGAACGATAATAAGAGTTTGACCCGTCAACATCCATAGCGACATCAGTGCTACATTTCATTATTAATTAGGTGACACGTCTTACTAGCTGTAATTTCCTATGTGCCACTGCTTTGACCAGAAATTTTAGTAATTCAGGAAGACTGATATATGGACCTTGATCGAACACAATGTCAGGTTCACAGTCACCAGAGTTTACTGTAAAACAAATGTCTGTAGACCCAACGATTTTTTCGAAACCCTCCACACAATTGCTGTTTTACACCACACTGTTATCAACAGCAACCACGGCTGGCAGTGGTGGGATTCGAACCCACGCCTCCTGAGAGACTGGAGCCTTAATCCAGCGCCTTCGACCACTCGGCCACACTACCTCCAATTGGTTTTAAGAGAGAACGATAATAAGAGTTTGACCCGTCAACATCCATAGCGAGATCAGTGCTACAGTTCATTATTAATTAAGTGACACGTCTTAATAGCTGTAATTTCCTATGTGCCACTGCTTTGACCAGAACCTTTAGTAATTGAAGAAGACTGAAATATGGACCTTGATCCAAAACCGATGTCAGGTTCACAGTCAACAGAGGTTACTGTAAAGCAAGTCTCTGTACACCCAAAGATTTTTTTCAAGGCCCTCCACACAGTAGCTTCTTCACACCACACTGTGATCAACAGAAACCAGTGCAAACATAGATGGCAGTGGTGGGATTTGAACCCACGCCTCCTGAGAGACTGGAGCCTAAATCCAGCGCCTTCGACCACTCGGCCACACTACCTTCATTTGTTGACCAAAACCCATGGTTTAACGTGTGCTATTTCATAAGAGAGAACGATAATAAGAGTTTGACCCGTCAACATCCATAGCGACATCAGTGCTACATTTGATTATTAATTAAGTGACACGTCTTACTAGCTGTAATTTCCTATGTGCCACTGCTTTGACCAGAAATTTTAGTAATTCAGGAAGACTGAAATATGGACCTTGATCGAACACAATGTCAGGTTCAGAGTCTCCAGAGTTTACTGTAAAGCAAATGTCTGTAGACCCAAAGATTTTTTCGAAACCCTCCACACAATTGCTGTTTTACACCAGACTGTTATCAACAGCAACCACTGCAAACATGGCTGGCAGTGGTGAGATTCGAACCCACGCCTCCTGAGAGACTGGAGCCTTAATCCAGCGCCTTCAACCACTCGGCCACACTACCTCCAAATGGTTACCAAAACCCATGGTTTAACGTGTGCTATTTCATAAGAGAGAACGATAATAAGAGTTTGACCCGTCAACATCCATAGCGACATCAGTGCTACATTTCATTATTAATTAAGTGACACGTCTTACTAGCTGTAATTTCCTATGTGCCACTGCTTTGACCAGAAATTTTAGTAATTCAGGAAGACTGAAATATGGACCTTGATCGAACACAATGTCAGGTTAACAGTCTCCAGAGTTTACTGTAAAGCAAATGTCTGTAGACCCAAAGATTTTTTCGAAACCCTCGACACAATTGCTGTTTTACACCAGACTGTTATCAACAGCAACCACTGCAAACATGGCTGGCAGTGGTGGGATTCGAACCCACGCCTCCTGAGAGACTGGAGCCTTAATCCAGCGCCTTCGACCACTCGGCCACACTACCTCCAATTGGTTACCAAAACCCATGGTTTAACGTGTGCTATTTCATAAGAGAGAACGATAATCAGAGTTTTAACCGTCAACATCCATAGCGAGATCAGTGCTACAGTTCATTTTTAGTTAAGTGACACGTGTTACTAGCTGTAATTTCCTATGTGCCACTGCTTTGACCAGAACCTTTAGTGATTGAAGAAGACTGAAATATGGACCTTGATCCAACACCGATGTCAGGTTCACAGTCAACAGAGGTTACTGTAAAGCAAGTCTCTGTACACCCAAAGATTTTTTCAAGGCCCTCCACACAGTAGCTTTTTCACACCACACTGTGATCAACAGCAACCAGTGCAAACATAGATGGCAGTGGTGGGATTTGAACCCACGCCTCCTGAGAGACTGCAGCCTAAATCCAGCGCCTTCGACCACTCGGCCACACTACCTTCATTTGCTTACCCGTCAACATCCATAGCGACATCAGTGCTACAGTTCATTATTAATTAAGTGACACGTCTTACTAGCTGTAATTTCCTATGTGCCACTGCTTTGACCAGAAATTTTAGTAATTCAGGAAGACTGAAATATGGACCTTGATCGAACACAATGTCAGGTTCACAGTCTCCAGAGTTTACTGTAAAGCAAATGTCTGTAGACCCAAAGATTTTTTCGAAACCCTCCACACAATTGCTGTTTTACACCAGACTGTTATCAACAGCAACCACTGCAAACATGGCTGGCAGTGGTGGGATTCGAACCCACGCCTCCTGAGAGACTGGAGCCTAAATCCAGCGCCTTCGACCACTCGGCCACACTACCTTCATTTGTTTACCAAAACCCATGGTTTAACGTGTGCTATTTCATAAGAGAGAACGATAATAAGAGTTTGACCCGTCAACATCCATAGCGACATCAGTGCTACATTTCATTATTAATTAAGTGACACGTCTTACTAGCTGTAATTTCCTATGTGCCACTGCTTTGACCAGAAATTTTAGTAATTCAGGAAGACTGAAATATGGACCTTGATCGAACACAATGTCAGGTTCACAGTCTCCAGAGTTTACTGTAAAGCAAATGTCTGTAGACCCAACGATTTTTTCGAAACCCTCCACACAATTGCTGTTTTACACCACACTGTTATCAACAGCAACCACGGCTGGCAGTGGTGGGATTCGAACCCACGCCTCCTGAGAGACTGGAGCCTTAATCCAGCGCCTTCGACCACTCGGCCACACTACCTCCAATTGGTTACCAAAACCCATGGTTTAACGTGTGCTATTTCATAAGAGAGAACGATAATCAGAGTTTGAACCGTCAACATCCATAGCGAGATCAGTGCTACAGTTCATTATTAATTAAGTGACTTGTCTTAATAGCTGTAATTTCCTATGTGCCACTGCTTTGACCAGAACCTTTAGTAATTGAAGAGGACTGAAATATGGACCTTGATCGAACACAATGTCAGGTTCACAGTCTCCAGAGTTTACTGTAAAGCAAATGTCTGTAGACCGAAAGATTTTTTCGAAACCCTCCACACAATTGCTGTTTTACACCAGACTGTTATCAACAGCAACCACTGCAAACATGGCTGGCAGTGGTGGGATTGGAACCCACGCCTCCTGAGAGACTGGAGCCTTAATCCAGCGCCTTCGACCACTTGGCCACACTACCTCCAATTGGTTACCAAAACCCATGGTTTAACGTGTGCTATTTCATAAGAGAGAACGATAATCAGAGTTTGAACCGTCAACATCCATAGCGAGATCAGTGCTACAGTTCATTTTTAATTAAGTGACACATGTTACTAGCTGTAATTTCCTATGTGCCACTGCTTTGACCAGAAATTTTAGTAATTCAGGAAGACTGAAATATGGACCTTGATCGAACACAATGTCAGGTTCACAGTCTCCAGAGTTTACTGTAAAGCAAATGTCTGTAGACCCAAAGATTTTTTCGAAACCCTCCACACAAATGCTGTTTTACACCACACTGTTATCAACAGCAACCACAGCAAACATGGCTGGCAGTGGTGGGATTCGAACCCACGCCTCCTGAGAGACTGGAGCCTTAATCCAGCGCCTTCGACCACTCGGCCACACTACCTCTAATTGATTACCAAAACCCATGGTTTAACGTGTGCTATTTCATAAGAGAGAACGATAATAAGAGTTTGACCCGTCAACATCCATAGCGACATCAGTGCTACAGTTCATTATTAATTAAGTGACACGTCTTAATAGCTGTAATTTCCTATGTGCCACTGCTTTGACCAGAACTTTTAGTAATTGAAGAAGACTGAAATATGGACCTTGATCCAAAACCGATGTCAGGTTCACAGTCAACAGAGGTTACTGTAAAGCAAGTCTCTGTACACCCAAAGATTTTTTCAAGGGCCTCCACACATTAGCTTTTTCACACCACACTGTGATCAACAGCAACCAGTGCAAACATTGATGGCAGTGGTGGGATTTGAACCCACGCCTCCTGAGAGACTGGAGCCTTAATCCAGCGCCTTCGACCACTCGGCCACACTACCTACATTTGTTTACCAAAACCCATGGTTTAACGTGTGCTATTTCATAAGAGAGAACGATAATAAGAGTTTGACCCGTCAACATCCATAGCGACATCAGTGCTACATTTCATTATTAATTAAGTGACACGTCTTACTAGCTGTAATTTCCTATGTGCCACTGCTTTGACCAGAAATTTTAGTAATTCAGAAGACTGAAATATGGACCTTGATCGAACACAATGTCAGGTTCACAGTCACCAGAGTTTACTGTAAAGCAAATGTCTGTAGACCCAAAGATTTTTTCGAAACCCTCCACACAATTGCTGTTTTACACCAGACTGTTATCAACAGCAACCACTGCAAACATGGCTGGGAGTGGTGGGATTCGAACCCACGCCTCCTGAGAGACTGGAGCCTTAATCCAGCGCCTTCGACCACTCGGCCACACTACCTCCAATTGGTTACCAAAACCCATGGTTTAACGTGTGCTATTTCATAAGAGAGAACGATAATCAGAGTTTGAACCGTCAACATCCATAGCGAGATCAGTGCTACAGTTCATTATTAATTAAGTGACACGTCTTAATAGCTGTAATTTCCTATGTGCCACTGCTTTGACCAGAACCTTTAGTAATTGAAGAAGACTGAAATATGGACCTTGATCCAAAACCGATGTCAGGTTCACAGTCAACAGAGATTACTGTAAAGCAAGTCTCTGTACACCCAAAGATTTTTTTCAAGGCCCTCCACACAGTAGCTTTTTCACACCACACTGTGATCAACAGCAACCAGTGCAAACATAGATGGCAGTGGTGGGATTTGAACCCACGCCTCCTGAGAGACTGGAGCCTAAATCCAGCGCCTTCGACCACTCGGCCACACTACCTTCATTTGTTGACCAAAACCCATGGTTTAACGTGTGCTATTTCATTAGAGAGAACGATAATAAGAGTTTGACCCGTCAACATCCATAGCGACATCAGTGCTACATTTGATTATTAATTAAGAGACACGTCTTACTAGCTGTAATTTCCTATGTGCCACTGCTTTGACCAGAAATTTTAGTAATTCAGGAAGACTGAAATATGGACCTTGATCGAACACAATGTCAGGTTCAAAGTCTCCAGAGTTTACTGTAAAGCAAATGTCTGTAGACCCATAGATTTTTTCGAAACCCTCCACACAATTGCTGTTTTACACCAGACTGTTATCAACAGCAACCACTGCAAACATGGCTGGCAGTGGTGGGATTCGAACCCACGCCTCCTGAGAGACTGGAGCCTTAATCCAGCGCCTTCGACCACTCGGCCACACTACCTCCAAATGGTTACCAAAACCCATGGTTTAACGTGTGCTATTTCATAAGAGAGAACGATAATAAGAGTTTGACCCGTCAACATCCATAGCGACATCAGTGCTACATTTCATTATTAATAAAGTGACACGTCTTACTAGCTGTAATTTCCTATGTGCCACTGCTTTGACCAGAAATTTTAGTAATTCAGGAAGACTGAAATATGGACCTTGATCGAACACAATGTCAGGTTCACAGTCACCAGAGGTTACTGTAAAGCAAATGTCTGTAGACCCAATGATTTTTTCGAAACCCTCCACACAATTGCTGTTTTACACCACACTGTTATCAACAGCAACCACGGCTGGCAGTGGTGGGATTCGAACCCACGCCTCCTGAGAGACTGGAGCCTTAATCCAGCGCCTTCGACCACTCGGCCACACTACCTCTAATTGATTACCAAAACCCATGGTTTAACGTGTGCTATTTCATAAGAGAGAACGATAATAAGAGTTTGACCCGTCAACATCCATAGCGACATCAGTGCTACAGTTCATTATTAATTAAGTGACACGTCTTAATAGCTGTAATTTCCTATGTGCCACTGCTTTGACCAGAACTTTTAGTAATTGAAGAAGACTGAAATATGGACCTTGATCCAAAACTGATGTCAGGTTCACAGTCAACAGAGGTTACTGTAAAGCAAGTCTCTGTACACCCAAAGATTTTTTCAAGGGCCTCCACACATTAGCTTTTTCACACCACACTGTGATCAACAGCAACCAGTGCAAACATTGATGGCAGTGGTGGGATTTGAACCCACACCTCCTGAGAGACTGGAGCCTTAATCCAGCGCCTTCGACCACTCGGCCACACTACCTACATTTGTTCACCAAAACCCATGGTTTAACGTGTGCTATTTCATAAGAGAGAACGATAATAAGAGTTTGACCCGTCAACATCCATAGCGACATCAGTGCTACATTTCATTATTAATTAAGTGACACGTCTTACTAGCTGTAATTTCCTATGTGCCACTGCTTTGACCAGAAATTTTAGTAATTCAGGAAGACTGAAATATGGACCTTGATCGAACACAATGTCAGGTTCACAGTCACCAGAGTTTACTGTAAAGCAAATGTCTGTAGACCCAAAGATTTTTTCGAAACCCTCCACACAATTGCTGTTTTACACCAGACTGTTATCAACAGCAACCACTGCAAACATGGCTGGGAGTGGTGGGATTCGAACCCACGCCTCCTGAGAGACTGGAGCCTTAATCCAGCGCCTTCGACCACTCGGCCACACTACCTCCAATTGGTTACCAAAACCCATGGTTTAACGTGTGCTATTTCATAAGAGAGAACGATAATAAGAGTTTGACCCGTCACCATCCATAGCGACATCAGTGCTACAGTTCATTTTTAATTAAGTGACACGTGTTACTAGCTGTAATTTCCTATGTGCCACTGCTTTGACCAGAAATTTTAGTAATTCAGGAAGACTGAAATATGGACCTTGACCCAACACCGATGTCAGGTTCACAGTCACCAGAGGTTACTGTAAAGCAAGTCTCTGTACACCCAAAGATTTTTTCAAGGCCCTCCACACAGTAGCTTTTTCACACCACACTGTGATCAACAGCAACCAGTGCAAACATAGATGGCAGTGGTGGGATTTGAACCCACGCCTCCTGAGAGACTGGAGCCTTAATCCAGCGCCTTCGACCACTCGGCCACACTACCTCTAATCGGTTACCAAAACCCAGGGTTTAACGTGTGCTATTTCATAAGAGAGAACGATAATAAGAGTTTGACCCGTCAACATCCATAGCGACATCAGTGCTACATTTCATTATTAATTAAGTGACACGTCTTACTAGCTGTAATTTCCTATGTGCCACTGCTTTGACCAGAAATTTTAGTAATTCAGGAAGACTGAAATATAGACCTTGATCCAAAACCGATGTCAGGTTCACAGTCAACAGAGGTTACTATAAAGCAAGTCTCTGTACACCCAAAGATTTTTTTCAAGGCCCTCCACACCACACTGTGATCAACAACAACCAGTGCAAACATAGATGGCAGTGGTGGGATTTGAACCCACGCCTCCTGAGAGACGGGAGCCTAAATCCAGCGCCTTCGACCACTCGGCCACACTACCTTCATTTGTTTACCAAAACCCATGGTTTAACGTGTGCTATTTCATAAGAGAGAACGATAATAAGAGTTTGACCCGTCAACATCCATAGCGACATCAGTGCTACAGTTCATTATTAATTAAGTGACACGTCTTACTAGCTGTAATTTCCTATGTGCCACTGCTTTGACCAGAAATTTTAGTAATTCAGGAAGACTGAAATATGGACCTTGATCGAACACAATGTCAGGTTCACAGTCTCCAGAGTTTACTGTAAAGCAAATGTCTGTAGACCCAAAGATTTTTTCGAAACCCTCCACACAATTGCTGTTTTACACCAGACTGTTATCAACAGCAACCACTGCAAACATGGCTGGCAGTGGTGGGATTCGAATACACGCCTCCTGAGAGACTGGAGCCTTAATCCAGCGCCTTCGACCACTCGGCCACACTACCTCCAATTGGTTACCAAAACCCATGGTTTAACGTGTGCTATTTCATAAGAGAGAACGATAATAAGAGTTTGACCCGTCAACATCCATAGCGACATCAGTGCTACAGTTCATTATTAATTAAGTGACACGTCTTAATAGCTGTAATTTCCTATGTGCCACTGCTTTGACCAGAACCTTTAGTAATTGAAGAAGACTGAAATATGGACCTTGATCCAAAACCGATGTCAGGTTCACAGTCAACAGAGGTTACTGTAAAGCAAGTCTCTGTACACCCAAAGATTTTTTCAAGGCCATCCACACATTAGCTTTTTCACACCACACTGTGATCAACAGCAACCAGTGCAAACATAGATGGCAGTGGTGGGATTTGAACCCACGCCTCCTGAGAGAGTGGAGCCTTAATCCAGCGCCTTCGACCACTCGGCCACACTACCTACATTTGGTTACCAAAACCCATGGTTTAACGTGTGTTATTTCATAAGAGAGAACGATAATAAGAGTTTGACCCGTCAACATCCATAGCGACATCAGTGCTACATTTCATTATTAATTAAGTGACACGTCTTACTAGCTGTAATTTCCTATGTGCCACTGCTTTGACCAGAAATTTTAGTAATTCAGGAAGACTGAAATATGGACCTTGATCGAACACAATGTCAGGTTCACAGTCACCAGAGTTTACTGTAAAGCAAATGTCTGTAGACCCAAAGATTTTTTCGAAACCCTCCACACAATTGCTGTTTTACACCACACTGTTATCAACAGCAACCACGGCTGGCAGTGGTGGGATTCGAACCCACGCCTCCTGAGAGACTGGAGCCTTAATCCAGCGCCTTTGACCACTCGGCCACACTACCTCCAATTGGTTACCAAAACCCATGGTTTAACGTGTGCTATTTCATAAGAGAGAACGATAATCAGAGTTTGAACCGTCAACATCCATAGCGAGATCAGTGCTACAGTTCATTTTTAATTAAGTGACACATGTTACTAGCTGTAATTTCCTATGTGCCACTGCTTTGACCAGAACCTTCAGTAATTGAAGAAGACTGAAATATGGACCTTGATCAAACACCGATGTCAGGTTCACAGTCAACAGAGGTTACTGTAAAGCAAGTCTCTGTACACCCAAAGATTTTTTCAAGGCCCTCCACACAGTAGCTTTTTCACACCACACTGTGATCAACAGCAACCAGTGCAAACATAGATGGCAGTGGTGGGATTTGAACCCACGCCTCCTGAGAGACTGGAGCCTAAATCCAGCGCCTTCGACCACTCGGCGACACTACCTTCATTTGTTTACCAAAACCCATGGTTTAACGTGTGCTATTTCATAAGAGAGAACGATAATAAGAGTTTGACCCGTCAACATCCATAGCGACATCAGTGCTACAGTTCATTATTAATTAAGTGACACGTCTTACTAGCTGTAATTTCCTATGTGCCACTGCTTTGACCAGAAATTTTAGTAATTCAGGAAGACTGAAATATGGACCTTGATCGAACACAATGTGAGGTTCACAGTCACCAGAGTTTACTGTAAAGCAAATGTCTGTAGACCCAAAGATTTTTTCGAAACCCTCCACACAATTGCTGTTTTACACCACACTGTTATCAACAGCAACCACGGCTGGCAGTGGTGGGATTCGAACCCACGCCTCCTGAGAGACTGGAGCCTTAATCCAGCGCCTTCGACCACTCGGCCACACTACCTTCATTTGTTTACCAAAACCCATGGTTTAACGTGTGCTATTTCATAAGAGAGAACGATAATAAGAGTTTGACCCGTCAACATCCATAGCGAGATCAGTGCTACAGTTCATTTTTAATTAAGTGACACATGTTACTAGCTGTAATTTCCTATGTGCCACTGCTTTGACCAGAACCTTTAGTAATTGAAGACGACTGAAATATGGACCTTGATCCAACACCGATGTCAGGTTCACAGTCAACAGAGGTTACTGTAAAGCAAGTCTCTGTACACCCAAAGATTTTTTCAAGGCCCTCCACACAGGGATCCTCCACACAATTGCTGTTTTACACCAGACTGTTATCAACAGCAACCACTGCAAACATGGCTGGCAGTGGTGGGATTCGAATACACGCCTCCTGAGAGACTGGAGCCTTAATCCAGCGCCTTCGACCACTCGGCCACACTCCCTCCAATTGGTTACCAAAACCCATGGTTTAACGTGTGCTATTTCATAAGAGAGAACGATAATAAGAGTTTGACCCGTCAACATCCATAGCGACATCAGTGCTACAGTTCATTATTAATTAAGTGACACGTCTTAATAGCTGTAATTTCCTATGTGCCACTGCTTTGACCAGAACCTTTAGTAATTGAAGAAGACTGAAATATGGACCTTGATCCAAAACCGATGTCAGGTTCACAGTCAACAGAGGTTACTGTAAAGCAAGTCTCTGTACACCCAAAGATTTTTTCAAGGGCCTCCACACATTAGGTTTTTCACACCACACTGTGATCAACAGCAACCAGTGCAAACATTGATGGCAGTGGTGGGATTTGAACCCACGCCTCCTGAGAGACTGGAGCCTTAATCCAGCGCCTTCGACCACTCGGCCACACTACCTACATTTGTTTACCAAAACCCATGGTTTAACGTGTGCTATTTCATAAGAGAGAACGATAATAAGAGTTTGACCCGTCACCATCCATAGCGACATCAGTGCTACAGTTCATTTTTAATTAAGTGACACGTGTTACTAGCTGTAATTTCCTATGTGCCACTGCTTTGACCAGAAATTTTAGTAATTCAGGAAGACTGAAATATGGACCTTGACCCAACACCGATGTCAGGTTCACAGTCACCAGAGGTTACTGTAAAGCAAGTCTCTGTACACCCAAAGATTTTTTCAAGGCCCTCCACACAGTAGCTTTTTCACACCACACTGTGATCAACAGCAACCAGTGCAAACATAGATGGCAGTGGTGGGATTTGAACCCACACCTCCTGAGAGACTGGAGCCTTAATCCAGCGCCTTCGACCACTCGGCCACACTACCTCTAATCGGTTACCAAAACCCAGGGTTTAACGTGTGCTATTTCATAAGAGAGAACGATAATAAGAGTTTGACCCGTCAACATCCATAGCGACATCAGTGCTACATTTCATTATTAATTAAGTGACACGTCTTACTAGCTGTAATTTCCTATGTGCCACTGCTTTGACCAGAAATTTTAGTAATTCAGGAAGACTGAAATATAGACCTTGATCCAAAACCGATGTCAGGTTCACAGTCAACAGAGGTTACTGTAAAGCAAGTCTCTGTACACCCAAAGATTTTTTTCAAGGCCCTCCACACCACACTGTGATCAACAACAACCAGTGCAAACATAGATGGCAGTGGTGGGATTTGAACCCACGCCTCCTGAGAGACGGGAGCCTAAATCCAGCGCCTTCGACCACTCGGCCACACTACCTTCAATTGTTTACCAAAACCCATGGTTTAACGTGTGCTATTTCATAAGAGAGAACGATAATAAGAGTTTGACCCGTCAACATCCATAGCGACATCAGTGCTACAGTTCATTATTAATTAAGTGACACGTCTTACTAGCTGTAATTTCCTATGTGCCACTGCTTTGACCAGAAATTTTAGTAATTCAGGAAGACTGAAATATGGACCTTGATCGAACACAATGTCAGGTTCACAGTCTCCAGAGTTTACTGTAAAGCAAATGTCTGTAGACCCAAAGATTTTTTCGAAACCCTCCACACAATTGCTGTTTTACACCAGACTGTTATCAACAGCAACCACTGCAAACATGGCTGGCAGTGGTGGGATTCGAATACACGCCTCCTGAGAGACTGGAGCCTTAATCCAGCGCCTTCGACCACTCGGCCACACTACCTCCAATTGGTTACCAAAACCCATGGTTTAACGTGTGCTATTTCATAAGAGAGAACGATAATAAGAGTTTGACCCGTCAACATCCATAGCGACATCAGTGCTACAGTTCATTATTAATTAAGTGACACGTCTTAATAGCTGTAATTTCCTATGTGCCACTGCTTTGACCAGAACCTTTAGTAATTGAAGAAGACTGAAATATGGACCTTGATCCAAAACCGATGTCAGGTTCACAGTCAACAGAGGTTACTGTAAAGCAAGTCTCTGTACACCCAAAGATTTTTTTCAAGGCCCTCCATACAGTAGCTTTTTCACACCACATGTGATCAACAGCAACCAGTGCAAACATAGATGGCAGTGGTGGGATTTGAACCCACGCCTCCTGAGAGACTGGAGCCTAAATCCAGCGCCTTCGACCACTCGGCCACACTACCTTCATTTGTTGACCAAAACCCATGGTTTAACGTGTGCTATTTCATAAGAGAGAACGATAATAAGAGTTTGACCCGTCAACATCCATAGCGACATCAGTGCTACATTTGATTATTAATTAAGTGACACGTCTTACTAGCTGTAATTTCCTATGTGCCACTGCTTTGACCAGAAATTTTAGTAATTCAGGAAGACTGAAATATGGACCTTGATCGAACACAATGTCAGGTTCACAGTCTCCAGAGTTTACTGTAAAGCAAATGTCTGTAGACCCAAAGATTTTTTCGAAACCCTCCACACAATTGTTGCTTTACACCAGACTGTTATCAACAGCAACCACTGCAAACGTAGATGGCAGTGGTGGGATTCGAACCCACGCCTCCTGAAAGACTGGAGCCTTAATCCAGCGCCTTCGACCACTCGGCCACACTACCTCCAAATGGTTACCAAAACCCATGGTTTAACGTGTGCTATTTCATAAGAGAGAACGATAATAAGAGTTTGACCCGTCAACATCCATAGCGACATCAGTGCTACATTACATTATTAATTAAGTGACACGTCTTACTAGCTGTAATTTCCTAT
The DNA here is from genome assembly GCA_036785175.1 of Eupleurogrammus muticus. Lineage (NCBI taxonomy): Eukaryota > Metazoa > Chordata > Actinopteri > Scombriformes > Trichiuridae > Eupleurogrammus > Eupleurogrammus muticus. Next base: position 30,490,021 of record JAYKQN010000001.1, read on the forward strand.
GTGCCACTGCTTTGACCAGAAATTTTAGTAATTCAGGAAGACTGAAATATGGACCTTGATCGAACACAATGTCAGGTTCACAGTCTCCAGAGTTTACTGTAAAGCAAATGTCTGTAGACCCTAAGATTTTTTCGAAACCCTCCACACAATTGCTGTTTTACACCAGACTGTTATCAACAGCAACCACGGCTGGCAGTGGTGGGATTCGAACCCACGCCTCCTGAGAGACTGGAGCCTTAATCCAGCGCCTTCGACCACTCGGCCACACTACCTCCAATTGGTTACCAAAACCCATGGTTTAACGTGTGCTATTTCATAAGAGAGAACGATAATCAGAGTTTGAACCGTCAACATCCATAGCGAGATCAGTGCTACAGTTCATTATTAATTAAGTGACACGTCTTAATAGCTGTAATTTCCTATGTGCCACTGCTTTGACCAGAACCTTTAGTAATTGAAGAAGACTGAAATATGGACCTTGATCCAAAACCGATGTCAGGTTCACAGTCAACAGAGGTTACTGTAAAGCAAGTCTCTGTACACCCAAAGATTTTTTTCAAGGCCCTCCACACAGAAGTTTTTTCACACCACACTGTGATCAACAGCAACCAGTGCAAACATAGATGGCAGTGGTGGGATTTGAACCCACGCCTCCTGAGAGACTGGAGCCTTAATCCAGCGCCTTCGACCACTCGGCCACACTACCTCTAATCGGTTACCAAAACCCAGGGTTTAACGTGTGCTATTTCATAAGAGAGAACGATAATAAGAGTTTGACCCGTCAACATCCATAGCGACATCAGTGCTACATTTCATTATTAATTAGGTGACACGTCTTACTAGCTGTAATTTCCTATGTGCCACTGCTTTGACCAGAAATTTTAGTAATTCAGGAAGACTGAAATATGGACCTTGATCGAACACAATGTCAGGTTCACAGTCACCAGAGTTTACTGTAAAGCAAATGTCTGTAGACCCAACGATTTTTTCGAAACCCTCCACACAATTGCTGTTTTACACCACACTGTTATCAACAGCAACCACGGCTGGCAGTGGTGGGATTCGAACCCACGCCTCCTGAGAGACTGGAGCCTTAATCCAGCGCCTTCGACCACTCGGCCACACTACCTCCAATTGGTTTTAAGAGAGAACGATAATAAGAGTTTGACCCGTCAACATCCATAGCGAGATCAGTGCTACAGTTCATTATTAATTAAGTGACACGTCTTAATAGCTGTAATTTCCTATGTGCCACTGCTTTGACCAGAACCTTTAGTAATTGAAGAAGACTGAAATATGGACCTTGATCCAAAACCGATGTCAGGTTCACAGTCAACAGAGGTTACTGTAAAGCAAGTCTCTGTACACCCAAAGATTTTTTTCAAGGCCCTCCACACAGTAGCTTCTTCACACCACACTGTGATCAACAGAAACCAGTGCAAACATAGATGGCAGTGGTGGGATTTGAACCCACGCCTCCTGAGAGACTGGAGCCTAAATCCAGCGCCTTCGACCACTCGGCCACACTACCTTCATTTGTTGACCAAAACCCATGGTTTAACGTGTGCTATTTCATAAGAGAGAACGATAATAAGAGTTTGACCCGTCAACATCCATAGCGACATCAGTGCTACATTTGATTATTAATTAAGTGACACGTCTTACTAGCTGTAATTTCCTATGTGCCACTGCTTTGACCAGAAATTTTAGTAATTCAGGAAGACTGAAATATGGACCTTGATCGAACACAATGTCAGGTTCAGAGTCTCCAGAGTTTACTGTAAAGCAAATGTCTGTAGACCCAAAGATTTTTTCGAAACCCTCCACACAATTGCTGTTTTACACCAGACTGTTATCAACAGCAACCACTGCAAACATGGCTGGCAGTGGTGAGATTCGAACCCACGCCTCCTGAGAGACTGGAGCCTTAATCCAGCGCCTTCAACCACTCGGCCACACTACCTCCAAATGGTTACCAAAACCCATGGTTTAACGTGTGCTATTTCATAAGAGAGAACGATAATAAGAGTTTGACCCGTCAACATCCATAGCGACATCAGTGCTACATTTCATTATTAATTAAGTGACACGTCTTACTAGCTGTAATTTCCTATGTGCCACTGCTTTGACCAGAAATTTTAGTAATTCAGGAAGACTGAAATATGGACCTTGATCGAACACAATGTCAGGTTAACAGTCTCCAGAGTTTACTGTAAAGCAAATGTCTGTAGACCCAAAGATTTTTTCGAAACCCTCGACACAATTGCTGTTTTACACCAGACTGTTATCAACAGCAACCACTGCAAACATGGCTGGCAGTGGTGGGATTCGAACCCACGCCTCCTGAGAGACTGGAGCCTTAATCCAGCGCCTTCGACCACTCGGCCACACTACCTCCAATTGGTTACCAAAACCCATGGTTTAACGTGTGCTATTTCATAAGAGAGAACGATAATCAGAGTTTTAACCGTCAACATCCATAGCGAGATCAGTGCTACAGTTCATTTTTAGTTAAGTGACACGTGTTACTAGCTGTAATTTCCTATGTGCCACTGCTTTGACCAGAACCTTTAGTGATTGAAGAAGACTGAAATATGGACCTTGATCCAACACCGATGTCAGGTTCACAGTCAACAGAGGTTACTGTAAAGCAAGTCTCTGTACACCCAAAGATTATTTCAAGGCCCTCCACACAGTAGCTTTTTCACACCACACTGTGATCAACAGCAACCAGTGCAAACATAGATGGCAGTGGTGGGATTTGAACCCACGCCTCCTGAGAGACTGCAGCCTAAATCCAGCGCCTTCGACCACTCGGCCACACTACCTTCATTTGCTTACCCGTCAACATCCATAGCGACATCAGTGCTACAGTTCATTATTAATTAAGTGACACGTCTTACTAGCTGTAATTTCCTATGTGCCACTGCTTTGACCAGAAATTTTAGTAATTCAGGAAGACTGAAATATGGACCTTGATCGAACACAATGTCAGGTTCACAGTCTCCAGAGTTTACTGTAAAGCAAATGTCTGTAGACCCAAAGATTTTTTCGAAACCCTCCACACAATTGCTGTTTTACACCAGACTGTTATCAACAGCAACCACTGCAAACATGGCTGGCAGTGGTGGGATTCGAACCCACGCCTCTTGAGAGACTGGAGCCTAAATCCAGCGCCTTCGACCACTCGGCCACACTACCTTCATTTGTTTACCAAAACCCATGGTTTAACGTGTGCTATTTCATAAGAGAGAACGATAATAAGAGTTTGACCCGTCAACATCCATAGCGACATCAGTGCTACATTTCATTATTAATTAAGTGACACGTCTTACTAGCTGTAATTTCCTATGTGCCACTGCTTTGACCAGAAATTTTAGTAATTCAGGAAGACTGAAATATGGACCTTGATCGAACACAATGTCAGGTTCACAGTCTCCAGAGTTTACTGTAAAGCAAATGTCTGTAGACCCAACGATTTTTTCGAAACCCTCCACACAACTGCTGTTTTACACCACACTGTTATCAACAGCAACCACGGCTGGCAGTGGTGGGATTCGAACCCACGCCTCCTGAGAGACTGGAGCCTTAATCCAGCGCCTTCGACCACTCGGCCACACTACCTCTAATTGATTACCAAAACCCATGGTTTAACGTGTGCTATTTCATAAGAGAGAACGATAATAAGAGTTTGACCCGTCAACATCCATAGCGACATCAGTGCTACAGTTCATTATTAATTAAGTGACACGTCTTAATAGCTGTAATTTCCTATGTGCCACTGCTTTGACCAGAACTTTTAGTAATTGAAGAAGACTGAAATATGGACCTTGATCCAAAACCGATGTCAGGTTCACAGTCAACAGAGGTTACTGTAAAGCAAGTCTCTGTACACCCAAAGATTTTTTCAAGGGCCTCCACACATTAGCTTTTTCACACCACACTGTGATCAACAGCAACCAGTGCAAACATTGATGGCAGTGGTGGGATTTGAACCCACGCCTCCTGAGAGACTGGAGCCTTAATCCAGCGCCTTCGACCACTCGGCCACACTACCTACATTTGTTTACCAAAACCCATGGTTTAACGTGTGCTATTTCATAAGAGAGAACGATAATAAGAGTTTGACCCGTCAACATCCATAGCGACATCAGTGCTACATTTCATTATTAATTAAGTGACACGTCTTACTAGCTGTAATTTCCTATGTGCCACTGCTTTGACCAGAAATTTTAGTAATTCAGAAGACTGAAATATGGACCTTGATCGAACACAATGTCAGGTTCACAGTCACCAGAGTTTACTGTAAAGCAAATGTCTGTAGACCCAAAGATTTTTTCGAAACCCTCCACACAATTGCTGTTTTACACCAGACTGTTATCAACAGCAACCACTGCAAACATGGCTGGGAGTGGTGGGATTCGAACCCACGCCTCCTGAGAGACAGGAGCCTTAATCCAGCGCCTTCGACCACTCGGCCACACTACCTCCAATTGGTTACCAAAACCCATGGTTTAACGTGTGCTATTTCATAAGAGAGAACGATAATCAGAGTTTGAACCGTCAACATCCATAGCGAGATCAGTGCTACAGTTCATTATTAATTAAGTGACACGTCTTAATAGCTGTAATTTCCTATGTGCCACTGCTTTGACCAGAACCTTTAGTAATTGAAGAAGACTGAAATATGGACCTTGATCCAAAACCGATGTCAGGTTCACAGTCAACAGAGATTACTGTAAAGCAAGTCTCTGTACACCCAAAGATTTTTTTCAAGGCCCTCCACACAGTAGCTTTTTCACACCACACTGTGATCAACAGCAACCAGTGCAAACATAGATGGCAGTGGTGGGATTTGAACCCACGCCTCCTGAGAGACTGGAGCCTAAATCCAGCGCCTTCGACCACTCGGCCACACTACCTTCATTTGTTGACCAAAACCCATGGTTTAACGTGTGCTATTTCATTAGAGAGAACGATAATAAGAGTTTGACCCGTCAACATCCATAGCGACATCAGTGCTACATTTGATTATTAATTAAGAGACACGTCTTACTAGCTGTAATTTCCTATGTGCCACTGCTTTGACCAGAAATTTTAGTAATTCAGGAAGACTGAAATATGGACCTTGATCGAACACAATGTCAGGTTCAAAGTCTCCAGAGTTTACTGTAAAGCAAATGTCTGTAGACCCAAAGATTTTTTCGAAACCCTCCACACAATTGCTGTTTTACACCAGACTGTTATCAACAGCAACCACTGCAAACATGGCTGGCAGTGGTGGGATTCGAACCCACGCCTCCTGAGAGACTGGAGCCTTAATCCAGCGCCTTCGACCACTCGGCCACACTACCTCCAAATGGTTACCAAAACCCCTGGTTTAACGTGTGCTATTTCATAAGAGAGAACGATAATAAGAGTTTGACCCGTCAACATCCATAGCGACATCAGTGCTACATTTCATTATTAATAAAGTGACACGTCTTACTAGCTGTAATTTCCTATGTGCCACTGCTTTGACCAGAAATTTTAGTAATTCAGGAAGACTGAAATATGGACCTTGATCGAACACAATGTCAGGTTCACAGTCACCAGAGGTTACTGTAAAGCAAATGTCTGTAGACCCAATGATTTTTTCGAAACCCTCCACACAATTGCTGTTTTACACCACACTGTTATCAACAGCAACCACGGCTGGCAGTGGTGGGATTCGAACCCACGCCTCCTGAGAGACTGGAGCCTTAATCCAGCGCCTTCGACCACTCGGCCACACTACCTCTAATTGATTACCAAAACCCATGGTTTAACGTGTGCTATTTCATAAGAGAGAACGATAATAAGAGTTTGACCCGTCAACATCCATAGCGACATCAGTGCTACAGTTCATTATTAATTAAGTGACACGTCTTAATAGCTGTAATTTCCTATGTGCCACTGCTTTGACCAGAACTTTTAGTAATTGAAGAAGACTGAAATATGGACCTTGATCCAAAACTGATGTCAGGTTCACAGTCAACAGAGGTTACTGTAAAGCAAGTCTCTGTACACCCAAAGATTTTTTCAAGGGCCTCCACACATTAGCTTTTTCACACCACACTGTGATCAACAGCAACCAGTGCAAACATTGATGGCAGTGGTGGGATTTGAACCCACACCTCCTGAGAGACTGGAGCCTTAATCCAGCGCCTTCGACCACTCGGCCACACTACCTACATTTGTTTACCAAAACCCATGGTTTAACGTGTGCTATTTCATAAGAGAGAACGATAATAAGAGTTTGACCCGTCAACATCCATAGCGACATCAGTGCTACATTTCATTATTAATTAAGTGACACGTCTTACTAGCTGTAATTTCCTATGTGCCACTGCTTTGACCAGAAATTTTAGTAATTCAGGAAGAATGAAATATGGACCTTGATCGAACACAATGTCAGGTTCACAGTCACCAGAGTTTACTGTAAAGCAAATGTCTGTAGACCCAAAGATTTTTTCGAAACCCTCCACACAATTGCTGTTTTACACCAGACTGTTATCAACAGCAACCACTGCAAACATGGCTGGGAGTGGTGGGATTCGAACCCACGCCTCCTGAGAGACTGGAGCCTTAATCCAGCGCCTTCGACCACTCGGCCACACTACCTCCAATTGGTTACCAAAACCCATGGTTTAATGTGTGCTATTTCATAAGAGAGAACGATAATAAGAGTTTGACCCGTCACCATCCATAGCGACATCAGTGCTACAGTTCATTTTTAATTAAGTGACACGTGTTACTAGCTGTAATTTCCTATGTGCCACTGCTTTGACCAGAAATTTTAGTAATTCAGGAAGACTGAAATATGGACCTTGACCCAACACCGATGTCAGGTTCACAGTCACCAGAGGTTACTGTAAAGCAAGTCTCTGTACACCCAAAGATTTTTTCAAGGCCCTCCACACAGTAGCTTTTTCACACCACACTGTGATCAACAGCAACCAGTGCAAACATAGATGGCAGTGGTGGGATTTGAACCCACGCCTCCTGAGAGACTGGAGCCTTAATCCAGCGCCTTCGACCACTCGGCCACACTACCTCTAATCGGTTACCAAAACCCAGGGTTTAACGTGTGCTATTTCATAAGAGAGAACGATAATAAGAGTTTGACCCGTCAACATCCATAGCGACATCAGTGCTACATTTCATTATTAATTAAGTGACACGTCTTACTAGCTGTAATTTCCTATGTGCCACTGCTTTGACCAGAAATTTTAGTAATTCAGGAAGACTGAAATATAGACCTTGATCCAAAACCGATGTCAGGTTCACAGTCAACAGAGGTTACTATAAAGCAAGTCTCTGTACACCCAAAGATTTTTTTCAAGGCCCTCCACACCACACTGTGATCAACAACAACCAGTGCAAACATAGATGGCAGTGGTGGGATTTGAACCCACGCCTCCTGAGAGACGGGAGCCTAAATCCAGCGCCTTCGACCACTCGGCCACACTACCTTCATTTGTTTACCAAAACCCATGGTTTAACGTGTGCTATTTCATAAGAGAGAACGATAATAAGAGTTTGACCCGTCAACATCCATAGCGACATCAGTGCTACAGTTCATTATTAATTAAGTGACACGTCTTACTAGCTGTAATTTCCTATGTGCCACTGCTTTGACCAGAAATTTTAGTAATTCAGGAAGACTGAAATATGGACCTTGATCGAACACAATGTCAGGTTCACAGTCTCCAGAGTTTACTGTAAAGCAAATGTCTGTAGACCCAAAGATTTTTTCGAAACCCTCCACACAATTGCTGTTTTACACCAGACTGTTATCAACAGCAACCACTGCAAACATGGCTGGCAGTGGTGGGATTCGAATACACGCCTCCTGAGAGACTGGAGCCTTAATCCAGCGCCTTCGACCACTCGGCCACACTACCTCCAATTGGTTACCAAAACCCATGGTTTAACGTGTGCTATTTCATAAGAGAGAACGATAATAAGAGTTTGACCCGTCAACATCCATAGCGACATCAGTGCTACAGTTCATTATTAATTAAGTGACACGTCTTAATAGCTGTAATTTCCTATGTGCCACTGCTTTGACCAGAACCTTTAGTAATTGAAGAAGACTGAAATATGGACCTTGATCCAAAACCGATGTCAGGTTCACAGTCAACAGAGGTTACTGTAAAGCAAGTCTCTGTACACCCAAAGATTTTTTCAAGGCCATCCACACATTAGCTTTTTCACACCACACTGTGATCAACAGCAACCAGTGCAAACATAGATGGCAGTGGTGGGATTTGAACCCACGCCTCCTGAGAGAGTGGAGCCTTAATCCAGCGCCTTCGACCACTCGGCCACACTACCTACATTTGGTTACCAAAACCCATGGTTTAACGTGTGCTATTTCATAAGAGAGAACGATAATAAGAGTTTGACCCGTCAACATCCATAGCGACATCAGTGCTACATTTCATTATTAATTAAGTGACACGTCTTACTAGCTGTAATTTCCTATGTGCCACTGCTTTGACCAGAAATTTTAGTAATTCAGGAAGACTGAAATATGGACCTTGATCGAACACAATGTCAGGTTCACAGTCACCAGAGTTTACTGTAAAGCAAATGTCTGTAGACCCAAAGATTTTTTCGAAACCCTCCACACAATTGCTGTTTTACACCACACTGTTATCAACAGCAACCACGGCTGGCAGTGGTGGGATTCGAACCCACGCCTCCTGAGAGACTGGAGCCTTAATCCAGCGCCTTTGACCACTCGGCCACACTACCTCCAATTGGTTACCAAAACCCATGGTTTAACGTGTGCTATTTCATAAGAGAGAACGATAATCAGAGTTTGAACCGTCAACATCCATAGCGAGATCAGTGCTACAGTTCATTTTTAATTAAGTGACACATGTTACTAGCTGTAATTTCCTATGTGCCACTGCTTTGACCAGAAATTTTAGTAATTCAGGAAGACTGAAATATGGACCTTGATCGAACACAATGTCAGGTTCACAGTCACCAGAGTTTACTGTAAAGCAAATGTCTGTAGACCCAAAGATTTTTTCGAAACCCTCCACACAATTGCTGTTTTACACCAGACTGTTATCAACAGCAACCACTGCAAACATGGCTGGGAGTGGTGGGATTCGAATACACGCCTCCTGAGAGACTGGAGCCTTAATCCAGCGCCTTCGACCACTCGGCCACACTACCTCCAATTGGTTACCAAAACCCATGGTTTAACGTGTGCTATTTCATAAGAGAGAACGATAATAAGAGTTTGACCCGTCAACATCCATAGCGACATCAGTGCTACAGTTCATTATTAATTAAGTGACACGTCTTACTAGCTGTAATTTCCTATGTGCCACTGCTTTGACCAGAAATTTTAGTAATTCAGGAAGACTGAAATATGGACCTTGATCGAACACAATGTCAGGTTCACAGTCACCAGAGTTTACTGTAAAGCAAATGTCTGTAGACCCAAAGATTTTTTCGAAACCCTCCACACAATTGCTGTTTTACACCACACTGTTATCAACAGCAACCACGGCTGGCAGTGGTGGGATTCGAACCCACGCCTCCTGAGAGACTGGAGCCTTAATCCAGCGCCTTTGACCACTCGGCCACACTACCTCCAATTGGTTACTAAAACCCATGGTTTAACGTGTGCTATTTCATAAGAGAGAACGATAATAAGAGTTTGACCCGTCAACATCCATAGCGACATCAGTGCTACATTTCATTATTAATTAAGTGACACGTCTTACTAGCTGTAATTTCCTATGTGCCACTGCTTTGACCAGAAATTTTAGTAATTCAGGAAGACTGAAATATGGACCTTGATCGAACACAATGTCAGGTTCACAGTCACCAGAGTTTACTGTAAAGCAAATGTCTGTAGACCCAAAGATTTTTTCGAAACCCTCCACACAATTGCTGTTTTACACCACACTGTTATCAACAGCAACCACGGCTGGCAGTGGTGGGATTCGAACCCACGCCTCCTGAGAGACTGGAGCCTTAATCCAGCGCCTTTGACCACTCGGCCACACTACCTCCAATTGGTTACCAAAACCCATGGTTTAACGTGTGCTATTTCATAAGAGAGAACGATAATCAGAGTTTGAACCGTCAACATCCATAGCGAGATCAGTGCTACAGTTCATTTTTAATTAAGTGACACATGTTACTAGCTGTAATTTCCTATGTGCCACTGCTTTGACCAGAACCTTCAGTAATTGAAGAAGACTGAAATATGGACCTTGATCAAACACCGATGTCAGGTTCACAGTCAACAGAGGTTACTGTAAAGCAAGTCTCTGTACACCCAAAGATTTTTTCAAGGCCCTCCACACAGGGATCCTCCACACAATTGCTGTTTTACACCAGACTGTTATCAACAGCAACCACTGCAAACATGGCTGGCAGTGGTGGGATTCGAACCCACGCCTCCTGAGAGACTGGAGCCTTAATCCAGCACCTTCGACCACTCGGCCACACTACCTCCAATCGGTTACCAAAACCCATGGTTTAATGTGTGCTATTTCATAAGAGAGAACGATAATAAGACTTTGACCCTTCAACATTCATAGCGACATTTCATTATTAATTAAGTGACACGTGTTACTAGCTGTAATTTGTCCAGAACTTTTAGTAATTGAAGAAGACTGAAATATGGACCTTGATCCAAAACCGATGTCAGGTTCACAGTCAACAGAGGTTACTGTAAAGCAAGTCTCTGTACACCCAAAGATTTTTTTCAAGGCCCTCCACACAGTAGCTTTTTCACACCACACTGTGATCAACAGCAACCAGTGCAAACATGGATGGCAGTGGTGGGATTTGAACCCACGCCTCCTGAGAGACTGGAGCCTAAATCCAGCGCCTTCGACCACTCGGCCACACCACCTTAATTTGTTTACCAAAACCCATGGTTTAACGTGTGCTATTTCATAAGAGAGAACGATAATAAGAGTTTGACCCGTCAACATCCATAGCGACATCAGTGCTACATTTCATTATTAATTAAGTGACACGTCTTACTAGCTGTAATTTCCTATGTGCCACTGCTTTGACCAGAAATTTTAGTAATTCAGGAAGACTGAAATATGGACCTTGATCGAACACAATGTCAGGTTCACAGTCTCCAGAGTTTACTGTAAAGCAAATGTCTGTAGACCCAAAAAATTTTTCGAAACCCTCCACACAATTGCTGTTTTACACCAGACTGTTATCAACAGCAACCACTGCAAACATGGCTGGCAGTGGTGGGATTCGAACCCACGCCTCCTGAGAGACTGGAGCCTAAATCCAGCGCCTTCGACCACTCGGCCACACTACCTTTTTTTGTTTACCAAAACCCATGGTTTAACGTGTGCTATTTCATAAGAGAGAACGATAATAAGAGTTTGACCCGTCAACATCCATAGCGACATCAGTGCTACATTTCATTATTAATTAAGTGACACGTCTTACTAGCTGTAATTTCCTATGTGCCACTGCTTTGACCAGAAATTTTAGTAATTCAGGAAGACTGAAATATGGACCTTGATCGAACACAATGTCAGGTTCACAGTCTCCAGAGTTTACTGTAGAGCAAATGTCTGTAGACCCAAAGATTTTTTCGAAACCCTCCACACAAATGCTGTTTTACACCAGACTGTTATCAACAGCAACCACAGCAAACATGGCTGGCAGTGGTGGGATTCGAACCCACCCCTCCTGAGAGACTGGAGCCTTAATCCAGCGCCTTCGACCACTCGGCCACACTACCTCTAATTGATTACCAAAACCCATGGTTTAACGTGTGCTATTTCATAAGAGAGAACGATAATAAGAGTTTGACCCGTCAACATCCATAGCGACATCAGTGCTACAGTTCATTATTAATTAAGTGACACGTCTTAATAGCTGTAATTTCCTATGTGCCACTGCTTTGACCAGAACTTTTAGTAATTGAAGAAGACTGAAATATGGACCTTGATCCAAAACCGATGTCAGGTTCACAGTCAACAGAGGTTACTGTAAAGCAAGTCTCTGTACACCCAAAGATTTTTTCAAGGGCCTCCACACATTAGGTTTTTCACACCACACTGTGATCAACAGCAACCAGTGCAAACATTGATGGCAGTGGTGGGATTTGAACCCACGCCTCCTGAGAGACTGGAGCCTTAATCCAGCGCCTTCGACCACTCGGCCACACTACCTACATTTGGTTACCAAAACCCATGGTTTAACGTGTGCTATTTCATAAGAGAGAACGATAATAAGAGTTTGACCCGTCAACATCCATAGCGACATCAGTGCTACATTTCATTATTAATTAAGTGACACGTCTTACTAGCTGTAATTTCCTATGTGCCACTGCTTTGACCAGAAATTTTAGTAATTCAGAAGACTGAAATATGGACCTTAAACGAACACAATGTCAGGTTCACAGTCACCAGAGTTTACTGTAAAGCAAATGTCTGTAGACCCAAAGATTTTTTCGAAACCCTCCACACAATTGCTGTTTTACACCAGACTGTTATCAACAGCAACCACTGCAAACATGGCTGGGAGTGGTGGGATTCGAACCCACGCCTCCTGAGAGACTGGAGCCTTAATCCAGCGCCTTCGACCACTCGGCCACACTACCTCCAATTGGTTACCAAAACCCATGGTTTAACGTGTGCTATTTCATAAGAGAGAACGATAATAAGAGTTTGACCCGTCACCATCCATAGCGACATCAGTGCTACAGTTCATTTTTAATTAAGTGACACGTGTTACTAGCTGTAATTTCCTATGTGCCACTGCTTTGACCAGAAATTTTAGTAATTCAGGAAGACTGAAATATGGACCTTGACCCAACACCGATGTCAGGTTCACAGTCACCAGAGGTTACTGTAAAGCAAGTCTCTGTACACCCAAAGATTTTTTCAAGGCCCTCCACACAGTAGCTTTTTCACACCACACTGTGATCAACAGCAACCAGTGCAAACATAGATGGCAGTGGTGGGATTTGAACCCACACCTCCTGAGAGACTGGAGCCTTAATCCAGCGCCTTCGACCACTCGGCCACACTACCTCTAATCGGTTACCAAAACCCAGGGTTTAACGTGTGCTATTTCATAAGAGAGAACGATAATAAGAGTTTGACCCGTCAACATCCATAGCGACATCAGTGCTACATTTCATTATTAATTAAGTGACACGTCTTACTAGCTGTAATTTCCTATGTGCCACTGCTTTGACCAGAAATTTTAGTAATTCAGGAAGACTGAAATATAGACCTTGATCCAAAACCGATGTCAGGTTCACAGTCAACAGAGGTTACTGTAAAGCAAGTCTCTGTACACCCAAAGATTTTTTTCAAGGCCCTCCACACCACACTGTGATCAACAACAACCAGTGCAAACATAGATGGCAGTGGTGGGATTTGAACCCACGCCTCCTGAGAGACGGGAGCCTAAATCCAGCGCCTTCGACCACTCGGCCACACTACCTTCAATTGTTTACCAAAACCCATGGTTTAACGTGTGCTATTTCATAAGAGAGAACGATAATAAGAGTTTGACCCGTCAACATCCATAGCGACATCAGTGCTACAGTTCATTATTAATTAAGTGACACGTCTTACTAGCTGTAATTTCCTATGTGCCACTGCTTTGACCAGAAATTTTAGTAATTCAGGAAGACTGAAATATGGACCTTGATCGAACACAATGTCAGGTTCACAGTCTCCAGAGTTTACTGTAAAGCAAATGTCTGTAGACCCAAAGATTTTTTCGAAACCCTCCACACAATTGCTGTTTTACACCAGACTGTTATCAACAGCAACCACTGCAAACATGGCTGGCAGTGGTGGGATTCGAATACACGCCTCCTGAGAGACTGGAGCCTTAATCCAGCGCCTTCGACCACTCGGCCACACTACCTCCAATTGGTTACCAAAACCCATGGTTTAACGTGTGCTATTTCATAAGAGAGAACGATAATAAGAGTTTGACCCGTCAACATCCATAGCGACATCAGTGCTACAGTTCATTATTAATTAAGTGACACGTCTTAATAGCTGTAATTTCCTATGTGCCACTGCTTTGACCAGAACCTTTAGTAATTGAAGAAGACTGAAATATGGACCTTGATCCAAAACCGATGTCAGGTTCACAGTCAACAGAGGTTACTGTAAAGCAAGTCTCTGTACACCCAAAGATTTTTTCAAGGCCATCCACACATTAGCTTTTTCACACCACACTGTGATCAACAGCAACCAGTGCAAACATAGATGGCAGTGGTGGGATTTGAACCCACGCCTCCTGAGAGAGTGGAGCCTTAATCCAGCGCCTTCGACCACTCGGCCACACTACCTACATTTGGTTACCAAAACCCATGGTTTAACGTGTGCTATTTCATAAGAGAGAACGATAATAAGAGTTTGACCCGTCAACATCCATAGCGACATCAGTGCTACATTTCATTATTAATTAAGTGACACGTCTTACTAGCTGTAATTTCCTATGTGCCACTGCTTTGACCAGAAATTTTAGTAATTCAGGAAGACTGAAATATGGACCTTGATCGAACACAATGTCAGGTTCACAGTCACCAGAGTTTACTGTAAAGCAAATGTCTGTAGACCCAAAGATTTTTTCGAAACCCTCCACACAATTGCTGTTTTACACCACACTGTTATCAACAGCAACCACTGCAAACATGGCTGGCAGTGGTGGGATTCAAACCCACGCCTCCTGAGAGACTGGAGCCTAAATCCAGCGCCTTCGACCACTCGGCCACACTACCGTTATTTGTTTACCAAAACCCATGGTTTAACGTGTGCTATTTCATAAGAGAGAACGATAATAAGAGTTTGACCCGTCAACATCCATGGCGACATCAGTGCTACATTTCATTATTAATTAAGTGACACGTCTTACTAGCTGTAATTTCCTATGTGCCACTGCTTTGACCAGAAATTTTAGTAATTCAGGAAGACTGAAATATGGACCTTGATCGAACACAATGTCAGGTTCACAGTCTCCAGAGTTTACTGTAGAGCAAATGTCTGTAGACCCAAAGATTTTTTCGAAACCCTCCACACAAATGCTGTTTTACACCAGACTGTTATCAACAGCAACCACAGCAAACATGGCTGGCAGTGGTGGGATTCGAACCCACCCCTCCTGAGAGACTGGAGCCTTAATCCAGCGCCTTCGACCACTCGGCCACACTACCTCTAATTGATTACCAAAACCCATGGTTTAACGTGTGCTATTTCATAAGAGAGAACGATAATAAGAGTTTGACCCGTCAACATCCATAGCGACATCAGTGCTACAGTTCATTATTAATTAAGTGACACGTCTTAATAGCTGTAATTTCCTATGTGCCACTGCTTTGACCAGAACTTTTAGTAATTGAAGAAGACTGAAATATGGACCTTGATCCAAAACCGATGTCAGGGTCACAGTCAACAGAGGTTACTGTAAAGCAAGTCTCTGTACACCCAAAGATTTTTTCAAGGGCCTCCACACATTAGGTTTTTCACACCACACTGTGATCAACAGCAACCAGTGCAAACATTGATGGCAGTGGTGGGATTTGAACCCACGCCTCCTGAGAGACTGGAGCCTTAATCCAGCGCCTTCGACCACTCGGCCACACTACCTACATTTGTTTACCAAAACCCATGGTTTAACGTGTGCTATTTCATAAGAGAGAACGATAATAAGAGTTTGACCCGTCAACATCCATAGCGACATCAGTGCTACATTTCATTATTAATTAAGTGACACGTCTTACTAGCTGTAATTTCCTATGTGCCACTGCTTTGACCAGAAATTTTAGTAATTCAGAAGACTGAAATATGGACCTTGATCGAACACAATGTCAGGTTCACAGTCACCAGAGTTTACTGTAAAGCAAATGTCTGTAGACCCAAAGATTTTTTCGAAACCCTCCACACAATTGCTGTTTTACACCAGACTGTTATCAACAGCAACCACTGCAAACATGGCTGGGAGTGGTGGGATTCGAACCCACGCCTCCTGAGAGACTGGAGCCTTAATCCAGCGCCTTCGACCACTCGGCCACACTACCTCCAATTGGTTACCAAAACCCATGGTTTAACGTGTGCTATTTCATAAGAGAGAACGATAATAAGAGTTTGACCCGTCACCATCCATAGCGACATCAGTGCTACAGTTCATTTTTAATTAAGTGACACGTGTTACTAGCTGTAATTTCCTATGTGCTACTGCTTTGACCAGAAATTTTAGTAATTCAGGAAGACTGAAATATGGACCTTGACCCAACACCGATGTCAGGTTCACAGTCACCAGAGGTTACTGTAAAGCAAGTCTCTGTACACCCAAAGATTTTTTCAAGGCCCTCCACACAGTAGCTTTTTCACACCACACTGTGATCAACAGCAACCACGGCTGGCAGTGGTGGGATTTGAACCCATGCCTCCTGAGAGACTGGAGCCTTAATTAAGCGCCTTTGACCACTCGGCCACACTACCTCCAATTGGTTACCAAAACCCATGGTTTAACGTGTGCTATTTCATAAGAGAGAACGATAATCAGAGTTTGAACCGTCAACATCCATAGCGAGATCAGTGCTACAGTTCATTATTAATTAAGCGACACGTCTTAATAGCTGTAATTTCCTATGTGCCACTGCTTTGACCAGAACCTTTAGTAATTGAAGAAGACTGAAATATGGACCTTGATCCAAAACCGATGTCAGGTTCACAGTCAACAGAGGTTACTGTAAAGCAAGTCTCTGTACACCCAAAGATTTTTTTTCAAGGCCCTCCACACAGTAGCTTTTTCACACCACACTGTGATCAACAGCAACCAGTGCAAACATAGATGGCAGTGGTGGGATTTGAACCCACGCCTCCTGAGAGACTGGAGCCTAAATCCAGCGCCTTCGACCACTCGGCCACACTACCTTCATTTGTTTACCAAAACCCATGGTTTAACGTGTGCTATTTCATAAGAGAGAACGATAATCAGAGTTTGAACCGTCAACATCCATAGCGAGATCAGTGCTACAGTTCATTATTAATTAAGTGACACGTCTTAATAGCTGTAATTTCCTATGTGCCACTGCTTTGACCAGAACCTTTAGTAATTGAAGAAGACTGAAATATGGACCTTGATCCAAAACCGATGTCAGGTTCACAGTCAACAGAGGTTACTGTAAAGCAAGTCTCTGTACGCCCAAAGGTTTTTTTCAAGGCCCTCCACACAGTAGCTTTTTCACACCACACTGTGATCAACAACAACCAGTGCAAACATAGATGGCAGTGGTGGGATTTGAACCCACGCCTCCTGAGAGACTGGAGCCTAAATCCAGCGCCTTCGACCACTCGGCCACACTACCTTCATTTGTTTACCAAAACCCATGGTTTAACGTGTGCTATTTCATAAGAGAGAACGACAATAAGAGTTTGACCCGTCAACATCCATAGCGACATCAGTGCTACATTTCATTATTAATTAAGTGACACGTCTTACTAGCTGTAATTTCCTATGTGCCACTGCTTTGACCAGAAATTTTAGTAATTCAGGAAGACTGAAATATGGACCTTGATCGAACACAATGTCAGGTTCACAGTCTCCAGAGTTTACTGTAAAGCGAATGTCTGTAGACCCAAAGATTTTTTCGAAACCCTCCACACAATTGCTGTTTTACACCAGACTGTTATCAACAGCAACCACTGCAAACATGGCTGGCAGTGGTGGGATTCGAACCCACGCCTCCTGAGAGACTGGAGCCTTAATCCAGCGCCTTCGACCACTCGGCCACACTACCTCCAATTGGTTACCAAAACCCATGGTTTAACGTGTGCTATTTCATAAGAGAGAACGACAATAAGAGTTTGACCCGTCAACATCCATAGCGACATCAGTGCTACATTTCATTATTAATTAAGTGACACGTCTTACTAGCTGTAATTTCCTATGTGCCACTGCTTTGACCAGAAATTTTAGTAATTCAGGAAGACTGAAATATGGACCTTGATCGAACACAATGTCAGGTTCACAGTCTCCAGAGTTTACTGTAAAGCAAATGTCTGTAGACCCAAAGATTTTTTCGAAACCCTGGACACAATTGCTGTTTTACACCAGACTGTTATCAACAGCAACCACTGCAAACATGGCTGGCAGTGGTGGGATTCGAACCCACGCCTCCTGAGAGACTGGAGCCTTAATCCAGCGCCTTCGACCACTCGGCCACACTACCTCCAATTGGTTACCAAAACCCATGGTTTAACGTGTGCTATTTCATAAGAGAGAACGATAATCAGAGTTTGAACCGTCAACATCCATAGCGAGATCAGTGCTACAGTTCATTTTTAATTAAGTGACACATGTTACTAGCTGTAATTTCCTATGTGCCACTGCTTTGACCAGAACCTTTAGTAATTGAAGAAGACTGAAATATGGACCTTGATCCAACACCGATGTCAGGTTCACAGTCAACAGAGGTTACTGTAAAGCAAGTCTCTGTACACCCAAAGATTTTTTCAAGGCCCTCCACACAGTAGCTTTTTCACACCACACTGTGATCAACAGCAACCAGTGCAAACATAGATGGCAGTGGTGGGATTTGAACCCACGCCTCCTGAGAGACTGGAGCCTAAATCCAGCGCCTTCGACCACTCGGCCACACTACCTTCATTTGTTTACCAAAACCCATGGTTTAACGTGTGCTATTTCATAAGAGAGAACGATAATAAGAGTTTGACCCGTCAACATCCATAGCGACATCAGTGCTACAGTTCATTATTAATTAAGTGACACGTCTTACTAGCTGTAATTTCCTATGTGCCACTGCTTTGACCAGAAATTTTAGTAATTCAGGAAGACTGAAATATGGACCTTGATCGAACACAATGTGAGGTTCACAGTCACCAGAGTTTACTGTAAAGCAAATGTCTGTAGACCCAAAGATTTTTTCGAAACCCTCCACACAATTGCTGTTTTACACCACACTGTTATCAACAGCAACCACGGCTGGCAGTGGTGGGATTCGAACCCACGCCTCCTGAGAGACTGGAGCCTTAAGCCAGCGCCTTCGACCACTCGGCCACACTACCTCCAATTGGTTACCAAAACCCATGGTTTAACGTGTGCTATTTCATAAGAGAGAACGATAATAAGAGTTTGACCCGTCAACATCCATAGCGACATCAGTGCTACAGTTCATTATTAATTAAGTGACACGTCTTAATAGCTGTAATTTCCTATGTGCCACTGCTTTGACCAGAACCTTTAGTAATTGAAGAAGACTGAAATATGGACCTTGATCCAACACCGATGTCAGGTTAACAGTCAACAGAGGTTACTGTAAAGCAAGTCTCTGTACACCCAAAGATTTTTTCAAGGCCCTCCACACAGTAGCTTTTTCACACCACACTGTGATCAACAGCAACCAGTGCAAACATAGATGGCAGTGGTGGGATTTGAACCCACGCCTCCTGAGAGACTGGAGCCTAAATCCAGCGCCTTCGACCACTCGGCCACACTACCTTCATTTGTTCACCAAAACCCATGGTTTAACGTGTGCTATTTCATAAGAGAGAACGATAATAAGAGTTTGACCCGTCAACATCCATAGCAACATCAGTGCTACATTTCATTATTAATTAAGTGACACGTCTTACTAGCTGTAATTTCCTATGTGCCACTGCTTTGATCAGAAATTTTTGTAATTCAGGAAGACTGAAATATGGACCTTGATCGAACACAATGTCAGGTTCACAGTCACCAGAGTTTACTGTAAAGCAAATGTCTGTGGACCCAAAGATTTTTTCGAAACCCTCCACACAATTGTTGTTTTACACCAGACTGTTATCAACAGCAACCACTGCAAACATGGCTGGCAGTGGTGGGATTCGAACCCACGCCTCCTGAGAGACTGGAGCCTTAATCCAGCGCCTTCGACCACTTGGCCACACTACCTCCAATTGGTTACCAAAACCCATGGTTTAACGTGTGCTATTTCATAAGAGAGAACGATAATCAGAGTTTGAACCGTCAACATCCATAGCGACATCAGTGCTACAGTTCATTTTTAATTAAGTGACACGTGTTACTAGCTGTAATTTCCTATGTGCTACTGCTTTGACCAGAAATTTTAGTAATTCAGGAAGACTGAAATATGGACCTTGACCCAACACCGATGTCAGGTTCACAGTCACCAGAGGTTACTGTAAAGCAAGTCTCTGTACACCCAAAGATTTTTTCAAGGCCCTCCACACAGTAGCTTTTTCACACCACACTGTGATCAACAGCAACCACGGCTGGCAGTGGTGGGATTTGAACCCATGCCTCCTGAGAGACTGGAGCCTTAATTAAGCGCCTTTGACCACTCGGCCACACTACCTCCAATTGGTTACCAAAACCCATGGTTTAACGTGTGCTATTTCATAAGAGAGAACGATAATCAGAGTTTGAACCGTCAACATCCATAGCGAGATCAGTGCTACAGTTCATTATTAATTAAGCGACACGTCTTAATAGCTGTAATTTCCTATGTGCCACTGCTTTGACCAGAACCTTTAGTAATTGAAGAAGACTGAAATATGGACCTTGATCCAAAACCGATGTCAGGTTCACAGTCAACAGAGGTTACTGTAAAGCAAGTCTCTGTACACCCAAAGATTTTTTTTCAAGGCCCTCCACACAGTAGCTTTTTCACACCACACTGTGATCAACAGCAACCAGTGCAAACATAGATGGCAGTGGTGGGATTTGAACCCACGCCTCCTGAGAGACTGGAGCCTAAATCCAGCGCCTTCGACCACTCGGCCACACTACCTTCATTTGTTTACCAAAACCCATGGTTTAACGTGTGCTATTTCATAAGAGAGAACGATAATCAGAGTTTGAACCGTCAACATCCATAGCGAGATCAGTGCTACAGTTCATTATTAATTAAGTGACACGTCTTAATAGCTGTAATTTCCTATGTGCCACTGCTTTGACCAGAACCTTTAGTAATTGAAGAAGACTGAAATATGGACCTTGATCCAAAACCGATGTCAGGTTCACAGTCAACAGAGGTTACTGTAAAGCAAGTCTCTGTACGCCCAAAGGTTTTTTTCAAGGCCCTCCACACAGTAGCTTTTTCACACCACACTGTGATCAACAACAACCAGTGCAAACATAGATGGCAGTGGTGGGATTTGAACCCACGCCTCCTGAGAGACTGGAGCCTAAATCCAGCGCCTTCGACCACTCGGCCACACTACCTTCATTTGTTTACCAAAACCCATGGTTTAACGTGTGCTATTTCATAAGAGAGAACGACAATAAGAGTTTGACCCGTCAACATCCATAGCGACATCAGTGCTACATTTCATTATTAATTAAGTGACACGTCTTACTAGCTGTAATTTCCTATGTGCCACTGCTTTGACCAGAAATTTTAGTAATTCAGGAAGACTGAAAT
The DNA here is from genome assembly GCA_036785175.1 of Eupleurogrammus muticus. NCBI lineage: Eukaryota > Metazoa > Chordata > Actinopteri > Scombriformes > Trichiuridae > Eupleurogrammus > Eupleurogrammus muticus. Next base: position 30,511,475 of record JAYKQN010000001.1, read on the forward strand.
ATGGACCTTGATCGAACACAATGTCAGGTTCACAGTCTCCAGAGTTTACTGTAAAGCGAATGTCTGTAGACCCAAAGATTTTTTCGAAACCCTCCACACAATTGCTGTTTTACACCAGACTGTTATCAACAACAACCACTGCAAACATGGCTGGCAGTGGTGGGATTCGAACCCACGCCTCCTGAGAGACTGGAGCCTTAATCCAGCGCCTTCGACCACTCGGCCACACTACCTCCAATTGGTTACCAAAACCCATGGTTTAACGTGTGCTATTTCATAAGAGAGAACGACAATAAGAGTTTGACCCGTCAACATCCATAGCGACATCAGTGCTACATTTCATTATTAATTAAGTGACACGTCTTACTAGCTGTAATTTCCTATGTGCCACTGCTTTGACCAGAAATTTTAGTAATTCAGGAAGACTGAAATATGGACCTTGATCGAACACAATGTCAGGTTCACAGTCTCCAGAGTTTACTGTAAAGCAAATGTCTGTAGACCCAAAGATTTTTTCGAAACCCTCGACACAATTGCTGTTTTACACCAGACTGTTATCAACAGCAACCACTGCAAACATGGCTGGCAGTGGTGGGATTCGAACCCACGCCTCCTGAGAGACTGGAGCCTTAATCCAGCGCCTTCGACCACTCGGCCACACTACCTCCAATTGGTTACCAAAACCCATGGTTTAACGTGTGCTATTTCATAAGAGAGAACGATAATCAGAGTTTGAACCGTCAACATCCATAGCGAGATCAGTGCTACAGTTCATTTTTAATTAAGTGACACATGTTACTAGCTGTAATTTCCTATGTGCCACTGCTTTGACCAGAACCTTTAGTAATTGAAGAAGACTGAAATATGGACCTTGATCCAACACCGATGTCAGGTTCACAGTCAACAGAGGTTACTGTAAAGCAAGTCTCTGTACACCCAAAGATTTTTTCAAGGCCCTCCACACAGTAGCTTTTTCACACCACACTGTGATCAACAGCAACCAGTGCAAACATAGATGGCAGTGGTGGGATTTGAACCCACGCCTCCTGAGAGACTGGAGCCTAAATCCAGCGCCTTCGACCACTCGGCCACACTACCTTCATTTGTTTACCAAAACCCATGGTTTAACGTGTGCTATTTCATAAGAGAGAACGATAATAAGAGTTTGACCCGTCAACATCCATAGCGACATCAGTGCTACAGTTCATTATTAATTAAGTGACACGTCTTACTAGCTGTAATTTCCTATGTGCCACTGCTTTGACCAGAAATTTTAGTAATTCAGGAAGACTGAAATATGGACCTTGATCGAACACAATGTGAGGTTCACAGTCACCAGAGTTTACTGTAAAGCAAATGTCTGTAGACCCAAAGATTTTTTCGAAACCCTCCACACAATTGCTGTTTTACACCACACTGTTATCAACAGCAACCACGGCTGGCAGTGGTGGGATTCGAACCCACGCCTCCTGAGAGACTGGAGCCTTAAGCCAGCGCCTTCGACCACTCGGCCACACTACCTCCAATTGGTTACCAAAACCCATGGTTTAACGTGTGCTATTTCATAAGAGAGAACGATAATAAGAGTTTGACCCGTCAACATCCATAGCGACATCAGTGCTACAGTTCATTATTAATTAAGTGACACGTCTTAATAGCTGTAATTTCCTATGTGCCACTGCTTTGACCAGAACCTTTAGTAATTGAAGAAGACTGAAATATGGACCTTGATCCAACACCGATGTCAGGTTAACAGTCAACAGAGGTTACTGTAAAGCAAGTCTCTGTACACCCAAAGATTTTTTCAAGGCCCTCCACACAGTAGCTTTTTCACACCACACTGTGATCAACAGCAACCAGTGCAAACATAGATGGCAGTGGTGGGATTTGAACCCACGCCTCCTGAGAGACTGGAGCCTAAATCCAGCGCCTTCGACCACTCGGCCACACTACCTTCATTTGTTCACCAAAACCCATGGTTTAACGTGTGCTATTTCATAAGAGAGAACGATAATAAGAGTTTGACCCGTCAACATCCATAGCAACATCAGTGCTACATTTCATTATTAATTAAGTGACACGTCTTACTAGCTGTAATTTCCTATGTGCCACTGCTTTGACCAGAAATTTTTGTAATTCAGGAAGACTGAAATATGGACCTTGATCGAACACAATGTCAGGTTCACAGTCACCAGAGTTTACTGTAAAGCAAATGTCTGTGGACCCAAAGATTTTTTCGAAACCCTCCACACAATTGTTGTTTTACACCAGACTGTTATCAACAGCAACCACTGCAAACATGGCTGGCAGTGGTGGGATTCGAACCCACGCCTCCTGAGAGACTGGAGCCTTAATCCAGCGCCTTCGACCACTTGGCCACACTACCTCCAATTGGTTACCAAAACCCATGGTTTAACGTGTGCTATTTCATAAGAGAGAACGATAATCAGAGTTTGAACCGTCAACATCCATAGCGAGATCAGTGCTACAGTTCATTATTAATTAAGTGACACGTCTTACTAGCTGTAATTTCCTATGTGCCACTGCTTTGACCAGAAATTTTAGTAATTCAGGAAGACTGAAATATGGACCTTGATCGAACACAATGTCAGGTTCACAGTCACCAGAGTTTACTGTAAAGCAAATGTCTGTAGACCCAAAGATTTTTTCGAAACCCTCCACACAATTGCTGTTTTACACCACACTGTTATCAACAGCAACCACGGCTGGCAGTGGTGGGATTTGAACCCATGCCTCCTGAGAGACTGGAGCCTTAATCCAGCGCCTTTGACCACTCGGCCACACTACCTCCAATTGGTTACCAAAACCCATGGTTTAACGTGTGCTATTTCATAAGAGAGAACGATAATCAGAGTTTGAACCGTCAACATCCATAGCGAGATCAGTGCTACAGTTCATTATTAATTAAGCGACACGTCTTAATAGCTGTAATTTCCTATGTGCCACTGCTTTGACCAGAACCTTTAGTAACTGAAGAAGACTGAAATATGGACCTTGATCCAAAACCGATGTCAGGTTCACAGTCAACAGAGGTTACTGTAAAGCAAGTCTCTGTACACCCAAAGATTTTTTTTCAAGGCCCTCCACACAGTAGCTTTTTCACACCACACTGTGATCAACAGCAACCAGTGCAAACATAGATGGCAGTGGTGGGATTTGAACCCACGCCTCCTGAGAGACTGGAGCCTAAATCCAGCGCCTTCGACCACTCGGCCACACTACCTTCATTTGTTTACCAAAACCCATGGTTTAACGTGTGCTATTTCATAAGAGAGAACGATAATCAGAGTTTGAACCGTCAACATCCATAGCGAGATCAGTGCTACAGTTCATTATTAATTAAGTGACACGTCTTAATAGCTGTAATTTCCTATGTGCCACTGCTTTGACCAGAACCTTTAGTAATTGAAGAAGACTGAAATATGGACCTTGATCCAAAACCGATGTCAGGTTCACAGTCAACAGAGGTTACTGTAAAGCAAGTCTCTGTACGCCCAAAGGTTTTTTTCAAGGCCCTCCACACAGTAGCTTTTTCACACCACACTGTGATCAACAACAACCAGTGCAAACATAGATGGCAGTGGTGGGATTTGAACCCACGCCTCCTGAGAGACTGGAGCCTAAATCCAGCGCCTTCGACCACTCGGCCACACTACCTTCATTTGTTTACCAAAACCCATGGTTTAACGTGTGCTATTTCATAAGAGAGAACGACAATAAGAGTTTGACCCGTCAACATCCATAGCGACATCAGTGCTACATTTCATTATTAATTAAGTGACACGTCTTACTAGCTGTAATTTCCTATGTGCCACTGCTTTGACCAGAAATTTTAGTAATTCAGGAAGACTGAAATATGGACCTTGATCGAACACAATGTCAGGTTCACAGTCTCCAGAGTTTACTGTAAAGCGAATGTCTGTAGACCCAAAGATTTTTTCGAAACCCTCCACACAATTGCTGTTTTACACCAGACTGTTATCAACAGCAACCACTGCAAACATGGCTGGCAGTGGTGGGATTCGAACCCACGCCTCCTGAGAGACTGGAGCCTTAATCCAGCGCCTTCGACCACTCGGCCACACTACCTCCAATTGGTTACCAAAACCCATGGTTTAACGTGTGCTATTTCATAAGAGAGAACGACAATAAGAGTTTGACCCGTCAACATCCATAGCGACATCAGTGCTACATTTCATTATTAATTAAGTGACACGTCTTACTAGCTGTAATTTCCTATGTGCCACTGCTTTGACCAGAAATTTTAGTAATTCAGGAAGACTGAAATATGGACCTTGATCGAACACAATGTCAGGTTCACAGTCTCCAGAGTTTACTGTAAAGCAAATGTCTGTAGACCCAAAGATTTTTTCGAAACCCTCGACACAATTGCTGTTTTACACCAGACTGTTATCAACAGCAACCACTGCAAACATGGCTGGCAGTGGTGGGATTCGAACCCACGCCTCCTGAGAGACTGGAGCCTTAATCCAGCGCCTTCGACCACTCGGCCACACTACCTCCAATTGGTTACCAAAACCCATGGTTTAACGTGTGCTATTTCATAAGAGAGAACGATAATCAGAGTTTGAACCGTCAACATCCATAGCGAGATCAGTGCTACAGTTCATTTTTAATTAAGTGACACATGTTACTAGCTGTAATTTCCTATGTGCCACTGCTTTGACCAGAACCTTTAGTAATTGAAGAAGACTGAAATATGGACCTTGATCCAACACCGATGTCAGGTTCACAGTCAACAGAGGTTACTGTAAAGCAAGTCTCTGTACACCCAAAGATTTTTTCAAGGCCCTCCACACAGTAGCTTTTTCACACCACACTGTGATCAACAGCAACCAGTGCAAACATAGATGGCAGTGGTGGGATTTGAACCCACGCCTCCTGAGAGACTGGAGCCTAAATCCAGCGCCTTCGACCACTCGGCCACACTACCTTCATTTGTTTACCAAAACCCATGGTTTAACGTGTGCTATTTCATAAGAGAGAACGATAATAAGAGTTTGACCCGTCAACATCCATAGCGACATCAGTGCTACAGTTCATTATTAATTAAGTGACACGTCTTACTAGCTGTAATTTCCTATGTGCCACTGCTTTGACCAGAAATTTTAGTAATTCAGGAAGACTGAAATATGGACCTTGATCGAACACAATGTGAGGTTCACAGTCACCAGAGTTTACTGTAAAGCAAATGTCTGTAGACCCAAAGATTTTTTCGAAACCCTCCACACAATTGCTGTTTTACACCACACTGTTATCAACAGCAACCACGGCTGGCAGTGGTGGGATTCGAACCCACGCCTCCTGAGAGACTGGAGCCTTAATCCAGCGCCTTCGACCACTCGGCCACACTACCTCCAATTGGTTACCAAAACCCATGGTTTAACGTGTGCTATTTCATAAGAGAGAACGATAATAAGAGTTTGACCCGTCAACATCCATAGCGACATCAGTGCTACAGTTCATTATTAATTAAGTGACACGTCTTAATAGCTGTAATTTCCTATGTGCCACTGCTTTGACCAGAACCTTTAGTAATTGAAGAAGACTGAAATATGGACCTTGATCCAACACCGATGTCAGGTTAACAGTCAACAGAGGTTACTGTAAAGCAAGTCTCTGTACACCCAAAGATTTTTTCAAGGCCCTCCACACAGTAGCTTTTTCACACCACACTGTGATCAACAGCAACCAGTGCAAACATAGATGGCAGTGGTGGGATTTGAACCCACGCCTCCTGAGAGACTGGAGCCTAAATCCAGCGCCTTCGACCACTCGGCCACACTACCTTCATTTGTTCACCAAAACCCATGGTTTAACGTGTGCTATTTCATAAGAGAGAACGATAATAAGAGTTTGACCCGTCAACATCCATAGCAACATCAGTGCTACATTTCATTATTAATTAAGTGACACGTCTTACTAGCTGTAATTTCCTATGTGCCACTGCTTTGACCAGAAATTTTTGTAATTCAGGAAGACTGAAATATGGACCTTGATCGAACACAATGTCAGGTTCACAGTCACCAGAGTTTACTGTAAAGCAAATGTCTGTGGACCCAAAGATTTTTTCGAAACCCTCCACACAATTGTTGTTTTACACCAGACTGTTATCAACAGCAACCACTGCAAACATGGCTGGCAGTGGTGGGATTCGAACCCACGCCTCCTGAGAGACTGGAGCCTTAATCCAGCGCCTTCGACCACTTGGCCACACTACCTCCAATTGGTTACCAAAACCCATGGTTTAACGTGTGCTATTTCATAAGAGAGAACGATAATCAGAGTTTGAACCGTCAACATCCATAGCGAGATCAGTGCTACAGTTCATTTTTAATTAAGTGACACATGTTACTAGCTGTAATTTCCTATGTGCCACTGCTTTGACCAGAACCTTTAGTAATTGAAGAAGACTGAAATATGGACCTTGACCCAACACCGATGTCAGGTTCACAGTCACCAGAGTTTACTGTAAAGCAAATGTCTGTAGACCCAAAGATTTTTTCGAAACCTCGACATAATTTCTGTTTTGCACCACACTGTTATCAACAGCAACCACTGCAGACATGGCTGGCAGTGGTGGGATTCGAACCCACGCCTCCTGAGAGACTGGAGCCTTAATCCAGCGCCTTCGACCACTCGGCCACACTACCTCCAATTGGTTACCAAAACCCATGGTTTAACGCAGTGGTCGGCAACCCGCGGCTCTAGAGCCGCATGCGGCTCTTTAGCGCTGCCCTAGTGGCTCCCTAGAGCTTTTTCAAAAATGTTTGAAAATGGAAAAAAGATGGGGGAGGGAAATATATTTTTTGTTTTAATATGGTTTCTGTAGGAGGACAAACATGACACAAACATTCTTAACGTTTTCCAATGCTGTAAAAATGTGTAGAATAAATATTACATTTCAACATTTCTGTCAACGAAGATTTGCGTCATAGCCTGCGACACACGTTTCTATCAGCAGGGCGGGATGCCAGGCAGGTGGCTGTTGTAAACAAACCGGCAAAGACATTTCCAGGGAAGGCATGCTACATTTGCAGCTACATCAAATCAAAATATCGCACCCGCCTCACAGATGAGAGCTTGCAGTCCTGCGTCAAGATTAAAGTTACATCTTACATGCCCGATGTTGAGAAGCTAGTGATAGCTAGCTAGACTAGTGATGTCCGAAAACAGAAGTCATATTAAACGGGTAAGAACACAATCCTGTCATAGGCACATATTTAGTAACAAAGTGGCTGTGAAGTGATTTCTGATTTTCGTCAGTATATATTTGGAATGACACTTAGGGATATTATTGTGTTTTGTTGCTCAGGTCCCAGGATAGCTGCGTTGGTTGCGTGTCAAAAGAGAAGAGGATGCTGCTGCGTTTTACCCTTGCACTGACTTGCTTGGCATTTGCACAGAAATCAAACTTAAACTGTATTAATTTGATTTTATATACTTTACCTTTTCAAAAGGCTGCTGTTTTATTTTTATAAATGCAGGCTGCGTTGCATTGCACTCTGTTTGTTGCCCAGAACGTTATGCACGTTCCATTTTGTTGTCAAAATAAAAATGACATCAAAAATCGGATTTCTTTATTGCATTTCTTTAATTTCATCAAAGCAATGAAACATAATTCATTAATATTGTAATGAAGTTAAACTTGAGGTGGCATCGTACAACAGAGTAGTCACGTGGTGCGTCATTCTCTACAGGATGCGCTGCAGGGAAAATAAACATTCAATCATGAAGGCTCATTATGTATTTGTAGCCAACTTAGTCATTTTGATAGTAGGCTAATATAGCTAATATAGATACATACAGCATGTGTTGCCTTCATTATAAGGCTTATATAATGCTTTTAATTTTTTTGCGGCTCCAGACATATTTGTTTTTTGTTTTTTTGGTCCAATATGGCTCTTTCAACATTTTGGGTTGCCGACCCCTGGTTTAACGTGTGCTAATTCATAAGAGAGAACGATAATCAGAGTTTGACCCGTCAACATCCATAGCGACATCAGTGCTACAGTTAATTTTTAATTAAGTGACACATGTTACTAGCTGTAATTTCCTATGTGCCACTGATTTGACCAGAACTTTTAGTAATTGAAGAAGACTGAAATATGGACATTGATCCAACACCGATGTCAGGTTCACAGTCACCAGAGGTTACTGTAAAGCGAGTGTCTGTAGACCCCAAGATTTTTTTCAAAAACGTCCACACAATTGCTGTTTTACACCACACTGTGATCAACAGCAACCAGTGCAAACATAGATGGCAGTGGTGGGATTTGAACCCACGCCTCCTGAGAGACTGAAGCCTAAATCCAGCGCCTTCGACCACTCGGCCACACTACCTTCATTTGTTTACCAAAACCCATGGTTTAACGTGTGCTATTTCATAAGAGAGAACGATAATAAGAGTTTGACCCGTCAACATCCAGAGCGACATCAGTGCTTGTTGCGTGCGGCCAGGATTCTCTCTCATTCATTACATTTCTGTTTGTTTGTAATATTCAAATTTCTCTGTAATGTTCTCCACCTGCACACATCATCTACTGCACGCCTGTCCGTCCTGGAAGAGGGATTCCTCCTCTGTTACTCTTCCTGAGGGTTCTTCCGTTTTTTCTCCCTGTTAAAGGGGTTTTTTAGGGAGTTTTACCTTGTACGATGTGAGGGTCTAAGGACAGGGGATGTTGTGTTGCTGTTGTACACAATGTAAAGCCCTTTGGGGCAAATCTGATTTGTGATTCTGGGCTATACAAATAAATTGAATTGAATTGAATTGAATTGGCTGTGCCTAACCTCTTCTCTTCTCACTGGTGACATCATTATTGGCTCCACCTCCTCTATAAAAGCCAGCATGTGCAGTGTCATGGGGGACAGACACCGAACCAGCAGCAGTGCTAACCATGCTCTTTGTTAGCCTTTTGTTTCATTTGTTTGTTACTTTGTTTGACCTGGAGATGGCCAGCAGTTCCAGTTTTCGTGTTTAGTTTATGGTTTTGGGGTGTTCTTTTAGGGGAGGGGAGGACCAGCTTCGACGTCCCTATAGGGGGTGGCCTGGGCCTCCCCTCATTTTCTTGCCTTTGGCTGGTCTCTCCAGATCCTCTTGGGTTTTGTTGAGTCTCTGGGTTGGTAAGAGAAGATATAATTTAACACTCTATTGGTTTTGAATATTGACATTATAATTTAACATTCTATTTTTCATTTCACCTTTACCTATTGTGGGGAAGGAAAAAATAATAAAATCATTAACACTTGTACTCTGATGTCCCTCCTTTATGTTGTGGTTTCCTGTTTTGAGCCATTATTCCTTTTTTTCTCCACACAATGTTTGGAGACCGCAACATGATGGGGGCTCGTCAAAACTATAGATTTATCCTTTTTCTATAATTTTGAAATTATTTCATTTGTTGGTGTGCACATGTAAAAATAAGTAAGGTTTGGATTTATTTTGTCCACCTTAATTAAATGACTTAAGGTAATTTCTTTGTCCTGCCAGTATTTTCAGTAATTGGTAATCAGTTTGGAGTTAAATTGCATCGTTAGGCCTTAAGTTTGTGCACACCTTTAATTGGGACATCATTTTGAGTACTAGTTTGGTCAATAGATTTTTTTTTTTCTGGTCTGTCTCATTAATTTGACTCTTTTTCCTTGTATCTTTTTGTGAGCATTTTTTCTCTGTGGTGGTCTTGATGACCTTTAATTGCTTTGCAATTGTTTTTTGTGCTCAGTTTTTGTCGCTTTGCGGTAAAAGAAAAACAATTTTTAGTACAAGGGATAAGAGCCAGAAAGTAAAATGGAATTTAAGTTGGAAGATTTTGTTAAGCAGCCTTCCCTTGAAGTTTTCCATAAATGTACAAAAGACCATTTAATTGATATTGCTGATCATTATAATATCAAAATCTTAAGTACTAAATCAAAGAAAACAATAAAATCTGAGTTATGGGCAGCATTGTTTGATAATGGTGTTCTTCCTGACCCTAGTACAGCTGCTTCACCAGTAAAATCAGTAGACTCTGAAGTTAGGAAGCTAGAGTTGGAGCTAGAGCTACGCCGCATAGAGCTGCAAGACCGGGATAATGAGAGGGCAGCCAGACTTAAAGAGCAAGAGCTCAATGTTCAAATTAAGAGGATGGAATTTGAAGAACAGACTAAACGTGAAATACGTTTGAAAGAATTGGAGCTTAGCCACAGTGCGTCTCTTGTAAGTGGTGCCCAAACTGATTTTGATGTTAATAAATGCATTCGTATGGTTCCTCAATTTAATACCAAAGACGTGGACAAATATTTCACGCTTTTTGAACGTACGGCTAATACTTTGAAATGGCCCAGAAAGATTTGGCCATTATTATTGCAGTGTGTTCTAACTGGGAAAGCCCAGGAGGCATATGCCTCGTTATCATCTGATGACTCTCTTAATTATGATAGAGTTAAAGCTGCAGTACTCAGGGCTTTTGAGTTGGTGCCTGAGGCCTACAGGCAGAAGTTCCGCAGATTCAAAAAATCTGATAATCAAACATTTGCAGAGTTTGGTCGGGAAAAGGAAGCTCTATTTGACCGCTGGTGTCAGTCATCAAAGGTCACAGATTTTGATCAGCTGTGTGAACTCATTCTTCTTGAGGAGTTTAAGAACTGTCTGTCAGAGAGAATTGCAACTTATGTTAATGAGCAGAAGGTTACAACTCTTTCAGCTGCAACTATCCTTGCAGATGAATATGTGCTCACCCATAAGAATAGTTATGGCGGGACTGTGTTTTCAGAGCGTAGTTCTAATCCATGGCGTAAATCCAACCTTGACAAATTTGGCATTTCTCACACAGACTCTGTAAAATCTTTTTCTAAACAGGATGGTGAGGAGAAGCTGGACAAGTCAGAGGGTGGGGAAAGAGTGAAAGAAAGGCCTACTTGCAATTATTGCAAAAAAGTTGGTCACACTATAAAAACATCTTATGCTCTCAAGAACAGATCTCAACAACCGAAAACTATTGCTTTAATTAAACATCAGTCTTCCTTATTGCCTTCTGCTGCTGTTAAATCAGTGCATGCTGCTGACTCTGAATTTCAGCCATTTCTTATGAAAGGCTTTGTTTCTCTGACAGAGGGGGACCCTATGGTACCTGTTAATATCATCAGAGATACTGCATCCAATCAGTCTGTAATTCTAGAGCATGTTTTGCCATTTTCAGAAAGGTCTGCTGTTAATTCAAATGTGCTTGTGAAGGGGTTTGAGATGCAATATGTGGGCCTACCACTTCACAACATTTTTCTTGATTCTGACTTGGTCAAAGGTTGTGTTAAAGTGGCGGTCTGTTCTCAACTCCCAATTGAAGGGGTGACTCTTCTTTTGGGCAATGATTTGGCTGGTGGTAAAATGCTCATTAATCCAGAGGTAATCTCTGTTCCTCTGTCGGGAAATTCTGATGATTTGGGGTTTAAATTTCCCAAAGTGTTTTCTGTTTGTGCTATGACACGGGCAATGGCTGACTGTCAGAAACCAGAGGCTGAGGTGGGGCTGGCTGACAGCTTCCTGGTGGACTGTTCAGCTCATCCACCTGCCTCTCCTGAGGTTTCTACCCATTCTGTTGTGCTGCCTCAAATTAAGTCAAATGTATGTATGTCACGTGAGCAGCTGGTTGCTGACCAAAAACAGGATGCAACACTGGCTCCTCTCTTTGAAAGAGTTGTTTCAGGAGAGGAGCTAGATGGTTTGTCAACAGGGTTTTTTTTGAGAGATGATGTGCTTACACGCAAGTGGACTCCTCCACAGCTTTCAGGCTATGATGGTTGGGGAGTGGTGGAACAGATTGTCATTCCTCAAACATATCGAAGTGAGGTGTTGAAATTGGCACATGATAATCCACTTTCCGGTCATCTGGGGATCAATAAGACTTTTGATCGTGTTTTGCGGTATTTTTTCTGGCCAGGCCTGAAAAGTGATGTCCGCCACCATTGCAAAACATGCCATGTGTGTCAGGTTGCAAAAACTCAGCCCATCTCTCCTTATCCACTTTATCCAATCCCTGTTATTGGTGAACCATTTGAGCGGGTTCAGATTGATTGATTGTGTTGGGCCTTTGCCTCGCACTAAGAGTGGTAACAAATTTCTGTTGACTATTATGTGCACAGCGACTCGGTTTCCTGAGGCTATCCCGTTGCGTTCCATCACAGCCCCAGCTGTGGTAAAGGCTTTGGTCAAGTTCTTTTCTGTTTTCGGTTTACCAAAGATAATACAATCTGACCAGGGTTCCAACTTCATGTCACGCATCTTTACTCAAGTCATGAAACAACTCGACATTTCTCATGTGTGCTCAAGTGCTTATCACCCAGAAAGTCAGGGAGCCATAAAACGTTTCCATAGGACTTTAAAGTCTATGCTACGCATTTACTGTTTTGAATTTGAAAAAGACTGGGATGAGGGTGTCCACCACCTCCTCTTTGCTGCTCGAGAGGTGGTACAAGAATCGCTTGGTTTTAGCCCAGCAGATTTGGTGTTTGCTCACACAGTCAGGGGGCCCCTACGGCTTTTGCAGGAGAAGTGGTTGAGTGACAGTAAGCCTCAGAACCTTATTGACTATGTGTCCAACTTCCGTCTCAAACTTCATCGTGCTTGTGAGTTGGCAAAAGAAAATATGGCCATTGCACAGGGAAAAATGAAAAGATTGTTTGATCGGGGTGCGAAAAGCAGGAGTTTTAATCCTGGTGATAAGGTCCTGGTTTTGTTGCCCATTCCTGGCTCTGCTTTGCAGGCACGTTATAGTGGCCCTTACCTCGTCAAGAAAAAAGTTGGTGATCGTGATTATATTGTTGATACCCATGAATGTCGGCGACGGGGTAGGTTGTGTCATATTAATATGTTTAAGCCTTATTTTGACAGAGATTCTCAGCTTGGGTCCCAGACTCCAGATGATGCAGAGATCAGTAAGTCATCTGAGCTGCCTGAAATTGGTGAACTGGACAAGATAACTATGGCACTGTCTAGTGACACAATTGTCCCTCCTCGTGAATCTCAAGATGACCAGGAGGATATTGCAAGCTTCTCCACTGATGTCACTGATGGGCGGCTTAGGAACTCAGAAATGCTTGCTACTCTCCATGATTGTCTTCCAAATTTGGTTCAGTCTCAACGTGAGGATGTGATCAATTTAATTTGACAGCATGCATATCGCGTTAATCCTGAAAAAAGGCTTCGTCTGCAAAAGCAGGTGAACTACATGAGGGAGAATGGCATTGCTATACCTAGCATAAGTGCTTGGAGTTCACCCTGTCTTTTGGCTGCAAAGTCTGATGGCTCGGATCGGTTTTGCACAGACTATCGGAAGATGCGGAACACCAATCGGCGGTTGATGAGGTGGTCTCTTTTCCTGCAGTGCTTTAATGTAGAGGTCAGGCACGTCCGTGGCAAGGATAATGTTTTGGCCGATACATTGTCACGCTCTTTTTCTGATGAGTGAATGACCTCACGCTGCACTCCCGGTATTCACCATCATAGGGTGGGGGTGTTGCGTGCGGCCAGGATTCTCTCTCATTGGCTGTGCCTAACCTCTTCTCTTCTCACTGGTGACATCATTATTGGCTCCACCTCCTCTATAAAAGCCAGCATGTGCAGTGTCATGGGGGACAGACACCGAACCAGCAGCAGTGCTAACCATGCTCTTTGTTAGCCTTTTGTTTCATTTGTTTGTTACTTTGTTTGACCTGGAGATGGCCAGCAGTTCCAGTTTTCGTGTTTAGTTTATGGTTTTGGGGTGTTCTTTTAGGGGAGGGGAGGACCAGCTTCGACGTCCCTATAGGGGGTGGCCTGGGCCTCCCCTCATTTTCTTGCCTTTGGCTGGTCTCTCCAGATCCTCTTGGGTTTTGTTGAGTCTCTGGGTTGGTAAGAGAAGATATAATTTAACACTCTATTGGTTTTGAATATTGACATTATAATTTAACATTCTATTTTTCATTTCACCTTTACCTATTGTGGGGAAGGAAAAAATAATAAAATCATTAACACTTGTACTCTGATGTCCCTCCTTTATGTTGTGGTTTCCTGTTTTGAGCCATTATTCCTTTTTTTCTCCACACAATGTTTGGAGACCGCAACAGTGCTACAGTTCATTTTTAATTAAGTGACACATGTTACTAGCTGTAATTTCCTATGTGCCACTGCTTTGACCAGAACTTTTAGTAATTGAAGAAGACTGAAATATGGACCTTGATCCGAAACCGATGTCAGGTTCACAGTCAACAGAGGTTACTGTAAAGCAAGTCTCTGTACACCTGAAGATTTTTTCAAGACCCTCCACACAGTAGCTTTTTCACACCACACTGTGATCAAGAGCAACCAGTGCAAACATAGATGGCAGTGGTGGGATTTGAACCCACGCCTCCTGAGAGACTGAAGCCTAAATCCAGCGCCTTCGCCCACTCTGCCACACTACCTTCATTTGTTTACCAAAACCCATGGTTTAACGTGTGCTATTTCATAAGAGAGAACAATAATAAGAGTTTGACCCGTCGACATCCATAGCGACATCAGTGCTACAGTTCATTATTAATTAAGTGACACGTCTTACTAGCTGTAATTTCCTATGTGCCACTGCTTTGACCAGAAATTTTAGTAATTCAGGAAGACTGAAATATGGACCTTGATCGAACACAATGTCGGGTTCACAGTCACCAGAGTTTACTGTAAAGCAAATGTCTGTAGACCCAAAGATTTTTTCGAAACCCTCCACACAATTGCTGTTTTACACCACACTATTATCAACAGCAACCACTGCAAATACAGCTGGCAGTGGTGGGATTCGAACCCACGCCTCCTGAGAGACTGGAGCCTTAATCCAGCGCCTTCGACCACTCGGCCACACTACCTTCATTTGGTTACCCAAACCCATGATTTAACGTGTGCTATTTCATAAGAGAGAACGATAATCAGAGTTTGAACCGTCAACATCCATAGCGACATCAGTGCTACAGTTCATTTTTAATTAAGTGACACATGTTACTAGCTGTAATTTCCTATGTGCCACTGCTTTGACCAGAACTTTTAGTAATTGAAGAAGACTGAAATATGGACCTTGACCCAACACCGATGTCAGGTTCACAGTCACCAGAGGTTACTGAAAAGCAAGTCTCTGTACACCCAAAGATTTTTTCAAAACCCTCCCCACAGTAGCTTTTTCACACCACGATCAACAGCAACCAGTGCAAACACTGGTGGCAGCGGTGGGATTCGAACCCACGCCTCCTGAGAGACTGGAGCCTTAATCCAGCGCCTTCGACCACTCGGCCACACTACCTCCGTTTGGTTATCAAAACCCATGGTTTAACGTGTGCTATTTCATAAGAGAGAACGATAATCAGAGTTTGAAACGTCAACATCTATAACCATGTATGGACCATGATCGAACACGATGTCAGGTTCACAGTCACCAGAGTTTACTGTAAAGCAAATGTCTGTAGACCCGAAGATTTTTTCGAAACCCTCCACACAATTGCTGTTTTACGCCACACTGTTACCAACAGCAACCACTGCAAACACGTCTGGCAATGGTGGGATTAGAACCCACGCCTCCTGAGAGACTGGAGCCTTTATCCAGCGCCTTCAACCACTCGGCCACACTACCTCTAATCGGTTACCAAAACCCATGGTTTAACGTGTGCTATTTCATAAGAGAGAACGATAATCAGAGTTTGAACCATCAACATCCATAGCGACATCAGTGCTACATTTCATTATTAATTAAGTGACACGTCTTACTAGCTGTAATTTCCTATGTGCCACTGCTTTGACCAGAAATTTTAGTAATTCAGGAAGACTGAAATATGGACCTTGATCGGACCAAATGTCAGGTTCACAGTCACCAGAGTTTACTGTAAAGCAAATGTCTGTAGACCCAAAGATTTTTTCGAAACCCTCCACACAATTGCTGTTTTACACCACACTATTATCAACAGCAACCACTGCAAACACGGCTGGCAGTGGTGGGATTCGAACCCACGCCTCCTGAGAGACTGGAGCCTTAATCCAGCGCCTTCGACCACTCGGCCACACTACCTTCATTTGGTTACCCAAACCCATGGTTTAACGTGTGCTATTTCATAAGAGAGAACGATAATCAGAGTTTGAACCGTCAACATCCATAGCGACATCAGTGCTACAGTTCATTTTTAATTAAGTGACACATGTTACTAGCTGTAATTTCCTATGTGCCACTGCTTTGACCAGAACTTTTAGTAATTGAAGAAGACTGAAATATGGACCTTGACCCAACACCGATGTCAGGTTCACAGTCACCAGAGGTTACTGAAAAGCAAGTCTCTGTACACCCAAAGATTTTTTCAAAACCCTCCCCACAGTAGCTTTTTCACACCACGATCAACAGCAACCAGTGCAAACACTGGTGGCAGCGGTGGGATTCGAACCCACGCCTCCTGAGAGACTGGAGCCTTAATCCAGCGCCTTCGACCACTCGGCCACACTACCTCCGTTTGGTTATCAAAACCCATGGTTTAACGTGTGCTATTTCATAAGAGAGAACGATAATCAGAGTTTGAACCGTCAACATCTATAACCATGTATGGACCATGATCGAACACGATGTCAGGTTCACAGTCACCAGAGTTTACTGTAAAGCAAATGTCTGTAGACCCGAAGATTTTTTCGAAACCCTCCACACAATTGCTGTTTTACGCCACACTGTTACCAACAGCAACCACTGCAAACACGTCTGGCAATGGTGGGATTCGAACCCACGCCTCCTGAGAGACTGGAGCCTTAATCCAGCGCCTTCGACCACTCGGCCACACTACCTCCAATTGGTTACCAAAACCCATGGTTTAACGTGTGCTATTTCATAAGAGAGAACGATAATCAGAGTTTGAACCGTCAACATCCATAACCGTCAACATCAAATCAGGAAGGCTAAAATATGGACCTTGACCCAACACCAATGTCAGGTTCACAGTCACCAGCGGTTACTGTAAAGCGAGTGTCTGTAGACCCAAAGAATTTTTTCAAAACCCTCCACACAATTGCTGTTTTACACCACACTCTTATCAACAGCAACCACTGCAAACATGGCTGGCAGTGGTGAAATTAGAACCCACGCCTCCTGAGAGACTGGAGCCTTAAGCCAGCGCCTTCAACCACTCAGCCACACTACCTCCAATTGGTTACCAAAACCCATGGTTTAACGTGTGCTATTTCATAAAAGAGAACGATAATAAGAGTTTGACCCATCAACAATCATAGCGACATCAGTGCTACATTTCATTATTAATTAAGTGACAGATGTTACTAGCTGTAATTTCCTATGTGCCACTGCTTTGACCAGAACTTTTAGTAAATCAGGAGGACTGAAATATGGACCTTGACCCAACACCAATGTCAGGTTCACAGTCACCAGAGGTTACTGTAAAGTAAGTGTCTGTAGACCCAAAGCTTTTTTTCGAAACCCTCCACACAATTGCTGTTTTACACCACACTGTTATCAACAGCAACCACTGCAAACATGGCTGGCAGTGGTGAAATTAGAACCCACGCCTCCTCAGAGACTGGAGCCTTAATCCAGCGCCTTCCACTCGGCCACACTACCACCTCTCGGTTACCAAAACCCATGGTTTAACGTGTGCTATTTCATAAGAGAGAACGATAATCAGAATTTGAACCGTCAACATCCATAGCGACATCAGTGCTACAGTTCATTATTAATTAAGTGACATGTGTTACTAGGTGTAAGTTCCTATGTGCCAATGCTTTCACCAGAACTTTTAGTAATTAAAGAAGACTTAAATATGGACCTTGACCCCACACCAATGTCAGGTTCACAATCACCAGAGGTTACTGTAAAGCAAGTCTCTGTACACCCAAAGATTTTTTTCAAAACCCTCCACACAGTAGCTTTTTCACACCACACTGTGAACAACAGCAACCAGTGCACACAGCTGGCAGCGGTGGGATTCGAACCCACACCTCCTGAGAGACTGGAGCCTTAATCCAGCGCCTTCGACCACTCGGCCACACTACCTCCATTTGGTTAGCAAAACCCATGGTTTATCGTGTGCTATTTCATAAGAGAGAACGATAAATAGAGTTTGACCCGTCAACATCCATAGCGACATCAGTGGTACATTTAATTTTTAATTAAGTGACACATGTTACTAGCTGTAATTTCCTATGTGCTACTGCTTAGACCAGAACTTTTAGTAAATCAGGAAGACTGAAATATGGACCTTGATCCAACACCGATGTCAGGTTTACAGTCACCAGAAGTTACTGTAAAGCAAGTGTTTGTACACCCAAAGATTTTGCCAAACCCTGCACAGAAATGATTTTTGACACCAGACTGTTGTCAATAACTACCAGTAAAGACAGCTGGATGGCAGTGGTGGGATTCGAACCCACACCTCCTGAGAGACTGGAGCCTACATCCTACAGCCTACATCATTCGACAACTCGGCCTCACCACCTCCACTTGGGTGCGAAAACCTATCTTTTATCTTTTGCTATTTCGTAAGACATAAATCCAATCATTGTTTCAACCTGCTGTGAGTTGGAGTGTTTGGCTTCACACATGCATTCCACGGTTCCAAACAAACTTTATTCGGTAACCGACATTGGAATTTATGCCAAATCAACAGGACGTGCAAGATGGAGGAGCTTATTCGGCAATGGTATTGTCTTTGGAGAAGTGAAGCCATACAGAGTATAGGTTGACCGTAGTGTTATCAGAACATCCTGGATAGCATTGATATAAAAGGAAACACCCCAGATAGTAGTGATGTGAGACATTTTTGGAATGTCAGCTGAAATTCTCATCAACCAGGAGCTATAGGTAGCAGTGGTGGGATTTGAACCCATGCTCCCAAAGGGGACCTGTGGTATTTTGTATGACCACACTACCTCACTTCAATGTTTAATTTTTGTAACAAACAGTCACCATGTTCAGTCTTGTTCTATTAGAAATGCATGCTTTTAAAATAACTTCAAATCAATCATTTATAAGTGTACATGTTTCCTGCCCATCTCGACAAATTTACTAGTCGCCTATACTTGAAACTGAAATATTTTCCACCAAGCAGCCACTGAGCTGGACCAGGCTGTGTTGACACAGATGGATGACAACATTTTGTTGCCACACAAATTGAGAAAGAGATGGCGGAGCGAATAAAGGGTCCTACAATGCCCTGGCTGTTAGCTTCCTGTACGGATCACTAACAGTATTCTGCTGCTGAAGCAAGAACATTGTGGGGAGGAAGAGGAGGAGGGCACAGCCACCGCAAATCAATATGAGAAAAGCAGATGAATAGATTTCCAGTTCAAACATTCACTAGTATCTCTGCTAATGACCTGGAGGGCTGTAATCAAAGGTGTTTGACATGGGAATGCACTCACAGGGTAGGTGTCATGATCAAATCAAAGCCCAGTTGTCCTCCTCTCCCATTCGGCTCACATTCTTCAGAAGCATTTTAAACAGACATTAATCTCCATCTCTGCACCTGACGCACCATTTCTTCTCTCCTTTCTTCGTGGGAGGAGCAGTAATAACTGTCTTTGTTTTACAGTGCAGGCCACACATTTTCATGTTATGTATGAAATGACATTGATATTAAGGAAAGAAAAAAAAATGTAATAGTCTTTTTAGTGCCTTGGTGTTGTTACTCCACTTCCACCACTACTCAACAGGAAAACACCGTCCATGGTAACAGGGAATTTGACACTGAAAAGACATAAATGTGTCAAATAGCCACCTGATATAACAATTCAGACTACTTCAACTTGTAAATGTATTTTTGCACTAAATGACTGTGTGGACACCATAAAACACATTTGAGAGATATTTATTGGCCAGTATGAATAGGAAGAATGTTACAGCGTGTAAAACCTCTGTAACTGTCCTGTTCAGATGAGATAACGGGACAAAAATTATGGAATACCCATTGATTATTAACATTTTTAAAAGGATGCATACATTTTAATTATATCTAAAATTTACACTAAGAACCGGACCCCCAAAAAAGTCTTGTAAAAAGAGAAGATAACTGTATCTAGACAAAGTGCAAAAGGAAACTGCTAGTGGATCCACAATAAAAAAATAAAATAATTAAAAATTAATAAAATGAGATTGAAGACAAATTCCATCTGTCATTTTCTATATCAGCTTATTCCTCATTGGGGTCACATGGTCTGCTGGAGCCAATCCCAGCACATTAGAGGTGAGAGGCAGGAATACACCCCAGACAGGTACCAGCCTATCATGGAGCACACACACACCATTCACTCACACCTTTATTATTTTTTTTATTATTTTAGAATCTCAAATTAACATCAGCATGTTTTTGGACTTGGGCTTGCAGCCTTCATGCTGTGAGGTAACACCTCTACCCACCACTCCACCGTGTTCCCCCGAGGACAAATTATTATTATTTATTATTATTAAAAATTCAAAAAATAAATAAAATGCAGTATATTTTGTCTGACCTTCTCCTTGATTGTTCTATTTGTGTAGTTCATCTTCCTCTTGCATTATTTGCAAACTGTTTTCATTTTATGTTCCATACTCTCACCTATTTCATTCTGTTTTGAGACTGCAAGGAGTCCGCAGAAAAGTCTGGAAGAGGCGTGCTGTGTTTAAAGCTGAAATGTGGTCAGAGAGCAGATCATAAACAGCTCAAGATTAGAGGAAGATAGTGGAGGCAACTGGAAAAACAACATGTTCTGATAACAGCTCTTAGTAGCAATTTCCTACAGGACAAACATGCATGTGCCCACAAGTGAAATTACAGTTAAATAATTAAACAGTTTTTTTTATGTTTTTTTTTACTTGTGTGGTGTAACCCTAAATAATAATCATAATTTGTCACTGACCCCTATATCAGGAGCAATTATTTCTAATGGTGGATGTCCTGATAATGAAAGATATTTTCAAGTTGTAGGAAATCCTTGATATCACCAAACAAAAAGTGATGTAAAACTGGTCAGAATTGGATTTATCCATCTCTATAAACCTGTAAGCCTGTGGGAGGATCTTTAGGTCTGTACCAGAGACCACCTCCATGATCACTTTATATTTCAGTGGCTACAATTAATCCAGTATTGACTAGAACTATTTTTAATTATCTCAATCCAATGGCTGATCTCTTTATTTATTTCAAGAATTTATGGATCAGTGAGAAATATTGTTTTTGCAAGATGAGTAAGTCAAAAACTTTAAAATACACTTTTAAGAAGCATTCATCAGGTCACTCAAAATGTACATTTTGCATTCAGGTTGTTTTTTTGTCATTTATCTTTATCTTTTTTTTTTAATCCAATTTTATGTGATTTTAGGCACAAAACATCAAATTGTATAATGGAAAAGATTTATACATTTTTAAATATTTTATACACTTAGAACATAAAATGTTTTTTTATTTATTTATTTATTTATTTTTTAACCTTTTTAAGAGAGTTAAGTTATCTGGTACCAAGTTTTTAACATTACACCACAAGGCAGTTTTGACATTGTCCCTTACTCTTGTTTTTCTATAAGATGATTAAATTGTTTCACTTTTTATCCTAATGTTGTTGGTTTCTTTTATCTCATACTATACTTTTTATATCACCTTTATTTTATAATGAATAACTTAAAATAAGTTGAATACGTCATTTATATGCATCAGACGTCATGCTTCATACAAACTGAACATCTGTCATTTAAAAAGAGAATATGATGATTGATGATAATCATATGATCATGATATGATTATGATACATTTTTTCATTTAAACTATTTCAATCATTGCATATTATGCATTATTTGTTCCATCTGTATTTATGCTTCATGGAAACACAACGAGAAGCTGTTGTTGTTCCACCTTGTCGAGTCAACTATTGAACCCTGGCACACGAGGAGAAGATGGCGAGGAGAAGAAAGCAGCCCCATCCCAGCCTCGCTCTTGGCACGACACCTCAGTAAGATCCCCCCCAAAAAACATAAAACACTTTTCTTCCTCCTTCCCTCGACTCATCCTCCCGACTCTTTCTGCCATCTGCCCGTGTTGCTCCTGGCTGGGTTCTCCACCTCCCCGCTACCTGCTTATCAGACGTGTGTTCTCTAGACCACTGAACTGTTCACGGCAAACAGACAGCGAGCAGCGGAACCGTCTGGAGCGTGTCGCCTCTCCACACGGCGTATAGTTTATTAATGAAGAGGAACAATGGGGGAAAAATAAGGTTTGCTTGTGGGTCTTTTTTTTATTATTGCTCCTGACTTTTTAGTGTTTCTCCTTATGAGAATTTGTCTGGTCCAGGACTGCTTCAGGGGTGTGAGGGAGACAGCGGGTGGGGGTAGAGTCAGATTGTTAAGAGTAGAAATGAAAAGAATTTTAAATATTTTAAGTTGTTATGCTTGAGGTGGAAAGATTGGTGGGTGGAAAAGCAACAAAGTGCAATGGAAACCGATATAGTGATTGAGTGCAAAATAGTGATACATTTTTTACATTTCTTTTATTTGGCTGTTTAAGGTCTGACTCTCACTCTAAGAGTACAACTAAAGGATTATTTTATTGCCTCATATTTGGGTCAGTGACAAATCATGGTTGGCAAGGTGAGAAAGTCAAACACTTTTTTAAAACATCACTTTAAGAAGCATTTACAAGGTCTCTCAAAATGTACATTTTACATATGTGAGTCAAATGGTGTAACTGAAAAAGAATGATGAATCTTAAATATTTAATCCATCTAGAAAAGGGGTGCCCAACCCTGGTCCTGGAGGGCTACTGTGGGTGCAGGTTTTTTGTTCCAACCAAGCAGTAACACCTGATTCTACTAATCAACTACTATTGCCCTTGCTAAGAACCTTCATTAGTAGAATAAGGTGTTACTGTCTGGTTGGAACAAAAACCTGCACCCACATTAGCCCTCCAGGACCTGGGTTGTCCATACCTTTTCTAGAATACAAAACTAGTTAATAGCATATGTCTTTTAATTTTTAGAAGCCTTTTTAAGAAAGTCTGACACCAAGTGTTTAAGGTTACACCACATGGTAGTTCTTCAATCTTACTCTCGTCTTCGTCTTCTGTGTAAAAGACACTTAATTCCCATAGTTGGGTGAGTTTTTGGGTGGTGACTGTACGAGATCATCAGGAAGGAGCTTCTAGCCTGTGTTTCATTAATACAATTAATCACAGTTTCCTTGCTACCCAGGGTTTAAGGTCTAGCTCAACCATCTTGGGTCTGGAGTCGTCCTTGAAGAGAAGAAACACAGGTTCTACTTGGAACTTCGTCCCTACCAGATCAAACACCAGTAAATTCAGGTTTAAAGTGTAATAAGAAGACTCACCCACATTTCAGGTAGTGGCGACAGCACCGCCATTATCAGCCACTTGCGCTTAAATTTGAAAAGAAAACATAATCAAAACTAAAAGCCTCATCCCTGGCAAAGCAAAATGTGTATTGTTGATTTAGCACACGTGTGCATAGTGTGACATTTACTACTTATGCAGAACACACTCGTGGCTTGCCAAGACATAATCCCTTGAGTATAAGTAAATTGTCCTTCTACAAGGTGACATATTTATATCCTTGTAGGTTGGGCAGGGCTGTTGAGGTAGGGTTATTTAGGGTGTAATTTAAAGGCATTTCCAGGCTTCTTGCAACTGACGGCCCCAAGAAGCTTCACCGCCAAAGGAAAAGGTGAAAGAAACAGTCGTTAAGACAGGTGAAACTCCATCTCTGAGTTTGGCAAGGACGAACACTAAAGCAACCTTGACCTTTCTTGTTGGCACCCTCTAATTTGGCCTGAACGGTAATTGGGCAGATGATGGATGCCTTGCTCTTTTATTATGTTGATTCATCAACTGGATCTCAAACTGTCTGTCAATGCATCGTTTTATAACACTCCATCATGGGCACTTTGAGTAGTAACAATCTTTTTTTCTTTTTTTTTTTTTTTTTTAAAGGCTCTAATCGATGCCCGGAGGAAATAAATTAACATGAAAGACAACCTCATATCGTCGGAAGGATTTTCTCTGCCTTGTTGAGCACAGCAAATGGAGGAGAGGTAAAATCCTAGTATAAACAACATCTATCTATTATTAATAAAGTGAATAATAAAGCAAAGAAAAAAAAAACATCTTTCACCATAGTTCTAAAAGCAGGCATCAGAGCTCCCAAAGGGGTCATGTGGGAATTCATTTGAAAGGATTAATTATTAAAGCTCTGTGATCACCTGTAGCGTGAGTTAATGAAGCCAAACTCACAAAAGGCTGTAATTGTTCTCATTTGCATACATTTTCTGTGGCAGTATGAAATTCAATCAAGGCTTATATGTTGACCAGGAGTCATACAGAGCTGCAGGTTTCACCATCACAATGTTTTCAGACAAAGACAATGGCGGCCGCTGCGCTGTGATTGGATATATATTGACTATAGTAACGCGCCTAACACACAGTGTGTGTGTGTGTGTGTGTATGTGTGTGTGTGTGATAGGTTTGTTGATAAGGTCGCACTGATTTCCAATTCAAAATGTTTTTTCTTGCTCATGAAAGCTGTGTTAATACAGGACATCATCCTACAAACCACGCTCGCACCAGCGATTAATCAGCAATAGTACAAGATCAAGTTCAACCAATTAGAACAAACTTTTTTTGGCTAAGTGTATAAGTGTATCAGAAATGGTATAATACTGTAATAGTAGTGTTATTATATCCTATATCAGTAGTGCTTTCAAAGTAAACATGTTAACTTGTGATTAATTTAAAATCTAAATCTTAATGTATATATTAGTAATAAAATAATGATCACTTGTTGGAAAGGAGGCTGAATAATGCTCTGAAGTTAATATTCATGTTGTTGAGGGAAAAGTTCCTCTGTGTGTCTTTATGGGAGAATCTGAATCTTTCCTGTTCTTTGCTTCATATTTGCAGGACTATATAGTTTCCTCATTGAAATTCAACTGTCGTTAGCATGGAACACATTCATTGTTGATGATCATTTATATTATTGTGTGAGAGATTATTGCCCTTTAACCTGTTTTGACATGCATCTGTAGCATGATCTAGTACGATGACAGTCGATGGTTTCATTGTGAATCTATAATAAAAAAAAAAAATTATAACAATAATCAAAATGTACTTCTTTGTGTTCATTCTGCATTAATTCTGTGCTGTTACATTTAAATATGCATTATCACAAGCTTCAGTATTAACAGAGTTATTTATTTCAGAAAACACTGAATTAATTGAAAGTTTAGTTAATATTAATACCAACATGTTGGAAAGATTAAATTGCCTCCATATACCCAATCAATATTCATTAAACACAAAAAATACTTAGAATAACAAGATATAAATGAGCTAATGAGCTTTTATTTTCCAGCAGCCGTCTTCAGTCTACCGTCGTGTTCCAAATCCCCTCCCCCGCGGTGGAGATCGGCTCCTGCAGCCCAGAAACTCAATAACAGATGACAGTGTCCAGTTTCCAGTAGTGTGGAAAATGAAGGCTGCCCGTGGAAGTGAGGGGGAAAATCCTCCGCTGTCCCCCGAGCGAGCTTAGGCCGGGCGGATGAGGGGTAAGGGTGGTGTCGCGGTGGCGCCTGATAGCCCGCCGCCGCCACTGCTGCCGCATTAGCATAGCGACAGGTCGCCCCTCTCTCTCTCTCTCTCCAGGGGCTCCCTGTCTCCTCCATGTCTGTCAGCCTTCGCCTGCCCTCTGGGACGGCGGGTCGAGGCCTCGCCCCCAACTTCCCCCTCCAAGGTTGGATATGAGAAGATGGAGCTGACAGATCTGACCTGTATATACATATATATATATATATTTTTTTTTTATTTATGTATTTCAGATTCGTGAAATGTCCCCGGGATGTATCGCTCTGCCATCCCTCATGACAGAGCGTGGGATGGAAGCCGTCCCCGCTTCCCACGTGCAAATGAGCCAAATTTATTTCCTTCGTGACCCCAAGCTCATGTGTCATTTGACGGAAGGACGGGTGGGTGACCACCCCGCCGCCGCCACCCGCCCTGCTACGCCCCCCCCCCCCCTGCATAAACTCCAAAGGGAAATGGGTGGGCCATGCCACTGAAAGGGGGAGCGGGAGCGTCGTCAAGGTCAAACGCCCTCCTTCCATCCTCTATCCTTAATACGTCTGAACGGCTCGAGTGTCCTTCTTGCATGGCGGCCTTAAAGGCTCTCTTTGGTAGCCGTTAAAGCCGAAGTACAGTGGCACCGCTGTAGCTGCATTGATGAACTCATCATAAGCGTCACCCTCGCTGACATTTAACTCATGTGGACATACAGACCGAACGGAGCTGGCAGATAGAAGGGATTAATTATGCATGGAGAATCCTCGTATCATGGCCTCAGCTTGGCCGATTACATTCCCTTTTGTCAGCTTGTGGTACACTGGAAAAAAAAAAATGTGTGATAGAAGGAGGGGGTACAATGAGGCTGCTTAGTCACGTCTCGACTGTTTCATAATCGGGCGACAATGAACCCGGACGGGACGTGAATACACCCCCCCTTCCGCCCATCTGTCACGTCCACTCACCGTTACCTCCCCGCTGGTTCCTGCGTGTCAATCCAGCTGAAATACGAGGACTTTCCTTTCCTTTTTTTATCTCGGTTTCAGTACACTTACGATCCACCCCGCCCCCCAGATGCCTAATTACAGCAGTTCTCGTCAACATATGGCACTGTCAGGATGGATTTTCCCCACTTCGGCTCACCGCATGTATTAAATTACAGTGTTCCCTGCCAGATCCGAAGCCCAGAACGCATCCGTACGCAGGTTTAAGCCCATACAGGAGAGGAGGAACACCTGTGTCTTGTATTGGTTATGTAGAAAACCAGCTCGGGGAAAGTCTCTGCAGGGGCGGGGGTCATTTGTTCGGTGGCTAACACCTGCGAGATGTGTCTGGCTGTTAGTGGCGCTCTGTGCTGCACAGACACACAACTTCCAAGGTTTTGGAGGAAATAAAATTCCTTTTGTTTTTGATTCACAAAACTTTGTTTACCCGTCCATTGAGTTTTTATTCAAAAGATATGCAATAACATCGTAGTTGTTATCGGTTAGGAAATAAAACAGTATCAATGTATATCCTTAGTATCCATGTCATCAATGCAAAAACTGTTCAATATAAGAGTTGTACTCAAGGTTCTGCACTAAAAAACAAACCAATGCCGCTCCTCCTTAGCTCATAAACATCATAAATGGGTCACTGACAAATATGGTTGGCAAGATGAGGAAGTCAAAATTTTTTAAAATACAGTTTAAAAGTCCAGTTGTACCACTATTTTTACAAAAATGTGATTTTCTGCTATCTTTAACATCAACAACAATGGTGTAACCGAAGGGATAACACATTTAGCGAATTTTATGCATCCACCTAGAATATAAAACTAGTTTATAGCATGTGTTTTTAATTTTTTTAAACCTATTTAAGAGAGGTAAAATGTGTTTTTTTGGCACTGTCCCATAAACTGTAATATAGCAATTTATTTAATTAAACAGCCAGCCATTAACAGACAAATCAAGTTTATTATAAAGTGGTTGTATCTAGCCTTTTTTCTCACCTGGACATAGTTCATTTAAAAATATCAATAATCATTAAATCTACTCATATGAAATATTTTATATCAATATATATTCTTGCTGGGCGACACGGTGGTGCGGTGGGTAGCACTGTTGCCTCACAGCAAGAAGGTCGCAGGTTCAAGACCGCCTTGGGCCTGGGTCTGGGGCCTTTCTGTGTGGAGTTTGCATGTTCTCCCCGTGTCTGCGTGGGTTTTCACCGGGTACTCCGGTTTCCTCCCACAATACAAAAAACATGCTCAGGTTAATTGGTAAACTCTAAATTGCCCGTGAGTGTGAGAGTGAATGGTGTGTGAATGGTGTGTGTGCCCCACGATTGGCTGGCGACCATCTGGGGTGTATCCCTGCCTCTCGCCTTAACGCGCTGGGATAGGCTCCAGCAGACCCCTGCGACCCCGAAAGGGAATAAGCGGGATAGACAATGGATGGATGGATGGATGGATATATTCTTGCTATATCACTGCCTGTACATTTATGTATTAAATGTAGCTAAGAATAATTATTAATATCGATCAATATAAACTCATTAAAGACGATTTAGAAAATAGACTTAAATATCTAAGGTAGCTTTCACAACAGTAGTTTATCTGTGCCAAACGATCCATTCGAACCCAAGGCGCTTTGTTTGATTCGTTTTTGCTGGTGTTAAAGCCAGGGAAGTAGCCATCATCTTAGAAGAGAGGGGGACAAAATGTCCAGAGGTGTGTTGAGTGATTTATCATCCTCTCACATTCGGTCGCACCCTCTCCTTAGCAGCTGAAGGAGCACACGAACACACACTGACTTTAGCTCTTAAAATGATATACTAT
Organism: Eupleurogrammus muticus; assembly: GCA_036785175.1. Classification (NCBI taxonomy): domain Eukaryota; kingdom Metazoa; phylum Chordata; class Actinopteri; order Scombriformes; family Trichiuridae; genus Eupleurogrammus; species Eupleurogrammus muticus. Next base: position 30,539,874 of record JAYKQN010000001.1, read on the forward strand.
CAGAGGCACAATCTAAACTCTGAGGCTGCCAAACTCCGGTTGAGTTGAGTGACCCCCTCCCCCCGGCAGCATCTAGGGTACAGGGTGATAATTAAGCAAAAGTTCTGTAAAACACCATTCCTGTTTAAAATCATCAGCACTAAAATAAATGGGAGTGAAAAAGGTATTAAATGCATATTGATGTTTGATATTAGATATGCAACAAAAGCGACTGATTTTAAATCACATAGACGCTCCTATTTATGATGGCTTTCTCTTCTCATACAAACATTTGCTTGATTAAAAAAATCAGTTGTAGAGATTGCACATTTCTTTCAAGCCAGTGTTAAGAGATACACTATAAGGCAATAATAAACAAATGTATATTGTTTATGTTTCAGCTTAATATTTTCTCCATGCAACAGCATTACCGGTACTCAACTTCCACTTGTTTGGGGGAAAGAAAATGGCTGTTTGAAGCACAACTGATGACACATGTCCGCCTTAACGCCACCTACTCATTATGTGTATACAGGCGACCTAAAAAAACCTATTAAAAATATGTTGAACAAATTGAAAGGGCAACGATACAGGAAGTTCTCCTTCTACCCCTGTCCACTACGCCCATAGTGAAGGAATCATCTTTCCCAGGCAGGTTCATCCGAGCACACTGAAAAAGTAAAAAATGAACCATAAGTCAATCTGTAACAGATATGTCTGGAAAAAAAATTGCTGACAGGTTGAAATTTGCCTGAACCCAACTCTGAAAGATGAGTCACACAAGGTCAAACCCATGTATATGAGCTGCAGAGGGAGCTTAAAGCTCATCAATTTCCCCTGAATAAACAATAGTCATATACTGGTTTGACATACATAATTAATTATTAGCCTGACTAAAATAACATTCTGAGCTATTTTTGGATATTGGCGGACCTATTTGCTGACAAATGACCTTTGCTGTAAATGTGTGTAAACATAGCTTCTATAGAAATATCAATACATATGTATATTGCTGGGTTTTTAAACCAGAGATGTCACACTTTAGGACATGACCACCACCTCTGTTAATTCCTTTTTATCGGACGTCACAGGCTTTAAGTCCTTGGAAAAGCTTCGGTATAATTCTCGCAACAGGAGACAAAACGGAAAAAAGGAAAAGTCACTTTGATGTCACATTTATTGCCACAGGGGACGCGTCTTTGATTAGACCGCCGTCCTCAGTTTGGGTAGAAGTAAGTTAAACACTTCCTGTCTCAAGGAAACAGAACATTGCAACACATGGTATTAGAAACCAGAATGTGTGTGTGTGTGTGTGTGTGTGTGTGTGTGTGTGTGTGTGTGTGTGTGTGTGTGTGTGTGTGTGGTGAGGGGGAATTCAAGGACGGGCTTCGATTCATTTTTCTTGTCTTGTCTTCAGACAACATGATGACAGATGAACCAGTATTTTTTTTTTTTTCCCTATGTCTGAGTGTCAACTCTGATGGGACGCGTCACTTTCTGCGGTGTCAATTTGTCCTTAGGATATCTTTAAAAAAAAAAGTAACACCTCCGCATGCATTCACTCTTGGACACTTTTGAAGCTTTATATATGAAGAACATTTCTGTGGCGTTAACTTCAGAATATGAAGGAGTGAAGTCAGCGCGCCTTATTGGCACCTCGGGTCGGTGCCAAAAGGACCATCAGTTGTAACGTTCGGCGGCCTGGCGCTCTCACACACTCCAGCCTGTCCACTGTCCACACACACACACACTTTCTGCTAATGATATCGCACACGTCATCTGGCTGACTAATGAGAGAGCACTTTGACTAGCTTGGCCAGCAGAGATGTGCAAAGTGTGTCTGATATGTGAGGGAGCGATGTTAGCCAACGAAAACGTGGCTCCAAACAAGGTTAGAATAGTTTAGACTAGTATTGGGATTTTTTATTGTTTTGTTTGTTTCGTCTTTTCAGTTTATTATTAATTTGATTTGAAAGTGTGTTTGCAAGATTTCAGTTTTTTTATGTTTTGAAAATGCTTTAAATATTTTTTATGGGTATCTGTCAGGACAGGATTGAAAAAGGTAAAAAAAAAAAAAAAAAAAAAGTACAGAAATAAACTGGATGAAAAAGGACATCAGATATTAAGGGAAATATTTTCTAGTCTGCAAAAATATCATGCTTATCTATAACATAAGATAAAAGATAGCAACTTCCCTCTGTAATTTGAGTGGATATTGTAAACATAAAATTCCATTTTAGGCCTGGTGTTTAGGCCCTGAGCAGCAAGCAAAGAGTGAAGCCCTATTGTATCTTCACTGATTTTTTTTCTTCTTCTTTCCTTCTTTCTTTCTTTCTTTCTTTCTTTCTTTCTTTCATTTTTTTTCCAAATGATGGCCATATCGGACGCCTAGACCCAAACGTCAACAACCTTTTGCACAAGGATTGCAGCTGGCAGTTTCCCACATCATATTTGAGCAAACTGGTCTTAGAAATTTGATCACATTGACTTTAAATTTGTACTAAATCATGTCCAGACATTAAAATGAAAACTTATCAAAAGAGTGAATTTACTACACAGTTAGTTTAATGTTTACCATGAAAATGGAAGTTACTAATACTCTTACACATGTAGATAATAGATAATATATGATGAGATATTATGAGTCCCACCCCAAACACATGTGCATGTCAATATTCCCCGACTTACAACAAGAAGTCCGGCAACAGGGATGTGGCTACATCACGCCCTGACATACACTGAGGTGTGAGGGCCCATCCATTGCTTCAGGTTTAATTATTTTTTAATTATTGTATTTCAGTTAACTGAAATTCTTTTTTAATTATAGTATATTATTGTGTTAGTTGTTATCGATAATAACCTTGATTTGTATAGGTTACCCTTTCCTCTCATTGGGAAGTGATTCATTTGAATTCATTTTTATACCAATATGGGGACACCAAAGTTGTTAAAGACCAATTAGATAAGACACAAAACGAGTGTGTGCTGTGGTCAGGTTTGCTGAATCCAACGTTTAACATTTTGTACAAGTGTTAGTATCAACATAGACAAAAGTCTGTCCTTCTAAGCTGCAGAGTGACAGCCTGCTGTCTCAGAGTCGGACCAGGAATAAGGAATCCTGCCTTTTCTCCCACCTGGCCATTTGCTGCATGCAGTGAGTAATCTTGCCAGATTGCCTATAACCTCTGTGTAGTCCATAGTAGCACCCAATGTTGTAAAAGTTAGAGTTTACAGATACCATTCAACCATCTGCAGCTATTTTGAAGCTGGCGGACTCCTTACATTAAAATCAAGGTTATACTTCGATCTCCTGTTTTTCCAAGAGGATCCATTACAGCCGAGCTCCGTCCCCCAACCCGCCAAACCCCCTCTCAGCTGAAGAGGCCTGAAAATTGCACAAACACTTCCAAAGCACTGACACCTTCACATTCTGGACATCTCTTTGCCACCCCTCATCCGTCATCTCCATTTCTGAGATGCTACGGTCCCCTCCTCTTCCTCCTCCTCCTCTCCACTAGTGGCATTAACTGCAGGGTGTCTGCTGCCACTTGGACAATCTCATCCCGCAGACAATCAACACTTGACCAGATGGATGCGAGGAGTGGCCACTCTGCTCCATCGCTACAGATTGAATACATGATGGACCTCGACAAAGGAGGGAGTTATTGTTACCCTACAGTGGTATATTCAGACAATGTGGCTACTTTTTTATATGTATTTTGTTGTCTGTGAGAAACACACTTCAGTGATACCCTGTGCTGCATGTGATCATTAGTCTTACTGATGTGTAAAGAAACAGAAAGATGGATAGAATCCAGCTCGCTGGTGCTTTTCTTCGCACCGCGCTGCACTGAGGTAAATACCTTGCAGGCAATCTGCATTCCACTCTTCGAGTAATGAATCACACCCTGAAAGACTTTTTTTTATATTGTCAATAGCCTGTGAGATATGACTATGAGGTGTGAGAATGTTATTTATTCCTGTGGTATTGTCGGTGTCTCTCCCATCCACCAATCTCCGGCTGAATGGGGCTTGCAAGAAAAGCTTTTTCAGGCAGAACAAAGCAGGGCATTAATCATTCAGAAATGGCTCGCACTGTCCTCGGGGATCCGGCAGAGGCTCAATGCAAAATCTGTTAAAAGAAATAGTTTTGGAGACTCCGCCAAAGGTCAAGTAGATGGATTAAGTGATAAAAGTCTGTTGAGTTCGAAGTCAACTGCACAAAGCAATATACCTTGGGTGGAGGCCTCGTTTCCTCACGACCTTTTCAGAGTCCCTCAAGAGGAAAGACAGGAACCCCCAGATGGGCACAATCCAGCGTGACCTTAGCAAGTTATTCTGCTACTCTGGGTTTATCAGTGGCGAACTAGATAATCTCATAGGTCAGCTGACAAGACTTTTGATTCTACTAAGGAGTTTGACTGTGTCCGTGAATAACAATCATCTCCAAGGTCTCGTCTGTGTTGCCTTTTCACAAGAAAATGTGAAGCCACAGGTAAAGGAGAGGAGACACTGTGTTTTGAAGATCTCGCCTTCTAACGCTCAGATCAAGGGCTCTTGAAAAGACACCCCTACCCCCTCCATCAAGAGCGCCCTTGACAAAGTATGTTAAGCTGCCAATTAGAATCACTTCTTAAGACAGGAGTCAAAGTGAGTGTTGCTACTGCTCCAAAATATCTGTTCAGAACATTGTTTGGAAGTCATGGAAAACCTTTTACTCATGGTGGGAGAACAGCAATGACTCTTTGTAAACTAAACCTCTAACAAGGGTCACAAAGAGGACATCTCAGTCTTTGTTGGGTTTGGGGAAATCTTTTTGAGCTTTGCAGAAAGCATTTCACTGAAAACCAAGTTTGAATGGAAGTTTGTCAGATGACGAAAACCAATTCTGTCTGAACTATTCATATTTATATATCAAAACAAAAAAATTATAAAAGATTAAAAGTCCTTTTTTCAATGAGCAGTTTCAATCAGTAATGTTAAAAACCACAAACCAAGTCAGGATCGTTGTTTAATCATTGAACAGCCACATTAAAACCATACTGTTTCTGGAAGGCCACCCAACTTTTGTTGCTCAAAGTGGGTGAAAATATTAAGAGTTTTTAAAAAGCCTGCATTACAGAACTAATCCAACATCTTCAGGGTGGAGCTACATATTGTGGTTGTGACACTGGACTGACTTGCAGTTGTTTCACAATGAAGGAAGGGCTGCATCTCCTTGAGAAAAAAAACAGTAGGCAGAAAGATAGTGTTGGTATTGCCAGACTATCTTTCGCCCGAATAATTGAAGGATTTATGTCTCAGCAGTATTTGGAAAAAACGTGTCCATACATTTATTCTCAGCAGACACGGCTACTGTAATGGTGCCTTTACTTTTTTTTTCTCTAAAAGGTCGATCGGGCATCTGCAGCTACTGCTTCAGTCCTCACTAAAACCAAGAAAGTGAGGCCCATCCCTCTAGGGTTGAGGTCTTTACACTGTTTCCTGCCTGGTATAGAACTGATTTTAAAATATTGCTGTTATAAAGTTCTGAATGGTTGTCGGGGATTATTGACACTTTTTTGAAAGAGATTGAATTGGAGCATCTGGCGGCCATTGGTGGCATTGTGCTTTAAAGTGCTTACAGTTGGGTTTAGCCTCAAGCTGTGGTATTTTCTGCTTGATTAAACTACATCATTTTTTTCCACACAGTTTAGAAAAAAATATGATGTGTTGACATTAAGGATCCTTGAGAATTATAGTAGGCTATGTAGCTTCTTCCTGACCACCTTTTGAAACAGCTATTGTTGACTTTCTAGTGAAGTACAAGTATGTCAAATCAAGTTAAGTACAGTACTCTATTAAATATACTTATTTTCCACCACTGAGACCAACCCGTGAGATTTCTTTATCTATTACTGATTATGCCACAGCTGTAAAAAAAACAAGATCCAGCTTGCAATAAAACACAATCAGTAATAACCCCCCATGTTGTGTTTAACCAAAAGATATTCTGCTATGTTCTATTTCAAATTTGACAAAACGGATCAAATCCACAGCTGAGAGTCTTGGAAGGCATTGCCACCTTAACCAACTGACTCCCGGCCCTGTGCGACTGCCCACCTTTTATTCACAGTGTGCCAGGGTGGACACCACGAGGCTCCTACATAGTCCATACAAACCTGTGAACTTTGACTCATTTTGCTACTTCTACATTCACCTCTGACTAATGGCATAACACTGATTTGAAATCTGCACAACACTGCGTTCGCTAGTGTTTGGCATGTGTGTGTGTGTGTGTGTGTGTGGGTGCAGACGTCCGCACGCTCGCTCCCTCGGCGCCGCCCATTTCCCACTCTCGTCCGCTAATGAATACCAGCGGAACGAGGAGCTCTAATGGAATTACACTTTAATGGTGTTTGCTGCTTTTATGACGGTAATTAATTAGATCAGCGTAATCTCCTGCTTCCAAAAATCTTCCCACATGGAAAAAAAAACTTAAGCACTGAATGGCACACGGCCCCCCCCAACACTTCATAACGCTGTGGTAATGGCGTACTCCCCGAACGAAACCCTCTCCCCAAAGCAGACTCACTGCAGCAGACTCTCAGCCACGCTGGGCGTTCACAGGCCAATTACCTGATGCCTACATATGCATTTTAATTTAAAATCTCTGCTCAAAGCTCTCGACCGGCCTGCTTAGTTCATCCCAAAGCACCTCTTGAGTACAAGTGCTGCACACGAATCCACATTCAAATGAGGCCTCGTCAATCTGATGTTGTAGCTTCACGTTCTATACAGAATCTTTGACAGTAATGGTAAAGAAAAGAGAGAATAAATGCAAAAGAAAAACAAAAGTTTACACTGCATAAATTGCCTTATATTTGATATAATGTATCCGATATTGAGTAGAATTATCTAAATTGATCCAAAGTCAGATAATTGTACCAAGCAACACAATATTTCCACTCGTTAAGATTTAATTTTTTTGTGGTGTTTGAACAATACTTTCAAAGAAAAACAGTTTACACTGCATGTAATTGTATTGTATGAACATTTTATATATATTATATATATGTATAGTAGATAACTAATAAATTATTTACTTTGAAAGTATTGTTTAAACACCAATATACATACATATATATATATATATATATATATATATATATATATATATATATATATATATATATATATATATATATATATATATATATATATATATATATATATATATATATATATATATATATATATATATATATATATATATATATATATGAGTACATGTACATATTTACCCAGCAGTGGAGTGTATGAGTTAGGACGTAACATTAAAGAAAAATGAAAATACATCCATAGTACTAACATGGTAGATAAGCAGTAATATTGTATGAACAGAGATAACAGTGACATTACACAGGCTGAACTGTCACAGGCCCCTTCTCTACATTTCTCATCTTTATCTTATTGCCTCACTTGTTCTTTTTTTTTCTCTCAATGCGTCCTGGATGAACTGGACTTTCTTTGACCATTTCAGAAAAAACATGATAACAGGATTGGCATAGCATTTTTTTTTGGCACTTAAACCAGATAGCGGCTCAGCCGTCCATACAGTATGAATATATATGCATACTGATTCGCTGTCTCCTGTTTTCAATTTGCATTTACAATGCAGCCGTCAAGTAGATGGTCACCCAGAAGCGTGAAATATCTGCCCCCTGCGTACGCGCGATTGACATTGCGAGCAACGCGCCGGGGCGAGTGGAAACAAACACCGCAAATGAGGCACGTGGCGAGGACGACCTTGCTTTATGACTTAAGTGCTTCCCGCCTTCCCCCCGTCTGATCGGCGTGCTTCCATCTATCAATCTAATGACGTGGCGAGCGGCCAGGTTCATCAAGTCCAATTACTTTTCCCTCATTGGAAGCCTGACAGTGATGCAGGACCGCCCCGGCCACAGCGGGTCCAGGACTGAATGGAGCCGCGGTGTCGGGGTGACAAGAAAAAACATACTAAAAAATGAGGAACCTTTTAGGATTTCAGCTCATCCATAGAAAACTTAACTGTAAGTCAGTGGGATGCCATTAGGTTTTATGCACCAGCAATTTTCCACGTTTGCATATTGTTGCCATGTGGCAAAAAATCTCTTTTAGCATATAAGAAACTAATAAAAATTAGCACCAAAATTGAATTATATGTTAAAAATGTTAAAGTTTACTCACCTCAGATAGTAAGTTTGATTTCTATTTGGTGAAATTTTTGCATGATTGTGCTTAAAAGACAACCTTCAGTTGTGAGACAATGATGCTCATATGTCAAATGTCCATGAGCAAAAGGGACTGGTCATGTGACCTATATGTCTTTCAAAATAAAAGCTACCTTTTCACACTTAACTCTAAAAACAAAGATTTTAGTAAAAGTAATTGTCATATGCCTACACCATAAAATAGAGGGTTAACAACCTGGAAGGAACCAATATGTATATATATATATATATATATGTCTATATATATATATATTTTTTTTGATATCCCATATTGCATGCTTTTATGGGTTTTAATTGAAGTTGTGATATCTTTAACAAGATATATTTGCATCATAGTTCAGTACATCTCCTCTTCTCTCAGGCTTCTCTCCGGAGCTCCAGAAAAGCACAGGGCGATTTTTGTCTGCCTCATTAATATTCATGAGCCTCTCTGAGTCACTGCTGTTTTAAGGCCCAGTGTCTGACGGGCATTCCTCTGTGGATCCAGTGATTGATGCATGGGACAGTATTTATAGAACAGCTAGATCTTCTCTGTGGGCAAGAAAGCAGCGAAAAATGGTGATTTCCATGATATGGGACCTCTATAATTGCCACTCCAGGGTGATTTTAGTTCAGTAGTGGGACAAAACACCAGGATTGCGATATATATCACAATACTTATCTTGTGATATGATATGAATACATTTATGTCAAATATCAAGTTCACATATATATATATATATATACATACATACATATATATGTATGTATGAATTTTTATGCATATTTAGTACTGTCAAAAAAAATCTTTTTCAAAAGTTAGAAATCTGGGGTTGAAGTCAATAAAAAAATGTTTGCTTCATGCATTTTTTTTTCAAATTCTGAATATTTTCAGAATTCTGAGATTAAAATCGTCTACTTTGTATGAGTTAAGATGATGATGTGTGGACTTTCAATGATAAATAGAGATATTTCCACATAGTGTTAGAATTTGATTTTTTAATTATTAAATACTCACATGTAAAATCTTAATATGAACTAATAGCTAATATAATAAAATGACTGATGAAAAACATCTCATTTACCTTTTAAAATATAATATCAGGAAGTTAATTTAATAAAATTGAATTAACATAAATTAATTAATGACCCCATTAAAACTGGAATAGTCCCCACCGTAACAGCAAGAATTAACAGACCTTTTATGTAAAGGAGGTGGAATGTACCTTTAACTGATAAATCCATTATAATAATAACTGCTAATTACTTCCTTTTAATTAGCATTTTACAGCACAGCATCATTAATGTTTAAATATTACAGTTTATTGTTAGTCACTCAGGAGCATGGATAACTCTGTATAACCTGGATCTTTTTGCAAACTGTGATTACCATCTGCTTTAACACTATTAAATGTTGTTTTGGCCAAACAATATATATACTGAAGGACTAACGTGATCGCTAATGGTTTCCTTTTTGGTTTATTTTTACACTTCTGCTTTCCACATCTGCACTCTTCTTTTGTTCGCCTGTTGTCTCTTGACAATATGGCCTCATTAGTTGACTGGTGACCCTCCTAATTTGCGTTTGGCTGCTACAGTCTGCAAGCAGAGAGCACCCTGAGGCCCCTATCAGCTCGGATCATTAGTGAGAGGCTCCTGCCTTCCTGCTCGTACACATCAAAACATCCCCGCCTCTGTCCTTGAGGAAGGCGAGACAAGGGGAGCATAAGGTTCAATAAATATTGCATTGCACTGTAGGCCTACCTTGAAACTGAAATACATTGAGCTGCGAGCACCGGGGGCAGTGTACAGATGTTAGTATGTCTTAGAAGTTGTGCTCCAGACATGGAGAAACATAAATGATTCTTCTTTCATGTATTTGTTTTATAAATGCATTTTTTTTAATCCAGGCTACTGTTGAATTCAGATTTACAGCAGAAAGGTTTCGCATTTATTGCTGTGTTGGTGCCAACCGACTGATTACAAACAAACTGCTGATGTAGCCAGAAACAAAATGCATTTTATTATTTTTCCTTTTTTTTTGTTGGAAGAGTGTGCAAAGCAGATAGCAGCTTTACTTTACACTGTTTTTTTTCCAGACAGAAGATATAACACAACAGCATAACAATTATCGTGTGCAAAATGGCACTTTTCAACATGTGGTTGCGGTGAATGTAAACACCATTTTGTCCCGAATCAGACCAGTATGCCTGGAATCATGTTCTTACGGGATAACTGCGGCGCGTGATTTACGCCCGTTGTCATCGTTCACAGCCAGTGCAGAAAGTGGTGCGCTGTTTATGGAGCAGAGCAAAGACAGAAAGTCTTTGCTCCGCTTTGTGGGGGGTGTAGAGGTCAAGGCGGTGGATGGCTGCCTCACACGTCAGGTTTTCATGCAGGAGACACCTCACGTCCCGTCACATTTCATAAGTGATGGTAAATTATTATATAAAAAGTTCAAAGGCGAAAAAGGGTGAAGTCAACAACAACTTTGGCTTTGAGTTTTCATAGCGAGTCAACTAGAAACATCTCTACAACATCTGAATCTGCTAAAACAAGAGCTACGGCTGAATTTTACTTCCGCATTGAATCTATTAAAAAAGGTAGCCAACGTAAACCCTCAACACCAAGTTGAGTGTATTTTGACTTGTTGACAGCAATATGCAAATTCATGTTGGATTCATGTGTATGTAACTACTGTCCAGCAATGCAAAGCAGAGTGGAAACAGATGCAGGAAAACCTGAAAAATACTATTTTGGGCGACGTTTGAAGAGCAAAATGGTTCCTCCCTGTGAACAGCTCTGTGGAAAAGGCCATCAATATGGCTTTTAGAAAGTCATGTGACACATTCAAACACTGCCATTGGTTCTCTTACACCCCCACTTGTTTTGAATGCATTGCATTTTAACTGATGATGTACTGTGTGTTTGTAGTAGACATTAAACGGGTACCATAGAAGGTTAACCTATTTTTACATTGTTTCATTATTTTCCACAATGGTACAATGTTGTCATATGTAGAAGTACTAAAAAAAAAAACTACAAAAAAATGACAATGTCTTTTGATTATGTTTACTTGGTCTATTTTAAGACAAAATAGACCTTAAGGCATTTTACTGTAAATGGTTACCAGTGTCATATTGTGATACATTTCAACAAGACTTGCTTGCGTTTATACCAGCTATTAATTAATATTTTTCAAATGATGTCATTCAGGGTTCAAGCGAGCAGTTTAAAATTAATCAGAGGTTAGACCGCTGTTGCTTCCAATGCCCTCAGCATCACCTCAGGTACTCAGTGGTCCTTCTACTCCACCTGCTACACATTTCTAATAATTAGCATTAATGCTCTGACCCGCAGCCCCACCACCTGCAACACTTGGCACATACTACCATTTGGTATCAGATATAATGTTTCCCCCCCCTGAAATAAAAAGGATGGGGGGGTAACAGTCTGTTATTTTTTTGAATCTCAAGAGTTCATGCTTCTCTTATTTCCACCCTTCCTGTTGCACTCTGGTCACATTAGAGTGCATGGTATCTCAGCTTATTTAACTCTAAATCTGATATGGGCTTGTCAGTCGTTGTCCCAGCAGGGTCAAATGTAGCAGAAATATGGGTTTAATTATGGCTATAGAGACAAAGAAATCAAAGATTCACATCAGAGACACAAACGTCTCTTACCAAACTTGATTTCTTTTTTTCTCCAGTTAATCCATTAGTTAGAAATGTGTTTTAAAAAGTGGCGCAGCTCCCTTAAGGGAAGATCACAGGGAATTGCAATAATCTGACTAATATCAGACTTTTAAAGGGCAATTCAACATGTTAGCTTGACTGAAAAAGCACTTGCAAAATTGGACTAACACACCCAGATAATGTGATTTTAAGCCCAATCAGATCTGTGCATGCAATAGAAGTCCATGCCAGGCTCTGATTTGAAAGTTGAATAGTATGCAAAATGTGCCAATGTAAGCCAATAACTCACACAGTGAACAGAAAGTACGATATGCACGTATTTGCAAGATTGTCCATCATGCAAGTCTACTTCTGGGTCTGCTAACTTGCTAATATTAACAACGTTTCCTTTTGACTTTCATTTTTCAAAAAAGGTCACCATTAAGCTAAAGAGCACTTATCACCACCTGTTCCCTGAGGCAATATGGCTTTGTCAATAAGTCGATTTCCCCCTCACATGTGTAGACTGGGACAAGGACAGTAATCCCGGTTGAAGAACTAATCGAGCTATAACTAAAGCTCAAATTAACTGTGCATGTAAATGTACTGAATGAGTGCACAAGCTACTGTGATAATCATGTGGTAGCATGAAGCTGTGAAAGTAGCCTGCAATGTTTGTCTGATTATCATTAAGTCAATGATACAACCTTATATACATCATTGCAGCAAGTCCTCAAGACCAAAGCCAGGTTCTCGTGTCTTGCTACCAGCTGAAACATCATCACTGCACCAGCAAATTCTCTAAATTTACACATGCAAATACACACGTGCAAAATAATATAAAATGGTCCAGTGTGAAGTTACATGGATTTGATGCTAGGGGGCTGGCTGCTCAAAGACCATTTGATCCGGAGCTGGTGGATTGTGGCATTTTTCTTCATTCATACAAGTCCCTTGGTTGATGTCTGGATTATTTCAGGGTTGCTGTGCATGTCTGAAAAGGGGCTTATACAAACGCAGCCGGGCGATGTCTTCATTACAGTGTTGTCTGCCTCCGAATCCCCTCTGCCTCATTTCTGGACGGGGTCAGAAAAGATTTCACGCGTATTTCGGTTAAGCCCCTGTTCCATCAATTGTTTGAAATACATCAAGTTAAGCCTCTTCCAATGGGCTATGGAAAATGGGTGAGGAAAAAAAACTGTCAAAATACAGTTGTAGCAAAAAAGGGGGAAAAAAATGAACTTCATTAAAAATGGAAATCTTGCAGGGGATTAGTAAAGGGGAGCTGCTTGGAGCTTCTCTGAAAACCCCGCTGATCAGGATCAACACACAAAATGGTGTCAATGCTGTTAATTGCCCCCAAGTCTCTGTCCCCCAGTGTGGCTCTCAGCTCTGACTGACTAATCTGCACATGGTGTTAATCAATGCCACCATTTCCATAACAATGAAAATGACGCTGTAACCCTGTTTGCCAGAGAGGATTTTTACATCCGCTCCATTCCTTCTCTCTGCGGCTGAAGGTCTGCAGATATTGGATCTTTTTTGTGATGTGTTATCAATTTTCAGGACAGACTTTTTTTGTTAAAAAATGACAATCCCACTTTGCAAATGGCTATAATGTCTAGGTCAAACAACATAAAGTGATGCAAATTGATATCTCATTGCTTATTTGAAAATGACAAAGTACAATCATCTGGAACAGCCTCACTAACATGTATGCAGTGTGTGCATGCATATATGTGTATGCATGCACACATATGCATGCACACACTACATGCATTTGTGTGTATGCAGGTGTATTATCTTTTGTACATATTAACTAATCAGATTTACATGAAAAATCTGTTGATGCCATAATGGAGCAGGTGGAGGCTCTGCCCCTCATACTCTAACCCATTCTGTTTCAGAATGTCCCATAGGAGCTCAATAGGGTTTTATATCTTTTACATCTGAAACACATAAGTTTGACTTGGTCTCATCAAACCACAGAACATGGTTTCAGAAATCTAATAGGCCCACCCCTTCAATCTACTATATTGCTGCAGAGGTTAAAGAAGTGGAGAGTCCGCTTTTTTTATATTTAATTATACTCATACAAATACGAATGCTAGTAATACTTGTTAATACTAATATTAATACTTCTATATGATAAAGAATAATTGAACTTATCTATTGGCAGATCATTTTGCTAATTTCAACATTTTTTTCCTGATTTATGGATTTTTATCTCATATTAAGGACTTTTCTATCTTAAGACACATTTTTTATAGAGATGCTTTTCCACTATGTAATTCGTTTAATTTATTTTCATTTATCTTTATCTTTAATCTTTTAAATTTTCTGCCAATAGAATAACTCAATATTTGACTAGCTGTACTAAATATAAGATATTTCGCCCTTTCATTTTTTTTGCAGTGTACAGCAAATGTTCAAGAAACTTCCACCAGCCATTTTAAAACTCCAGAAGTGTGAGAGTTACCCATCATTTGCTCCGCCTAAGTGATACGGGCCACAGGAGAACAGATGTGCGTGTCACCATATTATCCAGCCACGGAAACCGTGTGACGACGCCACCCATCTGAGAGAGGAAACCGCCACGATGTTCCGAAAGTCAAATGACTCATCCGACGCGGCTCCCGGGAACATTTGTCTGTGTCAAGAGTTTATGCGGCGCTCCCAAACACTTTGCCTAGCCAGCCCCCCCCCCTCCAACACTTCCTTGTCTCCCGTCCCTGAGAGCCAAATCAATCAAGCTTCTCCATGCAGGAAAGTGCCGAAATAAAGAGACAATGAAGTGGAATGAGCAAAAGCAGGATTGATAGCATTAAAAGGTTCTGGGACAGCTTGTGAGGAATTCTGGGCTTTTTTGGGGGGGGGAGGGGTGGAGTAGCACACTCCGGTCCACACTGCTGAATAGGATGTATGCAGATAAATGGAGTCAAAGCGTTGTAATCATATATTCAGGCTCTGGGAAGTAGCCGCCGACGCCGGTCTGATGGATGATTGCCTATCTTCATTTCGAGGTGCGAGACAGACAAAGGTCCGCGGCAGAACGTAATCGATCATCTTTGTGGAAGAGGCGGCGCCTCTGACAAACTCGGAATACAGATCCGTCGAATGTTACTTCTCCGAGCTGGGGGGGGGGGGGTTGAAAATTACTTAAATGGCCTCATTCCATCTTTTTTTATCCGCAGACACAAATATAAGATGAGATGTTTGTCGTACACAAGCTTTCATCTCCACATCTCGCTCAGGAAAAAAAAAAACAAGCCGAGCAAAGCGACAATATTTGATTGGATTTTTGCCTTTGATCGGGTCAGCTTGTGTCCCCGCGACGCCGGGCGACGCTGGGCGACGCCAGGCGACGTCGCCGCTTTTATGACAAAACAGACCGCGTGTTGGTTTATTAATTTCATATCAAAGCGTAAGCGGGTGATTTGAAACAGTGGCCGGCCTGTTAAGAGCAGATAAGCGGACAATGTTCTGCCCATTCAGGCGGAAGGAAAAGAAAAAGGACGTCTGTGTTGAAGGGCGATCTCCTTTTTTTTTCTTTTTTTTTTTTTTTTTAAACGGAAGTCAGAAAGAACCGTGGCAGATTAGAAAATCCGAGTGCTTTCTTGGCATTCGCTGCCAGTGGTCATGGCAGTCCTTGAACGCCGTTTGATAGACTTGGACATCTGGACCAATGTCAAAGAGTGCTTGGCGAGGCAGATACTTTATTGTCCAGAGGTGAAAAGGGACGTTTCTGGCTGTTGTTCAGGCATTTAATTTCTCCGAGAAACACAAGCATCTGTTGTCAAGTTCATTTTTCAAATGGGCAGAAGCTGATTAGCACTTTATGTAGAGGAAGCCGGTCGGCAGCTCCACGGGGATCCGGCGGGATGCCCCCGTGGGCCTTTTAGATTCCACCCGCGAAGATTCAGTTTCAGTAAAGGTAATAATTACTTTGATTTTAATAAGAAAGGAGAGACGATCTGACTTTGAACGAGAAAGGTGGATCAGCAATAGGAACAATTTTTTACATCATTTTTTTTTCTCTCTCCACTCGTCTGTCCAATCTGGGCTTCTGACAAAACAAAGCTTAGCGATCGCCCGTCTCTTTCCCCCGCACTAATCGACTTTTATCTGCAGGACTTTTGCCTTTGATCTCAGGCAGTTAGCAGCAGACGGCCTCCTCGACGTGAGCCTCCGACAAAAGCGCAGGCGAGGCATATGGCGGCACAGTGGGATTCTGGGTAATTTAGCTCCCCTTCGCAACGGTCGCCCTGCATGAGAATGAAGGACTGACGGAGGAGGTGAAGGAACCGGGCTGAACTCAAACTCGCGTTCCCGACGAGGCGCGTGTCGCTGGCGGACGCCGCGGCCTCCGACAGAACCAGCTGAGTCCTACAACAGTCCGGACATCTGTAAAACAAGCCGAGTGTGCTTCTCATTATACCAAAGATGTTCTATTCATCATGCAGGCATCGCTTTATAATGAGGCACCGTTTAAAATGCTTTATAATACGCTGTCACCTTTACGAACGTTAGTGATGACAAGAGTAACACTAAAGTCATTAGTTGTAACTTTAGTCCTCTATTAAAATGAATGGAGCCAATAGCTGCAATCTAAAAACCCTTTAGTAAACATGTATTAATGTGAGTAAGTCATTTACAAATACTTCATAATCCATAGTTGCATTTTTGCCAGGTTGTAAGAACTTCTATTTCATCCATTATTTGGCAACAATAGACGTTGATAATAAACATTTATGAAAAGGCTATTATTGAATACCTTTTGAGTTGCCAGGTCATTTGTTTGGTGATAAATGGTGGTTAAAGTGTACATATGAGTTTATCCACAGTTTCCAGTGGCCCCATATTATATATAAAGGCAAAAAAGTATATATATATGGTAAAGATACAGTGATATATTGGTAATAATGAATACATGCTTAAAAATATGTTAATGAATAGATGGTCACTTTGACCAATTAGGATGTTTTATTACAACCTGGCAACTGGAAAGAACATTTAAAGATTCACATCTAATAAATAAGGGACTCCACAAAACCAAACTTAGAAAAGAGTTTTGAATAAAAATCCAGTTTGCTTTGTCAAATGCTTTTCCAGCATCTAATAAAACAACAATGGTTTTGTCCTTAGTTTGCTGAGAGAAACTGATCATCATAATCTAGTACTATGATGATCAGTATTATCTATTTCTGATGAAGCCTGGTTGGTCGGATGTGCTTTAAAATGGAGGTGGCCGTTTCAGTCCTGGTGTCTAATGCTTTGGTGATGATTTTTAAACCCATGTTTATTGGAAAGATTGGACAGTATCTAGCAGGAATGGTCCATCTTTATTAGGTTTTATTATCTGTGATGTGGTGGCTGTTTTAATATTTGTCAGGATTTTTTGAGCTATTTTTTTTCTTCTAAAGTCCTTCCATGAAATAGTGGGGAAAGTATGTGCCAGAGATGTTTACAGTATTCTGCTGGGAATCCGTCCAGTCAGGTTGATTTGTTGTTAGCCATTTGATTTAGGGCGTAATAGAGTTCTTTATTGGTGCATCTAAGCTGTTGACTAGCTTTTGTACAGGTCCAAGGTGTTGAGAAAGGATTCTATTTCTGAAGGAATCGATTTAAGTCTGGAGGAATATAACTCAGGTTTTATTTATTTTCTCTCCAGTGAATCATTGATGAAATAATTGATTTTTCTTTGTCAAGTTGTTTTGCTAAATATTTCCCAGTTTTATTGTTATATTGAAATGTTCTCCTATTTAAATTGTTCAATTAGCAATTGTGTTTTCTTGTGAATTATCTTGTCAATTTGGGCTTTAAGATTACTAAGGTCCCTTTTTATTTGGTCTTATTATGGGATTATTGGTGGAAAGGTTTGCAAGTTTAACTTTTTGTTCTATACTATCTTCCAGATTTTTTTTTTCCTTTCATGATGAATGTGGTTTATTCTCTGACCTTTCTAGAGAGTTCACCTCCATAAAGTGTTAAAGACAGGATCTTGTGGTAAAGGAAGTATTAAATCACGTTCTCATGGAGGGACTAATATATAACTGAATGCTTATTGTGAGAGACAGGAGTGTGATCACTGATGATGATATTAGGGATGAAATTTAAATGGCAGCTAGCCCCACATGTTCCTATCAACGGCACACTTATACACACATGTGGAATCCCAACCGGTGTGAATTCCGAATCAGCGGTGACAATCCTATTAGGAGGGGGTCCCACGTGTGGTCTCAGGGGACTCATTACTCTTCATTAGAGGATCCAACAGTGGATAACAAACAAAACCAATAAGCAGAGACAAGACTTATGGGTTCCCAGGAGGCCGGTTTTGTCCCGCGGACAGAGCAGGTGGCCGTCATCACACTCGGAGGTAACAGCTTGACTCTGTGTGCAGGACCTGCGCGAGCATCACCGCGTCTGGATGAATTACTGCTCACCGCTCACACACTAATGTCACCGGTCACGTGCACCCATACTGTCATCCAGGGACATTTCCACCCAGATGAAGATGAATCCTCTATTTTCAAATCACTGATAACACTGTAATGACATGAGGCATTAAATGGGGTAATGTGATTCCAATTAAAATGCATAGATTGTGATCTTTAATTGAGGATGTGGGTGAAAATAACCAATGTTCTAAATGTTTAAATAGATAGGGACTATGTGAGGGGGGGGGGACTGTGGGAAAAATTAAAAATAGATGTTAGACTTATTTCTTCTGTACCTACGTTGATTAAAAAGAGTCATGAATGTTTAAAGCCAAGCTTTAGATTACAAAGCATGCATATGTTTTACTTTTCAGTTTACTCTCTAGCAGGCAGAGAATCAAACTCAGGAATCACTTTTTTTTCCATGAAAATTTTTATTAAAAGGGTTATTAAAAGGGTTTTACTGCAGCCTGTCCATCCTGGAAGAGGGATCCCTCCTCTGTTACTCTTCCTGAGGGTTCTTCCGTTTTTTTTTTCCCATTAAAGGGTTTTTTAGGGAGTTTTACCTTGTACGATGTGAGGGTCTAAGGACAGGGGATGTTGTGTTGCTTTTGTACAAACTGTAAAGCCCGTTGGGGCAAATCTGTGATTTGTGATTCTGAGCTATACAAATAAATTGAATTGAATTGAAATGAAATTGAATTGATTTGAAATCTTTTATATAGATTATGATTGTGGTATCAGAAGCATGCAGCATTCTTGAAATTACGCGTTTTTGGTTACCATGTGTTGGTATGTTTATATCATTGTGGTATAATCTTTGACATAATGTGGCTATACTGTGCTCTAGAGAGCTTCTAGGATACTAAAATGCTAGTCCGGTAGCAGTAGTGTTTAATGCATTATGGCAAAATATACAGACTACATATCAGCAAGCAGGATAATGGACAAAAAGCAGTACTAGGCTAAATAGCACAACTGTGTACACATATTTATTACAGGTTAATGCTGCCCAAGTAAAAAGTATAGAAATATAATCAGCTAAATTGAATACAAGTACTAAAGTAAATTGAATACAAGTACTAAAGTAAAAGTCAGAATTGTGCAGAAATTCAGGTTGTAAGATACATATTCAATGCATGACTAATAAGTCTGTGCTGCAAATTATGATGCAAAATAGATTTTGCTTAAGTAGGATTTTAATGCAAGATTTTATATTTTATATTTTTATAAAAATATATTTATATATTATTTTTAAGTATTGATAATCTTACTTAACAGTATTTACACACTTGTGTAAAGACCTGATAACTAAACCAAAGAAGGAAAAACTCAGGCTCAGAAAAAATAAACAATTTGGGAAATATCAGAGGATGATCTAGTGTCAGTTAAAGGATATAAGGGTGCCTATGTCTTAATGCAGTGACTGATATTTAAAACTGTGGACACCTAGTGAGAAGCAATTTGAATAAGCTTAATATAGATATTTGCCCATCTCAGACAGCTTCTAGGTAAAAGTGTGGTGCTCTCCTCTCTCCCTAAGCTGTAACAGTGAAAGAAAATTCTGTATTCAGGAGCTAGGACCATCATGGGGCCCTGCCTGTGTGAAACATTTGATAAGTATGTTGCTAATGCACAATTTCAATTGCAGCACTTTAATTTAGTTTTTTTCTTAAATAATCTGAACATTTCCTTCACTTACACTGTGTATATGACTGAGCTTTATACTTTCCATGCAATATATATGACACGAGGCGGGGCCGGAGGCTGAACCCAAATGCACGACTCTTCACGGATCGATCAAAAGAAAAAGTCTTTATTATGGTACTGTACAAAAGATTCACTCAACATGAGGAAAACAAAAAATCACTCTTGCGAGGAGAACAAAAAATCACTCTTACGAGGAATAAACAAAAAATCACTCTTACGAGGAATAAACAAAAAATCACTCTCACGAGGAACAAACAAAAAATCACTCTTAACGAGGAACACGGGACTAGGAGAAATAACGAGGCAAAGGCCGACAAAACAAGACTGGGAACTTGAGCATACGAGAACAAAACCTGGTAGTACTTGGAGCTGGGCGCTGGCTCTGACACATGGGACGTGACGAACTGGCACAGGACAAGGGGAGACACAGACAATATATAGGAGAGGTAACAGGGCACAGGTGGAAACAATCAGGGCAGGGGAAGGCAATCACTGTGGCGGGAAACACACAAGGGCAGGAAGCAAAGGTGCCTGACACAAGGGGGAAGAGTCATTTCACAATAAGACAGGAAGTGCAGGACAAAACACGAGTGACAACTTAACATTTACGACGAGACATGACAGTACCCCCCCTTCTAGGGACGGCACCAGACGGCCCAGGCTCCTGAGGATGGCGGCGGAAAAAGTCATCTATGAGGCCCGGGTCCTCAATAAATCTGGAGGGTATCCACGAGCGCTCTTCCGGACCGTAGCCCTCCCAGTCAACCAGGAACTGGCGTCCTCTGCCTCTGTTCCGGACTGCCAGTAGCTGCTTAACTGTGTACACTGGACCGCCGTCAATCATTCGGGGGGGTGGTGGGGGCTTGGCAGGAGGGACCATGGGGCTGTCCTTGACCGGTTTAAGTCTCCCCACATGGAAAGTGGGATGGACCCTGAGGGATCTGGGGAGACGAAGACGAACAGCAGCAGGGTTAATCATTTTTACCACAGGGAAAGGACCAACAAACCTGGGAGCCAGCTTCCTGGATTCTACGTGGAGGGGCAGATCCCTGGTGGATAGCCAGACTTTCTGGCCAGGCTTGTAGACGGGCGCTGGGCGGCGCCTCCGGTCAGCAGCCCTCTTCATCCGGGCCGAGGTTCGCAGGAGGGCCCTGCGGGCTGCTGCCCAGACCCGCCGGCAACGACGAACTAGGGCATGCGCCGACGGCACCGCTACCTCCTTCTCTGTGTCAGGGAACAGAGGAGGTTGGTAGCCATAGGCGCCTTGGAATGGTGTCAGACCGGTGGCTGCGGTGGGGAGGGAGTTGTGGGCATACTCGACCCAAGCCAGGTGCTTACTCCAGGTTGATGGGTTCTGGGAGATGAGGCAGCGGAGGCAAGTCTCCAGCTCCTGGTTGAGGCGTTCGGTCTGTCCATTGGACTCGGGGTGGTACCCCGACGTGAGGCTAACTGTGGCCCCAATCAGCGCACAGAACTCAGACCAGAAACGTGATACAAACTGTGGGCCCCGGTCGGACACTATGTCTCTAGGGAGGCCATGTAGGCGAAAAACATGGGTTAACATTATCTCAGCCGTCTCCTTGGCTGACGGCAACTTAGGCAAGGCAATGAAATGCACCATCTTGGAAAAACGGTCCACCACTGTCAATACAGTGGTGTTACCTTCAGATAAGGGAAGTCCCGTAACAAAGTCCAGTGAGATGTCCGACCAGGGCCGACTGGGAACTGGGAGGGGATGGAGCAATCCCATCTGAGGTCTCGAGGATGACTTGTTCTGGGCGCAGACTCGACAGGCCTCCACATACTCCCGGACATCCTGTTCCATGGCAGGCCACCAGAAGCGTTGCCTGACGACAAACATAGTACGGCTCACCCCTGGGTGGCAGGTAAGCAGGGAGGTGTGAGCCCAATGAATCACCTGAGGTCGCAGGGGCGCTGGGACAAACAGCCGATTGGCTGGGCAACCACTAGGTGGCGGGCTCTCACCATTGGCCTGCTTCACCTCAGCTTCTATCTGCCAATTCACCGCTCCTACCACACGTTTCAGTGGCAGGATGGGCTCGGGGACCTTGGCAACAGACTCGGGGTCATAAAGGCGAGAGAGGGCGTCTGGCTTGGTGTTCTTGGACCCCGGCCTGTAGGACAAGACAAAATCAAAACGGTTAAAAAACAATGTCCATCTAGCTTGACGTGCGTTTAGGCGTTTAGCCTTCCTAATATACTCTAAGTTCTTGTGGTCCGTCCAGACGAGGAATGGTTGTTGAGCTCCCTCCAGCCAATGTCGCCACTCCTCCAGGGCCACCTTCACCGCCAGCAGCTCCCGATTCCCGACGTCGTAGTTACGCTCAGCTGATGAGAGCCGCCTGGAAAGATAGGCGCAGGGGTGCATCTTCTGGTCCTTCTCTGACCGCTGCGATAAAACAGCCCCCACTCCTTCACTGGAGGCATCCACCTCCACCACAAACTGACGATTTGGGTCAGGCATTGTGAGAATGGGTGCTGTCGTGAACATGGCAATCAACCTCCTGAATGCCTGGTCGGCCTCAGGGGACCACTGGAAGGGTGTCAGAGGAGATGTTAATGCATGGAGTGGTGCCGCTATTGCGCTGAAGTTTCTGATGAACCGCCTATAGAAGTTAGCAAACCCCAGAAATTGCTGAACCTTCTTGCGGCTATCAGGAGTTGGCCATTGAGCCACAGCGCTAACTTTAGCCGGGTCCATCCGTATCTGTCCCGAGGCTACAATAAAGCCAAGGAACGATACTGTATCGGCATGAAAATCACATTTCTCTGCTTTAACATATAGCTGGTTCTCCAGCAGGCGCTGGAGAACCAGTCTGACATGATGGACATGAGTATGCTGATCAGGGGAAAAGATCAAAATGTCGTCCAGGTACACAAACACAAACAAGTTCAGAAATTCACGGAGGACATCATTAATAAAAGCCTGAAATACTGCAGGGGCGTTGGCACGTCCAAATGGCATGACAAGATATTCATAGTGCCCTGATGGTGTGTTAAAACCAGTCTTCCACTCATCCCCCTCTCTGATCCGAACCAGGTGGTAAGCGTTCCTTAAGTCTAGCTTCGTAAAAACCTTAGCTGACTGGAGCTGTTCAAAAGCGGAAGCCATAAGGGGCAGAGGGTAGCGGTTCTTAACCGTAATGGCATTAAGGGGGCTATAGTCTATGCATGGACGGAGGGAGCCGTCTTTCTTTCCCACGAAAAAGAAACCGGCTCCCGCAGGAGATGACGAGGGACGAATTAGGCCAGCCTTGAGTGAGCTGTCGATATATTCTTTCATGGCCTTTTTCTCAGGACCCGAAATGGCATAAAGTCTCCCCTTAGGAATTGGGGCACCTGGAATCAAGTCAATGGCGCAGTCATACGGTCTGTGGGGAGGCAAGGACGCAGCCTTGCTCTTGCTGAATACCTCCCCCAAGTCATGGTAATCCACGGGTACCGTTGCTAGGTCTGGTTCTTCCCCTGGAGATGGGTCTGCCCCTCTAGTATCGACTTGACCTACTGCCAGTCTCTGACCCACGGCTAAACAGCTTTCTAAACAATTCTCTCCCCAGGCTGTGATGATTCCGGTCTCCCACTTAACATGGGGGTTATGCCTAGACAGCCATGGGTATCCGAGAACCATCGGATGCCGAGCAGCGTTAAAAAGGTGGAACGACATCTGTTCATGGTGGTCACCAACCTGAACATGGAGCGGTTCAGTCTTATGAGTTATCCTAAAAATAAAATGGCCGTCAAGAGCAGTGGCTTCCAGAGGCTGGGATAACAGTTCAGTCTTAACTTGCCACTTGCGGGCCAAACCCCAGTCTATTAAGCTTTCGTCGGCTCCTGAATCAATTAAGGCCCCTACTGAAAATGAGCGACCCGTCAGGATTACCTGGACAGCAGTCAGTGCGCGAGGGGGGTTCTCTGGCGTAGACCGCTGACGCCCCCGAGTATCTCCCCTCCCTGCTGGGCGCCCACCTTTCACTGGACATGCAGCCAGCAGATGTCCAGTCTCTCCACAGTAAAAACATCTGCCCTCCAGTAACCGGCGCCGTCGCTCCTCTCTGGACAGCCTTGCCCGCCCCAACTGCATCGGCTCCTCCCTGGGCTCTGGGGGTGCTGCAGCCTGTGGAGAAAAATGAGACAGCGTGGCAGGTTGAGTAGCTAACCGGTGGTGAGGAGGCGTCACGGTCTCCCTCTCCCAGTCCCTCAGCCGATTGCCCGTCCGGATGGCTAGGGCGATTAGGGAGTCCAGGTCTGCGGGTAAGTCCAGGGGGATTAGTAAACTCCGGACGGAGGCAGCAAGCCCCGTCAAAAACGTGTCCCGTAGGGCCGCTTCGTTCCACTCGCTGTCAGCAGCGATGGTCCGAAAGCGGATGGCGTAGTCGGCCACCGTGCGGCTGCCCTGCTTTATCGTGCTGAGCTCTCTTGCCGCCTCCCTCCCTGGTACTGCGCGATCGAAGATCTTCCGCAACGAGTCTTTAAAAGAGTCTATGGAGGAGCAAATGGACGCTCCTCGAGCCCACTCTGCGGTCGCCCATGCCGCCGCTCGTCCCGTAAGGTGGGAAATCATAAAAGCCACCTTGGCTGAGTCTGTCGGGAAAGCCGAGCGCTGGAGTTCGTAGTGTAGCTCACATTGCACAATGAAAGATTTACAGTCATCACCTTCTCCGGAGAACTTCTCTGGCGGGGCTAACCGGAGCGAGGCTGAAGGTGATCCAGGTGAAGCCGGAGTAGCAGAAGCGGTCGGGGGTGGAGAAGGTTCAGGCTGTGATCGAGGAAGGGCCTGCTTAATCTGCAGGGCTAACTCCCTCATCTCCGTGGTCATAGCCGCCTTAAAGCTGTCCTGGCTGTTGGCCAACCCTTGCAACCCTCGGGCAAGGGATGTCAGGTGTTCCTCCTGCCTTGTCAGTCGGGCTTCCTGGGAGTGGACCGCTGCGGTCAGCTGGTTGGAGTCGGCTGGGTTCATGGCTGGCCAGTTCGTACTGACACGAGGCGGGGCCGGAGGCTGAACCCAAATGCACGACTCTTCACGGATCGATCAAAAGAAAAAGTCTTTATTATGGTACTGTACAAAAGATTCACTCAACATGAGGAAAACAAAAAATCACTCTTGCGAGGAGAACAAAAAATCACTCTTACGAGGAATAAACAAAAAATCACTCTTACGAGGAATAAACAAAAAATCACTCTCACGAGGAACAAACAAAAAATCACTCTTAACGAGGAACACGGGACTAGGAGAAATAACGAGGCAAAGGCCGACAAAACAAGACTGGGAACTTGAGCATACGAGAACAAAACCTGGTAGTACTTGGAGCTGGGCGCTGGCTCTGACACATGGGACGTGACGAACTGGCACAGGACAAGGGGAGACACAGACAATATATAGGAGAGGTAACAGGGCACAGGTGGAAACAATCAGGGCAGGGGAAGGCAATCACTGTGGCGGGAAACACACAAGGGCAGGAAGCAAAGGTGCCTGACACAAGGGGGAAGAGTCATTTCACAATAAGACAGGAAGTGCAGGACAAAACACGAGTGACAACTTAACATTTACGACGAGACATGACAATATATATATATTTATATAGTGTGGCAGGCCTGGCAGACAGGCTCTAGTCCAGAACAACAGAACACAGGCACATCACAGTCATTTCTAATGTTTGATCACATTGCCTGTTCATCTGCTATGATTATGATTTTAATTCCAGATGACTCTTTGAGCTAAGTGACAAAAGCAAAGAAGCCTCATCACCAGGCTCATCACCTGTCCTGCGTTACTGGTTGTGTCATAATGAAATACAGCACGTGCTTTGGCCAGTCCCCTTCTACATAGGACAGATAATTAAATATGGGTGTAATAATGTCAGGTCAGAGCCACTCTGGCTTTGCTGATGAATTCCAGGTTTCTGCTAGAAAGGAGCCTGCACCCGTTCTTCCTGTGGTCATCTAACAGCAGGCATTTATCACCTCGCCGCCAATCGATGTCTGATGAAGACATGATGGTCCAGGCCGGGCATGAAACGGCTCCGGACTCCAGGTATACGGGTCATTCATCTCGGGAGAAGACGCTCCCATTCTGCCTCTCTCTCTGGGCCATTAGGGTTTGAGGGATCAATATGAGCAGCTGGGGTAGAGTCCATCTGTCTTGTCATCCACATGGAGGGGGAGCGCTAACCCCAGTGGAGCTGGTCTCCTGAACCTCATCTAACCTTACACCGCAAAAATAATTACACTCTGTTTCAGCCTCCTTATTTGTATGGGGGGGCTCCAAGTATGTCCACAAGTTTGCTGCCACAATGGGAAACGAAGAAAAGCTGTGGCCTTGGCACATTCTGCATATATTTGGACATATGCTGATTTACACTGAACAGTTGACACCATGCAGGAGCCAATCAGAGCATGAGGATGGGAGATAGCCAGCTTGACAGCCAATGAGGGCCAACTACAAAAGTTTGACCACCTTTAGTTTGATGGACGGCAGTGTGATCCAATGGAAATTTCCCATTATGACACCACCAAATCTGACAGTCAATAGCCAGGGCTGATGAATATTTGTAAAATGACATGCCCGATTTGTAGCAGAGTTCCCACATGCCACATGTCGTTTGAAAGCCCTGGCTATTGCCTGTCAGAGTTGGATGGTCACGGCATGGCAAACTTCCATTGGGTCTCACTGCCATCTTTAAACCAAAGGTCAAACCTTTGTAGTCAGACCTCATTGATTTCCAAGCTGGCTATGGCCCATGGTCTGATTAGCTCCTACATGGTGTCAACTGTTGAGCGCATATGTTCATATATATGCAGAATGTTGGAAGGCCGTAGCTGTCCTTCATTCCCCATTGTGGCAGCTAACCCGTGGACATACCTGGAGCCCCCCATCGGCTAGGAGACGTCGTCCCGCAGTTGCCTTAGAATAAGCAGGCTGAAACGTTGCGTTTATGTTTTTATTCAGTGTATAATGTCTTGACACCTGTTATGCCTTTATGTCCAAATGTAATTGTCGTAAATAGCAAAATCCGGCATCAGAAATGAACACCCGCTCATGTAATAATTTCCACTGGAAAGCTGGAAGATTTTTATGATACACGAGCAGACCAGATGAGATAAACCTTGACCTTTGAATATGGCGGAGATCAGACAAAGTTTTGTGAATTGTAAGTATTGCATTCTGGGTTTACCAGGTGTCACTTCAGTACAATAACAAACGCAATTAAACACACTCATAATTTCCACTTCAGAAGTGGAAAAGATCATCTTTTCCATACCACGTGAAGGCAGCATTATTACAATTGTGAAAAACTAAAGATAAGCATCATTGTTCATAAACATGGATATGGTTGCAAAAATGCATTAATGCATGGTGAATTGTTAGTGCTGAGGTTGGGTCAATCAAATTTGGATTCATACTACACTCCATAGGAAAGTTCTTGTTCTTAGTACAATTACTCCAGCTTTGAGTAACATTATCGTCATTGTTCCTTCAGCAGATAATTTATCTTATTTCAAGTTGTCTTCTTGATTTTAGTTAGTTTAAACTTTTCTTTAAGAAAATGGGATAAAAATGGGATTTTTTAATGTGTTTTTTCACATCTTGTATTACTTTTATAATATAAATAGTTTCAAAACAACTTACTTGAGTAAAAAGCTTGAGTTGATTCCTAAAATATCTACAGAAATGTTTTTAAACTACAGTATCTACAGTATGGATGAGTAATGGATGTGAATACTTTTGATGCGGATAAGAGATGTAAATTTAAATTAATAACTTTTCATCAGTGTTTATTCCAAAATGTTTGTATACTATGATATGTTTGTATCTAGAAAGAAATGTTAGATTTGTCAGCAAAATCAATGCAACATAAAACATTAGCTTTCCAATAAAATATGAATATTACATCCAGTGAGAGCAGAAACCTGATTATTTATATATAAGACAAAGCAAACAGGTCCACTGACCCTTGTGTACAAATTGAGAGTCACCAGTTCTTGTCCATTACCCTGTAACTCTAGAAGCAATTATATGCTCTCCTGTCAAAACCAGTATTATGAGGTTTTCTTAAAGCAATGAATGATCAACTGCATCTGATTCCTTTGAGAGATTGATAAAAATAGCTGTGCAGTGTTCCTTATTATCCAGAGCAAAAAATGGTGTCATTTAAAACAAGTGGCGGCTGTAACAGTGCCGCATTTCTCTCTAAAAACCAGATGGATGTGTAATTAAAATAGAATGTGCCGAAAGGAATGAATTAAGTCGATCATTTACCAGCGATTCGAGTATTTTTAGGTCTGTATTTGTTTAAGGAAAAGCTTTTTTTATCATCTTTATGTAATAAAATCACATAAGCAGTCTTCTAAACCCTGGCAGCTACACCAGATAAAATAGGATGGTTCGAAATAAAAAAAATGTGTAAATTTACTAAAAAATATGGCAGCAGATTACTGATTACTCCAAACAATTTTTTTGTGTGTTGTTGTGAATATCCAGAGATCTGACTTTACCTGCACTAGTTCAACATTTATTAGTTTCCTTCGTGCACCATCACATCCAAATATTTTACTACAGTTAAATTCTGTTAAAAATGAATTTACCTGTAGTTTATCACCCCCAGTTTAACTTGTCTCGCCACACCCAAGCATGATTACTACCATACCGGTTCTCTATCAAGAAATCATTTAAATAAGACCTATCTGACAAAGTGAAGTAGAACAAAAGATCCTCAAAAGCCAGACATCATGTGGAGATATAAAGAAACTCAGGACCAAATGAGGAAGAAATTCATTGGGATCTATCAGTCTGGAAAATGTTTTAAATTCATTTCTAAAGCTTTGGGAACCATAATGAGAGCCATTATCTACAAATGGAGAAAACATGGAACAGTGATGAACCTTTTCCAGGACTGGTTGGGCAACCAAGATTATCCCTAAATGACTCATTCAAGAGGTCACAAAAGACCCTACAGCAACATCCAAAGAAGTCCCAGGATAAAAACCACTACTGAGCAAAAGGCTCATCTTAATTTTGCCAGAAAACATCCTAATGATCCCCACTGGGAAAATACTCTGCGGTCTGGCAAGACAAAAGTTGAACTTTTTGGAAAGTGTGTTCCCCATTATATTTGGTGAAAAATGTAACACTGCATTTTAATAAAAGAAAGCCATACCAATATTGAAATGATGATGATGGTGGTGGTATTGTGATGGTCTGGGACTGTTTTGATGGTTTAGGATCTCAAGGATTTGCTGTAATAAATGGAACCATAAATTCTGCAGTCTACCAAAAGATCCTAAAGAAAATTGTCCAGCCATTTGTTTGTGACCTCAAGCTGAAACCAACGTGGGTTCTGCATCAGGACAGTGATCCAAAACATAGCAGCAAGTCCACATCTGAGTGGCTGAAGAAAAACAAAATGACGATTTTGGAGTTCTATATTCGAAGTCAGACATGATTCCTAATGGTATGACCTTAAAAGGCAGTTCAGGCAATGTGGCTGAATTGCAACAATTCTATTCAATTGTGTTATATGTCAATTATATGTATGTATATATATATATATATATATATATATATATATATATATATATATATATATATATATATATATATATATATATTACCAGGCAAAAGTTTTAGAACACCTTGATTTTAAATTTTTTAATGGATTTTGCATAGTTTAATGTCTCATCTGACAGATAATAGTGTGACAGCCCAGAGGTAGGATTTGGATCATCTCGCTCTAGGATGAACTCCTGAATAACAAGGTGTAGATCATTATGTTCTGAATAGCTGTAGAACTAAAAAAAGACCCAGACATCCAGCTTCCCTCCATGCTGATATACAGTGGTTATACAATGGTCAATTAACCAGCAAAAATAGTGGCACTTGTAGGAAATGATTGGACCGGCTTTGACTGGACTTCATTTATATCTATTACTGTAGAAAAGCTATACATCTATGTTGTTATTGATTACTTGATTCCTAAAATCTGAGATCTCCCCCTATTTAGGTTGTATAGTTAACTACTTATTTTTGTATCATTTTAATGTCCCATATAATTCTCTTTCCTGTTTTTTTAGTTAAAATGTTGATGTCCCTAACAAGATACATTTGAGCAAGATCATCTCAAAATAGTTTTACCCCCCCTTTCTTAAGCTTCTTTCTGAGCTTCTCCTCTGTTTGGCTGATTTGAATGGCTGTGTAGTTGTGACATCACAACTTCACATAAGTCATGGCTGCTTGTTTTAAGGCACAGTTTCTAAATACCGGCTATATATATATATATATATATATATATATATATATATATATATATATATATATATATATATATATATATATATTAAAAGGAAGAAAAAAGTAAAAAGTTACAGTGCAGTGAAAAATGATGAAGACATCAGCAGTAGGCAGCAGCAAACAGAGAAGTCTCCATCTCTGACTTAACAACAGAGAGAGTTGCAGCAGACCTGCATAGGAACTGGATGCTTCATCTCCATTTTTAGCTCTGACTCTGGGAACAGAGAGCAGACCTGTTCCAGACGATCTAAGAGGTCTGGATGGTTTATAAGGGATCAGCAGATCAGTGATACATTTAGGCCTTAGACCACTTAGTGCTTTTTAAACCAGTAAAAGTATTTTAAAGTTCTTTGGCAGACAGGAAGTCAGTGCAAGGACCTCCGAACTGGAGTGATATGATCTACTTTTTTAGTTTTCGTGAGGATTCTCACAGAAGTGTCTTAAATTAGCTGCTATTGTCTGATTGACATTTTAGAGAGACCTGTTACAGTAATCAAGTCTACTTATAATAAGCGCATGGGCAAGCTTTTCTAAATCTTCCAGAGACATAAGGCCTTTAATCCTTTATATATTTTTTAAATAGTAGTAGTATGGTGACTCAGTGGTGGTTTTAATGTGACTAATGAAATTCAAGTCTGAGTCCATAACTACACACAGATTTCTAGGAGCGCTGACTTTTATTTGTGCTTCTTCTGGCTCCAGAAACAATTACCTCAATTTTATCTTTGTTTAATCTGTGAAAGTTCTGGCACATCCAATTATTGATTTGCTCAGTGCATTTACTCTGTATAGGATTTACAATCTCCTGCTTATATGCTGATATAAATGTGTGTGTCATCGACATAGTGATGGCAGTTTATTTAGTTTTCTTCCATAATCTTAGCAAGTGGGACCATGTTAATGTTGATTGGTAGAAGCCCCAGAATTAAACCTTAGCAGACCCCACAGGTTATGTCGGTATGTGCAGATGTGCAGTTACCTATGCACACAAATAGTCTTTGTCCGTTAAGTAGGATTCAAACCACTTTAGTGCTGTGCTATTAAGTCCCACCCAGTACTCAAGTCAGTCTAATAACATGTTGTGGTCAACTGTGTCAAAAGCAACTCTAAGATCCAGTAATACTCAGACTGAAATTTCACTGTCTGCCTTTAAAAGGATGTCACTGAAAGATCTTCAACACCAAAACAGTTGTTCTGTGCCATAAAATGAGTCAGCAATGATTTTACTTAAGAACGCTAGATTTGATATGGGGTTGTATTTCATTACAGAATTGTCTAAATGCACCTGAGATGTGTTTACAATATGTAGGAGATCTGACCACGTAGTTAGAAACTTTTATAAGAAGAATATCCAGACAGCAGAAGGAGGATTTCGGATGCTGTATAATGACGTCCATGTTTTTGTGGTTAAATGGATCAAATTGTGTCATGTCATCACAGTTGAGGTCAACATGCCTGGCATGGAGGTGCTGACTGCTTATCTAATTTTTAGTATTTTATCAGTGAAGAAGTAGAAAAACAGAAGTTCAGGGGCTACTGCCACAGGAGGGTTTATTAGCCTATCAACAATGGCAAACAGGACACATGCATTATTATTGTGTCAGAGAAAAAGGACTGCCTCGCATTTCTGAATTCCAGATTACGACTGCAAAGTTTATCTTTATAGATGTCACAATGAACTTGGAGATTTGTTTTTCACCGCCTGTGTTCAACTGTCCAGAACTCCCTTTTACTGATTCTGACCAGCGTGTCATTTCTCTATGGAGCGATCACCTTCACTTTTACTGGCACGGCAGCAATAATATTTGTAACTTTAGTGTTGAAGTTGTCCACAAGTTCATTTACTGTTCACTTTATGACAGAGGAGGGCAGGCATAGGAGAGAAAGCATGGATAAGCATTTCTCTAGTGTTATCAGTGATGTACTATGTAGAGATTAGCTCTGTTTGAACAGACCCCACAGTTTGTGAAAATGCTCTTTCCAAATGGATAGATGGTGTTGATTACACACAAAAAAATTCCAATTTTACATATTTATGTTTAAAGTGGGAAATGTGGCATTAAGTTCAAGGAGGCCAAGTGCTTTTGGAAGACAACATATAGGTGGCCTGTAGATATTCAGAAAAAAATGCCTGTGATGAGAAATTTAACTTAACTTAAGGAGTAAGATATTTGAAATTAAATAAACATCTCTTTGCGTTTGAGGGAAAAAATTAAACAATATGGCAACTCCCCCCCCTCTCTTCCTCGTACAAATTTCACTGATAAAGTTGGGGGGGAGTTGACTCAATAAGGATAGTTGCACAGTTATCTTAGTCAAACCATGTTTCAATTAAAAAACATTAAACCAAGGTTGTGCTGAATAATAAAATCATTCATTAAAAAAGATTTACCGCTAAGGACCTGTTATTTGGTAAGGCCAAGTTCAGTGTTTCACAGTTTGCCTTGGCTCGCCGTGGAAGGCGAGGAGACACTGGTATGTTTAAAGGTTGATATGCCTCTGAAAATACTTAGGAAACCTTTTAATGGAAAAAAAAAAAGGAATGAGCTGGGGTGGGGGGGGCGTCAGGGCTCTGTGATTATTTTGTGGGTAGTTTTTTCCTGCATGGTGTAATGGGAGGGGCTGGACAATAAGGGGGGATAAGTGCAGAAAATATAGATTTTTTGACATGTTGTATGTTGGATTCCAATGAGGTCCAATCCAAGGTCATTTATTCTGTCCATGGGTCTGGGGGTGCTGTTTTTGGGGTGAGGATGGTGATGTTGTCTCTCGCTGGTCAGCTGTGTATCCAGGTTTCGGTCCATATCTGAGGCAGCGATAGCCACTCTTCCCCAGAACGCCGTATTTTATCTGTTTTTTTGGAACGTCTTGCCTCCCGTCCTTGGCAGGGGCTGTTTGTGTCTGATGCACAAAATAAAACATGATGGAGCTTAACAGCTGAGCTCCCGACTTGTTGAGGCACACACAAACACACACACACACACACACATGCACAAACACACAAAAAACACACAACATTTGGCATGGTCAAAAATGTCATTTTCAGAAATGGCCTTTAAAGAATGAATGTATGTTCACCTGTAGTTAGTGATAATGGGCTAAAATGCAGTTTTAATGCACTTTTTATGAAAGGTATAATAGTTATGCATGCAAAATATCTGCATAATTTATATTAAACAATCCACAACATTATGACATTGTTCTAATCGTAGCCCGTAGCCCGTTCCTAAACATCACCAAAGCGTTGTCACATGATGAAACAGTCAGTTTTGTGTAAATATGCACATGTGAAAAAAAAATACTGATATGATTTGTAAACTGTCAAACGTTTCCCTCCAGCTACCGGGGTTGAGCTTCAGGTCTCGGCGCTTCAACAATAGACAGCGAACAAACAAACACGCGAAGAAGCGATTTGTCGCGTTGATCAACCTTCGAAAAACCGGCATGAAAAAGGCCGTTCATTGTTTTTTTGGACAAAAAAAATGTTGTTCCCCGCGCACAGGGACCGTGTCACAGTCGATCACACGTAGCCGCCAGACACGAGGAAGAGGAGGAGGAGAGGCCCATTCCCGCCTCTTGACATATCCCTGTGAACGCGGGAATTAACTCCGCTCATAAATACATTGGCCGCAAAAAAAGGAATTACCCATCCAATCCGAGGCGGCCCCGTCTTTTCAAAATCCCCCCTTTTTTTTCCCCTCGCTATGCAAACAAGAGCAATTCATTTGAATAATTCTCACTAAACCTGTCTCATCCACTTGTTTTTCCCTTTGAGAGGCATCACCCCCGTTGTCTTTGCTTGTAATTTATGACCATGGGAAATCTGCTGTGTTTTTTTTCTTCTTTACAGGGCTGCATTAGAAAACACTCTTGTTGTTGTGAAGCATTACGGTAAATTGGGGGAAAATACACTTTTTAATGGGAAAAGACAGGTGCTGCGGATCTGTGTGTTTCTGAAACACTCAAAAAGGAAGATGGATTATTTTGCTCCGCTACTTATTCATTATCCAAATTATGCAAATGCTCTGTGAGATGTTATTTAAAAAAAAGCTTTTGAACTTCCACTGCAGCTTCCCCACTGAATGAAGATGTTTGCCGCACTGTGGCCTCTCCAACAAGTCGATTATGGAGTTAGTGAGAGCACAGCTCTGGATGCGGCTGGCCCTGTAACACGCAGCCTATGGCAGGAGGCGTTTTCTACATGTCTGAGAAGAACCAGCCCTCAAATAAGTCTCTCATTTAAAAAACACAAACTTTTTAACAGTCTTTTTTGCATTTTTTTTACTTCAAATATTAGATTTAATTAAAAAATATAAATCATTTTTGTTTGATTTTATATATAGATATGTTGAAATTGTATTGTAAATTGTATTTATTTTTCTAATGTAATTTTCAGCAGACACTTAGCAACCCTTAATTCCTCTTTTCTGATTGGTGCATCAAAACCATTTAACTCACACATGGTTCATCTGGATCACCTGTGATATAAATTCCACAACACTGATGATGATTTTGACATTTCCTTCCATTTATTAGCTATTTTCAAGAATGTGATGAAGCAGAGCATTAAAAAAATGAAGAAGAGAGAGAAATAATGAACGAGCAGCTTTAAACTCACAATTTAACTACTGTCTATGAAGTAGCACCTAAATAAAGCTTTTTTAACTCATTTGTAATGAGTTATAGTGACGGAGCACCAACCTTTGCTTAGGACCATCCTATTTTCTGGAGTAGTGAAGAACGTTAACATTGATCGAGCATCTTATGGGATGCTGAGGACTGTTCCAGGTATTAGTCAGGCCCTCAAGATTTACCAAAGAATTTGGGATGTATGAAATTGTTCTTATTGTTGATTGTTTGGGGGATTAAAAATGGTTCCACATCATGCTTCAAATTTTTAACACACACCTAAGTGGATTAACCCTAATCTATATGGTTACCGAAAACTGTGTATCCAAAATTCACTTTTTGCTTAGTTTTTATTCAGTCTTTACCAGCTTCTAAGAAAATTTGTTTAGTTCTTTAGCTGCTTAATGGTTCGCCAACTAGCATCTTACAAACCAAATTTCCCAAAAAATGTCAGATTCTTGTCAAATTTGCTGAGCATATTTATGCTCCTCTCAGATTGACTTTTTTCCCTTTAAAATATCAACCCAAGCCTCAAAAATGCCAACTTTGAACTTAAAATATTTCCTAATGTACCTGACTTTGCAGAGCATGCATGCTACAAAGGGTAAAAATTGTAGTTAAATGAGCTTATAAATACATCATCACTTCCAAAACTGCACTTGAGTGCTATTTAACAACATTTTCCCGGTTTCCTGGAAGGAATAAAAAAAAATCTGATCTGCAGCCTGATGCAATTCAAGTGTATGGAGGGAAGTGCAGCAAAACTCTGGAGAGGACTTTAATTTACTTTATGTATCCTGCAACACATATGCCTTAAAAATATAGAAGGTGTAATTAAAAGAAAACTTTACTATTTCACTGTAAAGTGTCCCTTGGTTTCTTGAGAGGTTCTAAAAACTTTTAGTTAATAATATTATTAATCTGTGTGATTTCAAGGTAAGAAATAATTACTCTAACAAGACACAATAAAACATAGCATACCAGAATGGGGTCTTGTGCAAATACTCCAAAAAGGTGATTAGTTTTTGTTAGATTGCCACATAAGGTCAAAGGTTAAACAGGTGAGAAGTGAGAAGAACATGAAGTGAGTTTAGTGCCTGGACAGACTGTGAACACAGAGTGTATCTATAAGTCTAAGCAGGAGTGTCAGCGCCCCTGTGTGGCCAGTCTGAGAAATTACACCTACCACCTACAAGCCGATATATTTAGAATACAGTTACAGTTTCACCTCAATCATTAGTTCAAACAACATTTAGTCATTTTTGCACACAAGAGGAGCAAATGCCAAAAGTCAGTCATTCCCTATAAAAAATAATCCTCATTTCATTTGCGTGTCATTACATATAAAAATATTATCTATAAATTCTATACTTCAACACCTAAAAATGTCTCCTAAATTGAACAATATATAGTGGCTTGTACTCAGTTACCTCACTAAATACAGCAATGTGTAAGTGTAGTTTTCAAATAGCTGTGTAAACAGTTCCATGTCTTGAGCATTTTCAGGTAGTGTCATTTAGATCTGACTTTTTTCATTGGAAAACATCTTACTTGTTCCTAAACGACAACTTCAGGAGTTTTTTTTGACAACAATGACGACACACTTTAGGTTATCAAGGTTTTGCAGTTTGCAGTAATTGTTTTGAGGAATACATTAACTGTTGTGCAAATGTGATAGTGAGAAATGTATTTACTGAGGCAAACTGGAAGATTATATATATATGCATATTATCAGCAAAACTTAGCATTAAATGCCCTCAAAGCTGCAGTGAAACACATTTTCAAATGCTTGTTTTTATATTTGCATGTTTACTCATATTATTCTTCTCCATAAGGGTATAACTCTGTGTTGGTTTACTTAAGGGACAACTTTACAGTTTTTCCAACAACAAAGCAGGAGCCCAAATGAACATGTTATGTTCTTTCTTGCTGTAATTATTCTTCTGGTTCATACCGATCATTATGTTACTGATGGGGGGGACAAAACCCACAGTTGTCCTCCTGTGTAAACATGCATTTATACGTTTATCTGTAGCGTCCCTCTTTTTTCCTCTGTTCAGTACTGTCAAATACAACTCAACAGGGAACACAAAGAGGGAACTTGATGCTGTAAATGTGTCAGGTATCCACCAGTATGATAACTCAGACTCCTGAAGCCTTATATAAGCTTCACATAAATGTTTAAATGTATTTTTGCACTTAGTGACTGTGGACACAATTGATTTTGTCCTTCGCTAACCTTAAAAGCACATTTGAGGAATGATCCCAGGGAGAAAAAAAATCTCTTTGCTGATTATATTAATGCCTTAATGTTTTAAACCTATTCTTTAATAAACAAGATGTAAAATTATAAGTAACCAACCCAATAATCAGAGAAATATACTAAATATAATTCATTTAATTATGTTATGCATACAGGAAAATCATGTTAAAAATACAGTAAGATTATATAAACACTGCCACGGTTGTTATGTACAAACACGATTTTGTTCATGAACCAAAAAAAAAAAAAAAAATCAGAACATGAAACAATCCACCAGATTCAGAGTTAAAAATACGTGATTATCCTTCATCTGTCTTCAGTGCAGCAGACGATCAGAAAGAACATTTTTTCACTGATCCGACGCAGCTTCCCAACTTTAACAGAATCATCTCGCAGAAAGAAGCGGGGATTACAGTAACGGTGTTCAGTCATCCAGCCGGTCACACTGTAGGTCTCACGTAAGTCTGGGAAAGAATGCGATCAGCTGACAAAACGTTTTAAGGGGAGTCAACGATAAAAGTATAAAATTCAGCCTCGTTTAGCAGCAACTGGCAGAACAGACTTCACAGAAAGAGGATAGAACATTTAGCAGTTTGTTGTTTCAATTAGTAGCTTCTCCTTCATGTCGGGGTACTACAATGGTTGCAGTCTGCAACCTCACAGCTAGAGGGCACCACAATCTACACATGGTACCTTTAAAAACAGGTAAACCAGCATCATAGTTCAACAGATTAAAAAAAAACAAATTAAAGCCCCATTAAATCAAAGTGGCTAATTTGCAGTAGAAATTTCAATGTATATTTTCCCTGCGCAAGTCACTTTTTTATGGAATACATGGCAATTACTGAAAAACATCTAAATGTACAGCAACCATAGTACATAGTATTAAGAGTCAGATCTTAAACTGACTCAGTAACATTACTGCAGCCTGGTAAAACTGAATGTGTGGTCACATGATTTCACATTAGGCACCAGAGCAAAAAGCAGACAAACCTGAGTGTGCTGTAGAGCTGCAAACGAAGACTATTTTGGTTGTTGGATTATCTATTAGATGTGTGTTGTTTGGTTGAGTAAATAGTTTAAAATGTCATCCACCGTTTCCGAAAGCTGAAGATTTAATCTAAAATGTCTTTTTGTCATCCATTTAGATCTTCAGTTTTCTCTAAAAGAAGACTAAAGAATCCAAAATATAATCAATTTTGAGAAGCTTGAACTAGAGAATTTACACATTTTCTTCTTAAAAAAAGGCTTGAATCTATTAATTATCAAAACAGTCGGAGATTAATGTGATAGTTGTCATTGCAGCTCTAGTGTGTAGACTATTGAAAAATAAATTGCTTATAAATTCAACTTTAATTTGTTAAAAGAACAAGGCATTATTGCCTCTTCCAAGAGTTACACAATCCTGCTTCAAACAAACCATTAAAATGTTTATATTTGAGGTTGTTTTGTTCATTGGTGACGGTTTCAACAACAGGTTGTATGAATTGAAAGCACAACTGAGTGATTTCCTTCTCAAACAGCTTGATTATGTGATATTGGGTTTGGACCTGAGTAAAACAGTTTTTATGTACAAAAAAGTACTGGTGTCCATCAGCGGGAAGATTATTTTCTTGTTCTTTTATTATTTAGAGAGTCCCTTTGTCTACCTACCTGAATGTCAGGAATTAAGACACCTACTTGCTCCGTGTCTCTATCCAATACAAGTTTCTTGAGTTCAGATGTGACTCATTAATCCTCTCAGGTTAAAAAAAAGAAAAGAAAAAAACTGTGTGTGTGGAAAGAATTCCTGCTATTCTACAAGATGAACCGGTTCCTCAGGATGAACAGACCACAGTTTCCCGTCTGGTGGAAAGCAGCCTCTTGCACTTACAGGATGAATTGGACTAGAAGCACACCGCCTGTCCCAAAGTGCTTTCAGTTGTCAAACAAATAAAAGAACGAGCAGCGTCACATCTCACTGCCGCTGCAAAACAATTCCTCGCTGCACGTCGGCATCACAGTGTTCAATCACAATGCGGATCGAATAGTTCGGATCCTTTGAGCATGAACCTCTAAATCATTCGAGAAACAATATGAGCGATGGTACGTATTGTTCTCTCGGTTCCTTTCTTTCTTTCTTCTTAATAGCGGTTGGCGTCGTCGTAGGACGTCATGTCCATGTCGAAGAACTCCTCCAGCTTCCACTGCAGGGTCTCGAATGTGGGCCGGTCCTGTTCGTCCTCCTTCCAGCAGTCCCTCATCATGTCGTACAGGATTTTAGGGCAGCTGGGTGGGCACGACATCCGGTAGCCGTGGGGGATCTTCTGGACCACCTCGAAGTTCGTCATGCCTGGGAGGAGGACAGCGTGTAGGGGAAAACTGAGTGTGTACTTTGTACTGAATGTTTCTTTGATGTAGATTGGAAAATAAATGCTGATCTTTTGAAAAACAAAAGTCATGACATCCAAACAATTTTAATGTATGACTAGTATCTAATTGATCTAAATTTATGAAAGAAGTGCGAGTCCTATTTTAATAGAAGCAACATCATCATCTGTATAGCGGGGACTGTACGAGTGAGATGATCAAGTTTTTTTTAAATTTTTAAGTATGCCTGAATCTACAGAGCATGAGGACATTATGGGCTTTATGTTGGTGTGATTACTATGGCAACATTGTTGCAGCTAAACAGGAGCCAGTGGTGGATGTACTGCCACAATTTACCCAAGTAACCAAGAAATATCTTTGTACTAAAAGTAAAAATGTACCTAATGTATTAAATGCAAATGTACTTGTTATACAGACTTGTTATTGTAATATTTTATATTTTTTAATCACTAAATGCATGTGAAAGAATTTCAACAATGTGTAGACTGTTTATGATACTGGTTAAATCACATATAACAGTACTGTATATTATGCAATTGTATAACATGTTTTGTAATAATGACCACTTTTGACAAAAAGCAGACAATTTAATCAGCAGTTAGAATACTCATCTCAAACAGTTTTATATGAAATGGAAAATACAATATTTCCTTCTAAAATGCCCCAAAACTGGACTTACAGTACTTAAATGCACTTACATTTACCACTGACAGGAGCCACTAACAGCCATTAAAACACCCAAAAAAACATTGTTGTGTAAACTTTGTAAGTGGGATCTCCCCTGAAATGTAACAAGTTCACCCTTGGCTAATTCTACATGAGCCAATTCTACATTTATTGACTTTTTCTTTTTCTTTTTTTTTGGGGGGGGGAGGATCTGCATGTTGAGAGAATCTAGTGGATGAAAGTCTTACCGGGATAAGGCATCTGACCAAAAGTCATGATCTCATACAATAAAATGCCAAAGGACCAAACGTCAGACTTGATGGTGAACTTGTTCTCGTGGATGGCCTCCAGAGCAGTCCACTTCACAGGGAATTTGGTGCCTTCTTTAGCTTCATACACATTTTCATTCTCTTTCTAGAGATAAAAACAAGGCAGAGAATATAGGTTCTTAACTTCAGTGAAAAAGCTTTGCTTTTTTCATCATAGCAGGATTTAAGTTGTTGTTTGAGGGCTATTGATCCAACAAAAGACAAACAAGCCAGTAAGTAAAGCAAGCACATAGAATTAGTAGAGAATGCTAGAGTTTCATTAGAAGACAGCAGTTCAATCACAGTTTAAATGACACAGAGACTTTCTTATAAATAAAAACATTATCATCCTTTTTTACAATATGGGACCTTTAAGGTTAATTTGTAAACAGTGATGGGAATAACTGCTTTAAGAAAAAATGACATTACTAATAATAGTACCCTGTCAGTAATGGGTGGTCTAACTAATCTTTCTATCGACACAATGCTGTTACTGTTATCAACACGCTGTTACTACGGCTTCAAGCACATGGCAACAGGTCAGAGGAGTGTAAAGCAGTGACTTACTGTAGAAAAGGTAGATTTAAGTTCCTAGGGTTAGTTGCTACTTTATTCCTCACTAACTGGCTACTGTGGCTGTAGCCAAAACAATAAACTTGATGAGAAAGGTTCAAGAATGTTGCGCCTCTCCTCCTTTTACTCACTGCAGCATCTAGACAGTAACTCCATTTTTGGAAAAAGTAACTAGTAACTATGCCAAACACTGTCTAGAACATTCCTAACAGCAAACATAATGTAAAGAAAGACACTGTCTCCACGATTTCGTGTGGAAAAAGTGCTTAAATGCAGAAGGCTTCGTCCATATCTATGATTTCATAAAGGACGCAGCGCAGTAGGCAGTGTAAAACCCACCATGAAGACCCGGGCCAGGCCGAAGTCGGCCACCTTACAGATGTTGTTCTCCCCCACCAGCACGTTCCTGGCTGCTAGGTCTCTGTGGATGTAGTTCTGTAACTCCAGGTAGGCCATGCCCGCTGCCACCTGGGCGGCCATCTCGA
This sequence comes from Eupleurogrammus muticus, assembly GCA_036785175.1. NCBI lineage: Eukaryota > Metazoa > Chordata > Actinopteri > Scombriformes > Trichiuridae > Eupleurogrammus > Eupleurogrammus muticus. The sequence continues at coordinate 30,581,508 of JAYKQN010000001.1, forward strand.
TCTGGTCGTGGATGCCCAGTGTGGTCCCCTTGTCCTCTGAAATCAGGGTAGAGAGTCACGCTATGAATCACAGTTTTAGCATATGTCTGTATCAGCTTAAGACATGTTAAACAAAAGATGAATGTTTGTACAAAAAGATCCCATTTGTCTTTTTTTGCTGGAACTAGACATTTAAACTGCCCCTATGCTCATATTATGGCAACAAGACAAATCATATCATATTAAATATGAACAGGGTCAAACTGCTTTCTTCATTTCCATTAGAGTTGTTTTATGAACCTTTAGGGAGATTTTTTTTTACAGCCTCACATCACTTTAAAACTTGGTGATGAGCAGTATTTTTCCTAACTGTAATAACAATAAAAGAGTATGTATTTCTGGATCCTTCATTTGAAGCCTTGTGGAAAGCCATTGAATAATAAGTGCTGATAATGTAGAATCAATCTGAGAAACAGCTGTTTGAGTGTTGATGTGTGAGTGAACCACAAAGGATGAAACAGGACCAACGGTGGAATCTGTGAGCTGTTGATCAAACAGAGTGCGTGTGCGTTGTGGTGCTGGTCGAGTCACCAAGAATAGTTTTAGCTGCATCGACAAGTCAACATGAGTGAATCACAGAAAACACCCTGGTCCTGGTGATCCATTGAGAGATTGGGCCTGGGCAATAAAACAATATCTACTTTATATCATCAACACAAGGAAATAGTTCAATGTAATAGTTTCACGTAAGGGTTGCATAAAAGAAAACAAACCAAGGCTGCTTCCTCCTTGACAACTTGATATTTCCCTTAATAAAGATAATCACTGAATCGAGTCATTTAACAGGTCAAGTTCATGTCCACTTTTAATAATTATCAGGGTTTACAACCTAATGATCCTCATTAGTGCTGTGAGTTTTCAGTAACAACCTCAGATCTTCCTGAGTTGAGATCTCATCAGTGAGAAGAAAGGAAACACCTCTATCCTTTAGATACCCCATCACAAAAGAAGGCTGCATCTATCTGGAAGCCATGAAATAAAATCTATAATATCTATGTTTAGAGAGCGGGCGTATAGAGAGAAAGCAGCTACATTCCACATTAGTTGTATGAGTTGTATTGCTGTAGCAGCGTGTGTTGTGATTTGTAGTTAATGTGGGCCAACACACAGACCGTCTCAGGGCTGCAGACATCACTTCCACATGACTGATCCTCAGAGTGACCGTCACTCTGATTGGAAGTGACACTACATCTTTCACACTACGAGGTGTCGCATGCAAGTAGACAAGGTCAGGAACTAAGAATAAGTCAAAATACTAATAATCATGGTCATGGTCACTCACTTGCTGCTCTAACCGTGTCTGTTCCCCATACACAGCAACACTGACACAGCCTTTAAAAATGCTACCATGTAGAGGATCTGTAATTTTATTCTGCTGAGACTAACAATAGGGTGATAGAAGAAGAAAAAGGAAGAATTAAAATTTGCCAAAAAAAGTGATTCTACTGTTAGTTAAATGTTACTAACTGGTATGTAGACCATCTATAAACATTTTGTAAACAGATTAGAGGGATGGTTCAATATTTTTTTTTAAATTCATCTATACATCATGATTCTCACAATTATAGCTATTCCTGCTTTACTGTTTTTGCTGATACAAGCCATTTCCAGACCAGTGGAGCAGAGCTGCAAGCTGTTCAGCTACTAATATGCAGCTAATAGTATTTTTGGGTTTCCCTTTCCAAACTTAGCAAATACACAAACCAGCAACTCTAAAACACTGTAAGGGACGAGTTGTGATATGCACATTCACCATAATAAGAAACAATAACTAACATTACGACATGAGCAAATAATCAGGATTTTCAATATCAATATATTAATATTCAACACATCTTCAACATTATACTGTCCAATTAATCAACTAATTATTTTAGTGCTTCATATAAGATGTTTTGAAATCAAAGAAATTATCCCTATTACTGAACCGTGTGGTCAAAGTAAGTCTTCACAATGTGGATTAATGCTGTGCAGATAACCGACTAAAGTCTTAGTCCCATATTTTAAATTGGCAATAACTGCAGTTTACAGCCTGTCAAGCTGTGATAAATCTGACATGTGCTGCAGTTTGACATTTGTTCACAGTTAATCAGTAATGAGTGACTGCCGAAAGTGGAACCCCGGAGAAACAATTTCAATGTGTGTCACATTGAAATAAGCACTGGTTCAGTCTAAGGGTGAAGCTTGGTCAGGAGAACACATGCTAGTCTGGAGGCTGATATTAAATGCAGCGACAGAATCTTGTTTTTTCAAATTGATGAATAATGCCTAGTTTTAAAGCTGGAGATCACCAGTACTGAAAAAATGCATTATTTGTGTAAAATGCAGATTGTGATCAGATACAGCAGTTGGTCTGTCAACTTGCCTTTCTGTATCCATAATGGATCCCTGCTCTCTAATAACAACGAATGGGACCCAATAAAACACGCGGTCACCCCCACAAGACATTATACGATAACACCTATACTGTTATTTATTGCACATATACAATAAATCCAATGAGCTACACCTGGTGGTGACAGCTGTAGCGTTTCCCACATAGACCATACTCCTTCTGGGTATGTACTAGGTTTTGACCTAGGGACAAACCGTAGTTTTTCTTGTGTTTTGATACCGCTTTGTACCGCAGTTTGATCTTCACCCTTCACCGCAGGTTGCATGATCACAATACCAGCAGCAGCAGCAGCAGTGATGCACTCTGATCCTGCCTTGAAGTAGTTTATAAAGCTCATTTATCATAGTGTGTAGAGTAGGGCCTTACTCTGGAGGTACTCCAGCAGGCTGCCGTGTTTCATCAGCTCTGTGATGATGTAGATGGGCTCTTCCATGGTGCAGACGGCGTACAGCTGGATCAACTTGGCATGTCGCAGCCTCTTCATGATCTGAGCCTCTCTCAGAAAGTCTTCGGTATCCATGGTACCTAGGAGGGTTGTTCGGAGGTGGAACGTCAAACTTTAGCATGTGATTGCTTCATGGTGGTTAGTGACATCTTTACCTTAGTTAATGCTAAAACTTCCAGTTTTTAGTATCGGGATGGGTAGGTGTCTATGTATACCTGGTTTGAGGGTCTTCACTGCGACTGCTGTGCTGTCGTTCCACAGGCCCTCGAAGACTTCCCCGAACTGGCCGGCCCCTAGCTTCACCCCCAGTTTGATGGATTTGCGGTCGATCTCCCATTGGTCCACCGTGTTGTAGGACAGGCCGTGAGTGGGCGGAGCCTCCATCTACACATACACACAGGAAGACACACCATCTATTAGCAGAGATCTCAGCTGATGGAAAAACCAAAGACGCTGTGGTGTCGGCATGAAACAAGCACACGTTCATTCGGCATTTTACCTTTTTGCATGGTTCAACCAGACGCACGCAGAGGCCATCCGACTGTCTGGAGTAATAATTCACCAACTCCTTAAGTGTCACAAAAGCCTTGGTCTTCGACACAAAGTAGAGGCCACTTTCCATTTTTTTCACCTTGTAATGCTTCACCTTCCCGCTGTCCAGCACTATAACACAACATCCAGGGATTATTCTGACCTGCTCACGTCACTGTACAGTACATACAAAAGTTAAAAGATTTAAAACCACCAAATAAAAAAGAAACAATAAATGATAAAAAAGTGGGTGGATGTTGCAGAATAACTGTCTCCTAGAAAAAGATGTAATGACATCTCATGTCGACAGAAAACGTAGCAGCATCCATTTTTTTTTTATTATTATTTGCTGCAATAAAAACACATTATTGCCAAGACTGGTTGGCAGTAAAAAGTGTGTAGACTCATACTCAGTCTCAAATCAGCTGTTTGCTTTTATCCAGAATACAATTACACGGCACGATCTTTGAATACATTCAACTTGTCACATTTTGAAATCAGAGAAATACAATATACAGGAAAAAAAAAGCTTAAACAATTTAGAAAAACAATTTTCTTTAAACCGATAACCCTAATGTGTGCGTGTGTGAAAAACACTTCATAAATACCTTCCATTTACTGAATTAACTGTACATTAATTACAAAAGCTAAAGTCAAATACTAGCCAAATTTTAGTAAATAAATTCCAAAGCTCTAGCAACTGTGGATTTCATTTAATTACCTATGAAAAGTTATCAAGAGAGGAAAATACAGTTTCTTGTTTTCACATTATGGAATGAACACGGAAAGAGTTGGTCTGTGAAGGAAGAAGGCCAGATTAGAAAGAAGAGAGATAAAGTCATCACGTTGTTTATGGGGCTAGAGACTTTATTTATTTAACTTGACCTTAACACCATCAATCACTGCAGTAACCTGAGGGAAAGAATGAGTCACTGGACATTGCCCAGGCTGTTTTGTGACAGAAGGACAGAGAGCAGCCTCAGAGACGAGTCATAAAGTCAGGAGTGACTCCGCAATTAGAGTTACAGTAAACAGCGATCACTATAAACACGTTCAAGCTTAAAGCACAGCGGCGCCAGGCCACGTGATGCAGGTCACATGGCCGCCCTAGATGTCATAATAGGCATTGAGCTGCAGAGTGTCTTTTTGGACACCGGGCCTTTGATTTGAAAGAAGACTATTTTGCCTTTTTATAAAGTTGCATACACTAACTTTAATATGAAATAGTAATCTTCAATGTCTGGTTTAAATTAATATATTAATAAAAGGTGTTTGAGATAGAGCCGTTACTATAGTTTTATGTCAACTGACCCTTTTTCTTACTTTTTTTGCAATTCATTCTTCAATTAATACATCCACAAGATATCACATAATTACTTTTACAATACTACTGCAGTGCCCTTATGATATATGTAGAAAGTTTAGCCAAATGAGGGTTGGACTATTACATTGTCAAATTGTACATTGGGTAAGACATGGAGATACATTGAGAAAAGGCTATAATTTGTGTTGAAAGTGCAGAGGTGACTCTACATATCAGTTCTGAACTGTTGGCCAAATAAAAGCAGACTTAGAAACATCTTACTTCATACTTTTATTTGTATATTGTATTGATCTGTTATATGTGTTAAAAAATTGATAAATTTTGGCAGAGATTGTGTTATTTTAGGCATTAGTGCTGGGATTGCCTTAGGGTTTGTGAACACGTCTTGAAGTAATACAGCTACAGCCCGCAGTAGCTTGTGTTAGTGTGAGGAATGAAGTAGCAGCTAAACCAGCTAACGTCCTAGCATGTGGTTGTTAAGAGATGTTACAATACTATCACATTGGCTGCACCATTGGTACAGGAAGAAGATGGGACAATAGAGCTTTGAGATGTAAAAAAAAAACACTGCTGAAGGATAGCACAAGCCTGTGGGATTTTAACTTTTAATGATAGTGTTTTTAATATCTATTCCACAAAAGACAGGCTACACACCATCATGACAAGTGCAATCTCCATCGAAAAACTGAGGGTGATCTGACAAACAGACATTTCTTGCTTTAATAGGCTAATCATTATTTTTTTTTTATATACAGTTAGAAATTCAATAATAAAAAAAGATCCTTGGCCATGTCTTAAACTTATCTGACCTGAGAGGGCCAGTTCTCCTTTCTGGCTTTCACAGTCCCTGATGAGGAAGGCACCATGTAGGTTCCCTCTGGCCAACAGCAGCTTCTCTGCATCCTGCCTCTTGGTTTCAGGAAAATACCATCTGTAAAACACAAGAAACAACGCAGGTCTAACATATGTTGTGGTGATATTCTTTTAACTTTTAATTAACAAATCCCCTGATATATCTTCTTCTATGTATGTACATTTTTTATATAAGAAGCTTTGCATTGATCTACCCTTCACTTCCTTTTACAAATTAAAAGCCCTTAAAACATCAATATACTATTGAAAGTTTCAGTGTCAAGTTTAAGTGGTTACATTCAACTCGTTTTCTGCTGGTCATTATTTAAAATATCAGAAAATCATTGTTAGATTGATATAAAATATTTTACATCAATTTGAAGGTATTTTCTATGGCCACCCATTTTTTAAAAAGACATCAATATTATCAATATATAAAAAATTTTAATAAGATTTTTTATAGTAACAATGCCCAGCCATACCTTCTAATGTTTCAGTAACAAGAACCTGTCATTTATTAAGCAGGCTTTTATTGTGACATATTTGACAAAACACCGGGCATTTTTAGAAAGTTGTGATTATATTGTGACCATCTATGAAAGATTCACACCTTAATCAGGAACCAATGAGAAAAGACATCAGTCTCTATTGTGCCGACATGATGAATTCACATGTTGGTAGAGGAGGATGAATGAGGGGACACATGGTCCCACAGAAGGTTTATCTAGTACTGAATAAATAGAGTCATTTAGGCAGCCAATAGACTTACAGGTAACTCAAACTAATTACAAGTGAGTCAACAAAGGAATGGAAAGACGGTGACGTAACGTTTCTCTGATCCATAAAGCTTTGTTACCATCACCAGAGGGCTGATGAGTGGCATGAAGTATTCAGAAGTTCCGTCTGTTCTGTTCAGTCTTACATGATATGCAGCAAGTGAGTGAAACTCTGTGAGGCCTCACTGATCAGCACTTTTAATCACAGTGTGAGCAAAACTGGAAAAACCTGTGTACTGCTCTGCATCTGGTTTCAGCAAAACAATTCTGCTTTAGATGTAGTAGAGGACTCCTGCATTTGTATGTATGTGTGTTTCAAGAGTTATACTTCAGTAGAGATTTGAAGCTACTTAATATTGTGCTTTCTCCTCCAATTTATTTATTTCGTAGTTATAGTTCATTTCCAGATTACCATCCCACATGTTTAGTAGATGTTATATATAGTTTGTATTTGTATTCAATAATGTGTTTTCATCTTGACATTATAAGGGTGTTTTTGTATTGATCAGTGATCACATGTCTTATAAGTACTTCTACTTTAAGTACCTCTACTTGCAATATTGTAAGTCAATTTCGCAACTAGAACTTATACCAATACCTATCTGACAGCCTGTATTCTATTAAATCGGCACTCTTAACTTTTTCAACTATAATGATGCAGTACTTTTAGTAATATTCTGCCCACAGTATCTCAAATTAGCTTCAAATTAATTACATTTTAATGCTCTCACATGTATTTAGTAATTAAAACAAGTAGTGTAATATATTAGACAAATAAAATTATATAATATTGTATTGGAATATGTTTCTTCTTAGTATTTTGGCACAGTGTGAATAAATTGTATGTGTCTTGTTCATGATAGAGTAAAGCATATATAGTCAAACAGTGCCAAAGGCATTTTAATGCACTGTTGATGTTTTTGGGGCCTTTTCCTTCAATAATTAACCTCAGCCTGTACTTCCTGGTCACAGACAATCATTAACCCAACACTGCACCAAATACTGGGCTTTGGAGCATTTCACCTTTTCTGAATGGCATAAAATAAGTCTTAATATTTGATTCATACTTTTATATTTGAGGGGGAAACCCTCACTCGAGCGTTTTGATAGAAGCAGCTAGAAATGATCAGATCCAGATAAATTACTGACTTCTATTACATTTGAGGTTGAGTCTTCAGCTTTGGGAAACAGCGTTTGACATTTTACACCATTTTATGAGCCAAAAAAATTAATCGAGTCAATATCCAATAGCCTATCAATATTTTTTTTTTGTAATTAAAAACTCAAAACAAGGGAATATACCTGTTCCTATAACTTCCGTAAAGCCTGTTATTTTTTCTTTCACATTAAATATATTGAAAAATAAAATAGTTATTTAGTGGCAGCCTTAATATTGAATAGGATTATCTTAATTCATCTTGAATTATGTGATGTGTTTATGTGTTTATTTTAACTTCAAGTTCTGTTTCTTGATTTTGGTCATTTTAATCTTGTTTTGTTTTTCATTATTGATATTATTCAAGCAAGAGTGTAAAAGTTCTGTTTTTAAAACTATTGTGGGGGGGAAATGTCATTTAGGACAAAATCTTAGAACATTATTACTTTAAAGAACGTGTAACATCCCCCCCACACACACAATATATATATAAAATATATCAGTTTTGAAAACAGAACTTTTACACTTTTACTCGGGTAAAAATATTAAAACAAAAAAAGTAGATACTTTAATTTATTTTTAAACCCTAGTATCTGTACTTCTACCCGACTGATGAACGTGAGGAGCAACAATTACGGCAGCAGGTGCTACTTACGGCTCCGCGTCGATACTCTCCAGAGGAGCCACATAATTAGCGGGGATGTAGCCCTGTTTGAAGGCTGAAATCCCGGTGAGCGCCCTGGCGAACCACCATTCACCGGCACTCTTGTCCAGAGCTTCGAGGGTGTCCCCGGTATTGAAGCTCAGGTCCTCCTCGGTGCGGGCTGAGTAGTCGTACAGGGCCACGTAGGGAGTCCCTGTTCTCCCCGTAGGCAGGGCCGGCAGAGCCCAGCCGGAACTCGCCGCGGGACTTTTAAGTGCGCCGCGGTTTTCTATCACTGTGGCGGTGGCGGTAGCGGCGGTGGCTCCGGGTCTGGGTCGTTCTTTCTGCTGGGCCGCCTGAACAATACACGGACACTGACACGGACATTGACACGGACACGACTTTCTGATACACACCAGAAAAGCATCCCAGCACGAGGAGAACCTCTTACGGATCTCCTCGGCCTCCATGGAATCGCAGCAAGTCATCCTGTCCTCACGAGCGCGGACGGGGAACCGAACCGAGAGAATCCTGACAACTCTTTTTTTTTTTTAATTTTAATAATCCAGGATGTGTGACCTCCGCCGCCGCCCTTTTTGTTGCTCTGCCGGGGAGAAGGCTGCGCTTCCAGACGGTTCTGCGGGTCCTCGGGTCTTTACTCCGCTCACCTGCACCTGCTCAGGAATGAGGAGCGGCACGTTCAGTCAGTGACGTCACGTGACCTCCGCTGACCCGGGAACCACAGAAAAGTGGAGTGTTAACTATTCCACTTGTTTTACCGTCTTCCGCGTAATGACTAAGGGAAAACTCAGAGTTTTGAGTTTAGTAAAACAAAGGAAAGACAGTTTCCGCCTGCTTCGAATTTAAAAATAATAATATATGTAGAATATTCAAATTTTAATTTGGGTAGAGTTTATATCAATTAAGCCAGAGCAGTTATTCCATATCATTGTTTGAAGTTAAAAAAAAATAGTTTAGTCATTGAACAAATAAGAACGCTTTTTAGAAAACTACGTTTTTTTATGTTTACCTGAAGGAATCTGCCACTAAGTTTCCCATTATTTATTTTCCTTACATGATATTTCTGTGGTGCATGTATTATAAACGAGTTTGTATATGAATGGACTAGAATCACTGCTTTTATTTATATAATTTGTTTTACTTTAACTTCAAGCTAACATTTTTGCAATAACAAAAAAGAAAAGAGAAACGGCAAAATAAAATAAAATTATATCATTACTGCAACTTATCTGTTGCTTTTTTTGTATGGAAAAAAAATAAAAAATATAAAAACAAACAAACTATGTAAATGTACTTGGATATCATGATAATAATATCATGATAAAAGCAGGGACATCTGTGCCTTGCGTATCTCTCTGTCATTTTAAAGTTTTGTAAAGTAAAAACATAGCCGGTTTATACTGTTATTTTATTCCTCACACTTAACACAGGTATTACTCCAAGATATGTTCAGAGACCATCAGGAAATCCCAGCACTAATGCCTTAAATAACACAATCTGTGCCAAAAGTTATCTATTTTTTAACACATATAACAGATCAATACAGTATACAAATAAAAAAATGAAGTAATATGTTTCTAAGTCTGCTTTAATTTGGCCTATCAACAGTTCAAAACTGATATGTAGAGTCACCCTTACGAAAATTAACCATGGTTTTACCATGGGAAATACCGTGGTTTTACCATGGTTTTTTGGGTCATGGTTTACCATGGTTTTTTTGTGGTAACCATGGTTATACTATGGTTTTTATGTAGTAACCATGGTTCTACCATGGTTTTTGGAAGTACCATGAACCAACCATAGTAATACTATGGTATCCAAAAACCATGGTAGAACCATGGTTACTACATAAAAACCATAGTATAACCATGGTTACCACAAAAAAAACATGGTTAACCATGGTTACCCAAAAAACCATGGTAAAACCACGGTATTTCCCATGGTAAAGCCATGGTTAATTTTCGTAAGGGCACCTCTGCACTTTCAACACAAATTGTAGCCTTTTCTTAATGTATTTCCATGTCTTACCAATGTACGATTTGTCTATTAAGACTAACACCTACCTTGGCCTAAGCTACTAAGCTACTACTTACTTGTCCTATCAACACAAATTCGACTCGTCCACATTTTTACCATAAATTGTAGCCTTTTTCTCACAATAAATATATTTGCATGTCTCTCCTTATTTCAATGTATGTCCATGTCACATATACAAGTCTATTAAGATTATAACAGTCCAACATACCACCATTTGGTCAAAGAAGAAAAGTGTACTTAAGCTTTTTTTTTCTATAGGAATATATTTTTACTGCAGCCACTTCTCATGCAGACAGTGAGTTTCTGAGTGACATATCGCTGAGGCCAATCAGATAACAGGTCACTGGCCCAGAAAGTGACACATACAACTGTAAAACAATAGTCCTGGCTATGAATGCATCAGCCTAGTGATACAGGGGGATCAGTAATCTTCAGCTATTGCAATAAAGCCAACGATCGAGACAGCAGCACCTCTAACCTCAGCACACCTGCACTCAACCTGAGCCAAATGTGATCCAGAGTAGCAGTGAACAGCAGCAGGAATAAATACTCTACAACCTGCTGTGCTGTCTTTTTTTTGTAAAGAGGTGTACCAAAAAAATGCTACAATGTTTCCTTTAAACCTTTCATTAAAATTATTTTTTGTTCAAATAAATATTCTGTTAGTTCAATCATGACCCCAAAACAGCAACTGCCATGATAAATATCAGATTACTGAGTTTTTTTTGGAAACCAGTGTGTCATGTTTTATGATGCTTAGATAGGATTAGAAGGAATTGCACTTCCTCTAGGAGACAAAACCTTATTAAATGTCATAGCTGAGAGAAAGAGAGTCTCTAGTATAGGGGGCTGAGTCAGATAGGCTGATCTGCCTGTCGATTTGTTAGATGATTAGTAATTTATGTAAAGACAAGTGATTTTATTTGAAACGTATATGATTTTGATGTATATGGGTGTATGACTTTCAAGTAAACCTGAAGGAGTATTGTTGTGCTTTTGTGAATGGTTTGCTTTTTTTTCTTCTTTTTTTGTTTGTTTTCTTTAAACCAATTTGTATTACCTTCACCTAGGATGTTATGTTGTAGGTTTGTTTGTCTGTTTCTTAAGCAAGATAGCTCAAAAGGTTCTTGACAGAATTTCGTCAAACTATTAATGTATGTTGGAAATGGTGTTTGAACAGATGACTGAATTTGGATAATGATCTGCCAGAAATTCTGGAATTCTTTCTTCTTTGTTTGGCATTTTCAGTCGTTTCGCGACACTGCGGTAAATGGACCTTCAAACAGCGACTTGTGTAGGGCCATCTGGTGGTGATAGCTTGCACTAGCATAGCTTGGCCGTATACTTAGTGGAGGTCTGTGCATTCAGAGTGCTTTTCTAGTTATTGTTAATAACTAGAATTATAAATAAGTAGATGGTTACTTAATAAATAAGTAAGTGTAATAAATGTATTATTCATTCATTCATTCAATGATGACCCAAAAAATCATAAATACTCTGATGGCAGTAATATATGAAGTACTAAGATCCTCTACTTAATTGAAAGTGCAAATTTTCCAAATTTAATATATTATTTAAGTAAAAATCGAAAAGTATTATCAGCAAAATGTTTTTTAAATACATAAAGTAAAACCCCTTATTATGCAGACTCCTTTATCTGGGTAAATATAGTTTTAAAAATGGGAAGAGAGAGACAAAGAAGTAAAAATCAATATAAAAAGTAAGTAAAGTAACAGTATGAATAAAAAGTAAAAATTTGGCTTTAAACTGGACAAAAAAGTTAATTAACACATGTGCAAAACACATTTTGGTAGTGAAAGTCCCTTTATTGGACTTTATATTTAAATAAAATAAATAAATAAAAAATAATAATTTATAAAAAACTTCCATAACTGCTGCAAACATTTGGGACAGTAAAAGTACACAATTCAACAAAATAATTAACATAACTTTAATCGTTTTTAGACATTTTAATAAAAAGAAATGCCATACTGCCATGTGGTAGGACCCTAAAAAAAGTTATAGAAACTTAGAAACACAAGCTGAATTTATATTCTAGGCGTATTACATATATATAATTGATCATTCTTTTACACCATTTGACATTTTGTGTGAAAAATACCACAAATTTGGGATTTTGGTAAAAATAAATGCATACAAACGGACTTTCAAATTATATTTACACTTTGAGAGACCTGATAAATGCTTCTTTGACTTTCTCATCTTGGAAACCATGATTTATCACAGATCTATGTATTGTATCTTTTAGACCAAATTAAAAAACCCGTGAATCCGTCTTTGTTGGACAGGGACCTCCGAAAAGGGACCTCAGAACAGTTGCAAAACAGATTGCGCTTTTCTAGATTCTTCCCTGCGCGTCTACGCGGCTCATTACGGTCGTCGCTCCACACCCGGAAGCACTGCTCGCTGCCGCGCTCGCTCTCTGCCGCCTTCTTCTGGCTCAGCGGAGTTTAACTTCACCTCCGCGTGAAGGAACTTACTGACGTTTACCGAAGCACCTTAACGCGGCTTGTAACGCGCGCGGGAACGTTCCGTAGGTTCCGATAAAAGGAAAAAAGGCGGAGCAGCGGCTCCAGACCGCAGCGTCCCCCGCGCCCAGCCGGTGACATTGACAACACCAGTTCGTGCTGCATGCGTGTGTGCGGGACCCGGTAGGCTCCGGAGCGCTTTTTTCTCCCCCCCCCACCTCGCCCCCCTTCCCGTTTCCCCGCGAATTCCCGCAGCTTTTTCGGCCACGATGAGCGAATACTTCAGCCTGTCGGACTGCGATGTTATCGGCTTCGACCTGGACCACACGCTGTGCCGCTACCACCTGAAGGAGACCTCCAGGGTGAGTGTGTTGGCTGAATACGGTGGCCGCGACGTATCGATCCGCAGCACATCTGGATCAAAAATAGCTCGGAGCCCGTCAGCGGGCTCAACTTGTCAATGCTGTGTGTCGCCGCATGAGTGAATGCTGCATTAATGTGTCAGCGGCTGAACGCGGCGATTGTGATGCTCCTGATGCTGCAGCTACTCTGCAGGTTTACGCTTTACATGTCTGTAAAAATCCCTTTGAGGCCTGTTGACAGCAGCAGCTTCTCTTATCACCATGCACCATGCCTCTATAATAATATCACAATGGACAACATATAATAATATGACAATGACCTATCATTTACCTGTGTTTACCTATGATAATATCACAATCCACCTAGAATAATATCTCTATGCCTCTATAATAATTTCACTGTGCACCTATAATACTATCACCATGTATTTATAATATTATCTCTATGCATCAATATAATTGTGGAACTATAATAATTTCATACCTAGGATAATATCACAATGGAACTATAATAATATTGCCATGCACATTATTCCAGCTATTTTCCAGCTTCTTAAATGTGAATATACTGGATTCTTTAGTCCTTTCTGACAGTAGAGTGAGAACCTTTGGCTTGTGGACGCTTGGTCGGGACACAACAAGACATTTAAGTTGTCACATCAGTTGCCTCTTGCTCTTTTTGGGAAACAGTGACCATCATCTTTCACCATTTTATAGGCCAAAGGACTAAGAAATTAATCAACCGGAATAGATAAATCGATAATGAACATGATCATTATTTGCAGCTCCAATAATATGTCATGACTAGTCTAAATTAAAAAAACCAAAAGCAATCTTTTTTTATTATTATTAAAGCTGAACATATGAATTAGATAGACATATTTTTTGGACTTACTGTGCTAATAATGCCCTGCCAATGCCCTAGCTTGTTGCCCTTATCATATTTATTGGAACCTCTTTATAAAGTGACGACATATTAACGTATATACAGCTTTAAAGGATTCTGCTTTATAATCACCAAATTGGAAGCCTGAAACTGACGTTTTAAGAATTGCTTGATCATGACACCTGGACCCAGTGAGGATCAAATGAATAAGAACTTCACCCAATTTTGTCCTTGTTCAAGAGAACAGAAAACCTGCATATTCTTGATTTTCTGTCATACACCATTGCCATTGTTTCAATTTGGATCCTGGCTTGCTCCGGTCATTAGATGACATGATTTCTCCTTTATCTTTCTGCAGCTGATCTATGAGAGCTTCGCCAGGTATCTCGTGGAGCATAAAGGCTATGACAAGGATCTGCTGAACCTCACCTCAGCTACCTGGGATTTCTGGTGAGTCAGCATCAACCAATCTCACTACTTCAATGGGAAAGTATGACGTAGTATAAAAAGGTTGAATTAACATCAGTCTGGTTTTAAAGGTTGAAAAGTTGATGAAATGCATACTGAGTGTACGAACCTGCACTCATTTGCTGAGATTGAGAAACAAGCCTCATAACAACTTTAGGATGTTACCCACATTTTTGTTGAATCAGTCAATCCAAAATTTGAGGAGACATTTTCTTTTTTTCTTCATTAGATAGTGGTAGTATTGGGAATGACACACCACAATGATTCCCATCCAAATAAGAACCAGGACCATGAGTGTTCTGCACCTTATACCCCCTGGGATACTACGGTGTAAAAACTGTTTCTGAAAGCAATATATTTATGTTTAACATTCTGCTAATTTGCAAGCTTTATTGCCCATTTAATACTGAGCATATGGTATACTTGAATAAATGCTATTCATAAACACGCTCACAGTGCTTTAAATTGAAAAAAAATAAATAATGGTTGGTTACCATGTTGAAGAAAGGATTTGTTTCAATAACACATACCTGAAATATACAGTATGTAATTAAGGGGTGAAGCAAGTGAGTAAGTGGCATGTTTCTTGAAAGTCTAGGAGCTTTTCAAGGAAGACCTTCCCCTTGGTAGCCTAAACAGGGTTGAATGCCTTATAATGTTTTTCTTTTCTCAGTGTGTGAGAAAGAGAAAATGCAATGGTTGATAGTGAAGTAGCCACACTTAAGGCCAGCATTCATGATCTGTGTTCCAGCTTTTATATCACATGTAAATAACATGCTGACTGAGTGCTGTGTTTAGTTTTAAAGGGCTCGTGGTGGATCTGGAGGACGGAAACCTTGTGAAGCTGGCTGAAGATGGAACCGTCTTGCGGTATGCTCTTGTTGCATGAAATTTATTTGATCTTGTCCCTGTAACTTCTCTCCACCCTCCCTTGTCATAGTTACTCAAATAATAGGGTTTTCCCCCCTTTTTCTTGTGTAGAGCAACACATGGAACCAATGACCTAAGCACAGAAGAGATAATCAAACATTATGGTCCTAAAAGGGAGTGGAAGCACTTCAACAGCCTCAATACCTCCTTCACAAGATCTGGTAACTTTATCATATTGATTTTTATCACCCAATATCTGTATGCTTTTGACTCCTGGCGTTTCTTGTGATTTTCACAACATCTAACCAATGTCCTTCTTTGGTCTTTGCAGCAAAATACTATTTATATGATAACTACTTTGATCTACCTGGGGCTCTTCTCTGTGGAAGAGTTGTGGACATGTTGCATAAGGTAATATTTTATAAGATATGGTTTTATATAAATAGTTTAGAGCACAATGTGAGAAAACTCTTACAACTCTTTCAATGTGTCTATGTTTTTGTATATAGCGAGGAAATGAGGTGAATTCTGACTTTTGGAAGGACATGGTTGCTGCCATCGACCACAATTACAACACATCTGCATTCAAAGGTATGGATTTTATCCCTAACTACCACACATGTCATTTTATTCCCCTGACTCATGCTTTATATTTAAAGACCTAAACTCTTTTGCAAAACATGCATGAAATACACAGGACATGTTATTTTTTCAAACAAGGACTTTATTCTGTGATTTTGCTCAGTGGTACATAACTTAAGACATCCAATGGGACATAGTTTTCTGCAGTTTGAATTTCTGTGTTGTTTTACTAGTCACAGCGCTTGTGTGAGGATGTGTGATGTAAAATATATAGTACAACAGTTTTCTATGTCTTTACTAGGTATATTACATGAACAATCTTAAACAACAACATTATTTAAAAAAAAAAAAAACATATAAAAGACGTGCTGTAAATGTTACAGGCAGTTGTAGAGCACCATTTAAGATATCTTCCAATATTATTTCATGTTTCTTAAACTTGCAAAGGCACACAAATGGTGAACTGGGAAAAGGGGATGAATCGGAACCACATTTTTTAAATGTTACTCACTGAATACATTTGCATGTGAGAAATTTCTTAGCAAATATCCATTGTTGCAAAGATTTGCATGAGGCATGTCAGCTTGTAAAATAACAACCATATTTTTCTTTAATGTACAATCTCAATGAAATTGAACGGATCTATTTCTCTGAGTAGTTTAGTGTTTTGTAATATTTTGAGGTTTAATTGGATCTGTGAAATCACATGGAGGCAATCAAGAACCCAGAGAAAGAGCAGTGAACATTTTCTGCTGCGAATATACCATTACTCTCCTCATCAGGTACCTGAATAAAGACTCTGTCACCGTATTGCAGCATAACAACAGCATTGCCTGACATCTGATCCAGGAAGCCCTTGTTGTATTCATCATAGGTGAACACAAGTGGATCATCGTTTTTGTAGAGGGCCACCAATGCATTGGCCCCATTGACATGCACATGATAACTGAAGTAGTAGATACCTGGGACCTCGCAAGTGAACACACCACTGTCTGGATCATAATGGTTCTCCCCATTGTACAGAATTTGGTTGAACTGAATAGGGGTTGCAGCAGGAGGGTAGGCCTTAGTCAGCACAGCACTGAAGGCAGACATAGGGGCTTTAGCCATCACAACCTCAGACTTCATTGGCATGCTCTTCTCACTGTAGTAGACCACCTCTCCTGGTGGGCCAGGGGGGCCAGGAGGACCAGTAGGACCTGGCATACCATCATCACCTCTGGGTCCTCTGAGTCCAGGTGGGCCATAAGGACCAGCAATTCCCTTAGCTGTTATACCAGCTGGGCCAGGTAGGCCTGGCAGACCTGGATGGCCTTTAGGTCCAGTGAGACCTGATGGACCAGGTGCCCCAGGTGGACCCATGGGACCCGGCCTTCCATTATCACCACCTTTTCCTGGTGCTCCTGTAAGCCCCGGGTGTCCTTTAATTCCGGGGGCGCCATTTGAACCTGGGAGTCCTGGGGCACCGGTGTGGCCTTGTGCACCCTTTTGACCCTGGGGACCGGTATGACCTTGAATACCTGAAGGACCACTTGCCCCAGGGAGACCTGGTTTTCCAGTGAAACCTTGAGCTCCTTGGTCACCTTTGGGTCCCTGACCTCCTGGCATACCTACCATGCCAGTGTCTCCTTTAAGTCCAGGTGCACCTGAAACACCCTGGGGTCCTCTTGCACCCTGTGGGCCAGATGCGCCCATAGGCCCAGTAGCACCTGGCTGACCAGTGAAACCAATAGGGCCTGGCTCCCCTTTCTGACCAGTGGTTCCTGGGGTACCGGGGGATCCTCTGCTGCCTGGTAGTCCAGGTTCTCCTGGTTTACCAACACCTGGCATGCCAGGGGAACCTGGCTGACCAGCTGAACCTGTTGGTCCTTTATGCCCCATAGGTCCAGCCATACCTGGGCTACCATTCTGACCTGGTTTTCCTGGTGCTCCTATGCCTGGAGCTCCAGTGTGTCCTTTTGGTCCTACCATACCCATTGGCCCTGGAGCACCATCTCTTCCTGGCATTCCAGACTTTCCAGGTTCTCCAGGATAGCCGGTAGCACCAGGTAGACCAACTCCAGGTTTGCCAGGCATACCAGATGGGCCCATTGGCCCAGGAGTACCTCTTTCTCCTTGAGCACCAGGAATTCCAATACCTCTATCTCCCTTGCTGCCAGGAATACCAGGAACACCAGGATGCCCCTTCAAACCGGGCTCTCCTCTTGGTCCCATTGCTCCAGGAAGGCCAGCTGGTCCGGGTTTGCCAACAGAACTATATCCAGCAGGTCCAGGAGATCCAGGTGAACCAGGTGCACCTCTGGGACCCATTGCTCCACTTGCACCAGGTGTGCCTCTCTCACCAGGGAGGCCAGGCATACCTGGTTTTCCAGGGCCACCTGGGGAACCCGGTTTACCTGATTGAGAGTAGCCAGGGGGTCCGGGAGGTCCAGGTGGACCTTGTGATCCAGGGTATCCAATACCACTCTGTCCGGGTGGTCCAGGTGGGCCCATTGGTCCTGGCTCACCTGGAGAACCTGGTGCACCTGGGTGACCTGCAACAGCTGGGGAATAAATACAATACAATTCACAGTTATTCAAGTAATAGTATTATTTAAAAACATCTCACAGCAGCCTACTGACAGACCTATGTTTATGTTACATTTAGTCAACTGTCATGTTTTTTAAGGAGCATTAACTGTTAAGTAGCTAGTGCGCATTTTAGTTCTTAGGTCTGCTTAAGGAAATGAAAAATAGAAAAGCAGTGTACACTGTGCATTCAAAAGGTTTTCAGACCTATTGTCCACATTTTTGTTCTGTAGCAGCTTTATGCTAAAGTTGTTTTATTTATTTTTCACCCATCAGTCTGCACTCAATCTTCCATAATGTCCAAGCTTTGTAAATTTAAAATTTATTAAGGAAAATCTAGTGGATATATCACATTGACATTCGCACTACGACTCTGCTATGACACTTAGTAGTTAGTTCAGGTGTCTCCGATTTCTCTTTATCATCCCTCACAGGTTCACAAAATCACACAAAAAACAACATAATGTAAGGAGTCTGAATAAACTGTAGCTACAAAGAAAACACTGATTTTTTAAATTATTTTTTTTCCTTTTGCCATTTTCACTCTATGATGTAAGCTGCTTCCGTTTGGTCTTTGAATAACCCAGGGGTTGGTTAATTCACTACGTCAGACCACAACCTGACTTAAAACACCACTCCCTATGATTGCAGGGCCAGTTGTGGGGACAGCACTCCTTTTCCTCCGGATATTCCTCATAGTGCTGGCGGTTTGAGGTGATGTTCTCCCCAACCATATGTCTGCTAGCACAAGACCCAGCAAACCGGCTCCTGTGCATTTCAGCTCAATGTACCCACGCTATACTGCACCCTTTAATTTTCTGCACTGCCCATGGCGGTAAATGTACAGTTACTGGTCTGTATGTTGTCAACATCACCATGGTCCATTTCCTACCACTTAATGTGCAGTTTATGGGCAAGGTCAAATGAGTCCATATGTGATACAGAACAAGAATCTAAAGTCAGCAGGATATTCTCTTGGAGGTTGCTGTTCACTTAAGATAATATATTGACAACTCTACTATATAAAATCAATGTGTGGGATAATAGATTGTTTCTTTCTCTCTGAAAATTTATTAAACCCAAGACCTATTAGGAATAAAAGTAATTTTTAGAAATTCAAAACTTAAAAAATGATAGCAATAAATCTACCTGGGCTTTAACATTGGACCATGTATAAAAAAGGGCTTTGGACACGGTTTCTGTCATGCTGCATTGCTTTGTACATCATAATACTGGAAGCGTTGTTTCCAAAGGAGAATCGTGACCCGTCAAACAAATATATCCAATACTGTTGGCCTCTCTTTAAAATGGTGTCTTTGGGAGGGAAATGCTTCTCCAGGGCTGTCATTGTAAAGCCACATAAGGCCATGCCCGAAACCCCACACAGGATATTTGTGCCAGGATGGAACGTTTTGGCAGCCAGGAACACCACAGACTTGAGGTGATGATGTTGACTGGTAGCTGAACTGTGAGTGACCTGCACGGTACTATTCTCCTATCTCTATAGTCTAAGTCTTTTTTCTTTAGTTTTTCCTTTATATTGGAAAACTATCGCTATATTATTAGCTTCAGAAAGAAGCTACAGTAGTGTCTTCGGTCTGTGTTGTAAGTGTGTTGTCACGACCTTGTTTATGCTGATGTGAGACCCAGCAAACCAGCTCCTGTGTATTGTTTCACCCATGCTATACCCTTTAATTTTGGGCACTGCCCATGGTGGAAAATGTATATATACATATGTATATGTGTAATCTCAGTTACATCAGCTTCAGGCAGAAGCTACAGAAAATATGCTGTGGTTTGTTGTGCAGATTTACTGTATGAACTTGTCTGTGTCGTCTGCATTCCCACCGACCATATGTCTGCTGGCACGGGACCAGCAGACGTGTGTTTTGTTTTCGTTCTAATTGTGTAGGGTGATTTTAATACCACAAAGCAGTTTGTGAGGGTGTGACTGCAATGTGGTAACAACATCTGTTTTGGAGTTTTTTTCTTCTCATTGTTGACCTTGAAAAGTGGTTCTATTTTCATGTGTAAAACACACACATTCATACCACTTTAGACCTACTTCAAATACAAAAAACGAAGACATAAACTCTTGTTGAGCGCAAGATTGTTGTTTTGTCTGAATATAAAAGAACAGTGTTATACATTGTTAAGTGTTTCTCTGAGTTGTGCAAAAATGACAGTTTTCCCTCATTTAATCTCTATTTGTTGGGCACACAAGTGCTCTTTTACTCTTTGCTATACCCCACCTCAAACTCTACAGAGATTCACATTCACAGCAGTTCACGCAGTTCAACCACAGCCTCCCGTTAGGGGCCAATGAGAGGTTGGGCTGGATCCACTGGGTGTGCACCTTGATGAAAGCTAATGAAGGAGGGTGGTGCTTTGTCGGGCTCATTCATTACTAGATGTGTGCGGTCAGTCTGTCACGTTGCACGAGAGTCTATCTTATTGGGCGTCAGAGGAGCGGGTGTTGGCGACAGCGATTACGATAATGAGCAGAATCAGAAGCTAATTAGCAAATGCACCTTATGTGTCACTTTCTTTAAATGACAGAACAGACGGCATGTTTTCGGGTTCACAAAGGTAATCGTTTTTTTTAGATTTTTCAGATCATTGGCTAAAGTCATGGCCTTAATTTGATTTGACAGTAGAACTGGCAGCAATGTAACAGTGCAGCAGGTCACAGTGACTTGTCATCATTTCATGGAGACCACATCAATATGATCACATCATCTCACATTTTCTTTACAATTTTTTTGTGGCATAGACACCTTTTATTATAAACTAGCCAGACATGCAGCATAGGACTGCTGCTGCCTGAACCGGGGTCAGCTCCTTAAGTTGAAAGCTATGTGATAATCGTGCTACCCCTACACCACCACAGAACACCAACAATTCTCATTTTCAATCATTTTCCTCTCATTTTTACTTAAGGTTTTCTATGCAGAATCAAAAATCCAACTAATATATATTGAAGCTGGTCAAATACAGAAAAAAACAGCTGAGATCCTGTAATTTCATGCAGAAGATGTTTGTTTGATTTGAGATAGAATCGTTCGCTTATCTTACCCGAACGCGTTTAATCACAACTTTTTAACGCAAAGTTTAGGATCTGACTTTGTCCTTTTGAATTTGAGCAACGCATTGTTTAATTATTTAAGTTTTCCAAACTTTAGTACTCCAGCTAGAATTTCGGGATTAAAATTCTGAGATAATTAAACCAAGAACAAATCCTGATGAGACAATCTGAGACGGATTTACCTCCATAGAGGTTTGATTGATCTAATGATATGATTTGTGGATTTGTCATACATCTTTAATAGCTTTTGCCTTGCAGGTAAGCTTTCCTCTCTTCAATTAAACTGATGTAAACATACAGTTTGCCCCAACAATCTCCCAGTGTTGTTATTTTTTATAAATTTGTATTAATTATTGAACAAATAGTGATGGAATGTGGAGCTTATACAGTCTGAAAACAGCATTGCAGTGCAACTTGCAGTGATTTTAAATGAACAATGCACTTGCTGTTTAATTATCGTGCTACAGATGAATAGATAGCATTTTTTGCACTATGATATTCTTTCTTTTCTTTTTTAATTATTACAAGTTCAATTTGCACCATCTGTATTTATATTAATTGCAGCATAACCCTGTGGTACATATTAAGAATATTTTATACTTAAAAAAATGCACATTTTTATATGAACAACCTTTTGTGAGAAAAAACACGTGACTCACCGAGACCCTTGACAGGCTGGCCTTTGAGGGGCTGACCCTTGCTGGGCTGACCCTTGACGGGCTGACCCTTGCCCTTGCTCACTTTTTGCACATGGTAGTATCTTTCGGTCGCCTCGGCCAGCGCGAGGAGGATGAGGAGGATGCTCGTCACCCTCAGGTCCATCTTGTCGGGCTGAACCTGCAGGGATGGAATCAAGGACGGAGAATGTGAGGGGAAAGGCTCTGTGTGTATGCCATCAAACCCCCTCTTTTCCTCTAATGACAATCTGCAGCCAAATAAGTATGTCTCACTGTGTCTCAAGTGCCTCTTCTGCATTAGTTAAGTGTAGTGTGGCGATGCATCAGCTAATCTTAAGTCTGAATGAGGAGATGCATAGGATGCAACGTGAATATTAGAGCCTTTTTTTTTCTAAACTGGACAGATCTGATGCTACTCTGCAAAGTGTCAAAAACGCATCACTTAACTGAAAATTAATATATTTTAAAAAAAAGTTACAAAAACACAAGGGGGTGTAAACTAAGCAACACCACATGGCTCATTTCACTTCTAATGCAAAGGAACCATCATCACACTACCAGTTAGAGCCAGGCTGCAGACAGGAATCCCCCCCTTATGCATTAACCTGAAATCAAGAAAAAAAACACCTTACCTGGAAGGTTTAGAGAGAAGAGTAGGGGGTCAGGAAGCTGCTGTTATATCCTTAGTTGTGGAGTCTGCCCGTCTGGTGAGTGGCAGCTGCTGCTTCCCGGGGCATTGGGCTCAAAGTATTTATACCAAGCCGCTCTCCAACGCCCGTGGAGGAGCTACCTCGCGTGGACGGCCCTCCCCATGCTCTGATGTCATCTTTAATGACGGGTGCCATGTCCTCAAGAGGCCTGTCCCGTCACTCCAGGGGTGACGGTCCTCCTTCTCCTCCTTGTGTTTCCCCTTCATGTGGTTCTCCCTGTCTGCAAGGAGCAGCAGCATCAGCGAGGGGGGGGGATTCCTGTGAAATAGTTAGTTAGTGTCTTGATTTATCGTGGTTGGCATGGTCTGTTATTGTGGCAAATGCAGTCAGCGCCGATATTTTAAAAGCTAGCATCCTTCATTCAAGTTGCGCGTCTTGACACGTTAATCACTGTGTTCGCTCTTTTTTTTCCCTTGTATTCTGGATGGATGACTCACAAGCGTTAAATTGCTTGCCTTAAGGGTCCATCTTTAGCCTTTTTTAACTGCTCAAACACAGGTTTAGCTAAAAAAAAACATCAAGCTATTGACTAAGTGGCTTATGACAGGGTGTTTTTTCTGGAAAAGTAAAGACGGCGTGGCTCTGGCAATATTGTCGTCCTGTCTGAAAGCTCAATACAGGTGCGACTGTGGTAGATCACATGAACCAGTCTGTGCTTTTTATGTCAGCTTTGGGTATTTGTGAAATTTCAGCCCACATTATTGGATACTGGAAAGTATTGGGATGTCTCTTTTTTTTTTTTTTAACGTATAATATCTGGGTTTGAAAGAAATAAGTCAGTGTTCACTAGTCTAGACGCTGTTCTAAATCCAGCAGATGAGCTTGATTTGTGTCCTAATTTAAAATCTCCCATGCTGAAGTCTATCGTGGCGACAGCAGATTTATGTCTTTATTTTCTCTCTGGGATTTTTACAGACTGGCATGTGGTTTGATTGCAGGGATCCACAGTGCAGCTTTGAGACACCAGGAGGCAGAAGTGATGTTTTGTTCTACTTGCTTCATCCTCTGAGGAGCCTCTGGTTTGCAGTTGAGTCTCACTGAGCGGAGACTAGTACTACGTAGTGAAAGTATGTATGCATGTGATCTTCTTAAGCTACAGGTGAAAGAGTTACTGCTTAGTTTAGTTTTTTTTACACAGATATTTATTAGCGCTAGATAAAATTAGTCAGTCTTCCATTTCTCTAGTGCACCCTAAGCATTGTACTAACCAGTCTAAGGCGTCTATATGCAAAAAAGGTGATTGTTTAATGAGCATATCAGTAGAGCTGCAACAATTAATCTATTAATCAATTAGTTGCCAACTATTACACCAGTCACAGCTGTTATGATATTTGATCGATTTGACTAAGTCATCTATAATAGTAAACTGATAATCTTAGGGTCTGGACTGTTGTTTCAATAATTAAATGAACATCAAAATAGTTAGTTGCGGCCCTAGCTTTCAAAACAAATATTAAAGTTTCAGTGTTTGAAATTCAGCAGCATCTAATGAAACAGATGGAGCAGAATTAGAATTTAATATCTTTAAGTATGTTTTAATTAGAATCATAGCTTCTCCTACACACTTGGGGCCACCAAAAACTATACATTGCACCTTTAACTTACATAGAACATCTACATTGATCAGTAGCGTTCAAAGATCTTTATGAGCTTTTAATATGTGTCACATAATACCCCAACTGGGCTCTAGACTGTGACCATAGTGTTTGTATATGCCACTTTGTTTTAGATGGTGTGCGATAATTTTAAGTGGTCGCCTTTGTGAGAGCCTAAAGTTTCAGAGTACAGCATGTGTGTTTCTCACCATCACTGTTTTTGCTACAAGGAGAAAAAACATGTCTGTGATTCACAATTTTTTTTTTTTTCAAGGGGGATCTATTATTTGGACACTCGAGTGTCACGCATTGAGCATGACTGAGATGACATCACTTTTTGGGGCCTTTTGTCACACACCCCTACCAATACATCTAACAAAAAATATAATTTTCTCTATTGTGCCGCTCTCCAAACAGATCGAGCAGGAATCAAGCATGTCGTTCATCTTTCCTATTTCAGTCAAAGAAAGAAAGCTGCTTCTGATTGGCTGTTGTGTAGCCAATCAGGGACTTGATTCAAATATATATAAAAAAAAATATCAAATTAATTACAGGTTTTGTAATGAATTATTCGCAATTATTTGCATAACATTATTTGCCCCAAAAGTAACATTGATATAGCATTATGCAATTAGTCTCTTTCTCTCTCTCTCTCTATCTATCTATCACATTTTCTAATTCCCTTATCTTTAACCACTGATAGTGGTCTACATTCCTGGGAAAATTCCTGTTTCCGATGTTGACTCATTTTCTTACTGTTATTTGTTCAAGTTCTGGCTGCTTGTTTATACTTGAACCAGTACGGCCCACAGTTTCTAAGCTTGCGGTGACGTCTTTTGCATTTTAAATGGTATCACGGGGTTGGTGCTTCTGTGAAATTCAAACTATTTTTCTGCACAGTTTGCAGTAAACGATGCTGTTGCCGACACTTTCATCGGGTGTTTTTTTTTCACATTTTTAATGCTTACTTTTCTTTGAAATTATTGAATTGTATTTAACGCTTTAATGTCCCACCCCTACTTTAAAAACAAATGTTCTTCACCTGCGCGTGTTTGATTCAAATATAATTTCTTTTGTCAGGTGTAGCAGCAAATTCTGGGCCCTGTACACTGCATGCCGGCAAATGTAGAAGTTGAGCTAAAAAGAAAACATTTTTAACCTAAACAAGTAGAAATAGGGTCCTAAGCTACAATCAGATCAGATTAAATTGATGACTGGTTCTTTGTTTCATCAACTGCATTGATACATTTGGCCTATATTCAATCTGGGTGCACTCATGTTACACTTGTCTGTGGGAGGACTAAACCATTTTGTGTATCCAACAGGGGGGCTCCCCCAGATTGTCCAATATAGTACTGTGGCACAAAGTTTGTTCTCTTGACACCATATTAAATGATGGCACCAATTAACTAGAGGGCTCAATAAATCTATTATTAAAAAAAATGATGTGAGGATGCATGTGAGATTTCATGGTGTGATTAAATGCAAGTTGTAAACTCAGAAAACTATAAATAAATGGCTAAAGATTGCTTGACATGGGAAAGTTTCCACATCTTGAAATACAAACATCTGTCGTGATGAATGTGAGTACTATAATACCATATTTTATTAAATTCAAGTACTTGGTATATTCAGCATCTTGGCACTCAAAATCTAAACAGATCTTTCATTATATCCTTCATACTTCTGCCAGAACGGCTTGAAGTTAGAAGTTGGCATGGTGCTTTGTTGTAGCCAACGTGGCCCTTCCGTTGCAGTATAACTCTGACCATAAAAAGGGTGCGACCAAACCATGTACCAGTGTGACTAACCGAGAAGGTTGGTAACACCAGTGCTTCCAGTGGAAAAGTTAGTCTAGATCCCTGCTCAATGAAATAACAGCATTGGGTTACTGTGCTGCACAATTATGTCTAAACTGTTGCTGGATACTTTTTTTGAGACGCATACAAATATCTATATTTAGGCATTTCTAAATATCCGGTAACAACCGCTTGTCTTCATAGCAATCCTTTAAATCGGTCAATAAGAGACCCAGCTTTTTTTTATTGTCAATAAATCCTATTAAAAGAATAAAACCATTCATTCTGACAAATTCAAATGATTAACTTGACTGACTTTCCTACTAGATTCAGTACTAAAAGCTATTGAAGCCTTAATTTTCATAGGTCATTTTGCTGCCAGAAATACCTACAGTTGTGTGTGTGTGTATTTTAAATTTTGTGATACCTAATAAATGCTTTTGAAGTTTATTTTTTAAAAAGTGTTTCTAATTTTGTTAAGCACATCAATGAGCTACACTGCTGCACTAGGGGACATGCTCCTATATTCCTTCATCACCGTGAACACATGTTGTTGTTTATTTTGACTTGATACCACACAAACCCTCCTGCTGAGAGAAATACTCACCGGAACAACGAAAAACACAGAAAAGTGTATTAATCCACTGCCGAAAATAGACCCAGACGAATGTTTGAATGAAATATGCAGTGACCTGCTGTTTTAGGAAATGGCAGGTCTTCAGTAGGATCCAATACGCATGGTCCCATAGACAATGGGAAATGGTAAAGTCAGAAAATATTGAGTCACATGTAACACATGGTTCTTTTTTTTATGCTGGTATTTTTTGACTATAACAAACATATATAGTACACTATCTCCAGCTGTGTCTTTACCAGATATTTAGTCAGTTATAGATGTAGTTAATTGAAGTCATCTTAATCTCTTAAAATAAGTAAGACTTCTCACCTGATGAAGGCCTTGGAGAGGCTCATCCTGCACCACCTTCGCCCACTGGTGAGCTCAGCACTGGACCCTCTGCAGTTCGCCTACCGGCCCGGCATCAGTGTGGATGACACTGCAGGGTTCGACGTTAAGGTTTTTTCCTACCTGCCCTGTCGGGCAAGTACTTCTTAAATCTACTTGCCCCATTTAAATTCTTACTTGCCCCACCTAAGACGTTATTTTTTTTGGCTTGTGTTGTTCAAATCTTCATCGTGAATTCTATCTTAATAAAATCCATTGTCTGTTGACTTTATATGACACTACACAACATGTCTTCCTTCAGAAAGTAGTATTTATTTTTTCTTTACATTTAACATTTTGTACAACAAAGTACAGTTAGAACTAGTGCATCAGTAAATTAGTGTGTGTGTATGTTACACTCTCCGTGCCCTTTCTGAACTTGTGAGCCACCGGTGTAAAGCACGATCACTGTTGAAATCTTGGACAGGAGGGCCTTCAATAGCCAAAAACATCAGCCTAGACAACATTTTAACAGACAGCTGGCTCCTCCAATCAGATTTGATCCTCTTCATTGCACTGAAGCCACGTTCACATGCTGCAGTGGACAGTGGCAGCACCAGGATCACCTCTACAACCATCAGGAGGTTGGAGAAAGACTTGTTTCGTTCTGGGTCGAGAAGAAAATCCTCCCATGCCCTGGCTTGCTGGCCTGGTGGCAGGGATTTTATCAATATCTTTGCAGCTGGCCATTCTGAATGCTTTGCCTTAATGCGATCGCATCCATTACGGTCCAGTACTTCAGCAAAGTGGCTCATAACTGTATGGAGGAAGTCACTGCCGTAGTGGGCCAGGTCTTGCTTGTCTGTGGGCCACTCTCTTGGATCTGCAAGATTCGAAGCTGCCTTCAAAACCTCATCTGTCTCCACATTCTTGAAGCGCCTCACGAGACTTTCATGGACTTTGTTCAGCAGCTCCATCTTCATTCTGTGGCATAAAATGTAGAGAAAAGAAATGAATGATACAATTTCAGGTAGGAATGGAGAAGAACAATTCACTTGATGGTAATCAGGGAAAACACAAAGGAATTATATGTTAAGCTGCTTTGAGCTGACTAAAATAAGATTTACTTATACTGTCAATTTTACAGTCAATTCTTTTTCAATTTAAATTGACATTTTCTCCATTCCCTTCTGGCTTTAATTAATAATATCCGAACATGGGCAGCATTTCTGGGAATATTGTTTTTTTTTTGTTTTTACATTTAAAAAACAAATAAGCAATAGTTTTTCTGAGACTTAAATTTGAAAAACATCCCTTTGTTGCAAGAACTACCTGTCAAACCCCAGTCCATGACCAAGGCACTGGATGTTTATAAGATACGGAATTTCTTGGCGCAGAAGGGTTGACACGCCCCCACGCCGTCCCACCATCACCGCAGCCCCATCAGACCCAAAGCCAACTGTCTTCATCTTCCAGTCATGTAGCCCACTTTTCTGTAGGGCTAAAAACACAATGACATAAAAATATACTAATGTAATACAATTCAGTTAATCTTAATGTTTGTGTGTGTATAATTCATCTGACTATTTACTTATATTGGTGTGCTATTTTATCATCTTACCAGAATTAATAGCATCGCAGTGTCCTGGAGCAGTAGCATGTTTCAATTCCTCCACTGCCACAAAAACATTTTTGGGCTGCCCATCTCTCATCAGCCTTACGTAAATCCCCTCCAGGTCCCTCACACTAACGTCTGTAGCAGCATCGGCCAGGACACTAATGAAGGGTGCTGCCTTTATTTGTTTTAAGCAAGGCTCCCAGATATCATCGTAGATAACTTCAATGAATCTGGAAACGATAAAGAAAAAAGTACTGTGTTCAATGTTAGAAAAACGTATCTGCTGTCTCTTAACACGTTAGCTTGTGGTTAAACGAGTTAGCTTAACACGTTAGCTTGTGGTTAAACACGTTAGCTTGTGTTAAATACAGCCTGCAGCTGTTGCGCTTAAAGTAAAACACTGAGCTAACAGTTAACGTGAATTTTAATTACTTACCTCCGGCATGCTTGATCCGACCCGTATCGTGACCCGACATCGACGCCATTTGTACTTTGGAGACTTAAGAGGGATGGATATTGCGTGAATGGCTGCTCCGTTTTGGCGATGTGGTAAGCGGTGGTCATACATCTTTTGAGCTGGTTGTGGCTCTCCTCGTTAAGCCTTTGGACACAACGGTCCATAGGTCCAGGAACATTAGTTCGTTTTTTTGCCTCAACGCAAGCGAAGTGCGGGGCTGATTTTGCGTGGCTATCCAAGTTGTTTTTTCGGAAGCTTTCGCTCCCGCGGAAAAACGAACTGGTTTTGTCAGCCTTTGACGGGAATTCCCTGCATACCACACAAAACATGACTTTCCCATCGTAATCGACCCACGGAAAAGTTTGCTTCCAGGAAGGCAGGAAAGTTCTTCTACGCTTCGTCTCGGAACCCTCGGCCATTGCTGCGGTCTGACACGCATGCGCGCACGCGTACACACAGAGACACACGCATGGCACTTGCCCGAGCGGGCAAGTCTGAACAGGTTCGACTTGCCCGCCCGTTATTTTTACTTGCCCCGGGCAAGCGGGCATCCGTTAATGTCGAACCTTGCACTGTCATCTATCTGCTGCACCGATCTCTCTCCCACCTGGAACAAGCGGCGAGCACGGTGAGGATCATGTTTTTTGACTTCTCCAGTGCTTTTAACACCATCCAGCCTGCACTGCTGAAAGGGAAGCTGGAGGGAGCCGGAGTGGATGAGCAGCTGACGGCCTGGACCATCGACTACCTCACCAACAGACCACAGTATGTCAGGCTTCATGACTGTGTGTCTGAGGTGGTAGTCAGCAGCACGGGGGCGCCACAGGGTACAGTGCTCTCACCCTTTCTGTTTAGTCTGTACACCTCAGACTTCACCTACAACTCGGACAACTGCCACCTACAGAAGTTCTCAGATGATACGGCCATCATCGGGTGTGTATCAGATGGGAACGACCAGGAGTACAGGGGGGTCATCAATGACTTTGTCAGCTGGTGTGAGATCAACGCTCTCCAAATCAACGCCAGCAAGACAAAGGAGATGGTTGTGGACTTCAGGAGGAAGTCCCCCCCCCACCACACCGGTGAGCATCCAGGGAAAAGACATTGAGACAATGGTCTCTTACAAATACCTGGGTGTTCACCTGAACAATAAACTGGACTGGACCACAAACACTGATGTCCTGTACAAGAAGGGCCAGAGTCGACTTCACCTGCTGAGGAGACCAAGGTCCTTTGGTGTGTGCAGGACTCTGTTGAAGACCTTCTACGACTCCGTCGTAGCATCTGCCCTGTTCTACGCAGTAGTCTGCTGGGGGGGCGGATGCTCAGACAGGAACAGAAGGAAAATCGACAAACTGGTACGGAAGTCTAGCTCTGTACTGGGATGTCCTCTGGAGTCGGTGGTAGTGGTGGGAGAGAGGAGGATGTTGGCAAAGCTGACATCCATCATGGACAACCCCCATCACCCTCTGCATGGGGTAGTGGGTGCGCTTAGCAGCTCCTTCAGCCAGAGACTCAAACACCCTCGCTGCAAGAAGGAGCGCTTTCGCAGATCATTCATCCCAACAGCAATAAGACTTTATAACAACACATACAAATAACCCTCACTGTAGTCACTCTGTCACTTTTTCACTGGTCACTTTTTTTTATCTTCACACACACCCTGCACCTTAAGTGTGCATTAGCTATCTATGTGTACATGTGGGTATGTGCGTGGATATGTATGTCCATATATATATATGCAAATATGTGTGTATGTATGTAGGTATGTACGTGCATGTATGTATGTATATATGCCTTGCTTATGCATTCTTTTTTTCTTACTCTTTTCTTACTATTTATTAGCATTTTCTCTCCATTCTATGTCCATAATGCATACTGTGTATGCGGATCATCAACAAATTCTGCGAATTTGTACATTGTGTTGTGTGTTTTTTTTATTTTTGTTTCTTTAGTTTTTTTTATCGTCAGCTTTATTTTCTTCTCTTTATCTGTAAAGCTGCAGTAACACACAAATTTCCCCGTTGTGGGATCAATAAAGTTTTATCTTATCTTATCTTAAAACATTTTTTTTCCAATTTACTCATAGCACATTGAAGTGACTGCTACTATCCTCATCAACCCATCTTCTGTAGTAAATACAAGTTGCTGGAGCCACTGTGTAATATAATACATAAAGTATATGTATGGCTCGGTGAGAGGTTTACTTCCCCTTCGACCGTATCAACTCCCAGCGCCTCAGCAGCCTCAGATAAGCGTTCACTGAGTCGTGGGCATCTCTGGCGAACTCTTTGAATTAAATGACAGCGTTGGGGGGAGTGGGCGGAGTCCATTTTTTTAACAACTTTTCTGAGATGCAGATACGCCATCTCACCATGAAAGTGGTCCCGACCACAGTGGGACATGGCTTGCCTTTTTTTTTACATTGTAATTTTTTCTTTTGTTTTTTGTTTTTTTTTGTTCATGAGAATTAATGCCTCACTATCTAAATCTGGCTGTGAGGTTTAATGGCAATGACTACTTAGATTCACTTGCTTTGGGTAGAACAAGTCACAGAAGCTGCGGTGCATAAACATGTAATTAGCGGGGAGATGCAGTGTGGAAGGTACCGTATGATATGGACTCAGTCTGTGATCAGACGGCTCCTGATGGCAGGGTGGGTGGTATTCCTGGGAAGGTTCCTGGGAAGGGTCTGACTAACCTCTGTTTCCCTCCCCCCTCGAAATATATCTTAATATGCTGCTGTTTCACTCCAGACATGACTTGAAGCTCCTTTAGTGGCTTTCATTAACTCTGGTGAGGACATAGGTTCTCTGCCAACATACAGAGCTTCTGATTTTCATATTAGCCTAAAACAACATAAAAGCAAAAGTCATTTTAAGGTCTGAAAAAAATTGTGTGCATTGTTCATAGTGTTTTTATTTTAATTGTGCTACATTCATTTAAAATTCCATATCATGTGAAAAGCCATCATATGTGTTTATGCTAGATAAGGTGTAACGGTTATATAAATTCTGTCTGATGTCACGCAGTAGCTCCCTCCATGTAGAGGCTCCGATCACATCCACTTTTTTCAGACTTCCAAGTGATAATTAGCCAATCACAATTGAAAGATTCAAGAGTCTCCTGTTGATGAATGCAATAGCAATGAATAGCTTTAATTTATCTATCTATAAAGCAAGTAGCATCTGTATGTCTGCGGCTCGCATATCTCTATGATTGTTTGTCAGATCAACCTCAGCTTTCAGATATTTTTTGCACTTGGCACAATGGTGTTCATTCCTTTTTTGTGTATTTTTGATAGATATACAACATTCATAACATCTTCCCTGCAATTTCATTATAGTTCAACTTTCCATTTCTCTTTCTCTCTCTTTCTTCCTGCATCGATTGGGCAGAGATTTATGATTAAGAGATTTATCATGAGTCTGTAGCCTGATTCGTCTGTAATTACATAGCGAAAATAGTAGTGTAAAATAATATAAATAGTAAATCAATACTATAAAAAAAACTGTTTATACAATGTAACCTATGTAAATATAGTGCAGCACAAAATGTGCAAAGTCAAAAATGGTGAATATGAATATTAATATTTAAGACAGACTAAAAACTTCAAATTAATTTTCAGTATTTTTAATTGCAAATATAGCATGTTAGGGATGTTGAGACTTAAAGTAAAGCTCAGAAAGGTGTAAATACAGGATTATTTTTTTAATTGGTAACATTGTTTATTTATATCTGATAATTTGAAGGTACTTGTGCTGTTATGATATATAAGTTTCTGTTTGTAGCACAGAAAAACATTACTTTGAGGAATGTGAATGTTTTTCTTTGAGCCCAATTTTTCAAGCATTAATGCACAACAAATTGATTGTTAGCCACTTGTGAGCAGCAGCAAAGGCTGCAAAGTTGTTCTATGATAAATTTAGGAAGCAGTTTGCTGTTTACACATTCAGCGGACAGAGCTGCATTCATTGATGTTGCGTTTATGTCCACCTCATAAATGTCACTCCCATTTTCACACTGCTTTCAGGTCTGTTTTGGTCTCCACCAACCCCTTTGGAGTTAGTTGTATGGTGCTGGGGAGGTTGTGTACAGTGGGTTTTTTAAGCATTTTTTGACTTAAAATAACTGCCTGCTGCTGAAAATTATGTTGATGAGCAATGGTGAAGTCTGACTGCAGGGGGGAAAAAATAAAAATGGCATCAGCTGTATCCGGTGGGGCATCAGCATGCAGCAAGTCATGAAGAATTATCACGTTTTGTCACTGGAAGGGCATCCATAGAGAGCATTTTATCACGTTGACCTGCACATTCAATCCTGGGTTCAGGGTGATGTCGAGAAGAGTGGTAAGACTGAACCAAAAGAATCAGCTCACACTCAAACATTCTTTGGGGCTTAGGGCTGAAACTGCAGAGTTGGCGATAATTGTTTTTCACCACAAGCAGCATCTTTGTGCAGATATAAATTTGGTCATTATAAAAGTTTGACCAAGATATGTACTGAGCAGAACATATCAGTTAAAAAAAAATGTTTTCTTGCAGACAAACCGCAATGCTG
This sequence comes from Eupleurogrammus muticus, assembly GCA_036785175.1. Lineage (NCBI taxonomy): Eukaryota > Metazoa > Chordata > Actinopteri > Scombriformes > Trichiuridae > Eupleurogrammus > Eupleurogrammus muticus. The sequence goes on from JAYKQN010000001.1 coordinate 30,615,396, forward strand.
TTTTTATAGATGACCTCAAGTAAACACATCTTTGTGGCATTTCGACAATGTATACAGCTTTTTTTGTGCGTTTATATATTTGTATTGTTTTTTTTTTCTAACCCTTACTGCATTTTCTATATCTTCATGGACACAATAATTATGGTTATTGTTTTCTCGACCGGGACCACTTGCATGCTGAAAGCGGCACATTTTTAGTTGTTGTGTCGTTCTTAATTTGCCTCTTTTGAAAAATGTTACAGGGACAAAATGTTACAGGGACAAAAAGCAAACATTGACAAAAGTCCGATCATAAAACTAAAAGTAGAGTCCATAAATGAGTTGTTGTTATAAAAGCCCCTGAAAGATTTATATCCTGGTCTAAGAACTACATAATTGACATCATTGATTTGTTAGTGGTTTGTACCCCCTATAATAAATATATATTTTTCTAATTTTGTTTTATTAAATGATGTAATAATAACTATTTATTTTTGTGTCCTATTAAGTGTTTTTTTTTTATTTCTGGACTCTACTGTCTCTATTTGGCCCCAAGTGAATTGAGGATGTGATGGTGCCTGGGAGAAAGAAGAAAATAATTGCAGGTTGATGTGCCTGAGCCACTAGGGAAGAGTGGAAAGCAGCAGCTAAAGATAGAGCGTTTCAGTGGGGAAGTGATGGTGGCTCAGATTTAACGTTTTAATAAACCAAATAGGCCACTAAGAGGCACTTGGAGCTTTATGAATGGAAGGACTAAAGCTGGACCTCCTGGCTGAGTGTTGACTGCAATTACAGGGATCCAAAGACAAAAATCTCGGTTGGAAGCTTGACCGACCTGAGGCAAACTAATTCAGAATAGCAACCAAAAACTTTCACTGCATCTTCAGGACTGCATTTTTTTTTTTCATCTTTACAGAATCTTGCCCAAGTCATTATGGCAAGGTTGGTCTCATGAGAAAGAAGGATTAAAGCCAGAGACGCTGAATTCCTTGGTTACCAAATCAGATCTTGCTCTCATTTTAGGATTTATTTTAGGAGCAGGTAATGGGTTACTTTAAAGCCAATTAACTAAATCAAACCTGAGTAAGTGCTATAATGACCAGTACTTTTCATTTTTTTCTGTATTTACCCTACTAGCTCATAATCAGCTGTGTTTATGGTGCTGGTGTTGCAATCTTGAGCATTAGGAAAGATATTTCATTCGTCGCCCAGACTGTCACTGAACCTTCTCTTCCTTGAACAAAAACTCCACCTGCTCTCTTGACGTCATTCCCACATACCTCCATAAAGAAACACCTTGTACTTGTATATCATCGGATCAGTGGCACATTTCTCTATGAGACCTGTCCATTTCTGTTGGAATTATTCAGCTATTCACTTTCAGTTGGACTTGTTCCTGTTTTAAAAATGGCAAGTAGTGCAACCTGTCTTTAACAAAACCTACATTAGACCCCAAATTATTTCCAGGCAATCTCAAAACTGCCACTTCTTTCAAAGCTCCTTTCATAGCAAAATTCATAGCAGATATCATCATATACTTCATGCAAGGTAATGTTCTCGTAAGAGAAATCCCTGTGAGGTTTTAATGGCAGGTCATAGCACAGAAACTGCATCCTTACAGTTTCAAATGGGATCTCTTAGCAGCTGGCTTTGGTCAATACACTCTTTCACTCCTATTGGAAATATCCATTAACGTATTTCATTCATCATCCTAAAATTTGGGTATGCATTTCATATTTTGCTGTAGATTGATTCTGTTTTTATTTGTCATTCTTCATGGAAATTGCTAAATATGAATTAGCTCAAATATGGAGTTCCACAGGGATCTGTTCTTGGACCCTTACTATTTTCCATTTACCTGCAATCCCATCAATTCAAGGATGTATTACTCATAAAGCTACTTGGTCACACACTTTATACATAGTCTTGCTCATCTAATTAATAAACAAGAAAATTGAGCTAAATTGGAATTGTAGCAATGAAAAGGAAATGTTGAATTCTAAGATCAATGGTTTAAATGGCTTTAATGAGGTCTTTGCCATTTGCTCCTTTGGATTCATTGGGAGTTTCATAGTGACTTGTCCATTACAACAGAAGTGCATAGTTGTCATAGTATGTTCCTTCAAACATTCTTTTCCCTTGACTTCCAGTGTCTCTGTTTAGTGCAGGAGACTGTGGAGGTGGTGTTGTAGTTAGTGGTGAGAAAGGTGTTGGAAGCCAAACCCAATGTTTTTAACAGACCCAGCTCTATTATGTGTATGTTTTTCTGGAAGGAGTGCGGGTGTTTACCGAATTATGCACAACTCAAAATAACCATGGTGCACAAAGTCAAAAATGGAAAGAGTAGCTTCTTGCAGACACACCATAGGCAAACAGTCATCTGTACATTTTGAGATGGTATAGAAATGTAAGTGAGACGCGGATGTGGTCAATGTGGCTCCACCCTTTAACCACAGATTGAATCCTCACTAGCAATTGACAGTGATGTTCTGTTGTTTTTGAATTCCCTTTCCTTGGAAAACCCCCTCCCTGATTCTGCGGACAGCTCCAAAAGGTTCACCTTCTCCACAACCTTGTCGGAAGTGAGGTGAACACAAGGTTGCTGAGGATGAACCGCATCGTCAACCCTGTACAAGTGTACCCTACACATTGAAATCCGTAAAAAAAAAAAAAAAAATGCAGAAGGACAGAGATGCATTCAGATCAGTTCAAAATAAAACATAATTTTCACTTCAGAAAATAATATATAATTCATGAGTGATTTATGGAGGTAGAAATAATGCAGTTATTGTAGAGACAGAATGTTTTGCTCGTTTTTCAGTTAACCACCTTTGTTAGTAAACTATTTTGTATGTATTCTTTTGTAGAAACTGGTTCACGAAACAATTCCCAGAAATCAGGAATGATAATTGATTACTTGAAGGACAAACCTTTTTGATTAAAGCTTAATGAACAGGGATCAGTCGTGGACAAAGTACTCAGATCCCTTATCGAAATAGAGGCAGAAAAATGTCTTTATCTAAAAACACTATATTACAGGGAAAGTCTTCAATTTAAACTGTTTATTACAAAATTACCAAAAATAAAATGTACTTAAAGTATCAACAGCAAAAGTACTCATTATACAACTTAATGTGCAACCTAAGTGCATTAAACTACTTGTTTATATAACTAATAAATGTATGATACCATTCTAATAGTTAGTTTATTCATTTATTAATGTTGATGCATTTTTTTTAATTCTGGTTTATATTACAATGAAATTACTGCTTTATACTATGAATTAATAAAGCAAGCAGTGTCTGTGTGTCTGTGGTGTGCGAACCTCTCTGATTTATTGTCAGATCAATTTCAGCTTTTGGATATAGCTCATGGACGGCACAATGGTGTGCATACGTTTTGTGGAATTTTTTCGATAGATATTCAAAACACCATTATGACCATTAAAGATTAAACTGTCATACACTTGTGTATCACAGCACTATCCTGCAGCAGCACTTTAGTTACAGTATCTGTATAATGGCGCTCCTCTGTTTCCTGTTTATTCCTGCACCAATCATGCAGCCAATGTAAAAGAAGTATACAGAAAAAATACAAAAAAAGGAGTTTGTCATAAATCTCATTTACTGTGCCTATCAACACTGTATTAATAACTGATATGTATAGATTGACATCTACAATTTCAACATAAACAGGCTTGTGGAGGCCTTTGGCGGGATTTGTCTGTGTTTGTTTATAAATGAGTTCAGGCCCTGATTCTGTTCTGTTAGGTGATAGTGCTGGGATTTCCTGAGGTTCTGTGAACACATCTTGGAGTAAGACACCGCTGCCAGTGTGTAGAGTGGTTCTCTTCTGAAAGAAGAAAAGGCGGCAGCACTCGTCAAATTTTTATGAAGTTTGTTGTCCTGGCGTGAGAAATAAAGTAGCAGCTAAACCCGCCAACAGCTTAGTGTGTGTGTCTTTATGAGAGATGTTGCGCTACTATGCATGCAAGGACGCAGAATTTTTTTTTTTTTTTTGGTGAAAGGACATAGGCAAGGGGGGGGTGGCATTTGTTGTAGAGGCAGTTGCCTTAACTTTAAAGCACCGTGGGAAACCCTGCTTGAATGTGTCTCCTTGATTTCAGCACCTAGACTTTCCTTATAATCAAAAAGCAATAACATCTCAGTGTCTATGTCTACGGGACCTTTAAACAGCTGCAGAAGAAGAGGGTGCATAGGAGATGGCATAATTAAAGAGTCATAGACAGCCATGTGGGAAACGTAATTGAAATATAACATTTCTTTCCGTTTCATATGCATTCATTTAAGGAACATTACAGTCTTCCACTCAGATTTGGTGTTTTGGTCTTTAAGCTGTCACTTTTCATCTCTTAAGTAAAAGATTCAGTGACGTTTGGGTCTCATGCCTCTTGTCACTTACAGAGTGAAAACCTAGTGTTTTATTTTTTTTTTTAAGTGCAGAACTAGGTTTTCTTTATATATTTTTACAAAGATGAATAAAAATATTTTGAAGGACCCTGATCTGTCTACGCTAGCAGCGTGATGGTCAAACACAAACACTTTACCCACTATAAATGTAGGTATGAGCTCAGTTAGGCCTCAAACAATATAATCAGACAGTTTTAATTAATACAGCTTTCACCAGGGCCTGGTAACAGTTTAATTGCTTAACTACGACCCTTTAAAATCTATATATAAAAATAAAAAAGAAATTTGAAATTATAGGCTGTTGGCTGATAAAGACAGGCAGAGAAGTGGTGTCAAGATGTCGGAACTCAAAACCATCTAATTAAATATAACAAAATAAACCCCACAGGAATCTGTTAATGGCAGAGTGGATCTGTGCTTCCAAATTTAAGAATTTGAACCCGCTAAACTTGTTGTCAAACTTCAAATCTCAAGTACTTGTACTTTGAGTGATGCTACGTTATACTTTCACTCCAGTTTATCATCTTTAAGTACTTTTCAGATGAAACTGTAAAAACTTAAAGTATATGAATTATTTTCATAGGCATTAACAAATACTTTTCTACTCAGAGTGTTGCAAATTGGATTTACATAATGTCCTAAACATTAAAATGCTCTCACATGTATTTATAAATTAAAAGCAAGCATTATACTACTCCTACTACTAATATAAATGCTATAATAGCATAACACAGTCATAACACAGATTTTTACTGATAAGTACTTTTACTAAAGTGACATTTTCAATCAGGAAATTTTCTCTTATCTGAGTATTTTTCAGACAATGGTATTTCTAACATGCTTAAGTACAATAATTAAAAAGTACTTTAAATGAGTGATGCTCTATACTTTCACTCCACTACATTTCAGGGGGGCGTATCCTACTTCCCATTCCTCTATAATTATTGGGCACCTTTAGTTACTTTTAAAACGATAAATTAAAATTTAGAATGCTCTTACATTTATTCAGTGATTTGAAAACAATTATTTTAATAAACTATAATAATATAACACAGTCTGTATAATGGACTTTTAGTACATTTTGCTGACAATACTTCTGTAGTTTTACTCAAGTGACATTTTCAATTTAGGAAGTTAAATGTTTTTGAGTATTTTTTTTATGACAGTATTTCTACTTTTACTCATGTAAGTGACTTTTGAGTAAAAGTAGAAAGTACGTTGTCCACCATAACCCATGGCCATAAATACTCTCTTGCTCACGCAGACTCTTCACCTGTCGGATGTTTGTCTTTATTAGTGAACTACCAATGAACTCTGGTCCTGGCATAGGAATACGTGCGTTGTGATTATTCTGAACCCAGTGTTTATCGGCGCCGGTGGCCTGCGTCCTAAGTATACGGGAGACCGTGTGGATTCCCCTCACCGGGCCGCTCTCCTATAAGCCCAGGTCTGCTGTTGTTGTTTTTGCAGATTTTATTTTAGGTGTCGGGCTGGGGAGGATCCCTGAGAACCAATCTTAGCGTGGGTAGGAAGAATGTGTAAGGGTTCTTTTTTTCCCCCCCTTCAATCCAAAGAAACCCAGCCTCCCTCGGTGGCAACGAATAAGGAGCCCGGTCGTGAATAGCATTTGTCCTGCAAGCAGTATAAATATCTCAGGGTTGATTCTTACCACAGCTGATGAATAGACCATAAAAATGGACATGAATTAGGACATAGTAAAAGCAATTATGCCCATTAGAGTGGCTTAAATAAGACTTAATATGTACTGTACTTCCATAGTAAAAATGCATCCTGCAAAAGGAGTTTAATAGTATTTTTCTTTATATTTTGGGCCTGTAACCCAGAAAGGGAAACATCTGTATTTAGTATTTAAGCATTCTAAATGTAATTTTCTATTTATGTCTATTTATTATATGAGAATTGTTGTGAAATATCTAAAGAGTTCCCTGCTGTAGCTTTTGGCAGCAGTCCGTTAAACTGAAAAAAAGGAAACCATTTGTGCGTTTTTTTGGGGGGGGAACTTGAGAAATAGTGGAGTGAGGCTGAGAATGAATGATTCAAAGCTGGAGCGCCGCAGCTGCTCAGCTGCTGCCGTGACATGGAAACACAGTCTGAAAAGCTCTTTCCCCAAAATAGGGGGGTTTCATCCTCCCAAAAGTCACTGGCGGACAGCTTTGTGGTCTCAAACCGTCCACTGTCCACGCCAAGGCCGAGTGGTGTTTTACAGGATGCCGTCTCTAAATCCAGATATCAGATTGCAATGGAAACGGAGTACAGGTCACACAGGAGTGGATGGATGTGAACAGGAAGCTTGTGAAAGGTTCCTAAAAGAAACAAGTTCGTAATTAGTATGGCAGTTCCACAAAAGTTCACTGTCTGCATAAACGTGTTCAAAGTTCAGCTCACAAATTTTAAAATGAACCAGTTCAGTTCATATTTCAAAAATTTGAACTAAGTTAATTTTTTTCCCAATATTTTAGCGGTTATTGGTCAAAAATGATTTCATAACCCATAGAGAACCAGCAACAGCAATTACTTTATCAGTTTTAACATTGAAACTATGTGTCAGATTCATCTTTATATCCCATGTTTAATCCTTATCCAACTAGGGTTTAGTTTTGTGGTGACAACCCTCTAAATTCTGGCATTTCCTAACACCATTTGTTACCATCCTTGAGTCCACACTAGTAGTAGCTGCAACTTTCACCCTGCAGAATATAATCAGAACATGTGGAAAAAAAACTGCTGCTTAAATAGTATTTATTCCTAAAATTAAAACAAGACTGTAGTCCTTAAGGTGCAGTCTGGGTCAGTACCGACTTTTCCATCAAACTGTGTTAATGGTCATAGCTGTGGTGCTGCCTTCCTCCATGCTCCTGGCTGTTGCTCTGTGTTTTATGAAGTATTTGTTAGTGTGATATGACAGCTGCTGCCAGATCAGATGGTTTTCTGCTACATATTACTGTTTATTGTGAGTTTTAGCTGGGTTTTCACCTGGAAGGATCTTATTAAATCCGGCACACTTCGAATGAAGTTCTACTAGGAGAGAGCACTATTCATAAGCTGCCAGAACGAACACATTCAAACTAATATTCATCAAGCGAAAAATCCAGTAGGTTCAATTCATGTTCACCCAGAATATGAACGAGTAATGAATGATCTTTCAGTGAAGGTGTTCAGGCACAACACTGGTTACAGACGTTTTTAGATTTGTCTGTTCACCGGCTTAAATAGTTTGCAGAAGTCTATCACGGTCATTTTCTACTCAAAAAAAAAAAATTAAATAAAAAAGTCATTTAAACTGATTTTCATTGACATTAAAGTAGAATAAGGTTTAAAAGTTTCCACATGCTTTCTGTCCCTTCCTCCCAAGGTCATTTTCTTTAAATTATTATGACTTTCCAATCTGACACAAGTCTGGAGAATACCTGAAAATAATAATGGTACCTGGGATAAATATTATTTAAAGCAGGGTAAAAAAACTGAAAAATTAGATACATAATATGAGTGCTAGTGCCTCATCTGATCAAAAATCTCTTTGAATGGGTTAGGAGTTCTGTTCTGTTTTCTTTAACGATCATGTAAACTCATATACAGTAGCCTTCTAACTATAAAGTATGGTTTTATGTACATTAAAGTAAGTGTCTAGTAGTTTCAATCCAGATTTAAAACACTGTCAATTAAGTTGTTGTTAGCTTGTGTTGGGTTCGACAATGACTCTGCTGTCCTGCAGAGATCACTCCCCTGCCACACTAGAGACAGGGATGAATTGTCTTATTATAGAGAGAATTATTTTCACAAGACGTTACGACCGGAGGAATATAAATATGTTTGGGTTTCAACACATTTTTCTGGTCAAAAACCGGTAGTTACTGGATAACGGAAACCCTGGACGAAACAAGTCATTTTGTGGGGGCTGCGCTGCACTGTAAATAATTTATCGGCCATTTTACAGCCAGAACAGTAGCAACAGTGCAGGCGACAGCACAGCGACGCAGGTATGTGTAGTTAATCTTACCACCAGAAGGGGGAGACAATAGTTCCACACTGTTATGACAGAGGTGCTGGCTTGAAAGCCCCTATTAAATTTACTAGAGGAGAGAAGATAAAATAAAAAAAAAAAAAAAAAAAACAATCAAAGCACTTGACTTTTCATGAACACCAAACGGCATTTGGCAAGTTCAAGAGAATATGATTAAAATAATAACACACTTCGGCGTCTAGTCTTCTTCAAGGGAGACGCTTGAAGTAGTTTTTTGATTAAAGGTAGACGCCAAAATGTGTATTTTAATAACCTATTATGTACATTACACCCTAAATTAGATAGTCAGGAGACTATTGTGGATTTGGTATTCCATAAAAAAGATACTTTAGGTTGCATTTTCTTTAATAAAAAAAAAAGGTCAAATCAAAAAAACATTTATATATTTCAGTCTAAGTTCACCAAAATTGCAATCGAGCTACAGATTGCAAGTACTACAAAAAGTATTGAATCATAATGTAATGCAAATGTAAAAAGTCATTTTATCCGTTTTAAATCCTGTGCTGTTGTTTTATCCTTTCTTGTTTCAAGAAATATTCTACCCTTTATCAAAGACCACCTCCTATTATGTTTTTTTAAGTTTTATAAAAGTAAAATGTAATAGATTGTAAACTCCCCAGGCTGATAAAACCCACACACATTACATCAACCATATTGAGACTGCTCAACATTTAGTCAGTTAATCAATTACTTGCGAACTACTATATTAATCCATAACTATTTTGACAATTAAATAATCAAGTCTTTAAGTTTTTAAGAAGAAAAATGTCCTGACTGTTTCACTGTATGTCTGTTACAGCAGATAACCTGCTCTACAGTCAGTATGTTTACATAACACTCAAAAATAACCAAATTATTGTGTTAATCCGACTGAAACTGGACTTTTTCAAGCACGTCTTGACTGATATTGAACTTCCAAAGTCACTTAAACAATGCAATAGAAATCGGACTGGAGGTGGACGAAGTGAAATGTTTGTATGATTAGAGGTCTGCTCCAAGCCTGGGAAGATCAACTTCAATCAAAATACAAGCAGAATAACTTAAACCACAAGTTGCCAGTTAAGTAAAATGAAAAGAAAGTATGTGTTGCATATATTTGCAAATTCTGTATTGTGCTTGTTTACCTCTGGGTTTCTAATTTGGTTATTGTTAAAATAGGCCAACCAGTAACGATGCAAACAAAAAATACGACTACCATCTATGGTAGTGGAGGCAACATGATCTCACCAATAAATTGATTTACAGTCTACACATGTAGACTGGGAGAAGAACAGTAGTCTGAGTAGACTGACTAATTGAGCTATTACCATAGCTTGACTTAACTGTGCATGTAAATAAATGTACTGTGTGTTTTTGTAATGACCTTGGATGACCTGTTTCATGGAGGCACAGGCATAAAAGATGCCATCCCAGTAGAGTATTTTAACATACTGTATATATCCGAGTGGTTAGTGCAGTTGGTTGCAGTCTGGGAGTTATGGCTGGTGGGAATTTCCACCCATCATCATAGAACCGTGCTCGCTCTTCTGTCTTGTGCATTAAGACCTTCAAACGAATGTGAGAGTTGTTCAAACATTTTTTTAGTCCATGTGAAGGTCCAGCCGCCTTCCTTTAAAACATCACTAGTAGCTGGCCGGTCTCGTGCTCAGGCCCGTGTATCATACGAGGGGGCTGCCTGCAGAACTGTAATGACCACTGGTTAGGTGACCTCAGACATCCCTTCCCCCTCCACCATAATTACTGGGAGGACCTGAAAGCCACATTCTCTGAGACCTTTGAGAAGGAAAATCAAAACAAAATGTCTGGGCCATTGGCTTTGTGTATGTGGACAGCACGCATTCAAAGGGGGAAACTCTCAGTAATGCTAAAATGCAAAAGTTGTGAGAGTGATTTTGCTTGAACAAGATAAAGAGATAGGGAGAAGTAAAAAGGAACTGAACTTTTTATGCCGCAATAAACGCTAAATATACAAACCATTTAATTGGCAATAGACTCATGTTGAACCGTTTAGTATCTCTTAAGATAGGTGGAGCAGCTGAAGAGTAGTAACGCTTAATTTTCTCAATAAAAACGGGGGACAGCCTCGGTGAAGGGACATGTGCACTGGTTTTTTTATGGTACTGCAGCGAATCCAAATTAAGATGGCTTTACAGTCAGCAGTTTCATTTCAAACATGGCATTAAGCTGCAAAAATACCGAAATGCTCTCATCAAATCCACCGCGTCCCCGACCACTCATTCATCTCAGTGTCCACTGCTTACTCCGCTGCTGTGTTGGTTTAGATCCACATTGTCCTGAGCTTCCTATGTGTGATAGCCTGGATGTGGGGACTCTCAACCACAAAAGTCATCCACCAGCATATTACATTCTATTATTGGAGCCACTTGTAGTTCAGCTTCAATTGTTTGACTTTGACAATTGCATCTCCGTGATGACGCCAGTTTTGCCTGGTATGGTTTGTCTTTCTATACGCTAAACACATTTTGGTCTTAATTGACCTTGTCAGGAAGTGAGCACGTCCATGTGCCGCTCTGCATGTCGACATAGCAACTGTTTCCATGTTTTTACGGCCTCATAAAGATTTAAGTTAGACGATGAAGTCATCTGTGCCACAAGCCTTCAACCCAATGGTGGATGGTGATGTTTTTATGCACTGACCCCTAAATTTGATGCCCAAGGTACATTTTATGTGGCCAGAATGTAAAAGCATGTACAAACCAGAGGCTTCAAGTAATCTACCTTACTTAACTAGAAATTGTGGGTATCGTTACTTTACTGGAGTAATTATTTTTCAGCTGACACACCATTTTCTGTACTTTCTACTCCTTAAAAACACCTATCCATATTGTGGTTTTATTAACATAAACCATTCTTCATGTGCACAACACATTCCATTATACCTGTACACTTTTTGCATTTTTTTTCCCCAGCCGCTTGTTAATGCAAATTTCCAATCAGTCAATCAATAGCAGCAAATCAATGCATTTGGGCATACAAACATGTTCAGGTCAATCTGTTGCAGTTAAAACAGAGCATCAGAATAGGGAAGAAATGTGATTTGAGTGACTTTGAATGTGTGGATGGCAGGATGGATCCATTACCCTACCATCCCAATGTTGCAGCAGAAATACACCTTTAAAGTTTGACATGTACATTCAGAAATGCTCTCCTGCAAACCTAGGTTGTAATGAGTGGTTATTTGCCTTTCTGTTGCCTCTCTGTCAGCCTGAACCAGTCTGGCCTCTGACCTCTAGCATCAACAAGGCACTTTCGCTCACAGAACTGCCGCTCACTGGATATTTTCCCTTTTTTGGACCATTCTCTGTAAACCCTCGAGATGTGCGTGAAAATCCCAGTAGATCAGAAGTTTGTCAAATACTCAAACCATACCTTCTGGCACCAACAACTATGCCACGTTTAGAGTCACTTAAATCACCTTTTTTCCCTATTCTGATGCTCAGTTTGAACCGAAGCAGAGTGTCCTGATGATGTCTACATGATTAAATGCATTTAGTTGCTGCCATGTGATTGGCTGTTTAGAAATATACATTAAGGAGCAATTGGCCAGGTCTACTAAAGAAATGAACAAGACAAAGCTTTGTCTAATAATAAAAAAAGAAGAAAAATGAAGTAAGGAAAAAGAAAAACATCTAAAATCATGTTCAAAAGTGTGTAAGATGAAGACGAGACTAAACGCCAGATTTCCCCTAATGGCTGCACCATTAGTGTGTGAATGTCTATGAATGATAATCCTTTCCTGATGAACTGGTGGCTCCTCGTATGGCAGCCACTGCCAGCTTAGTGTGAATGGTTGAATAAACACTTGTAGCATGGAGCGCTTAGAGTTGTCAAAAAGACTAGAACCCCAATTGCGATACCAATTCAGTCCATTTACCATCTACTGCTGACCATGCCCAGTTGGTGGTGGTAACCTAACTTTATAGTGTGTTCAGCAAATGCCATGTAACAATAAGAACTTTGATGAACATTAACATTACTCTTTAAATCAGTTGGAACTAACTTCAACAAAAACAAAAAAGGAGGAGCAATGTAAGCGTCCTAACAAATTTACATGTAACAACATAATGTCAGGCCTTTTCCATTTTAGTATTTAATTTGCATTTGTCCCTAAAAATGGTTGTGTGTGAACTGGAGCAAATTCTTTATGAGCACAGTGTGTGAGCACAGACTGCAACCCAACCTTCTTTTTCATCTTCCTCTACTGCTAAACACCATCAACACATCCGCACAACAACCGACACGCAAGTTGCATGTATGTTGATGTCAGTTTTCAATTTAAGAAACTCTAGTTCTATGTAAACACAGGGTATATACATTCTCTCACAGTCTCTTAGTTCCTGCATCCCTGTAATTATGATTATAATTATTTAAATTGGAAACTCAATTCTTAGTAAATATATGGTACATACGTTCCCTCACGGTCTCTTAGTCCATGCTTCCCTATATAATTATTTACGTCTTTGTAAACATCAATCAATCAATCTTTATTTGTCACATGTAATAACAGTGTAATCTTAGTGAAAATGCTGTGCATATTTTCTCTCATGGTCTTTTAAGTTCATGTCTCGCTTGTTTGGCCTCCCAGAATTATGCCTGTGCCAGTCATGAGTGCAATAAAAACATTATAAAAAGCAGTAGTATAATAATTATAAGACCTATTCAAACTCATTCATGTATCCTCCATCTCTCTAGTGTGGCTTAAATATTGTACTGACCAGTGTCAGGCCCCTATATACACAAAAAGAGTAAATGTTTGGTCATCATCATCAGATGTTGTGATCATCCTGGAAAAATCTGCACCGGCCTCAAATATGAGCTGTAGCTGCCATGCAAGTGCAGCTTAATGCATCCACTCTTCCTGTGCGACTTGAAAGATGCACCAGTTTCATTCTAGCAGAAGTTAAACATTTAGGCTTTGTGGTAATGTGATGATTGACATAGTTTTCAAGTTGAAATCCTAGGTTGTGGTAATAACGCCGTGATTAAAAAAATCAGTTGTATGAATAAAAAGGACAATGTCTTGTTCTTCTGAATCATTGGTTCACACAGAAAAAGTACAACACTACAGTACTTCACTAGTGTGTTGTGTGTTACTGAACAGAAATGAAACAGACTTTTACCACTATCAACAGGCTCCAAAAGTAATTTGAAAAAAACATAGTTATACACTACAATTTTCAGTTATACCCTACAAAAGGAAATGTATTCTTATCTCTCTCTCTCTCTCTCTCTCTCTCTCTCTATATATATATATATATATATATATATATATATATATATATATATATACAGTGGGGAAAATAAGTATTTGAACACCCTGCTATTTTGCTATTTCTCCCACTTAGAAATCATGGAGGGGTCTGAAATTTTCATCGTAGGTGCATGTCCACTGTGAGAGAGATAAACTAAAAAGAAAAATCCAGAAATCACAATGCATGATTTTTTAATGATTTATTTGTGTGATATAGCGGCAAATAAGTATTTGAACACCTGAGAAAATGAATGTTAATATTTGGTACAGTAGCCTTTGTTTGCTATTACAGAGGTCAAACGTTTCCTGTAGTTTTTCACCAGGTTTGCACATACTGCAGGAGGGATCCTGGCCCACTCCTCCACACAGATCTTCTCTAGATCAGTCAGGTTTCTGGGCTGTCGCTGAGAAACACAGAGTTTGAGCTCCCTCCAAAGATTTTCGATTGGGTTCAGGTCTGGAGACTGGCTGGGCCATGCTAGAACCTTGATCTGCTTCTTACGGAGCCAGTCCTTGGTTTTCCTGGCTGTGTGCTTTGGGTCGTTGTCGTGTTGGAAGTCCCAGCCACGACCCATCTTCAATGCTCTGACTGAGGGAAGGAGGTTGTTCCCCAAAATCTCACAATACACGGCCCCAGTCATCCTCTCTTTAATGCAGTGCACTCGTCCTGTCCCATGTGCAGAAAAACACCCCCAAAGCATGATGCTACCACCCCCATGCTTCACAGTAGGGTGTTTTTCGGATTGTACTCCTCATTCTTCTTCCTCCAAACACGCTTAGTGTATTTATGACCAAAAAGTTCTATTTTAGTCTCATCTGACCACAAAACTTTCTCCCATGACTCCTCTGTATCATCCAAATGGTCATATGCAAACTTAAGAGGGGCCTTGACATGTGCTGATTTAAGCAGGGGAACCTTTCGTGCCATGCATGATTTCAAATCATGACGTCTTAGTGTATTACCTACAGTAACCTTGGAAACGTTGGTCCCAGTTCTTTTCAGGTCATTGACCAACTCCTGTCGTGTAGTTCCGGGCTGATTCCTCACCTTTCTTAGAATCATTGAGACCCCACGAGGTGATATCTTGCATGGGGCTCCACTCCGATTGAGATTGACCGTCATGTTTAGCTTCTTCCATTTTCTAATGATTGCTCCAACAGTGGACCTTTTTTCACCAAGCTGCTTGGCAATTGCTCCGTAGCCCTTTCCAGCCTTGTGGAGGTGTACAATTTTCTCTCTTGTGTCGTTGGACAGCTCTTTGGTCTTCACCATGTTACAAGTTAAAGTCTTGCTGATTGTATGGGGTGGACAGGTGTCTTTATGCAGCTAACCACTTCAAACAGGTGCATCTGATTAAGGATGATACATGGATGCAGGTGGACTTCTAATGGGCGGACTAACAGGTCCTTCAGGGTCAGAATTCTAGATGACACACAGGTGTTCAAATACTTATTTGCCGCTATATCACACAAATAAATCATTAAAAAATCATGCATTGTGATTTCTGGATTTTTTTTTTTAGTTTATCTCTCTCACAGTGGACATGCACCTACGATGACAATTTCAGACCCCTCCATGATTTCTAAGTGGGAAAAAAAGCAAAATAGCAATGTTCAAATACTTATTTTCCCCACTGTATATATATATGATTATTCTAATATTGAGTAGAATTATCTAATTTTTCACCAATTAACCAATTCACCACAAGTTAAATAGTTTTACCTGCGCTTTAAACTGCATGGAATGATGTGGTGATGTGTACAGTGATGTGGATGAATTTAACCTTTCAGCCTTTAACAGAAATGAGACTAGTAAAAAAAAAGTGCAGTCCAGCTTATCATCAGGCCGGCTTAGCACGCCATCCCTCCGCTTGATGGTTATTTTTTTTTGTTTATAAGCCGTCGCTCACAATAACGGCATTCAGGAAATTTACCTTCACCCCTCCTGTCTGTCTTCCTGTCTCTTGAGGACAGGCCCATGTATAAACACCACAAATCCTCAAAGACGCTTTAAATGCCAGTTCGCCTCAGTCGGCATCGCCATCAACCTATTTTCATATATGAAATGAGCCGTTTGGTTTTAAGTCACTCGGTCCATTCTGGCGCTGCCCCGCGAGAAATGTATACATCTGTCCGTGGCGGCGGGACGTCACGCATCAGGGTGGAGGACGTGCGCTGTTTATGTCTGACTTGCTAAATGATGGCATAACAACGCCTCCGTTTTTTGATGTAGCCTGGGTTTGCTCTCAGATAAGCACAATTTCTGT
The DNA here is from genome assembly GCA_036785175.1 of Eupleurogrammus muticus. NCBI lineage: Eukaryota > Metazoa > Chordata > Actinopteri > Scombriformes > Trichiuridae > Eupleurogrammus > Eupleurogrammus muticus. Next base: position 30,631,386 of record JAYKQN010000001.1, read on the forward strand.
TTTGCATGCAACAATAACAATAACAGTGTGAGCAGGTTCGGAGTAAATCCAGTAAACTGTAAACAAACAAGAGTCGTAATGAACTTGTAGGTTGGGTTAGATAAATTCTTTTTCTCTTTTTTTTTCCCCCCCATGGGCACAGATGACGCTGTTTACCAAAAACAAGGACACTTCATGTGTGGCATTTTAAAGATGACGACAGATTTGTATTTGTATTTTATTTGCACCATAATACAGAAGCAAGTATTGTACATAAAAAGAGTGCTATTGCCATATACAAAATGATACACAATAATATTAATAATACAGAAAGTGCTAGAGAGGTAAATAACTCAATATGGATTTATCAAGGAAATAGAATAATAAATAAAATACTCGAAATTGGAAAAAAATACATATAACACAAAAATAGTCTAAGTGAAATAATTGGGTAGAAGCTATAGAGTCTTGATGTATTTGATAGGATTTGAGACTTAAAATTAACCCTTTATTGCGTGAAAAATTACTCATGTAGTAAAAAAATGTTTTTAATTTTTAAATGTTTTTATTACTTAGAATGACCTAATAGATATATCAGAAAATATACAGTATAAGAAAACATTGTAAACATCGCCTCATGCTGTGTTTCATGCTATCAATCAATGAGACTCAATTAGGTTGTTGCACTAGAAATTTTCTATTTTAACATATTGTGACCATATGGAATTTTACCACATTAGAAAAATTATAACATACAAATTGGAATAAAAATTTTAAAAAATATATATAAAAAGTTTACTTACCGAAGATGGTGAGTTTGCAGAATTCTGAATAATAGACGACCTTTGGTCATGAGACAATGATGCTCACATGTCAACTGTCCATAAGCAAAAGGGACTAGTCATGTGACCTCATAAATTGTATGTCCTTCCAAATAAAAGCCCTCTTTTCTTTACTAACTGTAAAAACATAGATTTTATATCCCATCTTTTAAAAAAAAATAAATAAATTTTGTGGAAGGAAGGTCAGAGCTTTTGTGTTAGAATAAAGATCAGGTCACAGTCTTCATCGTTGAATCTAATAACAATTTATTAACAGATTATTTTATACTACTGTATATTAAACTGCATGTTGTCTGTAGATATTACAAATCGGCTTCTCAGGCTAGAAATAAGAGAAAAACAATTTGTTGAAATCCTAAACTATCTTTAGTGGACCTTTCTGCTTCATCTCTTCTTTTAGGTGATGAGCAGAACAATTGAAGAGACTTTTCCAGAAGCCCTCTGACATGGAAGACAGCGATACCAAAACCTTAGCCATTATGTTCATAGTTCATATTTTTTTCACTTTGTGCTGGGCTGCGCTGAACGGTTCGCTGTCACCTTATCTGACAGTGGTGTTTCATGCCTTCAGATTGGTTTGAACCTCCTCATCTATGGTTTCCTGTTTGGGTGGACAGTGGATGTTTTTGTTGACAGCAGTGTTTGTGTACAGGTCCAGATCTAGCAGCACCGGGATCAGTTTGTCCCAGATGGCTTGAGAGGTGTGGACAGTTCATGATGTGGCAGCAGATCAGGGGGTCCCATTTATGTAAAGGGAAAGAATTTTCTAAAATTCTCTTCATGGTTTGGCCTTTCATTCACACGTAAATGCAGTTGTGGCCTCCTGAAACCAGAGTTTTTTGTAACCAACTTTTTTTTTTTCTTCAAAAAGTCAGGTTTCAGCATTCATACGTGGACAGAAAAATCATATTATCTTCTTCTTCATTTGGGTTTAAAGGCAGCTGGCATCCAAAAAGTTTCTTTGCTGCCATCTGCAGGACTAGTATTTTATTTTACTATATCCTACTTTAAAATCCAGAAGAAATATTGTCTACTCCCACTTGACGACATTTCGAAAATGCTTTTCAGAGATATGTCTTCCAAGGCAATCTCTGCTACTGTTTGATCAACTCTTGTGTTTGGTAGACATAATTCCAACAAAAGAGTAACGCATGTACCTTAATATCTTGTCGAGATTGTTAAACGTCACAGTGTGTGATGGTAAACGGTAGGTTGCATCCATGGAGGCGTGTGAAGAGCGCTATTTTGTGATTGCTTAAAATGGCCTTGAATTCTATTGTTATCTACTGCTTTGGTCTGTCTATGACATTATTTAAAGCAAATTTTGCAGCTTTATGTGGTCAGAGATCACACCATTTCTGTGGACGGGGATTTTTATTTTTTTTTAACAGGAGACTGTAAAAGTTTCAGAAATACTTGCGTTCCTGTGGACTAGCCCTAAAACTGAGCAAAAGGTCAATGCAAATCCCCATTGACACGATTAGATTATCAATGGACCGTGCTCCGGTTTGTCATTATGACCAAGGAAACCATCAACAACATAAAAACTAAAATGATTAGTATAGATATTATCGGTTCAAGGACAGACCAAAAGTTTTTTTTATTTTTTTTTTTATTGTAAAGCTTTGTCTCCAAACCGAGCCCTCAGGTTGTGATTCTAACTGCTTCTACGAAGGAAAAGTGGCTTTGCCAAACCAACAGTCACATTATCTACACAAACTATGAAAAATGTGCTATTTTATTTTTGTCAGTCAGTTGAGACTTGTTCCCAAATTATACATTCAAACCATTGGTTCTTTTTACTACCTGGTTGGTTTGCCCACGTAAGCAGCTAAAACGTAGCAAAAGCCTTGTTGGAAAAGATTTTCATTATAACCGTAATAAGGAAGCCTTTCCACGCAGCAGCTCATGAGAGCGCTACCTCCACTCCGTCACATGTCCTGGGGTAACCCCAGTCTGCAGCATGACGCCACATCACGCCAAAAGACGTGGTGACCCTGATAAGGTGTCTGGATCAGATGTGCATGTGCTCAATTGGCGTTATGGTGCACAGAGAAATCAGGGAAGTAAAAATAGATGAAAAAGGCAAAAGAAACAATTGTTTAAACTGAAACAATTGAATATGTAATATTGAGGGTTATATTCCAATTATGCATCAACGGCTGTCGTGTCCCATATGAACAGGTCTGTTATCTAAATATACATAAACGCTTAACCCTTGAATGTCACACGCACTGTCTTCTCCCAACTGGTGGTAAAGCTCTTGTTTATGGAGATTGCACCTTCCAGTTGGGAGGACCATTCATCACTGCAAGTGCCATAAACCCCCTATGATTAAGACAAACCTGGCCGTACTTGCTCTGAGTTTTGCACGTTTTGCCTTGGGGCTGCTCCACTGAGTCAGCGCAATTCAGCCGAGATTAAAATGGGTTTAAGCCAAATTTCACTTTCGGGATTTTGAGATTCAGGCAGTGATGAAAGTGTAGCTTTTCTTTTAACCTGTGTGTGTGTGTGTGTATGATGATCTTGAGATCTGATCTTATTGTATGAATCCTCTTGAGTTTTCTCATGATTCTGTTTCTGGCTGAATATAGCTATGGTTTGGTATAATGACAGATTGTAGTGTCTTCACATTTGGTCTGAGGGGAGAGTGACTGTGCAACTGGCATCACTGTCCCTCACAGTGATCTGCTCTTGGTATTAAAAAAAAAAAAACAAAAAAAACATTGTCCCTATTTTCTCAGCTGCCATTGTTCTTGTTGATGCCTCCTTTTTCTGCATCAGTGGTATTTTTTTTTAGTTCAAATTAAAGAGTCTCGGTCAGTTGAGTAAGATGTAAGTGTATTAATAGTAGCATCTTCATCAGCAATTAGTGGGCGCATCGCTTAAAATGGATAGTCCGCAGGCAAAACGTCTTGCCTAGTGTATCCCATAGAGTTCTATCGGGTGCCGGAAGTTTGCTTGGTCATCTGTTTAAAGTGGAAACCCTGGAGATTATAGCTTCCCTTTGTACCACCAAATTCTAGGGGCCTGTACTATGTGTGCCAGTGCCTGAAGCATGCAAGCAAAAAAACATAAATAAATACAAATAAACAAGCATAAATAGAGTTTTAGAGACCAGTGCCCACGTACATTTTGCACCGAGAGGGCCCCTTCCCCCAGTACTGTGGCACAAAAATTATTCTCTAATAATGTTCAATATATTTGATGAAATTAAATTATGACAGAAATTTAAAAAAATATTAAATTTGCTAATTTATTGAAACGGAAAACCATAAAATAGTGGAAGCACGGATCTTGGGAAAGCTACAAACTTATATTTGCTGCATTGAGCGTTCCCAAGAGTGCTGTGGGCTCCAGGATTCCTAAATGGAGGAGGTTCAGGACAACCAGGACTCTGCTGGCTTCCCGGCTAAACCAAGAAATTGGCAGAGGAAGGCCTTGGTAGGAGTGATAACCAAGAACCTAATGGTCACTCTGGATGACCTCCAAAGATGCTGTGGAGATGAAATCACATAAGTCATTACAACACTTCACTGAGATGGAATTTATTGCAGGCTGGGACCTTTTTGTGTGGCCACACAGTACAAAACATGCTTAGGTTGATTGGAGACTAATTTGCCTGTAGGTAGGAGTATGTGAGTGAATGTATGTGCTTTCAATAGTCTGGCGAACTGTCTGGGGTGTATCCATGCCTCTTGCCCAAATTACACTGGGATTAGCTCTAGTGGACCCCTAGTAAGGTATAATCACATATAGAAAATGGATGAATGGATGGAATAACATTCACATGTATGTGAATCTCCACATTGTAAGAGAGGAGAGGACTCCAGCAGACACTCACAAAAGATGTGTAGTGGAGACCAGAGTGGAAGCTGCATTCAGCATTTTCCAAGAGTGCTGTGGGCTCCAGGATTTTTAATGGCAAGAGGTTTAGAACAGCCAGGGATTCTGCTGGCTTCATGGAGAAAGACCTTGGTAGGAGCGATGATCAAGAACCAAATGGTCACTCTGGATGACCTCAAGGGGTCTTGTGTCCAGGATGGAATCACATGGGTCACTGCAACACTCCACTGAGATGGAATTTATTGCACAGTGGCCAGATGGACGCCTCTCTTTAGTGAAAGCCTGCTTGTTGGAAAAAAAGCACCTAAAGCAGGGGTGTCCAAACTTTTTGCAAAGGGGGCCAGATTTGGTGTGTTAAAAATGTAGGGGGGCCAACCTTGGGGGACGTTCTTTACATATAACAGCAATTAATTTAAATACATTTCAGTGAGCCGTTCTGTGTTTCACGTTTGCTTTTTATCTTAATTTCAGCTATCTTAAGCATATGTTTTGGTTCATTTGAAACATGCACATCAAAATTCAATTGACATTGAAAATTGAAATTAAATATTCAATTAACTTCACTTTTTTTAACACTAACTTTTTTGTAACAGTTGAAGAGAAGTAATTGTACTCTTGGGTGCAAATTACATTTGAAACATAAAAAAAAAATCTCACCATGGCAGTTTAATATTTACAGAATTTTTAAACACAATAACAGAGAAATTGTCATATCAACAAGTGCAGGGCTCATTTAAAATATGACAGTAACTATAAATGTTGACAGGACGCGCGGTGGTGATGTGCGCACTAGCGGTGTAGCCCCCCCCCCTAGTGCTAGTGCATACCTTACAGTCTGATTTTTCAGGTATTACTATTATATACAGTTAACTGCCCACAGTTTTACAGCTTTCCCTCCTTCTTCAATTACTTTGTTACTTATTAGTGTTGCTAATCCGCTTTGTTTGCCAGTCATCGATGGCGCGCCATCCGTAATTATCCCAGAAATTTTATTCCACGGGAGTTTCATGTTATCCACGGCAGCGCCAACAGAAGAGAATAAATCTGTTCCTCTTGTTTGGTTTTTCAGGCTCTGTAGGTCAAGTAGCTCTTCAGTAATATTCATTTCGTTGTCCACTCCTCTCAAAAAAATAAGTAACTGAGCAGTGTCAGAGGCGTCTGTGCTTTCGTCGCAAACTAGTGAAAAAAAGTCAAACTCCTTTCCTCTGACTCCCAATGGTCTTTTGATGTCCGATGACACACAGGCAGACTTTGGCAAACTCTTGCTGCTTCTCAGGACATATTTTTTACCATCACACAGTCTTTGAAAAAACTCTCCCCCGGTGAAAGGTTTGCAATGCTTTGCATACATACAAATTTGTTGTTCCTATTTGAGCCTGTAGATGGCAGCACTTAGAACCCGCAGGTAACAGCGCTGCTGCCCAATGTATTACGTAACTGTACATGCGGGCCAGGCGTTATTGATTTTATGATGGAGGCTGCGGGCCGGATGAAAATTGACCACGGCCGCATTTGGCCCCCGGGCCGGACTTTGGACATGTCTGACCTAAAGGAATCTCAGACTGTGGTTTCTCTGGTCTGATGAAACCGCGATTTGCCTCAATTCTAAGGATCATGTCTGGAGGATATAGGCACTGCTCATCACCTGGTTTGGTTATCAGCAACCAGGAAGGTGAGACTTGTCAAGGTTGAGGGAATTTTCTTCATGAATATATGGTATAGAGCACTCTTGCCAAAAGACAAGCCAACAGGACAATGACTCAAACATACCCCCACAGAAGACAATGACGACTTTGAACCCAATCCAACATTTCTGGAGACATAATGTGTCCCCGTCCTAAACAGACAGAGCTGGACAGGATCTGGAAAGAAGAATTGCAGAAATTCCCCAAATCCAGGTGTGCAAAGCTTGTGGTGTCAAACCCCAGAAGATTCAAGGCTGTAATTGCTATGAATGTTGCTTCAACTAATTATTGAGTATTGATGTAAGTATGAGAATTTTCAGTTTTTTCCTCTTAATTGAGTTTGCAAAAATTGCAGTGTATTGATGAGGTTGAAAATTATTTCAAATGCTTTTATAATAAGTGCTGTAAGCAACAAAATGTTAAGTGAAGGGGTCTGAATACTATCATGCGTATGTATGCGCTATATATACAGATTGTTTGGTGTTTTAGTCATTAACTATAATAGGAAAATAGGATAAATGCATTTGTTAAATTTTATTTTTGTTTTCATAAGGGTTAATCTCCCCAGCAGATTTAACTGGGCGATAAAGAAAACGAACGTGCATCTAAATTCTGCTCCCTCGTCACTTTTGGTGTGGCTGTTTGTGAAACACTCCCATGCTCGGCCCTAATTTGCACGGCAACTGTTGATCTGCGTATCCTGTCGTGCCGCTTTGATGTGGCGGAGAGATTGAGCCGCTGCCAGTCGTGGGTTCCCTTTTTCCCCCTCTGATGCTGGGCAGATCTCCAGCCGTGCCCGGCCACGGCGCCCGTCCTGCACAGTGCGTCACCCGGCCACAGGACTGCGGGGCCCTCCAGGCAAACGAGTCCTACATTCACAGCCAGAGCAGGCAGTGGCACATCTCCCTCCTACACACACACACACGTGTGTGTTCTCCACATGTTGCCCCGTCCAATAAAAAGCAGCACAATATAAGCCACCAAACTGAAGGCAAAAGAGATGCATGATGACAGCACACAATTTGTGCTAATAGGGAACATGTCTGTCAGGTTATGGTCTGTCAGCGGAGTTAAACGACAGTTTTGCCTGGAATTATTTCCACAATCATCAGAAGTGTTGGAGGATTGTATCATAGTAAAGGCAGAGGGACCAACTTCTAGCATGAATTTGTCAGAGATTTAGGGGTGTTGTGTCCATATTGTAAAAGTTAGGTCTGGGCTATAAAACAATATCAATAGATATATTGTTAACATCCACTTAAGCAACAAAAAAAAAAAAAACAGTAACAATAGTTTATGGCCCTTTGCACCTGTTGTGGTTTAAATGTCGCCCTCTTGGCCTTTTAAGTGTAGTACCACTGCCTGATAGGAACAATATTTTACACCACGTTAATATAGCCAGATGACAAAAGTACTCTCCCCTTAGGGGTCAGTTCGCCTCAAAAGAACTAAGTCATATGAAGTGTTTGAATAAAACCATAATTTTTATCTGGTGGTGATAACAGTTGTATTTGTGATCGGTGTAATAAGTTTTGGATAATTACCGCCATTGCTACAGCCTCCTCCATAGAGGGAGACCTACATGCAGACGGACAATCCAACAAGCACTACTGATACCTTTTAAGCATATAAGCCCAGTTATTGGGCTAATTTCATTAAATAGGCCACCAGGACCTTCAGCAGCTATATTTATCAATTTAACCATCCCTGTCTTGGAGGGAACCACACAAAATATTGGTCACAGTACCCTATGTTCCAAGGCTGGATGTGGATGTCACATGTTGCATGATTTCCAGTCATGGAGCCTATGGAAACGTGTCTACTATCCAAACCTATAGTATACCATGCATGACAACATGAAAGACGTGAAAGTCCATCTCTAGAGCCATCGTTCATGCAACATTCCCCCATGTGGATAGAAACCATTTCATCTAAAGCTATACTTCTCCAACTACGGGGCACATCCCTGAAGTGGGGCCTAGTGGTATTAGAGGTGGGGCGAAGGGCGTGCTTGGCGACTCACCAGGAAAGAAACACGCAAGAAACAGTGTGGGGCATTTGTTACATTTTCAAAATAAAACAGATAACAGATCTAAATAATAATAAAGAAGGCACATTCAGAGCAGCATGGTGGGTGACAGCAGTGGGAAGTCGCAGGTTTATGTCCTTGGGCTGGGATCTTTATGTGTGGTGTTTGCATGTTCTCCCCATATCTGCATGGGTCCAGAACATGCTCAGGTTGATTATAGATTCTAAATCGCCTGTAGGTGTAGGAGTGTGTGAGTGAATGGTGTGTGTGTCTCATGATATCCTGGCGATCTGTCTATGGTGAATTCCTGCCTCTCACCCGAAAGTACGCTGTGGTTGACTCCAGCAAACCACTGTGACCCTAACAAGAAATATCTGTTTATTGTGAGAGAAGAAGCAGCAGATGCATGTTCTTTAAAAAAATATATATATTCAATGCAAAGCACGTTAATTGCACCTTTGCTTTTGCCAAACATTATTTTACATTTGCACAGATCAAACTTCATTTGAATGATGGAGCAATCTAGTTTACATAGTGATTGATGCAGTTTTCTTTATTCTATTTGAAAAAGCCCAAAAAGTTCGAAATTCATATGGAGCTTCTTTGTTAAAGGTTAAGAACCAATCCTCTAGGTGATGCTCAATCTGACACACTACATTTAAAATAAATAAAAGAAACCGAAAAATACATCTACAGTACATGTGTGTATATTAGCACCAAGTGAAGGTTAATGATGTTTTTTTTTTTATTTTCTCAGTGTCCTACTAGTGACTAGATTGATCCTTTTCTGGCCCCACAACTGGCTAAAATAAAAGCCGCTGCTCTGCATCTCTCAAAGGTAACAAAGGACGGGGGTGATTTCACTTGTTGTTTATCCTCTCACACACATTAATGCGATATGGGATTTTGCTGACTGGCGAGCCGCTTTCCCTCCTAACCTCCCTGCGCTGACCTCCCTGGATGTGGGTAATGAGGCAGGAAAAGGTTCTCTACTGCAGGGTCCCAGAGGAGGAACAGTCCCACAAGCTGAGGGCGCAACTTTGATCAGAACAATCTCCTCTTTTTTTTTTTCCCCCCTCATATTAACTGAGAGTGAAATGGTCTATGCACTGAGTTGGAACTTCTGAAGAAATGTGTTGAAAATCAAAACCAGATGTTTATAAAATCATCCATCCGGGACTTTTTCAAAGGTGTGAATGTCGGGATCCTGATCGCTATCGCGGCCTTTGCTTACTTTTGCGTTTGTCGTCATCTTCTGGTGAGAATGCTCCACTGGTCTCTTACAGCCTTAAAAAAAGGAACTTCAGCCTTTCTCCAGCAATTCCTGTTTTCCACCACATGAGGGCAGCATGTCCACATTTTCATACACACTCACTGTAGGATCATCATGACCCTTTTCAAACCATCATTTTCGTTTTAAGGCTCATACACAAGAAATGAGTAATTCTGACTCAATTCACTCATGTTGTGTTGTGAATCTCAGATGGAAATTTCAAAATAAACAAGTCTGTGCCTGTAAATACAAATATTTGACGATGTGAGACCCACTGCTGTCTGTCTCTGACTGTGTTAACCCTCTAAAAGAAAATGTATAACAGTCAGTTAAAATCATGAATATATAATTGATACAAATTCCCCCCAAATATCTAAGACAATCTAAAATTCTGTTCTAAAAGGTCTAAATGTCCTCCCATAATGTGTCTCAACTAACATTTAACTTCATCCACATGAAGGTAAAGTGGAAAATTAGATGTTGCTATGTTATTCATTATAAGCGCTTCATTAAAGCATACAGACTGTATTCAGAAACTGTGCCTTAAAACTGTCCCGCCGGATGTATTTGAAGTTGTGATGTCACAACTATACACCAGCCAGCCAATTTAAATCAGCCGGTAGGAGGAGGGGTTCATTAATAATAATGAGAGAGACAGAAAATGGCTGGTTCTTTCTGGAGTTTAAGTGCAGTGTTGTAAAACTATATTGAGACAGTTTCTGCTGTATAAAACCACAGTCTATCCATCTTTCATCACAACTCATTGTTCACTTTAGGAAAAGTGGACGGTATTAAAGAGAAGTAGGAATTAGGAGTGTTTTTTCTTCATTGACAGGCATCGCCATGTCCCAGAGGAGTGTGTAGGACACCACAGATGCTGTGTTCAGGATGTTGTTGGAGTCAGGAAAGCCAAAGACTCATGAGCAGGAATTCGTAATCCATCCTCAGATGCCCTTTTCGATTCACATTCGGACTGAACTGAGGTTTCTGCCTGAACGGAAACCAAACAAATTTCACCCTCTGCATCATTTCTGCCAAACTCCCATTTTTAATGTTTTGCAAGCATGACACATCAAAAGAATGGGGAGAACCAGAAGACCTCCCAGTGTAAGAGTATCGCTCATGCAGACTTGTGTTGGAAAGCCCCATCCTCAGGGTCTGTACGGTCTAAGTTGTTCGCTTTGGTGACAGGAAGAGGTCTCTCGCAAACTACTTGGCAGGATTGAAAAGAGAGTGGCTGTTGTTCTTCGCAGTCCCTGGCGCATCATTTGTTATAAGATTTTGGTGACATCCCGATTTACTTTATTCTAAAGTCCACTAAGAATATCAACTCTTCATGTATTGGTCATGACCTTTGTGAGGTGGTGAAGCTTGGTGTTGGGGTGTAGAATTGGCCAATAGATGAACCTATTAAAGGCCCTATTTTCCATTTTTCTATTTTATTATGTATTCATTTTCATTGTCTATTTATAAAAATATGCTGCTTTTATGTCCAGGTCCAAAACCACGCCGTTAGATCTGTAGCAACAATACAGTCTGCCTTCTCTCACACGAACCCTAAAAAACCCTGTTTCTCCCTCCCCTCCCTACTAAAACGCTCACTCTGTTATGGTTGGTCTAGTGCTGGGGTCAATCCAAACAAGAAACACAAGTCAAGTACACGCACTCAGGAAGAAGGGGACATCTACAAGGACCCGGGGCAGTTACTAATAACCTGTGCTTCTGTTGTGACATCGCAACAGGGGCCAGTTTTAAACAGTTTGTGTTCAGCAACATTTCAGAGTAGGTTAGACCACAACAGAATGAGTGGCTGGTCTTATTTCACAGTTTGTATGTTAACAGGAACAACAGGGAGAACGCTTTTATGAAATTTGTACTATTATAATTTGCACAATTGTTTTACTGTTTTAGTGGCTCCTGCTGGTCAATGGAATGGTAATATTTAAATGCGAATTTGACAGAACTCTGCTGTTGTTTCAGCGAGGAAACCATCATAGTTTTGGAAATAAAGCCACAATTATTGATTGTACTGCACATTCGAGTTTGGTTTGGAGTTTGTGCAATATGGTAAAATTACCGCAGCCTCTATGAACCCCTCTGACTTTTTTTTGCCTTTGTTTTACCACATATCCACATAGCCTTGATTGGAATGTTAAAAATGTGACTCCGTGGAGCTTTTCACTGTTCACACTGATAAGAAAACACCAGAAATGCGTCCTGCGTCGGGCGAAATAAGGACTCTTTAGGAGACCGTGTAAACACGCAGACTCCACGTGTCGCTCTGAGGGCCCGGCGATGCTCCTGAGAGGCCGGCGTCCGCTGCCAAGTTAAACATCTAAGCTCATGAATACCCACCACTCATCCACACCCTGCCCTGTTTTCCTAAGCTCTCCCCTGCTCGCGAAAGAAGCAGCAGCACTTCTCACATAGCGGCTACCTTTGTCAGCTTCCAGAGCGTGCAGCGCGTGCGGATGCGCCGCTTTGTCTGTTTTTATAAGGTTGCATATGTCTCAGGGGTCTCGTCTTTATATGCATTCTTCACATAGTTGCAGTAGACGGGACCGGCGGTTTGAAGCAATTGCATAACAGGGGAAGAGTTCAGAAATAGACTTATTTCCTGTCATTGCAAAGACAAGATAACCTTCTTATCACATTTCCCCCCCCATCACTATAAAGAAACTTGTAACCTTGCTTTTGCACTTTGGAAGCATCGTTATACGTTGCAAAATCGGCATCAATCACATTTCTTATTTCTTACTCATTATGGTTTAACTATGAGGCTTTGCTAAGAACATTAGGTCAAAAGTTATATTCTGATGTTGGATTGTGTTAGAGAGATCAGAGCACTGCCATATTTATCTGTGTACAGTATAATGACAGGATGTATTAAAGCACAGCATGGGCCGGTAGCCCATTGAGGCAGCTTCAGAAGTGGGGGGACATGACCCCCGGGGTCCCCTTTAACTCGTTGTGTGAGGCACTATTTCCATCCACTCGCCGTATAAGCCCGGCAGCTCATGGGAAAGCCTGGGCTCAATCTGTAAATGTTTAGTGTGTAACAGAGAGAAATGGAAACTTTTGCCCTTTGACCTCTTAAAAAAAAAAAAGTCCTTTATTATTTCTGTAGAGGGGGCTCGGGAAGGGTTTGGCGGGGATTCTTGAGACGTTGATTCAATGTTGTTGGCTTATTTTTTGAGTCTTTTCATGTGTGTCCTACATAACAGCCGGTCGTCTTTCTTTAACAAATGAAATTCTCGAGTCACTGAATCAATAAATAACATGTTTTTTTTTTTAATAAATGTATTCAGAATCTGTAGGTGGTGCTTGTAGGGTGAGCTGTGGAATGACTGTACTGATACCTGAAGCATGCTAGTGTTAGCTGTTCTGGATGAAAAAAAGACAAAAGTGAATGGATTCTGCAGGAACAAACATCCTTCACCATGAATGTAGAGGTCCCTGAGATGAGAAGCAACACAACACAAATTCAGTCTTGTGTGTTTTGTGTCTCCGTTCAGAGGACGCGGGGACCTACTTTCCCAGCGTGAAAAGGGACCCTGGCCGGTACCTGCAGCCCTGCTCCGACTCCGTCAAGACCTGGCTGCGCGGCATGAAGAACGCCGGCAAGGTTCTCCTCCTCATCACCAGCTCCCACAGCGACTACTGCAGGCTCATCTGCGAACACATCCTGGGGTAAGGCTGCCTGCACCGGGACCACACACCCTTTAACCAGAGAGGGACCTGGTGCGTGCGGTGTTTACCAGAGCGGCTCCCACAGGATTTCTGACCTGAAAGCTCCGCTCTGCCCCAAATTGGCAGTTTTGGGTTTTTTTCCCCCTTCGGCTCCCAACATTCCTCACAGCTCTCACATGCCATCAGTCATTCCTCCAGTCGGGTCCGCCTCGAGTTACCATCACCATCACACACATGTGCTACACACACTTATATCCCAGCAGCCTTCAGTGGTCAACACTGACCATTTAAATCTATGTTTTTTTAAAATTTATCTAATCATATACCTATTAACATTCTTCATCAACAAGAGTCACTATTTAGCACTTCAAGTTAAGTTTTTTAAAGGATAAATCTGGACATATCCCCTATTTTCTGAGCTCGGGAGAGACGAATACCTGATCCACCTTAAAGGTCAGTCCACCTTAATGTTAGGCTAACCCGATGTTTCTAACTTTCAGGCTAACCACCCAGTGTTCTATTCCTTACAGGAGCTACTTTACATCTAAACATCATTTGAAGAATGAGGAGAGGAGGATCCTGGAATTGGATGTACTATTCAATGCTCATAACATTTCCAGATTTAAGGGTGTTATAATTAGTAGCCCACTGATATTAAAGGGGCTGCAAAGTTTAAGTGGCAGATAGTAGTGAGTCACAACATACTAAATTTATTCAGACAATAAAAATGTATTCATACTTTGTATCCCTGGAATACATTTTGAAAATGTGAAAGGTATTCTATTTAGTAAATAGTAGTTTATATTAAAAGGTACATTGTGTAGATTCTGGTGACACCTGAGAACCCTAACATGTAGAGGATCCTACAGTGCTATTTAAAAAAAAAAAAAAAAAACTTTGTAAAAAAAAAAAAAAAAAAAATGTGTATGGCCGGTTTCATGGAAGGAGAGCCACTGTCCAAGTAGCTAAAACCAGCTAAAAACTAGTGCTATTAGGATTGAATTATGTAATGTTTGCATTTGAGAGCATGGAATCAGAAAATCTATTGTGCTCCACACTAATGGATCACCAAAAAAGTCGGTTATTAGTTTACTAATTAGCAAGTTATCAATTAAATGAAACAATAATCAGAAGTTTTGTAGTTTAACTGAGTTGTATCTTCTTTTTTGTTAAGGCACATGACTAAATTCATAACCATCCTTTTTCCCTCAGCTTAGAATGAACACTTCTCATTTCATTTCATGGCTGTGTGTGTGTGTGTGTGTGTGCAGTGACTCGTGTTCTGGTGTGTAACTGGTCTCTTTGTAGAGAACACGCTTATTTTTATAGCCTAAGCCTTGTTATACACACAACGAGCATCGAGAGGACCTTGCAAAAACACGGTGTCCCTGATACTGCTGTGCCTTTTACAAGCAGAGGCCATTATTGTGTGAGGTGTGGTTGTCTCACACTTCGTTAGTTAGGTGCTGTGTGTGTGTTCGCTCCTCACGCTCGGAGCTGATTGTTCCCTGCAGTCGAATGTCGGCAGAAAAGAGGTCGAGATAAAGCCGTTTTTGCCAGTTCCTCTTACGGGGCCTCCAGAGCCTGGCAGCCCGGACCCCCCACCCCCAATCTCTCCATTTCCTGTTCAGCAACGAATGGTCTGGTCACTCACGTTATTCCTCCTCAGCTCCCCTGCTGTTTCATTGCCCCCCCCCCCCCCCCCCCCCCCCCCCCGCCCCTCCTCCTTCCCTCCCGTCTGCATGACCTCCAGCATCGCCACATGTGGCGCCTCCCAAGGAGACCCCTAGCTGCACGCGAGTGTGTTCAAATCATTGCTTTACAAGGTCAGGGGGATGCAGATTTATGTTGTGATAGTTACAAGAGGAAATTAGGCTAGCGTCATCTCACCAGAGGAGCTTTGTGTGTCGTTCTCAGATTGGATTTGGCCTCGCCTCCCTTTGGTTCCGCAGCCAGGAACATATCAAGTGCTTCTTCAGGGAGACACTCGATATGTGATTCAGAAGCACGCCTCCGCTGGCGTGTCGTGTCAACACGAAACCGCTTTGCGAAAGACTCCCTCCCTCCACACGGCAGCCTGTCGCTGGCCTCCAGCCGCCTCACCGCACTGAGAGGGCTGGAGGCCAGCGACACTCGGCTGTCAGAAGTAGCACGACAAGGCCAGAGCGGGCTCACAGGAAGCTACTGGCTCAACGCCCAACAACCTGTCCGGCGAAGTCGCTGTTGTGTGAAGGTCAACCACAAGGACGGGCAGATGTTAGTATTTATTATTTGTGTGCTGCTGACCGTTCTGTTGCTGTTTTGGCTTTCTGTCATGATGAAGAGAGGGAAGTTGAGGACCTGGGGCATGAGACGACCAATGCACCAACGTGTCAGAAAATGCATGTGATTGGAAACGGGCATGTAGTAATGGTATCCAAGGGGAAAAAAAAACTGTAACTCCTTCTGCTGCGGGGAAATGCTTATTAATGTTATTGGTGTACTGATGCTTTTTCAACATTGATTTTCCGAATTATTCTCTAATGCTGGATTTGTCTCATTAGTCTCTAGTGCAATGATTAATTGATTAGGTGCAAACTTTACTTTAATCAACAACTGTTTTGATAATGGATATATTCATTTTTACAACAAAATGTTCAGATTCTCTGCTTCCGATATCTATAATATGATTCTTTTATGAAACAAACAACTCCTGAATCAATTGCTTTGAGTCATTTTTAAGAATAAAATGTCCAAATTATCTGGTTCCATCTACACAAATCTGATTGTTTTCTGTTTTTTTAGTTTTCCATGAACTTAAACTGATGATCTTTGGGTTGTGGACTGTCTGTCTGGACAAAAAATACATTTTAGGTTGAATCTTCAGCTTGGAGAAACGGTGATCATAATTTTACACCATAATATGAATCCACTACTTTCATTTGTTCAGGAGCTGATAATCTTGCATTGGGATATTGTTCTGGCATCACGTTTCTGTTTTGCTGCTCATAAGTGATGGCGTGAGGGGGAAAAAACAGTTCCTGTTCCTGTAGCTGTTGCCAGAGGTTAGAAGTTGGAACAGGTTATGTTTCGGGGGTGAGAGGGGTCAGCAGGGATTTTCCCTGCGAGTTTCCTGACACAGGAGGTGTACAGGTCCTGGAGGGTGGGCAGGTCAACAGGATGATGTTCTCCACAGTCCTGACCATGACAGCCTGTTCCTCTTTGGTGACTGTTAAAGTACTAACAGTGTAGATTGTGATGTCATCAGCCGTCAGCTGATTTCTCTTTTTTTGTCTTTGTCTCCTGACGTAATGAACCATGATCAACATAGGCCTGTGCAATAATACAATATTAATTGTCAATATCCACATCATTAATACAATTAGAACATAGTTCAATATAATATTGATAGCTTCTTTCAAAGTTGTTCTTTTTTGTGTTGCATATATACAGAATTATATTGAAATTGATCCCCCGGGATGAGAGCCATTGGTCTTCAGTGCCCTTTGCTGGCTTTGAGCAGGCTCAGCGGTTCATCAGACCAATTTCAGCTCAAAGTTGTTGTGTCTAGTAAAATCCTGTTTGTGAGGCGTTTATGGATCTGTAAATTGTAGTGTGTACATGTGAGGCGTTCAGGAGACAAGCCCTGTTCTCTGTAGGTATTAAGAAGCTCCCATTTTAAACAGGCATGTTTTGAACATCATCATTGGTCTGTTTATATGTTTATAAGCAGTTTTCCTGTTTCTGTAGTCCCCTTTCTACTTATATGGAATATTCTGTACATTCTATATGAACCCAATAAACTAACAATCAAAGCCCTGTGGGACAGCGTCCTGCGTTCTCAGGCTGTTTACAGTATTAGTCCAAGTGTTGCTTACACAACATGTTTTCCATCATCTACAATTTAGCGTCTTCACTTCTTGTGTAACTCAAGTGCATCTGGACGCCGTCCAGCTATTGTCCTTTATGCAGCGGCCAGGCGCCTGTCACTGAGCTTAATGCTGTTTCTGTGGTCGTCACAGGAAGGATTTTGAGGAGCTGTTCGACGTCATCATCACAAATGCCCTGAAGCCCGGTTTCTTCTCCTTGGTTCCCCAGCAGAGGCCCTTCAGGACCCTCGGTGAGTACTGACCTGCCCCCTCGCATGTCGCACTACAAAGAATCAGAACCTACTGCATTTAGATCTTACATTTTTAAAACATAATGTGAAATACCCTTTACTACCCTCTATCAGTCCAAAATCCAAATGGTATCATATTTAACAATGATATATAATAGAATTTGAATTTAAGAAGCAAAAGCTGCTTCCGCTTACTGGATCCGGTGACGTTCGTGAGCTGCAGACACTTCACAGAAGTGCCGAGCCGATAAACTGTTAGGGCCTTTCCTTAAAACCACAAATCACCATGTTGCATTCCTGCTTGTGTACAGAATAAACAAGCAAGATACCACATGTTCATTAGCAACGGAAAGTAACCTAAGTGTATTTACTAAATTATTGTACAATTTTGAACTAATTGTACTTGTACTGGGGCGACACGGTGGAGCAGTGGGTAGCACTGTTGCCTCACAGCAAGAAGGTCGCAGGTTCAAGACCGCCTTGGGGCCTGGGTCTGGGACCTTTCTGTGTGGAGTTTGCATGTTCTCCCCGTGTCTGCGTGGGTTTTCACCGGGTACTCCGGCTTCCTCCCACAATACAAAACATGCTCAGGTTAATTGGCAAATCTAAATTGCCCATAGGTGTGAGTGTGTGTGTGAATGGTGTGTGAATGGTGTGTGTGCCCCACGATTGGCTGGCGACCATCTGGGGTGTATCCCTGCCTCTCGCCATAAAATGCGCTGGGATAGGCTCCAGCAGACCCCTGCGACCCTGAAAAGGAATAAGCGGGATAGAAAATGGATGGATGGATGGATGTACTTGTACTTCTAGTTCACTCCACTATATTTCAAAGAGACATTTATCTGACAGCTTTAGTTACTTTTCAGAGATAGATCTGACACAATTTTACAATACATTACATAGTTTCCACCTCCAAGAAGGTTGTGTTTTAGCATCCACTTGTCTGTTTGTTTGTCTGTTTTTTTAGCAAAATACCTCAAAAAGTTTTGGCCAGATATTTATCAGATTTTCAGCGAATGTTGGAAAGGGTACCATAAACAGATGATGAAATTCTGGTAATGATCTGGAAAAAAAACTGGTTTCTGGATGACGTCGATTTTTTTGTTGTTTGGTAACATTGCAGTAAAAGGCCCTTCAAACAGGCTCCATCATTTGGTTCTCTTAGTGGTCATATCCTGACCCACATTGCTCTTTGACAACCCCTAAAAGACTTGGGGTTTTAGGGGTTGACCTACCACAAGACTGACATGCTTATGGTAGATGGTGTCAACCTTTTGTTCTTTGACGTCTTGCAAACTTCACACGTGGCTTCATTCCAATACCTATGTACCTAAGTGGGATGTTTCATGCAGGATGTTAACTTATAATGGAGTAATTTTACATTGCTGTATAAGCACTTTTGTTTTCCCCTCTTCCTGCTTTGTGCTAAGCTAGTCTAACAACTCTCATCCCTTCTCACTTTCAAATATTCAGCAAATTAGAAACTTTCCCCAAATGACCTTGGACTTTCATACATTTCAGTGATTCATACTCTTGTCGCTGGTGTGAAAACCTATGAAAATAAACACTGTCTGCAGGGTTACATAAAATCTGTTTGTAATTTGCATGAACAAAGTAGTGCCTTTAGACCAATTTTACAACATATCTCGTGTTTTATGTGAGTAATGCTCAACTCTGTGGTCAGTCCACCTGTATTCTCCTCTAGTTCTCTATATGCTGTCAATATTTCCAGCAGCTGTTAGTTGTGTCCGTGCGATGAACATTTTGCTGCCAACATTTCATTGGCTCGGATCCTCGTCACTCAGCATCCCCCCCCCGCATCATCCCCTGCATGTGTGTGCACATAGATACCAGTTGGGGAAAAGGTGTGTGTGTGCGTGTGTGTGTGTGTGTGTGCGCGTGCGTTCTTTCAAGGAACGCTCTGATCTGGTTCATCTCGATGCCTGTGATGACGCCGGGGGAGTGCATCGGGATACGGCGCGAAGACGAAAATGATCCACTCGCTGAAATATTCTCCTCTCCCTCGCCTCTTCCGGGGAATTTGCCACGTCGGCGGCAGGGAAAAAAAAAAGGGTTCAGCATCTGCTCCATGTTTCACTTAATTCCACATTCTTATGTTTCTTTTTTTGTTAGTCTGACACTGAAAGTTTATTAGGGGACGGTCGGTTCACTGTCATGCTCTATTTGTAGAGACACAGTGTGTAATTATCAGCTCATAGATAATGTCAATAGCATTACACACACACGCTTCAATGATGCATCCTCCCAGGCATGAGGCCCACTCACAATGTTTGTTCACAGCAGTAACACAAGTCAATACATGGCTGCACATGGCAACCGCAAATGATCAATAATTGCAAACGTGGGATACGTTTTCATAACTGTCGTAATGCAGCAACTTTTCAATTTTTTTTTGTGTGTGGAAAAATTCAAAAATACTTTTGCACTTTTTTTTTTTTATTTTGGAGGACATACGTTTCTCATTATGCGTCACAGATACAGTAGCGGTTCACCGTCTGTGAGCTGTAATGATTTATTGATTAGTTGCAAACTGTTACATTAATCACCATCTAGCTTGATAATCCATTAACCTATTTGAATAATTTTAATAAGAAAATGCCCCAATTTCTCTGGTACCGGCTTTTCTTCTCTCGTTGCTTCCTTTATTTTTCTATAATAGTAAACTGATGATCTTTGGGTTGTGGATTGTTGGTCTGGACAAAAAGACATTTTAGGTGAAAGCTTCTGTTTTTCTGACACAGTGATCCACATTTAAAGTAGTCATTAGTTGCAGGCCTAGTCAGCGTGATATCAGAGTGTCATCAGTAATAAAATGAAACACTCAAGATAATCCTTTTCATTTCTATGCGTTTTTAGCTTCACTTTTGTTGCATTTTTTTTATTTCATGTTTTTAACACTGCATGGAAGCAACTGTGTATTCCTGCACACTTTTTAATGAAAAAAAAAACATTGAATTTGATTGTGATATCTCTGTGATCTAGTCATCCTTTTTCCCTAATGCATGCTGGGAATTACTCCAGTCATGTGCAGCCCTGGGCAAAATAGTTCTGCAGCTGCAGCTGATGGACACACGGATGGACCTGTGTACTACAATTGATTCAAAGTGGCATTGTGAATGATTTTTTTTATAGCACACAGATGTAGTCAAGTACCACTCCTGACCAGATGTGAGTTCTGGAAGCACAGGAGTGGAAAAAGGGGGGAAAAAATGACTTTTCACAACACCTCTAACCCAGAGAGAATGTACAGTAAATCCTGAGTCATTTTACAACTACGACTTCAAATGTGAGCTAATCCCAGGATTTATTAAACTCCACTCCCTTATGGGAGGAAATTTACAAGAGGATTTTCCAGCTTTTTATGGGTCAAAAAACTCATTCATTCAATCACCGATCCTGTTGATGATGTGACAACTTTTGACTAGTTGACTCATATTCTCTGACGTTTCTCTTTTGAGATTAAATGCGTTTTTCCCATCAACCAGTATTACAGGTTCAGCAGCACAAAACACCTTTTTTTTCTTTTACACAACATGTCATTAACAACATGGATATGAATTACACTGCAAAAAAATACATCTTAACAAGTGAAAAAGTCTTCTCCTTGGTACAGTTAGTCCAATATTGGCTAAAATATTAGTGTAAGAATAGAATAGTATCTTTTTACATTAGCAGATAGTTCTACTTATTTCAAGATATATTTCAAGATTTAGTCTCCTTTCTGAAAATAACATTTTTTGACTTTTTTAACCTTAATTTTGACTTTTTATTTTAAATTCTTCGAAAAACTTGAAACAATTAAAATTATGTGCCAATGGAATTCAAGATGGTTCTTTTCATTATTAGATCATCCCTCCTGATAAGACTTATTTTTTGCAGTGTTTAGTGCTTTTTAGATATGGTTCATATATATATATTAAAGATAGGAAATATCTCCTGTAGAGTACATATTGTGTACTGTAGAGATAGCCTGAACACACGTGGCTGGATCTGTTGGCTGCCTGCTGTGACTTGTTCACCTCCTCTATGTGAGTCACTGCCACGTCCAACCTGGTTTATATTAGTGACGCATCGTGGATCCTGTCACCATCAACAATGACATGCCCTTATCTGCTGTTGAGACACTACAATCGTGTTACTGGGAGGTCTTTAATCGAATATTAAACTGCAAAGACAGTAATTAGATTAGATCAGATCATTTTATTGTATAAGTGGTTCATATCACAAAAACGAATCAAAGACGCGTGTATTTCATTCACATGCGGTTTTAAGTTACATGTCAGTTTGAGTTCAGTTTCAGTTTTTATGCTCTGTCTCTCTTTCTCTCTCTCTCTCTCTCTCTCCTTTTCCATCTCCTGCATGAAACAAAACAATATAAATTGTGAACATACTTTTGAACCTGCAGACATTCTGGTGGGAGATCCTGTGTGCAAACTGGTGGTTGTTCCTTGCTATAACCATTTCCAATTTGAAGCCAAAAGTCAAAAATACTTATTTTCTAGTATATATATATTTTTTTTATCTTATCGGCCATGTCTGCCTTCTGCCTTCCGAAGGAACTCGAAGCAACATCTCTTTCAGAAATCATGACTCGCTTACTCAACATAGCCCGCGGACCCTGTTGTGAACTTTCCACCTTTATTCCTAATCATGTTCTATTTAATGGGTCTGAGCTAGGGGCCTGTAGAGAATTAACCTAAAGCTAACTAACCTTAAGCTTTATGGGAGGAGAATCATGAAGCTACAAACTACCAACATCCAGACGCCTACAAGTTCTGGCCAAACATCCCTTGAGGCAGACGATTAACATCAATCACTCGGTTAATGGCAGCTCTCCTCTTACTGATCAGTGCACTTGATTTGCTCGGGTTAAGATTTAGCTATTAGTCATTAAAACTATCAATCTGTTTGCTCTACATATCAGTTTGGACTTCTCTCCATTGAAAGCAATTTCCTAGAAATTGGAATATACTAGGGCCAATCAGGGAATAATGAGTTTATCAGGAGCACAGAACATGGCTCAAAATCATTACCTATAAAAGTCTCTGAATAACTATGACAGTGTGTTTTTGAGGCTGATTGATTTCTTATCTGGTTTGGATAGAGAGAAAGGCAAGCTCCTCAGATGTCAATTTGTAGTTTTTAAATCAGCATAAAATGGCTAAATGTTGTGTTCCATCCATGTTAGAAACTTAAGGAATTCTCTGTATCTTTTACATTGGTATTCTCACTCTCACTCCCCCCCCCCCCCCCATCTATCAACCCAGCTTGTTCACCCACCTATTAATCAAGCTGCTTAATGCCTAATGTGTTCCCTTCACTCCAGGGGCCTCCCTGAAGAGAGCAGACGGGCCTGGCTTCTCTCTACTCCTATCACACATTCTTATGACATTGTTCATTCGTCACAGTAGTAGCAAGTTTCGGGTCTACGCTTTTGTACTCATTCCTTGGAATCCTTGGAATCCCTGACTTCTCTATGAGCCGTTAAAGCATTATAATTAATCATTGAATTGTTATTAGCAACGCAGACAGTCCTGGGGTTATGCGCACAAAAAATAAATAATATAATAAATAAAAATACATACATGTATTAAATTATATCTTTAAAATATTTGACCAATACATTAACTGGAAATATACGAGACTTAAATTTGTGCATTTTTACTTAGATAATGCCTTATTTGCACATTTAAACAAAAATTCTGAATTGCAATGCAAAAAAAGGTCTTAATATTGCAGAAAGTGAGATTTTAATTTCTTTTTTTATCATAAAAATGTCAAGGGGTTATAAAACATGCTGCCAGGTTGTTCTAAACATTTAATCCACAGAGAAATGCACACAGCCTGTATTCAGAAACTCTGCTTTAAAACAAGCTGTTGGGACTTGTGATGTCACAACTATACAGTCACTGCCCACTTCCCCATTCACCACTTTTTATATCAGCCGGTTAAAAAAAAAGAGGCTCAATAATATTAATGAGACAAACACAAAATGATCTGTTTCTTCTAGAGCTACAGAGGTGTTTATATTGAGCTGTTTTTTAGTTCTTGAAACCACAAAGATATCTTGTTAGAGATATCACAACTTCATATAAAATCCTGAGTCGAGGTTTTCACCTAACTTACCCTTATTTAAGAGGATTTTTTGAAGTCCATCTTAAAACAAAAGTCACGGCTCCCTTGTGAATTCTGTCCTTCCTAATGTGTTTCCATCGGTGGTCACCGGGAGCAAGGTCCACAAAGTCTCTGTTCTGTGTTCAGGAATGTTTTCCAGAATGTCTCCTGATGCTAGTAAATGCAGCGGCACTTAGCAAAGTCAAGCGACTATCTGCTCGGGTTAATAAATACAGACGTGAGGCAAGGTTAAACTTCTCTTCCATTAGCTGGCAGCTTCCCCTCAGGCCCGTGAAGCGCAGTTGCTAAAAAAAAAAAAAAAAAACCTGGAAGAAAGTTACTTAAAAAGTAGCAGCAACAACCACCCAACACGTCAGAAAACGACGTTACGTAAATCATTGTCATCTGTATTTTTGGAAGTGAAAGCGTCTCAGGAAGTTTTCAAAGCTGTTGGCTTATAGCTCAGCTGCACAGTTTACACTGCTCTGAGCTCCACATACCTCTCATTCCTGTCCTCACACAGGCCAGTGTCCTCACAGCTGTTACCCTGTGTGTGTGTGTGTGTGTGTGTGTGTGTGTGTGTGTGTGTGTGTGTGTGTGTGTGTGTGTGTGTGTATGTGTGTGTGTGTGTGTGTGTGTGTGTGTGTGTGTGTGTGTGTGTGTGTGTGTGTGTGTGTGTGTGTGTGTGTGTGTGTGTGTGTGTGTGCGTGTGTGTGTGTTGCAGGTGTCCTCCCTGTTCTTTCTCTCTCTTCTGTCACAATATTTATAGCATATTTAACCTCAGTTTGAACCTGCAGCAAACATCACGCTGCAGAAGGGTTTTGGCCAGTGAGAGTGTGTTTTTTTTTTTAATATAAATTATTTATTTATTTTTATCCAGCCGCTGCTTCTCATAAATACAAGTCTTTCGACTTAAAGGCCGCTGCCTTTCCAGAGGAGCAATTACCCGGTTTAAAGATTGATTCCTCGATAACAGCCGAGGAAAACGCACCACTATTAAAAGGCCTTTATCAGTGCACTGCAAAAAATGAAACTAAAATAATAGTAAGTGAAAATATCTTGTTTCTGGTACGATTAATTCAGTGTTAATATCTTACTCCATTAGCAGATCATTTCAAGTTTCAAGAGGAAAACAATCCTTCTTTGTTATTTTTTTTCCTTGATTTTGGTCAATTTAATCTCATTTCAAGAAGTATTTGAGTTGCTTTCTTGAAAGATCAAATTGACCCAAATCAGCAACAAAAAAATGAAATAAGCTAAATTATCTGATAATGAAAAAAATACTGCTGAATATTGGACTAATTGTAGTCCAATAGAGAGAGAATATAAAACTAGTTTTGTACCCTTATACTTAAAGGCCTTATACTTAAAGGCCTTATACCTTATACTTAAAGGCCTCTTGGTGAGCGTTTCTTTTGATGACAGAGGTACCTTAGTGGCGTTGATGTTGAAGTGATGTGACCATGACACAGTTCATTTATAGCATTTACATTTCAAAAAAATCACAAACATGGTTTTCATTTATAAACCTAAACCATATTAAACAAGATTGAATAGAAATCTGTAAATTTGAAAGTTTTTGCCAATTTACAGTCCAACTGTGCTATCATCATGTGTGACATGTCTAATCCAGACCTACTGAAGTAACCCTGTTACATGTAAATGCTCTTTGATAGAAGCCACAGTCCAGGACCAGAGCAGGTAATGACTTTATAAGCCAGATAATAAAGGCTGCCTGCAGTGTGTACTGGTCTCATTATTGTCCCATTCACGTTGCTGGGCGTCATCACCCCACCTCTGTGAACCTCGAGAGATGAAAACATCCTGTAAACAACCACAAGATGTAAGAAGAAAATGTTCCCGACAGCTTGTGACGTTACAGAAAAAAGCACAGCCAAATCTGATTTGTAGTTTCTGCTTATCTGATGTTTAATGTTGCAAAAGTTTACGCACACGCAACACTGGAAACATGTTGTGTGTATTGGCGTAATCACCCGATATTACCAAAAGTCTGTGTGTGTGTGTGTGTGTGTGTGTGTGTGTGTGTGTAAGTCATGGTGCTGCACACCATGTGTGAACACGACCTCTGCTGTTTAGCTGTGGCTTGGAGCTGCAATAAGTCACCCTGAGCACCTCTGTCTGCTCCGTGGAGGGGATCGCCAGCTCCACGCCGCCCCGCATCCTTTATGCCGGCCCCCACAGGGACAAGCAGCTTCCCTTGGGCCTGTGTTCATGATGAATGACATGAATGAATGGCACCACCATCCATTTCTTTCACACCGCGTGCTCCGCTCTGACCTGCCGTACACGTGTCAGAAGGGGTGCTGTGGACTGAGAAGGAGTGCTGCCTGAAATGGTCTTTAGAGGAAATCATTTTTTCAGTATAGTCTATTTAAATGTAAATTATAAGGATCAATGAGAAAATATCATGTGGTCCACACTAAAACAACTGAAAACAGCAACAACTGAGCCTCTTAACTATCAGTTATCCACACCATTTCTAACTCTATGCATCCCCAAATGAAGACAAACTTGCTGCAGTGTTTAGCCTAAGATTTTTTTTTTAATGTAACTGTACCCCTGCCACTGTAAGTGGCAGAGGCTGGAAAAAGGGATCATGGCTGGCTGCACCATATCAGTCTCCCTGTTTGTGGCAGCTATGAACCTACTGCTGAAAGCAGGAGAGTCTCAGTGTAAAGGACAGACGGCAGCAGATGGGACAAGGCATCCAGCCTGCAGAGCTTTCATGGACGACATCACCGTGATGACCCCATCCATCCTTGGGACACGATGGGTCCTAAGTTCACTGGATAAGATGGCCACCTGGGCCCGTATGCAGTTCAAGCCCAGCAAATCCAGAAGCTTGTGCATCCTGAAGGGAAATCTGTCGAATAACACCTTCAGCATCCAGGGGTCAGAGATTCCAACCATTCAGGAGGAGCGAATCCGATGCCTGGGAAAACACTATGACAGCACTCTGAAGGACAGGCTAAACCTCGAAGACACCGCAGCCCAACTAAAGGAGTGGCTGAGGAGAATAGACAGGAGCTTGCTGCTAGGTAGGTTCAAGGTGTGGTGCTTTCAGCATGGCATCATACCAAGGCTCCAGTGGCCATTTCTGCTCTACGACTTCCCTATGACAAGAGTTGAAGCAATGGAGAGAGTCTGTAGCAGGTTTATTCGTAAATGGCTGGGTGTTCCTCCAGCTTTCAGCGCAGTCAACCTCTACAGCAGGTCATCAGTACTCCGGTTACCATGCTCCTCCGTCATAGAAGAATTCAAGGCCACCAAGGCAAGGGCAGCATGCACGCTCTCAGGCTCTAGGGACGCAAAAGTCAGGTATGCAAGTTCTGCCATTAACTGCGGCAGGAAGTGGAAACCCCTCGAGGCGGTGAAGGAAGCGGAAGCCTACTGGAAGCATCAGGAAATCGTGGGCACTGTGTGTCGCGGACGGCTAGGGCTTGGAAACTACGGTGTCAAGAGCTGGTCGAAGAGCAACATGCGAGACAGAAGGGACTTGGTGGTGCAAAGGGTGCGGGAGGCAGCTGAAGAAGACCGTCGAATCAAAGCAGCAGGGCTGGGCTCCCAGGCGCGCTGGATGCAGTGGGAGGGGGCGCTCGAGAGACCATTGTCTTGGAAGGAGCTCTGGGGCACTGACCAAGGCAAGCTGAACTTCCTGCTGCGCGCTGTGGCTGATCTCCTACCCACACCAAGTAATCTGAAGATCTGGGGCAAGGAGGAAGAGGCATCCTGTAGTCAGTGCGGCGCCAGCCTCTGCACACTGAACCACATTCTGACCAGCTGCCCAAAAGCTCTGGCAGACGGGCGCTATAGGTGGAGACACGACAAAGTCCTCACCGAGGTCGCTAAGTGGGTCGAACTACAGAGAAGCCACACCAACAAACAGCCACCAGTACCATCAAGGCCCACAAGCTTCCAGCGAGAGGGCAGTAAAGTCCCAAAGGGAAAAAGACCTGACCGCCTACCATCAATGCTACACTGCGCATCAGATTGGGAGCTGCGGGTGGATCTCAAGAAGAAGCTGGTCTTTCCTCAGGAGGTGGTGGCAACTACCCTCCGACCGGATATGATCCTTCTTTCTAGGAGCTCGAAGTCCATCATTCTAGCCGAACTCACTGTTCCCTGGGAAGACAGGCTAGCCATATCTCATCAGGCAAAGAAAGGTAAGTATCAGGACATAGTAGATGAGGCGACCCTTGCTGGATGGCATGCCACCCTCTACCCAATTGAGGTTGGGGCTCGTGGTTTCCCCGCCAAGTCTATTCGCAGTTTCCTGCAGAAGATCGGGCTTGATGCCAAACAAGTACAGAAGGCTACCAGGGAAATAGCCACAGTAGCCGAAAGCAGTTCCAGGTGGCTGTGGCTGTCAAGAAATCACAGCTGGACCCCTTCCGCAGGTGAAGGCTAACTCAGCCCTTGCTGCCCCACTCAGGAGAGGTGTACAGGTTAAGGGGCGAAACACCTGGGACCCTGAGATGCCTGCTGAGGATGCGGAAGGGGTCCCTAGGAACACTGTGACACTCCACCAGCTAAAACCTTAACATCTACATTGGGGTTGGGCGGTTCCGGTCCCGGGGGGCCGGTGTGGCTGCGGGTCCTTGTTCCGGCCGGGCGGTGGGCGCACCTGATTCTAGTAATTACTGCTACTCTGCACCTTCGTTGGTGGAGTCGGGTGTGTTGCTGCCTGGTTGGGGCGGGGGCCTGCGCCCGCGCCGGCCCTCTGGGGCCGGGGGTTGCCCCACCCCTGATCTACATCCATAGTTGCTCATGCAGTCTCTGCTTGTAGCAAAGCACCTTTGGTGTTTACTTCATCTTAACTGTCGTGACCATGGGGAAAGGCCCATTGGCGGTGGGGAAAGACCCACAGACTTCCATGAAAGAATGGATGACAGCACGGAAAGACGGCACGCAATAGTCCTAGGGCTGGCACCCCGACAGACTGCACCAAACGCTACAAGTACTAAACGAAGAAAATACCCCCAAGCAGACCGAGGAGGGGGGGAGGATAATCTGCTGTCAAGGACGGATCATATGGTAACTGACCCGGACGACGATATAAGGACTACGAACTTGGATGTGGAAAGACAGGAAGGTGAAGCAAACAGAAGGTGCTCCATCTGTGGGAGAAGTTTCAAGAACGAGCGGGGCGTGAAAATCCATCAAGGTAAATCCAAGTGCAAAGAGCAGTTGCAGCAGCGCAAAACATCTAGCATGGCCCAGAGTTTAATCTCAGAGTTTGCTAGCTCTGTTTGTCAGTCGATGGAGGACCGGAGTCAGGAGGCACACCACAGTGCTCAGGACCCCCTAGCTGAACCTGCTCCGAGCATAAGGATGAGCCAAGAAGCCCCGAACATGGAGGGCTTGCCGAAGAAGCTGCGGCTGAACTTGCCATCAGCCACGGACCACAGGTGGGCACAACTGGATGAAGACCTCAGCATCATCCTTGACAACACCTTGAGAGGGGATGCTGTAAAAAAGATCAAGACTCTGGTGGAGACAGTGTACCAAGTATGCTATGACAGATTTGGAGTTAAGGAAGGAAAGCCTGAGAAGCCATCAGGCCCCAGCAGAAGGCAACGGCGCATTGCTGAAATGCGCCAAGACCTCAGAGAACTCAAGAAGAGGTGGCGGGGAGCAGAACATCAGGAGAAGGAAGCCCTGAGCGAGCTAAGCTCAGAGGTGCGGAGAAGCCTACTCCAGCTGCAAAGGGCAGAGGCAACGCGGAGAAGACAGAAAGAGAAGCGCCGGCAGAGGAAATCTTTCTTCAACGATCTGTTCCGCTACACATCTGACCTCCTTGGCCAGCCCAAGAGTGGGAGACTGGCATGTTCCAAGGAAGAAGTGGAGGATGCTGTAAAGGCAGCACATAGCGACCCCAGCAGGGACCTACCATTGGGAGAGTGCCCCTTCCCTATCCGAAAGCTCAATCCAAGCACCCCTTTCAACATGGCAGACTTCACTTTTGAAGAAGTGAGGTCAGTGGTGAGACGGGCTCGAGCGGGATCCGCTCCTGGTCCATCAGGGACATCTTATAAGATTTATAAGAACTGCCCACAGCTGCTAAGAAGACTGGCCACACTCCTGCGCACACTGTGGAAGAAGAAGCAGGAACCCTGGCTGTGGACGCTTGCAGAGGGCTGCTTCATTCCTAAGGAGCTGAATTCATCAAGCCTTGACCAGTTTAGAGAGATTTCCCTACTGGACGTTGAGGGGAAGGTCTTCTGGGCAATCATCGCCCAAAGGTTGACATCATACTTACTTGTCAATGGCTACATCGATACAAGTGTCCAGAAAGGAGGAGTACCGGGCTACTCTGGATGCCTGAAGCACACGGCGGTAATTAGCCAGATAATTAAGGAGGCGAAGAGCAACAAGAAATCTCTCTCGGTTGTCTGGCTAGACCTCGCCAAGGCTTACCCAAATGTTCCACACCAGCTTATCTGCAAGGCATTGGATCATTACCAAGTACCATCAGAGGTCATTAAGTTGGTGATGGCTCATATGGGTTCTTTACAGATGAGGTTCAGTGCACAGGATTTTACCACCAAGTGGCAGAGGCTGGAAAAAGGGATCATGGCTGGCTGCACCATATCAGTCTCCCTGTTTGTGGCAGCTATGAACCTACTGCTGAAAGCAGGAGAGTCTCAGTGTAAAGGACCGACGGCAGCAGATGGGACAAGGCATCCAGCCTGCAGAGCTTTCATGGACGACATCACCGTGATGACCCCATCCATCCTTGGGACACGATGGGTCCTAAGTTCACTGGATAAGATGGCCACCTGGGCCCGTATGCAGTTCAAGCCCAGCAAATCCAGAAGCTTGTGCATCCTGAAGGGAAATCTGTCGAATAACACCTTCAGCATCCAGGGGTCAGAGATTCCAACCATTCAGGAGGAGCGAATCCGATGCCTGGGAAAACACTATGACAGCACTCTGAAGGACAGGCTAAACCTCGAAGACACCGCAGCCCAACTAAAGGAGTGGCTGAGGAGAATAGACAGGAGCTTGCTGCTAGGTAGGTTCAAGGTGTGGTGCTTTCAGCATGGCATCATACCAAGGCTCCAGTGGCCATTTCTGCTCTACGACTTCCCTATGACAAGAGTTGAAGCAATGGAGAGAGTCTGTAGCAGGTTTATTCGTAAATGGCTGGGTGTTCCTCCAGCTTTCAGCGCAGTCAACCTCTACAGCAGGTCATCAGTACTCCGGTTACCATGCTCCTCCGTCATAGAAGAATTCAAGGCCACCAAGGCAAGGGCAGCATGCACGCTCTCAGGCTCTAGGGACGCAAAAGTCAGGTATGCAAGTTCTGCCATTAACTGCGGCAGGAAGTGGAAACCCCTCGAGGCGGTGAAGGAAGCGGAAGCCTACTGGAAGCATCAGGAAATCGTGGGCACTGTGTGTCGCGGACGGCTAGGGCTTGGAAACTACGGTGTCAAGAGCTGGTCGAAGAGCAACATGCGAGACAGAAGGGACTTGGTGGTGCAAAGGGTGCGGGAGGCAGCTGAAGAAGACCGTCGAATCAAAGCAGCAGGGCTGGGCTCCCAGGCGCGCTGGATGCAGTGGGAGGGGGCGCTCGAGAGACCATTGTCTTGGAAGGAGCTCTGGGGCACTGACCAAGGCAAGCTGAACTTCCTGCTGCGCGCTGTGGCTGATCTCCTACCCACACCAAGTAATCTGAAGATCTGGGGCAGGGAGGAAGAGGCATCCTGTAGTCAGTGCGGCGCCAGCCTCTGCACACTGAACCACATTCTGACCAGCTGCCCAAAAGCTCTGGCAGACGGGCGCTATAGGTGGAGACACGACAAAGTCCTCACCGAGGTCGCTAAGTGGGTCGAACTACAGAGAAGCCACACCAACAAACAGCCACCAGTACCATCAAGGCCCACAAGCTTCCAGCGAGAGGGCAGTAAAGTCCCAAAGGGAAAAAGACCTGACCGCCTACCATCAATGCTACACTGCGCATCAGATTGGGAGCTGCGGGTGGATCTCAAGAAGAAGCTGGTCTTTCCTCAGGAGGTGGTGGCAACTACCCTCCGACCGGATATGATCCTTCTTTCTAGGAGCTCGAAGTCCATCATTCTAGCCGAACTCACTGTTCCCTGGGAAGACAGGCTAGCCATATCTCATCAGGCAAAGAAAGGTAAGTATCAGGACATAGTAGATGAGGCGACCCTTGCTGGATGGCATGCCACCCTCTACCCAATTGAGGTTGGGGCTCGTGGTTTCCCCGCCAAGTCTATTCGCAGTTTCCTGCAGAAGATCGGGCTTGATGCCAAACAAGTACAGAAGGCTACCAGGGAAATAGCCACAGTAGCCGAAAGCAGTTCCAGGTGGCTGTGGCTGTCAAGAAATCACAGCTGGACCCCTTCCGCAGGTGAAGGCTAACTCAGCCCTTGCTGCCCCACTCAGGAGAGGTGTACAGGTTAAGGGGCGAAACACCTGGGACCCTGAGATGCCTGCTGAGGATGCGGAAGGGGTCCCTAGGAACACTGTGACACTCCACCAGCTAAAACCTTAACATCTACATTGGGGTTGGGCGGTTCCGGTCCCGGGGGGCCGGTGTGGCTGCGGGTCCTTGTTCCGGCCGGGCGGTGGGCGCACCTGATTCTAGTAATTACTGCTACTCTGCACCTTCGTTGGTGGAGTCGGGTGTGTTGCTGCCTGGTTGGGGCGGGGGCCTGCGCCCGCGCCGGCCCTCTGGGGCCGGGGGTTGCCCCACCCCTGATCTACATCCATAGTTGCTCATGCAGTCTCTGCTTGTAGCAAAGCACCTTTGGTGTTTACTTCATCTTACCCTCATGCCTTCACTTAACATTTTTTGTTCAAATTTTAACATTTATTCATTGCAAATGAGGCATGCAGGTGACGCATTTCGGAAGGTCGGCATGATAAATGCATACTTCTTAGTCATCTTTAACAGGTCTCTTTTCCACCTTAACTTTTGGTTTAATGGCCTTTGGGAGCGCCATTTTACATGTGTCATAAGGTATTTTCCTTGTTCGTTTTTCAAGTGCCCAATAAAAAAAAGTTGCCTTAAATGAGGCAAAATATCTCTATCACTCCTGGTGGTTGACTGTGATATAGCTAGGTGACAGAATCCTGACTCATGGAGAATAAAAATGCCTTCAGTTGTGTAATGAAATGGGAAATGTATATAAATAAAAAACATAAAATAATGTTATGCCAAAATTTTATTTATTTATCACAGAGGTGACAACAAATTTAGTTGGTGGCCCCTGTTTTAGAGTGTGAATTAGAGTATACAGTCTTTTAGTGAATATTTAGAGTATAGTTTTTTAAATTGTATATAAATTAGAGTATTTGCATAGTTTGACTGTGTAAAGTAGTGAAAGTAGTACTGTATTGAGGGTACAGAATATTTAAAGTATAGTGTATTTAGACTGTAGCAGTCTTTAGAGTGTAGATTATTTATAGTATAAGGCTTTTAGTATAGATTATTTGGACTGGTAGAGTATTAAGACTATAGAGCAGAGGTCTCAATCTGGCAACCCGTGGGTCAACTACGGCCCTGGGGACGATAATTTGTGGCCCCGGCCTTAATATGAAAGTTTATGTTAGTGCAGCCCACGAGTTTGATATGAATAGCATTTTACATGGTTGTGTGTGGAGCTGAATGAACCTACCAATGATGATGGGGTATATTACTCTCGGGGGGCGGGACATCGGTTGGAGTTGTGAACTCGTGACATTAGGCGTTTAGTTGCTGCTCAGTGACACAGAAAGAGGAGTGGAAATGATGCATCAGCTAAACACTAAAACTGAAACTTCAACGTGGCAGTGATACGAATTGGAATAAAATGTAATTATATATTTTACACAGATACATGTCTTTTTTTAAAGCCTGCAATGAAGAGAAAGGCTGGTGAAAGACAATTTCAGGAAGGAAATAGGAATAACAGCAAATACAATATTTTTTTTTATCAAGCATGAGGCTTCCCAACATGTCTTATTTGCAGAGAGAAAGTTGTGGTGCACATGGAATATAATTCAAAACGTCAATACACAACTAGACATGCTGAGGACTATGGAAAATACTAGGGAGGGTATTTCCATACTCCTCAGCCAATCTTAAAACCTGTCTACTGACACAACAAGATTTCCTTTGGTAAGCAACCAAAAAGAATATTGGAGCATTTCAAAGCGAGCTACGTGGTAAGAGAAATGACTGCCAGAGCAGGATGGCATTCACAGAAGGTGAATTTGTCAAAATCTCCTTGACAGAGAGAGAGGGAGTATCTGCTTACAGTAGTGAAACACATCTAATCAACCAGGGGAATGAAGTTGTGTCTACAATGCCTGTAGCAGAAGAAAAGCACAAAGCTCCTCATAGAGCGGTAAAGAAGCAGTCAAGCCGAAAGTTATGTTTTCAAGACATGATAGAGACAATTTCATCTTTAAATTTTGGAAATCCAAAAATGTTGATGAACAGAATGAAGCAACAGTTGGAAGAAAGAGTGAAACAATCCCTTTTAATCAACCGGCTGTACAAAGAATTCTCCAAATCTCCGAGGCCCAAAGCAGAAGAGAAACACAGAGCTGTTTGGACAGAGGCAAGGATGAAGTCAAGCCAATATCCCAGGAAGAAGGACCTGATTAAAAAAAAAAAAAGGAGGGAAACACTCACCTCATATCCACCGACAGAACCAAGAGTTCTGTCTGCAAGACCCAGAGCAGCGGTGAAAAACAGAGCTGCTAATAGAGAATGGAGACAAATCCATACCCAAAGATAAATATCACAAGAGCTAAAACAGCCCAATACAGAGCTCTGATAGAGTGATACAGATAGACATACACACATCCCTAAACCACCAATCAAATCAACAGTTGTGTCTTTAAACAATCAATGACGTCATGGCCCAATATCTGAAGTACTTTGGAGCCAGTGATGAATTTCAGGACGTGCTGTGGGAGCCATATCCACACCTCAATCAAGCGAAGAAAAAGACTCAACAAGACTCAAGATCGATCTTCAAGACCTGCCCTCACACTAACCCGCCACAACCCTAATCCCAACAAAAAAAAAAACTAGTTAGTAGTAGTACAAGGTCAGAGAGGCGGCATACACGGCAAACACAGTTGACGAAACAAAGTTAGGAAGAGTTAGGAAAACAGCAAAAAATATCATTATATTTCAAACTAAATTTTAGATTCTGAAACAATAGGTAGATCAAGCTTAGTCTTTATTTAGAGTACATTTTTTTAGAATATAGAGTGATACAGGCAGTAAAGTATTAATTAAACAGTATAGAGTTTTCAGCATATTTACAATTCTATTGTATTTAAGTAATTATAGTATATAGAGTATTTAGAGTATAATGATGTTTCAGCAATTTATCATGTGCAGTAGTTGAGGCTGCGGTTTGTATGTTGGTTTTAAAAATGATACTTAAAGTACTGGACTGAATGACTTTCACACAGTGACTTTTTCTCTTAATCAACCACAGAACGTGTAGCCATAGAGCCATTTTTTTCCTCTCTTTTTTTTTTCGGTGAGTTAACGTAAGGATTGGGATTTTGGATTTGGGGTTTTGGAAAACGGTCCTGGCTGACAGCGGGAAGGAGGCTGGGTCTGAACGGGCCTGTCGTCACTACTCCGCTGCTTTCACTCACAGCCTGGTTTTCCCCTCCGCCGCCAAGCCGAGCTGAGGTCATGGCTGCTGGAGCAGCGCAGGCTCGGATATCTGAACTCAGAGCGGGGGCCGAAACCAAATAAACAGCCCGGCCTTTTGTCCGATTGCTCCACATCGTGTCGTTACTCCTCATATCTGAAAACAAAAACTCACAAATATGACGGTTGTTGTACCGATTTGATTATATGGATGCTCTTTTGACCCTTATAAAGGAGACAAAGCCAATTTGTGGCCCCTTGGTGTTGATATATGTCAATAGTTGTGCTTCAATGTATTTATTTAAATGCATTTTAAAGTATTGTGTTATTATTTTACATAAATGATTTACACAGAATACTAAATTGGTTAAACCCATACTATATAAAATGGGTTTTCTCTGGAAATATAGAGTTTCCATCTACTTTCCTGATGAAAGTAAACTTTTGAAGGAAAAAAACAGATTAGACATTACATTAGTGTGTGTTACCATGTGTTACCATAAACTTCTTTTTCTAATACAATACTTCAAAATGTATCAAAATGAATACATCTTGTAATACCTGAGACTGACCTTTGACCTTTGGCTTCTCCCGTCTCTCCTTCCCAGTGAACGACGTGGAGGAGAGCGAGGGGCTGCCGTCGCTGGACAAACCAGGCTGGTACTCGCAGGGCAACTGGCCGCACCTTCACGAGCTGCTCAAGACCATGACGGGAAAACCGGACCCCAAGGTACGCCCGGCGAGCCTCGTGCGTTAACAGGAGTCAGACGTCCGGGTGCAGAACTCACTCTGACGTTTGACTTTGAGGTCCACACAACGCAGCCGTTCTGACTCCTTTTACCTTTTTCGCTGGTGGTAGAATACGACTTTATGAATGACTTTTTTTTTAGACCGATGACAGAGGTCTGAGTTTACTTGGTGCCTCCTCACATTGAGATTCTGAGAGGTTAGAGGCTGCTGCCAAATCTGTTGAACTCCACTTATTTGATGTGTGGAATAATGTTTTAGTACACATTTTAAACATTTACACAGTAAAAAAAAAAGTAATTAATTAAAAAAAGACAAAAATAAGCTGCCAGCTTGGGCACCAATATAATATTTCAAAATAATAT
Organism: Eupleurogrammus muticus; assembly: GCA_036785175.1. NCBI lineage: Eukaryota > Metazoa > Chordata > Actinopteri > Scombriformes > Trichiuridae > Eupleurogrammus > Eupleurogrammus muticus. Next base: position 30,667,726 of record JAYKQN010000001.1, read on the forward strand.
TAAGTAACCTTCTCCTTAAAATATAGTCAAATTCTGTACTTATAATACAGTTTATAGCTTTAATTTGACTTTAAATCTTGTGTTTGGGAGCTCTTTAATGATAAATGAGGGGAGAAAGGGGGGAGGGGAAATTCCATCACCCATTTCCTGTAGAATGTACTGACACTGCTATAATATAAATAATCAAGTTTAAAATATAGAGAAAATTATTGTTATTATTGAGTTTTAATTACATATATTTGTGTAAAACTTACTATTTAATGGAATAAATCATCACCAATAAAACATTTGTACCTTAAGTACGTTATCCCAATACTTATAACACTGTTAATCATATTTGTGACTGCATCAATCTATATAACTTTAGATTATATAAAGTGAGACACAACATTTATATCACACAAGTACATTTATTGGCATTCTATTGTATACAATACATTTATATTTAGCATAGTAACTGCAAAATATTAAAAGAATTAGGCATCAAAATCATTCTTATTGTGAATTTTCCTTTAAATTCAGGTCAGATTTGTGAAATGAATAATGCTGTCAGTCAATAAACTGAATCATTAATTAATCACCTTTTTCTTCTTAATATTGAAGCTTGTAATAATGGATATTTAAACGTAAAACCAAGAAATTCACGTTAAGTGAACAGAAAGGTAGTTTATTTAAATTCAAATGCTATTTATTAGCATCTTTTTTAACACAGATCCACTCTTTGACAGACTGACTATAAAAAAATACTAAAATAAATATATATACACCTGCAAATTTTAAAAGTATTCACCCTGTTCTCTCTCACGTCAATGAGACACTTGTAACACTAAAAACAGAGTGAATGGATGGAATTCTGATAATAAAGTGAGTCATTTGGTATTATAAGGTATTATTTAGACAAGAAAAAGTTTTTCTTGTATTTGTGCCTTTCATTTACAACATTCTAAAGTCCCAAAGACGTAATCTTTCGATACCAGGCTCCATATATTTAAACATAGCCATGGTGCATGGCTGTGACATTTTCAACCTGCACAAGTGTATTATATATACACTACTGTTCAAATGTCGGGGGTCACTTAGAAATGTCCTTATTTTTGTAAGAAAAGCACCGTTTAACATTAAACTAATCAGAAGTACACCCTATACATTGTTTATGTGGTAAATGACTATTGTAGCTGCAGATGTCTGTGTTTTAATGCAACATCTCCATAGGTGTATAGAGGCCCATTAATGCTACATTGTGTTTAATTGCATAGGAAGGTAATGGATGATTAGAAAACCATTGTTGCTATTATGTTAGCACAGCTGAAAACAGTTTAGTTGCGTAGATGGAGCATTCTTTGGTCAAAGCAAAGTTTTAAATTAAAAAAATTTGAATCTAAAAAATGATTAAAAGTGTGACCTTTCATGGGAAACTAGACAAAATTGTCTTGGTGACTTTAACTTTAACTTCAACCCACCCTAAAGGACTGAAAATTAAATTTTCAGACTTGTGTCTTAATTTTGTCTTTTTATCTCATATTATGGATTTAGATTAATAAAATAATTCAAGACAATTCTACAGGATTTGATTTACTTGCAGTGCGAACTCTGATGTGTTGCGGACAGCGACACCTACGAGGCCCGTGTTGAACCCCCGGTTAAGCGGCGGCACTTCATAGCATGTATTGGTTAAAACATGGAAACACAACAACTGTTACACATCAGCACAAAAACCGAGCTGCAGCAGCCAACGCGGAGGTGCAGCCAGCAGCACTCGTCATCATCCATATCCTCGTCCCGCCCCCACACTCACTCCCTTTCCCACTCTGGGCTCAATGCCCCCTCTGTTCCCCCCGGCCACGTGGAGAAAGCCCTCGCGGAACCGTGTCAACCTGCGCTTATGGCCGCCGTAAGCGCTCCTCCGGGGTGACCCCAGGCGCTCCCTCCCTCTCCCTCTCTCTCTCTCTCTCTTTCTCCACTTTCACCTGACAGGACTTAACCACAGGTGGGGCATGAACAGAGGCATTCAGAGAAGATTACGGTCCGCTTTTAGGCACAGCGCCGGAACAGCTGGGGTCACGTCAGCGGAGACGTGTCCTTATCACACGGGTTCAAAAGGGGCTTAAATATGGCAAGACGTTGAGCACTAAACATTTGGAATGTGTGTTATAGTTTGTAAACCAGTTGACATTTCAAAAAGCGAGATAAGGTAGTTGAACTTTATTGCGTGTCTCATCTTATTATCTTCCTACTTTGCAATCCGAATCCAAATCTTCCAGCTGTGATGTCATATAACCCAACCAAGTCTTAAAAAGTATTAAAAGTCAATAAATCAATGTTGGGAAAATTTAGGGGCTTAAAAAGTATTAAAAAGTCTTAATCATGAATTTATGAGCTCTTAAATTTTGTTGATGATTAATCTAATAAACTTTGCCTGTGGTTTGGTTGGGTCTTTTCAGTTTTTCGTTCCAGCTTTTTTGTTTATGCGAGAGGGTTTTGGACGAGGTTTTAGACGTTTTTGGGGGAATTTAATAGGTTCTGGAACAGGTTTTGTAGGTTTATTTTAATGGGAGGAGAGCCTTAGTTTTATTTATTATTTATTATCTAATATTGACAGTAACAATAGGAATTATTGTTAGGAATCTTTGTTTGGTTCAGTGTGACACACAGACATGTTTTGAAGTGACACCACCAGAGTTACAGGACCGAGTTGAATGTTTCCTACGCGCTAAAAGTTTATTAAAACCCAGCAGGTTAAAACAACTGTAAAACTGTAACAGTAGTTACAACAGTGGCAGAGATGAACACACACACACACACACACATACAAGTAACACACCAGTGAAAGCACTTTTTTTCTTAAATTGTGAATATTGTAAAATCTGTGTTTTTTTTTTGTCAACAAAAATTGCATGGTAATTCAGTCAACGTCTATGTTTACGGGCATTGATCCTGTCTTTAGCTCATTTTCCTCATTAAAAAAAAAACATCATTGACAAAAATATTTTGTCAGGTCCAAAAGAAAGTAGGCTAATCCAGCGTCATGGGGGGTCTTTTTCCCAGCCGTATTACAGGGCCTCTGTATAAAGAGGGGCTTCTAAGACTAAATGTCCGGCGTGACTGTGGCCCCTTCCTGTCCCCTCGCCCCCCCCCCCCCCCTCCCCGCCCCACACGGCGTGCAGCACAATGGGCTCATTAACGTCCCGCCGCATGCCTGCAGCTCCGTTTACCTGGACCCGGATTTGGCTTTAACTGCTGCGAGGGATGAGCTGATAAGAGGAAAGGGGGGGTCCGCTCTCTGAGAGCAGGAGGGAGGGAAGAAGATGATGATGATGAGCCACCTGTCCACTGAGCAATGAACCGATAATCCCCAGCTTGTCTCGCTGGACTTTTGAACTTTTGTCTCCCACGTCCATTTGTGGCTCTCCGTCATCTCACTGCAGAATCACACTCATAAGATAATTTGTAAGGGGAACATTAAAATAAAAATAGGGGGAGATTTCCATCCAATAATACCACGCTATATTAGCAAGAAATGTTTTTGTTGAGTGACATAAATATACATAATGTGTTTTGTTACTGTGACTTATTTACAAGGGGTAAATCCAACATAACTTCTGTATATTATTTAATCATGTATGGATTTAAGTGTGGGTGACCAAATTTAATGAGGTAGGAACAACAATATTTAAAATGATACACTCAACAATTATTTGCTAAATTAGCTCCATATAATTGGGTGGAAATACTTATTTTGTTTGGTTCACCAAACAAATTATTTCTTTAATTGCAGGGAGAGACATCGTGCCTGAATCAATTAAACAAAAAAAACATGTTCAGACCAAGATTGGCATAAAAATGCATCATCAATCTCAATGTAGCTCATTAGGATCATCAGGCAAATTCCTGATTTGAATCTAAAGGTTCAAATTTACTGTTTACCTGCCGTTTTTATAACAGAGTATGGAAATACTGTTACCAAAATCTTATTTAATTTCATCCATATAGCATTATGACATTGCTGTAGCATAGTTTGGAGTCTGATGAATCCTAAAACTATTGGGTCTATTATTCAAATCACAACATTCCATCAACATTACAATTCAACACTGCAAAAAATGATATCTCAGAGGGAAATATTGTGTATTTAGTACACTTAGTCCAATTTTGAATTATCTTATTCCATATAATTTTACTTTTTTGCTTTACTTTTTTTTTTCAAAGAATTTGAGATGAAAAGCCAGAATTATGAACATAAAAAAGTCAATAATACAAGATAAAAAGTAAACATTAAGATAAAAAGTTAAAAATGTGATGGAATTTTAAGAATATGAGACTAAATTGACCTAGGAATAAGATTATCAAGATGTGTCTATTCAATTAAATTTTTTGCATCTCAAAATCATTGTTGGGCACATTTCTTTATCAAATTAATTAGTTATAGTTACTATACTTCTTCCAAAAAGTTAGTAACTAATTAATAACTGAGTTAGTCAACTATGAAAGTAGGGTTAGTTACTAAAAAAAGTGTTTTTTTTTACGTTTAACAATGTTGTGGGATTTCCTGAGGGTCTGTGAATGCTTGAAGAAAGGAAAGACACAGCACTCGTAACTTTTTTCTATAAAGTTAGATGTCACAGTCGCCTGTGTTAGTGAGGAATAAAGTAGCAGTTAAAGCTCAGAACTTAACTCTACTTTTTCTCTGATAAGTCACTGCTTTTACTCCTCTGAGTCTGACCTGTTGCTGTGATTGTAACAACCCCCCTTCTCCTCCTTTTGGTGGGGCAGCAGGCCAGTAACGCGTAGTAACAATGTGTTGGTAACAGTGTTGTAACAGTCGAAAAAGTAATTAGTTACCCATTACTGAAAAAAGTAAGTAAATATCTCTGCCTAAAATTAGTAATATATTGTTATTATTTTGATATTGCATTTTTTCCCTCATATTATGGACTCATTATTCTGACATTTTAGTTCAGATTCTTTAGAAAACCTAAGTACAATTATCTGACAAAAAAAGATAATTTAAGATAATTCTATTCCATTTTGTACTAATTGTACTAAATGGAGTATATTTACCCCCTGATAGGATTTCATTTGTGGTTCTCCTGTGCTGCAGCCTGCCGTCTGGTTTACTTCAGCGGCTGAGGCCGAGGCTGTTGAATCTCTTCTGTCAGATGTTGCCTCTGTGCTGGAATCTGGGCCTCTGTAAATATTTATGGTACTGATCTGGCTGCCGGGCCATGAGAGGTGCGGGGCTTTTCGGGGTACGGGGGGAGCAGCTGTGGCCACTTCTGGGAAGGTCTGGTGGAAACGTGATTCCCGCCTGACCCCCTGCTCGCCGGGCCCGGCCCGAAGCAGCCTGCCATTAGCCTGTCTGTTTGTTTATATGTGGACAGGCCGGCTTGAGATACAGCAGAGCTGCGGGGGGGTTGTGCAGGCAGCCACTGGAACGCCTTACATCTGCTTTATAGCCCGGATGGGTTTATTTGTACATCCTTTTTATTTGCCAAAATATTGAATAATACAGAAAATCACTATCAATAAGACACAAGAACAAATTCTATCCAGGACAGTAGAAAGCAGCTTGTAGAAACTAAAAATTTCGAAAAAGTTTGAATATGATGAGCAGAATACCAACATCTAGTGTTTCAAAATTGTGGTTGGAAGACAAAAAAAACAATCCAGTAGTCGGGTTGCCAGGTTTGTTGCCAACTGCGTGTGGAGGTCAATGGTTCATGACTAGTGCTGCAAAAATTGTTCAAAAATGAAATTTACCCACATTACATCCTTAACAAGACAAATTAATACAAAGAGACATAGCAACTTGTATCTGGTAGTTTATTGAAGGTTTCTCTTTTCTTTCTCTCGCCTGCACCCTCACACTCTGCATTCACGTGTTTTTCTCTTCTTGGAGTAATATTTCAACAACAGTGTTGTTGAATTTTAACAGTGGTCCAAAGTACTATTTTGATTCGGAAATCAAGGTGCCAGAGTCTGGAGGAAGACTGGGGAGAAGGAAATGCCAAAATGTCTGAAGTCCAGTGTCAAGTACTCAGAGTCAGTGATGGTCTGGGTGCCATGTCAGCTGCTGGTGTTGGTGCACTGTGTTTTATCAAGGGCAGGGTCAATGCAGCTAGCTATCAGGAAATTTTGGAGCACTTCATGCTTCCTTCTGCTGAAAAGCTTTATGGAGATGAAGATTTCATTTTGTAGCACGACCTGGCACCTGCTCACAGTGCCAAAACCACTGGTAAATGGTTTACTGACCATTGTATTACTGTGCTCAGTTGGCCTGCCAACTCTCCTGACCTGAACCCCATAGAGAATCTGTGGGATACTGTGAAGAGAAAGTTGAGAGACACCAGACCCAAGACTGTGGATCAGCTTAAGCTTAAGGCCTATTGAACCTCCTGGGCCTCCATAACACCTCAGCAGTGCCACAGACTGATTGCCTCCATGCCACGCTGCATTGAAGCAGTCATTTTCAGCAAAAGCAGCAAAAGGATTACACATTTCTTTTATTGGTTGGTTGAAATATGCTAATACATTTGGTTTTTCTTTACTTTTTTGCCAAAATCATCAATATTAAAACAATAAAATGCCTGTTGTGTGTAATGAATGTAAAATATATGAAAGTCCAATTTTTATCAGTACATTACAGAATATAATAAACTTTATCACAATATGCACATTTTTTGAGAAGGACCTGTATATTTGAATTTCAAATTTTGGCTGTAATGTTATATCTAGGGTCAAAGTAACATAATGAAAACAAGTATTGAGGAATTTGGCCAACGGGTAACCTACCAACCCAGGACCAAAGTCCATATAAGTCCATCCAGCATCTGCTTCATCAATATTGACTCTGGTTTTTGCTCTTGATCTCTCTCTCTCTTAAACTTTGTGATCCGTAACGCATCGTTCGCGGGGGGCTTTGGCGCTGCAGGACTCCGCAGACTCCGCCGTTTTTACCCAGCATCCTTGCTGCGAGTGTAGAAACCACATCTGGCAACTCACAACGCCCCTTCGCTGTTGGCTGCTGCCAGTTAACATGAAGTCATTGACAAACCCATCAAAAACCTAAATGATTTCACACAGCATATAATATTTTTCTGGAAAAGCTACGCTTTTTATTACATGCCCCCCAGGCATGGACGTATTATTGTTATTTTTTGTATAATAGTTGAATATGTGGATAATAAATAATCCACATTTCATTCATTCATTCATAGTTCAAACATTGAATTTAACATCAGTACAATGCAAAAGATGCAACCTCAACAAGTGAAAATGTCTTGTCTGCAGTTCAATATTGAGTAGAATTATCTTATTCCATTGGCCATTAGATATATTCAGTTTATTTCATTTGGTTTCTGATTTGGGTCAATTTGTTTTTGCAAACAAGACTAACAGTTCCTTAAAACAAGTCCAAAACAACCCAAGAAATAAATAAAATAAGCACAATTATCTGCTAATGAGATGAGTTTATTGTACTTTGGTATCAATTCATTTTTCCAAATTTCATGACAGTTCATTGATTCATTTCATTTTTTGCACACTTTTCCTTTGAACTTATTCATCTCAACTGAAAATATCTTGTTTTTAGCTACAATTAACCTACTGTTCATAAAATGTTTATCTCATATTTCTGACTTTTGTTTATTTCAAATTAATAAAAAACATTAACAAAACATTGATCATTTTTCAACATAAAAATCTGTTTTTTTATTATGTCTGTATTAAGACTCAACATTACTATATTTAAATCACCATCAAACATTATTTTACTTTGTATTCCATTATTTATCTTACAGTTTTTTTTAATAATAAATAATGTATGTTGATGCTTTTGTTTTGTTTTTTTAATGATCACTTTTGTGAAAGGTGCCAAATATGCAGTGCTATTACTATTACTCTATCCATATAATAATACAAGTCAATGGGCAATAAACCTGCTGATCCTTTGTTTTTGAGGCATTATGTTTCCTCTAAACTGGCCTCTTCTCTTTTCTTTTTTAGCTTCAGCTAACTGTAAAGCCGCCTTTCTTGTGTTCAGAAAGTTAGCGGACTTCTGTGTCTCATCTTTTTAATCTCCAACACCCTCACTCCGGTTCCTCTCCCACATGAGAGGAGAGGCTGCCGAAAACGAGCTTTGAAGCTTTGAGCGGGGTTCACTTTTTGGAATGCGGCTCATTAAAGTGAAGCCTGTCTCAGCTTGCTGTTCTTCTTCAGTCCTGGAGGACAAAAAGAGACCCGGTGGTCAGAGAGGTGGTGATGAGTTTCGCAGACTCCTTGTGTCTGCTCTGGTTCGCCCTCGGGTGCCATAAGACGTTTGCCAGCTTTACTGACTTGACTTCTGCCGTGGGAAGAATTTAGCCCCGGCGCAGTTTCACCACAGCTACATCAAAATAAACAAGCTGTCCTCCCTGTCACTTTCTCTTCCTGACCCTACAGGTGGTGTATTTCGGAGACAGCATGAGGTCGGACATGTTCCCCGCCAGCAGCTTTGGGAAGTGGGAGACGGTGATGATCGTGGAGGAAATGGAGGGGGAGGGGGTCTCTAAGAGCGATGCCGCGAAGTCCAACGAGGCCCAAGTGGAGCCGCTGGAGAAGAGGGGAAAGTTTGAGGTAAGTTCACAGAAGCAGCTGTTTCCTCTTAGCAGTAATTCACCTCCAACCCTCCGACTCCCACTCTGTGAGCCCTTTCCTCTGGCCTGCTGCCACCGTACAGCCTGCGTGTGTGTGTGTGTGTGTGTGTGTGTGTGTGTAACTTCTTCTGCATCTCTGATTCTGTGAGTTTATCTGTACATGTGGGAGCTTCTCCCATACATTCTGTGGAAGTTTCCACACTGTCATATATGTGTATGTTTTTAAAGTAATTTACAAGTACACCCGATTTGTGACTGTTTTCAATCCGGGTATCCAAAGTTGGCCACTCCTTCCTGGCTCTGTACAGGCAGACAAGAGTGAAAGTAAAATTTAAAAAGAGAGGGACCAGATAAGAAACAGAAGAATCAAATGAGCAGCTGTAATTTTCTAAAGCACAGATACAAACACCTACACCTCCGCATAACTCCAACAATGCTAAAGGTACCACATTCAGAGGCAAAATGTAAGCAAAAAACGCTGGGTTGGTATAGGGTCCAAAGAGACAGGTTGATGTTTTGGATGAGGAAATTAATGACTCTAGTTCAAGCAGGTCAATTAGAAAAGGAGTCTAAATATGCATTAGCTCATCATCTGTCTTGAGGGTTCCTGTGTTTGAGGGTAAATCAGTGCCAGTTGAAGGAAATGTATTTTAGATGCATGTGAATAGTATTGGTCCAAGCACAGGACCTTGTGGAACTCCATGTCTAACATTTGTGCAGATGGACGATACAATGTTAATATTAAAGTCTGTTACAGGACGGTATTTCAATATAAAAAGCAAGACCTTTCTACATAAATAGTATTGGTCCAAGAACAGAACCTTGAGGAACTCCATGTATAACATTTGTGCAGATGGACGATAGTTTGTTAACATGAAAAAACTTTTACATGACAGTATTTAGTTAAAATAAAAAAAACTCCAGATCTATGCACAGGAACACACCTTCATTAATGTTAAAAGATGTGAAGTGCTCTCGTGTTCATTAATGAGTTCTTCGGTGTCTGACTTGAAAATGATTTTCAAAATATTCTGCTAGACTCTTATTTCAATGCGCTCAGCCAGATGTTCCAAAACTTATCTCGCTAACTCTGGAGACTTGCAGGTGGCTAGATGATAACTGTGTTGCCATGATAGCAATTGCATGTGTATGTACATCATACAGTATTTGTCTTAGTGCAATTCCATACACACTCCCCCTACATCCATAACAACTAATAAAGCCTCCACCCTTTAATGCTTTCATGGTGCTTCACTTTTTTTCACAATTGTGCATCACACATGCAGTATAAGAGTATTACAGTTTACTACTAGCTGGCCCCATATTTATAAGAGTCTCTGCAACAACAAAGCCTCCCAGCAGAGTGTCAGTGATGAATTTCATCGGTTTAGAAGTGTGCCGTTTCTACTGAAAGGTGCTCAAACCAACAGATTTTCTGTGAACCTGAAAGCACCAGCACTTGCTCTGCAGGTCAGGGCAAGGTGTGAGTTCAGTCAATCAAGAATACTTTCCACCTTTGTAACAAGACACAATGGAACATTTGTAGCTCCAGTATGACAGCTGCCATGGCCAAAAAAGTGATGAAGGCGTTTAAAGTCTGCTGGTGTCAGCTATGATACCGTTCAGCTCGAGGCCACATGCTGATCAGCCAAATGAGAACATTTCTGACAGAGATGAGATCATTGATAGTGATGTGAAAGATCTGTGTTTTCGCAGACTGTCTCTTCCTGTGGTTCTCACTCCTTTAACCAATAAACACTCTGATGGTGCATGCAGGGAGCGGCGTTTCCGCTGTTATTGCACAGAATAGTGTGTAAGAAGAAGGCCACTAAAACTTTTAACAGGTGAGGAGTTTAAGGAGCATTGGTAAATTTTAGAGACTATTAATCATCTGCATGCGATGCCTTTAAGGAGCATTGTAAGTGGTTACTGGAGGTGTTTGCAGTCTGATCTTAGATGTTTCGAGAGTCACATTGCAGCACTTCAGTTTTCTATTAGCATGTAGATTTTTTGGAGGGAAAAGGACTGAAAAAGTAATTTACTTAATTTGACTCGTGCATATTTTGAGTATCACTATAAAAGAAGCATAATCATATGCTCATACAACTTTATGTGATATGAGAGATTCCTCATATCGTGCAGCTCTCCTGCGATCCTGTTCCTCTTCTGCATTTACGCTTTTTCCAGTGTGGGCCTGAACAAAGGTCTATGGGTACTGTGTGAGGTAGAGGTCTAACTTACTTAAAGGGGTTTGGAATGTTTTGAAATGAGAAGATTGATCCCTGTCATCTGTGGTGCATTAGGTCAGAGGTATGCTGATTTCCTCATTTTCAGAAACACTCCAGGCGATCATCCTTCACTCTGTGTTTTTTTTTTCTGTTCCTATTCAAATATTACATTTAGAAATACTTGGTACAAATCTCCATAACACCATGAAATCCAACCTTGTTATCCTCCGTGTGTCTAAATTGCGTAAGGCTCTCTGAAGATATTTCACTGATCTCATTTTTTGTGTATATCACTACCACATCCTTCTTATCAAACACCGCATCCTGTTCGTGACAAAGGCTGCGCCTCAGCTCCGTGCGTCTATAAAATGTATGAGTGAATATCACTAACATGCATCGCAGCAGCGGGATCACTCTGAAATCATGATTCATCCCAGGTCCAAACATATTCCTTAAAGCCGCTTGCGTTAAAACCAGTTTATTGCTCTAGGCAGGCTTCCCACCTCCTTCATCAGGTCTGCACATGTTGGAAAATGAATCAATCTAAACATACAGTTACATAGTTTTGGTGTGTGTGTGTGTGCCTGTGTATGTGTGTGTGTGTGTCTCAAAAATATCTCTACAGGAGCAGGGCATGAAGTCGCCCTCCGCCATGTCCGGGCAGTGGGGCTCCTACTTCGTGGACGTGCACAGAAGCGGAGGAGGGGACGAGGAGCACCAGAAACTGACTTGGTGCTGCCATTGCATTCACAAATACAGCGCCTTGGCCATCCCCAGCGTCGAGCACATAGCAGGTACGTGGAGGCCACAGAGCTGCACAGGCAGCTATGAGCAAGCAAATTAACAGGCTTTATGTTATGTAAAATTATATATATATTTATATTACCATCCAAAAATGTGTGTCCCTTAGAAATGTCCTTATATATAAAGCCAAACTCTGTTTTTGCAATGAAGATAACAATAAACTAATCAGAAATACACTCAATATATTGTTAATATTTTCTGATGTCAAACCCGATGTCAGTTGTATCTTGTGAGGTCAAAGGTCATGTTGGAAATGTTTTATGATGTCAGAAGTAAGTTTGGATAGGCTTTGTGATGTCAGAAATCAGGGTGGGTTTGTCCTGTGATATTAGAAGACACGTCGGATGGGATTTGTGACGTTGGGTTTTATGACAGGTGTGTTTGAGACTATTCTATCAACAAATGTCAGGTTTTAAATGCAATATCTATGTAGGTGTAATGAGGTCCGTTTTCAGCAACCATCATTACAAAAAGTTTCCAATGAAAATTAAGCTTGTTTTACACATTTATACTGCATTTCATTAATCCATTTTGTACGATTTTTTAAAATCAAATTTTTTAAAGGCGTTTTAAAATTTTGACATAAGCCTGTTCTAATGCTACATTGTGTCTGCTAATTGCATTAGAAGCTAATGGATGATGAGACAGTTTAGCTGGTTAGATAATCATTATTTGATGAAAGCAAAGTTTGAAGGAAGAACTTATTAGGTCAAATAAAATTCATTATTTCTAACCTTTTCAATCTCTGGACTATACACAATGGTTTGGCTGACCCCAACATTTTGAACAGTAGTGTTTGTTATAATAAAATCTATTATAAAATTTTACAAAGTGCTTTACGACCTAAAAAAAAGGAATTAATGTGTAATAGAAAAGTGTTCAAAACAATGATGTCTCTCAATCCCTCCAGAAATGCACAGTATTCATAAAACCAGCTGTCACTTCTATGAAGTTGTGATGTCAGCAGATGTTTACAAGTGTGCATTTCTGTAAGCGCAGCCATATGCTGCTGCACAGAGCAGGACTGACACTCATCAAACCCAAACAGAGGGGAAGAGGAAAAAAAAAATCGAAAACCTCCTTTTCCTGTTCGACATCAAACGCTTTCTCCGTCGTACAAGTTCAACGCAGAAACATTCGAGCACAAATCAAACCAGCGTCTGAAGCGAGGCACAAATGTGGAGAGAGAGTTAGGACATTCTATCATACACAGATGTTAGCCGCTGTAACAATGAATATTTTCTCATGTCGAGTATAATAGGAGCTGTATTCAAAAAGTACGGTTTGGGGTTCTGTGGCTTTATTTCGGATCAGTGGAGTATATCAGGGTTTGCTTTCAAGATTCTGCTGAATGTTTCAGACCATATTTAAGTATAAATAAGGGGCTATTTTCCCTTTTTTTATCTCTTCTATAAAAAATAATTGAAAAATGTGAAATAATCCCTTTTTCACAGTTTATTCACTGTATCCATGGAAACAAAGATGAACTCAGCCATATAAATCATAAAAGCATTATCATTTTTATAACTAACCCTAGCCCTCAACATTACACTGTGTAAATAGGACCTCTGTAATATGTGGTTATTAGTGATATATATGTATATGCATATTTCAAATATATTGACAAATTGCCTTTCAAAATAATTTGGCGGCAGAATAGAAGCAACAGTCTGTAAACCTTAATATCTTCCAGACCTGGAAATTACTCAAATCAAATCCATTACTTTTCAACATCGCACTAGAACCCTGATACGTACAGTATTTGCTTATTTGCGCTCACGCCGTGTGAACATCTTTCTTCTGAGAGGCCGCCTGACCGTTATTGATTTAGAGCTCTGTTTTCCGTCTTTTTTGGAGCACGCCATGTGAGAATACTTTTCTCTGGCTCACGTATTTCTACGACTGTCTCTCATCTTGTGTGTGTGTGTGTGTGTGTGTGTGTGTGTGTGTGTGTGTGTGTGTGTCTGATGCAATGCTGATCATAATGTACAGAGTTTATTGGCTGAGTTTCCTGGCCTGCTAACCCAGTGCCACAAAGGGCAGAAAAATAGAAACGCCCCGTCAAAATGTAATAAAAATAAATTGTAATAACTCAGTAATGTGTCTGTAGTTATGAGCTCACACTTCTTTGGGTCCTCAGAAACATAGGCAGGATCCTTCCTTTATACTTTGTCGTAACTCTTTCCCCAGATTCTCGCTTCCTGTTGATCTGTTTCTCAGTAGGTGACAGAAGTGACGCTAATACCGACAGATTTCATGCTGACTGCACACAAACCTCACCGCAGTGTGACTGGAACTCATCTCGGGAAACGTCAAGGGTTCAGCGTGTGAGACAAAACAGGACTCGATAGAGAAGATTGGGTTTTCTATTTGGTTTTCGGAGATGTTGCCGACAATCCGGCACTGAGTCACTCTTATTTGCACAGCCCAATATCGCAAATCTTTGCGTCCGGAGGGGGCTTTGCTGCAAAATCTGTACAGAAATACACATCTTCTGTCCGTAAACCCTCGCAAAAACTCCCTAAAACTTTAATTACTGAGACATGAAAGACAGCTTGACTCAATATTTTTTTTTTTACATAACCGCTTCAGACTTGGCCTAAACAGCCAGCCGTGAAGGAACTAAAGCGTAAAAAAGTTTCATCTGCCTGAAGCTGTGCTTCTTGGCAGCGCTTTTTTCCCCAAGTTGTGTGGCTGCTATACGGAAAAAAAAATGTTTCAATATCTAAAAAACAAAATTGATTTTTGTCCCAGAGTCCCAGGTTGGAGACGCCATTTGTAGTTTCATTCATTCAAATTTTTTTTAAATTAGAATTTACTTAAAAATTGATAGCGCAAATGCAGGTCCTTAAGTAAATTACTTTCTCTCTCATTTTCATTTTATATAAAAGGTTAAGGTAAATTTTTAGGACTATGTACATAATTACCAACTTGAATTTTGTTTTGCTACTAAAAGCAGAAATGTTTGTGTATATTTCAAATGATATTAAGTTAATTCTAAACATTATACCAATACATCTCATTGATTAATCTTTGCCACTTAAAACATTTACCAATTCAATAAGTTACAATGTTTATCTACAATCTATTTGTTTTATTGAAAGCTGCTTGCCTGAATTATTTTACATATTATTAATACAAAAATATTCTTTTACAAATTCTACGAATTTTGAATATAGTGTGTATTTTTTTTTTGGTATAGCTTTTATTTTCTTTTTCTTTTTCTTTACTCTGTACTCTCTCACACCTGTGCTAAGCTGCAGTAACAAGCAAATTTCCCCGTTGTGGGATCAATAAAGTCCTATCTTATCTTACCTTATCTATTTTTAAGACTTAATGGTCTGATCCTGTTTTTTTTCTCACGTAATTTCTTAACTGTGGCCAACACCAGATTCCAACCTAAACTGGTCGTGGCCATCGAGTTTGCAGAATTTGCAGAAAAGAACAATAACATTATGTTAACAAAGCTCAAGCTCTGGTCACACCACAGACCCAAAGTGACCCAAAAACCTTTTTGCTCATATGTGACTCAAATTTGACGTGAACATTATAAAAGGCACAAACTGCATCCTGATACTGATCACAGTAAGGTCCCCCTCTGGTAACATTACAGAGACCTGTGCCTGATCTAAAACCACAAAAGAAAATGAATCAAAAAAAATGAAAAGATCAGTTTTAATTTATTTGTGTTCAAATCCAAATAGATCATTCCCTCTGTGTTCGTTCCCAGTTCCCAGAGAGTAGAGACCCAGGGTTCATTTACAGGCTTTTGATGGGAAAGCCCACCCCCAACCTCTTTCCCATTCCCAGGAGCTCTGTTTAGAATCATCCCTCTTGAGTTTACAGGCCTCTTTTATAAAAATTGTCTCTTTGGAGGCGAAAGATCAAACGTGTGACTCCCAACTTTCCCTGAACTCTGTGATTATTACCTGCTGTGCTCAGCAAACTTGTGCCTCTTTGCTAAATAACGAACCGCGGCTCTCCATTGTGCAACCTTCAGTTCCGCTTTCATATGTTCAATCTCACTCTTATGCCTTCCAGATCTCCCCCTGGATTACAAGTTCCCCAGGTTTTCTCCCAACAAGCCCTGCACCACCGGCTACTACCCCAGGCCTCCAGATTCTTTGCTGAAGAGGTGTGAGAGTCTGTCATAAAAAAAAAAAAAAAAGAAGCAGCAAGAAAAAGGAGAAGATAATGGAATAAGTCCTCCCTTACCCCTCTGCCTCAGGAGAGGAATGTGCCTCCATTTTTTTTTTTGCCTGTAGTTTTCCACCCCCCTTCCGCCGCCATTCGTGGAGCACAGGAGCACACACTTCCTCGCCCATTCACAGAAAACCATGTGAATGTACGTCACAGTATCTCCGTAACAGCGCCCGCATCTGACCGTCGTTTTGTGGTTTATTGTATCGTACACGTGGAAATATGACCAGGTAAGTGTGTGTGACTGCATACAGTAATAATAGGAAATCGTAGTGTTCTTATTGTTTCATGTGTGATGCCCACTCCAACCACCCACGTTTGTTTTTTCATGGTAGCTTGTTTATTAATCTTCGAACTTTTTTTCCCGAAATAAAGTGAACATCTCACCATCTCTTTATCCCTGAAGTGATCAACTCAAGGATGTGTTTAAACTGGAGGCAGAACCCAGGTTATCCCAGGTGTGTGTGTCCCCTAAAGATCCTTTTGGAATCATTGTGTCAGTATTTCTGTATAATACTGTTATTGTGAAGTCGTCTATTATATTTTTTATATAGTTTGACTGTATGCATTTAAGTAACCTTAACATGGGGTTTTAAGGTTTAATGTCCTCCCCCTCCCCGTGTCAGTTTTGTGAAAGATGTTTAAGCTTCAAGGTTGTTGTTGCCAAAAAAGAAGATTTGGCACAATTCTGTCCTTTGTGTTGGCTGTTTCAAATAACACAATTTGGGAAACACTTAATAATAATTATAATAATAATAATAATGGATGATGAAGACTATGCTAGATGTTCTCTGTATTATTTTGGTGCAACAGTGACATGTGCTCTTTGAGTGATTGTGTAAAAACGTGGACTACTTGTGCTTCATTCGTATGCAGATTGAGATGTGCTTTAACCGACTTCTGAATGGTTATTTCGTCGGTGTGCATAGAAAAGTCGTGCCATGATAATAATATAAATAATATTAAAGGAACACTCAGTGTGGTGGGAAATTTGCTCTTTCCTTTCATTGAAGATATCAGATTCATCTTTACGTCTCCAGGTGAGTGTTCAGCTTTAGTCTCAATATGAAGTGAGAAAAACACAACTTACAACAGCTCAGCTTGTCTGGAAATATTGCGCTGCGATTAAAAAATCATGAATTCCAAATGTTACACTAGTAAAAGTACACATTGAAAGTAAAAGTACTCATTATACCCAGACTGTTCTAACACAGTACCATACATCAACAATCTAAACAGTAAGAATTTTAAAACGTATACAAATCTGAGAAGTAACTAGAAAATTACCTCTAGGGAGCACAATAACCATCTTCTTTTCAAGTACAGTATTAGTTCTCTTACTTATGCTGTGTGTGTGCATGTGTGAAATGTTGCATTCTGTCAGTGTGATTCCTCATATATGTGTATGTGTGTGTGTGTGTGTGTGTGTGTGTGTGTGTGTGTGTGTGTGTGTGTGGTTAACGAGCACCAGGTGTTTGTTATAACCCTTATTCAGCTGTGGCCTGAGTCTCAAAGGTTACCATCGTAACTTTAGGCTGGTTACCAATGACAGATACATGGAGAAAAACAGCATTTTTCTCCCTCTGCACTGGTCTCCAAGTTAAACTTTGACTGACAAAATGGTAACTCCTATCAGAAATGAACATAAAGCATCGTCACTGAAAGGACTTTTTGTCTTTTTGTGTGAATTTGTATTTCTACAGTAAATATTTTGACACTGGCAAACCTAAAACAGAGGTCCGTGCTGCTTCTCTTTGAGAATCATTGTTTTGGAGTCAGTGAGGAGCAGAGACAGACATGGCAGCACTTTGAGGCTTCCCAAATCATTCAGATATTTTAAGCATACTGTGAGAATCACACGTCTCTCAACAAAGCTGAAAAAAAAAAATCATCAGAATAAATTTTGGCTAGAAGGAGAGTGGAAAGAGAAATATTCTCTTTGTTCTCCTACACGCTAAGTGATGTCACACTCTTAAACACCACCATTCTGTCCCATAGGCTCCCATTATGAACTCAAAATTTCTGCAAAAATGATCATGGTCATTGATCAGTGATCAAATACTATATTACTATTCAAAATGTGGAACAATACATTATTGCACAAGATATGTCTGCAGTTTAAAGTTCAAAGGGGATCTCTACAGTGGCAGTGCACAACCTCTGATTGTTAGTTTTTTAAACTTGTCCCATTCATTCCCTGATTGCACCAGTGATTACTAAATCTCCTAGATAAATGTAGTGAAATAAGAAAGTAAAATATTTCCCTATGGAAATGTGGAGTATAAAGAAGCATTCTTTTTTAGTGATTTCCTTCTTGACATAGTAACTTCAATGTAATTACACAAATCTGTGTGACAGACTGTCACCACTTTACTTTATGTCACATTAAGAGCCCTCTAGCATTTTATTAAATGATCCAAGTCATATACTAGGTTTTCAAATGAGTTTGATTAGGCTCATTTCCTAAAGGTTTTATTTTTTTCCTCATGCGACTAACAAAAACTGTGAAGAACATGTCCAGGTTTGATTGATAGTGTGAATTTAGAACAAAAAAATGTCAAGGTGCAAAACACATTTAGTGCATATAAGCTGCAACTTGTAAATAAAGCTGGGCTGGACTTGTTGGGTAGTACTTAAGGTGAGCATAACACGTCCCAAACTGCAAAACACAGTGAGATGAATCTGGTATCAACTTGTCATATGACTCGGAGAAAGTCAGCAATACAAGGGGATTTCACAGACGTCGGTGTTCCTTTAAATCTACATCTCATAAATGCAGATATTCTGACAGTAGGCAGCATATACAGTAGCTGGCAGCATGTATATGGATCTGGTTGTTTTTTTTTAAAGTGAGTTTATTACCTGTGCTGTGTGTGCAAGTGTTCCATGCATACACCTGTTGTGATTGTACTCTTCCTTTCTCATCTGACCTGGAAAAATTCCACATGCACATTTGCCTTATGTTGGATTCATTTGTGGTCTTAAGTTCTCAAAGTAACACAGGGAAAGTTCAGTTCTGTGTTCAAGTGTTGAAGTACTGTCAATGAAATAAAATGTTCTACAATTTTCTTAACATGCGTTTTCCTTTTTTTGTGTTTTCTTTGCAAACAAAGATCATGTCCCTTACTGTACATATGCAGGTGACAGAATAAAGGCAAACACAGTTTTAACCACAGATCTTATATGTAATATTTAATCCATTGATTTTGATACCAGTGAACAGGACAAGGTAAATGTTGACTTATTTCCAGGTATAAAGACTCTGTCAACTCTAACCAATGACAATATAATTTAGACATTTTCTTCTTAAAAATAACTCAAAATTGATTGTCGCTAATAATTCATTTAAACAACTAATTGTTGCAGCTCTATGCATCATACATCATTCAGCAGTTTACTAAGAAATCTTGACGTTGAGTTCAGCTCGAGTTATTACACTGATATTCACATTATGAATGTGAAAAATAAAAATTATTCTCCTATTGTCCACGTGCTGTTAACTGAAACTGAAATTTGCAGGGGGAAAAAAAAGCATAAATCCCCTAAAATGTGGACACATGGACTGATGTTAAGAGACCCGTTGTAGGTGGTCTGTTGACTCTCTACTGTTTCAAGACATTTCCCAGAAATTGAGTGATTCCTCTACCACAACGGTATAAACAATATTCTGTCTGGTCGACAGCGAAGTAGATTTCTAACCTCCATGGGTCAACCGACTCAACGCCTGGCTGTGTGTTACACTTCATTAATGTTTTAAAGCACACTGGTGTTCACACACCAACAAAGCTTTCAGTTTTCAGGCTGACGATGAGTGAATCATCGTAGTTTCTGTTCCTCATGTTTCTACACCTGGTAATGGTGATTCAGAACGCAGATATGCGGCTTCCTTTATTTTTTATTTATATCTCTATTACACACAACCAACCTGAAATATGTGCAACATGTGAAATTGATTGAATGTCAGTAAAATGCCCAACGCGATGATACAAATGACCAACAGGACAGTACACGTTAGAGGTTTGGTCAAACAAAGCACCGATCCATCCACCCCAACCCTCCTCCTCCTGCAAAACTGGAAAAATATGGTAATGTACTCAAATTCTTTTATAGAATCAGTATGACTACCATGTAACTTACATTTTTTACAAAGTAAGATCACACTGAGCTCACCTTTATGTTTTAACATGGTCTCGGAATTTAGCTTAATCAAATAAACAAAAAAAAAATCCTTTTATCACGAGTGATGTCCAGATGTCGTCTCTACAACCGCAAACTCTGCATGTAGCCTATTTGATGTTATAGCACCGTCACCGACACGCCTGATACAAGACAGACATCAATGAAACAAAGCACCGATCCATCCACCCCAACCCTTAAATTATTTAAAAGCCCTAAACATTGCAAAAAGACATAAAAAACATTGGGGTAATCCCTTTCTGTTTTATCTACATTTCATGTGAAGAGTCAGCCATGATGTTACGCTGATCTGAGCACACTAAACGTCTTCACCAATCAATCAGATTGCTGGGTCGGAACAACTAATGTGCTATCTTGACTGACAGGAAGACAGCACAATATGTTGTGGGGGGAGGGAGGCAAACAAAAAAAAACGTAGTGTCAGTGGTAATGTATTTTTCCCTTGCTTTTTTTTTTAGACTCCGATGAATTGGTGGTTTATTCATTCATTTTTACACTCACTTTTTCCTCACTAGGATCACAGAGGTCTATTGGTTACCAGTCTATCATAGGACACATACACATCATTCACTTACATGTTGGGCAAATTAGAGTCTCCCATCAACCTCAGCATGTTTTTTGACTGTGAGAGGAAGTCGAAAAACGCAGAGGGAACCCCCACAGATGCAAACTCCACAAAGAAAGCTCTCAGCCCAAGGTATTGAACATGCATATAGATACACCTGCACCCTACTTTTAAAGGAAATCCTGTGGTGATTGAAGCTTTATTTGGTAATTTATGGAACATCACGTCTGAACCTTTAATACTCAACGTATCTGTGGGTTGCATAACAATTAACCATCAAATAATCTCTGAAATTTTTTTTTTATTGAAATATTACATAAACATCCCACAATGCAAGTGTAGTAGTAGTGACGACACCAACAATAACATGACAACGGCGGACACCGATCAATAAAGTGTTATTGCCTGGTCAATAACACTTTAATAGAATTTGGCCCCTTCGGGTGTAATATAGTTTTAAAATTAATTCTGACTTTAGGTTGGTACAGGTTACCATGGTTACGCATCTCCAAACAGAAAAGAGACTCTCAGCAAACGTGATATTAACATATTATATGTATTATATTATAATATTATATTATATAAATATATATGTTAAATCCATGCACACACACTCTCATCTTTCATATTAAAATGATCCAAAGAATGCAGTCATTTTGTTTGAAGACTTTAAAAAGAACACTTTTTTTGTTCCTTTTGCTGCAGTCTGAGTTCAGCTTTAGTTCATAAAAACCAGATCCTGTTTTTGTGTTGATGTGGGCAGCTGTGTTTTACCAGTAAATTCAAAACCTTAAATTCCAGTATGAGATCATATTATTAATCAGATTCTTAAGAACTGGCCCTGTGGCCACCCTGCTAACTGTCAGCTTTGATTCAGGAAGTTCATGGCCACTTGTGAGAAACTTCATCAGAAAGAGACATGACTCATATGTTACATTGCACAACATCCCCCAAACTTCTTGTACAAGTTAACACATTCTAAATGCTGGAGTTTTACTTTTATGTTTTTATAATGAGCTCATTGGAACAGCTAATTAAACAAAGATATTTCTCACACATGTTCTTCCTTCACAATAAAATGTAAGATGAACATTAGCAGGTTCCTGAGTCATCCTGCACATGAAGAGGTGCAAGAGAACGTAGAACCAATTGTACAGAGGAATTTAAAATGAATAAATACATGTATTTAATTTTGTAGTATTTATTTCCTATTTATTGTGTATTTTTTTTCCTTTTTCACATGAATTCATGTCATTTTAAATTGTGTATATATATATATATATATATATTATTCCCTTTATATATTGAGGTGAAAATACATGGGGTGAGAGAATAAATATATAAATTTGTGTTGTTACCGCATATTATCAAACCAATTACAAAGAGGTGTTAAAAAATATCAGCCACATTTCACCAAGAAATAATCAGGGATTTGTGCTCGCTGAGCAGCAAGCCACCATTACTGGTCACCACCACCTTTTGGTTTCCCCATGGGACCATGTTTCAGGCAAATGATGGATGGTGTTCAATGGCGAGGGAACAACTTATCTTTGGATCCTGTTAAATTCTGTAAGTAAAATAAATGATTGATTAAAAGGCTAATCCAAAAGTGTTTGCTTGCTTCTTCATTTGGTTAATTTTGGATCTTTATTATTTAATTAAAGTATTAAAGGTTAAGGGTTAGTAGGTAAGAAGTAAGAGTAAGGGAGAGTAAGTTGAAGGATAGTTAGAGATACCCTACCCTACCCTACCACAACCTACTCTACCATAACCCTAACACAATCTCTAACACAAAAAAGTACTTTTGTTTACAAATCTTTTTTTTGGACAGTCACAGCCACAGTCATGTCAGTAATAGACAATTTTTGCATTAACATAGCTACTAACAAACGTATAAATAGACCTTAACACTTATACAGTCCTGTGTGCTTGCTACCCAAACTAAAAGAGATACTTAAATGGTAACGGGTACCAGGAGACCAGGAAGGTTCCATAGTAATGGAAATGCTAAAATGCTAAAATACAGTACCAAACTGTACCATATCGTACCACCCCCTACAATACCATATAATCCCGTTCCAAACTGTACCATCCCGTACCATACTGTACCATACCATCCCGTTCCAAGTTGTACCATACTATACCAAACTGTACCATCCCGTACCATACTGTACCATACCATACAATCCCGTTCCAAACTGTACCATTCCATACTATCCTGTACCAAACTGTACCATCCCATACCATCCTGTACCAAACTGTACCATCCTGTACCATACTGTACAATCCCCTACCATCCCCTACCATACTGTACCAATACCATACAATCCCGTTCCAAACTGTACCAATACCATACAATCCTGTTTCAAACTGTACCATACCATACCTTCCTGTACCAAACTGTACCATCCCATACCATCCTGTACCAAACTGTACCATCCTGTACCAAACCGTACCATCCCATACCATCCTGTACAAAACTGTACCATCCCATACCATCCCGTTCCAAACTGTACCATACCATACTTTACCAAACCACATAGTGGAATCGGAGCATTTGTGATGCAACCAAACCTGACCAGGAGCCAAACAACCTTTGCATTGTGGGCAGTAGCGTTTCAGTACCTGTGAAGTCGAGGAGGAGGAGGGAGGAGGGCCCACTTGTTTCATTAGGCTCCTTTAAGCCCCCCCCCCCCCCCCCCTCTCTAACCCCCCCTCGCTGCCGCCCCTCCTCACTCGCCAGCATGACGCTCCCTCCGCTCTCACACATTCTTTCCCTCCGCTCTCTAACTTCGTCTCGTTCCTAAAAAAACCGCCGTCGCCGCCGCCGCCGCCACCGACAAAAAGAAGCTCTCCAGGATCGGTATCAATCCGCCTTCGCTCCGACCCGCGTTGTTCGGGCAGAAATGCCCGCGGTGCGTTCAGGGATCCGGCTGCTGAGCTTCTGACAGGTAACGTTTACGGACTTTTTCCTTCACTGCTTCCACTAGTTTTTTCTCTCTCCTTTTTTTTCCTCTAGCAGAAACAAGGCGACGTTTGTGAGACTGTCGATAAGTATGTGTGAATTGAGTTGATTTTTAAAATTTCTTTTTAAATCAGAAAGATGTGAGGGGGTTTTAATCGACTCGAAGATTTTCTTGAAGTGGAGTTTGAGGATTTTTTATTCCCATGCAGAGAGAGTCTGGGGGGGAGATAATAGCTCTTAGACCATACCAATGAAAACCTGCAAACATCACAAGTGTGGAACAATGCAGATTGACACTCTGCATTGCATCTAAGCACACAGCACATCCTCATTTAGTCTGCGTTGTTTGTCCTGTTATGTTTGCGTTGCATTCAATTACCTCTCTGTTTTCTGGGGTAAGGTTCTGAACTCCCTGACGATTACTCTATAGATTAGAATCTCTACAGCAACATTAGAATCGGTGGTGGATGAAGTACTAGGATACTGTACTTGAGTAAAAGTAGAAATGCTGTTGTATGATAATACTTATTAACAAGTAAATGTTGTAAACTGAATTCAAAATGTTACTTAAGTAAGAAGAAGTGATATCAGCACAATAAAGTATCAACAGTATCCACTAAGTACTTGTCATGCAGATTTATTATAGTGTATTATACTACTAAGTAATTAATAATTTGTCATTGTGCAGCCACGTTGAGTTGCTTTGGGTGGATTAATAATGGAAGAAGCTTAAGGAGGAAGGAGAACGAGCTAAGTGATTATTCATTTAGGTTTTTGGTTTTAAAAAAAGGTGTAAAATATCAATCCATGTTTCCCTAAAGATGATGATTCAACCTTTTTTTGTCAAAACCGACAAACCACAACCAAAACATCATAAGAAAAAACTTAAGAAACCCGAAAATATTCAGAGAAAAATGGGAAAAAATTGTTCTTAAAAAAATGTTTAATTGATTAATCATACTAATTAATGTACATTATATAGAAGTGTGGCCTATAACATATTTTTAGTTTATTACACTTTATATAGCATCTCTTATGCTAAATGTTAACAACATAACAATAAGAAATTTAAAATATTGTATTTGATGTTGAATGTTAAATCTTAATCTTAAACTAAAGGAAACTGTGAGATAATGTAATTCAGTGCAGACAACACTTAAAAGTCCCAAAAGTAAAAAAAGTCAGGTTTTGTATTTACACTAAGGGGGTTAACATTATACTATTCAGATCCAGAACATTTATGTACTATATAGTTTAGATACTTAAAGGTCTCATAATGTTCATTTCTTGTGGGTTTTATTTGAAATTCTGATGTCACTAACAGAATATATTGTGGTTTTAAGACCCCAAAATTGTTTCAGTATTGTTTTAATTTTCTCTTTCAATCTTCTTTATGCAGCTGTAGAATAAATAGGTGTTTCTTTTATTATTATGGTGTCATACAGTTGTGACGTCACAATATCACAGAAGCCCCAATGGCTGGTTTTAAGATTTTGTCTATTGAGGATTCGAAGCATGGGGCAGTAGTGATATAGCACCCAGACCTCCTCATATAAATAGATCACTGAATAATAAGGGCTGGTATTGATATTGGCGTGTATGCACAATACCAATAGTTTTTGACATAAAGTTTATTTTAAGACTGCAACTAACAATCATTTTTTCTCATTCATTATTGATATGTTGAAAAATGTGGATCAGTGTTTCCCAAGCCCAAGGTGACCTCATCAATTTTTGTCTACAACACAAAGATATTAATTTTACTATCATAGAGGACCAGAAAATATTCACATTAGTCATGCGAAAATTACTCAAAATATTTACCAATTACATAATTAACAAAATAATTTATGATCTAATTTGATAGTCAGCAGCTAGTCACCTTAGTGATAAATAGTTGCAGCTCAAGATTTAACAAAAATATATCAATGCTATCCAACGTTTCATATAAATGTTTTTGCCTACATGAATTATAGTGTTAAAAATAGAAATGTTTCCTGATTCAAATCACTAAATATAGCACACATTTAATAGAATCTGATGCTTTTTGACCTCAGTACCAGCACGTGTCACATGTCAGTGTTCATAAACTTTATTCCTGGAAATGCAGAGACCAGTTTTCAACACATCTTTCACTTATTTCCAGTATAATTAGTTTGTAATAAATAGTTTTATGTAATGGTTTAGACTATGAAATGTGAGGGAAAATACTCCTAATAATTTCCCAATGCCTGTGGTCACCTCCCCAACCAACAGTCTGAGACACAAACTCATTCCATTTGTAATCATAAAAGCAAAAAGTCTTCACATTTGAAAACCTAAAACCAACATATGTTTATATAAATAGATCCAATTTGTGTTAACACTTTGCAATCTACAGAAAATATAATAGATTTAGGAACCCATGACAGATAAAAGTTTTAATCATTAGTCTTTTTGAGGCTTCATGCATGAGTTCCTAAATACTGACACAGTTACTGGAAAGCTGACCTGATGTTTGCCACGGTGGAATGTGACTCATCAAAAAAGGTCAAATGCCTCCATTAATTTCAGGGGAACGAACCATTTTCTTGCACCAAATCCTGTCCTTGTTTATCAAACACTACACAACACGCGTGTGCAACCCTGCGAACTCCCCCCGTCTAGACGTCGTTTAAATCAGTACCAAATGGTTTTTCCAGCTGGTCAATGCCAAGAGCTCCGCTAAGGTCATGGAATTTACTCTCATGTTCGGAGACGGAGTCTTTCTGTAGAGCACAGCAGTTTGGTTTTAGAGGTTGATTCGGTTAGACCAAGAGTTATATTGCTTCAGTAATGGTCCATTTATGACCTCCAGGCGTGCTCGTCTGGCCATCTGGGCGCACATGGCCAGACTTGTCGGACAATACCAACCCAGAAATACGTCTCGTGGAAGGGAATAATAGCGAGACTCAGCAGAGGTGGAACACAACCTTAAGATTTTTGTTAAAGAGGAGATTAGGGCCCTATTCTGACATTTTTATAGTTTATTGTTTAAATCGTTGTGGTCTATTCATTAAAAAATGCATACCTTTATGGCCCTAAAGAACCCAAAAATAATGCTGCCTTCAGGTGCTATGGGAAGAAATGATCTTTTTCACATGTGAAGTGGAAATTAGAAGTATGTTGTTTTCAAGTGCTTTTGTTGTCATAAAAAAGTGAAACATGGGGGACCCAGAATTTTGCTGACTTCACGTGGTATGGGAAAAATAAAATAAATCAATTCATATTAGGAAAATTGCATTGCATTCCACCACACAGTACCCTACTTGAGGCTATCCTTGACTGACTTCTAACATTAGCTAGCACCTGCTCTTGGGGAGGTATAATCAAACAATAAAAGGTACCTCTAAAACGACAATAAACGTAAATGGTTGTGTTATTAAAATTCCGTATGCCAGAGCATTATAGAGGCTACGCTTTAACTAAAAGCAGCAGGGAACGTTTAACAGAACACAATGCTTAGCATTCACAACACATGTGCTATTATTATCCATGTTGAAAGTGAAAGTTTATCTCGCCTCGTCAGGTCAAGTGTTAAAAAAAATCTTTTTGAGTGGAAAACACATGAGTGGGTCTTCATGCCCAATTTTGATATTGGTTTTTTGGTATTTACATCAAATATCATAGGACGTGAAGGCACAATTAGACCTATAGCACCCCTATTTATATTTTATTCCCTCATTATCAAAACACCCACTCTGTTGTGATTGGCCGAGCCCTGTCGGAAATGTCCCGCCCCTCACAGAGCCGACGTGGTCGGAGAAGGGGCAGTTTCTGTTTACTTCCACTCCCAATGTGACATCATAACAGGATCCATTTCCTAATGACTCGTGTTTCAGCAACATAAGAGCAACAGAATGTGTATGGGTGGTTTTATTTCACAGTTCAGTTTTCCCCTCAGACGAAACTAGCATTGTGTGCCTGCAATGTGTGTGTGCTACCTGTTGTGTTTGCACAATCCTGCTCCTACATAAAAGGGCTTCTTTAAGAATCAGACATTTACAGTCATTTAGGTAACTGTACCAGAATTAGAAGGAAGTTTCTCCCTTTGACAAACACTGGCTCACACTTCATTAGACAGCCTGTCTGACAACTGTCTACACTGAGAGCGGCTACAGTTATGGAGTGTGTCACATAAACGTGAGTATTTGAAAACAGAGAGGTTTTGTACGTACAGACGGAACTCCTATGGCACATGGGCAGGCAGTGGTAGAATTAATACAGGCTATGCAACTTCCAACCTCATTAGCCATTGTTAAGTGTGCTGCGCATCAAAACAATAACTCACAGACTGCAATAGGAAACAACTTAGCAGATGAGGCTGCAAAGGAGGCCACAGGGCAAGCGCTACAGGGACCAATATTGTTTGAAGAGGATGTGTCCCTAAAACATTAATGATTGAGGCCCAGAATAAAGTTTCAGAAGCGGAAAAACGCCTATGCATTCAGAGGGGGCAGTACACACCTCACATCCTCATCAGGGGTTATGGTGGGGATTCTGAGGACACTTTGTTTTGCCACTATCATTATTGCCCATTGCTATTAAAAAGATGCATGAACCTGATCATTGTTCCAGGGCACAGCTTATCAGGAAATTACAGGCAGTGTGGTGGTCTCCATATATGGTTGACAGGGAACTTGCGCTGTGCCCCCATTGCCCTAAATATAGTGTTCGAAAGATGTTCACCCAACCATTGGCTCACATTCCCATGCCAGATGGTCCTTTTCGACATCTGATTATGGATTATGTGGACATGACTGACAGGGTGCAGGGAAAGAGATATATGCTAGTAAATTCAGCAGATGGATTGAAGCATGTTCCACCTCCAAAGCAGACCACAAAGCAGCTGCAAAGTTTCTCTGCAGAGCAGTGTTTCCCAGATTTGGAATGCCAGACACTATGTCATCTGATAACGTTCCGCATTTTGTCTCGCAGGTAATTCAGGAAATGTTCAAACTACTAGGGATCAAACAAAAATAAAAATACACATAAATGTGTATGTCACCCGCATTCTCAAGCCTCTGTAGAATGGGCTAATGGCATTCTAAAGAAAAAAAAGCCAAGATCATGGCTGACAGCAATGGCACGTTAACGTGGGTCGATGCATTACCTCTTGCTCTGATGGCGATGCGTTCTCAAATTAACCCACCTAACCCCTCATGCGATGCTTACAGGTCGACCTATGCCTCTTCCAGAAACCAGGGGACCTCTGTAAGGGCCGGCTATTGCACAACTGGAACGTGAGTTGGGAGATTATCTACACGCCTTGACTCAAATCCACAGACTTGTCTTCCAACAGGTAAAGGGAGCCCACAGAAAGGACGAAACACACATCCCAGTTCACGTTCGTGAGTTCAAGTAGGGGACCAGGTGTTCTACGGGTGTTTAGACGTCAGTGGAACAAGCCTCGTAAAGAGGGACCTTCATCCAGGACTGTCACCGTGTGAGCATGATGACAGGGAGGCGTAGACCCTCCCTCCGGCCACTAGCCACTCACCTGCCTCGTCAGATTCACAGACACTCCCTTCACAGGGGGAGAGAGGGTCTGCTCGGTTGGCTGCCCGCCATCGCAGGATATTGCAGTCCACTGAGTCAGATGAGTCAGAAAGCCCTGATATTCCCAGTGCATCTCCTGAGTCTGCTGGGCCTCTTGTTGGTCCGGGTGATTCAGCAGACGAAGAGCAGCCTAGGGAAGATCCACCAACACCTGACATACATGATTCACAACATACGCAGGGGTTTGATGGTATGGTGGGACGCCCGTCAGATTATTCGTTGCATGCACTCCCACCATTGCCTAGCCCACAAACAGAAACACCAAGCTCGTTTGGCCCACAGGTGTTCACGGACCCCCCTACACCGGGGAGGGATTGGCTTTCGTCTGATCAAGATTAGTTGCATGATGGTGTTAACCCTTTGCGGGTTAACAAGGGGGGAAGTGTTGATATCAGTTGCTAACCCCAACACAGACACAAAAGACACATTAGATACATGCGCTTTGGCAATGATCACAGCAGCAACTAACACAGGGGTGGTAGATAGTGATAATGGCAAAATAAAACATGTATTGTATGTTAAGGCAGATATATATGACTATGTGTTGATGGAAGAAATAACAGGAACCGAGTTAATGGGTAAACATTGGCTGGGATACCCCCAAAGTAAAGACTGTCGTGGGGAGGGGATGGTGACCATACAGGTAAGATGTACCAAGATAAAATGTCAAAACATACAGACAGGACAGAATATGACGATGGATGAGGCCAGAAATAAAGTAAAACTGATTAACAGGAGGCAGAAAAGAGACTTAGACAAATTAAGAACCTCACATGGGGACACTAACATGTTTCAGAAATGGATACAGTACTCAGTGAAAACAATCTTTGAAGCAAAAAAGCAGGAAAAACAAGACTGCATCGCCTGTTATAATGCTAGAAAATTACCACGTATCCAGGTATTACCAGGGAGTGAGTTAGGGGTTTGCTCAGATATTTCTAGATGTTTCCCCCTTTGTACGATGCATATGGCGGGGGGCTTCCCAGAATGGAGTGTGGACAAAAAGATTTGCCCCAGGTTACTGACACATGACAATTATGATATAATGGGGATACTGCCCCCAGTAGTGCATAAACCTGATAATATTGTTTTTCCCTTTTGTGTAGTGCGAGGAAAAGAACTGGAGGAGGTCGTTCAGAGAACCTCAAAGGTGATGACAGATGCGGAGGGATTGGTGAGATGCAGCAGAGAGACCTGGTATCCTCAGACCCACCATGGAAATGCTACGAGCACCATCAAACTGTGTGAGACCAGTCCAAAAGCGCGAATCCAATGTAAACAAGTAGTACCAAATGGGGGACATGTAATTTATAAACGAAATGCGACCCATGTGGCGCAATATAGGCTGCTGGATTTAGGACAGGGAACAAAATCCCTAGGGGATGTATTTTGGACTTGTGAGGATAATGCTACCATGATACCAAATTTACCTGCAAATTGGAAAGGCATATGTACCCCGCTTATGTTAACGGGACAATAGTCATTGATTACTCAAAAACTGAACCAAAATCACACAAACCACAGGAGTAAAAGAAGTGACAGTGACCAAATTGCCTCTGGAGGAGCACTAGGAATGAATTTCACTGTCAGAGGAATGACATTGGTACGGGAACAATTACATGCTATGTCAATGATGGCCCTACAAAACAGATTCGTGATAGAGTCACGTATGGCAGGGGATCAGGGAATTTGTGAATTAATTGGGGAAGATTGCTGCACCCTGATCCCAATGCATACAGGCTCCGAAGGCAGCCTGACGACAGTCCTAAAGGAGATGAACCGCTTACGAGATCAACATGTGAATAATTCTAATTGGAACACACAAATTAAGAGCTTTCTAAAAGTGGCAGGGATGGTGCTGGGGGGAATAGTGTTAATAGGACTGTTGGTCGTCTGCTGCGTCATACCATTGCTCCGCACCCTGATGTCACGTGTGTCAGTAAGTACAACAGGTCAGTTCCCGGTAGTACAGATGCAATTCAGTGCAGAGCCCGCAGAGCTTGTAGAGCTCGGGAGACTATAGAAAGGGAAAGAAAACAAATGGTTGCCGCCCACTCCTCACAAGGTACGTATTGATGATATTGTAAAAAAAACATAGGAATTAATGAATAATTGAATATATATACATACAATCCTATATATATATATATATATATATATATATGTACAATATATATAATATATATATATTATTGTATGTACTGATAATTGGAGATTCCGATTGCCATGTCTCCACCACAGACTATTGCAAATGGCTGAGGCTTTCTTTACTGGACCTCAAAGGGGCCATGGATGCTTGGCAGGGTCACAGTTCTAACAACAGAGGGGACGACACACACATACCCGTAGGAACACAACACACACATGTTTCCAACAGGCATCTCAGCGAAACTCGAGGCACAGAACAAGAGGCATTTCGACCTGCCGCCAAGGGGGCCAGGATGGAACCAGCTCCAGACGACTTCCATGGGAACGACGCAACCGGCAGAACCACCTGTGGATCAGGGGCCAGCAGCTTTCCCCAGACCCAGCCCAGAGAGTCCCAGAGGACCCAGAGGACTGGGGACAGCAATCCGAGACTCATGATGGTCAGGCAACAGCAGAAGTTCATCCAATAGCAAGATTACCCATTCCAAGACCACCTTATCTCCACTTTGGCCAGAGTGATATCACCCAGGTTTCAAGATTCCTAATCCATCCCTTCGAGCAGTATACCCGCCTTGATGAGCTCCGCAACGAAATAGGGGAAATGACTACTAAGAACCTATGCTTCCCTGAAAGCAGGACTGACCCCTTGGGGCCTGGCGTACTATCGTACTTACAATGGCAGTGTGAAGAAGTTACGTCAGGAGCGGGACGAACTGAATCAACAACTAACTCTTGCTCGACATGAAGTTCTCACGCTCCAGAAGCAAGTGAATAATATGCAAGAGGCTTGTGACCGGGCCTAACAGACTGTGACTCGGTTGCAACAGACCAACAGCACCTTGCTCAGGTTTTGCCAAAATAGATTACAACAACAGACTGCTGCAGTCAACGGACTTGAAGCTGAACTGAGAAGGGGGGGCAGAGGGTAATCTTCCACTTCGTCGAGAGCCTCACAAACCTCAGTTAAGGGAACAGTAAAAGTATGTAAGATCCAAATAACATGATAAATAGAGTAAAGATAAGGGATGCTGATTACTGTTATTACTAAATACAAAGTAATGTGGATATGGTAAATAATATGCTAATTACATATATCAATAATAATTGTATGTTGTGGTAAATAGAGACAACTACATGTAACTATGTGGGCTCAGTCCAGTGATGTATTCACTAACAAATAGGTGTAGTGAATAAAATAGTGTTATCCCAACACGAAGAGAGAATAGTGGGTAAATCCCAGGAATGGAGTGTAGCTTGTAATAAAACAAGCGGGGCGAGATACTATTTTTTACAGGCAATCCAAGCTGTGTCCAAGTGGCTGAAAAAGATGTGAGAATTAAAAAAAAAAAAAACTGAAAACCTTACTATAAAGGAGTTCGCTTCTTGAACAAACTAAAGGTAACTAGCTGTGTGAACAGAATAGACCGGGTTTTGTGTGTGACCATATAAAAGTATTTACTCACGATTGTATCTGATGTGCATGATCACCTCTGAACTATGTAACTCACGAATGTATTTGACTTTGACTTGCATGCTCACTGGAGAACTGTATAATGCCCATAATCAGGTAGTAGATAGTGCGCTGCTGATTTTGTCACCTGACTAGGGTTTTACCTTCCACTGCTAATGGGTGGGAGGATGTTTCCCCGGTCATGTCGCAAAAGCTCAGCTAGGAGCCCAACAGTGATGATCACCCACACCGTCAGGATGGGCTAGTCCCGGGACAGAGGGGTGCCATTTGACTGTCTTTTACAGCGATGGAATCGCTCTGTATTTTAGGGTGATCCTCACTGAGGGATGGTAGATTAAGATATTACACTGGATTGATTTAAACATACCTCGATAGTCAAACGAATGTAATCTGTGACCAAAATATATATACTAAGTTGTGTTTTTGTGATCCTTATTAGGACCACAGGGGGGAATGTAGTAACAATTTACCCAAACGGAGACAAACAGGATCCAGGTAATGAAAGGAAATTACCAAAATAATGGTAAATGATAGCAAACCTGATCCAGGTAATTAATGGATGGCCGAAGGGATAACGGCAGGGAACTGCACCTGTGTAAAACCATAGATGAAAGGCCCCTCCTTCAAGGGGGCAAGTGGTGATTGTTTTTAAAAAAAAAATCAAAATGAAAGGAGGAGCCCGGGATTGTATGAAAGGTGGAAACTCTCAAAGGAATTTCAGACTTAGCCCAGGCTACTTCTCATGCATGGTGAATTGTAACTCTACAATAAACCATTGTTGGACCGTGAACCAGCTAATCCTGTCTCATCTTTGATTTTCTGTGACTTTGCATCTTCAGTTTTGCTAGAATAAGTATAGCTTTTGTTTTAGGAATATTACATAGACATCAAGTCACAACAAGCCCTGTGATGAGTTCTTTACTGCGCCGCTCAACAATGGCCTACATCAGTACGGAAAGGCCGAGTCATCAGGACTACAGCTGTATCTAATTATTTAAGGAATGCAGGGCTTTGGTAAGAAAAAAAGGCTGTGGATAATATGGGCTGGCTTTCTCAAAATCCCTTTCCTAACCCCCTCCCCACTTCTTCTTCTTCCCAGCTGAGCTCCTTCGGCGATGCCACGGTCCCCTCTCTGATGACACGATGAGAACCCACACCCGCGGGGCCCCCACAGTCTTCTTCATAAGTCTGCTGTGGCCCCTGCTTGCCCCGGCCGCGGCGGAGGAGGCGGACCCCGGCGGCGGGATCCCCTTCATGGGGGGCAACTACGACGGCCACCCCATGCTGTACTTCGGCCGCGGCGACGTGGAGGAGCTGCAGTTCGCCGCTGCTGGCAGCCACCGGGAGATGGCGCGGCGGATCCGGCAGGCCGGGGAGACCATGCTGGAGCACCCGGAGGAGTACCTGCCCCCATGGAACCCCGCCGAGTTCAGCGCCCGCTGGAATGAGGTGTATGGCAACAACCTGGGGGTGCTGTCCATGTTCTGCCTGCTGTACCCGCACAGGGCCGGGGCGCTGGACCTGGCCAAGGACTACATGGAGAGGATGGCGGCTCAGCCTAGTTGGTACATTTTCTGTCTTTTATTATTTCACTCTTTTCGATTTCAGAGCGTACACTGCAAAGAAATGAAATCTCAACAAGTGCAATTCTTGTATTTGGTCCAATATTGAGTAGAATTATCCTATTCCATTGGCAGATAATTTATCTTACTTCTATTTTTTTATTTCAATTCAATCTTTAAGAAAATGTTAGTCTTGTTTTCTTAGAACAAAACCCATATGAGATATAAAGTAAAAAAGGGGGGCGATCCTAGTGGTTTAAATTTAAATCTTATTACACTGCATGCAATACATGAAAGCTTTTACACTGTAGTGAGAAAACATCTTGTATTGGGTACATTTACTCCAATATTAAGTAGAATTATCTCATACCATTGCAGATTGAAGGATATTTCATTCAACATTTTTTTTTAAAAATAAGAGATTAGCTTAACTAAAATAAAGGAATCAAGAAAACCATTTTTTATTTGGTACAATTAGGCAACATTCAGATTGCAGCCTGAAGTTACCCGAATCTGATTTTTTTACCCCCTATATGACCTCTTTCTGATTTCTGATTTCTGACAGTCTGGATGACACAGATCACAGATTTTTTCAAATGTGACCTAGACCACTTGGATATATCCTAAAACTGCTACATACAAGACTGAACATAATTATTCCAATATTGAGTAGAATTAGAAATATCTTATTTCATTGGCAGATGTACTAGGATATTTCATTCAACATTTTCTTAAAAAAAAAGAAAGAAAAATCAAGAAAAAAACCTAAAGAAGAAGTAAGTAAAATCTTCTAGACAATTCTTCTCAATGTTGGACTAATTGTACATTCTCACTATACTGGAAAGATTACATTGTTTGCAGTGTGGTGAGAGTTAAATTGCTAGGATCTCCCTCCTTTTTTGGTCTGTTTTTCCCCTAAAAGAGAAAATGAGCTCAGAGATGCTACCCGATCTCTGTTTCCACCCCCGCCGCGTGCATCAAATCGGGTCCTAATGCTGGACCCTCCCCCTAGGAGGCCCTCTCAGACAAACCCCATCTCCAGAGCGTTTCTCAGCTTTCTCTGTGGACACCAGCTCCGAGTAGAGATACATTGTGGTCTGATACTCTGTGGTCCAGGAAATATGTTTAGCATCTGTTTTTCTGAACATGCCCCCCCCCCCAACCCCCGAAAGGAAATGAAAAGTTCAGATGTGAGCTGAACGGCCCTCTGCAGTGTGACGGAGCGGTTTGAACTGAGGCCGGAGCTCACATTTCTTCATGTTCTCCATCTCATCTATTGATTAATATAATTATAAAATAGCAATCATGTTGTTTCAATTTGACACAGTTATTTTCACTATTGAATACAGATTGTTTAGTTTATAACATGTAAGTATCTCTCTTTAAAACACACTGCAAAAAGTGAAAAGATTATCAGGAGGAAATGTCTTGTATTTATCACAATTAGTGTTTCTTTGCCTAATGAGTATAAGAATTCGAGATAACAAGTCAGAATTATGTGATCAAAATTCCATAACATGAGATAAAAAGACATCAATAATAATTGTATTTTTTTTTTAAGAAATCATAACTAAATTGGCCAATGTAATAAAATATTTCAGGATATTTCAACTCAATTTGGAATAATTGCATCAAAACCGAGATATTTTCAGTCGTTTGCAGTGTAGATACTTTATTTGTGTAAATATTAAAATACAGTTGTCAAAAAATAATGAAAGTATCAGAAGAAAAAGTACTTATTATTAAGTTATAATTTTATAGTATTCAGAGCATTTTAATGTTTTAGGTTTAATACAATTCAATTTAATTCAGTTTTAGTATCAATGTGGAGACAATATAAGATACTATGTATAAATTTATAGTAAAAGTGCTCCATCATAATAGATGACAACCTTTCACACAAATTGAAAAAAGAGAAAATAAGTAATTCAATGAAGTATAGATAATAGAAGGAATCTTGATTTATTTTAGTTTACAGTAGTTTGGGATCTAAGGATTATTCTCTCTCATGCCATGAACTCTTTTCCTCGCAGAGATAGAAAACAGCTGATAAGGTAGTGGGGTGAAAAGAGGACAGCGACAGCAGACGAGACGGAGCAGCACACCGTCTTTTCTCTCCTGTCACGCCGCACGCACACAGGCGGGAGTGAGCAGCCTGTTACTACGGTTACCAGGATGCTTTTTCCCTGTAGCTCTGAAACTTCCCCGCAGTTCCCAGTGACTTTTTTTTAATTTAGATCAGATTTCGTTTACAGACTATGAAAGTGACCCTGCGAGTACCCAGAAAAGCAGCCCTGTTGTTTAGCCAGGATTAATCATCAAAAAGAAAGGAGTGTGAGGGGATGGATGCCGACTATAGCCGTTCTGACTGAAGACAGCAGCCAGATGTTAGTAGGTGTTAGTGGGGCTTTGTCCAGTGTTTTGGACTCAGCCGCAGTGAGTCATGAAGATGACTGTGTGTGTGAACAACCTATGCCACGAGTGGTTTGAAAATCAAGATAACTACACTTTGTTTGAGATTTCTGTAGCTGGCTGTAGCTGGCAGGTGTTGATAGGTTGTTTCTCACCTAAACCTTCAGTGTAGAGTTTGTCTGTCAAGGGTGTAATTTTATAAGCTCCAAATTATTTGTGGACCACATGCATAATGCAAATCTGAGGTTTCCCACACATTGACCATTGTGTGGCGCTGGGGCCACAGAATGAAAACGGAGTGCCACAAATTGAATCCGCCTCTTTTTTTCCCCCCTAACATAAAACGTTCATTATCACTCATACACAGAGAGTGAGAGATATTGAAAGATCAACAGGTGGGCATATGTTTCAGTAGGCCAACAGGGATATAACTGTAATGCTGCGTCAAATGGCAAGAAAAGTATGATGACGTTACTATACGCTACAATCTTTATTTATCTGGACACTGCCTCTGTCTCTGATTAAAAGCACAGATAAAATCAAACATTAAGAAAATATAAGGGGCAACTTCACCGCAGTTTGGTTCCTAAGGTAAATTATCTCGGTTCACACATACGCAGCAACCACTCTGACAATGAATGTGATTCTAGAACACAACTCTTGTGCCATGACAGTACAGCTACTCTTTATTATATGTTATTTAATCAAAATAATGGTGGTGGACAAATTAAACTTTTGAGAAGAATGTGATATGGAGAAGTTACATACTGCTCAAATTTTAAGACCCAGACATCAAAATTAAAACCTTTTCCAAGTATTTTTTTAAGGTATTATTTCCAAATTCAGGTAACTCCACAATATTTACCATAGATCATTTCATCTCTAGACATTTGAATCTTGAAAAAAAAGATGTTTCATTTCTTTAACATGGCCCCTTTTAATGTATGATAATGTCATATCATACAATTTCAGCTGAAAAATAAATATTTCTACATTTTGGCTGACATATATACTGAATTCCACCAGCTTCAAGCATATGCCACAATTCTTGAACTCTGAGTTAAATGTCAGATGTGTCACTGCTAAAATATGAGTGATTCATATGGAATCATTCATGTTGAACATCAATGTATCTGTGTGAAACTGCAGTCCACCGCACCCTGTGTGGCAGTGAATAATGGTTTTATTTCTCAATAGCTTACAGTCAAAGGTCAACAACAGCAAATAAGTGAACTCTACCAAAGGTTCTATTGGAACTGGATGCGTTGAATTATCTAGAACAACAATAGGGCCCCAAAATTCAGATATTCACAAATTAGGTCTGGATTTGGTTTTCAATTTTAGGATTTGGGTATTAATTTGTTTCTATGCTGACAATGTATTGTTTTCAGTTTGCAAAAATGAACAAAAAATAATTCTTGTGCTGTTGATTAGGACTGAAGCTCCAGAGCTTAAAAAATGGAATTCAGAACAGCAGAAAAAGCTACGCTCTCAGAGATATATCCACAAAACACAATTCTGTAGGAACCAGTCACAAAATATACTATACTTCAGATTGTGAGAGGCACAATCCATCCTTTCAGTCAGCGTGTGAACAATCCGCCAGCTTTGTGAGTCGGCCGTGGCTGGCCTGGGTGCAGGCGTCAGCCGTCAACAGAGCCTCCTTCTTTCCCGGACAATTTGATTTAGTTCAATGAGCACATCAGTTCTGTCTGGCAAGCGCGAAACAGGGTGAAAAGTGGATTATGGCCGTTCAGTCCATCCCGGTTCTCGGCGGCTTTTATACCACGGGACTGAAGGGGGTGGAAGTCAGAAATGATGCTTGGGCAACGGCTGCATCAAGTGTTGGGCTCCATGGTAACGGCCTGTTGTTCATTCACTAACATTCATACAGTCGATGCTCGACAGCCGCTGTCGCTATGGTGACATAGGTTGGATAGGATTTCAAAATCTATCTACAATGCAAAAAAAATGAAATCTTATCAAGGGAAAATGTCTTTTATTTAATACAATTACTCCAGTATTTAGTATAAAAATATCTTGAATTATCGTATTCCATTGCCAGATAATTATACTTAAGGTTTTTCAAAAACTTTAAGATAAAAAGTCAGAATCATGAGATAGTAAGTATAAGAATAATTGTTTTTTTTTTTTTTTGCATAGCACTTTTCAAGCCAGGAGCACAAAGTGATTTCCAAAAGACAAAGAAGAATTCACAAAAGAGTCAAATCGATGCAGAAGTATAGAAAAACTGATTCAAGAGTACATACAGATTCAGATTTTTCCAAAGTTAAGTAGATTGTTAAAAAATATAACCACATGTTAATGGTAAATAGAAAAAAAAAACTTAATCATGAGGTTATCACAGAGCTATTAAGTGAGAAGGAAAAAGATGTTAGATTGAGATAAAAAGTAAAAAAAAAATATCTTGGTAAAAAAAAAATAATAATAATTTAAATTAGGCAAAATCAAGAAAAAAAATAAGTAAAATCATCTCTTTGGGAATAAGACTAATTGTACCATGATTATTATCAAGATATTTTTTCTCTCTTTCTCAGATTTAATTTTTTGCAGTATAGAATCTCAAGAACTGTTCACCTGATCAATTTCACACACTGATGATTCCTATTGACAGGAACAAGAGTGCAGTGTTGAATTAGGTCCAAGGAGTCGGGGTCTAAATGACAGGCTTGAATCTCAGATTTTTTAAGCTGTTATACAGCAATGTAGAGGACAGTTTAGGGTAGGGCTGCCCCAAATGCTTCAAGGCTTCCTTGGTTGCCATGGTAAAGTTGAAGATTCAACTTTTTTTGTCCAAACCAATAGTCCACAACCCAAAGATTATCAGTCACTATTAAAGAAGACGAAAGAAACCATTAAATACTCAGATTTGAGAAGCTGGAACCAGAGAATTTGGACTTTTTCCTTCTTAAAAATTACTCCAACCAATTAATCGATGGGGTTGGAGCAGTGGGTAGTGCCGTTTCCTCACAGCAAGAAAGTCACAGGTTCAATTACTTTCATGTTCTGTCTGTGTCTGTGTGGGTGCTCTCCATTTTCTCCAACTTTGTCCCACAGTCCAAAATCATCCTGAGGTTGATAGGAGATTCTAAATCGCCTGTAGGTAGCAGTTGGTGATCAATCAGCAGTTTACTACCATAGAAAAAAAAATAAATCAAGACCAGAAGATAATTACATTTGAGTAGCTGGCATCAGCGGATGGTAAAGCTGCATCAGACATTTCCCATCATGAAGCTTCATCCTGAACTGAATCTCCAGTTACTGAAAGAGCCATAGGATAATCCCCACCCCTCTCCCTTACAGGTGCACCCCCCCCCAACCTTCCAACCCCCGGTGCCCCGAGAAGTCGAGCTGCAGCTTAGTCCTTTCTTTTTTTTCTTTTTTCATTTTGCTCCGTGGCTCCTGTGTTCTCTCCAGCCATTGAACATTGAGGAAGGGGATTTTCCAGCTGCTGGTTCTGTTTTTTTTTTTTTTTGTACCGGGTGTGGTATGTGGTGCAAGATGATGTGGGGGTAGGGGGAGGGATGGGGGCGCAAGTGAGCGCCACAGTGCAGAAAGGAAAAAAAAAAAAGCCACCGAGCATGTTTTCTCACATCTGATGAACACGCTGTGACTTTTTCCTCCCAGGCCGCACTTTTCTCCAGGTCAGCGAAGCGCTCGCGCTGGTGCAGCGCGGCTCCAGAATTCAGTCGGCTGTGGTATCCATGACCTTAAATTATGTCTCCCGACAACTCGCGGAACCATGTTCCGATGGAGAGAGCTTCTACTTTGCGGCGTACTGGTGCCGGCTGATTTTTTTTCTTCTTTTTTTTTTCTTTTCGCAGCAGCAAACACACACAGAGAGAAGTGAGATGATGTGAGCTTTGGCATAAATCAGTACACAGTCCAGCAGCGACTTGGCAGTCTTGCTGTTGTGGTTTTTCTCTTTTTTTGCCATATGGGCAAATTGCTGCATAAAGGAACTTTTTTATGCCTCTGATGTTTGTTCACGTGACCAGACGGGAAGTGCTTTGCAAATAAATCTCTGCTCACACTTTTCTACACTTTTATTAATTTACTACTTGATCCTCAGATCTCTTGTGTGTGTGTGTGTGTATGTGTGTGTATATGTTTTTATGTCCTTTTTAAATGAATGGACTTGACTTTAAGTGAAACCTGAACACATTTTTTTTTATTAAATTCCCTCTTTTCCACAGCATTTTCGCTTTGCTTACTCAAAAATGAACCCTGGTGCGTGGTGATATAAAACTTTATAGTGTTTTTTTTCTTTTGCTCCACATATCTGGAACAAATCAGCGAACTGCAGATCTTGCTGCGACTCTCAAGCTGCAAAGTGATTGCATGGCTCTTTCTGACGCCCTACCTGTGCAAGTAACCCCAAAATAAAAACTGCTAAAATAAAAATTTGCAAGTATTAAAATGGGGTAAAATGGGCGGAAATCTTTCTGCAAATGACCTTTGTGATCATGGCTTTTGGTTCAGTTATACATACAATATACATTGATCATTGGGAAAATTAAGTTTTTACCAAATCGAAAATTAACAAAGTTGTCTTTAACAAAGGAGCATAGGCTTTATCAGCACTAGACTTAGGTCCCAATGTTTGAAAATATGTCTCTTCCTATAGTGCAGGATTTAGTATGTTGCTGAAGTGTTTACGGGAGGTTATTTTATATCATGGCTCCGGTGCTCTAATAATAGAGCTGCACATTTTCACACTTTTGTCACTAACTTTCTTCCCACCATCATCATAGGTCACTAAATGCATCCACACTGTAGACCTATAAAGTGCTGCTGGTACATCTTCTGGATGAAAAACACTTCATCATGGAGAAAAGGGGAATAAGAAAAGGATGTATGTATCAGTTCATAATCATGAACTGAACAGAACATACATAATAAACTAAGACAGTAGACCGGTTTTGTTATAAAACGTTCCTTCTCTAGCCAGTAGATTATGTTACGTATACAAAATACTAGATGAGAACAAATGCTTTTGTGCTGCGGGGCAGTTTTCACTACAGACCAATCTGCTGAAATGTGGAGAAAAGCCTAAAACACTAGAAACCGCTCCACTCGCTCAAAATCAAGGCAAGTTGTACTTAGCTGCTAAACTTTATGGGCCATCATACCATTGGGCAACATCCAGTCCCACTAGAATTTAATGATTTCTTTTATTGATTTTTGCAATCAAAATGAATGATTTGTGGCAGCATTTTCTCATAATTTGCAAGGAATATTTACTTACTTTTAAACCTCATCAGAGGTTTAAATAGGCTTAGGGCATAAAATAAATACATTGATGCTGTGTCCCAAATCACATAATTCTGCACTTACACCTAATATTTTGAAGTACATAGATCTGTTCACATTATGCCGTGTGTGAAAATGTAGTGCACTGTGAACACTTACTTGGCGCACTCAAATGACTGGAATTTTGATTGTGAATTGTGATGACGTAGCAGAAACTACGTACAAACTTCGTAGCAGAAATAAGTGATAAGGACTCCAATGGTCGGTTGTTGTTTTTAAAAAGTAGAAGAAGCTGCAAAATAATTTCTAGTAAGTGTGCAGCAGTCGCTCACCTACATTTGCATACTAAGCGTCAGGTGATCGGGGACGCCAGGCCTCCGAAGAATAGAATCTTTGTGCACGCCTCAGCGTGGACCGTTGAGTCACGTCGTGGCAGCGGTTTGGGTCGTCACATCTGAAGCAGATTTCTGGTTCATTACCACGAGCAGAATGATTACAGAGCACCTTTCAGCGCTTTACAACAACACACACTTCAGTGTTGTCAGATGCTAGCAGCTGTTTAACAGGAGCGAATTTGCACACGTTTACACGTTAAAAGTCTCTTTTTAAGTGTGTTTATTGGGGCGATCTGCTCTAAAATGCTACTTCTTCACTTTTTTTGCCCTCGAAGTGAATCCGTGTTTCACAGCAGAGTTGCTTAATGCAACTATAGATGTCAGAGTGAGTCTAAATGTTACTCCTACAGTTATGTTCAATGGCTTACATAGTAGACACCTTAGACAAAGGTCATCAAAAAATAAAAATGAATTTTCCAAGTCCTTCCTGTCACATGACATCATTGACTTCCTGCCATTTCCTACTGAGAACATGTCGGAGATAAACCCACCCAGAAAGAGGTCTTTTTTTTTTTTTTTAATCTTTATGATTTTTCAACCCTGACAGTATCTATTCAAGTCAAGTCAATGTTTTTTGAATAGCCTTAAAATCACAAAACACAAATTCGCCCCAATTAGTTTCAGTTTATG
The DNA here is from genome assembly GCA_036785175.1 of Eupleurogrammus muticus. Lineage (NCBI taxonomy): Eukaryota > Metazoa > Chordata > Actinopteri > Scombriformes > Trichiuridae > Eupleurogrammus > Eupleurogrammus muticus. Next base: position 30,710,784 of record JAYKQN010000001.1, read on the forward strand.
GGAAAAAAAGAGGAGGATCCCTCTACCAGGTGATGTGAACAGGATGGAAACAATACAATCAGCAGGAAAATGAGACTAAAACAAATTACCCAAATCACGTCTCACGCCTCATCAATTATGACATCAAACTGCATAGGTAACATGGTTGTTAGTGGTTCAACTGATATGATTATGTGCATGAAAACTTTGGGGGGAATTTGCCCAGATTTCAATGAAAGAGTGAAACTGTCACAGCTGCTTTTGGTTCCAGGTTTTCCCGCACATGTGTCAGCCTTGTGTTCTTGTCTGTCCACCACAGGCTGGTGAAAGACGCCCCTTGGGATGAGGTCCCATTGGCGCACTCCTTGGTCGGGTTTGCCACTGCCTATGACTTCCTGTACGAGTACTTGAACAAGGGCCAGCAGGAGCGCTTCCTCCAGGTGATCGGCAACGCGTCGCGCCTCATGTACGAGAAGTCCTACGTGCGGGGCTGGGGGTTCCAGTACCTGCACAACCACCAGCCCACAAACTGTGTGGCCCTGCTCACGGGAAGCCTGGTTTACATGACCCAAGGTGAGTGAGGCGCGTTTATAATTTGTACATCCGCGGATCAGCAAGTTTTTTTTTGTTTTGGTCATAGTTCTTCCGCTCAGTCATAGAACTTCTTCCAGCTTTTGTGTGAACGTATTTTTTCCTCAAACAGTTTCAAGGGTTAGCGTTAAAACCTGGCATTAAGAGGCTCCACTGAAGGAATTTCATTATTCAAGGCTTTTTTTCCTGGAGAGGTTTAGGCTCACATGGTCTTGGTGGCTGTTTCAGAGGATTTTTCCACACTGCCAAAGGTGGCAGGGAGGGGGTTTAATACTGTTAGTTGTGTCAGATTTTCAAGATTTCTAAACAGTACAGTAAATACTGGCACACAACATTTACACCTGCTCCCAGGCAGCAACGCCAACCTAGCCACTTATTTTATTTCGAAAATGCCATTTAGTCCACATGCCATTTCTAATGTTTACGTCCCCATCATTTGAAAGACGTTTTGTCTCCTAATGACTGACTGTTGTTAATTATTGGCGTGGTGAGACTTGGAACCCTTAATTTGCTTATGAGTAAAGCTTTGATTGGAATTTCCGTGTGGGCAGCCTGAAGTTATGTGGCGAAGCTGCGCTTAATCCTTTTCTCATTGTTCTCCAGATGATATTCTCCACATAACTGTAACATATTCCTTTTAACCCTTTGATGCACAACATAAGCACGACCCTTTTAATCCACAACTTGGGTCAAGTTTAGGATTGTCTCGTCTTGCGCACCTGCACTTTGATGTTGTACATGTAAAACGCATAGGATAGTGAGAAACGAAATTTCGATTCCTTTGTATGTCAAGTACATGTGAAGTAATTGACAATAAAATTGACATTGACCTTGACTTTTGACTTTGAAAATGACCCGCATTGATTTCCCATATTATCTTTTAAGGGCTGAGTGAATTTCTCATTTAAATCAGTGTATTTTATCATTTAATATTCCAAGTAGTTTTCAAATTATCTAGTTTTTGATTACAATATATTATTTATATTTTTCCTGCCTATTTTTTAAGTATTTTTTGTCAAAAATGACCCATTTACCCAAGCGTGGTATTTTTTTTTTTTAAATAAATGAAGGCATATAATATATAATATTTTTCAGGTGCAGGTGGGTCATTTCTGACCATGTGTGGGAAGTTGATGTAGGAATACAATAGTTGTGCTCATTCATAGCGTTAGAAAAGAAACATAAAAAGGATGACTTGTGCTAAATAAAAATATGTTATTTACTGTATACATAGGATGGGATAAAATTTAGGATTTCACAAAAACAAGTTGATGGAGGGATACCTGGAATACCAAAAGGTAAAATGAATCTATTACAAACATAAAGAACATAAAAACTCAGGTCTCTTTTGACCCATCAAAGGGTTAAGGTTCTTCTCTGTGAGACCCAACATGATTATTTTCTTAATCTATTCTGGGCTAAATACTTTATGCTTGGCCTACTTAAGGTCTGTGTACGTAAAAACTCATAGCACATAAAAAAAATATGTATAGGCTATGTACTACAGGATGAGAATTTGCACATTTCAGACACATTTTCTGTACCAACAAGCTACATTATACTGTAAAAAAAAAAGCTTCTTCTGCATCATCTTAAGGCAGCAGGTCTAATATGTTGAAAGATCTACCTGGCATGAAGAGGAAAGAAGAATTCAGCAGCTCAATGCATTCCCTCAACACAGAACTTTGAATGCTCAATGTCTTTGCACGTTAATGGCATAGGTACAGACTCAAAAGTATAGTAAAAAAAGCCTAAACAAATCCAAAAAGGGTCCAAATCGGCCGGTGGTTTGACAGAACCCACCCCTGACCCTACCTCATCATCACCAACAGCAACAAACCCAGAATACAACTCAAAAGATGGGAGAGATGTGTCTAGAGCTATGAAAAAAATATATTTTTTATCATTTAAACATAACTAAATAAGAAGAAAAGATGGCAGGACGTGAACTTTTCTCGCAGGGTTTGTTCTTTTGGCGTTGGCTACATCCACAGTAGCCTGCGTTACCGCGAGGAATAAACTAGCGGCTAAACCCGCTAATGGCTTAGCACATGGTATTTAAGAGAGGTTGCACTACTGTTTTTTTTTTGTTGTTGTTTTTGGAGGGATGTAGGCGAGGCGGGGTGCATTATTTCGCTGGAGAGCCGGCCGCCTCAACTATGAAGCGCCGCGGGGAGCCCTGCAAATTACTTTACCAAATCAATTAACCGATAAAACAACAACTCCTCCTGTGGCTGCGTTCGTCTGCAGCATTAGCGCCGATATGTGCTCATGTCCCGACGCTCATTCTGCGGTTGAACAAAACCACATAACTGTTGGCCGTCCAAACTCTCCGTGGAAACCTTTGGAATACACAGACTCATTTAAATACCGATGCCTTCCCCCCACGTTTGCACCTTATTGTCATTTATGCAACTATTCCCCTCTGACTGCTACATTCTGTTTGAATTCACAAGCGATTAATACTCTTTATATGGGATCTCGGTAGATGAGGCCCTTTGTGTAGCAGAGAAAAGGCCATCGGAAGGTGAATGTCTGCACTACAGCTTGCTTTGCTTACAGGGATTTGAGATCCAGTACTGATGGGAACTAAATGACAGCTGGCTTACAGAGAACCGCAGTGGTCACAGTGGTTTTATTTGAGGCTTTCTTTTTTCTTTTTTTTGAGGGCAACAACAGGCGCAAAGCTTTGTGAACACTCAGCAGTTATAGCGCAACTTCTTTTTTTTTTCTTCTTTTGCTCTGTTTCATCTTGCATCAAGCCCAGGGAAAAGAAAGCTGGCGCAAACTCAAGGTGAGTTTGTGCCAGCTTTCTTTCTTCAGCTTTCTTTCTTCTCGGCTTGTGTGTGTGTGCGTGTGTGTGTGTGTGTTACCTGGGGAAAGGATTTCTGCTCAGCCAACGCTCGGGTAGCTTTGTTTGCTATGGGTTTTCTTCTTTTTTAGAAAGTTTGCTTAATGGCAGACCTCATGCAGAGATGCTAGCTTCAGACTTTAGACCTAGCAATGGTGAGAAAAGAGCTCCTTAAAAAGTATTCTTACCACAGGACATATTTGCAGTGATAAAAGAAACAACGTTTATCAGCTCTACTCACGCCTGACGTCTGACACTGAGCAGAGATTCTTTTATTGCATGTATCATTTGTTTCCTCTGCAAATAGATGACATTACGTCCAAATATTATGACAAAATGGCTGTAAATAAATGGCTATTTTCCAATGAGCACTGCCAGAAAAGAAGCACAAACTCTCTCCTCTCTTCTTCTTCGTTGGTTATCTAACACAAACACAAAGGCCATTGCTGACATTGGGACCTAAAATACAAATTCATTATAATTTATTTGTCCCTCATAATCACCTTATAAGGTACAGTTCATGTACAACTCAACAAAATGAAAAATGTGTTTTTGTGTGTTTAGGCAGAATATTTTGGACTATGACAACTGTTTACCCTCAGTTCATTTGACATAACTTTAGGTTCACCACTCCTGATCACCCGCACTGCAGTGTAACACAGTAGATAAAGTAGATTTAAAGAGTCAAGCAAAGATAATGCATTGCCAAACTCCTATTATTTCTTATTTCTAACTTTAAAAAGTAAGAATTTAAATACCAAATGTCAAAACTCAGCAGGGGACCAGTGGAGAGACATGTAGCATGAATTTAGTGAAAGGAAATATCTAATAGCAAGGTATTTTACACTATTATGAAGTGAGAAAAGTTGGCCCTGCTGTATTTGGTTTTCTCTTAGAGATATAAAAGATAGTTAAAACTTTTTAGTGAAGCATAAACGAGCTAAAACTAGCTAGTGAAGCACAAATTGGCTGAAAACTAGCAAGTGAAGCACAAATTAGCTGAAAAATAGCAAGTGAAGCACAAACGCAGACTTCATACAGATGCTGTTTTGTTAATTTAACATGAAGTGGTGTGTGAATTATGCAGCAAAGGACAGCACTGGCCAGGACTCAAATTCAGTTGTGTGAATTTAACTGAATTTTTGAAATCTTGCAAAAAAAAGAAAAAAGAGAAATTCAGAATGTGTCGACATCAATTGGTTTTAAGCAAGTAAACTAGTTGCCATCATGCAAAGCATAGTTTCCTTAGAAGTTTCCTGTCAGTGAAGAGAACATGTTTGAGGTGGCGAACACCAAAGACACAGAAACATACTTGGCTGTTCCTAGCTAGCTAACTACTGAAACTTAGCTCAGTGCTGCTAAAAGGTGAAGATTGATAGATGGGTGGAAGTCATTATATTGTTATTTGAAATTGTTTGGTTCAATGAGGGGTTACCTTTTCAAACAGCAAGGCTGGTGTTGCCAACCTTCTCAGATGGTCACACTGGCACACACCTTATTTTGCTTCAATATTAAACTGCAACGGAAGTGCCAATTCGAAACGTCACAAATGCTGCACTGAAAGAGTTATTGAGTATTGGCAGGTGCATGTATTTCGACAAGGGAAAGTGAGAAACATAATCTAAAGTTTCCCCTATTAAACAATCTTCATGGCCATTTCAGATCAAATTTCCGAGTTTAGGTGCATTTGGACGCACCATGAAATCTCACACGCTCCATCCTAAATTACGTTAATTCTGAGTTTACAAGAGGGACCTATACGCGACATGCTTTTGTACAGCCTATGAGCAATTCCAGTAGGGCCACCGATTCAGCCAGCAGAGCGGAGCCATGACTTGGTCCCAGTTTTGGAACAACTGGTGTCCCGAGCGTTCTCCGTGCCAAAACACATCGTTAGTTACGTTGGTTTTTTCAACAGATGAAACGGAGATTTGTACTGCATTTCCTCTCTTCCCCGCTTCCTCTCCTCGTAAAATCAACACCAGCGCTGCTGTTAGGAAACGCATATGTGGTACGGTAAAAAAACTGGCACTTGCACAAATGTGACCGCTTGATATTATAACTTGCACACCATCTAAAATTAGTCGCATATGCAACCATTTTGGTCACAGAGCTGGAGCCCTGGTTCGAGCTGGCATGAGCACATTTGATGTTTGATGTCTATTCTGTTTTGTAGGAAGAGAACATAATGTCAATGTATATTTGCATTTTGGGGGGACAACTTTTATTGAATAGAACGCACAATATGACCAGGTGTGTTCAGGATCTCAGCATAAGAATTTCAATTTAAAATCAAATCTTATGTTTTATTCATTTTTTAACCTTATTTATATCTGAACGTCACCCCCCTTATTTTATGCCACCTGTTTAAATCGTGCTGAACTGGATCAATCATTTTTTCAAAAAAAATTTTATTTCTATTTTTTCTATTTTTATAGCAGGAACAATATTAAAACACCAACTACCCTTCCACCATATAAAACACAGCACATGCACAATATGAATGAAAAAAAGGTTTGGATTAAGAAAAAAAATACCTGGACATGATACAATTCCCATAATAAAAATGTATGATAATAATGCTTTTGGTCTATGGGAATTGACTTTAATCTATTGAAATAAGAGAAAGAGGGGATTCCAATATTTTTTTTTCAAAATTTCCCAAGGACCCTGTAAGACTATACTTGAGTTTTTTCCAGTTGTGGAAAAATTCATCGTGACTTTATTCCGATCAGTTTTAAAGTGCAATGTGTACCATTTAGCTGGATTTAGTGTAACAGACTTTGCAGCAATGGAATATAAGATTCATAAGCATGTTTATTTAGTATATAATTCAATCAAAAATAAAATATTTCCATCCCGTGCACACATCATATCTGCAAACAAACTATCAAATAAGTACCTGTCTTTTCTTAAAAAGGGATCCTCTTCTGTTACTCTAAGTTTCTGGCTCTTTTTTCCCATTGGAGGGTCTAAGGAAAGGATATTGTGTTGCTGTTGTACAATCTGTAAAGCCCATTGGGGCAAATCTGTGATTTATGATTTTGCTCTATTGATTTGAATGGACTTGTTTTTATTACCTTTGTTTGAGCCGTTTTATCTACATGGGGAGTCGGTTTCCCTCTATGAAGCTGCACACCATGTTTTTTACAGTAGCCCAGGACGGACTGACGAAACAATGGAACCACATATGCCCTTTCCCATTCTGAAGACTCTGGAAAACTAAAGTATTCGGATTATCCCACAGCTTCCTCTGATGATGGCTAATGGTCCCGGTATAGCTCTAATATATAGTGCTCTGATCTTAGCAAACTTTAGATGGATAAATGCTTTAACAGTGACATTCCTGCATCTACTATTATCACATAGTAGTCTGTCTGCAGCGGGTTTGTGAAAAAGATCCCGTGAATGGATTCTTGCAATAAAGAGGGTAATTGCAAACATCTGAGCGGGGCCAGTGCTTTGGCAGATCTACGACCGTGCACATGAATGCACCACTCCCATGATTGAGCTGTCAGCCTGTTGGAAACGTGCGTTCCAAAATACCGACTCGGTCGTGGCCTTAATACAGATTCATTGAAAAATAATTACCAGCTCCATGGTCATTTATACACAGGACCGTTGCTGCTCGGACAAAAGTGTACTAAGCTCCGAAGATGAACTAAAGGAGCACAACGCCTGATTCCCAGCTATTTAAGTGTGGAGGCATAATGTGCGCTTGACGGGCTGCATCTGGGTGACAGCATGGGAGACGGTCCGGCAGTAAAGCCCTCAGCTGGACGGCAGCATTATCCCCTCTACAGTCATTAAAGTGGTCACATTATTAGAATCTGGAAAAGAGAGGAAGAGCAAAAAACAGCGTTACTATACCAAATGTGTATGTACGTACTTAGTCTGGTATGTGTTTTCTTTTTCGTGTGGGTTACATGATGATTCCCCCCTTTCTTGTTGACATTTTTGGTGTTTAATTCAATGCGGTGGTGTACATCTGTTTTCTCTTCAACCTTTTTCCTCTTGATTTTCTGCTCATGAATTCGCAGTACGTGGTGCTTCTTTTTTGTCTTTTGTTGCAAGACCCGAACGTCGGACATTACTCACGCAACTCACCCAGTTTCACTTCTAGCTCGGAAACATAAACGCATCGTTTTTCTGCGTATTTGAGGATTTGTTCTCGGAAAGGCATGACACACAGCGGGCCAGAGTTTCCAGCCCTGCAGACGTGTTCAGCAGGAGGATTTCTAGGGGATGATCTGATTACGAAATATGTACTTTGGCAGCAGTTGAACTCCAAAAATATTAGATTATGTTAGCATATATATATATATATATATATATACAGTGGGGAAAATAAGTATTTGAACACCCTGCTATTTTGCTATTTCTCCCACTTAGAAATCATGGAGGGGTCTGAAATTTTCATTGTAGGTGCATGTCCACTGTGAGAGAGATAAACTAAAAAGAAAAATCCAGAAATCACAATGCATGATTTTTTAACGATTTATTTGTGTGATATAGCGGCAAATAAGTATTTGAACACCTGAGAAAATGAATGTTATTATTTGGTACAGTAGCCTTTGTTTGCTATTACAGAGGTCAAACGTTTCCTGTAGTTTTTCACCAGGTTTGCACATACTGCAGGAGGGATCCTGGCCCACTCCTCCACACAGATCTTCTCTAGATCAGTCAGGTTTCTGGGCTGTCGCTGAGAAACACGGAGTTTGAGCTCCCTCCAAAGATTTTCGATTGGGTTCAGGTCTGGAGACTGGCTGGGCCATGCTAGAACCTTGATTTGCTTCTTACGGAGCCAGTCCTTGGTTTTCCTGGCTGTGTGCTTTGGGTCGTTGTCGTGTTGGAAGACCCAGCCACGACCCATCTTCAATGCTCTGACTGAGGGAAGGAGGTTGTTCCCCAAAATCTCACAATACACGGCCCGAGTCATCCTCTCTTTAATGCAGTGCACTCGCCCTGTCCCATGTGCAGAAAAACACCCCCAAAGCATGATGCTACCACCCCCATGCTACACAGTAGGGATGGTGTTCTTCGGATTGTACTTTTCATTCTTCTTCCTCCAAACACGCTTAGTGGAATTATGACCAAAAAGTTCTATTTTGGTCTCATCTGACCACAAAACTTTCTCCCATGACTCCTCTGTATCATCCAAATGGTCATATGCAAACTTAAGACGGGCCTTGACATGTGCTGATTTAAGCAAGGGAACCTTTCGTGCCATGCATGATTTCAAATCATGACGTCTTAGTGTATTACCTACAGTAACCTTGGAAACGTTGGTCCCAGTTCTTTTCAGGTCATTGACCAACTCCTGTCGTGTAGTTCCGGGCTGATTCCTCACCTTTCTTAGAATCATTGAGACCCCACGAGGTGATATCTTGCATGGGGCTCCACTCCGATTGAGATAGACCGTCATGTTTAGCTTCTTCCATTTTCTAATGATTGCTCCAATAGTGGACCTTTTTTCACCAAGCTGCTTGGCAATTGCTCCGTAGCCCTTTCCAGCCTTGTGGAGGTGTACAATTTTCTCTCTTGTGTCGTTGAACAGCTCTTTGGTCTTCGCCATGTTACAAGTTAAAGTCTTGCTGATTGTATGGGGTGGACAGGTGTCTTTATGCAGCTAACGACTTCAAACAGGTGCATCTGATTAAGGATGATACATGGAGTGCAGGTGGACTTCTAATGGGCGGACTAACAGGTCCTTCAGGGTCAGAATTCTAGATGACACACAGGTGTTCAAATACTTATTTGCCGCTATATCACACAAATAAATCATTAAAAAATCATGCATTGTGATTTCTGGATTTTTCTTTTTAGTTTATCTCTCTCACAGTGGACATGCACCTACGATGAAAATTTCAGACCCCTCCATGATTTCTAAGTGGGAGAAATAGCAAAATAGCAGGGTGTTCAAATACTTATTTTCCCCACTGTATATATATATATATACATTAGAAGGCGACATGGGAAACCATTAAAAGAGAAGAAGAAGAAATTGAAAAGATGACGACTTTCTATAAATGACATTTTTTTTCCATGTGATTTTTTTTTTACAATATTAATGTATCATTGATTTATTATTGTTTTTGTTTGTGTTTTTCATTTTCACCCTACTGTGACTCTGAGTTTCATTCCACTTCTTTGCTTTCTCTACAGTTTACCTAAAACAGGGGTTAATGTCCAAATATGTGTTCAATGTTTTAATTTTTGTGTTGTACTTTTAAAAATTGTCATGATTTTACTGTCCAAAAACACATAGTTAGTTAACTATAGTAGCAGTACAGTCTGCCTTCTCACCCCAGCTCAGCCAATCACAACAGAGTTTGTCTCTGTTATGATTGGCTGAGCTGGAGTGTTTGGAGAAACTGAAGTCAAGTACAAACACAGGAATTGGCTACATAATTTAGGACCGATTACTATTAACTTCCACTCCTGCTGTGACATCACAACAGGAGTCATCTCTAAACACTACAAAGAACGCCCAACCACAAAGATCTGTTTGTTTGCAGAAACACCAGAGGCAAAAATATTTACACACAGGCACTAAAAACAGTTTTTCTTATAATAAGGCCCCTTTAACTTGAGGCTGCAGAGAAAACACCTGTAATATAAATTATAAAGTGCAACATAATATATATATATATATATATATATATATATATATATATATATATATATATATATATATATATATTGCACTTAATATAGTCTTTTTTATGGTTTGAATGTTTCATATACCACCTGTGAGTACAAAACTTTGGGGACACAGAGTGGTGGAACATTTCATTATTATTTCTAAACCTAACCTACTCATGCATGAAAAATAGTCAAATACTGTGACCATGTCAATTACATACCATGATGTCTTCAGCTCTATGTTAAACCAAATAAACTTGTACTGTGTGCAAAAGATAGGACCTGACAGTTTGACAGGATGCACATTTGCCCTCTTCAATGTTAGGTTACACAAGAAAGGTAAGAAAGTATGATTAACACACTCAAATTGAAATTACCTCATAAGCCATATTTTAAACAGCATAAAACATCACATTATGGCTCCTTTCATCTGTTTAGTTTATAATATATCTTGTTATAGATGTGTTGCTAGCTTAAATGAAGCGTTGCATGTAGCGGCACTGGTTTCATGGTAAAGTCATTAACATGTTCAGGACTCCAAGCTGCTCTCAAGTGTTCCTCTGGACCGTGGTAGCGCTGGTGAAACGATGTTTGTGTAAATGTGGTCTTTGTGTGGGCCTGGAGTTCCTGTTTGATGGTAAATACCTGCCCTGTGTAGGCCACTGGTCCAAACCAAACACCGGCGGAGGACGGCTCCGGGTCCCCGGCCCTGGTGGGGGGGGCGGGCGCGCTGGCAAGGTAGCGGCGGCCGCCGCGGGAATCCACGATGAACCGTGTCAGTGTTTATGTGGCTTGTTCTTATAGGGAGCTCTATGTGTGCGACAGAGACACACTTATACTGGCTGTAGTGGGCCACATTGCTGTCATACTTTCCATACCCACGGCTCAGTGATGTGTGTGGAAGAAGAAGTGGAATGGAGGGGTTTCTTTAGGTTATGAGCTGAAAAAAAATAGACATAAGTAACATAGCACACACATAGGGATTAAAGGCCCTGTTTGTTTCGTAATACACTCCCAAGTTATATAAACACTGCTGAGGTCTCTGCTGTTTCTGTTAAAGTGTTATTGCACCTTTTATTATTGCCATGGTGTTGCATTCTTGGAATGGCGTGGAATCACAAATGTCTTCATCTTTTGGCAATGAGACTCTTATCCAGCCTCCTCATGAATTTTGAACCATCAGTTACAGAATCGAATTCTTTTTGCCTCAAATGACCATAGACTTTTAAAAAATTACACTGTCACGAAGCCAAAAATGAGCTGTCATCCTTAGTTCAAGGAGAGTTAACATTCGATTCAGGAATACACCAGTTAATTACAATATGTGTATCACAGAAACTCAAAGTAAACCTGGTGTTTACTGGGATCGGCTGGGATTGGCACGAGCAGGTTTCGGCTCCTCTTGAGGCAAAAATTCCTGACCTGAGACGGGAGAAAAGTCTGGAATTTTACTCAACTTCTAGTCAATAAGACATTTTTTTCCTCCCAAAACTAGTCAGAAGAAATCACTCGTGGAGAACTCAATGTGACATTTGACACAGGTAGCACAGCCATAAACCCAGAGTGGACTTCAGATCAAACAGATGTTGTAAGGAACTTTCCTTTTATCTCAAAGAGAGCATCCATTTTCACAGCTAAAAAACACATATTTGTACCACAGAGTCCAGACATCTGCAGCAATGCTTTTCTCCAGGCCTCATATATTGGCTCAGTGAGGCTGCATTAGACGTTATTTCAGGTTGCGTGTCGACTTCATGAAGCACTTCTATTGTCTCGGTGTAGACTAGTTGGCCTCTACTCCAGACTGCGTGGGGCTACGTACACCTCTGCTCCAGACTGGGTAGACGACACACATAAACAGCTGTTTTCTTGTGCTCGTACCAGGTCTAGACCCCATTTGACCATGCACAATGTTTCTTCTTGTGCTGCTTTTTTTCCCACTGACAGATTTTTATCCTCCTTTAAGAAAGATTGCTTTTATTTTTCATATACCATTTGACATTTTGTATCAAAAAATCACGACTTTTGTAGAAAAAATGGTAAAAATGGACTTTTAAAGGACAAGAAGCCAACATAGATGTAGATCTTGAGAGACCTGGGGATATGCTTCTTAAAACCTTTTTTTTATTTTAGATTTTGTTCGTTTGTCCCCATTTCTCTTTGTTACTCCTTGTCATTCTTTATATTAATTATTTTTATTTGGGCAAACAGAATTTTTCTTCCTGTGCTGGATTTCTTTTCCACGCTCAGATTTTTGTCCTCTTTCAAATTATTATTTTTTTTTTTTTCAGTTTTCATATTTTTTTGTTGTTTGGTTTTCCCCACTCATTTTTTATTTGAAGTGAAACAAATCAACTGAGCCATAGAATAACGTGCTATAGAATAACATGCGATAGAATAACATGCGATAGAATAACATGCTATAGAATAACGCTGCATTGCCCTCCTTGTGTTTCCAGGCTACCTTCAGGAGGCCTACTTGTGGACCAAGCAGGTGCTGTCCATCATGGAGAAGTCCATGATCCTCCTCCGGGACGTGACGGACGGCTCCCTGTACGAAGGCGTGGCGTACGGGACCTACACCACCCGCTCCCTGTTCCAGTACATGTTCCTGGTCCAGCGCCACTTCGCCATCAGCCACTTCGACCACCCCTGGCTCCTGAAGCACTTCGCCTTCCTGTACAGGACCATCCTTCCTGGTAACTTCCAATGTGTTTGCTTTGTCAAATGCCGTGAAATTTGTGCAATACACTTTTTTTTTTTTTTACTGAGATGGATATTTTTAGGCAGCCAAACACAGAGCGAGTCAACAACCCGTGAGTAAGTGTTTGCTTAGCTATGAATGGCTGACACATCCAGCGAGCTCCTAGGAACACGCTCCATGGCAGAGGTTGGTCCTATTAGATTAGCCATGAAAATACCCCCCGGCTGCCACAGTGGAGAGCCTCCTCTGAGCTGATATGGGGTATGCATGCGTGTAGTTATTACCTTCCTGGATGCCTTTTCAAAGCTGAGCCAAGACCTGCGGGATTCTGTGGTGCCCTGGATGTTTCGTCTGAAGGTCAGGGGGAGGGCAGCTGCGGAGGAGGCCCCTCTAGGTCAGGCTCGGACATTTCGCAACCCCTCGCCAACAGCTCCTGTATTGTGGCCGCGCCGGCGCTGCAGCACTCAGAAAGCACCTCTAATTACATCAGCCAGGAGAGCCACAGATCCCGAGACACAATAGCAGCTTTCTCCCCCGGCAGACAGGAGGCCGGATTATCCTGAAGGGTGCCCTCACTGCCTCTGTGTGTGTGTGTGTGTGTGTTCCTGGTTGTGTGTGTTTACATACGCTAGAGGGAAGGCAAATGGTAGAAAATGTAACTAACAGTAATATTATGTTTTACCATTTCTCCAGTTTAGACTTTTCATTTTCAGGGTCTATTTATAAAACTATGCATGCTTTTATGGTCCAAAGTGTCCGGTTAGACCTGTAGCAGCAATGCAGTCTGTTGGACATGTTCCCTTTGGGAGCTGGGGGCGGTCAAACATACAGAAGTCAATTACAAGCGCTATAGAATTAGTGGACGGCTCTGTTGTGACATCACAACAGGGGGCATTTCTGAGTGGCTTGTGTTCAGCCAGGTTTCCACAACACTACAGAGGAGGCCAGAATAGACATAGATATTTGCATACAAGCAATAAAAAAGTGTTGTTTTTTTCCACAACGTAGCCCCTTTAAATTTTAAAATTTTATCAAGATAAGTAATGAGCACTTATTTGGGGGAGTGGGTGAGAAAATGCAGTGTAAGTACTGTGTATCGAAATGATAGTTTAGTTGGAGATGTTTAGATTATAGGTTTAGTTGAAGTGAAAGCTGCAATTGAAATGATAGGGTTGAAATAATTAGGTGATTATTGTTTTTCAGAATAGTTGTCTGGTTGTCCTTTTCCTTGCATTTAATCCTACCGAGTCTATGACTGTCACTTTCTACTCAAAATAAAAAGCCACATGTTTTTTTGTGACAAGTAGTGACAAATTTAGTTATGTTTCAAAATGCTTTATGACGTATCTTCCTCCTGAGAACATTGCAAAGAAAAAACAGCACATTTTCTTCATTAAATCCCCCAAAAAAGAAACTTACATGGGATAAATATTTTTTGTTCTATTAATAGGCATATTTGTGCCAGTCATTAAAACGCTATTTTCTTCAAAGCACTCAATACAATTAAATTAATGAAAACCGTCATTCAGTTATTTTCAAACCAGCTTTATTCAACTTTAACAGACTTTTTATGAAAAAAGTGTGCATCTTGAAAGGATTTGGATTCAGCTGTATGATGTTTGCAGCTTATTGTGTGGTCACAATGAACACTCTTTTCTGATTGGCCGGCAGTGTATCAAAAGCATACAGGTCGGCTCCAGTTTAGCTGTTCTGAATTCATCTGTATGACATGCTTGTTATCAACTGCTGCAGAACAGCTGACCATCCTCTTGTTAAAGTAACAACCTATTCATAAAGAAGGGAAAAAAATACACCAATGATGAGTTTAACATTTCTCATTTCTTTCAGTCTGTTTGGAGAACAGACTGGGAAAAAGAAACAGTAAAATTAAGCTCATTTTATTGGTGATGCAGTCATTAACCATCACTCATCCCAAGTTAGAATAATGCTGCAGCCGCAGTGCAAATGTGAAGTTGCAGAGTAAAATGTCTCCTGATGCAAAGCAGTGTTTTAATGAGAGCAATGAGAGACCTTACCATTACATGAGAACCTTATGGGATAGTATTGATTGTTCCACATTTCAGTCAGGCCCCCATAATAGGTGTTCTCTGGAAAATAACCCTGGCATATATGGTTTTGATGCATGATGTGGAAGCAAATGCATCAAAGCCGTTTGACTCTACTAGGTTGATTAACCCCTATTTATCTTACATATTTATACAAGGAAATCTGTCGTGAATCTAACATCTATAAGTAATCGGAGTCTAGAAACTGTAAGCCTTCCAAAAGGGATGAAATGTTATTTACAAGTTGATAAAAGGAGTGGAAGGAGTTTGAAGAGATTGAGATTTCATTCAGTACAAATCCTGAATGAACTGAGGTGTCAGATAGATAGATGACATACAGTATATTGTAAGAAGCTTGTTTGAACTGAACAGTCTGTTGAGATGTAAGCAACAAAAAGAGCTGAAAGGTCAGATGTGAGTGACAAAAAGAGTCAGAAGTGGAAGTTCTGACAGAAGATACTTTCACTTCCAGTGTAATGTAGTAAGTAGTGACTGCAATTGCTAAATATATAATGAATAATAGTATTATGGAGTATACAAAGTATGATCACCAAACAAATGGAAATGTCTTTTTGTGTTTGCAGCTCAATGCACTAGTTTGTTTTATGTTAAGAATTAAAATCATATTTTTTACCTTCAACATAAGTCAGAGCATTAGCCTTATATTGTAAAGTCCTGGTTGCCTATTACTCATAACATGATATCAAATCTGTCTGCACGACACCACCGCTGAGCTCTTTGTGTGTTGTAACTGTCCCAACAGGTTTCCAGCGGACTGTAGCTATTGCGGATTCCAACTACAACTGGTTTTACGGGCCGGAGAGCCAGCTGGTCTTTTTGGACCGCTATGTGTTGCGTAATGGCAGTGGAAACTGGCTGGCAGATCTGATTCATCAGAACAGGGTGACGGACGGGCCAGGGCAGGCTGGCAAAGGCCAGCGATGGTGTACTCTACACACAGAGTTCATCTGGTGAGATCACACTTCAGTTTCATAATATGAATTGAACTTAATTACGTTCAAATGAATATTAATGTATTGGAGTTTTCTATTCAGAGCTAATATTAAAGGGGAAATTCACCTGAAAACCATTCTTTTCTATTATTGATATATACTTATTTCATACAATGGCTTGCTTGTGATAAAGAGTCAATAGTATAGAATATACAAATGTCCAATCAACAAAAAAGACTTACATTGTAATTAACACATTTGGCTAACAAATGGTTTTTTTTCAGTAGTATAAGATTCCAAGTTCCATCGTCCGACACAAAGAAATAGTTTGAGAAATAGTTACTTTTAGTTAGTTATCTGTAACTAACTAAAGCTAGAACCAACAGGTAAGCTTGGCTAGCTCAGCCATACAGGGTAAAACAGCTAGCATGAACATTTAAAAAAAAAAAAACTAAAAAATCAGCTGACCAACAATTTTGATGTTCAGTAATTATATAATTTGTATAGTGTGCACAAAAAAAGGCAATATAACCACACACGTGAAAGTTCTTTCATCCAATCTAGCACAGACCTTGTCCCATAGTACATTCAAGGAAAGTTTGCTGATTGACATCAGTTGATGCATGTATATGAGGCAGGTTGACATTAAAAATGTAACTTCCAATATGTCTTCACAAAATCAACTCTGGAACATCTCTAAACTAAAGAGAATTTACAACAGTATTTGGCTTTGATATTTATATTGCTACCCTATCCGTCTAATAGCGTCTTCTGGTATTCTGCAGGTATGACCCGGGGCTGAATCCCAAGCCTCCATCAGATTTTGGAACATCCCAACTCCACCACTTTGAGGACTGGGGTGTGGTGACGTACGGCAGCACTTTGCCTGCAGACACCAATCGCTCCTTTCTCTCCTTCAAGTCGGGGAAGCTGGGGGGGCGCGCCATTTTCGACATTGTTCACAAGAACAAGTACAAAGAGTGGATCAAGGGGTGGAGGAATTTCAACGCTGGCCACGAGCACCCTGATCAGAACACTTTCACCTTTGCGCCCAACGGCGTCCCGTTCATCACCGAGGCGCTGTACGGACCCAAGTACACGTTGCTGAACAACGCAGTGTTGTTCGGCTCAGTCCTCTCAGGGAGCTGCTTTAAGCCGTGGGCTGGTCAGGTGACAGAGGCCTGCGACTCTAAGTGGTTGAAGTACAAGGTGGGGCTGGCAGCTGACGTCCAGGGCAGGGTGGAAGCTGCCATGGAGAGACAGGGAATGGTCTTCATTCGTGGGGAGGGACGTTCCGCATACAATCCGGAGCTGAAGATCCGTAACTTCCAGAGGAACCTGCTCCTCCTCCACCCACAGCTCTTGCTCCTGGTGGACCACATCCACCTGGATCCGGACAGCCCGACCAGGGCCATGAGTGCCTTCTTTCACAACACAGAGCTGTCGTTCCAGGACACAAAAATAGATGGCGTTCATGGAGCGTTTGTGTCGCACGGCGAGGACAAATATAAGATGTTCTGGATGGACGACACAGGCTCCAGTAGCCGAGGGATGTTGGGTTACTGGAACTACCCTCGCGGGTACCCGTATAACGGCTCCAACTATGTGAATGTCACAATGCCACTGAGGTACCCTCACACTCGGGTTGCCTACATTTTCTTTGGACCAGGCGTGGACGTGCAGAGCTTCAGCCTGCGCGGTGACGACCAGCGGGTGGACATCTACCTAGCCACCAAGGAACACACCTACACCATCTACCTGCTGACCGGAGAGGTCCCCAGCAAGCCCCTGTTTGCCATGGTGCTGCTGGACCACAAGAAGGTCGTGTTTGAGAAGGCGGCGGCCGTGACAGAGAGCTCCCCGGAGGAGGTGGAAGAATACGTCAACGTGATGGAGGACAACCTCCAGCACGTCAAGCCCGTCTTCCAGCAGATGGAGAGACACATCCTGGGGCAGGTCCTCAACACCGCCAGCTTCCGCAAGACTGCAGAGCGCCTTCTCCAGTTCTCCGACAAAAAGAAGACGGAGGAGGTCATCGAGAAGATGTTCGCCATGTCCAAGAAACAGGGCAAGGGCAAGGCGGCGAGGAAAGTGAACCTCGGAGAGAAGCTTTCCGAGAGCCTGCCTGACATTTTTGCACAGATCGAGGTGAGTGAAAAGAAGGAGAGACAGAGGACTTCAAAGCGTGTGTACGAGGACAGTCCAGAAGAGGGAGACGGAGACTCGCGGGCCTTCATGGATTATGCGGACAACCGCAAAAACAGGAAGGGGGGCTTCGTGAAGGGCCGCAAATTCAAGGAGGTCCACATGGTGGCCACGGCGGGGAGTGAGGGTCTGTCCAGCACGGCCTCGTACATAAGACTGTTCCTCCTCCTCAACACCGCCACCTTCTTTCTACTGCTGGCAGTGTTGCTGACGCGCTTCCAGAGGGGTCGGAGCTTGCACACGCAGAGGTGTTTCTACACCGTCCTCCTGATCGACTGCTTCATCCTACTGTACCTCTTCTCCTCCTGCTCACACACACAGTGCTAACATCATGGGCGTCCGACCAGGGGTCTGTTGACCTGTGGTTCATGGTGAACAGATGCACCCCACACCTCAGCCTGAGCCAGATCTTCTGACAGAGTGATAAGGGCCACTGTTGAGTAACAAAACTATTTTTTGAGGAAAAGGTTATATGTTTTTGTAATACTTTGAAAAGAATGTCATAATTGTACAAGAAAAAAATATGATAATGTTAAAGTGGTTTTTAAAGAGTCATCAAACAACATGTCCGATTTTACCAAAACAATTACAAAAAACATGTAACTTGACATTCTTGAAACCAGGTCCAATATTGTAGATTCTGTGGTGTTGTGCTGTCACAACTACACACACATCCCCATTCACAGAAATTCAAATCAGCCATAGGAAAGGTTCTCAAATATTAAATTCATTTTGTTTATTTCTAGAGCTCCAGAGAGAAGCTTGCAAGATAATATACAAAGCTATATTGAGGTGATTTAAATATAATTAAATATTGTCTACAATATCTTGTACATTACGGGACTTCAAATGAATTTTTGTAACATTTCAACTGTTTATCTTGATTGTTCATCTTTATCAGCATACAATTATCGCCTTCCCCCCGAATATTATGATTTTATTTTCAAAATCTAAGTTTCATAAAATAATTACATTTTTTGGTTGAATTCAGACTTAATTAACATATCATGAACTTTAATTTCCAAATATTGAGGGTTGGGGGTCTCCAACAGTGGCCCTAATACTTCTGAGATCTACCTAATGGGTGTTCACAAAAAAAAAAAAACTTGATTCCAAATAGGAATTGATGAATTGCCGAGATGAAACCAGACCACCTCTGATGTAATAAGCTTCTGTGGAGCTTTAGAACTGAGTCTGTGTGAAGTTTGTCCTGCCTTGTATCGAAGATGTCAAGGTTAGCCACTATAATTCAGTCACCACATCTGTACTTGAGATTTGTCTTGTCTACATAGATCATAGAAATACATTCAAATGTATATATGTGAAAGCAAGATATATTTTTTAAGGTCTCTTTTTTTACCATTTGTAAATAAAATAACTACATGCACAGGTGGGTGGTGGTTGTGTGTTGTGTATAATGATGGTTTGAGAAACATTAGTGAAATAAATATATTTTGCAGAGGCTAAAAGAGCAACACATACACGCTTATAACACAAGCAATCTGAGCCCTTCAACGCATCACATGCAGAGAAAAGGAAGTTAAATATGCTAAATAATAAACTAAATATGCACATTTTCTAATTTAACAGCAAATATTTAGCATAAAAAATGCAAATACAAATAAACTGCAAAAACACAACTTAAAATTCGAAGGAAAAATTATGCCCAACAATGAATAAGCAACATTTCATTTAGATTTGGCATTCTTTTAATATGAATGGACATATGAACACTGTTTTATTAATATGTTTTTTTAAATGTCACTTTGTTT
The DNA here is from genome assembly GCA_036785175.1 of Eupleurogrammus muticus. NCBI lineage: Eukaryota > Metazoa > Chordata > Actinopteri > Scombriformes > Trichiuridae > Eupleurogrammus > Eupleurogrammus muticus. The sequence goes on from JAYKQN010000001.1 coordinate 30,730,550, forward strand.
TGTCTGTACTTGCTTGTGTTTCACCTGCAATTTTTTAATCGCAACTTCTAAAACTTGTTAAACTTGTGTAAAGATGTTAATTTTTTCATTTTAGTCCCAAGAGATACTGCTCATATTTCAAGTCTGGTTATTTATACCTACTATATAAACCGCATAAATATATAGTTTTATTTTTTAAAGGCTCACACAAATATTGGAGGAAAGTGCATTTCTTTGGAAGTATTTTTTGATAAATCCACCTTTGAGGCTTAGGATGCAGGATGGTGCTTTTTGAATGATAAATAATGTAATAATCTGTCTTAATAGTTTTTAATAATAAGAGCGCTCTACTGCAGTGTAGATATACCATCATCATCATCATCATGTATATTATTCATTGTTGGTTCTGGTCTAATTTCTTGACACTATAAACTCAGGCTTATATGGAAGTTCATTCACTTCCTGTAATGGTGAAATACTCAAATAGAAAAAAACCTTTGTCCAAACTTTTGACTAATACACTAGATTATTGTACACTATATCAATAATCAGTGGTTTGACAAAGCACTAACTAAACTTTACTTGATTACAATTTATTAGTATAGTTTATCAATTTGGAGGCAATTTGAGATACTTCATAGATATTAATAGTAAAAGCACTGCATCATACTGTATATTTGGAATGTTTTCATACAATGTACACACAATTTATTAGAAAATTAGTTACTTTATTATATATTAAGATATTGAGTTAGTGTCATTGATCAAAATCTTCATCAGAAAAGTAACTAAAGCTGTAAATGTAGTGGAATGATGTGCAATAGCATCCAATTAAAATACAAAAAGTACAAGTATGTAGTTGAGTAAATGTATTTATTTATTCTTTGATTTATTAACTTTTATTTTGCAGGAAGAGGCAAAAAGTGGTTCTGAAGCCTCAACCTAAATGTTCATAATTTATAGTTATAGAACATACAAACTTAACATACAATAAACCATGAGTTTTTGTGTGAGTTCTGATGGAACTAATGACAAAAAATATGTAGAATGATTAACATGTACGCATAAATCACACGAAAAAAAAACAACTAGTTCAAAACAGCAATTAAACGGTCTCCTGAACATCTTGAATAACAATATATCAAGGAACATTTTAATAACAGATGAGAAAAACATTCCATAATTTGGTACCTGTGTGTCTGAATGAACTCTGAGCCAATAGTTTCCAGCACTGGTTCCATACAAGAGACCATGCCAAAACTGTCATGTGGTGCAATGTTGGTACCAGATAGTTTAACTCTTATAAACAGGTTTTATAAAATCAAAAACACATGGTATCAACTAGTTTTATATTCGAGGTGGATGACATATAGAAAATGTATCATTCTTTCCCACATTTTGTGTCAAAAATCACACACAAGCTACATTTTTAGAGACCTGATGAATGCTTCTTAAAACTGGATTTGAAAAAAAAAATTTTCTCACTGACCCATAAACTTGACCTTAACCTTGTTCCTGAGGCCATGAGCATTAAACAGTGTATATAAGAATATTGTCTATCCAGAGGGTCATTGCTGAACAGTTCTCTTAGTTTACTCAGTGGCAAACACATTTGTTGCAGCTCTCCAGGACAACAAACATTCCCGACTCGCCTTCCAAGCCTCACATGCACCAACGTGCCTTTAGAGCCACTTATAAATGACAGCTGCTGAATCCACGGCCTCCGCACAGCAGGTCGAACCGGGCAGAAGTGACGAACGGTAACCGGAAACCTGCAGAATATACAAGCATTTGCACAGCACTTGAGGAATTTTGTCATATTTTCGAATAAAAAAGTGCTGGATCACGCGCTTCTCTCTGATATGTCATTCGAAGGATGGAACCGAGAAACGTCGCTGACCCCGTCGCCTTTTGTTGACTTTGCGAGTTTCATCAGCTCCTAACTCAAGAGTCGTGCTCCCTGTAAGTGGGTGAAATGAAATGAATATCCCTTCATTCCTCTCCTCATAAAAATGCTGTGGGTTGTTTTGTTACGATTGAGCAGATAATCGCTTCCAGATGTGCCGCGTACGGCTTCCCTCCTGTAAAACCTGACCTCTGTTGTCTGGCCTGCTCGGAAAAATATTGATCGACGGTTTATTTAAGTTTGTTTTAGGAAGCGATAAAACCTTGACGTGCCAAAAAAAGGTGGTAGCTCCGTGTTGCATTTTTAAAACCTATGCTGATAGAAAGCGAACCTCAGCAAGAGCCCAAACACTTCTTATTTCCGTGATAAGGCCTTTCCAGAAGTTTTTAGGTTAAGAAATGCTGCCATCTGCTGCCAGCACATCTTTTCTTGTTTTAAACTTCTAAATTCTAGAAGACTGTGCATATTCCAATTACAATCAAGAACTAGCCTGACTATAAAATTCAAGCCAAACAGACCCAGCTTTCACCCTAAATGAGTAGAAACACTAAAGATTAGAAAATACTGTTTCTTTGTGATTATTATATTCTTTTTCAAGATGTTATTACATCATTCTTCAATCTGAGGTTTTTTTTCACATATTAAACTGGTGGTGTGCAGTGGGATTTTTCAATGAGAGAAATGTGCCTTAGCTAAAAAAAAGGTTGAAAAACACTGTTCTTATAACTTTTCTAAATGGCCAGTCCAAATGTGTGACAATTATAAATCCATAATATGACATTAAATGTGATAATGATATATTATCACCTAATGTGCACATTTTACCAAGAGAAAAATACAATTTACTTCATTATGTTAGCTTACCTTTTATTAAGTTAGCTTATTAGTTAGCTTAAATTAGCTTATTAGCTATTAATGATTAGCTTAGCTTCTATCATGCGATGCAAACGTTGCTATGGTGATGCTATGGTAACCTCAATTGAAATCACCTTGGTTTTTGTTATTGTTTAATTGACAGATTTCAGTCATAATCTGTGATGTCTTCAGATAGGAATTCACTGACTGGATGACAGCAGAACGAGATGCTGAAAACAACAGGTGTCAAAAAAGGCAGCAGCTCCGTGTTGCATTTTTAAATCCTAGGTTGATAGAACACGAACCTCAGCAAGAGCCCAAACACTTCTATTGTCGTGATAAGGCCCTTCCAGAAGTTTTTAGGTTAAGAAATGCTGCCATCTGCTGCCAGCACATCTTATCTTGTTTTAAACTTCTAGATTCTAGAAAACTGTGCGTACTCCTACTAAAACAATCAAGCCTCCCTATAAAATTCAAACCAAACAGGCCCAGCTTTCACCCTATGTGAGTAGAAACATGAAAGATTAGAAAATACTGTTTTCTTTGTGATTATTATACTTTTTTAGGACGGGAAAACGGTTGAAAAACACTGCTCTAATAACTTTTCTAAATCGCCAGTCCAAATGTTTGCTTATTCATAGGCAATTATAAATCCATAATATGATATTAAATGTGATAATGATATATTATAACCTAATGTGCACATTTTACCAAGAGAAAAATACAACTTACTTCATTATCGTAGCTTATCATTTATTAAGTTAGCTTATTAGTTAGCTTAAGTTAGCTTATTAGCTATTAATGATTAGCTTAGCTTCTATCGTGCGATGCTAAAGTTGCTATCTGTGTTATTTGCTATGGTGATGCTACGGTAACCTCAATTGAAATCACCTCGGCTTTTGTTATTGTTTAATTGACAGATTTCAGTCATAATCTGTGATATCATCAAATAAAAAATCACTGACTGGATGACAGCAGAACGAGATGCTGAAAAGAACAGAAAGCTTGACTGAAATCGATGAAAATGTTCAACAAACGGCTCTGAACGTCACAGAATTTGCAGCAAACTGAACACAGTGAGTCTGATTCACCTGAGACACGACTGTAAAGTTCATGTTCTGTCAGAATTCAGTTTTTATGAAGAATTTGAGTTTATACATGTCATAATGTGGATTTTCTTTTCATAATTCGCTTATCTTTTTAAACTTATGTTATAATATTCTTGTTTGAATTCAGTTCATATAAATTTCATTTTATCTTATAGTTTGGCTTTATATTATCTTTTTATATATGTTGCAATTTATATTTTGGATTACCTTTTATTAAATGATCTTAACTTGTATTAAGTTATTTTATATTATAATGATTAGCTTATCTTTTGCAAAATTAGCTTATCTTTTATTAAGTTAGCCTACATTTTAATGATTAGCTTATCTGTGTTTTTTGCTATTTGGTTTTAGCTAATTTATGTTAGCCTATCTTTTGTTAGCTTGTCTTTTTTAGCTTTAGCTTAGCTTCTATTGTGTTATGCTAACGTTGCTATGGTGATGATATGATTGTTTTTTGTTGTTGTTTGATTGGCAGATTCAGAGATGATTGAAACCTATAAAAATGTTCTAAGAAACACTGAATTTGATCCAAATGCTTGAAGCAAACTGAACGCAGTGAGTCTGATTCCCCTGAGACACGACTGAATAGTTCATGTTAGAATATAGTCTTTATATGTTAGAATTTTGGTTTTCATAAGTCTTTTTTTTTCTTTAAGTAATTGGCTTATATTTATTAAAAATGTTATAATGTATTTATGTTGAATTTAGTCAATATATATTTTGTTTTATGTTACCATTTAGCTTTATATGTTATTATTAATATATATGTTCATATTTCATATTTTGGATAATCTTTTCTTAATTTTACTTTTCTTTTAACCTTGCTCGTTTATGTATTGAAACTATGACTTTGAGACACTAGATGTTGTGCAGCTATGACCAGAGACATATTGATTGTAATTAATGATTTTTATTATCTTATAATGTTTATATCCATGTTCTGTAATGCTATGATATGAAGCCTGTACTCTAATAACTTTTAATCTATATCACTAATCCAAAATGTCTGCTTAGTTAAAGACAATTATAAATCCATAAAATGGCATTAAATGTGATAATGGTATATTATAATATATTACATATATTATCACCTAATGGCTAATTTTGGTAAGAGAACAAAAACGTTCTTACATTTTTTATTGTTATTAATATTGTTATGTTAAATTCATCTTTTATTAATGTACCTTATCTTTATAATATTTTTTTATGCTCAATGAATGATGGATTTTGTTCATGTTTTATTGACAGATTTCAATCCTCATCCGCGATGTCATCTGATAGGAATTCACAACGAGATGTTGAAAAGAACAGAAAGCTGGACTGAAATCGATGAACATCTTCAACAAACAGCTCTGAACGTCACAGAATTTGCAGCAAACTGAACACAGTGAGTCTGATTCACTTGAGACACGACTGAAAAGTTCATGTTCTGTCAGAATTCAGTTTTTATGAAGAATTTGAGTTTATACATGTCATAATGTGGATTTTCTTTTAATAATTCGCTTATCTTTTTTAAACTTATGTTATAATATTCTTGTTCGAATTCAGTTCATATAAATTTCATTTTATCTTATAGTTTGGCTTTATATTGTCATGTTTTATATATGTTGCAATTTGTATTTTGGATTACCTTTTTTAAATGATCTTAGCTTGTATTATGTTATTTTATATTATAATGATTAGCTTATCTTTTGCAAAATTAGCTTATCTTTTATTAAGTTAGCCTACCTTTTAATGATTAGCCTATCTGTCTTATTTGCCATGTGGTATTAGCTTATCTGTGTTATTTGCTATGTTAGCCTATCTTTTGTTAGCTTGTCTTTTTTAGCTTTAGCTTAGCTTCTATTGTGTTATGCTAACGTTGCTATGGTGATGATCTGATTGTTTTTTGTTGTTGTTTGATTGGCAGATTCAGAGATGAATTCACTGGGATATTTCCTGACTGTTCAATAGAAACTTGGATTGAAACCTATATTGTTAGGATATAGTCTTTATATGTTAGAATCTAAGTATATATAAGTCATATTTTGTTTTTTTCTTTTGGTCATTTGGTTATCTTTTATTAAAATTTGTATAATGTATTTATGTTGAATTTAGTCAATATAAATTTAGATTTATGTTACAATTCACCTTTATATGATATTATTAATATATATGTTCATATTTCATATTTTGGATCTTTTCCTAATTTTACTTTTCTTTTAACCTGCTCGATTTCTCTTTTATGTGTTGAAACCTTGACTTTGAGACACTAGATGTTGTGCAGCTATGACCAGAGACATAATGATTGTAATTAATGATTTTTATTATCTTATAATATTTATATCCATGTTCTGTAATGCTATGATATGAAGCCTGTACTCTAATGACCTTTAATCTATATCACTAATCCAAAATGTCTGCTTAGTTAAAGACAATTATCAATCCATAATATGGCATTAAATGTGATAATGATATATTATAATATATTACATATATTATCACCTAATGGCTCATTTTGTCAAGAGAACAAAAACTTTCTTACGTGTTGTTATTGTTATTATTATTGTTATGTTAAATTCATCTTTTATTAATCTACCTTATCTTTATAATGATTTTTTTATGCTCAATGAATGATGGGTTTTGTTATTGTTTCATTGACAGATTCCAGTCCTCATCTTTGATGTCATCTGATAGGAATTCACAACGAGATGTTGAAAAGAACAGAAAGCTGGACTGAAATCGATGAACATCTTCAACAAACAGCTCTGAATGTCACAGAATTTGCAGCAAACTGAACACAGTGAGTCTGATTCACCTGAGACACGACTGAATTGTTCATGTTCTGTCAGAATTCAGTTTTTATGAAGAATTTGAGTTTATACATGTTATGATGTGGATTTTCTTTTAATGATTTGCTTATCTTTTTTAAACTTATGTTATAATATTCTTGTTTGAATTCAGTTCTTATAAGTTTGGTTTTATCTTATAGTTTGGCTTTATATTATCATTTTTTTATATATGTTACAATTTATATTTAGGTTATCTTTTATCAAATGATCTTAACTTGTATTAGGTTATTTTATATCATAATGATTAGCTTATCTTTTGCAAACTTAGCTTATCTTTTATTAAGTTAGCCTACCTTTTAATGATTAGCCTATCTGTGTTATTTGCCATGTGGTATTAGCTTATCTGTGTTATTTGCTATTTGGTTTTAGCTAATTTATGTTAGCCTATCTTTTGTTAGCTTGTCTTTTTTAGCTTTAGCTTAGCTTCTATTGTGTTATGCTAACGTTGCTATGGTGATGATATGATTGTTTTTTGTTGTTGTTTGATTGGCAGATTCAGAGATGAATTCACTGGGATATTTCCTGACTGTTCGACAGAAACTTGGATTGAAACCTAAAAAAAAGTTTTAGGAAACACAGAATTTGATCCAAACGCTTGAAGCAAACTGAACGCAGTGAGTCTGATTCATCTGAGACACGACTGAATAGTTCATGTTAGAATATAGTCTTTATATGTTAGAATTTAAGTTTTTATAAGTCTTTATTTTTTTCTTTAAGTAATTGGCTTATCTTTTATTAAAATGTTATAATGTATTTATGTTGAATTTTTATTATAAATTAATCTATATCACTGATCCAAAATGTCTGCTTAGTTAAAGACAATTATAAATCCATAATACGGCATTAAATGTGATAATGATATATTATAATATATTACATATATTATCACCTAATGGCTCATTTTGGCAAAAGAACAAAAACTTTCTTACGTGTTGTTATTGTTATTATTATCCATCCATCCATCCATCCATTTTCTATCCCGCTTATTCCCTTTCGGGGTCGCAGGGGTCTGCTGGAGCCTATCCCAGCGCATTTATGGCGAGAGGCAGGGGGATACACCCCAGATGGTCGCCAGCCAATCGTGGGGCACACACACCATTCACACACCATTCACACACACACTCACACCTATGGGCAATTTAGATTTGCCAATTAACCTGAGCATGTTTTGTATTGTGGGAGGAAGCCGGAGTACCCCGGTGAAAACCCACGCAGACACGGGGAGAACATGCAAACTCCACACAGAGAGGTCCCAGACCCAGGCCCCAAGGCGGTCTTGAACCTGCGACCTTCTTGCTGTGAGGCAACAGTGCTACCCACTGCTCCACCGTGTCGCCCCTGTTATTATTATTGTTATGTTAAATTCATCTTTTATTAATCTACCTTATCTTTATAATGATTTTTTTATGCTCAATGAATGATGGGTTTTGTTATTGTTTCATTGACAGATTCCAGTCCTCATCTGTAATGTCATCTGATAGGAATTCACAACGAGATGCTGAAAAGAACAGAAAGTTGGGCTGAAATCAATGAAAATGTTCAGAAAGTGTTTACTCTATATGTTAGAATTTGGATTCATACAAGTCAGAATTTTGATTTTTTAATAATTATCTCTTATAATTAGCCCATCCTTTATTAAATGTATGTTATAATTTAGTATTTATGTCATGATATGACATATATAAGATATATGATATAAGTTGGGCTTTATGTTACAATTTGGCTTTATATCCATCCATCCATTTTCTATACCTGCTTATTCCTCTTCAGGGTCGCAGGGGTCTGCTGGAGCCTATCCCAGCGCATTATGGCGAGAGGCAGGGATACACCCCAGATGGTCGCCAGCCAATCGTGGGGCACACACACCATTCACTCACACACTCACACCTATGGGCAATTTAGAGTTGCCAATTAACCTGAGCATGTTTTGTATTGTGGGAGGAAGCCGGAGTACCCGGTGAAAACCCACGCAGACACGGGGAGAACATGCAAACTCCACACAGAAAGGTCCCAGACCCAGGCCCCAAGGAGGTCTTGAACCTGCGACCTTCTTGCTGTGAGGCATCAGCGCTACCCACTTCGCCACCATGCCGCCCTTGGCTTTATATGTTATTTTATAATTAAATATTAGTATGTATGTGTTGCTTTTTTGTGTTATCATTTGTTCACATGTTATGATTTCCTTTTACAGGTTATGATTATTTGGTATGTTACATTACACTAAACACATTTAGTCTCTGTTAAAATTAGCATTTACATGCCTTTATTAGTTATACTTTATGTGTTTGTACGTTTTGTTTGTTCATATTTTGTATGTTGCCTTTATGTGTTATAATTTATGTGTTGGTATGTCATGTGTGTTCATGTTTAGTATGTTGCCTTTATGTGTTATAATTTATCTGTTTGTATGTCATGTTTGTTCATGTTTAGTATGTTGCCTTTATGTGTTATCCTTTATGTGTTTGTGTGTTATGTTTGTTCATGTTTAGTATGTTGCCTTTATGTGTTATAATTTATGTGTTTGTATGTCATGTTTGTTCATGTTTAGTATGTTGCCTTTATGTGTTATAATTTATGTGTTTGTATGTTATGTTTGTTCATGTTTAGTATGTTGCCTTTATGTGTTATAATTTATGTTTGTATGTCATGTTTGTTCATGTTTAGTATGTTGCCTCTATGTGTTATACTTTATGTGTTTGTGTGTTATGTTTGTTCATGTTTTGTATGTTGCCTTTATGTGTTATCCTTTATGTGTTTGTGTGTTATGTTTGTTCATGTTTTGTATGTTGCCTTTATGTGTTATCCTTTATGTGTTTGTCATGTTTGTTCATGTTTAGTATGTTGCCTTTATGTGTTATAATTTATCTGTTTGGATGTCAGTTTGTTCATGTTTAGTATGTTGCCTTTATGTGTTATCCTTTATGTGTTTGTGTGTTATGTTTGTTCATGTTTAGTATGTTTGTTCATGTTTAGTATGTTGCCTTTATGTGTTATCCTTTATGTGTTTGTGTGTTATGTTTGTTCATGTTTTGTATGTGCCTTTATGTGTTATCCTTTATGTGTTTGTCATGTTTGTTCATGTTTAGTATGTTGCCTTTATGTGTTATAATTTATGTGTTTGTATGTCATGTTTGTTCATGTTTAGTGTGTTGCCTTTATGTGTTATCCTTTATGTGTTTGTGTGTTATGTTTGTTCATGTTTATGTTTGTTCATGTTTAGTATGTTGCCTTTATGTGTTATAATGTATCCTTTATGTGTTTGTATGTCATGTTTGTTCATGTTTAGTATATTGCCTTTATGTGTTATCCTTTATGTGTTTGTGTGTTATGTTTGTTCATGTTTTGTATGTTGCCTTTATGTGTTATCCTTTATGTGTTTGTATATCATGTTTGTTCATGTTTAGTATGTTGCCTTTATGTGTTATCCTTTATGTGTTTGTGTGTTATGTTTGTTCATGTTTAGTATGTTGCCTTTATGTGTTATAATTTATGTGTTTGTATGTCATGTTTGTTCATGTTTAGTATGTTGCCTTTATGTGTTATAATTTATGTTTGTATGTTATGTTTGTTCATGTTTAGTATGTTGCCTTTATGTGTTATAATTTATGTTTGTATGTCATGTTTGTTCATGTTTAGTATGTTGCCTCTATGTGTTATACTTTATGTGTTTGTGTGTTATGTTTGTTCATGTTTTGTATGTTGCCTTTATGTGTTATCCTTTATGTGTTTGTGTGTTATGTTTGTTCATGTTTTGTATGTTGCCTTTATGTGTTATCCTTTATGTGTTTGTCATGTTTGTTCATGTTTAGTATGTTGCCTTTATGTGTTATAATTTATCTGTTTGGATGTCAGTTTGTTCATGTTTAGTATGTTGCCTTTATGTGTTATCCTTTATGTGTTTGTGTGTTATGTTTGTTCATGTTTAGTATGTTTGTTCATGTTTAGTATGTTGCCTTTATGTGTTATCCTTTATGTGTTTGTGTGTTATGTTTGTTCATGTTTTGTATGTGCCTTTATGTGTTATCCTTTATGTGTTTGTCATGTTTGTTCATGTTTAGTATGTTGCCTTTATGTGTTATAATTTATGTGTTTGTATGTCATGTTTGTTCATGTTTAGTGTGTTGCCTTTATGTGTTATCCTTTATGTGTTTGTGTGTTATGTTTGTTCATGTTTATGTTTGTTCATGTTTAGTATGTTGCCTTTATGTGTTATAATGTATCCTTTATGTGTTTGTATGTCATGTTTGTTCATGTTTAGTATATTGCCTTTATGTGTTATCCTTTATGTGTTTGTGTGTTATGTTTGTTCATGTTTTGTATGTTGCCTTTATGTGTTATCCTTTATGTGTTTGTATATCATGTTTGTTCATGTTTAGTATGTTGCCTTTATGTGTTATCCTTTATGTGTTTGTGTGTTATGTTTGTTCATGTTTAGTATGTTGCCTTTATGTGTTATAATTTATCTGTTTGTATGTCATGTTTGTTCATGTTTAGTATGTTGCCTTTATGTGTTATCCTTTATGTGTTTGTATGTCATGTTTGTTCATGTTTAGTATGTTGCCTTTATGTGTTATAATTTATCTGTTTGTCATGTTTGTTCATGTTTAGTATGTTGCCTTTATGTGTTATAATTTATCTGTTTGGATGTCAGTTTGTTCATGTTTAGTATGTTGCCTTTATGTGTTATCCTTTATGTGTTTGTGTGTTATGTTTGTTCATGTTTAGTATGTTTGTTCATGTTTAGTATGTTGCCTTTATGTGTTATCCTTTATGTGTTTGTGTGTTATGTTTGTTCATGTTTTGTATGTTGCCTTTATGTGTTATCCTTTATGTGTTTGTCATGTTTGTTCATGTTTAGTATGTTGCCTTTATGTGTTATAATTTATGTGTTTGTATGTCATGTTTGTTCATGTTTAGTGTGTTGCCTTTATGTGTTATCCTTTATGTGTTTGTGTGTTATGTTTGTTCATGTTTATGTTTGTTCATGTTTAATATGTTGCCTTTATGTGTTATAATGTATCCTTTATGTGTTTGTATGTCATGTTTGTTCATGTTTAGTATATTGCCTTTATGTGTTATCCTTTATGTGTTTGTGTGTTATGTTTGTTCATGTTTTGTATGTTGCCTTTATGTGTTATCCTTTATGTGTTTGTATGTTGCCTTTATGTGTTATAATGTATCCTTGATGTGTTTGTATGTCATGTTTGTTCATGTTTAGTATGTTGCCTTTATGTGTTATCCTTTATGTGTTTGTGTGTTATGTTTGTTCATGTTTAGTATGTTGCCTTTATGTGTTATAATGTATCCTTTATGGGTTTGTATGTCATGTTTGTTCATGTTTAGTATATTGCCTTTATGTGTTATCCTTTATGTGTTTGTGTGTTATGTTTGTTCATGTTTTGTATGTTGCCTTTATGTGTTATCCTTTATGTGTTTGTATGTTGCCTTTATGTGTTATAATGTATCCTTGATGTGTTTGTATGTCATGTTTGTTCATGTTTAGTATGTTGCCTTTATGTGTTATAATTTATGTGTTTGTATGTCATGTTTGTTCATGTTTAGTATGTTGCCTTTATGTGTTATCCTTTATGTGTTTGTGTGTCATGTTTGTTCATGTTTAGTATGTTGCCTTTATGTGTTATCCTTTATGTGTTTGTATGTTATGTTTGTTCATGTTTAGGATGTTGCCTTTATGTGTTATACTTTTTGTGTTTGTATGTTATGTTTGTTCATGTTTAGTATGTTGCCTTTATGTGTTATACTTTTTGTGTTTGTATGTCATGTTTGTTCATGTTTAGTATGTTGCCTTTATGTGTTATAATTTATGTGTTTGTGTGTCATGTTTGTTCATGTTTAGTATGTTGCCTTGATGTGTTATCCTTTATGTGTTTGTGTGTCATGTTTGTTCATATTTTGTATGTTGCCTTCATGTGTTATAATTTATGTGTTTGTATGTCATGTTTGTTCATGTTTAGTATGTTGCCTTGATGTGTTATCCTTTATGTGTTTGTGTGTTATGTTTGTTCATGTTTTGTATGTTGCCTTTATGTGTTATAATTTATGTGTTTGTGTGTTATGTTTGTTCATGTTTAGTATGTTGCCTTTATGTGTTATAATTTATGTGTTTGTATGTCATGTTTGTTCATGTTTAGTATGTTGCCTTTATGTGTTATAATTTATGTGTTTGTATGTCATGTTTGTTCATGTTTAGTGTGTTGCCTTTATGTGTTATCCTTTATGTGTTTGTGTGTTATGTTTGTTCATGTTTATGTTTGTTCATGTTTAATATGTTGCCTTTATGTGTTATAATGTATCCTTTATGTGTTTGTATGTCATGTTTGTTCATGTTTAGTATATTGCCTTTATGTGTTATCCTTTATGTGTTTGTGTGTTATGTTTGTTCATGTTTTGTATGTTGCCTTTATGTGTTATCCTTTATGTGTTTGTATGTTGCCTTTATGTGTTATAATGTATCCTTGATGTGTTTGTATGTCATGTTTGTTCATGTTTAGTATGTTGCCTTTATGCGTTATAATGTATCCTTTATGTGTTTGTGTGTCATGTTTGTTCATGTTTTGTATGTTGCCTTTATGTGTTATAATTTATGTGTTTGTGTGTCATGTTTGTTCATGTTTGGTATGTTGCCTTTATGTGTTATACTTTATGTGTTTGTGTGTCATGTTTGTTCATGTTTTGTATGTTGCCTTTATGTGTTATAATTTATGTGTTTGTATGTTGCCTTTATGTGTTATAATGTATCCTTGATGTGTTTGTATGTCATGTTTGTTCATGTTTAGTATGTTGCCTTTATGTGTTATACTTTATGTGTTTGTGTGTCATGTTTGTTCATGTTTTGTATGTTGCCTTTATGTGTTATACTTTATGTGTTTGTGTGTCATGTTTGTTCATGTTTTGTATGTTGCCTTTATGTGTTATAATTTATGTGTTTGTATGTTATGTTTGTTCATGTTTAGTATGTTGCCTTTATGCGTTATACTTTATGTGTTTGTATGTTATGTTTGTTCATGTTTTGTATGTTGCCTTTATGTGTTATACTTTATGTGTTTGTATGTCATGTTTGTTCATGTTTTGTATGTTGCCTTTATGTGTTATAATTTATGTTTGTATGTCATGTTTGTTCATGTTTAGTATGTTGCCTTTATGTGTTATCCTTTATGTGTTTGTATGTTATGTTTGTTCATGTTTAGTATGTTGCCTTTATGTGTTATACTTTATGTGTTTATATGTCATGTTTGTTCATGTTTAGTATGTTGCCTTTATGTGTTATAATTTATGTGTTTGTATGTTGCCTTTATGTGTTATAATGTATCCTTGATGTGTTTGTATGTCATGTTTGTTCATGTTTAGTATGTTGCCTTTATGTGTTATCCTTTATGTGTTTGTGTGTTATGTTTGTTCATGTTTAGTATGTTGCCTTTATGTGTTATAATTGATGTGTTTGTGTGTTATGTTTGTTCATGTTTAGTATGTTGCCTTTATGTGTTATCCTTTATGTGTTTGTATGTTATGTTTGTTCATGTTTAGGATGTTGCCTTTATGTGTTATACTTTTTGTCTTTGTATGTTATGTTTGTTCATGTTTAGTATGTTGCCTTTATGTGTTATACTTTTTGTGTTTGTATGTCATGTTTGTTCATGTTTAGTATGTTGCCTTTATGTGTTATAATTTATGTGTTTGTATGTCATGTTTGTTCATGTTTAGTATGTTGCCTTTATGTGTTATAATTTATGTGTTTGTGTGTCATGTTTGTTCATGTTTAGTATGTTGCCTTGATGTGTTATCCTTTATGTGTTTGTGTGTTATGTTTGTTCATGTTTTGTATGTTGCCTTTATGTGTTATAATTTATGTGATTGTGTGTTATGTTTGTTCATGTTTAGTATGTTGCCTTTATGTGTTATAATTTATGTGTTTGTATGTCATGTTTGTTCATGTTTAGTATGTTGCCTTTATGTGTTATAATTTATGTGTTTGTATGTCATGTTTGTTCATGTTTAGTATGTTGCCTTTATGTGTTATAATTTATGTGTTTGTGTGTCATGTTTGTTCATGTTTAGTATGTTGCCTTTATGTGTTTTAATGTATCCTTTATGTGTTTGTATGTCATGTTTGTTCATGTTTAGTATGTTGCCTTTATGTATGATACTTTATGTGTTTGTGTGTCATGTTTATTCATGTTTAGTATGTTGCCTTTATGTGTTATCCTTTATGTGTTTGTGTGTTATGTTTGTTCATGTTTAGTATGTTGCCTTTATGTGTTATACTGTATGTGTTTGTGTGTTATGTTTGTTCATGTTTTGTATGTTGCCTTTATGTGTTATACTTTATGTGTTTATATGTCATGTTTGTTCATGTTTTGTATGTTGCCTTTATGTGTTATACTTTATGTGTTTGTATGTCATGTTTGTTCATGTTTTGTATGTTGCCTTTATGTGTTATAATTCATGTGTTTGTATGTTATGTTTGTTCATGTTTAGTATGTAACCTTTATGTGTTATCCTTTATGTGTTTGTGTGTTATGTTTGTTCATGTTTAGTATGTTGCCTTTATGTGTTATAATTTATGTGTTTGTATGTCATGTTTGTTCATGTTTAGTATGTTGCCTTTATGTGTTATAATTTATCTGTTTGTATGTTGCCTTTATGTGTTATAATTTATGTGTTTGTATGTTGCCTTTATGTGTTATAATGTATCCTTGATGTGTTTGTATGTCATGTTTGTTCATGTTTAGTATGTTGCCTTTATGTGTTATACTTTATGTGTTTGTGTGTCATGTTTGTTCATGTTTTGTATGTTGCCTTTATGTGTTATAATTTATGTGTTTGTATGTCATGTTTGTTCATGTTTAGTATGTTGCCTTTATGTGTTATAATTTATGTGTTTGTGTGTTATGTTTGTTCATGTTTAGTATGTTGCCTTTATGTGTTATATTTTATGTGTTTGTGTGTCATGTTTGTTCATGTTTTGTATGTTGCCTTTATGTGTTATAATGTATCCTTTATGTGTTTGTATGTTATGTTTGTTCATGTTTTGTATGTTGCCTTTATGTGTTATAATTTATGTGTTTGTCATGTTTGTTCATGTTTAGTATGTTGCCTTTATGTGTTATAATTTATCTGTTTGTATGTTATGTTTGTACATGTTTAGTATGTTGCCTTTATGTGTTATCCTTTATGTGTTTGTGTGTTATGTTTGTTCATGTTTAGTATGTTGCCTTTATGTGTTATAATGTATCCTTTATGTGTTTGTATGTCATGTTTGTTCATGTTTAGTATGTTGCCTTTATGTGTTATAATTTATCTGTTTGTATGTTGCCTTTATGTGTTATAATGTATCCTTGATGTGTTTGTATGTCATGTTTGTTCATGTTTAGTATGTTGCCTTTATGTGTTATACTTTATGTGTTTGTGTGTTATGTTTGTTCATGTTTAGTATGTTGCCTTTATGTGTTATACTTTATGTGTTTGTATGTCATGTTTGTTCATGTTTAGTATGTTGCCTTTATGTGTTATAATGTATCCTTTATGTGTTTGTATGTCATGTTTGTTCATGTTTAGTATGTTGCCTTTATGTGTTATAATTTATCTGTTTGTATGTTGCCTTTATGTGTTATAATGTATCCTTGATGTGTTTGTATGTCATGTTTGTTCATGTTTAGAATGTTGCCTTTATGTGTTATAATTTATGTGTTTGTGTGTCATGTTTGTTCATGTTTTGGATGTTGCCTTTATGTGTTATAATTTATGTGTTTGTATGTTGCCTTTATGTGTTATAATGTATCCTTGATGTGTTTGTATGTTATGTTTGTTCATGTTTAGTATGTTGCCTTTATGTGTTATACTTTATGTGTTTGTGTGTTATGTTTGTTCATGTTTAGTATGTTGCCTTTATGCGTTATACTTTATGTGTTTGTATGTTATGTTTGTTCATGTTTAGTATGTTGCCTTTATGCGTTATACTTTATGTGTTTGTATGTTGCCTTTATGTGATATAATGTATCCTTTATGTGTTTGTATGTTATGTTTGTTCATGTTTTGTATGTTGCCTTTATGTATTATAATTTATGTGTTTGTCATGTTTGTTCATGTTTAGTATGTTGCCTTTATGTGTTATAATTTATCTGTTTGTATGTCATGTTTGTACATGTTTAGTATGTTGCCTTTATGTGTTATCCTTTATGTGTTTGTGTGTTATGTTTATTCATGTTTAGTATGTTGCCTTTATGTGTTATAATGTATCCTTTATGTGTTTGTATGTCATGTTTGTTCATGTTTAGTATGTTGCCTTTATGTGTTATAATTTATCTGTTTGTATGTTGCCTTTATGTATTATAATTTGTGTTTGTATGTTGCCTTTATGTGTTATAATGTATCCTTGATGTGTTTGTATGTCATGTTTGTTCATGTTTAGTATGTTGCCTTTATGTGTTATACTTTATGTGTTTGTGTGTTATGTTTGTTCATGTTTAGTATGTTGCCTTTATGTGTTATACTTTATGTGTTTGTATGTCATGTTTGTTCATGTTTAGTATGTTGACTTTATGTGTTATAATGTATCCTTTATGTGTTTGTATGTCATGTTTGTTCATGTTTAGTATGTTGCCTTTATGTGTTATAATTTATCTGTTTGTATGTTGCCTTTATGTGTTATAATTTATGTGTTTGTGTGTCATGTTTGTTCATGTTTTGGATGTTGCCTTTATGTGTTATAATTTATGTGTTTGTATGTTGCCTTTATGTGTTATAATGTATCCTTGATGTGTTTGTATGTCATGTTTGTTCATGTTTTGTATGTTGCCTTTATGTGTTATAATTTATGTGTTTGTATGTCATGTTTGTTCATGTTTTGTATGTTGCCTTTATGTGTTATAATCTATGTGTTTGTCATGTTTGTTCATGTTTAGTATGTTGCCTTTATGTGTTATAATTTATCTGTTTGTATGTCATGTTTGTACATGTTTAGTATGTTGCCTTTATGTGTTATAATTTATGTGTTTGTGTGTTATGTTTGTTCATGTTTAGTATGTTGCCTTTATGTGTTATAATTCATGTGTTTGTATGTTATGTTTGTTCATGTTTAGTATGTTGCCTTTATGTGTTATCCTTTATGTGTTTGTGTGTTATGTTTGTTCATGTTTAGTATGTTGCCTTTATGTGTTATAATTTATGTGTTTGTATGTCATGTTTGTTCATGTTTAGTATGTTGCCTTTATGTGTTATAATTTATCTGTTTGTATGTTGCCTTTATGTGTTATAATTTATGTGTTTGTATGTTGCCTTTATGTGTTATAATGTATCCTTGATGTGTTTGTATGTCATGTTTGTTCATGTTTAGTATGTTGCCTTTATGTGTTATACTTTATGTGTTTGTGTGTCATGTTTGTTCATGTTTTGTATGTTGCCTTTATGTGTTATAATTTATGTGTTTGTATGTCATGTTTGTTCATGTTTAGTATGTTGCCTTTATGTGTTATAATTTATGTGTTTGTGTGTTATGTTTGTTCATGTTTAGTATGTTGCCTTTATGTGTTATATTTTATGTGTTTGTGTGTCATGTTTGTTCATGTTTTGTATGTTGCCTTTATGTGTTATAATGTATCCTTTATGTGTTTGTATGTTATGTTTGTTCATGTTTTGTATGTTGCCTTTATGTGTTATAATTTATGTGTTTGTCATGTTTGTTCATGTTTAGTATGTTGCCTTTATGTGTTATCCTTTATGTGTTTGTGTGTTATGTTTGTTCATATTTAGTATGTTGCCTTTATGTGTTATAATGTATCCTTTATGTGTTTGTATGTCATGTTTGTTCATGTTTAGTATGTTGCCTTTATGTGTTATAATTTATCTGTTTGTATGTTGCCTTTATGTGTTATAATTTGTGTTTGTATGTTGCCTTTATGTGTTATAATGTATCCTTGATGTGTTTGTATGTCATGTTTGTTCATGTTTAGTATGTTGCCTTTATGTGTTATACTTTATGTGTTTGTATGTTATGTTTGTTCATGTTTAGTATGTTGCCCTTATGTGTTATAATTTATGTGTTTGTATGTCATGTTTGTTCATGTTTAGTATGTTGCCTTTATGCGTTATAATGTATCCTTTATGTGTTTGTGTGTTATGTTTGTTCATGTTTAGTATGTTGCCCTTGTGTGTTATAATTAATGTGTTTGTATGTCATGTTTGTTCATGTTTAGTATGTTGCCTCTATGTGTTATCCTTTATGTGTTTGTCATGTTTGTTCATGTTTAGTATGTTGCCTTTATGTGTTATAATTTATCTGTTTGTATGTCATGTTTGTACATGTTTAGTATGTTGCCTTTATGTGTTATCCTTTATGTGTTTGTGTGTTATGTTTGTTCATGTTTAGTATGTTGCCTTTATGTGTTATAATGTATCCTTTATGTGTTTGTATGTCATGTTTGTTCATGTTTAGTATGTTGCCTTTATGTGTTATAATTTATCTGTTTGTATGTTGCCTTTATGTGTTATAATTTGTGTTTGTATGTTGCCTTTATGTGTTATAATGTATCCTTGATGTGTTTGTATGTCATGTTTGTTCATGTTTAGTATGTTGCCTTTATGTGTTATACTTTATGTGTTTGTGTGTTATGTTTGTTCATGTTTAGTATGTTGCCTTTATGTGTTATACTTTATGTGTTTGTATGTCATGTTTGTTCATGTTTAGTATGTTGACTTTATGTGTTATAATGTATCCTTTATGTGTTTGTATGTCATGTTTGTTCATGTTTAGTATGTTGCCTTTAGGTGTTATAATTTATCTGTTTGTATGTTGCCTTTATGTGTTATAATTTATGTGTTTGTGTGTCATGTTTGTTCATGTTTTGGATGTTGCCTTTATGTGTTATAATTTATGTGTTTGTATGTTGCCTTTATGTGTTATAATGTATCCTTGATGTGTTTGTATGTCATGTTTGTTCATGTTTAGAATGTTGCCTTTATGTGTTATACTTTATGTGTTTGTGTGTTATGTTTGTTCATGTTTAGTATGTTGCCTTTATGCGTTATACTTTATGTGTTTGTATGTTATGTTTGTTCATGTTTTGTATGTTGCCTTTATGTGTTATACTTTATGTGTTTGTATGTTGCCTTTATGTGTTATAATGTATCCTTTATGTGTTTGTATGTTATGTTTGTTCATGTTTTGTATGTTGCCTTTATGTGTTATACTTTATGTGTTTATGTGTCATGTTTGTTCATGTTTTGTATGTTGCCTTTATGTGTTATAATTTATGTGTTTGTCATGTTTGTTCATGTTTAGTATGTTGCCTTTATGTGTTATAATTTATCTGTTTGTGTGTCATGTTTGTTCATGTTTTGTATGTTGCCTTTATGTGTTATAATTTATGTGTTTGTGTGTTATGTTTGTTCATGTTTAGTATGTTGCCTTTATGCGTTATACTTTATGTGTTTGTATGTTATGTTTGTTCATGTTTTGTATGTTGCCTTTATGTGTTATAATGTATCCTTTATGTGTTTGTATGTCATGTTTGTTCATGTTTTGTATGTTGCCTTTATGTGTTATACTTTATGTGTTTGTATGTCATGTTTGTTCATGTTTTGTATGTTGCCTTTATGTGTTATAATTTATGTGTTTGTCATGTTTGTTCATGTTTAGTATGTTGCCTTTATGTGTTATAATTCATGTGTTTGTATGTTATGTTTGTTCATGTTTAGTATGTTGCCTTTATGTGTTATAATTTATCTGTTTGTATGTTGCCTTTATGTGTTATAATTTATGTGTTTGTGTGTTATGTTTGTTCATGTTTAGTATGTTGCCTTTATGTGTTATAATTTATGTGTTTGTATGTCATGTTTGTTCATGTTTAGTATGTTGCCTTTATGTGTTATAATTTATCTGTTTGTATGTTGCCTTTATGTGTTATAATTTATGTGTTTGTATGTTGCCTTTATGTGTTATAATGTATCCTTGATGTGTTTGTATGTCATGTTTGTTCATGTTTAGTATGTTGCCTTTATGTGTTATACTTTATGTGTTTGTGTGTCATGTTTGTTCATGTTTTGTATGTTGCCTTTATGTGTTATAATTTATGTGTTTGTATGTCATGTTTGTTCATGTTTAGTATGTTGCCTTTATGTGTTATAATTTATGTGTTTGTGTGTTATGTTTGTTCATGTTTAGTATGTTGCCTTTATGTGTTATATTTTATGTGTTTGTGTGTCATGTTTGTTCATGTTTTGTATGTTGCCTTTATGTGTTATAATTTATGTGTTTGTCATGTTTGTTCATGTTTTGTATGTTGCCTTTATGTGTTATAATGTATCCTTTATGTGTTTGTATGTTATGTTTGTTCATGTTTTGTATGTTGCCTTTATGTGTTATAATTTATGTGTTTGTCATGTTTGTTCATGTTTAGTATGTTGCCTTTATGTGTTATAATTTATCTGTTTGTATGTCATGTTTGTACATGTTTAGTATGTTGCCTTTATGTGTTATCCTTTATGTGTTTGTGTGTTATGTTTGTTCATGTTTAGTATGTTGCCTTTATGTGTTATAATGTATCCTTTATGTGTTTGTATGTCATGTTTGTTCATGTTTAGTATGTTGCCTTTATGTGTTATAATTTATCTGTTTGTATGTTGCCTTTATGTGTTATAATTTGTGTTTGTATGTTGCCTTTATGTGTTATAATGTATCCTTGATGTGTTTGTATGTCATGTTTGTTCATGTTTAGTATGTTGCCTTTATGTGTTATACTTTATGTGTTTGTATGTTATGTTTGTTCATGTTTAGTATGTTGCCCTTATGTGTTATAATTTATGTGTTTGTATGTCATGTTTGTTCATGTTTAGTATGTTGCCTTTATGCGTTATAATGTATCCTTTATGTGTTTGTGTGTTATGTTTGTTCATGTTTAGTATGTTGCCCTTGTGTGTTATAATTAATGTGTTTGTATGTCATGTTTGTTCATGTTTAGTATGTTGCCTCTATGTGTTATCCTTTATGTGTTTGTCATGTTTGTTCATGTTTAGTATGTTGCTTTTATGTGTTATAATTTATCTGTTTGTATGTCATGTTTGTTCATGTTTAGTATGTTGCCTTTATGTGTTATCCTTTATGTGTTTGTATGTTATGTTTGTTCATGTTTAGTATGTTGCCTTTATGTGTTATAATGTATCATTTATGGGTTTGTGTGTTATGTTTGTTCATGTTTAGTATGTTGCCCTTATGTGTTATAATTTATGTGTTTGTTTGTTATGTTTGTTCATGTTTAGTATGTTGCCTTTATGTGTTATAATGTATCCTTTATGTGTTTTTATGTCATGTTTGTTCATGTTTAGTATGTTGCCCTTATGTGTTATAATTTATGTGTTCGTATGTCATGTTTGTTCATGTTTTGTATGTTGCCTTTATGTGTTATAATTTATGTGTTTGTGTGTTATGTTTGTTCATGTTTAGTATGTTGCCTTTATGCGTTATACTTTATGTGTTTGTATGTTATGTTTGTTCATGTTTTGTATGTTGCCTTTATGTGTCATAATGTATCCTTTATGTGTTTGTATGTCATGTTTGTTCATGTTTTGTATGTTGCCTTTATGTGTTATAATTTATGTGTTTGTGTGTTATGTTTGTTCATGTTTAGTATGTTGCCTTTATGTGTTATAATTCATGTGTTTGTATGTTATGTTTGTTCATGTTTAGTATGTTGCCTTTATGTGTTATAATTTATGTGTTTGTATGTCATGTTTGTTCATGTTTAGTATGTTGCCTTTATGTGTTATAATTTATCTGTTTGTATGTCATGTTTGTACATGTTTAGTATGTTGCCTTTATGTGTTATAATTTATGTGTTTGTGTGTTATGTTTGTTCATGTTTAGTATGTTGCCTTTATGTGTTATAATTCATGTGTTTGTATGTTATGTTTGTTCATGTTTAGTATGTTGCCTTTATGTGTTATAATTTATGTGTTTGTATGTCATGTTTGTTCATGTTTAGTATGTTGCCTTTATGTGTTATAATTTATCTGTTTGTATGTTGCCTTTATGTGTTATAATTTATGTGTTTGTATGTTGCCTTTATGTGTTATAATGTATCCTTGATGTGTTTGTATGTCATGTTTGTTCATGTTTAGTATGTTGCCTTTATGTGTTATACTTTATGTGTTTGTATGTCATGTTTGTTCATGTTTAGTATGTTGCCTTTATGTGTTATAATTTATGTGTTTGTGTGTTATGTTTGTTCATGTTTAGTATGTTGCCTTTATGTGTTATATTTTATGTGTTTGTGTGTCATGTTTGTTCATGTTTTGTATGTTGCCTTTATGTGTTATGATGTATCCTTTATGTGTTTGTATGTTATGTTTGTTCATGTTTTGTATGTTGCCTTTATGTGTTATAATTTATGTGTTTGTCATGTTTGTTCATGTTTAGTATGTTGCCTTTATGTGTTATAATTTATCTGTTTGTATGTCATGTTTGTACATGTTTAGTATGTTGCCTTTATGTGTTATCCTTTATGTGTTTGTGTGTTATGTTTGTTCATGTTTAGTATGTTGCCTTTATGTGTTATAATGTATCCTTTATGTGTTTGTATGTCATGTTTGTTAATGTTTAGTATGTTGCCTTTATGTGTTATAATTTATCTGTTTGTATGTTGCCTTTATGTGTTATAATTTGTGTTTGTATGTTGCCTTTATGTGTTATAATGTATCCTTGATGTGTTTGTATGTCATGTTTGTTCATGTTTAGTATGTTGCCTTTATGTGTTATACTTTATGTGTTTGTATGTTATGTTTGCTCATGTTTAGTATGTTGCCCTTATGTGTTATAATTTATGTGTTTGTATGTCATGTTTGTTCATGTTTAGTATGTTGCCTTTATGCGTTATAATGTATCCTTTATGTGTTTGTGTGTTATGTTTGTTCATGTTTAGTATGTTGCCCTTGTGTGTTATAATTAATGTGTTTGTATGTCATGTTTGTTCATGTTTAGTATGTTGCCTCTATGTGTTATCCTTTATGTGTTTGTCATGTTTGTTCATCTTTTGGATGTTGCCTTTATGTGTTATAATTTATGTGTTTGTATGTTGCCTTTATGTGTTATAATGTATCCTTGATGTGTTTGTATGTCATGTTTGTTCATGTTTAGTATGTTGCCTTTATGTGTTATAATTTATCTGTTTGTATGTCATGTTTGTTCATGTTTAGTATGTTGCCTTTATGTGTTATAATTTATCTGTTTGTATGTCATGTTTGTTCATGTTTAATATGTTGCCTTCATGTGTTATAATTTATGTGTTTGTATGTCATGTTTGTTCATGTTTAGTATGTTCCCTTTATGTGTTATAATTTATGTGTTTGTGTGTTATGTTTGTTCATGTTTAGTATGTTGCCTTTATGCGTTATATTTTATGTGTTTGTGTGTTATGTTTGTTCATGTTTAGTATGTTGCCTTTATGTGTTATAATGTATCCTTTATGTGTTTGTATATAATGTTTGTTCATGTTTTGTATGTTGCCTTTATGTGTTATAATTTATGTGTTTGTTTGTTATGTTTGTTCATGTTTAGTATGTTGCCTTTATGTGTTATAATGTATCCTTTATGTGTTTTTATGTCATGTTTGTTCATGTTTAGTATGTTGCCCTTATGTGTTATAATTTATGTGTTTGTATGTCATGTTTGTTCATGTTTAGTATGTTGCCTCTATGTGTTATCCTTTATGTGTTTGTCATGTTTGTTCATGTTTAGTATGTTGCCTTTATGTGTTATAATTTATCTGTTTGTATGTCATGTTTGTTCATGTTTAGTATGTTGCCTTTATGTGTTATAATTTATGTGTTTGTATGTTGCCTTTATGTGTTATAATTTATGTGTTTGTATGTTGCCTTTATGTGTTATAATGTATCCTTGATTTGTTTGTATGTCATGTTTGTTCATGTTTAGTATGTTGCCTTTATGTGTTATAATTTATCTGTTTGTATGTCAGTTTGTTCATGTTTAGTATGTTGCCTTTATGTGTTATAATGTATCCTTTATGTGTTTGTATGTCATGTTTGTTCATGTTTAGTATGTTGCCTTTATGTGTTATCCTTTATGTGTTTGTGGGTTATGTTTGTTCATGTTTAGTATGTTGCCTTTATGTATTATAATGTATCCTTTATGTGTTTGTATGTTATGTTTGTTCATGTTTTGTATGTTGCCTTTATGTGTTATCCTTTATGTGTTTGTATGTCATGTTTGTTCATGTTTAGTATGTTTCTTTATGTGTTATCCTTTATGTGTTTGTATGTCATGTTTGTTCATGTTTTGTATGTTGCCTTTATGTGTTATCCTTTATGTGTTTGTGTGTTATGTTTGTTCATGTTTTGTATGTTGCCTTTATGTGTTAGAATTTATCTGTTTGTATGTCATGTTTGTTCATGTTTAGTATGTTGCCTTTATGTGTTATCCTTTATGTGTTTGTATGTCATGTTTGTTCATGTTTAGTATGTTTCTTTATGTGTTATCCTTTATGTGTTTGTATGTCATGTTTGTTCATGTTTTGTATGTTGCCTTTATGTGTTATCCTTTATGTGTTTGTGTGTTATGTTTGTTCATGTTTTGTATGTTGCCTTTATGTGTTAGAATTTATCTGTTTGTATGTCATGTTTGTTCATGTTTAGTATATTGCCTTTATGTGTTATCCTTTATGTGTTTGTTTGTTATGTTTGTTCATGTTTAGTATGTTGCCTTTTATGTGTTATAATGTATCCTTTATGTGTTTGTATGTTATGTTTGTTCATGTTTAGTATGTTGCCCTTATGTGTTATAATGTATCCTTTATGTGTTTGTGTGTTATGTTTGTTCATGTTTAGTATGTTGCCCTTATGTGTTATAATTTATGTGTTTGTATGTCATGTTTGTTCATGTTTAGTATGTTGCCTCTATGTGTTATCCTTTATGTGTTTGTGTGTTATGTTTGTTCATGTTTAGTATGTTGCCTTTATGTGTTATAATGTATCCTTTATGGGTTTGTATGTCATGTTTGTTCATGTTTAGTATGTTGCCTTTATGTGTTATAATTTATGTGTTTGTGTGTTATGTTTGTTCATGTTTAGTATGTTGCCTTTATGTGTTATAATGTATCCTTTATGTGTTTGTATGTTATGTTTGTTCATGTTTAGTATGTTGCCCTTATGTGTTATAATTTATGTGTTTGTATGTCATGTTTGTTCATGTTTAGTATGTTGCCTCTATGTGTTATCCTTTATGTGTTTGTGTGTTATGTTTGTTCATGTTTAGTATGTTGCCTTTATGTGTTATAATGTATCCTTTATGTGTTTTTATGTCATGTTTGTTCATGTTTAGTATGTTGCCCTTATGTGTTATAATTTATGTGTTTGTATGTCATGTTTGTTCATGTTTAGTATGTTGCCTTTATGCGTTATAATTTATGTGTTTGTATGTCATGTTTGTTCATGTTAAGTATGTTGCCTCTATGTGTTATAATTTATGTGTTTGTGTGTTATGTTTGTTCATGTTTAGTATGTTGCCCTTATGTGTTATAATTTATGTGTTTGTATGTCATGTTTGTTCATGTTAAGTATGTTGCCTCTATGTGTTATCCTTTATGTGTTTGTCATGTTTGTTCATGTTTAGTATGTTGCCTTTATGTGTTATAATTTATCTGTTTGTATGTCATGTTTGTTCATGTTTAGTATGTTGCCTTTATGTATTGTAATTTATGTGTTTGTATGTTGCCTTTATGTGTTATAATTTATGTGTTTGTGTGTTATGTTTGTTCATGTTTAGTATGTTGCCTTTATGTGTTATAATGTATCCTTGATGTGTTTGTATGTCATGTTTGTTCATGTTTAGTATGTTGCCTTTATGCGTTATACTTTATGTGTTTGTATGTTATGTTTGTTCATGTTTTGTATGTTGCCTTTATGTGTTATACTTTATGTGTTTGTGTGTCATGTTTGTTCATGTTTAGTATGTTGCCTTTATGTGTTATAATTTATGTGTTTGTGTGTCATGTTTGTTCATGTTTTGTATGTTGCCTTTATGTGTTATAATGTATCCTTGATGTGTTTGTATGTCATGTTTGTTCATGTTTAGTATGTTGCCTTTATGTGTTATCCTTTATGTGTTTGTATGTTATGTTTGTTCATGTTTAGTATGTTGCCTTTATGTGTTATCCTTTATGTGTTTGTCATGTTTGTTCATGTTTAGTATGTTGCCTTTATGTGTTATAATTTATCTGTTTGTATGTCATGTTTGTACATGTTTAGTATGTTGCCTTTATGTGTTATCCTTTATGTGTTTGTGTGTTATGTTTGTTCATGTTTAGTATGTTGCCTTTATGTGTTATAATGTATCCTTTATGTGTTTGTATGTCATGTTTGTTCATGTTTAGTATGTTGCCTTTATGTGTTATAATTTATCTGTTTGTATGTTGCCTTTATGTGTTATAATTTATGTGTTTGTATGTCATGTTTGTTCATGTTTAGTATGTTGCCTTTATGTGTTATACTTTATGTGTTTGTATGTCATGTTTGTTCATCTTTTGGATGTTGCCTTTATGTGTTATAATTTATGTGTTTGTATGTTGCCTTTATGTGTTATAATGTATCCTTGATGTGTTTGTATGTCATGTTTGTTCATGTTTAGTATGTTGCCTTTATGTGTTATAATTTATCTGTTTGTATGTTGCCTTTATGTGTTATAATTTATGTGTTTGTATGTCATGTTTGTTCATGTTTAGTATGTTGCCTTTATGTGTTATAATTTATGTGTTTGTGTGTTATGTTTGTTCATGTTTAGTATGTTGCCTTTATGTGTTATATTTTATGTGTTTGTGTGTCATGTTTGTTCATGTTTTGTATGTTGCCTTTATGTGTTATGATGTATCCTTTATGTGTTTGTATGTTATGTTTGTTCATGTTTTGTATGTTGCCTTTATGTGTTATAATTTATGTGTTTGTCATGTTTGTTCATGTTTAGTATGTTGCCTTTATGTGTTATAATTTATCTGTTTGTATGTCATGTTTGTACATGTTTAGTATGTTGCCTTTATGTGTTATCCTTTATGTGTTTGTGTGTTATGTTTGTTCATGTTTAGTATGTTGCCTTTATGTGTTATAATGTATCCTTTATGTGTTTGTATGTCATGTTTGTTAATGTTTAGTATGTTGCCTTTATGTGTTATAATTTATCTGTTTGTATGTTGCCTTTATGTGTTATAATTTGTGTTTGTATGTTGCCTTTATGTGTTATAATGTATCCTTGATGTGTTTGTATGTCATGTTTGTTCATGTTTAGTATGTTGCCTTTATGTGTTATACTTTATGTGTTTGTATGTTATGTTTGCTCATGTTTAGTATGTTGCCCTTATGTGTTATAATTTATGTGTTTGTATGTCATGTTTGTTCATGTTTAGTATGTTGCCTTTATGCGTTATAATGTATCCTTTATGTGTTTGTGTGTTATGTTTGTTCATGTTTAGTATGTTGCCCTTGTGTGTTATAATTAATGTGTTTGTATGTCATGTTTGTTCATGTTTAGTATGTTGCCTCTATGTGTTATCCTTTATGTGTTTGTCATGTTTGTTCATGTTTAGTATGTTGCTTTTATGTGTTATCCTTTATGTGTTTGTGTGTTATGTTTGTTCATGTTTAGTATGTTGCCTTTATGTGTTATAATGTATCCTTTATGGGTTTGTGTGTTATGTTTGTTCATGTTTAGTATGTTGCCCTTATGTGTTATAATTTATGTGTTTGTTTGTTATGTTTGTTCATGTTTAGTATGTTGCCTTTATGTGTTATAATGTATCCTTTATGTGTTTTTATGTCATGTTTGTTCATGTTTAGTATGTTGCCCTTATGTGTTATAATTTATGTGTTTGTATGTCATGTTTGTTCATGTTTTGTATGTTGCCTTTATGTGTTATAATTTATGTGTTTGTATGTCATGTTTGTTCATGTTTAGTATGTTGCCTTTATGTGTTATAATTTATGTGTTTGTGTGTTATGTTTGTTCATGTTTAGTATGTTGCCTTTATGCGTTATATTTTATGTGTATTTGTGTGTTATGTTTGTTCATGTTTAGTATGTTGCCTTTATGTGTTATAATGTATCCTTTATGTGTTTGTATATAATGTTTGTTCATGTTTTGTATGTTGCCTTTATGTGTTATAATTTATGTGTTTGTTTGTTATGTTTGTTCATGTTTAGTATGTTGCCTTTATGTGTTATAATGTATCCTTTATGTGTTTTTATGTCATGTTTGTTCATGTTTAGTATGTTGCCCTTATGTGTTATAATTTATGTGTTTGTATGTCATGTTTGTTCATGTTTAGTATGTTGCCTTTATGTGTTATAATTTATGTGTTTGTGTGTTATGTTTGTTCATGTTTAGTATGTTGCCCTTGTGTGTTATAATTAATGTGTTTGTATGTCATGTTTGTTCATGTTTAGTATGTTGCCTCTATGTGTTATCCTTTATGTGTTTGTCATGTTTGTTCATGTTTAGTATGTTGCCTTTATGTGTTATAATTTATCTGTTTGTATGTCATGTTTGTTCATGTTTAGTATGTTGCCTTTATGTGTTATAATTTATGTGTTTGTATGTTGCCTTTATGTGTTATAATTTATGTGTTTGTATGTTGCCTTTATGTGTTATAATGTATCCTTGATTTGTTTGTATGTCATGTTTGTTCATGTTTAGTATGTTGCCTTTATGTGTTATAATTTATCTGTTTGTATGTCAGTTTGTTCATGTTTAGTATGTTGCCTTTATGTGTTATAATGTATCCTTTATGTGTTTGTATGTCATGTTTGTTCATGTTTAGTATGTTGCCTTTATGTGTTATCCTTTATGTGTTTGTGGGTTATGTTTGTTCATGTTTAGTATGTTGCCTTTATGTATTATAATGTATCCTTTATGTGTTTGTATGTTATGTTTGTTCATGTTTTGTATGTTGCCTTTATGTGTTATCCTTTATGTGTTTGTATGTCATGTTTGTTCATGTTTAGTATGTTTCTTTATGTGTTATCCTTTATGTGTTTGTATGTCATGTTTGTTCATGTTTTGTATGTTGCCTTTATGTGTTATCCTTTATGTGTTTGTGTGTTATGTTTGTTCATGTTTTGTATGTTGCCTTTATGTGTTAGAATTTATCTGTTTGTATGTCATGTTTGTTCATGTTTAGTATGTTGCCTTTATGTGTTATCCTTTATGTGTTTGTATGTCATGTTTGTTCATGTTTAGTATGTTTCTTTATGTGTTATCCTTTATGTGTTTGTATGTCATGTTTGTTCATGTTTTGTATGTTGCCTTTATGTGTTATCCTTTATGTGTTTGTGTGTTATGTTTGTTCATGTTTTGTATGTTGCCTTTATGTGTTAGAATTTATCTGTTTGTATGTCATGTTTGTTCATGTTTAGTATATTGCCTTTATGTGTTATCCTTTATGTGTTTGTTTGTTATGTTTGTTCATGTTTAGTATGTTGCCTTTTATGTGTTATAATGTATCCTTTATGGGTTTGTATGTCATGTTTGTTCATGTTTAGTATGTTGCCTTTATGTGTTATAATGTATCCTTTATGTGTTTGTATGTTATGTTTGTTCATGTTTAGTATGTTGCCCTTATGTGTTATAATGTATCCTTTATGTGTTTGTGTGTTATGTTTGTTCATGTTTAGTATGTTGCCCTTATGTGTTATAATTTATGTGTTTGTATGTCATGTTTGTTCATGTTTAGTATGTTGCCTCTATGTGTTATCCTTTATGTGTTTGTGTGTTATGTTTGTTCATGTTTAGTATGTTGCCTTTATGTGTTATAATGTATCCTTTATGGGTTTGTATGTCATGTTTGTTCATGTTTAGTATGTTGCCTTTATGTGTTATAATTTATGTGTTTGTGTGTTATGTTTGTTCATGTTTAGTATGTTGCCTTTATGTGTTATAATGTATCCTTTATGTGTTTGTATGTTATGTTTGTTCATGTTTAGTATGTTGCCCTTATGTGTTATAATTTATGTGTTTGTATGTCATGTTTGTTCATGTTTAGTATGTTGCCTCTATGTGTTATCCTTTATGTGTTTGTGTGTTATGTTTGTTCATGTTTAGTATGTTGCCTTTATGTGTTATAATGTATCCTTTATGTGTTTTTATGTCATGTTTGTTCATGTTTAGTATGTTGCCCTTATGTGTTATAATTTATGTGTTTGTATGTCATGTTTGTTCATGTTTAGTATGTTGCCTTTATGCGTTATAATTTATGTGTTTGTATGTCATGTTTGTTCATGTTTAGTATGTTGCCTCTATGTGTTATCCTTTATGTGTTTGTGTGTTATGTTTGTTCATGTTTTGTATGTTGCCTTTATGTGTTATAATTTATCTGTTTGTATGTCATGTTTGTTCATGTTTAGTATGTTGCCTTTATGTATTGTAATTTATGTGTTTGTATGTTGCCTTTATGTGTTATAATTTATGTGTTTGTGTGTTATGTTTGTTCATGTTTAGTATGTTGCCTTTATGTGTTATAATGTATCCTTGATGTGTTTGTATGTCATGTTTGTTCATGTTTAGTATGTTGCCTTTATGCGTTATACTTTATGTGTTTGTATGTTATGTTTGTTCATGTTTTGTATGTTGCCTTTATGTGTTATACTTTATGTGTTTGTGTGTCATGTTTGTTCATGTTTAGTATGTTGCCTTTATGTGTTATAATTTATGTGTTTGTGTGTCATGTTTGTTCATGTTTTGTATGTTGCCTTTATGTGTTATAATGTATCCTTGATGTGTTTGTATGTCATGTTTGTTCATGTTTAGTATGTTGCCTTTATGTGTTATCCTTTATGTGTTTGTATGTTATGTTTGTTCATGTTTAGTATGTTGCCTTTATGTGTTATCCTTTATGTGTTTGTCATGTTTGTTCATGTTTAGTATGTTGCCTTTATGTGTTATAATTTATCTGTTTGTATGTCATGTTTGTACATGTTTAGTATGTTGCCTTTATGTGTTATCCTTTATGTGTTTGTGTGTTATGTTTGTTCATGTTTAGTATGTTGCCTTTATGTGTTATAATGTATCCTTTATGTGTTTGTATGTCATGTTTGTTCATGTTTAGTATGTTGCCTTTATGTGTTATAATTTATCTGTTTGTATGTTGCCTTTATGTGTTATAATTTATGTGTTTGTATGTCATGTTTGTTCATGTTTAGTATGTTGCCTTTATGTGTTATACTTTATGTGTTTGTATGTCATGTTTGTTCATCTTTTGGATGTTGCCTTTATGTGTTATAATTTATGTGTTTGTATGTTGCCTTTATGTGTTATAATGTATCCTTGATGTGTTTGTATGTCATGTTTGTTCATGTTTAGTATGTTGCCTTTATGTGTTATAATTTATCTGTTTGTATGTTGCCTTTATGTGTTATAATTTATGTGTTTGTATGTCATGTTTGTTCATGTTTAGAATGTTGCCTTTATGTGTTATACTTTATGTGTTTGTGTGTCATGTTTGTTCATGTTTTGTATGTTGCCTTTATGTGTTATAATTTATGTGTTTGTGTGTTATGTTTGTTCATGTTTAGTATGTTGCCTTTATGTGTTATAATTTATCTGTTTGTATGTTGCCTTTATGTGTTATAATTTATGTGTTTGTATGTCATGTTTGTTCATGTTAAGTATGTTGCCTCTATGTGTTATCCTTTATGTGTTTGTCATGTTTGTTCATGTTTAGTATGTTGCCTTTATGTGTTATAATTTATCTGTTTGTATGTCATGTTTGTTCATGTTTAGTATGTTGCCTTTATGTGTTATAATTTATGTGTTTGTATGTTGCCTTTATGTGTTATAATTTATGTGTTTGTGTGTTATGTTTGTTCATGTTTAGTATGTTGCCTTTATGTGTTATAATGTATCCTTGATGTGTTTGTATGTCATGTTTGTTCATGTTTAGTATGTTGCCTTTATGCGTTATACTTTATGTGTTTGTATGTTATGTTTGTTCATGTTTTGTATGTTGCCTTTATGTGTTATACTTTATGTGTTTGTGTGTCATGTTTGTTCATGTTTAGTATGTTGCCTTTATGTGTTATAATTTATGTGTTTGTGTGTCATGTTTGTTCATGTTTTGTATGTTGCCTTTATTTGTTATAATGTATCCTTGATGTGTTTGTATGTCATGTTTGTTCATGTTTAGTATGTTGCCTTTATGTGTTATACTTTATGTGTTTGTGTGTCATGTTTATTCATGTGTTGTATATTGCCTTTATGTGTTATCCTTTATGTGTTTGTCATGTTTGTTCATGTTTAGTATGTTGCCTTTATGTGTTATAATTTATCTGTTTGTATGTCATGTTTGTACATGTTTAGTATGTTGCCTTTATGTGTTATCCTTTATGTGTTTGTGTGTTATGTTTGTTCATGTTTAGTATGTTGCCTTTATGTGTTATAATGTATCCTTTATGTGTTTGTATGTCATGTTTGTTCATGTTTAGTATGTTGCCTTTATGTGTTATAATTTATCTGTTTGTATGTTGCCTTTATGTGTTATAATTTATGTGTTTGTATGTCATGTTTGTTCATGTTTAGTATGTTGCCTTTATGTGTTATACTTTATGTGTTTGTATGTCATGTTTGTTCATCTTTTGGATGTTGCCTTTATGTGTTATAATTTATGTGTTTGTATGTTGCCTTTATGTGTTATAATGTATCCTTGATGTGTTTGTATGTCATGTTTGTTCATGTTTAGTATGTTGCCTTTATGTGTTATAATTTATCTGTTTGTATGTTGCCTTTATGTGTTATAATTTATGTGTTTGTATGTCATGTTTGTTCATGTTTAGAATGTTGCCTTTATGTGTTATACTTTATGTGTTTGTGTGTCATGTTTGTTCATGTTTTGTATGTTGCCTTTATGTGTTATAATTTATGTGTTTGTGTGTTATGTTTGTTCATGTTTAGTATGTTGCCTTTATGCGTTATACTTTATGTGTTTGTATGTTATGTTTGTTCATGTTTTGTATGTTGCCTTTATGTGTTATACTTTATGTGTTTGTATGTTGCCTTTATGTGTTATAATGTATCCTTTATGTGTTTATATGTCATGTTTGTTCATGTTTATTATGTTGCCTTTATGTGTTATACTTTATGTGTTTATATGTCATGTTTGTTCATGTTTTGTATGTTGCCTTTATGTGTTATAATTTATGTGTTTGTCATGTTTGTTCATGTTTAGTATGTTGCCTTTATGTGTTATAATTTATCTGTTTGTATGTCATGTTTGTACATGTTTAGTATGTTGCCTTTATGTGTTATCCTTTATGTGTTTGTGTGTTATGTTTGTTCATGTTTAGTATGTTGCCTTTATGTGTTATACTTTATGTGTTTGTGTGTCATGTTTGTTCATGTTTTGTATGTTGCCTTTATGTGTTATAATTTATGTGTTTGTGTGTTATGTTTGTTCATGTTTAGTATGTTGCCTTTATGCGTTATACTTTATGTGTTTGTATGTTATGTTTGTTCATGTTTTGTATGTTGCCTTTATGTGTTATACTTTATGTGTTTGTATGTTGCCTTTATGTGTTATAATGTATCCTTTATGTGTTTGTATGTCATGTTTGTTCATGTTTTGTATGTTGCCTTTATGTGTTATACTTTATGTGTTTGTATGTCATGTTTGTTCATGTTTTGTATGTTGCCTTTATGTGTTATAATTTATCTGTTTGTATGTCATGTTTGTACATGTTTAGTATGTTGCCTTTATGTGTTATAATTTATGTGTTTGTGTGTTATGTTTGTTCATGTTTTGTATGTTGCCTTTATGTGTTATACTTTATGTGTTTGTATGTCATGTTTGTTCATGTTTAGTAGGTTGCCTTTATGTGTTATAATGTATCCTTTATGTGTTTGTATGTTATGTTTGTTCATGTTTTGTATGTTGCCTTTATGTGTTATAATTTATGTGTTTGTCATGTTTGTTCATGTTTAGTTTGTTGCCTTTATGTGTTATAATTTATCTGTTTGTATGTCATGTTTGTACATGTTTAGTATGTTGCCTTTATGTGTTATAATTTATGTGTTTGTGTGTTATGTTTGTTCATGTTTTGTATGTTGCCTTTATGTGTTATACTTTATGTGTTTGTATGTCATGTTTGTTCATGTTTTGTATGTTGCCTTTATGTGTTATAATGTATCCTTTATGTGTTTGTATGTCATGTTTGTTCATGTTTAGTATGTTGCCTTTATGTGTTATAATTTATGTGTTTGTGTGTCATGTTTGTTCATGTTTTGGATGTTGCCTTTATGTGTTATACTTTATGTGTTTGTATGTTGCCTTTATGTGTTATAATGTATCCTTGATGTGTTTGTATGTCATGTTTGTTCATGTTTAGAATGTTGCCTTTATGTGTTATACTTTATGTGTTTGTGTGTTATGTTTGTTCATGTTTAGTATGTTGCCTTTATGCGTTATACTTTATGTGTTTGTATGTTATGTTTGTTCATGTTTAGTATATTGCCTTTATGCGTTATACTTTATGTGTTTGTATGTTATGTTTGTTCATGTTTTGTATGTTGCCTTTATGTGTTATACTTTATGTGTTTGTATGTTGCCTTTATGTGTTATAATGTATCCTTTATGTGTTTGTATGTTATGTTTGTTCATGTTTTGTATGTTGCCTTTATGTGTTATACTTTATGTGTTTATATGTCATGTTTGTTCATGTTTTGTATGTTGCCTTTATGTGTTATACTTTATGTGTTTATGTGTCATGTTTGTTCATGTTTTGTATGTTGCCTTTATGTGTTATTATTTATGTGTTTGTCATGTTTGTTCATGTTTAGTATGTTGCCTTTATGTGTTATAATTTATCTGTTTGTGTGTCATGTTTGTTCATGTTTTGTATGTTGCCTTTATGTGTTATAATTTATGTGTTTGTGTGTTATGTTTGTTCATGTTTTGTATGTTGCCTTTATGTGTTATACTTTATGTGTTTGTATGTCATGTTTGTTCATGTTTTGTATGTTGCCTTTATGTGTTATAATTTATGTGTTTGTCATGTTTGTTCATGTTTAGTATGTTGCCTTTATGTGTTATAATTTATCTGTTTGTATGTCATGTTTGTACATGTTTAGTATGTTGCCTTTATGTGTTATAATTTATCTGTTTGTATGTCATGTTTGTACATGTTTAGTATGTTGCCTTTATGTGTTATAATTTATGTGTTTGTGTGTTATGTTTGTTCATGTTTAGTATGTTGCCTTTATGTGTTATAATTCATGTGTTTGTATGTTATGTTTGTTCATGTTTAGTATGTTGCCTTTATGTGTTATCCTTTATGTGTTTGTGTGTTATGTTTGTTCATGTTTAGTATGTTGCCTTTATGTGTTATAATTTATGTGTTTGTATGTCATGTTTGTTCATGTTTAGTATGTTGCCTTTATGTGTTATAATTTATCTGTTTGTATGTTGCCTTTATGTGTTATAATTTATGTGTTTGTGTGTTATGTTTGTTCATGTTTAGTATGTTGCCTTTATGCGTTATACTTTATGTGTTTGTATGTTATGTTTGTTCATGTTTTGTATGTTGCCTTTATGTGTTATACTTTATGTGTTTGTATGTTGCCTTTATGTGTTATACTTTATGTGTTTATATGTCATGTTTGTTCATGTTTTGTATGTTGCCTTTATGTGTTATAATTTATGTGTTTGTCATGTTTGTTCATGTTTAGTATGTTGCCTTTATGTGTTATAATTTATCTGTTTGTATGTCATGTTTGTACATGTTTAGTATGTTCCCTTTATGTGTTATCCTTTATTTGTTTGTGTGTTATGTTTGTTCATGTTTAGTATGTTGCCTTTATGTGTTATACTTTATGTGTTTGTGTGTCATGTTTGTTCATGTTTTGTATGTTGCCTTTATGTGTTATAATTTATGTGTTTGTCATGTTTGTTCATGTTTAGTATGTTGCCTTTATGTGTTATAATTTATCTGTTTGTATGTCATGTTTGTACATGTTTAGTATGTTGCCTTTATGTGTTATAATTTATCTGTTTGTATGTCATGTTTGTACATGTTTAGTATGTTGCCTTTATGTGTTATAATTTATGTGTTTGTGTGTTATGTTTGTTCATGTTTAGTATGTTGCCTTTATGTGTTATAATTCATGTGTTTGTATGTTATGTTTGTTCATGTTTAGTATGTTGCCTTTATGTGTTATACATTATGTGTTTGTGTGTCATGTTTGTTCATGTTTTGTATGTTGCCTTTATGTGTTATAATTTATGTGTTTGTGTGTTATGTTTGTTCATGTTTAGTATGTTGCCTTTATGTGTTATAATTTATCTGTTTGTATGTTGCCTTTATGTGTTATAATTTATGTGTTTGTATGTCATGTTTGTTCATGTTAAGTATGTTGCCTCTATGTGTTATCCTTTATGTGTTTGTCATGTTTGTTCATGTTTAGTATGTTGCCTTTATGTGTTATAATTTATCTGTTTGTATGTCATGTTTGTTCATGTTTAGTATGTTGCCTTTATGTGTTATAATTTATGTGTTTGTATGTTGCCTTTATGTGTTATAATTTATGTGTTTGTGTGTTATGTTTGTTCATGTTTAGTATGTTGCCTTTATGTGTTATAATGTATCCTTGATGTGTTTGTATGTCATGTTTGTTCATGTTTAGTATGTTGCCTTTATGCGTTATACTTTATGTGTTTGTATGTTATGTTTGTTCATGTTTTGTATGTTGCCTTTATGTGTTATACTTTATGTGTTTGTGTGTCATGTTTGTTCATGTTTAGTATGTTGCCTTTATGTGTTATAATTTATGTGTTTGTGTGTCATGTTTGTTCATGTTTTGTATGTTGCCTTTATTTGTTATAATGTATCCTTGATGTGTTTGTATGTCATGTTTGTTCATGTTTAGTATGTTGCCTTTATGTGTTATACTTTATGTGTTTGTGTGTCATGTTTATTCATGTGTTGTATATTGCCTTTATGTGTTATCCTTTATGTGTTTGTCATGTTTGTTCATGTTTAGTATGTTGCCTTTATGTGTTATAATTTATCTGTTTGTATGTCATGTTTGTACATGTTTAGTATGTTGCCTTTATGTGTTATCCTTTATGTGTTTGTGTGTTATGTTTGTTCATGTTTAGTATGTTGCCTTTATGTGTTATAATGTATCCTTTATGTGTTTGTATGTCATGTTTGTTCATGTTTAGTATGTTGCCTTTATGTGTTATAATTTATCTGTTTGTATGTTGCCTTTATGTGTTATAATTTATGTGTTTGTATGTCATGTTTGTTCATGTTTAGTATGTTGCCTTTATGTGTTATACTTTATGTGTTTGTATGTCATGTTTGTTCATCTTTTGGATGTTGCCTTTATGTGTTATAATTTATGTGTTTGTATGTTGCCTTTATGTGTTATAATGTATCCTTGATGTGTTTGTATGTCATGTTTGTTCATGTTTAGTATGTTGCCTTTATGTGTTATAATTTATCTGTTTGTATGTTGCCTTTATGTGTTATAATTTATGTGTTTGTATGTCATGTTTGTTCATGTTTAGAATGTTGCCTTTATGTGTTATACTTTATGTGTTTGTGTGTCATGTTTGTTCATGTTTTGTATGTTGCCTTTATGTGTTATAATTTATGTGTTTGTGTGTTATGTTTGTTCATGTTTAGTATGTTGCCTTTATGCGTTATACTTTATGTGTTTGTATGTTATGTTTGTTCATGTTTTGTATGTTGCCTTTATGTGTTATACTTTATGTGTTTGTATGTTGCCTTTATGTGTTATAATGTATCCTTTATGTGTTTATATGTCATGTTTGTTCATGTTTATTATGTTGCCTTTATGTGTTATACTTTATGTGTTTATATGTCATGTTTGTTCATGTTTTGTATGTTGCCTTTATGTGTTATAATTTATGTGTTTGTCATGTTTGTTCATGTTTAGTATGTTGCCTTTATGTGTTATAATTTATCTGTTTGTATGTCATGTTTGTACATGTTTAGTATGTTGCCTTTATGTGTTATCCTTTATGTGTTTGTGTGTTATGTTTGTTCATGTTTAGTATGTTGCCTTTATGTGTTATACTTTATGTGTTTGTGTGTCATGTTTGTTCATGTTTTGTATGTTGCCTTTATGTGTTATAATTTATGTGTTTGTGTGTTATGTTTGTTCATGTTTAGTATGTTGCCTTTATGCGTTATACTTTATGTGTTTGTATGTTATGTTTGTTCATGTTTTGTATGTTGCCTTTATGTGTTATACTTTATGTGTTTGTATGTTGCCTTTATGTGTTATAATGTATCCTTTATGTGTTTGTATGTCATGTTTGTTCATGTTTTGTATGTTGCCTTTATGTGTTATACTTTATGTGTTTGTATGTCATGTTTGTTCATGTTTTGTATGTTGCCTTTATGTGTTATAATTTATCTGTTTGTATGTCATGTTTGTACATGTTTAGTATGTTGCCTTTATGTGTTATAATTTATGTGTTTGTGTGTTATGTTTGTTCATGTTTTGTATGTTGCCTTTATGTGTTATACTTTATGTGTTTGTATGTCATGTTTGTTCATGTTTAGTAGGTTGCCTTTATGTGTTATAATGTATCCTTTATGTGTTTGTATGTTATGTTTGTTCATGTTTTGTATGTTGCCTTTATGTGTTATAATTTATGTGTTTGTCATGTTTGTTCATGTTTAGTTTGTTGCCTTTATGTGTTATAATTTATCTGTTTGTATGTCATGTTTGTACATGTTTAGTATGTTGCCTTTATGTGTTATAATTTATGTGTTTGTGTGTTATGTTTGTTCATGTTTTGTATGTTGCCTTTATGTGTTATACTTTATGTGTTTGTATGTCATGTTTGTTCATGTTTTGTATGTTGCCTTTATGTGTTATAATGTATCCTTTATGTGTTTGTATGTCATGTTTGTTCATGTTTAGTATGTTGCCTTTATGTGTTATAATTTATGTGTTTGTGTGTCATGTTTGTTCATGTTTTGGATGTTGCCTTTATGTGTTATACTTTATGTGTTTGTATGTTGCCTTTATGTGTTATAATGTATCCTTGATGTGTTTGTATGTCATGTTTGTTCATGTTTAGAATGTTGCCTTTATGTGTTATACTTTATGTGTTTGTGTGTTATGTTTGTTCATGTTTAGTATGTTGCCTTTATGCGTTATACTTTATGTGTTTGTATGTTATGTTTGTTCATGTTTAGTATATTGCCTTTATGCGTTATACTTTATGTGTTTGTATGTTATGTTTGTTCATGTTTTGTATGTTGCCTTTATGTGTTATACTTTATGTGTTTGTATGTTGCCTTTATGTGTTATAATGTATCCTTTATGTGTTTGTATGTTATGTTTGTTCATGTTTTGTATGTTGCCTTTATGTGTTATACTTTATGTGTTTATATGTCATGTTTGTTCATGTTTTGTATGTTGCCTTTATGTGTTATACTTTATGTGTTTATGTGTCATGTTTGTTCATGTTTTGTATGTTGCCTTTATGTGTTATTATTTATGTGTTTGTCATGTTTGTTCATGTTTAGTATGTTGCCTTTATGTGTTATAATTTATCTGTTTGTGTGTCATGTTTGTTCATGTTTTGTATGTTGCCTTTATGTGTTATAATTTATGTGTTTGTGTGTTATGTTTGTTCATGTTTTGTATGTTGCCTTTATGTGTTATACTTTATGTGTTTGTATGTCATGTTTGTTCATGTTTTGTATGTTGCCTTTATGTGTTATAATTTATGTGTTTGTCATGTTTGTTCATGTTTAGTATGTTGCCTTTATGTGTTATAATTTATCTGTTTGTATGTCATGTTTGTACATGTTTAGTATGTTGCCTTTATGTGTTATAATTTATCTGTTTGTATGTCATGTTTGTACATGTTTAGTATGTTGCCTTTATGTGTTATAATTTATGTGTTTGTGTGTTATGTTTGTTCATGTTTAGTATGTTGCCTTTATGTGTTATAATTCATGTGTTTGTATGTTATGTTTGTTCATGTTTAGTATGTTGCCTTTATGTGTTATCCTTTATGTGTTTGTGTGTTATGTTTGTTCATGTTTAGTATGTTGCCTTTATGTGTTATAATTTATGTGTTTGTATGTCATGTTTGTTCATGTTTAGTATGTTGCCTTTATGTGTTATAATTTATCTGTTTGTATGTTGCCTTTATGTGTTATAATTTATGTGTTTGTGTGTTATGTTTGTTCATGTTTAGTATGTTGCCTTTATGCGTTATACTTTATGTGTTTGTATGTTATGTTTGTTCATGTTTTGTATGTTGCCTTTATGTGTTATACTTTATGTGTTTGTATGTTGCCTTTATGTGTTATACTTTATGTGTTTATATGTCATGTTTGTTCATGTTTTGTATGTTGCCTTTATGTGTTATAATTTATGTGTTTGTCATGTTTGTTCATGTTTAGTATGTTGCCTTTATGTGTTATAATTTATCTGTTTGTATGTCATGTTTGTACATGTTTAGTATGTTCCCTTTATGTGTTATCCTTTATTTGTTTGTGTGTTATGTTTGTTCATGTTTAGTATGTTGCCTTTATGTGTTATACTTTATGTGTTTGTGTGTCATGTTTGTTCATGTTTTGTATGTTGCCTTTATGTGTTATAATTTATGTGTTTGTCATGTTTGTTCATGTTTAGTATGTTGCCTTTATGTGTTATAATTTATCTGTTTGTATGTCATGTTTGTACATGTTTAGTATGTTGCCTTTATGTGTTATAATTTATCTGTTTGTATGTCATGTTTGTACATGTTTAGTATGTTGCCTTTATGTGTTATAATTTATGTGTTTGTGTGTTATGTTTGTTCATGTTTAGTATGTTGCCTTTATGTGTTATAATTCATGTGTTTGTATGTTATGTTTGTTCATGTTTAGTATGTTGCCTTTATGTGTTATCCTTTATGTGTTTGTGTGTTATGTTTGTTCATGTTTAGTATGTTGCCTTTATGCGTTATACTTTATGTGTTTGTATGTTATGTTTGTTCATGTTTTGTATGTTGCCTTTATGTGTTATACTTTATGTGTTTGTATGTTGCCTTTATGTGTTATACTTTATGTGTTTATATGTCATGTTTGTTCATGTTTTGTATGTTGCCTTTATGTGTTATAATTTATGTGTTTGTATGTCATGTTTGTTCATGTTTAGTATGTTGCCTTTATGTGTTATAATTTATCTGTTTGTATGTCATGTTTGTACATGTTTAGTATGTTGCCTTTATGTGTTATCCTTTATGTGTTTGTGTGTTATGTTTGTTCATGTTTAGTATGTTGCCTTTATGTGTTATAATGTATCCTTTATGTGTTTGTATGTCATGTTTGTTCATGTTTAGTATGTTGCCTTTATGTGTTATAATTTATCTGTTTGTATGTTGCCTTTATGTGTTATAATTTGTGTTTGTATGTTGCCTTTATGTGTTATAATGTATCCTTGATGTGTTTGTATGTCATGTTTGTTCATGTTTAGTATGTAGCCTTTATGTGTTATAATTTATGTGTTTGTATGTCATGTTTGTTCATGTTTAGTATGTAGCCTTTATGTGTTATAATTTATGTGTTTGTGTGTTATGTTTGTTCATGTTTAGTATGTTGCCTTTATGTGTTATAATGTATTCTTTATGTGTTTGTATGTCATGTTTGTTCATGTTTAGTATGTTGCCTTTATGTGTTATAATTTATGTGTTTGTATGTTATGTTTGTTCATGTTTAGTATGTTGCCTTTATGTGTTATAATTTGTGTTTGTATGTTGTGTTCGTTCATGTTTAGTATGTTGCCTTTATGTGTTATAATTTATGTGTTTGTATGTCATGTTCGTTCATGTTTAGTATGTAGCCTTTATGTGTTATAATTTATGTGTTTGTATGTTATGTTTGTTCATGTTTTGTATGTTGCCTTTATGTGTTATCCTTTATGTGTTTGTATGTCATGTTTGTTCATGTTTTGTATGTTGCCTTTATGTGTTATAATTTGTGTTTGTATGTTATGTTTGTTCATGTTTTGTATGTTGCCTTTATGTGTTATAATTTATGTGTTTGTATGTTATGTTTGTTCATATTTAGTATGTTGCCTTTATGTGTTATAATTTATGTGTTTGTATGTTATGTTTGTTCATGTTTAGTATGTTGTCTTTATGTGTTATCCTTTATGTGTTTGTATGTTATGTTTGTTCATGTTTAGTATGTTGCCTTTATGTGTTATACATTATGTGTTTGTGTGTCTTGTTTGTTCATGTTTAGTATGTTGCCTTTATGTGTTATAATTTATGTGTTTGTATGTCATGTTTGTTCATGTTTAGTATGTTGCCTTTATGTGTTATACTTTATGTGTTTGTATGTCATGTTTGTTCATGTTTTGTATGTTGCCTTTATGTGTTATACTTTATGTGTTTGTGTGTTATGTTTGTTCATGTTTAGTATGTTGCCTTTATGTGTTATAATTTATGTGTTTGTATGTCATGTTTGTTCATGTTTAGTATGTTGCCTTTATGTGTTATAATTTATGTGTTTGTGTGATAAAAAATAACAATAACCATTTAAAAATATCTAAATAGGGTTTCATTACAACATCCTTTCTCAAATAACCGAGAAATATTTGGCCCACTAAACCAGTCATTTAAAACTGCACTAGTTGTGTAAGTTTCCATATTGGGGGAACACATTGTAGTTTTCCTATTTAGTATAACACTAAGCTGTTGTAATGTAGGTTTTGCTTTATCAAAAGGCACTGTCAGTGGTACTCCTGGTTCTTTCTGGGAAGGGGTTCGATTCCCTGCTTTGCCCTGCTGACTGGTTTGGTATATACACAACACCATTTTGTTATATATCACTTTATTTCCTGAAACGTTCGTCAATAACTTTCACAATGAAGAAAACATCCTGTGACAACACTGTCTCTTCCCTGTATTTGTGCCTTTTTCTCTGTTTCCTCGCTTGTCCTTTCACTTACAGAAGCAGATGTGGGTGTCCAGGAATCTACCACCTGTAGTCAACCATGACCAGCATCATGTGTCTACCACACCATGTAAATTTATGTTAAATTGGTTGAACTTTTTTTTATAGTTATCTTTGTCGTCAATAAAGAAGAAATATTGTTCCATTCATAACATGTACAGAAACTCATCTTGTCCTCCCAATGTGTTCGTCATTAGGGTTCTGCTTCGGGTGAGAGGCTTGGATACACACCCCCACACTTCTTCTTTTTCTCCTGCACTGATCAAGGATAAATTTCTGTTGATTCTGGTCCAGCTAGTTTTGTTTGTGAGTATCTACATATGATTCCTTCATCTTAAAGTTCACCTTCATCTAGATCTAAATTGTAGATGATAATAGAATTGGTGACACTAGAAAGACCAAAAAAAGGTCCATCCCCATTATAGCATCCACGTCTTTTATTAATCTACCTTATCTTTATAATGACTTTTTATGCTCAATGAATGATGGATTTTGTTATTATTTTATTGACAGATTTCAGTCCTCATCCGTGATGTCATCTGATAGGAATTCACAACGAGATGTTGAAAAGAACAGAAAGCTGGACTGAAATCGATGAAAATGTTCAACAAACAGCTCTGAACGTCACAGAATTTGCAGCAAACTGAACACAGTGAGTCTGATTCACCTGAGACACGACTGTAAAGTTCATGTTCTGTCAGAATTCAGTTTTTATGAAGAATTTGAGTTTATACATGTCATAATGTGGATTTTCTTTTCATAATTCTCTTATCTTTTTTAAACTTATGTTATAATATTCTTGTTTGAATTCAGTTCGTATAAATTTAATTTTATCTTATAGTTTGGCTTTATATTATCATCTTTTTATATATGTTGCAATTTATATTTTGGAGTACCTTTTATTAAATGATCTTAACTTGTATTAAGTTATTTTATATTATAATGATAAGCTTATCTTTTGCAAGTTAGCTTATTTTTTATTAAGTTAGACTACCTCTTAATGATTA
Source organism: Eupleurogrammus muticus (assembly GCA_036785175.1). Taxonomy (NCBI): domain Eukaryota; kingdom Metazoa; phylum Chordata; class Actinopteri; order Scombriformes; family Trichiuridae; genus Eupleurogrammus; species Eupleurogrammus muticus. Next base: position 30,775,230 of record JAYKQN010000001.1, read on the forward strand.
GCCTATCTGTGTTATTTGCTATTTGGTTTTAACTAATTTATGTTAGCCTATCTTTTGTTAGCTTGTCTTTTTTAGCTTTAGCTTAGCATCTATTGTGTTATGCTAACATTGCTATGGTGATGATATGATTGTTTTTTGTTGTTGTTTGATTGGCAGATTCAGAGATGAATTCACTGGGATGTTTTCTGACTGGTCGACAGAAACTTGGATTGAAACCTATAAAAATGTTCTAAGAAACACTGAATTTGATCCAAATGCTTGAAGCAAACTGAACGCAGTGAGTCTGATTCCCCTGAGACACGACTGAATAGTTCATGTTAGAATATACTCTTTATATTTAGAATTTAAGTTTTAATAAGTCATAATTTGTTTTTTTTTCTTTTAGTAATTCGATTATCTTTTATTAAAAATGTTATAATGTATTTATGTTGAATTTAGTCAATATATATTTTGTTTATGTTACCATTTAGCTTTATATGATATTATTAATATATATGTTCATATTTCATATTTTGGATCTTTTCCTAATTTTACTTTTCTTTTAACCTGCTGGATTGCTCTTTTATGTGTTGAAACTATGACTTTGAGACACTAGATGTTGTGCAGCTATGACCAGAGACATAATGATTGTAATAAATGATTTTTATTATCTTATAATACTTATATCCATGTTCTGTAATGCTATGATATGAAGCCTGTACTCTAATAACCTTTAATCTATATCACTAATCCAAAATGTCTGCTTAGTTAAAGACAATTATAAATCCATTATATGGCATTAAATGTGATAATGATATATTATAGTATATTACATATATTATCACCTAATGGCTCATTTTGTCAAGAGAACAAAAACTTTCTTACGTGTTGTTATTGTCATTATTATTGTTATGTTAAATTCATCTTTTATTAATCTACCTTATCTTAATAATGATTTTTTTATGCTCAATGAATGATGGATTTTGTTAATGTTTTATTGACAGATTTCAGTCCTCATCTTTGATGTCATCTGATAGGAATTCACAACGAGATGTTGAAAAGAACAGAAAGTTGGGCTGAAATCAATAAAAATGTTCAACAAACAGCTCTGAACGTCACAGAATTTGCAGCAAACTGAACACAGTGAGTCTGATTCACCTGAGACATAACTGAAAAGTTCATGTTCTGTCAGAATTCAGTTTTTAGGAAGAATTTGAGTTTATACATGTCATAATGTGGATTTTCTTTTAATGATTCACTTATCTTTTTTTAAACTTATGTTATAATATTCTTGTTTATCTTGTTTGAATTCAGTTCTTATAAGTTTGGTTTTATCTTATAGTTTGGCTTTATATTATCATTTTTTTTATATGTTCCAATTTATATTTTGGATTATTTTTTATTAAATGATAAAATTAAGTTATTTTATATTATAATGATTAGCTTATCTTTTGTAAAATTAGCTTATCTTTTATTAAGTTAGCCTACCTTTTAATGATTAGCCTATCTGTGTTATTTGCTATTTGGTTTTAGCTAATTTATGTTAGCCTATCTTTTGTTAGCTTGTTTTTTTAGCTTTAGCTTAGCTTCTATTGTGTTATGCTAACGTTGCTATGGTGATGATATGATTGTTTTTTGTTGTTGTTTGATTGGCAGATTCAGAGATGAATTCACTGTGATATTTCCTGACTGTTCGACAGAAACTTGGATTGAAACCTATAAAAATGTTTTAAGAAACACTGAATTTGATCCAAACGCTTGAAGCAAACTGAACGCAGTGAGTCTGATTCCCCTGAGACACGACTGAATAGTTCATGTTAGAATATAATATAATGTATTTGTATATTTATATGTATATAATATATTGTATTTATGTTGAATTTAGTCAATATATATTTTGTTTTATGTTACCATTTAGCTTTATATGTTATTATTAATATATATGTTCATATTTCATATTTTGGATCTTTTCTTAATTTTACTTTTCTTTTAACCTGCTGGATTGCTCTTTTTTGTGTTGAAACTATGACTTTGAGACACTAGATGTTATGCAGCTATGACCAGAGACATAATGATTGTAATTAATGAGTTTTATTATCTTATATCCAATTTACTTATATCCATGTTCTGTAATGCTATGATATGAAGCCTGTACTCTAATAACCTTTAATCTATATTACTAATCCAAAATGTCTGCTTAGTTAAAGACAATTATAAATCCATTATATGGCATTAAATGTGATAATGATATATTATAATATATTACATATATTATCACCTAATGGCTCATTTTGTCAAGAGAACAAAAACTTTCTTACGTGTTGTTATTGTTATTATTATTGTTATGTTAAATTCATCTTTTATTAATCTACCTTATCTTTATAATGATTTTTTTATGCTCAATGAATGATGGGTTTTGTTATTATTTCATTGACAGATTCCAGTCCTCATCTGTAATGTCATCTGATAGGAATTCACAACGAGATGCTGAAAAGAACAGAAAGTTGGGCTGAAATCAATGAAAATGTTCAGAAAGTGTTTACTCTATATGTTAGAATTTGGATTCATACAAGTCAGAATTTTCATTTTCTAATAATTATCTCTTATAATTAGCCCATCCTTTATTAAATGTATGTTATAATTTAGTATTTATGTCATGATATGACATATATAAGATATATGATATAAGTTGGGCTTTATGTTACAATTTGGCTTTATATGTTATTTTATAATTAATTATTAGTATGTATGTGTTGCTTTTTTGTGTTATCATTTGTTCACATGTTATGATTTCCTTTTACAGGTTATAATTTTTTTGTATCTTACATTACACTAAACACATTTAGTCTCTGTTATAATTAGCATTTGCATGCCTTTATCAGTTATACTTAATGTGTTTTTGTGTTATGTTTGTTCATGTTTTGTATGTTGCCTTTATGTGTTATAATGTATCCTTTATGTGTTTGTATGTCATGTTTGTTCATGTTTAGTATGTTGCCTTTATGTGTTATAATGTATCCTTTATGTGTTTGTATGTCATGTTTGTTCATGTTTTTTATGTTGCCTTTATGTGTTATAATGTATGTGTTTGTATGTCATGTTTGTTCATGTTTAGTATGTTGCCTTTATGTGTTATAATTGATGTGTTTGTATGTTATGTTTGTTCATGTTTTGTATGTTGCCTTTTATGTGTTATAATGTATCCTTTATGTGTTTGTATGTCATGTTTGTTCATGTTTAGTATGTTGCCTTTATGTGTTATAATTTATGTGTTAGTGTGTTATGTTTGTTCATGTTTAGTATGTTGCCTTTATGTGTTATAATTGATGTGTTTGTATGTTATGTTTGTTCATGTTTTGTATGTTGCCTTTATGTGTTATAATGTATCCTTTATGTGTTTGTATGTCATGTTTTGTTCATGTTTAGTATGTTGCCTTTTATGTGTTATAATGTATCCTTTATGTGTTTGTATGTCATGTTTGTTCATGTTTAGTATGTTGCCTTTATGTGTTATAATTGATGTGTTTGTATGTTATGTTTGTTCATGTTTTGTATGTTGCCTTTATGTGTTATAATGTATCCTTTATGTGTTTGTGTGTTATGTTTGTTCATGTTTTGTATGTTGCCTTTTATGTGTTATAATGTATCCTTTATGTGTTTGTATGTCATGTTTGTTCATGTTTAGTATGTTGCCTTTATGTGTTATAATTTATGTGTTAGTGTGTTATGTTTGTTCATGTTTAGTATGTTGCCTTTATGTGTTATAATTGATGTGTTTGTATGTTATGTTTGTTCATGTTTTGTATGTTGCCTTTATGTGTTATAATGTATCCTTTATGTGTTTGTATGTCATGTTTTGTTCATGTTTAGTATGTTGCCTTTATGTGTTATAATGTATCCTTTATGTGTTTGTATGTTATGTTTGTTCATATTTAGTATGTTGCCTTTATGTGTTATAATTTATGTGTTTGTATGTCATGTTTGTTCATGTTTTGTATGTTGCCTTTATGTGTTATAATTTATGTTTGTATGTCATGTTTGTTCATGTTTAGTATGTTGCCTTTATGTGTTATAATTTATGTGTTTGTGTGTTATGTTTGTTCATGTTTAGTATGTTGCCTTTATGTGTTATAATTTATGTGTTTGTATGTTATGTTTGTTCATGTTTAGTATGTTGCCTTTATGTGTTATCCTTTATGTGTTTGTATGTCATGTTTGTTCATGTTTAGTATGTTGCCTTTATGTGTTATAATTTATGTGTTTGTATGTCATGTTTGTTCATGCTTAGTATGTTGCCTTTATGTGTTATCCTTTATGTGGTTGTATGTCATGTTTGTTCATGTTTAGTATGTTGCCTTTATGTGTTATAATGTATCCTTTATGTGTTTGTGTGTCATGTTTGTTCATGTTTAGTATGTTGCCTTTATGTGTTATAATGTATCCTTTATGTGTTTGTGTGTTATGTTTGTTCATGTTTAGTATGTTGCCTTTATGTGTTATAATTTATGTGTTTGTATGTCATGTTTGTTCATGTTTTGTATGTTGCCTTTATGTGTTATAATTTATGTGTTTGTGTGTTATGTTTGTTCATGTTTAGTATGTTGCCTTTATGTGTTATAATTTATGTGTTTGTATGTCATGTTTGTTCATGTTTAGTATGTTGCCTTTATGTGTTATAATTTATGTGTTTGTATGTCATGTTTGTTCATGTTTAGTATGTTGCCTTTATGTGTTATAATGTATCCTTTATGTGTTTGTATGTCGTGTTTGTTCATGTTTAGTATGTTGCCTTTATGTGTTATAATTTATGTTTTTGTATGTCATGTTTGTTCATGTTTAGTATGTTGCCTTTATGTGTTATCCTTTATGTGTTTGTATGTCATGTTTGTTCATGTTTAGTATGTTGCCTTTATGTGTTATGATGTATCCTTTATGTGTTTGTATGTCATGTTTGTTCACGTTTTGTATGTTGCCTTTATGTGTTATCCTTTATGTGTTTGTGTGTTATGTTTGTTCATGTTTTGTATGTTGCTTTTTATGTGTTATAACGTATCCTTTATGTGTTGTATGTTATGTTTGTTCATGTTTAGTATGTTGCCTTTATGTGTTATAATTGATGTGTTTGTATGTTATGTTTGTTCATGTTTAGTATGTTGCCTTTATGTGTTTTCCTTTATGTGTTTGTGTGTTATGTTTGTTCATGTTTTGTATGTTGCCTTTTATGTGTTATAATGTATCCTTTATGTGTTGTATGTCATGTTTGTTCATGTTTAGTATGTTGCCTTTATGTGTTATAATTTATGTGTTTGTATGTTATGTTTGTTCATGTTTAGTATGTTGCCTTTATGTGTTATCCTTTATGTGTTTGTATGTCATGTTTGTTCATGTTTAGTATGTTGCCTTTATGTGTTATAATTTATGTGTTTGTGTGTTATGTTTGTTCATGTTTAGTATGTTGCCTTTATGTGTTATAATGTATGCTTTATGTGTTTGTATGTCATGTTTGTTCATGTTTAGTATGTTGCCTTTATGTGTTATAATGTATCCTTTATGTGTTTGTATGTCATGTTTGTTCACGTTTTGTATGTTGCCTTTATGTGTTATCCTTTATGTGTTTGTGTGTTATGTTTGTTCATGTTTTGTATGTTGCCTTTTATGTGTTATAATGTATCCTTTATGTGTTGTATGTCATGTTTGTTCATGTTTAGTATGTTGCCTTTATGTGTTATAATTTATGTGTTTGTATGTCATGTTTGTTCATGTTTAGTATGTTGCCTTTATGTGTTATAATTTATGTGTTTGTATGTCATGTTTGTTCATGTTTAGTATGTTGCCTTTATGTGTTATCCTTTATGTGTTTGTGTGTTATGTTTGTTCATGTTTTGTATGTTGCCTTTATGTGTTATCCTTTATGTGTTTGTGTGTTATGTTTGTTCATGTTTTGTATGTTGCCTTTTATGTGTTATAATGTATCCTTTATGTGTTGTATGTTATGTTTGTTCATGTTTAGTATGTTGCCTTTATGTGTTATAATTTATGTGTTTGTATGTCATGTTTAATATGTTGCCTTTATGTGTTATAATGTATCCTTTATGTGTTTGTATGTCGTGTTTGTTCATGTTTAGTATGTTGCCTTTATGTGTTATAATTTATGTTTTTGTATGTCATGTTTGTTCATGTTTAGTATGTTGCCTTTATGTGTTATCCTTTATGTGTTTGTATGTCATGTTTGTTCATGTTTAGTATGTTGCCTTTATGTGTTATGATGTATCCTTTATGTGTTTGTATGTCATGTTTGTTCACGTTTTGTATGTTGCCTTTATGTGTTATCCTTTATGTGTTTGTGTGTTATGTTTGTTCATGTTTTGTATGTTGCTTTTTATGTGTTATAACGTATCCTTTATGTGTTGTATGTCATGTTTGTTCATGTTTAGTATGTTGCCTTTATGTGTTATAATTGATGTGTTTGTATGTTATGTTTGTTCATGTTTAGTATGTTGCCTTTATGTGTTTTCCTTTATGTGTTTGTGTGTTATGTTTGTTCATGTTTTGTATGTTGCCTTTTATGTGTTATAATGTATCCTTTATGTGTTGTATGTCATGTTTGTTCATGTTTAGTATGTTGCCTTTATGTGTTATAATTTATGTGTTTGTATGTCATGTTTGTTCATGTTTAGTATGTTGCCTTTATGTGTTATAATTTATGTGTTTGTATGTCATGTTTGTTCATGTTTAGTATGTTGCCTTTATGTGTTATAATTTATGTGTTTGTATGTCATGTTTGTTCATGTTTAATATGTTGCCTTTATGTGTTATAATGTATCCTTTATGTGTTTGTATGTTATGTTTGTTCATGTTTAGTATGTTGCCTTTATGTGTTATCCTTTATGTGTTTGTGTGTTATGTTTGTTCAAGTTTTGTACGTTGCTTTTTATGTGTTATAATGTATCCTTTATGTGTTGTATGTCATGTTTGTTCATGTTTAGTATGTTGCCTTTATGTGTTATAATTGATGTGTTTGTATGTTATGTTTGTTCATGTTTAGTATGTTGCCTTTATGTGTTTTCCTTTATGTGTTTGTGTGTTATGTTTGTTCATGTTTTGTATGTTGCCTTTTATGTGTTATAATGTATCCTTTATGTGTTGTATGTCATGTTTGTTCATGTTTAGTATGTTGCCTTTATGTGTTATAATTTATGTGTTTGTATGTCATGTTTGTTCATGTTTAGTATGTTGCCTTTATGTGTTATAATTTATGTGTTTGTATGTCATGTTTGTTCATGTTTAGTATGTTGCCTTTATGTGTTATAATTTATGTGTTTGTATGTCATGTTTGTTCATGTTTAATATGTTGCCTTTATGTGTTATAATGTATCCTTTATGTGTTTGTATGTTATGTTTGTTCATGTTTAGTATGTTGCCTTTATGTGTTATCCTTTATGTGTTTGTGTGTTATGTTTGTTCATGTTTTGTATGTTGCCTTTTATGTGTTATAATGTATCCTTTATGTGTTGTATGTTATGTTTGTTCATGTTTAGTATGTTGCCTTTATGTGTTATAATTTATGTGTTTGTATGTCATGTTTGTTCATGTTTAATATTTTGCCTTTATGTGGTATAATGTATCCTTTATGTGTTTGTATGTCATGTTTGTTCATGTTTAGTATGTTGCCTTTATGTGTTATAATTTATGTGTTTGTATGTCATGTTTGTTCATGTTTAATATGTTGCCTTTATGTGTTATAATGTATCCTTTATGTGTTTGTATGTTATGTTTGTTCATGTTTAGTATGTTGCCTTTATGTGTTATAATTGATGTGTTTGTATGTTATGTTTGTTCATGTTTAGTATGTTGCCTTTATGTGTTATAATTGATGTGTTTGTATGTCATGTTTGTTCATGTTTAGTATGTTGCCTTTATGTGTTTTCCTTTATGTGTTTGTGTGTTATGTTTGTTCATGTTTTGTATGTTGCCTTTTATGTGTTATAATGTATCCTTTATGTGTTGTATGTCATGTTTGTTCATGTTTAGTATGTTGCCTTTATGTGTTATAATTTATGTGTTTGTATGTCATGTTTGTTCATGTTTAGTATGTTGCCTTTATGTGTTATAATTTATGTGTTTGTATGTCATGTTTGTTCATGTTTAGTATGTTGCCTTTATGTGTTATAATTTATGTGTTTGTATGTCATGTTTTGTTCATGTTTAGTATGTTGCCTTTATGTGTTATAATGTATCCTTTATGTGTTTGTATGTCATGTTTTGTTCATGTTTTGTATGTTGCCTTTATGTGTTATAATGTATCCTTTATGTGTTTGTATGTCATGTTTGTTCATGTTTAGTATGTTGCCTTTATGTGTTATAATTTATGTTTGTATGTCATGTTTGTTCATGTTTAGTATGTTGCCTTTATGTGTTATCCTTTATGTGTTTGTGTGTTATGTTTGTTCATGTTTAGTATGTTGCCTTTATGTGTTATAATTTATGTGTTTGTATGTCATGTTTGTTCATGTTTTGTATGTTGCCTTTATGTGTTATAATTTATGTTTGTATGTCATGTTTGTTCATGTTTAGTATGTTGCCTTTATGTGTTATAATTTATGTGTTTGTGTGTTATGTTTGTTCATGTTTAGTATGTTGCCTTTATGTGTTATAATTTATGTGTTTGTATGTTATGTTTGTTCATGTTTAGTATGTTGCCTTTATGTGTTATCCTTTATGTGTTTGTATGTCATGTTTGTTCATGTTTAGTATGTTGCCTTTATGTGTTATAATGTATCCTTTATGTGTTTGTATGTCATGTTTGTTCATGTTTAGTATGTTGCCTTTATGTGTTATAATTTATGTGTTTGTATGTCATGTTTGTTCATGTTTAGTATGTTGCCTTTATGTGTTATCCTTTATGTGTTTGTATGTCATGTTTGTTCATGTTTAGTATGTTGCCTTTATGTGTTATAATGTATCCTTTATGTGTTTGTGTGTTATATTTGTTCATGTTTAGTATGTTGCCTTCATGTGTTATAATTGATGTGTTTGTGTGTTATGTTTGTTCATGTTTTGTATGTTGCCTTTATGTGTTATCCTTTATGTGTTTGTGTGTTATGTTTGTTCATGTTTAGTATGTTGCCTTTATGTGTTATCCTTTATGTGTTTGTGTGTTATGTTTGTTCATGTTTAGTATGTTGCCTTTATGTGTTATACTTTATGTGTTTGTGTGTTATGTTTGTTCATGTTTTGTATGTTGCCTTTTATGTGTTATAATGTATCTTTTATGTGTTGTATGTTATGTTTGTTCATGTTTAGTATGTTGCCTTTATGTGTTATAATTTATGTGTTTGTATGTCATGTTTGTTCATGTTTAATATGTTGCCTTTATGTGTTATAATGTATCCTTTATGTGTTTGTATGTCATGTTTGTTCATGTTTAGTATGTTGCCTTTATGTGTTATCCTTTATGTGTTTGTGTGTTATGTTTGTTCATGTTTAGTATGTTGCCTTTTATGTGTTATAATGTATCCTTTATGTGTTGTATGTTATGTTTGTTCATGTTTAGTATGTTGCCTTTATGTGTTATAATTTATGTGTTTGTATGTCATGTTTGTTCATGTTTAGTATGCTGCCTTTATGTGTTATAATTTATGTGTTTGTATGTCATGTTTGTTTATGTTTAGTATGTTGCCTTTATGTGTTATCCTTTATGTGTTTGTATGTTATGTTTGTTCATGTTTTGTATGTTGCCTTTATGTGTTATAATTTATGTGTTTGTATGTCATGTTTGTTCATGTTTAGTATGTTGCCTTTATGTGTTATAATTTATCTGTTTGTATGTCATGTTTGTTCATGTTTAATATGTTGCCTTTATGTGTTATAATTTATGTGTTTGTATGTCATGTTTGTTCATGTTTAGTGTGTTGCCTTTATGTGTTATAATGTATGTGTTTGTATGTCATGTTTGTTCATGTTTAGTATGTTGCCTTTATGTGTTATAATTTATGTGTTTGTATGTCATGTTTGTTCATGTTTAGTATGTTGCCTTTATGTGTTATAATTTATGTTTGTATGTCATGTTTGTTCATGTTTAGTATGTTGCCTTTATGTGTTATAATGTATCCTTTATGTGTTTGTATGTTATGTTTGTTCATGTTTAGTATGTTGCCTTTATGTGTTATAATTTATGTGTTTGTATGTCATGTTTGTTCATGTTTAGTATGTTGCCTTTATGTGTTATAATGTATCCTTTATGTGTTTGTATGTTATGTTTGTTCATGTTTAGTATGTTGCCTTTATGTGTTATAATGTATCCTTTATGTGTTTGTATGTTATGTTTGTTCATGTTTAGTATGTTGCCTTTATGTGTTATACTTTATGTGTTTGTATGTCATGTTTGTTCATGTTTTGTATGTTGCCTTTATGTGTTATAATGTATTCTTTATGTGTTTGTATGTCATGTTTGTTCATGTTTAGTATGTTGCCTTTATGTGTTATAATTTATGTGTTTGTGTGTTATGTTTGTTCATGTTTAGTATGTTGCCTTTATGTGTTATAATTTATGTGTTTGTATGTCATGTTTGTTCATGTTTAGTATGTTGCCTTTATGTGTTATAATGTATCCTTTATGTGTTTGTATGTTATGTTTGTTCATGTTTAGTATGTTGCCTTTATGTGTTATAATGTATCCTTTATGTGTTTGTATGTTATGTTTGTTCATGTTTAGTATGTTGCCTTTATGTGTTATACTTTATGTGTTTGTATGTCATGTTTGTTCATGTTTTGTATGTTGCCTTTATGTGTTATAATGTATTCTTTATGTGTTTGTATGTCATGTTTGTTCATGTTTAGTATGTTGCCTTTATGTGTTATAATTTATGTGTTTGTGTGTCATGTTTGTTCATGTTTAGTATGTTGCCTTTATGTGTTATCCTTTATGTGTTTGTGTGTTATGTTTGTTCATGTTTAGTATGTTGCCTTTATGTGTTATAATTGATGTGTTTGTGTGTTATGTTTGTTCATGTTTTGTATGTTGCCTTTATGTGTTATAATGTATCCTTTATGTGTTGTATGTCATGTTTGTTCATGTTTAGTATGTTGCCTTTATGTGTTATAATTTATGTGTTTGTGTGTCATGTTTGTTCATGTTTTGTATGTTGCGTTTATGTGTTATAATGTATCCTTTATGTGTTTGTATGTCATGTTTGTTCATGTTTTTTATGTTGCCTTTATGTGTTATAATTTATGTTTGTATGTAATGTTTGTTCATGTTAAGTATGTTGCCTTTTATGTGTTATCCTTTATGTGTTTGTGTGTCATGTTTGTTCATGTTTAGTATGTTGCCTTTATGTGTTATAATGTATCCTTTATGTGTTTGTATGTTATGTTTGTTCATGTTTTGTATGTTGCCTTTATGTGTTATCCTTTATGTGTTTGTATGTTATGTTTGTTCATGTTTTGTATGCTGCATTTATGTGTTATAATGTGTCCTTTATGTTTTTGTATGTCATGTTTGTTCATGTTTTGTATGTTGCCGTTATGTGTTATAATTTATATGTTTGTGTGTTATGTTTGTTCATGTTTAGTATGTTGCCTTTATGTGTTATCCTTTATGTGTTTGTGTGTTATGTTTGCTCATGTTTTGTATGTTTCCTTTATGTGTTATCCTTTATGTGTTTGTATGTCATGTTTGTTCATGTTTTGTATGTTGCCTTTATGTGTTATAATGTATTCTTTATGTGTTTGTATGTCATGTTTGTTCATGTTTAGTATGTTGCCTTTATGTGTTTTAATTTATGTGTTTGTATGTCATGTTTGTTCATGTTTAGTATGTTGCCTTTATGTGTTATAATGTATCCTTTATGTGTTTGTGTGTTATGTTTGTTCATGTTTAGTATGTTGCCTTTATGTGTTATCCTTTATGTGTTTGTGTGTTATGTTTGTTCATGTTTAGTATGTTGCCTTTATGTGTTATCCTTTATGTGTTTGTGTCATGTTTGTTCATGTTTAGTATGTTGCCTTTATGTGTTATCCTTTATGTGTTTGTGTCATGTTTGTTCATGTTTAGTATGTTGCCTTTATGTGTTATCCTTTATGTGTTTGTGTGTCATGTTTGTTCATGTTTAGTATGTTGCCTTTATGTGTTGTACTTTATGTGTTTGTATGTCATGTTTGTTCATGTTTAGTATGTTGCCTTTAGTGTTATACTTTATGTGTTTGTATATCATGTTTGTTCATGTTTTGTATGTTGCCTTTATGTGTTATAATTTATCTGTTTGTATGTCATGTTTGTTCATGTTTAATATGTTGCCTTTATGTGTTATAATTTATGTGTTTGTATGTCATGTTTGTTCATGTTTAGTGTGTTGCCTTTATGTGTTATAATGTATGTGTTTGTATGTCATGTTTGTTCATGTTTAGTATGTTGCCTTTATGTGTTATAATTTATGTGTTTGTATGTCATGTTTGTTCATGTTTAGTATGTTGCCTTTATGTGTTATAATTTATGTTTGTATGTCATGTTTGTTCATGTTTAGTATGTTGCCTTTATGTGTTATAATGTATCCTTTATGTGTTTGTATGTTATGTTTGTTCATGTTTAGTATGTTGCCTTTATGTGTTATAATTTATGTGTTTGTATGTCATGTTTGTTCATGTTTAGTATGTTGCCTTTATGTGTTATAATGTATCCTTTATGTGTTTGTATGTTATGTTTGTTCATGTTTAGTATGTTGCCTTTATGTGTTATAATGTATCCTTTATGTGTTTGTATGTTATGTTTGTTCATGTTTAGTATGTTGCCTTTATGTGTTATACTTTATGTGTTTGTATGTCATGTTTGTTCATGTTTTGTATGTTGCCTTTATGTGTTATAATGTATTCTTTATGTGTTTGTATGTCATGTTTGTTCATGTTTAGTATGTTGCCTTTATGTGTTATAATTTATGTGTTTGTGTGTTATGTTTGTTCATGTTTAGTATGTTGCCTTTATGTGTTATAATTTATGTGTTTGTATGTCATGTTTGTTCATGTTTAGTATGTTGCCTTTATGTGTTATAATGTATCCTTTATGTGTTTGTATGTTATGTTTGTTCATGTTTAGTATGTTGCCTTTATGTGTTATAATGTATCCTTTATGTGTTTGTATGTTATGTTTGTTCATGTTTAGTATGTTGCCTTTATGTGTTATACTTTATGTGTTTGTATGTCATGTTTGTTCATGTTTTGTATGTTGCCTTTATGTGTTATAATGTATTCTTTATGTGTTTGTATGTCATGTTTGTTCATGTTTAGTATGTTGCCTTTATGTGTTATAATTTATGTGTTTGTGTGTCATGTTTGTTCATGTTTAGTATGTTGCCTTTATGTGTTATCCTTTATGTGTTTGTGTGTTATGTTTGTTCATGTTTAGTATGTTGCCTTTATGTGTTATAATTGATGTGTTTGTGTGTTATGTTTGTTCATGTTTTGTATGTTGCCTTTATGTGTTATAATGTATCCTTTATGTGTTGTATGTCATGTTTGTTCATGTTTAGTATGTTGCCTTTATGTGTTATAATTTATGTGTTTGTGTGTCATGTTTGTTCATGTTTTGTATGTTGCGTTTATGTGTTATAATGTATCCTTTATGTGTTTGTATGTCATGTTTGTTCATGTTTTTTATGTTGCCTTTATGTGTTATAATTTATGTTTGTATGTAATGTTTGTTCATGTTAAGTATGTTGCCTTTTATGTGTTATCCTTTATGTGTTTGTGTGTCATGTTTGTTCATGTTTAGTATGTTGCCTTTATGTGTTATAATGTATCCTTTATGTGTTTGTATGTTATGTTTGTTCATGTTTTGTATGTTGCCTTTATGTGTTATCCTTTATGTGTTTGTATGTTATGTTTGTTCATGTTTTGTATGCTGCATTTATGTGTTATAATGTGTCCTTTATGTTTTTGTATGTCATGTTTGTTCATGTTTTGTATGTTGCCGTTATGTGTTATAATTTATATGTTTGTGTGTTATGTTTGTTCATGTTTAGTATGTTGCCTTTATGTGTTATCCTTTATGTGTTTGTGTGTTATGTTTGCTCATGTTTTGTATGTTTCCTTTATGTGTTATCCTTTATGTGTTTGTATGTCATGTTTGTTCATGTTTTGTATGTTGCCTTTATGTGTTATAATGTATTCTTTATGTGTTTGTATGTCATGTTTGTTCATGTTTAGTATGTTGCCTTTATGTGTTTTAATTTATGTGTTTGTATGTCATGTTTGTTCATGTTTAGTATGTTGCCTTTATGTGTTATAATGTATCCTTTATGTGTTTGTGTGTTATGTTTGTTCATGTTTAGTATGTTGCCTTTATGTGTTATCCTTTATGTGTTTGTGTGTTATGTTTGTTCATGTTTAGTATGTTGCCTTTATGTGTTATCCTTTATGTGTTTGTGTCATGTTTGTTCATGTTTAGTATGTTGCCTTTATGTGTTATCCTTTATGTGTTTGTGTCATGTTTGTTCATGTTTAGTATGTTGCCTTTATGTGTTATCCTTTATGTGTTTGTGTGTCATGTTTGTTCATGTTTAGTATGTTGCCTTTATGTGTTGTACTTTATGTGTTTGTATGTCATGTTTGTTCATGTTTAGTATGTTGCCTTTAGTGTTATACTTTATGTGTTTGTATATCATGTTTGTTCATGTTTTGTATGTTGCCTTTATGTGTTATACTTTATGTGTTTGTATGTTATGTTTGTTCATGTTTAGTATGTTGCCTTTATGTGTTATACTTTGTGTTTGTATGTCATGTTTGTTCATGTTTTGTATGTTGCCTTTATGTGTTATAATTTATGTGTTTGTATGTTATGCTTGTTCATGTTTAGTATGTTGCCTTTATGTGTTATAATTTATGTGTTTGTGTGTTAAAAAATAATAATAACTATTTTAAAAAATCTAAATAGGGTTTCATTACAACAGCTTTTCTCAAATAACTGAGAAATATTTGGCCCACTAAACCAGTCATTTAAAACTGCACTAGTTGTGTAAGTTTCCATATTGGGGGAACACATTGTAGTTTTCCTATTTAGTATAACACTAAGCTGTTGTAATGTAGGTTTTGCTTTATCAAAAGGCACTGTCAGTGGTACTCCTGGTTCTTTCTGGGAAGGGGTTCGATTCCCTGCTTTGCCCTGCTGACTGGTTTGGTATATACACAACAGGCCATTTTATTATAGATCACTTTATTTCCTGAAACGGTCGTCAATAACTTTTATAACAAAGAAAACATCCTGTGACAACACTGTCTCTTCCCTGTAGTTTTGCCTTTTTCCCTGTTTCCTCGCTTGTCCTTTCACTTACAGAAGCAGATGTGGGTGTCCAGGAATCTACCACCTGTAGTCAACAATGACCAGCATCATGTGTCTACCACACCATGTAAATTTATGTTAAATTGGTTGAACTTTTTTTTTATTGTTATCTTTGTGGTCAATAAAGAAGAAATATTGTTCCATATATAACATGTACAGAAACTCATCTTGTCCTCCCAATGTGTTCGTCATTAGGGTTCTGCTTCGGGTGAGAGGCATGGATACACACCCCCACACTTCTTCTTTTTCTCCTGCACTGATCAAGGATAAATTTCTGTTGTTTCTGGTCCAGCTAGTTTTGTTTGTGAGTATCTACATGATATGATTCCTTCATTTTAAAGTTCATCTTCATCTAGATCTAAATGTAGATGATAATAGAATTGGTGACACTAGAAAGACCAAAAAAGGTCCATCCGCATTATAGCATCCACGTGTTGATCACTTTATAATATATTAACTTTGACTTTTCTTGTGCACATGGTCAGATTTTGTCCTGACAATGATGCTTGGTGAAAGGCTGAAAGATCACCAAAAATGTTCAGGTTCATCCTTCAGGGGATTATTAACAGATATTGTCAATTTAATTGCAATCTGGATGTCACTATTTGATTTCACTATTTGGTTCTTTAAAACAATTTTGCCGTGTTGAAAAGTAACTAAGTGAGTGTTGAATCTTCAAAGTGAAAAACCCTTCCACCCGCATGGTGTCGCTGTTTATTTCTCCCTTCGCCTTTTCCTTTGTGAAATGAACCTTCTCGCTCGCCGTGGACAGTTTGAATAACCTTTATCGATACCGGTGTCAAGAGGATAAATTGTGAAACATGGGCGCTCGGGTCACTCGCGTATTCAGAAATATGAACTTAGAGAACAGAGTTCACCGGGAAATCGCCAAGGAGAAGCCGGCGGCAGCGCCCCGACACGCCGGCAGCGGCGGAGACGGTGAGTCCGCTATTCCGCTGGCGAACGAAGGACTTGTGTAACTGTCTCTGGGGGTCAAGCCGGTGTTCCGACGCAACGAGTGACCGTGTCAACCGGTGCGTCAACGGTTGCTCCGTGGAAGAAAAGCGTTAAACGGAATATATTCGTCTGTTTTTCTATAGTGATTTAAATTACAACGTGCCGCCATTAAGAAGCATTTCTTACATAAATTTTAACGCGGAGAAAAGTATTAGCTACGGAAGCCGTGAGGCGGTCGTGGTTGCGCTAGTAATTTTGAGGGTTAAAGCCCTTATCTCGAGTTCGCGAATGAATTATCCTCGCAATAACAAACTCGTACTCTCATCATAACCTTATATAAACCACATTATCAGGTTTCGTTATGTTTTTATGTTAATTTGTGAACCTGCTTCCCGACCATGGATTCATCTATGGCGCCGACAGCTGTCAAATTCCACACGTGACATGTTTCTTGTCTTTCAAAGTAAAACACTTCCGGCTTGAGGTTAAAAAACAAAAGCACTGATACAAATATACATAGAAACGCAAAATTTACAGACGTTCAAAAACACGCTGTATTAGGTCGTTTACATTTAGCATTCATTTTAAGTTGATAGTCTCTTCATTACAACTGTTTTTCAAGTGGTAAACATCTCGAGGAAACTAAATAATAATGTAGAATGTGACGGTAATTACTATGTTAAGGTGAATACAATATGTTTCCCGATAACAGTTTAATGTCCCCAAATAAGCCTTAGGCGCACTGAAAATGTAAAAGCCCACATCTTCCCACATAACGAGAAACATTATGAGAAAACTGTTTCTTCAGCCTCTTGCGATGTAATTCGCATTGAAATAGTTATTTAAGTAACGAGAGATTTCCATCAAATACTCATATTCGATTGGATCACAAGAAAGTGGGCGGGGCTTTTCATTTCAACAACACAGACATATTTATTTGATTTGGTGAACTTTTAACAGAGTGCAGTCACTAAACGGGAAGAAAAAGAAATGATTTTTCTATTATGTTAGGGTTGTTGTAATAGACAATATAATCCATCAGAACAGCCGTGGATGACCCAACATCGTCATGATGTCACACCCACAGGCCTGAATGATTTTAAGATAAAATTGAATAGTGTATTTTTTTCAGATTTTCTGTTGTACAACGCTCTCTAAAATAACTGCTAGGCAACTGGGGGTCTGTAAAAAGAAGAGAAGAATTAATTTCTGTAGATCAGCCTTCGATTGATCAAAAGATCCTCGCAAAATGTTCACAAACTCACTAAAGGCAGCATTTGAACAGCAAAACCTTTCCATTTTCAGATTAAGTTATTCAGTTACACTACTGTTTAAAGGATTGGTGTCACCCAGACAATTTTGTGTTATCTATGAAAGGTCACATCTATTATTTGTCAAATGAGTTGCAAAAATAATATGAAATACAGTCAAGACATTGTCAAGGATAGAAATTATTTTTTTTTTTGTTGAAATGAGAATTTTCTTTTTCAAATTTGCTTTCATCAAACAATGCTCCATTTAAGCAGCTAAACATAGTAGAAATAAGGTTTTTCTAATCACCTATTAGCTTCTAATGTAATTAACAAACACAATGTAGCGTGTCGTCCATATCATTCATGCATCGCGGTTGCCGTCGCTATGAGCAACCATGACGCAGTCAACACGGTCACTCGTCAAACCCAGTCTTGTTTCTCATGATGAATTATTTTTTTTTCACATTTAGAGAAAACAATATTTTTCTCTCTCTATTGCGTGTTTTTCAGCGGCTCAAACGACAGCCTCAGTCCACCAGAAGAACGACCCCCTGCTGGCTCTGCTCAAGTCCGTGTATGTGGAGTCCACAGACCCGGCGGCAGCAGAGGTATGACCCTGTCTGCTCCCATCACATCCCATCCCGCTGATACACACACCCTTCATCATCCAGTAAATTAGGTTCTAGGTTAATGAAACAGAACAGATTGGATGTTTCACACACTTCTAATAAATCAAGTAGAGGCTTATTGATGGGATGTTGCTAAGTACTAACACTTTCTCATGTGTTTAGTTAGTAGGGGTGGGACTTGATTTAAATATATATATATATGTGTGTGTTCTAAATACAGGTTTTGTAATCAACTAATCACAATTAATTGCATAACAAAATCCGTTAACTTTGAACTTGAATTACATTTAAAGGAAGAGTTCAGCCAGGGTTTATTGCACCAAGGGGTTTCAGAGTTCAGTTCTTATAAAGCTTTTAATCATGTTATGTTCATTTGGCTTTTTTAAATCTATCTGCACAGTTGTTTCTAGAACTCACAAACACTTCAAAATCAACACTCAACCACCAGTGAGGGCAGAACAGGGTTTATTGGTACGTCCCAGGTCGCTCAGATAAACAGGAAACCATTGTCATGGGATATTTTTGCAATCCCCCTGTTGTTGCTGCTAAACTGGAAGAGAGTGACGTAAATGTTTCCTGTTCTCGGCCTCCTACCTCAGCCTCCACACGAAGGGTTGGCACAAAATTTCATACGTGGTTACCGGACGGTAAATCCTAATAACTGAGCTCAACCTGTTATTTATCAGAGTCAGCGTGACTCTGCAGAGAAATCCTCACTTTCCCATGACAGATTTATTCTGTTCTGCGGAGTGTTACACTCACTCAATTATTAGTGTTGGCAGTATTATAAGAAAATCAATGTTATGAGTAATTTTACATAAAAAAGGATTGAATGAATCTCTTATGGGTCCTCTGTATACAACTGTGCTTTAGATTTTTTCGGTATTGTGAAGACCCTGGAGGGGAGAGTTGATACCCCTTGTCTGTTTTAGGTGAAAGTGTATGTGAATATTTCAAGGACATGTCCTTTAAGTCCTTCTTAAAACAGTCACAGATACTTAATATATTAAAGGGGCCCTGTTTTGCCGTTTTCCCTGTTAATAAAATTAGCCAGCTTTCATGGTCCTGACCATTGTACCAACTCTTATTCTGTGCAAAGGAAAACTTTCTGGTGCATATTTGATACTTTTACATGTGCCCGTGAAACTTTCTGGTGCTAATGTAAAAGTTTTCTGGTGCGCAGATAGAAACTTTTTAGTTCTTACATGAAATATTTATTTTATTGTATTACTTTTTGTCTTTCTCCCTTTAGGGGTTTCATACTTTTTCAATAAACTTATTGGAGAATCTGTGCATTTACTCAAATAGAATATGACATGTAGACCAGGACGTATTGCCCTTTTGTTACTCTTTTAAATTCCTTTTTGTAGTCTCACGTGTTGCTTTGTGTCGTCTTCCACGCAGCCGTCGACGGCGGCGACCGTGGGGAAGGAGCTGGCGCGGCGCCCGCTGCGCTACACCCTGCCGGGGCCGGTGGACGGCCTGTCGGGGCTCACAGACGTCCCAAGAGGCAAACTGACCATCGCCGAGGCCCTGAAGGCGCTCAGCAGCCACCAGCAGCAGCCACACACATGGACACCGGAGAGGATCTCCCAGGAATACTCCCTGGAGCTGAAAGACACGGAGGCTCTGCTGGAGTTCTTCATGCCCTTCCAGGTGGAGATCATACCGCCCAAGACGTCAAAAGACACCAAGCAGATAAAGGCGTCGTAAGGCCGGATTCCTGCCGACAGGCATTCCTGAATTATTTATGTCAATAAAAGTGCATTGGAGGAGAGACTTTGATGGAAACTGATTAGGAGTTTTTCAGGCTTTGGAATTGAGTTGGAATAGTCCATTTCGGGAAGTGCGCTTATTTGCTTTTGTTTGTGGCAATGCTGTAGGCAGTTGATTAGCTTAGCTTGGGAAGGCTGGAAACCAGGAGCATTACTCTGTCTAAAGTTTAAAAGAAGAACTATTGACACCTAAAGGCCCAAATACACAATGCTGATGTCAACAAACAATTTTCAGACAACAAGAAGAAGTTTGTGAATAACGTCAGATATTTATTGCCTGGAGGTGAAAAATTTGGAGAAACCACACTAACTTGGTTAGTCCTTTATTAGAGCTGCAGCCATTAATTGATTAGTTGCCAACTATTTTAATAAACTATTTGAATAATTTTTTAGGAAGATGGTTAGTCTGGACAGTTTTTCTTGACTCTTTATGTTTGGTTCATAAAATGCTGTAAAGTGCTGATCACACTTTCCCAATCGATTAATCATTTAAATAATTAAGCATGCTAATTATCATGTTTTAGAGGTGTTGTGAGGGTTTGTTTTGCCTCCAGTCTTTGCCAAGCTACGCTAACCATGTCCTGAACTATTCCTTGATGAGGTAGAAGATTGTAGACTAATTTATGTACATACACTACCTTTCAAAGGTTTTAGAACACTTTTTTTTTATTGAAACTTAAGAAGTTTAAGTCAAATTTTTTTTTATAAAAATTTCATTAGACATTTTTCTGTATATATGACAGGAGACAGTGTTCAAGTCCTGGCTTGTGTTTCCAACCACTCAATCCACAAAGAATAACAAACAAATTCAGAGACTTGGAAAGAAGATTGAGAAACAGGTGTTAACTATATTGAGAAGATCTTGTTCAAATTTCCACTATATTTTCAAATGTATTTGCTCACCCATCCAACTCCAGCCATCCAGAGCACAAAGCAAGGTCCACAAAGACCTGGATGACAGAGTCTGGTGTGGATGAACTTGACACGCCTGCACAGGCCTGACTTCAACCCCATAGATAGAGAGAACACCTTTGGGATGAATTAGAGCCTTCTCCTCTAACATCAGTGTGTGATCTCACAAATGTTCTTCTGGAAGGATGGACAAAAATTCTTATGAACAAATTTCTAAACCTTGTAGCTAGCCTTCCCAGACGAGTTGATGTTCCTTAAAATCATATGAGTCAAAGCAGGTGAGCGAATACTTTTGGTAATATAGTGCATCTTGTCAGAATTTCTAATAAAAGCAGAAAAGCATATATTTAAAGACATTTGAATGGAGGAAATCCTAATAGTTTAGTTCTAGAGCTATGCAGAAGCCAGTGGTCTACATCTAGTTAGTCAGCAAGATAATCCAGACTGGGCTTGTCACATCATCCTCTATCAGATGAGACATTAAACTATGCTAATTTCAGTAAAAAACCCCAAAAAATCAAGGTGTTCTAAAACTTTTGACCAGTAGTGTGCATGTGTCATTTATTCATCTGATTTGTCTCTGGTTGTCAGCTGTTTTGTATCTGTCAGGCTCATAACATGCAGACAGTTTCTTTGGAAACTGGGTCAAAATCCGGAAATCCATCGGTCGTCTCTCCCCGTCCTTCACAGCACACGACGACCTTACAAACTTGTTTTTGACCGACAACAGAAGATACCGTGGCTCCTCCCGGCTCACGCGACATACTTCTAATAGAAGTTCTGCATTGGATTTTTGAAAAAGAAAGAATATAATGCAAAAGTAAAGGTTCTGTGACAAAATCTTCCATCTAAAAAAGGCTTCGAAAGTTCAGTGAATTCAAGGCTGTACCACAACTATTACCCACAGTTTTACAGTTGATGTGAATTGAAAGAACTGGTGGAAAAAAAAAGCATTATTATTGTTGCGCTGGGTCATAATTCACTTTTGAATACGCCAGGAAACGATCGCTGCACAGAGCAGAAACACATTTCCTACAATCGCTCTCACTCAGGGCACTTTAAAGTAAAAGCAGCCTTTTTTTTCCTCGTTCTGGGATCCATGAGCTAGCAACTTGATAAAGATGATGAGGCCTCGTCCGTCCGTGTCTTCTATTATTTAACTGCATGGAGCTTTACAGATGTTTTTTTTTTTTGTTTTGGTGTTTTTTCAAAGAAACATCCAGTGGGAAATCATTGATTTAAAAGAACAAATCAGCCTTTATTGTTCTGATCACAACTTAATGTGTTGAAACAAAATGAAGTTAAATTGAAATCATTCTAACCAAAGGTTGACCCTGGTTTATTTTTAGGCACATCTTCATTGTTTTAAACTGGGTTTAGGAGTGAAAACTGTGGAGGACTGAAACTGACATTAAAACATAAATGACTATAAATGAATTTATTTTAAAATGTAAATATTGGTGTTATTTATATACCATTATTTCCCCAAAATGTATGCATTTGACACCCTTCCATTTACATCATGAGTTGGAAATACAGCAATAAATATGTTTTGGGAAATAAATGGAGGGGATAAAATGAAATAAAAGTATAAATTATTTCAATGGAAGCTAAATAAATATAGGCATGTATTGGAATATTCATTTGTATATTTCCTATTAAAGAGTTTTAATTATAGTTCAATTTTCAGTTCTCCACAGCAAATGTCTACAGAGGAAGAAGTGAGATGTGATTAAAAACCTTTGGGTTCTGGTTGTTTTGGTGCAGAATGAACATTAAAGCTCATCAGGAGCTTCTGAGGAGCAGAATGAACTTTGTGGAACTTCAACGTGAATTTGCTGCATACACGCACACTTTTTTTTCAAAATAAAAGAGGATTATTCTCTTTGGTGTTATTTCAATTGTTGAGTCTGTGATTTAAAAATGACAAAAAGTTGCCCGAAACCATAAGTCGGAGGTGTAGCGTGATGTGAGGTCTTCATATTTAAAAAAAAATAGCGTCATAACCACACATGAAGCAAACAGTAATCATTTTGATAACACCGGGGTTAACTTTGTAATTACCGGCTCCGTTGGTGTTTCTGTTACCGAACAGCCTCCACACACATGCCCAAAAGAAACACTTCCTCCCACGTGACCACGCCTCCTTTGCGTGTTTTGTCGTTGCTATTGGATGACGACGGAAGGAGGCGTCAACGACGAGAAGAACCGCTGTTGTCCGTGTTACTGGCTGCTGTCGCTGTCAATCATCACAGAACATAAAGCTACGTCAAAACAACCTGAAAACGAGGACGCTACCGGAAGCTGTATTACAGCCTTCAAAATAAATGCACGTATTTTATAAAAAATACACTGCTGTATTACAAAACTTAATTAAATTAGATTTATTTATTAACTATATATAAACTATGTTAATAATTCAGATTTATTATAAACATAATAACTGTATAGCTATTTCATTATCAAAATTGTAGTTTTAGTAATTCATTCATTTTTTTTAAAATTATTACTAATTCATTATCAATCCTGTTGTTAATTTCAGGATTTGAAGGAACACATTTAACCCCTCATAGGTATCCTAAGGCTGGCAACCACCACTTTATATACATAATAGTGGTTATGTGGAGCCAAACCACCTTTTTTGTTTTCATCAGCTTCAATTAGTTTTTAAAGCAGATTTGTTTGTATTAGTTAAATTCTATTAGTTTTATTTAGTTGTTTACTAGTTTAGTATTTGTGTATTATGAGATATTTGCTAGAACTGTGTAAAATAAACTCCGCAAAACATATTTAGAAAGAAGAAACATTTTAAAAATGTAACTCACTTAGAACAAATAAACAACCATCCACAAAAGACAGTCAGCACAAGACACATCTGGCTAGAGTCAGTCTGTAAAAGACCAAACCTAAGAGAATTTTCTCTTTAAATTTAGTTTTAATTGGTTTTGTCAGCAAACAATAATATTTCAGTTAGTTATCTTTTTTTAATGCTTGATTTTATATTTAGTCCAGTACTCAAAAAATGGTCAAATCGTGTTATTATTGTGTTAGTTTTTGTCAATATCTTTTTGGATTTGAGACATTTATTGATGGCTTCATTAATAATTTTTAATCTATTTTTCTATTCCAGTTTTTATTGTGCAATCCGTTTCTCTTTTTGAAAAAAAAAACAGTTGGACATACGATCGAGTTGGGACTTTTATTTTGAAGGTCCAGGCCGGAAGTGCGGTTTGTTTGTTCCCGCTGCTCGCCGCAGGCTCCACAGACGGCGTCCGTGTCTCGGTGTGGAGGTGATGTGCGGGAGGTTTTGTTGGAGCGTTTCACTCAGGAGGATGAATCTGTCTCCCTCAGCTCAGAGGAAACATCAACACCGAACCGGAAGCTCTTCCGCTGCCTAACGACCGGCTGCTGCTGCCGCCGCTGCTGCTGCGTTATCAGCCGCGGACAAAGCGACACCAAACAAATGCGGGTCTCACCCTATCTCCGGTTTCAGCTCCAGCGGCTGGTGTCACGCAGAGAACCCGCAGGGCCTCGCTGCGGTTAGGAGGTGAAAAGGGGAACCCGTTAATTCCGTAGAAGGACCCTGTTTATGTCTCCGCTTCACTGGGGAGGAGAACGGCGTTTCACCGCGGAGAGATGCACCATTTGGTGGGCTGAGCTTCAACACTTCCCCGCTGCCGCCGCCGCACCATGGGAGAGTGAAGCAGGTAACAGTCTGGAGACGCCACCGCCTGCGATGCACACAGTTAGACGCAGAGAAATCAGCGCAGTGATTGATTATCGATAACTAACTGATGTTGACTCAACGTGAATCTGTTTGCCTTCAATATATACATATACATTAAAATATATAAATGAGGCTTCTCATCACTATAAATCCCAGAATATCACCATTATCGGACTAAGCGTTAATATCATTATGATATATCTAGCAGATTACCAGAATAACAACATGATCGCAATAATATGATGCTGATCTTTAGGATGAATATCAGAGTATCAGACTGATTCTTAATGTCAGACGGTTAATCAGAATATCAGGCTAATCATCATTCTCAGTCTGATTATGAGAATATATATATTGATCATAGTCTTAGTTTTAGCAGGATGATGATGGGCTGCTCTCATCAAGCTGTGATTATATTTGGTTTTGATATTTCACTTTTTTTGGGTCAACCTGTGGATGTTTCTTGCACCTTTCCATAATTAGATTTAAACCAGTACAGCTGCAACAATTATTTGATTCGAGTCATTTTAAGGAGGAAATATACACATTCTCCTGCCAGCTTTTAATACCTCATTATTAGACATTTAAGGATGCAAGTGATTGACAAAACTGTTGTTTGTTGTTTTGTGCCTTTAGCTAATTATATAATGTGTATGTACACAGCTTTGAAACCAAAGGACTAATATGGCAGTAATCAATCAGAATCATCTTTCCACTTTATTGATGTTTGAATTCACATCTTTGAAATTTCCAGAAGGTTCTTAAAAATCTCACAAATTTAAGACCTTTTAACATTTTTTTTGGTACAGCGTATAGATTTTTGGCAGCATCAAAAAAAACATGACAGTGTCTCTACGATTGTGATTTGGTTTGTCCATTCTGGGTCACTGTAGAAACATGGCGTTGCAAGAGCTCAAACTAAAATAATAAAGGCACAACAATTCTTATCTTGATTTAGTTACACATTATTTACAGTATGTATGAATATTTTATTACATTTCTTACAAATCTATTCTGCAAAAATGCTGCTAACATGCCACTAAATGTGACTCACTGTACCTTTAAGTATTTTGATAGATGTTCATGAATGTAGACATAGGAAATCCTCAGGTGCTTGAATTAAAAACTTAAACCACTTGAATTTTCTGTCTGAAAACGCAGAATATTTAAACCTTCACTTTTTGCCACAAAAAAATAAATTCTAACCAATCCTCCAGGAAACCCTTTGTGATCGCAGTAATAAACAAATTGCGGGCGATATTTCAATATTTCTTGAATTTCTCCTCAAAGCGTTGAAATGCATCTAGAAAAATGTTCTGTTTACCAGAGCGATAGAGACACAGGAGCCGCCATCTACTGTCGCTGTGGAAACGGCAGAAACAGGAAGTGATGGGAGGTAGCTAAGACAACAATAGCTGCTTCACTGGCAGCCTGCTGCTCTTATATATACATGTTTAGTGTATTAAAAAGAAAAAAAAGAGCAGATCCTTACAGGATCAATATTTTTTTTCACATTTGCATGACCCTGACGTTAAAAGTGGCAGGTTGAATTTGATTGTTCAGCTATAAAATGCAAATTATTCTGTCTTTTCTCTGCTCCCTCTGTAATCTTAGACAAATATCGACCCATCTTTGGTGTTAAGCAACACCAAACTGAAATAGACGAGGATGTAATTTTAGCAGAGCGGGGCCGCCAGCGAATCCTTTGTCTCCTCGGTCTATTTTGAGTTTGCAAGACGCGGCTGAAAAGCCCTCAGCATATTTCCCTCTGCAATCCTCCGTTGCATAATTGCGTTTGCCACACATTTGCACAACCCCCCCCCCCCTCTCCGGTTCTTCCTGAGCCAGCCTGAGTGGCCGATCATCCGTTTCGCCGCAGCTTCACTTGATTGCTCGAAAGGCTTGAAGTGGCCTGTCTAACACTTTTAGGTCACCGCCCCGAAAGGAAGAAGGGGGGTGGGGGGTGCGGGTGGAATGAGCCCCGTAAAGGTGCATCGTTACACACAAAAAAAAAACCCTGTGTGAAATGTGACGTGAATGCAAGTGTAAGTAGGATGATAAAGCAAAGTCTTCAGCCAGGCTGTTTATCCCTTCACTGCAGCTTTTCCCTCTCGCGACGTGTCTGTGGTGACATGTGGTGATAGCGCTGTGGAAACGACTTCATGCACAGGTATCAAGGCAGCACATGTTAGAAACAGCTGATTCGCTTTTTCTTCATCTGCAATGTACACAGATTTGCTTATAATTGCTTGATTTTTGAACAGCTCCTTTTGTGGGCGAATGTGTCGCTTTTTGAGGATTTACAAATGGCCTCTTGAAACCGCCCTTTGCTACAGCACACATTCGTCATTTGTCATTTGCGGCTCGGCCGCTGTAAATGATAGCAGCCAGTCTGAAATAACAGTGTCCAATGTTTATACAAGTGATAAGGGTTTTTATTGCAGTATTTAACTTGTCCCCAATTGGCTCCTGGTTACTGGCAGTGGTGGTGGTGGGGGGAAGCACTTTTAACAGGGTCAGGCAAACAGTGGAAGATTCTTTATTTTCGGCTCTTTAGACAAGCCACTGCAGCGCTTATATTAGATCGAAGTGTGCCCATTTCCTAAATACATGCAGGCTATGGATAGAAATACAGTTTACTGCTAATTTCTAAACACCCAAATACAGGCTATCAGAAGACGTTACATTTTATTGGTGTCCCCTGAACGCTTCACGTGCAGGATATTAGGTGGAGCTATTCTATGTCGATAATGCATACTGTGTATGCAGATCATCAACAAATTCTGCAAATTTGTACATTGTGTTGTGTGTTTTTTATTTCCTTAAAAGTTTTTATCTTCAGCTTTATTTTCTTCTCTTTATCTGTAACACTGCAGTAACACACACATTTCCCCGTTGTGGGATCAATAAAGTCTTATCTTATCTTATCTTATCTTATCTTATCTTATCTTATCTTATCTTATCTTAACTTATGATCTACCAGTGTCCCCTAAATGCATCACTTGCAGGCTGTTGGTAGGAGGTTTCATTTACCACTGTCCCATAAATAACTTGATAGGAACTACTCTTTACTGATGTCCCTTAAATGCCTCATTTGCAGGCTTTTGGTTGGTAGCCACAATATACCCGAGTTCTCTAAATGCCCCGCAAGCAAGCTATGAACAGAAGGTACAGTTTACAGACACTCCCCAATAACATCAAACCAGGCTATCAGAGGATGCTACAATTTACCGGTGTTCCCTAAATGCGCCACATGCAAGCTATTGCTAGGAGCTATAATTTACCAGTGTCCCATAAGTAATTAATTGATAGAAACTACAATTCACTGCTGCCCCCTGTACTGTGTCTTGAACATGAACCGAAGAACGTAAAAGTTTCAGTTTATTCTGGATGGTAGTTGTCACCAGTACGGATAGGATTCAACTGTTGACCATAACGTGAGTTGCAGTTTATTTGTGAAGAAGTAAGAAAGGCGATAGATGAGTTCTGCTTTTGCTCACTCCTTTATAGATACTGTTACTTTTTGTTGAATCATGACAGTTTTTTTTTATTCCCTTATATTGTAGGGTCTGGCAGCCATGAGGATGGCGCCATGCTGCTTTGAGCCTGTAATCCTAGCATCTGCAGCATCATGATCAGCACGCGCTCGCCACCGGCGATGCCTGCTCGCATTGGGGAAGAATGGTCCACTCCGCTACTGTCCCCCTTCCAGAGGCGGGGGACGCCGATGCCACTCTCTGCTGCCTCGTTACGGGGCCGCTGAACCTTTCCACGAGGCCGCCAATGGAGAACATTTCCATGCTGAACGTCTCCCTGGGCTCCCCGGGCCCCCGGGGGTCCCAGGGGCCGGCCGCGCCGACAGTGGCGGCATCCCCGCACAGCCTGCCTGGCGTCGGCCTGCCCCTGCAAGTCTTCTTCTGCTTCGCCATGGTCGTCATCCTGCTGGTGGCGCTGCTGGGGAATGTGGTGGTGTGCCTGATGGTTTACCAGAGGTCCGCCATGCGCTCGGCCATCAACATCCTCCTGGCAAGCCTGGCATTTGCCGACATGATGCTGGCCATCCTGAACATGCCCTTCGCCCTGGTCACTGTCGTGACCACGGACTGGATTTTCGGAGACGTGTTCTGCCGGGTGTCGGCCATGCTCTTCTGGTTCTTCGTAATGGAGGGTGTGGCTATACTGCTTATAATAAGCATTGATCGATTTCTAATCATTGTCCAGAAGCAAGACAAGCTGAGCCCACACCGAGCGAAAGTGCTTATCGTAGTCACCTGGGGACTCTCGTTCGTCTTCTCTTTCCCTCTGGCGGTCGGTTCCCCGCTGCTACAGATCCCCCCCAGGGCCCCGCAGTGCGTGTTCGGCTACAGCGCCGAGCCCGGGTACCACGCCTACGTGTTGATAATACTGCTGGTCTTCTTCTTCATACCTTTCATGGTCATGCTGTACACTTTCATGGGGATCCTGAACACCATCCGCCACAACGCCATCCGCATCCATAGCCACCCGGACAGCATCTGCCTGAGCCAGGCCAGCAAGCTGGGCCTGCTGAGCCTCCAGAGGCCCTTCCAGATGAACATAGACATGAGCTTCAAGACCCGTGCCTTCACCACCATCCTCATCCTCTTCTCTGTGTTCACCGTGTGCTGGGCACCCTTCACCGCCTACAGCCTGGTGACGACCTTTAGCGACGGCTTCTACCGCAAGGACGGCTTTTTCCAGGTGAGCACCTGGGTCCTGTGGCTGTGCTACCTCAAGTCGGCCCTCAACCCCCTCATCTACTACTGGCGGATCAAGAAGTTCCGCGACGCCTGCCTCGACCTTATGCCCAAGTACTTCAAGTTTCTTCCTCAGCTGCCGGGCAACACCAAGAGGCGCATCCAGCCGAGCGCCGTGTACGTGTGCGGAGAGCATCGCTCTGTGGTTTAAAAAAAGGAGCCGAAAAAACTTGTTTAAAAAAACACTGACGTGATGGACCTCACATTTGCTGGACTGTTTTTGTCGTTGGGTGGTTTTACAGGTTTTCATGCAGAGGGTAGCGCTGCATTCGGAAGAGGCGAGGGGCTGCGTCGCTGTGGATGTGTTGCTGCAGGTACCAGTGAGAAAATAAAATGGGATTCATGGAGAAATTTGTGTAGGGCTGTATGCGGGGGGTTTACTTCATTGCCATTTTTTTGCCATATTGCAGTTTACAAACCAATGCATCAATTGTGATTGGGCTGACCCAGATATTTAAAATAACAATTCACTTAGTCTTCTTTTTCTGGTGATTTATTTTGTTTTCTGCTGGCAGGGAAGCAAAGAAATCAAAAATTGTAAAAAACAAAACAAAACAACAACAACTGAACTGTTTAAAAATCGTTCAAACCTTTGAGCACAATTCAAATCATACAAATTTATGACGCCATCTTTAACAAAATCTTTGCATCAAGAAAATTCACTTCATTTGCTGAAAGACTTAAGTTACTGTTCTAGAAGCCTTTTAAACTACTTATTCAATGAGAATATACAGTGTGTGTGTGTGTGTATGTATGTATGTGTGTGTGTGTGTGTGTGTGTGTGTGTATATATATATATATATATATATATATATATTTTTTTTTTTTAATGGATCTGCATCAAACCTTTTTTTAGGACTCTACTAACTGGTATTTTGAGGGCTTCGAAGTGTTTTCTGCTGTACACCGAAGCTTCACCTTTTGTATCTGTTTGTATATGAATATTCAGATGGTTCAGAATGAATGCGAATGAAGTTTCTAAGCATTTGGTACAATATGACATGCAGACCAGACCATTTCTACAGCCGCACAATTTTGAATTGAACCTCCGACCTTTTTGACACACTCGCACCTCTAGATGAAAACGTCAGTCGGCCATATTGCGATTACTTTGCCAACCCCTGCTTACCAGATGCAAAAACACCATCAGTCATTTATGGAACGTACAAAAGTTTCGATGCCTGAGCTTTGATACCAAATCAATATTTTGGGGGGGGGGTTGTGATAGACTAATAGTTTGTTGAA
Organism: Eupleurogrammus muticus; assembly: GCA_036785175.1. Taxonomy (NCBI): domain Eukaryota; kingdom Metazoa; phylum Chordata; class Actinopteri; order Scombriformes; family Trichiuridae; genus Eupleurogrammus; species Eupleurogrammus muticus. The sequence goes on from JAYKQN010000001.1 coordinate 30,805,813, forward strand.
CATGTTGCGAACTGCTCTTTTGTAAAACACAAATCAAGTGTATCATATTTAAGTAAATCAAAGTCACATGTACATGGTTCGCTATTAATTTTGGCTCCTAAAGTTGTTACTTTTGTAAGTCGCGTTGCAGCTCGCCGACTTCCTGTTTACATAATTGGCTGCTTCTGGGACGGAGCTGCAGACATTCCCGTAGCAACCGATTTACAAATGCGTTTACTCGCTCAGGCATTCTGGTTTCGGCCTGATTTAAAGTCGCCGGTTTGAAAAGTCAGCGGCAAGAACTCGGGGGGGGCGAGCACACGAACTCGTCCCTGTCAGCAAGACACGGCTGTAAAACACGCGGCCTGACTCCTTTTCGTCTCTTCTTTTCTGCCCCTGACAAACGTTGTTGTTTGCTTCTGGTGTAGAAAACGGGAGGCGGGGGGGAAGAACATTACCACTTGTTGTCTAGACTACACTGGAAATCCAAACTGCTTTTTGATCCTGCACTCTAAGAACTCATCCAGGAGACCTCTACCCAACACTTAAAGGGGCTGCGTGTAACCTCTACGAATTCCCTCTCAATAGAGACCCGGCCCCCCCTGCCTTAAGGCGGCTTTTACGTGAAGTTTATGTAGTGGCTAACTATATATTTTCCACCTTATTTTTGCTCAAAACTCAGAAATTCCCTCTCTCCTGCCGTAGCCAACATACTGAACACACACACATACATAGCAACCCTGCAGACTGGTTGGCGTGTTGTGAAGTGTCTAATTACACTTTAGGACTAATTTACCACCACGGGTAAACAAAGAGGGGTACACCGTGTCCTGCCCTCGGTACGACATGTTTTCAGCTCCTTTTGTTGAGGGAACATCGTGTTTTTTAGACATGTGCAGCTGCGTTTGGTGGTAGCGTTAGCCGCTAGCTCCATTAGTCGGAGCGCTAATATGTGCTTGGTGTATCTAGCTAATGAAGGATGGTGGATAAAATATGTACGGGAGTGAGCACGTTCCTTCACTCAAGGCCTTCACATATGTCATTCCACAGATTATTTTAGTAATTTAATTTAATTTTTTAGTTGCATTACAACCCATGGGACCAAAAACAATCCCATGTCGAATGCTCCACAAATGTTACACAGAGCCCCTTTAATAAGTTGCATAGCAGAAGGATGAAAATGTGAATTTACTGATTTTTAGATAACTCACACGTTAAGATAGAATTGTTATTTGAAGAGTTGTGTTGATGTAATTTTCATAATTGCATCAAACGTGTAATTTAAACCTCTAAATAACTGATTTAAAACAAAAATTCAAGGTACTTGTGACATGAATTATTTTTATAAAGCTACAGCATGGGGGGAAAAAAATTTAAATGATATTTTTTAGAAAAGGAGATCAAATTTAATTGGAGGGAGTGACTTTTTATAACAGTTGTTGACTTGAAAACTTGTGTTCATAATTATGGTAATTAATGGTAAGCACATAATAAACGTCTTCTAAATGTGGAAAAGTAGTTGGAACAAGTACAATTTCATTAGTACTTGTGTTCATGTTGTCTATTAATTAAATGGAAAGTGAGGAAAATCTTAATTTTCAACTCAGTGTAGTTCATTAGTAAAATCATTTTAGTAGAAGTTATAGTACAAATGAATAAATAAATAAAAAGACTGATGCAAACGGTTAGTTTTAGATGTTGAACATTGCAGTTATGGACAAAATCATGTTTGCTCTCAAATAGACTGAGTGGTGGAATCTAGAGGTATCACAAGTTCACAGATGTTAAAACATTCGAGCTGGTTTGCAACACATTTCACACGCCGACACTCAGGTTTGATGCGCAGCCCTCCCCGAGAATGCAGTGCGGCTAAGAACTCTTTGCTCCTCCTCAGCCCCACAGGCCACGCCCCCGAGTCATGCAGGAGATCTGGAAGTGAAGCGGTGGACTGAAGGACGCCATAAAAGTAAATGAAAACACTTTGTAACTCCTGGAATGCACTGAGTGACAGAGTATCCACGGGTGATTTTTTTTTTCTTCTTTTGGCATTGTTTTATTATTGTAACAGGAAGACGGGCGATGCTGGGTTTGACTTGACCATACGTCTTTTTCTCGCCACTGAAAATCATGACCGTGTGATTTTTTTTTTTTTTTTTTTTTAAGCTGTGTAGAGGTTGTGTCTTTTCGAGGCATGTAAATTATCAGCTTCGGTGGATTTTTTTTTTTTTTTTCAAAAAAGTGGCATCGACAAATTTTCAACGTGCATTTTTATTTAAATGTTTTGAATGTGCCTATTGATTAGTTCATTTGCCAGTAAGAATGCTGCTATATCTGGTGAAAATGTGCAATTTCAGTGTACTGTACTGTTTGAATGTAATAAAGAAATAGACATTTCTTACCTTGGTAAACTGTTGTATAGGAGTATTTTTATTTTCCTGTTTTGGCTCAACAGGGTTTTTCAGAGTTAGTGTGTGAGAAGTTGGACTGCATTGATTGCTGCTACAGGTCTAACGATTTTTTTAGCCCATAAAAGCTGCAAATTCGTATAAACTTATTATTAAAAATTAACATAGTAAAGGGATAGTTTGGTATTATGGACACATAACTACATTTTCTACATTCCTGGCTTATATCTGAAGCATATAGAACAGAATTCTATTGATTTCTCCAGTATTGAGCTTTGTAGCAATTTTATTCCTACTGAATTTCCAATATATATTGGAAGTGTACAGGGTGGTTTCATCATACGTGTCAATATGTTGGACTGCTATTCATAAATAATTTTTCTAACCTAAAATTGAATAAAATTGATTTGTTAAAATAGGTTTTTCTACTACTACTGTGCACTTCCATTATATTGAAAATGTGGTTGAAGGGAAATCAATAAAAAAAAAGCTTGATACTGGAGGGATCAGTGAAATTATGGTCTCTGTGCTCCAGATGCATGCAAGAAACAAGGGAAACAAGGCTCAATGCCTACTGAACTATATTTTTAAACTGAAAATGATAAGATAGGGCCTCTTTAATACACAACCATATGTTTTTTCCTGTTCACACTTTGCACGTTTTAGCTCAGTTCCATCTTAGCCTCAATCAAGGAGCTGCGGTGTTTGTGTGATGCTTCGGTGCAAGCTCTGCGTTAATTATCCTCCTCCCCTACGCATCACCTGTGTCTCCCTCTTTCCACTCAGGGACTGTGCTTCCTGTCAACGTCTCCGCCGGGGTGCTCTTGCAAGGGCGCAGCGCGTCTCTCCTGCGTGACATGACGTCCCTCCGAGGCCCTGGTTTTTTTTATTTATTTTTTTGACTGTGACCAGGGCCATGCCAGTCACTCGCCTCGCGGTCATGCGGGCGGCCTGCCGCAGCCTCGCCGCCAATAATAGAAATGCCAGGGAGCTCCTATCAGCCAGCCTCACAGCCGTGTTTGATGTGCGGCACGCTTCGCGGCGTTTATCTCCACAGACAACAACTTTCATCAGAGCGAGTGCTCGTATTGTCAGGGTCTCGCATCACTGACCTCACAGAGCGGTTTTCTGTGGTTTGATTAATGCAATAACACTGTTTGGAAACATGAGAATATGCAAAACTGTAGAGCAATCCTTCCTGACATCATGAAAGCCGGTGGTGGGGTGTACGTTTATCTTCATCTGACAAATGCTCTTCCATTCCAAATGCTGTTTCGTCTTCTTCTCACATGGTTTTCATTTCAGTAAATGAAATGATCCAATATTAAATGAAAAATCAAAGATTAGATTAAAAAAATCTGTTAAATAGAAAGAGATTAGTAAATCTGGAACTGTTGGTTCTTCTTTCCTCTCCCATTATTCATCTCATGACCTCTCATTAATCTTCTGACCCTTGGGAGGGGCGTGACCCCGAGGTCGAGAACCACTGGACTAAACTAGCTAATTGTATAAAAAGTAGTTAAACTAGTTTAATCTCCAACAGCCGCAACAGTAACATGCTGCTAAACACATGCAAAATAAGAATCTAATGATGTCGGATATAATAAAATATTAGAGACTAAAACCAATACCCCAATACTATAATACACTAATTACTTCAACTCATGATATTCAGGTATTTTGCTGCAATACTGCAACCACAAAACCTGTGTCCTTTATTGCAACTTTTAACTACATCAATTTATCATACTCATGTACTTTACTACAATACTGTAACCACAACAACTCATGTACTTGACACTTATGCACTTTACTGTTAAACCTTAACAACACCAACTCATTCATTAGCATTTTCTCTCCATTCTGTCGATAATGCATACTGTGTATGCGGATTAACAAATTCTGCAAATTTGTACATTGTGTTGTGTGTTTTTTTATTTTTTTATAGTTTTTTTTTATCTTCTTCAACTTTATTTTTCTTTTTCTTTATCTGTAACGCTGCAGTAACACATAAATTTCCCCGTTGTGGGATCAATAAAGTTTATCTATCTATCTATCTATCTATCTATCTATCTATCTATCTATCTATCTATCTATCTATCATGATACTCTGATACCTTATTCCAATACTAACTACATCAACTGATGATACTCATATACTTTACTGCAGTACTTAAACAACATCAACTTCTGATACTCATACTTTACTGCATATTTAATTTAATTAGTTTGATTCATATTAATAATCATATAAATTCTGACAAAGTGCAAAAGTGTGTCTAACAGTTAATGTTTGTCCCTTGTGAGAATTCGTTGAATGAAAAAACAATATTTAAAAAAGATCTTTTGTCCAGACGTATACAGTTTTTCAGTGAGTGAGTGGTCAATAGGACATAAACATAAACAATTCTAAGGCTCCTTAAGGCTGTTAACCGTACATTTGCTCCCTCTTTATCTCACTGTGGATAAAAACAAATAAATTAAATAGCAAATTGCAAATCATACTGAGCTTTTAAAAAGGTATGGTCTTAATCAAGAGGGCAGGCGCATCGCCATGGCAACTTGTTGGCCCTGAAAGAGTGAGCAATTTATTACATCCTATTGTGTCTGTGCACAGGGCCAGCTCAGTTATTTGGAGGCCCTGAATAAGGAACATGTGCAGGCATTTTTTTTTCAAAACATGCCCTTTGAGGCTAAAACTATTGTACTGCCGCACAATATTGAGCAGGAGAAATGTCTGTCAGAGATTGATTTTTACCAATAAGACACAACAGTAGCCTAAGGGTCATCTGACCAGTGTTTGCCCTGTATCTGAAAATAACCTTTTAAATCTAAATCTAATAGCGTTGTGCCAGTTTTAAACACATGACATAACTTCTGTTAGGAATATAATTTTTATTCTATAATAATATTAGTGGTAGTAGTTTTAGATTTAATAATTTAAATCTAAAACTACTTTAAATTTAATCCATCCATCCATCCATCTAGTCTTCCGTAAAAGGTTTGGCTCGCTTCTCCTCCTAGGGGAAAGAGAAAAACCCCACGTAGTCACCATTTTTGTGCGAGATTTTGGTGCAATGCATTCCAGATAGAGTAGTGATGTCATCGTAAGAGTGGAGAAGAACCAAAAATTCCTCTGAAAATAAAATTTCGAACTCGCCGCCACGGCCTTTTTACATCAAAACACACGACCCTCCTGATCGCTAAAATTCAAAATTTACACTAAAAATGTTTACGGTTTTCGAACTATGACCCCCATGCGCAACAAAAAGAGATATCAACACGACTGGGAGACCCTCACCTCACTTCTCAGAACCTATGCTCATTTTGTGATTAGGAATTATGGTTTTTGAGTTATGAGCAGTTGTTCAGGGCATGTAAAACACACACATTGGCAGTTTTTGTCATCAGTTTACATCAAAGAGCTGCAGCTCTGTGCCTAAGTAACCATGGTAATGGTGCTAGCGAAATGCTCTGCAGTATTTCAAGTGATGTGCTGTTCACCACAGCGACATTGTCAGTGCAATTTTATTCCCCATTCATTTTTATGGAGATAGTCTGCAGCACATATGATTTGTGATAACAGATACTGTAATTAATATCATAATCACCACCGAAACCACACAGCTTGGAGGCTGAGCTATTTAGTTCATCAGGCTGAAAGCTGATTGGCTGCTGGTTTTTCCTCAATAACTTTGGATCTTAATGTCCGACACATACTATACTTGGCAGTGATGACCAGAGGAACCCCAGGATCACACCCCGGGCATCAAAGTGGTTGTACAACTGAAATCACAGTGTTTAATTGATTTTTATTTTACAATAATCACCTTATACTGTAAATTATGACTAAATCCCAGTCTTCAATTGGGTTTTTTGTTTTACAATAATCACTGAATTCTATTCATTCAACACTACTGCTCATTCTATAATTGCATGATCCTTATAACTTGGACATGATTGTAAATGGAAATGAAAGAGGTTTATAATGATATAAGATATAAAATTAAATATACAGTGACAACAGGGATATTCTAAACATTCATTTTGCAATATAGTTTGTGTGAGCCTGATTCCATTAGCTTTGTTCATCGTAATTTAAATTTTTTTTTTTTTTTTGCAGGGCGGCGTTGTTAGCGCCATGCCCAACCCCCAACCTGGAGGGCCAGTGTGCTGACATTAGTTGGGCTCCTTATCTGAGACCAGTCTGGTACGGTTCAACATGCCAGAAGCCGGAGGTTCCCCCCAGCATAGCTCTCAGATTCTTAGAAGCACTTAAGCCTCTCCACCACGTCAAGGTTCCAGCACAGGGAGAAGTTTTTTTTTTTTTTTTTTTTTTTTTTTTTAATTTTTTTTTTTATTTAAATTTTTTTTTTTTAATTTTAATTTTTTTTTTTAATTTTAATTTTTTTTTATCTTTATTTTAATTAAATCAATACAGTGAAGGAAATAAGTATTCAACCCCTCACGAATTTTGCAAGTTCGCCCACTGACATAGAAGTAAACAGTCCATAATTTTGAAGGTACCTCCTTATCAACAATGAGATACAGAATATCACAAAAAAAGTTGAAATTTGAAAAAAAACATACCTTCAAAATCACAGACTGTCCACTTCTATGTCAGTGAGCAAACTTTAGTGAGGGATCAAAACTTATTTCCTCCACTGCAAATGAATGAATATACAAACATATACATATTAAAGAACAAATTAACCCGGTTAGGGGTTTAGGGTAAGAGGATTTGGAGGAGGGGTATGGGAAGTAGTTGGCCTTTTTTTCTTCCATCTTTTTGGCTTTTTTAACCCTATTGCGTGTCGGAATTGCTTCCACTTTGAAGGTTCCTGGCTCCTCCCTTCCTGGCTCCTCAGGTCCAGTTCTGTTGTGCTTTCTGGACTAATTTCCGTTGTTTCCTCCTTTACCTGGAGCGGTTCCATCTCCGGGGCTTGTAGATCTTCCTGAAGACAGTCTTGGTTGTCGACAGTCTTCACTGGATCCATTACATTCTTTCTCTCATTGGCGTGGTTTTCTTTCTCCGTTTTCAACTCGGTCTTGAGCAGCAGAACGTCTTGGCAAAGGCTATAATTGTTCATAACGGTCTCATCAAGATCCCTGACTAGGTTATAGTTCCTTGCAGCTAGTACCTGCTCATTTATCTCAAGTTGATTATTCTTCTCCTTCTCCACTTGTAGCTGAGTCTTAAATTTCTCCTGGCTTTGGCTATGTTCCACCTTCAATGCTTCAAAATCCTTTTGCAGATTTTGGTGAAGTTGAATATTCTTCTCACTCTCCATCTGCATCTTAGCCAACTGACAATTCACTTTCAATAATTTCTCTTCGAGATGATTTCCTCTTTCTTGTTCATATTGGCTAGAGGCTTTCTCTCTAGCCAAAGAAGAATGGAGATTTCTTATTTTGATATGCAGCTGGTCACGTTCTATAACGGCCGTGTTCAAAGTCATCTCGAGTCTCTGCTCTCTGTCAGTAGGCTGGCTTGTTTCGGCATTTTTATATTTCATTTGACAAAGCCTCCGACTCATCTTCTTTAGGTTCTCTCTTGCATCTGCTTCTCTCTTGTCTCTCTGATGTCTTTCATAAACAAAGTTCATCCTTTCTCTTTTCCACTGCTTATTAACCCCATCAAGTTCTTGTTGAAGTTTATCACAGTCAATCTCAGCCTTCAGCTTTGTAGCCTTGAGTTCTTCTCTTGCTCTCTCTAACTCTTGGACAAGTTGTTCTTTCTCACTGTTGAATCTGGTTCTTTCTGTTTCCAACAGGCGATTGAGATTCTGAACCTCTTGACGAAGGGCACCAGAGACCCCCATTAACATCTGCACATTCCTGGGGTGGCTCTGTTCCCTATTGATTGGATCATATTCTCTGGCAGCAATTGTAGTCGCTTTGGCACTTTCTCCCTTTTGAAACTTCTCAAGCCTGTTCCTGATTTCCATTTTGCTCTTTCTGAACATGTCATGAAGGTGCTTCTGTGAGACTGTGTCACTCAACTCACTGGGACTTTGGGGCTGAACGCCCATGTCTACGTCCTTCATCTGCTGCATTTCAATTTTCTGGTAGAACATGGAAATTAAGTTAGGTTGTAGTTTTAAAATGTACTATATCTGATCAGATGTGAACAGATATGGGATAGTTGCCACTACAAGTGCGTCAACGAGTGCGTGTGTGTGTGTGTGTGTGTCTGCGTCTGCGAGTGCGTCTGCGTGTGCGTCTGCAAGTGCTTCTGCGTGTGCCTCAATTAAAACTCAAGTGAGTCTGTGAGTGAGATGTGTTTATATTTATAGGGTACAGATCAAAGGAATGAATCACATGACCTATGACATCACATATGACATCATATGAACCACCAATGACTTCACTTCTATGACATCACCTCTGCCTGTGACATCACCTCTGCCTGTGACATCACCTCCATGACATCACCTCTGTCAGTCACAGATGTGGGTAGCCTAATCCTTACTTTACCACTGTAATGGTAAAACATGCCAAGTGCAAAATGTTATAATATGTATTATTTAATTAATAATAAATGATACAACTGTTTTATTATTCCTTCCTGTAAACCACCTTGAAATCCCTCTTAAAGGATCGGGATAATCCTGTTTTTTTTTTTTTTAATGAAAGATCATTAAATCCTGTCTAGTTTTGTTCTTAGCTGGCCCTAAAATAGTATTGGAAGGGCGTTTATTACAAAATATTGCACATATAATTAACACATTGTAAGTATGTCAACATTTGGTGTACATATAGATGTGAAAACATTCTGGTATTCGGCCCATTTAGCTAAAAGGTGGTGTTGTAGGAGCACCATCTAACTTTCAAAGAAGGAATCTGTCTGTATACCGTGTATGACTGTCATTCACAAGTCATGTAAACCTTTCATTTCAAAGAGAATTGTTTTCCTTTTTAAAGTATAAATTATAACTTAAGGTCTTTTGTGTGGTAAATTTAACGATTTTCTCCAATGAACTAGAAATGTAACAACAAAATCTTGGACGTCACCCCAAATCTGCCTTTAATAATCTCTGCAGTATCTTCACACTGTGTAATCCATCACAATCCATCCATAATATTGGTCACTACCAACTGAGATTCATGCAATAATGCTCACTAAAAATGTGGGATTTTGTTGTGTTATTCATAACTTGTTTTAGAAAATCTATAACAAAACATTGTGGCTGCATTTGTTTTTAATAACTTTTTGAATATATAAAATACAATGAATTGAGCTTAAATGACATTAAAATAGGTAATTCAATGTATTGCAATATCCATTGAGTAAATACAATTCAATTCAATTTATTTGTATAGCCCAGAATGTATTTGTGATTCTGGGCTATACATGGGATATATATGGGATACAGCTAACTGTGCACCTTGTCGCTAGCTTCACCTATCAGACTACAGAGCTGCCAATTACCAGAGTTTGTTTCTCAGCGGGTATTTCGCTGAGTGGGAGAAATATGTTCGATACGTGAACAGTGTTGTTGGTACCCGAGGGCTTCAGTTTAGGACGCGTATTCCCCCTTTGAACAGTCACCCAGTCGCGCTGTTTTTTCCCCGGCTGCTCGGAAATTGCCGGGGCACTAGCGGCTAAGCTAGAGGCTAAGCTAGCGTTAGCTCGGCCCGGGCTAATAACTCGGACCGCGGCGGTTACTGCCGGGGAGCTGCGGGTTAGGCTGGGGGGGGGGGGGTATGGGATATACATGGGATATATATGGGATACAGCTAACTGTGCACCTTGTCGCTAGCTTCACCTATCAGACTAGGGACCGTCTAGCTACACTAGCATATGACTGGCTATTTAACATACGGAGCCTAGCGTCTACCTCACGAATCCTCGCCTCCAAGTCTAACACAACATTCCATTTGATACAAGTACCGTTAACGCTAATGGAGGCGGGGGAATAGCTAAACATCAGACACCCTGAGCAGAAAAAAGCAGTAGGAGAGGGAGCGAGAGAAGCCATCGTAGCTAAGTTAGCTGAGCAATCCAAGCTAGCCGAGCAAGCTAGGTTAGCTGAGCCAAACAACCAGCGACCGGGAATTTAGCGATGGAAACGCTAGAGTAAGAGACAGTAGGAGGGTGCTTGAATGACACTATCGTACGTTAGAGGGATTAACTTTGGAGATGCCAAATGAGTTTTTTTTTAAATGATAAAGGAGAAAAAGTAAGCACAGACGATGCCACACACACAACAAAGCTTAGAGTAACAGAGAGTGACGCAATACGCTCACCGTACATAGGCAGAGGAAGAAGAAAACCCAATACACAATACATGCATACAATTTATATAAATAGACATTATAATAACATTTGAAGTTTCCAATATGAGAAATATCATAGCCACAATAATTATAACAACAATGCATTTTTGTTTTAAATAAGCTGACTTTGCATGAAAGAGACTCAAATAATTTTGATGCAATTCAAACTTAAATCATATACAGTTTACAGTTGTTTTTTTTAATACCGTATCTCTGCTGCTTTTTTTTTTTTTTTTTTTAACAAATAACTTTATATTGATTTTTCACAAAAACAAGAACAAACATAGAACAACCACAAGTAAACAGGAAGGACCACAAGCAGATATTGAATAGCAAAGCTTTACACTATATATAAAGAATGAAGAAGAAGTTGTTTATGCATTTGTAAATCACTGAATGTCAGATTATCATCATAAAGAAAAAAGGGATAAATAACGAAGAAGGAGGAAGTGAATAATAACAACGATAATAATAATAACAGAAACAACAAATACATTAATAATAATATTAATAAAAATACATAAATGAAAACAACAGGCCACCCATTTACTCTATTACATCCAAATAGGGGCCCCAGATTTTCATATAAACATCCTCCTTATCTATTATTCTATAACGTAGCCTCTCAAAAGAAACAATCTTGGACATCTCAATAAACCATTCAACAATTGATACAGCTACTTGTATTTTCCAATGTCACAATATTATCCTGCATCCACCTATTACAGCTGTTTGGCACCAGGGGGATTGGTGGACACTTAACCACTTCCCCTAAGGTACCACACCCAAGACTAAAATAATAATGGTTGGCATATCAGAGCAGTCAGCAGCTTGTTTACAAAAGACAATATCTCATACCATAGGGGATCTATTTTGGGGCAAGAGTATAGCATGTGTAAAAGAGTGCCACATTCAGTGTTGCATCCCCAGCACAAATCTGATTTTCTAAATTCTAACTGTACCATTGTTGAAGGGGTCCAATATATCCTATTGATAATTTCATAACGCATCAGCCATGTCTGTGTTTCTCTTGAAACTTTGAACCATGACTTAATTGCTTGTTCCCACGCTTCATCAGGTATATTTTCTCCCATGCCCCTCTCCCAGCATTTCTTTAAGCCCACAAAACTAGGATGGTGAGATTTCCATAACATATTACAAAAGCCTGATGCTTTCATTCATTCTTTTCTTGTTTTAATCTGTTTTGTAACTCAGTAGCTGGTGCAAGTGGTGATAGTCTGAGATGTGACAGAATACAGCTCCTTAACTGCAAGTATTTCCAAAAGTCCCTATTTGAAAGTCCATATTATGCTCTCAGTCAGTCTCAGTTTAGTGGTAGCATATTGCTTATGTCATTAATTTTAGGAACTATTCCCATCTTCAAAATATTAACTTTGCCTAGAAGTGATAAGCCTAATTTAGTCGAGTTTTGCAGTATAAGGTCTATTTTCTGAATTAGGGGGAGGAGGTTTATGTCCATAATGTCATTCAGTTGTGGTTTTTATGCCCAAGTATGTCAGGCTTGACGGCTGCCATGCAAACTGCCAATCCTTTCTAATGCTAGGGAAGCAGATCTTGGATAAAGGCATAGCCTCAGACTTTGACCAGTTTATTTTGTATCCAGACACATGTGTATAGGAGTTAAACAGCGTGAGTATTTGAGGTACTGTGGTTGACGGACTTCTGCACAGTAAAGGAACATCATCTGCATACAAAAGCAGGTTCTGTTCCTCCTTCCCAGCTTTAATTCCAACAACATTCACATTTGTCTAATGGCATCTCTGCTGCTTTTCATTACTCATTTCATTTCTGTTTGATTTGTTTGGGCATGATTGTTAGGCAAAGACAATCTCTGAGTCATTTGGGCAGGTGTAGGAAAACTCATCTTGTTGTAGATGTTATTCAGGTAATGTGTTCAGACCTTTCAGCTCTGCTAGGATGGCAGAGTCATGGTACTGCTTACACACCACCTGGGGGGTGAGTGTTTTTTTTCTTCAAGATTGTGCTATTTATAAAACAAATCAATGGAATCAGGGTAATTTATTGGAAACAAATGCCACCCATAAAACTATAAACAGCACGACAGCCAATAGATTACAACAGTTGCTGTGCACTGTTTCCAATATTTATTTCTACTTTCAAGCTGAGCTAAAATCAACTGTGACACATTTGTTTCTATGCTTTTTAGTTGCTTTTTTTGACAGCCGGGCACATTTCATTATATTTCTCCTTTAAATGTTGGCCACAATGAGGTTGGAGTCACAGAGTTGATAAGAATACTGTGAACACTGTAGCTGTGAGGAATTAGTGTATACTTATGAACAATGTTTGCCTTGTTTCAAACTTGCTGTATATCTATTCACCAAATCAATATTTAAAATATTCTAAAAGCTCTTATTTTATTATTATTATTATTCTCTCTCTCTCTCTCTCTCTCTCTCTCTCTCATATATATATATATATATATATATATATAGTTCCTAAATACACCATTGGTGCTACTTGGACACATCTTTAGTGAGTGATAAACCTGAAAACACAGGGTGTGGAAATTTATTTAAAATATTAAATATATTATTTATTTCCATCCATCCATCCATTTTCTATCCCGCTTATTCCTTTTCAGGGTCGCAGGGGTCTGCTGGAGCCTATCCCAGCGCATTTTATGGCGAGAGGCAGGGATACACCCCAGATGGTCGCCAGCCAATCGTGGGGCACACACACCATTCACACACCATTCACACACACACTCACACCTATGGGCAATTTAGAGTTGCCAATTAACCTGAGCATGTTTTGTATTGTGGGAGGAAGCCGGAGTACCCGGTGAAAACCCACGCAGACACGGGGAGAACATGCAAACTCCACACAGAAAGGTCCCAGACCCAGGCCCCAAGGCGGTCTTGAACCTGCGACCTTCTTGCTGTGAGGCAACAGTGCTACCCACTGCTCCACCGTGTCGCCCTATATTATTTATTTAAAAAATTAAAATTTCCTAGTCGTCATCATGAGCAGGCTTCTTAAAAATGCACAAAACTAAAGGAACTGGGGCTGTAAAAAGGAAGGTTGAGAATTTTTCTTGCTGAAAAAAAAGATGATGGCATGAGACATTCCATTTAAATATAACGTAACAGAGCTATTCAGCTATTATATAAAGGTTGAACAAAGTTTGGAATCCTTAAATAGATGGAAAAAACCTGGATACAACCTATATACAAAACAGTCCGAATCAGACCTAACATTGAGGATATTTTACAATTAAATAGGACATTCTAAGAATATAGGAACTTTAATTACATCTGGTATGTTACATCGCTGTAACATTTTTGAGTATATTAAACTCAGAATCCTCTGAATACTCGTATTCTGCTAATACTGCCCAAAACTTTAAATACAACTGAAATCACTGTCTTTAATTGAGTTTTGTTTTAAAATAGCCACCTAATACTGTATATATACCTGGAATCACAGTATTTTATTGAGTTTTGTTTTACAATAATCACCTAATACTGTAAATTTGACTGAAATCACTATCATTAATTGAGTTTTGTTTTAAAATAATCAGCTAATCCTGTCAATACGACTGAAATCACAGTATTTAACTGGCATCAATTTGCCCTCAAACAGAGGGATTGTAGAGACATATGAGAAAAGATTTTTTAGACTCATTTTCTTTCTGAACTAGCCTTATTTATGTTGTTATTTCAAACAACAACCTGTCCTTTGGACCCTATACCGTTGTGATGGCTTAAAGAATTTAATCTTTTGAGTTAAAACTTCCTTGCTGGAAATGCTCACATTGTCCTTATTAACTTGCCATGTGTTTTCTTGTTTACAGAACGTGCTGCGGTGAAGCCGCTGAAGAATCTTCGGCTGTTGGATGGTCCGATGCTGTCCTGGTTCACCTGGAAGCAGAGGTAGATCCTGTCACCTCATTCTCCACATACACCACAATTCAATATTTCTGTTATTAGTCCATGCTGGTGTAGCCAGGACAACTATCTGCCCAGTGCACAAAGTGCCTGGGAATGGTGTGCTATGTCTTTTCTCAGCAATATCTATTACTATGGCAACGTAGTTGCCATTTTTGTGCGAGATTTTGGTACAATGCATTCCAGATAGAGTGGTGATGTCATCGTAAGAGTGAAGAAGCACCAAAAATTCCTCTGAAAAAAAAAAAATCTAACTCGCCGCCACGGCCTAATTTTTTACATCAAAACATCAGCACGACCCTCCTGATCGCTAAAATTCTAAATTTACACTAAAAAATGTTTACGGTTTTGGTAGCACATATGATTAGTGTGAACAGATACTGTAATTAATATCATAATCACCACCGAAACCACACAGCTTGGTGGCTGAGCTATTTAGTCCATCAGGCTGAAAGCTGATTGGCTGCTGGTTTTTCCTCAATAACTTTGGATCTAAATGTCTGACACATACTATACTTGGCAGTGATGACCAGAGGAACCCCAAGATCACACCCCGGGCATTAAAATGGTTTAAAAAGCCACAATAGAGACCCAATGCCCAACGGCCCAGCCCGAACTCTCACAAATGTCTAGTTCTATTTACCATCATATTCAACTTATGCCGTTCGAATGTGTTGTTTCTATCCTCACACACCATCTATTGCATGCCTGGAAGAGGTTCCCTTCTTCTGTTACTCCTCCTGAGGGTTCTTTTGTTCTTTTTTCCTGTTAGAGTTTTTTTAGGAAGTTTACCCTTGTATAGTGTGACAGTCTAACAACAGGGGATGTTATGTGCTCTTGTACAACTGAAATCACAGTGTTTAATTGATTTTTATTTTACAATAATCACCTTATACTGTAAATTATGACTAAATCCCAGTCTTCAATTGGGTTTTTTGTTTTACAATAATCACTGAATTCTATTCATTCAACACTACTGCTCATTCTATAATTGCATGATCCTTATAACTTGGACATGATTGTAAATGGAAATGAAAGAGGTTTATAATGATATAAGATATAAAATTAAATATACAGTGACAACAGGGATATTCTAAACATTCATTTTGCAATTTAGTTTGTCTGTCTGATGCCATTAGCTTTGTTCATTGTAATTTCTGTGAAAGTATATTTTTTTTGCAGGGCGGCGTTGTTAGCGCCATGCCCAACCCCCAACCTGGAGGGCCAGTGTGCTGACATTAGTTGGGCTCCTTATCTGAGACCAGTCTGGTACGGTTCAACATGCCAGAAGCCGGAGGTTCCCCCCAGCATAGCTCTCAGATTCTTAGAAGCACTTAAGCCTCTCCACCACGTCAAGGTTCCAGCACAGGGAGAAGTTTTTTTTTTTTTTTTAAATTTTTTTTTAATTTTAATTTTTTTTTTTAATTTTAATTTTTTTTTTAATTTTAATTTTTTTTTATCTTTATTTTAATTAAATCAATACAGTGAAGGAAATAAGTATTCAACCCCTCACGAATTTTGCAAGTTCGCCCACTGACATAGAAGTAAACAGTCCATAATTTTGAAGGTAGCTCCTTATCAACAATGAGATACAGAATATCACAAAAAAAGTTGAAATTTGAAAAAAAACATACCTTCAAAATCACAGACTGTCCACTTCTATGTCAGTGAGCAAACTTTAGTGAGGGATCAAAACTTATTTCCTCCACTGCAAATGAATGAATATACAAACATATACATATTAAAGAACAAATTAACCCGGTTAGGGGTTAAGGGTAAGAGGATTTGGAGGAGGGGTATGGGAAGTAGTTGGCCTTTTTTTCTTCCATCTTTTTGGCTTTTTTAACCCTATTGCGTGTCGGAATTGCTTCCACTTTGAAGGTTCCTGGCTCCTCCCTTCCTGGCTCCTCAGGTCCAGTTCTGTTGTGCTTTCTGGACTAATTTCCGTTGTTTCCTCCTTTACCTGGAGCGGTTCCATCTCCGGGGCTTGTAGATCTTCCTGAAGACAGTCTTGGTTGTCGACAGTCTTCACTGGATCCATTACATTCTTTCTCTCATTGGCGTGGTTTTCTTTCTCCGTTTTCAACTCGGTCTTGAGCAGCAGAACGTCTTGGCAAAGGCTATAATTGTTCATAACGGTCTCATCAAGATCCCTGACTAGGTTATAGTTCCTTGCGGCTAGTTCCTGCTCATTTATCTCAAGTTGATTATTCTTCTCCTTCTCCACTTGTAGCTGAGTCTTAAATTTCTCCTGGCTTTGGCTATGTTCCACCTTCAATGCTTCAAAATCCTTTTGCAGATTTTGGTGAAGTTGAATATTCTTCTCACTCTCCATCTGCATCTTAGCCAACTGACAATTCACTTTCAATAATTTCTCTTCGAGATGATTTCCTCTTTCTTGTTCATATTGGCTAGAGGCTTTCTCTCTAGCCAAAGAAGAATGGAGATTTCTTATTTTGATATGCAGCTGGTCACGTTCTATAACGGCCGTGTTCAAAGTCATCTCGAGTCTCTGCTCTCTGTCAGTAGGCTGGCTTGTTTCGGCATTTTTATATTTCATTTGACAAAGCCTCCGACTCATCTTCTTTAGGTTCTCTCTTGCATCTGCTTCTCTCTTGTCTCTCTGATGTCTTTCATAAACAAAGTTCATCCTTTCTCTTTTCCACTGCTTATTAACCCCATCAAGTTCTTGTTGAAGTTTATCACAGTCAATCTCAGCCTTCAGCTTTGTAGCCTTGAGTTCTTCTCTTGCTCTCTCTAACTCTTGGACAAGTTGTTCTTTCTCACTGTTGAATCTGGTTCTTTCTGTTTCCAACAGGCGATTGAGATTCTGAACCTCTTGACGAAGGGCACCAGAGACCCCCATTAACATCTGCACATCCCTGGGGTGGCTCTGTTCCCTATTGATTGGATCATATTCTCTGGCAGCAATTGTAGTCGCTTTGGCACTTTCTCCCTTTTGAAACTTCTCAAGCCTGTTCCTGATTTCCATTTTGCTCTTTCTGAACATGTCATGAAGGTGCTTCTGTGAGACTGTGTCACTCAACTCACTGGGACTTTGGGGCTGAACGCCCATGTCTACGTCCTTCATCTGCTGCATTTCAATTTTCTGGTAGAAAATGGAAATTAAGTTAGGTTGTAGTTTTAAAATGTACTATATCTGATCAGATGTGAACAGATATGGGATAGTTGCCACTACAAGTGCGTCAACGAGTGCGTGTGTGTGTGTGTGTGTGTGTGTGTGTGTGTGTGTCTGCGTCTGCGAGTGCGTCTGCGTGTGCGTCTGCAAGTGCTTCTGCGTGTGCCTCAATTAAAACTCAAGTGAGTCTGTGAGTGAGATGTGTTTATATTTATAGGGTACAGATCAAAGGAATGAATCACATGACCTATGACATCACATATGACATCATATGAACCACCAATGACTTCACTTCTATGACATCACCTCTGCCTGTGACATCACCTCTGCCTGTGACATCACCTCCATGACATCACCTCTGTCAGTCACAGATGTGGGTAGCCTAATCCTTACTTTACCACTGTAATGGTAAAACATGCCAAGTGCAAAATGTTATAATATGTATTATTTAATTAATATAAATGATACAACTGTTTTATTATTCCTTCCTGTTAACCACCTTGAAATCCCTCTTAAAGGATCGGGATAATCCTGTTTTTTTTTTTTTTTTTAATGAAAGATCATTAAATCCTGTCTAGTTTTGTTCTTAGCTGGCCCTAAAATAGTATTGGAAGGGCGTTTATTACAAAATATTGCACATATAATTAACACATTGTAAGTATGTCAACATTTGGTGTACATATAGATGTGAAAACATTCTGGTATTCGGCCCATTTAGCTAAAAGGTGGTGTTGTAGGAGCACCATCTAACTTTCAAAGAAGGAATCTGTCTGTATACCATATATGACTGTCATTCACAAGTCATGTAAACCTTTCATTTCAAAGAGAATTGTTTTCCTTTTTAAAGTATAAATTATAACTTAAGGTCTTTTGTGTGGTAAATTTAACGATTTTCTCCAATGAACTAGAAATGTAACACCAAAATCTTGGACGTCACCCCAAATCTGCCTTTAATATTCTCTGCAGTATCTTCACACTGTGTAATCCATCACAATCCATCCATAACATTGGTCACTACCAACTGAGATTCATGCAATAATGCTCACTAAAAAATGTGGGATTTTGTTGTGTTATTCATAACTTGTTTTAGAAAATCTATAACAAAACATTGTGGCTGCATTTGTTTTTAATAACTTTTTGAATATATAAAATACAATGAATTGAGCTTAAATGACATTAAAATAGGTAATTCAATGTATTGCAATATCCATTGAGTAAATACAATTCAATTCAATTCAATTTATTTGTATAGCCCAGAATGTATTTGTGATTCTGGAGAGTCCAGGGAGACTAGGGACCGTCTAGCTACACTAGCATATGACTGGCTATTTAACATACGGAGCCTAGCGTCTACCTCACGAATCCTCGCCTCCAAGTCTAACACAACATTCCATTTGATACAAGTACCTTTAACGCTAATGGAGGCGGGGGAATAGCTAAACATCAAACACCCTGAGCAGAAAAAAGCAGTAGGAGAGGGAGCGAGAGAAGCCATCGTAGCTAAGTTAGCTGAGCAATCCAAGCTAGCCGAGCAAGCTAGGTTAGCTGAGCCAAACAACCAGCGACCGGGAATTTAGCGATGGAAACGCTAGAGTAAGAGACAGTAGGAGGGTGCTTGAATGACACTATCGTACGTTAGAGGGATTAACTTTGGAGATGCCAAATGAGTTTTTTTAAATGATAAAGGAGAAAAAGTAAGCACAGACGATGCCACACACACAACAAAGCTTAGAGTAACAGAGAGTGACGCAATACGCTCACCGTACATAGGCAGAGGAAGAAGAAAACCCAATACACAATACATGCATACAATTTATATAAATAGACATTATAAGAACATTTGAAGTTTCCAATATGAGAAATATCATAGCGACAATAATTATAACAACAATGCATTTTTGTTTTAAATAAGCTGACTTTGCATGAAAGAGACTCAAATAATTTTGATGCAATTCAAACTTAAATCATATACAGTTTACAGTTGTTTTTTTTAATACCGTATCTCTGCTGCTTTTTTTTTTTTTAACAAATAACTTTATATTGATTTTTCACAAAAACAAGAACAAACATAGAACAACCACAAGTAAACAGGAAGGACCACAAGCAGATATTGAATAGCAAAGCTTTACACTATATATAAAGAATGAAGAAGAAGTTGTTTATGCATTTGTAAATCACTGAATGTCAGATTATCATCATAAAGACAAAAGGGATAAATAACGAAGAAGGAGGAAGTGAATAATAACATCGATAATAATAATAACAGAAACAACAAATACATTAATAATAATATTAATAAAAATACATAAATGAAAACAACAGGCCACCCATTTACTCTATTACATCCAAATAGGGGCCCCAGATTTTCATATAAACATCCTCCTTATCTATTATTCTATAACGTAGCCTCTCAAAAGAAACAATCTTGGACATCTCAATAAACCATTCAACAATTGATACAGCTACTTGTATTTTCCAATGTCACAATATTATCCTGCATCCACCTATTACAGCTGTTTGGCACCAGGGGGATTGGTGGACACTTAACCCCTTCCCCTAAGGTACCACACCCAAGACTAAAATAATAATGGTTGGCATATCAGAGCAGTCAGCAGCTTGTTTACAAAAGACAATATCTCATACCATAGGGGATCTATTTTGGGGCAAGAGTATAGCATGTGTAAAAGAGTGCCACATTCAGTGTTGCATCCCCAGCACAAATCTGATTTTCTAAATTCTAACGGTACCATTGTTGAAGGGGTCCAATATATCCTATTGATAATTTCATAACGCATCAGCCATGTCTGTGTTTCTCTTGAAACTTTGAACCATGACTTAATTGCTTGTTCCCACGCTTCATCAGGTATATTTTCTCCCATGCCCCTCTCCCAGCATTTCTTTAAGCCCACAAAGCTAGGATGGTGAGATTTCCATAACATATTACAAAAGCCTGATGCTTTCATTCATTCTTTTCTTGTTTTAATCTGTTTTGTAACTCAGTAGCTGGTGCAAGTGGTGATAGTCTGAGATGTGACAGAATACAGCTCCTTAACTGCAAGTATTTCCAAAAGTCCCTATTTGAAAGTCCATATTATGCTCTCAGTCGTTCTCAGTTTAGTGGTAGCATATTGCTTATGTCATTAATTTTAGGAACTATTCCCATCTTCAAAATATTAACTTTGCCTAGAAGTGATAAGCCTAATTTAGTCGAGTTTTGCAGTATAAGGTCTATTTTCTGAATTAGGGGGAGGAGGTTTATGTCCATAATGTCATTCAGTTGTGGTTTTTATGCCCAAGTATGTCAGGCTTGACGGCTGCCATGCAAACTGCCAATCCTTTCTAATGCTAGGGAAGCAGATCTTGGATAAAGGCATAGCCTCAGACTTTGACCAGTTTATTTTGTATCCAGACACATGTGTATAGGAGTTAAACAGCGTGAGTATTTGAGGTACTGTGGTTGACGGACTTCTGCACAGTAAAGGAACATCATCTGCATACAAAAGCAGGTTCTGTTCCTCCTTCCCAGCTTTAATTCCAACAACATTCACATTTGTCTAATGGCATCTCTGCTGCTTTTCATTACTCATTTCATTTCTGTTTGATTTGTTTGGGCATGATTGTTAGGCAAAGACAATCTCTGAGTCATTTGGGCAGGTGTAGGAAAACTCATCTTGTTGTAGATGTTATTCAGGTAATGTGTTCAGACCTTTCAGCTCTGCTAGGATGGCAAAGTCATGGTACTGCTTACACACCACCTGGGGGGTGAGTGTTTTTTTTCTTCAAGATTGTGCTATTTATAAAACAAATCAATGGAATCAGGGTAATTTATTGGAAACAAATGCCACCCATAAAACTATAAACAGCACGACAGCCAATAGATTACAACAGTTGCTGTGCACTGTTTCCAATATTTATTTCTACTTTCAAGCTGAGCTAAAATCAACTGTGACACATTTGTTTCTATGCTTTTTAGTTGCTTTTTTTTGACAGCCGGGCACATTTCAATATATTTCTCCTTTAAATGTTGGCCACAATGAGGTTGGAGTCACAGAGTTGATAAGAATACTGTGAACACTGTAGCTGTGAGGAATTAGTGTATACTTATGAAAAATGTTTGCCTTGTTTCAAACTTGCTGTATATCTATTCACCAAATCAATATTTAAAATATTCTAAAAGCTCTTATTTTATTATTATTATTATTATTCTCTCTCTCTCTCTCTCTCTCTCTCTCTCATATATATATATATATATATATATATATATATATATATATATATATATATATATATATATATATATATATATATATATATATGGAAATTTATCTAAAATATTAAATATATTATTTATTTAAAAAATTAAAATTTCCTAGTCGTCATAATGAGCAGGCTTCTTAAAAATGCACAAAACTAAAGGAACTGGGGCTGTAAAAAGGAAGGTTGAGAATTTTTCTTGCTGAAAAAAAAAGATGATGGCATGAGACATTCCATTTAAATATAACGTAACAGAGCTATTCAGCTATTATATAAAGGTTGAACAAAGTTTGGAATCCTTAAATAGATGGAAAAAACCTGGATACAACATATATACAAAACAGTCTGAATCAGACCTAACATTGAGGATATTTTACAATTAAATAGGACATTCTAAGAATATAGGAACTTTAATTACATCTGGTATGTTACATCGCTGTAACATTTTTGAGTATATTAAACTCAGAATCCTCTGAATACTCGTAATTGCCCAAAACTTTAAATACAACTGAAATCACTGTCTTTAATTGAGTTTTGTTTTAAAATAGCCACCTAATACTGTATATATACCTGGAATCACAGTATTTTATTGAGTTTTGTTTTACAATAATCACCTAATACTGTAAATTTGACTGAAATCACTATCATTAATTGAGTTGTGTTTTAAAATAATCAGCTAATCCTGTCAATACGACTGAAATCACAGTATTTAACTGGCATCAATTTGCCCTCAAACAGAGGGATTGTAGAGACATATGAGAAAAGATTTTTTAGACTCATTTTCTTTCTGAACTAGCCTTATTTATGTTGTTATTTCAAACAACAACCTGTCCTTTGGACCCTATACCGTTGTGATGGCTTAAAGAATTTAATCTTTTGAGTTAAAACTTCCTTGCTGGAAATGCTCACATTGTCCTTATTAACTTGCCATGTGTTTTCTCGTTTACAGAACGTGCTGCGGTGAAGCCGCTGAAGAATCTTCGGCTGTTGGATGGTCCGATGCTGTCCTGGTTCACCTGGAAGCAGAGGTAGATCCTGTCACCTCATTCTCCACATACACCACAATTTTCTGTTATTAGTCCATGCTGGTGTAGCCAGGACAACTATCTGCCCAGTGCACAAAGTGCCTGGGAATGGTGTGCTATGTCTTTTCTCAGCAATATCTATTACTATGGCAACGTAGTTGCCATTTTTGTGCGAGATTTTGGTACAATGCATTCCAGATAGAGTGGTGATGTCATCGTAAGAGTGAAGAAGCACCAAAAATTCCTCTGAAAAAAAAAATTCTAACTCGCCGCCACGGCCTAATTTTTTACATCAAAACATCAGCACGACCCTCCTGATCGCTAAAATTCTAAATTTACACTAAAAAATGTTTACGGTTTTGGTAGCACATATGATTAGTGTTAACAGATACTGTAATTAATATCATAATCACCACCGAAACCACACAGCTTGGTGGCTGAGCTATTTAGTCCATCAGGCTGAAAGCTGATTGGCTGCTGGTTTTTCCTCAATAACTTTGGATCTAAATGTCCGACACATACTATACTTGGCAGTGATGACCAGAGGAACCCCAAGATCACACCCCGGGCATTAAAATGGTTTAAAAAGCCACAATAGAGACCCAATACCCAACGGCCCAGCCCGAACTCTCACAAATGTCTAGTTCTATTTACCATCATATTCAACTTATGCCGTTCGAATGTGTTGTTTCTATCCTCACACACCATCTATTGCATGCCTGGAAGAGGTTCCCTTCTTCTGTTACTCCTCCTGAGGGTTCTTTTGTTCTTTTTTCCTGTTAGAGTTTTTTTAGGAAGTTTACCCTTGTATAGTGTGACAGTCTAACAAAAGGGGATGTTATGTGCTCTTGTACAACTGAAATCACAGTGTTTAATTGATTTTTATTTTACAATAATCACCTCATACTGTAAATCATGACTAAATCCCAGTCTTCAATTGGGTTTTTTGTTTTACAATAATCACTGAATTCTATTCATTCAACACTACTGCTCATTCTATAATTGCATGATCCTTATAACTTGGACATAATTGTAAATGGAAATGAAAGAGGTTTATAATGATATCAGATATAAAATTAAATATACAGTGACAACAGGGATATTCTAAACATTCATTTTGCAATATAGTTTGTGTGAGCCTGATTCCATTAGCTTTGTTCATCGTAATTTAAATTTTATTTTTTTTTTGCAGGGCGGCGTTGTTAGCGCCATGCCCAACCCCCAACCTGGAGGGCCAGTGTGCTGACATTAGTTGGGCTCCTTATCTGAGACCAGTCTGGTACGGTTCAACATGCCAGAAGCCAGAGGTTCCCCCCAGCATAGCTCTCAGATTCTTAGAAGCACTTAAGCCTCTCCACCACGTCAAGGTTCCAGCACAGGGAGAAGTTTTTTTTTTTTTTTTTTTTTTTTTTTTTTTTTTTTTTTTTAATTTTTTTTTAATTTTAATTTTTTTTTTTTATTTTAATTTTTTTTAATTTTAATTTTTTTTAATCTTTATTTTAATTAAATCAATACAGTGAATAAAATAAGTATTCGACCCCTCACGAATTTTGCAAGTTCGCCCACTGACATAGAAGTAAACAGTCCATAATTTTGAAGGTAGCTCCTTATCAACAATGAGATACAGAATATCACAAAAAAAGTTGAAATTTGAAAAAAAACATACCTTCAAAATCACAGACTGTCCACTTCTATGTCAGTGAGCAAACTTTAGTGAGGGATCAAAACTTATTTCCTCCACTGCAAATTAATGAATATACAAACATATACATATTAAAGAACAAATTAACCCGGTTAGGGGTTAAGGGTAAGAGGATTTGGAGGAGGGGTATGGGAAGTAGTTGGCCTTTTTTTCTTCCATCTTTTTGGCTTTTTTAACCCTATTGCGTGTCGGAATTGCTTCCACTTTGAAGGTTCCTGGCTCCTCCCTTCCTGGCTCCCCAGGTCCAGTTCTGTTGTGCTTTCTGGACTAATTTCCGTTGTTTCCTCCTTTACCTGGAGCTGTTCCATCTCCGGGGCTTGTAGATCTTCCTGAAGACAGTCTTGGTTGTCGACAGTCTTCACTGGATCCATTACATTCTTTCTCTCATTGGCGTGGTTTTCTTTCTCCGTTTTCAACTCGGTCTTGAGCAGCAGAACGTCTTGGCAAAGGCTATAATTGTTCATAACGGTCTCATCAAGATCCCTGACTAGGTTATAGTTCCTTGCGGCTAGTTCCTGCTCATTTATCTCAAGTTGATTATTCTTCTCCTTCTCCACTTGTAGCTGAGTCTTAAATTTCTCCTGGCTTTGGCTATGTTCCACCTTCAATGCTTCAAAATCCTTTTGCAGATTTTGGTGAAGTTGAATATTCTTCTCACTCTCCATCTGCATCTTAGCCAACTGACAATTCACTTTCAATAATTTCTCTTCGAGATGATTTCCTCTTTCTTGTTCATATTGGCTAGAGGCTTTCTCTCTAGCCAAAGAAGAATGGAGATTTCTTATTTTGATATGCAGCTGGTCACGTTCTATAACGGCCGTGTTCAAAGTCATCTCGAGTCTCTGCTCTCTGTCAGTAGGCTGGCTTGTTTCGGCATTTTTATATTTCATTTGACAAAGCCTCCGACTCATCTTCTTTAGGTTCTCTCTTGCATCCGCTTCTCTCTTGTCTCTCTGATGTCTTTCATAAACAAAGTTCATCCTTTCTCTTTTCCACTGCTTATTAACCCCATCAAGTTCTTGTTGAAGTTTATCACAGTCAATCTCAGCCTTCAGCTTTGTAGCCTTGAGTTCTTCTCTTGCTCTCTCTAACTCTTGGACAAGTTGTTCTTTCTCACTGTTGAATCTGGTTCTTTCTGTTTCCAACAGGCGATTGAGATTCTGAACCTCTTGACGAAGGGCACCAGAGACCCCCATTAACATCTGCACATTCCTGGGGTGGCTCTGTTCCCTATTGATTGGATCATATTCTCTGGCAGCAATTGTAGTCGCTTTGGCACTTTCTCCCTTTTGAAACTTCTCAAGCCTGTTCCTGATTTCCATTTTGCTCTTTCTGAACATGTCATGAAGGTGCTTCTGTGAGACTGTGTCACTCAACTCACTGGGACTTTGGGGCTGAACGCCCATGTCTACGTCCTTCATCTGCTGCATTTCAATTTTCTGGTAGAACATGGAAATTAAGTTAGGTTGTAGTTTTAAAATGTACTATATCTGATCAGATGTGAACAGATATGGGATAGTTGCCACTACAAGTGCGTCAACGAGTGCGTGTGTGTGTGTGTGTGTGTCTGCGTCTGCGAGTGCGTCTGCGTGTGCGTCTGCAAGTGCTTCTGCGTGTGCCTCAATTAAAACTCAAGTGAGTCTGTGAGTGAGATGTGTTTATATTTATAGGGTACAGATCAAAGGAATGAATCACATGACCTATGACATCACATATGACATCATATGACATGCATAATTTTGCATGCTGAAAATTTGAACCACCAATGACTTCGCTTCTATGACATCACCTCTGCCTGTGACATCACCTCTGCTTGTGACATCACCTCCATGACATCACCTCTGTCAGTCACAGATGTGGGTAGCCTAATCCTTACTTTACCACTGTAATGCTAAAACATGCCAAGTGCAAAATGTTATAATATTTGTTATTTAATTAATAATAAATAATACAACTGTCGTATAGATGTGAAAACATTCTGGTATTCGGCCCATTTCGGCCCAAAAGGTGGTGTTGTAGGAGCACAATCTAACTTTAAAAAAAAGGAATCTGTCTGTATACCATGTATGACTGTCATTCACAAGTCAGGTAAACCATTCATTTCAAAGAGAATTAATTTCCTTTTTAAAGTGTAAGTTATAACTCAAAGTCTTTTGGATGTTAAATTTAAGGATTTTTTCCAATGAACTAGAAATGTAACACCAAAATCTTGGGCATCAGCCCGCTATTTATCTGCCTTGGATATTCTCTGCATTATCTTCACACTTTGTATAATCCATCACAATCCATCCATAACATTGGTCACTACCAACTGAGATTCATGCAATAATGCTCACTAAAAATGTGGGATTTTATTGCGTTATTCATAACTTGAATTAGAAAATCTATAACAAAACATTGTGGCTGCATTTGTATTAAATAACATTTTGAATATATGAAAGAAAATGAATTGAGCTTGAATAACATTAAAATAGATCATTCAATGTAATGCAATATCCATTAAGTAAATACACAATACATGCATACACAATGAGCCACAACATTAATATTGTGTGAGATTTACAGTGTGTCCTTGCTTTTAAAGGGGTAGAATGAGAAATCCACATTAGTATTTCCGAATAAATGCAAGAAAACATACAGTTTATACAAATAGACATTATAAGAAAATGTAAAGTTTCCAATATGAGAAATATCATAGCCACAATAATTATAACAACAATGCACTTCTGTTTTAAATAAGCTGACTTTGCATAAAAGAGATTCAAATGATTTTGACACAATTTAAACTTAATTCATATACAGTTTACAGTTTGTTTGTTTTGAAATACCTTATCTGCTGCTTTTTCTTTTTTTTACAATTCATTTTTTATTGTTTTTTCACAAAAACACACAGAACAACCACAAGTAAACAGGAAGGACCACAAGCAGATATTGACTAGCAAAGTTTTACACTATATATAAAGATTGAGTGAAGTTATTTATGCATTTGTACATCACTGAATGTCAGATTATCATTATAAAAAGTTAGGGGAAAAGAAAAGCAGAAGGAGGAAGTGAATAACAACAATGATATTAATAACAGAAACAATAAATAAATTAATAATGATGAAAGTACATAAATAAAAACAACAGGCCACCCACTTACTCTATTATATCCAAATAGGGGCCCCAGATTTTCATATAAACGTCCTCTTCATCTATTATTCTCCAACATAGCCTCTCATAAGAAGCAATCTTGGACATCTCAATAAACCATTCAACACACATGAAAAGGAGTTGAACAGAGTGAGAATATGAGGTACTGTCTATCTATCTATCTATCTATCTATCTATCTATCTATCTATCTATCTATCACCATCTCTCTATCTATCTATCACCATCTCTCTATCTATCTATCTTCAACTGTGGTTGAAGGGCTCCTGCACAGTAGACTTATGTTCATCTGCATACAAAGCAGGTTCTGTTCTTCCATCCCAATTCCAACAACATTCCTCCTATTTTGTCTAATGGCATCTCTGCTGCGTTTTTATTACTCATTTCATTTCTATTTGGTTTGTTTGGGCATGATTTCTAGGCAAAGAGAATCTCTGAGTCATTCATTAATTCACCATCTATCTATCTATCTATCTATCTATCTATCTATCTATCTATCCATCCATCCACAATAGTTCATATTAATAATATCAAAACGGTTAGATCGGGAATGGAATCCACCTGTAGATTTACAGTGGTCTGATACTGCTTCCATTTCAATATTATTGCTTGCACAGTGCTCCTTGGGATGTTTAAAGCTTGGGAAATCTTTTTGTATCCAAATCCAGCTTCAAACTTCTCCACAACAGTATCTCGGACCTGCCTGGTGTGTTCCTTGTTCTTCATGATGCTCTCTGCACTTTAAACAGATGTCTGAGACTATCACAGTGCAGGTGCATTTATACAGACACTTGATTACACACAGGTGATTCCATTTATCATCGTTAGTCATTTAGGTCAACACTGAATCATTCAGAGATCTTCACTGAACTTCTGGACAGAGTTTTTTGCACTGAAAGTAAAGGGGCTGAATGAATTTGCACGCCCAATTTTTCGTTTTTTATTTGTTAAAAAAGTTTAAAAAACTCCAAAATAATTCTATCCAATAAAGTGTGTTCCACTTCATGATTGTGTCCCACTTGTTGTTGAATCTACACAAGAAATTACAGTTTTATATCTTTATGTTTGAAGCCTGAATGTGGCAAAAGGTCACAAAGTTCAGAGCCAAATAGTTTCACAAGCCACTGTAATAGTAGATTTGGTTGCATTAACTTTATAGCCAGAAAAACTCCCAAATAATTCTATACTTTTCAGTAGGGCAGGTACAGATTACTTCAGGTTGGTCAAGAAAACAACTACATCATCAGCAAAGAGTGCTATTTTATTCTCAGTATCATTTATATTAATACCAGTTATGTCAAGGTTGTTTCTGATTGCAATTGCCAAGGGCTCTATAGCCAATACAAAAAGAAGGGGTGACAAGGGAAATCCTTGTCTTGTACCTCTGGAGAGAGGAAACTGTTTGGAAACTATGTGATTTGTCAGTACTGATGCT
Source organism: Eupleurogrammus muticus (assembly GCA_036785175.1). Lineage (NCBI taxonomy): Eukaryota > Metazoa > Chordata > Actinopteri > Scombriformes > Trichiuridae > Eupleurogrammus > Eupleurogrammus muticus. The sequence continues at coordinate 30,835,118 of JAYKQN010000001.1, forward strand.
CTGGAGTCATAGTACAGAGTCTTAATCCAGTCAAGGAAGTAGCCGCTTATACCAAAACGCTTAAGAACTTTAAACAAATATGTGTGTTCGACCATATCAAATGCCTTTAAAGCATCAAGACCTATTATGGCCATGTCAGGTGTCTCTTTTTTAGCATGGACAATATTTAACATCCTACGGATATTGTGGAAACCTTGCCTACCTTTAATAAATCCATTTTGGTCTGGCTCAACAATAGATCGCAAATGTTTCTCTAGTCGGCGTGCAAGAACTTTGGCTATTATCTTAGCATCATTATTGATCAAAGATATTGGGCGGTATGATTCACATTTTGTTGGGGGTTGGTCAGATTTTAATATTAAGGTTATAAGTGCAGTCTTTAGTGTTGAGGGTACTGCTCTTTCATTCTCGAATGATTTTATACGCCAAGCTAATAGCTTCTCTGCTTTTTCCCCTTGGTCATAGAATGTCTGTTTTAGTTTCATTAGACTAGACGCTGCCCTATTTGCTGACAACTCGTTATACTGAGCCCTAAGAATGTCCAGTTTTTGTTTGGCATCATTATTGTACAAATTAAATTCTTCTTCCAATTCCTTAATGTCTTTTTCCAAGTTTGTCAGCTTTATATGTTGTTTATTTGAGATACTGCTTGTATAGCTGATCATTTGACCCCTGATAAAGGCCTTGAATGCCTCCCATCGAATAGATTCTGATGTCTGGTTAGTATTTATTTTTAAAAAAGACGTCAATATTTGCCTCAATAAATGTCAAAAACACAATATCGTGGATCCATCTTGGGCTTAATCACTACACTGAGGGTCCTTTGGAAGCTCCAGTAATAGTATAGGAGAGCAGCAGTAGCGCGTGATCTGAAATGACAATACTATTGTACCCACAGTCATTCACATTTTCTATAAGAGATTTAGACAGAAGAAAATAATCAATACGAGAGTAGGAATTATGAGTAGCAGAGTAGCAAGAATATTCCCGTTTAGACGGGTTGTATCTCCAAATATCACATAGACCCAACTTATTTATGTGGTATTGGATGGTTTTCCTGCTTTGAATGTGTGTGACATCCATACCTAAGGATTTGTCAAGAGCTGGATCCAAAGTACAATTGAAGTCCCCTGTTAAGCAAAAGCTGCCATATAGTGATGATAAAGTTAGAAATAAATTTTCATAGAAGGGAGCGTCATCATTATTTGGCCCATACACACATACCAAATTAACATCCTGGCCCAATAAGGAACCCTGCACAACACAATATCTGCCTGCAGGGTCTAATATGGTACTATGAATTTTCAATGGAACAGAGGAGTGTATAAGTATTGCTACCCCTCTTGCATGAGAAGAATATGAGGCTGCTATGATCTGCCCTGGCCATCTCCTTTTAAAAGGTGCAAGTTCAGATGACAGTAAATGAGTTTCCTGAAGGAAGGCAATCTGTGTTTTTAGTTGTTTCAATCTGGATGTTTCCTGTTTCAGCTTCACCAACTTTCTAAGACTTGCAATCACATTGCTAGCTTCGTCCCGACTTAGCATATTGTCAACTACTTGTTCGTCTTCCTGTAAGAGTCCAAAGTGTTCCTTTTGTAGTTTATTTGTCCGTTTTCTCCCTCGGTTCCTCGACATAATACGAAGTCCACACCTTATAATTGTTTTTGGTCACAATTCGCGCGATATTAACTGTTAAAGTTTATAATTTTAGTTCAAATCAGGCGGAGCCCTTTGCCCAAGCGACCCTTCAGCTGCACGCCATAACCGGAATCCCCATAGATCACTATTATTATAAAACTGTTGGTGGGGCATCTCCAACTGCAAATAAGTTCAATTATTATTCTTTGTCTTACTATCCACATAATTTTCCATGATTTTCATTTAAGAATCTCATCAAGCTGTTCCAATGTGATCTAAACATATTTTAATCATAATAAGATAATTTAGGTCAGTACCTGCCACATCAGAAAAGGTCTTTTCAATGCTGTCACAGGTTTTATTCAGACCTTGTGAGTGGGTGCAAAAATGAAGGCCTGTATCTGTTCAAATCCAGTTTTTATACTTTTTCATCCCTTTGATATATATATTTGTTTTATTTTTAAAGCCTTATTCTGAGAAGTTATGTGTGGGCATCAATACCTTGGCAAGTATTATCCTGAGCCTTTACCAAACTTTCTAAAACGGAAGATGAACTTCTGCCAAAACCATTAGATGCTTGTGCTAAATGCCATTTTATCTTATTATGACCTGGAATGAAAAAGCAAAAAATCCTATCAAAATTGATATTGACAGTACAATATATATAATAATAATAATAATGCAGCTGTATTCATTTTGTACAATAATTGAGGTCTGTCACTAACAGACATAAGAATATTTTATTTTTATATTTTAAGGACTAAAACAAGGTGTGATGGCATATTTTGTAACATAAAACTGTAACGAAGGTTGCTTGATGTCTGGTTCCTGAGGCTTCAAATAACATAACAAAATAAAATGATAAAATCAGAGACGGTGCCCCAACCACATTCCTGGATCTGATTTGACTAATGAATGATGCATTTTCATCACCTTCATCAACAGGATTTTTTTCTTTATGTCCTCATACTGATAACACATCCAGATATAGATCACATTTTAACACCAGCTTTTAATTGGATGTTAAACACCACATTGGCGTTATATATTTGACAGTCTTGTTCTATTTAAATAAATAAAAATTGATGGTGTGTTTTACAGAGCAGCCCACAAATTAAAGACAGTAAGATCTAAATATCTATAATTAGATCTTACTTAGATATATTTTACAATTTAATTACAAAACATTAAGAAGTGTAGTTTCAAAGGTCAAAGTTGCCTCTCAAAAATAGGTATAGATGTAAAAGAATGGAAGAGGAAAAACTGTGCTCTACATAGATGGATAAACCTTAAAACCAAATACAAGCACATATATGTAAACTCTCCTCAATATAGTATATTTTATGTATGGATGTATGTGGGTTAGTGACATATCAGCGTTGCCAAGAAAGTAAAAAAAACGTTTCCTAATATAGTTTTTTAAGAGAATTCAAGTTGTGAGCCATTATCCCATATACTGTATATATCTCTAAATGTAAGTATGTGTGTAGATTTTAGATACAGCTGCAGATATAGACATAATTATTTATGTTTCCCCTTGTCGTGTTTGGATGATTTTGTACTGTATTTTTTCTGTTCTGGCTTTCCCCCAAGGGACTATATGAGGAAGACACGGTTGTGGATATAAGAAAAAAAGGGAGAATGAGAACATACACTACCCACACTGATATTGGTCCGGGCAGACGTCTTTGATTCTGACTCATTGTGAAATGAAGAAAAAAAAAGGTCAAAGTTGATCACGTTATTCGGCTCATATGGGCCTGTGATTGTAAGTCAATATTTAATTTGAAAGTGGATGCCATTCAAAAAGCCGGCGGCCTTTAATGTCAGCTCAAAAGACATCAAAGTGAAGTTAATCTGTGCGGACTGTGAGGACATGAAAGCCGAGCAAATGAGGTTGCTGGCAGCTCCTGGTATCATGTGGAAAAAAAAAAAATCTCCCTACTCTAAAAGGTCAGCCTGGTGAATTCCCCCCTCCCACCTACCCTTTGCGGATATAGGAGCGGCTAGGCCTGTGGTCACCTCCATGACCCTCCATGGCCTCGGGTGTGTGTGTGTGTGTGTCACACGCGGAAGCTTCCACCGAGGAGCGCTGAGATTACGGCGGTTTGGATTCGCTGTGGACCTGTGATTATAAAGGATGGCGTTCATAATCAGCTCCCCTCCCTGGGACTCATTATGCAGCCAGGCGGTGAGTAATGAGTGTGCCCGGAGCTTTGAAGCTCACTTTAATCATTGCACTGAAGACCATTACTAAGCAACAGGAACTTGCGGATGTCTCGGAAGGCCATGCGGTGACGACGCACGGGGCCGTGTTCACCTAAAGAGGCTTTCTTTTTTTTTTTTCAGAGATAAAGTTGAAGTGGTACTTGTGGTTTATCCAGTGCCGCTCTTGGCATTGTCGTTGTGATTGCAGGTTTGGTTTTCGAACGGCTGACCCGAACCCCGTGATCATCGGCCATGCAGGTCGCCGCAACACATTGGTGGGTTTGTGGCAGATTTTAACTCTCTGAGGCCTACATAGAACAACATAGTCTGACATTCTTTTTTTGTGCCTATTCTGAGCTTATTCTTTCAGTCAGCATCAAGTCATATAATTCAGATGAACCTGCTCTTTTTTCCATTGCTGTGTAAAATTACTATGATGCATTAAATTTTTTGTCAGAATACCATAATTGACCATAAAAAAACAAGTAGTACAGTGTTATACACAGTAGGGCTGCTCGATATTGGGAAATATCAATATCACGATATTTTCAGTCAATATTGATATCACGATATTTTTTTTGATTCGGAAAAATGTTCGTATGTTCCAAATGATCCCTGCTAAAACACGTAGATATATCCATACAAAAAGGTATATAAGCTGGCATTTTGAAACACACACTGAGATCAAATTGAAATAAAAGAAGAACATGTTTATCACACTTAAAGGGGGTTTATTTAGCATTTGTCACTAAAACAAAACAAATATATTAAGAAAAAAATGAAGTTTTCCAATGTATACAAACATGTCTATATTTTTGCTGGTTGAGGCGACGTTGGCCTCGTATATTATCTGTTTTTTTCTTTATTACGTTATCGTGGATTACCTTGTGGTTTACTTTGAGGTGTGTAAACAGATTTGTTGTATTAGCATAAGGCGCAAACACCACTCGCCGGCAAATCCTGCAGATAATTGTTTTCTGTTCTGTGTCCTTCTCTTCAAACCCAAAATGGTCCCACACCACCGAACTCCTTCTCCCTATTTTATCAACCAACTGAGCCTGCCCTGTTTCTTCTGTTGTATCTTCCATTTCCAGCACGTTTTTTTGTTTTACTAGTTTGCTAACTCTTCACACAGTAGGAACCGAGGAGAGCGCGAGACTGCACAGCGCTTGTGAAGTCAATGACGTACCACACGCCGCCTTTTGATTAACCCCTTCACAGCCACGCCGGTGTCGCAGCAGTACAGATAGATGACAAAAAATCGTTTATAGTCGATATTATTCATTTTCATATTGTTTGACGCCAAAATCGTTATCGCGATTAAAATACGATAGATTGCACACCTCTAATACACAGTATAAATGCCTGCTATTAGGCTTCGCATTTAGCGTTAGCCTAAGGTTGGCACGGTTTTCCTAACTGTTCTGCAAACGTTCCCTAGACAACCAAGCAGGGAATGAACGTCTCCTGTTGAGGAACGCCGTTAAAAAAAATAAAAACATTACGATGATCGTCCGTGACATGCTAATGGAGGCGTGAAGATTTCTTGGTCAGGACTCTGAAATTATTTACTGTTTTTATGTCCCATCAATTGCCTCGAGTGTCTATTGGTTGCCAAGGTTACAACCGAAACCACTCACTTCGCAGTCCGTGCGTGCTCCACTGTAATTTTCATGTCATTTTCCGAGAGCAAACCGACAAATCCCTGCACTACTCTACTTTTAACGGGGGGGTATCAGTCCCGTATGAAACGTTATCTAGGTTACCTCGAGCATCTTGAATCCCGCACGAGACGTGGACGCTTCTGAATACATCTCGAAGTCCGGAGAGGGGATCAAGGCAATGTCTTGTTGCCCATGGCGACGGTCACCCGTTACTCATAACGCAAGGGCAGAACTGAAAGGTCAAGGAAGTGTGGAACCGCGCCACTTGAATGATGACCTGCTTTCTCCTGACTGCCCGTGGATTCTAGTGATGCTCGTATACATCCTGCTTGCTGTTGTTGCACTGCTGGGGGAACCTGTTGCCTGCTAGCCAACGTCCCTGCAATCATTATTACACGGTGTACAAAGCTTTTAGGGTTCTACATAAACAACATTAATTATATCGACTGTATAAACATGGATTATGTGGACTGCATGAGACGCTCGCGCCTGTATAATTAAATGGGAAGACTAAATGCTATTCTCACCGGGGCCACCTGTGATTTTAAATTGACCTACTTATGGTCGTCTAACAGGTTGTTTTTTTTTTCTGAGAGGATCCACTCTCTGCACCCTGAGTTAATTACTTTCAATTGCTCAAGTTATTTAAAGTACAAATGGTGACATACAGCTTTACTCGCTAAAGAAAAATAAGATCACTAACGACTCCCAGGCTATGAATTCACAGGGCTGTGAAGGCCTGTTTATTGCATGAAATATTACTTTGACATTGTAAAAAATATACAGTATATAAAAAAGCTGTAAACATAGTCTCAAGATAGTTTTGTGGTATAAAAGTAAATAGGACTTTCATATTTGCATATTGTAGCCATTTATAAGCAAATCTATTTTAGCAAAACATTTATAACATCAAAATTAAATGTGAATAAAAAAATAAATACTTTACTTTGTGAGACAATGATGTTCATATGACAAATGTCCATGAGCAAATGTGACCTCAAAAATTGTATGTCCTTAAAAAATAAACACATTTATTTGTGAAATATTTTTTACATCTCTTTTTTTTTTTATATAAAAATCAAGATAAAGTAACTTATGCCTTATGGCAACACTATGAAATAGTCTCCTAAACCTATATTACTTATTAAGAGTTGTGAATTTAATAATTTAATTCACATTAAATAACATTTCCAAGCATTTGGAACATAGAGAAATTGATCATTTTTATTTAATCAAGGACAGTACATGGCCACATAAGGATTAATACTGGGCTTGTCTGCTGTTGCACCACATGCCTTCATCACTGTTTTTTTAAGGTCACAACAAACCCACCATACCCTGGGTCCTCTTCACATGACGAGAGGTTGTTCTCTGTCAGCTTTTTTTTTTTTTTTTTTTTTATTCAGTGAGGATGGAAGCCTCAAAACTAGAAGAGAGTCTTCTAATTATGTCTATAGGTGGATTTGAACCAGCATCACTGAGCCTGCAGGGTTGCAACTTACCCCGCTGCACCACAATCCCATTTAACATTAATTAAACGGCCTAATTGAACAACAAGAAAATTCACAACCTCAAAACATTGGGTTTGATTTATTTGACCTTAATTTTAAGGTTTTTGATTTTTAAAGAAGCAACACGGGATTGAACGACCAGCAGCTCATCCTGTTAAGCTTCCTCCACAACCAGCCTCTCCATGTGGGGACCATGAGGGTTACATTTGGGCTGCTGTGTTCGCCTGTATGGGAGCCGCAGGTGGGGCCCCCATGGAAACTACAGATAAACCGACATATGCAGCCCAGTTTTAATCTTTTTTTTTTTTTTTAATCCAGAATTAAGGTCCATTTTAACAACCGTTGGTCATTTTGTAACATTCTTTAAGAAAGATTTTTGTCCATGAAAATCTGGCTGAACTAACGTTAGCATTGGCAAAACAACGCTTGTGCAAAAAACAGAGTGTAAAAACACTTCTTTTACATACATGAAACTGCTTCATTCTGTCCTTTTTTACTGGTTTGGATCTCACACACTTTTTGTTTTGCACCTCTGAGGGCACTTTATCAAAAGAAATCTCTTATTTTGCAATGTTAGCTATAGAGGTGCTTTGAGCAAAATGCTAATGTTTAATGTGTGCGTGTCCTGGTTTAGCATAATAGCATGCTAACATGTGCTTATAGCATGAAACACCGATTACAGAAGCAGCTGACTGGGTATATGAATCTTTTTTTGAAGGTATTTGGTGATATGTTTTTGTCACCAAATCCCATTTTTAACCAAAAATACAATAAATTGAATTTAGAATCTGTAGAATTGACTATGCAGCTAAAATGGTAAAAGGCTATAGTGCTTTTATCTAAAGTGCTTTTTCTGCTGTTCTCTCTCTCTCTTCCTCTCTCTCTCTCTCGCACACACACACACACACACACACACACACACACACACACACACACACACACACACACACACACACACACACACACTTATGGTGTGACAAACTGCCTCTGTGCCTCCATGGCTGCCAAACAGCCATGAAAGACACATCGCGGAGCCACATTGTTGCTCAGGGTTCTGTAATCACACTAAAAAGCAACAAAAGTGTACGAATCAGCAGCGGATATAAAGTCCCCATCAACAGAAATATTCCCTCTGTGTAAGTAACATTTACTGAAATGCACAGTAACAGGTTGTTCTAGGATTTATTGTTGTTAATCTGTATAAATAATCCCTCTAACTGGTACAAATAAACCATAATGTGCTTTTAGAAAAAAGATCACTTATAATACAATAGTTGTGCAGCAATATGCAGATTATTGCTATGTTTGGGGTGTTGTGTGCATCTCGTTTTCTCTCATATTGGGACTGGTGTGGTGTCTGTTTTGCATCAGCATTGTATCGCTATGAATCATACCGTGAGCGAGTAGGAGGCCCTGTTTCTGTATCTCTCACTTTAGAATGAAATACCTCATTTGACATCTCTCGCTGCCAAAAACCCAGAGGCCTCGGTAAAGGGTGGGGGGGAAAAAAAAAAAGAAAGCGAAAAGACTCCCTCCTCTGCCAGGAGATGCTTGTTTCCATGGCGACGCAGAGCATGTGCTTGTGTGTGTGTGTATGATGACCTCACGCGCGTGCATCCTCCTCGCCGGCCGCCAGCCGCTGCCAGCGTGCAGACGGAGCGTCTGCCTCCGCGAGGCACATGGCGCGGTCACGTGTCACGCGCCGGTTTTATCCGGCAGCACGTGACGGGTCCTCGGGAGGAAGTCACGGCGGAAGTTCGGCAGCGTTGAGAATGTGAGAATGTTTATACTGCTGACAACCTGCAGCTCAGGCTTCCTTCTCAATGTAAAAAAAAAATGTATCAAATGTACAAGTTGTATTATATTATATTACTTTACTTAATTTATAACTTATAGCCACTGTGCCACTGTGATATTAGATTAGAAATTATTTATCTAATTATAAATAGTTTTTATTTGTGAAAATCTATAAAGGGCTATAGATTTTTTTTTAGGATAAAATCTATATAATCTCTACAAATACAAAAATTAAAGCTTTAAACTGTATTTAGTAGAGTAGACTCAGAAAATGCCTGCAATGGTCATTTTCTGTTATTTTACCATATTTCAGCTGCCAAAATATTGTGATATAATGGCTATTTGATAGACAGTTAAAAAGTTAAAAAGTTAAAAAGTCAACAGAGTGGAAGCTTTTACTTGCTGCATTCTTACAGCTTGTCAAAACCTAGAGCCTACATTACCCACAATGCAACTCAAATGGATTAATTCAAACATTGAAAGTAAAAATTACATAATTATAAGCTTTGCTTTGATTTTAGATGAAATTCTATTGATTGTATATAAGTTTATTTAAAAGAAATCTCTAAAAATCTGCAGCTAAAATATAGTTGACTTTCAAAATTGGCATGAAATCTTGTGAAAGCTTTTTTGTATCCATCATATCAATCTCAATCCATCTAAAATCTACAAAATTCCCTATAAAAATGGGCTATACACTGTCAAATATTTATATTTGAACAGCTTGGCGCCAATGAAATACTACAAAATAAGAAAACAACGATCTCATATATAAATGATGAACAGTTTTCTGTAACTGAAATACAGTTGATCTTGTTAATTAGCTATAAGACAAATAATCCGACATAAAAGTAGTAGAAATGTATAATTATCAATTAAGTTTAATTACATACTTGTATGTAAAATCTTGAGATCTTTTTGATTAAACCATATCAATGTATTATCTGATATATGGTACTTTATGAAACAGGAAAAGTTTATCAAACGTGACATTCAGCATATCTGCAGATACAAACTGTCAACTTCCTAATGAGTCCATATATTTCCATTCACCAGTATTTATTTCATGGTGCTAACGGAAACACTTTGTCCCTGTGTTTAAAGGCGACTAGAATGAAGAGGCGGCTGTCTAGTTGATTGATGACGCTGGAAACGCCGCTCAAGGTCAAGAAGAGAGACATCTGCCTGCAATTCGTAGTACAATGGTGATTTGGGCACTTTAAACTACACTTCTTTACTCACACATACACACATACCGACTCCCTAATTGATGGGGTGTCTGTTTCTGCAAACTACATATATGTTGAGGTCAAAATTTCAGAGCCTACCCATGAGTTTTTGGGCCTGAACACAGCGAGTTACACATGTATGAGAACAGATTATAATAATAATAATAAATTAATAATATTATAAAAAATACAAAAATACACACAAATAAGTACTAGGAAAATAAGAAACAATAAAGGGGGGGCACAAGGTTTTTGAGAAGATCCTGTTTAATGGTGAAATGGGACTAAATCTCTGCATCCAGACTGCAGAAGGTACTTTGGAAGAGAGCGGAGGCTGTTAAAGCAGCAGATGAACCAGCGTGGTTTGAGACTCACACCCTCGACTCACACATATGGATATTTGCATGGGCGCAAACAGTCAGACAGGGTTTTTTAAGGCCTCATGAATCTAAATAAAGATTATTCAATGGGAAAGCTGTGATACATTTGTGTGTTGGCTGTTGGCGCCACCCAGAGTCACACAGCAGTATCACACACAAACACATAACCAGATGGCTGCACAGATTCATGGGAAAGTTACTGTAGATTCTGTTGGTCTTTACGATAAATATAAAGTAATGGGATCAAATGAGATTTTTACATTGATCACATGGCCATTACATGTCAACTCTCAAAGTAGACATGTATTATTTTTATTCTCCATGAAATCTGCTGACAAGTAAAATGATCCAATTCATTTTTATACTCAATATTTAGCACAAATTTAGCAGTGGATAGTATTCAAGTAAAAATGTGAAAAAAGACGTGTTATTAACAACACATATTCAATTTTCTCATTAAAAAATTACAAGTACAAGTTCTGAATTCAAAATGATACTCAAGTAGAAATGAAATAGTGTCATCAAAATGTACTTTGCTCATAAAAAACAAAAAAATATAACAAAATAAAAATATACTTTATAACAAAGCCTGAATTGAAAATGTTCCTCATACAGTAGTGTTGTATTTTTATTTCAATACTTAATTTTAAGAAAAGAGAACAAATTGAAATGATCTTAAAGTATGTTAATTTTACGTAAAACAAGACAATCTGAAAGTAAATAAATCTGTTATATATAAATTTAATGGAGAACAAAGTAGAATAGTAATAGTGTTACATAGAAATATTCAAAGTATCTCAAAAGAAAAGTTTTATTTTGTGTCTGTTTGTACCCTTTAAATTAAGCAGCAGGAAGAGTAATACAAAGCGCTGCAAAAATAATCCTCCCCTAGTACTAGTGAATACTTGAGTACATTTTGGTATTTTAATAGGGTCTTTAGTTATTTTCCACCATTGCAAATCAATCTCAACTTAAGGTCTACTAGTAATCTATAGTACTCGCTTGTTGCGTTTTCTTTTGATCACATGATTAGGGCACGAGCGAGACACTTCGTCGACCTTTCCATAGGGAGGTGAATTTCAAACCCCAACATTCAAGGGTTGAGTGGGAGCTTTAACATCGCTGTAGAGACGTGAAAACGGGTTGCGGCTCTACGACTTTTAACAACAAACGACTTGACCGCACAGAGAAGAGTAGAGTTTTTATTGAATGCATGAAAATCAGAACCTCACTGAGGAATTTCATGTTGAATCTGTGGCTAACAATGAGACATCCCACACAGGAATGCACTTTAATAATTTAGAGTTACGTCCATGTGGATAAATCACAAAAAATATAGCATTAACAGACGATGTGGCTGCGTAAGTAATTTTCTGAACATGTAGGAGCATAAAAAAGACGAGTCTTGGGTCAGGCGTGACGTTCAGTCATCGCACACGGACGACTTCCTCTGCGACAGCACCAGATCTTTGACCTGAGGCATCAGAGATATGAGCTGGGTGCGGGTGCTCCTCGCCTCTTCGTCCTCCTCCTCCTCCCCCTCACCTTCGCCCTCCCCGTCACCGTCGCGCTGCTTCCTGCTCTGGCTCTGGCTCACCAGCTGCTTCACCACCAGGATCTGATACGTGGACAGCAGCTGCTGCTTCTCCTGCAAAACACACACACACACACAAAACACTTTAGCAATTTAATCTGCTAAACGCCACGTTACACCACACATACACACACAACTAAAATCAGCCAATTACATTCTTTCGGCTGGATAAAGTCGTCACTAACGACACAGAACGCAATCAATAGAACTTTAATTATTCAATTACATAAAGTCATTAGGCCACTTGTCTTTTTCTTTCTTCAGTTTTTTTCCCCCCAGACATTTTAATTAATACTATAATTGACTTTAACAAGTTGAGCTGGTGGAAAAGAGACGCACACAAACAGTGGTGGAAAGTAGCTAAATACATTACCTCAAACATTGTACTAAATGGAAGATGTAACCAGCAGTTTTAACCTTTTTGACATCTTATAACCAGCAGTGTGTAGTCTACATGTGTAAGAGTTGTTCAAAGCTCCAACTATCAATAAATAAATATATTTTTCCAGAAGTAACAGTCATATCAAATATTGTCATATATATGGTAATAATAAAATATCAGAGGGACAAAACAAGTGATTTTACTTTTATACTTTTACTGCTAATACTGTACTTTTTACTTAAGTAGAATTTTTCTTTTCCTCGTAGTGGAATATTTTAGAGTGCTTGTATTGTATTTGACTACTTTTACAGCTCCTGGAACGGTAACGCCTGTTTTTTGGTGCGAGGATCAGTGAGAGATATATTGAGAAAAAATGGGCTCAACAAAAGTAGTTGCGTTTAGAAGCTGAAAGCCTAGTTAGACAGTGATTAATATGTGAGTATGGCAAAAAAAAAATACAGCTGACATGAACATTTACTAGCAGAGTGGTGCAAAAACTTTGGGAAAAAAATTAAAGTGATCCTGTAATCTGCTGTCTGAACAACTCTATGAACCTATCATGACCCCTCATCGCGTCCACCAAGTTACTAGGTGCTTTTAGACTATAAAATGCCAAAATAGGGCCCCTTTAAGAGTCTTGTAGAGTGAAGCGTCTCCAGTCGGGGGGGGAGCGGTGTACCGTGGGGATCCGGCCTGTGAGTGTGCCGATGATCTGTGGCACGCAGCGTCCAGGAGCGTGCAGCATGCAGTGGGTGCTGGCCTGGAACAGCAGCACGCATGTGAGGTGGAGGACCAGTGCTGGATCTTCCGACTCCTTCAGCTGCTCGGTGAGGGCCTGGCGGTGCAGGAACACGGCCTGTCTGAGAGGAACACACACACACATACTCGGAAAAACCCTCAAAAATCAACATTTGATTTCATTTCATTTACACTCGGCAGCCTTTATATTACCTCTCCTTTTTCTTGTCTCCCTTCTTCAGCATGAAGCCACACACCTCCGCACAGATCTCTAGATTGGTTAGAAAGTCTTCAATAGTCTGTGAAGAACAAAATTTAAGTACTTGTGTTTATTGTGTATGTCTTTGGTGTTGTGCTATACTGACATTTCATAACCCTTTGTTTCCATTCGTTCAGTCCACACTAGTAGCAGCTGCAACTTTCATCTTGGCGTATATTCTCGAAAAATGAGGATAAGCTTGTTGCTTAAATAGTTTTTCTTATGGAAAATAAACTCCTTAAGGTCAGTCTGGGTCAGTACCAACTTTTCCATCAAATTCTATTAAATGGTCAAGGGCCATAAAAGCATGTTCATTTTTTTCCAAACAAACTGGGAACATTAAAATCTCAAACTGGAAACAGATTTACTTTGCCGTTCAGGCAGTTGTGCAGCTTCATCAGCGGCCCTTTGGTCTCCTCTGGCAGCTTCCCCAAAATCTTCAGTCTAACCTGAGACAACACATCAGAGAGGGTAAAGGTGAGCGAGCGCGATCCATTTGGAGCACGGGCACGCAGCCCTGGCTCAATTTCAGGCGACCTCTGCGGGTGGTTATCTCTTTGCTGTGATGCCGTCGCTGGCGACTAACCTCAGTGGTGATGGAGCCCGGGTTCTCCACTGACATCATCAGGTCGGCTGCCAAGAAGTTCACCAGGATGTTGGTGACGTCGGTGCACACGGACTTCAGGACGTGCTTGGCAATGAGGATCTGGGTTTCATCTGTAGGATCAGAGATGCTGTACTGTTAATTTGGTCGGCTATTTTCAAATTTAGTTTTTGTCTTAGTTTTGTGTCAAAAGCGCTTATTGGTTTAAGTCATATATAGTCAATGTGTATTCTTTTTTTGTGGTTGTAAAGTTTTTTTGTCACGTTTTAGTCAATGAAAAGCACTTGCGTTTTATTATAGTTTAGGTCAATAATTTTAACTCTTTAACAGCTGGTTGACATATACATGTAATGTTAATTTTAGGGAGATAATTGTAACAATAGGAACTATGGGACTTTTGTTTAGTTCAGTGTTACAGAAACATGTTTTGAAAGGACACCACTGTAGTTACTGGACCGACTGAATGATCCATTAACAGCAGGTTAAACAGTAGCAGAGAGCTGCTTCTTGTGATGAAGTAACACATGTGGCTGCATTCTGCCAACAGCACACACTCTCCTGGCAGCAGTGATGGAGGAGAAAAAATGTGTCGTGCGACCAGTAAAAATACTTTTCGGATTGTAATTTTAAAAGTCTGATGAAATAAGTATTAAGTTTTTAGATAACATTTTTTGTCAATTTAAAACTGTTAATTTTATCACAGTGGTCAAGGACAATGATCAATGATGTCTTGTTTTTGTCATGTTGATGAATACATTTCGTCTAACAAAATGACCACTGCTACGGTGGTTGAATTATTCCTGGGAACCCTAAACTGTTGGTCAGGCTCCCGTTATTGTCAGAATAAGTTATTGCAGATCAGACAATGGGGAAAAAGTATTCCCAAGAAATTAGATTTTCAAATTACTTCATTATTAATATTATTAGACTGGTACACTTTTTTTCATTACTGAATAAAGAACATTTCACTAAAGCCAAAACATAAACCTCAAAACCAGTCTCTAACTAAAGACAATAACCCATTGTTTAATTGATAGGATGAAATGCTGGTTAGTTAGTTAAATGAGGTGATAATAATAATGAATAACGTAATGTAGTTTAATATAAAAATAATGTAAATAAGATGTGACCTAAAAGTGTGTAAAGTAGAAATAATGTATTTGTTATTTAATGAAGTTCCTTGAATGCTGGAATATTGCCTGTACAGAACTAATAAAGTGGTAAATGAGTGTATACATGTCCATCATTTACAAGATTTACCTTTCATGCTCATCACAACATGATAGTAAGGCAATATGTGCACTAAAGATGTTCCAAATTAATGACCTCTGTACTTCCTGATTACATTGCTTTTTGACAATAAAGTACAGTTTGACTTCAGCCAATGAAAAGTCGTGCGACCCATTCGGTGCTCGTGGACTCACCTGAGAAGAACTTGGCTCCTTTCTCGAACAGTCGGATGTTGTTGTAGATGTTGCTGATCTCCTCCTGCAGGTCCTTCATGCTCTTCTTCTTGTTCGCCCCTGACGGCGAGCTGGTGGAGGACATGAAGACGCTCCGCAGCACCTCCTGGTAGTTTTTGGTCAAAGGCCTGACAGGGAACACACTTTTTATTCTGTAGCTTTTCTTTGGAAACGTATACAAATAAATAAATATACCTGTATGCATTACCTTAATAAATAGTCTGCTAGCTCAGAAAGGATTTCTTCCGGGCAGTCGCTCACTCGCTTCTCTAAAACAGCGGCGATCTCCTCCTGGGCCATAAAGACGGCTTCAGTTGGTTTGTTGCGATCTTGGCAAAAGGTAAAACAAACCTAATTAGTCACGCAGGGATAATAGCTTTAAAAAAAAAAAAAAAAAAAAGAAAGAAAGAAAGCGTTTAACAAGCGGCCATTACACTCTTGTTGCAGTAAAATGCCTCAGTGAACAGGCTTAATGTGCATGGAGACATAATGTCTCAGTGAAGATAATATATGGCGGCTACTCTGCTGCGGAGGTCCGTTCTCCTCATCGCTGTCCTCCTCTTTCCTCCCCTTCTTCTTGGTTTTGCGGATCCGGATTTCCCTGGCGTTGCCTCCTCCGCCTGATTTAGTGCTGCCGCTGCCCTCTGGTAAATAATTGGTTACACAGAGAGAAACATGAGTCTTCAGTCAATGCGCAGGTGTGTGTGTGTGTGTGTGTGGTGTCAGGCGGTGAGCTGCTAACCGACCCGTGGTCTTCTTCCTGCGCTCGGCCTCTCGCTTTTCCTTCTTGGACGGCGCCGTGTTCTCTGTCAGCAGGGATGTCTGCTTCAGATCCTCTTCACTAATCACAAACACCGGATTGTTCTTCACCTCCTGAGAGCACAGGGAATCAGGAAAGGGTTTCAAAATTCTTTTGGACTTTTTTTTTTTTTTAAACAGTCTGTGAAACGGCTCAACCACAAAATAGTCATTCATTTTAAAACATTTTTTTATTAATAAATTTAGCAGACTCTATATATATATATATATATATATATATATAAGCTATTATAGTACTATTGTAGAAGATAATAGAAACCTGAAAATATAGAGATTAAATTTGGGCATTTTCTTCTTAAAAGTGACTAAAATCAAAAAGTTGGTGATTATTTGGCAACTAATCGATTATTACTGCAGCTGTAATAAAGATGCATGCAATTGAGAAAAAATAAACTAACTGGAAATAATAAATTGAATACACACACGCACATAATTTAATAGGATCCCCTCAAAATAATAATATAAAAATTATATATACAGTGGGGAAAATAAGTATTTGAACACCCTGCTATTTTGCTATTTCTCCCACTTAGAAATCATGGAGCGGTCTGAAATTTTCATCGTAGGTGCATGTCCACTGTGAGAGAGATAAACTAAAAAGAAAAATCCAGAAATCACAATGCATGATTTTTTAATGATTTATTTGTGTGATATAGCGGCAAATAAGTATTTGAACACCTGTGTGTGATCTAGAATTCTGACCCTGAAGGACCTGTTAGTCCGCCCATTAGAAGTCCACCTGCAGTCCATGTATCATCCTTAATCAGATGCACCTGTTTGAAGTCGTTAGCTGCATAAAGACACCTGTCCACCCCATACAATCAGCAAGACTTTAACTTGTAACATGGCGAAGACCAAAGAGCTGTCCAACGACACAAGAGAGAAAATTGTACACCTCCACAAGGCTGGAAAGGGCTACGGAGCAGTTGCCAAGCAGCTTGGTGAAAAAAGGTCCACTGTTGGAGCAATCATTAGAAAATGGAAGAAGCTAAACATGACGGTCAATCTCAATCAGAGTGGAGCCCCATGCAAGATATCACCTCGTGGGGTCTCAATGATTCTAAGAAAGGTGAGGAATCAGCCCGGAACTACACGACAGGAGTTGGTCAATGACCTGAAAAGAACTGGGACCAACGTTTCCAAGGTTACTGTAGGTAATACACTAAGACGGCATGATTTGAAATCATGCATGGCACGAAAGGTTCCCCTGCTTAAATCAGCACATGTCAAGGCCCGTCTTAAGTTTGCATATGACCATTTGGATGATACAGAGGAGTCATGGGAGAAAGTTTTGTGGTCAGATCAGACCAAAATAGAACTTTTTGGTCATAATTCCACTAAGCGTGTTTGGAGGAAGAAGAATGAAGAGTACAATCCGAAGAACACCATCCCTACTGTGAAGCATGGGGGTGGTAGCATCATGCTTTGGGGGTGTTTTTCTGCACATGGGACAGGACGAGTGCTCTGCATTAAAGAGAGGATGACTGGGGCCGTGTATTGTGAGATTTTGGAGAACAACCTCCTTCCCTCAGTCAGAGCATTGAAGATGGGTCGTGGCTGGGTCTTCCAACACGACAACGACCCAAAGCACACAGCCAGGAAAACCAAGGACTGGCTCCGTAAGAAGCATATCAAGGTTCTAGCATGGCCCAGCCAGTCTCCAGACCTGAACCCAATCGAAAATCTTTGGAGGGAGCTCAAACTCCGTGTTTCTCAGCGACAGCCCAGAAACCTGACTGATCTAGAGAAGATCTGTGTGGAGGAGTGGGCCAGGATCCCTCCTGCAGTATGTGCAAACCTGGTGAAAAACTACAGGAAACGTTTGACCTCTGTAATAGCAAACAAAGGCTACTGTACCAAATATTAACATTCATTTTCTCAGGTGTTCAAATACTTATTTGCCGCTATATCACACAAATATCATCATTAAAAAATCATGCATTGTGATCTCTGGATTTTTCTTTTTAGTTTATCTCTCTCACAGTGGACATGCACCTACGATGACAATTTCAGACCCCTCCATGATTTCTAAGTGGGAGAAATAGCAAAATAGCAATGTTCAAATACTTGTTTTCCCCACTGTATATAGTTTTTTTCCAAGGGTTTGTTGCAAGAATCATTATTTTTCAATTAGTTAAAACAAAGAAATGTTTGCACATTAGTGTCGGCCAATAATCAAAAATTATAAATTAGTTTGAAACAAAGGGATTTTCAGAATATGCATTAAGTACATGTTACCATACAAGGAATTTGATTCTGGATTTTCTCTGCCTGTGCACATCCGCACAAAATATCTACAATAATGAAAATATATGAAAAGATATTTACAGAATTGAATATTTTATATCTGTCTGTACATCTGAACTGAATCTCCTTTAACATGACAAACACTTCTCACCTTCTGAGCTTTCTGCTGCATGGCTTCGTCAAACAGCGCCAGGCAGCTGCTGATAAATTTCTCGCTGACGACGACGGTTCCTCCCAGCACCCTGGCGGCTGACTGCACGTTGGTGTTCCTCATGGCCTCGTTGATCAGGATCCCCATGTCGTCCGTCGACAGGCAGCTCGGCAAAATCGACTGAAAGAAAAAGGAATCGGCAGAAAGCAGCGGTGAAGCGAAGTCAGACGTAGTTCGGCCATGAATGAACCGCAGATCGGTCGACAGTTAAAAACCTGTATGTCGGTCCATGTGGCCGAGTTCACGGCCTCCTCCACCGACGCCTCCACCTGGTCAACCAGTGCCTGACTCACGCAGGCAGCTCGGAGGAACAGCAGCTTGCTGGACTTGAAGCGCTTCTTAATGTAGCTGGAGGGCTCGGGGATCCCCAGGCGGACCAACGCATCGAACTCTGCAGCAGGAGGTATAACACGCAACATGGCGAACCTATTTGACTATTTGGCAACTTTTCAGTTTTTGGGCTACTTTGCTTCCCATAATGCATTGACAAAAATGTGTAAAGAGAGGCCATATCCTCAGGTTAGTTTAGTTAGTTTTAAAAAACAAAAACGCTGTTGTGATTGGTCGATCTGTCAGAAATGCTCCGCCACTCAGAGAGCTTAGGGGGGTATTTATTAGGCTGTTAAATGTCTTTTTTAAGAGATAAGAACAGCTCCAAATTCTCTCTGTAAAAACTTTTATCTCTTGTATATTAAAAAAAAAAAGAATTGCGAACCTGCTTTATCCAAAATTCACATTTCTGTTCTGCAAATTAGCTCAGATTTACTTACATAAAGTATGCATATTTAAACATTAGATTTCAGTAAACTTACAACTAACTTGTACAAAAAACAATTGCTGCAATATAAGAAACCCACCGGAGGAGTTTCATAAAACCTTTACTCTGACCGCCTGTAGTGTCTCTTAATGTTGCATTATCCAGTCTCCCATGAACTAGTGGAGGCTTTTAATGATTAGTGAATTGCCTCGGGTGTGCTTTTTCTTTAAATTATTTTGCAAGAACGGTTAATAACAGCACATCCTCAGACCATATATTAATTAAAAAAGAGAGATAAAAAAAAGAAAAAAATCTGTGTTGCTCTTCAGATAAAGGCTCAGAAAGGCACAAGAATTCAATGTTAATATAATTGTGATATTTATACTTGGACCTCCTTAGGGAGGGCCTCCTCATACAAGTTCTACTTGAATTATTCTACCAGGAATGTAAAAAAAAAATTGCAATTACTGAACTTTAATGTTCATATGTTACGTTGAACAATTAAAACATGATCAAGTGCATCTCAAATAATTAGAATATGGGTCAGTGACAAATAAAAACCTTTTCAAAATACAGTTTTAAGAACTAATCACTTCGTGTTCATGTTTCTTGTCGTTTAAAAGTTCATTTGTTCAAATAAAGATCACGATTTTCTGTGATTATTTAATACGAAACGAATGAATACGAAAGAATAATTAATCCACCTAGAATATAAAACTAGTTGATAGCATGTGGTTTTATTTAAGTCAATATTTTTGTCAATCATTTTAGAAAGCGATTCTCATATAGATTCATTGCACATGGAATTTCTTGTAATTTTGATGAAAACCCGAAAGTTTTCATGATATTCTATTTGAGATGCACCTATATATAGATTTATATAAATAAAACTAGAAAATGAGATGCAGCAATCGTACCCAAATATCCGTTCTGCTGCAGAAACGAGTCGACCCAGGCGTTCTGCGTTTTGGAGTAAATGTCGGGGATGTACACAGCTTTGTCCTGCCGCCCACCGACCACCGTTCCTTTGAGGCGGCCCGTGTTCACCAGCTCCTCCAGGACAGCTGGCGACAACACAACGTCAGCAACAAACACACGAGGATACAACGGCAACAGAGCAACGTCGCGCTAGAGCGTTAATCTTACAGTAGAGGAGATGCTCCTGAAATCCAAACGCTCCCACCATGCTGCTGACAGGCGTCGGCCTGCAGAGGAAAGAAAAACAGGAACATTTTAAGAATAAAATGACAAAACACCTGCTTATGTGATATTAGGGTTATAAAAATAGTTCCAAGTTCTAAATTTAGTAATTAAGAGAAGTACATTTGTATAGTACATTTGGTAATTTTTAAAGTGTTTTAAAGACAGCTTTAAAAAAATAAAAAAATTTAACATTTCACATATTCACACATATCATTTTACAAAACAAAAAGATATAATTAAAATGTACAATTTAAAACAGTTGATTAAAAAAATTAAAATTCACTATTTTTGTATAACATTGATGTGAATTCCCAATGGAAATTGAAAACTTTGTATATCTTGGAAAAAAAAAAAACAGGAGCCTAGCTTCCCAGTTAGGAGAAATTTGTAGGCCTACACATGAGCAACTTTTACCATGTGATGGCGCTGAAAAGCCCTCGTATCCTGGCTTTGTGGCGAGCGACAAAAGCAGGAGTAAATATGACACCTCTGTTGTACTGGTCCATTTCTCCTTGGATGAGCGTCCCGAGACGCTTCGACAGCTCCTGATGCGAGAGAAGACACAGATGTCTTGGTTTTTTTTTCCCCCGCTCCTTCACCAACAGTGCACTGACATATGGTAGCGGAGGCAGCTGAAGTCGCCCGAGGGCGCCGTGAATCGATCATCCGGCTATGAAGACGACACGTTCTATAATTTACCGCCTCATTTCGGCCTGAGATCTTCTGCGGGGCTGTGCGACTCACCTCGGTGATGAAATCTCCCGGGAGGTCGTAGCTTTTGCACAACTCCGCTATGCTGATCAGACCCGCCTCCTGCAGTTTGTCGTTCACTTCCTCAGCGAATCGGTCCAGGTACGTGCTACACAGAACACACCATAATAACACAACCAATATGTTAAAAAAAAGAGCTGGTGTCAGTGAGATATGTTGAACTTTTTACTTGACTACATTTATTTTGCAGCTTTAGTGACTTTTCCGATTAACACTTAACATCTAACAATATGATGAGTTTATAAATGAAGATTAGTTCACAAACTTCTTGGGTTTTGGCCCCTCTTCACAATAAATCAGTGTAGTTGTATCAACTGCTCATGTTTCAGATGTCAGAGATTTAATCAGTTCCAACACACACATTTATCCTCAGAATATTCCATCACATGGCTCCCAATAAATACCAAAGAGGTCACAGTCTCCAATATTTCTCAAAAGTTGTAAAGAAACTTTTTTTTTAATTAATCTAAATTTATGAAACACAACTATGTTTTTAATTATTTCTTACCTAATCTATCATCTCAAAACAACTCAGATGTATCTTGTGACCTTTATAAAGCAGTTTACACCAGCTAACCTAATTAAATGCTGCTTTTGTCCCCCACAGCTTTTTCATCAAATATAGTAAGTGGTACTAAACTATTAAGTAGTACTAAAAAGTATATTTTGCTGCTAAAATGTACTTTATGTGGGATTTTGATAAGATGTTCAAAATTATATCAGAACCTAGTATAGGATATGACTTGACTGTAATGCTAGTGAGCTTTTAATTTGAAATAGCAGACAAAGGAAGTGACATTTCTATAAGGGACCATGTGGTTATTAGATAGTAATTAGATACTTGGTTGCTGGGCTGAACAATTAATACAACTGTTTTTAATGGTGAAATGTGTCAAAATACCATTTCTAATCAACTATGCCTTGTTTTCTCAAATTTAAGAGAATATCTTTGTTGGTACAGATTCCTGCCAAAAATCACACTATACTCACTTGAATGTGTTTTTTCCCAAATGAAAACAACAACAACGATGTAAACATTTCCTCTAATAACGCAAGTGCAATTATCAGTCAAATAATTGCAATTATTTTTCCGAAATGCCACAGTTGCTATGTCAGGCATGAATATTACTGTCTGTTGTTAGCCTCTTAGAATGACTACACTAATTTATATATGTATTTTTAGATAATTAAATTCTTGCAAGTCTAAGAAAATCTGTATCTAGAGGGCAGCCCTAACACATTTTTTCAGTATTTTGTAGCACTATAACAAATATTTATAATGAAATGACTATTTAATTAATGTAAGTGGCAGAAAATAGATGAGGGATTAACTAGCGACCCAGTTTAAGTTTTTATTAATTTCTTTGACACCATTCTTTTAGATGGATGAGCTTCCTGTAGCTGCAGTACGGACAATAAAAGGGGCTAAAATGGGTCCAAGCAAAGGGAGAAAGGTTTCATTAAGAGAAAAGTCGCTAACGGAGGCAGCAGGATGGAGCGTGAGGTCTGTGATTGGGAACACTATGAAATAACAGTTTTGCCTAATAAGGTTTAAAAACAAGTAGCATCTTCCACAACGATGATCACCTGATACTCACGTGTCGATCAGCTGACCCAGCACCAGCTGAACGCCTTTGTCAGACTTTGCTATGTCACCTGCTCGGTTTTCAACGTGGACCCAGTCCACGTTGATGATCTGCGAGGAATAGGAACAACATTTAGCGGCGTTTCATGTGGAAAGCGTTGGATTACATAAATTCTGTGTCTCTGGCTGCTTATTGGCACACAGTAACCAATGGTTACACACCTGCTGGAGGTCCACGATGTTGATTCGTCCTGTCAAATAGAATTTAATACAATTCAATTCTGAATGGTCTACAGGTGACATTTATAATAGACACGGAAATAGACACCGAAAAAGGACATAACGAGAAAATTACACTGCAATCATAAGTGAGGAATCAAGATGGATTGATTTATCAAAATGTAAAAAGACAAGACTGCTCCAAAACGAGTATGAAAGTGCACGTCTGTATGAAGCGTGACGTCCGTACAGCTGTCAGGAACATTTCTCACCTCCATGCACATACAGTTCATCTCTGATCTCGCGGGTGATCTGAGCAGGCGTGATGTACTCTTTCCCGTCCAGCGTGTGCACCACATCCAGCTTCTTGTCTTGAACCAACTTCGCAATGATTTCAATGCAGTTCCTCTCTGACAACCTGCAGGGAATGGGGAGGGGTTTTACACAACAGCTTTTTTTTCCCTACTTTCGGATGCAATGAGTTCCTTATTGTTGCAGCTGAGAAATTCACAACTAACCACTGTTACTTTAAAACAGTGCTGGAAGTACATTTACTCAAGTACTATGCCTACTACAAGTACAATTTTGATGTAGTTGTACATTACTTGAGTATTTACAGTTGCACTTTCTACTCACTTTGACAGCTGTAGTTACTTTTCAGATCAGTAATTTATAGGTATAATATATGACTATGTATTAAAAAATACTACGTCCTCTTCATTTAAACACTAAACAATATGTTACATATATATTCAAATTGTATTATTACTGAAGCTATTTATCGTCTTGTATATAGGTGTTCAACGTTGACAGCAAAAAAACAATTTCTTTGTGCAAGGAACCTGTTTCGTATATGCGCGTCATTATGAACACTTTAAATTTTGAATCTCTGTATTATGTTAAATAAACATTAAACAGGTCATTTTGCACAAGTGTATTTACTTGTGATACTTTAAGCACATTTAGCAGGAAATGCGTCAGTTATTATGTTTCAGTAAGATTGTAATTTATTTTTTATAATAAAGCAATATTTCAAGGAGGTATTGTTACCTTTACTTAAGTAAAATATCTGCTTACTTCTGCTTTATAATCAAAGTTCATGTTAGCAACCGTTAGCTTCGCTGCTAACAGCTGCTAGCTCGTCGGTTTTACTACAGCAATATAAATATAAATAATAATGCACATATATTTATGTATATATGTGTGTTACCTCTGCACCGTGTCGGCGAACTGAGCTCTCTGGAAGTCAGCGGCCAGCCGGCGGATCTCTTCCCAGTCGGCTGCCATCGTGAACAGCTCCTGTGTTGCTGTCTCTGTGGAGGTTTAGCTTAGCATCCGGCTAACGGAAACCACACGTCAACATACTGTGACGTAGAACGGAAAGCCGTAGGGAACATCTGACTACACAAACGCCTTCTGATTAAAGAATCGCCTTTTTTTAAGGCTAAGTAAGTTTACCCAAGTACTATATTAAAGTATAATATTGAGGAACTAGTACTTTGAGGTATTAATGGTGCTACTTTTACTTCACCCCACTACAATCCAGCTTTAGTTGCTTTTCATATTAAAATATACATTTATTATTGTTATATGTTGTTACAGGGGCGACACGGTGGAGCAGTGGGTAGCACTGTTGCCTCACAGCAAGAAGGTCGCAGGTTCAAGACCGCCTTGGGCCTGGGTCTGGGACCTTTCTGTGTGGAGTTTGCATGTTCTCCCCGTGTCTGCGTGGGTTTTCACCGGGTACTCCGGCTTCCTCCCACAATACAAAACATGCTCAGGTTAATTGGCAACTCTAAATTGCCCATAGGTGTGAGTGTGTGAGTGAATGGTGTGTGTGCCCCACGATTGGCTGGCGACCATCTGGGGTGTATCCCTGCCTCTCGCCATAAATGCGCTGGGATAGGCTCCAGCAGACCCCTGCGACCCTGAAAAGGAATAAGCGGGATAGAAAATGGATGGATGGATGGATATGTTGTTACTATATTTATATGCTTTTTTTTTTATCCTGAGGCCTTTTGGTTCGAAAGTATAATATACAAATACACTTTTTTTCATCATATTATAAATATTTTGTATTACTGTAATAATTAAAAAACACATTATACACATTCATAATAATTCAGTACTAAAATTTAAAATATGTATAAATATGGTGAATTGTTATAATAATAATAACACAAAACATGCAATACAAATTATATCATATAATGCACTACTATTAAAAAGTATATGAATATAGTGTATTTTTAATATATTTATTTTTATATAATATTATGATGCAGTACTGTTACTAATACTCTACACAAAGGTCTAAAATTGGCTCTATTTGAATGAATACTTTTGTACATAAGTTTTTCTTGTATATGAGTTTTTCCAATTTTGTTTAGTTTTTTTTCAGAAACACAAAGATTATAAGGAATTATTATAGTTATATTTATATAACTATATATTATAGTTAGCTTTCTTCTTGTGTGTGTCTGTAGAGGAAAAGTAACTAAAGCTGTCAGATAAATGTGGAGTAAAAATACTTCAAAATTGTACTTAAGTACAGTGCTTAGGAAAAAGCATTCAATTCCTTTCTCCCACTGCATGTTATTATCTTTGTCTTGATAATCTGAAGCTAATATGAAGCGTCGGTGCCCAAATGAGTCAAATAAATTACAAATGTCTAAACATAACAGTGCGTTTAGTGCCCAAAATGTTTTTCTCACTATGCATCCGTCTCAGCTCAACAGGAAAAACTGTGTAAGGAAAAACAAATATGCTAAAAAAGACTGTAAATGTGTCATTTATATGACTAACTCAGAGGGATGATGCCTCATATAGGCTTCCCATCTATTTTAAACGACTCAGTTGAGTTTGGCCTCCATCGCTTATATTAAAGCACATTTTAAGGATCGTTTAACAGTCGGCGTGAACAGGAGGAACGATCACAGAGAGAAAAAAACTCTTCATATCAGCACCCAACTGTTGCCTTCACGGTCCTGAATTGTGGAAGTGAGATTTTAATGACCAGTTGATGAAAAAACAGGTCGAGATTTTGTATAAATAAAAAACTCCCAGTCCACAGAGAAGCACACACCGCCTGTATTCAAGAAACTGAGCCTCAAAACCAGCCGTCTGGCAGACGGTCAAATCAGCAGACGGTCAAATCAGCCAATCAGCAGAAGATCTAAAATTGAATCCATTTAAGTAATGTGATCTGTGTACATCTGGCCATCTTGCCTTTTTAAAACTAAATTTAAATTGTGACACACTACAGTATTTTTTTTTACACTTCACACACTTTCACATTTTTATCCTTTATATATTTGATATATTTTATCCATTTTTATATTTACTTGTTTTTTAATGCAATAGTCTTTGATTTGAATACAAATATTACTTATACAAATATTTCTTATCGCACTTGATATTCCTGCACATAGAAAAAAATACCCCAATGTGGGACTTATACCTATTACAAGCCTCTTCAGATTGTCAAAAATAACATTGAACTGTAGATGATAAGGATGGAAATTGGCATTCCATGGTGTAATGTCTCTGTTGATGCATTTTAAATATTTTTTTCCGTCTTATGTCTCTACATGTTCAATTACATTCTTTTATCCTTTTGCTCCTAACGGCTGTTGCAAACAAATAATAAACACAGGGCATCTGTCTGGCACCATTATATGTTGCAATTCCAGTGCTATTGCGATGCCCATGTCAAATAAAACAATCTAAATTTAACTTCCCCTTTAGCCCACTACTGCTACAATTCCGGACCCAATCAGAGCCAAACGACTAAACAATGAGCAGAATCTCACGCCTTCATCTAAGCAGTTTCCCAGCTGCTGTCTGTCGTCAATTTGGACATTTGTAAATTCCCCCCCTGCACTCAAGACGCTCCATCCTACGCAGGGAAATATGATATCGCATGTCAATACACACATAATATGCACACAGAGATGGAAATACTCAAGTTGTAGTGGCAATGTGGAAGCTCTAGAGAGCAGTAGAGTACAGGCCATTAAACGACGGACAGCAGGACAGACGCTTGTGTGTTGTACGCATCACTTCATCATGCCAGCAAAGACCTGGTAGGAGTGAAATTCTGTAATTATACGTCATATGCATATTCACTGCAGGCCTGTATGTAATTAATTGCAGGTTAATTTAAAAAAAAAAAAGCACAAACTCGATGTGAAAACTGTCCCTCTGTGTCCTGCAAGTGTCTCGCAGCCACATACGACATGACAGGCAGCCTCTCATAATACCCAGAATCCATATCTGCATAATAGCATGGCTCCTGCCAGTTTAATGAAACGCACACTTTTTCTATCACTATCTATTACCGGGAGTAAAGAAGAGAACTAATCACCAACCCCCGAGCTACGTCTTGGAATCAGGGAGGAAACTTGTAAGTAGATTTGTTGAAACTTCAGTGTATATTATATTATTCCCTTTCATATCATTTCTGCCTCCAAGCACAGATTTAAGTGACCAGTCAAGGTAAAGTACAATTATGAGATTATAATATGTTATGGAGCGGTTTCGTGTGGGTGGGATACGCGGCATCTCTGGAGAGGTGGGAAACAGAGGAGTTAATCATCCTCGCCGTGTCCAATCTTAGAGTACATTCACTACTAATAAGTACAGTTGTGGAAAAATTATATCTTAGTTACTTCAAAAGTGATATATGACATAAATTAATACATGTTAATATTCGTCCTGTTTAAATTGTTCCTTCATGTACTTTAAAACATCAGTGTCTTAAAAAAACATGTGGTACACCTAAATATATATATATAATACAATGCAATACTTTCTTTATTAATCTACCAAAATGGCCTCATATTGATGAACTACAACATTAAAAGACTGTTCATGTGTTTGTTAGTCTTAAAAACAAATAGTATGCTACTCTATAATAATATAACACGTTCTGCATAGTGAGTACTTTTACTTTTAATACTTTAACTAATTAATTTAATTAATAATTAAGGATAAAAAGTGGTGTAAATTAACTAAGTACATTAAAACTCTACTTGATTATTTTCCTGTGATGCTATCTAATTCACTACACAACATTTCAGGGGGGGGGGACTATGCAATTATGTAACTATGTAATATCAATATAATAAAAACACATTTTTGACACTTTCATGTGATTTCCTTGTAGGTGGGACTGCTTTCTATTGACTATGTTCTCATGACCTTGAAGGTTGAAATACTGCATCATTATTATTGTTGGAAATTTAGATGATTTTACCTTAGTAAAAGTTGTGATTTGAACATTTTATTTAAATGAACATAAATCAGCTAAATCTGCTTGTGGCACCAAACATTTCTAATTCTATATGCCTCTTCCTCACTAGGGTCACAGGGGTCTGCTGGAGCCAATCTGAGTAAATTACAGGTGAGAGGCAGAAATACACCACAGACAGGTACCAGTCTATCATGGGTCACACACACCATTCACTCACACACTCGAGTTCAAGTCTCCAATCAACACGTTTTTGGACTGTGGGAGGAAGCTGGAGAACCTGGAGCGAACCCACACAGACACAGAGAGAACATTAAACCCCACACAGAAAGGGCCCAGACCCAGGACCCTGTGACCTTCTTGCTGTGAGGTAACAGCCCTACCCACTGCTCCACTGTGTCACCCAGGCATCAAACATATTAATGCAGAAATATACTAGGAGTTTTTGTTAGTACTTGTGAAGTATTAACTTTTCCATTATATCACATTTATGTTTTTTTTTTACACTAAATGCAACGATGTAGTTAATTTACATTTAAACAAAAGAGCCGTCTATGCAGTCAATCAATTAAAAAAAAATAACTAATTAATCTCACAATTTGCTGTGATTAATTAAGATGAATTGCTTTTCTCCTTCTGAAAATAAAAACCAAGTAATAATGTTTATTCAAATGTAAAAGAAAATATAGATATATACTAATGTAATAATAACATCTTTTAAATTCTGAACAGAGATTATTTATTGTGAGTAAAACCTTCAAGGTTGGTATCAATGACTGCACCAGGTTGTCTGGTTTTATATAAATGCTCATATCTTGCCGCTAGCTTTTAAATGAGCCCACTGCAGCGTCTGGAAAACAGTAATTAATTACTGTTTTTTAATTAATTACAGAAATGAAGGCGTTCATTTTAACAGCGCTACCGAGCAGTCAATTAATATTGTATATTGTTGTATTATTGAGGTGGAGCCAACTACTTAGTTAAATCTATTGACAATGCATCATATTTGAACCGCTGTCATTTAAAGATAGTGGAGTAAGTAGTACACAAAATGTATATTACCTTAAAATTTAGTGAAAGGCCTCTTACTTTATTTGAGTATTTCTGTGTATTGGTACTTTATACTTCACTCCACTATGAACCTCAGAGAGAAATATTGCATTTTCTACTCCAATACATTAATGTGACACCCTTAGTTACTTTAAGATGCAGATTTTATATAAAATAATATATCAATATTAAATTGTTCTTTTATTATTATTTTAAATTCCTTATGCACTTTGAGTAAAAAGTAATATATCATGTGTATGATACATTATATATAATAAAATGTGATGCAGCAGTTTCACTATTAATCTACCCAAAATATTGAAAATTGGCTACAGATTAATGAACTAAAACTTTAAAAATGGTCTTGTATTGTTTTAACAAAAGTAGTATAATACACCATAAGAATATAACAAAGTCTGTTTAATGAGTACTTTTGCTTTTGATACTTTAAGTACATTTTGCTGACACTACTTCTGTACTTTTACTTGAGTAACATTTTGAATGCATGACTTTTACTCATTATTGAGTACTTTTAGACAACTTTATAACTGCATTTACTTTAGTAAAGGATTATGTACTTGTCCACCATACTACTATATGTAAAAAAAAAAAACAACAACACAGAATATCAACTCTAATTTAAATAAAAAAAAAACCTAAATCAAACCAACCTGAATGACTTCACTGGAGTTTACACAGTGGGGACTCAAACACATGTTCAGTCATATCCTTGCTGTTTGTTTTAATCTCCAGGATTCTTCGATTTAAGCAGTAAAGTGATCTGCTGACTTCATTATTTGCACAGAGTGATTTAAGAATATGACTTTTTGTCGGTCTGTCTTTCATCTCGTGTGACATGTGAACCCTAAATCTCTCTCCCGTCATGGCGGTTTTGCAGCAGTGTAACCAGATTGCTCTCTTTAACAGATTGGAGTCAGATTGGATTTATGCACACACACACACACACGCACACACCCAACAACCAGATGCTCCACGGTTTATGTTGCTGTGTGATGGGCCGGGGATCCTGAATGATGTCATTGACACACAAAGCTGTAATGCTGTACAAACAATGCTCCTTTGCTGAATTCGCTGCTGCCAGATAGCAGCCAAAAACAACTCCAACAGCCTGTTTATATCACAGCCCTGCACTCTGAGTCCTTCTATTAAAACCCAACTCTGAAGCAGCATTATGACAAGAATGGAGATGTGGCTAATAGAGTCCTCAAAAGCTTTGATATGTAGACTTAAATTAAGAAAAAGAAAAAAAAGAAGCACGCTAAAGGAAGAATACAATTTTCCTGGTCTAATTTCAAACTTCAAAGTGTTTCAAGCTTCTACAATTAAATTTGGGTCATAAGTCCACAGTGAATTAGTTATGTGAGAGTGCTTCTTGGAATTGTAATCAAGTTGAAGTCAGCAAGTAAACAGGTTTGTCTCTGCAGCGGAGAACACGTCTCTCTTGTGACTCAACAGTTGATCTTATACTTTACTGTGAGACACGTTTGCTTTGAAGACGCTGCCGAACAAATGGGGATATGCTTGTTTATATTAATCCTTTTTGTTTCCTTAAATGAACGGAAGAATTCTTACATGCATTGGAGAAAGCAAGTAACTAGAAACAAGGTGGAGGGAAATCAGACTCGTTTAGATGTGGGTTTTATGATACTTGCCCAAAATGGGACCTTTTTTCGCCATCAGGCTTTTTGTTTTATATGATATCAGTGTTGCAGGAATGTGGTGTGAACAACAATGGTTCCTCTTCAAGTTGCTGTTTTTGTGCTACTGTTACACAATCTTTTAAGGTTAATTCCTCTTGAAGGCTGGACATTGTTCCACATGTGCATGGTTAAATTCTGTGCTTTGTTCTGTGAACGGAGAACATAGAACACTGTTTCAGAAAATTTTTTTTTTTTGCTAACCCCATCCCTTAACCACTAACTCCTGAATCTAGACTTTAACCCATAACCCCTATCCCCTAACCACTAACTTCTAGCCCATAACTAAAAACCACTAGCTCCTGACCGTAACTACTAACCTAAGCCTAGTTCATAATCCTTAACCCCTTACCCATAACCCTTAGCCTTTAACCACTAACCCCTAACCCTTGCCCCTAACTGTTAACCCATAGACTTAGCCTCTAGCCCCTAACCCTAGCACATAACCCCTAGCTCTAAACCTAATACATAGCTAATAACTATTAGCTCCTAACCCTAACTCCTAGTCTAACCATAGCCCCTAACCTAAAACCCTAGCCTCTAACCACTAACCCCTAACCCTAGGGTAACCCATAAACCTAGCCTATAACCTGTATCCCTAACACATAACTCCTAGCTCTGATCCACCTGACCCTAGCCTCTAATTCCTAACCCCCAACCTTAACCCAAGATTGTCACATTCAACTTGTTCTGAATGTATTTTTTCCATTCTCTGCCCTCTTTCCTTGTACGATGTGAGAGTCTAAGGCAGGGCTGCCCAATCCTGCTCCTTGAGAGCTACCATCCTACATGTTTTAGGAATCTCCCTACTCCAACACACCTGATTCCAATTATTCACAAGCCCTTGGCAAGCTTCAGCTACTTGATTGTGAGTTGATGATTAGAATCAGGTGTGTTGGAGTAGGGAGATTCCTAATGCATGTAGGATGGTAGATCTCGAGGAGCAGAATTGGGCACCCCTAGTCTAAGGACTGGGGATGTTGTGTTGCTGTTGTACAAACTGTATAGTTTATTCATCTGGATCGGGATTTGTGAATTGGGCTATCCAAAAAAAATGACCTAATTAAACAAATTGGGGAACATAGTACCCAGGGAACTTAAGGATGACACCAACTTACATGACAAAGAGTATTAAAATGTTGCAGAAAGAAGGGCATAATAACAGTTCCAGTTTCAGGTGCTCATTTTCCAGAGTGCTGTTGCCTAAATGAGGCCTTACATACATTGCAGTAACCCGGTTAACCTCCTACACCAGACTTTATTCTGGAACCATGGCTTATTTATTTCAGGGGCATTGCAATACAAGACAACACATTCCTAGACTCAAAGAAGCTGCTTTGGAAACAGACGTAGTTTGTATGAAATGTCATCTGACAATGTTTAAAAGCAAATGTGTTTATAGCTGTTCTGAGTAACCACACTTGTTGGCAGCCGTCTGTACAAATACGGATAACAGTTTTTTTTTCAAGAACATTCATAAAATACATACAAAACAGACGTGTGGAGAATGAAAACAGAGATTAAGTGAGGATAAACTAATGTTGGGAAATTTGAGTGTTATGTGTGTATGGGTCTCTAAATGTATTAAACTTTCAATTTCTTTTCTTTCCCGGGAATTACTACACACCAAAATTTGCAGGATACGCTTACAGGATCTGAAAGGAAACCTTTTCTTCCTCTTCTCTGAAACAAGACAAATTTTACATTGGGTTGGGGATGATGGGGGAAAATGTTTTTAGTGAACATTAGATTAACTTGTAAGAAGACAATAGTAGTATGTTATCTTAATGTTATTAAGACTATTGACAAATGAAGCAATGAAATGATTCACATAATGTTTCTAGTAAACATTAGGTTAATACTTAGGAATACAGTAGTAGTTAATATCTTGATGACATTAGGATGAATTACATTATTTGGACATTAACGTTAGTGCTAAATATCAAATAAAGCTATTGCATCATTCTGACGTTTCTAGTAAATAAAATAAATCTCAACATCGCTTATTTTTGAATATTACAAGTAACAGTAGGTTATTGTCAGTATAAGTGATTATTGTTGATCACAAAATGCATTAAATTTATTGGATTTTCCCAGGGGTGCATGCTCCACAGCCCTTATTGTGTGGTTGGGACACATAACCCTGTAGGAAACCACTTATATTTTAGGCCTGCACCACTGGGCGGGATGCTAGACTGCAGGAAACCATGCTGCCGTGTGGGCACAGGTGTGAAAAGCATTGTCCAGGACTGTGGTTCACCGTTGGGCTGTAGACCAGAGGGGCGTGGCGTTGGGGGCCCTGGAACATACGGTGGCCGCCCATAAATGACCTCAGCAGATGACTGCCTTGGGGTCAGTCCGAGTCTTCTACTAGCTAAAAATACAGCAGGTACATGAAGCAGAGCGAGCATGAGGCATGTTATGGTCTCTGTCTTTTTTCCCATTGGTGACAGCACCCTTGGTTCTCATCCTGTCTGACTCCTCAAGGTGGAAGTGGGTGGTAAGAGCTCTGACAGTGATTATAGTGGCTGGTGGTGACGGCGGCCACATGTAAATGGAACATATTAATGCGGGCCGAAGCATCCATCCCTTTGCAGAACAAACAGAAACGGCATTCATTTGTGTCCAAAACATCTGCGCAGACAAACAGGCAGACAACACATTTTTCGGAGCGTTCCGTTCGAAGTGTACTTTCATGAAAGACTGAGCTCCAAACCCAGTTACATTTAAGTCTTTTTCATACCCACTTCAAAAGGCGGCAGTGCAAAATGTTTCCTACCCGTCGGCTAAGAGCCCCAGTTAAGTCAGTCTGTTGAAAAAAATAAAACCTTCAGAGGGCCCTTAGCCCTGGGCTAATTTCACTGATTGCGATATAAAAAGGTGTGTTGGGGTCAAAGCATATACAAACGGTGTTCCCTTAGATGAGATGTTTTACTTTGTACTTAGCTAATTCAACAATACTGCAATCTGTGTTGCATATCTGCAGAATCAGACAGGGCGGCATAGGTTGCTGGCAAGAGACGGAAAAGGAAGGAGGGGGGGCAGGCAATCTGAGAAAGGAGAACAGGGAGAATGCGTCGGCTGTCCAAGTCGTGCTATAGTTCTGCCAACTGTAATGAGGGTGTAGCCCGCTGACCACCAATCCACACAGGTTCCAATAATTTCACTCAACTTCCCCCTTTTTTTTGCCATTACTTATGACCTTATAACACCAAACGCAAGTGCTGATTTAAGAGATGATTTGGTAAAATCAGCTAAATATACCCTGAGCATGCCGTGTGTTTCAGTCAGCAGCCTACTGAGCTGAAAAACTGATTTATGATTATTATATTTTGTTGGAGTCAGGATGAAGCATTTCTGTGATAGCTGTTGGAGCTACTCACAGCTTTTTTTGCAGCACTCCACCTAGACAGCAAACCCAGGTAGGGCTGGAATCTCGTTGGTTTCTCTCTTGTCAATTCCCAACCTTGAAAAGGTTTTAGAACTCTGCAAACTATGGCTTTTATTGAAATGTCTTTTTCATGTCCTATAGAAAAATGAAGAATGAAAAAGAAAGGAAAGGAAACGGAAAAATATCGAAAGGGAAAATGGGGGGAAAGGAAACAACAAGACAAATAGGACTGAAAGGTGTGCGGGGCAAAAAGGGAACGTAAGGTAAAATGAAGAACATATAAGGTAAAAAAAAATAAAGTTCCACATTGCTCGGATCTGTCATACTGAGCAAGAGACGAATTCCATCAGCAGGTGTCAAGGTACTGTTGTGGATAACAGACCTGGGATAATGGGAACATTTTATTCTTTTGCGCATGCAGCCCAATAGAAGTAGAGCCAACAACACAAATATTTGCACAAAGAAAGCAGCAAGATGCATCTCGAAACAATTCCCTCCAAATAAATGTTGATTGAACAAACAAACAATAAGAGGCAATTAAGCCCTTTAATTACCAGGTTGCAATATTGTTATGTTTGTGGTAAATGGGAGATGATTACCATTTTTTTAAAGAGAGTATTAATTGTGCTGTATTTACTGATACAGAATAATTGCTCCCCAAGAATTCCCAAAGGGTTGGATGGTTCAACTTTCATTTTACACAGCTAACTGCTGCACACGGTCAATGATCTCTAGATTCAGCCACATGTTCTACATCAGCCATAAAAAAATAATAATATACAGTAACACTATACCCAGCCATGCCAGCAGCTTGTTGAGGCTGTAAAAAAGTACTGCAGTGATGACATATTTTTCAGGAAAGTTATCATCGCCTCGGTTCGCTCGTCAGAAAGCCTACGGGATTTTTCCATTGGATTATGGAATGTTGTAGAACAGCGGTGAGGCGTGACTCCCTAAGGGGGGGGGGCACGGAGAGTCTCCCAGGAGGTGGTGAGTAGGCTATAGGCAGAAAACAAATCCCAGGCTTGATTTTTATTGATATTTCCTCCATCTCAATTATTGATGTAAACAGCAGTTCTTCTGACGGTTAAGTAGTTGCCATTTTAGGAGTCAGTGTTTTCTCTCTCTCTCTCTCTCTGGCATTTCATGCATTTATTTTGAAAGGACAACTGCAGAGTCAGAGGGAGATTGGCTTTATACCATCACTTTATAATCTCCTCTCCTGTTGTCAATAAACACCCTAAGACAGGGATTCAACCTACATGCGTTAGATGACTGGCTGTTTTCTGCCACTCAGAGTGTTTTTACAGGTGCATCTCAATAAAACTTTCACAACCGATACTAATAAAATACATTAAGGCATGAATGGAGGTTTCATTCTATGTGTAATTTGGATGTATTAGTTTCACTTTTTGAATTGAATTGCAGTAAAAGGAGGTGTGACCCCAACTGCAATGAACCAGCATTGGGGATGGGGGGTGGTTGAGAATCTCTGCACATTTTGTTTGATAATTTCTGCAACTGAGCAACACTTTCGTCTTGTTGGAAGTATAAATGCAATTACTGGAATTAACAGTAACATCCATAAAGCGGATGTCAAAGCTTCAAAATTTATAGGTGAGGTATTACTGACATTTATCATATCGCAATGCACAGCTATAATTTCAATTAAATATAGAATATTGGTCATTGATTAACATTCAGAGACTTTTCTTCGCCATACCAACTCCTTTTTCTGTATTTACTGGGATTTAGAAACACATATACTGTGTGTATACACAAATACACACATTAAGGTTTAATCCTTTATTTAAATATATCTATATGACTGCTTAACATTTACTGGCATGTTTCTCTGGATATGTGTAACAAATGTTCTTTTCCTTTACTGTCAATATTTTTTTTTTTAACTTAGAACAGATCAATCTTATGGCTTGTACAATAACAACACTATGTTATCATGGAATATCGCCCTCATTATTTGGAAAAGCTCTATGTTTATGCATGAATAACATGCATGAATAACAACAGCCTAATAAACAGTGGTTTAATGAATTATCCAGTCATGGGAAACCACTGTCCCACAAGATTCATAACCTTCTTTTCAAGTACATTTTTTAACAACTGAGCACAAGAATGTGACATAATTATGTCATTTTCAATGGTTGTCAATGATAACACAATATATTTTCAAGCCAACCTTAGTTAAATTCTTTAATGCAGTGTAACATGAGACCAC
Source organism: Eupleurogrammus muticus (assembly GCA_036785175.1). Taxonomy (NCBI): domain Eukaryota; kingdom Metazoa; phylum Chordata; class Actinopteri; order Scombriformes; family Trichiuridae; genus Eupleurogrammus; species Eupleurogrammus muticus. The sequence continues at coordinate 30,872,046 of JAYKQN010000001.1, forward strand.
CTTTGTGTAAAAACGTCATTTTCAGCACAAGGCTCGCTGACATTCGTTCCATACTAGCTTCATTCTGTGTGTCAGGTTTACTGCAGATGGATCCAGGAGGCCGAAACAGGATAGCTCAGTTAACAATTTATTCCAAATTACCCACTGATTGAATTCAAGGGATGATATGGGAGGCGGGGTGGAGTGGAGGTGAGGTCCCAGGTTTTGCTGGCAGGCTCAGGATTTGGCTGGTGTGGCCTGTCAGGAAAAAGAAACAACAACTGAGCAACAGGTCTCCAACAAAAAACTGGCTTTCACATATTTTTGTACTTTGGCATGAATTGCAGACTAGCAACGACATACACAAACAGTGTAGATGCAGACAACAGGAAGAAGAGGCTGGCAGCTGAGGTATGGCCAGCAGCTTTGTATGTAAAATGCTGCCAATTTATATTTATATATATATATATATATATATATATATATATATATATATATATATATATATATATATATATATATATATATAAATATAAATTGGCAGCATTTTACATACATATATATATATATATATATATATATATATTTTGTTTACATATAAAGAAATTCTAAGAGATATTAGAAAATAGCTGACTTCCATAATTGGCTATCATCTTATTCCATTAGCAGATAATTTTACTAATTTAAGTTATTTTTTCTTCAGAAATATGAGATAAAAAAGACATTAAGACATTCCTACATTTTAAGAAAACAAGACTAAACTGACCAAAAAAAGGTATTCCACTCAATATTGTATTCATTTTAACAAATTATATAATATTTTTATATGTTGGGTTTTTTTTGTGCAGTGTCTTCTATTATTACATGTTTCTTTGATGTCCAGGGTGTTTTGTGAGATGCCATTTCTAAGCCTCTTAATATGGGAGACATGGTTTTTAATTGGTATATTTTTTCCTCATCCTTTCTTCCATTATGTTTGAGGTGTTAATGACCGTCTCTCTTTCTTCATGGCTTAGCAGAGAATTTTTTTTTTTTTTTACATCCTAAATCCCTTAAACAATGCAGATAACCCATTAAAACACAATACATTCATCTATATTCCCAAAATGCAGCATACTAAAGGTTCTCAGAATTTGTGAAATTAAAAATAAATAAAAATGTGAGGCAGAGCCTTAAACTACCAGGCCCTTTTCTATTTCTGTCTGGTGGTTGTGCCCATTAAGGCAAATGTCAGTCAGTCATTTTCTATACCTGCTTATTCCTCATTAGGGTCGCAGGGGTCTGCTGGAGCCTATCCCAGCGCGTTACAGCGAGAGGCAGGGATACACCCCAGATGGTCAGCCAATCGTGGGGCACACACACCATTCACTCACACACTCACACCTACGGGCAATTTAGAGTTGCCAATTAACCTGAGCATGTTTTGTACTGTGGGAGGAAGCCGGAGTACCCGGTGAAAACCCACGCAGACACGGGGAGAACATGCAAACTCCACACAGAAAGGTCCCAGACCCAGGCCCAAGGCGGTCTTGAACCTGCGACCTTCTTGCTGTGAGGCATCAGCGCTACCCACTTCACCACCATGCCGCCCCATAAGGCAAATGTATGATTAATAAAATTGACTTGACGTGACAATCTATTATTAATCTAATTAAAACATGATTAAATCTTTAAGGGGTCCTATTTGGCCATTTCCACAGTTTAACATGTTCATTTTCATGGTCTATTTATAAAGATGTGCACGCAAAAAGCATCTAGTTTGGCCTGTAGCAGCAATGCAGTCTACCTGCTTATACACTCACTCTGTTTCTACCTTCCAGAGATCTGGTTTGAGGGGGGCGGCTGCATGGATCCTCCTGATGTGACATCACAACGGGAGCTGTTTCTAAACAGCTTGTGTTTTAGGTTCAGGTTTTAGCAACACCTCAGAGGAGGCTAGCCCACAACGGAATGAGTGGGTGGTCTTATTTTACAGTTCACAGAGACCTAAAATATTTTACACACAAGCACTTTTAATAAAGGCCCCTTTAAAGGGCCAATATGTAAGACTTCTTGGCAGAAATGGAATATGAAATGTGCTACGGCCTTTTTTGCTTTTTGGGCTTTCGCTTCCCCTGCCACGTGTCCCTCCTCCCTCTCTGGCGCAGTGATCAGCATCCACACCTGTAGCGATCACCTGACGGGGGTCTGGAAGCCCGTATGAGCCGCAGGAGCCAGCAGAATGGGGCCAGTGGGCCATTTTGACAGCCGAGCGTGGAGGCTGTGTGGGCTGTCGAGGCACTTTCGCTCGTTGTGCGGAGGCGGTTTTTATGCGCTCAGGTATTCTTTCGGGATCAACTTTGTTGCTCTTAGTTTTCCCCGTGTTTAGTTTTTGGTCTGAAATTGTGTAATTAAATTCCTATTTGACATTTTTACCAGGCTGATTTGTTTCATTGTTGCTCCCCTCTTCCCCTCGGCATTTAGGGTTCATAACAGTGCTTTAAATAGTAGGTTCAATCAAAATAAGAATTATCGCGTTTTTATTACCTCAGACTAAGGCGTTTATATCTACATGGGGACTGCTGTGGAGCTGCTGTTTTGCTCTGCTATGAGACGGGCTGCATCCGAAACTTCTATGTAGGAAGTCAGGCAGTAAAAACACAACTCAGACATACTACAGCAGCCATCTTGCCTGCCCTTTTAAACTAAAACCACCAAGGTTTTTTTCTCATGTAGTCACAATTCAAATTTCTCCTAACAGGCCAGAACTCGCATAAGTGGTGAATCTCCACAATAGAGAATATCACACATTTTGATATAAAATCCAATCATATCAAAAAAGGTGTCCTTCTTGATATGAATCCAGAACAACATCACTAAAGAATATCTGATATGTTTAAATATTGTCATGATCATGGGAAAATATCATATAGGCTAGTGTAGTGTGGTTTGCTCGCAGTGCAAAATATGACAGGATGCAGTAAACTATATAGCTACTGTTTGCATACTCGTTGAAAGCCTACTTACGTATTTGGATGTTTTAGAGAGATTCTGCTTACTATGTAGGTGGGAAGTTCCAGCCACAGACTTTTGCCTTGTTTTTCAGTTTCACAGCCAAAGTAGTTGATTCGTTGATCGGTTGACCGCAATCTGCAAGGTCCCCACTAAATGTGTAATGTAAGTTGACAAAAAAGATGATTTTTCTATGTGAAAACTCTGTTTTCCACAAAAGAGAAATCCACATGGCAACAGTATATAATAAAAAAACCCTAATATATACATAGCTCACAATAAAACCTTTCACCAATCCCCCAAACCATTTCACTTATTCATCACCTGTAGGCAATGGTGGAAAATATTTAAGTACATTTACTGAGTACTTCCATTGGATGATAGCATATACTGTACTGTACATCACTGCAGTACATATCAGATGGACATTTTACACTTTCTCCTCCACTACACCATTATTATTTATTAGAGAAAATTCCAAAATCAGTACCTCTCATATTGATGGTGACCTGTTGGAGGGGCCTGAATCTGAGGTTGAAAACCACACAACTCAGTGTTAATAATCTAATGATGTCAAAGAAAATTTCACGATGAAATTAGAACTTTAACTTTAAGCAGATTTCACTGGTATCACTTATATACTTTTACTTAAGACTTTTACTTTACTTTTTTTTGTCACTGCTGTATCGGTACTTTTACTTGAGTGAATGACAGGACTACTTCCAGCGCTGCCTGTAGGGTGAGCTGTCATTCTGTCTTCGGGGAAAAAGTGGAGCATGAACTCACACAAAGGTTGCGTTTCCCACACAGGACTCGGGATGCTGATTATACTTCCATAGGCTGACAGGAAAGAGGGGAGGGATGGAAAAAAAGAAAAAAAAGAAGCCCCACGCTCGAATGTTTCACTGCTCAGAAACTCCTAAAGAGTATAGAGGACAGCTGGTCTGATAGCAAGCTATAGGCGCTGTGACACCCACTTTTTTATAGGAGCACAATTAACTGCGGCGCCGGGAATGAATTTGGGGCGAGGAGGCTCATCAATCACGTTCCTGAGAACAGCAGGGCCACTCGTAACCTTGTCTTAAGTCCTGAGATTGTTTATATTTTTCAGTTTATTAAACCTTTATAGAACGCGATAAACCCCAGAGATGTTCCTCCTCCTCCACTGCTTTTTTTTTTTTTTTTTTTTTTTTTTTAAGCGACCTTGAAAGCACCATAAGGCTCAGAAATCAAAGAGCAGTGCAACTTAATCAAAAAGTCTGAATCATCTGAGTCTGTTTCTTAGAAGATGCTACATATTGCCTTTAGGAGCCTCAAGGATTAAGGATTCCGCAGCTTTTTAGAAAAAAAAAGTGTTGCACTAGATATGCACCACGAACAGCAGCCATGGGAATCCAGCTTTTCTGGCAATTTACAGAGTACAAGGCATTTCAGATGGTCCGCTGGCATCTCCGGTGATGGCACTATTGCCCCTGTCCCGGCGTGTCACGGCTGTTCCCTCGCCGCCCGCTGACGGCTTCCCTTCGAAACCGGCTGTACGCCAGCGAGGCTAGAAAGCCCCTGTCCGCGTCCACTCCTCTGACAGACATCCCTATTTTCCCGCCTGTTATGGTGGCAGCGCACACACTTTACTTAAATCCTGTTGAGTTATTTCATGTATAAGTCATACGGCTCCCGAGCCTGAGAGTTGTCCATGTGCCGGGCGGTGAAAAGCGAGATGTGAGTCTCTTTCTCTCTCTATCTCTCAGCCTGGAAAAAGACACAATAAAAAAAGAAGGGAAAAAAAGGCACTGCTCACACCACATGATTAATTCATGAATCATTTACACTGTGGTAGAAGGTAAATAAGTACATTTATTCAACTATTGTACTCAAGTGCAATTTTGAGGTATTATGATATGATGCTCCGTTACAGCTTTAACTACTTTAAGATGCATTTTCACTGTAAAATAACATATTTTTATATTCTTATTCTATTTCTTTTTTGAATGCAGTATATTAAAGGTATATAAAAGGTGCTATATAAAGTGTATTTAGTGTATATAGACATTTATCTGAGAGCTTTTAGTTACTTTTCAGTAGTTAATGAATTGTAGTGTATCTGTGTCTCTTTGCCATGTTTCAGATGCTTGAATTGTTTACAGCGAAGAAACGTTTCCGCCTCACATGGTTTCAAATAAATAACAGTTTGAGGCCCAGAGAGGTGAAATGCACCAGTATTTAAGGAAAATGTGAAGATGTAAGACAAGTTAAAAAAAAACTCTTTTCAAAGGCCGAAAAATCAGCTTCACTCGCAGCGGCTACAATAATAAAATGCTCCTGATCTACTGACTTATCTGTTTTAACAATCGCTATGAGGGTCATTGACAAATAATGTTAAGCAAGATGAGAAAGTCAAAAACTTTTTAAAGTTTTAAGAAGCGTTCAACAGGTCTCTCTAAATGTAACACAAAACTTCAAATAGTGTAATGACAAATAAATATATTTTAATTATTTCATTCACCTAGAATATAAAATTAATTGATTGCATGTGTTTATAAATTTTTAAAAACCTTTTAAACTTAAACTATCTGGTAGCATTTTTTTGGGGTTTTGTTGCATAAATAAAAATATTTGTTTAATGTATTTTTGGGGCCAGAGTTTCTGTTAAACAAATACTGTTGCTTAAAACCTTTACGTCAATTTTACTAGTAACCCTAACCCTAACCCTAAATCCTGGTATTGATTTTTTACTTAAGTAAAGGATCCATGTAGTACTTTATTTACATTCTGAGAAAGAAAACACAGGGGGACTTATTAGACGAGGAGCAGGGTCTGCTTGGGTAAATAATTAATAATCAGAGCTGTAAATCAATACCTATGATTACTCTCACACTGCTGCTTTTTTTGAGACTTAGTCCTGCAAAATTCTATGCCATTTATCGAGCCCTTTCAAGCTTTTGTTTTCTCCTGTGTGGCACTGGTAATGAAATGCAGACAGCAGTGTTTAGCATTTCAGAGCCCTCGATAAATGAGGGTCAAATTCCTAATTCAGGATTCTTCTTTTGAAAAGGCTGTAATATTATTTTCCTCATGACGACGTGACATCTGAACTCCGGTTCACTTATGTAAATGCGGATGCGGAGTCACAGAGTTCAGCGTGAGTGGGTTACACTTCGAGGACCCCCCCTCCCCCCTCCTCCTCCTCCCCTCGAGGGCCATGGAAACACATGAAGCTGCCTTTATGCTAACCTACAGTATATTTGACATGTGGAGCTGCAGGCTAACTATCAGAGATGGAAGGGTCAGCTCTCAGAGGCACTTTGTTTCTCCACAACCCTTGTATCAATACATAAAAATGTGGCAATACTTTCAGGCTTCATGTTTATGCATGACTGGGCCTGAGCTTTTCTTTTTTTTTTTTTTTTTTATGTGCATGGTGAGAAAAGCTTGCGGTTCAAGAGTCTGTAAATAGACTCCTGGCTGCCCTGCGTGGAAGAAGCGCCGGTGGAAGCCGGTGAACCCAAAGGGGGAATGTCGAGCCTAAACGAAATGTCTTGCCAGTACACCCAATTCACATTAAACCCATTATCTTTTGGTCGTCCACTCAGCCCGTATCCATTTTTCATAGCCCGGCGAATCAGAGTCGACGGGCTGTTGGGTCTGACATTTATCGTGAAACACAGAGAGCTTATTCCTCAACGTCAGGATTATATGAGGTGCACGGATATGGAAATCAATAGGACAATATCTAGGGGATTAGTCATCTGTTTGCAGAGTGGCATCTATGGATCAAAGGTAAAACCCCAAAGAACATGAACACAAACATGCAGAGGTGGATAAAGTACTCAGATACTGTTCTTCAATAACAAGTACAATATCTTAACATAAAGGGTCATGTAAATATGTACTGTAGGTCTCTGGTGTTCCTGTGATGAAGACCATCCGTTCATTCTGCTGTGGTCTGGCCTCCTCTAAAGTAAAACAACGCTGAACACAAGCCGTTTAGATATGGCTCCTGTTGTGATGTAACAACCGGAGCCATAACATTTAATAGCAATCACTTTAAAATCCATTTTAAATCCCCTGATTCGAGAGATCTTATGCTTGGATTCTATTTGTCAGACCCAGCTCTGGAAGCTGGAACAATTTTGACAGAACTAGACCAATCACATAAGAGTGGATGTTTCAGTTTTCAAGAGGAGAGGGAAACTTGTTTTTTAAGAGTGAGTGTGTGAGAAGGCAGACTGCATTGCTGCTACAGGTCTAGCTAAATACTTTTGGACCATAAAAGCATGTAATTTTTTTTCATAAATAGACTATGAAAGTTAAAACATTAAACTGGGGAGATGGCAAAATATAGTAGGTAAAAGTACAGAAATATTATCAGCATATATTGTCTTTAACCTACAGTATGATTTTGCATCATCTGAATAGGGAGGATTCAGCTGTTAGCACAGAGAGAGAGATAATTTACCAGATGGAAAAGGCTGAGACCATCTGATACCAAGAAAAATGCATATGCTTCCATTATGTCACAAATATGCTAATTAGTGCATTGTTTTTATTTATTTACTGTATTTTCATGACTATAAGGCGCACATTAAAGTCTTAGATTTTCTTCAAAAGGTGCGGTGCGCCCTATAGTGCAGTGCGCCCTATGTATGTAGGGGGAAGTGTGGGCATGGATTGTATATAAAGTAACAGGGATGTGAGTTATGCAGAACATCGTTGGTTTAACAACCCTGAAAATGGTAAAGAGACACGCTTATGAAGAACAGTTTAAACTGAAGGCAATCAGCTATGCAGCTGAGTTTCTGTGGACATAAGGCAGGTGGTACGACCCTCGAGACTCGATCAGTGGATCATTGATTCACTGAGCAAAGAACGAGTGGGAGAAGCATTCCAACAGTCACCATTCTACTAAAAGCAGTGAAACTAGCAGAAGAAATTAAATAAAATGACATTCCAGTTTTCTGCAGCTAAAATCTGGAACAGTCTTCCAGAGAATGTGAGACAGGCCTCAACGCTGACAATGTTTAAGACCAGGCTGAAAACAGTTCTGTTTAACCGTGCATATGAAAACTGAAAGTATCTTATCTACACTCTTCACTCTTTTTTAAATTAATGATGAATTCTATGTTTTATGATTTTCCTTTTGTGATTTTGTGTAACTGTAAAGCACTTTGAATTGCCCTGTGTATGAATTGTGCTCTACAAATAAACTTGCCTTGCCTTGCCTTGCCATTTTCAAGAAGCTCGTCTTCATGCTTTCGTTTTGGTGGGATTTTTCCATTCGGACCAGGACTACAGTAGCACAGCAACTTCGGTGGAAAGTAAAGAAAGTAAACCTGGCCTGTTTGATGGACACACACTAGTTAGGCTAGTAATACCCTTTATCTTATCCACCTCTCCTATTTTCTGAGCGAATGGTTCTATTGCTATTGCAAATAAAGGTGGTGATAGAGCATTAGTGCATTGTATTCTAGTGACATTTAGGCCTTGTGCACACCAGGACGTAACAAGCGTGACCTGATCACCAGTGGACAGTCCTCTGTGTGTCTGTTCACACCTGACATTAACATGCATCTCCAAAACGTGTCTCGAGTGACCACTTCTGAACAGTAAGTTAGTGTAGGTGTTGCTGCTGTTGTTCTCCTGTGTCCTGTGTGTGTGTGTGTGTGTGTGTGTGTGTGGAGGAGCAAAGAGGAGAAGAAATGAGACCATTTGGGCTCAGTGAGAGTCCCCCTTCCTGTGTTTCACTGTAATTTATGCTCGCACACGGAGCGGAGACAGGCAGAACAAACCGAACTACCGTCATTCATTTCTCCCCGTTATTTACCCCGCTATCAAACAAGTTAGACACAGCTGTGGACGGAAGGGTACTCGGATCAGAGGGAAACACTTTTCCTGGCGAGTCCGCCAGACATCAGTCGAGTCCTTTAATGTGGCCACGGTCGTACTGCTATAATAATGTGGCCAGAAGAGTGGTCCAGACCACCTCCGAATGTGGTTTGATCTCAATGCATTTTGGGCACGTTGCAGCACAGAAGAGTGGAAAGGGGTAGTTAGCATGATTAGCATCGTTAGCACGGCAAAAAAATAAGGCGTAGCCATAGTTTGTGGTGTGACAGCACAGGGTCGAGCATGGGGTCAGGTGAGGTTTGGTCAATGGGACCAAACAAACAATGGAAACAATTTGGCTTTAAGTGTCTTGCCTAAGGACACATTGACATTTGAACTTTAAAGAAGACCAGACAATCTTCTCGATGGACGACAGTTCCTCTGATCCCTAACTGCCCTGCAAAGTAGTCACAATTTTATTTGTATAGCCTAAAATCACAAATCACAGATTTGCCTCAATGGTTTTAACAGTTTCTACAAAGGCAACCCAACATCCCCTGTCCTTAGACTCTCACATTGTATAAGGAGAAATTACCTGAATAAAACCCTTTAATGGGTTAAAATACGAGGAAGATACTACATTATATGAATGAGACATTATGTTTCACACCGGAAACCCTTACGAAAATTTACCATGGGAAATACCGTGGTTTTACCATGGTTTTTTGGGTAACCATGGTTAACCATGGTTTTTTTGTGGTAACCATGGTTATACTATGGTTTTTATGTAGTAACCATGGTTCTACCATGGTTTTTGGATACCATAGTATTACTATGGTTTGGTTCATACTTCCAAAAACCATGGTAGAACCATGGTTACTACATAAAAACCATAGTATAACCATGGTTACCACAAAAAAACCATGGTAAACCATGACCCAAAAAACCATGGTAAAACCACGGTATTTCCCATGGTAAATTTTCGTAAGGGAATGAATGTGTCCACTCGGGCATCATGTTTCCGTCACTGCAAAACAGACCTGTGACTACTGCATCTGATTTGTGCCAGGAATGAACAAAAAAAAAAGAAACTGAGTCTCACCCACAAGGGAGGATCAAGATGACATCGGCATGAGAAAACAATTTTTGTAGCGAGGTCAGTCCCCTCGTAAAAGAAACGCAGCGGTAAGACTGCCTCTGCAAACTCTGACAAGCAGCAGTGGTGTGGCGAGGAGGAAGGCGACCTTGGACAGGCTAAACTTAACTGAACCATTATGGACGCAGTTCGGAAACGAGCTTGAGTCCTGTGAGTGTCCAGGAGCTGCTGAACAGAAACTCAAGCCAGTCACCGACCATGTGAAATGTCAAAGTCACGTACATACTTGGTATAGTGACTTCTTTATTTGACGAGTTTAGATTATAATTCAGATCCAGAACATACTAGATGTGTGAGCAGAAGATGTATCACAGAACTCCATGAAAGGACCAATATGTAACTTTTTGGAATGTCTAAAAATGACCAAAAATGTTGGGTTGTCTACTTCCATTATTCCCAAATATTTCAACAACTTTCATATCTAGAGAAATTCATCATTTTAACATTACATTTAAAGGGAAAGTTTGGCATTTTGGACATCTAGTTCCGTTTTCCCACGTTCCTGACATGTATCCGAAGCCTAGAAACCACAATTTCATCGATCCCTCCAGGATTGGGCTTCCATTGGTTTCAATATAATGGAAGAGCACAAGGACAAATGTTAGTAGCTCTTCCTCAAACAGGAATTGTGATGAGAAGATTGAGGTTTATTCTCACTTATTTTCACTATGTTGCCCTGTAATTCATAGGCGACTTGCTAACCGAACGTTGAAATCGGAGACGACCACAGTAAGGTTCAGTAAACCTCTGTTGCGAATAGGAACAATGCTCATTTCGGAACTTTCAAAGGAAGTACAAATGAATGAAATGGGAAACATCACAAAGTACAGCTTATTGAGTCGGGTAATATTACTCCTACCAGTGTTTATTCAGTTTTTACAAATATGAATACTTTTTTCTACCAGGATTTAAAGCTCAATATCCGAGGGATTAATGAAATTATGCTCTTCATGCTTCAGATATATGACAAGAACGTGGGAATTTGGGCTAGATGTCGAAAATATTGAACTGTCCCTCCAAAACAAGTAACCTCTCAACTCAAAGCTGTCTTGAATTTACTTTATTTCCAGAGTTTCAAGCCACATTTTTATGATACACTCACCACATATGGTGAACTGATTATGGTTGTTTTTACTATCATTAGCTGGATGAAAGTATGGATTAAGTTATCAGAGAAACAAGACAACGACCTGGTCACTTCCGCTAAATTTCCACTAAATCTTACATGCTGTACCATTAAATTGATATGGGAAATGTTATCATAACCAGCACCTACATTTTTTTTATGCAGCCTTACTGCCGCTGAGATTAATTCTTCCTCCAGAGGAACTCTGCCTCCGCAATGAAGACGACTCCAACTGGAGTCATTTTTACTCATCACCAGACGCCCAACATTACCTGTAACCTACACCTCATTCATTGTTAAACCTCAGACACCATGCACAATTAGCTCCTGCGATTTCTATTCTTGTGGGTATATTTGGACCACACATTCATACACTCACTCATGTATGTGGAGGCGTGTTTGCAGGGGGGAGACGGGAATGCGGGGTCTCAAAGGGAGTGTGAAGAGTTCATTTTGAATCATTAAAAAGCAAAAAAAAAAGCCAAACAACTCCATTGTGAAGAATAAAGGGACGTGTTCCCTTCTGGAACCGTAGCTTCTATCTCATTTGCATAAAGGCGTGTACATCAAACATCATGGCTCTTTTAAAAGGTCCCATATCTGCACTTTTCTGGGATTTATTTCAGGTTTTGAGACCCCTAACATGATAAATAAAGTTGAAAAAGAACACTGATTGTAGTTCTACAGAACTCTCTCTAGTCTTAGTTGAAATCACTTGATCAATTGTTTCTTTAGCCAACAGATCTAATAATCCGATTATTATAATTACTTAAAAACATATATTAATCTAAGTTTGATTAGCTGATAGTTATCCATATTTTGTTATTCCTCAAATGTAGAATCCCCGATCCCATATGATTTGTATGTTAACCCTTTTTAGGATTTTATTTTAAGTTTTGATCCCACTAACATGATATATTTGAGATTTAAAGTACAAGTAGTTCTGCAGAGCTCTCGCAAGCCCCTCGCTGCACTCCTGAGAGCACAGGTAATCTTTTTTTTGTGTCTCAGAAATATTCATGAGCCTCTCTTCTGATTTTCTGATTTCCACTTGGAAGACAGGAAAAAAAAGGGTTGGTTTGATGTTAGGGGCAGCCTGGCCATGCTGGGAACCCCTACAGGTGGAGGGAGCTGCTGCATGACATCACAAAATCAAGGAAGTATAAATTAGCCGTGAAACAGCAATGTCTCTAAAGTTTCCAAATCTAGGTTGTGAGAATTTCCCCTTTTTTTTTCGAAGAGTTTGATGCATGGAGCAGATTTCATTCTCTATCTAGAATAAAAATTGAAAACATGTGGCTATTTATTATCAGACCTTTAAAAGAACTGCAACAATAAGAAAACATTGATGAATGCCATAAAACAATGGGCACTAACAAAATAAGAATACATTTAGATGACAACAACATTTATAATACCATAGGGACTTTATAAGAAAAAAAATGTTTATATATCACTTTCTGCATGAGGCACATTATTTAATTTCTCAGGGTTTGCTGCTTCACAGGAGGAGGGAGCTACTGCAAGATTTTACAAAGACAAGGTAAAAGTTTTTTAAACTACATTTCCTGTTCTGAGTGTTTGATGCACGGTTTTTATAAAGCCACCAGTCCTTATCAAGCAGAGTGCAAAAAAAGTAGCTATTTGCATGATGCCGTGCCTTTAAAATGCTTCTTGTTACACGCTCCATCACGGCTTCCATCAAAGGCAGATGGGAGCGGAGAGCCTCCTCTCTCTCCGGTCAGCGCCGCAGTTTTCCCGCCTGCGGGGCTGACAGACTGTCATTCCGCTGGGCACGCCGCCCTTATCTCCCAGGAGGATATCGTGCTGACAAGCGGGAGCTGAAGGGAGCATGACAGTGGACGTGTTGGGGAAGATGTTTCCCTCCGGAGAAGGAGGAGCCGCCGGGTCCGGAGTTCGAGAGGCAAACTGCTGACGCGGCATTTCTGGCCGAAGAAGGCAGCAGGAAAAGGCCGGCCAGCAACATGGCGTTGGATCCTGTTGCCTCTATGGGATTGTTTGGTACAGTGTGGTTTGCACATGTGGGGTGAGTTGCACTGATTGGGTGATTAGTTACAGGCATGCTTGGGTGCTTCCTCCAACCTGCCAACTGTATATAACAGCCACACACTCCAGACACAACTAGTTTTTTTTGTTCCTCCTTATGGGAAGAGTTATGGACATTCGACTGACTTCACAATATACAATTCAATTAACTTAGATCTATGAAGCAGTGTAGAGAGCGTGGCATTTGCAACAGGGCTAGGGCCATTACAACAGAGAGGGCGTTTAAATAGGGAGACAGCATTGCTGCTACAGGTCTAACTAGACTACTTTTGAACCATAAAAGTATGCATGTATTTATAAATAGACCATGAAAAAATAATAAACCGGAGACATGGCAATGAGGTCCCCTTTAAAAGACATTTGACTTTACACTTCATTGTCCCTGAGGGAAAATTTGTTTTCACCGCAGCAATTTGACCAACATACAGAACAGACAACATCCCATGCACATTAGACATGGCATTTGGACATAATCACTATTAAAAGTTTGCTAAGCAAAAGAAAATTAGTTTTCGTCCTTGTAGCTATGGTAACCAATACCTACAGTGCACGACAGCCCTGTAAATTCACATTTATAGCTATGTCCATGTAGTTATGGATCATTGATTCTCATACTTTTATTTGAAATTGACTTACTTTGTCTCTGATATCCCCCCAGACATGAGCAGGTGCACCTGCAGCGTGACTAGTTCTGAATGCCCCCTCCCCTCCCCCTGCTGCACAAAAACAGTGCTCTTCTACACTTGAGAGGTGCCACTCACTTATAAAAACCCTTGAAAAGCTCTGACCACAGACTGAAAACACAGGGCTTTGTGGTGAGTTCAGATGCACCTTGTAAACTCTGAGATCATCATCGCCTCGTACTGCAAAGCGTGTGATAGTGTCACAGACTTTTGAAATTACAATCAGTTGGTTGCACTTCACTGGTATTGTCTGTTTTTATATTGTGTAACTTTGTTGTAGTTTTTAATTTTTTTTTAATTTGTAATGTTTTATTTGATCTGATTTAAATAAAATGTTCTTGTATTTTTCCCCTTTTCAATTGATTGTTTTTGAATTGTATCTTGATGCCAGATGTCAGCCAAAAACAGACCAACTGAATTGAACTGAACCACCAATGCTCAATTCAATGTGGCTTTCTGTATAGGGAACAGTGGGCCACATTTGATTTGATTTCTGGAACGCCTCCAACAGAGGTAGGCCATGTGTGTTATCTGACATTTAAGATAATTTAGACTCACATCCAGATTACCAATGCTAATGTATTACATTGTAGCCAAAACTGGCCCAACTATGTTTCTATGAAGCTGGCCGATGTCCACACGAGTTGATGCTAACTTGCCTCATTTTTGCCACAACCAAATGTAGCATTTACTACTTGGGCCAGTTCACATCTGTTTTGTCTGGGAACAGGAAAATGCCTCCAGTGCTGGATTGTTGCCTGACATGGCCCACATCTGTATGGTATCTGGTTAGGTGTGAGTGTGAGTGATTATTGTTCTTATTGTTTTACTGCAACATATTAACCCTAAGTGTTGTTTTTAGTTACAGTTTTCACCACAACATGTATGAGGAACTAAATACACCTTATTGTGATTCTCTTCCTTCAATTTAAAGTCAGCATTTAGTCATAGTTTCAACACAGAGCAGGAGAGCATCACAGCTACTGTACATATTCAAGGTATTTATCCAGGAAAGTGATTGATATTGTTTGACTACCACATGGAGCACAAAACAAAATCCTGGTAATTGTGTTTACTGGTTTATCTGCTTATCACTGCTGTGTATGTGTTTTTGCATGTGTGTGTGTGTGTGAGAGTATGAAGGAAAATCTGTGTGTGTGTGGGTGTGTGTGTGTGTGTGTGTGTGCCAGGTGCTCCTCTGTGTGGGTGTGGATCCTTTTAGCCCTCACATATGCTCAGAGTAAAGCACAATAAATCAAATTAAAAAGTAATACTTCTGCCGTGTTTCTGGGCTCTAGCATGTATCATTAGCACAGATTGCCCATTCATCATGTGCCGTTGTAGGTTCAGCAGTTGTTGTCAAATCCACAAATATCAGGTACGTAGTGAAGTTCAACTGAAGCCGTTACTAATGAACATATATTTAGAAAAATAGATGGGCCTTGGATGACTCTCCAGAATATTATTACCGTCCGAACGGCTATTTGGCCATTAATCATGCTGATTAATCAGGTGCAATTAACTTTAAGGAGAGAGTTGTAGCCTTGCATGCGATGCTGCTAACTCATTTACTTGCTGCTGAGAATGTTAATGAGATCTCCGTTGCTAATTGTTTCTCTTTTTTTTCTGCATCTCTCAGGCTTTGGTTTTAAATGTTTTTATGAAGTTCTTTCTTTACACCACAGTGGAAAATGTATCTATAATACATTAATAACAACCTGTGATTATCGCAGTGACTTAATCCTTCACAGAAAAGCCTCTGCCAGGTGTGTGAAATGTCGCCAGTTTAATAAAAAAAATAATATATTAAACTAGGAACATTTTACTAGGTCTATTTATAAAAAAACAACATACTTTTATGGTTCAAAAAGACCTAGACACATAGCAGCAATGCAGTCTGCCTTCTTGCACACTCATTGTTAAACTTTCCCTTCCGACTCAAACACCTGCTCTGTTGTGATTGGCTCGGCAGTCGGGAATGTCCCGCCCCTCAGAGAGCTGGGGTTTTTTGGGATAAACAGAAGTCATGTACAAGCACTCAGGAAAATAGGAGGCGGCTACATGGATCCAGGGGAGCCTACTGTTAACTACTCCTGTGGTGACATCATAGCAGGAGCCATTTTTAAATGTCATGCGGGTCAAGGTGGACTGAGTGGATGAGTCTTATTTCCAAGTTTGGGTGTTGGGTGAACATGACAGACCTAAATATTTACACACAACACCTAAAAAAGTGTTGTTTTTTCCATAATAGGATGCCTTCAAGTAAAAGTACAGTATTATCAGCTTATTGTATACTTGGTCAGCCAGGTAAACATTAAGTTCTGCCACACTTCTTTGGGCCTAACCAATTATTTATTTGATTGAGCATTTTTTATTTTAGAAGGTTGCCACGGGTCATATGATAGTGCAGTTGCCAATGCTGTTGCCTTGCAGCAAGAAGGTTATATGTTCAAAACCTTTCTGTGGAGTTTGCATGTTCTCCCTTCTTCAGTTTCCTCTTACATTCCAAAATCCATAATTGCATGCATGTGTTGGGTCTGCATGAGTAGCGTCTGTTCCATCCGATAGGCTGGCAACCAAGTAAGGGTAAAGCCAATCAAATACTTTTATCAGATGATATTTCATGTACATTTTTTAAAATCTGAAAACATTAGCTGTCTTTCGGGTAGAAAGTACAATATATGCCCTTGAATTGTACTGCATTAGAACTATAAAGTAGCAAATACTGTAGTACAAGAAGCTAGTAAACTATTGGAAATGTCCTATACTGTACTGTTTAATTTTCCACTGTTCTGGGAACTTTTAGGATATCCTGCTCATGTTGGCATAAAAGTTTGAGCTCAATGGTCTATCCTTGACTTTAGTAACAACACTTTGTCTTAAGTCAAAGCTTGTTTTGCAGCTTTTGACCACATCGCACATCTTCATCAGATGGAGTTCACCCCTTTATGCTACATATGCCAAGAACAGGGGAAAGTTTGGCCTTGACGTGCAGCTGATGAACAGTGTAGTCATGTTTCCATCTAGTTGTCAAGTGAATTTTGAAGCTGGCTCAGGAAAATGTTCACTTTGTTACTCGAAAAAGATAATGTCAGGACTTACGTGTTTAGAGCTGTCGTCCACCAGTCACAAAAATGGTGGTTCGATTCCTGGCTCCTCCGAGTTGCATATCGTTGTGTCCTTAGGCAAGATACTCAACCCTGATGTGCTTCCAATGGCATGTGCCATCGGTCTGTGAATGAGTAGTTTTCTGATGTGTGGGCGGCTTTGTGTATCGCCAGCACCATCACTGTTTGTGAATGGGTGAATGGACACTTGTAGTGTAAAGCACTTTGAGTGGTTGAAAAGACCACAAGAAAAGTGCTATATAAATGCAGGCCTATTACAAATTGGATCAACTCATAAAACTATACATACTCACAATCTCCTGAAAAAGCAAGTGGACCATTAACTAAAGTGTTTTTTTTTTAATTAAACTGCTCTTGCAATTGAAAAAAACAGCATATTGTCTGCATATGCATGCCGAGTATTGCATGGGAATTCTTTGGTCCGGTTCTTGAAATGTGGAGAGGAAAAATTATCCTAATCGAATACAAACAGGACGTGATTTTCAGAATTAACAAAGTATGCGTCTCACAGTCAGCATTTTATGTTCAGCCTTCATCAATCACAATGTTTGCTTTGCAATCAAGCAGCATTTTTATTATATTTGGAGGCTCTATCTGTTTCTGATTAGGTTGATAGATGTATCGGCGATGAATTTGACATATTGGAATTCATGAAGCAGCGTCCTCCTAAATTTCTGTTAAGAAAGAAAAATAGGAGAAGTTGAAATTGAAAACCATGTTCTTTCTCTATTAAAAACTTCATTAAAAAAACAATGTAAAAGTTATGATTTTACAGGATAATTAGATCTAGCAATGGCAAAACATGCTGTGTATAGTTTATAATAAGGAACATTTTGCATGTTAATGATCTGCTGTATAAACACCTACAAATTAACATCATCCAGGGTTTTTATAGTCTTAATTGGGATCAAATGACCAATTATTTTTTCTGCCTACAAATATAATAATCCAATTATTATAATTACTCTGAAATCTAAAACAATCAAGTTTCATTACATGATATTTTACTGTTCCGCAATTATAAGACTTATGTTTCTTGGCGTTGGACAAACAGTTTTAAAGGACTGTGAAAACAAAATGTTGTTTTCTTATCTTGGTTTCTTAGTCTCGACCATTTAAAGGTCCCAGATCTGCATTTTTCTGGGTTTTATTTAAAGTGACTCTCCATTATAATATTTTTGCGATTTTAAGTACAAATTTTGAACTACTGTAATTTTACAGTTAAATGCTTCTACATTTGTTTCTTCATTTTTTTTTTCTAAAAGTTTAATGCATGGGGCAGTTTTTATTAAAACCACTGGACCTCATCTCGATTAAAAAACAAAACACGAAAATGGCTGTTTTCATGCCCACAACAATAAGAAAACAACGGTGAATGCCATAAATCTGTACCTACAAAATAGGAATAGATTTAAGAAAAAAACAACATAAATAATAACATGAGGATAAAATATGGTAAAATTTACTTGTGTATTGCTTTCTGCATAAGGCACATTGTTTCATTTCTCAGGCTTTGCAGAGGTTACCTGTCAGGGGAACCGCTCACCTCGGGCAGTGGCTATGCAAGTTTAATTGAGGTAATATAGTATTGATTTCTTTTTCCGCCTCACAGGTGCTTAGCTCCGGGCGTGCGAGTGGCCAAGCCAGCCAGCAACGCAAGCTCCGATGCTCCCGGAGCAGTGAATCACTGCTAAGGACCCAGCTAATTATGTGCAAGATCAACATTATCTGGTCATTTTTCACCTTGTGCAAACCTAAAGGACATTGACTTAGCGAGCTATTGATATCTGAATGTGTGAAGGAGGCATCTTGGGATAAAGGGCTCGGCTCAAACACTAAAGGACTATTCCCATAAATGTATTTTTCTTTAACACATTTACTGTCCATTATAATGTCGTCTTGCTGAGTGGATTCAGATCAATATGTCCTTAAATAAAGTTATAATGTCCGCCGGATTTCATCTTTCGTGCGTGTGAACAAAATGAACATAGCTTTAATATATGCCTATAATATCATAGATAATAACTGACCTTCAGCGTGAAATGAGAGTGCAGGGAGCAGCCATTCATCAAATCCAAGTGAAGGACGTTTTCCCCTCAAGTCTTTGGCGTGGGGGTCTAGTGGTTTAATTGACCTCTTCCCGTGATGTGTAGTGGAGTAAAAATAGCCACTGTGAAAGTTATGGATGAAATTAAAGAGTTTACAGAGTGTTTTATCAACTCTTTACATATTTGTAAAGATGAAACAATAAAAAAAACAAGAAACAGTACGTTGATACTTTTGGTCGTGCTCCCTGAAAAGTGCATCTCAAAATCTCCACTAAAAGAAAAAAAAAATAAAGAGAAAGAAAAGAAAAGCACTCTGGGTAAGACTTTACTCTTTTCTGCTACATACATAATTCATGGTACCTACATTAAGGTGAAGTATTCAGGACAGGTTTTGTATCCTAAATCTTAAGGTTCTTGTAAGTGTGGCTGCAGATGGAGGAAGATATATATATATATATATATATATATATATATATATATATATATATATATATATATATATATATAAAAATTCCCTTCTCACCCTTCCACGGGTGGTCTCATCCACTTTCCAAGCTCGGGTCCTCTACCAGAGGCCAGGGAGCTTGAGGGTTCTGCGCAGTATCCTTGCTGTTCCAAGGACTGCACTTTTCTGAACTGAGATGTCTGATGTTTTTCCAGGGATCTGTTGTAGCCACTCCTCCAGTTTGGGGTTCACTGCCCCGAGTGCTCCGATCACCACGGGCACCACTGTCGTCTTCACCTTCCAAGCCTTCTCCAGCTCTTCTCTGAGCCCTTGATACTTTTCCAGTTTCTCGTGCTCCTTTTTCCTGATGTTGCCATCACTTGGTATTGCCACATCCACCACCACGGCTTTCCTCTGCTCTTTATCCACCACCACAATGTCTGGTTGGTTTGCCATTACCATTTTATCAGTCTGGATCTGGAAGTCCCACAGGATCTTAGCTTGGTCATTCTCCACCACCTTTGGAGGTGTTTCCCACTTTGACCTTGGGATTGCCAGCCCATACTCCGCACAGATGTTCCTGTACACTATTCCAGCCACTTGGTTATGGCGTTCCATGTATGCTTTACCTGCCAGCATCTTACATCCTGCAGTTATGTGCTGGATTGTCTCAGGGGCCTCCTTGCACAACCTACACCTTGGGTCTTGTCTGGTGTGGTAGATCTGGGCCTCTATTGCTCTGGTGCTCAGGACTTGTTCCTGTGCAGGCAGGATGAGTGCCTCTGTGCTGTCCTTCAGTCCAGCCCTTTCGAGCCACTGGTAGGATTTCTTGATATCAGCCACTTCAGTTATGTTCCGGTGGTACATCCCGTGTAGGGGCTTGTCCTCCCATGATGGTCCCTCCTCCAGCACCTCATCCTCTGTTCTCCATTGTCTGAGACATTCACTGAGATGGTCATCTGTTGGGGCCTTGTCCTTGATGTACTTGAGGATCTTGGACGTTTCGTCCTGGATAGTGGCTCTCACGCTGACTAATCTTCGGCCTCCTTCCTTACGGCTAGCGTACAGTCTCAGGGTGCTGGATTTGGGGTGGAACCCTCCATGCATGGTGAGGAGCTTTCGTGTCTTAACGTCTGTGGTCTGTATCTCTTCCTTTGGCCACCTTATTATTCCTGCAGGATATCTGATCACTGGCAGGGCGTAGCTGTTTATTATATATATATATATATATATATATATATATATATATATATATATATATATAAGAGCACGTTTTATTTTCAAAATAAAGCCGCGGGTCACGTTTTTTAATGCAGCATTGTTCACATTCTTGTTTTCATCATTTCCATGTTTGCTTCTCGCATGTCTGCTGGGTTTGATTGTCCCACTAACAGAGCCTGTCAATAGAAGCCATTTCAGCGGCCAACTCTCATAATTCTCAGATTTCAGAGTCTCTTACCCGCACATGAATGCACTATAGGCCATTCTTGTGAGCCTGGACCCTCAAACCCATTCCAATAAGCCAACTTTGACCCTAATACAAACATATAAAAGATTAAATAGTGATGTGGGAGCAGGTTGTGTATATTTTAATACATTTTCTATAGAAATATATTATTGAAATGCATTGCTACATCACTCCAATAGTCCATCAGAGGTCCAAAATGACATGTTTGAAAGAGATAAATATATGAAATAATTACACAATTAGACTGTATTTATGCTGTACTGCAATATTACAAGCTCTGAGCATTGATGATACCATAAAGAAAAAAATAGGAATACTAATAATGAATTATTACCTTAACTCGGTAAAAGATTCTTTTTCTTGAGGATAAAATACAATTTTGTTTAAAAATGATTTATGGTGTGCTTTTCAGTATAACAGAGTATTTTAGATATGCAACAGAAATCCTCTCTCCATATTTGGTTATTTATGTCCATGAAAACATTTGTACACACTGTGTAAGGCCCCGCCATCCAAAATGATGTACGACGAGGTCAACGGGCCCACTGAAGAGAGAGCGACCACGTTTACGTTGAACGGAGTCTGAGTCAAGGACGATATTGTTCCCACAGGAGCATTTTTTCTCAAGGGGCCTGTTCTGAGACGTGTACCACACTGTTTGAGCGGCTTTGGAAGAGGGAAACCAGGTCTTTACCCTTTGAGGTACTTCAAGCTAGTGTGTTATCCCAATTTTTGTGCAGCAGCAGCAGCAAACTACAGTGTCTGCAGATCAACAAGGACCGTGCTCTGGGACGAAATAATGCAATATTAAAGAAATGTGTATATGAGAAGCCATGGATACCAAGCAGAACTTTGACAAAATATCACTGACCAATAAGATCCAATTCAACATCCACCTCTAGATCTGCCTCCAATAACCCATCATCTGATGGCCCCCTCCCGGGGGGTTATTTATGTGAATGCTATTGGCTTCTATGCACAAACAACCTAACCCATATGGTCTCAAAGTTCTTTCTTTCCCCTCCATGGATACCATGCACGAGCCAATCAAAGCATGGAGTCAGGAGATATCTAGGTCGAAAACCAATGAGGACTGACCACAAAAGTTTGATCACCTTTGGTTTGATGGACAGCAGTGGAATTTCCCATAAAATGACCATTCAAATCTGATAGCCAATAGCCAGGGCCACAATGTGACATGTGAGAAATGCGCTACTTACAGCTTGGGCATGCTATTTTCACAAATAAGACTTGAAAAAGGGGGTACATATTCAGTGGCTAACACAGTCAGTCATCCAACCAGCAGCATTTTTTTTTATGTTTCATAAGAAAACCCCAAAACCGTCACCACTGATAGGAGTTAGAAGAGGATGGCCCGCCCAGGGGATTCTTCAGTAGAAGCCAATATGATCAATACCTCAAGAGCTAAGTAAAGAATGATTAAGTTTTCTACCACATGGTGTTTTATTTGTTCCCCATAAGAAAGTATCTTAACTATCTAGTAGTCTTTACACTACATGCACAGCTCAATCGAGCTTTGCTCAAAACTCAGTTTTGGTGTCTAATCAGACTTTTGGAATTGTTCCAGTACCATGCAAAACTGCATTACTGATAGGAAAGTGTCCTCTCCTCATACTAGGGGGTGATATGTCTCGCTTTCCTGTTGACCTATTACGTCATCACGGTACTGGTATTTTTGAACAAGATGGACAATTGCATGGCTTTTTCATTTCATATGTAATTTGACAATAACAATTATAATTGGCACAAAGAAATAGAAACATGTAACTCCTGGAATCACAGAGGCTGCCAGTCTTATTTCTGCACTGGTTTTAAAATTATAGTGATCACTTAGCAATAAGTGGTCTAGCTTCAAATTATTTTTCTGATCTATTGACCCCCTACATGCCTATGGGCCTTCTCTTACATCTAGTTGTTCCTAGATAACAACTTGTCATTTTCAAGTCTTTCTTAAAGCTTTCTATTATAGGAAGGTGTTTATTATATAATATATATATAATGGTTTTAAATATAATCTGGCTCGACCTATTTTATATCTTTAATAAGTATATATTAACTTGTTTTAAAGTTTAAACCTATGTTGTTTTACTCAATTATTGTTGGTTTAAATTGTATTTTCTGTTTTTGCATAAAGAACTCTAACCTTGATAATAAAGCTGCTATATAATAGAGTTCTTATTATTAATAATATAGGGTGGATATAGTATTATCAATATTAAGGTTAGAGCCATTGTGTTTCAGGAGAAAACCTATTATATAAATGAACTGGAAAGACAACTTAGTTTGGCGATGAAATTAAGTAAGTAACAATAAAACGTCTTATGAGAAAGACATATTTGTGAGGATGAATTTCTATAAAAAATGATTCAGGATAATCTAATACCTGGCATATTTACTGTTGCAAATATCCATAAAGACTTGTTACGGCCTCCAGGCTGATTGTATCCGGCATTGAATCTCGCGCTGAGCCATTTTCTGACAAGCATTTCTGTTTTTGGATGTTTTGGTAAAACTTTGGTTTGGCTGTGAGTTGTGCCTGTCTCCAAACGGGAAAGAGAAACACTGCAAAAAATGAAACCTTAACAAGTGTAAATATCTCATGATTAGTAGATTAGTGAGTAGAATTATCTTTTAGGTTTTTTCCCTTGATTTTGGTCAAGTTGGTCTAATTTTCTTAAATGTAACTTTTATTTTTACTTTTTGTCATAACATCTATTTATCTTATATTGTGAATTTTTTTTTAAATCTCTTTCTTTTCTTTCGTTTTCTTTCACTCTCAATTTCTTTGAAAAACTTGAAGTAGGTAAAAATATCAGGCAATAGAATAATAAGATAATTCAAGTAAATTCTACTCAATATTGGACCAATTTTACTAAGTACAAAATATTTTCCTCTGATAAGATTTTATTATTTTGCAGTGCATGCCAGGTTGTCCTGTGTGTGACTGCAGACAGGAACTATAGAAACAAATAATATTTCCCAACAATTCTTTTAGGATTTTGACCTACAGTGAAGCTGGACGTTTCCTTCTTTACTCAGTTTAGTGCTTTCCGAATATTTAACCCCTTCCTAAAATAAACACAACATAGATAATGATCTGATTAATTAAATTAAATTTATTTATAATAAAAAATTGAGCTGTAAAATTCTCACCCACCAGTGATGATATAAATACTTGGAGTAGATAAGAATTTGTAAGACTACGAATTTTTTATAGAATTCAGAAGTTGGGCTCAGTATGGAGCAGTGTTAAACGCGAGGCATAATTGTAGCAAAAGACATTTCATGAAAACACCAGTCTGGATTTAATCTTATTTAGGAAGCATTTAGCTTTAACAGTGCTTGTGTGTAAACGTTAAAGTCGCTGGTGTCCATGCATACACAAACTGTGAAATAAGACCACCCACCAATGGCCTCCTCTTAGAAATGGCTCCTGTTGTGATGTCACAGCAGGAATGGAAGTTAACAGTAACCACTCTTGAATCCATCTCACTGCCCACTAATTCCAAAGCACTTACACTTGACTTTTATTTCACTGACCAATCCCTAGCTCTCTGTGGGGAAGGGGGGGGCATTTCCGACAGAGCTAGACCAATCACACACACACACAGTGGGTCATTAAGTAGGGAGGGGAGGGGCAGACTTTTCAGAGTTAGTGTGTGAGTAGAAAGACTGCATTGCTGCTACAGGTCAAATTAGATCATATATTAGACCATTAAAAAGTATGCATATTTTTAGAAATAGGCCTAGACCACAATTTCTGAGGTTAAAGTCAACACTCTACTGCAACGTCTTTCATCCACAAGGTGCCAATCATTAGAAAATCCTGATAAAAAAAGATCGTGAAAAAGCAAAGTTTGCTGGCCAACGTCCATATTTAGGACCGAATTCTTTTAACGTGACTGCTGCTATGACCCACATCTACTACCCAACCAGCTGGCTTAATGCTGCCACTTCTTCTAAAGCTATACTTCAGTCTCATTTATCAGAATTGGCAAAGCTTTATATAGAGCAGATGGGGGACGGGAGCTGATGGCTCGCCTCTGCTCTAATATACTTTTTTTTTTTTTCTATTTATATCACAGCGCTACCATTCACCATCAGATGTGTCTCATTCATGCCTGACAAGCCTAGAAATTGATGGGAATCATTATCAATCTGAATAATGTCATGATACAGAACAATTACAATCAGCAAATCGATGGAAATGTGGCTTCTTTGTTTGGTATCAATGCACTGTGTAATATCTAGGAATCACAATGTTACATCAACATTGTTTTTCATATCAAGGCTGTTAATCTCCTCCTTTCAGCCATTCATTGTTATAACAATGAATTCTGGACATGAAGGCAAAAACACAGTTTACATGTTTCCATAAAAGTCTCCTGTATAATCGTTGTAGTTCATGGGTCATTATCATTTTCAATAGGGCGAGAGGCCCTAAAACTTGTCACATTTTCTGTCCAAAAAATCATAGTTTTTGTGAAAAAAAAATTGTACAAATGGACTTTTAAATGACAAGATCAACATGAACATAAATGTACATTTTGAGAGATAGATAAATTATTATAAAAGAACAAGAATTTGTACCTGGGATAAGCAGTTTAAAGTGGAATACAAAATAAAAAAAGATAATATAAATAGATGCATATTACAACTGTTAGTGGGTCAACAGATAATTATATGCATGAAGAATTAAAAGAAAGTAACCTAAACAGATTACGATACACTGCAACTTTTAAACATCAAAAAAGAACATAAGATAAATAAGCTAAATACCAACTCAGAAACAAAAATTCCAAAAACAAAAAAAATGGCATGCCCTGGACTCAGCCTGACCTCCCTGAAACGGACGTCACACTTTGGACAGTCATCATCCAGCGGGCCCGATCGAACCCTTTGCAGGCCGGTTATGACCTGAGGCCGCATGTTTGACACCTCCGCTTTAAACACATTTACGGTATTACATCAATATAGCATTGAGCTCACACTGTGAATTAACCTTATCAAATTACCACAGAATAATTACATATTTAAAACTAATAGAGTTTTGCTGACCGAACAATGAACCGACTCTAACCAGTGACTTGATTGGTGGACGACGTCGAAAACAATGACACAAAAGCAACGCTTTGTTACTGGGCAAAATTCATCCCAGACTGTTTAACTTTCATAAAGGGAAACTTTGGCAACAGCTCTGATTGAACTGTCATCTGTGATTTTTTTTTTCTCTAAAGTGTCGCCAAGTGGCCTTTGTTTCCTCCCTTTTTTTCCCCCTACTTGAGCCCTAAGCATGTTAATCCAGTACTTGGTTTCCTGGGGGAAAAAATGATTTGTTAACCGAAGGCGGTGTTTAAAAAAAAAAAAACTCTGATCCGACGCCACATGGCGGCTTAATTCACCGCGTTTATACCGATGTGACAAAGACGAGCCGTGGCCTCCTGTTCTCGCTTTTAAAGGCGTCGTGATGGGATGAAAAGCTTGCTTAACGCCACCAACCTCTTACCTGCACATTTATGCATTGAGTGCATGGCGTGAGTCATGTCGGAGCGTTCGGTCGCTCCGTATTAAAAGATCACGCCTCAGATAATCACAGGTACAACAGCTCTTCACCTCCACATTTGACAGTTAACGCTATTATACACAAAGGCTTTCCTCTATTGCCTCTGAAATGTGGCCGTGAAACGCTTTGATTCATACACATTTACCCGCGGCTGCATCCTGTCACGCTGTGATGCGTAAAGGAGCTTATACGCTGTCCCCTTGTAATCCCCCCCCCCCTGTTTGATGATGCAAGTTTCAGCATAATTTAACATTTTGATTCATTGAACTCAAGGTGAGAAACTCATTTCCAATGGGAATGCGCGACACATCGTGGCCCATTTCTGGGGGGGGGTGGTTTGAAGTGTTTCTTTTTGGATTTCTGCCATGACGGATTGGAAGGGGAAGCGCTGTGGAACAGGTGGCGAAGGCGTGTAATGGCAGTTATTGCTGTCTGCAGGTTGATTGATGTGAGTTAGAAAGCCTTGACAGGCCAACAGGAGCAGAAACAGAACATAGGTGCGTGCTGATGATAGGCTTGACTGTTGAGTTGTGGAGCTCGGCTTTATTTCTGATGACCTGCAGTAACACTGCTACACTGGAAAAAAAGAGTGAAAATAGCTTGTTTTTGGTAATATTAGTCCAGTATTGAGTATAATTGCCAATGGAATTGGATGATTCAAGGTAATTCTACCTCAAAACTGGGCTAATTGTACTAAATACAAGAAATTTCCCCCTGATAAGATTTAATTTTGTGGAGAGTACCATTAGAAAAATCCATAAAAACAGAAGTGTAGTAACTAAGTACCAATTCTTAAGTAGAAATTTTGGGTATCTACTCTGCAAAAAAAAAAAAAGGAAATCTTGATTGAAATTATCTTGGTTTAGCAAAATTAATCCAATACCGAGGAGAATTATATTGAAATAGCTTATTGCATTGACATATAATTTTACTTATAAATTTGCTTATATAAGTTCTTTTTGTTTAATCTTGTTTTCAGAAAATAAGATGATGGACAAATGATAGACTTTTTACTTTTTATCTTAAATACTTTGAAAACCCTGAAAAAAGTAAAAAAATTCCTGACAATGGAATAAGATGATTTTACTTAATATTGGGCTAATACAAAATAATTCTTCCTGATAAGATTTTATTTTTTGCAGTGTACACCACGCAATTATACGAATGCACTCTAACAGAGGTGTCATGTAAATAACTACGAATACTTGAGGAGAAATTTTGAGTATTCACATTACAAAAAATGAAATTTTAAGTGAAAATATCTTGATTTTGGTACAATTTATGAAATATTTAGTAGAATTATATTGACATATTATATTACATGGCTGATAATTCTATTATTTAAAAAATGCTTGATTTAGTCCATTTAATATTGTTTTTTAACAGAATAAAATTAAATCTTACACACAGAGGTGTCAAACAACAAGTAATTTGTTATCTTATTTAGGTATAAATTTTAGGCATCTACAGTCCAAAATTAATCCAATGGTGCAATTAATCCAATACTGAGTCGAAATATCTTATTATGTTGGCAGATCATTTTGCTTATAAATTTGCTTATATAATTAATTTATCATTTTTTTCGGAATGTCTTCATCTGTTCATCTAGAATTCCTCTGCATGTGCTCAAATATTGCATCAAGATGATTTTTTGGTACCTCGGGGGGTTCTGTAACTCTCGCACTAACTGCTTACAGTTCAAAAATGATTCGGTGGCGGCGGCTGAGCAGGCGACGGGCGGGGCCGAGCATCCTCGCCGCTCCGTCTCGCCTGATTGCCGGCTCCCGCGGCGCTGCACCCCTCCGCTCGTCTCTCGTTGAAAGTGAATGATTACCAGACGGCTGACGTGTCTCGCCTTTAAAAAGCCCTTAAAGCCGCAATCTGCTTGACGCCGGAATCTGCTGGATGTTTCGGGGGTGGGGGGTTGGGGGAACATGCATGTCGTCCCTCCCCACGAGTCACTCAGATCACTTCCTTGACAGGATAAATGGCAGCTCCCAAAGTGCAACAAGCAGAAACCACAACTTCATCGTCACCATGGCAACCAAGTTCGAGCGAGCACAGCCGAGTATTTCTTTCAATTCTGCAGCCAGAGCGTGTGTGAGTGAGTGTGTGTGTGTGTGCATGTGTGGGAGCTGACGAACACACACAGACACACACACACACAAATCCGCTGCTGATGACCTGAATTTCACCCCATTGCTGAAATATTCCCTCCACCGCAGGATTGTTCCATCTATGACAAATCCATATGTGCCTCCGGATGTGACACACATCAGCTGCCTTTTTTTTTGTTCTTCTTCATCTGATAGATTTTGAGGCTATTTTCGTTCTCTGTTTTCTTTCCCTGTAAGCTCCCGTCACTTGTAACACTTCTCATCAACTCGGGGTTGTGTGTGTTTCGAGGTCGAGAGGACACAAGGGTAAAAAGTTTCTCACATCGGCGTAACTAACAGCTGACAAAAACAGCCTTATCTAAGAACATGTTTGATGTGTGTGTGTGTATTCAAACTGCAACTACATTTCTTGACACACATTTTAAAGAAGAGCATCGCCTCCGGGACCAGAGCTGTGAAATTGACATTAATGAGAATTGAGCTGTGGGACGAAGATGGCGCTCCAACGTCTTCCAGGACGTGGCGGCAAGACTGACTGGAAATTTGATAATTTCCTTTTAGACTATTCAATGAATCTTTTTATTTCCTCATTGTGGCCTATGAGGCATTATATCTGACACCCGGTGCTGCAATAAAATAATTAGTTCAAATACTAACTCTGAAAACAGGTGAGCATGACTCCGAAGGAAAAAAAAGTAAAGGATGGAGCAGGAGGAACCAGCCTGGATACAGTTAGGGGTGCTGCAAGGCTGATAATGATGTTGTGTGACTCTGAAGGGAATTTACTGTTGCATCACCAGAAATAGAAAGAGCTGCAAGTATGTTACATAATACACCACATATGTGTCTGGACTACAATATTTGATGCTTGTTTTTGTTTTTAATGATGTGTATTTAAATTTATAAAATCGTATTCAAAGGTGGATTTGTGAAACATGTACAGTGCCCGTTGAAAATCTGTATTCCTGTAGGAAAGTAGATAAGATATACGCGATTTTTTTTCATGTCCCACACCACAATATGTCTTGTACATGGTGAAATGATAATAATTTTCTATTTTTCTGTTTTTGTTTTAACAACTAGTTCAACAATTTAACTATCTATCCATCTATGCATCCAGGAAATGTTAGTGGTGTGATTTCTTGAGGGTCTGTGAACGTGTCTTGGAGTTTTTGTGTAGTTTTTACATTTTATAGTTTGTGTGAAGAGAGTGGTTCTCCTCTGAAAGAAAAATAAGATGGCAGCACATAAGCTTTTCTTATGAAGTTTGTTTGTAAATGAATGGTTCAGCTAGGACTCAAACATGTGTCTGCTGCTTATGAAGCAAGAACACTACCCGCTACACTATAGTGCACCTATGAGATTTAAAATTTTAAGGATAATAATGACAAATATGATTTGTTTTGACTAAAATATCCACACAGTTTCACAAAAGAGTATACAAATATCCATCCAAAATGGATACACACCATTGTGCTATGTGCAAGCTTTATGCAAAAGTTAAGGTTGACCCAAACAAACAGAGAGATATGTGAGCCAACAGACTTGGTATAAATGGAATACTAATATTAATGTTTATGTTTTTATCTATGAATACTAATATTAATGTTTATGTTTTTATCTATGTGTCGATCTCAAACCGAGGTAAGAATTGTTCTGTGTTAATGCCGTGTTCCATTCATACTGGGAAGTCAGAATTTCAGAGTTTCAGAGTGGGAAACTTTAATTGGAATGCACTCGCCTGAAGTCGGAATTTCCGAACTCACAAAGTCGGAGCTTTGTGATGCTGCTGCATCTGTAACAGTAACAGTAGCTCCTGTAATATGCAGTTTATAGCACTTTTAACTAGTGTTGGTTGCACTAAATCAGCCATATGTATTGTGTTGTTTGACGTGCATATATGGATAATGCTGCTATGATTTGACAATTTTCATGAGAACTACAATGTGGAGCGTGCTAACAATGGTTAACGATAGCCTTTAGCCATTGTTATGTTTTTTTAACCAAATAAAATTGACTTTACAAGATTAATTTTAGGTAGTGAACTCAAAGTCAAATAAATTATAACAATACAACAAAAATGGGAAACATAGATACAATTGTTAAAAAGAATTCAGTTGATTGATTTGATAGATTATTATGTACAGTATATAAATAAATTCTGCTTCCTCATAACCATAGATGGAAAGGATACAGGCAATGCTGTGCCAAGGGGCACACCAAACAATGTCCAGTTAGTTGTGGTCTACATCCTCACCACCAGAAGCCACCATAAACACGTTTAATATCAAATTGTTACTTTGGAGTGATCAAAATCAATGACTAGGACCTGTAGATAGTTCATTCGTAACTCAGATGCACCTTGTAAAGTCTGTTTCAACATATGATAGCGTGTGTACACAGTTTTATTCACGGACCTACAGAGAATTTAAGGTATTTTGCCCCAGGTGTTTACGTGAACAGATGTATTCCACACATGTACAGAACCTTTGCAGAGCAACATGAGCAGATGATGAAATTTTTAACTTATTCCAAGCTAATTTACGGTTACACAGATGCAGAAAACATACTTGGCTCTTCTGATACACAACACTAACTCTATACAGGTTTCGCTGTTGCAGTATAACAGTGCACCCGACTGTGCTCTGCAATGCATGAAGAAGAAGAGCTGCTCACAGCTGCAAGAGACTAAAAATAAATAAGAGAATGGTGCTGACAGCTCTAGAAATATATTTTGGATCCAATGAAAAAATCTTCATATTTTTTTTCTTCGCAATATATAGATAAAATGTGCTGGGAGACAGGACTTAAGGCTTAAATCATTTCCACAGATTCCTAACCCTGTAATCATCCCATGACTGGAGTATATTTCTGAACGCTCTTAATGGTACTAACGTTAGTAATTTATGCAAGATGTGCTGTAGCAGAAGGAAAGGTTACAGCATATAGATAAGATAAGGCCGGCATGCATGGGAAGCAGGTTGTCACAGGTTGTTTCCAGTTGTTGCAGGGTTGGATGAAAAGACATTTGTGCCAATTTTGAAATTTTTCTGCTGATTGTTTTTTGGGCATTTTTGCCTTTATTCATACAGGACAGTACATAGACAGGAATGGGGGAAAGAGTAGCGGAACGACATGCAGAAACAAACTGAGGACTTGCTTCCCAGGACATGTTTTGCCCATATGGTACAAGCCTTAATCACTCGCCTATCAGGTCCACGTTTAGGCAGAAAACTGTAACAAACAACATTAAGATCGATTAAGCATTCTGCGTGTGCAACACCAAACCTCATTACATTAAAAGTGGAAAACAGATGTCTTTGAGAACAAATGTGATTGTTCTCCTTGTCTACCTCCTTAGAATTTAGTTAATTATCCTTTTTCGGAAATTCCCTTTGTTACAATTATTGGAGAAGTGCACCGAAAAAAGATACTACCGGTACACTATTTCCCAACATTCATCCATCCGTCCATCCATTTTCTATATCTGATCATTCCTTACTAGGGTCATGGAGGTCTGCTGAAGACAATCCCAGCACATTACAGGTGAGAGGCAGGGAGACACCCTGGACACATACCATTCTATCATGGAGCACACACACCATTCAAATAAAACAATCTCTCTAGAAATGGACTTTTGTCTTTTTTTTTTACTTTTTTTTAATGTGTAGCACAGAAAGTATAGGAAATAGTGTAAAAATGTAGTAGAAACAGTCACCTGAAATAAATGGCTCCAATAAAGTATAGATATCCTTAATTTCTAATTAAGCAAGGCAACAAAACAATTGTGCTTCATGAAACCTCTGTTTACTCAACAAGCTAAGTTTAACCTTTCTGTGCAAGACCTGCAAAACGGATTCTTGGGATATATAATTAAAAGATAATGAAATAAAAACATGCACAAACACATTCTCCATTGGTGGCTGCTTGTTTATGTCTTCATATCGTTCTTGTTACAGCCAAGTGATGATTGATTGATTGATTGATTGATTGATTGATTTACAGCTCACCAGTGCACATGATTGCAGGCGGGGGAGTTGCAGTCCTGCACGCTTCTCTGCACCTCCCTTCAGAGCAGTCACCCACTCAAAACCTCATAGAAACTGTGTAAGTCCCCCAACCACTTGATTTATTTTAAAAACAACAGAGGATGAGTTACACATAGTAATTAATTAAAATTAGCACCAATACAGCTAAAATGCAGCGGAGTGAAAAGTGGATGTTTAAACATTAGATGCATTTATAAATGATCTGACATCTGATTATAATATTGATTTACTCCCGTCTTACTGAAATCCTATCTATACTAAATATATTGTAATTCATCCTGTTCACATCATCGATTGCCAACCTCTCTGTCTTGAGGTCGTTTTTTCTTTTCCCCCATTTAAGATGGTTTTAGGGAGTTTTTTACTTGTATGATGTGAGGGTCTGAGGACAGTGAATGTTATGTTGCTGTTGTATAAACAGTAAAACCCATTGAGGCTAATTTGTGATTTGTGATTTTAGGCCTTACAAAAAAATTGACTTGACTTGACATGATTGCATGGTTTCCTATTCAAAACGGCAAAGTATATTGATTTTGTGTAAAAGAAACAAAAAGAAAACTACTACAATTACTGTAGTAGAAGTGTACAATTAGAAAGTAGTTGGCTGTGGGAGTCTTCGTCAACACTTCCTCAGCTGTTGAAGGCCAGGATTAATGTTGACAGGCTTTCAGGGCGTTTTGAAGCCGACTGTAATTGAAAAACGTAGGTGCACGCGGACACTTTGCATTAAAACTGACCAGCGGATCTAAGTGAACCTGCCAGGTGTACCCCCCCCCCACCCAAGGCGTTCGGAGCACTGTCTGCAACCGGCGTGCACGGCCCGGGGAATCGCCTAGGAGGCACGACTTGATGAAGCTCTACCCGCTGTGACGCCATGCGGCTAATATTCCCTGTCAGCTTCACATTCCCCCAGCGAGTAACGCACACACACACGCACGCACGCACACACGCACGCACACCGTGAACTATCTTTGGTTTCAATTTCTGCACTAATCTCCCTCAGCATTATGCATGCCCCGCTACTCCCTTACCCAAGACTATCCCAGGGAGCTTTGCTTTAACGAGATAATCATACTGACGAACAGATTGACATTTCAGACACTCTCCCCACTCATTCCATCAATAGGGAACCCGACTTCTATCACTGGATCCATATTAGACTTGGCAGATTATCATTTAGAGCAATTCACACTTCATTGTGAAGTACTCACAGATGATTTTTTTTTCTTCTTCTTCTTCTTCTTCTTCTCGCATTGAAGGTTGCAGCCTTTCTGCGAGTAAAGAGGAACACACATATGATTTAAATTCAATTAATTCCCCCCCCCCCTTTTTTTTAATCCCACTGAGGGGCCAGAGATACAGAGATCCTCCATTACTCTCCATTATTGTCAGTTCCTTGGTGCCTTGACGGCTTAGGAAGTAAATCCAATTATTTGACTTAATATTCACTTTAGTGGGCTTGCAGGATCCTGTCGGGGTGTCCTTGCTTGTGGTCATTTTTCTAGAAAAAGAAAAAAAAAATGGCCTGTGGAAAGAATTGATTATTTTGTTTTATGACTGGGCTGCACTCATAGGAGAAGCAATGGCTGTTTTTTTCTATCTTTCTTTTTTTTTTTTTTAAGTAGAGTATACAAACATAAATTCCAAGGCAATCTCTGCAAATTTCCTTAATTTGACATTTGCAGAGTGGCCACAGCGGGAAGCAATAAAAGCAGCGAGCGGGGATAAACAAAAGTGGGCTTTTGTTTACACTTTGTTATGAGCTTTAACAAAGTCTGGATGCAATCAAGTCATAAAGCACCAAGAAAGGATTTAAAGCATTAGTGGTGTTGCTCATACCCTTCTAAATATATTACATATATCTACATTATCAGATCATTTTACTTATTTCAAGTCTTTTTCTTGATACTGGTCAGAAATATCAGTCTTGCTTTTGTAAAACAAGACCAAATTATCCTGAATCAGGAAGAGAAAAATGAAACAAGCTAAATTATGTGCCAATGGAATAAAATAACTCAACTAATATTCAACTATTGGACTAATTATAACAAATTAGAAACAATGCATTTTCACTTGTTAGGTTTTCTTTTTTTTAGAGCAATGTATTTAACAGTCAATGTCATTATAATATAACAGAGGCTCTGAAATGAAAAATAAAACATACTGTAAATGCACATATATAATGTCAAACAACATGACAAATGTGTCACTCATATTTCACTCATCATGGATTGTATATTGCATCAAAAATTTTCTCAGTGTATCATTTTTTTTTACATTAAATTTAGATTAATATGCAGTAGATTCTACATAAACTTGTGTATTTTAACTGTAACAGTATTTTTCCGTATCTTCTTCTGATTTTTCACATGATAGCAGTGTCACTACATTTTTATAGGAATTCTTTATTTTTTTCCATAAATAAGTTAAATTAAAATCCGATAATAGTGTATTATGCAAAATGAAAGCTATATAACTATAAGTGTATTTTTTATGGTTTTTCTGGTTAATATGCAGGAGGGCAGTCTAAAACATTCTTAGGTAAGGTGTGAGTGTGTGAGTGAATGGTGTGTGTGGTCCATGATAGGTTGCTACCTGTCTTGGGTGTATCCTGCCTCTCACCTGTAATGTGCTGTGATTGGCTCCAGCAGATCATGTGACCCTAATGAGGAATAAGCAGATACAGGAAATGAGGAGTGGATGACATTCCTGCTTAAAAGTCACTATAGGACAACAATCATGGCTCCATTACATGATACCACGGCCTCCACCGTGACAGAGGTCTATTCCTCGTGGTGCAGAGTGTCTTCCCTCCTTCTTAATGCAGAGCAGCTCCTCCAGAGCTGGGATGGCTTCATGCGGAGTGACACGCCGTTAGTGGAGGGCCGGCGGGTGAAGTTACTGCATCGGAGCTCACTCCTGCAGCGTCCTGGCTGTCAGTCGTGATGGCGGCCTGCTTGGTTAAAACCTGTTTAGAAGCACAACACTCAGAGCCGGTAGGATCCCGGGCCTGCCCTTGTGCGGATCGCCGCATGTCACTTTCAGAATTGTTATCACACCGCACAGCCACCCACACCCGCCCCCCGAACCTGACACGCGTGACAGCATATTGACAGCGGCGGCCGCTCGCTTCCATTAGCCGATGACAGCCACTTCGCCGGCGGTTTTGGCCGCCGAAGTCGGGGCGATCAGACGGTTTGTCAGAGCGTGCCGTGAGATTGCAGAAACTACCCGACAAACACGCCAGCCTTTTAAAAAAACACATAACCATTAATTGATTTACAAAGATAAAAATGCTCCGACTTGCACATGCAACCATTCATATGAATTAAGAAATAAATATGGATAGTCACGCACACGCATTGAAAAATGTTAAATGTGGAACAAATTTTTTTCAGGGGACTACAATGTAATCATACATTAACTGTTATTATTTATCTTTCTTAGTGGTATTTTATGTTACTTGTTTCATTAATAAATGAAAAAGGTCTAGTTTCCATTTTAATCGTTCATTTACATGGTTTTATATTTTACATTTTACTACTTTTGAATAAGACAGCATTTAAAGATGGTGTATAGTTTAGTCAGTTAATCAATTAAATATTAATTAAATGACAAGGTGCTGACCATTATATAAATTGCCTATTTTGATAAACGGATATAGCTTTTTTTTAAGTAGATGTATAGGTGCTAGAGTTATAATGGTAATTTAAGAGAATTCTGCTTAATATTGGACTAATTCTACCAAAATCTTATTAAAGTACTTTTCATTTTCCATTCTGTGCTTGGATGTATATACTACAGTATCTTCATTCTGTGTTAAGCATGAAAACTAGAGCTGCAACGACTCTCTCATTGATTAATTGATTAGTTGCCAACTGTTTCAGCAGTGGTCAACTATTTTGGCAACTATTTTGATCAATTCATTTATTCAAGTTAAGTTCTCCGGTTCCAGCTTCTCAAATCTTAAGTTTTTTTGTCTTATAAATTGCAAAGTGATTATTTTTGGGTTGTGGACTGTTGGTCTGGGCAAAAAAATACATTTTAGGTTGAATCTTCAGCTTTGGGAAAACATTTTATGAACCAAATTAACTGAGTAATTGTAAAAATCATGGAATAATTAACCATCAAAATTGCAACTAGTGAGTGTTATTGGTTAATAATACTTGAATCAATGATTTATATGAGCAACTTCTGGGTTGCTAAGTTGCTAAATTATCCTTTTTTTTCTTCATTTATTTTTAAAACTGTTATGTTGTTATAAATCATATGTTAGATCACATGACCATCCTGTTTCCTGTTTGCCTATCCCTTGTAAGCATCACTGTCTCACAACTGAAGGTTGTATTTCATTCATATATTTGGACATTTTTCACCAAAAAAACAACAACAATTGAACTCACTATCTGGGGTAAATAATCTTAATTTTAATTTTTTTTTTTGTTTTTATTCAATAATGTGTATCACTTAAATGAGTCCCATTGACTTACATAGCAGAAATTTTTAACGCAATAGAGGGTTAAAAGTAGAGTCAATAATAAAAGCAATAAGAACTGTGCTGACTTCTAATAAGACACCAATTTGGCGTTATAAATGTCGAGGCCTTCATCAAGGGTCACAAGTTTCTCTCTCACTACAAACAGCCCCTCTGTGTCACTTCTATCGCATTGGGTCGTACATGCGCTTCTATAGAACGCCCACGTTGTCTGAAATAGACTCAATTAGACCAATGATGTCTGTGAAAGGTGACAAATGTCCTCACTTCGCAGGTTGGGTGGTGATTAGTTACCACAGATGCAAAGAAAAAAAAAAAGATGAAAAGCGGCAGGAGAGCAGTGTTCCAGACAACTGACACATTTACCGTCTTACTGGCATTTTTACTGATCATCACAATTCAAACAATGTTCTAAGTCTTTTTTTTTTACCCACAGACTTGAACCGCAGCGTTCTCACACTTCGGGGATGATTATAATATACATAATTAACAGTGATTTGTAACGGTTGGAATAACTTCTAATAATGATGCAGAGGTTGAAAGCCTGGTGTGTCTCATACAGAGGCTCAAAGCTTTGCGTCGGTATCAGATGCTGAGGGAAAAACTTTATAATAATGACACTGATGGGTTTACATTGAAGTAAGATGAAAGGCTGGCGCATCTTATAAAGACACAGACAGGTGGCTTGTTTGTCGGTACGAGATGTCGAGGTATTTGAGGCTCTGCGATGTGAATGTCCACCAAGTATGCTTTTATAAATGCCTCGAAAATACCGGAACAGATGCTCTGAAGCAAGACTCAGAGGACAAACCAGCAAAATAAAGGAAAAATTACCCGATGATTTAAAGAGCTACAATGACGAGTGTCACCTGAGTGGGAGATTCATATAGCTAACTTATAAATTCGAGAAAGGATGCCATTTCTTCCTAAGGTTTGTGGATGCGTGCAATGAAGTGGAATAATGTTGTAATAATATTGTTGTATCCCATGGTATAACATAATAATACATAAAAATATATACAGAGATGCACTGTATGTATGCTAAACAGAAATATATAGCATAAGAATAATAAGAATGTGTATATATATACATATATATATATATACATGATATAATGTTATATCTTATAAACTAGTATCACATAATGTAAGTTAATATAATATTACCACTATATAAAGTATATGGTATAATATGATCTTAATGTAATGCAATATAATATAATATAATAATTATAGCGTAATATGGTAAAATCACAATATGATAACATACAGAACATAATATAACAATTGCAATATATCATAATAATAACCCCACATGGCAGTAATAAAAGGCCATATCCGTGGGCAATAGTAATAGTCATGCTGATGTTTTTTATGATTTTTTATGATTGCCTAATTTCAGTGGATACATTGTAAAAGTGACCTACATTTTAAAGTCTAACTAACAATCGAATGGTTATATAAAAATACATGTTAACAGACCTGAATAGCTGGATAGCTGAACATATTCAAAAACCGCTCTGGAAGGTTTTTTTCTCATGTATTGTTTTCTGTCAAAGTTACCAACAATTGCCAGTGGATGTCTTTACTTTTTTTTTCTTAAATCAAGAGATTTCAAAGAATACACAAAGTTTTCAATTTCCCAACATGTCACTCACAATCCATTCGCACTCTGCTAAACTTAGTGATTCCAGGCAGCATGGTGCCCGGGCGGTTAGCGCTGCCTCCCCACCGCAAGAAGGTCCCTTTGTTGGAATCTTGGCCCCGGTCCATGAAGTGTGGGGTTTGTATGTTGGGGCTGCGTTTGTGCCAGTTTCCTGCCACACCAAAAGACATTGCATGTTTCATGCTCCTTGTGGTAGTCAAACAATCACTGTGTGAACGGATCTTAACCATGAAACTGAAAGGCGAAACACCGCGGTCCACATATGTGACGCAGGCTGAGCAGAGACGTGATTCTGCATGAGACGAGACGCTTATTGACGTGCGAATTGAATAGTTTGGAATAGAATTTTGAACGGACATCAACAAATAATCATTAACAGATGGATCCAATGAAAATAATGAAACCAACAATCTACTTGTCCATCATTACTTGTCTGACTAGCACCAAAACCAATGGATGGTTTCGAGAAAATAGGCTACAAATAAAGGATTTCAGTAATTAACTTAAAAAGAAAACAGCTGGACAGTTATTCTGTTGTGGATTGATTCCCATTTCTTGCACTGGTGACTCACTAGACCCCATTTACACCATTTTGTTTTCTCAGCTGTGCCAGCATTGTGATTGGATCTCAATAGGCAAACTAACTGGGCAGAGTCGGTGGTCCTGTCAATAAACATGTTGAGTCCCAGTTCAAGGAAACTGCTCACACGAACGGACGTCATTCACATTCATGTGCTGGAAACTTCTAGTTTCTGCCTCCACTACTTGTAGCATGTACAGAGCTTGCCTTAGCTGGCCAGAAGAGGTGGGGCAAAGAGACCTTTAACTTATTTACCTGGTTGGCTTCGGATGCTTAGATGTTCAGAATTGGTGGAATGTGGGTTGTAACATAGAATTACTTAAATTCAATGCCAGGAAAGCATCTAATGCAAATAATTAATTGACATAGAATAATGATGACAATGACATTGTTTGTTGTGTTTTTAGGTAACCAAAAAGAATGTCTTCCCAACATCATCAACGTCCAAACAATATGGAATTTGAACATCCTTCGTCAGATCAGAGTTGGATTTGGACTTCAAGATGAGTTTTATTTCCAACTTAAATTTGATTTCAGTCCAATGTTAAGAATCCAATGTTTACAATGTGTTTCTGACCTCATATTGACACCCAGTGCCTGCTGCTTGGTGGGTTGATTTTCCTTCCTATGAATTTACACCTGCTGAGCTTTGATGACAATATCTACTGAGTGTATATTTTTTACATTCTCATTAACATATGTTTTCTCTCATCCAGATAACCTATACAGAAACAGAACACATGCATCTCTTGAAATGGTCAAAAAAATCATTCTTTTTGCCATGGGGCCACCATGGAAACTGTGGATAAACCCACTTGAGAACCATATGTGCAGTCCAAGCTTAACTTTTATGGACCCCTCATAGAAATACTGCCTGGAAAATCTAATCCTAGGTCATATTTCTGACTTATTTAACTATATTTGTCAAAAAACATTACAAAAAACAAACTTGCCTTTGTATTACAATATCAAATAAAAAAAAAACATGTAACACTATCATGATGAGGGGTCCTGTATGATAGAATGTAAGATAAACTCTATGATAGCATATGTCCACTTTTCAATGGTCAAATCAAATTACAATACACACTCTAACAATGCTGTTTCAGGTGGACGTCTGTGTGAATGGGGGCAATGATCAGATTTTTCATTTGACTCCATTTATCTTGTCTGGTAATCATATTCATGTTTATGTGTAGTGTGTATTCGTGTACTCATACTTGTCAGAATTACCTCACTGCTAGATGGAGAAAAAGACCTATCCATTCCCAATACTGCCCACAAAGTTATGATTGTTTTCTTCATTTGTTTTTTTGTCTTTCTCCAGCTAGTGTAAGCCGTCAATGACCACAACAGCAGACCAATTTGAACTGAGATGAAATTTAAGATGAAGACAATGATTTGAGGTCTTGACCACCTCATAGATGAGTCAAGGACATGATCAAATGTACAGCTGAAACTCAAACATTCACTCAGAATGAACAGAATTTGTTCATCAGAGAGGAATCAGTTGTCGGTGGTCCTCATCATAACCTATGTGGTCAATCAACAGTGGCAAGACCAGAAAAGAGTCCTCTGATCTGCAATTGCAGGTCTGGTGTGAATGGTCTCCACAGATACGATGGGGCATCACACTTTACCGCTGTGGGAGGTTGGGAAAGGCTTTAATTTGCTCTCATTGTGCGGCTGAGACTTTTCCCCGTGGATAGTAGTGGATTAAGGAAGTGGTATTACTCAGTGTGAAGTAGCAGCAGGTAGATAATCAGATACTGTACCACTTAGCATTTACTTTGCGCACTAATGTTACGGGCCTGATCCCTCTATCGTATGGTGCGGACTCATCGGTGGCTCAGCTTTTGAAACGAGTCTCCCAAGGTCGGATTGGGGGTGGGGGGTGACAATGGCTAGCAGGTGGCGGCTTCTTTCAAGGGTTTAAGGCTTACCTCCAGCCAAAACAGCTACTTAACCTAAGAGTCTCCAGATGAGAGGAGTAGTAAGCAGCTTGTGCTATTTGATGAAGTGGTGGGTTAGAGGGCTGTGGTGCCAGGATTTGCAGGAAGTTACATGCCAAGACAATGTTGCCTAGCTCCAAGTGAATAACAAGAAAAACAGCTTTGATTATATCAGAAGTCGTGTTTAGTAGGTTGATGCTTATCGACTGGCCATTGGTTTCTAGGACTTTATTGTTGTCAAGGGAGACATGATTAACAAAGTCACCTCTCAGTGACATGGTTACCCTTTTCAAACACTGCCTGCTAATTAAGTGCTTTCAGTCTCCTTCCAGTCACAACTGAGAAGGGCAGTGGTAGCACAGAGGCAGGACATGTACATACTGGTTTGTTTTTAATCCCAGAATGACATGCAGAATATCGGCAGGGAAAGTGACAAGATGGCAGCCAAGATATCTAATTAACCCCTACTGACCGCTGTGGGCTTATTCCCAAGAACTAGTTTGCGAATTGTGCTCGTGGCTCATTTGGCTGAGGTAATGTTCAGACTGACATTAGCCTGAAAAAACACTTCCGTTACTTTATTAGACCATTGCACTGGCACAGCAGGGTATATCCTGTATAACAAAGGGTCACCCTGTTAAAAGGTTAAAACTGACTCACTATTTGATCAAATGCAATGCTGAAGTTTACTGGTCTACTTCGACTGCAACAAGAAAGTAAGATATATCAGAAGTGAAGTTCCTCTATGTTGTTTTTTTTGTTTTTTTTTATCGTGCATGTATAGTGTTGTCATATCTGTTCAGATTGTTTTTATTGTCAAGTTCAACTTTGGTGAAATTTGTACCAGTTACTAATAACAAACAATCTTGACAGTGGTGACCTTTGAGAGAACAGTGAGCCAGGGGTCTAAAACAGAGGAAGCTGTCATAGTTAATTAGCCGTCCACTAAATGACACAGCAAGCCGGCCAGCTTGGAGGGCTATTGTGACTGATCATAGACAAGTATACCGCGTCAGACCCATGGGAGGTGTCTCAACCATTGCCGACCTTTATCCTGCGCTTGGCTACGATACAGAAAGAAATGTCTAAACCTAGGAAAAAGGAAAACGATCTCACAGCCATGTAGTTCATTTACAAAAATCACGTCATGGACATGTTTTCATATATATCCCAACGTTGTCATGGTTTTGAATTTGGTGAATACATTGTGGAAACTCAGGGTGGATGATCATGAGCAACTTCCACAAGCTGAGAAAACACCACATAGCAAAATTAAAAATGATGCAACTGCAGTGGTGGTTTAAATAATACTCAAGCATGATTATTATTTGTGTAATTATCTGATTTTGGACCCTTAGCTGCTATAATGACAACTAACCAGAATACAGCCATAGACACAATAGGAGCCAGACCTGATGATCTTCAAATGTCCAATATTTTAGCAGGACTACATTTTTTTATCTTCTTCTATAGTTTCACATAGTCCATCACATCATTTTACACTTAACTTACACATTTTTTGTAAATAGTGAGATAAATGTCCCCTTACGAAAATTAACCATGGCTTTACCATGGGAAATACCGTGGTTTTACCATGGTTTTTTGGGTAACCATGGTTAACCATGGTTTTTTTGTGGTAACCATGGTTATACTATGGTTTTTATGTAGTAACCATGGTTCTACCATGGTTTTTGGATACCATAGTATTACTATGGTTGGTTCATGGTACTTCCAAAAACCATGGTAGAACCATGGTTACTACATAAAAACCATAGTATAACCATGGTTACCACAAAAAAACCATGGTAAACCATGACCCAAAAAACCATGGTAAAACCACGGTATTTCCCATGGTAAAACCATGGTTAATTTTCGTAAGGGTCAGTAATGTTTTTTAAGATATGGAAAAAGAAAATACAAGATTGTTAAGCTTGTCAAATATAAAACATTGAATATACATTTTTTTTTGCAATACAAATCCTTACAGCACAATCAGAAACAATCAGGAAGCTTTACTTTGGTTTATTATAACATTAGCTTATAGTTATGTTGTATTTATTAACATTATAAAGCAACAACAATTATTTAGATATGGAAATCCTCATTCTTGATAAGCAAAGTACTGCACTAAAGGATTCATGGTCACTATAAAATATCTCCCCAAAATTTAGGGTACTTATATGCATTCAGATTCTTAGCTGGTGAGAAAGTATACCTTCTACATGAACTAGTTTAAAGTTCAGTGCGCAAGTTACAATTAACCAGTTCAGTTTATCCTTATCCAACTAGGGTTTAGTATTGAGGTGACAGCATTTCCTAACATTTCCATCCATTCAGTCCACACTAGTAGCAGCTGCAACTTTA
Source organism: Eupleurogrammus muticus (assembly GCA_036785175.1). Lineage (NCBI taxonomy): Eukaryota > Metazoa > Chordata > Actinopteri > Scombriformes > Trichiuridae > Eupleurogrammus > Eupleurogrammus muticus. The sequence continues at coordinate 30,915,767 of JAYKQN010000001.1, forward strand.
TACCTGCAGTAGATTTCAAAGCATGAGAAAAGACTTGCTGGTTAAATGGTCCCTATTCTGAAAATGCATGCAGATAATAATTAGATATTAGTTTACTGACAGTGACACTAAGTTGGCTAAATGAACACAAACTACCAATATGTTACATAATGTTAACTGGGTGAAATACATCATGAACATCTGTTTAACTTGTAAGATCTACATATGTGGTGTTATCTCAAGCTCATAACTCACACCTACAGCTTTTCATTCCTCCGACTCTCTGACCTATTGCTAACAAGGCCGATTTACAGTCTGCATGCTCGCTAAGGCATGTCACCTTTCTTCTTTCACAGTGTTTCCTTCACACTGCAACTACTAAAATGAAGTAAATAAATAATCAAGCATAAATACCTGAATTTCGATTATGCAACTGATTATATAATTATATGTGCCCTACCTAGTCTACAGTTTAATTTGACTATTTCACTTGCCGGTGGCATATGGTGTTTTTTTGTGTGTGACAGCAAAAAAATTCTTATGTTGAGAGAGAAGTCTTACCCACCAAATGTTCAGCAGAAAAATTGGTTCAGATTTTAATGCATGAGTAAAATTAGAAAAAAGTAGAAGTTTCTTTACACCCCAGAGTACTTGTAACTATTGTATAACTGCCTATTATAAGGCGGCTATAACTGGTAACTTGTGATGTGAATATTGGTCAGTAAACAAAATACAAACTAATAATAATATTAAATATTACGTACAATAATCTTTCAGGTGGCAAGGTTGTAAAATAATCTCTGTTTATCCTCCTCTGACAGGACACTTGCGCTGCCTTTTTTAGCTTATTAACTCAAACAAGGAAAAGCAGGAAAAAAAAGATTAATATTTACAACTGCAACACTGAGTGGCTGATTAAAAAGTGAGACCCGCAAGTCCCCTTTTTTTAATGACTTACTAACATTTATAATCACAGACCTGCTTTATTAGAAATTCAGCCATCAGGCCTGCACAAGTTGTAATAAATACATTTTGTGTGTTATTTGGTGTAAAAAAAGTGGATCCTTTAATGAACTGTCCATTAAAGGGCCCACCTTGATTAATTTAATAAAAAGCTATACAGGCTAATAATAACATCAGCATATTTGATGCCCTTTGTGACAACATACAAAATATTTTAACACTAACTATTGAAAAAAAAAACACAACTATTAAAGCCTAATATTTAATTAAAAAGCTCTTTAATCTAGTCGCTGGCTGACATAGAGCTACATTAATTACACTCGGGTGGTACAGTCTATTAAAATATTCATCATATTGCATTAACTTGTTCATAGCTTTCGTGTGAAAGCAATGAATCTGCAAAGTAAGTGTACACACTTTTTGGCAAAAATATAATGTACGTTGCAGTGGTAGAAATATAAATTTGCAAAAATGATATGAGCATTCTAGTGAAGTGACAGCAGAGTATACAACATATGACATACAACACATATCTCCCTGCTGGGCATTGATTGGTGTCTGTGTGTGACTGATTTAGTTTGTGCCATCATTGTGCAGCAGAAGCTCTCTCTCTCTCTCTCTCTCTCTCTCTGGGGGGTCGGGGGGGTGGGGTGGGTTGTCGGACGTTGAGACAGTGGCTGCATAGAAAACATCCCCTGGCTGCCACTGTGCCCCTGATAGCTACTACAAATGGAAAACAGTCAATATCAGCTGAGATGGAAAAATCTATCCGTAATGGTACGGGGTGGTAATGGTATCTGTGTCAACGGCTCAAAGGATCCCGCTCCGTCCTTGAGCAGGCAACCGGCTCGAACAGTCCGCGCCTTTGAAAAAAAAAAAAAAAAAAAGTATCATTAAAATTCAATATAGTTCCTAGATAGAAACGCTGAGTTGTTACATAAGGCGGTCCTTGTCTGACTCGTTGAAAAGCAATCATCCATTCGTGGTTTAAAAATGAGGATAAATCCCTAATGTAAGCGCCAACAGGCTGGAACGTATATTCATCTGGTACGAGCTGACAGATAGAATGAAAATCAGTTGAGCGCTCGCCGCCAACCTCGCACTGTAAAACGTCTCTCCGTTAACGTCTGCGGCGGGTTATACCTGCGCCGGTCCGTCAGACTCACTTCATTCTGCTCGGCTGAACTTTATTTGCCTCCTCGGGGCACTCATCCAAAATGAGTTATCTAAAAAACACTCGTTAATGGAATGTTGTTTTAATCTCTACGGGTAAGAAACCTAATTACTTACAAATGATTTCGTTTATGATCATGCAATCAGAACGGTAATTTGAGTAATGAATATTGGAGAAGCACGTGGTCTCCGCGGCACTTTGGAAATTGAAAATTTTCAGTTGGGATCTGTTAAAATGAAAAAAAAAAAAAAAAAGATATCGAAAACAAACACAAACGATCGGACGCGGAGGTGCCAAAGTACACACGCGCACATGCAATTCAATTAGTGAAAGCACGTACACACGGTCAAATAAGACTTTCTGAAAACATATTTTTTGGCACCTCTGTAAATTTTTCATCTGGCGGAGCAATTTTCGGGCCGAGTGGAAGTGATTCACACTGTGAATGCGCTGACCCTCCAACAGAAGCTGCTGCTGCTGCTCTGTCACACATCAAAAAACACAGCACACAAGACGCTTGCTATCAGCGTAGTAATGACAGCCAGCCCGGGGCGGGAGTCAAATAATCGGCTGTTGGGGCCTCCGCGTCATCGCTCTATTGATTTATTACAGAACCTGGTCAGCAGAGGAAAATGTTGACAGTTTATAAATCGGAAGTCACGTTGGATCTCAACGTTTCCTGCATATCATATCATCCTTTTTTTTAATACGCGTCTATATTACTACGGGTTTACTGTGCTATAAAATCATTTTAATATTCTTACTGTATAAATTGTCAGTCCTTGTTTTTTTAAATGTCTTATGCATTTTGTGTAAAAGCTACTATACAAATTGTATAGGTGTGATACACTTATATATGATATAATATGATAAAGTTCTTCTAATTAATCTACTCAAAGTATCTAACATTGACTCTACATTGATTTACTAAAGCATTAAAATGCTCTAATTAAATAACAAACTATATTATTATACTAGTCTGTACACATTATACACACACTGGTATATTAATATAGTGTAATAATATTCCAGTCTGTACACATTATACACACACTGGTATATTAATATAGTGTAATAATATTCCAGTCTGTACACATTATACAGACTGGTATGTTACACTCTAATAATAATATTATTATAGTCTGTCTAATGTGCGCTTTCACTGTTCATTCTTTAAGTAAATTTGTGCTGTACATTTACCTAACAAACATTGTTTAAATTCAGCACTTTAACCCTTATAAAGTATTTTTAGACAACATTATTTCTTTTTTTTACTGAAGTGATTCATCTACCACTGGTGCTCGGATATTAATATTCTAAACAGCCGTTGACATTAATTAGCATTTGCAAGTGTTTCCTTGTGTCCCCATCAGCCGTGATCAGCAGGACAACCTAATTCGACTGTCAGTTACAGTTTTCTATCGGAAAAATAAATAAGTGTCACGCTGTGTCGACACTTTGGCCAAATGAACCGAATGTAGATTAAATAGAATGGAAAGAGAAACAAAGACAAAGTTTTGTAGCAACAGTGGAAGGAGCACAGTGTAGGCAGAGGTCAGCTGGGTAGAGCGTTTCTGCTTTTTACAACACCAAAAAAAAAACAACCTCAGAGTTTATTCTCTGAGGCTTTGCTGCTGTGTAATATATTCCCTGTATAGTTAAGAGCTGGGAAAGTGTGTGTGTGTGTGTGCCTTACTTTGCAAAAAGCAATTACAAAAAGACCACCCCTCATTTGATAAAATAAGATAATCCTGTTTTAATCCCACAACGGGTAAATTGCTGTGTTAGAGCAGTGGATAGCCAAAACAGAAAGAGAATCAATAAAAAAACAACAATAAACATGATTTAAAGAAACAAGTTAAGTAAGCACATGATAAAATAAGAGGAAAAACATAGCTTGCGTAAAGTCTCCTATATCCAATTTTGTGGGATCTTGTAAATAGTCTCTATTGCATACCTGCGTATGTATACCTCAAGGTGCTGTAACAACAAAACATTAAAAAATATACGTCCAGAATTTAGACATAATCTATTGTGCTGGTATAATAGGTTTGAGTTTAGATTAAGGACATTTCTATATATACATATATGTTTTATATATTATTCAACTTAACCACAACATTACTTTTATTTAAGTTTATTTGCCATGAAAAAAAGGCACCATCCATGTGTGCAATAGTCTGACAGAAGAGCACAAACTATCTCTCTATTCATCTATAGATATAGAATAACAGTCCTACAGTGTCAATTACAACAGTCCTGCTGAAAAATACATTTTGGGATATTTAGCTAATGGTATGTCTTTATGACTCAGTAATGCTGTCAGTCAGTCACAGAGGTGTCAAAAGTTTCCTTATTCATTACTAGTGTACTGTAGGGTAAGTGTACAGATATGACGTTTTAAGAATACGTAGAAGTCGAGTAAAAACTTTGTAACAAGTAAAAGTGGCACTGGTTTCGAAACTTTTTTAAAGTATGAAAGTAAAACTAATGCAAAGGTCAAAAATGGGACAAAAGTACTTCCAGAACTAGGATGGTGCCAAGCTGGCTCATAGAAGCAAGAGGCCAGAGTTTCTGTCAACTGCTTATTCAGCTTTCAACATTCCACTGACCAGCAGGAGCCACTAGGAAGCACTAACTCACAAAAAAAAAAAAGTTCTGTAACTCGCAAGTCTGCCCCACACCACAATCAAACGTATGGCCAAGTCTACATCCTACCACCACCTTCCACAAACATCGACCTGGCAGCGGTTCCCATTGTCCTGTTCACAGTCCAAACAGACAGACGGGCGGACGTCAAGCTAAAGGTTCCTTGAGGGATTCATTATGGCCCACAACAGATCCCATAGACAGGATCTTTTTTTTTCTTATCGTAAAAACTTGCCGTTGGGATTCTTGTCGACGAGAATCAAACGGTCCGGCTGCTCCCTGACTGGCATGGACGTGGTGTCTATTTTAGTTGGAGGTCTGGACGCCGTGTCCCTTCCCCCCCGATTCCTCTCCTATTATCGACCGGCAGCAGGGTGTCTTTATCTCTTTGCCATGCGCCGAGCTCTTTGCTCTGGCAGGCTGTCGGGGAGCCCAGTTGCTCTGGCACGGCATCACAGCCCTCGCTTTTTTTTTTTTTTTGGAGAGAGCTCCACCGCCCCGACACTCTTGGGTAGCGCTGAACTCCTGACCCCGTCTGTTTTGGAGACAAGTGTCGCTGCTCTGTAATCCCCTTCCCGTTAATCCTTTTTTCTCTTTTTTTTTTTCCACCAACATCATCATAATATTTTTAAATAAGGAAATAAAGCTGCACAGGTACCGACTTTTTCTCGCAGAACTAGTCACGCATTTCGCCAACATTTCCAGAGACGAGCGGCCTCGTTCGAGCCATCGCCGCCCGCCATCTGGTTATATTTACTATATTGCCCGTGTGTGTGTGTGCCGTAAGCCCGTTCCCAGCATGTAAAGCCAGGCGAGAACAGGCGGCTAATCCCCTTAACGCGCGGGACAGCGCCGACGACCGGCTCTAATTGATTCTAAAAAAAAATGACGTATCGCCTAGGAAAAATGTGAAGGTTTTCTGCGTGGGACTGTCGGCGTCCCAAAAGCAGCGAGCAGCCAGGACTCTCCAGGTGCTCGCATATCTCGATTTATAATCGGAGATAAGAAACGCGGATTCCCGGGGAACACACATTCACCGACGTGCATTTTCCGACTTCTGACTTTTTTAGACTCTTAGATGTCTCATCCCCTCCGCCGCCCTCCTCATCCTCTCTCCCCTTTCATATATTTATAGAATCTCCTTCAGAGGTTGGGAACGCAGAAAAAAGAGATTACGAAGGTTCCTCCGAGGACCGTCCCCCGTGCCAAACCTTCCTAGTTTTTTTTTTTTTCTTTCTCTTTTTCTACCGCATCCAAGCATCCCTTCTGATTAGGCTGTCAGAATCTCGCTCCCAGATATCTCAATTTGTAAACATCCGAGGAAAAAAAAACGCGTTCCATCTCACGCTGTGTCATTCTCACAACAGATGCGACGAGTGAAAGCCCACCACCCCCCCTCCCCCACCTGCGATATCGCGCCCTCAAACGGGAGCACTCAGGCCTTTTCTTGTCTTCCGGCGCTGGCAAATTCCCTTATAGTCCTTAAACCTCCTCTTTTATACCGAGCATTAATAGCTGTTGATTGCAGTCATAGAATATTTACTGAAGTGTTCAAATATGGTGTAATGATGACATTTCCTTTTTTTTCTTTTCACAACCGGCGTCGAAACCTTCATGCGCGTCTAATGTGACGCGCAGCTGGATGCGTTGCCCTAATTAGCGGCGCTTCGACAGAGTCACGGATCTAATAGCGCGTGCGGCGCTGGCCTACATTCGTGCCGACGCATCGACGTGCGTCAGCGAGTGTGTTGCAATGTGTGATCTGAGAGCCCCGAGGAGAAACCGGCGTTAACCTCCCGTTACACCCGTTTTTTTTCCCCCCCACTTCTTCCCCTTTCATGTATTTTTACATCGTCATCCCTTCAAAAACTCATTATCGGTGTCACTTTTTTTTTTTTTTTAATGTATAGATATAAACCCGGTTTTCTCTGTGAATTACTGATACAGGGGAACGTCTTTGAAGATTCTCCTTGAGCTTCAGAGCCTCCGAGTGGGCGGGCTTGTCTTCGTGCCTGATTGACAGCTGAGCTGGAAGGGAGATGCAGAGACACAATGTAAACATGCAGCAAAAAAAAAAAGAAAAAGACAAGAGAAGGCAGAGATAGCTGGGATCATGCATAGGGTTGCACCTCTCGCAAATACTTTAAAACCGACACGTGAAGGGGCAGAAATATGCAGACACGTCGCTAAATAAATCTCAGTTTATTGGAACTGAGCACGCAGTTCTCCGTAAATAGACAAACCTTTACCAGCCGTTTTCATATCAAGCGGTTGTCTTGCTCCAGCTATCTGTGCCTGTCAATGAGGGCGAATGAGAAAAGGGAATTGCACTTTAGAGATTGTGTGTTACATCGGAGTTTCAAACAACCAGAACAATTGTTATTATACAAGGCTATGCAGCTTAATACTATAAAGAAAGAAATGTCAGTATGTTTCCTGTCTGTCTGATCATGTCTGAGGTGATCATATCTCAAGACCCAGTCATCGATTCATCTCATATTGTGTTGTGTAGTATCTCTGCGATAGATAGATAGATAGATAGATAGATAGATAGATAGATAGATAGATAGATAGATAGATAGATAGATAGATAGATAGATAGATAGATAGATAGATAGATAGATAGATAGATAGATAGATAGATAGATAGGCCTCACATCACACTCTACTCTTATTTTGTACAGTTGCGTCTACTTATGCCCTAAATGCATTCACAGCGACACTATTGGCTGCAGATATATAAACTGTTTTTCAGTCAGTTTGTCCTAATGTGCTAAAATAGTAGCACTATAACAATTTGTATCTTTTTACTGTTGGTTTTACACAGCGAAAATGTCATGCAACTGATTGCAGGTTGCAGGTTGCATGAAGCACAATTCCCATGTTCTTTTCCCTGATCCCATGGAGGCTGTTTTTGCTGCTTGATTTTTATACTAACAAAAGTATTAAAATCACAAATGTTGACATGTAATTATAGTAATCTACAATCTGTAATCTGACATTATCTAAGTGTTTTTCATTGGCTGTTGCATGAACCTGGTTTCACAAAGAGAGGCCTACAAAACATATAGTTTTGTTACAACTCAGTTTCACATATGCAACCACAGATGCACGAAAATTTCACTGAGTAAAACCATCTTAGAAAAAACATTTTCCTGGATTCTGTGGGTCTAGACAGATATATCCATTTGTGGGTAGATTTTTCCACCTTTATTTATTCTGTTCAAATCTATTTTTCATAAATCCTATGAGATTTGAGCAATTGTTATAAAAAAGGATATTTCTCTATTCATTCATGTATAGTGCTCTTACTTGGAACTTGGAACACAGGTCAGACTTGACTCTTTGAACCACTTCACAGATACCCCAGACTACAGTAGTTTCTCATTTTCCTCATGCTTAAGTGATACTTGCCTGAAGTAGAGAGTAGCGATTCATGCAGAATCTCAGCAAAAGGTTCTGCAGTATGAAGTGAGTAATCTTCTAATCCCCCAGTCAGATCACCCTTTAAATAATGACAAACACTTAAGGTGGCTTAAGAGCGAGAAAGGGCAGCCTGCTCTCTACAGAAAATACTTCAGCAGAGCTCTGAGCACCAAGCCGGAGTGCAGTGATAAAATAGTTTGTCCTTGGCAGAACATACTTCCCTGTGGGGTTTCTTGAAGGGTGAAAGTATATCAAGTGCTTTGCTTAAAAATAGCGATATTTTCCATGATCATATTTGCAGAGTGTAATGAATAGGGCTACAGCAACTGTTTTTTTTTTCCTCAAATAAAATAATATTTCAGCAGATTGTCAAGTAAAAGCTGGTATGCTAATGATTAGAATGCAAATAATATCCGTGTGCTGTACAAACAAATGGAGGCATCCTCCAGTAAATGCTGAGTAAACGTATTGAGCACATTGGAATTACCTACTACCTACTAAAATGGTCACTTCATGCTAACTACTGTGCTCATTCTGTAATATTTCTGTAATTCTTTAGCCCAGGTATACCCATCCTTCATTGCACATTAATTCACGTTGCTGTGAAATTTAGTCTGGACAACGAAGACCAAATTCTCTGCACATCGAGGAAGGCACTCACAGAATGGGGGATGGTGCAACAGGACGATGACGAAACACAGAAGCAATTTGTTGATATCTGTGGATCCAACAGGGCAGCAGATGGTAATTTACCTTTCAATGCAGTGTTTATTAATATCTAATCAAAATTAGATATTGGGTACATTTTGGGATACATAAGATACATACAGACTACAGAGATTTGATAGACATTCATAGCGCCCAATAAACAGTTCTGGGCTTTTTATAAACCATGCCTACAATACAAACAAATGAACAGATGGGTCATTTGGTGTTAGCCAGGCTATAATTTTTTTGGATTGCTTCTACTTTGCCATTTTCATTTTAATTTTCTGCCATTTGTGCAGGTTTAAAATATCATCAATATAGAGAATGATGGATTTTTTGGATACTATTCTGAGATCTAGGGTCTAGGAATGAATCCATTTAGGAATACTGTTTTTAGCTAAAAACAAATGGCAAGCTACTAGTTGGATTAGCTGAAATCCAAAGCTGAAATGACGTGATAGGCAAGAAAAAACATGTTGCTCTTCATTTTGTGACATGATTCAGAGAATTTTATTAATAAGGCCTACATAAACTTCATTACATGCTTATTTAATTGATAATTAATTACATGATAATAGTTAGTGGAAACAGGTGTCATTCATCACAGCATGACGGGCATCATAAAGAAAGACAGACAGGGAAGTGGCACAATCCTACACCATTGATCATGTGACCCTACAGTCTAGAGGGTTGAGTCTCTGCAGAAGAAACCTACCTCAAGCAGGCAGCTCATTTGTACTATAGTTGTAGTAGGTGGGTATACTTATAAGCTACAGTATGATATATGTAGATTTATGATGTATTCAACAAATTCTTCAACTAATTCAGAATCAACAAAAGGTTTAACATTTTGAGAAACTTGCTTTACCTATATATATATATATACATATATATATATCGATAGATTGACTTGGCAAATTTCTTCAACTGCAATTTTACTGAAACCTGGGCAGAGATAGGGGTGGCTGGTTTAACTATTTTTTTTTTAGAACCCCTACCCTTACCCATAAGAAGCCTTCAATTTAAAAAAAAAACTAACGTCAACCAATTTTTCTCAGAACCTGTCTGCTGTTGGGGTGGAGCAGTGGGTAGTGCTGTTGCCTCACAGCAAGAAGGTTGCAGGTTCAAGTCCTTAGATTTTTCTGTGAGGAGTTTCCATGTCTGTTTGAATTCTCTCCAGGTTCTTTGGCTTCTTCCTACAGTCAAAAACATGCTTAATTTAGGAGACTCTGAATTGCCTGTAGGTATGAGTGTGTGTGCTCCATGATAGACTGGTACCTGTCTGGGGTGTATCCCTGCCTCTCACCTGTAATGCACTGGGATTGGCTCCAGCAGACCCCTGCTAAAGTAATGAGGAATACGAGTGTATAGACTGACTGCATGCTGTACTGACTGGGCATGATTTGTGCAGTATAGATGAGACTGGAATTGCAACAAGTGAGAGAGTAGATACTTTCAATACACTTCCATGTGCCATTAATGCCTTGGGGAATTCAATCCCACCATTATTCATATTCCAAGTTCCAGCCTTACTTACAGCAATGGTCCTCTTGACTGTATCACCACAGAAATGGGTCCATGTGGATGCAAGAGAAAGATTTTTCAGTCTTCACTTCGAGATTTTCACCAAGTGTTCCCTGGAGTCAAAAGTGCTGCTGTATACGGACAATCATTTATCTGGAGGGGATTTATTTTTTTCAGGAGCAATGGGATTGTCGTCTTCTCACACACTGTTCCCATAAGCTGCAGCTTTCGGATCGCATGTGTGTACGGGCCGCTGGAGAGGTCCGTCCACAGCGGCTGACACAGCTGGATGAAAGCTCATCTAGGAGTCACGATGACAATTTATGATCTGCTAGAGATTGTCAAATATTCCCTTCCCCAGGCGTCATTGCCATCAAACATTCAGGCAGGGTTTACATGCAATCGGGATTGGGCCTTTCAACAGAGACATTTTTGGTGACAAAGACTTCGCACTGTCATTGTCACAGACCTGCCACTGCCACTAGTGACAACAGAGGCTTCGTCTCCCACTGCAGTGAACACTGTTGTATGTTGGCATACAGCTCCCACACGCTAGCATCATATCATCCTCCCCTGTGAGACAATGTGTGGTGCCGGAGCCTGAACCATCATCCTCTGCTTACGACCTCTTCACCAGAGTCCATCTGTCCACATCTTGAAGCTGGACCAACAAAGCAGACCACAAAAAGAAGACAAAGAAAGCAAACCTATGTCCTCTGTGAAAGAACAACCAGAGGCCGAGAAAAGCTGAAGCATAGAGAAATAGTGAAATTCAGCAACAACCAAAATAACAAGCAACCCCGCAAACCCAGAAAGAACTATACAAATGTACAGTAAGTGTGTAAGTGAGTTTCGGACTTGCCACAACCATGACTGAGAGACTCTGTTGTGAAGATCTAACAATTTGTTTTTTTTAATTGTCTTCAGAGACATGTATATGGACAAGGACTCAACTTCAAGTATCTACAGTACATGGAGGTATTTCCATGCAGGCACTATCTTGCCTGATAGACTTTGTCACTAGTCTGTCCATCCTCATGAGTTATAGATTATATGCAGTTGTAACTGACTCTTTCAGTACGTTCATTATTTATCTCAAACGTAAGGTAACATAAAAGTTTGCAGCTTGAACATCTTAAAGGTTTTCCCCTATGTTGAGGTTTATAATTGTTGGAGGATCATGGAGATGGGGAACTAACTCACTGTGTATTTGCTTAGATGCCACTAAGATCCAAAGTCCTCCTCCCTCTCTTTCTCCCATTGAGAATGATGTCCTCACATATCTTAAAACTTGTTTGAGGATGTCAGTTCAACTCAGTAAATTAGTTTCAATTATAATTTGATGGACTCCTCTCCAGTCCACTTGTAATATAGTGAGACCTCAGAGAGCTGAGGTCTTTCTGAGAAACAGAAGTCCATTTCAAGCATTCCGGATGGCTTCATGTAACCATTACATACACAAACTTATACTCCTCTTGTGACATCACAACAGGAGCCATTTCTAAAGCGTAGTGTTCAGCAACACTACAGAAGAGGCCAGACCACAGAGTCAGTGATCGTGTAATAATATAATATATATTATGATATAATAATTATCGTCTTTCAATATATATCACAGTATATTAACAAAAGCTTAACCAAACCTGTTGGTAATCATTATAAGATATTACCGAAACTTGTTATTAACATTTTACATTAATAAAATTTAAAAAACGAGAAGAATTTTGGAGAGAACAGAAAATAATGACTGTGTAGTGCAGCAGAAATGGTCACCACAGCTGAATAGACAAATAAATGATGCAAAACAAGATGCTCAGCAGCAACGCCAGAATTTATCTTTCAAGCAGGGGTTTAGATGGGATGGATGATGACTTGTCACATACGCGAATGCGCGCCTGTTACATTAGGTCGGCGTGAAAAATCCAAACAACCCCGACGACGTTTGAAATGGAGAGCATCAGACCTCTTTACGACCCGTAAGCTCAAGCTCCATGGGAACTGAATGGCTCTTCAAAATGCAGGGGCTTGTCAGGAGATGATGCCAGTGGCTGTAAAGTGTTGCACGTCCGCCCCCCTCCCCCAGCGGGCTGCAAAATCCCCCGTCAGAAACCAAAAACAGGAGGCTGTCGCCAACACACTGCCTTCTGCAGAGAGCTCCGCATTAAGAGTTTTTTTTTGTTTCCTTACACTCAAGGGAAAGAAATAAACAAATGAAATGCAAATCTGAAAAAGGTGAGAAATGGAAGAACTATGTGGAAATTTAATTTTCTTTTTTTTTATATATATCTGTCAAATATTTTAACACTTCTTAGTGCTTTATGAAACAGTTAGGACAAAAGTAGCTAAAAATCAATTATACAATGGTAAATCTTCCATCTTGAAAAGCTCCTCCGGGAGGCCCAGTGATGTTCACATACCAGGCGGAAAGATTAGATCCCTGGTGCTGATTCCTTTCTTCGCCCACCAATTTTCACAATATCTCCACCTGTATTTATACCACCATTAAACCTGGCCATTGAAATATTACTTAAAGCCGATACATAACTGATAAATGCAGTCTTCAGCCGCCTTAATACCCATAATTCATGGCAATAAAGTGAATTCCATCCTGCCTACATCAATCTCGGCCTTTTATCAGTTTTTCAAATTGAATTAAAGTCAGCGCCTCGCTCAAAAGGGGATTTAAAGCAACCTGCTCGGCATATTATGGGCTTGTGAGCCTTCAGTCTCCTGCCTGGAATGCCAAGCAACAATTAATCCCCATGAAATGGAGCTCCGTGGCATTAAGATCCTAACACAAAGTCAATCAAGAGGATCAGTGGGGCCGGCGAGTGGAGTGCGGCCCCGCCATCTAGATATGCTAACTGATGGAAGATGAAGCAGATGAAAACAGACGCCGGCTGATAAGAAGCTCCGACGAGTATCCTCAAAATCCCTTTTTGTTACGTCGGAATGGCAAAAAATCACAGTTTGATAAACTGTTTTATCACTCTCAACGTTGTGAAAATTCTTCTTTATTGTTGCCTTCTTGTGGTCCTCTAGCGATCTGACAGGGCCAAAGCTGATCGGATTAGGGGAAAGAATGACTTTATTGTTATTAGATGAAAAGAAAAATGGTTAAATCTTTACTCATGTCCATACCATTGTTCCGTTTATTTTTATTTTGCTTTGTTTGAAAGGATATGTTGGTTGGTCAGTCCATTCATTTTCATTTCATTCTATTGATTGTTAATGCCTTCAAGGGCATGAACTCATACTTTGAATAAAATGTCAACCTTTGCCATGGGAACCCATGGAACCCTATTTGTGAAATTGATGTATGGTGGTCAATAGAGAGACATCCTCTTAATTGATTTGTACCATGAATCACACATATGACGTTTGTCCTTTAAAGCATAATTTCGTTATGAAAGTCCCATTTAATCCACATTTTTAACACTGTTCAATGTATAAGACTGAGAACCAAGTGACCTGTCAAACTATTATCCTGTTACAACTTTTTAAATCAAAATCTATAAAATGAAGTAAAACATATAAAGTTGTGCTAATTATGATGCGTTTGCGTTAGATGTGACCATACTTGTTCAAGTTCTTTACCAAATATTTTACAGCACTTGGCATCATGCTTTTTTTTGTAATTTTGATGCCATATAAAATTAAATGGAACTTGTTTCCATTTTTTTTTTTACCTCACTACTCACTATTGTTACTTGCTTTGACACCAATTTTCAACCATCAATTTTCACATAGGCAAAATTGATGCTCTTTAATAATTATGTAAAAGGAATCACATTGGAAATTCATCACTCATTTGATTGATTTTATACATGTATGTAGTTAATAGGTAATTTTATTGTATGTTACTGCTATTCTCATTGTTTTACTCTGCATATCCTGTTCTCCTTCTGTTCTGTTCTTGAGCGGTGGCAACATGCAATTTTCCCTGTTGTGGGAGCAATACATTATAATCTAATCTATAATATACAATAATTCTACAATAGTTCTTAATCTTTAAAATACCCTCAGCATGTTTTTCATGTCATCTGAATGTGAGAGATGCATAGATTTATTACATTTTTTTTTTTTTTTTAAATAATGTCCTTTTAACAGCATAAATCAAAATGAAGATCACTGAAGTCATCAGGATTCATTCTGACTGCTGACTGAGTTCTGTACAGCTCTGATATCGTACTACTTTCACTAGAGGACAATAAACAAGCAATGCTGTTGTTTTTCTGGTGATTTTAACCTCCACCAACAGCCAATGTATCAATTCAAGGTGACACACTGTCCAGGACACCATAGAGTTATGGCTTACCTGAAAGGAACACGCACCATGCCCATTTATTTCACTGGTAATACAAATGTCCTAAATTCATTGCACGGACTGATACACCATGCAGATCTTCATTTTGTTCGACGTCCACAGTAGCCCATTGTACTTGTTATGAGATAATTCACATTTTCTTTTTATACCCGGCGTGAAGCTGCCACCCACGTTCGCAGCACGCGACGCTATGCTGTGCTCAGAAGTGTGACATTTCTGTTTGCCAGGGGACCCACTGAGAGCTCAGCCACGTTAAATCCGCCATCGTATGGCGTGCGAGAACGCCAATTTGAAGGACCCCATTATTCACTCAGAGGTCGCGTTAAAATGGAACACCTTGTGATTCTCTCCCCCCCCCCACACTTTTCCTCTCGCCAGAAGCAGTCGTGAAATTAGAGGGTGAGCCGTGTCAAACCTGGCAACAAATTGCAGGTAGGAATAAAGGCTGGAACCTGGCGTGGATAAACACCTCGTATAAATAGAAACAGGCGAGTATGGAAAGCGGGGGGAAAATGGCGGACCCGCACATCATGTGTGTAAGAAGGGGTTGTCAGGTCCACAGTGAGAATGGGCCACCTGCAGCATAATGAAGTGAGTAGGCACCAAGTGTGGAATTGACTGCAGTGAAAGTCTTTCATTAGTCGCACTCAGTCCTGGCATTGTTCCCACCAGAGTACACCTGCAACTCAAGACACTTGAGTTGGATGGAAAAAGGGGAACAAAAAAAACACAAAAAGAGATTTTCCCCAATATTGAGTATCCCCAAGAAAGTTCAGTTCACCCAAATTAAGAAAAAAAGGGCAAATAGATGGTTTTATTTGTCCAGGTTTAAGAGAGATCTCATAGATGTCTGCCGCCACCATAGTACAATGGAGATGAAAGATATTTCATTTGTGGGGCTCACCACTGTTTTGAAGAACTAGTGAGCCAATCCAGCCAATGGAAAGTCTGTATTGCCATAGAAAAAGTAGATAGATTGGATGTACATGATTTTTTTCATGTCCCACACACTGCTCGGCTAACCACAGTATGCCTTGTAAATGGAAAAATGATAATAAACGTTATTTTTCATGTTTTAATATTCACCACAACTTATCTCTCTATTGATCCATCTATCCATAAAACAATAGTGTCGCGATTTCCTGAGTCGGTGGAGACTGTGAATGCCTGTGTTAGTGAAGAATAAAGCAGCAGCTAAACCAGGAAACTCACTTTCACTACTTGCTGCAGGAATGGAGACAATGGAGGTTTAATGGTAACAAAAATGTTTGTGATTGTGATTCAGAGCTGGAACACTGGAACAAAAGAGCTGTTGCAGGATAGCGATATGATATATATGTGTATGGATTTTTTTTTCTTTTAATTTTTTTTGTAATATATATTATGTGGCACAGATGAAGAAAGAGAAGAAATATTTAGGCTAGGACATGGGTCTGCAGAAATCGAGGCATGTGCACTACCCCCTACACTACCACAGCACACCTAGAGGGCTTTAAGATTTAATGATAGTAATATAATGATGTTTTGACGATCCATCTAAAAAAATTGACCAAAAAGGATACCCCCATAATACCATGCACAATCTATATCTAAAAGTTAAGGTTGATTTTATAAATCAGAGGATCATTTGGCTTTTCACTCCTGTCATAGGGCTCTTCTTTGTACAGATAAACTCCTTTTAGCTCTGACTTCCTAAAAACAAAAGCTTCATTTCTGTAGCTGCTAAAACTATCACCCCCACCCACCCACCCACCAACCCTGTATTCACAACCAGTCCTGGTTTGTCAGCGCCCCCCCCCCCCGATCGGATCTGACATCCCCAGACACTGTCTCTCGCTGACCGGCGGCTTGTGAACTCTCCTCGCAGTAAGTGCTGCTGTCAACATCTCGATGCTGTCAATCAGCCCCCATCCTCCAGGCGACTGGGTCTTTCCCACCACTGACAGTCACTGGTAATCTCCACGTAAAAGTAACGTAGAGCCCAGCCACATGGAGCCATCAGGGCAGAGGCGTCGCTTGGGTATGGCAACGTATGGCACTCAGCATGGACTTATATTACTCGGTAATATCAAATTTACAGCTTTGTTTGCTTTATATTTACAAGATTTTTTGAGCATTTTAAAAGCATAACTGACAAGTCTTATTGTTTCAATAGTAATAGACAGCTGCCTAAAGCAAATTTGGCCCCTCACATGTTAAAGTATTAAAACTTGCTTTAAGCACAGGGCTCCAACCCTGGTCCTGGAGAACCGCTGTGGGTGCAGGTTTTTGTTCTCAACAAACAGTGGGCACGAGTATGGCCGTCGTGGTTGACTAGTAGGATCAGGTATAACTGCTTGGTTGGAACAAAAACCAGCACCAACAGTGGCTCTGTGGGACCAGGGTTGGAGACCCCGGGTTTGAGGTACATTTAAAACAGATAAAAATAACGAGTAGATCAATCTGTAGTCTAATATTATGCATTGATAGTGGTACTGATATTCTATAGCAGTGGATTTCTCCTTTGAAACTTACAATTTTCCAATTTTTCCAACCTCAGATCCTCTAGAAGGATGTGTTTCTTGCTTTAAACTGAAATGACGCTACTGCATCAAGAGAGTTGGTCAACAGGCTCCAAAGGCAATCCTGCTGTCCCCCATGGTTCGAGATTACCTAAGAGTGTAATAAAAGATTAGTAGAGGCCATTTAGTCAGGTAATGGCTTATAAAGGTCTGTCTTGTTACTGTACCTTCTATCAAAAGCTGATAAACACAACACAGATTTGACCTATTCATAAAAGTAGCTCCGACCTTTGCGTAACCTTCAGTTTTGCCAATTGTTTGTTGCATTGTGACCTCCATCCTACCCTTGGATGCTAGGCAATTTGGCTGCAGTTTGGAAATCAATGAAGTTAATCTTGTTATTATCTTAATTTAAAATCATTAAGGGCTCAGGGGTAAAAACCAACAGTTGCAGAATATCCATATTTCCATTCTTCAGCTACATAGAGGATCAACATTTGGGTCCTATGCCCGAGCGGTATCTGTACATAAGAGATCTCTTCATTTCATGGCTGAGTGGGAATGATTAACCTAGGAGGATACTTGATAAGCTGCACTATGCCGTCTTGTGTTTGACCAACCTGCCAGATAATTTATGTTACACTGTAGGAGTGGAGTTCACAACAGGAAGATGTGTTATGAGATTTAATGGAGGGCTCTTTAACCTCTGAGAGGAGAACCTGTTAGGCACTCGAATAGCTGAGTAGCTGATGAAAACATTGCTATTGACCAGAATATATGTCGAACTGGATCATTAAAGGATGTAGTGAAGTACACACTGTCTGCAGCTAAATCTAATATAGTATGTGTTTAGTGCACAGGTGTCAAGTAACAAAGTGCAAATACTACCTTACTTAAGTAGAAATTTTGGGTATCTGTTCTTTATAAGAGTTACTATTTTTACTTTTTTATACTTATCAGTACCTTATACTCATTACATTTTAAAAACAGCTTCATCTATTACACATCCAGGTATTTCACACTGCAAAAATTAAAGCCGATCAGATAAAAAAATATTTTGTTTTCTGATACAATTAATCCAATACTGAATCAAGTTACCATGAATTATCTTAATGGCAATTTTTTATGTTTACATCAGGTTCTATTTCTTGGTTTTATCCAATTTCATCTTGTTGTATTTTTCAGTATTGTTATCATTCAAAAATAAGAGAAAATTTAAAATAAAATTAATAAAAATGATTTGATTAAAAGGGGCGGCACGGTGGAGCAGTGGGTAGTGCTGTTGCCTCACAGCAAGAAGGTCGCAGGTTCAAGACCTCCTTGGGCCTGGGTCTGGGACCTTTCTGTGTGGAGTTTGCATGTTCTCCCCGTGTCTGCGTGGGTTTTCACCGGGTACTCCGGCTTCCTCCCACAGTCCAAAAACATGCTCAGGTTAATTGGCAACTCTAAATTGCCCGTAGGTGTGAGTGTGTGAGTGAATGGTGTGTGTGCCCCACGATTGGCTGGCGACCATCTGGGGTGTATCCCTGCCTCTCGCCGTAACGCGCTGGGATAGGCTCCAGCAGACCCCTGCGACCCTAATGAGGAATAAGCAGGTATAGAAAATGGATGGATGGATGGATTTCATTAAAAATGGAAAATGTATAACCCCTCCAAAATGAGATAAAAACTAAAAAAAAGGATAAAGTTGAAACTAGAACTTGTAAACTTTTATTTAAAAAGTTTGATTTTCTGCAAGCTTTTTTCAAACCATAGTATCTGTACTTCTACCTAAGTAATGATGTGAATACTTTTGACATCTCTGGTTTACTGTTTCTTACTAGGTCAAAGCAAATCCTAACAAAAAAACAAAAAAAAACCAAACAAAATAAATAAATAAATAACAAAATAGATAGAACTGTCAGTAGATTTGAGAAATGAATCCAACTGTACACAATGGGCCTGATTGACTAAACGTCTGCATTTATATAAATCTGCAAAACCCACTGCAAATTAATGTAAAGCAACACTGTGCTTTAACAGACCCTGAACAGAATTTCTTTGATGCTGACGGAATGTAATAAATTTCAAGGGAAGTCGCAATGCATGTAATTAATGTGCAAAGCTGGAAAGTCAGTGAATGGGTCTGTATTGATCTTAAAATGAATGTGCATAAGTCTTACAGTATCACAGCCGCTTTATACCGTATGAGAAGTACACACCTGTCTGCCCTGGCATCTCGTAGGTATAGCTTCACATTAATTACTGAAGTATGTGACCATGTGCAAGGTGAAATGCATTATAGCTATTACTGAAATAGGGTCCTATATAATTGCATGAACAGCTTTACCAAATTAATACTTTTTTCCCCTATCTATAGTGACTAATTAATGGAAACGACTCCTCCATCTCTCTCTCCCTCTGCAGATTCCTGTTCATTTGTGTTCACGTCTCGATGCGCTGAATCATCCAAACACGTCCTGCAAACACGTGACTGTTGGCCGTCCAACGTGTAAAACTCTCATCTAAACACTGCAGTCTCCACCACGTTCTCAACTGTTTCTTCTCATTTAATCGCCTGCAAATCGTCCATCAACCACAAACACACAGTCTGTTGGAAGGCAAACACAGTTTAGTGCTTCTCATATACTCTGGTCCCGTCATATAATCTACTCTTTATGTACTCTTTCTGTGTCAGGTCCAAGTCCAGCCGTCATTACCTGAATTCAAGTCCAGGTCCTATTCCCCAATCAGGGACACTCATTTTTTTTGTTAACCTGCTGGTAATCATGTTTTCTTCGAGGAAATAACACTACATGTGTAATATCTGTTTCTGTCTAAGATGTGACAGAGGACCACATCACCTTTTGCTACAATTATTATTATACTTGTTATTTATTAATCATAAATTCTCTCATATCTTTGCAAGTAATACAAATAAAGAATATCCTATAATGACAATGTATAATGAGTACTATTACTGTAAATGCATTTTGCTGATAATATTTCTGTACTTGGTTGACAGCATTTATTTTATTTTATTTTTGGGCCTTGTTATAAAAACAAGTACAGAAAGTAGTAGATAAAAAATACAGAGTAAAACAACAGGACTTATTCAAAGAAGCCTCTCGAACATAAAGATAAAATGACAAATAATAAAAAAAAAATACTCAAAATACAAAAAGAACAAACACACACACACACACACACACACAATAAAATTAAGTGAAGTAATAAGTTAGGAACTATAGAGTCCTGGTGTATTAAGAAGGACTTGAAATTAATCAAAGATGTAGATATTTCACTAAATGAAAATGTGAAATCCAAAGTAATGAACCCATATAAGTAAAAGAAAATTAACTTTGAGTGGTACGACAAAAGGGAGGATGAAGTTTCTGAGAATGAACTCGAGAGTTAACTGTAAAGAATTCATTGAAAGATTTCTACATGCACGTAAGTATATGGCTCTGAGTCCTTTATACTGGTGATGTGTTTTTCATCCTTAACAGGCTCATAAGACGATAACAGAGTTGCTCCAACTTTGCGTTTTGCACCACGCAGCCTGTCCTCCCTATCTGTAGATCACACACAAGCTGAAAATACTACATAAACTTTACTCTGAAAGTGTAGTGGGTTTTAACACATGCTTTTCGTACAGAACACTATTTGATGAATTTATCCTGTAGCATTTTTAAAGAGCGACACGGTTCCAACAACACCACGCCAATGCAAAAACACACTTATATCAGTGGTGTAGCATGGTTGCGTTAAGCCTTGATGGGGCCTTACACACCCCGTAGGTATGAGTGTGTGACTGAGTGGTGTGTATGTGTGTCCCATGATAGGCTGGTACATGTCTGGTGTGTATCCCTGTTTCCCATCTGTAATACACTAGGATAGCCTGCAGTGGACCAACGCAATGAAAATGACTAACAGACAGCTGGGCTTCTTTTTCTTCTTCTATCTGTGATACTGTTGTACCACTACTGTACTTTTAAATCTGCTGTGGTTCCGGAGTCCTGCCCTGTGTTTTCTCTTTCACAGAGCATGCTGCAGTGCAGCCACTGAGGGATCTACGGATGTTGGAGGGTCTGATGCTGCCTTGGTGAAACCTGAAAGCTATGATGGATCCTGCTCCTCATCCTCCACTTCTACCAACATTCATTACATTTCTGTTTGTTTGTAATATTCAAATTTCTCTGTAATGTTCTCCACCTGCACACATCATCTACTGCACGCCTGTCCATCCTGGAAGAGGGATTCCTCCTCTGTTACTCTTCCTGAGGGTTCTTCCGTTTTTTCTCCTTGTTAAAGGGGTTTTTTAGGGAGTTTTACCTTGTACGATGTGAGGGTCTAAGGACAGGGGATGTTGTGTTGCTTTTGTACACAATGTAAAGCCCTTTGGGGCAAATCTGATTTGTGATTCTGGGCTATACAAATAAATTGAATTGAAATTGAATTGAATTGAATTAGTAAAGCAATAAAAATGGCATTCAATTATTAGTTAAATTTAGTAATGTCATGTGAAGTAACCGGTAAAATGTCAATCTCAAGAAAATGATTAAAATCTACTAAATTACTTTATAACAGCATAACATTTTGAGGAAAATGATATTCCTGTCCATGAAAAACAAGTCAACTTCACATGAATGTAACTTAAAACTTAGATGTAATGGATGAAAGTAAATCTTACTTCATACTGGCAAGTTAGTGTTCCTCGATATTGCAGCATATACTTAAAATATTTGCATACAAATATTTTTTTCCAATACTTTATTGAGGAAATGCTGACGGGTGCTGGTTGTTTGTTGCTGAGTGAAAGAGGCCAGTCCTCCATTCCAAGGCCTGTTATATAGTCAATGGAGGAAGTCGGAGAAGGCCTGAATTCTTTAAAGTTATGTAACAACCTGTTCACTCATGGGCACCAAAGATGATTAATACATGTAAATTGCTTCACAAATCTCTCTGAAAGTATCGTATAGCGCCTTTATAGGCTCAGCGAGGTAAATTTAGTGGCATTTAGTAGAAGAGACTAGGCAGAAATGTAATGTAATATTCATAGGTTTGTTTTAATAAGTATATAATTCAATCATGCTAAGGATTGTTGTGCTTTTATTACCTCAGGTCACATGTGTCAAACTCAAGGCCTGTGGGCTGAATCCGGTCCAGCACCTCGTTTTATGTGGTCCCTCATAGACTATGATTTATTGAGAAATGAGAGGCGAATAAATGTTTAAACTTAATGCCTTAACGTCTGCTTTGTATGACTTCAAGGTGCTTGAACGCTCCTTGAAGTCTGAGAGTTTATTCTTGGTTGGCCGCGGAGGTTGTTTCAAAGAGGAAAGGTTCCATTTTTTCCTTATTTTCCTTTCTTGAAATACATCTGTCATAACTTTCTTGTTCTTTCTCTGCACCATGCTCGATATTCAGCGTCGCAATGCAAAACCAATCTTTAAAAAAATTGTTATAAGTGGTTATCAATTCTTGTATGAGTCTCTCAATATCTGTGATGAGTTTCTATGAGTTTTGTTGCAGGATTTTTAAAAATTTGATCCTAAAATCATAACAACATAACATATTATGCATATTTTCAAAAAAAAAAAAATATATAAAAAAAAAACTTAGCAAGTTGTTACCAGCAACTAATTCATCATTAGTTAAAATTATTTGGACACTATTATAGATGAAGGAGCACTTATATCAAGTACAAAAATGTAGATATAAATATATATATATATAGATATATATATATATAATATTACATAATACATAATAATACATAATAATAATATATATATTACATAATAATAACAAGTAGATACATTTTGGGGATTTTTACAATCCTCCTTTTGAGGTAAACCATAACACCCATATGGCCCAGGATGAAATTGAATGTGATGTCCCAGCCTTAGATTGAGTCTCTGTGTTTCTACAGTAGCCCCGAAGGGACAAACCCAAACCGGACTTGTTGCGTGACCTGGTTAGCGCTGACCTGACTGACCCAAAGTGAGCGGCTGTACTGTAACATTAACATTCTCAGAGCGCCGTGCCACGGTAATAGCCCCTTATCTGTTCCATGCCTCCCAAAGAACGAGGTCCTTCCCAGTGCACCGGCCTGTATTAAACAGTGTTTCAGCGCGCCAGTTGATAATTCCAGTGTCACCACCGCGACGCACTCTTCCACATTCGCTGCTGTGTAAAACGCCTCAGATGCTGATAAAATCGGGCTATTACTCCGCAGTCGACTGACTTCTCCCTCACCTCCATCCCCTCCTTCCCCGCCGGCTCAAATTCTTCTTAGAATAATAAGGGTTTTCATTACTATTTCATACAGCCTGCACCTCCAAAGACTACAATGTAACACAGCTGAAATAAAGCAAAACCGTCCCTCACTTATTTCAAAAGAGGCGAATATCGCGTTAATAGATCGTCACGCTGAGCTGCCGCGTGTCGCACCGGCACAATAAATGCTCGACTTCTTTTTGAAGAGAAGAAACGCGGGTGTGATTGTCTGGTGCAGTGTTCAATATTTTATATATATTTTTCTACCCTCTTGTGTATCTTTCTTTGCAAGCTTGCACAAAAGCCCAAACCCATAAAGGTATCAACACACAACGTGTTTTTTTTTCTTCTTCTATTTGTTTGTTTTAAAGCAAACAGTTCACAAGGTATTTCCCAGTAATAAAGCAGACTTTTAAATGAGATTGTCAATCATTTGATAGGACCCATGAGGAATTCTCATTCAGCAGGGATTATACCTTTGTTTATTACACAAACTGTGTACTATTTCTCCATTTATGAAACTCCCTTTCCAGTCTTTTGCGGAATAAAACTACAAGGTTTTGTATATTGTTGTCCAAGCTGTCAGGTGAACTGTCCATCGGCAGATAATTAATTTTATTTAATTTTTTTTTTATTCTAACTTAATTATTATTTAAATAAAAACGCACTATTCAAATCAGTGTTCCTTCAATCAAAGCAAGTACATTCAAACAATTTAAGAATAACTCAAACCGGCTCAATGTGATACAAATGGTCCATCAAATGCAGGAACGATAGAAATTAGTCAGGCTACAATCGAACAAATTGTAAAAGCTTATGTGTAATGGTATCTGGGAAGCAACTACATTTGGTTCACAGTACCCTGATTATTGTTTATATTATTACAGTGACAATTTAGTTTAACCCTGATTATGACAACAGGCAATCAAGCAACAGCAATAATATAGAGAATATATCATATAAAGTTGTATAGGACATATTAATATACAGGATATTCATTTGTGTTGTAAAAAATGAAGGAATGTACAATACTTTATTATGAGCAATAGGTTTAAATGATGCACCTAAAATATGTATATGAGCCAATGCCAGACCTGCACCATGAAACTGAGTTCAATTTTGCTTACTTTGGTAAATAAATGAATCCCCTCAAGCAAATAAATGAATCTCCTCAAGCAAATAGGAACAATATGTATGCTAAATTGGAGGATAGAGATTAATTTCATTATATCTTAACCTGCTAAAAAATCAAGGCTGTGTTTATGAAAAATAGCCTTTATGCAGCTTTAGTGTGCCTTATTTCTTACACTAATTCATTACAGTAATACTTACAAGTGCTGACAAAGGAATATTTGCATTACATACCTTGTGTACC
Organism: Eupleurogrammus muticus; assembly: GCA_036785175.1. Lineage (NCBI taxonomy): Eukaryota > Metazoa > Chordata > Actinopteri > Scombriformes > Trichiuridae > Eupleurogrammus > Eupleurogrammus muticus. The sequence goes on from JAYKQN010000001.1 coordinate 30,940,654, forward strand.
TCCTCCATGGGGAGGGGAGGGGATCTGAAAAAAAAACAGGCAAGCCAAAACAAAAAGCATGAGCCTTTGAAAGTGATCATGTTGAAACACAGTCATTGAGCAGTTTATCCCATAAATACACTATTGTAGCGCTACCAGGGAAATCACCATTATGACATGAAATTACATTTTTGTGAGTCCATAAAATAATTGATGAAAAACATCTGTGCTTTGGTGCAAATCAAAGCAAACATCCTTTCAGTATAAGTCTTTTAAAGGTCAGTCTAAATTACGCCCCACTGGTGCTTAGGCACAGGAGCATCCATCAGTAGCTCCAATTGCTGAAATCTTGCAAATGAAAAATGACGGGATCGGTTGTATGATAACTTGTGTTTTAGTGGGAACGTACAATCATTGGGACTTCAGAAGCAGAGGTAGGAATAATAGCTGTGTCAACTGTGTCATGACTACTTGGACAAGAAAATAAGAATAATCATAGCATTTTTGGGCTAAATGATAACCATAATGGACAGACATTAAAAAAATGCTGTCTTTGACCTTATCAGGAGACTTTTTTGTGACTAAAGGGCACATTGTTGTCTCAGTCATCATTTACAAACACTTGTTACAACCATGCGAATACTTCATAGATAACCCGATTGAACAAATGATTTCAATCATTGCAGTGTTCACTTATTTGGTGTCTTTCTTTTATATTTCAAAGATAGTTCACTGAAATGTGTTTCTGAAAACCATGTTTAGGTAAGAAAGCATGTATTCTGAATCTGTTTGCATTTTACATCAATAATGTCTAGTTTGAAAGCACCTTGAAAGCGTAGGAACCTGGAACATAGGACCTTTGGAACATGGGACCCGAGGAATGTTGATCTTTTGGAACATAATCCTGGTAATATAGGACCACTGGAAGATAGGACCTTTGGAACAAAGAACCCTGGGAACATAGGACCTCTGGATGACAGGACCCTGGGAACATAGGCCTCTGGAGGATAGGACCCTGAGAACATGGGACCCTGGGAATATTAGACCTTTGGAACATAGGACCCTAGGAACACAGGACCTCTTGAACATAAGGCCCTGTGAACATGGACCTGGGAATATTAGACTTTTGGAACAAAGGACCCTGGGAACATAGGACCTCTGGAGAATAGGATCCTGAGAACATGGGACCATGGGAATATTAGACCTTTGGAACATAGGACCCTGCGAACACAGGTACTCTGGAACATAAGGCCCTGTGAACATGGACCTGGGAATATTAGACCTTTGGAACAAAGGACCCTGAGAACATAGGACCCTGGGAATATTATACCTCTGGAACATAGGACATTGGAAGCATATGACCTCTGAAAGATAGGACCCTGAAAACAGGGGACCCTGGGTTGGACCTTCTAGGACTCTGGGAACATAGGACCTTAGAAACAAAGAACCGTGGGAACACATGACTATGGGAATGTAGGAACTTTGGAAAATAGGACCTTGGAAAAATGGGGCCTTGGGAAAATATGACCTTTGGAACCATGCACCTTATGAATGAAGGACCTTAACAACAAAAAATCATATAATAAAAGACCTGGGAACAAGGGTACTCTCCCAATCATTTATTCTTCACTTAAAAATATTGTTTAAAATATTGTTTAATGTAGCTTTAAACATTTTGTTACCCAGTTGTGCATGAATAGGAAAGGAAAAGCCTGGTTCCTGTGCAAGGTATTTGATCTTTACTTTGTTAGGTTTGTGAATTATGCATTATCAGCTGATTTTATATGGTAGTGGCAGATACTTGATACTAGATATTACACAAAACCCATCCAACTTTTAAACAGTCAACATGACATTAGGGTCCTATCTTATTATAGTCAAGTGTACCTTCACTAGTTAAATCAAGGCAGTGTGAGAGTTCATCGCTGTCTCGAAATTAACATGTTGTTTAATTAGTATGTTCAACAGTGTTCCTCACGGAGGCTTTGTGCCGCGCTGTTTGCTTTCCATTTCCATTTTTTTTTCTCAACTGTAATTAACACAAAGATTTAATATCTCCCATTCCTCTGTAGACCCCCCCAAAAGAAAAACAACAACAACAAGGAACTGTGCAAAGCTGCAAACAGCACTAAGGTATGCGTGGGCTGATGTATAAAATAAATCAGCTTTGTACCTCCGTAATGCACTTCTTTAAGTCCGATGTAATGAATGTCACTTGAAGGACTCAGCACAGTTGGGGGAGAAAAAAAAAGGAGCATTCAATTATTGTGGAGTTAGAGCGATTCGAAAAGGCTCCCCAGCCTCGAGCGTGGAGCTGCTGTCCTCTAGACCCCCCCCCCCCCCCACCCCATCTGCATATGTCACCTGTAACATTAATTTGAATAATGACTGAATGGTCTCCATTCACCGCTACCTTCTTCCTCCGTTGGCCTTGTAGCCTCCACGGGGTGCGAAAGGTCTTCCCGTTCGTTCCCGACACGTCCGCGGGCGTTCTGAACTCTCAGTCCGGACAGATGCTGAATGTCAACGTCCTGAGCTGTCAACATGGGATTTTCTATAAGCTTACCAGCATAGCAAGAAACTGGGACTTAACCCCTTTGATAAAAGAAGAGAAAAAAAACCCCAACATAATTCGATGGTGTGAAACACAGGATAACTGGATTTTCTCTGTAAATTGCAGGTTATTCATAATGATGAGGGAAAGGTAGGCGCACTATGTAATCCTCCTCCTCCTCAGCTCCGGTTAAGTGATTCAGTTCCCATCTGCCGCCCGCCCGCCCGCCCGCCCGCTTGCCTGCCTGCTCGCCTGACGACTCTGCACTTTGCTGGAGTTTGGCCGAAAAACAGCCATCTGAAAACTCAGCGAATGCAAATTAAAATAACAGCCTTGTTGCGCGGCAATAATTCTGCCCGTGACAGATCAATAGGAACATTTCAACCATCGCTCTTCTTCCAGCGCCATGCCTGCGACTCATTAGGCCCGTAAATAAATCTCTCGCTGAAAAAGTTGATTTTTTTTTTTTTTTTTTAATATTCGGGAGAAAACCGCATCGTCTTCTCATGTAGGATACAGACATCAACTTCCTCTCCCTGGATCCCCCAACACCGTTTTTTTTCCTCCCCCTTCTTTTTGTTTGTCGGATTCCTTGTGAAGCTGGCACACTTCAAAGCCGTCGGATTGACAGCGCTGCAGACTGAAAGATCCTATTCATCTGCCTGCCGGAATTATGCAGACATCTCTCTCGAGCACCACTTCAGAACCGTGCCGCTCTTTACTTTAAATATCTGGCCCCTGCATGACACCCAGCAACACGCTGGAGGAAAAAAAAAAAAAAAAAACCTGTGAAGAAAACTAAGAAAATAGTGAAAAAAAAACAGGCTGGTTTAACACAATGCAATCTCACATCAGTTAAACATCCTACAAAGCGTTAAATGGACTCACAGCAGCGAGCGTTGTAAGCGTGGGATGCTGCTGAGGAAGGGGAAAAAAAACAAAAAACAAAAAAACTTCCCTGGGCAGGAGGATGAAGTGAAGCCAAACAAAAGTGACAATTAAGACCCAGCACGTATGCATGAACGGTGAATTTTCCACCTCGTTTCGTCTCGTTTTCGTCTCACGTTCTTTGGGTGTGTTCTCCCCCCCCCCGGGTCATCCCAGAGTCGACCCTCCGCCGGCCGAGCGCCGACTTGGCCCTGACCTCCCCCACCCCCGCCGCCGCCGGGCTCGCTGCTTCTCGGAGGCTTCCTCTCAGCTCCCGTTATGTGATCCATCATCGATGTCATAATCCTATCTGCTACTAATATTACAAACAAAGCAGGGTTGCCGGGGTTAGTTTATCTAATAGAGGAACCACAGTGCGGTGTCACGAAGCAGACCGCAGCGTCTTCTCCGGTGGATAATGGGTAATAGGCAGAATCAGCAGGTTTATTATTCAATCTTTGAGAGAGAGAGAGAGAGAGAGAGGGGAAAAAAGAAGTGTTATTCGGTTTATTTCAACATATGCTGATGGGCATTTAGTCCGGGAAAGCTGCATTCAAGCCCTAATCAAACAAGTTCCCACAATGCTGATTAAGCCTGTCACCTCCAGGTAAGTCTCTCAGTATTGTCACAGTGCTACGGCTTTGCTGTGAGGCTCAGTGTGTCTTTAATGCCTTATGGTCAAAGACAAACCAAGTTTATGACAAAGTCAATAGACATCAGACATGACACAGCAAGTCTGAATTGTGCCAATTTTGACACCACACTTCCTCGGGTCTTCTGTAATAAACCCACTAGCACATTTTCTCTGGTTGTGTTCCCATCTTAAATGTTTCTGGTTAAGCACTATGATTGTTTCTCAAAAATGTACTAAAAGGATAATCCCCTGAACCCTAAACTAACTTTTCATTGGATGCTCAAAAACCTTTTTAGAATAAAGTCTTGGGGAACAACAGATTCTGACGCTTAGAAAAGTTGTGGCTTTTAAGAAATAGTTTCATGAAGTGATCAGTATTATACGTCTGGAAAAAACACATTTTTTCCCCTAGATAAAGCCAACTGCTGAAAAAAACAGGGTCCATTCCTGAAGGTATATCAGAATCAATAAGTCAGACTGGAGCTATCCGCCCACATCAGTGTGATTTGATAGTAGCTCTCATTTTTTTTCTCCTTTTCTTTTCCTGTGTGTTTGTGGGTTAATTGTCTTGTTATGTTTTGTCATTATCGTTGGATTTTTTCAGGTATTTTCAGGGAGAAGTTATGGTGGGCGAAGGGTCGGGCGCTGCTAATGATGCAATCTAGAGGAATATACATGTTTATATGCCTAATTGGTGTAATTGAATTTGAGTTATTATCTATATAACTATAAACTGTCACTCTACTTAGATGGCTCACATCCTGAGATTCTTCTCCGCCTTCTGCATTATAGTTTAATCTGTCAGTAGTAATGCAATAGTAGTGATGTGTTTTATACATTGACTGTATAATTAATTGACATCGCAACAGTAATATCCCCTGTTGGTTTCCCAAACTCCTGTTTTGAAGTCTCCGGCATGTAGATGGAAGTGGTCCATATTTGGATGGAAGTGCAGAGCTGAAGAGGGGTCTGTGTCACACATACCACTAAGGGCCCGCTACTTTTCCACTTTCCGAACTATGCACAACTATAAGATGCCATAAAATTTAAACAGGTGAGTTATTTAAAAGATTCCCCCACCTGCAAATACAGATGTAAGGAATAGGGAATTTATCTATATAGACCCAAAAGCATTTCTTTTTGTTGTACCAGGCTGGTAACATGTTTATATCTGCTGTAAAAGTTGACACTTCTGCTCTGGTATTCATGTCTCAGTCCTGGACGTCGTCAACAGGGAATCTCTGTTTTTCCAGAGAGCAGGGCACCCATAAAGACATCCGTGCAATGATCAAATTCTGAAAAGTATAATGCATTTCGCAGGGGGTTTTGTGACAAAGCTATTTACTCACTGATTTACAGCAGCAGCAACTGGCTCAGGCATGGACTTCCTCCAGGTAACTGCTATTACCTCTAACTGCCTAAGGGGGGAGACACACGTTTGGCACTGCAGGTTTAATGCCAGAACTGGGGCAAAATTAAATACAAAATGGGAATCCTCTGACGATCATGTATTAGGACTTCACATTGTGCAAAGGGTAGAACAGTTACTCCATTTTCATGCAGATGTTAATGACGAGTGTTATGACAATATGACCAACGTTGCATGAGCTATCTACAGCTCATTGCTATCCTTGCAAAAACATTTTATAGTACAGTAAGAACTGGAATTATAGTTATAAAGCAGTGTGAATATTTAATGTAAAGTATTTTTGACCCATTAACCATGTATTATATTCATGGGTTCATATAAAGTGTTGATAATTGACATTATTTAAGATTCAGTCTATCGATTAATCAACCTATTCGTGAAACATTTTTCATACAGCAAAATGTAAATGTATTTTGTGGTTAATAAAGTGCTCAATAATAATTGTACAACTCAATAAAAGAGGAAATGATGAAAAACTTGAGGCAGGATTTAGAAATAGATAAAACTCAAATTCCATGAATAAATAAATAAAAACAAGAATCTGTGATTGAATAAATAATGAACACCAAAAAATATAAAACAGCAAAAAATAATAGCACAAGAAAGACAGTACAAGGAAATAAAAAAATAATAAATTGGAATGAAAAAAAAACTAAAATAAAAAAAAAATATAAAAAACAGACAAATAGAGTTATAAAAAAAAGGGACTGTGAGAAAACTGAAGTACATTTCAGCACAGAGAAGTTATTGTTTTAATACATAAACATTTTATAAAATAATAAAATAATAAATAAAATTATAAAATAAGCCTGATCCAAACAGTTGCTGAGCTAATGAGTAATCAGTCAATATGTGCATCATTTAAAAAGCTGACAGCCTCCGATCACGTTTCCTCCTCCAGCCTGAACCGGGATCAGTCCCGCTGCCTGGGATTTGTCTGGCTTCCCTGGTAAACAATGAGCATTTATCACAATGTGCTCCCAATTATTACCATGTGGATCTTGTTAGAACGTCCCATGTAGAACTCATCCCTCTAACTGTTGTCTAATGATGAGCGTATTGGTTTGATGACAATTGCATTCAGTCAAGTTGAAAAGAGAAGTTTTTGTGCAATGAGATCTAAGATTAAGGCCGTCCAGCGTAGATGCAATCAATATGTTGTGACGAACGCCGCTTTGTAGTATAAGCTCCGATGGCTGCGGCGATTACGCCGGCGTGATTACGAGACTAATTGGACATAACAGAGTAATTGTGAGTTAAACCGGCACAGCCGCAGTGGTATGGGGAACATCCGCTCAGCGGCACGCGGGAACGGGCGTGCTGAGCTGCCGCTTCCCCGAACAGCTTGGGACGATGTCGGAGGTGCAGGCGCCGTTCGTAACGCGCGGCCCCCTCGGCGACCCCATGCACCCACATCCCTCACGGCAAGACACACAACAGCTGTTCTGGAGACAGACAAACGGCGCGGCGGAGGGACCCGTACGACCGCTTCCCTCCGACGCCATCCATCATCGCTGACAGCTTTTGATCATTGCTCATATTAATAAAACCCTCCCATTATTATTGTGGGACCGGGTATTCCCCGGTGAGCTGCTCTTTGTCTTGGTGTCTCTATGTAGATGTGAACCATAAATCTAACTTCTCAAAGGCCAGTGAAATAAACCTCATACACAGCAGATATAGATTTTACTCGGTTGTCCAGAAAACACATAGTGAAATAATACGATTGGATATTGCGTGTGTGCACAGATAGTTAGTAGTGGAAAGTAAATATATATACATAATTATTTAAGTACTGTACTTAAGAACACTCATATAATTTTGCTCATTTAACATCCTTTCTATTTAAATTGCAGTGGGTAGTACTGCTGCCTCACATCAAGAAGCTCGTGAACTTGGTCTAGGACATTTCTGTGTGGAGTTTGCATGTTCTCCCAGGTTCTCCGGCTTCCTCCCACAGTCCAAAAACATGCTGAGGTTCTTTAGAGATTCTAAATTACCTATAGTTGTAAGTGTGTCTGCTACCTGTCTGGGGTGTATCCCTGCTATTCCCCTTGTAATGTGCTGGGATTGGCTCCAGCAGACCCCCGTCACCCTAGTGAGGAATAAGTGGGTATAGAAACTGACTGTTTATTTTGTTACCTATTATTTTCTTTTTTAAATAAAATTTGTTGTGGGGAATAAATAACTGAGTGCTAAAGGTCCATATCATATAGGCAAACATATCCCCATGTTCAATGCATGTCATTCACCTTCTCTTTTGCACTTTCCATTTTCCTATCTCCTTTCCTATATAAAGAAAGGCAAACATGCCAAAGAAAAAAAATAACATTTGTTGCACTTTGTGTGAATCCCAGTATACTTTGGAGTGAGAGCCAGGGATAACCAGTTCACCATGGGGCATAAACACCATTCACTCATACCTATGGGCAATTTAGTTGAATTATCCTAATTCAAGACATTTTTCCTTGCTGAGGTTAGAATTTCTGCATAGTGGCATAAATGGGTAACTGGCCAAATATAGTGGAGACATGCAAATGCAATTCTGAAATGTGAATGAGGCCACACAAAGTGTTAAAACAATGCTGTGCTTTATCCGACACTGCATGTATTATAATAAAAACTGCCAGTTAAATCACTAAAAAAAACGTAAATATGGGGTCCACTTTTTGGAGTACCGGTCAAATGTTATAAATAAATGTAGTCCAAATTTGAAGTATTGAGTCTAAAAATAGTGGCGCTGGCCTTTTAAAATAAATGTTTCTTTTTTTTTTTAAATTGTAGTCTGTAATCAGCATTCTCCACCATTTGTCCCCCTCTGACAGGAGGCACAAACAAACAGCAGTAACATCCATAATTGGCAGCTTGATGGTTGATGGGGGTCACCAAAATCATTTGGAGACCATCCTCCGTGAAATATTTATACAAAATGTCAGAGCAATCTGCCCCATCATATTCCAGTCTTATAATTCATTCATACAGGTTGAAATTTTGGCACAATGTTGGCAACAGGCTCAAGAATCATCCATCAAGTGAAGTTTCAGGCGCCCTGGGACAGTGTTTTTGAAGATTCCTTGGTGTGCATGATTATGTTCCTCAATTGGAAACTTTGATCTGATTTTGCCCTACTGGAAAGGTTGAGCGGGGGTGGGGGGGGGTCACCAAAATCATTAATCATCATCTCCAGACACCATGAATATTTATGATAAATTGCATGGCAACCTGGCAGGTAACTGTCAAAATATTTTGCTTCAGAATCAAGTGATAGAGGGATAGATGAATCGATGGATGGAAGTCTAAATTGCATTGCTGCTAGCAAGGCTAAAAGGTGGGACAGTTAATGGGTGAAGGATGCCCTCGTAGTCGAATTAAAGCCTTACCCTGCAGCAATGAAGACGAGTTCATTTGACCCACTCATGTCCGTATTTTGAGGGATTTTACAATTTGTGTGTGTGTGACACGGAAAACACAAACCAAGGTCAATGGGTCATTCTATTAAAGAAATACATATAAATCCCGGGGCGACACGGTGGTGCGGTGGGTAGCACTGTTGCCTCACAGCAAGAAGGTCGCAGGTTCAAGACCCGCCTTGGGCCTGGGTCTGGGGCCTTTCTGTGTGGAGTTTGCATGTTCTCCCCGTGTCTGCGTGGGTTTTCACCGGGTACTCCGGTTTCCTCCCACAATACAAAACATGCTCAGGTTAATTGGTAAACTCTAAATTGCCCATAGGTGTGAGTGTGAGAGTGAATGGTGTGTGAATGGTGTGTGTGCCCCACGATTGGCTGGCGACCATCTGGGGTGTATCCCCCTGCCTCTCGCCTTAACGCGCTGGGATAGGCTCCAGCAGACCCCTGCGACCCCGAAAGGGAATAAGCGGGATAGACAATGGATGGATGGATATAAATCCCATTGAACTTCCACCACAGCCAGACCACAACAGAATGAGTGGGTGGTCTTATTTCACAGTTTGTGTGTAAGAAGGGATACCAGAAACCTAAATATATGTAAGAGTACCTGGTTGCAGCAAGATTGCGCCATACCTCATCTGCCTACAAGATTTGCTCATCGGATGTCATGTGACCTCCCTGCGGGCGGTTGGCCTTTTTTTTTTAAACAATTTCGAGAAAAGGTCTAGTGAATTACAGCTGTTAACAATTGTTCGAGTTTTTTGTTGTTGTTGACGGATGATGACATTGTTGGCATATGGCCTTCTTTGTGTCTTTTTTTCAAAAGATGAGTTGAAACAGAATCATGATCTTACCTGAAGTTAGTCTTCTCCATGTACTTTTTTTAAAGGTTAAGCATTCTTTTAAAATTAATTATTGATCATATTATCAATATATAAGTACACAAAAAAAACATTTCACATATACAATGCCAGTTTAAAAAAAAAAAAAAAATCAGTAATTGAAATAAAAGACAGTGACAATAGCGTCACATATAAAACAAAATCACATTAAGATCCAATCAAAATAAAATACATTTTTATTTTAATTGATCATATGCAGAGGAAAATTCCAATTCACAGTGATATCAAATTATGTTATAAAGACCAATAGGCAGCATGTATGTGGTCACATGGTCATGTGGTCACTTCCAATGAGGAGATCTAACGGTGACGTGATGTGTGGTGCCATCTTGCTGCTCCCTCTAACATATTTACACATTTACTTTTCATAGAACAAGACTATGTTTAATAGTTACTCGCTGATAGGTTCATTAAAAAAAAAAAATAAATAAATAAATCTCTGAGTATGTAATAGCTCCTTCTATGTTCCTTCCGTAGTGAAGTAAAATACAATATGTGCATGCTTTATACTTTTTAAAACAACAAATTCCAGTTCCTTGGATGCTACCAGAATATGTGTGCTGTGCAGTCCTCAGGAAAGCTGGTGCTTTGTGAGCCATCCGTGGCTTGGGATGCAGACTGGTTACTATATCATATATTATTATTATATTATTACACATGTGGACAAAATTGTTGGTAAAATTAAATAATCAAAATCAGCCATTACTTATTAATTGTTGATTAACATAATTATTAAAAAAAAAAAAACTAATGAAACAGGCCTGGACAAAAATGATGCTACCCATCACTTTATATTTTGTTGCACAACCTTTTGAGGCAATCACTGCAATTAAACGATTTCTGTATTCGTCAATGAGCGTTCTGCAAGCTGTCAACAGATATTTTGGCCCACTCCTCATGAGCAACTGCTCCAGTTGTCTCAGGTTTGATGGGCATGTTTCAGCTCCTTCCACAGATGTTCAATGGGATTCTGATCTGGGCTCATGGAAGGCCACTTTAGAATAGTCCAAGGCAGCACATTTCTCTCCAGAATGCCTTGATAGTTTTCAGATTTCATTTTACCTTGCACACATTCAAGACACCCTGTGCCAGATGCAGCAAAGCAGCCCCAAAACATTACTGGGCCTCCTCCATGTTTCACCGTAGGGACAGTGTTCTTTTCTTCTTATGCTTGGTTTTTGAGTCTATGAACATAGAGCTGATGTGCCTTACCAAAAAGCTCCAGTTTGGTCTCATCTGTCCAAAGGACATTCTCCCAGAAGCTTTGTGGCTTGTCAACATGCATTTTTGCAAATTCCAGTATCACTTTTTATGATTTTTTTTCAGCAGTGGTGTCCTTCTTGGTCGTCTCCCATTAAGTCCACTTTGGCTCAAACAACGACGAATGGTGCGATCTGACACTGATGTACCTTGGCCTTGGAGTTCACCTTTAATTTCTTTGGAGGTTGTTCTGGGCTATTTGGATAAAATTCGAACGATCCGTCTCTTCAATTTGTCATCAATTTTCCTCTTGCGGCCACGTCCAGGGAGGTTGGCTACTGTCCCGTGGGTCTTGAACTTCTGAATAATATGAGCCACTGTTGTCACAGGAACTTCAAGCTGTTTAGAAATGGTCTTATAGCCTTTAGATTTAAAACGTTTGTCTGTATTTTTTTTTTTCGGATGTCCTGGGACAATTCTCTCCTTCGCTTTCTGTTGTCCATGTTCAGTGTGGTACACACCTTTTCACCAAACAGCAGAGTGACTACTTGTCTCCCTTTAAATAGGCAGACTGACTGATTATGACTTTGGAAACACCTGTGATGTCAATTAAAGGACACACCTGAGTTAATCATGTCACTCTGGTCGAATAGATTTCAATCTTTTATTGAGGTACCATCATTTTTGTCCAGACCTGTTTCATTAGTTTTTTTTTTTTTAATAATTATGTTAATCAACAATTTAAAAGTAATGGCTGATTTTGATTATTTAATTTTCAATAAGTTTGTATTTATTGTTACTTATGTAAGTTTCAAGTGATTTCAGTGAGAATTGTGGGTTTCTCCTTCTTTAACTGAGGGGTACCAACAATTTTTTCCTCATGTGTCTCGGGCGTAGCATACAGCGGTGCAGCCGGTTTGATACACCACAGCTCTCATATTATTAGCAGCTAGTTCTGCCTTGTTTGCTACCTGCCATTTATACAATTACAGCAGAACAACGACTCTGTAGCAACCCCAATACACTCTGGAGTATATGCAAACCTAAACAGAGAGCAACATATATGCAAACTTAAGGAATCATGGTTCTATAGACACACACACAAATGGCAGAGATCACTAGTGTTTACTGATGCGTTCCAAACCTCAGCCATGTGGGAATTGACAGATGCAGTAACAATAAACAACACACAAACATGTACATTAATGGTATTATGTACAGTAATGACATCTCAACCGTTAGAACCACAAATACTAATAACAGTATCGATTATCTTATTGACTTTTAACGAATGAGTGTATCAGCCGTGCTCTCCATTGATAATAAAAGAGCGAGGAAACCTGATTTCACCACAATAGTGAATGGGCTTGCTGAGCAGAAGGCATGCAAAATTCACTTTGGATGAGTGAGTGCAAGTTTTCTTTTGCTCCTGATTGGCTTATCCTACAATATTGATCGTAGGCTGGGTGGAAACAGTTAGTGTGCATGGTTCTATTAATGATTGTGTGCGCGTCCATCTGTGGTCTGATATGTGTGTGTGTGTGGTGTGTGTGTGTTGATAAATGTAGGAATGTTAGCTGTCACTGTGCATGGTTATAATAGTGTTTGTCAGTCATTTTCTGTACCTGCTTATTCCTCATTAGGGTTGCCAGGGTCTGCTGGAGCAGCACATTACAGGTGAGGGTGGGGGGGTTGGGCTGTAGAGGTAGGCCCTATGGGAAATGCATTTAATGCACAAGGATGGGTTGAGATGGCAGTGGTCGGAGGGAGGGGGGGGGGCATTGCACCAGGGGCCTTGCACAACCATGTTACGCCACTGATATAATGATGTTTGTGAGACCTGCGCGGGAACTTCTGGAAAGCTGTAGCGTTCCTAAGTAATCTCCTTTTTTTGCCCGGATGAAAGACCCAGTTTTTAACGGACTGTCTCCCGCTCATGAGGCCTCTATGGAGCAGGTCTATAGCTTAGAAGGAGATTACAATGGATTTACCAACTGATCTCACACGCTCTTTTGCAGCACCACCGAACCCCCCCCAGGTAACGTCAACCCACAAATGTCTCACTTCTTCTGATGATTGTAGCCCGGCTTTGTCATATTGTGTGTGTGGGGTCGAAGTTGCATCCATGGCCAGTAAGAAGGGAGGAGGATGCATTTTAGGTTTTCTGTGAAACAACTCGGGACCGCCGAAGAGTCTTTCTCTCAGCTCAGGAGTTTTGCTGGAAATCTGGGTCACTTCATGATAATGGGGGTGAGGATGCAGTCATAAGGATGAGGTCACACTGGGGAATCGTTCAAATCCCGCTCTGCTCCGCTGATGAAAAACCCACTGTCTCTCCTCTGAAAAATGCAATATAGGTCAGTCCAGCTTGGATCTGTATGCAGCACATACAGGGGGAGGAAGGGAGGGAGGGAGGGAGGCGGGTGGGAGGGGGTTGTCAATGAATAATTAATGCATCCGGATAGCCGGGGTGAAATATTTCAATGTTTGTGCACCAAATCAACGGGGATGAACAACAGCACCTAGATGTGCTCGCGGGCCACAGCCTCAAAAGGGCGAGTATCAGGGGACGGGGCTAAGTTGCGGGCGATTAGTCATGTTTATTGCCACGGATGTCAGGGAAAGGAGTGGAGAGTGAAGAAGGAGACACGGGGTTCCCAACACGAAGCTTCGGCCGTGTTCGTCGCAACAACCTGTTTTGGCTTATTTTGGCCTCCACTGAATTCAGCTATAGAAAACGTACATTCAGCTTGTTTGCAGTAAAAAATACATAATACACAATAACTTTGTGTTTTTTTTCTTTAGAAACAAGACTTTTTTTCTTTTACAACACATGGCGTGTGGCATGAAGTACATAAACTATAACCATAAATGAAATAAACAAGCAAAAATAAATTAAATAGAAAAAAATATTAAAAAAACATATATATAATTGTAAATAAATAAATAACTTTCCTTCTTCTCCCTCATTATATCCTTCTTTCCTCTTCCTTATTTCTTTTTCTATTATTATCTAGTAGCCTATAATATAGGCGATAATATAAGCTACATTATAGGCTATATTATAATAGGCCTATAATATAGGTAGATAATAGTCACTATTATTGACTATTATCTAGAAGCAAATCAGATGGACACATGTTCCTCAATGCGTAGGAAACAAAAAAATAAATATTTCAGAGGACAGCAGGTTCTTTGATTGACACAATGTTTTATGTAATAAACACACTGAAAACACGAGTTAACACAGAGATATCACAGATGTTTAATTTAAATATTCTAACCTCAGCCGGAGTTTTGATGGCAACACTGCAATTCCTTTTTCGTCTTGTACTTTTCAGTATCTTTTAATGACTTTTCAGGTTTCCAAAATTAACAAATTTTTTCATTGGACCAGGGTTGTTAAGGCATCCTTTTTTTCAGGTCGGAGAAGTTTCTTTTCTTGGCCCTATTGCTTTTCTCAAGATATAAACTCTATTGTAACCACAATATGTAGAGGCGTGATATTTAAATGACTGATTGTTCTCAGCTGCCATGTTTACTAATGACCAATCATTATCTTATGCTGCGATCACCGAGATACAAACGTTCAAACGATGAATCACACATGAATCCCACATAAACCCTGTCATCAGATGATTTTCTGCTGAATTCTACATTCGTTTGATAAATGAGGGTCACAGCGTTTCATTTGCTTCCCTGCAATAAGTGTTGCCAGCAACTATCAGTGCTTTTATGGTTACGTTGAGCCCGACTTAGTTAAGGGCCCCGAACACAACAATTTCTGCTATGAATTTCTAATGCGAAGGATAAGATAATAAGCACTAATAAGTAATTCTCTTCGATGTGATTGACGTCTGTAACATCAACAATTTCCCAACAGTGAAGCAGTGATGTCACAGACTTCATGATTTGATCTGAATCAAAATCTGAAGACTGTTGGCGGGTTGTTTGCTGATGTAACAAGGTCACTGTCAATCCAATCTTATCAAAACACACTCACACACACACAAAGACAGACATAGTCTTGACTAAGCAGATCTGCTGTTTTTGTTAACTTTGTTCACAGGGGAGGGGCGACATGGTGGAGCAGTGGGTAGCACTGTTGCCTCACAGCAAGAAGGTCGCAGGTTCAAGACCGCCTTGGGGCCTGGGTCTGGGACCTTTCTGTGTGGAGTTTGCATGTTCTCCCCGTGTCTGCGTGGGTTTTCACCGGGTACTCCGGCTTCCTCCCACAATACAAAACATGCTCAGGTTAATTGGCAAATCTAAATTGCCCATAGGTGTGAGTGTGTGTGTGAATGGTGTGTGAATGGTGTGTGTGCCCCACGATTGGCTGGCGACCATCTGGGGTGTATCCCTGCCTCTCGCCATAAAATGCGCTGGGATAGGCTCCAGCAGACCCCTGCGACCCTGAAAAGGAATAAGCGGGATAGAAAATGGATGGATGTTCACAGGGGATTTTTTCCTTTTAACTTATATCTTTGATTGTTGTTGTTTTATCTGTTATTTTATACTAACTAATCTTATGAATATGCAATAACTCAGTGTGAGAACAAGAAACAAACTGTTCCAGATTGTGGTTATTTGAAATCGCCCTGCAAATTAAGTTAAGGTTAAGCTTAGGGTTTGGCTTAGAGTAACCCAGGGGTGGGCAATTCTGGTCCTGGAGGGCTGGTGTGGCTGCAGGTTTTTGCTCCAACCGAGCAGTAACCACACCTGATTCTACTAATTACTGATACTCTGCACCTTCATTAGTAGAATCAGGTGTGTTACTGTTTGGTTGGAACAAAAACCTGCAGCCACACCGGCCCTCCAGGACCAGGATTGCCCACCCCTGCACTAGCTACTACTTGAACAACACAGAAGTAGTTTCTATGTAGGAAGTTCACCAGCAGAAGGCATAATTTTGACAAACTACAGCACCACCAACTTTTCACTGTTTTAAGGCAGGGAAGAAGTTCCTCTACAGTTATCAACCTCCAGGTGACATCTGGGATAGCGTAATGTGGTTTACTTGCACACTGCAAAATATGACCAGATGTAGTAAACCACCTGGGGACTGCTTGCCTACCTGTTGAAAGTCTACTAAGGGATTCGAATGCCCCAAAAGATGGCATCTGCTTGAAACTTTCTCATTACCAAAATTTAATCATCTGTTCAATGTACCATTCCCAACATTCTATGAAATTTGGATAACAAAACAAAACAAAACAGCAAGAGCATAAGGTGGCTCCAACCTCTGGATTATAGGTCTAGCAAATGCCACTGCACCACTCTGCACACTGTTAGCGTAGAGGGTACTTCGAGCCTCATTTCACAGATTTCAAATGAAACAAATAGCCATGACAGCCATGACTATTTCTTGGGAAATGTGCTGCATTTTTATTTAAAAAGATTCCAAGTACGAGAATGCAAGAGGGTGTTCCAGAATGGCAGTGGTGGGATTTGAACCCACGCCTCCTGAGAGACTGGAGCCTTAATCCAGCGCCTTAGACCACTCGGCCACACTACCAGTAAAAGAGAGTCTACTGGTAAAATAATATGCAACCTAGGACTGCAAGAGCAGATGTTCTATTATCTGCTTGCAACGTTTTGGTGCCCATTGCAGGTGAAAAAGGGCAGGATATTTCTTTCAAGCAGTTATAGCAATGAGGAAACGGATGAATCAGATGAAGAGTGTTTAAAGCCTTTACAATTGACAACAATGAAAATTAGCAGAGGTTAGTTTCAAGTCATCATCGTGTGGGTTATAGGTCGAACACAAATCCACTGTGCCACTTTGCTGTCAGTTGACAAGTTTGGCTTTGCACATGCATACATTCCATTCCAAACAAAAATCTGTTAACATCTTTGAAATTTATGAAAAAAATACAGAAATCTGGTTGAGTAACTCAATTGCTTTTGGTTATTCATTTACTGTTGTCCAGGATTTGCAAAGTATTGAAGAGAATCTCCAGGTATGAGGAGCTAAAGCTGGCAGTGGTGAGACTTGAACTCATGCCTCTATAAAGACAGGAGCCTGATTCCTGCACCTTAGATCACTCGGCCACACTAACTCTTCTTGAAATACTTGTATTTTTAAGAGAGAAGACAGCAAATCAATCAAAGCCACCAACATCTACACCGACATCAGTGCTGCTAGGCATTATTAGGTGCCACGTGTTACAAGCAGTAATTTCCTTCTTTGAATAGCACTATTTATAAAGGGAAACTGAAATATTGACCCTGGTCAAACACTGATATCAGGTTCACAGTCACAAGAGGTTGCTGTCAGGCAAGTGCTTGAAGATGTCAAAATTCAGAAGCCCTGAAAGGGAGAGTTCAGTTATCTTTGCCTTACAATGTACCTGACAGGTTTACCTGAACAATGAGAGACCCAATCTCAAACTGGTGGAACTGCCTAAAGCTTTGCTGCTTGTACAACAGACAGAGAACGGCTTTGCTCCATCGACCTTTAAACTAATCTCTGAGAATATGGATAATCACTGCACCACGTAATGCAAAGGTAAGGATCGGAATGTCAAGTGCTCTTTCTAGGCAAACAGATTTGGAAGTACTGAGCCAAAGTGGAATGTTTATGTGCGCAAGCCAAGTACCAGAATGCCACAGTTGTGAAGTTTCATACTGCACAGACAGCAGGCAGTCACCTCGATGAACAGAAACCCCTAAACGCCAGTATCTGCATTTATACAAAGCCATGTCTCCTGAGAGACTGAAGTCTTAATCCAGCACCTTAGACCACTTGGCCACACTACTGGTTGAGAAGAATGAGTACACAGCTTCTGCAGAAAATCAATTAGTATTATCAGTAAAAAGCAGGCAGCCAAGGTTTGCAAGAGTACATATTATATTGACTTGTTGCAACATAATTTTGGTTTCCACTACAGGAGAAAAGGAGGCAAATCTCTTTGTTAAGAAGTTGTGGCAATGAGGGCATGGACAAATCAGATAAAATCTGTGTGGAGGCTTCCCAACACAACTTTGACAATTAACAGAGGATGGATTCCATCCATTGACCTCTGGGTCATGGGCCAGCATGACCTTGCATTTGACCTTGCATATGCATCCCATGATTTTAAATGAACTTATGTAGATGCCTTTGGAAATTATGCTGAAAAAAAACTCTAAGTGATCTGGAAACCAAAATTTCATCAGAATCATTACCATAATCATCTGTTCATGGTACCACCCCCAACATTCCCTAAAAGTTTGATGGAATTTGGGGCCGAACTTTTCAAATTATCTTTCTAACAAACATACAGACAGACAAATGCTGGCGATCACATTACCTCCTTGGCAGAGGTAAAAATGCTTATTATGGGAAGTATGGTGTGGCCTCCTGCACACTCAACCACTTTCTGACCAGCTGTCCCAAGGCATTGGCAGAAGGGCGGTACAGATGGAGGCATGACAAGTTTCTTACAAAAATGATGGAACAGCAGAGAATCAAGTCCAATAACGTGCAAGTCCAACTGTCCAAAGCTATAATCTTTGTAAAGCAAGAAGACAATACTTACCTTTTACCTTGCAAGGTGCCTCAGACTGTGGACCTGAAGAGGAAACTTTCCCAAAGTATGTCCTACATATCTGGTCAGAGGCAGTGACCTTCCTCCAACCATAAATGATCTTGCTCTCCAGGAGAAGAAAAAACATAATTGTTGCTGACGTCACGATACCCTAGGCACATTGCAGGACCTAGACACTGCTTTAAAGGGGTGCTGCAACCAGCTATCTCAATGTTGGCTTCCACGGGTTACCAGCAAAACCTGTGAGTTCCTGTACTGTACTGGCAGAGCATGGGACTGCAATCCAAAAAACTGAAGAAAGCCACCAGGCATAAAGCTGCAGCAGCCCAATCCAGCTCAAGCTGGCTGTGGCTGAAATGAGCCCGCAGTTGGGACTCTTCTGCAGGTGAAGACTAGCCAGTTTTTCCTCTCCTACTCAGGCAAGGTGTTTAGGTTATGGAGCAAAACACTCAAGGCCTAATGCTTAAATACATTTTAGAAGGATTTCTGTGTCAGTGTAGTTAGCATAGTTGTAGTTGTATCTTGTGGTTCAGCATCTCTGAAATTCACTTCACCTTCACAACGTCAGAATTTATTCAACTATTCTAGTTTCTATCTCAAAGTTGGTGCATTGACTCTTCAGAAAGGCAGAAAAAACACCTTTGTTTTGCAAAACTGAAGGTGTTTTTTTTTTTCAAATTTTGCCATTTCATCTTCAAAATGCATCAAATATGCATGATGGAAACACAACTACTGCTCTCTGGAAAGAAAATACATTTTGATAAAGTTCTCACAAATGTAGCAGAGGTTTAGTTTAGTCTTCAGTAGGTTGAAATGTCACATATCAAAATGACAAACATCTCCTTTAAGTGGTTAGACTGAGTGTTATTTTACAAATACAAAGTTCTTTAATTACTGTATTCCTATTTGTGGGTGAAAAATGTAGAACGAGTGAAGCTTTAGTGTCGTAGCCTGCAGTATTATCCTGCTGTCTCCTCTGCTGGAGTCTTTGTTTCTCTCCTTCTTCTTTTTTTTTTTTTAATTTCACTCTCCTTTCCTCTGATCTAACAAACTGTAATTAGCTTGTTTCATTTCTTAAGACGACGTGATCTTCAGTCTCGCTCCTCTATTACAAGAAAATCTGATGGGTGTGATGTGTCTTATCAGAGCATGACTCTTTTCAGGCCTATAAAGACCCTCTTTGCCAATTATGTGTGCTCAATGTTTTGTTTCATCCAAACTTCTGGAAGGATTCTGGCTCTCTCTGTGTTCCAGTGTGATTTATGTGAATTTATTTTGAACATTTTACAAATACAGACGTTATGTCAGATTTGTTCGGCTTCCGGAGGTCTCGTCTACATCAAATGAAATGGAGAGGGTAATGTGCCCTGTTATGTGCCAGACGACATTATCCAAGGATGAAGACATCAAACGGGAATAAAGATGGAATGAACATCCCGAAGGGCGCTCCCTATTACTGAATAAATGAAGCCCAGGAAATATTGGATTTCTTAAAAATGTTGCCTTGAAGGAGTCAGGAGGGGAGTGAAATAACTTAAATACATATGGGGCAGACATACATAAATAAAGCAATAGAAATGAGCCCAGGCCAAGCTGCGCAGACCCATCCTGGCATCATTCAGCTCTCGGATCCAGACAAGATGCCTCCCAATACTACTGTAGAGTAAGTTTTCATTTTTACATTGTATTTATTCAATTCTCTTCCAATCTCCTCTTGTATCCCCTCTACTCTCATCCCTCTATATATTTACACACATATTATAGATACCTACCTACATTTTTATAAAATATATGAGTATGTTTTATTTTTTTAAAGTGCATAATTTTCTATACACACTTATTCATCAATAGGGTTGCAGGGGTCTCCAATCAACCTCAGCATGTTTTTTTGACTTTGGGAAGAAACTAAAGAACCTGGAGAGAACCCATGCAGACATGGGGAAAATATGCAAACTCTACACAGAAAAGACCCAGCAACTGCCACGTCACCTTGCTTCATTAACAAAATGTAAAAATTTTAAATACATTTTATTTAGCTTATTGTCTGGTTCTGTTGCATCTCATGTTTTTTATTGTATTGATCTCTTGCAAGAAAGAAAAAATAAATTAAGATAAATAAAAAAAATAGAAATGGTCGCTTGAGAGGAAAAACAAGTCCTTACATCTTTATAGACATTTCACATAAGGCATGTATACAAATCATACACAATAGAAGTGGCCTTGGGTTCCTGAATTATTAATCAACATGCTTTGCATGTAACATGAACTCAACCAATCAGAGTTCGTTTCCTATCCTCTTTACAAACCACATTCGGGCTTCCGGCATGTTGGTATTCTGTAAGCTGAAGAGAGTTCATGTGTCCTATATGCCCATTTTATGATTTCTTGAAATTATGTATGTAACGCAAAACTACTGTAAACAACTTCAATAAACATTTATGGATCATAAACTGCATAGAGCCTCCTATGTCTCTATGCTGAAGGTATGTCGCTTAATGTTTCCAAGGGGGTTCCACAGGTATCAATACTGGGACTATTCCTATTCATTAAACACTGTGATGGAGATGTCAAAATGCATTACACATGTTCTTTTGTAATGTTCTTTAAAGATAATAATATTATCATTGGTCTTTAAAGTAATCATTCTAATTAAATTGGAGGAACATCTGGCCACAGATGTTTTAACTGATTCATATTTCACCCAAATCCTGGATGTTGATGAAAATGATGAATATGTAATGGTTCTGTAATTTATTGTTTATTGTAAATTATTATATGGTAATAATGTCTGGTTCTTGATGGAAAACCGGTGTAAAAGAAGATAATGGTGTGATGTGATCGTTTAGTGTTGACACTGAGGTGGGTGAGGAGAGAACTTTGGTCAAGTTCCACCAATACTTTGTCACCATATTGAGTGGTGATAATATTTAATACAGGGATCCGTGGGGCCATTGTTTTTCTAACCTTTGACAGCGACATTCACCACATATGAATTCCCACAACACTGTTTGTGATGCTCCCACCCGACTGCTCAATACAGCCGCCCTTTGAAACGCTGTGATTCTCCCCTCTGATAAACCACGAAACAGCAAAGTGCCTGCCAGCAGTTTCCTCTTAATTATTATGCTTGCTATCAAAAGAGGGGAAAGGAGATTGTGGGGTAGGATTTATTGACAGTAAAAAATCACCATAATTTAACATAATACCACCTCTCTGCCTGACTGACATGAAAATGTCAGTCAAAGCACCTCCACATATACGGGAGCAAGGGAGAAAATCAGGTGACTTTCAGGTTATCATAGATCATGTCGGGTGGATGGATGATTCAACTAAAAAACAGAGTTCATCATAGAGGATCATTGTTCACCCGTTTCTAGCCACAATGTTTTTCGTCCTTGGAACCCACAAGAGACAAAAGTACCAAAGACCTTTTTTTAAATATATATATATTTTTTCATTATTAATTCTGTTTCTCTACTTTTTCTCCTCTTCTAATCCTTACACACCCACACACGAACACACATACACAAAAAACACATGCATGCATTTTGTATCAAGCCAAACTTGTATTTCATTATTTATTTAGTTGTGTTAGCTATTGTTTTTGTTCACATTGTTGTCTGGTTTGGGTTTTTTCTCCTGTCCCATGTCCTGGCTCATCTTGCACAAACATAAAAAGTAAAAATATAAAGAAAGAATACCAAAAAATGTGTTATAAAATACATTTATGAACATGAACCACCATATTTTCCAAAGTTTACTAAACTTTAAAGGGGCCCTATTATGAAGAATTTTTTTTCTGGTTCATTTGTGTAAATATTCAGATCTACAGTGAAAAATTAAATACCTGCCCCTGGATCCAAGTATCCGTCCTGTCCTTTTACAACACATGATTTTTTTACATCTCTTTGCTCTCTGAAGGGGTGGGACATGTTCCTATGCAATAAGACACACAATTCCATTTTGGTAGGGGATGGGGGGAGAACTGGGTTTTCAGAGTGAGTGTGTTAGAAGTTTAACTGCATTGCTGATAACTAGGTGCTTTTGCGTCATAAATGCATACTCATTTTTATATATAGACCATGAAAAAAGACCAACAAAGAAACCCAACTCCACAGAAAAAGATGACCCGGATGACTGAGAACACTGTTGTCACTTGAAAACCCCTTAAAATCCATGAAATGTATTTCCCCCTCAAGCTATTTGAATGTTTTTGGAAAGTGCTGATACTGTATGCAGACGATGTTGTACTGTTAATGGAAGAAGTGTGTCTTTGTTCAATTCTGGTCCAAACATGGATTTTGTTTGGAGGATTTGTCACCTGTTGACCATTCAGCTGTCAGGGACACACATAAATCTGTAAGACAGCCTGTCTTAGACAGAGCTGATACATTTAAGTTTGATATGGTGAGTGAGAAGGTCGCAAGTTTAAGTCCTTGAGTGCAGAGTTTGCATGTTTCCTGTGCCTACAGTATGTGGGTTTTCTTCTGATCCTCCTATACTCAAAAACATGCTTGGGTTGATTGGGGACTCTAAAGTCATAGGTATGAGTGTATGAGTGAATGTTGTGTGTGCTCCATGATAGACTGGTACCTCTCTGCAGTGTATCCCTGTCTCCACCTGTGCTGTGCTGGGATTGGCTCCAGCAGACCCCTGTGACCTTAGTGAGGTAGAAGTGGGTATATATATTAAATGAATGAATGAATGAATGTTGTGTGTTCCTCCAAGAAATAAAAAGATAAGTTTAGAGGAGCAACTTTGTGTCACACAACCCTGATAAAAGTCAGAGTCTTTTTACTTTTTTTTGGTCAGTACAACAGCTTGACACCTGCCAAGCAAAAGAGGAAGGATGTTGGCTCATGCTGCAAATTGGCTTGTAACGCCATGGTGACCAGACAACATATATATATAAATTATATATACACACATTGATGCTACTTTATACTTCACTCTGCTACATTTCAGAGGGATATATTCTCCACTACAATAAATCTAAGATCTAATAACATGATAATAATTTTGTAAATGACTCTTCATTGTTAAAGAATAATTCACAAACGTATTGGTTTTTGGCCCCTGCACTAGACTATCTTTACTAAAATTGCTATATGTGTAGTTATACCTGCTGCACCTGTTTCAGAAGCCTGAGTCTTCACCAGTTCCACAAAACACACTTATTCTCAAAATATTCCCCTCACGTAGTTTCAAATAAATGTTACCCACTTGTTATGACTCCCAAAAAGGTCAAACACTACAAAATGCTACAGATTAAAGAAACATTTTAGAAAAATGAGTCCAAATTTGTGTAGCAGAACTATGTTTTTAATCATTTCCTATCTTATCTA
Organism: Eupleurogrammus muticus; assembly: GCA_036785175.1. Classification (NCBI taxonomy): domain Eukaryota; kingdom Metazoa; phylum Chordata; class Actinopteri; order Scombriformes; family Trichiuridae; genus Eupleurogrammus; species Eupleurogrammus muticus. The sequence goes on from JAYKQN010000001.1 coordinate 30,964,560, forward strand.
TCATCTCAAAACAACTCAGATGTATCCTGTGACCTTTTATAAAGCAGTTTGAATGAACTACAATAATTAAAACGCTGCTTTTTCCTTAACTATGAAATCCATTTAAAATATTAAGTCATAGTGCAGTTTTCTGCAAAACAGGTATGTTTACTGTAATACTTAGTATATTTAGCAGGTAATACTCCTGTTCTTTAAAATGATAAATTCAAGACTTTAACTTGTATTGAAGTAGTTTTAAATTCTAGTATTGATTGATTTTACTAAGGAAAGGATCTGATTACCTTAATTGATTTGACACAGTGACCATCTTATTGAACAAATTATGTAGTCATTGTAATTTGTATATTCTTAACAGTTTTATTCTAGGAAACTGAAATATTAGAGTACTTGACTATTTACACATGAGACATTTCACCTCATGTATAAAGGTAATTTACAGAAGCTTCCTGGCTGGCAGTGAAAGCAGCTTCTTGCTGAGGTGCTTTGTGTTTTTTTGAGCAGATATATGAGATGTAAACCTTCAATTTAGCAAAGAACCAGCAGAAAAAACTCTATGTTCTTGTGTGACAGTGGCAACGATTGCAATGTTCAACCAGAACTTCACATTGACTATTGTCAGCACTGAACTATTGACGTGTAGTACGACTAACTAACTAGCCTTGATTTTTTATAGTTTCCTTCCTATATGTAATGGAGGCGCTGTCTGAATGCTAATATTAATAAAAAAAAAAAAACAAGTTCAGCGAGGACACAAAGTTCTGGCCTCGGCCTCGCTTTTTTTTTTTTTTTTTTTTTTTAATTTTATTTTATCACCGTAATGAGGCAACAAACTTCACTGTCATAGGCGCCGGCTTGAGGAGCGAAGGGTCACCATAAACAACAACGGCGAGGATTTTATGGGACCCGGGAGATAAATAGCTGCAGGAAAAAACGCATTCTTGTTAGGGAACATATGTTTTCGCCTCGCATCCCCCGTGTAAAGGTCACGGCGTGGAGGAGTAATGGTTCCAGCATATTCACCGCCACGCGTCTTTCGTCCCATTCGCCGCAGAGGAGCGAGGAGTGATTGGGAGGGGGGGGGGGGGAGCCCCCCGCACCCATCATTTATGACAGGAGATTATGTACTCAGTGGCTGTGAGGGAAAAAAACGAAGTTATGAGTTAGAGTGTTATGACTTTCCTGGGTCTAATGAACACACACTCACACTGCTTCAACTGCTTAACGGTTGCCGTTTGCTGCCATATTTATGGATATAATTGAATACTTAGACACCATTTAGGAGCTCGGGCGACTGCATTACATGTTTAAAAGCCACATCGTCACCGTTATTTCACCATTTTCCTTATTTTTTTTCCCTTTTTTCTCCCCAATGCTCTTGATATTATTTTTTTTTACATCTTAAATGGGCAACGTTTGGAGAGCTCTCACAGGCTGTTTTGTCAGGTTGTTTGTTTCACAATGAAACAAGCAGGCACAGATATTCTTCATTTCCAGAAGAGAGTCTCGATCCCACCCATGGGTGTGTTAATGAGAAAAGTCAAAAAACAGAGGTTTAAGTGAATATCAAATAAAAAGGGGAGAAAAAAAAGTGCAAGAGAATGGTTAGATTAAAAATAGTCCTGATCTTAGAGGATCCAACTAACCCAATTTCAAGACTCTGGTACAAATGCAAGTAAAACTATTTAATATTAAAGTGCAACAAAAGAGAGGAAACTTAAAAAAAACACTCTTAGAGAGAGGGAAATAGGAACAAAGTTTGCAGATGTGACATGTTATTGGTTATTGGTCTTTCCCCTCCAAAATAAAGGAAACTGCAAGACAAGATATAAAACAGCTATATTATAAGAAGAACTAATAATAACCCTGCATAAGAGACAAAAAAAACTAAAGAAAACTATCTCCAATACATAAAAATGTCAAAAAAATAAGAAAAACTTTTATATTGTTTTTCTTTTAAATATTTGTCTTTTTTATTCTTTAATGTAGACGATATACAGTGGCTTGCCATACATAACAAACACCCAAAAGATTTTCATCCCAGCAAATCGTTGTTGGTTCCACAAAGCATTTTCTCAGGGGGACAGAATAATATTGCACACCCCAAATTTCAGTTACTTATTTCTAAAAAAAAAAAAGTTTAAAATATCATCAATTTTATTCCATTTCACATTGCATCCCACTTGGTGTTGATTCTTTACAAAAAAATCAAATTGTTTATCTTCATGTTTGAAGCCTAAAATGTGGCAAAAGGTCAAACAGTTCAAGAGGGGCCCAAGTACTTTCACAAGGAACTGTAGCTAGAACATATATTGATATGAAAATATTTCATATCCGTGGATAACAATGATGATAAATAATTTTTTATTATCTAGTGACCAGAAAAAACGGTGGATGTTACCACTTTATGTTAAACTTTATTCAGCGTTTGTCTGCTGATTGACTGGCTGTTTGATTCCATCATTGATCCATTATTAAGGGAAATAGTGAATGATGTTCACGAGCCAAGGAGGGAGCAGCATTGCTTTGGTTTTTTTTTTTTTTTTTCCCCTTATGCAAACCCATCCGTCCATCCATCCATTGTCTATCCCGCTTATTCCCTTTCGGGGTCGCAGGGGTCTGCTGGAGCCTATCCCAGCGTGTTAAGGCGAGAGGCAGGGATACACCCCAGATGGTCGCCAGCCAATCGTGGGGCACACACACCATTCACACACCATTCACTCTCACACTCACACCTATGGGCAATTTAGAGTTTACCAATTAACCTGAGCATGTTTTTTGTATTGTGGGAGGAAACCGGAGTACCCGGGGAAAACCCACGCAGACACGGGGAGAACATGCAAACTCCACACAGAAAGGCCCCAGACCCAGGCCCAAGGCGGTCTTGAACCTGCGACCTTCTTGCTGTGAGGCAACAGTGCTACCCACCGCACCACCGTGTCGCCTCCCTTATGCAAACCTTCTATCAATATTACATTGAGCCGTTTTCTTATTGCATTGATGATGGAGATATTGACAATATAATGATAGTGTTTGCCAAGGCCTAATCCATATTATAAACATTTTTTATGTCCTCATTTAGACCAAGTCTGTTTGTAAGTTGTGAGTCCAAATGTACTCAAACTGTGCAGGATTTTTTTCTTGTTGGCGTCCAATGAGCTGCTAGAACTGACAGGTTTCTGGCACATTTTACAGAGGTCTGGGAATTGACAGGAGTTTATTTTCCATTTTCACAATAGGAAAAGTAAGTCGGCTAATGAGAGCAGAATATATGATAATGCAGAAATGCAGAAAATACATTCCTTTGTAATGTCTGGTTTTCGAGTTGAGAAGAAAAAAAAGTGTGATTTATTGGGAGAAGTGTGGAGGAGGGGGCTCCAAGGTGAACTGGGCCATTGGAGTAATCGAGGGGGGGGGTCTCTGTGTGCTTCTATACAAATCTGGCTCATGTAGTGCAAAAAAGTGTAAAAAAGTATAGATGGATCTGAAATGCAGAAATATGCTCAAATCATATGTCTGTGATTAAACCAGTGAAGGGAAGAACAGATACTAGAATTAATTACATTGACACTGTGTTTACTGCTGTACTGTTTAATTCTAATCTCACACTAATACATGCAGATAGTAGAGAGGGGAGCAAGAAAAAAATACCTGATGAGCTACAATTGCATCAAGTACCATCTGCCTCATGTATTAATCTGTTGACACCACTTCAGTCGCTCTGTTGGTTCTCAATGCTTTGCAAACAATCGAGAATGTGATATTACAAACATAATTATACAATATACAATTGTATTTAAGACCTACACTCTACATGCTTACTACAAGGTTCTTGTGATTGTGATAAGTGATGTGGGTTGTATATATGTATATATATATATATATATATATATATATATATATATATATATATATATATATATATACATATATATATATATATATATATATATATATATATATAATCATAATTCGCTAAGATGGCGATGGAAATAATGATTCAGAATGGGGGGGTCAAACCATCATGTCCATTATTATTACGCTCTAAAAGTTGGTGAAGGTGAAGTTTGGTGGTCTAGACTAGACTTATTCTTTTTTTTTTTAATTTCAAATGTAATTTTTAAATGTTTTTTTCTGTCAGTCTGCCACTGATTGAATCCCCGCTTTTCAGGCAAGCAATGACTTTCGAATGCCAAAAAGCTCTTACTGTCTTGCATCAGCACCAAAGGCCCCTGCAAATATTTGATGCCAAGTCTTCATAATGTGTCTTTACTCTTCTAATATATATATTTTTTTACATCACACACCTTTGATTGGCTCATCTTTTGATGAAAACTTTTTTTTTTTTCCTGGTCTGCCGCCATGTCTCATTAACTGCTCCCTACTTTAATCCAGCTCTGTGAGAGTGGGGAGATTGCGGCGTCTTGACAAAACAATAAAATAAAATAACAGTGACTCATCTTAGAGCAAGAACCCCCGAACGTCTTTCCTTGGCAGCGTCAGCGTCGTCTCCGCGTCGGCGCCAAAGGTCAAAGGTTCAATCTGTTTCGGAGCGGTTTGGATTCTCAGAGCGTGTCGCACAGGATTTCAGCACAGCGCAAGTCAGCAGAGGCTCAGCGCTCTGCACATGGATTATGAGCAGGAAAAAAAAACGCAGTAAAAGGAGATAAACCTCCTCACATGTCCCTGTGCTCTGAGGTGAGGGAGAAAACATAAAAGACAGCACCTTATGTGGAATTGGAAGCCGTCCTGCTTATTTATACATGCCCTAAGGTACAGTGTGAATTTGTATACCTGTAAAATTGAAGATTACAGTATTAGTTATGTATGCATTATCCACATACTTGACACAAACTACTCATTACTTTGATATTAATAAATCAACATTAGAATTCATCTTTTAAAATTTCTAACTATAATATTAGTATATTAATAATGTTCCATTAGAAAGTTGTCATGACATCCTACCTACAGTGCCTTGTGTGTCCAGCATTTTGTAAATGGACAATACTTGTACAACTTTGCCTCTCATTCACACAATGATTGCAGCAGAGCTGGCGTACGAGGCGCTAGCCTGACAACTAGGAGCAAATGGGGGTTCGACACATGGCCAGGAGGAGCCGAGGAATCAAACTACCAACCCTGTGATTGGCAGCAGAGACAATATACCTCCTGAGCCAGCTGCCCCACAGATATTAGAGATATTACTGATATTACAATAGAACGAGACAGTTGAGCAGTGATTAGTTCACAGGAGAAGGTCACAGGTTCAAGTCGTGTGCAAACTCCACTTTTTTGTGTGGAGTTTCATGTTCGACCTGTCTGAGTGGGTTCTCTCCAAATTCTCCAGCTTCCTCCCCAGTCTAAAAACATACTGATGATATTGGAGACTATAAATTTCCATGTAGGTATAAGTGTTTGAGTGAATGATGCATGTGGTCCATGAGTGAGTGGTACCTATCTGGTACCCTGCCTCTCTGCTGCAATGTGCTGTGATTGGTTCCAGCAGAACCCCTAAACCCTCGTAAGGAATAAGCAGGTAGAAAATGACTGACTGACTAGTATCATAATCTGCATGTTTCTTGATACACAATGAGGATGAAGCAATGTATTGTTTTAACTGAAGCACCTTTTGCTTCTTGATCTAGACAACATGAACATCTACCTCTCTATATAAATACTGAGTAGAGAGCGCCACCTACCTGCATGTTCCTGGTCCTGACCTTAACTGAGGAACTACAGCTCCTTTACTATCTAGGGAAGCTTAAATATGCCAACTTACCCCCAAAACTCCTCCTAGATTTCTACCACTGTGCCACTTAATACTTTTACATGAGAAGTTAAGTCGAACTATGAAAATAGCTTGATTAGTGCTTCTACTCGGACTACTGTCCTTCTTCCATCTTCCATTTTAACTTGCGTCATCACCAGTAAACCTTTTCTGGCAACTAAAGTGGAAAGAGCAGTAAACTAGGAAGTTAGCAACCAACAAGTAAACTGGCACCATGGACAATCCCCTGCAACTCATACTTTCTGTTTGCTCTGATTACCAAGTTACTGGTTATTTCTGGTTTGAGTTACACATTTATGTTTTGCGTGTTCGGCCTCCTCGTCCAGCTTCATTCTAGATTTTTAGATGTCATTGAAATGTATGACTGAGCGCATGATCCAGGAGCTACAAAGTGTGACAAAGTCTGCTAGGAAACTAAGGTATCATCACCTGCTGGATCATCAATGACCAATTCAGCCCCGGCTCACTAATAATTGCAGTTATATGTACATGCCCAGGAAGGTGCAAGTTTTGTGTAACATGTATAAAGACTTTCTGTATTCTATTAGTGAGAAATTACGTCATTGTTATAAAATCTATGAACCTATCTATAAATCTACAGCATTTATCATTCTGTAAGACAGTATAGATGATGACTCAAACCTTCCTATGTTTATATTGGTAACCACCTACCTGTGTTTGCTGGGGGCCTGATAATACTTGTTGCTATGGATACCAAATCAATGCCATATTACATAAAATTAGTTACCTGGACTCATAGCAGATGGCTTGTTCTTGCAACATGTTGCTTTATGTAGGCAGGTAGTGTGACTGTACTGTGTTCAGCAGTAATAAATAACCTGCTATTATCTCCTTTGTGCTGCTTACATACAGATTATTAATAATATTAACTTTGAAGAACAAACTTTGAATAACAGGCAGAGAATTACACAAAAAGATCCCACAGAATATACTTTAAACCAGAACGACTTTTTTAGAATAAAGCACATTATTCACAGTTATGCCAAATATGTATAATTTTTCTTTTTTTTTTTTAATTACGTTGGTTATTTTAGTGTTTTCCTAAAATAAGATTAGCATTTGTGACTTTATCTTACAATATCTCTTTTATTTCATATTATAGACTTTTTTTTTAATCTTGTAATTTTAACATTATATCCAGTTCTTTGAAAAACCTAAAAAAAGCAAAATTATCTGCCAATGGAAAAAGGACAATTTAAAATAATTTTTCATTCTCTCTTGTAATTTCCCGCTGACAAGATGTTCTTTTTGCAGTGTTGTCTCTCTCTATATTTAATGTACTTAATGAGACAATAATAATAAAAATCATCATTACAGATAACTATCCATTGCATGACTATGCTATAACTATGCAATGGAAAGCACTTCAAAAAATAATGTATATTTTAAAGAGGAAAGTCTAGAGTTAAAAAAAATATTTTCGGTGTTTTTCTACCAAGTTCTGAAGTGAGCGTCCACAGCATAGCAGCTCATTTATATTCAGTGAAGTAAAGAATGGGCCAAGGTGTGAGTCAGACATGTTTGTTTTATAGCTGGTATTGTCTTTGTTTTGTTTTAATCTTTGTGTCCTGCTCCTCACTTCAACTACCCTGTTTTATATTTGCCTGTTATATATTTATATATAACAGGCAAAAACAAAATATATATATATATATATATATAATGTTGGAAAATCTCATGCCACGCATACAGTATGACTGATAAACTTTAATGTTCAGCTTCAGTTTTAGTCTATTGGTTGTAGTTGATTCTCTTCATATTAAAGAAAATCACTTGAAAAATCTTTCTTCAATTCTTTTTTCATAAGTAAAAGGACATTTGCCTGTTTAATAATACCTCAGCCAAATATGAATGTCATAAAAAAGTAGGTTTTAAAATCAGGAAACAATAATCAGTATTGTGCTGAGTAACACTGCAGGTGTGTGTGCTGAGGGATTAACAGCCTGAGTCATGAACAGCCTGTAAGTTAGTCATCTTGAATGTCCTGATAAAAATACACAATTCAAAATGGGCCTTGTGAGAGGAGTCTGAGGCAAAAAGTGGGTGATACAATTTTCTTTTCTTCAAAGCAATGTTAGGAACTACTGATTAATTCACTAATAAACTCATTTTGTTAAAATGTAAACCAATTCATTTGACAAAGTCTGGTGTTGAAAATGGAGTAAATTCCATTTTAAATTTATTTTTTTATAAAAAAACAATTACTCCAATATCATTTATATCATTCAAAATAGTTGTTGATCAATCTTTTATTAATGAATCATTAGATTAGCCTACAAAACATTAAAAAAGGACTGTATTTTGTTTCATGTTATTACCTTAAATGCTTGAGGGATCAAATACTGTATAGAAACCAAAATCTTAGAAGACAGAATGAAAACAAAATCAGAAATATTTTTTTTCTGTATCTTATCCTGTCTAATCATCTCGCAACCCCTTTAAATAATCCAGTGCCCTGTTGTGGGTGTCCCAAGTCACTATTCTACCATATTGCCTCTTTTTAGAACCACTTGTTTACACTATTCCAAACAGAAATTATATAAAGATATATGTATCTTTCTGTCTCACCTCTCTGATATTTGTAAATTTGCTGAAGGTAACTGCACTCATCTCTTGACATATTTATTTATTGAATGGACAATTGCTTTCCGATCTTGTTGCTTGTGCTTTTTGGTTGTTCAGAACAAACTTTTCTGTACTGTTTGGAAAGTCCTCATTTCTGGTAAATGATCACAGCTCAGAGACTCATTTTGAAACTCTGGTGACTTTAACAAGCCTCCTACGAGCTGTAGGAGGCTCGTATGCAAGATTCCCCCTGCGGTTAGCCATGATCATCCTTTCCAAATAACCACAATTATGAGAAACACACCGGGTCTAAATACTTTCAGACATGGTTTAAATTCTGTCTCCTACGACCAGTCAACACTACATTCTTTAAACCGTGGCTAGGTCTTTCCAAAACCTCACCTTTTAATTGCATCAGAAAATGCTCCAAAGTGGTTTCTTTAACGGTAAAACAATGCTGTGCCACTACTGCCAGGTGTGGCAGATTAGGAAATACTCATAGGTTGTTTTTGGAGGGTGGTGACAAATGACCTTCAGTTGTGACTCAATACTTATACCGACTAACTCCCAGGTGTAACTGTTGCATAGTTGACTGAACCAACTCACAAACACCCAGCAAACACAAATCATTCCCATAACGTCCCTTTTTTAATGTGGTGACCCTCCCACATTGTTCTAAGAATGCTGTGCATGTGTTAGGGTTGGGGGTTAGGGGTTAAGGGTTGGAGTAAATGATACCCCTAGGTTCCCTGCTTGCAGCCTTTTGGGTAACCTTCCCACAACATTCACAGAATTTTGTGCAAATGCTGTTGTCCAGAGCACAGAACGCTGTGGCACTGAAGTAATTAGATTGGTTTTATGTCAGAAAAACGTCTGTTTAGTGTCTAGGGAACAATATGCAGGAATGCTCAATAAACATTCACAGAACATTGTGGGAACCACAATTGGATTTGGAAGGGGACCATTGCTTGAGTCTAATTTCCTTCATGTTGTTAAGGGTTAGGGTGATGAGTTAAGGGATAGGGGTTAGGTGTTAGTTTTGCCCTTTTTAGGGAAAGGGTCCTATGTTCCTCATTTTGTTAGAGGTTAGGGGTTAGGTTTTAGGGTTAGGGTTACAAAAAACATGGGACCCTTTTCTTTAAAAAAACAAACAAACATTGTTTGAGGTTAGGGGTTAAGCGGTTAGGGTTAGCAGGGAAAATGAAGGGAACAGAGGACCTTTTCATGTTCCCTGGTCATAGAACAAAGCTGGGAACATAGGAACCAGATATGCTCCTGCTGGAACTATTGTTTTCCAACTTGAGTCTGAACCCTGCAAAAATAAACTCATCAAATAGTTTAATATATTTCCGAAGAACACTCTTTATGTGATAAAACCAAACCCAACTAAATTCCATTTACAAGCCGGGTTTTTAAAACCACATCTCTTGGTTTCCATCATTGCCCAGCTGTTGCCAGCTGTGGGACTCGCCGTTCATCTGTGGAGTCGAATTTGAGTCACGGCGCATTCTTGTGCTGATGAGAGGCTCTGAAATCAGAGTTACGAGGGAGTTGGCCGCCGCACAGCACCGCAGTGATGGGATTGTTGTATGAAAATCAAACCCAGACGACGCGGAGTAAACAAACATGGCTGTGGTGAGTTTGACAGCTGCTCGCATTGAAAAAGGCATAACTCAGCGGCCAAGATGTTTTACGTTTTATAAATGAGATGTATAACTCAAGAGCAGTGACTTGAATACGTCAACAGCCCAACAAAAACAATATTAATCACAAGGAAAAAAAAAAAAACATTGATTTAGGCTTTTGCATTACCTGAGGAACATAGGTCATCAATATGCCCTCCGTGCAGCTGTTGCCATGACATCCCTTCCACCTCCATTGCTTGTTCTGGTGTTCTAGCTTCCTTGCTTCCTTCTGTCTTGTACGTAAGATGGTACTTAGTGTAAATTAAAGCATGTTTCATGATTGAGTCCTGATCTATCCAGTTCCTTTTTTTTCTCCTCCTGATTTGGATTTACTAAGGCAGCGGTTAGGGAATGTCTGTGGATTGTGGATTGTTGAGTCTGTTGGTGGCTATTTTTTTCTGGCTTTGGGTGCTGGAAATAGAGAAGAGTTTCACTTGTGAGTTGAAGATTCATTCTCTAGTCTCAAGTGATATACGTTTTGTTTTCCAGATTGGTTTTGAGATGTTAAATGTTGATCTAGACAAAGAAGGCAAAAAAACTTGCCCACAGATTATATATTATCAGGTCTTTCCTCGACTAAACACATTCTTAGTTGAATAATAGTCATTGGACACATCAATTGGTAGGTTGATTTCATTGGAAAATCTGTCCAATTCAATATCTTCAAATCCTCTAGCTCCTTAACAGGGATGTGCTCAGAATTTTTCAGGATATTACTAATTCAGCTTGGAAAAATGCATGAATATCCATGCCCTATATATTAGATGTAGTGTAAACCATGCCTCAGTGTGATCTTGAACAGTCAAGTCAGTTCCTGCTGCCTAGTTAAGGTGCAAAGCATGTGTGTGTATGTTTGTGTGTGTGTGTGTGTGTGTGTGTGTATGACCATGACCAGCCGGGAGGCAGCTGTGGTCCCCCGGAGACATGACCCCATGACCCTGAAATCATGCGGCCCGAGGCTCCCAAACAACACGCCCGAGCATCTGAAATCAGAAACCCCCTTCCCTCCGTCGGCCTCTGCGAGCGCCGTCCGTTCTCGCCGGCCTCAGGAACCGAGGTCTGCCAGGGGACAACCGGAGGGGAAGGAGTCAACGTCATTTGAATTCCAGGTCCCGCGGATCCTTTCGCCCCCTCATGACCCGACAATCACCACCCTTCCCCCCCCCCCACCCTTCACTTCACAGCGCCGAGCTGGTACTTTACGCCTGACATTGATCTGTACTTCAAAACCACAACAGAGCCTCACGTTCCATCCCTCAGCTGACACAAATGATTTGTCGAGATGGGTTCTCCGCAGGCGCAAGCGCTGACAACTGGCGAGCCCCCCCCTCAACCACCACCACCCCCACCCCCTACACCCTACACACACACACACACACAGACACACACTCCACTTTCCCACCGCACATCTAAACTGACAAGCGCTGTTTTTGTTTTGCAATGCAAAGCAGGGTTTCACTCTGTGCTTCCCTGTTATTTGAACACATGACCAAACACATGTGCCACACACAGCCAGCGAGCAGCGTCTGTTTCTATCAGCATCTATCAATGCTAATGGAAAAAAATAAATAAATAAATAATAAACCGATCGGGTTCAGGGTCAATTTCAATTCATCACAAGTCATTTCGTTTTGCTAAAAAATAAATAAAACAACTTCTGTTATGGACCTTTTTTCAGGAGTAAGTCCTGTTTATAGGACTGCAGGAATATATATATATATATATATACCAATACAACAACTTAGGCGGCCTGCAGAAATCTTTAGATGTATGGCATGGCAAAGGCCGAGCGAGTTAACAACGCGACTCCCCATGCCCTGGAATGTTGGTGCCCTTGATTTTGCTTGTATCTTTAAATGTGGTATTAAAGGCTTACGATCCACGTCACACACACCAGATAGTGTGTCTTGCAGATAACTAACCTCGCACTTCAGAGGCACTTCTCACAACCTTTCCGAAGACATTTCTTGAAGTGAAATGATAGGATGTGTTGTGGGTGTGAGTGAAGAGTCCAGTCTATCTCTTGGTCACATTCCTCAGAATAAACCGACACAATGGAGGCCATGTCCACATTGGTGAAGAAAAATTTTAACCTATTAACACATGTCGAATCTCTTTTAGCGTAAAGGGGCCCTATGTTGACATTTTAATGTTTAAAATGTTGTTGTCTACTACCAAAACCCTCTAGTTAGACCTGTAACAGCTATACAATCTGCCTTTTCACAAATTGACTTAAGCAAACCTTTTCTACCTATCCTCTAAACCAAAATTCCCACTATGTTGCGATTGGCCTAGCTGTTGGAAATGTAGTACGTTACGAAAATGGAAGGATGCGACGGTACATGGATTCATGTATTACGATTAATTTATATTCCCTCTGAGACATCACAATGGGAGCCATTTCTAAATTGCTTGTGTTCTGTCAAATTTCAGCAATACTACAATAAACAGGGTGGTCACTATAGACAGCTCGGTCTCTGAGGTCGGTCTGAGAAAACAGGAGTCAAGTACAAATAGTCCAGAAGGAGGGCGAAGGTACACGAAAAGTTGTATTAGTGATGGGTCCGGCAACACCAATGCATTGGCACATGCGTTGAGCGCATACAGCGAAAAACTGTGTCGGTGTGCGTATCGCCTCCAGAAAGTCACGTGACCGATACAGGAACTGTGTTTTTCAAACAAGTGCATCGGGATGCATCTACCAAGAAAATCGCTGATCTTTTGCTGTTCGTCGTCAACATTTATGGAGCAACCTCAAGCCAAAAGAAAAGTTTCCCCAGTGTGGGACCATTTTGATCTGATATCAGAAAATAAGGTATTTGTTTATTTCTTTCTTTTATCGACCTGTTCCTCTCAGAATTTCCACCTGATCTGTCTGAATCGATCTGAATTGATTTCAAAGTGACTTTTAGTTTAATGTTCATGTTATTTTCTGCAGGCTAAATTTGTGTCTTATTTAAATAAATCCACCTCCTCAATGCTGAGGCATTATAAAGCCAAGCATGAAAATGAAGTACCAGATACACCCAGGAGAAGCTCAGCTATACAGCCATTGTACAACTTACTCACAGTTGCTTTATTGTTAATTAACTCCTATATATTTATTCTTTACTTCATTTTTATTTTTCAAGTTTCTTTGCTGAATTTCATCCTGAAGGACTGGCAGCCCCTCAGCATTGTGGGGCTGATTTGCTTTTAGTTTGACTTGGTGTAATTTTCACTGTCTTCACAGCAGCTGTGTGCACCCACTTCAGGCATGTTATACAGCATTACTTATTTGTTGTTTAAAAATCATGTACTAAAATGCCAATTTCTTGTTTTTTAGATAACCTTTGGCAACATTGAAAGTGAAAGTGAAAGTGGGCAGCTACTAGGATTAATTTTTCTGTATGAAGATATGAAATAATACCTTATACAATACAATGACTTAAATTAAATTATTGTACATGCTAGATCATCAAATCAGTGTGAGTTGAGTCTGTCTGCTAGGTTTCCTCTAGGGATTTCTAACGTCCAGCAGGTGTCTCTATTCAGCGACACAGTATCAACACACTCTCAACATAGTTTTGCAATGTATCGAAATCAAAATCACTAGTTACTACTAATTGCTATTAAAAGTGACATCACATCGGGATCCGTTTCTAAATGCTTTGTGTTCAGCCAGGTTTCAGAGATTGTGTTTACATTCACACACAAGCACTGACATTTTTTTTTTTCATAACAGAACAAAACATATGTTACCTTCTCCTATGAATAAAACGTGAATTCATAAGCAATTAAAGGCAACCTTATTCCATTTAGGATATTCAGGGTATTATTGTACCAGTTTGCTTTAAAGTTATTTTCTGTGCTTGTGCTATTGTTACACCGCATTATACAACATGATAGATAACCTTAATGGTATCATCACAAAAGAAAAACATGGAGTAAACAACATTGTCACAATGTAGACACAGTTTCCTGGTTATGGTTCTATTCCTCCTCTCAGCGAGGTCAAATTATTGACCATGTCTTTAAAGCATCTGAAATCATTCGGAAAAAAATCAATGCAGCCAGCCATTATCTCAAAATTACCTCGTTGCAACTTTCGCAACAGCGGATGAGCTGTTCAGCAAAAGTTACACACATCTTACTTAAGGAGTGTGTTTAAGTTAAGATGAACGCGGTTACATATCCTGCTTGGAATTGACCAAGCGGCGATGACCACGACCTGAGGCTAAAGTCGATGTGAAAGCGTCTTAACATGCAGTGCCACAGACGGCCCCGAATGGCTAATTTCTCTCTTTAAATTCTGAGCCAATCATTTTTTTCCGACAAGTCATGTGTGAAATTGTCGCTCCGTTACTAAAAATTTGAAGACTCCTAGTAGCTTTGACGTCTGCTGTGTGGGCGCTGATTGACAGCTGTGATTGACAGTTGGCTCGGTCGCCGCTCTTCCCTGGATTCCCGCCTACCGATCATCTGGGAATTTCTAAATGGAAGACAGCGGCTTCTGTCTTGACACGTACAACGTGTCAAGACGCAGCAAAAAAAGTCTCTTCGACCAATACCCTAATGCCAACAGGAAATCGGCCATCTTGGATAAAATGGCAGATCTTTCATGATATTCACACATATTTCAACAAACTAGTCCTAGGTATTTTTATCACACCAACCTCCAATTTGCTTTGAATCATCCTCGAACATTGGAGAAGAAAACTTCTTTTGAATGCTTTTTCCAACATTATTCTTGGTTGCCGTGAATTTCAATGTACCACCATTAAACATAAACTTGCTACAACTTCAGCATACTCTGTCCAATCTGCACAAAAAATGTCTCCTGCTCATAAGTGACCCTGAACGCACCTGCATAACCATATAAACTCAGTATCACTTACCTTCATATGCAACAGAAGGAATTGTAATTTATTGTCTAGCGCCATATATTGGATCCGTGGCTGCATGGAGCATTCATTTTTTTCAGCTTTTACTAAACATTTTGTTGTTTCTAATATTGTTTCTAATATATTGTGTGTCTATCTATTCATTGAACTAATAGAATACCATGGTGACAAAAAAATGCTGTTTTCTTCAACACCCATAATCAAAATACTACTTACTACGGCTTACTTTTTCTATTACTTATTTACATGATATCACCTGCTGAATAAATATATTATTTACACATTTACTAGAGGAAGTAGTTAAATTACTATTTTCCATAACAGCCCTTCCATGACATAAATTGATGTTAAAAATAACCGTTAGTGCTGGCTATTGATCGATTGCCTAACCATGTTACGCAAATTGTTAATGGCGTTATCAATCATCAAAAAAACATCAAGGCATCATCATTACTGTAACATTACATCTGTCTTTGTTGCATTTTTCCCTCCTCTTTTTTATGTTTTTCCTTCCCTGGGCACCAGTTTGAAAAGTTTTGACATGTTTTTAAACTTGTTGGCGGATTAAAAAACTGCAGCAAAGTAGCAGGTAAAGGCCTCTTAGATAAGTAACAAATCATTTATGTTATTACTACAATAAGCTTTGCTATACAATTAAATTATAGCATAATAATACCAAGTAGTTTCTAATTATAGTTGAAGTTATATGTTTTCCTTCCCTTATTTCTACCAACCCTCTGAATGGATGAGGTCCTGAGCATTTGCATATACTGCTTATTCTGGCCCTGTAACATTTTCGTTTTTCGTCACACAATGTGTGGGAAATACTGATTTATCTCAAAATGCGTTTGCGGGTCAAAGTGACAGATCACAGATATGTTGGCATTAACAGCTGCATTCATCGGCTGGCTGTACAAAAGCAAAATAAGGAGCCGCGTCTGTCTTGTGAAGCACGGCTGGAATATGCTCGCGCCCCGGCGACCCCCTCCCCTCCGCCGGTCTTTTCCCATTAAAGCTTTTAATGTGACCCTGAGGATCATGGGACCCTGTCTGCCGCTTAACCTTCCAGACTTGAACCCTTCCCGTAGAGCGGGCCGTGTGATTTACAGGGTGCCAGACGCCCTCCATTGCTGGCGACATGATTTACGGAGTGCGAGGAGATCTCGAAATCTGACTTGGAGCCGTTGCAAGTGGCTTCGCCTCGTCTCCTATCAGCCGAGGGCAGACGTCTCCAAATGGTCACAACTCAACCCCCCCCACCCCCCACCCCCCTAGCGACCGCAGACACGCCCCCCCCATGTTATTTATGCATGTGATCCCCGGCTCGCCCCATAGCCGTCTTTACATATGTATGCAAACTGCTCCTACACGACGCTGCTCCGAGCAGCTCTGAGATTTGTCTCAGCGCCCCGTAATATCCCCCCGAATCACAGCGAGGGCCAGAGAACAATATTTCAGCCATGCATAATTCACGCCGCACTCAACTTTTAACGAGGTGCTAAAAATCCCAACATGTGGCCCACTCAACACTTGATACCACAACATAAATTCTTAATACTTTTTTTATGAACTGCGTCGGTCCGAGGTGTTTATCTATAATAAAAATCTTGAATTGTAACTTAGCGACATAATGCTGTTACCCCCGGAGCTCATATAGCATGAGTAAAAGTCGAGTCCCCAGGCTTTTTCTTTTTTTTTCATTCTTTCCACTTTTACATGGAGATCAGCATCGGGCTTGTTTCAGCAGCTCGCCTGTTAGCGATTACCAAGCGGGAAAACCAAGCAGCCGAGGCTTCTCCTCTCCTTCACCCGGGACTATTTTATCTCAAAGCATGGCGAATTTGCACCCCGATGCATTTTTTTTTTCTTAACGCTCCCGCATTCTTTTGTCAGCAAGCCCATCGCATGCCGGGACGACTCTGCTCCCGCTGCAAAAAAAAACAACAAAAAAATGAGGAAAAATGAAACGTATTGTTTACCAGGCTGCAGCCGCGTCTGCTGCTCCTCTTTAACCGGGAGGCGTGCGTGCGTGGGCCTACGACCACGGCGCGCTGTCACAAAGACGCTGTTTGCCTCTCACATTCCTCCGCCCTCCCTATCGCTCAGCGTGACAGCTGCTGAGTAACTAGACAATGTTGTCTGAGCTCATGATAAGAGGAGGGTGGGTGTGTAGGGGAGAGGGGGGGAACATATATGTCTGTATGTTTCTGGACCATGAAAAAAATTCCCCCTCGCTAACATGCTGGCGTCTGCGTCCGCCCCGCCAGTCTGCGCGAGTTCGCCGGGGCCCGGGTGAATATTGTGACAAGGGTGTCATGGCGTTTTACTGGAAGTGACTTGCGTTTGCTGGTTCACACACACAGGCACCCATAGAGTCTTTCTATTTTTTTATTTTTTTTTTCCCCTTTGGCAGAGGAGCGTGTCCTCCGCCGCGCGGCCCGCAGGAGAACAGCTGAAAGGAGTAATTTGTCCTCAACAGTCACAACACAAGAACGTCGCTGACGGGTACGAAAACACAGCGCCGGTGACAAAAGAGGAGCGGGCGTAATGCACACATGCCAACACGTGGCGTGTTATTGTTGTTATTTTTTTTTTCATCCCCATTTTTCACCAGATCACTTAAACAGAGAATGCAGACAATCCACATTCTAAATTGAGACACTCAGTTTTTTTTTGGTCTATTTCACATGTGTTTATTTGAATTCACTTCATCCATGTTGTGTCTTTCTCCTGAAATCTACAAAACTGCCACGAGCAAAGTTTGCACCATTTTTCCCCCTCAAACTCTGAGCCAGAAATCTCCACTACAGCAAATCTTACATACAAACTTTACAGCTCGACTATACTCTGAAGGCTTGTATGGACGGGTTTGTCCATAAAACATGGCGAAAATAGATTTATCTTCCTTCTGTTTACAGTATGTTTATATTGTTGGAGAGATAATGTGTGTGTCTATCTATCTATCTATCTATCCATCCATCCATCCATCCATCCATCCATCCATCCATCTATCTATCTATCTATCTATCTATCTATCTATCTATCTATCTATCTATCTATCTATCTATCTATCTATCTATCTATCTATCTATCTATCTATCTATCTATCTATCTATCTATCTATCCATCCATCCATCCATCCATCCATCCATCCATCCATCCATCCATCCATCCATCCATCCATCCATCCATCCATCCATCTATCTATCTATCTATCTATCTATCTATCTATCTATCTATCTATCTATCTATCTATCTATCTATCTATCTGACTAACAGCAAAACCCCCAATGTATGAATACTTTAAATGCAATGACTTAAGTTGATTTTATTTTGAAAAGCACAAATTTTTGGTTCCTAAATCTGCTTCCTGACTTTGAAACCACCAGCCGTGCTTCGATGCGTCAGGTCGCCGCGTGTCACTTACGTTGCTGCTTTTTTTTTGTTTTTTTTTTCCGTTACGCCAGAAGCTTCATTAGCCACGTATGGCGTGAAGAGCTTCCTGTTGCCGCCGCCGTGCAGCATGACCCGGCCCAGTTAGCCGATTGATCCGTGCCGCTATTGACCCGGCCGGCGCTGACCTTGTGACGCCGCTCCTCCGTCTGTTGGCGTGGGTCAGAGAAGAGTTCCCCTGCGGAGCTCTATTGATCTAGCTGTGTAAATACTGCGATGGCTTCCTACCTTTACGCCACGCAGATGTTTTTCCAGGAAACCCCCCCCCCACACTCATGTTAGGATGAGAAATATTTAATTCCAAACCAGAGGCTGCTCCAAAGTCCACATACATGTCATGCCCAGCTAGCGGCTGCTGAGTAAACCTCCCCGCCAGCCATTCCAACACTGACTTTTATAGCGCGTGTTACGGTGGCCTTTTCATGCCCGCGTGCAAACGCAAAAACAAAGCGTCTCCGCGGAATGACGCACCTGCTCCGCTGTACAGCGTTCTGCCCCGTGGAGCCGGGTGAACGCTGGTGGGGCCCCCCGGTTGTTTCTGTTGGCCCCGGATCGCCGTCTGCTCTGTTTTTCCGATTTTTTTTTTTCTGACTCCAGGCTTCACACGGGGGGCTTGTTTCAGACATAACAGCCCCACGCCTTAGCTGCACGCCCCGAGACGAATTCGACCCTGCCGTCCTCTCGCAGGAAGAACTGCGTTTTTTTTTTTTTTTTTTTACTTGCATTTGAAAAGAATTCTCTCTGACACGTTAAAACTGATGCAGCAGCAGTGCTGATGCAACCGGAGCTTTTTTTTTTTTTTTTTGCGGCTGCGGCTCCAAACACCTGGGGCTCTATTCTCATGACACAGCGGTTCCGAGGCGCAGCCATGAAATGAAATTGCTAAACGGCACGCCACGCTGCGTGCACCGCCGCGTTCCTTTTTACATGCATGCTGCCCTCCGCGGCTATGAGTCATATTCTATTTTAATGGTATTCGGGACATGATGGGGTCTGCTGCGTGCAGGCATGTCTGCAGGTCATCTCTGAGTCAAGTGTGGCTGCCAGGAACTGTAACAATCTCCTTGGTTCTGTTAGCAATAATTACTGGTGTCAATTAATTAAAAGAATTACATCACTAGTTGAACAATTGTGATTAATTTTTTCCTTCTTTTCCCTCTAAAGACTAAATTATGCATATTTAAATCCAGAATCAGTTTTGTTGAACCTATAGTGCAAATAATGTGCATGCATTAATTATGTAGGCCTATGTGTAAATCACTGGTTTAAACATTCAAAACTCTGTACATATTTTGATATTAATGTGAATGGGGAAATCCACATAACTAAGATGTATTGTACAATAATACATGTTCACCAACAGATGTCGCCTCTTTGGCCTATGACCCCGAACACACCGACGAGAAACGTTGTGTAAATAAAACATGTGTAAATGAGAAGGAAACTGCACAAATAATAATAATTATGCATCTTTGCACAAAAGCCTTTCCTGAAATGCAGCATAATGTGAAGTAAACTTGGACTAACAGAACAACGATACTTGTCGCGTTACAAGTTAAGTTTAATCAAAAATAGCGTAACGTCAATCATATCAACAACATAAGCAGGCAACCAGCATCAAGCGATTTTAACAATGTTGACAGAGTATTCACACAGCTAATTACAAAGTTGCTGGTGTTTTGGTTTAAAGAGTGACTGTGTTAACTGGTGACTTTCATCTAAAGGTGTCTGTGGTTGTCATGGAGACAGCAGTTGTTAAAAAGTGTTATACTATTTAAAGTTCCTATTATATATAAATGAAAGGTATCTTGTAATGTTTATCATTATGTAAGATAAATGACAAAGTAGGTAGTAGATAATTTAACACAGATGAATATGTATTAACAACTACAATTAAATTAACAATTAAATCCATATTTAAACTACACATTTATTTGACTGACTGCCATTTTATACTAAAAAACGCAACTAAATAAAATTAATAAATAATATTAAATTCAAATTGATCAGCAACATTAATCCACAATATAGCACAATAGAACAAACTTTTTTACATACAAAATAAAAATGAATACAACAATTTGCGCTGTTTTCAGTTACGATGCACTGCATTTGAAAGAAATAAGTCAACGATTAGCAGTGTTTGAATGTGTCACATGAATTTCTGGACTCCATATTGAAGGCCTTTTCCAACTAGGAAAACCATATACTGAAGAATAGTCATGTCATGTCATTTTTTTTCATTAGGTCTACACCTGTGGTGACCAACTCAGCTCCTGCCCTGCATGTTTTATGCATCTCCTCACACTAACAGAAGTGATTCTAATTTTTAACCCATCGAGCTTGGCTAGGGGCTTCATAATGGGTTAATGATACGAATAAGATAAGGAAATGCTGAACACATACAGGGCTAGAGCTCTCTCGATGCAGGGTTGGCCACGACTGGCTGACATTGTCCAAAAAGCGTATTGTAAACTTTATGGACCAAGGCTCAACAACCGTAATGATATAATAAAATAGTTACGTTTTCAGATTCATCAATTTGACGGATACACATTTAAATGTTAGTTGTAAGTACGATTATTAGCAATTACAGAGGTGTACACGCTGCACTTTGAGTCCTTGCCACATTGCATTTCTTTATCATTGACACTTTTTGCCATTTTAACAATTTTAAATGTTATTACAATTTAATCTATTTTTTTTTTACATTCTTTTCAATATTTTCCAAACTGGTACTACTTTTTTTAATTAAGAAAATGTCTTTCGATTATACTTAGTTGGTCTAAGACCAAGCATTTTTTTTTTACCAACAGGGTCTAGACTCAGAATGCTGGAGCATGATTTGGAAACAGAAATCTTCAGTTGCATTTTTTACTTTCATCGTTTTTTCATTTTGGCAGTTTTGCAGCCATCAGTTCAAAGCTTATGATAACATTTCCTCCAAAGTAATTGCTGAGGCCTCAGAATGAAGCAGCAGGTCGTTAGGATTCAGCCCGACTGGAAAAAAAAAAGGATGAAAGGAATTTTATTTGGAAGAGGAAAAAAACAAAGGCAAACCATAAGAATCATTACCAAAACCGTTTGTTGACGCTTAATTAACCATTATCTGTGTAAAGACCTACTTTTCGGTTCAGATACGCGTGTCACTTTTTCTGTGCTGAGAGGGATTATCAGCATCATCACAGGTGTCCTCACTTTCCGTTTGACCTATAAATCAAAGCGCTAGCTAATTCAGCTAAGTGTAAAAAAAAATTGTAAATGCTGCTATATCCTGTTTGAACTCTTTTAATGACAAATCAACATATAGTAGATCTATGCATATAAAAGTAATAAACCATTTTCCATCCAAATGGTTTTGGTCCTATTTTGTTAAAAAAAAAACAAAACAAAAAAAAAAAACGAAAAGCTATGACTTTGGGTTTATATGTTTGTTTGGTTTTTCTGTTTCACTATTTCAGTGTATCTCTGTTTAAGCTACACTTTCTAAAAGCTGAGGAACATGTGTGTCATTTGTATTGTGCATCTCAACAAACAAATCAATGTGCTTTACATGAAACAATATAAGGCATCATTATAAAATGATGACATTTTCAGACTGAGTGTGTAAGAAGGACGACTGTATTGCTGCTACGGGTGCACTGGGTGCAGTAGATTAGTTACTACTGGGCCACGTTCAGCAAAACATAGATGCGTTTTCTTCCATAAGGGTTTGAATGCAATGCTTTTACTTTTAATGGAGCATTTTCTCAGGATGCATAGTAGGCTACTTTTAATATACAATTTTGCCAACAAGCCAACTACATTAACATCGTCACCCCGTTGAGAATATAAGCTTGATGTTGCAGAAACATGCAAAAAACGCCTGATCTGAACACATCATGTATCTAAATCATCTGTTATCTACAGTATATATCTATTATCTGTCAGTTAACTGTTATCTATAGAAGGTCTTATCTATATATATATTATATATTATCTCTCTATTATCCATTGATTTATGTTCCTATATATTATCTATATATTATGTATTTATCTATCCTATCTATTATGTATCTATATATCTGTGTATAAGTGTATAATAAAAGTAAAAAAAAGTGCATTAGACTCATTACTGGTTTTGGTTTACCTGTTTAGTAAATGTTCTGTTTCGAGCTGAGAGTGAAGAAATATTTTTTTAATTCTTTGGTGCATACAGAGAATCAGAAAACCAAATATTGACTCATTTTTTTATTTGGAAGAGTGCGTGGAATAATTGATTTGGACCGAAAGGCGCACGGGCCGCTGCGTCGGACCTGCAGCTCTCTGGGAGTTTGTTCCAGACACGTGGAGCATGAAAAAAACAACAACAAAAAGTGAAAGCTGCTTCTCCAGGTTTGATTTTTGAGATCTAAAAAAGATCAGGAGATGTGTAGCGATGTAATTGGATTTCATTTGCTTTTATAATCACATCAGTTCAGTAAAAGGTAAAAAAAAAAAAAAAAAAAAGAAAAAAAAAACTCCTGCCTCTAGTCTCTGTTGCACTTTGCTGAAAATCAAAGTAAATTACAGGTTAGAGAAACAGACAGGCCTCCAGAGAACAAAATGCTAATCGATACGAAGTTTAAAAAGGAAATGAGCAATGTCTGCCAGTTTTAAGCACAGCGGCGAGCATGGATGAGACGCGCTGACAGTCGGGTTGAGGTGCCCCCCCCCCCCCCCCCCCCCGCGACCTTTGTTGCATGTCATCCCTTCCCTCTGCGCCCGCCGCCACCACCGCTGTCACTCCCAGCTGTCGCAGTCTGACGGAGCAGAGATGTCACATAAAATAATATAAAAAAAAAACAAAAACAACAACAACCAAAAAATTAACCATGACAAGCCAGCGAAGTGCTTCAGGAACTTCACGCGCCATGACCCCCCCCCCCCCCCCAGCGGCAAGCTATTTTTATTCACGCTCCGATTTCTGGGTCGATACATCTGTGACAACAACTGGAAGTGGTTGCCGCGTGCGGCGTTGCCACTAGTATATCGCTCGAATTAGCGGGGGCCTATATCTTATTCCCAAGTTCCCCAAGCAGCCGTGTGAAGTCGTGGCATATTAATTGGGTTGAGTGCATGCATGTCAGCCGGATGACTTTGAGCGAGTGCGCGGAGTCATTAGATGGAGAGCTGTCTTGCTAAGTGCGCACGGGTAACGTGAAGGAAGGGAGCCCGTCGTCACGCAGCGGGGCTGGAGCGGCGCCGACTGGAACTGTCACACTATTTTAATGATCGATCCAGATGATGGTTGCCACAACAGCTTGTGTGCAACAGCTTGAAGGGAAATAGACGGAGGACAGTCTTGAATGGTTTTTGAGTCAGTGTCATCAGAGGTCTGCAGCCAACAGAGAATTATCAGAGTGCTAAAAAGCTTTTGAACTCAATTAGCTAATAATTAAAGCCCTATTATATATTTATAATAATAATAATTTATATATATATATTTATATATATATATATATATATATATATATATGTGGAAATGTTTAGGACTTTGTTTAGGTCTTTGCTGTTCCTGCCAACACAAACTGTGGAATAAGACACACTCATTCAGTTCTCCTCTGTAGCATTGCTGAAACCTGGTGGAACATAAGGCATTTAGATATTGCCCCTGTTGTGATGTCACAACAGGAGTCTAGACAGAAGTTTCTAGGACCCACCCCTGGATCCGTGTAGTCGCCCCTTGTTCATGTTTCGACCCCGGCTCGTAAGGGTGCGGGACAATTTACGACAGAGCTGGGCCAAATCACAACTGAGTGGAGGTTTCCGTAGGTAGGGGAGGGGTTGAAACTGTTTTCCAGAGTGAGTGTGTGAGAAGGCCGACTGCATTGCTGTCACAGGTCTGACTAGGTGCTTTAGGACCGGTTTAAGGTCTGTAAATATGCCATTCCACCAATTCAATAAACTGTCCGCTACTAGACTAGCTAGTAAATATATATGGGTGTACCCACGCTTCAGGGGGCTCGTTCATACCTTTGACAGTCGACTTGTAAATAATCATTAGATTATCATTTCAATGCAGTAATATCTGCAGAGTGTGCAGACATCTTTCGCATTTCGCTTTGTGCTTGGGGCTCCATCAAGCTGCTATACCAACACGCCGTAGTGACACATGGAAAGGAAGATGTCAAAAGAAATCGCCAGTTTGAAAGCATTTTTCAATCGATCAATAATCCTGAAAACAGCAGTGGCAGTTATGCAAAGTGAAGGTGGAGTATTTTCATTCTGCTGTGAATTTGCCAGATCATTTCGAAAGTGTTTTTTTTTTTAATGCTGTAAACCAGAGCGTGGAGGGTCATCCCTATGTTCCCTAGGTCCGATTTTAAGGTTAGGGTTGGAGATCAGGGATTGAGGATGTTTTTAGAATTAGGGGTTGGGATTGGAAATTGGGAATTAAGATTAAGAATCAGGGTTAGGGTTAAGGGTAGGAGTTAGGAGTTAGGGTTAACTGTCTACTGTCAGCTATCTAATAAAAGAATAAAATGCCCCAAAACTACTTGTTTAAAAATATTTGATTATAACTCAAAACAGAGAAAACTGAAATCTGCAATGGTATCTGTTTATTCAGGGTTCTTTATTGCCAAAATTCTGAAAAGCTTCTTCCTGGAAAAATCATTTCCCATAAATTTACACTTTATAGTTTAAATAATATTACTACTACAATTTAAACATTAAAGTCTGGGCTTTTACTTATTTAAAGTAACAGGTTAACTCTTTCTGCAAACCATGGATATGTTGAATGTCGTCACAGATGTGGTCGCATCATTTATAAGACTTTCCTCTCAAGTTTCATTTATAATAACAGGAGGCTGATGGTTGGGTGGATGGGTTAATGCTTAATTTCATTGACTGGACTTAGGAGAACTTTCCGAAGACTCCTGTTCATCAGTGTTAACCAGATTTTTTAACAGACATTTGATCATTTTAACCTAAACCATGATGTTTTCCTAACCATAACCTAGCCTTGGTTGTGCCTTAACCTACCCATACCACTTCAATGCCACAGCATTTGTTGAAAACTCTGGGAATGAAAAGACGTTGGTATATATGTGACATCGAAATTCAACATAAATTCAGTAAGGTAGAACGTCAACATTTTTTCTTTTCTGTGGTGGCTCTGTGCCTAAAATCTGCTCCATGTCCTTGAGGACGTAGTGTCATAACTTTAGATGTTGCTTCATAATCACAACATGCAGACTTTATTTGCTGTAGCAATATAAAGCAGAAAGACAGTTGGTGGTGGCCATGAATCTTAATGGCTTCAGTCGTAGCATGACTACATTTGGCTTTCATGGATTTCATGGGTTTCCGATCGGGTAATGATTTGTTAGCGTTGGCGTTGCTTATTAATTTGTTGTTGTAATCGTTTGCACCGGCGATATTATGCATTATTGCGAGGGAGGAACAAATGCTCCGAAATAATTCCTCACCATTGGAGGCGAGGTCGCTGGAATATTTCATTTAATTTGAGAAACCGGTGGGTCGTGCCATCCCTGTGCCACGACTTTGCTTTAATTTCTATCAATGGAGATTAATAAATTGTATTCGCTCTATCTCCCCCCCTGCTTAAATAGATGACAAATGCATATAATGTGGTGAAATGACACTTCTGGGCCAAACAATGAATCTAGCAAGATGAGAAATAGTTCAGTGGATTTACTGTCCGGGCGTTTGTTGCAGAGGTTTCTTCTTCTTCTTTTTTCTTTTTTTTTTTTTTCCTAAAAGGCGACCATGCAACCACTCAATCTCACTCCCGCTCCCCTCCCCCCCCATGCGAGCTGTCACATTTTGATGGCAGCCCCTCTTACTTGGAACAAATTATGTGCGCGGGGGCCCCCCGATAGAAAATATTCCGTCCGCTTTCTTGACACGCCTAATGAAAATGGATGGCTGGGTGGCTCGGATGGGACCGGACACCTGACAGTCTATTGTCTCCCTCCATCAGCTCGTGCCGGGGCGCCAGCGCCATCCGGTCGCGCAGCCCTCTCGGTGGAAATGAAGAGACGTCCCCGCCTAATGGGAAGCATAATGGCTGTGGACAGATGGAAGACATCTCGCTTTAGCCCGTATTCCCCTGCCCGGTAATGAAGGCATGGCTTATTGACAGATAAAGACTTGCAGGAGGGGGGGGGGGGAACAGACTCAAAAGAATGTACGGGAGATGGAATAAACCCTAATATCGGAATGTGTGTGGGCGTGCATAATGGACTGCCGCATATATACACCAGCGTACGTGTGTGAGAAATAATAGCGGGGCTCTCCTTCCTGCCTCAGAGCATCGAGTCAATACGCGCTCGCCAGGATGCGAGGCCCCTGGCAGGCAGGTCATGTCACTGGCTGTAAAAATAGCAGCTGGCAATCCAATAGCTGTGATTTATGAAGCATGTCAATACCCAGACTGTAACTATGCTGCGAGCCCAGAGCTGATTGGTGGTCTCTCAGCTGGACAGTACAGGCCTCGCCGCAAGATTGACACTTTCCCTAGCCCCATAACCCATCATGTGAGTTGTAGAAGGACTCGGTTACTAATGGCAATACCTCTCAGTTTCCTGTTTTTCTCTTTTCATGTTACCGATTGTTTCCTCTGGGGAGATGTGCCATAATGTCAGCTATATATATATATATATATATATATATATATATATATATATTTATTTTCTTTTTCAAAGAACAAGCCCACAGCTATCTTGTTATCAATATAGTAACCCTTCCCCCAATGTTCTAATATGTTGTGCAAATGTTTTTTGTTGAACATAACATTCCCAACATGCTTAAAACCACATGATGTGTTTTTTTGGGGGGGTCCATTCTGTAACGTTCTCCTAAGGTTCCTTCCTGGTAGCCTTTCGGCTAACCATCTTCCTGAAACATTCTGTGATCTGATAAGAACATTACAGTAAATTTGAATTGACATCAGAATACTGTATCTACTGTATTTGAGCGTTAAAGTACCCATCTTGAAAGATTCAACTGACCTTTCCGCAGCGTTCCTTGAATATAACAGAATGTTTTATCATCTAAGAAATGTTTTCAGAAGATCTTACGTGTTGTTTTGCTATCTGGGTACTGATATATTGTCACCTTTTACCACCATCTGCATTCATGTATTTATGCTCATCCAAATGATACAAGTGCAAAAGGATAATATCTCTGGTTTGGTTTACATTATGTTCTCATATATCAGTCTGTTCAACAGTGTGTTAATATGGGGCATTTGAGGGCCTCCTGAATTCATTGGTCTATTCCAGGGGTCTCCAGCCCTGGTCCTGGAGAGCCACTGTGGGTTTGTTCCAACCAAACAGTAATAAAACATATGATTCTGCTAATGAAGTTCCTTAGCAAGGGTCCTAGTAGATGATTAGTAGAATTTGTGTGTAATTACTAGGATTGAGCCGCACAAGTGGAACTGTCCATCTATTTTGATGATCAATAACAATTAGTGCAAGCTGCAAAACCTAGTTAAAACCCTGTAAAAGTGTGTCACTGGCTCAAAATGGACAGTTCGTTCCTCAAAAGCAAGTATTCATGTCAATGAAAGTGTTAGTGTCGTCAAAAGTCCTGACACCATTGTTTATGAACAAGTTAGTTTTTAGGTCTTGATGACACTACCTGAAAAATGCTTAAGCCTGCAATATCTAGTATTTACATATACATAGTATCTACAGTAACTGCACATCCAAACCACAGTAAGGTTACACATTATTGCATTTAGTAAGGTAACTGAGTACAAGACACTGAGTTTGTATGTTTCACATTTTTGCTGCATATGCACTCTGCCTTTTTAATTTGTCCACAGTATGAAACAGAAGCAAAAAAAAATCCCTTTGGGTAGAGCTGCGCACAAATGTAACAATATAACATAACGTACCGTGTATGTAGCATGTTCAGCGAACATACACAGTGCTGTAAATCATTGATGCATGGGACATTTTTAGGGGAAATGTATAAAATCTGCTCAACAGATGATTTTGACTAGGTCAACATTTTTATATGTAATGACTCAAACACTCAACTGAGGACTATTAGTTTTATAGGGAAAAGCTATGGATCAAGTATGTATAGTGTAGTTGATTTTGGCTGACGTAACATGAGTGTAAGCTAATGTTTTGTTTTTTTTTTGACGTAAGAGACACTGCTACTATGATGAGCATAAATGGCATGTGCTCAAATGTTAACAGTGATTTGAGAAATGCACCACAGGGACTAAAAACTGCAACCATGCCATCTTGTACCTCATTTTTCCAAATCGCGGCAGTGGATGAGTTGTGGTTTAGTGGTTGTGTTTTGTGACAAGTGGAACGAGAAAATAACACATGCAATAATAGGATCAATTAAGGAGACATATAACGTGCTGACTGGTTGTTACACACCTTTGTTTGCAACCAGGTAGCAACACGCTGACTGTGGAGTTTAGGTCGTTTGACAGCTACAAATTGAGACTATGCCACATAAAACTATTTACTATGGAGACATAGAATGATAAACACCAGTAATCAATAATCAACATAATATAATGGTAAACATGTTTACTTCTTCTCTTGACGCCTACTTCTCTTGCCTTTTAGTTTTTCACATCCTGTATGTGCATCCTGTATGTGCTCTGTGGGGGGGGGGGTTGTTCTGTTTTTTTTTTTTTCTGTTCCTATCAATTTAATGGCGCGTATGAGTCAAGGTGATGTGGAAAGGTGATCCAGTCAAACAATGAATGATCATACGGGGGTGTTTTATGGCATCAAAGTGGCATTTTTACGGGCCCTTGGCTGCAGATTGGGGCTCCAGGTGTTTGCCTAATGGAAGCTCCGCCTCCTGTTCCTTCTATCGCAGGAAACGGACCGATGAGAGCTGTGAGACTCAACCAAAGTGGTACAGATGAAAACAAAAAGTGCTGAAAGATACTAAAGTGCACAATTACCCCTTTACATTAGACATCATAATTAAATCCGCTGTAGTAATATAATAATAATAATAATAATAATAATAATAATAATAATAATACGGTTGAAACAGGTTGTATAACAGATCTGATTTTATGAACTAAATTTAAGACAGAAATGTTGGATTTTGAGTGCGGAGTTTGTATAATAAATGTGTATGTTGGATTTTGAGATGATACATCAATTTGCCTTTTTCAGGAATTTGTCTATTACATGTTTTTTTTGTAAGTGGTAGAGGAACTACTCTTACCTCCTTTACTCAAACCTAAGTAGAAATACTGTATTCTAACATTAAACATGCTTGCAAACGCTGTTGACTTGAACTTGGTGCGACATCTAGTTGCTTGCTAATAGTAATAATATACCTCATGTACAATGTGACACTGTCCAGAAATGAAGTTGTTTTGTTTTTCAGTGGCATCCCTGATAGAAAGTTTAATAGGTGTACACATGCCCTATTTGTCTTTTAAATGATGACCCTCCATTATATCTTAATAGGGGAGTGTGGGATATTTATGTTTTTGTTTCTTTCAGAGATGCACCCAGGTAGAAGCAGATGATTAATCCATGAGTTGCCAACTATTGTATTATTTATACACTATTTTGATAATCAATTTGAGTCATTTTACAAACAAAAATGTCCAAATTATCTTGTTCCAGCTTCTCAAATCTGATTCTTTTCTGGTGCATTTTATTTTCTTCAACAGTAAACTGATGATCTTTGGGTTGTGGGCTGTTGATCTGAACAAAAAAAGGTATTTCATTTCAGGTGAATCTTTAACAGTGAACCAACAACCTCTACACCATTTCATTTTTCACAAGATTAGCCAACTACAAAATATGAACACATGCACAGTCTGTATGCATGTAGCTATATGTATACAATTTATAGTTAATACTTTGTCAAGAAACTAAAAACAAAACAAAACCAAAAAAAAGCATGTGCTGATGTTAAAAAACATCCCGTGACTTCTGGTAAACACCCTGGAAGAACAATGGCGGGTGTCTGACGGTGGAAATCCCAAGGCCGAGCGGAGCGGGTGCTGAGTTGCTCAATCAGTGTCACGCAGGACGTCCGGGGAGGAATGTTCTTACAGCGCCGGCTGCCAGGGAGAGACGTTAGAAAGCCTGCGTTAATGGTTTAAACCTCACAGGGTCCTCGCGAAGAGCGCACATAATGATTGATGACTGTTTTCTGTGCTTTTCAGATGATCCTCTTCTGCCTGTGAGGGCCTGAAGCATGTTAAAATTGAATTGAACTTAATGAGTATTGAAAGCACCTCAGTCATTTGTTCTTTTTTTTTTCCCATGATGCCCTGATTTTTTTTTTTTAATTCAATAAATATATTTCACCTCATCTCAAGCACACCCTAACCTTTAGCCGAAGTTTACTTGAATTTTTTTTTTTTTTTTTTTTTTTTTTTGTCGAGCATCAGCTCCTTTACTTGGGAGATGTTTCACATTGTCTGGACACTGCGATACACCCTTCCCCCGTGGGGACTGGCTGAAGTCAGGGCCGGGAAAAGTGCTGAGCAGCACAATTGTCATTTATGAAAAATGGAGACACGGAGGAGAAGGGGACAGAAATAGCAGGAGGGGGGGCTTGCATGCGGGAAAAAAAAAATAAAAGAAATGAAAGAGAGGAAAAAAAGAGTGGCACATGTTGGCTTACGGGGGTGTTCCTGCGGACGAGGCCGACGGAGATGCCATCAATCATCGGCGTGTCCTTTTTTTGTCTGGGACCGCTCTTCACGCGTTGACCCTGCCCCCTGAGCGCCGGACACCAAAGACAGACGGGAGGTACAGAAGAGCTCCAGAGGGGATGGAGCTGGGATACTTTTTTTTTTTTTTTTTTTATAATATTTTTTTCATTAAAAGAGACAAAAAGGAGTGATACCTTGATGCTGAGTCTGTGGAAAAAAAATCTACAAACATACAGCATCTGCAATTCCTCCAGATCTGAACATTAAAAGAAAAAAAAAATGACTCTGGATAAAAGTCAGCAGCAATCTAACTGAAGGCAGTCCTGCCAGTTTCATTCACTACAAATACAACAAGAGACATAACAGCTCATGTTAAATTGTGTACAATGTTCTGAAAAAATTACAGTAAATGTAATTGTGGCTTCTGCAGTGGACTCATTCTTTGTGGTCAGATTACGTGTTGCCTTCATGGTCTCCTTGTAAAGTCCAGCTTTACTCTGCAAGGGAGTCATTTTGGTAAAAAACAGTATGTGTTTGCAGTATGTTCTTAATAAATGTTTTGTTATATTTCCCTTTTTTAATGAGGTATTGAATTGGGGATTGAGAATTGTAAAATTTCACTTGGATTTGTATCGACTATTAAATTATTCTCCTGTTTGAAGGTGATTTAGCTTCAACAAACAGCATCTTGTATTTCAATGATGTTGTATCTCTGCCAGCAGCTGTTGTTACCTGTTTGAACGAAGGAATTTTACAATCCCACTGAACCTTGGACTGATCTTTTTTTTACTTTGCTGCTGATAAAAAAAAAAACACACAGCAATAAAGAAGCCTTGGAGAAAAAAAAACTTAACTTCACAAACAACAAAAGAAATTAGAAAAAATAAATGAAACTAATTAAAGATAAACAGGGTTTTACAGGAATGGCCTACAAAAGACAATTTTTTCAACCAAATTTTTAGAACCTGAGAACAAATCACACGTTTAAATAGAAAAATGTACATTAGTCAAACAAAAAAATAATAAAATTACAGCCTACCTACTAACTTAAATAGTCCAGCCCACGTTAGCCTATTATGGTTATTCTACATATTTTATTGTAGTTAAAGGGTTTTTTGTGTAAAAGAATTTTGGAATATAAAATGGATTTAGTTAGTTTTACTGAAATGAGTATTACATTTTTTGCAGTTGTTACAAATGGAACTGTAGGTTGTATGTACATTTTTTCCAAGGCTTGGCTGGGTACCAAAAAATAGCACAGATTTACAGATTGTTACTGTACCGTCCATTTTTCACAAAGGTTTGATTTACATTAATATCCCTTATGTTAATATTTAAATCATCTTCTGAAGGGCAGGCAATGCCCTTTAAGTCACAATGAATAATGAAACGGGGCCACCAAAGTTTCATATGAATATCCGCTATTTTCAAATGCAACAACAAGAAGCACCTTTTTATTTATTTTATTTTAACAGAATTAGAGACAAAACATGGCAATTTTTTAAGTGTAAAAAAGAGATAAAAGGTAAAAAGGAATATCTTGGTTGAAATGTCCAGCGTGTTATTAATTCATGGCTCATTGGTGGAGTTTACCATTCTCACCAGCTCAATAATAAATAGCAAGAAGAACATTTTGGCCGACTCCATCTGTCATCTTGAAAAAAAAAAGAAGAATAAAGCTCCCCAGCCGCCACTGATAACTTTTAAAGGAAGAAACAAGAGGAAAAACATCTTGATTCCTCTGACGGAGAATCCTCACCCCATGGTGAGGCACAGAATGGAGTAGTGGCATCATTCCATGCATTATTCAGGAGTGTAAATTAACCCTGAGTAAGGATACTCCATCAATCAAAAGGGGGGGTGTTTGCCATAACAGGGTGCCTGGTCGTGGGGGTGGCCAGGAGTCAGGGGGAAGAGGGGGGGAGTGTGAAGCTGGTGGTCTGTCAGATGGGAGTGTAATGGAGAGGGAGACTGAACACTACTAGAATTAGCCACCCACCATTTCAACAGGTGGCCTGTGACAGCCATGCGTGGCATGTGGACAGGCTCAGGCAGCCCTGGAGACACTGAATACCGTCTGAGCCCGGGGGGAAACCGAACAACGAGCGGACCGGATTTAAAGCATTTAAAGCGTGTTTATGCCTCAGAAAACAAAGGGCTTTAATGTCGTGATCTGTGACATGATCGTGTAAATAAGATTTTGTCTTTGCCACTTCACAGATACTTTAGGACTTACGCTTTATTATTCTTATGAGAGTAACCTGATCCTATGTGAGTCCAGTGTGCAGTGCCATTGCTAAAGAGTTGTGCACTGACTGATGAACATCCGTTTCTGTGACTCTATGTTCCTTCCTTTGTTTGGTGACTAGAGAACATAGGATCCTTTTTTAGGAAAAGGTTTATGGTTGGGGTAGGGGCGAGACGCTATGGTTAGGGTGGGAGTTGGAAGTTAGGGTTAAGGTTAGAGGGTTGAGTTTGGGATTATGGTGCTAGAATTGGGGTTTGGGTTACAATTAGGGTCTTAGTTTTGGGGTTAGGGATAGTTGGGTTGAGTGAGCTTGGGTACAGACTAATGATAGGGGGCTGGGGTTGGTTGGGTTAAGGGTTAGGGGGGTTAGGGTAAGGGATTAATGATATGGGTTAGGTGTTAGGTGTTAGAATTAGGGGTTAAATTGTAGTTAAGATAATGGGGTTGAGGTTAGGGTTTGGGTTAGGATATTAGGGTAAGGGATTTGTGATAGGGGGCTAGGATCAGGGTTGGGGTTTAAGTCAGGGGTTTAGCATTAGGAGTAAGGGTTGGGATTTAGGATAGTGGTAGTGATAATGGAAACATGGCGTGGAACATCTGACCTTTTTTTCTGAAAGGTCCCCAGTCACAGAACAAACAAGATTATCCTCATTGGTCTTAACAGTTTGTAAAGAAGCAACCTAACATCCCTTGTCCTTAGACACTCACATCGTAGAAGGAAAAACTTCCTAAAGATAAAACCCTTTAATGGGAAAAAAAATAGAGGAGGATGCCTTTTCTAAGACGAATTGTTGTGTAAGATGAGGTGACAGGATCTACTGCATCTTCCAGGTGAACCAGGACGTCTACAGACACTCCAACAACAGGGGGCACCTTCAGTGGCTGCACCGCAGCATGTTCTGAGAATAAGAAAACACAGGGCAGGACTCCAGGAACACAACAGATTTAAAAAGTACATCAGTGGGTCTTGAGTATCACAGATGAAAGAAAGAAGGAGATACTCAGAGTGTCTCATGAGGTCCCGTCAGTCTAACTATCCCTACAAAGAGGAGATTGCTGCTCTCAGTAATATTGGTTAGTCTTTTTGTTCTGGTCTTTATCGGATATATTCTTGGCTTCAAGACCTACCTGATAGCCAACAAACAGGGGACATAGGTGTAGGTGACAGCAAATAGGGATTGTCATTTAAAGTTCGTATTAGTGCTAAAAGTAGTGTGAAAGAAAATCTAGAGGCTCACACTTAGTCAAGATCACAAAAACATGAGCTTTGATTCAAATATTCACTCCAGGCTTTTAAATGTGAAATGCCAAGTTTAATCTGGACCTTGGGAATAGACAAAACATTAAAAAAAAACATTTAGTAGCCGTTCTGAAGCTGCTCCCTCATGTTGACATCAAAATGTAGACCTTCACATTTCCATCGTTACGGAGCGCTCAAAGAGCACAATAATATTTACAATAAATATACAAATTCATGGAAACATAGTGGAAACTGTAAAATTATGAGTGTACCAGTGTTCTTTGATCATTTGTTTTCCTTTCTCTTACTTTACTTTCATGCCAACACAGATGAGAAGTTCCAGAAGTGCCACTTAGGTTCCAAGTAAAGGCCCCATGAAATGAAAAAATATTTTCCAAGTTTTAAATCTATGTCTTTGTTAATTATTCATGTATATTTTCTTATATTCAAAGTACATCAAAATCCTGTTATTTTTTTTCTTGCTGTCAAACGGTTTCAAAGGTTTGAGGGACATTTACAAAAAAATCATCCAATCAATTTAGCTTTTTAATCTCTGTCCACTTTTTTATTTCTTCTTTGGTCAAATCAAATTGAATGTGAGGATTTGACTTAAATGCCTCTTGTAGCTGTTCAAATAATTAGATTTTTAGACATAGAAAAATACCTAAAAAAAAGCCTCCATCCCCCCGGGGTCTTTGACAGATCCATCTCCATGACAACCAAGCAAGCTCCATCCACTGAATAAAGACTGTCTGATGTGCTTTAAAGTCCTGGATAACTACTTTCTCCAAAGTCCAGTGAACTTCAGATACTTAAAAAAAAGCTGTAATAGGTGATTATTTTGGCCACTCGGGGCTTTAGTGGAAACCCGGCAAACACAACGCTGACATATCATCATCTTTTAAGTTGATATTGTGTTTGTGTCCAATATTGTCTGTCAGCTCTGTTTCTTCTCTCCACCGACTCCTGAGGGAAATATCTGCTCTGTGGCCGCTAAACGCTCCGCTATGTTCACCAGCTCGTCCGCAGCTAACCGTGTGTGTGTGTGTGTGTGTGTGTGAGCAGGGTCATGTACAGTGGCTTTTTTTCTCACAGCCTTTTTCCTCTGAAAACAGCTGCCTGCTGAGGCCCGAAACGACACTAATAGAGCTCTGAAAGTGAACCAGAACAAGTAAAGTTGCAGCCGGATGGAAAAAAACCAAGCTGAAACTCGCTATAAAGCTCCATGAAGACAAGAATGCAGCTGCAGAATGGTTCATCTCGACAAGCCGAGACCAACACGCTGCACACTGATCCTATCAGACACGTCTCATATACAATTTCAGATACAACACATATATAAGTCAGTGACAAATCATGGTCAGCCAGATAGGAAAGTCCAAAACACAACCTTTTTCAAAAGGTCATGTTGGTTTCTCTTCATTTAAAAATCCACTTGATAGCCTTATTTGACAGCATGTGTTTTAAATTGAAAAAAAAAGAAGTATATTTTCTAAGTTTTTATGGTTACACCACATGACATTTTTGGAGATTGTCCCATAAATAACAGCCTAGTACTAGAGAAATCACAATAAAAAGAAGACAGGTTAGGTTGGTTAAAGATAAGCAACATCTGGCCCCCATTTAACGGATAATTGCAGTAGGTGAAGCAGCCGTGAGCATTAGCAGTGATAGCTACTGCATAATGGCTAAACAGATTTAGTGTGTGGACACATTAATGGCTATTACAAACCTGAGTATAAATCACTGGATGTGGAGAAAAAGGCAACTATTCCCGATCCAAGGACTCGACATCCATCACCTCCTGCAGCAGTTCACAGCTCAGAACATTGTGAGGACATTATCGTGACGGAAAAACGCTGTCCCCGTCTCTCTTTCAGAAACAAGCAGATCTTTTTCTGTATCCTGGAATTTTAACAGAGTTGCCGAACGTATTCGTATTCTTTACTCTGGTAAAACTGTAGATACTATGGATTAAAAAATGCTTCTGTAGTTGAAGTATCAAGTTAAGTTAAGAAATTGTAAGTTCTGGGGTTACTACTAAATTATTAAGGACAAAAGCTTAGTATATACAAATACTACATTAAAGAACTGTACATGTTTTAAGGGTTATCTTTTTTGAATAATTACAAAGGTATGACAAATACAAAAGATCGAATTGGCCTAAATCAAAAAAAAATAAACTCAAAATAAATAAATAAATAATAATGTATCTGCATCTGCAAACATAATTAGTCCAGTAAAATTTAGATGCCACAATTTTTTACTAAAGTGAGATTGTAGTAAGTATTTAAAATTTAGTTATTTTCCCTTTAATTCGAGAAACTCATCAGTAGCATTGGACAGAGCTGCCAGTTAAATACAGTAACAGCTCATTGAGTTTTATGTTGGAATTCCTCCTGGACGAAATATATATATATATATATATATATATATATATATATATATATATATATATATATATATATATATATATATATGTAGCACATTTTATAGAAATCCAGTAGAATTATTTTACAGTGGATAATACTCACAGAACATAATAATTGTGTTGCAATTGCCTTTGCATACTCACACGTGATGAACGTTTCTCTCTCTCTCCCCATGTATCCGGGACCTGCTGAGATTTGTCTGAAAGCACATTTCTTCGACCTTTGCCATTCATTCATTTATTCATTCCTTCTCCCCCCACCCCCCCGTGCGAGTCAGGAAATATTTTATTGATTGCATAATAGCCATGTGGACATTTCTCGAGGCATTTTTGCACCTTCTCTGTGACCACTGCAAATTCGGGGGTTGTGTTTTTTTTTTTTTTTTTTTTTTTCCTCTTCCCCCCTCCCCCTGCCTCCATGTAACAGAATTGGGTTGGGAGGAAAGAGACTTTGTGATGTGCAACTGCAGCCCCGTCAGGTGACCTTCATCCACACCACCATATGGTGCATATGCTGCTATCAGAGGAGGCTGGTCCACTGGGGAAGGACTGGTTGCTCCTCCTTAATTTACAAAAAAAACACATTGTGTTCGTTGAGCTGCAACGATTAGATGATTTATCGACTACAGTGATCCCTCGCCACTTCGCGGTTCACTTATCGCGGATTCGCTATTTCGCGGATTTTCATAATGCATTTTTTTTTTTTTTTGGTGCATTGTGTTCTGCATTCTGATTCGCTAAAAATTCACTTTCGCTTCTTGTATCAAAACATGCTACGAATTGTGCTATCATTTTGTCGTCTCGTTTGCAAAGAAGAAAAAAGAGCGACAACAGCTGCCTATCACTATGTTCTTCTCCCGAACAAACACACCTGCACCGCGGGCTTCAGAAGAAGAGAACACTGCAGAGCGCAGTCAGGATGCAGCGGCCCAGTCTGAAGAGCAGTGAAACGGCCTACACGCGAGTCACTGTATTTGTATACATGTAATAGTTGCTAATTGTAAAAAAAAAAATAAAGTTTTCTATTTCGCGGATTTCACTTATCGCGGGTCATTTTCGGAACGTAACCCCCGCGATAAACGAGGGATTACTGTATTTGAGTCATTTTTAAGAAAAAAAATTTCCAAATTCCCTGGTTCCAGCTTCTCAAATCTGATTACTTTCTGGTTTCTTTAGTCTTGGACTGTTGTGGACTGAAAAAAAAAACATTTTAAGGTGCATCTTTGGCTTTGGGAAAAACGGATTGCCATTTTACAGTATTTTACTAAACAAATAACTAATCGATTATTTGTTAATTGTTATATAATCAAAGGGTTAATCAGCTGTACAGCATAAAAAACGCAGCTGGTCCATATAGGCAGAGCAGAGCAGGATCAAATAAAGTTTATATTATAAAATATATGAAAAGTGTTAGTTGAAATAACCCATTTCTCAATATTAGAGCTGCAACAATTAGCTGATTAATCAATTAGTTGCCAACTATTATATCAATTGCAGATAAATGTATTTGAGTCACCGAAGTAGCCTTTAGTTGCAGCCCCACTAAATATCAGAATCCTTTATAAAATATTTAAAAGGGAATACAACATGAGTCATTATTTCTCATTTCATTCCGCTTCGTGATCTTATCTCTCTCACAGAAAAAATAGGTGGAAGCCTTTCTAGTTTACTATGTATTCATTTTTTTTTCCATAAATGATTCCACTGCCTCCTCCGCTAAAGTACTGGGAACATTTTCCTTCCATTGCATCAAAATTCATATGGAAAGAGAAACAACTTCCCAATCTGAAACGGTACACTCCATGTGTTTGGTTTGATCCTACTACACAGGCGTCTTGGAGGACTATTGAAGACCATCTATTCCACCCATACAGATGTCAGGATGCAGTTTACTCTGCAATCACTCTTCAGAAAGCTTAATTACAGTATGGGCCTGTAATTTCCCATTTGGTAGTCAGTTGGCAAGCTGCAATGAAAATAGCGAAAGCAACCCAAAAATAGCATCCAATTCTCCAATCTTCCATCAGCATTCATTATTATTATTACTTTACCTTGCCTGGTCAGACCATGTACTCACAGATATCTGTGGAGATGAAAACCTTTGTGAATACCAATCTCTACAACAGTGTGTGTTTACCAGTTTGTTCCTTCTTTTTTGTTCGGTATCTGAGACAAGACATCTCCAAAGAAAGCTATTTTTTCATGATATTTTAGTCAAGAAATTTTAGTCATCA
The DNA here is from genome assembly GCA_036785175.1 of Eupleurogrammus muticus. NCBI lineage: Eukaryota > Metazoa > Chordata > Actinopteri > Scombriformes > Trichiuridae > Eupleurogrammus > Eupleurogrammus muticus. The sequence goes on from JAYKQN010000001.1 coordinate 31,003,766, forward strand.
TATGAATCTGTTGTGCTCCAGAACAGTTGGCGAAAAGACTTCAAATGAAATACCCCGGAGACAGGTTTACCGACATAAAACAAGCTTCTAACAATCCCAACCGTCATCTCATCCATTTTAATGCATTTAACAACAGAAAAACTAGACAACTAAATAAAACTAGGAAAGGCGTAACACTCTTAAGCCCCGTTCTTCTAATCAGTGCACTAGATGAAAGACCAAAGTCTCATGTGTATATGTTGTATTCATGTAATTTTTTATATCTTGTTTCAGTGCAGAGTATACGCAATTAAATAAATAGTGTGAACATATGACCTTTTAATTTTGTAATATGGTTGGTTCTCCATAGCAACGGTCAGTATTCAAAGCAAAAATAACAGATGAAGGCCCTGATTAACCAATCATAGTCCAGTATTCCATAAAGCTGTGTAATAATTCTAAAAAAAGGTAAGGTTTAAAAGAATAAAAACACATGCTCTCAACAAGTTTTATATTTAAGGAGGATTAAATATAAAATATATAATTATTTTTGGTTATTTTTGGTTGTTTAAATAACACACAATCGTGAATTTTGTAAAAATATGTTACAAATGGACTTATTATAAAATGTTTTTGACTTTCTAATCTTGCCAAACATGATTTGACACTTACCCAAGTATTGCCATTACGATGTGTACGTGTTATCACTTTAACATGTACTAACATATTTTCTTATCTTCTTACTATAATTAGTCCAATATTGAGTAGAATTTTTTAGAATTATTTGATTCTTTTATCAAATAATGTGACCTATATTAGGTTTTTCAGAGTAAAAAATAAAAAAGTCAAAATTATGAGATAAAAAGGTATATATAATGATAAATTGACTAGAAATAAAGAAATCCAGGAAAAGTATCTGCCAATGGAATAAAATAATTCTACTCATTATTGGAATGGTTGTACCAAAAACGAGATATTTATTTTTTTGCAGTGTAGTTATTGTACATGACTCCTTATTTTGCAGCTCAAAACCAATATGTGAAGGTATTGTATATATGTAGGTGTTATTTATTTCAGATTCCCTGAATTAATGTTCCGAGCAGCACCACAGTGATCACGATGATGCTCTATTGTTGTCTACAAGCTGCTCTGTGTTGTCTCCCACACTTTCCCTTAATTTGAAAAAGATAAGCTCACTTTTTCACCGCTCCGTAGTAGAGGACATTAAGTTCTCTCAGAGGAACATTAAACTGCACTCCTGTGTATGCGCCACATTACAGATTCAAAGCATTATTCAATAGAGAGAAAGGCTATTAACTCTGCTGCTTTCTGGGATACGGTCCAAGTCAGATCAGAATTCTGGTATGGTTAAATCCCCACAAGGGTTTTCCTGAGACAAGGCTGGCATTTCTTTTTTTTTCGGTTTTTCCCTGTTGAGGAGCCGAGGACACGGGCGTAATGACGTTAGGCACGGTGGTCCTGCTTGGACGGCTGTTTGTTTAACAGCATATTCATTGGCTGTTTGCTGATAAAACTGGCGGGAAAGCTCCTCGCAGCCGATAGATTGCCGTGGAGCTTTCCCCGCCGACGTCTATTGTTTGGTCTCTCCTCGCCGACACGCCGCGCGCCGCGGAGGCTTAGTTGACTTTGAGAGCAGGAGATGTAGCAGGTGTCAAAGGACGGCCTGTGGATCTCTGAGATGCCTTCTGCTGCGTGGCCTCACCTCTCCTCTGCAAGAAAATACAGCTCTTAACAAGTGAAAATATTCTCTTATTTGGTAAAACCAGTCCAATGCAAGGAGAAAAATGTTTGGAATTTTCTCATTCAATTGGTGGATTGTTTTGTTTAATTCAATTCAAGACATGATGTGATTTGAATTTAAGAAAAATTATATAATAATTTAAAATACAAATTCTGTCAATAAAAAGTCAATTAGTATTATTAGTTTTCACAAAAATCACAACATTTTACACAAAATGTCAAATGGTGTAAACAAAAATCATTTTTAATATAATTGAATGATGTTTTTAGTAAACATGATTGGCTAGCTTTAATTCATTAATGTATTTACATTTTTGACTACTATCATTCAATTTAATTCTACTTTATCAAAACGAGATTCATGTGTTGTCTCGGGATCTAATTTTCTCTTTATCTCATATTTTTGACATTTCATCTTATAATTTTGTCCTTTCAAGTAATGTTTTAAGCCTGTTTAGAGAAACAAGATTCAAATGTGTTCATTCATCTTATACTTTTAGCTTATATCATATTTTTTTACAACCTCATACCATAACCTTATTTATCTCATATTTGTTTTATATATATTTTTCTCATAAGTTTGTCTTTTCATGTATACATACTACCAGAAGCAATACATTTTCTCTTAATACATTTTTTTCAGTAGTTAAATGTGTTTCCTGTTCATGAAGTCAAGCCAGGCAGACAACAGATGCTTTAAGGTATAAAAGCATGTTTCTGTTTTCCTTCCCGATGACGGCAATTAAGATGTATGTTATCTGCGCTCACGCAACTGACATCAGCAGTTTGATTAAGCGTCTCATCCCCTCATGGCCCACATCTGCCCTCATTTCTCTTTTAGATGTATTTTCCTCCCTTGTTCTTCCTTCAAGGGGGAAAATAAAAGAAGACACGGAGACAAATTTCCTTTGGGACCTTGAATCATCTTTCATGGATTCCGTGGATGGCTATCGCCCTCTGTAACTGGGAATCTTCGACAACCGCTATTGTCCCACATCAATACCAATTCCTACTTGTTCAGATAAAATTGGTATTCATGGTGTGCCAGTCGATTGTTTCCCCGGTTGTTTTGATTGATTTCAATGCAGCACAACCCATGTAGTTTATCTGTGTAACCTTCAGGTGTCTGTCTCTTGGTTTATGACAGAACAGCCTATCAGGGGCCTAATATTCCAGACAACGAACCCTAACCCTGACATTGTCTTTAACGAAAATCAGAGCCAAGATGTCTTGCTAACAAACAGGTAATAATTAGGGACTGCCTGAAGCCTTGCTGCTTGTACAAATATGCAAGCAAAAAAAAAATACAAAGATAGCAGAGGACAGCTTTGATCCATCAACCTCTGGGATATGGGTCCATAACACTTCCAGCCTGATACATGAATCCTATGATCCCAACTAAATTTCTTTTCTGACTTTATGCTAAATCAAGGGGATGCATGACACAGAGAAGCTTGTTGACTAACTGGAACAGGGAAACAATTGTAGCAATATTACTTCACCATACTGTTACGAAAAACTCCAGTCCAGCAATGATATCATCCCTTAAGGACAGAACTTCAGGAAAGAAAATTTCAGAAATTGCAAGGCGCAACTTCCTAAGAGAACCTCCTTGCACCTAAAGCTGGCAGTGGTGGGATTCGAACCCACGCCCCCAAAGGGACTGGAGCCTAAATCCAGCGCCTTAGACCACTCGGCCACACTACCTATACAATGACAAGGCATATAGTTTTAACCGCCAACATCCATACCAACATCAGTGCTGCTATTCATTGTTATTATTAAGTGCAAATTGGCGAAACTTCCTGAAGCTTCACTGCTTGTATAAACGTACAGACAGCAGAGAATGGCTTCAATCCATCGACCTTCGAAGCAATCTCAGACACCTGGATAGTTTCACAACACCAAATAATGCAAAAGAAAGGTTATGACTGGTGACTGCCTTTTCTTGGAATAGAGCTCTGGAAGCAGTGAGCCAAACTGCATCTGTTTATATGTAAAAGTCTCCAAGTTACAGTATGCCACAATACCAATTGCAGGTTTAAAAACTACACCTCCTAAGTGACTGAAGTATTATTCTAGCACCTTAGCCACACTACCATTCAGGAATACTGTGTTCACACCTTTTCTGAACAATCTTTTATAAATTCACTAGTATTAATACCTGCAGCCAAGGTTTGCATTAGGTGGTTGCAACATAACTTCAGAGAAATTAAATGAGAAAAGGGGCAGGTCTCTCTGTTAAGGCAGCTATGGCAGTAAGGGCATGGACAAATGAGTTGAAGACCATGTGGAGCCTTCACATTTGACACCACTGACAACAAGCAAAGGACAGTTTCAAGCCACCAACCCTTGGGTTATGCACCCAGCATGCTTTCACTGCACCACTCTGCTGTTAGTTAGTGTTTGGCCTGCATGTGCATCCCATGATTCCAAACAAATGTCTGTTTAATGTCTTCTGAATTTATGTAGAAAAAAATCTGAGTAAAACTTTACTTTTTAAAGTTATAAAATTGGAAGAAGAAAAGTAGTCAGAATGGTCAAAACTCAATGCAAAATAGGCCCATGACGGTTTGACTTTTATTTCTTGGTATGGGGCAATTCCCCAAAAAGCACTGAATTCCAAACATCATCAATACACTGCTGAGAATTTGTGGTCTTCAACCCACAGCTTTGATTTTTTTTTTTTTTGCTTTTCTTGTTTGCTTTTTTTTTTTTTTTTTTGATAAATCTTCTCCAGAGACATTAAACAACTGCCTTGACAGTATTATATGTCTTCACCAGGACTTCATTTAGTCTGAAATCAAATTGATGGACTGTCCCTTTAACTGAAAATAGGTTTTAGAGGGAATTTTACTCTTAGAGGAGCACAGACAGACAGACAGTAAACTGCTGCCCCAGAAGAACTGCAGATGGCCAACGAGGAGAAGCAGCCATCAGACAGCAGAGGCACAAAGAGACGCTGGAGGTACTTCACTTGCAATGACACGTTAAAGGAGAGCTGCCCGGCAGACATTTTCTTTTTTACATTTCTGTTTTCACTTTCTACAGGCCACTCCAAGAGTAAGGTGTTGTGCTCCAATCCGGAGTCTCCATCTGGCTGAAAACACGGGGCCGACTTCAGCCTCTAGTCTGATTATGCCACAGCCATCTGGTCGAGGGCCTGTAGCAGCAAGTGGAAAGAAGAGTTTTCTGCTTTTACAGTGCTGATAGGTAAATTGTCATTGTTGCATTTCCTACAGGGCATTACACAACAACCAGCTGGTGCAAAAAGTGTCCATGTGCGTTAAGGACTTTGAATATGGTGCTTATATAACTTTATTTGCACAGAGTAGTGTTTACTTAATCATGCAGCTGATGTGTTTCACTCTACTTGTCAAGTGATTTTTAAACCAACTTTTGAACTCTTGAAAAAGAGAAAATGATGTGTGTTTTTATTGACTGGTTTTGGTGCAAATAAACTAGACGGAATCATGCAAAGTGTAGATTGGTCAGAAGGTATCAATATATCCTATGTTGTGAATGCAGTGCTTCAAACTGCATCAAAATAAGTTGATGGAAACAAAACTAGTGATGTCCTTCTGTCCTGGGGCTGTGCTTGGTGGCCTGCAGAATGCTATATTTGCTTATCCGTAAGTGGTGCTATACAACTTCTTGTGTGATGTCACAAAAGAAGTGGTTCTTTGAAATCACAGCTGGCATTACTTGCATTTCATATGTCGATTTTTTTTACTTCAGATAACATTTTATTATCACTATCATTTGTATGTAAGTGAACTGCTATAATGATATAGGTTTGTAGAAGGTACAGCCATTCTGCATTGTATTTATGTAAGCAGTCAATCAGTCATTTTCTCACTAATTCCTATGGTTGTAGGGTCTGCAGTATCCAATCCCAGCACATTACAGGTAAGAGGCTAGGGATACACCCTAGACTGGACAGCAGCTTATCATGGGGCACACACACTGTTCATACCTCATACCTCCAATTAACCTGAGCATGTTTTTGGACTTTGGAGACAGCTGGAGAACCTGGAGAGAACTCTGTTCTACTCTGAGCTTCTCATCCTATCTCTAAGGGAGAGTCCAAGGAAACCGACAAGGGCCACCCAGTCCCTATACACCCAGTGCCAGAGCTTGTTCCTCATTGCCGGTAACAAATCTACTTGTTTTCAGTGGGGTTGGAGTCCGCCAGGGCTGCACTTTGTCACAGATTCTATTCATAACCTTTATGGACAGACTTCTCAGCACATCCAGGGCATTGAGGGGCTGTGGTTCTCTGGTCTCAGGATTACGTCGCTGCTTTTTGCGGACGATCTGGTCATGGTGATTTCATCATGCCGTGACCTTCAGCTCTTGTGGAGAAGTTCAAGTATCTTGGCATCTTGTTCACAAGTTAGGGAAGGATGAAGCAGGAGATTAACAGGTGGGTGAGTCTTCTGCAGTTATGCAGGCCGCAATCCATGCAGGGTGAAGAAGGTGCTGAGTCAAAAAGCGAAGCTCTCCATTTATCAGTTAAACTACATTCTTACCTTCACCTGTGGTCACAAGCTCTAGGTAGTGACCAAATGGATGAAGTTGCGAGTAAAAGAGGCTGAAATGAGGTACTCCAAATCATCAGTTTTAATTAACTCAATTAATTTTGGTGTTACCGGCTGAAACTATTCCATTAAGTTGGTTCAACTATTTTCTTTTGTAAATAAACCTAAAATCTGGTGACATCTATGCAAGACTTCAATCTGGTAAAATAAATCCTATATTTTAGCCTGTAAGAGCTCACCTGGCAGTTTTCCAATTCTAGGAATTAGCCCAATGAATTTGAGCAACATGAATAAACATTTGACTTTATAAAAACCTGCATCTTTGTTCCTAAGTTTGTTAAAAAAACTGATTGTGTGTACATATTTAGTTCTCTGGTGTTCCAGCTAACACACAATCTGTGAAATAAGATGACCTACTCATTCTGTTGGTGGTCTGGGTCTGTGGTGTTAAGCCATTTAGAATTGGCTCCTACTGTGACATCATAACAGGAGTTGTAAATATTAAAACTGGGAAAATGTCAAACCAGGGCTTCTTTAGAGTCTGTTAAGAGATTTACTTCTATTCAACACTGTGGGACTGCTGGACAGGATCTGGGACTGGCAGCCTTTAGGGACCTGATGTCTTCCTCCTTGGCGACAAACAGCGGCTCCACCCCCCCAGCCTGCCTGATTGAAGCGGCTGTGAAGTGTTGACATGGAAACATCAACGTGGAAACAATACATGGAATCACATTGCGCCCACCTCCCTCCCCCCCAGGGTAAGAGATAATGCAGATTCCTCAACTGGACAAACAGGATGATTCGACGACATTTCGCCGTTTGTTAAGAATGCGACAGCAGGCGTGGACCCTGAAGTGTGCGGACAACTGCCCATTGATTCCATCCCTTACAGGCTCCGCTTGAATTCATCAACAGAATGTCTTTTGGGGGTAAAATGTCCCTTTTCATCACTGGACCAGTTGCGCCAATTTGATGCCAAATGGCCTGTTGGATGAACCCCAAAACCCCTTAAAGTTTTCAAGTCAGTGTCCGGGGGACTAAAAAAACACACACTAAGCCCCTCACACTCACTGTCTGTGCTGTGTGTGTGAATCTGGGGGGGGGGGGGGGGATGCTGGAACGTCGGGCCAATTGTCTGTCACATCAATCAGGGGGATGTCCGTCCAGCAATCAGTCAGCGAGCCGGTGGTGGCACGGGCATCAATGAGGCAGGTTGACAGCAGGCTTGGAGAGTCTGTAACGGTCCTCTTCCTCCTGGAGTGTGCCCCAAACACAGATATTCAACACATAGAGAGGACCGTTGGCCCATTCAAGTCAAAGGACAACCCACAATTCAACTGTTCCTGCTTCGTATTTGGAGACATTTGGCCTTACGCGATGGGGGAAGTGAGTTTCATCCCACATTGACGCAGCAGTGAAGGAACACATATATTTGTTTTGTTTTTTTATTTTAATGAATGACATACAATCATGTTGGCTGCAATCAATGAATGCCTTTATTGACACTGGGTGAAAACAAGCATGAGACAAATAACATGAAACAATGTAAATTCTACCCCCTAGAATTAAATTATTTTATTAATACAATAATTTCTCAAAGAAACAAACAATAAATTACATTAAGAAAATGATATCTCCAAAACGAAAAGTACTAGAAAATAAAATTGAAAATATTTATAATCAATGTATTGTTGCTCTGTTTCAAACTGAATATTTTGGGCTGTACCATCAATATTTATTTATCTCTGAAGTGAAATTAGTCTGATTATGGTACAATTAGTCCAAAATTGAGTCGAATTATCATGAACTACTTATTCTAATGGTAAATAATGGGATAATTTTATTCAATTTTATTATAATTATGTGACTAATTTTTAATGTTGCAATGTATAATGTTGTACATGCATCACAAAATTCTGTCTTTTATTTCAAATTTGGCTGTTATCTCATACTTTTTTTTTTTACTTTTATCCCATATTGTTGACCTTTATCTCAGGACTTTTTATGTCATACTTTTGACTTTTTTATCTAAGACGTTTTTACTTTTATCTTATTGTCCGCTTTTAATGTCTTTTTAAGAAAAGGAGTATTACAAGATTTAATTGTTGTGGACTTTAATAAAATACACCCATACAGCTAAAACCTTCTGTAGATTGATGTGGCTATTAAAAACTGCCACACCAGAGTGGTGTGAGCATTCCATCCAAAATTCCCCTTTTGTTATTATTTAGTGACAAACTGAATCATGCAAGCAATCCTACAGAAAACGTTCTTTAAGCACCGAAAAGAGTGGGCGAACCTCCTCTAAAATTGCATCCGTAGACGTTTAGTCCCTTTCAACCCGCTTCGGTATAAAGCAATCACAGCCTGCGTGTGGTTTACTGATTGCCTTACTAATCTGTGTAGTTGTTTGTGACTTCATGAGTTCTAGAAATTAAACCTTTTTTCAAATTTGCCCCTCTGCTCCTTTTTCTACTTGAAAGCCACTGTTGTGCAGAGTCGCCCAAAAAGCCTCTTGGAGTGGAGCGACTGTGTGTCCCAGTCACAGGTGTTTGTGATGTAGAAACAGCTGCCAGGACACACTGGAGGTCGCCCCCCCCCCTCCATCTATCTGCTCTAACTCTATCTCCCGAGCGCTCCCTTCCTTGCAGCGGAGGTGCCAACTCTGTGCCTCTCATTCAAATCAAGTCACGGATCTCGGTGGGAGTCCCTCGGAGGACAAAAGCAAGGAGGCCTTGATCGTGAAAAGGAGAATTACCATCTCACAGATCTGAATGCCGAGCGGCGGCGGCGCCGCCACTGTTTCCAGCTAAACGGATGGAGTGTTTGTTTACCCAGTTGCTTCAATACTGATTAAAATAATAATAAACCCGTATGGACTGGAGGAGGCATTACACTGGCTTTGGCACTCATGTGCCATGAGTTAAGGGGCTTGTTAAGATGAATCGCTATTGACAGGCCCATTTGGGACTCACGGTTTGAAAAGCTTCACGTTGGCTGGAAACGTTCCAAATGCTGACACTGGCATGTCTTCACGCTGTTCTTACTGTAGGTCTCCGTGGCAACCGCGCAGGGATCTTCAGCACTTCTTCTGTGGCTAATGTATTCCTTCTTAACTGATGGAATTGTTCAGCTATTCAGAGTTATGGTGATTACCTGCCATACTTACTGCACGGTATGTCATGTTAACAGGACACCAAGATTAACACTGGAATGTTATTTTTCTTCTTTTTTTTTTTTTTTCCCTGGACTATCCCTCCATGAGAATAAGCCACCATCATCCTTCACTGCTCACTATTTGCTGTCTACTTTTTTGGTGCAACAGGTGTTTTTGTTTATTATCTATTTTCTTCATATTATTCTAACTATGATAATAAAAAGTGCAATGCAAAAAAAGAAGTTTACACTAATTTGATGCTACTCAACTAAGCCTCATGTACATATATTCACGTATATCACATCACCCTCCACCTATACAACAATATATATATATATATATATATATATATATATATATATATATATATATATATATATATATATATATATATGTGTTACAGTTTATAAGTTTATGTAGAACTTAATAGAGACAAAAAGACACATATAACATATAAATGGGTCAATGTCAATTTGGTGTAAACATAATTTTCTACCTTGAAAAAGTAAAAAATTATTAGAAAGAAAAAGAAAAAAAATAAATACTTGAAATAAACTCTTTTCCCCCCATATCTTAACATTTTTGTTTATTTTATGTCATCTTCTCGAGGCTGTGTATATTTTCCACACATCTACTTTTGTATTTCTCTACTAATGCATCCTTTTTCTTTTTTTTTTTTACAATTTATTTATTTATTTCCGCAATCATTCACATCAAAGCACCTCTGCAGGATCCTTTGATATAAAACAGGAGGAATGATCACAGGGAGGAAAAACCTCTTTCACTCTTCTTTAAAAACCTCTAAGTACAAACTTGCTGTGGAGTTTGAGAGACAAGTGGAGGTCTGATGAAAGCCGCTCATGCACCGCATCATGGGAGGGAGGGGGAAAAAAAGGACACCGTGTTTGCTTTAAATCTTCCCTATTTTGAGGCCAAGTCTGACAGCCTCCCGTCACGGCCAGAGACACAAGGCCGGCGGATCTTCGACGAGAAATAGTCCCGCCGCACTACACCCCGCGAGAGCCGCGAGTCGTCCCGTTTGACAATTCTATTTATGTGCAGGTTAAACAAAAGGAGCAACAGTGTGTTAATTAGTGAGCTTGTGTTTGTGTTTTTTTAAGCCTTAAATATAGTGCTCTGAGCACACCACACACACACACACACACACACACACACACACACACACACACACATTCATCTTTGTTGCATTGGGTGCAGCAGAAATCCCTGATGGGTTGATATGAACTATATATATATATATATATATATATATATATATATATATACATGTAAATAGTTGCTGTGTGTTTAAGTTTGCCTTCATGTTCATGCTTGTTACTAAGCATGAAATGCAAAAATACTTTTTTTATTGGGCTGGCAAACACTTTGAAAAACAGTCTCATGAATGACACGTTTTATGATGTACATATATCTATATTTTCCTTGAGCATTGTTTAACATTGTAATTCACATCAATCAATAGATGTGATAAACTATAAAATGGACCATTTTCCTAGTATTTGTATTCATATAAAAAAAGCATAGTTCTTCCATTCAAGTAACATTTTATCACATTATTTCTTCATCTTCTGCATTTATAGTGATGTACGCGGCCAAGAGGCATCAGATAGTTAGATTAATCTGTGCTAATATTTTGACGTGTTATTATTTTTTATATAATTAATTCTTTTATAATTAACACATTATTTTGACAGCCCTTATTTCTATTGGAACATCTGTCCTGCTATCATGCAAATGATCCGGTCCTCCTTATTGTTTGTCAAAGGAACCACGAGAGCTCATTACGACTTGTCTGCAAAATCAGTTTTTTTGTTTTTTTTTCACAACCAGGCCCTCTGTAAGATGCAGGTCACGCGCCAGATGCGAGCGCAAAGGAATGAGTAGAACGGGACAGATATTCACGGAAAATGTTTGACAATGAGCGGCCAGGAAACGCCTCCGCTGTGCTGTCCCATCCATCGTGTGCTCCGGTCAGCGGGGCTAAAGGCCACTCCATCACCCGCCTGTCGCCGGGACAGAGCTGCTCACTGTTTGAGTCCGCTGGCCTGAAACGGGACAGGAGTCCTCCATCAGTCTTTTTTTTCTTGTGACGCGGACCCATGAGGTGTCAGAGCCGACATGAGTCATACAGCATCGATTCAATGAGAAGAAAAACTAAGACAAATACTGTCTCATGGGACCCTGCGTTGCTTTTAGAGTCTGCTAGAACAGTGTATGTGTTTCTTCTGGTTTGTTGATGGTCACTATGCATTTACATAGTAAGTACTAATTAAGGCTGCAACTAACTGCTATTTTGATAGTCAAACAATTATTGAAACGATTAATCAATTAGTTGCTTGGTTCATAAAATATCCCAAAATGCAATCAAAAAATGTACTTATTGTCCAGAACCCAAAGATTATCAGTTTACTATTATAGAAGACTAAAGCAACCAGAAAATATTTTAAATTTAGAAGCTGGAACCAGAGGATTTGGACATTTTCTTAATTAAAAATGACTGAAATCAATTAATTAGTGCAGGGTACATTGGTGCAGTGCTGTGAGCTGACATGTGCAATGAGTGTATAGCTGTGATATCACCAAAAGGCTCGTTTTAACCCATAAGGACCCACAGTGACACCGGTGTAACAGGAACTTTGGATGCCCCAGACTCTTTCTTATAAGGCTTTATTTCTGAATATAACTCATTAAGTCCCAAAATGACTAAACATCCTAATATGGAATATGTCTTACATGTATATGAAAATATAGATCTTTGGGAATAAAAATTATTATTCTGAAAGAAAAAAAAAAAATTAAAAGTATGTTCTAAGAGGCCCACTTGGTCTATGGTATAACCCACATAATCCTTGAAGGAAAAAGTAAAGGTCTGGGTTCTTATGGGTTAAGTTATTCTGTGTGTTTCTAAAACATCTTCATCTTTGGCATCTAGCCCTATTCCGTAGGTTCCTGGCATGTGTCTGAATCATAGAGACCATAATTTCACTGATCCCTCCAGTACTGAGCTTTGTAGCGATTTCCCTCCGACCAGATTTACAATATAATGTAATAATAATTGTTCCGGAACTATTTTTGAATAAACCTCTGTCGCAAATAGGAGCGTGATGCTCATTTCCAAGCTTTTTTAAAGCAAGTACAAATGAATGAAATGGAAAACATTACAAAGTACATCTTACTCCGAAGGGTTTTTTTGTTTTACACACTGAGCTTCCTATAGGTGTTTATTCACAAAGTTTTCACAAAGTTAATGAGGTTTTTCTACTAGATTTCAAATCTGCCCTGTGCACTTCCATTATATTGAGAGTCCAGTTGGAGGGAGTACTGGAGAAATCAGTGGTCTCTATGATTCTGATACATGAGAGGAATGTGGGAAAATCCTAAACTATCCCTTTAAGTTTAAGTATCAATGTATATATAATTAATTCATTATGACCAATTCAAGGCTCAAACACTGTCATGTTGTGTCGTTACGACGCATTGAAGACAGCCTTTCCTAAATTCGTCCTTTCCTGCGTTTAGGAAAGGACGCAGGAAAGGATTCCCCTCCCTGAGAGTGGGGAAACTCGCCATCCGGCGAACTCATTCGGGAGACATTTTTGGACGATTACTACTTGTGTGGGATGCGCTAATGCAATTACATCTCGGCACGCCGCGCCCGCTCAGGGCCCCGAGAAAACGACATTAGACTTGACGGACACAGCCATCAAACGCACATTCATAATCGTCACGCGGCAGTCGATAACAATGTCTCAGGTTTCCACCCACGCAATCGTACGTTCCCATAGGAAGCGTTACATTCACCCCGTACTTATTGATTTACGAGTGATTGAGCGGGGATAATGTGGACTGAATAATGAGGTAAATAAAAATAAAGTGGTAAAGCTACAGCGATAAACAATCATACCCTTTTGTTGTAATGGGAACAATTAATCAGATGCAAAGAAAAAAAAAAAGATGTTCCGCATCCTAATAAACCTTATCGACACTAATTATCGAGTTTAATTTAACGACTTCTCTGATAACTTCCACAGTTCCGACTTCTCCTGTAGCTCAGCCACTCTCACCCACTCCCTCCCCTTCCGTTGCTCGTATTTTCATAGGCAGCTCCAGCGAATTCCTGCAAGAGTTAGATCACAATTTGTTCCAGATTGTCTGTCCGGCAGCTTGTCGGAGGAGCAGTTTGAGGCGTATTTTTTTGCGAACGCCGCTCTCCTCCTCCTCCTCCGGCGCTATGGGAGGTTGGCCACAGAGGCCAGAAGTTGTATGTATGCACTCATGGGGCCTTTTTGAAGTTGTGGCTCCGCCGCCCACACACAAACGCCACTTTCTTATGGTCATGGTAAAACAAATAAAAAAAAAAAAAAGCCAATACGATGATGTTTTTCTTAAGATTTGGGTGGTTTTATGAGTTTCTGTTCTTGGGGTGATGTTTTTTTTTTTTTTTTATCATGGTCAGTACCACCCTATTCTTCAATGCACATTACAGTGCTATGTGGTAATATAATCATGATTCTATAAGGAATGACCAGTTTTGGTTTGCAGAAGATTTTGAATGAAACCCAACCTATCTGCAGAGCTACTACTGGGTGGTTGTTTAAAATACTTTATTTAGGAAGTAGATGATGATGAATTGTCCCGTTTTCAAAGGGAGGCAAAATACAACATACGGACCAGACTGTTTCCATCCGTTTCAGATGTGAGGTATTTCAGACGATTTTGCTCTTGAGCTTCACTGTGAAGAGGAGGAGAAGGATTTATTGATGTCTGGATGATTTGGAAAAGTTGCTGGTGATGGTCAACACCATTGTTAACCAGACTTTTTTGTCACATGATGTTTGTATTCAATCGAGGATGTTTGTCCCGTCACGTCACACGTCCATTAATCATTTCACACCGCAAGATGGTTTTTTGAATGATGTTAGACTTCATTGAAGTCACATTCAAACGTACCAGGAATATTTTCCAGCGGTGTAAAGTTGCGAAGTACAAACATACGAGGAATATTTTCCAGCGGTGTCAGGTTGTGAAGTACAAATACTTGGCTACTTCACATTGCTGTGCCCTTAATTAAAACCAATCAATCGGAATGAACCAACCAAAAAAAACTTTAACAGGACAAGACAATGCAGAAAACACAGTTTTTCTCTTGATAAAAAGTGACTGTAGTTCATACATTGGTAGTAAAAGGTTCCTTAAAAATGCTATATTTAATAGATTTTAGATCACTTTACTATTACTATTTAAATACTTTAAAACTGACAATGCAAGACATAAACTGTAATATTTTTTGCCAAAAAGTGTTTTTTGCTCATATACAGTATTATGACTGACTGATGGCAAAAAGACTTTTCCTTTCATTACTTGAACTAGTTTTGAAACCATGTATTTTTTACACTTTTAATTAAGCTTGAGTTGATACTTCAACTTCTATGAAAGTTTTTTTTAACCATCGTATCTATACTTCTACCAGAGTACTTAATTTTTGATTTTTGACACCTCTGATATTTCCTAAGCTTGCCACTAATTTATAATTAAGAAATTATCTGTATTTGTCACATGTTCCTGACAGTTCATTTAATTGTGCAATAAAATATAGTAATGATAAGTAAATAAGAATGTTCTAATTAATTAAAAAAATAATGTTTTGTTAATTAAAAACAAAACACATAAAAAATCCCATCTGTATAATTATGTAAAACTGTTACACTATACCACTGTACTAACTGAGATTTGACCAACTGGAAAACACATTGGCTAAAATGAGATGCAGACAACAAGGTAAAATAGAGTTTATTAATTATTAAACGAGGTGTCTCTGGTTCTTTTCGAGGGATGAGTCAGATCTGGCAGCGTTCGCTCCAGTCGTCCAGTTCCTGGAGATGACAGCACAGTTAAACACAAGCCACAGGTGGGGATTCCATGAAGCGAGGCAGGTTAAAAAGTGTCTCATTACCCCGAAGCTCCGCTCATGTTTTTGTAGGTTTAGGGGCTTTCGCCAGGTCCACTTGGGTTCCAGTCCAATCCGCTTGGGTTCCACATACGAAAACAGGCAGATCCAGCCAGAACTGGGCCATCGGCTGAGAGAAAGAGGGAGAAAGGGAGGGGTCACCGGTACATGCAGATCATTTACTTTTTTTCTTTGTTGAGCTCCAGTGTTCGTCCATTGGTTCGGGCCGAGTTTCCGTCTGAAAGGCTCCTCGTGTTCACACTTCACACTAAGCATCCTGTCCTTCAGCCGGGCCACTGCAATCCACTTTAACACAACTAAAGGAGCCATCTCCTCTGGTTTATTTTTTGGGAAAACTCTTAACATTCTTTGTATATCCGGACAGTATTCAATGGCAATCAATGAAATAGGAGATTTGGCACTTTGAACAAATAAATTGATCAACTGTGTAAGGAGTTGGAGGAAAACGGGAAACATACAAAAAAAATGATTGAATGATACACCTGTCAGTCAAACTACCTGATCTACATGCATGTTATTTCAAATGTCAATGTCATTCCTGATTGGGTAGTGTGCATTACTTAAACTAGATTTAAAAAGGAAGAGATGCCTTCTTTAAAGAGCACTTTAATGAAAGAAAATAACATTTTTCAGTGCTTGTGTTTAAATATTTAGGTCTCTGTTACTTTTTTTAAAAACACAAACTGTGGCATGAGACCACCCAGTCATTCTGTTGTGGTCTGGCCTCCTCTGTAATGTTGGTGAACACAAGGCGTTTAGAAACGGTTCCTGCTGTGATGTCACAACGGGAGTGGAAGTCAATAGCAGTGATTGGAATACCAGGGTTAAAATAAGCACATTGATTTAAAGCAGTACTTTTTTCAGTAATGGGTAATCTAACTAATTACTTCTTTTACTGCTACAATGCCGTTGCCAACACATGGTTACTATGTGTTACTGGCTTCAAGCACCTGGTACTTGACAGTTTGTGTGTTTTGTGCATATGAAGACAAACTGCATTGCTTCTAAAATGCTCGAAAATAGGGCCCCTTTAGAGACTTTCTAGCTGTGCCACCAGCAATGATGCATTTATGTACAATAGGATATGTCAGCCCTGCTTCCCCTTGTGCAATGACATATGTATATGGATCTGTATCTGTATGCTGTGATTGACCTGACCTCATTGAGGATTCTAGTGTGTATCCGGTACCTTCTCCATCGCATTGTTCCTGTTGGTTGGGATCCCTAATGATTCTTTTTGCCTTATTCCTCTGCATTGTCTGATGTAAATATCCTCAAGGCCCGGTAAAGTGGAGCACCTCCTATTATGTGTTCAGATGAACGAACGATCTGCTCGGTGCTGTTTCCACACCAGGCAGCGCTGAAATTCCGCAGAATTCCGAGAGGATCCCCCGGAATAATAATTACCATCGGCGTAGCATTTTCAAAGCATTTTCTGCGACTATAGTTGGAACCAGAATCAGAATCAGTGCGTTAGCCACAGCGGAAATCAAAAAAAAAAACAAATAGTCAACGAAATGATTGCAGGAAACAGATAAGGTAATAAAATAATAAGTAAATAATGAATAAAATAAAGCAAAAAATCCACCCTGCTCAGTAATGACGTGCACGTGGAGCTGAAGAGGACACACTTTTAGGTCCCACAAGAGGAAGGCGACATGCGGGGAAATGTTAGTTTAACAGACTAATGTCATCAGCACAGCAAACAGAACAGTGAGTGAAGGTTCTGGGCAAGGAGTGAGGGAGATTTTATCATAAAAAGAAACATCAGTGGTATACACTTCAGTCAAGTGAAGTGGGGATTTTACTCCCTTTAGTACTGAGTGTTGAACAGGGGTCGCAAATCCTTAGTAAATGTCCTCCCATCGAGTCTAAAAAATACTGTAATCAATTCTTAAAATATCACATATCACTTTAGTGAGATGAATAAATCCCGCCACTTTGGAACATCTAGGAAATAGTCCCCAGTGCAATATATTTTGTCACAATATATTTCCTCCTGTTGTTTAGTGTTTCTGCTAAGAATAAGGAAATTCCTTTTTTTTTATATTAAAAAAGTGAAATAGTGTATTTGTGATTTAGGTCTTCAGTAGCTGGAAGCGGAGACGGACATGTTGTTGGTTTTGGTTTTATTCCAGTCATATCCTTTAACAACGCCATAATAGATTTCATCAAGACACCCCCCCCCCTTCCTTTCTTTTTTTTTCTTTTTCTTCTTTGTTAAAACCGTGCTGAGTCTTCGCTGTCCTCAATAATTTGGTTTCCAAGATTTTTTTTTTTTCCTTTTATTGAACATGTTGAAACAAAACAGGAAAGCGCAGATCGAGTATCACAAGTATCATGGAAAGGCCAACCTGAACCGAGGAAATGTATTGGCAGTGGTGGAATGTAAGTACTCAAGTACTGTACGTCAGTACAATTCTGAGGTACTTTACATGAGTATTTCCATTGTATGTTACTTTGGTGAACAGCTTTACTTACAAGCTACTTCTCTCATCAGTACTTTATCCAGTATTGCAATCCATTTGGAGTACTAAATTATCACTGGATTCACCGTGACTACATTAAAAAGTATTAAAACACCACTTACACTATAATATTTAATA
The DNA here is from genome assembly GCA_036785175.1 of Eupleurogrammus muticus. Taxonomy (NCBI): domain Eukaryota; kingdom Metazoa; phylum Chordata; class Actinopteri; order Scombriformes; family Trichiuridae; genus Eupleurogrammus; species Eupleurogrammus muticus. Next base: position 31,021,799 of record JAYKQN010000001.1, read on the forward strand.
TAATGGTGAGGTAGTTTTTGTCTTTAAGTCCATTTTGCTGCCAATACGTCTGCATTTGACTAAAGTTACATTTTAATGGAAAGACGTTTACGTGTATTACGTGTAAGTATTTTTTTTCTTCATTGTGGTATTGCTACTTTCGCTTAAGTACAACATATGAGTACTTCATCCACCCCCGTGTATTGGAAACAGGTGAAAAAATGTAGGCCCCTGCTAGTGGATTTCTTTTTTTTTCCCCGCTTGTTGTTTTAAGAAAATACGATTTCAACAGTTTGACAGACAAAGTGTTTTTTTGCAGCGTGTCCCAACGCAATAACCATCGCTGCCAGGAACATGAAACACATGATATCCTTCGTATTCGGATGTTTTTTTTTCCGAGCTACATTTACAGACGTTTAGAAGCCTTTCATAAATTGGTTAAATCATGTTTATGTTCCATAAAGAGCAGTAAAAATGGAAATGTGTTTATTAGCAAACGTCCCAGATCGTTGCTACATATTCCCCCTTAACAGCTTGCGAGTAAATTACAATCGGGAGTGAAGGCTACGGACGGAGCAGCGGCTCCTCCGCGTCGCACGGCTTGCCAACAGCCGTCCTGCCAAACCGCCGCTGGTCCTGTCTCTCCAGGACGACCCCCCCCGACCCCCTCTACCACTGCAGCCTTTTTTTTAAACATGTGCTCTCACCCATCTTTTTACAATGTTATTTGTGACCTTTCGTTTTTTTCCACACACAGACAAAAAATGACAGAAGAAAAACAATGGCTCCTTTTTTTTTTTTTTAATCTCAGGAGTTGTTGCCTCCTGATCAATACCGCCTTTGTGCCTTTTGATCGCCGAGCCTCTACACGCATGAAGTCCAAGCGATTTCGGCTCCGGGGGCCGTACACGCTGCCAGCGGGTGGACCTGAACTCCGAGGGGGAACATATGGGGTCAATTAGGCAGAGCCTGCTCCTGGACGGGGTTCAGTGGCTCCGCGGCGGCGACCTCGCAGGATAGGTGGTCTCAGGCCATTTGGCAGGGCGATCGCGGGCGGCCCGCGAGTCAGCGACGTGAAAGTATCAGGTGTTGGCCCGGCAAACGATCCAAGGAAAGGTGAGGCTCGAATAGCAGATTGCCTGTGTGAGCGGGGAGAGGGTAGAAAACACTGCTCTTTACAACTCTGTTTAAACACAAATTAAAAGCCACTGAGTGTGCTTGTGAGGAAAACTGCTTAAAATGTTTTAAATTACTTTATTTGAGATATATATTTGACAATATATTACTGCCTCAGATGTGCAGCTGATAATATGGATGAATTCAATAGGTCCAAGTCAGCCAAAAACATGTATTCATTTATCAATGACCTAAAATGGGGAAAAACAACAAATGTACAATATGAGTGTATCTGGTGTTCAGATTACATCTGTGTTGTTTTTTCTATTTTTGTTTTTTTCCCCCAAGATTTATTGTCATTTTCTATTTTCCGTTTTGTGTAAACAGAAAAAACTTTTTTTCACCAGCTCCTATTACAGCAGTGCAGCACTGCAGCAAACAACAAAGTCACCATAATAAATACATATTTGAAACAATCTCCTGCTAAAACAAGCTAAAAACACCGTTTTTCATTTTGTCATGCATGCATGTGTATTTATTTCATTTATCAATTTCATTTCTTCTTCTCTCTCCATTTATTTCTCTTGTTGTTTTGTATGTCGAACTTCAGCAATCTTGAAAAAAAGATGTTAAATCAAAACAGATAAAGAGCTGAAGTGATATTGAAATCTATATTATAAAAGTAAGAAAACATTTTTTTTTCATTTAATTCACAGATGTAATAACAGAAACTAAAATTACATGCATTGGAATGTACATTTATTAAAGAGTATATTGTGTGTGGTTTAGTTCAAATATGGAGATAGAAACATGACAATATGCAATATATTATCTTACATATAATAATATGTAGTTGACATTTCACAATTTAACTTTGAGCTGCTTATGGACAGGAAAAAAACACAGAGCATATTGTAACTATTTACTGTGTACTATTTTTCCATGGGAAGCTACTTTATACTTCAATCCAATATGTGGGAAAGAGGGAAATATTGTCTTTCTGTGCTATATACTATATTCTCCACTATATGTATCTCAAGCCTAAGTTGCTTTAAGGTGAAGATTTTAAAATTTGTATGTGTATGCAAAGTACCCATCATTCTGGTGTGGTATTTTTATTATTGACCTCTCAAATTGTTACTTTAAAATATCAAAATGTTCTCACATGTATTTCAAGATTGAAAGTGTGCATGCTATATTGTTTACTTCAAGAAACATGAGAAATCAGGGATTGGTATCTAATCAAGAAGCACATTTGGGTGTCTCTGTTTGTATCTGTCCAGACTACTATAAGATGTTATAAAATGCCAGTTTTCACTACAGTGTTTACACCACAGCATTTTCACCACAGTGTTTTGGGATAGAGAAATGAGCTGTGTAGATGCTAGACATAAAGTTGCAGAGATATGCATTTTTTCATGAACACATAATCGTTAAACAGGATAAAGTTGAATTATTACTGTCCGTGTAAACTTGCTTACTGTGGCTTAACAAATCCAAATTTTAACAAGTTCAAGCTAATTTTATTACCAATTTTCATGACCATAAGGCGCACCATAATAAAAAGTGCAGTCTCAGTTTTGTCATCATTGTATTTAATACACACATAAGGCGCCTAACTATAGGGCGCGGGTTTCATAGACAGAAATAGATATGTACACAAATAGAGCAAGCACAACAAGTGTGTGTATGTGAAATAGAGTGGGGTAATGTCATTAATCAAACCAATCAAAGTCTTCATCCTCTGTTTCTGATTCCAACAGCAGCTAAATCTCCATCAAACAGGCCAGGTTAACTTTCTTTACTTTCCGCTGTGCGGCTCCGTGGAATGATGCATTATAATCCGCTGGAAGTTGCTGCGCTACCGTAGTCCTGGTCTGGATGGAAAAATTGCACCAAAACTAAAGCACCAAGACATACCTCCTCAAAAATGTTCAATTTTCATTTCCTCTGCTAGCTTTATTGCTTTTAGCCGAATGGTGACCGTCGGAACGCGGAGATGATTGCCTTCAGGGTTGTTAAAACAAAAATGTTCTGCATAATGCACATCCCTGTTATTTTATATACAATCCATGCCCACACTTTCCCCTGCATACATAAACACATAGGGCGCACCGTACATTTTGAAGAAAATCTAAGACTTTAATGTGCGCCTTATAAAATACGGTATTAGTCAAACCATGAAATTACAAGTATGGTATCCAATTATACAATGTAAAAAAAGGATGCAAAATTACACAAAAAATGTTAATTTTTATCAGTTATCAGAGAGCTAAGCCGTAGCAAGTTGAGATCTTGCTGTGTACATATTGTCTTGTGGAGCATGCACAGTATGATTTTATCCGTGTATTTCTCAGAACATAAAGAGTAACTTTAAGTAACATAAAGAGTCTATTCTGCCTTAAGACGCCACTGAGCAATTGTGTAGCCTTGGTGCTCAGAAGAAGATATTCCACTTACTGTAAATACGACAATGTTGAATCTAGCTACCTGTGCCCACTGTACAAACCAGCAAACACTGAAGTCGTCTATTCGCTGAATGCATAGTATCCATCCAACTCCTGTAATTACTGAAATTCAAACGTTATCCCTTACATTACTCGCTATTGAAAAAGAGCATAATCACATTACTGTATCTCATCATCAGTTGCGTTATTGGAAACTGCTCATTCCATTTGGAGCTTTAGCGGTTCCCAGTTTGGGATTCTGGAGACGACAGACAAACACCAGTGATGTAGAATAATTTAAAACACACACAGTAGCGCCGTACATTTTTTTTCATATTGTGGTTGGATGTATTTTAAGCCAAAGCTGAGTTGAGCCCACATAATATCATACACATGCATGTGGATCTAAAGTTGGCTGGCTGGTGTTGCATTTGAGGTAAACCTAATTTTGAGTGAAACACGATAATATATTCCATGAGACTCCAGCTGAGGTTAAGAGCATGTTCTTGGATCTCGATGAACCCTGATGACATCAAGTCTGAGTGAAATGCACAACACCGGCGTCCTATCCGCTGATACGTCCTTCAGGACAAACATGCGCAGCGCTTTCATACTCCCCTAAATATGCCTTTTATGCCTTTTCATGACTCATCCACAGTTTAGAGTTCAAACTGTGCTTTCAGCGCATAAAGGGATTGGAAACCACAGTTTACAGTTCCCAGCAAAGCGATCCATCAGGAAAATGAAACCAGGGTTTGAGCTTTTCAAATATTCACTTTGGTCTGCAGGGTGAAGTCACAAGTTGTCAGCATGTTGTGTAAATTGGGGAGTCACAGTGGAAAATGGGCACGGATCGAAAATAGAACGTTCGATGGATGTCAAAAACAGCCAGAGAAAAGAGCATTGTGTGCTGCCTACCATGAAACATTACATTGATGAGTCCATGACAGGGTTTTGATTGATTTTTTTTTTTTCCAAAAGTACGTTTTCACTTTGGAACATGAATTTGTACTCATGCTTTGTCTCTGTTACAGAAACCTTATAGGTGTGTAGAGGTTGTCATTATTTGTCAAACATACTACATACATGCTATGAATCCTGTAATAACAAACACCTCACACACAGACTTGTTTTAATGGGAAAGTCAGGTTCGGGTTGTAATAATACAGGAAGACTCAGCATCACTGAGAATACGTCTGATGTGGCGAAGAAACACACACTGTCAGAAGATCAGTGGGGCTACACAAACATCCAAGTTAGGAAAAAAAGGAAGCTTAAATTTTCTGCTGGAAACATCCATTACACGTCATGAAAAAAACGTTGTCATAATTGTGCAACTCCATTGATATTTCGCTTCAAGTCTGCTAAATTAAATTACTAAACATGTGGTTTGGTTATGTAGTTTGCGTTTTAACATTGGCATCATTTGTCTATAACTTTTCCAAATGCCTAAAAAAAAAACCTATGTTCAATATTAACATGGAGAGGGTAGTCATAACATGAATGTGTGAAACTGCAGTCAACCAAACACAGGAGCACCTCCCATCTCTGACTCGAACAACATGATGATGTTCTTTCCATGTTAATCCAATTATCAATCACTAGTGTTGACCTAACTGTGATGCTGGTATTTAAAGATGATGGGTGTCAGACTCGGATGTTGCATACTGTAACGTAAATCTCTGGCCAATCCATGGCCAGTGGCCTGGTTATGTCATATTAAAGTAACTGCTCAGCTCGCTTGGAAAATTACTACCAGGTATAAGGTTTTGGTAATCGAAGCACATACAAGATGGGGGAAGTCAAACGATTTGAGTAAATACTATCCTGGGAAAGGTGAGTCATTGTGCGTCTGTACCTATCAAGCATTAGCCTGGGTAACACTGATTTTCAACTGCTCTATTGCACTGTTTAATAACCAACTGGACCCATTTGTGTTGGGAAGAAAGACCTCTACAGATAATTCCAAATAAAACCCTCCTGAATGTTTTAAGTTATCAAAGGAACAAGGTGGATCAGTGGGTAGCGCTGTTGCCCCACAGCAAGAAGGCTGGGACCTATCATTGTGGAGTTTGTATGTTTCTGCATAGCTTTTCCTTGGCCTCCTCCCACAGCCAAAAACATGCTTAGGTTAATTGGAGACTCTAAATTGCCTGTAGGCATGAGTGTGTGTGTGTGCTCGATGGTAGAAAACAAATGGATGGATAGTCTCGTAGGGGCCTGAGGGGCTGATTGGCCCAAAATACCATCCATGGGTTCATCAGTCTCCAGATCTAGTTTACCACCACTGGTGTGAGGTATGAATGAACAGCTTTTGTAAAGCACTTTGATTGTCCTGAAGAGTGTATTATTATTATTACAAGGGTTGGGATAATGTTAGCGGCAGTAGCAGAGGTAATGTGTCTGTAAAGTAGCATATGAGACGTGAAAATGCTTAATTTAGTTTAGTGTTTTTAAACTATTCTGACCTTGATTCTTTCACTGTTGCCTCACAGCAAGAAGGTCAAAGGTTCAAATAGGACCTAGGACCTTTATCTGCGGAGTTCCCCTCCATGTCTATGTGGGTTCTCTCTTCCTACAGTCCAAAAACATGCTTAGGTTGATTGGGGACTCTACTACTTTACTCTGCCTGGAGGTGTGTGTGCCCTACGATAGGCTGGCAACCTGTCTGGGGTGTATCCCTGCCTCTCGCCTGTAATGGGCTGGGATAGGCTCCAGCAGACCCCTGCAACCCTAATTAGAAACAAGAGGGTATAGAAAACACCTGTGAAAGGCCAGTCAATCATTTTCTAAACCCGCTTATTCCTCACTAGGGTCACTGGGGATCTCTCAGTGCATTTCAGGGGAGAGGCAATGATGGACCCTAGACAAGTTGCCATTATATCAAGGGGCACACTCACCATTTACTCACATGCTTATATCTACGGGTGATTTAGTGTCTCAAATTAACCTAAGCATGTCTTTAGACTGTGGAAGGAAGTCGGAGAACCTGGAGAAAACACAGCAGACATGGGGAGAACACGCAAACTCCACACAGAAAGGTCCCTTGAACCTGCGACCTTCTTGCTGTGAGGCAACAGCACTACCCACTGCGTCGCAGTGTCGCCCTGTTGGTGAAAGCTCTGATGATAATTCAGGTTCCCAGAGAGGTCAACACTAAAGGAATCCAAAGAAGCGAGGAGCATTGAATGCATATTTTATTATTATTATTATTGTACAGTTAAACAACCATGGACAAGGTCTGGTTAGGTTTTAAGTAAGAGGTTAAAGTTAGAGAAACATGTGGTGTAAGTTGATGTTACTACTTCCTAAAAGTTAGGCTTCCAAAAGAAAAAAAAAACAAGGTCCTGGCTCTTTACAGTCTGATTTGGCACTATTGGGTTAATGTCTAGAAACCCTGTCACCCCTCCGAATGAGTAGCCTCTAAACATACAATGTATATACAGAACGTCATCTGATCCACACCACCACGCTGTTCATAATTACTACAGATAGACGGCATCACTCAAACCTAACGAGTGATTGACATTGCGACCCTAACAATATATTGTTACTGTATGTGAGTCTGAAGGATGGACAGACACCTGTGTACAGAATAGACCTTAAAGGCAAAATGTTAATACAGAAAATCAGGGTGAAAGAATTACAGAGCGCACACACGAAATAAGAGTTTGATCAGGATGGCATCAAGCACTTTCCACCAGGCCTCTTGTCGCCATGGAGATGAAAGAAGATGGACTACAAGTAGAGAGAAACTGTATGAGAGAGAGAGAGAGAGAGAGAGAGAGAGGCCATCATTCACACAACAGGGGAGGCAGATTCTCTGACAGCCAAAGGGGAGAAAAAAGCTTCCAGGTCCAGAGAAAGCTGAGTGGGAAGAAGAGCAGACATGAGGGGGCTTCGGAAAAACAGAGGGGGAGAAAAACAAAGTTTTGCTCTTGTCCTTCCTACTTAGATAACATGTAACATATGCTTTCGGTTTGGTCTGCTGGCTCTTGATCTCATTTGATGTTTTTTTCTGTTTTAAAAATGTTTGTTTCTTTGGTATCTTTGAACATAAGCACCACAGTGGGATATTACTAATTGTGGTATCCCTTCTTTATTGTATATAACTTTCCAACATTATTGGTATTTATTTATCCTTTACGACTTGTAGATTTAATGTGTATATACTGTATGTTATTGCAGGTATTATATTATGGACAGTTGACTGACACATACAGTTTTTAGACGTAAGGTGCTGGAATACCAGGAATGTTATCTGTCTACCAGATAGAGTGCTACTTTGCCGTTATATATTTTTTGCATCATCTTAATCATTAATTAATTATGTCTTTTAATTACAGAATAACATCCTTGAGTACTGTTTATAGTTCATGTAAACAGGGTACATTACTATTCAAAAGTTTGGGGGTCACCCATGAAAGGTCACACGTATCAAATTATTTGTCAAATGAGTTGCAAAATGAATAGAAAATGTAATCAAGTCATTGACACTGTTCAAAATAATTATTTTTCTTTGTATTAATAATTGTATTTAATCAAAGAATGCTCCAACTAACCAGCTGAAATGTTTTCAGCTCTACTAACCTCATTGCACAAGGGTCTTCTAATCATCAATTAGCTTCTATTGTAATAAGCAAACATAATGTACCATTAGAACACTGGACAAATCGGCCTCTATACACCTATGGAGATGTGTGCTTTAAAAACCAGACATTTGCAGCTAGAATAGTTCCACAATAACAATGTATAGGGTGTATTCCTGATTAGATTAATGTCACCCTCATTGAAAAAACAGTGCTTTTCTTTGTACGCAATGTACCAATAAGGCATTTCAATATGTAATTTCAAATGTATTCTGTTATTTACTTTAGCATCATGTCAGTCTGTCTTTTAATTGCAGAACAATAACCTTTAACAATATATATAATCATTTAAAGGTACAGTGTGTTAGTTTTAGTTTTACTTGGTATATATATTTCTATATTCAAATATATACATATAAAAATACAGGAAAAATTAAGAATTGTGTTTTCATTACTTTAGACTGACCTGTTTATTTATTTTTTTTCTACATGGTTGCAATCTGTAACTCTGCTTTCTAGATGCAGTCACAAACCATGCACTGTGCCTTTAAGTTTATTTTAAAAGTGCCAGTGGTTTTTAATCCAAATTTGAACTTCAAACTTCATGAGCTTTGCCGCGTCATCTTGCTGCTTAATTACGGCCTTGACTGAGGTTATTCCGCAGTCTGATGACCCGCAGAATCAGCATAGAAATACATGAAAAACCAGCAGCTTGAACACACAATTATTAGAATAGCGGGGACTGACCGGAGGTTAATAGTCTGGTGGGTTCCATGCTTAACGCCGTACCTCTGTCAGTTTGTTGTCTCCTTGCTGTTGGGGAGCGCTTGTTTTTTTGTTTTTTTTCTTTTGCATCGTCATCCGATGACTGTTCAAAAAAATGAAAAAAAAAACAAAATAGCTTAAAAAAAATGATTACCTGCCATTTTTTTTTCGCTCCGCCCAAAGCCCCGGGAGACACTGAGAGGGTTATGTGCTGCATTGTACAGTTCACAGGAATGAACCCAAGTGTTTTCCTTTTTCAAACGTGTTGGTTGCTGACTGCGAGCGCACATTTTTTGTGCTTATGCAGCTTTTAAAGCTCCTTTCTATTAGGTCCACAAATGTGCCTTCACTCTCTGTTACTGCTGGAGATTTTCAAATGTGCCATTCCGCTGTGCCTGTGCCAATTCTGCACAGTGAGAAAAGAACTTATATCCCATTTAACTGGGAATATATAGCGGAAGGACGCCGTGTCACATGTCCAGGAACCGGTTGTAAAAATATGATCACTATGAAATCATTATTCAATGCTCATATGTCCAGGAAATGTAGATCATGTTCCCTGGATAGAATGAGTGACATGTAGAGGGAAACTACTTCTCCGTCTCTGTGCTGGCATCACAAGTGGAAACGCTTCCCAGAGCATAAATGATGCAATGGGGAATGAAAGCAGAAATTCTATGAGGCCTTTCATATGATTGTGTGTTAATTCTACCCAAAAAAAAATGAAAAAAAGCCTTAGGCTTCTATAATACAGATGATTTTCAAAGAGATATGCACGAGTTGAGACAGGATTACACTCTGAGTAAACTACGAACAGATGACATGACTGATAACATCTGATAGAAATTATAAAACAAAGCTTTGCCTCTTGTCATTGTCAAAAACAAAACAAAATTGGGTCCAATTTAATAAAATGACTTCAATTGCTAACAAACAAGTTTTTTTTCTTTTTTTTTTCAAATTAAGTTAACAAGTTAGATAAATGCAACTGCCAGTCATAATAATAATAATTTGATTTCTTCCAAATCAACGGTTTGCAGTACTCCATCTTAAAATGAAAACAAAGTCAATTTAAAGCTACCATAGGTAAAACACTGCTCCTGTGCAGGAAAGAAAACGTCATTTCATTAAGTAACCTTAATGTAAGGTGTGAGTTTGTTAAATGCAATTAACACATTGTACATTAAATACGTTAAAAACAAATGTTAAACAAGTTGTCAACAAAGTAGTGCAATTATACAAATGAGCATAATGTGAAAACACTGTGATATAAACAGAAAATATCAGAAACCGAATTACAGTAGAAGTAAATGTCACAACAGTCGTGTTGTGATAGAGATTCAGATGATTTTAGTGACAATCAACCAATCACAACCATCCATCCATCCATCCATTTTCTATCCCGCTTATTCCCTTTCGGGGTCGCAGGGGTCTGCTGGAGCCTATCCCAGCGCATTTTATGGCGAGAGGCAGGGGGATACACCCCAGATGGTCGCCAGCCAATCGTGGGGCACACACACCATTCACACACCATTCACACACACACTCACACCTATGGGCAATTTAGATTTGCCAATTAACCTGAGCATGTTTTGTATTGTGGGAGGAAGCCGGAGTACCCGGTGAAAACCCACGCAGACACGGGGAGAACATGCAAACTCCACACAGAAAGGTCCCAGACCCAGGCCCCAAGGCGGTCTTGAACCTGCGACCTTCTTGCTGTGAGGCAACAGTGCTACCCACTGCTCCACCGTGTCGCCCCCAATCACAACCTTTAGCACAAATTAACACTTCTGCACCTCTTACAATCACATAACTCATAATATGTAACAAATATACAGTAAGTGTTAACAATAGGATTGCATCTAATGACTATTTTCATAGTCAGTTAATGTATTGATTATTGAAATAAGTAATCGATTAGTTGGTTGGTTCATAATGGTTGGTTTAAAATGTTGATCACTGTTGTAAAATGTTTTTTTTTGTCTAGACCAACAGTCCACAACTCGAAGATCTAGTGTTTTTGTCATGACGTATGCAATACCGTGAAATTGGCTAGACAAAAGCTCACTAAAGATCGTTCTTACCCCGGCTTTAACTTCTAGAAAATGTATGTTCATTTATATTCTACATTAGACCAACCACAGAATGACAACCTCAACGTCATCGTTCTCAGCCACACCTTCTTTTCTCTGATTGGACAGGTAAATATTTTTCTGGAGAAAACCCACAAATATACAGAAAACCCAAACTGACAATTAAATACAATTGAGGAGGTCATGCTAGCATAATCCCAAATTGTTAATTTAAACTATATATATACATTTTTTTGCTAAAATAGGCTACCCATGAGTGTTATTGACTGTTGCATCTACCTAAATCTCAATAACAAATTATCCTTGGCATCTCAAAGGTAACTTTGGGCTACCATTATGAAGTTTTAGCAGTTAAGACAGAGATCTATTAGATAAATCATGTTAAAGTTTGCTTGCATTTTCTCTTCCATATAAGTTTGAATAAATTCAAAGGATTTGTCAAGTGGTACATAGGAGGTCAGAGCCAGCCTGACCTGTCTTGGCATCTTAATCTAAGAATTTGGAATAAGAAAAGGTTTTATTTCCTGGGAGTCCTTGAAAAAAAACCTTTTCTTTTGTGGTGCATGAATTTTGAAATTTGAAAAGCAAAGTTCAGGCTTTGAAAAAAAAACAAAAAACAAAAAAAAAAACATCTACACCAGATGTTTGAGGCGAACCTTTCAGCTGGGTCAGAGCACAGTCAGCTCCTGCAAAGTCCAAGACCGCTGTGCTGTTTTACGCCGACCTTTTATTACTGTGACGCAATTAAAAGATGCGGTGAGAGAGAATATGACGAGCGTTTCCACAGACATTCGCTATAAAAAATATGGCGAGCAGTTTAACCCACCTTGAAAATGTAAAAAACACGTATGTGCTAGAGCGGGAATACGCGTCCCGTTTCCTCCTTAGCGTGATTCCAAACATCAGACCAACATATTGACCAGAACCCATCATAGAGGTTGGTCATTTTGGCTTCATCCAACATTTTATTTTTATATTAAACTGAACCTCCAGTCTGGTGCAGTGACTCAGGGATTAGGAGACGTCTCATTTTACCTTTTGTCTATTGTAAGTGGCATTTTCATTGTTCATTGTTTCATATAAAGTACTCGGTTATTAATCCACTCATCAGTTTTCCTACGATTACCCGAGGTGTTTCTTTTTCTTTCTAGAAAAGGACACTAAAGTGAATCCCAGAGCCCTCAGCTCATTAAGCTTAAGAAGTAAATGTTTCAGATGAGAATGTTAGTTTATCTGCAATTCTTTCCGAGTTTAATTGCTATTGCATTGCTGTTCCTTAAAATTGAAGAGCTTGTTTGAAGATATTATGTCTTCTATTTATTCTAATGAGGGCATATAAAAAGGTTTAAAGGGTGTTAAACATTCTTGCATTTATTGTTAAGAAAATAAATCTTGAATTTCCCTTAAACAATTTCCCTTGTCTTTGTTCCTTCCCTTCTCTTCCTCTTTATCTTTCCTCATTCAGTTCCAATAAGATGACTAACTAAGTCTGGTATGTGCTCTCTATCCTAATGTTTGCAAGGAACATGTTGTGAATGTGCATATTGCGGAATGAAAGGCTTTTTGTTCACTGCTGTTGCGGTTTGATCAATTCTTGGAAAGTTACTGAATTCATTTTTTTTTTCTTTCAGTTTAGTAATATGTGGTACATCCAGCACCCATTGGTACAACTGGGTTGCAGTTGAGTTTTATCTGTTTTTCACTGAGCAAAACTCTGAACAGGTTGTAGAGTTGATATTTCTGATTGATATGAGATAATGTTTTGGTTCCTTTAATTTCAAAATGTATTTACAACTCAGTTGTGGCTAATGAAAGCCCAGAGGCATTTATTGGGCTCTCAAATGGGTCTGTACATAGCTTATAACCAACTGTATCAAACATAGCCAAAACTCTTCATGATTAAATAGTTTAGCACTAAAAGTTGCTCATTTTTCAAAATAAACTTGCAAACTAAACTACTTAGAACACTTTCTAAGGCTGTATCGAAAGGTAAATTACTCTCTGCCGCCATGTTGGATCCACAGTTTTCGACAACGTTGCTTCTGTGTTTCATCATCATCATTTGCTGTTCTGTGATTGGCTGCCTAGATGAAGGGTCTTTGGTGTCCAGTTTAAACTTCAAAATGAAGTGAGTTTGCATGTGATAAAGTTTTTTTTTTTTAAATAAGTGCCTATTTGCACACATTCTAGGTGTGGTGAGGTTTACAAAAAAACACTTATGGTTATGGAAGATCATTGTCTGGGTTTAAAATGACCATTGATGTCTAGTTAACAGTGAATTTTAATCAGGTGTCTCCAGCAGCTTTTCCAACTTAATGAAACATAGCATTGAGCCGTGCACATGTCAGCACATCTAAAACTTACATATTTTTGGGTGAACTGTCAACATTTTTTCTCTGAAAACTTGCCACTTAATTGCAATGAATATGTTGCACTTCCACTCTAAAACTTGTCATTAATACTGCAGAAGACACCACAATCAACTTTTGAGTAAGATTCTACTAAACGATGAGTCTTATAATGAGGCTTACATATTTTTACCCTTTTACAGCAGGTTTTACAAAATGATTCCGGTTGTTTTATTTTATAGTGCAGCAAAATTGTATAAAATTACCAATAAAATAATTTAATGCAAAGGTCACAGTGCACATGGAGGATAAGGTCAGGTCCTCAGCTTCTGCCTGTACTACTTTCAGCCTCCTGAATAATTGTTATTGGCTTAAATGGGACTCATTAAATGGTTCTTTCTATTGAGACATGACTCACGCCGTGTGACCTTTGATCATCGGGCGGCGTCTGTGTCAATTACATCTTTGCTTTTTTTCGTCCGGCGCTGTGAAAGCATCCAGTCTTTTGTAAAGGCTGGCATTTTCACTACCAGATCTACCCAACCAGGCCAAAGCCGTAGAAGCTGCAGAAAACGGGCGAAAAAATTACAATTTTTTTCCATGTGGCAAAATTGCTTTCGCTCTATTTTGGAGGTGACATTTTCGTCCTCATGCATCATTTATACGCCCCCCAGAAAACACCGGGATGGGGGGGGGGGACAGTGGAGATGAAATTATAAAATACCACAGCCCTGTTTGGATTAAAGCGTGCGTGTGTGTGTGTGTGTGTGTGGATAGGTACCACTCCTGTCTGATTGTATCTGTTACTATCTGTGCATGACTGCATATGTGTGTGTGTGTGTGTGTGTGTGTGTGTGTGTGAGAAAGAATTTTTCCTTTGCATCCGAGAATGTCACAAACGCCCATGAATGGGAACAGTGGGGCATTCCAGGCAATGTTGCAGGTCCTGGAAGGATAATTCCGCCTTTCAACTGCTTCCCATTTATTTCATAGCTGCAGCGCTGTCATCTCACCCTGGTCAAGATGAAAAGCATCGTTGTGTAAAGAAATTGAAATGAAAATCCTTCTGGACCCAGCAGGATGGGGTGGGAGGGGTGGAGGGTGGGGGTATTATCTGTGACTCAATGGCACTTCCCCGGGATAAGATCTAATTCTGGGAATAAAATTTCTTTATATAGCCACCTGCTGTCATCAGCTTTGTCCGAGGATCACAAGTTGTTCTGGGTGACCGGTCTCGGGACACGGCGAGAGGAATGCACTCAGCTCCCCGCTGACATTTAGATCTCTTTATTTTCCCTTTTCATTCAGTCCCGGAGCTGGCTGGGAAGGGTAGTGGGGGAGTCGGGGGGGTGGGGTTTAGGGGTCCTAGGGGTTGGGGGGGCGGGGGGGCGGTTGCAGCACACCGACGCCGCACACACACTTCAGTAGCAGCGGCCACGGACGCCACGCCAGACTGCATTGGCCAGCTCATAAATCTACAGCCACACACACACACACACACACACACACTCACACATACAGTACACGGTAATAGTGAGACATCTCGTTCGGGACATTTTCTTTAAAACTGCATTTGGATCTGGATTTACGACAAAAAAATGCCTCCCTGGCCCACGGCCTCGCAGATTTCATTTAAATCTCTTTAAGTTTTTTTTTTTTTTAAGTCTAAATCCTGCTAAACTCAAAGATGACCGTAACAACATTATATTCTTGGCAGAAGCTGCTTTCTTCTTTTTTTGTTCCCGAAGGGAGGAAATTGAATTTGTTCTTTTTCAAAGACGTTGCATCAGTCTGTTTTGAGTTACTGTATCGCATCGGGGTCGTGTAGAGACGGAGGAACTACACAGACGGTACTAATCAATATTTCTTCATCTTAACAAGAGATCAAATGACTAAATTATTTGACCTGAATGACCTGTAATGCGGTTTGTAGTGACAAACCCAAGAGCAAAAATGGGATCCCAAAATGTTCTGGGAACATTTCTTTTTGGTTCTGGGACTATGTTGTGAAAGTTCCTGCGAAGGATTGTATAGATGTTAGAGCTAGAGGTCTTAGGTTACATTTTTTAATAGCCATCGGTACTGGGTCGGGTCCAATTCTATTTCCTATGCATAATAATAGGCATAATATCTGACAAGCAATTTTGAAGCAGTGGTTGTCATATCCTGCCGAGTCTATGTTGCAACTCATTATTTTCTCTAGGTTGTGTGCAAATTAAAAAACAGTAGGCCAGGCTATATTTAGTAGCTTAAGTTTTTTTTTAATTAAAATACTGGTTTTGGGATTTTAGATCTCACACCACCCGGTACCACCGGGCATGCAAGGGGTAAAGTTTGTGCAAAATTCGGGCAAAATCAGTAATAACACATGAAAATGTAATAACACATTATAATGTAATAACACATGATAACGTAATAATACACATAATAACACATGATAATGTAATAACACACATAATAACACATGATAATGTAATAACACAAGTAAACATAATAACCGATATAATGTAGTAATACACATAATAACACAATATAATGTAATAACACATGATAATGCAATAACAAACATAATAACACATAATAATGTAATAACACAAGAAAACATAATAACCGAGATAATGTAATAACACACGTAATAACACAATAATGTAATAACACAAGAAAACATAATAACGCATGATAATGTAATAATGCATGACAATGTAATAACACAAGTAACAACACATATAGATAAATTTGTCCTCTTTAAAACGTGAGAGGACAGTAATGTAATAATTGGCCAGTGCCATAATAAAAGTCCTAAATTGAAGAAATATTAACTTTTTGCCAATGATGTAATAGCTTATGTTATTGGCTTATTTATTAAATTTGCCAAAAACTTTCTTCACAGGGCCAATAATGTAATAACCCAAAAGTTATTACATTATTGTTTCAGCATTTTTATTACATTATTAGACAGTTATTACATTATTGGCCCTTTACATTTTAAAGAGGGTAAATTGATTACATTAATGACATTAATGGCTGTTATTACATCATGGGCAGGCATAGAACTCTATTTGCAACAGCATTTTTTTCTGAAGGAAAATTTTATATTCACAGAGGTTTCTGAGAAGATTACGTTGGGAAAAAAAAACAACAACAACTAACTTTTGCATAATATACTTAGAATGTTGTATACTGTTACATATAAAGCTTCCAGCCTTGATGTTACCCCTGAAGAAAAAAGATTAAAAATTGTAGTAATTAAAATGTTACATTGAACAAAAACATTCTTAGAACGCTGTGGGAGGGTTACCGAACAAAAACATGGAAGGAATGTTCTTACGGGAACCTTAGGTGGCCCTCAAAAAAAAAAGGAAAAAAAAAGGAGGAAAGAAATGGAAGAAAGTTTCTTCACTTGAGGCAGTTTATCAGATTTCACACAGCTCCCCCCTGACTCACAGAAGGCTTCATACTACTGTTTACAGTAGAACGAGCCAACACCTGGAAACACACCGCTGGAGTTCCCCTTTTAAAAGACCAGACCACACCATTTTAATCAATCGGGTGCATTATTGTGCAGACTCAGGGTTTGGAGTTTGAAAGAGGCCGTTGCAGTATAAGAATTGTCGATTTTTGTCAATTTTTTGTTTTCCCCCTATTTCTGTCTCTCACAGGTCTCCGATATATGAATGTTATATAATATGAAGAACTAAGAAAAAAAAAAGGAGCGATATTGGCCTCCGCAATTTCTGCATAGAAGAACAAATTAAACGTGGATACTCAATCGAAGAAGCGGCGTTACCATCTTTATTTCCCCACGGACGTCAGGTAAAGAAAAAAGAAACAATCACACGTGACGCTTTGTGTGGAATCAACTGGTGGCTGCGCGGCAGATCCACTTATCATCGGGCTCTTAGAGGATGTATGTGTGTGTGTGTGTGTGTGTGTGTGTGTGTGTGTGTGTGTGTGTGTGTGTGTGTGGTTGTTTCGGTTGGTCCCCGGCGAGCCCTCTTGTGTCTCCGCAGCAGAACAATAGATCCTCGCAAAGAAGTCAGCCCACGGAGCCAAGAGACAAATCTCACCAAAAGACACCTTTTGTTTCCCCCTCCAACCAAATCTGCTGCTCCGTGCCAGATAATTAATGGCCAGACGTGTGTTTCTCTTTCTCTTCTCTCGCAGCTGAACGGGAGGAGGGAGAGTCTGTGCCGCCCGCCATTTGTCTTTCCCACGCATGTCATCACGAGACAGGCCCCCGTACGGAGCGTCTCGCCGCGTGACTCGGGTTGTTACCGGGAGATCTTGTCAGGTGTGTGAAAACGTCGATCTGTAAAAGCAGGCGCCGCCGGGCGGAGAGCGCTGCCAGCTGATTACAGCCACAAAAGTGATGGAAACTCAGGTTTTCTTTCCCTCTCTCTCTCTCTCTCTCTCTCTCTCTCTTTCTTTTTCTTTTTTTTTATTTTCCTGTCAGGAATAATGTCGTCATCCATCTGCACATGCTGCAAAGGCACGAGGTCTGAACACAAAGACGCTGATCTGCCGTTAGCTGCTGCCTGTGGAGGGTTTCACACACACACACACACACACACACACACGTGCACACACACGCAGGATTACTGTACAAACCTGCAGCAGAACAGTATTTGCATTCTGTGGAGGAGGATTAGGACAGCGTGAAGAATAATGGAATTTTAAAATTAGATTAGAAAAAAATGGTACTATATGAGCTGCAAATGTACCGTCTTCAGTGTGTCTCACTTTTAACACCACTGTATATGATGCAGTGAGAAAGGGTTAAGGGTAGGTGTCCATTATGCGATTGTGATGCAGAATGGAGAAGAACTTTGCCTGCACAAGCTGCATCGAAATGGAACTCACGCCTACTGGTTGATTGACTCTCTTATGGCTATACCAATTAGACAATAACAGGTCCTATTCATTTATGCTTTAATGCATGAAGTTTCTCACAAGGCTGACTAAGGGGAGGGGTGACCTACCCGTACCTGGGTCACTGACAAATCATGGTTGCCAAGATGAGAAAGTCAACTATAGTTTTTTTTTTAAATACAGTTTTTACCCTAATAAGGTCATCAGGTCTGTGGGCCCATTTTTAGTGTTTTGCATTAGAAAAAAACATATATTGGTAATTATCCATTTATGGATGTTTTATGATGCATTCCCTTATTTTATTTTTAATGAGGAAAAAACAATAAACAAAAAAACAATTAACATTTGCATTCACGAATGTGATTCACCAAAGGTTAAGGGAAGAAATGTAAAAGTGTTGTTTATATTATTCACAAATGGAATGAAGTAAACATCTGCTGAGTATTTAGGGGGGGAAAAAGGTTAGGAAATAAAGGCTCAAGCATCCAAAAGCATCCATCAGGTCCCTTAAAATATACATTCTGTGTTCATGTTGGTTTCTTGTTATTTAAATGTCCATTCATATCTTTAAAAAAATTATATTTAAAATAAGACAGGGTGGGGTCTAAGTGTATCAATGCACTTTTGCAATAAATGTTAAGATGTTTCTTTCATTTTGGTTATAGATGATATATTGTTCAACAAAAGAGCATTTTTGTTCTTGACATGTTCATTTTTCATGTTTTTTTCACATTTTACTCCAAAGCATTCAATCAATTGGTTATTGAAACATGTTTGTGTGTCATGGAGGACGAACTAGAAAACGTTCAATAGGTCCTGAGACCTTAACACTGTCCACACACACACACACACACACACACACAACATCTTCTCTCTTCTCACTGAGTGCAGCTGTCACTAACTACTTGCACACATTTCCAATAGCAGTTAGTGGCTTCTCCATGTGTGTTTCTTGGACACAACTGGCACCTCTTCTCTCCTGTGGCTGCATCATGGTTGTTTCTGTCACTCCACACCCTCCCATTGCTTCAGTCATGCAGGTCGTTGGGTTGGTTCCCATGAGGCACGCCGCTGAAGAAGCCGTCAGTGGTGATGCTGCAACCCGTGGGTCTGCATCCGCTCCACTGACAAACCGTGTTTCCCCCATAGATTCTTCCGGGTGTCTTCCCCCTGGTCGTCTCCTTGTGTTACACGATCCCAGTTTCTTTAAATTAATGGGAAGATAAATAAAAATGCCAATGGACTCGTGTCTCAAATGTGAGGAACACCTGGAATACGAAAAATTGAAACCTTCTAAGTTTAAAGATGTTAAAGGATAACAACCTATGGGGTCAGTTTTTGACGCCTTTTAATGCATCTAAGGGATAACACAAGTTCTCATTCAATACTAATGTTCCTTATTAATCCAGAAAATAGGACAGATTTCAGATACAGAACAGAAGGTGTTCTAATCAGCAACTTTGTCATTGTTAGGTCATTATAAAATATTCAAATAAAGCTTTATTTCAGTGCTATTTCACAGTTCTTCTCTTCTTTTTGTTTCCTCTGCTGATGCTACGTTGAATTCTTCAAACATGTTGTTCTCCAAACCAATTGAAAGAAATGTAAAAATATGTTAATCAATGCATTAACCCAGTGGAGAAGTAAGCAATGATTTTAGAACGTGATTTAACTCGATTTACCGTGTTTCTTTGAACGGTCCAATCAGAAAACAGCATCCCCCCATACTACGGCATAAATGTATTTTAATGATGTTTTATGAATGCTGTGGTGAAGAGTGTGGTTGAGTTTAGGGGCATTGCTGGAACATTGCTCTCCTGCTGCTTGTGTAACTTTTCAACTTGTTGCATCTATTTATTTAATAAGCACCCAGCCCATGACCTCCAAATGAGGTAACGTCACCTTATGCAGACGTCATTAGTCTATTTCAGTTTTGCTGGGGGTTTTATAGAAGTTCGTGGAAAAGTGACGCCAAGGGGCATGACAAATAGGCGATGTTTGATGCCAATGGGATAAAAGTGGAGTGAATTTATCATGAAGCAGCACAAAGCCGAGCTGCTGCTACATGCAAAATGACATTTTTAAGCCACTTTGCATAAACTCAAGTCCTAATGTGTATATGTGTTTGTGTGTGTGTGTGTGTGAGCAACATATGGATATACTCTAGGGAGACAGTGCATTAAGAGACTTTAACTCATTACTTATGAATTCATCTGGCTGACAAATGTCTACACCCATAGTGTCTGCCTTCTGTGATCATTATTTTATGAATCTAAACCCTTTTTTTTATTTTTACTTTTTTTACTGTGCAAAAAGAGGGAACCCCACCCTCACTAATCCAACTTACTCTTTTTTTTGCCCAGTGAATACACGTCGGGTTCAGATGCTGAACTTTCCACTGGGAGTGTCAGATTAATCGTTAAGGGGAAAGAAAAAACACGATCTGCGAGTTCGTCTCAATATTAGCACAGCTGCACCTAATCAGTACATTTCAATCTATAGAAAGTGTTCGTGTTCACGCAACTTTCCAAAAAGTTGAGGTAATACCAATTTATGGTTCTCCCATTTCATAATAATTAGTAGTTTCCTGAGAGCGACTATGTAATTGGATGCTAATTATACTGTAGATGCGGCATGCAATTGGTGAGCTTCCAATGAATTAATTACAATTAATTGCTGGTGTAGCCTAAAGACGTTGAGCTCAGCGGGTCAGCTGTAAGCATCCAACAAATACAACGAATGACCTTTCCAATCATGAACAAGTATTGGACACAATCTTTCAATTTCCCCTAAAATGAGTAAAAAACGTTCCAATTGCTTATTTATTGGCAGGTTTGGTTCTAGGGTATTATTATTAGATAAAGAAACACCAATTTGCAAACTGTTGTTCATTTCCCGCAAATATGCTCTAGAATAATGTGACAAAACAGTCTGTTGAGTGGCTCCACATAAGAACAAACAGGAGTACTGATTGACTATTTGCAGGGCATGAGAGGGCACCATCGCTTTGTCATTATCATGTTTTATTGTTGCACTTTTACGTTTCTTCACACTCTTTATATAACTTAAGCATTAAGTATTATACAGGGAAATTGGCAACATAGGCCCCCTATTTTGCCAATTTCCCTGTATAACATTTCAATCTTGTGGTCTTTTAGATAAAAAATAGCTACTAGCTTTTATGGTCCAAAAACACCTATCTAGCAGCAATGAAGACAGTGTTTTCACACTCCGTTTCACTCCTGTTGTGACATCACAACAGGAGTGAATGGCTTGTGTTCAGCAACACTACTGAGGAGGTGTTCAGGAACACTACTGAGGAGGCCAAACCAAAATGGCTCCAAAGTAGGTGGTCTTATTTCATGGAGAGATTACACACAGAACATGTTTTTTCATAATAGGAACAATTGCATAAATGTATTCTCACCATCTCTACAGTTCGAAAATCAATTGGTAAAAACCCATCATGTTCATCAGTCATCATCAACCTCCCTGCGCGCCAGGCATGGTCACCATACACGAAATACGTATTTACTGTCAGAACCCAAAAAGAAGGAGAAGATGCAGCTTGCATCATTGTTACAATACAAAAGTTTGCCTATTGTTCACACTTTTTGTCTCTTATATTCGGCTTTTGCCATTCAGCAGCTTCTTCGGAGCTTCGATTCCCATCGCTCGCTCCTCATCAGAAGGGGGACTGTGTGGCCGAATTGCGGATGTTGTTAAGGGCGACTTTGAGTACATCGTGACTGTTTTCCATCATGCGGTGGCGAGGAATGGCAGGCTGGATGTTGGTAGTGTTACGACCCCTCCCTTTCTGCCTGCAGTGGTTCACCCCCCCGCCACCCCCACCCACAGCAGCAGCTTGCAGTCAGCAAGTGTAGTCAAGGTAATGCGGTGGCACCTCTGGAGGCCTCCGGCAGCCAGATGGGTTCGGGGGGGGGGCCTTGTGTTTGGTTTGCACTCATCCACACACGGCTTCCAGAACTCCCCCCGGCCTGTGTTCCTGCACGGTAATGCCTTTTGGTTGAAAGGAATGCTCCTGCAATGTTTCAGCAGGTAAATGAATCATGTTGTTGCTCTGTGAGGTTGGCTCTATCCAATAATTGCGGGTAATTCTACTACCACGGTCGACATTCGGTCACTGAATGTCCATTTTAGTAATACCATTTAAGTTGTTACTATTTGGAAGACAAGTTTTGTCATGTTTTATTTACTATACTATTTGTACAATTAATTTGCACACATAATGGAAAAAAAAATGTTCTTGTGTTTTACCATTTCATTGTTTGACGGCCATTTGCCTGAGTATTTTTTACAAATCTTTATTTACATATTACATATTTGCAAATCGGCTAGAAGTGTTTCTTTTGGCACCTTCCCATCTTAATCCAGTCAAATCTACCACAGAGGAAGTAGTGGACAAAGCTATCAGTGTCAACATCATTTTCGCCGGGAAAATGCATCCCACATCCAGCTTGATAAGTAGTCAGTATAAATTTATTTGATGAATCAATTAGTGGCTAATATGACTTTTAATTGTCATTTACTTTTTGGAATTTCAAAATAAATTGAGTTTATTGAATGGCTACTTATAGAAGAAGAAAATACTTATTATAATAATAGACGAAGCCACTTAATAATAACCTGACAAGATGTTTTTTACTGTCAAGTACATGTCAAACAAATCAAATACAACAATTGCTTTTGATTTTCTAATGTTCCATTGATTAAAATCACAACACTTGTAGATTGAGTTTTAAGGATTGAAAAGAAAGAATCAACTTATCGATCCAGAGTTACAATTTAAACTATGCAGCCCATTGTTTTGCTTCTTACATTGGAAGGACCCTTTAAAACCAGCTCCTCATCTGTCCTTCCCACATGTCTGCGTCCACATGTGACTCTATTGTGTGCATCTCAAGGTCTCTACTTTCGTTTCTGTGGAACAGAGAGGTGTTTCTTCGGGAGCGGAGGCGGCGGCCTGCAGCCGCGGCCCCGCGTCAGGATCGCCTTACGCCATACAGCCCGGGCTTTGTTATCCGATCTCTCGGGCCGAAGGACACCCTGCATCATCGAACCCCCCCCCCGCCCCTAATGCATGCAAGATGTCCAATCAGCGCTGTGTTGGGTCATTACAGCCGCCACGCCGGGCCTCCTTCCTGCAGGCCGCCGCGACTAGACCCAAGAGACTCCTCCGATGATCTCAGGACCAGATCTCTGTTTCCCCTCACATGAGACCCTGGTCCCAGGATTTATATGTGCTTGGGTGGGGTGGGAAAGACAGACGTGTTTGCCCACCTAACATCAAACTCAACAAATATTCCATCTGAATGGAAACGCCACTGACTCCCATATCACACCCGATAGGGAACCAGCCCGCTATGGAAGCAGATACCTTTGGATCCTTTGTGGCCCCGGAGAAACAAACACAGACAGGCCTGTTTTTAAATTGTATCTTTATTTTAATGTTTTATGTGAGGCACTTTAAATTAACTTGTTGAAATGTGCGGCACAAGTAAACTTGCCTGGCCACCCCCTAAGACACATCAACTGTGACATTATTGGTCATTTGTGGTCTGGCCCTCCTCTGTAGCTGTTCAGAAATGCCTCCTGTTGTGATGTCACAACAGGAGTGGAAGTTACCAGTAAACGTCACCTGGATCCATGAAGCCACCCCCTGCTTCCAGAGTGTTTGCACTTGACTTGTATTTCTCCGAACTCTGACATTTCAAATAGGCCAATAGAGGGGAGAAAGTAACAGAGTGAGTGTGTGAGAAGGCAGAATGCATTGCTGCTACAGGTCTAACTAGGTGTTTTTGGATTAGAAAAGCATGCAATTTTTTATAAAGAGAAAATGAACATTGAAAATAGCAATTTTTACAAGATTACTTTCAATCTATAATAATGTGTGATCTTTAGTTCTTGCAGGAAAATTGATGGGAAGCAAGTTTTCTGTCATTGCTATGGTGGTCGCTATGGCCACTCTTGCGTGAAACCACATGGCATGCATGCTGTTTTTTTTTGGGGTTTTTTTGAGCTGTGTAGTTACTTTAGAGCCCCAGGGGTGGCATATTTCATCTTCTTCGAATGAATGAATGAATTTAGCCACGTCTCGCTGATGTTTTTTATGTAGCAGAACAAAGCAACAAAACGTCTCTTAATCTAGTGGAAACCACAGGCCTCATTTCAGGCATCTGACCAAAAACCCTTAAAAAAAAAAAAAAAAAAAAAGGGATCAGCAGCAAGGGCTTAACAATAACTCATCTCCAGGTTTTCGGATTCTGTTGACGCGCGCGATGACGCAACAACACCCACAGACAGTTCAACGCCAAGGCCACCAGAGGAACATCTATTAACCATACAGTGGCGTTCTGGTTGCTACATCATGTTAACACCGTCGAGGATAATGAATCAGCTCAACGACGATGACACCATATTTCTTGCCGATGCCACCTGGATGAGCATGAGGTGAGGGTATGTTTTTAAGGTATCTCCTTAGAAATGAGAGCACAGAGCTGGCTCCTTTGTATAATTATATAATATACACACATGTTTTCCATAATATTACACATTTTACCTTTATTTCACAACTAATCACAACCAAATCTCACCTGAAAACATGAAGCCAGGATTAGTTTACCAGCAAAACAGCTCATGTTTACTGACAAGACAGTAAATTAAATTATTATTATTAATCTTTTTTGCATTTTATAAATAATAATTGTCATGTCAAAGGTTAATATAGGATGAGAGGGCCTTCATTTTTTGCTCCTCCAGAATGCAGCCATGGGATAGATCAATCAATTCGCCTCACCCGTAATGTAATTGTAATTAGTTCTCTGTGTACTTAAGTCCTGTTTGAGTTCAGCCTTTGTTCGATCATGAGTGTTAATCCCCCCGTGTTTCCTGCCTGTCAGCATTAAATATGTCCATCCGATCCTGCACGTCCACGCGTGAGTTTTCTCGATGGAAGTATCCTCGCCCGTCGCTCTCTTCTCATCCCCTGGGTCCTCCTCAGCTGCACATATGGCGACACTGAGTCAGCGTGCGGGCCCCAGGTCTTCTGTCATGTGCAGAGCATTGAAGAGGCTGGTAAAAAAGCAAAAGGCTTTGCTTTGTCACATTCAGCGATATAACAAAAGTGAATGTAATCTACTAATAAACCTGCAACAGAAGCACCACAGCGCAAACCTCTGCAGGTTCAAACCCTTGATTTGATTTGACTGGCTCAAAAATTACCTCATGCATTTTCAATTTTCCCACAACATTACCAAACAGCCTTTAATTATAATTGTTATTTATAATGTTTATTCACATTCTTAAATGCTGATTAGTCATTTCGGTTCCATTTATTTTACCTGATTTCAAATTTCAATAAGGAATAGCACAGGCGGATATAATACCTTAATCAGACTGTTCCAATAATCAGGTCGGTTATATAACCGTGTTTCTGAGTGTGTAAACACGCTGAATGAGTATGAGGCACAAGGAGAAAATCTTCTTTACATTGCGTTACAGTGGGATTAGCGGTGCCTGCTGTGGGTGGCAAAGGAAAAAAAAGGTGGAATTGTATTTTAAAGGCACAAAATGGTTCTAATTAATTTTCTGTGTTGTTCTACAGACGTAAAACATCAGCTGTTACCCACACAGTCCATTTATACAGGAAAACTCTTCGGAGTCGTGTTAGTGTGATGAATCTCATAGGATTGCTGATGGAAAGTCCAATAACACTTTTGTGTCATATATATACTGATGATGAGGCTAAAACCCACAGAAGGCAGACGTTATGTTGAACATGATACGAGATTTAATGCACCGGGTAATGGAAAGAAACACATATGTCCTCCTGAAATCAGCCCCGGTAATCTCTACAGTAAATCTGGTTTAAGTCAAGATGTGCTGAGAAAACACAGATGTAGTCGTGGTTTGAAAATATATAAAAAATATTGCATTCTTCACCAAGAATAAAAGAAAAAATCTGCGTTTATGTTGTTTTTTCAGAAGAATGCTGACAGTGGAAGCAGACCAATAGGAAAAAGTATAGACCAAAAAAAAAAATACATTGCAAAAAAAGGAATGACAATGTGCTGTTTTTGGTTCAATTGGTCGCATATTGAGTTAAATATATATATATATTTTTAATTCTCCATTTTCTTTTTACTTTGGTCAATTATTTTTTCTTTCAAACATTAAATAAAGCAAACTTTTTTTAATTAAAAAAATGTATCATAATAATAATTTCTTTCATATTTTTTCTTCTTTGTCTTTTTGAATCATACATTTGTCTTTTGTTTCTATTATATCATATATGCGATGATTTATCTAATGTTTTTTTACTGTTTGTTTAATATAATTATCGTTTAACATTTAGTCTTTTTTGAATCTAAAATCATCTGTCTATCATATTTGTCTATCATATATACGTTTTATCATATTTAAATTTCTGATCGCAGATTTTCCTAAATCAAGAAAAAAATTAAATAAATATTATCTAAATATAAATTTAATTTAATTCCCAATATGTGCCAAAAACAAGATATTTTTACTTGGTAAGATTGCATTTTATTTGCAGTGTAAATCAGTTTTTGTCAATGTTATATATTATGCGGACCAACATAGCTATTCTGTTATGAGACTTGAAGAGAGTTGCAATATTGAAGATGAAGAATGTACTTTGACCAATTTCCTGTCACTCACACAGAGATATTGGAGCTTGGAAATAATAGTAATCATAATCAAATATTATATAATGGCAAATGACTGTTTGGTGGCACTTTTCACTCGCAGTGGGAACACTGTCTCCACTCGAGAGAATTCCTCATTCATACATACATTCATACCTACTGCAGTGATAAAGACATGGATCACTCTTTCCAAAAACGCCCCGGCGACGCGATAGTGGCTCTGAATAAAACATCAGTCCGTAAACAAAGGTGTCGTCTGGCCGTGTGCACAAAAGAGCTGCAGCAGACCCCAATTCCAAATAATATTTTTGTGTCTTCTCGGCAGCAGCAGTGGCTTTTTTTTAACCTCTGGAACTGATTTGAATATTGTTTTTGTCTGTCTTTTCAGTGCAGAAAAGGAATCTGCCAAAAGTCTAAGAAAGAAAAAAGAAAAAAAAAAAAAACTGGGAGGCATTTTCTAACCAGCCAGGTAATCCGAAACAGTAGCGAGAACCTTGAAAAACATGCGTGCGCGCATGCTTGGAAACGTACAAACTGGGAGGGGGGGGGGGTATCAATCACAAGCGCACACCCACCTGATTACGGAGTGAAGTGGACCATCAACCCGACGCGCGGCCTCCCTCAGTCAGGTTTGCTGCCACATCAATCACCTGGGCCGCGGCCAAACCAAATATGAGAATACGGGATACCGTCAGAGTAGGGTTTTCTCTGTTTTTCGGAACCTCGACTTGAGCACATTCGCCTGTTCCCGCAGCCAGACGCTGAGTGCCGTCATCCGGCCGGGTCGGGTTACGCGCGGGCCTTTGGAGCCCGTTGCCCCCCATAATCTGCTTAATGCCTCTGGCTTCCTGGGATGTTATTAATTAATAAGACTTACAATCAGAGCTGATTTTCTGTGGATGGCTAGCACACGTCTGCCATCGGTTTCCCCCCTTTCTACCCACCGCCCCCAAACCTACATACATACTCATGTTTAGCCACTTTCATTGGTACGTCACCACTTCATTTCATGTGGTCGTAAGTATTGTTACTGGTTTATTTTTTATTTTTTTTTTACTTTATAACCTACACTACATTTTTACACATTTTTTTCTCCTCCTTACATCTAGATCAATCTCAACTTTCTGATATAGTTTGCAGATGGCATGATGGGGGGGATCCTTTTTTTGTGAATTTTTTTATTATATTATTATGCTATTATCATTAAAACTCGAAGCCCTGTAGATGTGCTGTGGTGGTGTAGGGGGTAGTGCTCTTGCCTCATAAGCAGCAGACCCAGCAACGAAATATATTTTACAAAAAAAAACAGAAGTTAAAAACTGATAAACTTGCATGTATCACACTGCTGTCCTGCAGCAGCACTTTTGTTCCAGTGATATACCAATGCTATTGTTTTGCGGATGGATGATTGGATAAATAAATTCAGATTATTAAAACAATATGAAACACACACACACACACATATACATATATATATATATATATATATATATATATATATATATATATATATATATATATATATATATATATATATATATATATATATATATATATATCATTTCATGACTTACACATACTGTGGTAAACACATCAGTGTGTGGGGCATGAAAAAAAAATCACATACATCCAATTTACTTTGCTATTTACTTTCCTATGACTTTCTACAGGCATTGCACTAGTTCAAAAAATATATATATATATATCCTTGTTACTTCTGTTTCATTCTGGCTTGTTTTCATGACAACTGTAAAGGCAAAAAGTGGTTTTGATTTGATTATTTGACCTGCTCTGTGCCCTAAATTATAACCAATCCAGCCCTTTTTGTTCGACGGTAAAATACCTTTAAAATGACCGAACACATTTTTTTCCCCCTGATACGTGTTCACATCAGAATTATTGGTTTTTCCTACAGTGTGGGGTTCATTATTTCTCAGTAATTTTCTAAATAATAAGTAGAGTGATTTCCTGCAATAGAACTACTGTGCTGTATATAATTGAATGATTATAGGGCAACACAATGACAGTTATTTCAGAAAGAACTGGGTTGTTGAGTTTATCAGAAGATGGTAATTTACTTTCTCTATTCAAAGCCAAGTAATTATTTATCTATTATTATTTATTGTAAGCCTATTTATATACTACAATGGCTCTGAACTGACTAAAACAGTCTCAAGGTTGTACAATTTAAATGTATTTATTCATTGGAAATTAGCAGTAATGGAAAGTACATTTACTTGAGTACTGTATTTAAGTGATGTTTCGATCTACTTGTACTTTCATTGAAACAATTTTATACTTTACTCAACAGCATTTGTCTGACAGCTTTAGCTGATTATAAGATTTGACATTAAATTATATATTTTAATAATTTGTATTGTTTAAATTGCTTAAAAAAACAACAACAAAAAAACATTTACACTTAGTGTAAAACTATATAACTATATATTATAAATATAACGTTTTCTCTGCATTGATGATCTACAACATTAAAGGGTGATAAAACAAATGATATAATTAATTATAATAACAGAACACACTGTATAGCGAGTAGTTTAAAGGGATAGGCATGTTTTCTGAGTTTTGAGTTCAACTCTATGTAGTTTCCAATAACTTTTACTCAGTAGAGTAAAACGAAAAGTGTTTTCTCTTTATAAAGAGTAAGAGACTTGTGAAAGTGTCTATATGCATGATATGAGACCTTTAAGTACATTCTTTTTCTGATAAAATCTCTGTAACATTTTTATTCAGTACTTCTACTCGTTATTGAGTACTTTTAGATGACAGCATTTCCACTTTCAGTAACAGTTTTTCTTTGTTTATTTCAAACATATTTCCAGAAACTGTGGCTGAATTTGCTAAGATTCTCTTTAACCACTTTGTGAAAACCCTACAAATCATCTGAAAACCACGTTCTCTCTTCTCAAAAGTGATTCTTTCCTCCGAAACAACACACACACAGACAGTGATCATATGTTTGTCTATCAAAGCATCAATTAAACTCTGCTGCGATAAATTTAAATCACTTCCATCTAAACAGTGGCATGTTCTATATTGCAGACACACACAAACAAATGGAACTATTAGTGCAAGTCTGGAAACATTAGGTTAATGTATGAACAGCATGAATCCAGACAGTTTTTACTCAAACATCATTATTCATCTTTAAACATCATCTTTTTAAAAGTCTAAACACAAATTGCAATACTTAGCACACTTTTTATTACCTGAGAACACTGGTAAATTCAAAATATAAAACACTTTAGAACTGTTCTCACTCATGTCTCTCTTGTTCAAACTCAGTCGGTACAACACTTCTAATGGAGCATGAAGAATCAGCAGGTGACCTCAGCAGTGTCAGTTCATCCAGATAAATATTTTACTGTATTACATTAACACAAACATATTTTTTTTATTTTCTCATATGTGTTCTAATTTCATCATTACATCCCCTAAAAGACACATTTATGCTGTGGTCTTTATCATTTTACTTGAAAGTCAACCATGTTGTTATTAAGGTCTTATATCATCTGAGTTATCACTATTATGTCTAGCAAGATTATTAAATTTCAAGACAACAGATAATGTGACATAGGGGCGCAAATATATTAGATGTACAATGCCGACGACTCAGTGGAAAATACACAGTGAACCTAGGTGTCTGTGTATAAATTGGTATAATATTGTTATAACATTGTTATTAAATACAATGGTTTATCATAAATAAACTAGACAATTCCCTCTAGAGAAACTCTGAAAGGGATTCGAGTGCTACTGCTGGAGTGTGTACATCATGATTATCTTCTACAGAGATTTCAAAGTAATAGTACTAATAAAGGTATGGCATTATACACTGTATTGCCAAAAGTATTTTTATTGCTTTGACTTGCGTATGAATTTAAGTGACTGGAACTGAGGGGCCAAGCTCAGCTCCTGAAAAACAACCCCACTCCATAACATTTACATGACACTTCCACTTTCTTATAATACAGCTGACAGTTGACTGTGCAATATTTAGGAAGTGATGGGAACACCTAAGCACACCTACGACAAACTTTTCGTTTCAACTATTTCTTCAGCATTTTATGACCCTTCAACAGTTTTACTTTACACATTTGACTTTCATAATTTCATGCTTTTTTATGCATTATTTTAGATATGTATGATGTAAAATCATTGTTATCCTTCTGTGTGTGTGTGTGTGTGTGTGTGTGTAGGTGACAAATGTTCTGTTCAGTGTGATTCCTCATATTTAAATGTATTGTTTTTTCAGTTACGCTATTTCACATGCTGTGTCAAAAAAACACTAACTTGTGATTTTTGTAAAAAAAAAAAACTAATGATACAAATTGACTTAGATGATAAGAAACAAACATGAACACAAAATGTAGATTTTGAGAGACCTGATGAATGCTTCTTAAAACTGAACTGTAGAAAGTTTGTTACTTTCTCATTTTGCCAACCATTATTTGTCACTGACCTATATAATATTATATTAAAAGATATATAAATAATGTAGGGGAAAAAATGGAATGACCTCAGTTTTATTGTGTTATATCTCCACAATTACATTGCTATCAACAACAAATGGGACTTAGCACTGTGCTGTATCTGGTGCAATACACTTATTGTACACTGTCCCTGTATTTCAATATATAAAATTTAATGAAACACTGAAGGAAAAAAGCTGCAGCTTCCTCATTATCAGTA
Organism: Eupleurogrammus muticus; assembly: GCA_036785175.1. Lineage (NCBI taxonomy): Eukaryota > Metazoa > Chordata > Actinopteri > Scombriformes > Trichiuridae > Eupleurogrammus > Eupleurogrammus muticus. The sequence goes on from JAYKQN010000001.1 coordinate 31,053,405, forward strand.
CGTAATTCACCTGAACCAATTCTTTATCTTCTCTTTAGAAGAAAAGAGAAAATAGCTTTTTTGTTTTTTACGATCCTGCGGTCTCGCTTTCTTTTCTCGCCCGTGGGCTGAAAGTGACGCCATACCTTCGACGCCCTTGAAGGCGTCCTGTGGCCGCAGGACACACTTTGCCGTCAGCTGAGCCGTCAGTAATGTACGCAGTGTGTAAACTGCTCATTCACCCCCCACAACCCCCCCAGTGTCTCGTCCTTGTTTGCCGATGCTAAATCACGGCGTGACTTGTCGCACCTGAGCTTCAAGGGGATCCCGTTACCTTTCAAAGGGCTTGATGCGACCTTAATGGCTTTTGTTTGGGGGAGAATACATGTGTATTGTGGCTGAAGGTGAGGAGGGGTCACACCCTACAACCCTGCAGTATTTCAGGGGTTGAGCTGAGTGGTGGGGGGGGGGATGTTTCAAAGAAGCAACAGGCTTTAAAGTCAACATCGCAGCTGTGTTTACACGAAGGCCTTCAGAAGTGAGGGTTGGGGGGGGGGGGGTGCGGAGACAGGAAAAAGATGAGGTAATAACAAGCACTGACTGACCCCCCCCCACCTCCCAAAAACAACACCAGCCCCTGCTGAAAGGTCCAATCAGGCCGTTGTTGTTCGTGGACCATTTACATGTCGGGGAGCAGGGTGGGACAGTGAAGTCGTAATTGGCTTCGTCCTTCAGGAGTCGACGCCAGCAGAAAAACGCTGGATGCTGCAACACGGAGCAACTACAACGCACCTGATGCACCCCTGATCCACAGAAAACCCTTCAAGTTTAAGGGGGGGGGGCAGATTCTGTTAGACTGAGAGGAAAGAGCAGCTGTTTGTACCTCACTACTTCATTTACTTTTTTAGAAATAGCAATAGGTTATCATTTTGTAGGTCATCCTTGTGAAATGGTTGTGTGTCAGTGGCCACATGGTCATAGGGAAAAAAATTTAGGGAAAAAAGGAATATGGTGATTGTTTCGATTTTGTCTTCGGAAACTGTTTTGGGGTTTTTGTACAGCCTTATTATTATTATTATTTTTTTTTTTTATTTTGCTTGCTTGTTTTTGATGTATGCAATTATTATTATATATATTTCTATTTCTATTTAACATCAACTGACCCAGAAGTGGTGGCTACCTTGAGGAGATAAATGTCTCCTGTTAACACAGCTATAATCTGTGCGATGGATAACAATGTTAATTTATTGGTGAGGGCTTTGGTTACATTTTGGCTGTTCCTTTTGTGTGTGTCTGTGTGTGCATGTGTCTGAGCATGTGTGTTGTGTGACGAAGCAGATCTTTGTGCCGTTGTTTGTTTTAGTGAACCTGCAACAGGCATTTGAAAGAGCTGTTTGTTGACAACCACCGGAGCGTGCATTTAATTTGTAGACATGTGTTACGTTCCTTGGAGAGCTCAGTGAGGTATGAATTATTTTATTTTCAGATAAAATTCAGAAAAAATTACGAATTCACTGTGAAATCGTCCTGTTGTGTATTTGTATTGTGTTTTTAAACAGCTTGACGGTGACGTGAGGATTGTCAAGGAGCAATTAAATAAAGGCCTTATGAATCAGTTGATCTCACGCATTATAATTCCAACGGGCTGCTATAGCCCTGTTTGGCCATTTTCCTGTTTTATTATTTAAATTTCCATCATCTGCTTTTAACAATTTGCATGCTTTTATGATCCAAAAGTGTCTAGTTACTCCTGTAGCAGCAATGCAGTTGGCCTTCTCACACACACACCCTTCTCTACAGAAACACCCACTCTGTTGTGATTGGTCGAGCTCTGTTGGAAATGCCCCACCCACACTGAGAGCTAGAGGTCAGTCAGAGAAACATGTCAAGTACAAGCACCTAGGAAAATAGGGGGTGGCTACATGGATCCAGAGGCAGTTACTATTAGCTTAGCATGTCATGTTGTGACATCACAACATGACATGCATTTGAAGTCTAAATTTCACAGTATGTGTGTCAGCATAGGGGCCTCAATATTTATACACAAGCACTGAACAGGTGCTTTTCCCCCCTATAATTGGGCTATTTTAAGACACCTCAATAAAATATATAATTTTCTCTCCATTATGGCAGTTAGAAAATCAATTTGTAAAAGGTTTGTGTGTTGATAGGATACAAAAAGACCTAATTATTTACATAAAAGTGCTTGAATTTTTTTTTTTTCATAATAGGGCTGCTCCAAATACAAAATATCCACATCTTTATTTATTGTGCTTGGATCATTTTATTTACAAATGATCAATGTGTAGTGGAACTTGCAAAAAGAACAAGTCATATGTATATATATATATATATATATATACTCCTCTTTTCTGATTCTATATTCTATAGAGATTCTTATTGTCTCCTGTCAGCATCTCATGATGTTTCTGTCTGAGGGTGGTGGGGACACCGAGGACATTGAATTAATGTCTTAGTTGCCTTGGGGGAGTAAACATCCTTCAAATAAAAAAAAAAAAAAAGATAACACACAATCCAGATATGGAGCAGGTGTGTTTCCTCTGACGCCTCTCTGTGTGCTCAGCTACGATCAGTAAGTACAGACTGTACACACCATGCACTTCTATATATAGTACCCCATAGTTTGTGCAGTCAGTACTTACTTATTCTACAGGGAATAGAATTGCTGCATCATCTAAATAAACAATAAACATGTTTTCTTTTCCACTTTCTTTTGTGTTTTTTTATACAAACCATACAGTCTATGTTCCACCAGCTGCTGGGTAATTGTTCTAGTAGATACAGCTATAATATGTTTGTTAAATTAAAAAAAAAAGAACTATCTGTAAAATTCCACAGATGAAGCTCATGAAGAGAATGTCTTCTAATATGAATTTGTACCGTGACATGGGTTTTATAATTATATTTACTGTGTTGGACCAGGATCCGTGAAACACGTCACTTTACTGAAGCCTCTAGATGGAAGATTGCACTTTCAGCTACAGTACAACAAATAGTTTGGTTTGCATGCGGCTTGATTCTAATCCATCATTCTGCAAAATTAACAAGTAAATATTTATCCCCTATGTCAAACCTAAGTCCGTCTTTGAAACACTCTGAAACTCAAAGCGAAGACAAACATCATCAAACATTTGAAGTTTATTTCTCAACAAAAGAATAATCTCATTGTCAGTTTTATTCTTTAATCTATGAATCGTTTGGCAAAACATAAAAAAGCGTATTTTTGTAATCTTCTATGATAGGCACTGGTATCATGTGTGTGTTGATTTGTATATCTGTATGACACAATAGCAATATTCTATGAAATAAACAGTGTTTGCTTATTTAATTTGAATTATAAATTCACATTTCTCCAACAATGTGTAATTCAGTTTCTATCATTTCATGCCCTGCTTTCAGATGGCAGGGTGGATGACGCAGGTCACAAATAAAATAAGACAGAGACAGACCTCTGAATAACTCTGTATATATGTATATACTGTATATATATATATATATATATATATATATATATATATATATATATATATATATATATATATGTGTGTGTTTGTAGCTCTTTTTCTCCCTTTGGAAAACTTTTGTATAAATCAGATGATTTAATACGATAATTCTAAGATAATTTCACTAAAGTGTTGGACTCATTTTTTTGCAGTGTGGAAGTCGTGAGCCGACTCCCAAAACCAATTCTGCTCCACTCTCAACACATATCCTGCTTCAGACCCAGATTCCAATTCTAAAGCGCACTTTCATCAAAATGCCACATATAATTCTCTCTATTTTGCACACTCTTCATCACTGCCACGGCGCTTTCAGACAGAACACGCTCACATTTAAATTGCAAAAACTTCCATTTTCAAGGCACAATGTGGAATTTGCAACCCAGAGCTCTAACAATATAAGAGCCACAGGTGAGCTGCTGCTTCCTCCTGTCCTTATTCTACATCGTCCTCTCCTTCATTGTTGACTGTACTGGCCTATTTTCTATTGCTTGTTCTGTGCGAGGCATTCACAGCATCCAGTTGTTTGCTGTGTCATACACTGTCAGCTACACACATGTGTGTTGCTTTATATTTGACTAAAAACACGGTATAGTAATGTTTAACATCATGAGTAAACGTATTGTAATGCTGAACATGAATATGCACAATAAAAAGCATGTGGTGTTTTCTATTCAACACCTCAATGTTCAATGGTTCTTAGAAATGACTCCTCACATGATGGTGTGTGTGTGTGTGTGTGTGTGTATTATTTCAACTCACAATACCATGTTTAACATTATTTTGAAATCAATTTGCAATTTACAAAAAAAGCAATTTGCAGGAAGTACGTATGTAGTGTGTGTGTGTTTGCATGTGTTACATGTTTCTTTTATTTCTGCTTTTGAAGGAAATACAATTTATTAAGTCACATGACCAGGGTGTTGTGTTTATCAGGTATTTTGCTCATAGATATATGACATGTGAGCATCATTTTCTCAGAACCAAAGTTTTCACAGCCAAATTTTGCAAAATCTTCACCAAATAAAATTCAACTCACACTATCTATTTAATTTTTTGATAAAAAAGATTATAAGATATATATAGGATTATCATATGAAATGTCAAATTAGGAGATTATAAATCCAGGAATGATGCCAAAACTGTCATGTGGTGTAACCTAAAAATTTGGTGCCAGATAGTGTAATTCTCCTAAAAAAGATTTTCCAAAAAAAACATGCTAGCAACTAGTTTTATATTTGAGGTGGACTAAATATATAAATATATAGACATGTTGTGTCATTCTTTTTGGGTGACACCATTGGACATGTTGGGTCAAAAAAATTACAAAATAGGGATTTTGGTTTAAAAAAAATGGTGCAAATGAACTTTCAATTGAGAATAAACCAGCATGAACACAAAATGTAAAGTTTGAATGACCTGATGAATGCTTCTTGAAACTATATTTTAACGTTTTGACGTTCTCACCCTGCCGTTCATGATTTGTCACTGACCCCTATCCAGTCATGTGGCACAGGAATCATTCTAACCCAAATTATGATCCAATTCCCAAAACCACAGTGTTAAAACACAACGTGGAACTGTATTTGTGAAAAAAACGCAGGAATGTTGAAATGACACGTACAGAATAACGTCAGTGTTTCCCCCTCCGGAGACTGGGATGCACAGACGGTTTGTGTCAAGACTTTTCCGTTCCTTTTTTCTTCTTGTTTTTTTTTTTTTTGAGTTTTCAACAGACATGATTGAGCGATCACAGGCCGCAGACAGAAGGAGAGGAATAAAAACATTAAAAGTAAACCCCCCCTCTTCACCCTCCTCCTATGTAGGTCACGGCTACAAAGAATTTTTAGTTTTTTTTTTTTTTCCTGTTGATGAGATGAGGAAATGTTACGGACTCTTACATTAATCCCAAACACACAGACACTGAAGTGATGAACTACAAAGTCTCTCCCACAGCTGCTGGTCTTCCCAGCAAATATATGCCTTCTCATTGCAACATCAGATGTCGTCTGTGAAGTGAAAATCTGTGCCACTGGTTTAAAGGCAGCATTAATTCCACTTTATTACAGCATGGGTCTTATTTTATTATTATTATATTTTTTTTTCTGCAGTTTTGGCCTTCGGTTCTCTCCGTTAATATTGTAGTGAAGAGAGTAATTGCAGAGATGTGGGAACGTGCTGACAGCGCTACAAAGCTGTAAACAAGCCAACAGTTTTTCCAGATGATATCAACCGCTTTACATGGAGGCAACATTAAAAGCCGGGAGCATCTGAAATGCCTGTAATGTTCCTTCAGTACGGAGGGAGACTATGTGATGAAAAAAAAAACGCGATTCTTTTCAGATTTTGAGTACTGGCACGTCTTGGCCTGATGAAGTTATGAGTAAAACCAGTGATGGTGGAAAATCTGCAGTCACATCTGGTTAACAAAAAACTTAAGTTGCAACTACGTGTTTTATGTGTTTTAGGGTGTGCAGGTTAGTGCAAAATATTGAATAAAACAGCATTCATTGATTAAACTTTGGGTAATCTCTCCATCAAATGTCTGTATTTACTTAAGTTTCTCACCAAAAGTTACATTTTTCATGATTAATGTTGTATTTTGTTGTATGTTGCATGTGACCTCCAACTAATCCCTGTTTTACTGCGGAGACCTGAACGCATCGTGCGACGTAACCTTACAGCGGCTTGTTTAAGCAGCGGCTCTAATCCTGTCGAAGTCGTCACCTGGTTCGCTCCTGGATTGATGTCTTTAACTAACAGAAGTTGCTTCGAGGTTTCAGGGGTTTTTTTTGGGGGGGCTTGGGCGAAACACAGCCAGACTTTTTGGAGGTGACGTGACTCTCAACGTCTCACCGTGACTCTCAGTCCAAATACAAGTTATATCATTACCTCTGGGGTCTGCTGGATCAAACACGGCGTGCCATCCCTAAAGTATAAATATTGCAAATATTGCAAAGTAAAAAGTCAAGACTGGCTCAAAATATACTAAAGTACACGTTTTAACATTGCTCTCACATCTAATGGTCCTGTATAGTGAGTGTGCATGATTTATTTTTATTTCAATTTTTTTTTTTTTGTCTTATCACATTTCTTTACATGTAACCATACGTGTGTGTGTGTGTGTGTGTGTGTGTGTGTGTGTGTCTGGCTAGAGGTGTCAAAAACGTTTACAATCATTACACAGGTATATTGCAGTTTATGTATAGTATCATCTCTTTAAAAAGTATGTAAACAGGAGAGTAAATGAGACCAAGAAAGAAGTGATTTTCAGGCGAAGAAAAAAAACTACCTTTAACTCCTAATATATGAGCTCATCATTACTTTTTGTTGAAAAAAAAGGAAATAGTTTTATGCTCTGCATTGTCCAGGGGAAACATAGTGGGCGCTGATTATAATGTAGCGTTGCGGCAAGGATGAGACCAGTTTGGAGGCACTTATTTCTTTAATACCGGCTGTTGTCGGCCACAGCCACGCCATACAGCATCTCCATTCACAAACTTCCGTTCCTCTCTCTCATTTCCGCGCGCTCTCCCTCTAAACCCCTCCCCTAAACATCCAACCGGAAGGGCCCCCGAACCTGCCACAATAAAAGAACTAATATAACACATGCAACAACACACTCCTAACCAAAACAAATAACCAAACACGCTACAATAATTTAAAGGCACAGAGCAGGTCAAATCATGCACTTTCTTCTCCACAGTTGTCATGAACATGTCATGAGTAGAAAAGCTATTTTTAAAATATGAGTAGAAAAGTACCTTGGAATATTTTTATGGAAATATAAAGAGTAGAGGAACAGGGGAAAAAAGTCAGCTGAAAAATAACTACTCCCAAAATTTCTACTTAAGTAATATGACGTGTTTGCAATTCATTCCTTGAAATCTCTATATGTGTAGATGGGACAATGCAAAAATGTCATATGGTGTAACCCTACAACCTGATACCAGTTAAACTCTCACAAAAAAATCATGATTTTTGCAAAAACAAATTATATAAATGGGATTTTAATTGATAATATGACCATAAAATGTTCATCTTAACTTTCTTAAAATTGTATTTTAAAACCTTTGACTTCTCGTCAAGTAGGGCGTACTCTCGGCACAAGTAGGGGGTAACAAAAGGTGTTTCATTGCCACTGGTGCAGGAGACTGGAACCAGATACTGGGTCCGGTGCTGCAGAGAGGGAGCAGGGTCACCGGGGTCGAGTCCTGTGGAGCAGGTGAGGAGGAGAAGCAGGTTACACTGAGAATCACAGGAAGAAGCAACGAGTTGGTCACAGGAAACACTGGTTTTAGGTTTTGAGCATTGTACGTTACCGGTGTGGGACACATACCTTTCTGGTGAAGAGTTGGAGGAGCTGGTGTTTAAATGCTGCGGTTAAGGGGGAGATTATTGTCAGGTCTACCAGTACTCCACTATTGAGTCCTGCCCCCCCCCGAAAACAGACCCAGCAACTCATGGAGTGACCATTATCTCACTGATTTGTCACTGACTCATGTAGTTATATGGTTATACATGTGTTTATATATATATATATATATATATATATATATATATATATATATATATATATATATATATATAGTTTTGCTCTCTTTCCTTGTTTGACCTTTTTTAAAAGCCTCCTGTGGATAGGTTTTGTGAATCACTACAGACGACATTTTGGTGCTTTTTAAAAGAAAATACTCTTGTTACTCCTGTTACAATCCTGTTAGTCATCGTTCAAAACACACACACACACACACACACACACACACACACACACACACAAAAATCCATATTGTGGTTTGGAAGAGAACTATAAACATCTACCATTCTGACATCCTGTTGGTTTGTATATGATCCGTAGCACCTGCACTGACACCAATCACGACCTGTGTGAACAGAGCAGACGTCCACAGCCCCGTACGAAGATTTTTGTATTAGAAACTCAAGAGAACTTGAGTTTCAAGTGGTTCTTTAATGTCATTGATTTATACTAAAACAGGTTTTAATGGTAGCGTTTATTACCCCTTTATTACTACATTACTTATTACTGGAAGTAGCTTTGAAACTAGCATAATTCATTCTTCAACCTCTACATAAGTACTATATTTATAGACCCTAGTATTTCTACTTCTTTATGAGTAATGTATGTAAAGTGTTTTCACACATTTGAATATAACACAATACAGTTTAAAATCTAACTTGAAAAGTAGTCATTCTTTAAAAAAAAAAATCGTTTTGCACTCATGTGTTGCTTGCAGCTCGTTCCCACTCACCCCGGGACAAAATAGTGAAATAAAACCCCAGATCAATCCCAGCGAACATTTAGTGATGCATGAAAATGAAAAGAAACATCTGTAAAACGAAGGCCCAGAACTCATTACAGGAAAATTACGCTTTTGAGGAAAAAAATAAAAATGAACGACTTTTCCCATGGCCAGATATGTATTTGCCCCCCCCCCCCCCCCCCCGCTGAGACTGTGTGTGGCAAAAAAAGCGAGAGGAGCAAAGCCCTGAACTCTGTCATCAAAGAGACGGGCTGACAGTTATTCAATAAGAGGACAGCGGGGGGGGGTGGTTAAAGATTTTACTGGGAAGGGATTTCCACCAAAGCCAGGCCACATAAATCTGGACAAACGGGATCGCCCCGGCCCCGTTCAGATGACACAAATCGCCCCCGCGCTCGTTAGGATCAATAAAGCTAAACACAATGGCGCCGAAGCGCAAGTGCAAACTGTGAGGCCCCCCCCACCCCCCCCCCCGCACTTCACCGGCCGCTCGGAAGAATGCGTGGGAATGGGGATCTCAGGTTAGAGGGAGCGCTTCAATCCCACCAACTCTGCCATGAAATAGAAAGACAGGCAGCAATTGACCCATGAACCGGGCTGAAAGAGAAATCACTTGTTCCCGTAATGACTGCCTTCCACCTCGCCGCCGGAGAGCCTGGCCAGATATACGGCGGGCTTTTGGGGAAGGGGGGGCTTGTCCAGCTTCTGCCGGGCCACCAGCTGGCGTGCGGAATGGTGATCGGCCTCCTTAACACCCCCCCCACCACCACTTCCCTAACCAAACAGGCGCTATGAGATAAACACAAACACGGCCGCGTCGTGTAAAACCAGAATCTGAGACAAATTAGCCAGCTCATTAGGCAGCCGAGGTGAGTTTCCTGAAAGGATCGGCGAGGCAGCGGGGGTGGGGCGGGGTGGGGGGCTGAGGGTTTATTCCGAGCTCTTGTTTATTTACAGAGAGCGGCCCCGCTCATTTGCATCCTCCTCTCCCGAGTACAGGAAGACTGTGGAGTGGGTGCTTATGTGTTCTGTGATAGAGGAGCTTATCCGGCTCTTTGGAGGAGCATCTGCGCTCGGGCTGTTGCAAAGAAGGAGAAGAAGAAGAAGGAGAAGGAAAATAAAATGAATACTCGCAACGGCTTCCAGCTTCTGCTCCAGGAGTGAGAAAATCTCCCCAAACCATACTATAATTTCTAATAATGCAAACGACTAAAAGAAAAAAGGCCTGGACTCAACATTAGCCAACTTTTGAAGAAATTGAATCCCAGCATCCTTAAAAGTGGAGATTAATTTTTTTAATGTGTCCCTTTTTCACAAGTTAGAAGCATACAGTTTAAAACATACTGTGCTTGATTTAAATACAATATTTTAACAAAAAATAAATACACCAGTTTGTAGCTTTCAAGAACTTTTCTTATTTTTAAAATACTAGATAGATTTATGTATTTGTGTTATATAATACAGGCAAGGGGGGGAAAGCCAAAGGCAAAAATACCAAAATGGACTTGGACTTGTTTTTTTTTACTTTTATTTTGAAATGTAACCCACAAAATGTAAAACACATTCAATGAATTTGACTTTGTCAGTGTTTTGGTATTTTTGATTTACATATTTGTATAATAAAAGACAGACAAAAAAAGGAAGAAAACACTGAAAATGTCCATTTTGGGTAATGTGTTTGATATTCTGTGTTTTGCATTTCAAAATAAAAGTCCCCAAAATAAGTCCAAGAATGAAATTGAAATACCACACCCCCCAAAAAAAAATAAATACATTTGTCTCGCATAAACGTGGGATTAAAATTGCACTGAAATGTGCAGAACAGTATAATTTAACTTGATACTCTGTTCTGATTGGCCGACAGGTGTGCATCAAAAGCTGTTTAATCTCCTGTCCTGAATATATCTGCTAGAGATTAGCTGTCAAACTCAGCTGTCATCAGCTGAGTCAGTTATCAACTTGATAAACTAACGAGTGGGCCGAGAACAGCGATAATGATTTGAACGTATCTTTCAATCAATTTTGGGAAAGCAATGATTCTGAAGAATGAGGCGCGGCAGCGGGAAAAAAAGGAAGAAAACAGCAGAATAAATGAGCAGCTGTCTGGTCGCTATGTGTCTTGTTCGCCATAATGAATTCAGTGAACATCTATGAAGAAACACTACGCCATACATGGCAATGGATGGTGATTGTTCCAGGTATTAGTCAGCCCTTCCTGTGTTACCATGGAAACTGTGGTAGGCCCCAAATGAAAACCTGAACATTTTGATTACAAAAAACACACAAAAACAGAAATTAATTGACCTATTTATGTTTTGTTGGAAAATGACCATGAAGGCATAAGCATCTCACTTGATATTAATACTATTATCGGGACTCCTTAATGAGCCGAGTCTTTTTCGATACAAGTATTGATATTTTTCTCATAATTTGGTCATTTGAACACACCCTGATGCTAATGTTGTATTTGTCTCGCCTAGTCTTTTCTTCTGAGCAGAGCATGAACACATTATATTCCTATGGCCCCTTGTTTAACTGTCTGTCCAGCTGTCATTCTGACAATCAACACTTGATTGTGATCAACTCACTGCACTTTACAAAGTTTGAGTTTGTCAGAGTTTGTAATCTGTTGAGTTTAAAGCTGGTGGAGCATACCTGCAATAAGTTCCTCGGGTCTTACGCTCCCTGCTTTGTTCTTTGACTGAAAAAAGAATCCTATGTTCCTCTTCATGTTCCCTGCTAACCTTAATCCCTAACCCCTAACCTCCTAATCCAAGAATCCTTTATTCCCTGGTTACAGAATAAAGCAGGGAACATAGGAACAACCCCAACATGGATTGGCTGCTTAATAGTCAATGTTTGATTGCTTGTTATTGTAAATTTAGTCAAATTCCAGCAGACAACCTAGAATTTTCTCAACCATTATGGTCTACAAACTCATTCAATTAAATTTTCTGTTGCAAAAAATGGTCAAAGTGCAATGCAAGGACAGTTGTGCTTAAAGTTGCCCAAGACGGAGTGTTCCAAGTGTGGTCAGGTGCGAGGGCAGCTCAGTTCTATCCTGACACCATGCACCAAGAGTGTCCAAGAAGTGGTCTAAGGTTGCATGTGTGCCACATTTGTGCCACTTTGTCAAAGTCACGACATGTCCGGATTCCCATCATCGGGTGCTGCAGTTGCTTTATTGTAGGATTTTGAACATCTCCAGGTCCATGTTTCAAGAAGCTGGTGGGATGCCAGCTCCCCCCACCCAGCAGGTGACGTCAGGATCTCTGGCTCTCCAGGGACAAACCGTTAAACCAGCCCATCTCCAGCTGAGTCCGGTGTGTCTGTGATCCCGAGTGTTAAACTGGTCTGGTCCCAGCCTCCCAAAAGCCTCTCAAAGCCTCCCCGTGATCCTGATAAGTAGCATTAACTCCCCCCCCCACCATGACCCCAGCCCTCCAACGCCACCTCCTCCTCCCCCCTCTCGAGCCTCTTGTCGTTTACTAATCGTCACGTCGCATTTGTCAGGAGCATCCACCCCCCCCTCCAACGACCCCAAAGCCTGTCTTTCAAACCAACCCCCCCTTCCCTTGCAGTCTTCGTGACAGCCTCTTCCAAATGGATCCTTGATAGTCGGATATCTCACCGGCCAAAACCCCATCTCGGCTCAGTTTTTCCACCAGGCGTGGGTCATCCATCTAATAGCGTATTCCGCGGCTTTCTTTCTCGCCGGGTCTGCAAGAAGGGGTGCCGAGGATCTGATGGCCCCGCGGATATTTTTAAAACCGCAGGAATAGAAGTACAGCCGGGGAAAAAAAAGGGATGAGCTGACAGTTCAAATGCACCGGGGCAGCCCCGCAAAAATGTTTATAGTCTCCCGGCACATTTAGACTGGGCTGCAAGGTCTCGGACATGCGGACAGTCAAAACAGATAAAGGAAGAATCCATCACAAAGCCATAATGCTGGTGTTTCAGTAAAAGCCTATGAATTTTAGAAACTTGTTAGAGTATATATAGCTCTCCTGGAGAGAGTAATTATTTATAGGGAAGGTGAGGGGGGAAAATGGGCTTTCCGTGTAGCATAAATACATCCGTGTATGCGACCGTTTGTGGAAACCAAAAAGAAAAGGTACAACCACGAGTGCACAAAAATGACAAGATAATGTGTCTTTTTCAACAGGCTGTATCAATTAACTCCGTCGGAGCCACGACGGGAACTTTTTAAGTTTCGTGCTGTAATTATATCTCGGATCGCCCCGTTAACCGGAGCCAGAGGCAAGGAAAGGCGGATCCCGACGCCATTCAAGAGGCGCCCGGTGACAAAGACGTCAGCTCCTGACAGGCGAACAAAGAGTGGAAGGAGAGGAGAAAAGAATATATCAGCCGAGGCAAATATTGACTCAGTACCACGGCCGCAAATTAGTTGCAAAAATCAGAGATAGAGTGACAGCCTCTAATCTGCTCATTTCAGCAACCCCCCTATTAAATTGTGCCGGGTATAGAAAAGAAAAAAAAAATAGAAAAGGGCAAATTCTTCAAAACACACATCTGCTGTGTGTAATAGCTTTTTCATTACACAGATTCAATCAGTCAGACTGCTCGTTCTCTGCATAATCGGTGTCATATATTGTATATCTATTTATTTATATATATAATTATATACAATCCTATTAGACACAGAAGTTGCCGATAAATATAGATACTTTTACTATGATTATTTTGACTTTCTTTTGCTCTTTTAACTGTTTTTTGGGATTTTTTTGTCACAATTAAACATTCTTATGTCTTGATGGGGATTTATGTTTAACAATCAATGACATAGTTTTAAAGGTATATGTAATCATATACCTTTAAAACTATGTCTGAATATTTAGAGAGACTTAAAAGCTGTTAGCTACATTATTGTGAAAGAAAAAACACACTTGACTGATTTTATGTGGTGTTGTGGACTATATTCACCATTTACTTTCACTTGTCATGTCATATGCTGCTATTTGTATAAATGCAGTTCTTTATTCATTTCTGTTTTATTATTAAAAGCGTTTTATAAGCATTTTAAAACATGTCTGGAGGGTAACTTTTATTCCTGACGGAGTACTTCTACATTCTGACATTTGTTTTTTATTGTACAAAGTAAAGTAGAATATTTGTTATCAACAGTCATCTCTGAGGTAATTAATGTTTCTGTGTTATTACTATTTGTATATGTAATTAGTTTGTGATATTTGTTCCATTTATATAAGCTTGGCAAAATATTAGAAACACCCCAAGGTAGGTATGTTAGGTTTCTTCCACATTTCTGATATACTAAATTAGGGCTGGGCAATAATGGTCAAAATCAACCTAAATACCCCAATATCGAATTTGCAACAATATTGTAGGGATGACTATTGGAACTTTCATGAGTTACTTAGAGTTTTTTTTTTATTATTATTACATTTTTATTTGGTATACACCAAAAGAAGTCATATTTTGCATATATTTCTTTATTTCTTTTTTCTTGTTGTTTTTTCTCTTGCTCAAATAGATAAATACATAGAACCAATCAGTCAACCAATCAGTGGAGTCCCTGGTGAGCCCAGTAAATTACTGTACAACCATAGCAAAATGTTGAATTATTTCATCTCAAAACATTATTATTATGTACATATTGTCATCATGAAAAAAAACAAAGAAAAGAGATCATTATAATTTAGGAAGGCTACAGTTATGGAGATGATGCATTTCTCTGCTTGTCTCCTTAGAATTAGGAACTCTGACAAACATGAACTCAATCAGTAGCTCCATGTGTCAAAATTGCTTTTTACTACATGTTTTTTTTAAGCTCTAATTAAAACAGTAATTGGAAATTGGCAAATTGGAATGATGAAACTAGTGGTTGAAATAATATACTTTACTTGAGTATTTCGACCTTATACATCATTCAAATGCATTTTATAGGGAAATATTACAATTAAAATAATTAAATAATTAAAATTGTGTTTCTACTATAATACAATATATAACTCACTTTTCAGACAAGTGTGTTTCTACTTTTACTTTAGTAAAGAACCATAATACTTTATCCGCTACCAGAGAAATGACAAGAAGTTTCCCTCTGGGGTCTGTGGTCCCCGGGTCAGTAGGATTAGGGTTAAGGGGTCAGTTCCCTAACTAACAAAGGCCCCTGAGCTGTAGCAGAGCTGTAATCAAAAGTTTTCCAACATTAGCCGACATAAGCTACTGGTTACACCACTTTGCAGCAGCAGCGGGGACCCTGAATGGATTCAAGCGGGCGAGGGCGGCTTTTGTTACTCACAACGGGAACTTTGCCGTTTCCTTTCTAGTCTATAAGCTTGCTTTAAATTACATGTTTCCATTATCCGTATTTGTATTGCGCAGAAATCTCACCCAAATTAAATGAAACCCACCCGGAAGGAATAGACAGAAAATATGTTATTGTTTGTTTATTTATTAATGTTTTTTTTGCAATTTGTGTGAAGCGATCCTCTAAACACATTTATTGTCTATTGACATTCGACATGGCTGCGGTTTAGGAGAAGTAACCGGATATCAGTAAACAAAGAAAAATGAATGCAAATGCAAAAAAAAGAAGAAGAAGAAAAAAGAAAACCCATGCTGCAACACACGGTGGTGCACATGGGTACGCGTTAAAGGTGCACTTTTTTTTTTTTTTCCCTGCAGCTCTGCTCGGCTGAAACCTGAACGACTGGAATGCGGTGTCCTCCTTCCCCGGCTGGAATGTTTACTTCCAAGATACGAGTGGGCACGGAAAGGGCAAAATGTCAGAGGGGGGGGGGTGGGGGGTCGGGGGTGGGCGAGCCTCCGAGAATAATTTGGCAGGAGATGGTTGGATTTCACTCGGGAGGAGTTGAAAGGAGAGAAGAGGTCACAGGTCAGCGGAGGACGGATAATCAATTAAAGGGGAATTACGAGCGTTACACTTATTTGCAAACAATGTAACCCCCCCCCCCACCCCCTCCCACTGATTGAATCCGGCACCCGGAGAATACCTGCCGCTGGGGGCGGCGTGCGGCCCCGCCTCGCACAGTAAGTAATGGATACGAATGCGGCCACCTCAACAAAGAGCAGCAGATAAAGGCGGCAGCCGGGGGGGTGGGGGGGTGGGATAAAAACGGCACATTTTTTAATTGAATGCGGAGTCTGCGGCCCCCTTTTCAAACGCCCAAAGATGACTTATGGTCGGCCGTATTCAATAGTTTCGTTTTGCACGTTTAAATTGCCTCCATTGTTGTGTGTCCTCCCCTCGCTCAAAGCACGCCACTCCGGCCTATCGAGTTAAATATTAATTGTGCGCCTCAAGAGGATCGCCTATCAGGCTGAAATCAAACACGGCAGGTTCGTCCCTTTTGGTGACAACAGAAGAGAAAAACTTTCCTGCGCACCTATTGTTCGCCTCCCGTCGTTTTTAAACGGTGCATTTGTGTGTGGGACGGCACAATGGGGAGTTTTTTTTTGTCCATCTGAAGAATTTGAGCCTTGAGAAATTCTGAAATAACCACACACACACGTACACTTTTATTGGCGGGGAAATGACCTGTCCTTCTCTTTTGATTCCACCTGCTCTTTAATGACAAGGAAAAACATCTCATCCCCACCGAAAAAAAAAATTAATTCAGTAACAAAAAAAACTGCTGTGCTAAGAAACATCTTTAAAAGTTCTTTAACCTTCGCTTTTTTTTAACTCGTGTTGAGGAGGCCGCGAGGAGGGGGGGGTCGGCGGGGGTCAAGGAGTTTGTGATATCACTGGGATGAAATGTGCCTAATGAAACCATTCTTTCCAGGGTGGTCTGCAAGTATAGAGACTAAGGGAAGGAGCGGAGGGAGATAAGAGCGCTCGCACTCCGGTACACATGTGGACCTAAAACAAACAGATATGCGGGTCACACCGAGGAGGTTCTTATTGAATTTAGAGGATAAGATCCGGGGAACACAACACCCATACAATAATAACAGTCAGGAGAAAAAAAAACCCTCCAACCTAACAGTCTCAAGAGCTTCTTCTCTCTTGTTCAGGCGTTTTGAACCTAATCTCATGTTATTACGTCGTTATTAGCGACCGAGGTGACAATTGGGTAAAGATCCGAGCTCCAACTGAGCCAAACTCCGTCCACAGACTATGCAATGCAGTGGAAAAATAGTAAATGTGCCCTAAATCTATGAGTATTTAAGGTAAAGAATTTAATTAACACTTACGCGAAAAAACATGATTTGCAACCGCCTTTACCGATGTCACCATCGAGTGAAAATGTTGGAGTCTGTCACAGCTGTATGGAATCGCTGGAAAATATTCATACCCACATTTTTGGTTGATGTGATTCAGGCACCTTTTTGTTGCACATTTTTTATTACTATTTATGTATTCATTCATTCATATTTATTTTGTGTTTATTATATGTATTTATTCATAGTATTTGAGTTTTTATCCATTTCCATCTTATCCTGACTCTTGTTTCCTCGCTATTAATCAATGTGCTTCATTAGTTCCTGTTTCATGAGTTTCATTTTCAATATTGATTCCTTTATTAAATACAAAGTCATGTACTGTATGTGTGTGTGTGAAGGGGAAGGGGTTATTATTGTATGTATTTGTTTCATTGCATGAAGCACTTTGTACTACATTTATTATTATGAAAAATGCTATTTATGATAAAGCCTGATTAACTGATCGAAATCTGGAGGTTTGGGAGGCTGACTGGTTAAGGTTGAATAATGAGGTAAAGAACGTGATTATGGGATGGCGTTTGAATATGACGCTGCTTTAATCACATGTCAAGTTGCTTTCAAGGGTCATTTAACACAGTTTTGTACCTATAGACTTCCATTAAAACCAGTATCAGGGCAGTCTATGTCATGTGACTCTCAGTTCTTTCAACATTAAAATGTGTTACTAAAAGCATTCGGTGAATATTTAAGATGTCTTTTTTTAATCTTCTGGGTGGGTCCTCTGGTCAGCTAATCTAATAAAGCTTCAAAACTTGGATTTCGAATTCGATTCATCCCCCGGGTTCTAACATTCACATTCATTCAAGTGATATCATCAAACAGTTAGATGGAATAACACAAATAATATAACAGCTCATATATTTACACAGAGCAAATGTTGATGACATCGATACATGTGGTTTCAGCAATAGCAGTGTGCATAGCAACCACCAAAGCAATGACAATAAGCCTGAAATCCTCTTTGTAACTATGTATCATACACTTTCACTGAATGAAATGCAGATAAAATATCTAATTCATCTTTTGATAAAATATTATTGAAACATACATATGAATATTGCATTGTAAGTCTGTTCCAGTAAA
The DNA here is from genome assembly GCA_036785175.1 of Eupleurogrammus muticus. Classification (NCBI taxonomy): domain Eukaryota; kingdom Metazoa; phylum Chordata; class Actinopteri; order Scombriformes; family Trichiuridae; genus Eupleurogrammus; species Eupleurogrammus muticus. Next base: position 31,071,499 of record JAYKQN010000001.1, read on the forward strand.
TTTTACACGCTGTACCTTTAAATAATTGCACTATCCTTTTAATTAATATAAATCATGGTCTGCTGGTTATTTTTCCTTCTGCAAAAGTCTGTCAGAGTTGAGATGGTGACAGAACAGCCAGGCCACAGGTGTGTTGGAGCAAGATCGCCGGTGCCAAACCCATGTCAGCAGGAACGCTGCCGTTCCACCCGCAGCTGAGAAGGCCTCTGGATTGATTCCTAATTGCTCGAGAAATCTGTTTTGCACACAACTACAGTAAAGAAGTCGGCCTGCAGACTGTCAAGGATATTTTGGATTAGACGGCTTGTGCAATATAATAAGTGTTACCCTATGTTCACTCTTGCAACCTTTTTTCTTCCTTTCTACAAGCTTGTGCTTCTGTCTTCCTTCTAGGTCAGTGGAATTACTGATAGCGATGGCTGCCATTAACAGCTGAACTTAGACCTCAGGGTTAAACCGCTGGGGGTAATTTTCCTTTTAAACATCATCAGTGCTTTTTCTTGGTCCGACGAGCATGACACAGGCGTTGCTTAAAGGAGACGAGCCCAGCTGTCAACAAAGCCTAATTGGCACAAGGTCACGAGGCACATAGGCAGATGAAGCCCAGGCGGTCGTATGCTAAACATGTACGACGTGGTGCGATGTGATGGTTTATTGATCCCAGGGGGGGAAATTCTCTCACTATCTTTCCATGGGGAGGTCAGAGGTCAGGGTCAGTCCTCTGGCAGCAGTTACAGAACCTTTCTCAAAGATACTTCATCCAAGCAGCTGCTTACTGGCTCCATCCTAATGGGTTTTGTTGCCTACACGGAATGAACAGTATGTGCCGTGCCTTCGGTTGTGGTGACGGAGTCGACCGCGTGCCGTGACGGACTTCTTCGGTGTAATTTAACACGAGGGCAAAGCGCTTCTTTTAACGCCTGTGAGGTGATGAAACAGATGAAGGGAGGGTTCAGAGGGAAGCGCTTCAAACAAACAGCCGCGACACAGGCTCTCAGTGATGCAAAACGCCGGCAAGAGCCTAACGTTGCGTGTGACGTGTTTCCGAGATGATACAAGATTTATTTTTTTCTCTAAGACTAATTTCTGAACAGGAATCCTTTAATGGCTACAATTCCAACCCCCAAATGATTTAACCTTATTTGGGGAAAAAAATGATGGCAATCTTTAAAATGATTACCCCATCCATCCAAATTATCACACACTTCCTCCTGCTTAACCAAGTGAAACCAATTTTTGCCCCCACTATTACAATAGTGACATGTTTTTCTTTGGTGACGTGGTCTTAAATGATAAAACCTCAAAATAAAGTACTTAGACCCTTGAGACACAAAATGAGATAATAATGTACTTATTTCTTGAGGTATCAATGAGTCAATCAGTAATACTCATGGTTAGCCAAGCTTGCCTTTTATCATCTAGGGAATATTATTATATGCTACCCTGGCCCTGCTCTCCTACCTACTTATCAATTATCACTTGACAATAGACAAATATGTACCTGTCCAATCAGCAAACAGAGTGGAAAAAGCATGATGATATTAAAGGTTGTACACTATTTTGAGTTGTAGTCAGTCAATGGCTGTAGTTCGGTGATAGTGGTCAATAAAAATAGGAGTTCGCGAATCTTTGTGTTTATTCTATCCAGTTCTAGCTCCAAACCAAATGTAAGTGATTTGTTACGGCAGAATAGTTCTAAACTTTAACAGAGTAAATGCCTTTAAGTGAGTTAATACTTGTCATTGGGGCGTGAACATGGCTCTGTCTACAAATTAAATATAGTATGAGTCTGGTGGGACCAGGTTAACAATATGCATGAACCATATTATGCTAACTGGGCTGCTAGTAGTTGGCTAGTAGCTGTTTCTGAAGGCCTGATTTAGCACAGGGGTCACCAACCCTGGTGCTGGAGGACTACTTTGGGTGCAGGTTTTTGTTCCAATCAAGCAGTAACACCTGACTCTACTAATAAAGATCCTTAGAAGAGGCTATAGTGGTTGGTTAGTAGAATCAGGTTTGTTACTGCCTGGTTGGAACCAAAGCCTGCACCCACAGTAGCCCTACAGAATCAGGGTTAGTGACCCCTGATCTAGCGGCTGTAGTAATTCTGACTTGGGGAAGTAATATACCTACTTCAGATGTCATATAGGAGCTGATGGGTATCCAGTTAGATGACAAAAACATTGGGAAAAAAAAGCATGAGACGACTGATCAACATGACTGTTGATCATGCCTTAACCTAACCAGAACAAACCACAGCGTTGTCACAACATAAAAAACTGTATTTTCTAGCATAGCATCATATTGCAATTTGAGACAGTCAATGACAAAGCAACTTATAATTTAATCCTGCTGTACAACATGGGATGTTTCAAACTTGCACTTGCACTTCATTTTTTTGTAAACAGGGAACTTTTTTAGTAATAATGAAATGAAATAATGAAACATTGTGATTCATGACACAATTCAAATAGGATCAAAAAATAAATTGTCTCTCGCCATTGACCACCATACAACATTTTTACAAAATAGAGTTCCACAGGTTTACTGAAAGTAGGAAGTACTTTATGCACAGTATCACTGTCTATTTACACCTACTGGGTCCTATTGCTGAGTATCTTGAAGCCTTTCAGAAACAGGCAGTGAGATATTGTTAAATAATCCATAGTAGTACTTTTTGTGACAACAAAACTCAGTTTGGCACACCAACACACACACACACACAGCAGAGGCATTGCTGAGTATGTACTTTAACACTCACACAACCCAAGTTCCTCTCCCGTTAAAAAAAAAAAAAAAAAAAAATCATCAAAGTACTTTAGACATGTTTGAAACATGTTTCAAATCATGTCCAACTGGGGACCTCCAAAATATTCTTTATGGGTGCTTCAGTCCCCTCTCCGTGAATAAAACCTCTTAGCAAGTGACATACAGTAAGTACACACACACACATGCTTTCAAGATTCTTATCTCACATTGGGAGAAAAAAAAGCAAATAGGTAGTAGTATTAGTAGTATTTCTTTAATTAAAACAGCGGGATGAGGGCACACCGGTGGTTGATGTTCATCAGTAAAATATAATTTTATTCACAGCGCCGCCCCACTGTTGCAGCCCCGTTAATTGGTCGTCCTATGTAAAGTGCCTGGGGACTTCTAGTGTAACCTTTGACTCCCCTTTCCGATCTCAGATCTTCCAACACGTTCTATTTTTTTCTACTGCACGGGGGGTGTTTGTTAAAAAAAAAAAATGGCACATTTAATCTCTTTCCTGCTGCGCGTTTAAGTGAGTGTAAGACAAAACTGGCGATGGGCAGCTGAAGCCTCTTCTTTGGATGGAGTGTTCGGGAGGGGGGCGGGGGACATAAACACATGCTTCCTCAGCCGGAAGTTTGACATGTGTAAGCAGGTATGGCGTGTAAGTGTGGGGGGGGGTGGACAGCGAGACAGGGAGGGGGAATGGCTAAAATCACAGTGCAGCAGATCAAGGGTATCGGGTGAGGAACACGAACGCGGCCCTTCGTAGCGGACAGAGTTTTTTTTTTTTTTGCGTTTCCTGTGGCCCGGGCATGCACGCCGCCCCGTCCCACCCCCGCCCAGCCACGCTCAATCACAGGCCCGAGTCCCGAGGAAGCAGACAGAAAGTCGGCGGAGCGTAAACAACGCTGGAGTTTTTTTTCTTTTCCCTCGATCCTCCGGCTCAGGTTCAGACTTCGGTATGCCGGCAGGGAACGTCCGTTTCTTTTTTTTTCCTGACATGGCCGCCCCAGGGTTCTATACCCTGAATATACAACCAGAGGAGATGTCGAGGGAGGGGGGGAGGAGGGATATGGGGGGAACAGAGCAATCGGATCGCGCCGAATATGCGGCGTGACTGCGGCGGCTTCGGGGTCTCGTAATGACTCACGCTGATGATGTGCACGCTCAATAAATCAGATCAGCCAATCTCAAACTCAATCAGCCTGCCGATCGATAAAATCCTCCGGTCTGTCTTCCTCTGTGTAACTCCTGTGTTACTCATTCACACAACACAACACACACACACGGCGGGCTTGTTCATCCGTGTCACACCGCAGATCTGCTTGTATCATATTTTTCAAAATTAGTTGCATTTCGTTGCATGTCGGAATGAAAACCACACACATACAGTCACGTTCATCACAAATATAAACTGGCAGCAGAAAAAAAAGTACAAAACACGTTTCAACTGCTTTAAGAAAGTGTTGAATTCACACTCGCGAGTTTTATGGAAATGCAATGTCAAATCCAGGACTATCTTCAGGCGTCATATTCACTTTTATGAAAAGAGATCATGCTCATATTCAGCTACGCACTGTGGAGTCAAATCATGAATCACAAACACCTGAGACAATATTTGTATATATGCATGTTTCCATAGGACACAAAAGGAAACCAATAGAAACGGTTCACCACTTTCATTTTTAACTTCTATTCCACTTGATCCACAGAGTACGGAGATTATGCAGCATGTTCTCATCCCAGGGCCTGATCCCATGATACTGATGGGAAAAGCCCCTTTAGCTATCGTCATTATACGCGTTTTCAAACCTTTACAAATCACTGCCAATCGCAGTCTATCGCTCTCGCAGGTGGTCTGGCAAATTTGTGACTTCAATATGAATATTATCCCTCCTCTCAGGCTCCTTGTTTTTTTTTTTTTTTTCTACAAAAGCCCCTCATATGAGAATTCAACGCACACTTTGTTCTCGATGTGCGAAGGCTGATTTGGAACAGCGGGTATTTGCTTATCATGATAATTGGGTGAAAACGCTGCGTCTGGTGCTGGAATCTCGACACTTTCAGCTGCACTGAACATTCCCCCCCCCCCTCACTGTGTCCCTGTGTGTAGCTGGATGCTGGAGGCCCTGCAGAGGTGACCCGCTGCCGTGCCGCACAGTGCCGCGCTGGTGGAGGGGAGGGGGCACCGTGCTGGGAGCGTCCCTCTCTCTCTCTCCCTGACAAACGGAGCAGATGCCTTACACTAACAAACAGCACCGGAGGGGCCCGGGCAGGCCTCCCGTCAATCCTCCATCGCTGCGTCCACTCCAAAGCGCAGAGACTCCGCTGCAGCTGCTGCACCAAAGACTCGGCGCCCTCGCCGCCTCACTACACAGCAGCCAATGCTAAAAAAAAAAGCCCCCCCGACGGGTCACAATCGCGCCGCTGCCTCTGTCACCTGCAGCTTTCGGAGCTTGTGTGTTTTTTGGTCATGAGCAGGGGAAAAAAAAAGAAAGGCTATTGTGAATATGCAGCTTGTATTTATCAGCACAAAGGGACCATTGTCGACAGCTTATGCAGACATTAAAGTTAAGCTGTTTACGCGCTTTGTGGGGCCGCGGCGGCTGTAATCTGGACCGAATGCACAAAAGTGCGGAGAGATTGTGACTTGACTGTTTTAAACTCGAGCGCTCTGCCGGGCTCCCATGGAGATTGTTTGTTGCTATAATTGTCAGGTCGATACCCGACTTCAAACAAGGAAGCCCACCCACTCACCTACTTACACGCCAAACCAGGCCCCCCCCCGCTGTAAAACACACATTCAGCACATCCACATACACGGACGCATGCTCACACGTGAGGGTGCATGCACCAAATTGAACGCGAACACAAAATCCGACGTGGATTGTGAAAATTTGGGTTCGGCCAAAGTGCATGGGAGCACCTTGGGCTTTGAAATAAGGCGCAAACAGACATTTAATTAATCTATCGTGAATATTTCAGAGGTATTATTATTTAGTATCTTGGGTTATGGATAAATTATGAGGAGAAACAAAGCACAGCTTGCATGCATTTTAATTAATCTCAGACTGCAGGGGAAGTTAAAAAAAAAAAAAAAAAAGGCTTTTTTATCTTCTGCCAAGTGGTGGACCACCTACAGCAATGGAGTGTTGTCTGCGGTGATGAGTGTCGCTCTGGCCAACACTGCAGCCCGGGTAGAGACAGCTTCACGGGCAGTTGAGCAACGGAGCAAGTGGAGCAAATGCATCCCCCATTATTTCATTAGGAGGAGCAACTCATGAAGTCATGGCTTTGCAACTCCACTCTTTGCATTTTTTTTTGTTAAATACACATCATGGTGATTAATGTTTCAGCAGTTTTGATACCAATGATTTCTCAGCAACTGACAGAAACAAGAGACATGATTTATGGGCCCTTTGGGTTGCTTCGGTACAACTTAAGTTTGCTGTAACGAGTTATCGGTTTAACCCAGTCACCCAAAAGTACATTAATCGCCTATCTAACTATTTAGATAACCGATTCCTAAGAAGGAAATGTCCAGCTTCTGCTACCTGGTTTCTGATTTTCTAGTTTCTTTAGTCAGCTATATTAGTAAACCGATGATCTTTGGGTTGTGGACTGTTGGTCTGGACAAAGACATTTTCAGTTAAATCTTCAAGTGACATCTTATGCAAGGGATGCCAAATGTGTGGCCCCAGACTTAGCACCAGCCCATTGAAGAACCAAATCTGGTCTACTGGATGACTGACCGTAAAAAAACAAAGTGAAGTGGGACTTTATTAAGCAACAATCACCTTTCTCTGGTCTCATCTCTCCAATCATCTTGAAGTACCTTCATGATAAGAGTATAAGCTATGTAAGCAATGGATTTGAAAAGAAATAAACCATTCCAATTGATGCCTGTCAGGGGGATTCAAGCTTTAGTTACATAGACTGTCGTAATCGTAACCGGCAGATTCTTCATTAAACCCACACACCTTCATCTTGAATTACAGCAGAGCTCAGCTCCGGGCACCGAGCCAGGTCACGTCACCTTTCCGCGTGACGCGCGTGGGCGCGCCCCGTGAGCCTCGTCTTTACGGAGCGTGGGGCAGAACAATCGTGACAGCTGCGTCTGCGTTGGAATGCGTCTGGGCCGCGTCCGGGGAGTCGAAGAGAGGGCAAAATACCTGCTCAAGTGTCTCCCCCCCTTCGCCCCGTCTGGCCATCTAGGAGCCGTCAAAACAAATCCGATCGCACTCCCTGTAACCCTAGCTAAGCATAATGGACTTATTCCAGGTAATTTACCCTCCGGTGGTCGTGGCGTTTGAACACGCTTGAAGACGTGGCATCAGTCAAGGGTGGGAACTGCACTCAGTTCCCCTTTTGTTATGCTAAGCTTCTCAAGCAGCAACTGCTATATATCAGATGACAATATGCCTTCATATACCCCGAAATCCTTGTATTTTGGGCAAGTTTCCATCACTTTGTTGTGTCCAAAACTCTAAATTGACGAACTTTTCCAACCAAGCCTGTATCTTGTGCACCCATTTATCACGAGATGTCAGTGGAGTGAACATGCACTGGTCCCTCACACTCACACACTCTTGTGAAACACACTCACAGACCTTACAGGCTGTGAGTGGGCGATTTATGACATTGTTGACAAAGAAAGCACAGTAAATAATCAGGTTTCTGCAAAATCGGACTCTGTCTTTGTCCTTTAAACTAGGGGCCTCACACACCTCATAGGTGGCGCACATTCCAATTCTCCAGTTTTCTTTCATGCTTTTTTTATTCCACATTCAGGAGGTTGCCTCATATTTGCAATACGGACCAGCAATTACCATCACAAAAAAATACATCTCAACACAAAAACTAAGACACAAACCGTACAAGGATCAAGAGATAAAAAAGATTAATGGCATATCATGGTACTTGTTAAAAGCAACATTTTTAAGATTTTTTCTTCTTTTATGTCGAGAGGGTAGAGAGTTCAAGTGAAGTATGCGCTGTAGCTCATTCCAAGCTTGCATGGCGTGAAAGGAAAAGGAAGATTTACTCCGGTGGTGGACTCGGGACCATAAGGAGAATTGTCTCAGATGATCTATTGTTATAGCTACTGGTGAAATATTTTACCCTTCTGGATATGTACCCAACTAAAACCTTTGCAATACAAGTAAACGTGTTTTCTTTTTCTCTCCTTAAACACACTAAAGTCCATTGAACCATTTCTGACAAGCTACAATGATGTATGTGTGAACCTAAATCAGTTAGAAACTGCGAGGCATGTCAGACTACATCATGCTTTGACAGAAGGTTGTTTAAAGCAGTAAAAGTAAAAAAGTGAGTCTGTGAGTAAGTGAGGTTCTAAGGACAGGGGATGTTGTGTTGGAGCAAATCTGTGATTTGTGATTCTGAGCTATACAAATAAATTGAATTGAATTGAATTGGATTTTTATGTGGCTATCATGGCCACCAAAGGCTGAGTAGTGTAAACTCTATATACAGATAGCTTCACGTGAATACACAGACTCTATAAATAAGGGTCCAGTTATTTTGTGATTAAAAACAGTTCCAGAAGTAGAACAGTCTGCACAGTAAAATGGAATAGAATAATGTAGAATACTTTTTTGTCTGTACCAAATGGTGACAAATTATTCCCCAACAGGGCTCAAACAGATTCACACATTCTCATCAAGACATAATAAAAGTTAATGAATACATTGTGTGTTGAAACAAGCATGTTTGAGAGTATGATGTTCTATTTCAAGGTGTTTGTAATGGTCATAGCAGGTAGAATGAAAGATTTTTGTATTTTGTGTTTTTGGTCTTAACCAATAACATTTGCGAAGGCTACGGTTGCTACGGTTACATGTAAGCAAGTCGGAAAGCAGAGTTACGCAGATGCGTAACCATCGGCCAAATGGTATTTTGGACTGCTTCATCTTTTAATTGGATTATAATCTCTAGACTGAACAACAGTATTGGACCAGATATCCACTGGCTCCATTGCAAGCACACAAATATTGGAGATCGCCAGATTGCTAATACGGGCGATAGCCAAAGGATTCCAAACTTGCATCTAGCGTTAAGATCAGTGCATGCATAAAATCCATAAACTCTAATCTTTTTTTAAGGTAAAAGCAACGTCATTCCAAAGATTTTAGTTTGACAAAGCCCATTCAAAGACTTACTGTGCTTTATCAGGCACATTTTGAACTAAAGCTAACTTTCTCAGCTAACAAACTGCAGGCTTTTGAGTTCAAATTTCATTGTTCTGATGCGTCCAAATGAACCCAGTCAAGAGAATGGCTCCTGAGTTTGGGCAAATCAAAAGCTGGAGGCGAACGCACTCCCCCCAATAGATAACCAAACACCATTTGATACAGCCAGTTGTCTCAATTACACAGTTTAGCTGTCAGCATTCCCACATGTCTGCATTTCAACATGACAAACTAATCAAATACCATGGGAACGGGATGAGCCTGGGAGCCATCTGCGGCCGTATGGAGGGTGGGACTGAGCAAACCTATTCTGTTCTCTACGCCTCGTTCTGTTTCTAATAAGTCGTCAAGTAGTGTCCTGCAGGTCTTCTGAGCTGTTAAGCTCTTGCTCAAACATGCTCCTTGCCATGTTGGTGATTTGCAGGACAATCGGCCCACTAGGGATGTGAAAAGGTCAGGCCGGGGTGCTTGTCTGGTGCCCCGCGTTTAAAGATGTTAGACAAGCAGCCCTAATCTGTCTCTTGTAACTATGCTACTGGCCACCTAGCCAGGAATGGGAAACATTGCGCCTTTATTTTCTCCCCAGACGACAGACGAAAAAACCTCCTGGTGTAGGTTGGGTTCAATAAGGGTGAACTGAAAACCCCAAAATGACGGTTGCAGCCTTTGAACCTGCAGTTAGTTTTGTTTCAGTGCCTACACACTCCAATAATTAAGGTCAGTAGCAGTCAAGGAGCTTGTTCTCTTGGTCAAACCTGAAGGCAACTGCCAGACAATAAGTTCAACAGTTCATTTAACTTGAACTCCAAACTTTATAGGTATTACACGCTAGCAAATTAGCTGTACGGATAGCAGTGTTGATTGGTTGGTCCGGTAATGGGTGGATTTTTATGACTTTAATGATCCCCTCCTCTTTCCGTCTGTCATCCACATTAGATCAAAATTTGACTTCAGTTTACGGCAACATTTTCAGTGTTTAGCGCTAATTAGCTTCGTTTTTGCCTGACTAACACTCAAACCGACAAGGTAAACATTTACCGCCATGATGAAACAAAAGTGACGCCTGGAAACTGAATCTGAAACCTCTAAAGTTTTTAAATAGACGTTTCTATTCAGGTCAGAGCTTCGTCATGTCAAAATGTTTAGGTGTGGTTACTGCAACCCTACAGTGTGAAAGGCCCTATGATGACAGGTGTGGTGAACCACCGACACCACCTAGGATGATAGCTGTATTTAAATGATGAACAAGTCAAGCAGTATGAAAACTTCCAAACAGTAGGAGTACTAATAGCACGTTGAATATATCAAACATTTAGAGTTATGGGGTTAAGGGGATATGAGGAGGCTTAAGACCGTACTTGAACATGACGGTAATCCCCCTGCATGGTATATTGAATAGCTTGAGTAGTACATTCAATGTGTTAATGCTGAGATTCTGCACATAACCTTTCAGGAAATCGTTTGTGCCCTCAGCTGTGAAACACGCCTGAGTTTCACAGCTTCGTAGCCTATCGTGGACTCATTTTTTTTTTTTATATACCGAAGTCCTAAATCGGTATTCTGGTATTAACCAGAACTCCACCACCTGAAACTGCCTTTGAGAGTCTTTTAATGTCTGTATCATGATGTATTTTTGGTATAAATAGTATATACACAAAACCTTGATATAAAACATTGATCATTCGACATATCCTAGCATGTGCAGGATGAATCGGCCCGTGGCTAACATTTATTTTACGATTAATCGTGAAGAACTCGACTTGATTGACAGATGGGTGGAGTGATAGGATCTGTTAAAATGTCTCTGGGGACAATAGTTGTAGAGGATAGCAATAAGAGAAAGGATGGACATAGGTATGTAGCATCAGACAGATCATTGTTCCCCTCTTCCAATGTTCTGCTGTTTGTGTATTGGAAATGTAAAAGGTAGTAAATCTATAAAACCTAAAATGAAAAAAAGGTGGCAAATATCACATAAAATCTGTTTTACCAAAAGAATTGTGGCTGAATTTTGATCTGATTTTGATATACAAACACAAAGAAATGCTTCTTTAACTTTTTCCTTATTGTATTGCCAATAACCTGTGAATTTGTATCTGAATATGTTGTGCTCTGTATTGTTTCAGCTCTGGCTAGATGCCCAGGACAATCAAATGGTCTTTACGGGAATGTAGGCCCATTGTTTATCATATTTGTTGTTTGCGGCATTATGTAACTTGTCTCTTTGCTGTGCTTTTGTACGAACCAGTGACCAACCAAGGTCCCCTTTTGAGGAATAATCAAGATAATCTGTTCTTATCTTTATTACTTATGAAGATATTTTAATGTAAAATGTTCACTGTGTTGCTTTAGTGTGTGTTACAGGCTACCGGCAGTTTGCTAACTGAAACTCAGGAGATCAAAGTGCTAACAATCCGTCCTTTGGAAACACTGGATGTGGGTTTCACAGCAATCCTTCAAATACTTGTTGGGATAGTTCAATAAAGACCTACCGAGTTAAACTCATAGCGGTGTTAGAGGATCTTCAAAGGAGGTGGATTCATCCTCCAGGAACATGCATGTCTGTACACAATTTTCACGGCAATCTGTCTAATAGTTGCTGTTTGAACAAAAGTAATGGATTTACTGACATAATAAAAAAAAAAAGAATCTACATAGACCAAGGGTTTCCAAAGTCTGAAACCGTGGGCCTCCCTTCAAACAAAGCTTTGAAAAAGCCACCCTTCTACCCTCTCTTCACTTTACTTGCTTTGTTTTGCAATTCCTGGAAGCTTACGGGATCATGATTAAGTTATTTGATCCCAGAGGCCCTCAACAATTGAGCCAAGATATTGAACCTATTATTGCTGTTTGACATAACATCAGACTACACCTAATACATGAAGAAAAAAGCTCTGTCCTAAGGATTTCATTAGTTTATGACAAAACAGTAAAATCTCCCCCCCCCAAACTACTTCATCTCGTTTACCAAATCACACAAATTTGAGCTGTTGAACATGAATTATTCGCTGTGAAAACCTCTGACAGAGGGTGAATGTAACCAACAACCCGACCAATATCACAGGTATTAATTGAGATGCCTTCACCACCTTATTTGAGCGGGTCACGCAGTTCACTCTGCAAAGTGGGCAGAGCGGGCTTATTTTCACCGAGCTTAAACCCTGACTCACTGTGGTCAGTAAAGAGCCCAGAGCACTTATCGCAAAGAGTCGGGGGGTTCCCAGGCGTCCCGGCTTAATTACCAACCCGGCTCTCTCTCTCTCTCCCCAGCATCCCCCAGTGTAATTGACTCAATGATTCCCTTATTCCCTCCCTATCCGCCTCAAACTCATGTGTGGTGGGTGCTCAGGTGGGTGCCGCTGGTTGAGGTGAGTTCATTTACACTGTAAATTTACTGCTGCAATATGTTGTTTTATGATCATTTCTGATTTTAAGCTAATTAAAGCTACTCAAGGGACGGGATGAATGTAGCTGCTTATCAATGTCCCTTTGGCCGTATGTTCACTGTGCACATGTGTAGTGGTGTAGTAGTCCACTTGAAACTGTCATGATTAACTTTTTATCCAGTTTTACGCAATATTCTTATAACATGCTTTGGTACAAATGGGATGAGAAAGACTGATTGTTAGTGTGAAGCTGCTACGTTCAATTTTAATGTTTTTAACCTTTATTTAAAGCTGCAACAGGTAACAACCCTGAGTTTTAAATGGGACAATTTCAAAATGTCATATGGTTTAACCCTAAAAACTTGGTAATATACACTTAAAAAGGTTTTACACACACACACACACACACACACACACACACACACACACACACACACACACACACACACACACACAATATATATATATATATATATATATATATATATATTAAAAGTTTTTTACCAAAATTGTGTTGATCTGTTTTTGCAAGTGAACTCTTCATACATTTTTTCATTCACTCTATGCAGTGCACGCTTTGGAGAGAACTTGCAGTTAGTGGTAATTCACTAGTTCCCAGATTCCTTCTTTTTTTTTTATTGTTTCACTACCGTGACATCTTTGATGCAAAGCAGTCATCGCTGTGCTTTTTTTCCCCCTGCATTTCTCAGGATCTCCTGTAAACTCTGCGGCTGGTTTGTCTGTTTTTCTTGGATTCATTGTGGATGAAGCTTGATTCCTTTCAGCCATGTTCCTTCTCGGGTCTTTTTCCTACTCTGTTTATCCCAAACAAGCCACCGCCGCTGCAGCCAGGCTCTGAGGGAACTGAACTTCTGTCACGATGCACCGACATGTACCAACCAGCTTTCACGAGCTGTTTTCACCACCGCTATCAGCGGTTAAACTGCTGGGAATTACCTTTGCAAATGCATTTCAGAAAAGTTTCATTTCACTAAACAGGCTCCTCTTCTATTTCCCTGCACGTTGTGCAACATTTCTATTGTGAGTCTGTTTGTGGGTGTGTGTGTTCTGTATGGTTGCATTAACCCCAACCCTGAAGGAAAACACTTTTTTTTAATTCCTTGTTTTGCATTTCATTCTCGACTGAGGAGGGACACATGGAAGCAAGTCGAGAACTGTGTACAAGAGTTTAAGAAGAAAAAAGGAAAAGCAGTAATTTTAGTGTCTCATAATGGACAAGTTCAGTCGCAGCCAGGAGGCGGAGCCAGCTGGCTTCGAGTCGGCACGGTGACGCAAAACTGTAAATTCAGCATTGTGTTCCCTTCGCCTTGTTTCCTTCCTTCGAAAGCCTCCCGACCCGAGTGAACTCTTCAGATTTAATCCACACGTTTGTGACAATGGATGTACTGTCTACCGCACATGGTTGGGAGAAGAGCAGAAATCTGATCTGATGCACGTCAACATGAATTTACAGTAACCGGGTTAGTGCACCAGAAACCAGTTGTGATACCTGACCTGAATTTGTGTGAAGTGTATGTGTGTGTGTTCTTTCCTGCAAAGGTGGAGAGTTTGAACTGTGTGACATGTGACTAAATGACATGTACTTGACCTACATGATATCTGCTCTTTTCCTCCACCACTGCCTGCTAATTGGTGCGTGACGCTGCTGCCTGTGATCTGCTGTTCAGGTTCACCACATGTTGGATTTATTATTATCACACTGTCTGAATGGATCTACTGTGCTTCATATATACAGCACTGATATATAAATATAGATATAATATAAATGTATTGTTTTTTTTCTAAAATGCTAAAATAGATTTGTTACAATATGCAAATTTGTAAAATTTCTTGTGCAACAACCTAGTGGAGTCCCATTGACTTGCATAGCATAAAACTATCCTAACACTCTTTATACAGTTTTTTCTTATACTATATATGTATGTAAAAATAGTTTTTTTGTGCGTTCGTTCTGTATTAATTCTGCGATTTAATGTTTAAATATCCATTATTACATTAGGAGGAGGGAAAGAGAATGATTAGTTTATTCAGATTTATTTATTAATTAAATTCTTTCTTCCCTTTTTTTTTGCTCATTGAAAAAAATTAAACACTTCAAATCACAGATGAGCGTCTGGAACAAAATCTGCTTAATGATTGGTTTAATGAATGTATATTTACCAGTCTATGGCTGAAAAACAAATGAGGATGTATCAGTGTATTAAAACCAGCTATAACTGGATTATTGCAACATAGGACAGATAAACAGCCTAAACGGATTCTCTGCAGCCCGGCAAACCAAATCGACTTTAACTGCTGGGCGACTGATCGATAAAGAATTAGGAAGCAGAAGTGGGTCACGTTTAAGTGTTTTACAGCGCAGGGCCCTTTGGCCGGCTTTGACTGTTGCCATAAGAGCCGAACACAGAGGTGATGAAACTCACGACAAGACACGATGTTCCCGAGGCCAGGAGTGTCATCCCCCCCCCCCCCGGAAATTAAGACGTAACCACGCGTGTGTAAATATTTTACCACCTGCACATGAGGGAAAAACATGAAGCAGTGAGCGACATCCCAGAGCGGATACGGCCGCGTGTGCATTCGGCTGTTGCAGCAGGAGAAACATGAGAGAGGAAAAAAAAAAAAATTCAAAGGCTTGTGTTTTGAGTGATGTGTGAATGTCGGAAGGAAAAGAAAAAAAAATCCATGCTGCTTCTTCTTCAGAGGAGGCTGCTGCGCGGAAACTCAATTCACTCTTCATATGTTTTATGGATTGCCATAACTCTGACACAGATACCGACTATTTTGACAGTGTATTTTGTTTCAGACGGGTGCAGAGACGCTGTTATTTTATCTGTGGCAGTATTCCATTGTGTATGTAGGTGTGTGTGTGCATGGGGGGGGCACCTGCAGGGGATACAGATGCACAGATACAGGAGGTTAGGTTGTCCCCAATTTTAATAAACCCAAATCAAGCCATGATCCGGAGGAAACACGGCTTGATGGCACGCTTTAGTACATGTGGGATTTTTATCTGAGCTGCTAGGCCCATAAGGAAAGAAAACACAGGTTGGTAACATAGGAGGAGATGACATGTGCAAATAATTGCACTCCTAGTATAAAACATTTAAACATTGGAATCTGGAATTTTTAAAGACAAGAGGTAAGATTTTATTGTAGCTATGTCAAGATGTGATTTTCATTGCTTAGGTGGAAAGGCACCAAGCAAAAGAAAATTACAAATTGTGCATTTAAAGCTGCAGTAGGTTTACATTCCAATATATATACAGGCCAAATTGTGACAAAGTTCATTCTTTTCCATAGTGTAATGATAAACATTCACTATTCACAACTTTTCATATATTTTAGATTCATTACACACCAACTGGAATGTTTCAGGTCTTTTATTGTTTTAATACTGCTTATTTTGGCATACAGGTCATGAAAACCCCAAATTCCTATCTCAAAAAAATTGCATATCATGAAAAGGTGCTCTAAACGAGCTATGAACCTAATCAGCTATATCAATGAGTTAACTTTAAACACCTGCAAAAGATTTTTGAGGCTTTTAAAAATTGCCAGCCTGGTTCATTACTCAAAACGGCAATCATGGGTAAGACTGCCGACCTGACTGCTGTCCAGAAGGCCATCATTGACACCCTCAAGCAAGAAGGTAAGACACAGAAAGAAATTTCTGAACAAATAGGCTGTTCCCAGAGTGCACCTCAGTGGGAAGTCTGTGGGAAGGAAAAAGTGTTGCAGAAAATGCAGCACAATGAGAAGAGGTGAACGGACCTTGAGGTAGATTGTGGAGAAGGGCTGATTCCAGACTTTGGGGGACCTGCGGAAGCAGTAGACTGAGTCTGGAGTAGAAGCAACCAGAGCCACCACGCACAGGCATGTGCAGGAAATGGGCTTCAGGTGCCTTATTCCTCAGGTCAAGTCACTTTTGAACCAGAAACAGCGGCAGAACCTTTGCTACACTGGACTGTTGCTCAATGGTCCAAAGTACTGTTTTCGGATGAAAGCAAAGTTTGCATTCATTTGTCATTCAGAAATCAAGGAATGTTGACTTTTTTGTATTAAAAACACATTTCTTTTATTGGTTGGATGAAATATGCTATTTTACAGAAAATAATGAACTTTATCACAGTATGCACATTTTTTCACATGTACTTGGCATACAAAAGAATCGAAATTGCGTTTCTCACTATCCTATGCGTTTTACATGTACAACAACATCAATGTGCAGGTGCGCAAGACGAGACAATCCTAAACTACAATGGTAAAGTGCAGTAGCTTAAGGCTACTTTTGCCTAGTCTTACTAAACTAGAAACAAACAAACACGTATGACAGGACAGGACATGAGTACCCCAAGACAAGACATAAGTAGTAGACAAAACAGACAAAACAAGACAGTACTGATTGTCCCAGCTATGTGCATTATGAGGTAGTTGTTGTTGTAGTACAATGGCTAGTGCAATGACAATATATATAAATATTATATATATATATATATATATATATATATATTAGGGCTGCACCGATGTGAAAATTTCGGCCGATATCGATATCCGATATACATATCGGCAGTCACTGCCGATATCGATATTTGCCGATATCGATATATGTAGAGAAAAAAAGTTTTCAGCAGTGTCACAAATTTAGTACAGACCAAAAACACTGTACATTTGAAAAGCACAACAGTGCTCTTTATTTAAAGGAAGGCTCACTGTAAAACTCTGTCATGTGGTTAGAGGAAGTACGGCGGGGCGGACCCGATGGAGCTCCGCGAAGGCGGCGACGTCGGCGGCCGCGGGGGAGGAGGTGGCGGCCGCCGATGAGAAGGCGGCAGGACGGCGTCCGACACCCCGGAGCAACGTTCCGCGCATTTTTTTTGTCTTTTCGGGCGATGCGATGTGACGGAGGAGTCCGCTAGGACCAGCTAGCTTAGCGCGTCGCAGAGAGACACGCAGACAGTGACCCAACCAACTGTAGCGGTTTAACTCTGCCAATTGTTGACATATCGGCCAGAATTTGTTGACATCGGACCGATACCGATAAGTTAAAAAACGTGACATATCGGCCGATATATATCAGTTGGCCGATATATCGTGCATCACTAATATATATATATATATATATATATATATATATATATATATATATATATATATATATATATATATATACTACCTGCAGGGGATACAGATGAGATCATCTGATGTGGGGGTTTTAGGTTTTCCCCAAACTTGATATACTCAGGGTGCCACCCTGTGCTGGAGGCCATCATCCTCCCCCTCCCCCCTCCCTGTGCCGCCCGCTCTTTTTTTAAGTGGAGGATTATGGGTTGACTTGGCCGTTTAGCCCCACCAAGCCGCCGCTGCCGCCGCCGCCCTCTGACTACTGGGGCCTCCACAACACAAGCCCAGCTGCGCGGGGGTCTCACATGCCAAGAGTGAAGCCCCGGGATTTCAGGAGGTTGCCCCCGTCTCTCCCCCATGACCCACACACACACACACACACACACACACACACACACACACACACACTCTTGTACGTACCCAGCCCGCCGGGTCTGCCCGGCTCCTCTCAGCGATTCCAGACAGGCCTGGATCCAGGCTCTGACAGCCCGGGGTCTGTGGGGAGCGTCCGGGTCCAGACGCCAACGCTGACCCCGCTGCCCTCTCTGTGTGTTTGTTTACCTTCAGACGTTGGCACCTGCTCAAAGAGCGGGGGGGGGGGGGGGGGGGGGGGGGGGGGGGGGGGCGACGGCACAGCGGTGTCTGCTCCTACCTTGGACCAGACAGGAATCAGAAAAACTGACAACGCTGGGGCTCAACAACAACAACTCAGCCAGACCTTCTTCTGGAAGGGGGGGGCCCAGCGGGGCTGCCAAGAACTGACTGGAGCTTGACCACGGCTTAAGTGGGTTCTCCAGGCCAAATGGACCCAGATCCACGTCTATACCTTGACAAGAGAAAAAAAATGGCTTAATCCCCTGTTGCTGCTTCAAGGAAAGAAACAAAACACAGAAACGAACCCGTCAGACGCCCCCCTTCCCTCATTAGCTGGGTCTGATATCATTTCCTGCGCTCCGTCCCTTTAACGCGACCCCCCCCCCTGAATAATGAGGATTTAGGAACACAATGCTGATTTAAATACATTTTGCCCTTTCAAAATCAGAGGTTAAAAAGACCGGACGGCAATTACAGAAACTATACTTTGTCACCGGCGGGCCGCGGCTCGCCGCTCTATTCTCGGCGAGCATTAGTGCGCGAGTAATTACGGGGAATTATTCAACGGGAGCGTAATTATGCAAAGTCTTTAAATGACGGACAAATCGGTCGCATTATGTTCATTGTTTTGCAAATGCGGTTGAAGATTATGTTATCTTTCTCCTGCTCCGCAACACCTGTTTTGAATAATTAAAAGAAACTTTGACAGGCAATCAACAGAATCATAAATGCTATTCAACCAAGAAAATAGACAGTTTTTTTTTCTTTCCATAAAGACATTTCGTCTATATGCTGTGTGGGCGACACACGCACATACACACACACACAACTTGTTTTTGGACTTTGGAATTCAGCATCATATTTTTAGAACCCTCACAAAGGAGGGTTTTACTCATCGTTTGCATAAGTGTAGAATAGCATGCCTTTTTATTTTTGTGTCATGCTCAGACACCCACAATCCTGCGGATACATTCTCTGTTACAGTTATACACCACATGTTCAACACGTGTTTTTGCACTCATGCTAACAAACTACTTCTAATCTGATATAAGGTAATAAATACAATTATAAAAAATAATAACAAACCACTTTATTAGGAACACCTGTGCAATCTAATGTGATCCAGTGCAGCACCTCTGCTATTAATTGAATTCCTGTGTGTGTAACAGACTTTGGCTGTTGTTCCACTTGAGAGTGACAGCCAATCAATGGTCAGCATGGCTCTTCTCAGCATGTGACATTACCTGAGGGTTGGGACGTGATGATTAAGGCCAAAAGCACAGCACAGCACAGCACAGTGCAGAAACTGTAAAAAAATAATGTAATATGACAGTTATATAACAATATTATAGTTAAGTAGGAGCAGATACATTGCACTTAACTGATTGAGTCAAATTGATTGTGTTTTCTTACAGTTAGAGCTACCTCAGCTTGAAGGCTAATAGCCAATATCTGCTAACTTCTTAATTAATGTAAGAAACACCAGTACAAACTTTAAAGGAGTCCTATGTAAGTAAAAAAAAATGTACTTTTCTGTAGCTATTTAGATCTACGATGGTGCTGCAAACAGTCAAATTGAAATAAGACCACCCACTCATTCTGTTGTGGCCTCCTCTTGTGATGTCACAACAGGAGTGGAGTTAACTGCCCCCAGAAATGTGTAGCTTCCTCTTCCATCAAGAGTGCTTGGAATTGACTTTTGTTTCTCCAACTGATCATTGAGGGGTGTGGCATTTCACTGTCAGAAAGGGACAATCACTTTTTCTATAGTTTCCTTTTTTGAAATGCATGTGTGAGAAGTCAGAATGCATTGCTGCTACAAGTCTAACTCTGTACTCTTAGACCATAAAAACCTAAAGATTTAATGAATAGACAACACAAAATTTAATAATAAATGGCAAAATAGGATAGGGTCCCTTTTATTTATCGGCAATAGTGCAGTGCCCGTTCTCAACAGTGTACCCAAGTCTGATTGCTTGCAGGATTGTTAAGAACCGCTCATCCGATAAACTTCCCACCTAACACGGCTCTCCCTCGGGTCCTCAGCAGCACACACACCTAGTGGGAACTACATACGCATACAGAGATTCCTTCGTTTAAAGATAGAAGAAGCTGCTACAGCGCCACCTATTGGCCAATCAGCACCAAACCAGCCACCATATCTACACAAAGTTCCAGCAACACAAAGTATTCAGTGGATATGACATTTTTTTAATGTAGTGATTAAATATTAAACAAAGTTAAGGGGCCGGCAGCTGAATTTGGTGTTAATTGCTCGAAACTTGAAAGAGAGAGTGATGACAAAATAGATTTGGACAGATTTCGAAATGGTGGAAAATATATATAGACACAATGGTAATGGATTGAATATTGATGACCCCAGGAATCCCAAAAGTTACTGGTTAATACATACAGTTTCTTACTGTATATATATATATATATATATATATATATATATATACACCACTAGACTTCTTCGTAGGACAAATGACGTCACGTCACCATTCATGTGTATGGGATTCGTCATTACAGATATTTTAATTTCACTTTGAGATATCTGAAATGTAAATTACTGATATCTGTGACTGAATTATAATTAGTAGTAGTAATTTCAGTTTGAGATATCTACAATTTGATTCTGACTTGGCAAAACTCCAGTTCAAGATATTTTTAAACCAACACCAATTATGCAACTATTTGAGATGTAATTATGGCGAGTCAGAAAGATGGTATTAATATCAACAAAGTTAATTCCACAGAGTCAAATGTAGCCTGTAGATGTAAAAGTAGTGTTCCTTAACTGCCACCATCTGATTAAATTGAACCAAATTTGATACTGCAGTGACTGTGGTCCCCAACAATATACCCACCAAGTGTGAGGTTGATCCTGAGTACTCTAGATGTGTGCTTCAAATATAGGTGGACAGAACTTCCCTGCATCATAAAACACAACTATCTGATACCAACACAAGATGGAAACATAAGCATTAAAAGTATGGATCATGGCGGAACTGCTGGATTTCATGTGATTGCACAGGTGCTCCTCATCCAGTGCTCAGTACGTGTATGTAAAATACATAAGATTATATTAAAGCGCTGCGAAGTTTCACGCTCATTTCATCACCGCTGTCATTTCAGTTTAATGGTGAAAAAGTTGGCCTCGCACACAACTTAAAAAACTGTGGAGTTGGTAGAAACGTACCCTACGAGTGTTTTGCTGACATGTTTATTTAAAAAGCTGTATGGATACGAATAATTAGTGCTCTTTTTCAATTCATCTGGTTCAACTCATTCAGTCAGCTGGAAGTTTGAGGGATGAGGATGTTGAAAAAGCCCCCCCCCTCCCCCCATGGGGTCAGCTGCTCCTTGATGTGCTGACACGCCGTGAATGAAGAGTGGGTAAAAGTTGTTGGGTCAGGTTTCGCGTACATTTTAAGGGATCTCTTAAGAACTCAGGGTTGTGTTTATAGGCCAAACACCATCAGAGATCCACATATACTGATTCAAAAATAATAAAACCCTCTCAAATCCAGCCGATCAATAACGACGAGAGAATGGCTAAAGGGAAACTGTTAAATCAAAAGTGCAAATTTGTTAAATCCTATCCAATATCATAAATGAATCATTTGTTTCTCAGTGGTCCCTCCTAAGGCATATATATATATATATATATATATATATATATATATATATATATATATATATATATATATATATATATATTTAAACCTTTGGAGTGCTCTAATGTAACAAACTAAATTTACTCAAGTATGTGTAAGTCCAATCCAAATACACACGTTCAGCTCAACTTTAACAGCTTCAGTTACTTTGTCACATATAAGTTATATTTGATAGAATTAATGTACTTAAATATTCTATTATATGTTTGCTCACAAATCTACCAGTATTATGATAATTGCAGTACTATTACTATTAATATACCTAAAATATCTCACATTATCTCCATATTGACAAACGGGACATTTAAAATACTCACACATGTATTTAGTAATTTAAATAAAGTAGTATAATACTACAACACAGTCTGTATAACAAGTTTTTTTAATTGTATCTCTTGCTGCTTGCACTGTGTTATAATATACTGTATAATAATAATATAATAAAGTTTGCACAAGGAATGCTTTTCCCTGTACTTTTTGTTGTACACCTATGTACTTTTACTTGAGTAACATTTTAAATTCAGCATTGTTACTTTTTTTTTTTGATGATGGTATTTCTACTTTTACAATTGAAGTATCTGAGTACTTCATCCCCCACTGCTGATACAGTAAAAGGATGTGAAAGCAGTGGATTTATGCCGTATGTGAGTAAAAATAGAAACGTAAAAAGCAAAATGGATGTGCACGAGAGGCCTCGAACAGTCCCTCATCAACACTAAGTATAAGTAGTAGAGGCAGTAGTGGTGGTAGAAGTAGTAGTGGGCCGTACTCCTGCTGTTTATTGGGTGCTAAAGTCACTGTGTAGTCCTCTCCAATAAATGGCTTATCTGCGGTTGTGTCAGAATCCTAAATGAATGAGAGTAAAGGTGAGAAAATAAGAGGTGTAGATCCAGTTTGATTGTTCTATTGCTTGAACTGTAGTGTAAGTAAAAAAAAAAAAAAGAAAGAAAAGAAAAAAAAAGTGTCATTCTATGTCTGCAAATATATTCCCCCTGGGGTTAAAGTCAATAACCCATTACATGGATTAGAAGCACCTCTTCTGTCCTTCACCGTTCAGTTCTGGACGGCAAATAGCTTCGGATTTTTATTCATTGGTTTCTATCACAAAGAAATAGTTGGTAAAGTATGTGTCAAAGCAATTTACTCCTGCACACACACACACACACACACACACACATACCCCCACACACACCAACAAGACTCCCGCTGTTCGCCTAAGCGTTGGACTTCCTGACTCACAAAGAGGAGGAGGAAGAAGAGAAAAATCCTATTTTGAAGGGAAATGTTAAGCAGATGCATAGAAGCGGGAGAATCTGACTGGATAAGCCGTTACGGTGCGAAGCCCTCTCCCCCCCCCCCGGTTATGAACTGACAACACGCTCGCCTTTTATTACGCCGTGACAGATCCTGAAAGGTATTTCTCGGAGATGCTATTGCTGGGCTGCGTTTAAGCCCGCGATCCGCCAGCACAGGGCCTATTGACGGCGTTAAAAAGCGCCGCGGCGAAGAGACAAGACGAGGATCCTCGCCTCTGATCTCGCCTGGTTGCAATCGCGGGTTCATGCTCGACAAAGGTTTACCACTTGATACGGGCCCAGTGAGCAGGTGAGTCGGACCAGATCATGTTATGTGCATTATACACATAACAAAATAAAAGTAAAGTAATCAAGTACATTCACTCGAATACTGTTCTTAAGTACAATTTTGAGATACTTCATGCTTAATTCAACTACATTTAAGGGGCATTATAGTATTTTTCCCTCCAAAACATTATCCAACAGCTTTAGTTAACTTTCAGATGCAGATTTGACTCAGTGGATAATATACATCACACAACCAGCAAGGTTTCTACCTTTTAGGCTTTTGACGTCTTACAAAAAGCAACCAGGTCACATTTCAAATGTGCATGAGTTGTTACCCCATTAAAGCACAATGTGGGTCATTTTTTTTATTTTCATGTTTCCTCTCCCTGCCTTTTATATCTGTTATTGTTATAAAATGAATGTGCATCAGATGTGCAAAAGCAGCCATAGTGTGTCATGATATACATGATGGCAGGTGATGAGAAAAATAGAAGTAAAGATTAGTGGTAATAAAAAAAAAAAAATAATAAGATAGGTAATGAATACCCAGAATATTAAATGATACACATTTTAAGGATATTTAACGCAATGAGACACTTATGCATGAACTAGCAGGGAATAAATACAAGTCATTTTAGAGCCTTATTGTGCATTGAATGGGGTTTGCATAGCTTGTGTTGCAAAGGTTCATTTAAACTGCACTGCCAAAGAGTGAGTTTTTTTTCCCCTCTATAAATTTTCCACATTCCATTTCAATAAACAATCCCGCATTTCACCAAAAACCTAAAACTAGATAAGAAGCCCAAAAAAGTGCAGACAGGTTTATTTACCTTTCAAATACTGCTGAATGTTACACACTGGACCTTTAAGTAAAAGCTCTGAGACTTTAATCTGTGCACAAACCGCCAGATTACTCACATTTATGTGAAACAGGAAGCAGAGTTGAAAGGTGAAAATATTACTCAACTGACTGACTCTCCTGTTTTCTGACCTTAGCAGAAAACATTCATATATACAGTCGTCCTCAAAATTATTCATACCCTTGCTGATTCTTGTGATTTTTTCATTTAGTGATTAAATAAATGCTTGTTTTCAAATTTGTGTTTTAGCTTCATGTGACCAACAATTGAAAGAATGACAACAATATAAAATAATTTAAAAAAATAATTTCTGGGGTATTTTATTAACGGAGTCCAAAAAAATGCCATGTTCAAAATTATTCATACCCCTGGCAATATCTCAACAAAAATGTCCCAAATGTGTTCATCTTTGTCCCAAAGTTATTTCATGATGTCTCATCGGAATGAATACCTTTTTTGTTGACCAAATGTTAAACAAGGTTAAAAAAAATAGCATCTTTCCAGAAGAGTATAAATAGTGGGAAAGGGTTCAGGTCATTGTTAATCTCTGGTCATCATGGTAAAGAAGAAGGAGCTCAGTGAGGACCTGCGTCAGCGTCTTGTGCAGGCCCACAGTGAAGGAAAGGGTTACAAGGCCATTTCCAAGCAGTATGGTGTCCCTGTCTCAACCGTCCAGAGCATCATCAACAAGCACAAGAGGTTCAACACTGTCAAAAACCTCAGTGGGCGTGGCCGAAAGTGTAAGGTGTCCCCCAAACTTGCCAGGAGAATCTGCCGAGAGGTCAACACCAACCCACGGACCACAACCAAGGCCCTAATTCAAACCCTTGAGCAGACAGGGACAAAGGTGTCACGGTCCACCATTGAGCGAGTTTTGCACAGAGGAGGTCTCCATGGACGTAAACCTCGGAAGACGCCGCTGCTCAGGAAAAAACATCTGGTAGCTCGCCTGGCCTTTTGTAGAGGTCATCTGAAGCAAGAACCCAGCTTTTGGTCAACAATCCTGTGGTCTGATGAGACAAAACTGGAGTTATTTGGCCATATGGATACCCAGTATGTCTGGAGGAAGAAAGGAGAAGCCTATAGACCAAAGAACACTGTGCCCACTGTCAAGTATGGTGGTGGAAGCATAATGCTGTGGGGATGTTTCTCTTCCAGTGGCACAGGCAATCTCGTCAAGGTCCAAGGTATCATGAAGAAGGAGGATTATATCAGGATACTTGATGAAAATGTCAAGGAATCTGCTGAAAAACTCAAGCTTGGCCAAAACTGGATGTACCAGCAAGACAATGATCCTAAACACACCGCCAAGGTAGTCAAGAGATGGTTCAAGGACAATGACATCAGTGTCCTGGAATGGCCAAGTCAAAGTCCTGACCTCAATCCAATTGAGAATCTGTGGCATCACTTGAAGACCAGAGTGATGGCGAGGAAACCCACCAACCTGACCCAGCTTGAGGCATTGGCCAAGGAAGAGTGGGCCAACATCCCACAGGAGACGTGCAAGAAGCTTGTGGACACGTACAAGAATCGTCTGGAAGCAGTCATAAAGAATAAAGGCTATGCCATTGACTATTAAATAAAGACGATGGACTAGGGTATGAATAATTTTGAACATGGCATTTTTTTGGACTCCGTTAATAAAATACCCCAGAAATGATTTTTTAAAATTATTTAATATTGTTGTCATTCTTTCAATTGTTGGTCACATGAAGCTAAAACACAAATTTGAAAACAAGCATTTATTTAATCACTAAATGAAAAAATCACAAGAATCAGCAAGGGTATGAATAATTTTGAGGACGACTGTAACATCCTGTTTGCAGCAGCCCTGTGCTGCTGGTCCTCCCCTCTAGTGCTAGTAATGAAATGTTGATAGGACTTTGATTTGAGATTCGAGTTAGATTATCCTTTTTTTTTTTACATTGAAAATTTTGAAAGATGCTCATGGAATATTTATGGCTCAATAGCACAGGAGCGAGTAACACCGCTGTTATAAATGTTTATGATAAAGTGAACGATTTACGGAGCACCAAAGTAGAAACCTTTTTTATTTTTTCCCCTGATCCGCACCATGACACTTTATGCATAAATAACAGATTCCACACACCCACACTTTGAAAATTACACATATAAAGGATAAACTAAATACTGTCTGATATTTACGCAGCAAAAAAACAACCTGTAGTTATAAACAGGACAGCTGAAACTCTCCAGTGGAAACGGAATAAATATTATGCTTCTGAAATATTTTTGTATAACTTCTGATGGAGCTTCATCAGAACATAAAATGAGTTCAGTTTTTTTTTTGCTGCAAAGCCACAAAATCATTGCCAATGTTCCAAAATCTCAATTACTTGCATAAAATATGCATATAATCTTTAATCTACTTAACTTACTTACTTACTTACTTTAGTCCGCCACTGGTCGAGAGTCCAGAAGAACTGCGAAGGTGAACCTGATGAATATCAGTATTTTAACATTGTCATTGGGAGCCTTTCACATGCGATTCTGTGTTGCACTCACCACTGGGTTCAGGTTCAAAGCACATCAGAGGTAAATAGGAATATTTTGTGTGAAAGGGACGAGTGGAAGGAGCAAAAACACAGTTTGTTCTACACATGATGATTGTAAAATAATAAGGTGCTTACACATGAGGGGTGTCCATCCATCCATCCATTGTCTTCCGCTTATCCGGGGCCGGGTCGCGGGGGCAGCAGTCTAAGCAGGGACTCCCAGACTTCCCTCACCCCGGACACGTCCTCCAGCTCCTCCGGTGGGACCCCAAGGCGTTCCCAGGCCAGCCGAGAGACATAGTCCCTCCAGCGTGTCCTGGGTCTTCCCCGGGGCCTCCTCCCGGTGGGACATGCCCAGAACACCTCCCTAGGGAGGCGTCCAGGAGGCATCCTGAGCAGATGCCCGAGCCACCTCAGCTGGTTCCTCTCAATGTGTAGGAGCAGCGGCTCTACTCCGAGCTCCTCCCGTGTGACCGAGCTCCTCACCCTATCCCTAAGGGTGCGCCCGGCCACTCTGCGGAGGAAGCCCATTTCAGCCACTTGTATACGCGATCTTGTCCTTTCGGTCATTACCCAAAGCTCATGACCATAGGTGAGGGTAGGAACGTAGATTGACCGGTAAATCGAGAGCTTCGCCTTCCGGCTCAGCTCCTTCTTCACCACAACGGACCGATACAGCGACCGCATACATGAGGGGTGTCATCCCTGATAAATCAAGATATATCCCCCTCATGGACACTGACTGTGGCACCGATGGGTCGATGAGGCCGGAGAAAAGATTTGCTGATGACCAGATGGAACCGTTAATTCCCCAGGGCAGGTAACATCTCAAGATCGCACAATATTATATGTAGCAAACCATGGATGTATAAAGAGAACAACAAAAACACAAAAGGTTACGTAAGATCACCTGAAGTAGGAGGAAGTCTGCGCATAGTGTTGTATTTTGAAAATCACTTGGTTGATTCATGCTGTTTGACTTCCCGTCTGGCTCGGCTCCGTGTTAGATTGACTTGGAATCCAGCCTCCATGTCACTTCTGGGATGCTTCAGAAAGGCGCTGCCGCATCTTTTCGGTGTAAACAGAAGCATTCACTAGAGTTGCATCGATCGTCTCCGATGGTCACGTTGCTTACATCATACTTACGTCATGCGCCCGATGGAATCAAGCCTTTAAGGTAGTGATGCCCTTACATCCAAGATCTAACCCACCAGAATCAAGGCAAATGGTAGTTTCTTGTCAATGCACATTGATATTCGGTCCGGAGACCATCTGTTCATTTGTTCGTATTGTAGGCATGGTTCTTGAAAAGCCCAGGGCTGTTTATTGGATGCTATGAATGTCAATCAAATGTGTACGTAGCTTGCAGCCAATTATATCAAACATACCCGATGAGCTCCTCGATACCTAAAGATGATTAAACAGTTTAGCACTAAATGTTTCTATTTTATTCAAAATAAACTTGCAGTCTAAATTACGTAGACTACTTTCAAAGGTAGCATTGAAAAATAAATTAAGGTAAAGGTTAAATTGTCGCCATGTGGGACTCAGTTATCAACGAAGTTACTCCTGTGTTACGTTATCGTCTTGCTGCACCCTCCCCCTGTTCTGTGATTGGCTCCCTAGATGAGGAGAAAATCTGAGTCCGAGACTTGATTTCACAGGGAAGTGGGATGGGTATCCCCAGGCTAAGTCTTCTGACCGCTCTGATCTCTTTGTACAACATGCTTATGTTTACCAATGCACATGCACTTACTGTATATACAGTCATGGTGCAGGCTTTCTGGGATCGGTATCTTGCCTGTGGACACTCCGACATGCAAAACGAAGGAGCTGGGAATCAGACTGTGGATCTTCGTGGACATACCACTGTACCTCTGAGTCCAAACAGAAGGTCAGTGTGCCCTCATTTGGCTTCCACAAACTCGTCAGGGGCTTTGGGATCACAGCAAGCCGGGACTTCTGAAGAAAGCCGCTGTATCCTAACTGTTTGTCCACTATGTGCAGATGACCTCTGTAGTCAATATCCTTTTGCCTATTTCATTAAAGACATAGGATACAACCTACAAAGTTGTTAAGGCAGCGCAGTGATTTATTTAGCCAATTAAACTCGGGGATAATTAGGTGGAGACAATGAGGGAGACCAGCGGGGAATTTGTCCAGCATGCGGAGGTTAATGATAATCCTCTCCGAGATAAGTGCCATGTGACCTATGGGAGTTTAGACCGGAGAGTCTGATCCAGCAGACATCACTGGAAGCCCTCAGAAAGCAGAGTGCATACATAAATTAGCATTGGGGCGAGCCACTCAGGCTGATTTACTGTAACTCCCAAGTGTGATGCCTCATTATCGCCATGTCTTCTCCACCACAATACACCCTTCCACTTACTTGATCACGTTTATTTGAACCTGATTAGCGCCGAATGTGTTTTTTTTTTGTCCCCCCCCCAAACCTCCACCCGCGCACAAAATGATGAATAATGGAACATGAAAACGCAATTATTTCCACAGTGCACATGGTGAGTGTGGATAAATCGAATGAGAGGAGACAAGGCCTCCTGTGTTGTGCGGTGGGCTAATAAACATCACTGGTCCTTTTTTGCCTCTCAAAACATTATTGACAGCAATGCGTATAATGAAATAATCATTGCCTAATCAGACAGATTAAGCGCTATTTTCCTAACTCGCTTAATTTCAATTTTGAGCTGGAATAGTTTAATACAGATGAATGTGCTGGCTGAGCCTTTAATTTGGGGTAATCACAATCTGTGAGATAATAGTGACGAAAATTAGCGAAATGACAAATCAGCATCGGGGATAATCAAACTCATATTTTACGTTCAAAGTTCACAGTACTCTTACATAATCAGATTTAAAAAGGTAATTATGTCATTTAATATAATAGAGGGTAATTTAATTCATTAGCGAGCAACGTTCTCCCTGGCTCTTTGCTGTGTTTCCATTGTTGTCGTCAACCGAGAAGCTTCTTTTCTTTCGGAAAAATGAAAACCACCAAAACCAAGATGATGTCTATTTAATAAAGTCCATCTCTGCCCCGAAATATCTTTTACCTCATGTTCGTTCAGTGGGATGTTTCAGCATCACTGTATATATTTTAATTTTCCTTTTTTTTATAGTTATTGGGTTAATGTTGGGGTTAGGGTTAGAGGGGCTAGGGTTATGGGTATTAGGGTTAGAGATAGTAGGGTTAGGGGAAGGGGTTATCCTCACTCCCCTTTATAAAATAATTAAAATCAGTTAAATGAAAAAAGAAATATCTTTTTTTTTTTTTTTAATTGAAGGAGAAATATCATTTCCTTCAGCAATAATTGTTCTTGTGGGTGTCTGTATTTGTGCTATGCTTTGGTAAAAAGATTAAGGTTAAGGCACATTTGTTTCACTTTGTTTCAATAGACAAGAACTAAAGGAAGATATCAAAATAAGTTAATAGGACATAAAAGGCAGGTAAAATGAGATAGGGGGTAAGGGTTAGGGGTCAGGATTTGGTGGATTTTGGTTAGATTGAGGTGGAGGTTTCCCCCTCACAGGGTCCTGTTGTTGCTGCCATGCAACAGTGACAATACCATGCGTTACGTGCGATTATCCCTGCAAACGTGTCGATACTTGTCTGTGCCGTCTTTTGTCGAATAAAGCCTGATCACAGCTGTTCAGGATACACCGCGTTAGTGTCACGAACAGCTCTGACGGTGAGTCACAGCTTCAGACATGTGTCTAACAACACACCTCGCCTTTTCCCGTTACCTGCTGCACACAACAGGCTGCTGCAGGACTGACGAGAAAACAGGAGTCGGGGCAGACGAAATGAGTAAGGGAGGCGTCACAGGGATGCATTCTAAACACGTTACCCACTGGGAAACGAGGAAAAAAAAAAAGAAAAAAGGAGTCCGTGGCGGATTCCAAGCCCCGTGTGTTACTCAGATGTTGGATGTAAACAGGGCACAGCAGTCTTCGGATGATGATGACAGGTTAGTTGCTGCACTCCCAAGTACATGTAGAAACCTCTTCGCAGGGAGCGAGGATAAGTGAGGGCGGGAGGCGTCTGGAGCCACAGGCGGGCCCAGGCAGAAAAACTGGGCCGTCGGCGTGTCCGTTTTGTACCTGCCGGGGAGAGAGAGAGAGAGAGAGAGTAACGGGGGCGTCCTGTGAGGATTCGAGCCCCCCGGGCATGTGGGGAATGTTCCGTAAACAGCCCTCGTCCTTCAAGCGGGCTCGCGATCGGAGGCGGCTGCTCGAAACAAACGGAGGAAGCGCCGTGGGAGGATGCTTATTCCTGGGCAAACACGGCGTTCCTTACTTGTAGGACTTCCTGAGTGCTTCGGAGCAATCGGCAGGAGCACAGGCCCAGAGCTCCAGTAGCGTTCAGATTTTTTTTTTTTTTACCAAAGCGGGGCAAACTGACAAGTAATGCATTCATGAACAGGGAAAAATGCTTTCAAGATCATAGATTGAGTTTTTTTTTTAATTCCAAACATATGTAGAATTTGTTAGTTGTGATTTTTCTCAGTAAGTACAACTTTACCTAGTGATTTCTAATCATCATCATGACATGGATGAGTAGTAATAGTAGCATAAATGGCATTTTAGCTCTGATGCACAAATCCCAACAAACACACACACACATATATATATTCCAAATTAGGTCCAAATTAACCCTATTATAGTAAATTATAAATCCTTATTAATCCATATCCATTTTATTAACATAAGATCTTGTGATCATTGCAAGCTTTGAATGTGTATTTACTATTGATGGTCAGTAGACCTCGATGACCTGAGCTCATCAACTCCATTTTTGCGTAAAAAAAAAGCACAATAATATCTGGATTATTTTGACTACAAAAAAGACGATGAAGGGATATTTGCCTGAAGTCCAATTTATACACTTGTTATAGTCTCACCCTTTATTTCTAATGACCGGGAACACCACAGGTGTAACAAAAGTGAATGAAAATGGCCACAATGTAATTCATGGTTCAGAAGCCCTTGTAGACAAGGTCCTGTAAACTTGCTTAAATTAACTACAATTTTCAGAAAGAAAATGTTGTCCATTTAAACCAGAACACAACAGAAGGTTAAAGGTCTCATATAATAGAATCATAGGAGTTTCCTGTGTTTTCAACTATAGGAAGGTCTAGATGGTCTGGAAAAACTATCCCAATGTTTCAAAATTGTCTTTTAAAATCCAAGTTCTGATGTCACAACTAAACCAGAGAAGGACACGCTCATTAAAATGATTATTTAAATAATGACATAACTACTTCAAACTCAGCTTGAGATGAGATGTAAAGCTATTATTTTGGATCCTAAAACTACTATCTTGTTTGTGAAAAAATTAAATTATAATCCAACTCAGGTGGTACGTTTCTGCAGATTCGTTGGGTGTCAACGTTTCATATGTATCACATCAATGTTCTTCGACATGTGGCTATTACACCATATTTGCGTTTTATGCCTCGGTTTAGGTGCAGTTAGGTTTATTCACAAAAAAAATACTGGTTTAGGGTTAGAGAACGAGTTAAAGTGATGAGCGTGTGACATGTTACATTAATATCCGTTTTAACTGGTGTCGAACAAGAGTCTCCCGCACGACCCCGGGGCCAAGAAACAAAGACTCCTCCTGCAATCACACACTAAAAATGCTCAACAAATAGACTTTATCCTGGACGAGAATGTCGCCGAGCTATAAAAAGTGCTCTACCATATAAAGTGGAAAGCGTCCAAGTAAAGCAAGCTGTCATCTGGCTTTCTTTGCCAAAAGTCGGAGCTGTCGCCTCCAAATTTCATGCAATATATTAAGCAACTGTGGGTGTATAGCACGCGTGTGTGAACAGCAGAAACGGTCTAAATGGACACAACTCATACTTGTCATCTGAGAGTCTACTAGCTAAAAGAGAAGCACATAGAAATAAAACATATCAATCTAAAAAAAAGCATTCAAATGAAAATGTAATCACTATTTTTAATTACTAAATACAATTAGCATTATATAAACGTAAAGTTCCGCCACAGGGATTTAATAAGTCATAAAATACTCATCTTGGCGCAATACTGTATGTCTGATTTGCTTTTTTTCCCCCACAAATGAAAGTATAATTTATCTTTTTAAACCATGTAGTGTGTCATCTACACTTTCTCCCTCAATAAAAAAATCCCAGTGATATGATAGACGGCCGAGTCTCAGGAGGCAGCGCGACAGTCTGCCAATTGGAATATTGGCAGTTCAATTCCCGGCTCGGCTCGTATTTGTTTTTGTTTTATTTATTTGCACCGCAACAATAATAATACCATGAGAAGACAATTCTGTGCCCTGTGAAAAGAAGGAAGCCCAGGCGACTCATACACGACGTCCCCCTTCCATCCGGGCCAAACACAATATAGAGACAATTCATTACATACGGCTAAGAAAAGAAAATGAAAAAGTGGAAAAAAAAACACAAGAGTAAGAGAATAAAACATATATCCGAGTGAAGGATAAGAGGAAACTAAAACAAAAGGAAGAATTAGAGAATAAAAGTAAGAATGATATGTAGGAAGATATGTGAAGAAAAACTGGTGCAAAACATTTAAAGATGACTTAGTATTTCAGAAATATGGGCTCATTTCCCAGGTGCCAAGCATGCATCCGAAGCATAGAAACCATCATTTCACAGATTCCCCCTAAGTTTTGAGGTTTGTAGTGATTTTCAATAAAATGGAAGTGCACTGGGCTAGATTTTTATTTAACTTTGTGAAACAGAGAAAAAAAAAGCCAGAGCCTTGTTAAAATCAAACCAGGTTTACCCCCCACGTATAAACCCCCACCCCACGGGAGCATTAATGTGCCCGGTAATCTCATTACAATCTGGAAATTAGACTTTGAAATTTTAGCCCGACAATGATGCTTATAGAGCGGGTCAAGGAGGGGTTGGGGAGGGTCATCAGGAATTGTCCTCTGGGGACCATTAAAGCCCGTCTCACGTTTCCCAACAATCTGGCCCGTGGCTGCCGGGATGTTTTCGCTCCGGGCTGAACAGATGCACCGAGGCGATCGGCGCATATCTGACCGTCCAATCCGTGGGGCCCGGGAGTCAGATTTCCGAAATGGGAAACGGAGCGCCACAAAAAAAAACAACCGAATTCGTATCTCGCCGCGGCGCAATCACACCTCAGCCAACGGAGACACTGGGAAGCCGTACAAGTGCTCTCCATGCAGAGATTGGCCCATGCCCACCCCCTCAGAGTCCCTGGCATGACAATAAGTCCCCGATTTTGGTTCGGAAACAGCAGAGCTGAGCGAATTTTCGGGAAAATAAACTCCCATCGGGGGAAATCGGCGTCTGTATCCGCTCTAATTTCTTGTGATGACGAACCGCGGGTAAAAATAAAAGCCGACAGCAACCTGATGGAATGTCTGGGCCGCTTAGTTGTGCGAGACATCAGAAAGATGAATGACGGCGTGTGGCAGGTGTCGGGGGCGGAATACGCAGAGTTCTAAACAAATGATTACGAGCCGCCGTGAGAGACAAGCGAGGACGGGAGAGAAGGTGAAAAAACTCGACCAAAGCGTGCAAATTCCGTGAGCGTGACACGCTCGGGGAGAAAAAAAAAAAAAGGCGCCGCGCCCACACACTCGCACAGTGTGCCTTCATGGCTGAGCCTCTGTGTGACAGGTCATGAAAGGAAAGAATGCAGAGAGGGATATTTATCAGAATCCCAACGGCGAGAAACAATGACAACATTCAGAGGACGGGGGGGAAGCGAAGACGTTTTGGTTAAAGGGGACGTTTGATGACAGCAGGATTGCGTTAAATCGAACAAATAATGGGCCGGTGTAAGTCAATCCTGTTTCTTCACCGAGCCGATGGTCGCTTGGGTTACTTCAGACGTTGCTTCGCAGCATGTGTCAGCTCGCGGCCGCTCACTGTTTTTCACGTTTGGCTGAATTCTGGGAGGTGGCGCTATGGTCCGGTTACCTGCTGACTGATGGCCGACTTTAACTTCAAATATGTTGTTGTTGCTGTTGTTGGACACGCAACATGACTGGTAGATATAGAGAATAAGGAAGCACAGACTACAAACTACAGCCCATAGTAAGAGTCTATGAATTCATGTTAGTACCTTTTACGCAGTTCCCATTGTGCAATGTGACGCTGAAATGATGCATCCGTCAGGCCCAGTTTTGACGTCCAACCTTTGGCCCACTGGGATGATTTGTAAGGCCATGCAACTTTTTTTGTCGACACTTGGGACAGTGTCAAATCTGTCATGTGGTGTAAACTTGTTACCAGGTATCTCATTTTGGTTCAAATGGACTTTTAAATCAGATGGAAACTGACATGAACACAAAATGTACATTTCGAGATACCTAATGAATGCATTCAAATATGTATCTTAAAAAAGTTTCTGACTTTCTCATCTCGTCATCCAATACTTTCCACTTACCCATTTACTAAACATCTATGGATGATATCCATGGGGCCTCCAACCATCTCAGTGACTGATATTGGACGTCTAAACAGATTGAATATAGACATGATCTCTCTGTTTAACATCCAATGTGTAGTGGGTTCAGTAGAGATATGATTATAGATCAGTAAGTCCATGTACACATGCATGGGAAGTGATATATTGATGGAGTCATGTCACCTCTGCTATGACATATAGTGATATGTACTCTTAGCTTGGCAGCATTGCACGGTTACAGCTTGACCTTTTTTGAGGTAAAAAATACATTTGCAAATATGTACATAGCAAACTTTGGTACGGTTTAGGTTACCAGGCTTCTTCTGGTTTTAGTTCAGTTTACGTTACATACTGTTCAGCTTCATGGGTCAGAGATTGGCATGGACCTCTAGCCCAGAACCTCCCATCCAGCTCTAGGCTGACCAGTCTCCACAGAAGTAGATTGATTTCAATTGCTTCATCTGGGCGGGGGTGTTAGTCCAACTTCATAACTCCAACTTTTTTTTAGTGATGCTAACGTGTTCACATGTAATTCTTCTTCTTCTTTTTGTGTCTTTAAGGTGTGTGGTTAGATGACAGTGTTGGTGAACTTAGCTAGATCACTGGTTGGGCAGGCGGGGGGTGGTGCATAGTATGGTCCTCTCC
The DNA here is from genome assembly GCA_036785175.1 of Eupleurogrammus muticus. Lineage (NCBI taxonomy): Eukaryota > Metazoa > Chordata > Actinopteri > Scombriformes > Trichiuridae > Eupleurogrammus > Eupleurogrammus muticus. The sequence continues at coordinate 31,107,334 of JAYKQN010000001.1, forward strand.
ACATTCACAGATGGGTGAGTCGGTTTTATGTTCCCATCTGTCCATAGCAGCTTTTGAACGCCCCGTTTCTCGGTCTCAGGCGGTTCAGCGACTTCCACTGGACCTGTGGTGCTCCTGAGCCAGAGGGGAGGCCTTCAGAGAGGGAGCTTCCTATATCAATGGGAGGGAGGAGGAGGGATCTTTCTCTAGTCTTTGTGTCCATAGCTGGAGTCTGGTTTCTTCCTGGACATGGATCAGGAATCTTCTCCTGGACCTCAGTCGTTGAGCCGGGGGGTTCGCATCCATGACGTGGCCCGTGGTTTGTCCACATCACTGGAAACTTTCGTGATCTCTACTCTCGGCTGGCAACTTCCCCTCTCACATCTGCAAGGGGCAATGTCAGCGAGGGGAGGCAGGTTGTTCACGGCGGTAGGCCTCGAGCAATCGTAAAAAGCAGCTCAGAAGTCCAGTTTCGGTTGGACTAACATAATAAACAGATTCTTTTTAGGCGTCCTGTGAATGTACCGACAGGCGTCCGCGAAAGCCCTCATTAAATCGCCCTTTTGCCTTCTGACAGTAAACCGAAGCCGCTTTGAGCATTTGAATTTACTTCATAAGAAATAATATGGGAAAATTGCGAGGACGAGTTGTCGAGCGATGACACAAGCACTTTTTCTGACAAGAAAATCTAATTGCGGTCTATTACAAAGTAAAATGTTCCCCCAGCAGTGGTCAGTGCTGACACTTACGCTGCAGCATTAATGAACCACATCAGATTCCACCAGCGTCTCAATTAGCTGCATATTTGTGGAGGCAACACATTTTTTCCCTGCTTTCTCTATAAACTGTACAGCGGAGGAAACTGTCTCTTTACTGTATATATGAGCCGCCGCTATTTCAGAGCTCAAAGACATGCGGATGGATGTGACCTGCATACATACATTTTGAAAAACATGTCTCCCACACAGACGGAGGAGCTGGCACCCAGTCGGATTCGGATTTGATCTTGCTTGATTGCTTGCGTTAAGACGCAGTAAAAAAAAAAAAAAAAAAAAAAAAAAAGACATCCTGACAAGCAACCGAAGAGGCAATCGTCACTTTTAAAACCACTGTAATACACTGTCATGTTGTGCAAAAAAAAAAAGTTGTGGATTATAAAACACACTGCAGCAGGGAGACTAATGGGATTATCATGAATATCATGTGGTGATGTGGCAGCTACACTGATGACTAGCCCAAGGGTGTGGAAAAACAATTATTGTGCAAAACCACCAGGGAAAAAAAAAAAAAAAAAGAGGAAGCATTTTCAGAAGCCGTGCATTCTCTCGTCCCGTCTTTTCAATCAACCTGTGCGAGATGCTCTGTGTTTTTAATCGCCGTCGCGGGACGTCACTCATGTTTCCGCAGGTTTTTTGACAGGCCCGACATCCTCCCTCCAGCCACAGAAACGTAGAGCGGCTCAACGCGCCGTCGGCCACCGGGAAAGTTGATGAGCTGTTAAAGTGACTTATTATGATTTCAGATGCCTTATCTCTTATGTCAAGGGAACAGGATTTCAATTTAACGGCAAATATAACTTTACAACAGGCTCCAGCCCATAAAGTGTGTGTTTTTCACACTCCCTTTGTTATGGCGGGGGGGGGGGGGGGGTTATTATTAAGCAAAGCTCTTGAAACAGGGATATAAGTGTTCCTCTTGTTCTTTGTAATCCCCCCTCCCCCCCTCCCTCCGACCCTTTTGGCAGTTTCCATTTCACATGTTCAACTGGACATGTAAGAAGTGCGATTGTTTTGAGATTTAATTATCTGATAGCATTGTATGAAGTATAGCTTTTCCAATTATCGTAAATTCTCATGTTGTTTCCTGTCACATCAATCCCCCCACTCCGCATTTTTTTTCGAAATCATAAACCGATTAGGATCTCCGCCGCGATTCGTGTCTGTAGTCGACGTCCTCATATTTATCCTCTCAGCCACAAATCATGCTGTCACTTTTTTTTTTTTTTATTGCTTTTGTGTCTATTGATCGTAGTTGCGCGGGCTGAGGTTGTAGTTTTGAATGAAATTCGCTTTTCTTTCTTGCAATGCAAGCATGGAATCAAAACGAATGGTGGTCAAATTAGTTTGATGTCAGTTTTGAATGTAAAACAAAAATGAATCGTGATTTCAGTTTAACTTTAGAAGAAAAAAAGGTTTGCAAGCAGGTCAGAGGGTTCACCACAAGGTGCTTAATAATACAATACAAAATACAGCAGTGCAGGGGAACTGAACAAAAAAAAACAAACAAAAAACACTAGGAATTCCAATGTATGAGCCCTAATCAGCAAAAAAAGCAGAGCGCAGAGATGAAAAGAGGAACGTTGATTTGAACCTATTACAACCTAATCTAATTACTGACCTGAGTCTCAAGTAGGAAGTAGAGGAATCTTGTTTCAATTTCCTTCTCCCCAATTAAAAGGAAAAAAAAGCTGAAAAGGGAAACCATCGTAACTAATAGATTATCACCACGAAACTTTAGATTTCTTACATAAGGGCAATTATTTTTACATGGGAAGTTTTGATGAATGAATTTTGATGTTTAAATATGCATAAACGAAGTAAGTTTTCACTAATTTGTATACATGTCCAGAACAGAAAACAAAAAAAAGGAAAAAGCTGTGTGTTTCACTTTAGAATGAAAAAGCTTTTACAGAGGGAATTCTGGATTAACTTGTTATCTTTTCAAAAAATCGGAATCTGAGCCTTGTCCTGTTTTTTTTTTCTCATTTACAGACCACCCTGCGGGGTCCTTCCTGTCGGAGGTGATGTGGTCCGGGCCTTACGCTCCTGTCCTGGTGACACCTGGAAGCTGCCATGCCACCTTAACCTCCACATATACCATGTATCCCTATAATTCTGTTATCCTGTTCATTGCTGTACTCTGCAGTTTCTTCCCTGTTCTAAAGTATTGTTTCCTTCCTGTGCTCTCAACATCTATTTCAAGCCTGGCTATCCTGGAAGAGGGATCCCTTCTCTCTGACTGTTCCTGGTGTTTCTTTCTGTTTTTCATCCCACTTATAGGGGTTTTTATGAGATTTAACTTTTATGATGTGAGGCACTGAGGACAGGAGATGCTGTGTTGCTGCTGTGCAAACTGTAAAGCCTCCAGAGGCATATCTGCGATTTCTCATTGTGGGCTATACAAATAAAATAGCCTTTACTTGAATAGACTATATATATAATATACCAGTTTTGAAGAATTGTGAAGGATTTAGGAATTAGATGTTCAGAATATGAATGATATATGAGCAAACCCCTCTGTAAAACACATAGAGAATATGGCTAGGAATGAAACTTTGGTGTCTGCTGATGCTACTGAAGTGGAGATTTCTGGAGTTTGTAAAAAAAAAAGAAATACCGTCTACCGTTGAACTGATGAGAAAACTTCAGCTGTGACATGGACAAAGTGACGTAAGCAGCTAGCCCTGAAGAAGACATGCTGTGGAAGCGAAATCTAAAAAATGTACGTTTTTTTTCCCTGCCGCATCTCGCCTTAAATGGCTAAAAAAGATGCGTGTCAGGATTTATTCTAAAAAGGTGTTTATGGACTATAATGGCCTCCACCAGGACCATAGACACTCAGCGCTGCCTCCCCATAGTCCTTTGTCCTCGCCCGGGGAACAACTAAAAGGCCGGTGCCAGACCTGGACCTAAGTGATCTAGAGGGAGCATACATTAAAAGCACGTCTGACAGGTATTCAGGCGTTAATCCATTGAGTGATTTGAATACCAATAAAAGGATCTTAAAATCTATTCTGAGAGTGACAGGCAACTGCTGAAAGGACGTTGGGCTCCTTCTGGTCTCAGCCTGTATACATGTGCTGCTGGATTCTGAATATTTCTGAGTGAAACTGTAGCTTTTTTTCATAGCTTTTCTTAGGTAGACCAGAAAGGGGAGCATTGTGCTGTTGATAAAAGAATGCATACGTCTCTAAGTATCTGCTGTATCTGAGAAATGGATTTTAATTCTAAACGTAAAGAAGGCAGTGTTAGTAATACTGCTGATGTGAGATTCAGAATATGAAACGGGGTGTTTTTACTTTAGTGCAAAATATCATTCACTTGATGTTTATTGGTTATTATGGTGCATCCACAAGTTGATATGATCAATGTAGTATTGAAGAAGCTCAGCAACAAGTGTAATTGGACGTTGATGTAGAGTTGTGTGTCGTCAGCATAGCTATGAAAAGTAATTCTCTGTTCTTTGCTGATTTTTCACAGTGATAACATAGAGACTGAAAAAAACACCTCCCAAAATAGAGCCTTGAAGAATCCTAAAGTTTATGCTAATGTTTGACAAGGAGCGGTTACCAATGGAGACGGAATACTGTAGTCTGCCGTACAGAGAAATCTTAGGCTTTGTTTAGACGGCAATGATTTTGGCACCGAATTTGAGGATTTAGTTGAGTTTGACGGAGAATGACAGTGCTCGATGAGTATAAACAACAGCAATGGCGCCTCATTGGAGTTGCTGCTTTCGCTCTAAAGTTACAGAATATTTCAAGTTTACACTTCTTTAACAAAGTGTTGATTTGCTGTGTTTTTTTAATGATCAACGGGGACAGGTTAATTACATTCACCAGGTTCTTAATCTACCCATAGGCCAATGCATCCGGACAACCATAAAAGGTTTTCTGGACACGGTGTTTCGTGGAAAAGTTGTAGTATGCCTGGCAGCATACTACAATGTTTTCAGTGGACTTCATGGATCCTTTTGCATGAGGAACTGGTGTCTGAGATCGTAGTCGTCCAAACGGGGGCTAAGGGCAGATTGAAACTCCTCAAATATTCAGATGAAATGTACAGTAAGTATCATTTAAATTCCAATTTCTAAAGAACAAAGTTGGAGATGGTTTAACACTAAAAGAACAGGGTTACTTTCCATTAGGCGAGGGTTTCACAATACCGGTTTGCAGTGCCAGGAGGAAAACACCAGTCAGCAGGCAGTGATTTACAATCACTAGCCGCTACATCCTCCAGACAATTAAACACAGCTTTAAAGGTGGAGGGGAGCAGGTCAGGCGAGCGCGGTTTTAGTTGTATTACTTTGTCTCTCAGCGTTTCTTTATCATCAGCAGCAAAATCATTCATTCAGCAGTCTCCGGCTGCGGGAGAGCGTCCAACCACCGGGGGCTCAGGCAGAGTCTGGATAACATGATTTACTGTAGATCCAGGCTGATTTTTGTGATCCTGTTTCTGAAAAATGCTGCAAACTCGACATTTTAATGTCGACGTGATGAAAGAGTGGCTTTTTTTTATTTTTGGAGCTTTTTGGGATTCGCAAGGATGTCAATAGTTCAGAAGAGCATTCTGGGTATTATTGTGATGAAATTAGCTTTGTAATTGCTTTGTTGAAGATAGTGAGGTGTTCTTAAGGAATGTCATAATAGACTTGCAGCTTAGTTTTTCCCCATAGACGTTCATCTTTTCTACAGTTTTGTTGTATCCCCAGGTCTCCATGGTGGTTTCTGTTTATATTTGAACCTTTTTACATTCATTCAAACTGTTAGGTCATCTTCAACTTTATATCAAATATGTCGAATAAGTCATCACAGGCGTCAGTGGGGAGATGTTATGTTTGGTAGTGAAGTTGATGACGTATTAGACATGAACTATTAGTCTGAACTAGTGATGCACGATATATCGGCCAACCGATATATATCGGCCGATATGTCACGTTTTTTAACTTATCGGTATCGGTCCGATATCAACAAATTCTGGCCGATATGTCAACAATGTGCAGAGTTAAACCGCTACAGTTAGTTGGGTCACTGTCTGCGTGTCTCTCGGCGACGCGCTAAGCTAAGCTAGCTGGTCCTAGCGGGCTCCTCCGTCACATCGCATCGCCCGAAAAGACAAAAAAATGCGCGGAACGTTGCTCCGGGTGTCGGACGCCGTCCTGCCGCCTTCTCGTCGGCGGCCACGGCGGAGGCGGAGGCGGCCGCTGTCTTTTCAGGCGATGCGATGTGACGGAGGAGCCCGCTAGGACCAGCTAGCTTAGCTTAGCGCGTCGCCGAGAGACACGCAGACAGTGACCCAACTAACTGTAGCGGTTTCTCCTAGCGGCTCCTCCGTCACATCGCATCGCCCGAAAAGACGAAAAAATGCGCGGAGCGTTGCTCCGAGGTGTCGGACACCGTCCTGCCGCCTTCTCATCGCCGGCCGCCCCCTCCTCCGCCGCGGCCGCCGACGTCGCCGCCTTCGCGGAGCTCCATCGGGTCCGCTCCGCAGTACTTCCTCTAACCACATGACAGAGTTTTACAGTGAGCCTTCCTTTAAATAAAGAGCACTGTTGTGCTTTTCAAATGTACAGTGTTTTTTCTGGTCTGTACTAAATTTGTGACACTACAGAAAACTTTTTCTCTACATATATCGATATCGGCAAATATCGGTATCGGCAGTGACTGCCGATATGTATATCGGATATCGATATCGGCCGAAATTTTCACATCGGTGCATCCCTAGTCTGAACAGATCCCGTACAAGGATAGGTCTTGTTGTTTTTATTATCTCTTTAAGGCCACATGCCCGCAAAATACAATTAATTAATCTTAACAATTGAAAATATCTTCTACTTGGTATAATTATTCCAATATTATCTCGAATTATCTTAGTCCAATGGCACGATAAATTTGCTTTACACACCAAAATCCTAGGTAGAAACCATTCTCTCTCTTCAATGTTGGACTAATTGAGCACAAAATAAGATACTTTCACAAGTTAGGATTTCAGTGTTATTTTTGTAGCAGAAGTTAACACAGTGTAACTTATTTTACTGGCCCTCAGAAAGGGAAACATGTCAAGCTTGACCGACCTGGCAACATTAAACAAGGGGACTGGACACAATTTTATGGGCAATTGTACTAAACTGAAAGCGTCTGAACAAAAGCAAAAATTATATATTTTTTTCCATACACAGTTTTTGCGATATGATGATGGATAATTGATGAATAAATGATGAAGTGTTGCAACTATGTCCTAAACCAGTGGTTTTCAAACGAAACGAGACCCCATCTGATGGGATTTTTGGTTTGAATGTTGTTTTTATTTTTTTACTAAAATGTGTAGGAAACCCATTTCCTACACATTAAATAATAATAAATAAAATAAATGACTAAGTTCATGCTGTTCATGTTGCATTTGACTGATTTTCCATTTTACATGCTATATTTTAAATGTGTTTATTTATTTATTCATTCACCTCCCCATTTATTTCTCGGTCTACCTCAGCAATAAAAAAGAAAATACAATTTAAAAGGAAATTAATTCATGTGTAAAGTGACAATAATACACAAATAATAGCAAATAAATATGTTGTTTGGGATATCAAGTTAATTAATTATTATTATTATTATTGTTTTAAATATGGTGGTCCTTAGGGCCTATGGTGGTCCCCTAGGTGTCCCCAGACCCCACTTTGAGAACCACAGTCCTAAACCTGTACAAACAGTTATAAGGTGTTTTATTTGTGTGAAAAAATTCACAATACAGTAATCGAAGGATTTAATGTTTAAATTAAGCAGCCACACATCCATGGTGGATTAAATGATATGATGTTGACACCATGAATTTCATCCTGAGGATTTCTAATTTTAGGACGGCCTGTTCAGGTATTTTCCCTCGCCGCGCCCGTGTCTCAAACCGTGCCTTCCTTTCCCGTCGTCCCCGCAGCAGCCTCTAATGAAACAGTGCGCGGCGCTTATTGGCGCCGTGGAAGGATACATGCATGAAACATGGGAGGCTACGGGCTTCACACTTATTCATAGCGGATATGTTTGGTGACAGCCAGCTGTAATGGATTCAAAGGTGTGAATCCTCATGGATTCACCATAGGGAAGTAATAAACCATGTTGGCTGTTTTTTTTTTTTTTTTTTTTCCGAGGGTTGGAGTTGGGAGACTTGGCTGCAGAGAAGATGAATTAGTCTTTTTTTGTCTTATAGAGCAGAAAAAAAAAAAAATAATAAAAAAATATAGCTGAAAAGGGAGGTATTTTTTTTGCTTAATGACCTACTTTTACTGGTGGGTGATATAGCTACAGCTCACATTGACATCAATATATTATATATCAGTCAAAAACAATGATTATTGTTCATTTTTAATTTCATTTAACTATTTTTATTAACAGCCAGGAAAAAAAAAATCCTGGATGTAACCACTTTCTATTACACTCTTGGCAAATGAGTGGCTGTTTGATTCAATAATTTGCTCCAATATCATGGGAAATATGATGTTTATGAGCCTAGAGAGTACATCCATCCATCCATCCATTGTCTTCCGCTTTATCCGGGGCTGGGTCGCGGGGGCAGCAGTCTAAGCAGGGACTCCCAGACTTCCCTCACCCCGGACACATCCTCCAGCTCCTCCGGTGGGACCCCAAGGCGTTCCCAGGCCAGCCGAGAGACATAGTCCCTCCAGCGTGTCCTGGGTCTTCCCCGGGGCCTCCTCCTGGTGGGACATGCCCAGAACACCTCCCTAGGGAGGCGTCCAGGAGGCATCCTGAGCAGATGCCCGAGCCACCTCAGCTGGTTCCTCTCAATGTGTAGGAGCAGCGGCTCTACTCCGAGCTCCTCCCGTGTGACCGAGCTCCTCACCCTATCCCTAAGGGTGCGCCCGGCCACTCTGCGGAGGAAGCCCATTTCAGCCACTTGTATACGCGATCTTGTCCTTTCGGTCATTACCCAAAGCTCATGACCATAGGTGAGGGTAGGAACGTAGATTGACCGGTAAATCGAGAGCTTCGCCTTCCGGCTCAGCTCCTTCTTCACCACAACGGACCGATACAGCGACCGCATCACTGCAGACGCTGCACCGATCCGCCTGTCAATCTCACGCTCCATCCTTCCCTCACTCGTGAACAAGACCCCGAGATACTTGAACTCCTCCACTTGGGGCAGAGACTCACCACCCACCCGGAGAGAGCAAACCACCTTTTTCCGGTCGAGAACCATGGCCTCGGATTTGGAGGAGCTGATTCTCATCCCAGCCGCTTCACACTCGGCTGCAAACCGCCCCAGTGCCTGCTGCAGGTCCTGGCTCGAAGAAGCCATCAGGACAACATCATCTGCAAACAGCAGAGATGAAATCCTGTGGTTCCCAAACCAGGCCCCCTCCGGCCCCTGGCTGCGCCTAGAAATTCTGTCCATAAATATAATGAACAGAACCGGTGACAAAGGGCAGCCCTGGCGGAGTCCAACATGCACTGGGAACAGGTCTGACTTACTGCCGGCAATGCGAACACAGCTCCTGCTCCGGTCATACAGGGACCGGACAGCCCTTAGCAAAGAGCCCCGGACCCCATACTCCCAGAGCACCCCCCAAAGGACACCACGAGGTACACGGTCGAATGCCTTCTCCAGATCCACAAAACACATGTGGACTGGTTGGGCATACTCCCATGAGCCCTCGAGGACCCGATGGAGAGTATAGAGCTGGTCCAGTGTTCCACGACCGGGACGAAAACCACACTGCTCCTCCTGAATCCGAGGTTCGACTATCGGTCGGATTCTCCTCTCCAGCACCCTGGAATAGACCTTACCGGGAAGGCTGAGGAGTGTGATTCCCCTGTGATTGGAACACACCCTCCGGTCCCCCTTCTTATACAGAGGGACCACCACCCCGGTCTGCCACTCCACAGGTACTGTCCCCGACCGCCACGCGATGTTGCAGAGACGTGTCAGCCAAGACAGTCCCACAACATCCAGAGACTTGAGGTACTCAGGACGGATCTCATCCACCCCCGGAGCCTTGCCAACCACCTCAGTGACTTCAGCCAGGGTGATGGACGAGTCCGCCCCTGGGTCCCCAGTCTCTGCTTCCTCCTCGGAGGACGTGACAGTGGGATTGAGGAGATCCTCAAAGTATTCCTTCCACCGCCCGACAACATCCCCAGTCGAGGTCAGCAGCTCTCCACCCGCACTGTAAACAGTGTTGGTGAAACACTGCTTTCCCCTCCTGAGGCGCCGGACGGTTTGCCAGAATCTCCTTGAGGCCGTCCGATAGTCCTCCTCCATGGCCTCCCCGAACTCCTCCCAAACCCGAGTTTTTGCCTCTGCGACCGCCCGAGCCGCGGCACGCTTGGCCCGCCGGTACTCATCAGCTGCCTCAGGAGTCCCACGAGCCAACAAGACTCGATAGGACTCCTTCTTCAGCTTGACGGCATCCCTTACTTCCGGTGTCCACCACCGGGTTCGGGGATTGCCGCCGCGACAAGCACCACGGACCTTACGACCACAGCTACGAGCAGCCGCATCAACAATAGAGGTGGAGAACATGGCCCACTCGGAGTCCATGTCTCCAACCTCCCCCGGGATCAGGGAGAAACTCTCCCGGAGGTGGGAGTTGAAGACCCCCCTGACAGAGGGCTCCGCCAGACGTTCCCAGCAGACCCTCACAATACGCTTGGGCCTGCCAGGTCCGTCCGGCTTCCTCCTCCGCCAGCGGATCCAACTCACCACCAGGTGGTGATCAGTTGACAGCTCAGCCCCTCTCTTCACCCGAGTGTCCAAGACACGCGGTCGGAGGTCAGATGACACGATGACAAAGTCGATCATCGACCTCCGGCCTAGAGTGTCCTGGTGCCATGTGCACCGATGGACACCCTTGTGCTCGAACATGGTGTTCGTTATGGACAAGCTGTGACTAGCACAGAAGTCCAATAACAAAACACCGCTCGGGTTCAGATCGGGGAGGCCGTTCCTCCCAATCACGCCCCTCCAAGTGTCACTGTCGTTACCCACATGGGCGTTGAAATCCCCCAGGAGAACAACGGAGTCCCCGGATGGCGCACTATCTAGTACCCCTCCTAGGGACTCCAAGAAGGCCGGGTACTCTGCACTGCTGTTTGGCCCGTAGGCCGACACAACAGTGAGAGACCTGTCCCCGACCCGAAGGCGCAGGGACGCGACCCCCTCGTTCACCGGAGTGAACCCCAACACGCAGCGGCTGAGCTGTGGGGCAATGAGCAAGCCCACACCAGCTCGCCGCCGCTCCCCGCGGGCAACGCCAGAGAAATAGAGAGTCCAACCCCTCTCAAGAAGATGGGTTCCAGAGCCCAAGCTGTGCGTGGAGGTGAGGCCGACTATATCTAGCCGGTAACGCTCCACCTCCCGCACAAGCTCAGGCTCCTTCCCCCCCAGCGAGGTGACATTCCATGTCCCCAGAGCTAGTCTCCATGTCCGGAGATCCGGTCGCCGAGGTCCCCGCCTTCGACTGCCACCCGAATCTCTCCGCACCCGCCCCCCATGGCTCCTCCCGCAGGTGGTGGGTCCACGGGAGGCCTAGAGAGTACAATTGATTTTTATTTATTTATTTATTTTTTTGCAAAAATTGAGTGAAACTATCAATATATCAATATATTATAATGAATCATGTTCTTATTGTAGTGGAGGATGTTGATATTGATGATATATATATTGATTTTGTTTCATTGCTGAGGCCTAATTCAGCATAAGGTTTCTACCGCTGTTTTCATATTTGCTCTTATATTATTTCATTGACTGTAGAAAAAAAGACATTGTCTCCACCTCTCCAATAAATATTTGATCCCCGACGACCTGTATCTCTGTTGATATCTGGGCAATCCCCTGTTTAACGGATCTGTGCTCAACCCCGATTATTACACGTAATTTATTTTTCTTGGCATTTCTCTCTCTCTCTCTTTGAACATGTCCTTTCTCTTTCCTGGCTCGCTGCTCCGCTGCTATCAGCTGTGTGCAATTAGCGGCGAGCACGGAAAAAAAAAAAAGCCGCCGATCCCAATGAGCTTTGAGCATGACTTGCGAATAGATAGTCATCGTAGCACTCTTGGGGGAGGGGGTCGGGCGGGGGAGGGGGGAAGAAGTGGAAAAAAGTCTCCTGGGTTCAGTATAAAGGCCATTAACTGTTGGTAGATTTACTTCTAAAACACCCGTCCCATGAAATAAAAAAAAGGGAAAGTAATGCCCTGCAGTAAAAATGCAACAATCTACTATAGGATTTTTATGTCAACCAAGGACACTATAGTTACATCTTATATTCTAGTCTTTTTTCATGAATATTTTTTGCCAAGAACGATTTTTTTGTTGAAAGCTCAGCTCAGCTCCAGTAGATTCTTTTATTGTATCTTTCAGACTGGGTGAACAACTCCTCTCTCTCTCGCTCTTTCTCTCTCTCTCTCGTTCTCTTTCTCTTTATCTACATCACACAACAACAAACAAAGTTTTGCTCCTGTGGCTCCGACAGCCGCGAAATAATCTGAAAGTCACTCAAGTTACCGAGTGGTGCATTTCCCCATGCTAATTCAGTCACTCCGGGAAGTTTGAGCGGGCGAACAGCGAGTCAAAGTACAGCGCCCCGGCATATTAATGGCAACATAAACACAGTCGAGGGGGGAAATTATAACGGCACGACTGCATCCTCAACGTTTTTGATGACAATGACGTGCTGTCGCCGCGACATGTTTGTGTTTTAATGCGGCGTTCGCTAAATCTCAAAGGTCAACGTGGTCAATCCGAAGCTGTAATTGTAAAATGAGCTTAAGGGCACATCTTACATATCTGTCAGAAGGAGTTCATGCAGCATGGACGCCGTATCAGCAAGAGACCAGCACTCTTAAATACATGCACTGTAAAAAAAAAGTTTAAAATGCAATAATAAATTGAATGCTGTCAAATAACAGCAGACAATCCTCTCAGGGTCAGAATAAGAATACAAGCATTTTCTGTACTTTTTATAGCTTTAATTTCTCATTATATATTTATTTGCTAATTTTTCATTTAATTTTTTTTTTGGTTTCTCCTTTAAAATGTCCTTTACACCACTAGAATAGATCAGGCTTAAAATTACAGAAATGTACTGATATAATCACACAGTCATATGCAATATTTTCTATATTGATCTGAGTGATAAAATAGTATAGTATTAAGAAATTACAGCAGTATGCTGTTTTACATTAGATTGTTATTGGTATGTTTCCATGTATTTCAGGAAAATTCTGTAAAATGATGGCTACAGTTTCTCCACTGGTCTCTTTATATAATTCCTTGTGTATGAAAGTAGACCAGTTCATTTGGGACTTAAGGCATTAAAGGACTAGGGTCACTTTTGGCTCCAAAAAGCAAGATGGCGGCAGGCAAGCTAAGATATTCAAGGCGTGGAGTTATTTATGGAAATATTACACTTCAGTCATTGGTTTCTACACACAAATCATGAAGCAATTATGGTCGCAAAGTTGTTTCTACAATTGACACCATGTATGAGCCAATCGAAGAATGGGGTCGGGAGATAGCAACGACATGTGACATGTGGGAACTGTGCTACTTAGAACTTAAGCATTGCATTTTATGCAAAGATTAAAAAATCCACAAACCAACATGGCTGTATCCTGGCCACACGCTAAGCGCACCAATTAAATAAATGCACTTGTACATTCGCCATGTATCACTTCACTTTCACTTTTCGCATTCTACCAAGAATCATCACAACGAAAGGGGAAAGTATTTTCTCTGACAACATAAAAACCTAAAAAAAAAAACTATGACCCTTTGTGCAGTGGTTTGGTGTCTGCAAAGCTTTCAAAGTCACAATTCAGTTATATAAACTCGACGCCTTGTGTTTTATTTCCCCTCCATTGCTCGGCTTTAAACTCGGGGCCAATGTATCAAAACTTGTACAGAAAGCCATATTTCACAACCTCCCCTGCAGATAGAAAACTAAACACGCGGCGTGCGTAAATCCAGATGTATCTCGAATATGTAGCACCCAGACGCAATATTTTTTACTCCAACAACTTAATTTTTTTTGTTTTTTTTTTCAAATGAAGCAAAGCAGCCCATAGTTTAGAGTTTGCATCGTGTGTTTATCACGTCCTCCCCTCAGATTCAGCCCACAGCAGCGTTTGCAAACGAACGTTGATGAACATGAATTGTAAGAAATTACCGAAACAATGGGAATTCCTGGAAAAAAAAAAAAAAAACTGGCGCGGGGGTTGATTTAAAATTTCTGACCACTGAGTTATAGGCTAAACAGAAGAAAAGAGGAAACACAAGCAAGAAAAAAAAAAAATCAAACTGTAAAAGCGAGACCGCGGAGATGTAAACAGGCCGCAAAACAAAAGATTAATTTCAAAACTCAGTGTCCTCCCTGCTCCCACCTCTGACCAATAATTACCCCAATCAGGAGATAAAAACAGGAGCAGACGAGTCTTTTAAAATCTTACATAATCCCCCTGTTGTCTTCCCGAAAGGAGAAGGAGCCGGAATCTGGAGTCAAAAGTGCACGCCGTGTGTTTTTAATGACAGACACCAGGCAAAAAGAAAAAAAGTTGGGAACCGTAGCCAGTGGCGTCTCATTAATATATGAGGACGACTACCCGCCTGCTCCCGTACGCCGCCCCGGTCCACGGCGAGGAGGAGACAGGCGGCGGCGGGGACGGGAGTTTAAAAGGGAAAGTCGAGGCGGCGATTGATGCTGTAACGATGGCGAGGTTTCTCTCTCTCTCTCTCTCTCTCTCTCTCTCTCTCTCTCTCTCTCTCTCTCTCTCTCTCTCTCTCTCGAGGCTGCCGCCGCGCTGCTGGAAAGCTGTGAGTAAAAAGAACCTGCCGAGGATCCTATTTCACAGAGCTGTCGGATGATGAGGACGCTTTACGAGACAGATTTAACATATACAGGACGGGATTGCTGGGCTGTAGCACTTCATAAAAGTCTCTCTTCTTACTTTTTTATTAACGCGGCCTCCTTATTCAATTAGACAGAGCAAAGTTATGAGTTTGTTACATCCAGTTTCTCTGAATGAGGTGAATCAATTTAAGCAGATTATGTCAATAATCATTTTACCAATACCAACGAGTAATAATAATCATAAATCATTCTCATAAATAATTATAATTAAAGGGAAAAAACAGCCACAACCTCACCTGATCCTTACACAATATTAATAATAATAAGAACATTAATATCAATAAAAACTACAGTTGGACATATAACAGGTACATTTACTCAAGTACTGTACTTTAATTATAATGAAGTACTTTACTTAGTGCTACCTTGTAGTTTTACTGATCAACTATTCAGGAAGTTTGTATTACACTTTACGCTCCACTACCTTCATTTAACAGCTTAACACATTGAAATGAAATGAATTAGTAAATCACACTGCGTCATTTACGTCACGTTACACGTTAGGTGTCAGAGTCGTTAGTTAAATTCCGTTTGAAATACACAAAAGTTTAGAGAGGAAAAGCGGAGTGGAAAGATGAGGGAAAGGCTTTTGCAAGCGAATCCAAATTCATGTCGCAGAACATTGTTTTTGTTTTTTCTTGCACAAATGATTATCTTTGCAACTCTTTTGAAAGTGTCCAACATCATCAGTATTTGTAATATAATCTATTAAACCTATGCATTATGCTCACAGCCCATTTTTCCTCCTGTGTAGTAGAAAAGGACTCAGCAAACCAATGATTGGGTTTTTTTGTTGTTTACATACAACATTTTTTTCCCCTCCTACAACGTCTGAACACGACCGTGTGGTTGAAGTCAGGGGAAGATTGTGGTTATGGTTTAAAAAAAAAAACAAAAAAAGCAAATGTTGAGCCATGTGAATGCGATTCCTCGGGATGCTGCTTTTAATTGTCTGCCCACGACTCCACAATAAACCACACCCGCAGAATTTCCTGTTCCTACGACACAATGGGATGTAATGGATTGTTCCGAGCGGATCTGTGGGGAACGATATGGCTGATTTTTCAAATTACTGAGAATAAATGTGAATTCTGCATCTTTAATCCCCCATGCTCTTGTGACAGGAGGATTAATTAAAAGTTGGCCTTGGTCATGGGCCCAGTTTAAACTAAGTTTTAGAACTGAGTCGTAAAGGTTAGATGTTCATTGATTTTGTCCACTTCACAACTCCGAGGGGTTCTTCATCCAGAATTAAAAATAAACTTTTAAAAGCAGTATCTGTGGAAGAGGGTAAGGAACTGAACACTGAAAGAGGGTATTTTTTTTTCTCATATTTCTGAGATTAAAGTCAGAATTGGGGATTAAAATTGCACTGCAACAATGAAATGTTGTTTTGCTACATTGATTCCCATTGAGCAAGTCACCATTATTTTTCTTGATTTTGGTCAATTAATTGTTGCTGTTCCTTAAGGTTAAATTGTTTGACTTTTTTTTATTAATGTTGTCTTTCTGTCAAATTTGTTCTGGTTTTATTACCTCATAATTCAGATTTTTTTTTATCAAATTTTCAAAAAAAAATGAATAAGAAGCAATGGAGGGGTTTACGAGTAAGTTCGAAAAGGTGCAAATTTCCACACAAATTCAGAAAAAAATACCACCACAAAATCAGTCATTCCAAGCACAAAAATCACCAAAAAATCATGAAATATTCATGCGACTGACAATTCAAGCCAACAGAACCGAAGTCTACAGTAAAAAGTATTAAAGTAAGACATTTATCATTATTACAGTTTTACTTGGCCTGTCAACACAAAGCTGATATGTAGATTGAGATCTGCACTTTCAACATAAATTGCAGGTTGTTTTACTTACAAAACCTGTGTTTCCATGTCTCTCCCCATCTTAGTGTATGCCCATGTCTAACCAAACGTACATTTTGTGTGTTGGGCCTCATTCAGCCAAACGTGAAAAATCTACATAACTTACTTCGTGGCAGCTGTGGCTCAGGAGGTGAAGTGGTTCATCCTGTAACTTGAAGATCGGAGATTCGACTCCAAATTCCTCCAGCAGACATGTTGAAATGTTTCTTGGGAACGGATCTCAAACCACAGATTGCTCAACGAGTGTGAATTAATCTTATGGTATTTCCACAGTGGTTCCTTTCATGCCTCCGATTGAACTTTAATAATTGATTTGAGTCAATTTCAAGAATAAAATATCCAAATTCTCTGGTTCCAGCTCAGGGAAAAAAATCTACCTTTTGTTATGTCCACTCAAATGAGCTAAATGCCCACCCTGTTCCTCTGTTCCAGCTTCTCAAATCTGACTTTCTGGTTTATTTAGTGCTCTATAATAGTACTTAACTGAAGATCTGATAGTTGTGGACTGTTGGTCTGAACAAAAAAGGACATTTTAGGTTAAATCTTCAGCTTTGGGAAACAGTGATTGACATTTTATGAACCACACAACTAATACATTAATCACATTTCCATCATTCATTTAAATTTTTTTGCAAAGAATCTACATTAAGTGGGACAAAATCGTGAAGTGCAATAAAATGTATATGATATTTTGAACTATTTTTAGTTTAGTTTTGCACCGTTCCATTGTAGATTTACTTTATGTTTAGGATCATTTTCTTGTTGGAAGATAAACCTCCCTCTTAGTGTCAGGGCTTTTGCAGACTCCAACAGCTTTTCTTCCAAAATGGCCCTGTATTTGGCTGCATTATCTTCCCATCAATTTATATCTTTATGTTTGAAGCCTGAAATGTGGCAAAAGGTCAAAAACTTCAAGGGGGCCAATGCTTTCCCAAGGCGCTGTATGTGAGCACTCAGACCACCATCGAATCCGCGTTGTGGTTCCATGAACCTTCGCGTTCCAGGTTGGCTTTGACTTTTTCCTGTTGTACATCATCCTTCCAGGCTTCCCTTAGACAGTTCACATGCTATTCCACTGGCATGCAAAAAAAAAAAAAGCAAATAGACGGAACCATGGTAATGCTAGAGAGCAGTAGTTGGAAATAATTTCCCTCCTGGACACATGGAACAGCGACTGTCTACAACGCAGAGAAGAAATGCTGAGCAGTGGTTTTGGCTTATTTGAGTCCAATAATATGCGGTTCATATGAAAGCGAGGCCCTTTCAGGTGAACTGACAATGTGAATGAAATCACCCTTGGTTAGATCCTGAGCTGCAGCAGCGTGCGCCGTCGTTGCATAAATGTGAATGTTGGGATGTGTAAAGCACATTGGGTGGTCAGGAAGCTAGAAAAGCTCTTTATATGTTCAGTCCATTGACCATTCACCTGTGTGCTTTAAGGTCCTACACAGCAGAATGATACAATGCAAAATATTGGCTGAGTTTAAGGTTATACTCTGACCTCTGTGTTGTTGTGAAAGCCTGTGTCTGCGGACAAAGAGCCTGGTTCCTTTTTCTGCCCATTCTTTGGTATTTTTATTGTGTGGACATTAACGATATTTGGTTTGCTAATTCCGTGTGTTCACTACAATGAACAGTCATTTCCAAATGGCCTTTGCCTGGTGGATATTTCTCCAGCGGCAAAAAAAGCGGCGAATTTCAGACATTAGAGGGAAGGGAGGAGCGGGGAATTTAATTTCCTCTTCTCTACAACGGCTTCGGCTGCATGTTAAAATGCTCAGACTATTGAGCTGCAGCAGTGGTGGGTGGAGTAAACAAACACAGTACTCATGTACAAGTACAAGTACAAGAGTTACTCGAATAACAGCTAAACGTATCTCAGAGAGTTATTAATTACTAATTAAAGTCATTTATTTATTTGCATATTTAGTTGCATTTGCAACAGTCTTTTCACTAACTAACTAATATGCTTATATATTCATGCATATATAAAACTATAAACAATGGGTAATAACAAATGTGCACATATGTTGTTTATGTGCACATATTTAATATACAAAAAATATTATTATTTAATGTATTATTATATTGCACAAAATATTGATTTAGTTGTAACTGTGACAATTAACTCATTCATTCCAATGTAGTCCTGCTATTTTGCGCATCACAAACTTTATCCATAATAAGCACATTTTCTCTAAATTTTCACTTTTTTTTTTAAATATCCATATATTTGTCGGATATGATAATTTTTTTATTATGATATGGTTATATAAATACTGCCCCATGTTTTAAACCACTCAATCCATAGAAGCTGTGATGTCACAACTATGCAGTCACCATCCATTCAGAGGAGAGGCTCATTAATAATAATGAGACAGACACAAAACAACCTCAGATGACTTTTGTTTGGTACTAAAATCCACAGATATGCCTTATGTTAGACACACCGAATAAAATACAGGAAAAGCGAAGGATATGAGACCTTTGCAAAACAAAAAATAAATAAAAACTCAGTCACTGAGAGTGAACCCTGGAAGAGTGGAAGAGGCTTGTCAGTCTGTGCCTTTACGTAACGTCTTTATCTGTGTCACTGAGTGTGTCTTTCTGCGGGTGTGCAGGAAAAGGTTGATGTTCATCCCGTCTTGAAGAATCACTCGGCTGAGGTGACTGCCGCGCTTCAAATACAGCCGACTCTTTCCGGATGTCTTTTCTCGAGTCGAGTCGTGAAGAGAAATGCGAAACGCATAACCCGCGCCACCAAAAAGACGCTGCGGGAGCAGCCCGGTCTCCCGAGGGAAACAGTGACAGTTTACGTGTCTAAAAACCATGGATACGTCGATTGCCGATGTTTCAGGCGTTGGTGACGGAGCTCAGGCGACATATCTGCAGAAACCAGCGCTACCAACGTTCCCCTCTGGCAACTTGGTTTGCACAAGACTGAACCTCATTGATTCTCATCAACATCATTGAGTTATCCATCTTTGTGGATGCAAAGAACCCATCTTCATCTGTGGTTATCATCTTGTTCGGAAGGTGGAAGAAGATGGCAGACTCAGAGTCGGAGCTTCCATCGCCCTTGCTGGTGGTGCAATGACCTTTAATGTGGTAAAGCCCTATGGAAAATTATCCTCCGGTGATTCGCCGCCGACATTACAAGCCATGAAGTCCAACCTGTACGTGAAGATTAGCAGTCTAACCGAGAGCCAAATGTTCCCCTCTTGAATGAATAAAGACCCTTTACCAGCTTTTACCTCTTTCCCCACTAGCCTTTTAAGCATTCACTGATCTTTCAACCCCCAGAATCTTCAGGTTGAATATGAATGTGTAAACAGAGAATATATCAACAGAAAGAACAGTGCAACTTGCATCAGAAGCATTTCTAGTTTCATTATTTCTATTTCGTTTCCATTAAAAAAAAATACACAAAAAAGAAAAGAAAATATTTTCCTGTCATCTTTGGTGGTGTGTCCCAGCTGTGTAACTTTGGACATTTTTTCCAGCATATGGTTGGTTGGTTAGTGGTGCTCTCCGGGTTTAACAAGCAGCTTTATCCAGACTTTGACTGATAACCCAGTGAAAACACAGTCCTCTTTGGTGAAAATAAGGACTGTACGCCTTCCTTCCAGGAACTCAAAACATCTTTAGGAAGATCGCACCACTGTCAGTCGTCCTGGTTGCCGTTTCCCCTGGTCCTCTGGATGTATTTCCTTCAACACTGCAGCAAGGACATCAAACATGTGGGAGCATTTTATACGTCTGCAAAACCAGCACAGCTGAGCACCTTTGGAAAAGAGGTCTGGTCCGGTCTCTCCGGTGACATGTGACTCCCAAGTAACTTTGTAGTCTGGCAGTCCAGCAATCAGCGCCTGTTAGCGACAGAATGTCTTTGTAATCAAGCTCTGTTTGGCTTTGGCAGATTCTTGTGTTTTCAAGACTTGACATAGTTGTGCAGTGAGGCTGTAATGTTTGCGCCGTGCACTTGAAAGAAGGTAATTTGCCCACGGAGAATGTGCCTCCACATATAAAGCCAAGCAAGGCCTTGTGAAACGTTGCCTGGGGGTTAGTTTCAAGCTATTCTGAAGTCTTTGTAAAGTTTCAGCTTGTTGGGAAAAAAAGTCAATAAAAAATATCCTTACTAAATTAAAAGTAGAATCAACATCACAAAGACCCATCCCCATCCTGTGCACTTTTGTTAAGCTTTGTGCTTGAATACATGCCTGTTCTAAAATATCCTCATTAACAATAGCCAGGCATACCCTCATGTTCTCAGTAACTTTTGCATTTGGGTTCATGGAATTCCTGAAGGTCGAGATGTCCGCCGTTTGGGACCGACAAAGTAGGCAGCGCATTATGTGCCTGTTGAAAGGCAAATGGGCTCGATGCGTGTGCCTTTCCTGAAGGAGACGGAGGCGTTTCATCTTCTGCCATGATCTTGAACTGTAGTCAATTGAAGGGGGGTCGCGGAGGGGATAACATCTGTTCCATCTGTTCCAGCTGTGGTGCTATGATTAGCTAGTAGGCTATCTTATCTCTCGCAGTCGGACAATCGTTGCCGTGAATGTGATCTCATCTGATTATTAAAAAAAAAAAAGTACATAGCAAAATGTATTACTAAAAGTACTAAAAGTAGCAAGTTTGCCTGGAATTTGCTAACAGACAACCTCCAGCAGCACATTTCCTCCCCCCGTATGTTACCAAATTTGGAGTTTCCAAATCCGGTACGACAAAAACAACTTATACTAAATCTTTGCTGGTGCCTACTGTTATTCTTCTTTAATGGCTGTTTTGAGTCTATTTCTGATAATTAACACGACTAACGTTTACCGGTCATTGCTTCCAGAGCCGCCACTACTGTTTCTCTATCAACTGGCTTGTATTATATGTCATGAGATACGACCCAGTTCCTGATTTATGTTGTTAATCTGCAGCTCAGTTCCCGATTGGTCCGGTTATATTGTAATTTTTGGAAATGGCTGTGGGAAGCTGGAAGCTTTAATTGAGTGACTGGATGGGGACAAATCTTGTGCACAATAAACATTTCCCTTTGAATGAATGGGAGCACCAAAAAATGCTCTTTAAAAGACTTTACACAGCCTCCACGATTGCTAAAGCTCAACCCGTCGTCATGCACCACAGCTGTGAAGTGAGTAGGGTGATTGGGGTGTAATGTCTTTAATATATTTGTCTTTATGCTGTCCACTGCCAACACTTTAGACACCGTAACACACCGGTCTCTCACAGTGAAAAAAGCGCTGCATGCGCTTCGTCATATTTCCTAGTCTTAGCTTTCGGTTTGTCTCTTTATCTCCGTCTCTCTCCGCCTTTCTTCTCATCCCAGTTAAATATTTTTTCATGGTGTCACTGGCGGGTCTGCTGCACTTCGTGTCTACACTTCATACTCATACTCTACACCTACAACACAGAGTGAACACTCTGCCAATAAGAGCGCTACTGCCCCCTAAGGAGTGGAGGTGCAATTGCACCGTAAAAAAAACAAAATATTGACAGAGCCTCCCGCCCCCCAGGGGGGCGCACCCCACTATTTGAGAACCACTGATGTAGACTAATGTAATGGAGCAGAAAAACTAATATACTTGAGTAGGAGTACAAAGTATTCTGCAAACCAGTCTTTGTAATACACCCACACCCAGCACTGGTGGCCAGCTGATTAGAGAGCAATTGTACACAAAAAAAAGAAAAAGAGGACATCTATTTCTCAGGGGTGGAGATTGCCAGACAGGCAGCTTGGCTGAAGGCTGTGTCTGTGTCTGCCGCCCGGGGGATAGCAGGCCAAACGCCGGCAGGACTGGATGTTGCCAGCATTTGCAGCGCAGGGCAGCTGGAGAAACAGTGAAATAAAACACCTTTTCTTGCCGAGCATCTTTCAGACCGGAGGGGCCGCCGTCTTCTCTTTCATGCCGCGGAAACGCAGACTGCCTCCTTCCCACCGCGTACACCGAGCCGCTAACTGAGGAAGTTCATTTATAGGAGACGGTGTAGTAACTCGACACTGTTGCTACATTTGGATCCGGATGATATACAGTCTACCAAACAGTTTGTCATGTTAGTACCTGCGTTAGCGGCCCCGCGGAGCCTTGTTAATCCTATTTCACTTCATAAAAAGAGATTTATAGCAGAAAGAACAGCTGAACAATCCTATCACTAAACCGCATTTCCAGTTGTGCCTTCACATCTCTAGAAGTATTAGATACATTTTAAATCAACATTATGAAATTAATCATAATGTGAATAAATAGAGAATTTTTTTTATTGTAATAGTCTTTTTTTCTTATCCATGTGCAGGTTGCTGTCAAATTGTCCCCTATTAAAGGCATGTTTTGCTACTTCAGCTTTGTTCAGAGTCTATTTAAACTGGATAGAAATGGTGTAAGCCAGTATAAGCATATTTGCCTTTGAGCATAAGATAATTAGCCAAATTGTTGCGACAAATGCTGATGAAAATGTTGGGCTAATCTCGGAGGCTTCATGACTCCACCTGAGTCATAACTGTTCAAAGATGAGAAGAAAAGAAACCGGGTCTATAAGGAAAGTCCCTGGTGAGTTCCAACCCATTCGCATTCCCAGGGTGTAAAGTAGCACTACCCTTAGGCTGTATCCACATAGGTTTATGCCCCAAAACTGAGATTTTAAAGCTTTTTTAAGATGATCTCCATCTATACAAGAGTATTAGCAGGATTCAGGAATAATCCTTGTCCATATTTAAGCACCTATAAATGCATACCACATGTTCATTCACGTACATTGGATGTTTCAAACTCACGATGTTCTGGGTTTGAAGAGAATGTAAGAGGGAGTAGTTGTTGATGGGTAGTAGTATATCCAAGTATAGAAGCGCTTTGTAACATCTGCAAGACCGAAATATATTTTCCATCATTAGACATTACAGCCAAAACCACCAAAAAGGCTGCAAAGATCAGTTTATTGGATCATTTCCTTCCCATGTTAATCTCTAAAATGTCAGAAGTATTTTCCACATTCCGCATTATTTGGATGACACATTGGTAATCAAAGTGATTATTTTTTCACTTGGAAAACATATGAAAAGGCACAGCTACGGGTGGCGGCCCAACTGCTGGCATTCAGGCCTGATCCCAATTCTCCTCTGGGCTTCCATTTTGCACGTTCCCCACCATGAGATGGTGGGAAAGGGATAATTGTGTGGACTAGATGGCCCCTCCGACATGACGTTTTCAGAAGCACCCTTCATACGTAGGGTTAATAGAATTTTCCATAATGCCTCGCAAATCATTGCAGGTAGCCACAAATGTAGTATTGGCCTTGTAAGTGGATATTTGAAGAAAAAAAATCTGGCAGGATATAATCTTACACTAATGTTATTTCAATTAACCAAACAATTTGTATTTCAAACATAACAAATCAGTAGTTTTGTGTGTTTGTTTCTTATATTTCACACTTACTTGTACCTACCTTGTAACTCCATTCCAAGGGGTAGGGGGGTCAGGGCAAAAAGGGCAAGTTGGGATCTGACCCTTCACTTGATACAGATAAAAAACACAAGCTCACAAAGCAACTGAGTTACACTACAGGCTAGTTCAGAAGCATGTATACGTTTGTTAAGCCAAACAAAACCAACTGTGGTTATTGTTGGTGGAGTTGGGTAACGCTGAGCTCAATAAAAGGGCGATGTCTTCTATTAAATATTCTATTTCATAATGACTTGTTGCATTATTTTATATTGGTGGATCTTTGAGGTGAAACCCATGAATAACATAGTCATACATTCATACATACATCATCTGTCATTGTGTTACTGGATGTAATTATTTTGAAAATAAACACATATAAATAATTGGAATTTTGTAAAAAAAAGTTTGTAAAAAAGTTAGTTTTTTGGTTAATCACTTCAAAACGTTATACACAATTCAAGAAATAAAGCATTAAAATGACTTGTCACTTGATGTGTAGTTATTCTAACAATATATGAGTTTCACTTTCTGAAATGATTGACAACAAATATGGAACTTATTCACAATATCCTATTTTTAAGAAGCACCTGTAATTCTTGTTGTTTTGAGTTTAAAGTGAAAGTATTATGAATGAAAAGTCAGCCCAAAAATACAAATTATTTATTCAATGTATTGGTTTATTATAAAGCAACTGCAAGTATGTGCTCGTGTCACCATATGCTATTAATATGGATCACACATAGTACTGCTTTGGTATAAATAATAGCGTTGAAAAGAGTCGCCCTCTTCATGTCATATCATATCACCGCGGACACGCTTACCACGACTTCCTCTGTTCCTCCTTGTGTTGCAGCCGGATCGCTCCCGCAATTTCGTTTCCAGGAGTCTGGAGAGGCTGCGGGAAGGACCCCGTTTTAATCATCCCTAAATAAACAAACACAAACGCAAAGATGGTGGAAGAGTCGGCCCCACCCCGCCCCCGCCCTTGCCCTGCCCCACCCACCCCTTCCCCAACCCCTCCTCACCGCCGCGCATGAGTGACGTCGGGTGAAATTGACCACATGTTTCCCATAAGTGCGGAACGTCTGGATATCTTCATTTGTCAACACTGATTTTGACAATCCCGCCGACGCATTGACAAGAGCCCCCGGTGCAGGAAAAAAAGGAGCATGCCGCGGCGTCATGACATTGCACTCAACTGGAACCAATGTTTGTCGCTTAAGCCTTTGCGTCAGTTTCTTAAGTGAAAGCGCCGCCCCGATCCCGGCGATCGTTTAAAAAATTTGGCTTCAAAAGCGCCACCTTACGCATGTCAAGGCCAATTAATTTGCGCTTTTATTTCCAGTTGCATGGAAATATCCATTAAAAAAGGATTGTCTCTGCACGCTGTTGTCTTTTAATGTGGATACTTCAATTACAGCGTTTCTGTGTTGTGAACAGTGAGAACGTTGAGTCATTTGAGGCTCCATTAGTCATGTTTGTGTCTCATTTTCCATTCTGGCTGCTGTAATTACAGAGAGAGAGAGAGAGAGAGAGGAGGGGGGGAAATATTTTTCTTCTGCGAAGAAAAAAAAATGAGCTAAATTATCTTGTTCGCTCTGAAGTTGTAATATCACACATCCTGTGACCTATTAACTAAGACACAACAGAACGGAACTTTCAGCGGCAGACTACCTACGCGGGTGGAAAAGTGGAGCAACACGCCAGACAGAAGTGTGCTTTGCAAAAAAACAACCGCCGCGCATTCCGCTCTTTGAATCGTTGAATCGTCTTAATTGGATCACGGAGAAATGTGGATTTTCTTTTTTTTTTTCCGGTGTACTTCCTTGTCTCCCGATGAACCAATTTTCATAATTGCGACCCAAGGCACATGTGAGGTTTGAACACACTGGGGGGGGGGGGGGGGGGGGGAGTAAGAGGGGTGTTTTTTTGTGCAGAATGATTGCTCCTTCCTTCTCCGGCGCTTTTGCATTTTCAAACTTCCACCGGGCGTCGCAGACGAGACTCCGGCAGGAATGTGATTATAATGGTGTCAGGTGCAAATGGATTTGAGCCCCCTACCCCAACACACACACATACACACACACACACATAACAATACCGGTTGAATTTTCAACACTTGAGATTTCCTCTGGGACAGAGGCATTCCATATTACTGATCTATAAAAAGAAGCAAATTGCCCGCTTGCAACAACCAAAAACCGCCGTTTGACAGGGGCCTCTGGGCTGCCTCTCATGGCTGCTATTAAAGCTCTGGGTGGTGTTTCCCCCCCTTTCCCTCCGGCCCTGGCAGGAACGGCTTCTAACGGGGGGGGGGGGTGGATGCCGGGATTGGCCCGGGGTCGCTCACCGCTTTACTGGCGCGGTCGGAGAGGTGCACGGGAAGGAGATACTGCAACCGTGCGCTTTCCAAGTGTTTCCAACTTCACATCCCTCGCTTTTAAAGACGCGTAATTCGAGCCCGGAGGGCGAAGGCGCTGGGGGAGAGGAGTTAAGTGCTGCCTGCTGATGAGGATACTTGGGTAAATGTTGAACAGATTTGTCTCTGGTTTAAAGTTTAAATGTTTGTGCCTTTTCAGATGTTTTTGGGAGAATTAAAGGCTGCTGGAGACGCAGGACACTAAAAGTTTCCACCGGCACGCAGAGCTGTTGAGATTTCCCGTGGCGGGGGTTCAGATGGAGACGCTAACAGGAATTTGGACAGGATCCCCATCACTGCTGTCAAATAGATTTATCTCTAAAAAAAGAATTCATACCAAAATATTTTCTTTTGTTCTTACATAATGATGTTGCATCAAATTAAATACAAGTATGATACAAAAAATTATAGTAAACTTAAAACTAGCCTAACTAGTATAATAATAGTAATAATAACTAAGAAAATATTAAATTCAAATAAAAGTCAAAATAAAAAAAAAACATCCAAGAGTCACTTTTAAGATGAAGAATTTAATATATTATATATTATTAATATTATTTATATCCAATCTTAGTCTGTTTTTTATATTTAAACTTTGCCTGAAATAGTATCTGTCAAAAAATGGCTTAACATTAATGAAATAAAACATTAAAACACTCTCACATGTATTTAGTAGGATAGTAGTATTACTAATATACTATAATAATATAACTGTATGAGTATAGTATTACTTTGACTGTCCTCGTTTTACTTTTACTTGCACTACTTTAAGTACATTTTGTTAACATTACATGATACTGTAATTTTACTCAAGATACATTTTCAATTCAGGGCTTTTACTATTACTTCTATTTTTTTGGAAGGAATCTGAAAATCAAGCACACACTTTTGGAGTAAATGCATGTCGTCATTTCTGTTTATAATATTTATTATATACTTATTATTATTATTATTATTATTATTATTATTATGACAGCTGTCTCCTTTTGTCCTCCATTTTTGTCTATTCTTCCTTTGGACTGTCAATGTTTCAGTGAGTACAATGACAGTAAAGAAGTGAATTCATTCATTTATTCATGGAGGTACTGTAGCGTGATGTAACATAAACTCCAGACTATAATTCGAGAAGATTAAGTGTCAACAGGTGTAAACTCAGATGCAATAAATATAATAATAATAATAAAAGAAAGAAGTGAGCCGGGTGTTGACCTGGTCCTGTGCTGTCTATAAGTGTCTATGTGCATGTCAGTGATATCTGCACAACTGGGGGTCGCAGAAACACTAACTGGGCCTGTTTAATGGGTGTCAATCCACAGTTTGTCTCGGCGATCCTCGCCGCGACAGCTGCTTCTTCCTCCAGACACTCCCTCGTTATTGTTCCCCCCGCTATGACAGGCCGCCCACTGGAACCCAAATTAGCTTGAAAAGCAAGTTCCAAGTTCCAAGCCTCTAAGCAGCCCTGAGCAGAATTTGATTTGATTTGATTATTCACACACACAGTTATAAGTTGTATTATTGAATATTACAAATACACTTGTTAAACGAGGTATGAGCTTTACTCTAAATGTGGCGCTGCATTAACTCAGCAAATAAAACTGAGGCTTAAGTGCACGGGACTTACATTCGACCCGTTGTTCCATAATGTCTCGCAGAATGTATTCACAGCTGTCACTGTTTCACGTTTCTTATGTAGATTTCCACTTCTAGCAACAGTTTAGTGACACTGTCATCCGTATGTACGTAAGTGAGCCACTATGTTGATACAGGCTTGTATAAATCACGGCAAATCCTGCACTGGCAAGCAGTATCTAGTTTGCCGTTATTCTGTATTGCACACTTGATGTATACAAGGGTAACACTCAGACAAACCATGTTCCACTGACAGATAATCTGTAGCTCTGTAAATTTAATGGGTTTTAATATAAGGCACTTAAATCAACATAAGTTGTAAGACTGTTCTTGGGTAAAACAAAGCCTACATCAGCCTGTAAGGTTGAATTTAAGTCAAATAAACAATATATTAGCCTGTAAGGTTGAATTTAAGTCAAATAAACCCTACATCAGCCTGTGGGGTTGAATTTAGGTCAAATAAACCATATATCGGCCTGTAAGGTTGAATTTAAGTCCAATAAACCCTATGTCTGCCTGTAAGAAATAAACCCTATGTTAACCTTTAATGGTGTAATTAGGAAAAATAAAGGCTATATTAGCCTGTAAGACTGTACTCAGGTGAAATAGACCCTATATCAGTCTGCAGAACTATACTTAGGCAAAGTAAACTCTATTTTAGCCTGTAAGGTGGTAGCCGGGTAAGGAAAACCTCAAATCGACTCACCTAGCAGCATTTCTCTCTGCTCCAGGATAATGTCCTTTGTTTTTTTGTGACATTACTTTTTTTTTGTTGCTGTTGTGTTTTGCATCAACGTGGTCATAGAAGATCTCTGTAATCTACATTCTCATGTGTCTGCATCAATCATGTTCAACAAGGATTGGGGACCTCCAGGTGCATGAATTATGACACCAGCTCTCACAGTTAGAGCAGAAGAAGTAGGAGGAAGTGATTAAACTACTAATATTCCTGTCATTAGTATGATGTGTTTTTAGATGATTACCATTGGCTTAATAATTATATCAACCACACAGATGCACACACACACACACATGAAAAAAAAGAATACAATGTTCAGTAATTGAAAGGTTCCACTAGAGCTTGTGCACAATGAAGATTTCACAACTCTAACTAACTATCTCTGCACGACCTTTTCCACATGTCACACGCTTACACTTTTCCCCATTAGCCAATCGATTTGGCGACAACAAAGCGGGACGAAGCCAGCTTCATTACAGCCAGACTGGCACATAATACCTCTAATGCTATGTCACTTTCATATGAGGATAGCTTTAAGCTCTAATTAGAGAATCCCATGGCAAGAGTGAACATGTTTAGGTTAAGTATAATGATGTGATGCAGACTGCTTCCCCTTTGGATTCACATTAGTTGAGCGGTAACAGTGTTCAGAGAATAGTAGTTAGGGCACACAGGCACTGAGATTTACCCCGGGCTTTATCTTATTCTTAATGATGAAGAAATACATGCAATGTTAAAATACTCCAATACATGTCCTCGATTAAAAATCCTACATAAGTAAAAGTCCTTAAGTACATACTCAATGTATTAAAGGGGAATGCATTTGTTATTTAGACATTTCAAAGATCAACAAGTTCAAAAGAGCCACAACTACATTGTCACACCATAAAAACAGCATTTGTGAAAAATCTGTATGTATGATAAAACAATGATCTGGTCCATTGACGCTCGACATATCTGCAGAATTGTAAACGGTTAATGTCTCCCTGAGGCGACTGTGTTGGTATGTCACTGTGCCGTTTGGAAAAGAGGAGACCAGCTGCACCGAACAGCTGATATATCAATTGACAGCCTGGGAAATGACAGCGAGGAATTGATGAGAGCCTGCATGAAAGATGTGAATGCAGGATGGGAAGTAAACTTATGGGCTTGGCATGAAACAGATAGTCTCCCTATCTGCACTTTAACCAAGCACCATTTCTTGCAGCTTGCATCTCATTTTTATAAGCCTGGCCGTCTTCTCTATCCTATTGACCATTATTTTGTTGTGTTCTCTATTCCTATTCCAAGCTAACCTGTGTTTTTATATGAAACATTTATGGTCATATAGACCTGATCCAAAATTGTCATTGCTTAGTGTCCTCGGCAGACTGTAATAGTGGAGAGAAGACAGGAGTCAGAACCAGAGTTGAGGTCATGGTCCATCTTATCCACTAATCCACAAGGGTGTTGCCAGAAAGATTATTATCCTTAATTCCATTGTGGGAATGAGTTTTAAACCTAAAAAGTCACATTTAAAGAGACACTGACCATTAAGAATAACCATAATATCCATACACTAGAGTGAGGTCCGACACCAATGTTGTTTGGAGAGCTAAAATAAATTCCCCATAATGCCATGCAAATCTAAAGCAAGAACCCCCAGTAAGTAAGTAATGAGAGACAACACAGATTTAGTCATTTGTTCATGAATAAAGATTTTTTGTTAAAACATGAGAAACTTGGTGCAATCAAGGCAACTCTAGACCTCCAGTCAACATAGCACAACATACTATGTTTGGAATTCATGAAGTACTGAATATACCACCTGACCAGTTTGTTAAATGTGGGGTAACAGAGAGAGTTTTTCAATTTTTCAGGAAACCATATCATATTTCAACTTCTAAAAAGCACCAGTAGAGTGTGATTAAGATAAAATGCTATTATATATATGTACCGGTAACAAAATAACATCTACAGTTGTTACCACCAGTACCGGGGTTCACTTCCAGTGATACTAGAGTGAGCACAAATGGAAGCACACAATTAGTCCAGAATACACACATTAAAGGTAATGCAATGGTTGGAAACCTTTGGCTCTACAAGAAAGAAGTCATGGAGAGGCTTCCACCCTGGGAGCAGATGTAGACCTTTAGCTACCCACACACTGATACTGTTGGTTGCATGGCAGCTTCTTTAACCATGTATGGGCAAGCAAACAAACACCAACAAAAGGAATTGCAGAAATTAGGAACAATTAAGGGTTGAAAAAACACCCACAAATTAAATTGATTACTATCAAACGATTGAGAAAAGCAATCAAAAACTCAAAGGACAAAAACAGCAGAGGCACAACGCTCCTAATTGGGCAGAAAGACAATAAAAAAACCAAACATGAGCAGGTGATGGCTTGTTAGTAATGAGCTTTGCTGCATTACCTTGGCTGTGGCCTACAGCATTAAATCATAATCCCAAACAGCCTTGTCAGGGTCCTCGCTCCTACTGAAAGGTATACGACATTGTAAATCATGAACACGAAGCGGAGCATAAAGGAATTAAATGATAGCGCACCTTCAATCAGGTGACAACAACTCATTCTTGTCACTGAGTCCAGCTTGATCCAAGCGGCGGCAGCTTCTGTTATACAGCAATCTAACGACTGGTGACCCTCGACTGAGGTCTTTCTCTGTGACTAGGAGACCTAGCTCAGGGAAAGAAGTTCAGTCTGGTATGTGAATATAACACTATGCTAATGGACCAAACACTTTTTTTTCTTTTGAGCATAAGTAACAAAAGAAAATCTTTTTTTTTTTTTTGCATGTGTGCGTGTCTTGTCGTTGGGGGTTGGAAACCAGATTATACAGCCACCTACTGGACTGGGCATATTATTCAGTGTTAGTCTGTCATAGTCTAATCCCAGACTTTTCAAGTACATGTAAATGTGTTAGTTGAACTAAAATTTGCATACAGATAATGAGAATGAAATTAAGCTTTTCAGAAGCTCCCCAGCCTGATCAGTGCAATGCATGCGCTAGAGGTCCACGTCAAGCCGACCCGAATCTGAACTAAAACCATTAAAAGTTGAGCATTTCAGTAAGTAGAGTCAACAGAAAGTTCAGTATGCACATATTTGCAAAATTGTCCACTGTAAAATCTTACCTGTGGGTTGCTAACCTGCTAGGTTACCTGCCTTTGGACATTTTTTGTCACAAAAGGTGCAATGCTAACAAGCTAAGGAGTGAATATCACTACCTATAATAGCAGAGGTGACATAACTTTGTCAATAAATCAATTTATCTTCCATGCATGTATACCTGGACATGATCCAGGTTTTAGCAATTCCCAAATGCTATGTGAGGCTGCCCCTGAGCTAAATGCTCACACCAACATGCTAATTAGCCGACAATGAGAATGCCAACAAGTTAGCAAGCATGATGTTTGTGTTTCTGAACTGCAAATGCCATACTTCTGATGCTAGCGGAATTTAAGAAATTTAGATATTTTACTTTTTTATTTTTACTTTTTTTTACTTTTTTTATTTTTTATTTTACTATTTTACTCTCAACAGCATGCTAACATGTTCACAATGAGATTTCTAGCTTGTTAGAGTATGTTTGTTTTAGTGTGGTTAACATTTCCTAATTAGCACTCAACATTACATACAGCTGAGGCTGATGGGGACATAAATGCCAAACTTCTGGTGCTAGAGGAAAAGTCAGAGGTTGAGATATTTTCTCTGTGAACCATAGATGAAGTTGATTAACAAAGTCGAGGACCTCAATGTCAATCCATGAAACAGTAGCTACATGCTACAATGTCATGCTACAAAATATGTTTGAGGCTACTACCTGAGCTAAATGCTCACCAGCATGCTAACAAGCTCATAAAGAGAATGCTAGCATGTTAGCACTTTTGGCTTAGCGTGGTTACCATTTCATAATTAGCGCTTGATATAAAGTACAGCTAAAGGCTGACGGGGACATAAATGCTTTAATGTGAATTTCTGAACCACGAATGTCAAACTCAGAGGTTGAGATATATCAATTTGAACCGAAGGTGACGTCTCGTCCTCACAAAACTGAGGACATGACCTCGGTGTCCATGAAACAGTAGCTACAAAAACCCTGCTACAATGTCAGCACGGCTGACAGAAATTATGTCCAAAGCTGCTATAATAAGACACGACTCGTAATAACCTATAATTATCCCTTAAGGGAGGAGAGAACAGGCTTGAATCTCTTCCTTAACTTTAAAGGAACACATTCCAGAGAGGATGAAACTGTCACAGAGAAGGCAGTGCCAGCTGAGAAAGGGAAGAACAAAAAAAAATTAAAAAAAAAGGAAGTGATTATGAATATTCACGCCGCCCTGATTGAAAACCTGAAACGCCGAGCGGGACGTGCGTGTCCGTGCGGTTTAAGCAGAAACACTCATAAATCCTGTTTCTGCCGGAGTGATGCTTTTCACGCGGACAGTTTATGATAAAGGGAAACATTAATCCAGATTAATTCAACAATCATTAGTAATACAGTTCGTGCAGGACTTGACTGCGCATCAAGGGCAAAAAGGATTAGTCGCAATTTGCGTAATAAACAGGCCAAACAAACAAACAAACAGGAAGAGAAGAAAAAAAGGTAAATAAACCTTGAAGTGAGTCCTTGTCTGCCTCTGTCCATTTTTATGTACACAGTTTATTAATCAATATTTGTGGGCCATAATTACAGCTGTTTTGCTTGTTGGGAGGTAATGGAGATTAATTAGTGGCACGCAACAAAAGCTGTATATGTAAAGGGATAATGAGATTCGCTTTACGCTTTAATTTCGGAGCGATATGCCAAGTCATCTGAGAAAGTGGGAAAATTAACTTTAGATGTTTTTTTTTTTTTTTTTTATGAAACATGTTGTTTTGTTTATCTTTGTCTGGCTGTTTCACGAAAGTCTCTCAAGCAGCGGCGCCGTAATGAATCATGTGCTGTCGCGCGAATGGCCCGCCTCAGTGGGACTTTTCTCTTACTTAAGGTGACCTTCCGCAGATATAAAAAAAAGGGGGGAAAAAAAGACTA
This sequence comes from Eupleurogrammus muticus, assembly GCA_036785175.1. Lineage (NCBI taxonomy): Eukaryota > Metazoa > Chordata > Actinopteri > Scombriformes > Trichiuridae > Eupleurogrammus > Eupleurogrammus muticus. The sequence goes on from JAYKQN010000001.1 coordinate 31,141,167, forward strand.
TTTAATGTCTCTCTCTATCCAATTTGGATCCAACATTAAAGGGAACTGAATGAAAGCCTTTAGTACGCTGCCAGAAGTGTTTCAGCTTGTTAATTGGTATTAGATCTTTGTACCTCATTTTCCTACAGTACTGTCAATCCTCCCTTTTGCCCTACTCACGTTTTTTAAGATATAGAGGTTCCTATGATTGAACAGGTTGTAAAGCAACTTTATGATTTTGGCGTTTATATACACGAAAAATATAATTTACCTGGCTTGACTTAATTTTTTTTGTTCTTTTGAATTGTATCGTGAGAATCTTCAGTGTCCTCAGGTGGAAGCGCCATTCCAGACGATTACTGTGGATTAACTCACAATTTATTGCGGGCTTTAGTGTTCTCCTCTAAAGGTCTCGGATTCTTCACTTCTCCCGGGTCTTATTTGAAGTCGTGATATATCTGGCGGGATATATTTGTGGTTCGAAGAACCAAATATCACCTCGGTATATTACTACGTCCCCTGTCTGTAGCTTCTCCCTGCAGCTCCAGAAACGAACAGGTGGTTTCAGTGTCTTTCTCATTTACGTTAATGAGCCTCTCCTCTGATTGGCTGATTCACATGGCTGTGAATGGAGGGTGACTTTATATTTGTGACAGAACCACTTCATTGACATCCTGGTGGCGGGTTTTGAAGCTCAGTTTCCGAACAAAGGTTGTGAAAAGAATATAATAAATAATAAAATACTACCAAATCTGTCTACAGAGGAAACAATGTTCATGCTTTAGAAAATCACGGATACATTGAATGTCAACGTGTAGTTTGGACGATGTTCTTCTTGAATTTCACTGTTTTTCAATTGAAGATGAGGGTTGGGTTTGACGGATCTTTGCTTTGTTTCATGGTCTGGAGTTGGAAAAGCTGCACGAGATGCTTGTTGGACAATGGTGTTTCATTTCAAACTTTACCATACATTTGTCACATTTGATCTTTTTTTTTTTAACCCAAATAAAGATCTTTTTCAAACCCTAACTCAGTGTTTTTGTGCGTAAACCTAATCACACCTCAAAGTTAAGAAAATGAAGCCTCAGGCAAATGTTTTGTGATATTCTTTTGTAATCGGTCCAGCATTGGCTGTAAAAACAGTTTAAATATGATATCAAGCTGCCAATTGCTAAAGCTGGAACAGAGACAGCAAGCTCCATTTTTTCTGATTTACCAGCTTTTACTTACACTTTAAGAATATGGATCCTCAGGAGTCTGCACGCTTTTTTTTGGAGTTTTTGAAAAGGGTCCAGTATTGGCTTCAAAAGAAGAGCATAAACGCGATGTAATGTTCCAGACGGAGCGAAGATCCCAAGCAGATAAACCGTGGGCCAACATCTGAGTTTTTGCTCTTGATGTCTACTAGTTCGTTGGAGAAAATCCTTAAAATTGAGTTTTACATCCAAAAAAAACTTACACTAAACACAGCGCCACACAGAGCTGTAATTTTCAAAAAAAAATATTCATATGATCTGTATGAACCGCTGAAATTCGACATCACTGCGGAAATGTAAAACTGTCAGTGTTTCCCTGTGGAGACACACACACTCACACACACTCACACACATATGTCCACCTGCAGTCTGAACAGTAGGTGTCCTGACACATAAATATCACTAACATAGATTTTAAAGCCAGCAGCTGCAGCTCGGTGCTTTATAGTCCCGCATAAAATGTGTGGAAGTTAACATTTTCTCTTCAAAACCCCTAAACTGACACTAATTAGACCACATTCCCGCCTGATAAGGTTTTTGCTTTTAGATGTTTTATTCAGTGTTAGAGAAGTTCACATTCTACATGAACTGGTTCAAAGTTGAGTTCACAGACTTTAAAATGAACTAGTTCAGTTCATAGTTCATAATTCAAATTTTGAACTAAGTTCATGCTTCCAAAAAATGAACTGTTCCATTGTTCTTTTTTCCCCAACTTGTTGCTGTGAGTCAAAATTATTGTCACAGTCCATAGAGAACCAGAGACAGCAATCATTTTTGTCAGTTTTAACATTGAAACATGGTGTCAGATTCATCTATGTATCCAATGTTTAATTCTTATCCAACCAGGGTTTATTACTGAGGATAAATTCTGTAATTTCCTAACACTTTGTTTCCATCCATTCAGTCCACACTAGAAGTAGCTGCAGAATATTCTCAGAACATGAGGAAAAATCTGCTACTCAAATCATATTTATTATTAAGATTCAGTCTGGGTTAGTACTGACTTTTCCATCAAATTGTGTTAATGGTCATAGCTGTGGTGCTGCCTTCCTCCATGCTCCTGGCTGTTGCTCTGTGTTTTATAATGCATTTGTTAGTGTAACAGGTATGACAGCTGCTGCCAGATCAGATGGTTTTCTTCTACATATTACTGTTTATTGTGGGTTTTCACCTGGAAGGATCTAATGAAATCCAGCAGATTCTTGATCGTAGTTCTACTATAAGAGTGCTGTTCACAGCCACTAGAATGAACAGAGGATGGCCATCCCTAGACCCCACTTTGAGAACCACCAGTGTAAGCACAAAGTATTCTGTGTTACAAAATAAAACGCCAACAGCTAAGGTGACGTCACACTCCAGAGTAAAGGCGTTCTTCGTTTTTTTTTTTTTTTTTTTCCATTTGACCACTAGCCAGATGTTTGTCTGTTGCACTCTATCACATGAGAGCAGCACCACAGGCTCCACTAGTGGTAACAAGCTGCAGGGCTAAGGACCACTTTCTGTTACTCAGAGAAATGACTTTCACACAATTCTACAATGCAACACGTAGCACAACGAACAAGGGAAAATATCTTGTTTTTTACTATCACATTTTATTGCACTGGCAGATCATTTATCTTATTTCATATCTTTTCCTTCTCCAATTTAATTTAACTTTTGAAAATCTTGAAATAAGTGATTTTTTTTGCCAATGGAATATAATAATATAAGATATTTCTATTAAATATTGGAATAATTGCACTAAATACAAGATATTTCCCCTTGATACAAATATTTGACTATTAAATGCAACTTGTGCATCAGAATCCCTACAGAAAGTTGCCTTTTTTCATCAGGTAAAACTAACATATTATTTATTGCAATTAGACTAATACTGAGTAGAAATATATGGAATTGTTAGATCATTTTACTTATTTAAAGTTTTTTTTTCAAAAATTTGAGAAATGAGAATTATGAGACGGAAAGTCCAAAATATGAGATCATATACAAAATTAAGAATAAAAAGTTAACCGATTCCATCTTATTCAAAGAAAACATGGCTAAATTTACCAAATTCAAGTAAAAAATAAAATAAACTAAATTATCTGCAAAGTGAAATAAGATATTTCAAGATAATTCTACTCATTGTTGGATTAATTGTACAAAAAACAAGTTATTTTCACTTATTAAGATGAAATTAGAATCAGAAACACTCGAAGCGTTAGTCATACTGATAGTGAGTCACAAATATTTGATTAATTTCTTCCACTCCTGATGGAACAAGAAACACCTAAAGGACCCCTTTCGTTCAAATAAATATCTGAAACTTATTTAAAGTTGCTGACTAAAATACCCTGTTTAAATACAGAAATGAGAATGTATGCAGCTCCGGGGATACTGCGGCTATCTGCGTGAGGAAGGTGTCATCTGATTGTCTTCCCGTCCTCCCAGAAATTCCACTGAAGGTGTCATGCATACAGAAATAAATCAGGCGTTTGGGAAAAAAAACAAAAACGCTGCCCGTCTCGAATCAAACGGTGTGAACGTGTAAACTCCGCAGCAGCGTGAACACCCGCCTCACACGTGAAAGACGATAACACGCGGCCAGACGCCTCCACGGCTGCATTGTTAGGAAATGTCCAGACAGTTTTTTTTTAAGGCGTGTTTGTGAACACAGACTTTACTGATCACAGCAAAAAAACCACAAGAAAGGGGAAAGAGCGGGACGGCTGGAGGCGGCCGGAGACTCAGGGGAGTTAATGAGGTCAAAGCCACACGAAATTCTCATTTGTAATCTTTGATCCAGGAGGCGGCGAGATCTCTGCAAAACACGAAATCCTAACGAGGGAAAACAACTTTGTGAAATTAGTAGAGTATTGGCTAGGCTTGTCCTGGATGAGCTCACTCCGTTGCTTTTTTTTTTTCTCTTGACTTTGGTCAAATTCATCTAGTTTTGTCAAAACAAGATTAAACCTTGAGATTACATTAAACAAACATTAGATAAAAAGTCATCCTTATGAGCTAAAAAGATAACACTATGACAAAGTGTGTAAAACAAACATGTGGTACATCATAAATAGGGGTCAGGGACAAATCATACTTGGCAAGACGAGAAAGTCTAAAACTTTTAGAAATACAGTTTAAAGAAGAGTTCAGTTTGTGTTCATGTTGGTTTCTTGTCATTCTAAGGTCCATTTGTACCATTTTTGGTGCTACTTTTATTACATAATGCCAAATGTTGCAAATGAAAAAGAATAATACATTTTAAATACTTAATCCACCTCTAATTAAAGCTAGTGTATAGCATGCAGTTTTAATTTTAATGTATTTTTAAGAGAGTTAAACTATCTGGTGCCAGGTTTTAGGGTTACGCCACATGACAGTTTTTCCATTGTCCCTATAACATGATATAATGTAGTATGTACACTATTTTTCTAATCTGGGAAATTGGCTCCATGCTGATGAACTAAAACATTAAAATAACCTCATGTATTTGTTAGTGATAAAACATGTAGTGCTACAGTAATACAACGGTCTGTATAATGAGCACTTGTAGATGCATTTTCATATCAGCACTTTTACATGTAATTCAGTATTTTTTAAACAGTATTTCTACTTTTACTTCAGTAAAGGATCAGTGAGGTGTCAAGTAATGCTCTACAAGTACTTGTTACACTACATAAGTACAACATTTTGTGTACTTATACTTGTTGGAGTGATTCTTTTTTAACTGACTTTTTACTTTTACTCATAACAGAGCCTTGTTATCTGTGTTCCATTCCATTTTTTTTAATGATGACCATTGTACCAAAAAAGTGATTTTTCTGCCAGAAAGTTTATTTGACCTGCTCTGCTCCCGAAATTATAACCAACCCCCCCAATTGCTAAAATACCTTTAAAAGCACAACACAATGCATTAAAACTTTTTTTTCCCTTTAGCCAAAAAGCGGTGACAGCTCACATATTGGAAGTTAAAGGTTGTTTTTGCCTAAAAAACACTTGTTCTCATATAGTGTTATATTATATTTAATAAATTCGAACTCACTTACCCACTATCACCTCTTCAAATCCTCTTAAAGGACTATAAACTGCAATATCTCTGCCAAAAAAAATGTTTATAACTCATATATTTTGACTGAAAGGCAACTGATTTGTTTTACTATTACACTTAAAGTTGTTTTTAAATCACTTTTACTCGTAAAAGCTTGAGTTTTATTTTTGAACCCTAGAATCTGTACTTCTACCCCAGTAATGAATGACTACTCAATGTAACATAGGATGGAAATAAAACGTTTTTTATCTAAATGTTTTTTTAACTTAAAGGTTGTGGAGCTCTTATTGTGTGCACGCGCGTGTGTGGAGCATCCGTTGCCCCTTTTTTTCCCCTTTTTTTTCTTTTTTTCTTCCTGAAGAAAACCAAAAATATCTGTTCCAAGTTGGGACAGCTGCTCCTCCTCCCTCCCCCCTCCCCTCCTCCGCGAACCCCGCGCCCCGATTGGCCCTCCGCCCGCGTGACGTCTCCCCTTCCCGCCTCCCATTGGCCGCGGCGCGCGCCCGTCGCGCTGACTGACGTCGCCGCGGCCGCAGTCTCCTCCCAGCGGCGGCGGACGCTATTTGAGTGGGGGAACCGGCGGCTCGTTGTACACACACACACAGAGAGAGAGCGAGAGAGAGCGAGAGAACGGCTGCCTCAGCGTCGTCAATGGGAAGCGGGCGAGACGGTGTGGCGAAGCGAGTTTACGGTCCAGATCGACATCCGCGGCTTGCACCATGCTCCCCACGTCCCTCCCGCGTCTGTGGATTACGCTTTGCCTGCACGTCCTCTGCCGCCTGCACGCCGCGGAGTCGCAGAACGCCAAAGAAGGTAAGTTCTTTAAAGTTTGGACTCCTCCATCCGCGCCGCGTTCGCGCACGCACCGGGACGAAGCGAGACGCGTCCGAATCGATTTAATTTACCCCTCTATTTTATTATACACCTATTGATTTATTATTATTATAATTTTTGGGATAATTCCCTACATAAAAGTGTTTGTGGATGACAGCGCTATGCGAGCGGTCGTCTTTACGCACGGCGATTAAAACGCGGTGGACACGCGAAGGTTTTTTTTTTTTTTAATTTTTACGCGGATGCCTGGATTTTACCCACTTGAACCGCGATCGATCACGTCAAAAAAAACAAAAAAAAAAAACGAGGTGATATCGGCGGATCGATCGATCGATCGTCCCGAGCAAAGGGTCTCATCCGTCCGCGTGCGGTGGGAGAGATGCCGCGTCCATCTGGACGCTGATATTTATAATTTTTTTTTGCCCGAAGGTTATTCCCTTCCAAAAAAAAGTGCCCTCAGTCCTGTCCGGTCCTTGTATATTCTCTAAAGAGGTGGAAAAAAAAGGGAAAATACTGCAGATTGACGCGTGGCTGTGATCTGTCTCAGATTGAGAATCCAAGGCTGTAAAACGAAATGAGAAATTAACCCTGTTTTTTTTTAATGACTTAAATGGACCTTTCGGAACACTTTTAATTAATTGAGCGGGTTGTCCGTTTTTTGGATGAACGGGGTATAAAGCTATGCGTAAAAAAAAGCGAGAAAACGAGACGATGGGCGGTCGTCTCGTCGCCAAAAAGAAAAAACCCGACGCCGCGCGGCGTTGGATCCGCGCGCGCTGCGGCTGATGCGAGGCTCGAAACCCTCCGATTGTTTTTTTTTTCCCAAATTATTTTATTTTATCGCAGTTTTTACGCTCCGTCCGTCTCTCCGTCACCGGAGCGTTTTTTCCTGTGTGTGTTGCGGCTGTGCGTCCTGATCCCCGGCACCCCCCCCCCCCCCCCTTCCTCTCCTTCCCTATCCCCCCCACCACTTCTCCCCTGTCTCTCCCTGCAGCGACTGAGCCGTCTGCTGATAAGTGAACACAAACATAAACTTCATTTATTTGGTTTCCGTTTTATTTCAAAAGAGGGGGAATAAATCTCGCAGCAGTTCGGTCTCGCCGCTTTTTGCGCACTCGGAACAGAAAGGAGGAAAGAGAAAAAAAAAAGACGGGACTGCGTTGACCAAAAAAAAGGGCTCGATTATAAGGTTTCACTGTAGTTTTATGACCCTCTTCGAGCTGAAAATATCCCTCAGTTTAAACACATGTAGCGTGCGCGTGCGTGCGTGCGCCAGCAGCTCCTTTTGACCTTAACGCAACTCCCAAAAAAAAAATAACAAATCTTAAACTGGTGCGTAAAAAAATAAACCCGTCAAACAAATAGATATGGATGCGCGTAAATCTCACGCGTAACGACCTGTCTGCGCGCGTCTGGACTCCTTTTTTATCATTATTATTATCATCCCTGTCTTGTTTTGCGCCGCAATTTAAAAAGAATAAAATAAAAAAGTCCCCCCCCCTCAGACACGCGGACCTGTCTGCTGCAGCATCCCGTATGTCTCCTAATTGCATGCCGTTCTTTTTTTCATTTGCTTTAGCTGCTGCTAGAAATTAGGTCACTACTATATGCTATAGATGTGTGGTGGCCTCTATCAGTTAATACCCAGCCCTGGTGCCCCGGTGAGATTTAACCACCTGCCTCTCTCGGTTTTCCCTGTCACTAGTGATTCTGCTGGACTCAAAGGCACAGCAGACAGAACTGGAGTGGATCTCCTATCCTCCCAATGGGGTAAGTCTGCAGAATCTCTGCATCGCTGCCACACGGACTAGCTCCATATCTCTAAATATAAATATATATATATATATATATATATGTGTATGTATAAGTCTCTGGCTTTCTCTGATGTCCCACATCTGAGACGGAAAAAAAAAAGATGTTAACATATCAAAAGCATAGCTTTCTCTGCTCAGATGAGTGTTTTCCATGAAAAAATAAAATGGATAAAGGATAAACAAGCCAGAAGCACTTCTAACTCACCGCTCTGATTATTATTATTTTTTTTATTGTTGATTATTTTCCCTCTGATTCATTTTTTGTAAGTTATTTGGTTTGAAAATGTAAAAAAAGGCAACATCCTCAAATGTCTTGTGTGTCCCTGGTTGGTTTTAGTAAAGAAAGAGTAAAGAAGCCTGACGTTCAACTTTAAAATTATGTTTTTTCTTTCTTGGAGGGGTGTTTTTTTGTGCTTTTATTTCATAATCAAAAGCAGTGAAGTGGGATGACATGACATGCCAATTGGGATTTGAACCAACAACTTGTTGCACAGGAACATGGTTTGACAATGAGTTTTGTGCCTTAACCAGTCAGGTATGTGACCACTGCAGCGAAAGCAAAAAAAAATGATTCAAACAACAAAAGTTGCCAACTAATTCAATCCATTTTTCTAAATGAATTTGTTGTGCCTTTATTTATAGAAACCGAGTAATCCAGTAAGGGTCTGACCGACTAGGATTTAAACTGGAAACTTGCTGCTTAGGGTGTGTTTTTCCCTTGCGTTCGTGCCCTTAAACACTTTGCTATAAGCTCACTGCAAGCCAGAAAATTTAAAGAGTAGATCGTTTTTTTTTTCCTAAAGAAAAAAAAAAGCCTAAAGCGAATAATCAATTTCCAAAGTTGCGAAACCAAACCGGGTTCCGTCTTTCCAGTGGTTGCAGCTGTGACATAACAAGCGTGGAAGCAGCTAAACCGAGGTGTTTGTGCTGCAAATAAACCTGCAACTGCTGAGCGACCTTCTCCAGAAGTCACTACTATAGCTCCATCTCTAACACCTGTGTCTCGTGATTTTTGAATGCAACGCGGTGACGTTTCCGTTCATATACATATATGGTCTTCTCTCTCTTTTTTTTTTCCCCAGTGGGAAGAGATCAGCGGCCTGGACGAGAACTACACGCCCATTCGCACGTACCAGGTGTGCCAAGTCATGGAGCCCAATCAGAACAACTGGCTTCGGACTAACTGGATAGAGAAGGGCGACGCTCAGAGAATTTTTGTGGAGCTGAAGTTCACCCTGAGGGATTGTAACAGCCTGCCCGGCGTGGTGGGCACGTGCAAGGAGACGTTCAACCTGTACTACCAGGAGACGGACTCCGAGGTGGGCCGCAGCCTGCGCGAGAACCAGTACGTGAAGATCGACACGATCGCGGCGGACGAGAGCTTCACGCAGGGCGACCTGGGCGAGCGCAAGATGAAGCTGAACACGGAGGTGCGCATCATCGGGCCGCTGTCGCGCCGCGGCTTCTACCTGGCGTTCCAGGACGTGGGGGCGTGCATCGCCCTGGTGTCCGTCAAGGTGTACTACAAGAAGTGCTGGTCCATCATTGAGAACCTGGCCACGTTCCCCGACACGGTGACGGGCTCGGAGTTCTCCTCGCTGGTGGAGGTGGAGGGCGCGTGCGTGAGTGACGCCGAGGAGGAGGCCGACAACTCGCCCAAGATGCACTGCAGCGCCGAAGGGGAGTGGCTGGTGCCCATTGGGAAATGTATATGCAAAGCGGGATTTCATCAGAAAGGCGACGCATGCGAACGTGAGTGCCCGTATTTTTTCCTCCATTCCCCTGATCAAAACGAGATTTTTTTTTTTAGTGGCACTTTAAATACTCATTAGAGTTGTTTTCTTGTTGAACTAACTTTTAGAAAATCAGTCAGGAGCAACCAAAGGTTTTCCAAGAGAGAAAAAAAACAAAAAACAAGGCAATAAACCGGGGGAGTATTTGTGATTTGATTATGCAAAGCAGGTAAAAGACAATTCGGGTGTCGTCGGCAGAATGACTTGGTGTTGGCAAATGGGATTAAAGCGGCTGATTTGACAGCAGCAAAGATGGATAAAGTATTGAGGCCCGGGCGTCCGCCGCGTAATAATTGGAATCCGCGTTAATTGATTACGAGGCTTTTAATTTACAGCCACGCTTGTGTTGACACTGGGATTAAATAATAACTGGAGTTTAGCTCCGTGGGCTCGGGCACACCTCTCTCTCTCTCTCTCTCTCTCTCTCTTTTTCTTTTTCTTTTTCTTTCGCTCTCTCTCTTGCTACACTGGCGGGGATCCAAGACAATCACTAGCAGAATACACAGGTCTGAGGAGGAAGTCCAGCCAGTCCTTCAGTATCTGCCTCCATCCGAGTGACCCTGACAGAGAAGGAAAACAAATAGCCGCCGTGCTGTGGCATTTAGGCCCCCTGGGATATTTATGAAGGAGCTCGACAGGAAGGGGCGGTGGGTGGGGTGGGGGGTGGGGGGGTGCACCTCTCTCCTCTTCACCGCCGCTGGACCGCGGGCCGCCGCTGCAATTAACAACGACAAGCCTTCCGTCACTCCGCGAACTTGCTCGGAGGGATTATTTTTTTTCGGGCAAGGCCACCTGACTTGAAAGATAAGAATCACTTTGGATTACAGGGTGGGGGCTGTTGGGGGTTGGGGTAGGTCACAGAACTTAAGTGGCCCGCCTCGTCAGCCGAGCCCCGTTTTTTTTTTGCAAAGTGGGCAACCCGCGAATCTAAGCAGCTTATGAGAAGCAGCCGCCCTCTGTAATAATTGAAGGGAACGCAACGTCTAAGAACAAATTAGTATGGCCGGCAGACACACTGTCAGCCATTAGGGACCCCACTCAGGGAGGGGGGGGGTGTTAATGAAATACAGGCCATGTCATTTAGAGAGGAGGGTCTGCACCCCCCCCCCCCTTAAAATTTAAATAAGTCCATATTCTGTGGTTAGTTTATTTTATGCAGAGTAACGTAGTGTTTAGAGTACATGGCACTTGAACTGCAACGATTGGTCAATTAATCGATTAGTCGACAACTTTTACAGTAACCAACAACTATTGTGGTAATTGATTAATCGATTCCAAATTCAAATTCTCTGGTTGCAGCTACTCATCTCTGATTATTTCTGGTTTTGTTTAGTTTTCGTTGACAGTAATCTGATGCTCTTAGGTACTGTAGGCCACCCCACACACTACCTTAGGCCCAGTTTAATGTCTACATCATACACAGTTTGTGTCACTGCTCTTTTTTTTATCCCTGGGCCTGAAAACCTCTGATCTAAAAGCGAGCCGGCCCTCCTCGATTGTCCCCGTTGCTATTTCAACCCCGCTGAGTTCCGTCCTATTGTTCTTATTGTTTTAATATGCATACCGTCGGTGGAGGATCCAGCTGTGCCCTTTGGTGCTAAAGAAAGATTCATTTTCCATAGGGGGAGCGATGCGGCGGAACGGCCCAAAGTGACGGTTTGTCAGCGCAAATGTGCCTTTTATTTTTTATTTTTTTTGTTCTGGTGCACAGCCCTCGGAACACAGGGCTGATTAATTCATTTGTCACTTAAACACGTACCTGTGGATATCGGCGGCCCACCCTTAGGTTGTTTAAAGCTTGAAAAGGAGGAGGAAGGAGAAGAATTGGAAGGAGCCTCTGCTCCACGGTGTCTGTGTGTGTGTGTGTGTGTGTGTGTGTGGATCAGATTCCAGTCTTGACACTGCACCTTTATGAGCTTTATCTCCACCGAGGCATGATGAGGCCTTTGTATTAAGGGATAGTTAATCTAAATAAAATGAGAATCACGGTGCACCATCAGCAGTTTCTTTCCAGCGGCTCCGCTGACATTAAATTGTCCATTCAGTGGTTTCCCCCCCCCCTCGGAACAATCTAAAAGCAATTCTCTGTATTTCTATCAGCTGAACAGCAGAGCAATAAGTCCAAGTGGCTGTGACTGTTAAAAAAATGTGAGAGATCCCGGCAATTCCCTGGAATGTAGTGGAGTGGAAGCAGCATCAAACGGAAATACTCGAGTAAAGTACGAGTTACTCGATATTATACTCAAGTAAAGTTCTTGGTTACTCTCCACCATCAGAAAAGTGTTTTTTTTTCATATCCTGAAGCCTTTAAGGCAGTACTTTTTCCAAAGTGAGGTCCAGGGACCCTCAGGGGTCAGTTGGGGCCCCAGACAAAAAAGGGGGGAATGATGTATTTTCACTATAATTCCATCCATAACTAACAGAATGACACAGTTTATTTTGGTCATTGCTTTCAAAACATCTACAAGATAAGATCTTATCTTATTAAATGGGAGACTGTGGTCTATTCTTTTCTCTGTTTCGGTGGGGGGGGGGGCAAACTGAGAACCATTGAGCTGGAGTGGTTAAGGTGCTCAGGCCAGAAATTTAGCATTTTTGACAAACCACCAAGAGGAACATATTCACCGTTCATACAAATCATTCGGAGATGATCTAATGGCCATAAAACATTCAAATTGACAGATCTAGCTTTCCAAATTCCAACATGGAATTTTCAGATGCCATGAGGTGATCTGACAGCTGCTGACTCTTTAACCCTTTAAGATCACTTCTTTCGTTCTAATTTTGCCGTTAACGTACTCAAATAAAAAAAAAAAAGGGAGGTGATAAAAGTAGAAGCGTGAGACCAGAAAAAGCAGTTTGAAACACAATCGGCGTCGAATTATTTGGTCGGCGACATTCGAGCAGAGCTCACGAGGCCCTCGTGCGACCGTGATAATCACCACATACCTTTGACATCATGTCAACGTTTTTTTTTTTTGAGTTTGAGTGGCGCCTCCGAAAAACTTCCACCTAATTTATTGGACCTCAACAGGGTAAAGACCAGAACTGCTGATGAGCGAGGGTAAATGAACGATTCTTACCAGTAGTGGATGCTATTCAAGTTTGTCATAAAGTAATATTAAATATATATAGTTAATAATATTACTATTTTCCATTTATTGGTTCTTTAGAATCCCCATTGACTTCTAGTGTTTTACTGCACTGATGCCATTTAGGAGAAATACTAGTTTATCATTAAACTGTCATTCCTCAGTTATGTCTTTTAGCATTTAATAGCCGCGTTTGAGGGATGTTATGTATCGATTACCAGAATTTTTCAGCTGGAAATAAGAGTACCGGCGAAATCCAGTATCGGTGGGGCTCTATCCAAGACAGACAGACCTGGGCTGGCCTATTTTAGTAGCTGCAGTGTGCTATCTGTGTGTGTTACGGTTATGACACGTCTGAGTGTTCAGCCACTGGGTTGGTGCAGTGCAGGTGGGAGACGCGAGTGGAGCTGTCAGTCATGTCAGGCCCCCACCCCCTCCGAACCATGTTTTGATCCACTCATTCATCACCGTCAAGGAAGAGAGACCCCTTGTCTCCCCCCCCTCCGCCCCCTCTCTTTAACTCTTTGTGTGGCAATCCTTGGTAGTAAATGTCACTCTCCCCCCCCCCCCACCCCCCTTGCCTACATACTCTTTTCAGTGGCCTCAGTGTAATGGGTGTTGGGTGAAAAAAAAAAGTTGAAGTGTCCACGCAGCCTGCGCTGGGGAAGGGGCATTTTTTATTTTTTTTTTGCAAAGGAGTGCATGTGGCGAAAACAGCGCCTATTCATCCCGCCAGGCCCCCGGGTTTTCCGAGCCGGCTTCTGGTAGCGTCGGAGCCGCGAAGTCGTCGTCCGGGAGGGGGGGGTGGGGGTGCCGGAGAAGAGGGCCCTTGTGGGAGGACATTGGCGCCTTTGTCTCTCCCCGATCCCGGGAATGTATGTTGTCCGATTTTTTTTTTGACACATCGCATCATTGTTTGCCCTAAGTAACCAGTGCCTGAGAAATGATTAACTGTTGACCCTCACCCCCCCCCCCTCCGCAAAAAAGAAAAAAAAAAGGCGAGAGACGTCTATCTTCTGGACGACAGATAAATCCGTGTATCTCGCCGCTATCGGTGCATGCTAACAAGAGAATTAATGAGAGGATACGGCATCCTGTAGCCGCTGACACCATCTATCTTGGCTGTCAGGGAGTTGGACAGAAGTTAGTTGGAGACTGATTGATGAGCGAGCCCCCTCGAGGGAAGGGGGCCGAGCAGTCAGGGGGTTTCTGACCGCGACAGCTACGGCGTGTAAGCCACCAGGCGGTGTGGGCAGGCCCCGGGCCTGGAGGAGAGTGAAAAAAAAAAAAAAAGCCGCACTTAGCATTTCAAATGAAGCCAGGAAGCCGGGAGTCGGGAGGTCCTCATGCAGCTCGGCGCTTTCGCCTGATTGATAAGGTGCGGGTTTAATACACTGCGTCTTTTTTTTTACAACTGCTCCTGAAGCTTAATTATGCAAATGAGAGGTGTGTGCTCTGAAATCCACAGGAGAACCCAGAATGGACCTAAATCACTCTGCAATTGAAAAATCAAATCGAATGATGGATGGGAGCTCGTCCCGTCGCCCGCCGCTCGGCCGTGAATGGCGGCATTCTTCCGCTGCCCCGGGGGTTTTCCTCCTCGTCGTCCTAAGCGGTCGGGATCACAGATGTGGTATTCTCTGCTCAGGATGAAGTTTGGCAGTTTCATCATAATTGATCACTGGTGGGGGGGTGGTGGTAAGTCGTACAAAAGACAAAACAAACAATAAAAAAACAGCACCTCAAAGGCACTTTCTTGACCCCGTGGAGCACACGTGTGTGTGTGTGTGTGTGTGTGTGTGTGTGTGTGTGTGTGGAGCGAGCTCAAGGTGACGTGTAAAAATGTCTTTTAAAAATGTCATGACGTTCACTCGGGGAAAGGCAGAGATTATTTGCCATTTGCACCTAAAAAAAGAATGTCAGCATGTATAGAGGTTATCTCAGAAATAGTGATTGCGAAGTAGGTTTCTGCAGGAACAAAAGGAACAATGGTGTCAGATTTCAGTTGATGCAACTTTAGAACCGATTCTGGTCATGTAGACTTCTAGAGATCACTATTAGAGCTCCGTCGATTAATAACGGTTGTGAACTCTTACATTAATCGCCAACTGCTTTGATAATTGATTAATCATTTGAGTTATCTGGTTATCTGGAAAGAGTGAAAAAAGTACCATCTTCAGCTTTGGGAAACAGTGGTCACCATTTGACCCCAATTTATGAACCAAATGACCAATTGATTAATCATTTCATTAAGAAATAGAATAATCAACCATCACTATTTTCTCACTTAGTTCACTTAGTTGATCATTAAATCAATTACCAACAACTTTGATCATCAATAAATTGGTTTGAGTAATTTTTTAAGAAGGAAATGGCCAAATTCTGTCACTTTTTTGATTGACATATTACACAAATTTAGGAACCAAACAATCAAGTGAATAATTGATTGAATAATCGATAGTTTGATTGACTTTGGTTGCTAATAACTATACTAAACTATCTAATTCCGTCTCATTGGATGAAACTAAGTCGTAGCTACTTCTTCCTTCTTTTTTTTCATATATACAATTGAAAAAATGTAAAAGCCCTAACGAGTGGTTTCCCCGGATACAAGGACGTCTTGTTTGAGCCCGTGCCAGCAGCGCTTTCTGTGGGATCCGGGTGCCCTGTCAACATGTCAAATTAAGTACAAATGCCTCATTTTACACGCCGGGAGGCTCATTCACAAAGTTGTTTGGCTCTGTAAATATTTGCCTTCAAAAGTCCGGCATTCGCACGAGGCGTAGGCGACGCGACAAAAAAGCCTTGTCACGACTAATTATTCGCGCCGACTGTTTTTTTTTTTTTTTTTTCAGGTTTTATTGATATCACATTAAAGTATATGGCTGGATCTAAAGCACGGGGAACTGAGCTTTAAGGAGGACAAGAGGCTGCCAGCGTCTGGTCACTGGTAATAGGCTTGTCTCTCACCTCTGCTGATAAGCTACAGCAAGTGATGCATACATGAATAACAAGTAGCTGATGGGGAAGAAAAAAAAAATCCACTCAATCCACTCAGCTGTTGTAGGTGCACAAACTGTGTTAATGAAACACTTTTTAGAAGCATCAACACACCTATTTTCCTATGTACCAGTAACCTTAAGGTTGTTTAAGGCCCATTAAATACACATCATATAGTCATATAACATACTGTACTAATGTTATGCTACTCTGCAATAAATGCTACTGCAATAAAAGGTACAGTTTGTATAATTTGAGTACTTATTCAAGCACATTCTAAGTAAGGCTGCAAATAACTAGCTATTCTAATAGTCAGTTGTAATTGTTGGCAATTGTTGGAGGGAATTTGTGCATCCTGGTTTGACAAAGGTCATATTCTTGGAAAATGGGGCTGTGATTCCAATAGGGCTGCAGCTAACGACTATTTCGTTAAATTAATCTATCAATTCTTAAAAGGACTACTTGATTAGTTTTTTGATTTATAAAATGGTGCGAAATGATCACTCTTTCCCAAAGTGGAAGATTCAACCTAAAATGGCTTTGAGCATTTCCTTCATAAAAAAAAAGACTCAAAATAATGAATCGATTATCAAAATAGTTGGCGATTAGTCCAATAGTTGGCAACTAATTGATTACTCATTGATTAATCGTTGCAGGCCAATAGGGATCTATAGAAATCGACATGTCCATGATCAGTTTTTAGTAGTTTTAACTTAAGCCTGATACATTTTTTGACATTTGACACTAATTTAGAGTATGTGTGTCCTACATTTGCTATGTGGAATGCTGCCTCTCAAATCGGAGATTTGATTCCGATCAGCTCTTTTGTGCCGTTTTCAAGTAGCCGAGCAACAGACGGAGAGAGAGTGACGGCTTATCAGTGTCCGGGTCCTGGAATCTGACCCTCCGGCCCAAATTCGAGACCTCCTGTCGCAGCGAGGTGAATGGACGGAATCCCGAGGCAAACACTGGCCCCGGACAAAAGGCATATGGTCGGCTCTACCCGCGACTTTGTCCGAAGCGGGCAGACCCCCCGTGACTCTCTGTCAGATAGCGTTATTTCCAAGGTGACGCCGAGAGGGTTGGGGGGAGGGGGGGGGGGGGGGGGGGGGGGAATATTAACTTCATTTACACATGGCTGCAGACCGGCGCAGCGCCACAATGGAGGCCTGCCTGTCGTGTTTAGTAACGTGAGCGCGCCGGCTGACAGGACGCTGTCAGGACGGGAAGATGGATGATAGCAGTGGTTGACCCCTGATCGCCAGCAGAGTCACCTCTCCGCCCCCTCCCCCGCATGACAAAAGGAGACCCCCCCCCCCTTCCCTCCCTGGGCAGCGGCCCTCATCTCCACTTGCACTAACAGGTTCAGACGTCTTCATTGATCCCCCCACCACCACCACCGCTTCCGTGCATCTTGCAATTCTAAGGCTTTTGGCCTTTTTTTAGCCCTCCGAGCTGAGGCATGGACGCCGTTTTTCATAGTTCTTAGCCGTTTAGTAGTGGACCGCTGACTGTTTTAGGGGGGGCATGTGACCGGACAGGCCTGACTGTGTTGTGTCATAAGGGTGAAAGCGATATGTGACCAGGGGGGCGGCCTGGGGGTCTCGCCACCTTAAGTGGCGGCGCCGAGGGGCCCTGTTGTGTCAGCGGAGCTGCTCCTCCGGGAGGCTTCAAGAACCAAAGCTTCAATCTTCCTCTAAGGGGGAAATCGATAAGTTATTACATAACTTCACACGGGAGGGGAAGCAGAAAGGTAAAATGTGCTCAGGCTGGACCCGGGTTCTCCTGGTCAGAGCTCAAAAAGCCTTTTTTTTTTTTTTTTTTTTGAGGGGGACGACATCCAATCAGGTGTAAAAGTTGTTTGACAATGAATAAGTTGAGGGCTGCAACTACTTATTGATTCTGCAGATGATTTCCTGGGGGAAATCACATATTAGATCTATGACACATATCTATCTATCTATCTATCTATCTATCTATCTATCTATCTGTCTTTCTCCCTCTCTGGGTAATCTATCTATCTATCTATCTATCTATCTATCTATCTATCTATCTATCTATCTATCTATCTATCTATCTATCTATCTATCTATCTATCTATCTATCTATCTATCTATCTTTTCCTAAGCTTTCTTATAATTTCTCCTTTATTTCTTATGTATTTTAACTTTTAACCTCTCGTTAGTCAGAACTGCAATGTTTTACAATTAATTATTCAGCAACTATTTTCATAATTTAATAATTGTAAAACAACAATCTACTTGTTTCAGGTTCACATATGTGCAAAATTATTGCTTTTCTCTGCGGAACATAATGGTGATAAATTGAATAGGCGTAACTTAACTTTTTTCACTACCTGCCCATCAAGATCACTGTTGTTACATATATATATACAATATAAGGCTCCTTTTTTTAACTCTTTAAGTGATATATTAACACTGGTGATTTTACTGTTTGCTTTCATTTAATGGAGAAAACTATGAACTAGTTTACTGTCAAAAATGTATCCTATTTATATGTTTTTTGTAATTTAGACAAACCTTTAAGAGCAGCGGATTGGCCATACCGGTCTGTGTGTGTGTGTGTGTGTGTGTGTGTGTGTGTGTGTGTGTGTGTGTGTGTGTGTGTGTGTGTGTGTGTGTGTGTGTGTGTGTGCACTATGGCCTGGCCGTGGATGGTGATGAGTAGCTTTTTTTTTTAATTCTCTGGGACCAGAGTGGGGGCTGGGGGGTTAGGGCGGGTTGGGTTCAGGAGGGTTGGTAGGCGTTGGCACAATTCACAGATAATGCTCGGTTGCTGACTGGGGACATTTTCGCTGCCGATTTTTCGCCTGGGCTGCAGGGGGGCTTTTTGGATCAGTCAGACCTTTGGACCTTCGCGCTTTTCATCCCCCAGAATGCGGAGTCCGCGCCTCATCTGCCGTGTCTTTTAGCAGTGGCTCCCTTCTTTACAGCCAGCCACCCTGTCCATTAAAAGGTAGCCGCCTGGCTGGCCTTAAGGGCCCTCTCTCCTGTTTCCATGTGAGTTAAATGAACTAAACAAAAGGCGATTAGGCAGGGACATTTTCCATGTCACTGAGAATCCATTTCAGAAAGCTCACTTGCGCGCAGTGACTCAAAGAAGCAGAGAAACCTCTTAGGAGGAATTTCTTTTCGGTGCAGACTCATGACATGGCTCCTGCTTGGATTTGGGGGATTCTCTGAGGGAAATATGTCCCTTTCATTCTTATGCACCCAAAAAAATCAGCAGGAAACGCCATAAAGCGCCTACCAGGTGTTTATCGAGCTTGTTGTTTTGTAATTTGTATCAATGTCAGTGGTTGGCTCTAATGGAGGCGAGGCAGTCGTCTTCCGTGAGATCACGTTACGTCCTCCCGTGTGTTTCACTCACGGCCTTTTGCAGACACATCGATTCCGTGGTCTCGGCTTCACACGCACGCCTTGCTGTTTTCACCATTTCCTCCATGACAGTCTATTATTATTAATATTATTATTATTAATATTATTATTATTAGTCGGATAAACAAGAGTCCCACGGCCCCACCAAAAAGGGACAGAGTGCTGCCTGTTGCGTTACGCACAGTGAATTTGGAGATTCTATTATTTCACATCAAATTTTATACAAATACAGATGTTTTTTTTTGTGTCAAGAACTTTTAGTTTAGAACTGTGCAGACAAGGTAGAGATGAATTCATAGTGTTGTTCTCACAAATAAAATTACATTTAAAAAAAAAAAAGTCTATTTTCATAGCTAGCCTACTGTGGCCCCCGAGGTGCACGACAATTCAGAAAACAACATTTCACAAAACACAATGAAACGTTTCAACAATTTTCCCCAAATGTCATATTTTGCATCTCAAGGAGTCCTGGTTATTCTGGAGTCTACAAAACATGTTTTACAGGGACTTTTTCCTCTGCTATAAATAAGTCCCATCTGTCCCTGTTTCGTCTTGTTGTGTGTGTGTGTGTGTGTAATCTCAGCCAAAAGGACACTTTCCAGAATCCAACTATTTTGAACTAAAACTAGCAGTAAAACTAGCCGTTATTGGATTGACCTGACCTCTAGCGATTTTTGCAAAGATGCATCGCGAGGCTAAAGAGAGTAATCTAAATGGCGATTAGCGTGAACGACGCTAATCTTAACGTGTCTGTTAGTTTTTAGAACTCCAAACAGGGGCCTGCTCCACGTTGGATTTGCCCGCGTCGGACGTCGTGGTAGAACTCAAATCGGCGGCCCTGGCTTTGATCTTTTTTCCTAGCGAACGACCAATCAGACGCTTCCTTCCCGGTGGGGATTTTTTTGCCGCTCGGAGGGCAAAGCTGCGTGCCCTCCAACACAGTGTAAGGGAATGCTAATCTTCTCTTTGTTTCTCATGGAAAGCTACTTATCTCCCGCTAAGCACAGGTACCTCGGATGAATGGGCCACTTGTCTTGTATGTGTGGAGGGCAGCAGCGGCCAGACTGAGCCATTCCAAGTATGTGTGTGTGTGTGTGTGTGTGGGGGGGGGGCAATATGGCATCAGGATGTTTTAACCGTATGTTCTGGCAGCTCCCATTTTTTTTTGCTTTTTTTTGTTGACCTTATTGTAGCCACGTCCAAGCTTGACTCCTCCTCCAATGCTTCCTACTGAAAAAAACCCGCGGGAGGCGCTGGTGTTGTTTGACCCTGAAACTTTATCTCTGTCCTGTGAAAAGGTTTTCTTTTTTTTTTTCTTCTTCTTCTTTTTTGGCGTTTCCTCCACTGTTTCCAGGAGCGGGGTAGGCGCCTGGACTCTCATAGGTGGGAGATTAACATGTCTGCTGCTGCTGCTGCTGCTGCTGCTCAGGGGGTGTCCATCGGTGTGTGTGTGTGTGTGTGTGTTGATATTCGTGCTTGAAGCCTGCTCGACCACTGCGGAGCGCGACGCTGGTTGCATTTTCGCCAAAAAACTTGAGCCTGCCTCAACTCTTTCATGTTTTTTTCTCCTTTTTTTCCCCTACTTTTTCATTGGGTGCAGACGGACTGGTGGAGCGTCATCCCTGATCATCTGAATGAGCAAACACCTCAATTTAGAAACACGTGAACGCAGCTTTTCGGAGCAGCGCTGCGTAATTCCGACATAATTCCAGGAATCTCCGTCAGTCCTGTATTTTCCCCGTTCACCCGATCCGCTTTACACTCGGCGGGCGCATTGCTGACGACCCAAGGGGAGGGCTGTGTCTTGTGTGTGTGTGTGTGTGTGTGTTCATCGGATGAGTGGTTCACAAGAATGCTGCAAGTGGCACTTCCGGGGAGGGGTGGGGGGGGAAGCGATTGCTCCAAATGGACATGGAGGGCAATAAAAATTAGATAATAAAACTCAAACATATCTTATTCTGTACTAGTTACAACATACTTATGAATGATGTAACACATTTGTTAAGAATGCACATATATTTATATATATTTGGGCTTTTGGGGGGGGGGGGGGGTGACATGCGGAGGGGGGGGGGGGGGCCCTCTGTGCTCCGGGACAGCTGCTCTACCCATACTGCACCAGTCGCCACCCCATTATAACACATTTCTGCAAACACCGTCCCTTTAATCAGCAGGTGGCATTTATCCATTGACAAATAACCTGAATTGCACTTTCACAGATGTACGACTAACTAGCAGCCTCTGCCACACACACACACACACACATGCACGCACCGCGCTCTCCCTTAATCACGTAGGATCCCCCTGCTTTGGATTCCAAACAGCCACCGGGTTGAGACCGTCTGGTCGAGATGACGCAAAAAGGTTTTTAAAACAAAACGCGAGGCGGTGGCGCTCTGAGCCTAATAAATAACTCATGTCTCCCTTCAAGGTGCACTTGAATCCTCCGAAACCTTTCGCAGCTACAAAAGTCCACACATCACCATGAGATCAATTGAACCGTCCTGTGGCTTTTCAGGTAGAAGAAATACGCTCAGCCGGGATTTTTTTTTTTCCGCTTGCCCGCATTGCTCCGTGGAAAATTACTCACAAGATATATGGCCTCTTACTCATTTCTGTGGAAAACACTACAGGCTTTAGTCCATAAAAGAGACGCAAGCTTTAGTTCAGCATGCATAAAAGGTAGTAAACAGTGCCTGATGAATGTACCGGGGCCTACTATTTATTGAGGCAAAGAACATAAGTCACATCTAATCAGAGCTTCACACATAGGCCCAGGGCTACATTAATGCATAAGGAATAAGCTCTGCGTGAGCTATCGACATCCTCCTCCATAGTCTCAGAGCGCGGTCACGGTGCTAATCGTACGACCTGGAGAGTGAAGCTGGAAAACATAACAGGAGCAGGACAGGAGCTGGATTTTTTTTTTCCCCTTTATTCTTAAATGGCATTTCACGGTTGTCTGAACATCCAGTCAGATGCAGGGCTTTTGATGACGGGGGATGTTTATGGTAGAATTAGCATTGGATCGCTGGGTAATAGAAGACATCAGATCATTTTTTTGAGGGAGTATTTCTGATCATATCCCTAAAACAGTCGTGAGGCGTGGTCAGATCGACCTGCTTCAACTATAAAAACCCCATTACCTCTATTGTGTGTGATGACCCCTTGAAATAAAGCAAAATCTACCCCTCGTCACATGTTGTCTACCAGTTAAGTTACTGATTTGTTATAATTATTTTGTTCATGAAGTGTAAGAAAATAGTTTAAAATATCCATTTATCATCATGTTTCATGGAGAAACAACAAATCAACAATTAGCTGATTCTTCATTTATTGGCTATTACATTAATCACAGTCTATTTTGATAATGCATCTGACTAATTTCAAGGAAATCTCAAACCTTCTCTTCTCTGATTATTTTCTGGTTTCTTCAGACTTCTATAATAGTAGAAATAGTAGTATCTTTGGGTTGCAGATTGTAGATTGAGGAAAAAAAGGCATTTTAAGTTGATTCTTTACTTTAGGAAATAGTGATCAGCATGTTAACACCATTTTAAAAACTAAATGACTAATCATTAAACATTTTAACAATCAATACATATCGAGATGGTCATCAGTTGCAGCCGTAAATCCTACAAGCCTGCTGCTTTCTTGGAAGGTCCTGTGGTTACTCAAACTTGAAACATATTTGATACAGAGAAATAATTCCAATAGATCAATCATCTATTCAAATAGTTGTTAGATGCAGCCATAAAATCATTACATCTGAGAAGCTGATTTTTTGCCTTTGAGAATGCTTAACTATCAATTATCAAAATAGTTGCGGATATTCCATCGATCGACTGATTAATCGATTAACCGTGCAGCTAGAAGACAAAACTTATTTTATTTGAGCATCTGCAAAGACACATACTGACAAGAAATAAAGCAGAAATTCAGGAAAAAAAAAAAGCTTAAATGTCCTGTGACCCCCTCTGATTGGTCCACCCTGACCTCAGGTTTGGGAAACACTGCTGTAGGCTGATGTGAGTCAACATGATAATGTGGGAATATGGAACACATAAGTGATACAAGGAGTGAAGTGAGGGGCCCTCAAGAAGCAGGACACACAGGAAAGATGCAGCTACCTGGGGATTTCTGGCGCTTCGAGTAATTTGTCACCAAAAAAAAAAAAAAAAAAAGTTCTCTTTTTCAGCTCGCCTGTACCGAAAGCGGTATCAGCAAATAA
The DNA here is from genome assembly GCA_036785175.1 of Eupleurogrammus muticus. Taxonomy (NCBI): domain Eukaryota; kingdom Metazoa; phylum Chordata; class Actinopteri; order Scombriformes; family Trichiuridae; genus Eupleurogrammus; species Eupleurogrammus muticus. The sequence goes on from JAYKQN010000001.1 coordinate 31,164,594, forward strand.
CAGTGTAGAGGGGGAAAAAAAAAAAGATCGCTATCCACAGGTACGGTATGTGTAGGAGAGGACCGCACAGCGCTGGATGTCAGAGTCAAGCAGGCGGAGAGGAAAAAGACACTGGGAGGAAACATACTCAGGTAAACCACAGACGACAGACTGCACATCTCACCAGGCCTGTGTTTAGACTTGATATTTAAAGACATTTCCCTATCGGAGCGACAGCAGCTATGGTGCCTTTTTTCTTTTTTTTTTTTTCAAAATAAGAAAATAAACTGTTTCCTTTATCACGCTTGACCCGTTCCACCTGGCATTCATCAGTGGCGGGTCCTTGCGTGTTGGTCCTGTCGGTCCCGCTCTCTCCTCCTCCCCCTCCGCCTCTTTTATCACTCTAATGGGGTGCTATCTCCAGGCCGCTCTCTCCCCGGGTCTCTCCGCGGCCCCGTCAGCGCGCATTCTTTCCACATCCAGCCCGACACATGGGCGGATTTAACACATAATCAGGCCGGACGGGAGGGCAGAGAGGGGGGGGCTGACAGGACTCATCACGCTAGGGGCCGGGGAGACAGAAAGGCCCACACTAGTCACTCTCACTCCTCAGTCTGTCAGTCTGGCAAAAACAAAAAAGAAAAAAAAAAAAAAGGAATCTCCCACATTCCCACACTGCAGCTCACTTCGGTCCACAGGAATATTAAGACAGATGGGTAGAAACTCGATATCCCAGCCGCCCTGTTCGGACCAGATACTCCCCTCTGTGCTTAGTTGTAATAAGGATTGTAACCTTGATTAGATTTGTGGGTTGTAAGCGAGCAAGGAAGCTTGTTTCCCAGCTTCTAAAGGCTACTAAATCAACGTATTGTCCGGCCGGAGCGGTTTTACAGCAGGAACCAATACGACGCCGGGGTTTTGAAATATCCGATGCTTTGCTTTCAGACACCCTGAAAGCTCAAATCACATAGCCGTGGCAGTTTGTAAAAAAGTAGGTTTTGGACACCCGGCTATAGATCAGACTTGCATAGAGTCATCAAGCGCCAAGGCCAGACTTAGAAGAATCGCATTCACATATAACAGGGACAGGAAAAAAAAAATGCTGAAAGTTGTGGTCTGGTTGTAAAACAAATAAACATAAATCCAGAGGACACTCAGCCCTAATGCTGCCCGGTGACTCATCATTTATCCGCTCGGACGCAGGGAGGCTGTGGGCTGAAGCTGCGTGACTGCCGACCCATCAACCTTCATTTATTAAGATATCGGAAACTCTCTGGATGGCAGTGAGTGTAAACATAAACTCTTGTCAAAATCTTCCACTAGAAACACATCAGATCATATTAGCATCTACAGTATTTGAGGTATTCTGTCCCCAAAAATGGGGTGGGGCAAGGACTTATTGCCATGTACCCCTATGTAGCGGTACATTGCAATAAGTCAGTGTATGGACCGAAATGTGCGTGCATGTTGACTGCAATCATGGACCCTACTTCTTCATGTTTGATACGTGACAGCTTTTGATGAACACAGTAGATTTATCAGATCGTCATAACGTCACCCTACTTGGTGAACCTAGAGTGACCTGAATTGATTTCAAGAGTTGTATGCAGTTTTGGTCCAAATACCAAAATGAATACTTATTGATATTCAGGGGCACCTTCACATCTGACTAATTTGTTACGTTCTTTTAACCAAAATTACAGGTGTGAAACCTAGCCAGAGAAGATGGGCTTTGGGCCAATTGGCCAGACTTGGCCTGGTAATAGAGAATCGGTCTAGATTAAACCGGTGCATTTAATTTACAAACAGAAACATTTTATGAATGTTTTAGACTATAAGACTATATAAAGAAAGTTAAAGCAGGCTTGTCAGAACTCAAAAAACTCTATGAGCTGCGGTAACACATGGGGAAGCTGTGGTGATCACATGTCATCCAAGGCATTTTCAGAGGATCATGGCAATGATCATTCATGTTCATTTACTTTCCTGATTCTGGGAATACCCAAGGAATTCTAAGTTGACAGCAGGCCCCCGACATCAATCATCAAGAATAGGAAGATGCAGCTCACATAAATGATGATGACAGGACTTTGCTACGTCCCATGTCCACTGGGCTCTATGTACCCATTTTGTTCTACAACAAGGGAACATAGGACCATTGTTCTAAGAATAGGTCCTGTGGTGCCTTTTCTAGAAAAGGGTCCTCTGTTCCCTCGTCGCAGAACAAAGCGGGGACCATAGGACCCATGGATACCCTTCCTGGTTTAGACCATGGAAACATCTTTGAGCTCAATTGATCCTTTCTGGATCTGCTTGGCTATGGGGATACACCTCCTACAAATGTTGTCACCTACTTGTCTATACAAGTCCACAGAAAGGATCTGAACAATCCAGCACCAGATTCAGATTCCCTGATTGGTCAGTTTGGATGTTGAACTCAGAAGAGTTGCAATAAGATCCACTAACTGGCTAGAAAAACGAAAAAAGACTGCGTGTAGGACACGAAAAGGGCAAACTTGGAATCCGAACCGTCAGCAAAGGCACAGGATTAACTCAAGAAGAAGAAAGCAAATGGGGGGGGGGAGAAAAAAAATAGAACCAGAGTGCCACAGCATCACCCCAGACAAGGGAAATAATTATCTTCTATTTTGGCCCGGGAAGGGATATGTCAGACGGTCGTATAAGGAGTCCCCCCCTCCTCCCGTCTGTCCTTCGCGCAGAGTGTCATGACACTGGCAGAGCGTGAGAGAAACTGGATGTAATTCAAGAATGTTAAGAAGCTCAGCTCGGAAGGGGGAAAAAAAATTATAAATAAACCTAGATCTTAGAAAAATACAGAAATCTGTCCCCCCCGTTTTTTTTATGTATGCGTGTCTGCTTGAGATAAGGAGACTTTGTTTTACTCTCCGGGCTGTGATGGAGACACCAAAGTCACAGGAGCGTTTGATTATCTCTATCCCGCTGCTCTCAGGGCCGCTCCTTTTTCTCAGGCTGCTCTTCCTCCCTGTGTATAAAACTGCTGACTGCAGCTTGTCCAAAACCTCCCCCCCAACACACACACACACACACACGCAGGCACATCACTGAATGAAAGTGCTTGACCACTGGATGAGAAATTACAGATGCTGGCTCCTGCTGAGGATCTGGCTGGAATGTAGGGCTTGTATTTCCGTTTTCTCTCTCTCTGCTTTAACCTTAACCCGCTTCTGTGGGGACCAGCTAATTTCTTAGCGTCTTAAATAAGCCGGTTGAGCTTTCTGTAGCGGGGAAGAAGGGGGGGGGCGCCCCGCGACAACAAGCACCAAGCTATAAGTCGGCCTTTATCTCTGCCAGAGGACGGCCAGACCCGCGTAAATTGGCCTTTTTTCAACAAGACGCTCTTGTAAACGCTTTCATTCTTACAAATGCAATTACAAGTCAGTCTGTAAGTTCACTTGTCAGTGTTGGCGTGTACTTGAAAGGGGGGGTTTAGGGTTTTGTACAGTGTTTTAACATGTCTGGTGTGTCAGTGTTCGCCTGCGAGCTGTCAGTCATTTAGTCAGGTAGGAGAGCCGCCGGATGAGCAGGCTCGGTGTAATTGCTGCGTCGGTATTTCCACTCACAAAAGAAAGCATTGCTGCGGGGAGACAACGAAGAAGCTCTGACTCGCTATCATCGTCTTCATCTTCTGTAGTTGGGTTACAGAAAGGGGAACCAGGCTCCACCGCCACCGGGGCAGGAACACTTCGCCGGGGACGTCCATGTTTGTACTTGTCACTCAACGCTGTTGGCAGTTGTCGGGGAGAGCGGCAGAAACACTTAAGTTTCCCCCGTGTCATACAGGCATTTGATTTTTTTTTTTTTTTTTCGGTGAGGCCTCATTTGCCGCTCTGTTGCTCCTGTAAACATTTCCGGGTGCCAAAACCTCCCCCGCCGTCAGAGGCACTGATAAACACATCTGTCAACGTGGAGGGAAAAAAAAAAAATTGTCGAGTCAAAGGAACAGGCCGTGATGAGGGAGGTGCAGTTTCAGGAGGTTCGGTTATATGGATTGGGGAGAATGGCGATAAAAGAACATTGATATCAGACAGACAGGACTGATCATGTCACGTCAGTCTCTGAACGCTTCACTCAACCAGTGATTGAAGACAATCGGTTGGTGCTAAAAGAGGGTGGAGACATTTAGAGATTTAAAAAACTCTCCATTGCAGGACAGGGCTGCAAAGATGAGTTATTATTCATTAATTGATTAGTTTCCAACCAGTACAATAATTATCAACTATTCTGATCATCCATTTGAGTAGTTCTTAAGACGAAAATGTCTAAATTCGTTGGTTTCACCTCCGCAAAACCAGACTTTTTTCTGATTTCTTTAGACTTTTATATTATTAATCTGATGATCTTGGGGTTGCGGACTGTTGGTCTGAATCAAAAAGTACATTGTAGTTGAGGTTGAGTGATCTTTGGGAAACAATGTTTAAAGAACCAAATAACTAAATGGTTGCAGCCCGACCAGAACCCATCCACTTCTGTGTGGGTCAAATCCTTCAGTAGTTTATTAATGTGACTTATTTGCACTGAAAGGTGTTGTGTTTGTTGAAAAAGAGCCTGATCCATCCATCTACTTTGGAAGACATTGCGAGATTAAAAGTTTTAATAAAGATAGGGTTAGGGGAAAGTGGGGGCCATCATTTTCAATAAGGCGTGTTCTTGGCTCAACTCGAGGGCCGTAGGTTCGTGAGTATCAGTTCTTGCCACCGACCAAGCATCTATCTCATTTTTAGAACACCCCCTCTGATCTTCCTGTATCGTAAGACTAGATCTGAGCTGACTGCTTGTTTGGTTTCGTTTTCTGCTCATTTGCTCCCATTGGGTAACAGTGTCACACCTCTAAACAATCACAAGTCACTATTATGTTGATTAGGTTAATTGTAATGACACTTTGCACAATGATGTTAGAAAACCGTGGTCACGGTTTGGTTAGGTTTATGGGGAAAAAAAAGTCCGGTCTGGAAGGCTGCTCTCCTGCTGCTTGTGCAACTTTACAACTATTTGCAGTTGTGCTGTTCTAACCAGCACCCGACCCGCCCACAATCACCTCCAAATGAGGACATTTATCACCTCACACAGACGCCATCCGTCTAATTGCGTCTATTTCAGACATTGTGGGAGCCTTCTAGAAGTCCACGGGACGACCCTGCGTTTGAAAAATTGATGGTAAGGGGTGGAACAGGATAGAACAGAAAGCTGTTATTGTCATTGTACTCAGAATACAACAAAATTAACGACCAAGGGGGACAAGGGACGTGACAAAATGGCGATATTTGACGCCCCGGGAATGAGAATGAGCTGAAACTGCTGATACAAACCACTTGCATTTTAATGTGAATGCAGTAATAATGCAGCTAATGTTACCTGCCCGGCAACTGCAGATGGCACAAAGCGTATCTTTCCCCCTTTTCTGCCATATAATACACGTCAGGCCAGAACTAACTGCACATTTACTGCATTTTTTCCACAAGATTTGTCATCCGCGCATTTTGTTTAGCAGTTTTTTTTTTTTTCCCCCTCACAAGAGAACCGGTATTACTTATCTTCCTAATGATGAATTCTTAGCGACCGCGACAAGCCGCTTCGTGCGGCGGCTCGGTTTTGATGAAACGGTTTTGTGTCGGAGACCCGCGGAATCGCACGTGTGCTGAGTAAAGCCTTTTTTTTTCACTCGAATATAATTAAATATTCCCACACGGCGAAGGATGCCGGTGTGTGACAGTTGCACGGTTATCTTCGCACACTTTTATGAAAAAGAGGACATGGTTGGTGCTTTGAGTTGTTTTTGGGCGGGTGTCGGTCATTTATTCGTTCTCTATGCCTGCTTATTCCTCATTGGGGTCACAGGGGTCAAACTGGAGCCAATCCCAGGCAGGGCAGGTCACCAGCTTACCATGGGGCACACACACCATTCACTCACACACTTATGCCTATGAGCAATTTAGAATCTCGAGTTAACCTAAGCATGGTTTTGTTTTTGAAAGAACCCATATAGACACCAGGAGGACATGCAAACTCCAAACAGAAAGGTCCTAGACCAAGGACGCCCACTGTCGCCCCTGTTTTGGGGTATTCAGGGGGAGGAAAATAAAGGGTATTTGCAATAAACGAAACTTTTTCCTTTTAATATCAAAGTCGTGTTGACGTGTGAAAGCTCCCCATCTCCCGGGTCGTCTACTCGTAATCTGTCCCGTGGATCCTCTCATCCGCTGGAGTGGTGGTCGCGGTGGGGGATGGCACCAGGCCCATCACCCAGCAGATGAGCTCTCAGGAAAAAAAAAAAAAGGGCAAACAGAGAGGTTTATCAGAATGTTTAAACAGCCCCGGCATGTACAGCGGGGCGGGAAGCGTTGTCTTAAACCAAGCCTGGACAATCTTCAACCTGCTGTAGAACGAACAGCCGCTTCATTGTCATTATCAACAACCGTGGGTTTGGGGGGGGGTGGTGTTGACACATGCTATCAGATAACAGCGGCGGCGAGACACAGGGCGTTTGCTTTGCTGTGTGTTCCAATGTTATCGCTCATCGGAACGGTACATACGCTCAAATCTAGCTAAATACGACGAGTAAGCGCTGGCGAGACCAATCCGCGGTTCGCGCTCGCCCACGGTCAGCGTCGGAGAACTCGCCGCTCGTGGCCTCTGTTTTCAATTACCGGCTCAAAAAAAAAGGTAAAGAAAGATTAGAGATAAAATCATGTCTTTTTTTTTTCCACCACCTCCTCTCGGGGAAGAAGAAGGAAAAAAAAAAAAAAGAAAGGTCTTGTTTCACAAGGCTGCGGCAGTGCGATAAATGGAGAATGACAGGGCTTTTATGTCGCTGAAATAGGGATACCCCTGCACCGCGGCCTCCTCTTCACGCCACCGTGGAAGCGTTAAAAAAAAACAAAAAAAACACTCCCAAGAACTCTGATCCCTTCATGATTCGTATTCCGGCCCTGTCACAAGGAAAAAAAATATATATATATAAATATATATATCTCAGAATAGAGATCTGGAAATCGGGTGGGGACCCTGGGATGGGAATTCACAACCCATCACCCCCCCCTCTCCCCATGACTCATGAAAAATACATTGTGGGGCTATAATTTGATAGTTTGTATTCAGAGCTATTCGCAGAAGTATAGATTTCCTGCAGATCGACGAAGAAATCGCGTGGCCTAGATTGCAGTTATTCAGCGGCGGGCTTAGCTCCGTTTTGGCACACGCACAGTGGGTCAGTGAGGATAAGCCGACTTGGAGGCGAAAATAGAAAGACCCAGAATAGACGTTTTACTCCTTACTAGTGTTTAAACATTAACTCAACAAGCACATGTGCTTGTTTCTTACTGCATTTGCAAAGTAGATCCATCAAGTACCTTTTGAGCTACTGAGTATTTCCATTTGATGCTACTTAATACTGCACTACACTTTACAAGCAAATATATATATATATATGTATATATATATATATATATATATATATATATATGTCTCTGCCTCATTTATCTGACAGCTTTAGTTAGTTTAGGATGAGTATTTTAACATTTTATCCAAAGTTAATCTCATTTAACTTAATATTATATTAATATCTATTCTTCTTCCTTTTTACAATATGCACTTCATGTGAAAGGTGCCAAGTATGATGATAGACTACTATTACTATTATTCTACCCAAATCTCAATTTGGCTAAAATCATGTCTCAAGGATTACAGTGAATAAAAACTATCACTTTAATAAATTATAATAAAATACCACAGTCTGCATAATGACAACTTTTACCTTTGTTACTCCAAATACATTTTGCTGGTAATACTAATTTTACTCACGTAACATTTTCAGTTCAAGAATTTTTGCTGGATTTTAAGTATTTCATTAGTCAGTTTTTTAACTTTCACTTTCACCAAGTAAAGGATCAGACTACTTTCTCCACCACTGTATCTTAGTTTGACACTTCCTTTCTGTCTTTGTCAGACCTGACAAATCACTTATCATTTAAAAAAAAAAAAGATTAGTGGCTAATCTAATTGCCTGTCTCACCGCACAGGCGGTGGAAGAGTTTTTTTTCTTGATCAAACACATCAGTCTTAGATTTGTTTATGCACCAGGTCAAAGGTAAAAATGTCGAAATGATCCACATGCCTGATGTACACTTATCTCTCTCCCAGACATGAGATGCATTATAAACGGGGCGGACCCTTTATTGACCCGAGGATTCCTCAGAATGAAAATAGCCTTGTTATCAGAGGTCAGAGGTCGAAGTTTATCCCTTAGCTAATACTTTAACATGAGATTTTTTTTCCCCACTCCCGCCCGCTTGATAAAGCCCGAGGGAGGCAGGTTCATTCAGATAGAAACACGTGAACCTGGCGGTTTGTTCGGTCATGCCCCCGCTCGCGATGGGAATCCAGGTGTAAAAGTGGAGACTGTTTCACATGGTGTTAACAAAGGGACTAATATCACCTGGAGACATTCACTGATTTCTCTTTATTTGCTGAGATCATCAGTGAATATAATCCTGTGTGAACTGGCTCAGCTGGGCTTTATTAAATAAAAAAAAAAAAAAGAGTGAATTGTAGGTTGAAATTCTGGTTGTAGGTGGATATATAAGCATGGCCGTATGAAGCCATTAGGGGGGCCAGGTGCGAGAATTAGCCCCCACTGCCCCCCCCAACGATTACTCTCTTTGAGTGATTTTTAGTAAAAAAATATGAGCAGTCTCTGGTTCCAGCTCTCGAATTTGATTATTTTTATGGTTTCTTTGGGTTTGTTTTCTATAATAGAAAACCGATGACCTTTGAGTTGTAGGCTGAAGGGAAAAAAGACATTTCAGGTTGCATCTTCGGCCTTGGGAGACAGTAATAGACTTTTTAGACCATTTTATGAACCAAACAACCTAATCTTTCCAATATTCAAAATTAAATAAAATATCAAAATTGTCATTAGTTGTTAGTATTATAAACTAACATTTTATACAGTAGGATAATCTCCACAAATGAATACCATGTTTATGACTTTAAAATGACCATCCATCCATCCATTTTCTATCCCGCTTATTCCTTTTCAGGGTCGCAGGGGTCTGCTGGAGCCTATCCCAGCGCATTTTATGGCGAGAGGCAGGGATACACCCCAGATGGTCGCCAGCCAATCGTGGGGCATTAAAATGACCAATAATAAAGAAAAATGTTCTAATGTCAATCAACCAGTCACGGAGTAAATCTGGTATTTTTTAGGATCTGTGGGGTCTGGGGCCACTTGGTCCACCCTTGGTGAGACATGCTGCAGTTTAGCAGCCACAGTGTAGGTAATGTGCTCCCTGTTTACACCAGGGCCCAGTTTATGTGAGGGGTCATGTACTGTGTGTGTCCAGGTGTGGACACAGATATTTCCCAAGACAGAATCAGGATTACACCGATTACCCCCAGGTCCTATGTTCTCTACTTTTTTTCGGTTTCCAGGTAACATACGAATTTTTTTTTTTTTTTTTTTGGCGAAAGGGTCCCATGTTACCTGGTTACCTGCCTTGTTAGGGTTTAAGGGTTTAGGTTTAGGGTTTGGGCTTTTGTGGTCAACGATACAGGACAGGAGATTCTGTAACTACAACATTATGGCTTTTTTTTTAAAGGAGGAACATCCATGGACATCAACATGCTTTTCCCGGAACTACGACTACTCATTCATTCAACAAAACATGTCAAATTCCCAATGTGTTTTTGCTTTGAGAGAAGCAGTCGGATGAGAGTTTTTCTTTTTTTCTTTTTTTCAGAAAACAAATCGAGAAGTAAAGAATAGGCAGACAAGCCTCGACAGGTTTCGACGTTTTTTTTTTTTTTTTTTTTCCAAGTGGAGTCAATTTTTATTTGAACAGGCCAATATCACAGATCACAAATTTGCCTCGGGAGGGTTTTACAGTTTGCCGAGCAATACCTCATCCTCTACCGTTACACCCTGGAGACGGATGAGGACAAAGTCCCCAAAATAGCTCTTTACCGACGAAACATAAATCCTCGATTAATGAGACAGGAAGGAAAGGAAAAAAAAAACAAGTTGTGCTAAACAAATTATTATTTTTATTTATTTATCTGTTTTAAGAGTGAGTTTTGTCCAAACCTATACCAGCCTCAATAATTATTCAAATGAAGCAATCTTAAGATGTTTTGAAAGGAAAATCACTCTGCAGTAGAAGACACTGAATCATTTGAATTGACCACAAAACCAGCAACGCTCTATTTTTTGTCCTTCTGGTGTTCTTAAAGAAATAATTTACACTGGAACTGTTCTGCTTTGTTTCCATGTCAATGTAACTCTGCATGAACATTGGTCAACTGATAAACAGCATGACCCCTCCTTTTAATTCTCTTAATAATTTCTTTTTTAATAAAATTCTTCTCCTCCACAGCGTGCGGCCGTGGCTTCTACAAATCCTCCTCCCAGGACCTCCAGTGCTCTCGCTGTCCGGCGCACAGCTTCAACGACCGCGAGGGCTCCTGGCGCTGCGACTGCGAGGACGGCTACTACCGGGCCCTCTCGGACCCCCCCTCTGTGGCCTGCACGAGTAAGTCCTCCGCCTCCTGGCTGGCACGCCGGCGTGATCACAACAGCAAAAAAAACAAAAAAAACATGCCAGAACTGCTCAGTGAGTCCCGACTCGTGAAAGCCCCCAGATGTGTTCCACAGCGGGTCCCTCTGCCTCCCAGCATGTCATTATAATTATGTTTGCAGGCCGGCGTGTCTGTTTTCTGTCTTAGCCGGCCGCTAATGATGAGAGGAGCAATTTGCCGTTTCCCGTCTGAGAGATTTGCAATTACAGTCAGCCGCGGCGGCCCGGGCAGCGGCGGCCCCGCGTCTCCCCCATTTGTCCTGGTCAGTGTAACAGTTATGTGACAGCCATTGATGGCTTATTTACACAGGCCGGGGGATGGGAGCGGGGAGGAGGGGGGGATTCAGGCTGAAGGGCGAGGCTCATTTGCTGCTAAATCCATTCCCAAACACCTATATTTCTGTTAGTGGTTGGGTTCTTTTTTTTTTTTTTTTCCACCCGCTGGCTCGTGTCAGGGGCGTTCACGTTGGCTTTATCTCTGGAGGTAAAAAGCACCCCTAAACATAACCTGAGCACCCTTATCTGTGCGCCTTTCGTTCTACTGATAATGTATCACAAGACTGCCGGATAGGCCCATAGGATTCTCCTGCACGGCTATTGTCATTCCCTCATTCTCTTTTTTTTTTTTTTTAGTTTGACATATCTATTAAGATGCAGGCAAATTAACAATTCAGATGGCGGGCGTTTATTTTTGTACCGTTTTCTGTTGATTCGAACACATCAGAAAATACACATGCGGGAAATCAGGGGCGTCGCCTCTGGTTCACATCCTGCTTTTTTTTTTTTTTTTTTTTCACTCCCTGAACACCTAAAGTAGGGCAAGTCAGAATCTCTAATGTGTGTGTGTGTGTGTGTGTGTGTGACACCGAGAGAAAGAGCGACTGCTGATATTATGCAAATACTGGAGTTTTATAGCGCTGCATTAGCTTGTCTATGCATTAAATCAGAGAATCAAAGGGGGGATTATACGGATTGGAGTTTGGATTTAATGTTGTAAATTTCATACGAGAAGGGATTCTTTGTCATTTATGAGGGTCGGTAGATCGGTGTGCATCGATCAACGGCTCCACCTCGGCACTCTTCCACATTTATTTACCATATCTTCATTGCACAGGTGTGTGGGTATGTACTTTACCGCAGGTGTGTGTGTGTGTGTGTGTGTGTGTGTGTGTGTCAGTCAGTTGTGAATTATTTCAAACGAATTTGCACCTTTCTCTTATATACGGACGAATAATATTTCCTGCAGGTTGTAGTGTTATTATATAATCATTATAGGCAGGGAAAATATTTAAATTGAACAATGGGTAAGGCAGAGGTGTCAAGAAATAAGAATATTAAGATTGAACAGGAAAGTTTGAGCTATGATTTTCCGTCATTAAAACATCAGCCGACCGTTTCCAGCCGGCTGACAAACGTGGAGGAAATGTTCTCAGCGACGGCTTGTTTATGAGAATACTTTGCTTTTTAAAAAAGCCAGAAGGCACACCGCAAAAAACGTCTGTCATTTCAGCAACAATGATGTCACTTTTGTAAAAAGGAGGCAGCTCGTGAGGCATTATCTGAGTAGGTGCGTGCTAATTTGCACTTTCAGATCAGAAAGGTAAACATTGGGTAAAGTCAGGGTCACAATTCTTGTTTCATTTTTTTGACATTAAAAGGTTTTTACAGAGAGAAATTCACAAATTGCCTTTTTTTATTATTCAAAATATTATATTATTCAGATAAAGTCAACAGTTTTTGCCATGCTTTTTTTAATGAATGGAATGTTCTACAAATCAGGCTATGAGTGATATATGAACAAACCTCTCTGTAAAAACCTTCAGAATATAGTCAGGGATTAAAATGGCGAGTCTTTGTTCAATCGTGGCTGGATATTAATAGAAAGGAAATTCCCATATTTGGATCCAAATACATTTATGCTATAGAAAAAGCATCTTTACAATAAGACCTGAAAAAACACCGGCAGTGCTGTATGACTGCTCAGGGATGCACACATATTGACCATTGTGTGGCGCTGGGCCACAGAATGAAAACCTAGTGCCACGAGTTTTTCCTCATGTTTTGAGAATATCCTGCAGGGTGAAAGTTGCAGCTGCTACTAGTATTGACTGAATGGATGGAAACAAAGTGTTAGCCCACTAAATTCTGGCATTTCCTGTCACCGCAAAACTAAACCCTGGTTGGATAAGGATTCAAATTTGGATACAAAGATAATTCCGAGACATAGTTTCAATGCTAAAACTGATGAAAAAATTGCTGTCTCTGGTTCTCAATGGGCTGCAATATTATAGTCTTTCCCCTTCCGAATTCCTCTCCTTTTAACTCCATTCCCAGAACCGTCTGACACAAACAGGGACCTAACTCCAGCTAAGCATATTTTAAGGGCCAGTCAAAGACCACAAATCACCAATCTCTCTGTGTAGCGCAGAGGCAACCGCACAGATCTTGTTCGAAGAGACAGGTCCATTACTCACTTCTCCAACCATCCTAATCGGATGTTAACGCTTCACTCGAACATATCCCGCTGATCAAGGACAGGACACGCATGCGGCGGCAAGACAGGGAAAGTTCTCACTTCTTCGTGGCGTCCTCTGGCTGTTCCCTTTGGGTAATCACCTTGGCCAGTAATTACCGAAGTTGCCTAATGCGCACTTTCCATTATTCATTTTCATTAACTTCGGGTCTACACTTGGTGACCCCATACCATTATATGTAAATATGTATTTTTAACTTGTGTGAATAGCTTCGCCCTCCGCCCCGTTCGCCCGCTACAAGTCTTCTGTGCGTGCATTTCCTCATTCATCTCTGGATTAAGTCAGTGTGACCAATAGTCGCTGTGATTTTCTTTTTTTCCCCGAGCCTCGTCCGGGCCAGGAGTGAATAGTAATTGAAAATGAATTTGCACTGCCTGAACAAACAGCTTGATTGACAGATTTTTTTTTTTATTCTTGAAACAGGGGTTTTGTAAAGCTACCCTATCGTAGGCCTTAGCAAAACACAGAGATGGATCTCCGGCACACAGAGATTAAGCGTGTGTCTGCGAGGATATGGGGGGAGAAAATGAGATGAAGATGTAACGCGTGTGTGTGGGGGGACGCGGAAAAAGAAAGACAAATCCGCGCTGAATAAAGATGAGAGGGAAGAAGTTCCAAAAAAAAAAAAAAAAGAGAAACAAAATACATTGTTTCCCCATATGTGCTGCTCGTGTGTTCGAGAGTGGGCGGAAGGAAGAGATGCTCTTTGTTTGTCCAAGCCATTCATATGCAAAGCATGTGAGAAAATTCTATTATATGAAATATATGAAAAGTACATATATATATGATATAGAAAAAAACGATACCTGAAAAACTGGCCCTGCTGTATAACTGCCCAGGGATACCCGATAATTCACCATTGTGTGTCGCTGCGCCACAGAATGAAAACCTAGCACTAGCTTCTTATGTTTTGAGAAAATCTTGCAGGGTGAAAGTTGCAGCTGCTAATAGTATGAACAGAATGGATGGAAAGAAAGTGTGTGTGTGTGTGTGTGTGTGTGTGTATATATATATATATATATATATATATGTTTGTGTGTGGACAGGGGTGGCTGCGGGGAGACTTCTTTTTTTTCCTCCAGAGGCAGGGTGCAGACTGGAGCTGTTGACATGTTGGGGAATGGGCATCAATCATGCAACAGCTGTGAGCGAGAGCTCGGGGGCTGAAAAAGGGCATCTGCGAGCAGTCGTCTCCCGCCCCCGCCTCGAAAAAAAATGTGCCACATCAACAAGTCGACGTCCGTCAGAGGGTCCGTCCTGAGTTGCTGGGGGGAGAATGCGGAGGCTCCTGTTGCTAACCGGATAAGTTTTTGTTCAGGGGCAAAAACCTTAAAATACATACACACACCCCCCCAACCCCACACCCCCCCCGCGCTCATTATTCCGGCGGAGCTCACGGGCCAGATTCACTCGACCAGCTCCGGGGAGTAAAGTGCTCTAAAGCCGTTGGCTTGTTTACAGCTTTGCCTGATTGTTGTCTGTCAGACTTCATTGCGGTGATGGTACCGTCCAACCGGATCGCACTAATTACTTTGGTCAGCGCCGGATTAACCCACCGGAAGAGCTGCTGGCCCTCCCTGAGTTCCTGCAAGTTTGGATACAATTTTGCACATTTTGTTGTTCATTATCTATTATTAGTTGTATTAGATGCCCTTCTGTATGACAGGATAGTACGCAAAATGTAATTTAGTGTGAAATATATGTAGTAGTGGCAAAGATGCAGTAAAGATATTTCCAAATAACTGTGTTACTTAAAATACTTGCTGCCCAGTAGATTTAAAAGGTGTAATCCATGATTATACTGCAATACATTTTTTTGTCAAATCCAGCAAATGTCTTTTTACTGACTGTTCTGTGTGCGCAATGAAACAAAAAAGTCATGTGTTCTAAGTTGTGATGAACTATAATTGAACTTTCGAATGTCCCCCCCTGCCCACCCCGTTTCACTCTGTGCTCCAATAACAGTTGACCGACCTTGGCCACTTTTCCCCCCTTTTCTGCACACGGAGATACGCAACAGCAGCTTTTATTATGTAAAAGGTCGTCACATTGATGCCACAATCATCAAGGACATGGGTCAATGAAATTTTATGGTTGGCAGGACGAAAAAATTATGATTTTTTTAACACAAAAAGAAAACAATGCTGAATTTTAAATATTTAATCCACCTAGAATATAAAACTGAATAGCACGTGTTTTTAACTTTTTAAAATATTTTTATGAGAGTTATCTGGTACCATGTTTTTTGGAGTTACACCAAGTTATTGGCATCATCCTACACATTACATTGCATTGTACATCCTAAATCCTAAATGTTTATTTTTTTGGTAGCACCATTTCCCATGTTCCTGGCATATATCTAAAGCATTGATACCATAATTCTTTTACCAGATTTTCATCATGGAAATGTACCAAGCAGATTTAAATCCTGGCAGAAAAACTTAATTTATCTTTGTGAAAACAGTGAATAAACACTGTTATGTTTAATGTTTCCCTTTACTTGCTTTGCTGAAAATCTTTCCTGTGCACTTCCATTATATTGAAAATCCGGCCGGAGGGAAATCACTACAAAGCTCAATATTGGTGAGATGAGTTAAATTATGGTCTCTCTGCTTCAAATACATGCCAGGAACATGGGAAATTGGGACTACAAGTAGAAAATAATGAACCATCCCTTCGAGTTAGCTAATGTTAGCAGAAACACTAGATTACAGGCCAGAGATGGAATTATCACTAATGTCAGTGAGGTTTGATTCCTCCTCGTTTCTGTGGTAACATGACAGGGATTTGGAAAGAGACAAATAGTTTGGTTGCTAACATATTTTTTAGATGACAACGACAGATTATAGCAACAGTAACTAAGGGGTGCCGGGCTTATGCCTTGTACTGTTTGATGTGCGATGGGAAAACACACAGATGTGGTGTGATGACACTGTCCTGTGCAGTCCCGCTCTTTTTTTGTCATATTTTGGTCCTTGTTATGGGAGGAATCCTTGCAGCCAATTAACTCGCATCACAATTCTCACCCCACCACAACCAAAGGGTTTGAGCATTGACAACACCCGTTGTTATACAAAGGTGACGAGGGGGGGCACCATGCGTCGAGACTTCTTTTCCATATTTGGAGTGTTTGACTGAATGCCCAAACCGAAACTGAAAAAAAGGATAAAACAGGAAATGTTTTATCTGCTGCGACTCTTTTTTTCCTGTCCGTGTGCCATCACGCGCTCTCCAGAGACGAGGAGGCCGAGATGGAATTTCGGCTCGCAGCGCTCATTTCGTGCAAGCATCAATCCAATATTGGATGCAATGCGGTGGTATTGAAATGTTGGTTTATGGGGCGAGTGGCGAAGGGGGGCGGGGGGGGGGGGGGGGGGGGGGGGGTGGGGGGGTTGCGGGGCGACGGCCAAAATCTCTACTCCAAGCCTTCTTCTGCACGGTTTCCCCCCCCCCCCCCCCCCCCCCCCCTCTCTCATCCAATTTTTTTTTTTTTTTTTTTTTCCTCTCTCGCTGCAGCCCCATCATTAGAGGCCGGGTCACAGGGTCACAACACACATTTGTAGAGTGAGGATTACCTCATGGGCGATTTGAATACCGTTCACCCCACCCCCCTCCCCTTCCTCCTCCTACTCACCCCACAGCTCCCCCCAATTAGAGCCCAGCCAGCTAATAGGCTGCGGAGGGTTAAGGCAGCCCCCCGAGCACCTCTCAAGGCCGATAAGCGCCGGATTCTTCTCTCCTAAGCTTGGATTTACTCGGGTCTCACAACTCTTGCACAGAGTCGAGATGAGCTTTGAAACATGACCTAAAAAACTATCAGCTACTATACCTATGTTTTCTATATGGTAAATTATGGGAGAGCTTTGTCTTTTCCCGCAAGAATCGCGGGTTCCGCCTTTGACGTGTTAAACCGTGCATGCACACGGTTCGTATTATGCACAAACAACACAAATACCCTGACTCACACACACACCCATAGACACAGTGGCAGCGTTAACGGAAGGGGAGCCAGCGAGTGATTGAGACGTTTCAGGCTGTGGGGGCTCTGGCAGGCTAATCCGTGAAATGAAACTTGACTGGAAGGACGGTTGAGAGGAGAGAAACATGGGAAGATAAGACAGAGGGGAGCGGGGGGGATGTTGGGGAAAAAAAAAAAAAAAAAAGCTGGGAGACGAGCCCTTGAGCGGTGAGGATGAGCAGACAGACAGACAGACGGACAGACAGACAGAGGGCTCAGGATGTGGTGCAAATCTGTGCTGCAGGTGAAGAAGGGCCAGAGGAGTCTCGTATTCCTCGGTCCAGACGGAGTATATACACAGAGATACAAAGAGACGCCAGGGAACAAGAAGAAGAAGAAGAAGAGGAAGAAAAAAAAGAAGGACCGGAGGATTTGGTGTTTTTCAAAATAGTCCAAAGTAGGTCGTATGACGTGTCGTCTGACCACGTCTAAAGACAAAAAAGAAAAAAAAAAAGAAGAAACGTTGTCTTTATCCGTAGCCTTCTCCTGGCTGCTCGCAGCTGCCCTGATTTCTCTCCGGAGGAATGCTTCAAGGAGAAGAAGAGGAACGCTGTCAGGCAGTCACGAAAGCATTCACGGTGTTGTGGTGGTGTACACACACACATATATATATATATATATATATATATATATATATATATAAAACAAAGTTCTGGGGGGAAAAAAAAGGGTGAAAAAAAACAGTTTTTTGGAGAAGTGCTTTTTTCAGTTTTTATAATCTGATGAGCTTTGAAACAAACAGCTCTTTAGAGGAGGATGTGTCCTATGAAGCAGAGGATATATATATATATATATATATATATATATATATATATATATATATATATATATATGGGCATATCGTTTTGCAGTGAAATAACACACTAGTAAGACAGAAGTAAGCATGTATGGAAAAAAAAAGTAAATATGTATTTTTTTTATAGTCACTTAATCTATTGATTATACAAAGGTTAATGGAGTGGTAATTAGTGGCTTGGTTGATTAAACGGTGTAGAATGTTAATGACTTTGTCGAAGATCCAACCAGAAATGTCATTTTATGCCCAGATCAGCCAAGATCTTTACTTTACAATTATAGATGACCAAAGATACCAGGAAACAATCAGATATGAGTATTGGGCAATTCTCTTCAGAAAAATTACTCAAATCGATTATTGAACTTTATAATTTAGTAAATAGCTGGCAACTAATTGATTATTTGACTAATGATTGCAGCTATTTCCTTCATTTTATTGTGGACCCTGTTTAACATGCAACACAGTTTTATACAATGTAGGGGGTCACTGCTCCATCTCTATTAGCTAAGTGGTCCTTTGCATAAAAATCTTTGAAGGCCCCTGATATAAATGTTGCAAAAAAAATTAAAAAAAAAATCTCCAAAGCAAGACAAAAAGACAAAGGTCACGCAAGATCACAGGGTCAGTCTAATCTCATCTAATTTCCTTTTCGCCTCTTGTGGCAGAGAAATCGCCTCTTTGATCTCTGCGGCACCTGAGACCCAAATAAGAGCAGCGCGGGGCGAAATGAGATGTTATCATCACCTACCAGCGTGGCCATGGAAATGCTAGAATAAAAGAAAGTGTGTTTGTGTGTGTGTGTGTATGTGTGTGCACGCTCACAGACCTTCCTCCTTTTTGTCCGCGAGGAAGATTGAGAGCGCGGGTCGAGTGTCAAAGCCGAGGCCGAAGTCGAGTGGCGCTATCAGAAGTCGCTCATCTCCACTTCACCTGCCACAGGTGGCTCTTTCATCTCCCAGGGTCCACAGTCGGCCTCTTATCTCGCCCAACACTCATGAATATGGATGTCTCCATTGAGCCCCTTTGCTTCTAATGGGCGGATCAGGGGAAAAAAAAAAAGAAAACAACTAAGTGCTACATTAATGAGCCCGAAATTTGTTTTGGCTCCACGCGTACGCCCACAACCTATTTCCTTAGTTAATGTGGCAAATTTAATGAGTCAAGAGGTCCCTCCCCAAGATCCTCTGAAAAGATTATTTCCTGAGCAAACAGAGCTGTTTTCAATCTCCCAGCGAAACAAGTGAAGAAGTCATGCAATATTTACTGGGTTTTTCGGGGGAGTTTATTTATATCAACATCTGGGCCATAAAAGCCACCAGCCTGGAATTTTGAAAAGATAAAAGCGGCGATTTGTTATTCATTGTTTTACAAGATGAGCTAATCTCTCCGTCATTACATGGAAATGGGGCCCCGTGCACTTCTGATGCCACGGAGCTCGCTGTTATTGTATGTCAAATGGAACTCTATATATGGCGGTGACAGCGCGCTGATAATCCAGCTTTAAATCTTCTTCATAAATTGTGTGGGTGAGCCGGGGCTTTGAGTCTTTTTTTTTCTCTTTTGGAGGCTTTAAGTGTCCTGCTGTTGGCGTGATATACCTTCAGGAGGATACCCGGTGTCCCCAGCTGGGATAGTGCAATATTTTTGGTGAGTGGGAGGACTTAGGAGACCGGTTTGCGGCTCCTGAATCCGGGCTCAGGGTTTGTCGGACCGCGTGAACCGTGTCTCAGTCGCACAAAGGTTTCTTACTGTTAACTACGGCTTTGCAAACAAAAGCCTGTGTTGGCGAGCCATAAAACCCAACCGATTGACCACGCTACCTTAAGAGTACATGAGTACTTTAATGAGAAACTATGCAGACGTTCGTCTCTCCAATCTTAAAACATGCAAACACTTTGAGATTAGATGACAACGAGGCATCACGTGCTACAGCAATAGTGCTTAATACCAATGCTACAAAATAAAAGCTGAAGGCTAAACGGGTCCGGATGAAACAGTGTTCAACATGAGTTTTCTCTTGTTCTGAGAGAACTGGAGGTGACATTTTATCCGTCAGTTTTAATATCTGTCAACATGCTTGCTGACGTTAACTTCAGTGGCTAGAACATTGATGGTTGCTTGGCAACACCATCAGCTGTTTCCAGAACTTATACTAGCCTGTCTAGAATGCTTGGTTGCGTCCAAAATCACATTCTACACCGGGGAAGGAACTAAAAATTGAAATCTTATCAGGTGACAATGTATTTTAATTGGTACAATCAGTTGTATCCTAATGAAAAAAAACACATTTAAAACTTAAAATAGGCTAAATTATCGGACAATGGAATTAGACAAGTGTACTGGACTAACTGTACCAAATAAAAGACATTTTCACTTGTTAGGATTACTTTTTTTTTATAAACATAAATATTTAACATATTTTGGGCTACACTGAGCTGTAATTATCAGATTATTAAAGATGTATAATCATGCATGGTAACCCATGCAAAAACCTCTGAAACACACACACTTTGCAAAGTCAAATTGAATGCTACTGAAGTGCTATTAAGGAGAGAGCTGCCTTGATTGCTGTCCACCATTGTCTGTTATGTTATTGTCATCAATACTTTGAGCATCCATTGTCGGATATTTAATCTTGCATACTGTAATCATTTTTTGGAAATATGGTGAACCTCACATACTACTTGGTTGACTGTAAGGTTGTAGACAGAAAAAATTCTCACATGCTATTCTAGTTTAAAATTTCTGACATGTCCCTCGTTTCTCTCATTGTGATCCTGCTCAGAAAAGTAGTGACATGATCATCCAGATTTTAACTCCTCTGGTTCTGGAGGTTCAGGATTGGATCAGTAAACCTCTCACATCACCAGATAATCTGGACCGAGCATCGGTAATGACCGAGGTCTCAAACCAGATGTCTCGGGGATAAATCAGCTCGCAGAACTCCTGGAGTCTCAGGCCCGACTTTACAGCTTCGCTTTATCAGCGCTGTTATATGTATGTTTGATTTACCTCCCGACTCCGCGGTTCCCCTCAGTGTCTCTATTAGATCATTGTTCTGGAGTCCGGGCCCACATATTTATGTTCGGTCTCACAGCTCATCAGTCCAATTTCCAGCAGTCAGATATTATCAGCAAAAAGCTCCAATAAAGTGACTGTATGTTACCTGCTTGGCGCCAAGCAGCAGGCGGACACAGTTACCGACCAGCTGGTGTACACGGTGGAGCATCGGCGGAGCCAGATATTTGACACGTATTAAATGTCGAGAGAATTGTGGGGAGAGAGGAAAAAAATGCATCCTGGGCAGAGCTGCAATGATTAGTCAATTAATCAATTAGATGCCAACTATGGTTTGCAATGCTATTTGTGTTAATGACGGTCAACAGGAAGTTAACGTTTTTGCTTGTCAAAAAAAGCTTATAGGATTCTGGATTATTGCAGAAAATAAGATCTTTGCTGAATAAATGTTTATGATAGAGCTGCAACGATTAGTCTATTAATCAATTAGTTCCCAGCTGCTACAATAATCACCAACTATCTTGATAATTGATTAACAGATTTGAGTCATTGTTAGGAAGAAAATGTCAAGTCAAGGCAATTTTATTTATATAGCTCAGAATTACAAATCACAGATTCAGCTCAAAGGGCTACACGGTTTGCACAACAGCAACACAACATCCCCTGTCCTTAGACCCTCACATTGTACAAATAAAAACTCCCTAAAATAAACCTTTAGCAGGGGATAAGAGAAGAAGAAACTTCAGGAACAGTAACAGAGGATGGATCCCTCTTTCAGGACAGACGGGCATTAATAGATAATGAGTGCACAGGATGAGATATGATACATTTAGAACAGGAAAAGAGTTGACTCCGACATTACATAGAATAGCAGGAATATATTGATTCATGGTGTATGTGGCGGATGAGGTGGAAGGGATCCATTGCAGCCTCCAGGTGCCACCAGGACAGAATAAGACCTTCCAAATACCCATGGCTCCTTGCAGTGGGTGCACTGCAGCATAGTGTATCAATGTGAAGACACAGGGCAGGACTCAGGGAATAAAACTGATTTAAATAGGTACATCAGTGTCATGGGTTTTTACATATGGAAGACAGAAGCTGTCTGAGTGTCTCATGAGGAATCTCAACCTATTGCAGCATAAAAATGTTCTAGGCCAGCCAATGCTAGCCCTGAGTATAGGTTTCATCAAAAAGGAAAGTTTTTAACCTCTTCTTGAACATAATGAAACAGGAAAAGACAGTTCCACAGGAGAGGCGCGTGCTAATTTAGGACTCTGCCGTCAAATTCTGGGAACCTCTAATAAGCTGCATTTTGGGAGCCGGTGTTCTCAGTGGATGATATGGAACTATGGATAGGAAGGATAGGATGGAGCTTGACCATTAACATCTTTGTAGGTGAGGAGGAATTCTCATCTTGATTTCTCAGAAACCCAGTGCAGAGAGGCTAATACTGGTGAGATATGATCCCTTTTTTCCTCGTGCCTGTTAATATGGGCGCAGCTGCATTCTGAATCAGCTAGAGAGTCCTTAGAGATGTTTTGTAGCAGCCTGACAATTAGCCTGAGAATTACAGTCATCCAGCCTGGAAGTAACAAATGCATGAACTAGTTTTTCTGCATCTTCAGAGATAGGAAGTGGCTGACCGTTGCTATGTTGCATTGGTGAAAGAAAGCAATCCTAGAAATATGTTAGTGAATTTCTGGGGTGTACTGATCATGGAACTGTGGAGCTTTATGCTCTTATTGCATTCCTGAAGGGTCCTTATAAATTATTGTTGTATAGGACACCACACAACTTTTTGGTGATTTTTTTTCCAGGATGTTAGAGAGAAAGGTATGGTTGGATATAGGTCTATATTTGGCTAAAACGCTCGAGTCAAGTGCAGGTGTGTTGAGGAGAAGTTTAATTACAGGTACTCTGAAGGACTGTGGTACATAGCCATATAAGGACATGTTGAGCATTTCCGTGTTCCAGGACAAATATGTGCCAGTTGAGGGCAAGAGGTGATGCATTCTGTTTCTAATTGTCAGAAGGCACAAGGAACGATGGCGGCAAGAGATGTTCGCAGTGACCCTGCATCACTCTCGCAAGATGATCTATTTCAGATGGACAAGCAGCAGCATAAAATTCCACAGCTGTGGTGAGGCTAGGCACGGAATTAAATACAGATGGAATCACTTTCTTGAGTTTAGATATAGTGCTATCAGTTAGACAGATAGTAAATATATTCTTGTCAGGTGGTGAGTAGTTCAATGATAAGAATTTGAGCTATCAGAAAATGGTCTGATAGGATTCTGTGGAAAGACAAGTAAGTGTTTAACTTTGATACTGTACATCGGAACGAGAACGAGGGTGTGGTTAAAGCAATGGATTGACACATCTGCCTTTGCAGAGAAGGCAATTGACTTTAGTAAAGAGATGATGCAGAATCAAGGCTATCCTTGTCAATTGTCAATATCAAAATCACCTGTAATGATTATTTTATCTGGCCCAAAAGCTAGACTTGATAGGATCTCTGACAATTTGGATACAGATTCAGAACATGGGCCAGATGGGCACTACATATAGCACTGGCTGTAGCGTTTTCCAAGTATGGTGAGCTAAACTAAAAAAGGCTTTTTCCAAGAATGTGTAGTTACACCTTGCCCCAGGGCTGATCAATAAATTTGAGTTGAAAATGGCTGCAACTAAACCACTGTCTCAAGGAATATATAAAAGGCCTATAATATAGCTGAGAGGAGTGGATTCATTCAGTAAGACAGAGCAAATCAATATTATAATATGATGTCATATCGTATATTGAATTGATATAGCTTGGATGACAGGAGATCTAATGTTTGAAAAGCCACATTTCACTCTCCAATCCCGCCACACTTCAATATATTGGTGCTAATTTGAAGTGAGTTTCTATGTGTAGCTCGTCCCATGTTGTTTGATACAGTGGAGTTAAATAAATGAAATGGTTTGAAGGCAGAAGCAGTCCCTATGAAGTTTTGAGTGGGTGACTGCTCTAAGGAATGCAGAGAAGTGTGTAGGACTGCAACTCCGCAACTCAAGTCTGACATGTTTTTTTAGATAACAGAGAGGCAGCATCCAAAGTAGGATGTATGCCGTATCTCGCTGAGACCAGGTTCCTCTTAGAACATTGACCAATTCTCTATCCAGCACCTCAAATCTGATTCCTTTCTTTTCAGGCTTCTTCTTTACTCCTATGAGAGTAAACTAATTATCTTTTTGGGTGTGGACTGTTGGTGTGAACAAAAAAATACATTTTAGTTTGAATACTTGGCTGTAGGCTTTTTCTGAACTATGCAACTAATAATTTCAATCATCTTTAGATTAATCAAATATTAAATTAGTTGTCAGATGCACTCCTATTCCTGGGACCTGTGCCAAGAGAACAATGATTTATTTCAAAGTGTAAGTGAACAGTGGTAAATGGAAATATCTATTAAGAGAATGGTGTCTAGGAGTACAAATGTTTTGCATTTCTTTTTTATTTCATTCAGTAAAGGCTTCAAAAATTATCTTAAATTGCATGCAATGTTCCAGACATCTGTGATGTGTTTGAATCTATGGAAATTGGACGATCCCACGGTTAACCATTGGGCCGATTGCTGTGGTGTTAAAAAAATCCTTACAATATGGTTTAACATCCAAAAGCCTTCACTTACACTTACAGGCAACAAAACCAAAGCTCCTCAAGTCTGAAAGACTTGAAACTGGAAAAAAAAAAAAAAAACTGGCAATGAAAGGCATTATGGGATTTGACAGTGTATAGAGCGGTGACGGCGCATGGAGGATGGAAGCGGAATGGGCGGGGGGCGGCGTCGGACGGGTACACTGCCTCTTTTAATGGCGATTCATAAAAACATTGACATAAAACTGTGTTGCATGAACTCTGACGATGACATTACTCTCCCTTTTGAAACTCCGGGCTCCACTCTTTGATTTCACAGCCTTCTAACGCTGACCTTGGCGCCTGCCAGAGCTGACTTCCTTTCAGTGTACCTGCACCACTTTTTCTGGGTCTGAGTCTTATTATAATTGAGTGTCAGTGTTTGGCTCTAGGGCTGGAGCTGGCATGTCCCGTAGTGGCTTTTTCCTTTTTCTTTTTTTCTCTCAGTGAATAGTGAAAGCACAGATCCAGTCAACGCACACTCTTGGCTGTCATTCGCCTTGGCGTCAGGTTATTTAATTCTGGCTTCCTCTCGTGTCCGCCTCTGACAGGACCTCCCTCCGCGCCGCAGAACCTGGTCTACAACATCAACCAGACCACCGTCAGCCTGGAGTGGAGCCCGCCGGCAGACACGGGCGGCCGCAACGACGTCACCTACCGGGTCATATGCCGCCGCTGCAGCTGGGAGCCCGAGGAGTGCGTGCCGTGCGGGCCCAACGTGGGATACTCGCCGGCACCGTCGGGATTAGTGGACACGTATCTGACCGTGGTGGACCTGCTGGCGCACGCCAACTACACTTTCGAGGTGGAGGCCGTCAACGGGGTGTCGGACCTGAGCCGCACGCAGAGGCTGTTCGCCGCCGTCAGCATCGCCACTGGCCAAGCAGGTAAGGAGGCCTCCTGGTGGTGTTTCTTTGAGGGTGGAAGCCATGTCTGGATTAGTTGCTGTATAAGGAAATGTGAACTTGTAAAAGTTGAGGAGAGGATTGATGACAATCTGTTTTAAGTATTGAGCTGAGGATAAGAGGTATTTGTACTTTACTTGAGTATTTCCATCTGGTGTTACATTCTACTTCACTCCTCCTAGATTTCAGATAGAAATAATGCACATTACTCCTCCCGCACATTTATCTGACAGCTTCAGTTCGTTTTCTGATGCAGATTTGACACGAGGAATAATATAACATTAAAATTACAAGATGACACCAGTGGTTACAAACTTTCTGTCATGCCCTATCTGTCTTTGTTAGCAGCTCCACCAAATAGCGATTTTCCCCCCCTTCTTAACTAATCACATGGTTTTATTTCAACAAATGTTCAAAAGATCAGATATTTCACCAAATGTCAAAGGTCAGAGGTTGTTTTCTCTTCCATTAATCACCTCACAAGCCCTCACGTTTATCTGCTGACCGTTTGGAGGGTGGCCAACCCCCATGTTTGGAACCACTGGACTAAACTAGTATTACTCTATTACAGGGGTCTCCAACCCTGGTACTGGAGGAACGGTGTGGGTTTTTGTTCCAACCAAGCAGTAACACACCTGATTGTACCCATCAACCACTCGAGGCCTTGTCTTCAATAGTCAAATCATATGTGTTACTGCTTGGTTGGAACAAAAACCTGCAGCCACACCGGCCCTTCTGGACCAGGATTGGAGACCCCTGCTCTAGTACATTATATGCATTTACTTATAATACTTGCATACTTTTCTTTTCGTGGCTCTAGAGTTACACTCTACACACTGTAAGGCACACTCCGGCCTTTATGGCAAGCTAGTTTACGCAAATCCTGCATCCAGCCAGTAAAGGCGCTGACATGAGGCGGGTATTGATCCTCTTACCTCTCAGAAGGCCACACACACACACACACACATTTTTCTTTAAAGCGTTAAACTATATCTCTAAAGCTTCTTTCGGAGAGTGTTTGGCTCACGGTGGACCGCGCACAGCGAACAGTGTGTGATATATGGCAAGCTCATCTGGCGGCTGCAGCTGAAAGAGCATTAGGCATTAAGGAACATGCCGATTGACAGTTTAATTTTGAAAACCTCTCAAATGCAAACTACCGTAATGATTCTCCAGCATTAATGACCGTAGTTTGATATGATCCATAATATTTTTCAGTGTGAATATTAGCCAGATTAATTTAATGTGTGTATCAGCAGCGCAGTGGCAAACATTATTAGCTCATCACCGATGCAGACTCCCAGCGGTCCCTCGTGAGCCCGTACTGTATTTGCAGGCCTGTCCCTGGGGAATCCGCCGTAATTAAAATGCCGTATTTTTTGCGGTGACAACTTCCAAAGCCCCCTTTTTTATTCATTATTTCTATGGATCCACCCAACAAGATTCCTCTTTCATGCTCGGGCATCCGTGAAACACAGTCGGCCCGAAAGAGTGTAGCTGCCGGTGATTAAAAGACGCTCCGGCTGCAACGGGGGCACTGAAGCTTTCTGCTGAATGTTTTATTATAACCTCTGGCTAATTACACCTGTCCTCTTCCATGTGACGGGCCAGACAGGTCCACTGTTATATAAACGGTGCAAAAAAAGAACAATTTTAACTCATCTCATTCCAATGGCAGATAATTTAGAGGCTTTAAAAAAGAATGATGTGCAAAATATGAGGTAAAAAAGAAAACAATATAAAAAAGTCAAATAATTAAATCTTATTCTAAGGAAACAAAACCAAAAATCAAGAAACACTTTAAACAAGCTTAATTAACTGACAATGGAATAAGATATTTCAAGATAATTCCACTCCATATTGGTTTAATTGTACCAAAAACAAGATATTTCCACTTGTTAAGATTATTTTTTTGCTTTGAAACTACTTACCAGCTGAATGACAGTAGTAGGACAGTAGTAAATAGTAAAAAAGTAAAAATGCTATGTTTTATTAC
Source organism: Eupleurogrammus muticus (assembly GCA_036785175.1). Lineage (NCBI taxonomy): Eukaryota > Metazoa > Chordata > Actinopteri > Scombriformes > Trichiuridae > Eupleurogrammus > Eupleurogrammus muticus. Next base: position 31,192,132 of record JAYKQN010000001.1, read on the forward strand.
CATAAATTTGTAGCATAAAAATGAAAACATCTCAGTTTTCTACAGTGTTAAAAGAAGACAAGGTTACAGTCATTTAATAAACACAGTCTTGTCTGAGTAATGATGTAATACTAGTGAAAGTATCAGGAAACCAGGAGATTTACTTGAAATAAAATCTAAATGTAAGAATACACAATGAATTCAAAGCTAGATTTAAAACGTATCTCCAAAGCTGAGATTTTATCTCCTGGCAAGTCCAGAACAATTTGTTCAGTGTGTATCTGTCTGTGGGACAGAGAACAGAAGAGGCTGAGTTGTGTGTTTGTGTGTGTGTGTGTGTGTGTGTGTGTGTGGTGGAGCGGCATGAGGCGTCGGAGGGTGATGATGTATTTCGCGAGGCTCCATTCGTGACAGAGACGCGAGCTGGAGAGCGCCGAGGGGGTCACCCCGGTCCAAGGACGCGGGGACGTCGAAAAGGCAGAAGACCTGCGGTGGGGGGGGGAGTAGCGAGCGGAAACAATTAACACATGCTCTTTGAGAGTCACTCATAATTACGCGTGGCATGTTGACAACGGACAATTACTCAGTTAACCCGATGGAGTATCTAGACGTTCGGGGCCAAGATGATGTCACATAGTCCATAGCTATAATAGAGTTTTCCGACTCAATAAGGTATTTTTGATTGACCGATTCCACCCCCCCCCCCCCTGAAAACGGGTCCGACAAGCCGGAATCCAGCGCCAGAAAAGCCCTCCTAACCCCCCAACCCCGCTTAAAACAATGATGCAATACTGTGTTGCAATAGCAAAAACCGCTCTTTGAAAGCCAGACTAATCAAATTCCTTCAGGGTTAGCGGCTCTCCGAGGCAGGGTGACCCGCTCCATCTGTTCGACGGGAGGACGGCTCTCTCAATGAAGGGCTGAAATTACAGGAGCTTGCGTCGAGGAGCGTACGCTTACCTGATAAGATGTCACCATCGGCCTGATAGTGATCTATATCTATGGATCTGTACCCGGACGGATGCCTACAGCGAGTTTCTTAACACGGACTAACAGAAAAACGCCTCATCCTGGAAACATCTTTACATACTTACATTTCCAGTTATGTAATTAATGTCATCTGAAAAAAAACATGAAAAGAGATACTTCTCTTTAATAGAAACAACCGTTGGTTAATCTATCGACGTTTGAATTGATTAATTTATTAGGTGTAATGGTATAAAATGCTTTCCTAGATCTGAAGATGGAACCTAAAACATAAAATGTATTTCCATCTGTTTACTATTATTGAAGACTAAAGAAACAACAAAATAATCAGATTTGACATTTTTTTCTTAAATGACATGGCAATTAATGTAATCATTGGAAACTAATCAATCATTCAATCAATCGACTGATGGTTGTAGTGCTACAACCAATCACCTTGACCAAGGTACAAGATTTCTCTGCTTTACAGCACAATTCCCACTTTGCTTCTTGGGCCAAGAACCAATGCGATGTGAAAGAAAGAAATGTTTGATCACCTACTTACCTCCAGTGGAATAGAGAGTCATATACTGGAATGCTGCCTGGTATTCTGTTAGCTGGTCGCAGGAGGTTGGTGTTCCCATCAGCCACCTGTCCCACTCGCTGCACCTGCCGTTGTCCGGCACAGGCTGTCGATGTGGATTGTTAGCGTCCGCTCAGGCGCTTTGAAACTCTGACATCGGTGCGTCCTAAAACAAATCGTCTCTTCCCGGGCGAGCGTGCAGGCCCACTCGTCGGCGAACGACTGCATTATTAAAGCCTTTATCGCTCATCATTCAGAATTGATTAACCTTTTGCGCGGCGAGGTGCCGGAGCCCCGTAGCAGTGAAGGAACCTGTGCCACCTCCCGCATGATAATCAGCATGTATATACTCCCTTAGCTGTGGGCCAGGGGTGGAACGGGCGCGCACCTATGTGCGAATGCAGATGGCGGCCCATCTGACGAGGAATTCGCACCTCCACTAATTACACCAGAGGAAACGTCTTGAAGCGAGGTGGGAGCCGCGCAAAGGTGTTGAGCGCTTATTGTTCCCAGAAAAACCTAATTACCTCTCAGCTCTCGTCTTAAACGAGTCTAAGTAGCGGCGGGGCGGGTTTGTCAGCTTGATTTTTCTCCACGCCCGGGGACTGATCGGGAATCCGTCACTGCCTTGCTTTTGCCTTTGCCTTTTTTGTGCCGTGAGGCGGAGGGTTGAAAGCGTGATTTTCAATCAGCGCTCCATTGTGAGCCCACGGCAGCCGCAGAGCCGCCCCTTCGGAGTCCACCCCCCCTCTTCCCCGAACGCGCACTTGTAAACAAGGCTTTTGTTCTTCCAGCACACTAGTGAGTGGGCACCGCTCATAGCATTACCATTAATATTTATTCAAGCGGGTGTTCACATCTCGAAGCCAGAAAAAAAAAAAATCACTGCGGAGAAAGGGTGCAGGAATAGGATTCGAAATTGGTTATTGGGGGAAAGGCTACAGGACCTATGTGTGTGTGTGTGTGCATGTGTGTGTGTGCATATACGGCCTGAGCCAGTGTGCCGGGGGTTTTAGGAGCAATCAGCGAGAGGTATAAACAATGTAATGAGCCTGTGGAAATTGATTTTTATTGTTGACTGCTCGCATTAGCCAGCAGCACAAAGCCTGTTACGTTCAGACAGCAACTTTTTTTTTTTTTTAAGAAATAGTCAAGCCATGTTCTGAAGTGTTCACGGCGGGTGAGTCAGAGCAAAAAAAAAAACAAAACACTTCATGCCTGATTTAGACTGTGGCGAGATGGGCCAGAAACGCCTCAAAAATGCAGGGAATGCCACAGCAGCCGTCTACAAAAAAACGCGTCCGATGGGTAGAGATGTCATTTAAAATCTCGGATATGAAGCCCCTCTTGGCCCATTGGATGAGTAACATTGATCTGATAAAGTATTAAGACGCAGCTGTCTGTATGGTGTTGTTGGGAAAGAGTCGCCATGTTAGTCACCCCGAGGGCCCTGAGAGGGATGGTTGGTGGTGGTGGTGGCACAGCTGGAGAAGACATTCCCAGGATTTTATGCCCTCGCGCAGGCTGCATGAGCGATGGAATTTGCTCTTAAAGCCTGAACGGATGACCTCCGTAAACACAATGGTCACTAGTGAGTGCAATAATGACAAGATGTTGAGATTTGTTTACTTCCTATTCTGTTCCATGGTTCATAACATGATGTAAAATGACAATCACTGTTTCCCAAAGCAGACAGATGTGAGCTAATGATCCACAACTTCAGTTTATTATAATAAAAGACTCAATAGACCAGAAAATAATCATATTTGAGAAGCTGAAACCAGAGAATTCAGACTATTCAAATTAATTCATTAAATATCAAAATAGACAGCGATTAATGTAATAGTTGACAACTATTTTAATTAATCAATCGACTTTTTATTATTGCCCTTCTTATTTATTATAATGGTATACTTTACAGTCATGAAACAAAGATATTTATTACATTATTATTATTGCCATTAAATAAATATTACAGCTTGCCCAAAGTGAAACAAATTCCTAACGATCTCTCGGTTTTTCTTGACTTTAACCTTTTTTTTTTTTTTGACTCTTTCATCCACTTTATTAGCACCAAACCAATTGATGGAAACACATAGGACTTTTACGCTTCAAAACCGCACGAAAACACAGCTACGGTGAAAATATAAAGATATCGCCCAATGTTCAGATCAGACAGTTTTAAATCATCATCCGCGTTTTATTTTTATCTCCCTCCACTTTATTCGTTGAACAGCCGGATGTTGTCCCCCCCCTCCCTCAAGTACAAGCCTGCTTAAACATTCAAAGCGAACTGCGGGCTTAATTCCCTTTAGTACGATCTATGCAAAAGAGGAAGAAGAAGAAAAAAAAAATGTCGAGGCACATATGCATGTAAACTAAGCATCTTACTTTGATCTGGGGAAAAAGCCTCTTCGTCTCCGAGTAGCAGATCTTCACGTTCGGTGTGGCTGCTTCAGTCCAAGTTTGCTTGTCCTCCAGCGGTTTGATCTGGAGTTCAGAGAGGAAGACGACAAGAGTTTGATCGTCATTTACATCAACAAGACACAGACGATCATGGAGATAATTAAAAAAAAAAAGAAGAAGAAGAAATGTTGAGGGGTGAAACAGTGACAGCGATATCCTAGAGGTAATCTATTGGAACACCTTATTGACACCGTAAACGCAACAGTTTAAGGGGGGGACAATACGGCCATTGATCGATTCCCCCTTTTGTGTTCCGATCCAGACAGAGGGATCGATTGATTCGGAGGGTGTAGCTTTCCAGCCGAGCGGATCCTCCTTTGTAGCGTTCGTCCCCAGGTTTTACGTTACCCGGGTACCTCCATTCCCCCACGCCCGACCCCACCTGACCCCACAGCGCCGCACGCTCGCCGTAATTCGACGAGAGCCGGGCAAAGCGGCGAGATTCAACAGCTGCAATGAGGGGAAAAAAGAAAAAAAAAACTCGGTGGTCTCGGAGCGGCGGCTCGGAGCACTTAACCTGTAGCTTTTTTCTGTAAATGCCTCCTGATTTGTCTGTCACCCAATCCGTCAGCAATGAATAATTTTCATGGAAGGTGCACTTTAATTACTTTCCCATTTAAATGGCATTATCGCGGCCTATCTGGGTAATTAATCTCGCCAAGTATCCTGTTTCAGCCTTTTATTGCTGGCAGACGAGCTCCCTAAATCCCCCCGAATCCGCCGCGCTTCAACGGGCCCTCCCTCAGAGAAGCTGCCGTTGCCTCTTTCCCCTCCGCTTGGTCCCTATTGCGGCCACGGGACGGCCCCCTTTTTTTTTTGTCTTTTTTATTTTTTTGTGTCGGAGCAACGGTGGCCACTTCGCTGGAAAAAAAAAAAAGGACACAAGCCGTTCCACGAAGGGCTGTAGCCAGGTCTGGGGGTCGGTGTCCGTGGGTGTTTAACGTCCGCCTTATTGTGGGCAAATCCCAGAAAAAAAACTCCGGAACCCAACGACGAGCACGATGCACCAATAGGTGCCGTCTGTGTGTCCTCTCTGCGCTCGTGGAGCGCCGCTGTCGTCGAAAAAACTATTAAAAACACATCAGTGAGTCACACTGTAGCACTGGAGGACATGTTCCTTTATTATTACCAGCCACACACACACACACGCGCAGTAGTTTAATTTGACTCTCCCACACACACTCTCGTCCTACTGCCAGAAATACTCACTCAAGCACAGTGGATGAAAAAAAAAAACTACACTCAACTAGTTATAATTTTGAGGTACCTGTACGATGCGAATAATACGTCACTATGTTTCAGAGGTAAATATTGCACATGAAACTAACATACCTTCATAGTCAGTTTTCTATTTTTTATTCATTATTCATCTTTTCTTTTTGATATTTACACCCTATATTATGTTGCTGCTAACACTTATAATGTAAGATGATTCATTGATCGATTTGTTTGGTTCATATAATGGTACAAGATGTCAATCCCTGTTTCCCCCAAAGCTGAAGATGCGACCTAACATGTCGTTTTTTGTCTGCACCGAGAGTTCACAACCCAAATATCATCAGTTTACTATTAAATAAGCCAAAGAAACCAGAACATACTCCGATTTGAGAAGCAGGAACCAGAGAATTTCAACATTTTCTTCTTAAGAAATTACTCAAGTGGATTATTTATTATTTATTAGACTAGCTGATTAATTGTTGCAGCACTATGATGCAGTAGTTTTACAATTAATGTAACAGCAAAAATGCTCGTGTCTGGTTCATAGTAATGTTTGCTCACGTTACCATAGTGCATATCGATCTAGGAAAGCAATATTTACATAATTTATGTGGCATCTTCTGCTGATTTTTTTTTTCTTATACCAGAGGAACAGATCATAGAGAGTGTGTTGCTCTGGGCAGAAAGAATGAGATCAGTGATTTTTAGAGCAATCCGGGTACTATGTGTTCTACTCTTTGTACTGTCACTATCAAATACCGGCAGGGACATTCTCTTTTTGCAATCTTCTGACATCTGAACAGTGATATACCAGAGCTTGAGAGATGTAGATGTGTGTCGGGGCTCCATACTGCATGATTATTACTGAGGATCAGAGGGGGAAAAAAGAAAAAAAGGGGTGAGTCAGCCTTCTGTAATGGACCAAAGAAAATCCATGACTTCAGCAAAATATGAAGATTGAGGACCCTGCAGGGAGAAACAGGTTAATTTGTCCTAACAGCTAAAACAACAGCAACAACAGGTGCTTCTACTGGTTGTTTGCCTCAAATGTTGCCTCAGTGAAACAAACTCAAAGGAGAGAAAGAGTTAACCCTGAAACTAAAAAATCAACCTAATGTTTAACAAATGTGAACTTGTGTCCATTTTTTTACCCACATAAAGCCAAACACATCCTCAATCAGATTATTTCTTATAGTCCCAGTATTGCTGTTATTACTATAATTGTGCTTCCAGTAAATCCGTATTAATTTTCTATTTTTTTCATCCGACTTTCCGTTGATTACGTTACGTTTCCTTCCAACAGAAGCTCTTGTCTGTGTTTGGATGCTTTCGTAAGTAAATATGGAACTTTTTTTTTTTGCAAAAAAGGGCGATACCATTTCATTTGTAAAATGAAAAAAAAAAAAAAAAAAGCTGTCTGCAAAGTTTGCAGCATTCTGATGTTTTCCAGTCTCGGCTGGGGAATAATGTGGAAGTTAAAAAAAAAAAAAGGGAGCGGCTGATTCGCATTCGGCTTCATCCTACAGGCTGTTCCCCCGGAGCATACACACAGACACGGCTTTAATTATTCACACCTCTGCCAGGCAGGAGAAAAAAAAAGGTAGAAAGATTGAGGGAAGGATTTTTTTTTTTGGCAGTCAATCTGCTATTTACCTTCTGCAGAGCAGCTTTTTCTGTCAGACCCTCACCTCCTTTTCTGGAACCTTTTTTTTTTTTTTCTCTCTTGCAAAACGTCAATGCCTCTCATTTATCAGCCGAGACGTTTGACGACTCACTTCTTGTGCAGGAGTTGGGCTCTAAACAAGCTTCCCGGGTAATTGTTGCACTTATCAATGTTTGCCGGATATTAAATCTGTGTGTGTGTGCGTGTATATTTTAGCATATCGGTAAACAAATAAAGATTCCTCTGCAGACGGAAAGTCTGCCGCTTGTTGACTTGTTAAAGACAAGTTGTGGAAGGACAGGTCTCTAAAGTTAAAGGTAGAAAGTTCAGCTCTCAGATTCATTTCATGGTCTTAAGTGAGTCACTTTTGGATTAACTGATTGGCCAATCAAATCTATCTATACACACACAGGTGCATATTACAGGTGTATATTCGTATATAGGTGCATTTGAAAAGAATTACAATATTGTAAGTTTTGGTTTTCATTATCTGCAAGACGTAATCCTCAAAATCACAATAACTAAATGCATAATGAACCTAAATATTATATAGATATACGTGACATTTTTGTATTTGCTTCAAACTGACTTACAAATGGAACGATTTTCTCACACAGTTCTAATTGTCTATTAATGCAGGTAGTGTTTCAGGTCCGTGGGAGCAACCTGTACCCAGCCGATAACATAATAACGGCTAATAACGTGATAAATTTGCCCTCTTTAAAATGTAAAAGGACAATTATGAAATGATTGACCAAGAACATAATAAAATTTCCTGAACTGATGAGGTAATAAGTGGACCGATAAGCTAATAATTGTTAGCCAATAGTGTAACACGGCTCAGTTATAACATTTGCAATTTTCTATTCACCAAGCCATACATTAACAAGTAATAGGTTGATAAGTTATCAACCAAAAGTTATTATGTTATGTATGTTATGTATTATGTTATCATTCCATTACTGTTCCATTACTGGCCCATTGCATTTTCAAGAGGGCAGATTTAAAAAATGTCATTTTTTGTGCCATAAAAACAACAAACAAAAGAGAAATTTTCAGAAAAAAAACTAGCGCCTGGAGTCAACGGATAATTGGTTATAATAATTCCCTTTTAAAGGTGAGTTTTAGAGGTAGATCTTCAAGGTCGAAGGAGCGTGACGCCCCACACAGCTGACATTTGGATACGGGAAGTAATCACAGCCCCAAAGTTCATCCGATCTTTATTTAATTCCCGTAATAACAGTGTTCCAAGGTCAGTCTTAGTGTATAGCTGCAGCGGTTAATGAGGTGAAGAAGAACACGGGGCCTTTGGCATGTGCATTTTTTTCAACGCCGCCACAGGCATCACGAACGCCGCCATATCAGGGGCGAGGCAGATATATGACACATACAACATGTGCGAATGAAACTAAAACTACGATACCACCCGGGGGGGGTGGTATGGTGGAAAAATCCCGTTTCCGGGATTCGGATGAACTGACCCTTTAAAGCATATAAGCGACCCGTGTAAACAAGCTTCGGCTAATGTTGCTAAAGGCATCGACAGATACACGCTCCCGCCTGAACTTGAATAGTAATTTCTATGTAAATAAGGGGGGAAAAAAAACTACATACATGAGCAGATGTAGCCGGGGCCCTTATCCACGCCACCGCCGCCGCCGCCGCCGCCATGGGGTGATTACGAGGGGGAACATTCGTTCGGTGAAATTACAGACCCGAGGGCTAGTTGATGGGAAATGTCACCGTGGACAAAAATGGAACTTTAATATATTCCATCTCGGGTTTTGCTGGACACTTATTAATGTCTCTCGGTGAGTGCCACTAATTAAGGTAGTCAGTCTGGTGCGGCAGATGAAGCGTGGGACAAATACCAGCGTGACCCGGGAACCAACGAGCCGTGCTGAGAATATACGGAGCCCCCCCCCCCCCCGAGCGCACGCCGCTCTCTCGAGTTGAGCAACAGAAAGCCTTCTTTGTGGCGGAGCCACGCCGGCGATTATTCATCTTTCCCACTTTCCGTGTTGATGGTCTTTTTCACAGCTTGTGATAGTTTCATTTCCTAGCAGCAGGATTGGATGATGATAACGTTCGCGGGGGGAAAGAATCTGATGAAGCCAGGACGGGTTTTTTATGGCTTATAAGTCACTGAGTGCATCAGGTGCAAACGACATTAAAGTGAGGCTTTGTAAGTTTGGAAAAGAAGAATAATAAAAAGAAAAACATGAACACTGCGATTGAAAATTCATAAATGATAAATCACAAAGCCTTCCTCAGCTGTACTGGGTCTGGTATGACCGGTAGCTTATGGTCGCTAAAGTAAGCTACTGTTAAGACCTTACCCAACACCCATTAACATCAGGCCTTTAACACAACGGCATTGTAGCATTAGCATGGTAGGCTAATGGTCAGATTTGTACTTCCTGTGTCATCTTTAAGAAAACATAAACATCACGAACACACCTGTAACTTACCTAGCAGTGTTCACCATTTGTATACTTAGCTCCTACTTAGTTTAGGTATAAGTACTATTCTTGTGCTTATACTAAAAAAAAAAAATGCCTCTTGTATAGCTACATGCTAACTTTGGTGTAAAAAGAATATAGATAAGATAAGATAAGATAGGACTTTATTGATCCCACAACGGGGAAATTTGCTTGTTACTGCAGCGTTCAGAGTAAAGAAAAAGAAAATAAAAGCTAAAGAAAATAAATGCTATAAAAAATAAAAATACACAACACTTTTTTATACAAATATAACAGCGCTATTGTGTGAATATTTAAGTCTTAACAATATGTGAAGTAACAACACTCACGCATTTTGTTGCTTGACCCTGGCCCGACACAAGAAATCCAGAAATGGCTCCTGTTGTGATGTCATAACAGGAGTGGAAGTAGAGAATTAACGCCCCTGGATCCATGCAGCCACCCATCTCCTACTAGAGGGCTTGTTCTAAACTTCTGTTTGTCCGACCAACCCCGACTTCCTGGGGGGGGGGCGCGAGACATTTCTGATGTCCATTCACAACAGAGAGGGCGTTTCTGTAGAAAAAAGGAGTGAGAAAACAGGGTTTTTCAGGATAAGTGTGTAAGAAGGCAGACTGCATTGCTGCTACAGGTCTAGCTAGGTGCATTTGGACAGCTATTATTTTTAAGAGATCATGGAAATTAAAATATTGAACCAGTAAAATAGCAAAATAGTAATAAATTTAATTACTACTGACTTCATGACTCATTTCTACTTGTGCTGAAGTACCACTGTCACGCAGCGGTTTTTATCGCAAAAGTAAAACACAATACCTTCAACAAGAAGCGTGTTTGCTGTTTCCTGTGTGCGGTTTTATTCTTCTCTACGTCTTTGAAGTAACCAACCCAGGAGAATCTGGGGGAAATGAGGGGAAATTCCACTTGTGGCAATAGTGGCTATTGTTTAGGAAGTTGCCTCGACTCGCTTTAAACAGGATGATATTGCAGCGTGCCGCTGTTTGCATATGTCCATTGCCAAAGCTAAAATAAAATAAAAAACACATGTTTTGAAGTTTTAAGTGTTTTGTCTGAGTACACCGGTTGGATAAATCATGAGTGTGATTATATTACATGTGTTCTTTGCACACATTTAACTTATCACAGTGTGTATTGACTTGATCCGTGTGTGTGTGGGAGTATAGTCTTCACACAGGAAGCAGTAGTTTTGACAAGAAAATCTAAACTTTCAACCGCTTCTGGTTTAAAAAAAAAAAAAATGCATGTCATTAACATAAAGGGGCACATGTCTAGATATAAGACACAGCTGAAACAATAAAGAGTCATGGGTCACTCATAGTGAAAACACTCAAGCAATCCATCAGTTGATTATTAGGGGACAATATTATTGAATCATCTATTATTACTTAGGTCATTTATCATGCAGAAGTGGGAGGATATGCGCTTTTTTTTAATTTTACTTTTATTCTACTTAACAACCATTAGAGCTCTTGTTAAGCACCTTTAATTAGTAGAATCATGTGCGTTACTGCCTGGTTGGAACAAAAACCTGCACCCACAGCAGCCCTTCTGGACCAGGATCGGTGACCCCTGAGCTAAACGCTGAATCGCGGAATCTCGAGATGAGCAACAGATCAGTAAACGATGATGAGGTATTTGTTAGCCGTGGGCGGCGATGAATCACGGGGGAAAAATGTCCGCTTGTCAGCAACGTCTCGGAAAAAAGCGAGAAAAGCTGAAAAAGCGAGGTTCGGCCTCCTTATTTAAAGTCGCACCGTGTGATTTTGGACGCGGCCGGCCGGCGGAGGCAGCTGGCTTGGGCTCTGGAATGCAGCCGCTCTCCGTTTTTACTGCCCACGGGTGACTGTAAGGCCTCAGTAAACACCAAAATACTTTCTTTCCTTCTCTCTCTCTCTTTATCTGCTCCCTCCTGACTCGCATATACAATCATGCAGACGCACACACACACATACACACACCACACGCACCCTGCCGGCATGCACCTGTGACTCCCTGAGCCTCTCTTTATATGGAACACATGCTTGGGAATGTCACGGCCCCGGCTGCAAATGGCTCCGGCGCTTTGCAATAGAGCCGTTCGAGTGTTTCATTTCCTGCCCAAGGAGTTAAAAGGACTTCCAAGGGTAATAAAAGCCAAGCAGGGATGCATGCCATAGGTGCCCAATACGAGCGAATTCCCTGGTTTTAAAAAAAATGGACACACACACACACACACACACACACACAGCAGCGTGATACCCCCAGTCAATAGGTAAACTTTGATTGCTGTTTCCTGTAGACGATGGTTTTGCTCAGTGGGATTGTTCATGGCCCAGAGAGCAGTTATCAGACTGTTCTAGAAAGAATTGTATCTTGAAATGAAAATATATCGTATTCGGTGCAGCGATATGCTAATTTCAAGGGTATTTTAATAAAACTTGATCTTAATTATCTTAACACAAAATCTGAAATTGACCATAATCTCAGAAAACTTGCAAACACACTGGCAGGTGTTTTTTTTTTTGTAATTTCAAGCTTTTATTCTTATTATTTATTTATTTATTTTTAATTCAATGTTCTCTAATTTGTCTCATGTTAGGGTTTTTATCACTTAATTTTGACTTTTTTATCTCAAGTTCTTTGACAAAAAAAGTTAAAATGAGTAAAATGATCTAAAAAAAAAGGAAGTGGAGAAAGTATGCAAGATAATTCTACTCGATATTGGATTTCACCCTGATAAAGTTTCATTTTACATTGTAAGGAGCATTATTTCTTCAGATAAGACCAGGAAAAAGCATACACTACAAGACCTTTTAAATTTAAAGCTGTGCAAACGTTTTTTTTTAATACCAGCAAATGCATTAAAAGATGAACATGTGAACAGAGTCATTTAAAGAGAATTCTCCACCCTTAATTCTGCAGTTCCCTTCTGCTTTGTGGAGCTTCTTAACCTCATCGAGACAAAAGACAGGAACAAAAAAAAGAAAACCTCAGTCCACTAAGTGGCCCCGGGGTAAAACTGAGCAGTGGATCCTATAGGTGTTGACACCGGGCCCCCTCGACAAATCTGGGCCATTTTACCTCATACTCTTCATTTGCAGTTTATATTCAAATGTCAACAATATGTTTGACGTGGGGTGAAGCCGTGGCCCCCTTGTTGGTAATCCAGCCTGGCCTCTGAGACCCGATTTGGAGCTGGACCGTGCAATATAGATAACATGTGTTACCCCAAAGCGACGCGGATAAATCAGAACAGGGAACCGCTTAACCTTAAAACGTGTTAATTACCACTGGAGATATTGAAAGATTCTCCCCTCAAACGAATTCCCTTTGCGAAATTAAAAGCACGCCAGCGTTTAAGGAAGAATAATCTCTGGGAAAATGAAAAAGGACGAGAATGAGGACAGATATGGATGTAATCCTCGCGTCTTATTGGCTAGCGCGGCACACGTGATTAATCATGGTATCTCGGAAAGCCGCTCTTAAAGGTTACCCCGCTTGATAAATGTCCCCGTTGTTAACTTTTCGTGAGGAAATGTTCCCAAAGAATTATCGCAGTGTTGAGTATTTTGGCCCCTTGTTTCAGATACATTTGATATCTATTTTTATCTATTAATTATTTTTTTTTTTTTTTTTTTAATTCATTTCCAGCTCCATGACTGAGTTTGACCTGGATCGTGTGTTTGCTAGAAAGCCTCCCCTTTCTCCAAACAGTTTGTTTTTTCTTCCTCCGTCGAGGTCGATGAAATGGTTCATGGTTGTACGATTGGCAGGGGCTTCGCGTTTCGCGTTGCGTAACACAATTGCGGTTTCAGGGTGTGTAGAGGGTTCTTTTTTTTTTCAGGGTAGTGGTGGGGGGGGGCTGTGAACATTACTCACTGGTGCTTTGTGGAGATGAAAGAATCCAGGGAGATTGACAGCCGGGCTTTTTTTTTTTTTTCCCCTTCGTCTTTCATTGTCTCATCAGCATACTGTCTCCTGCAGTGAGGAAAACTAATTATGTCTTCAACCCCCTGCTTCACCCCCCTCCTCCTCCTCCACCCCCCTCCCCTTTTATTCAGATCATCACACTTGGAAATCATAATGAGTTTATGTGGCAGACCACTTTGGCTCCGGAGAAAGGAACGGGTAAAAAAAAAAAAAATCCACAGAGTCCATTTGCCTCCACTCAAACAGGCCACCGGCAATTACGGGCAACCTTTTGACCCCACTGCAAATCTGTCGCCTCGAATTCTTTCAGGGCCCTGACCAAGACTTAGTTCAGTCCGGCCAGCTTACTCGGCTCTGCTAATTCTCGTGCCTTTTTCTGTTATCAAAGCGGAGGGACTGCGTGACAGCCATCTGGTCAGCCGCCTTTTAATGATTCGGTATAAAACAAAAGTATAAAAAAAAAAATATGGTCTACCCGAGCAGCAGATGGGCTTCAACATCTGGACTTGGGGCGAGGTTAGCGAGGGCGTGTGCGACGCCGTGACAAGAGGTCGTCTCGAAAAAGCCTCTTGTCAGACCCGTCTCCTTCACCTCGCCTTCGCTCGTTCCGCCGTAGCCGTTTGAGATCTTTTTTTTCCTGTCTGACTGATGCAAATCGGGTCCTGCTGTGAGAAAATAGCCTCCTACAGAGTGCTGCAGGGGAGACGGTGTTTTTGTAGGCCTACGTCACCCCGGTTTCCCCCCTCGTCGGAAACGCCTGTGGGACGTTTCCCGATTTTTTTTTTTTTTTTTTGGGGGGGAGATAACTGCAGAAAATAAGCCCAAACAACAATTGAGATGATCCCCATGAACGAACGGCAGTTGAAAAAAAATGCGAATGCATTAGGCTTGAAGGGATAATTTGGCATTTTCGGACATCTCGCCCCATTTCCCACATTCCAAGCCTGCATCTGAAGCTCAGGGACCATAATCTCGCTCCGGTTTCGATACTCACTAAGCGAGGCGTCCATAAATTGCGGGACAACATATTGACGACAAATGAGGTTAAACCGCCAGCGTCCCGTCGTGCTTCCTGTTTGTGGAATTGCGCCTTCCATTATATTGAAAATCCGGTGGGAGGGATAGCTACGAAGCTCAATACTGGAGGGATCAGTGAAATGATGGCCTCTATACTTCAGATACATGCCAAGAATGTGGGAAATGGAGCTAGATGTCTATCCCCTGTAAAACAGATACATCACGGTTGCATGATTCCAAGGTTTCCAGCAAGTTGTTTCGCCACGTTGATACTTTCAGCCTCCGTAAGCCGACTGTTAGCTTTATTCAACGCCTAAAAAAGCCTTGAAATCAACAAGTGAGGTATTTACTTTCCCAGAGCAGAATGTGATAATAGCTTGTTGTTTTTTTTAAACCACAGATCTTATTTCAGGTATTTAACCAAAAGCACATTGACATCCAGACGAGGGAAACGGAAGTTCTAAAGCGCTCACTCATTTCAGTGGTTAAGGAGCTCTTTTTTTTCTTTTTTAACCTTGTGATTTCGGATATTGTTCACAGCATGAAGGGAACAAAGAAGACAATTCATTTCAGTTGGAAATAGATCAATTAGAGAAAAAAAAAAGAGGAGTCATGAGAAGCAGCTTAAAAACACCACATTTTTGTCTCTCGTTTCTTTCCCCCTAACCTGCCTTTGACCTTGTTTGATTTATTCCTGCCATTTCCCTTTCCACCCCGCCTCACGCACCACTATTGATGATCATTTAAGGTTATTGTTGGAGTAGACATCCTCTCCTCCTCCTTGATGGATTCCTTCCTGTGCTATTATCTTCATGAGGATGCATTGTTTTTGGAACTCCTGGGCCATTTTTTTCTGTAAAATCTGATGGATCTGTTAAATTTTGTGGCGAATCCCACTTGTGTTTGGTCACGCGACATGTTTGCACCATGGTTGACAAACTGTGCTTTCCATAGTTGAATGATGTGAGGTGCAAAGTGTTCTGGTAACAGAGGAAAAATCTAGTTTTGGCCAGTTATCTTTAACGAATAAGAAATCCCAAAACATGGAAAAAAAAAATCAGCCTCAGCTGTTTTTAACAGGAATGTTTCGTCTTTGTCGGCATGTAATTGTATGTTTTATATCCCAAACTGCTCTTAAACGGAATTAGCCTCATGCACTTTAGTACTGGAAGTCGTCTTTTAGCACTTGCCCGACTGTAACTTCTACATCTTTGGCAGTAGTTGTTTGTCTGTTGTTGATTTATTCTTTGGAAGGAAGTTTTTCAGTTTTCTATTACATTGGCGTTCTCTGGATGGCGGGGGACGAAAATGTCCGCATCTTTTTTTTTCTCTCCCCGGCTGTATCTAAAATGTACCAAACCTTGAATCATACAAGCCCTCGAATCATTCACATCTTTTCCTGCATTTCCCGCACCCTGTTATTTCCAGTATTTATTTTGACAGTAGGCTACACTCTCTGGAAGCGTCTACCGCGTGTTGTCAAGAAGCGAAGGGCCCGGGAATAGTGTGTTCTTCTTCTGTGGGAACTGAACAATTTATTCTCCTAAGGAAAGATTACATCTAAATGAAAGTTGGAAGCGCCCGGGTCCTCGGAGAGAGCGAGCTAATTCAATTTGTAAATTCCACACAAACCATATCCTGATCACACTGGTGGCTCGCTGTCATTTGCTGCCAAACAAAGTATGTCATGACGCGTTAGGACCAGTATACTTTGGCAGCAGGCGTCCTGATGAGATGAAATCGAAGGCTTGCGGGGACCCCCCATCCCCCCTTGTGTGTGTGAAAACACTATAGTGGCCGGCAAGAGAGAGAAAATCACTTATTAATGTCATGATGTTTTTTTGATTATGTCTCCTATTGGAAATTAAATTACAGCTCGCAAGCGAGATTCCGCGACTTAACGCGTTGGACTGGATGCATTTCAGCCGCGTGGGTTGGTTAATCTGACAGATTGCAGATAACATCCCCTGCTTTCTGGCTGAAATTAAATGGCGGTTGATAACATGAAAACGAATCGGGCGACTTTAAAGTATGCGGCGTCCGACAGCTGCTGGAAAGTCAGCACCTCTTGACACGTTGGTGTGTTTTTTTTTTTTTTTTGTATTCGTCACCTCAACCTAACTGAAGGTAGCGCCAATTAAGTGGTGACAAAGTGGATTGGTAAAGACCCTAAGTAAACACACCGGACGTCTTGACACAAAGAAGGCGAGAAACCGCAGTCCATCATTGTTCGACGGGGTAATTGGGATGGGGTTTGAAAAGCAAACTCTCGTCCAGGTCCCCCTCCCACTAAGTCTCCAGCTTTGCCCCCCCCCCCTCCCCAGCCGCCTATCAGACACAAATCACCAATTACGGTAATCGCAAATCCTGCAGGCCAATACACACCGGCTGACAGCCTGACACCTTTTCCCTTTAATCGGGATGTCGGGCTTCATCTCTCCATTTGCCGCTTTAGTCTGATTTTCGAATGCGTTATGGATTTTTTATGGATTTTTTTTTTATCAAGAAACCATCTGTAAGGGGTTTTTTATCCGTGTGTATGCTCACAGTCATTAAATCAGACTTATGCTTCTTGTCTGAAAATCTTAAAACCGAAACTATATAAGAGCTGCCATAATACTCTGTGGTTGATGTGGAGGAGAAGTTCAGATAAATTGCGGTTGGTGTGGTTAAAGCTACTGGTAGCTGATATTTTGTGCTGATAATTGACATTTATTATGTTTGCATATTATTATTTGGCATCGTTCGTTGTTTTTATGTATGTCAACAAAAGCGTACATGCATGAATCTTTTGCGACAAGTTAATTTGTCCTTGGTGATTTTCAAGTCATCATACAGAAGTAAATTGATATTCCATTTGAGAACTCTCATTTCATTTGTTCATATTGCTTATGAAAGCCAAGAGCCCTTTATTGGGCGCCATGAATGTCTATCAAATGGGTCTGTGCTTGGCTTATAACCAAACGTATCACACATACTCGATGACGATGAAAACTTGCGTTACTTGCTGCCTAGATCTGTGATTGGCTCCCTAGATGAGGGGAAAATTGGGTCCTTGGTGTCCAAAGGTTCACAGTAGGTATACCCTAAATTCTGTACAGAAGCGACTCTGTAATGTGTCACCTTGGAATCCGTGAGCATGAACAAAAACCTTTGTTTAAACACACATCACCGTAATTAACACTATACGATATAAATGAAAATTGTAACGTGGCTTGCTGACGCAGGCGGAGGCGAGTCCACAGTCGAGCCTACCTCCATCACATCAGCAGGGGGACGACTGACTTTTAGCTCGGCCTGATGTACCAACGGACTAACACACTGTATACGTGTGTGTGTGTGTGTGACACCGCTGGTGGTCCTTTCCTGGTGGGGGAATCTGCATCACAAACAGCCAGCACTCACCTCCCCCCATCCCCCCTCCAATCACCCCCCGCTGCCGCCGCTTTCTGGGCCCGCTGCGTCCACAGCGCCGGGCTGGGGGCCGCCCGCATTGAAGCGAATGGTCCCGTTCCAACTATTCCAGAGTTTAATAAGGGAGGATTAAGGCAATTCAGGCAGATTTACAAAGGCAGCTTTTTTTTTTTAATTGTTCCTGTGTGACTAACGGCAGCCGGGGTTAGTCGTCCGGGTGTTTTAGGAGACAACACAATGTGCCGGAGGCATTGACTGCTGATTATATCCATGCGGAGGCTGAGAATTCCTTTTTTTTTACCAGAGCGTGGTGCAGGCACGGGAAGATTAAGAAATAGCTTTTTTTTTTCCTTTCTTCTTTTCTGTACAGAACCGCTTTGACAGCTTCTACCTGCTTCTTTTCCCTCTTAAAGAAAATAGAAATATGATTCCCAGCTACGGGGAAAAAAAAAAGAAGAAGCAGTTAAGTACATATTGGGCTTTTTCTTTTTGCTTTGAGTCTGGCCAATCTCCAAACTTTAATCAGACTGCCGACTTCAAGGAGGCACGGCGCTTTCCACGGGCGTCTTTCCTACCCAGTGGGGAATGCGTCTCATCCGCACAGCCCGCGGTCGTTTTATTTGACCGTTCCCCGCTCCTGTCGTTTTTCTAAGCGGTTCTCCACAAAGCCGTGAAACAGCCGAAATGGGGAAAAAACATTACACAGCTAATAGAGCCGTTACATAAACTACCTTTCAGGATCGCTTAACGCCTCGAGGTGCCACGCCGTGCGTGCCGCGCGTATTACGGCGCTCTGGCTCACGTGTTTTTGAAGTCCCCTTCCCTTCGTCGTTGTTGTTCTCCCTCCCGTCTTCCACGATGAGCCCTGACACCTCATTAAACTGTCTGTTATCCGCGTTTTCCAGCGACCAAAGTGAACGCGATTGCGGCGGATATTGTCGAGTGTGTTTCCGTGACCCGCGAAAAAAGGAGGAAAATAGTTGTTATCAGGCGCTACGTATAGTTGGTGAGTTAAACAGAGGCGCCTTGCTTGGGAGGATGAGTGAACGAGCAACGAGATTGTTTCCCGAGATACATTTTCAAGGCTAATTATCTCGCAATAATGACATCATTATATTGATAGTGAGCCGGCGCTCAGACTGTTGGAGAATGAATGAAAGCTTTGTTCACACGGCATTCACACATATTCCCTTCAACCTGCATTTTTTTTTTTCCACACAGATAGCAAATAACATACAGTCACGCAGCTAGCGAGCAAGCTAGCGAGCAAGCAAGCTAACGAGCAAGCTAACAAGCTAACAAGGCCAAAAGTAAAAGAGCTGACCATCTTTGAAAGACTAGCAGCTGTCCCCCATTGACATGTGTGCACGTCTGTTGGAATCATGTTGAAAAAAAAAGAAAAAAAAAAGAGGTGGAATCAATTCGTGGTGCTCTTTTGTCATTCTGTTGCACTACGCCACAGAATGATCTATATTGATCTATATATACATATATATATATATATATATACACACACACACATACGTACTGTATATACACACATTTATATAAACATTTCTGATTTCTTATGATTTCAACAGAAACTTTTTTAAGCAACTCAATTATATGAGGAAATATTGTTGTTTATCAGTCTGCGTTTCCCTCAAGATGAGGAAGTTGTTTTCCTAGACGTTTGACAGTCCACAGGGAGCTGGTGTGATCTCAGCAGCTGTCAACCGTGGGCTTTATGCACAGGTGGAGAGAGCAGCGGCAAAGTGGGAAAAAAAAAAAAAAAAAAAGTCGAGTCGAGAGAAAGTGGAAGTCACGACCCGGACGGAAATAGTCTTTGTGGCTGCGAGGGATTCTGGTCGGCTTCTGGTGGCTGGGGAAACCGGTGCCTCTGTTTCTTCTCCCTGTGTGATTGTTGCAGTGAAACCACCGCTTCTTACGTTTTAAAGCATTTTTTTTTCATCCATTGTTATATCTTCTGTCAGTTTTTTTCTTTGGAATAACACAAATAAGATGCCAGACAGACAAACAGGGACTAGAATAATCCCACTTTTGTCAGCATTCGTTAGTTTGTGGTTGTATGATAAAACAGATTTATTTAGAAATATGTCATATGTTATGAACTCTCAACAGCAATAACTGACTTAAAACTATTATTTTTTATAATTTACCACTTTTTTTGGTTAATCCGTTTAAAAAGCATCACATATATTCATACATTCTCAGAAATTTAACCATTTAAATGTCAGTTTTTTGATAATTCTATTTCTGTTTTTATTTTTTATAAGAGAAAAGAAATACAAAATGTGAATATTTTAAATATAGTAAAGAAGGTTAATGCCCCTAGTGGAAACTAGAAGAATAGCATGTGTTTAGTCTAAAAGGTTAACCAAGAGAAAATGGCTCAATCAATGCTTCAGTTTGAAATCTTCATGCAGTAGAATATATACGATTGTATTATATTAGCTGTTGTAGCTGAGGAGAAACATGTTGTTTCAATGAGACCTAAAGGTCCAGTGTTTGCACATGAGCTGTGGCAGAACTTTGACAGTGTGGATAAAAACGCAAACCTCTGCCAATTTATCATGGCTATAGCACAAATCACAGCCCGAATTATTGAAAAAATAATTAGCTCCTTAGTGGGGCATAATTATTGGGAAGTAATTAACTATGATTAGACAAAAAAAAAGTATGCAGGAACAATAGATTCATCATTCAAGTCTGCACTCTGTACTGACAGCAGCTCCAACTGAAATTTGAGAGACCAACATTTTGACTTTTACCGTCATTATCAAAAATATACATTTATTTATTTATTTTGTCCTCGAAGTGATATTTGGATGCTCTATGCTGCAGAAGATGACATCTTAACAAGTTAAAATATCTTAATTTTGGTACAATTAGTCCAATATTAAGTCCCTCATTGGCAAATAATTTTAATAATAGCCTTGATTTCCTAATATGTCCTTAATTTCTTAGACTTTATAGATTTATATATTTGTTGCAAATATATATTAGTGGTGCAAATTCTCCAACAAGTTCAACTAAAATTCAAATCCAAATATATTAATTGAACCATGGTTTTTTGACAGTTTAATTTTCATTAATTCAATTTTTAACATCCCAAAAAGGATTTAGGGTGGATTATCCCTTTAAACTGGAGCAAGTAGAGTGGTGGCCACGCCGGTTTGGTGGGGGTCTCTCACAGGTGGTGGCGTCCGTCATCGACCTCTTCCTCCACATCTGAACAGGGGGGGGGGGAAAGAGGGTTTAAAGCTCCACTTTCTCTCCCACGCCGTGAATCTTGACTTTGTGCCCGGCCATGGTGGCAGGAAGAGGGGGGGGGTAGGTGGGGGCAAAAGGACATCCAGGCCTCCGTAGGGCGATCCGTGCCGACTCCGGAGCTGGCGTCGTCTCCACAAAGAGCAGCCGATCACTCAGCCCGGGGTTTTCGGGGGTTGAAAAGGGGTTGGGGGGCGAGGCAGAGGCCAGGCCCCAGGGCCCTGAACCCCCCCCCAGATTAATCAGCAGCTTGTTAGACTGCTTCCACATCCTACGCGCAGCAAGTTGTGACAAAAAATACGACTCCGAAACTGTCTCGAAAGCATGTGATATATGCTTTTTTTTTCTTTCAAAGATCCAACAGTTTCCATGAGCCTGTCTCTTCCCCCTCCCCGTCGTTAATCATAATCAGCTGCTTCCGTGAGTTAACACACTGCCAAAAACGAAATCTTAACAAGTCAAATTATCTTGTTTTTGATACAATTAGTCCAATATTGAGTGTAATTATCTCAAATTTATTTACTTTTTTGCTTGATTTTTCTTTTTTTTTTTAAATAAAATGTTACTATTGTTCTCTTTAAACAAGGCCAACCCCAAATCAGTGAAAGAAAATGTCAATGGAATGAGATAATTCTACTCAATATTGGACTAATTGATACAAGGCATTTTCATTTTTTGCAGTGTGCGTTCTGCGCTGCAAAAAAATTGAAACCTGACAAATGAAGCAATCTTTTTTTGGTAGAAATATGCCAATATTGGGTTGAGTTGTCTTGAAATATCTTATTTCATTGGCAAATTCAGCTTATTTATTTACATTTTCTCCTCCTAAAGTCAAAAAAACATTCTTAGATCGACTGTAGAATCTAAATTGCCTGTAAGTAGTAGTGTGTGAGTGAGTGGTGGGTGCTCCATGATAGGCTGCTACATGTCTGGGGTGTATTCCTGCTCCTCACCTATAATGAGGAGGGATTAGCTCCAGCTGACCTCTGTGACCCTAGTGAGGAATAAGCAGGTATAGCAAATGGAAAGATGGAGATTTGACTTTGTAATGTTGTTTTATCTTATGTTATAAACTTTTTATCTCTATTTTTTCCTCATTTTATTTAAAACACTTGAAATAAGTATGATTAACAACCAATGGAATAAAACATAACAATCAGTATTGGACTAATTGTACTGAATACTGGATATTTTACCCCCTATTCGGTTCAGTTTTTTGCAGTGTAAAAGAAAAAGTCATGAAGTCAATCATTTCAAGGATCAACACCTGCGACGTGGTGATTCACATGAGCTAATCGCCGCTGTGAAGCGTTCCTTGAAGACAGACACGCCTGGCGGTGGGAGTGCGGGGCGACACGCCCCGGTCGAGAGCGTGCCGCCGCCGCCTCCGCCGCCGTCTGGCTGTCATTCGCTTTTTTTTTTTTTTTCTTTTTTTTTTGTCCGTGAGCATAAAGAAGACGTCAAGCGAGCTGACGGCGGACAGATGAGTGATAGGGGAGCTCACCGCCGCTGACAGACGCAGGAAAGCCAATCCCCAAAACTACAGTCAGCCACTAAGTAGGCTTTTGTGCAACGCTCCCTCTCTCGCTCTCTCTCTCTCGCCCACATGCCGTCTGGCTGGAGGCCTTGTCTGGAGTGTCTGGCCTGGGGGGGGCCTTGATTACAGGGCTGCCGCTGAGCCGGCTGGGCGTTCCAGGTCTTATCCCTGATCTCCAGGTGCGTTTACTCCCCGGCTGCAGATGCGCCTCCCCGAGTTGTGAACTCACTCCGACGCAAGGTCACTTACCGCCGTCCGAAACGTAGGCGTCGCCAGGCGGGGTTTTGAAGGGAGGGGGATCGCTGTGGGATTTATTTGTTGTTTTTTTTTTTTTCTTTTTTTGTAAGTCAAAGTGCATTCATCGGAACTTCCAGCGTGAATGTGACCTGAAGCATGAGGTATTTTTAGAATAGGCACATCCATCTAGGGGGAAATAGCTTTTATCTAGTACAATTAGTCCAGTATTGAGTAGTATTACTTAGTATTATTTTAAGAAAACAATACTAAAATGACCAAAATCAAGTAGATCAGTATCAAAGCAGAATTACAAGGTTTAGTCGATTAATTGATCAATGCCAACTTTTAAGTCCTATCTTATCTTATTACATCAATTGCCATCTATTTTGAAACACCAAGCTTTCCGCATTCATTCCTGACTGTACTCTGATGTTTTTTTTTTTTTTATTTAATTTTTTTTTTTTACCTAGTTTGCTCATATATCATTCATAGCCTGATTTATCAACATTTTATTCATTCATTCATTAACATGGAACACACAACATATACGGTTTTTCAGATTTTTGGTCAGGCTTAGCAGGAAAAAAAAGAAAAAAATGTTCACTCTGATATGTCAACAAATTGAAACAATACTTTTTTAGCCAATGTTGCCAACAAATAAATCTGCAAGGAGGCAAATTAGTAAATATTTACTTAGATAATGCCTTATTTGCATTTTAAAACATTGCATTTTTGGAAAACTTGGAAGACAAGTTAGCTTCAACATACATTTAAAGGAAGAATTGGGAAATTATAACATATATATATATATATATATATATATATATATATATATATATATATATATATATATATATATATATATATATATATATATTTTTATCACTTAGATGATCAAAGTGGCAATGATCTGCAATGTCAAATTTTACATTAATCAACAACCATTTTGATAATGAATTATGAATTTTTGGGTCATTTTAAGAAGAAAAACAAATTTCTCTAAATCTCTAAATTCTCTAAATGTTAAGTGATGATCTTTGTGTTGCGGACAGTTGTTCTAGACAAGTAAATGCAACGGCCAATTGTAAAAGCTATAAAACGTTAGTTGAACGCTATAAAACAAACTACCTGGCATTTCAACATCACCACAAGAGCTGCAACGATTAGTTGATCAATCCGTTAGTTGCCAACTGTTACAATACTCGCCAAGTATTTTGATAATCATTTAATCTGTCATTTAAAAACAAGCTTCTCTTCTTTGATTGTTTTCTTTATTCTTCTATGATAGTAAACTGGACAATAAAAAGACATTTTAGGATGAATCTTTAGCTTTTGGGAAACAGTGATTGATTTTTTACATCGTGAACCAAACAACAAATTGATTAATCATTCAAATAATAAATTATTTCATTGAATAAAACATGAATATGAATGAATTATTTTCTCATTATCATCTACTGTGATCCTTGATAAAATGTGATTTATTGAAACTAACAACTATTTTGATAGTCAATTAACTTATCAATTATTGAAACGATTATTTGATTTGTTGTTTGGCTCATGAAATGGTTGAAAATGTTGATCACAGTTGAAGATTTAACCTAAAATGCAGTCCACAACAAAGGATCATCCATTTACTAATAATCAGAGTTTATAAAATGGAATGAAACAATTATTTAAAATAAATCGATTAATCAAGTAACATTGCAGCTCTGAGACCGAGTATTGTTAAACAATACTTGCCTAACCCTTGCAAAAAAAAATAAATGAATAAATAAATAAATGAAAATTTCGAACTGCCGGCCTTAATGCTGGAACAACCTGAACTCGAATGCGCCAGCCGCCACTTCGGGAAACCTGTCGACAGATTCGGAAAGACGTTCGACTCCGTTGGGCGGGGGAGTTGGGGGGGTGAGGACATTCTGCACCGCACACGACTGTCCGGCGAGGCGCTGAAAGCCCCGGGGCCTCCGATCTGTTGGCAATCAGCGACGTTGCGTTCTGGAAGCCGGCTGCTCTGTGCAGAATTACAGCAGCGGCTGGTTGGAGGATGGGGGTTGGGTGGGGATATGATTTCCCCGGGATGGAGCCCGTCCAAGGCTGTGATTAAAGAGCATATGAGCGCTGATTAATATGATCCTCCTCCCGATGACAGAGGTATTTCTATAATAAATGGATGTTTATGATGCCAGCCCCCCTCGGCGAGCGCGTTCTTGCGGAGAAAAAAAAAAAAAACGGCGACGGCAGGTTTTAATTGTGGAAACTTTAATATTTCCTCCTGCCCGGATGCCAAAACATTTATTTCGCAGATAATAAGGGGAAGGGGGAGGCAGCTGCCTCCGCGTGGAGCCGCAGATAAGTGTGACTGCAGGGGTCGGAACCTCCAAATAATAGCAGGCGCCTCAGGTTGGCGACCCGGTGTGTGTGCATCATCACTCACTGTGTTTTTTTGCGGATTATCTCACTTATCAATCCCTGTAGAGCTCGGATGTCCAATCAGAGCGCCCGGGGGGCACGGGAGTTTGTCCTTTTTTTTTTTTTTTTTGACATTTAAGGGGAAACAAGAGAGCGGGGTCTGAAGGCTGTTTTAGCTCCTTAGCGTCTCCTGTAAATCGTCCGTGTGCCTTTTTTTTTTTTTCTTTTCTCTTCCCTCGCTCCCCCCTCCCCCCCCCCCACCCCACAGGTTCTTTGTTTTATTAAGATAAACGATAAAAAGCCGCCGTGTATGCAAACATGCGTCCCCTGCTTAGACCCGGGGCACCGCGTGCGTTTGAAAAGACGTGCCTGGCGGCGGCCGGGAGAAAAGGTCAGCGAGGTGGGCGGATAAGCAGAGCCGAGCCGCGCTCATTATAACGAGTAGCCGGAGCTTCCATTCCTCATCTGGCCCGCGCCTGTTTGTGTCGGGGCCGACTCTCTCTCTTTCTCTCTCTCTCTCTGACAGCCCCCGTTAGATAGCATCATTATAACACAGCTCGCCAGCAAAGAAGTGGGGATTTAGATGTACGGAGTGTGTTTTCTTTTTTTTTTTTTATTTACTTATTTATTTTTTATGACTTGATCCGGGCGACACGTCCCGTGCAGATTCAGCAATTAGGATGGAGGACAAGCGGGCGGCGCGTCACGTTCTCGGGGATTTACTCTGATTAAGGACTACGTACGGAATCCGGATGGTTTATTTACTCTCTATAACTCTCTGTTTCTGCCCCCCACCCCCACCCGCAACCCCCTCCCCCCCATTCCACCACCATCCCACCACGCTCACGCTGTACCGTCACTGTAATTATGATTGCCAGGCGAAGACAACGAATGTTCTTATTTGGCAGCCTGCAACCTTCAATACAAACAACTGGGCCCTTATATGACTGATTAAGGTTTAAATCTGGAGGTTCACTTTATTTGTAGGTAAATACTTTTTTTTTTTCACATTTAGTTTATTTTCCGCACGCCCCCCCCCCATCTGTCCCGGATCATAGTATGACCTTCTGAAAAACGCGGGCAAGAGACGCGGGAGGAAACGACGTTTCACACCTGGCGTTGTTAAAAAAAAAACGGCTCCCGACTTAAACGCCCGTGATCGCATTCTGGTTTAACGTCGCGTGACGAGAAACAGTGGAACGATAAAGCGCGCTCGGCCGTGGGAGGGGGAAGGATTGCCGCGCCTTGGTGTGGGGGGTTGGTACGTGGTCACACGTGTCCTTGAGCACCTGTGAATGTGGCCCGGACCATTAAGTCCGAACGAGTCCTGGGGGCTCGGTATAGCTGCGAGGCTAAATTTGGGGGTAGTCTCTTGTTCTGGAGGATAATAAGCAGCTCTTCACATTTGCTCTTCTTTTTTTTCCTCACTGTGCTGTTTAAACTGAGGCGGATTAAATAACACTATACCGGGTTATTACTATTTCACCTTTTTATTTATTATTAATATTATGGAGCTGCGGCAGAAATGAGTTCACATTTTAGCAATTCTGGTTCCCTTGTTTAGAAGCCAATGGATTTTTGGTTAAATGCATGAAATAAGGCGTGTGGTCGAAAACAAGCTGAAGGGAATTATAACATAAAAAACATGACAACCTTGTGAATTTTGAAGCCTTTTAGGTACAGTTTCAAGTGGCTAAATGGGAATACAAAGGTTTTAAATGTCATCTTGCTGAATTACAAATTGGAAACTCATTAAAAGTTTTTTTTTTTTAATGTTTTTGAGTTAAAAAAATAAGAAAAAGGGGCAAGTGAAACAATGGACAATTAGTTGTTGCCTTACGAAAGACACGTTCACCTAACATCTCTTCTCTTCTGACAGACTTTCGTTTGATAAAAGATGAGATAGTTGTAAATTTGCAACCAACTAAGATGCTACTTAAATGATTTTTTTTTTCAACCAACAGTCCACAACCCAAAGATCAATAGTTTACTATTATAGAAGAATATCGGAACCAGAAAATGATCAGATTTGAGCAGTTGGATCCAGAGAGTGGATATTTGGACAATTTCTTTAAAAAAAAAATGTAAATGATTCATCAAGTAAGTAATACTTGGCAACTATTCAATAATTTGTGGTAGTGCTGAACAATACCTAGTATTGAAGCATCATACACTTTTTTTATTTGCCACAGCTTATTTTCTACAAGAGAAAAATTGGCTTTTTTGGGGAAAATTGACTTCTGGGTTAGCCCGCGAGAAAACACTTAATCCCCGAAGCGCTCTAGGCTGAAAAATGCCTTTAAATGGTGTAGAACAAAAATAAATTTGAAAAAAAAACAGTGTTTACTGTGAAAAACACATCCTCTCAGCTTTAATATATCCTGTCACAGCGTTTTTGGAGCAGACCACTCAATGACCGGTTGAGACGGAACCATGGCGAGATGCGTTTTAGCGGGGCGTGCGAACCCGGCCAATCATTCCACCGTTCCTGCTGTATGATTATGTAAATTTAGAACGACAGCACCATGGAGTCAAGACGACTCACAGTCTTGGGGGGAAAATAAGTATGGCCGCAGCTGCTCCGGCTGATTCCGAAAAAATCAGGACGCGTGGCACGAGCCACCGCCACGCTGATGATAGGATGCCGGTTTCCCCCCCTGCTCCATAATTTGGACGTCAACATGGGGGAAGCTGAGGACTTCTTCAAGTGAAGAAAGCGGACTAGGAGATTTCTGCATCTGTTACAATTTTTTTTACGATAAAATTTTTTGTAGCACGGTGTCGGTGCCGCGGGTTAAAAAAATGAACTCCCTGTCATGAGAGGGGCAATCACGTGCGGCGTGCCTTGTGTGTGCATGTCAGTGTAGCGTGAATGCAATTCCTTCCCCGACCCCCCCACCATCGTTTGATGAGCACATCTCCATCCACGCCTCGCTGTTGACTTTTAACACTTGAGAAAAAAAAAGCTCCGAGGCAAAATTCCGAATTGTGTTGATCCAAAGAATAATATATGACGGCCGGGGTCCTTGAACCGGAAAATAATGAGGGGGGAATTTGATGGCGGCGTTGGACGAGAGCATCAGATATGTATTAATAATCATCCCGTCACCTCGGCAGCTGTCAGCCCTACAGAACATGAAAGACCCCGACTCGGTCCCACTCCGAATCGGGCCTCGCTAATTGCTTTCAAGCGGAGCCGCCTTTGACCTCCCCGCATGGTCACTAAAGGTGTCCCCCCCACCCCCTCGCCTCAGCCTGGCATTGTTATGCAGTGAGCGCGCCATCCTCTGCCGGGGCTATTTAAAAAAAAAAAAAAAAAAAACTCCACTTTCAAAAAGCACTCTTTGGTTCAAGGGCGTTTCACCAAGTGTTTCGCGATGAATGGGAATTGCCGTTAGGACTTCGATAGCAGTGTCCAAACATAGGACGATTTTTACACTCGGGGGGGGTCAGAATGTTTGTTTTTAAAGTTTAGAAATATACACTGTAAGTAGTCAGGTCCGTAAATATGTGGACAACTAACAGTTTCTATCTATCCTTCCCTTTTATTAAGATACCAGGATTTGCAAGTATGAATAATTAGGACTACCACTAACAACTATTTTAATCTATTGATTGTTTGGTACATAAAACTGATTTAGATGTAATTACCTTCAAATTAAAGCTGAAAGTTTTAAATCCATTGGGATGGTCTACAGGAAAAAAACAAGAAATACGAAAATAATGTGTTAATGTTCAGATACTTTTGGACCTCTCTGTAAATTATGGGTTTGTCAGACTTCTCTCGTTTCCTACAGCACATGGGAAAAGGTTGATGAGAGTGGAGTTAGCAGGCCGGAAAACCAGAACAATGAGCTGAAAAAGGCTAAAAGCTGCAGGGGAAACTGCAAACTCATTGATCCTTGGTCGTGGGTTCATCACATGGCTTTTCATAGCTAAAGTACGGTTTACGTCTTTGTACGAGGCCTTGAAACTCTCAGGAGGCGTGGGTTCGAATCCCACCGCTGCCATCCAGCTGTTTGTATTTATCGCTGTTGACAACAGTGTGTGAAATATCAGATGTGTGGAGACTTTCACCTGTGGCTTTGGGGTGGCTGTAGCTTAAAAGGTAGAGCAGTCATCTGCCTGTCAGAAAATTGGTGGTTTGATTCCTGTCTCCTCTGAGTTACATATTGTTGTATCCTTGGGCAAGACCCTGATGGCATGTGCCGGTGTGTGAATGTGTAGTTTCCTGATGTAGGCAGCTTTGTGTATTGCCACTGCCATCAGTGTGTGTGAATGGACAGTTGTAGTGTAAAGCACTTTGAGTGGTCGAAGAGACTAGACCAGGGGTGGGCAATTCCGGTCCTGGAGGGCCGGTGGCTGCAGGTTTTTGTTTCAACCGAGCTGTAAACACACCTGATTCTACTAATTACTGCTACTCTGCACCTTTATTAGTGAAATCAGGTGTGTGACTGCTTGGTTGGAACAAAAACCTGCACCCACACCGGCCCTCCAGGACCGGAATTGCCCCCCCCCCCCCCCGGACTAGACCATATAAATGCAAGCCATTTAGCTATTTACACCGTTCTGGTTGCTGTCCTCATGTAAGTTAAAGTTTAAGCAAAGGTTTTTGGATGTTGAACATTATTTGAAAGGGTTCATATTAAAAACCTCAGTGTCTTTGCATAAACATTTAGGTTTCTTGTGTTCCTGCTAACACATAGCGTGAAACAAGACCACCCACTCTGGAGTCCATCCAGAGTTTGTCCAAGTCCAGTTTGACCCCAACTATCTGAGAGGACATGACATTTCTGACAGAGCTTGACCAGTCATATCCAAGTGGTTGTTTCAGTAGGGGTTGGATGGGGGGGGGTCAAACAGTTTGTTCCAGAGTGAGTGTATGCAAAGGCGCACTGCATTGTTTTACGGATCTATCTAGATTCTTTTGGACCTAAAGCATTCACAATACATTTAATATACTGTGATATTTAGAATATTAAACTGGTTAAATGGAAAATTTGGCTCCTACATAAAGGGCCCCTTCAAGGATTCAGACATCAGCCCAGTTAAACACTGGGCTCAAGTCAAAAATTCTGAAAATCACATGGACTTCTGACGCTCCATGTTCTTGAAGTGTAAAGTAAAAGTGGAATTTCTCCTATAAGTTGATAACTATGAAAGCCTTAAAAAGCCATAAATGGATTAATTAAAAAAAAAAAATCCCAAAAAACATTTGTACTCTTAAGGCGCCATTGTCTTAACAGAAATTGCGATTCACATCCGTTCATTTCCACGTTAAAGCCACGTTCCCCTACCCACTGTGTTAATCCTTCCCTCTCTTTTCCCTGTTTGGGTCTTGCACAGAGTGGAATAAGCAGAACACAATTTTGTGCAGGATCTGGGATGTGCCGGTGCAGCTCAAGAGCAGGAGACATGTCCCACCAGTCTTGACAGCTCTCGCTCACATTAACAGAACCGGTGACCATTTCACTGCCGAATTCGCTTCTGGTCTTTTTGAGATTTTTAGTCTTTTATAATGATTTTTAATTTGTAGACAGTTGGTCTGGACCAAAAAAGGACAGTTTAGGTGGCATCCTTGTATTTGGAAAATTTCATATTTTTCAACATTTTATAAACCACACAACTAATTGATTGATTGTTTCAAAAATAAATAGATTCATCAACTGTAGTTGTAATCCTAGGTAGGACAGTTGAGATGCATCAAGGGAAGTGTAAGTTTCAGAGTTTTGAGGCTTGTCGCATATAGCCGGCACATTCGACACGACTTCCTGGTGTCTAAAAAGAAGGAATCCAGCCTCCAGGCCAATATCCGTTCTCGCATTGGGGCCACGAACATTTCACGGCAGTCGCTTTTTTTCGCCCTGTTACGGGAGTCACAACATCGAGTGGAAGTAATCTTGATTATGTCATACCTCGTTAGAGTGGGCCCAGCTGGGGACCGCCGTGTCGCCGGTCCTGTGTTTCACAAGCTGTTGGAGATGATGTGTTAAAAAGGGCTCTGCTCTAATAGCCTGTCCTATACTGAAAGTATTTAACCCCCGCCGTGGCCAAAAGGGTAAACCGAATAAATCCACGCTACGTTGACCACACCAATAGCTGGTTACGTGTGAAACACCATTTAGTTTCCCCTGTTTGATGCTGATACGGTAGATATGTTTTATATCAATGTACTGAGCCCAGAAGATTATTATTTTTGCTATTTTTCTCAAGAAGATGTTATATTTCATGTTTTAATTAAAATACCCTTTTCAAACACTGTTGAAAATGATGCAATCTCGCGCACTTCAACCCAGATGGAGCTGTAGGCGGTAAGGAACACGAGCATCTCTTGAAAACGGTGGTAATTAATATAAGTCTACGGCGTTGATACGGTTCATAAGGCGGGCGCGGAGGCAGGGAGAGGCCGCTTTTCATGTAATGAACCAGCGCCGCTTTCTCCGCTCAGCTTTGCGGTCAGAATCAGTCGGCTGAGTGAGAAAAAATAATAATGAGGATGAGAAAACATGTATTCATAAGATATTCTAATGCAGAGCATGCCGGTGGAAGGTTAGGCGTCCGTCTTCTGGATCAGTTAGCCGCGCCATGAAGAGGTGTTTCGGGGGTCATGAGCACGTTTTCTAATATTGCGAAATGAATGCTCACCAAATAGTCCCTTTTTTTTTTTTTTTTTTTAAAGAGCGGCATAACAATTATACAATTTTCTGCCACGCTGAACCCCACAGGTATTTCGGGGAGGGGGGGGAAGTCTTCGCTATTGGGTCGGCCATTATTTGGCTGTCACACAGCGCCGCCTGAGCGAGCCGCAGGGGAGACAGACAGGGAGTTTTTTTCCTTCGAATTAATGCTCGACTCTGGACTTCAATCACTGCCCCCCGAGAAATGGGGAGTGACTGCTCTTTCTATTCTGGAAATCACCTTCCCGGAATGATCACCTTTGAACGCCAGCATCTCCTAATGCTGTGCACTGATCTCATGATCTCTCTCCCAGGCTCTCCGTCATGTGGCGGGCGAGGGGGGGGTGGGGTCAGGTGGTGGGGGTCGCTACATGGCTCTGGGGCCAAAGGGATGGAAGGTACATGGCGGACTGGGTATTTGGTGTTGGATTGTGGAGGGAGAAGAAGCTGTGTGGGAATTCCTGATTTAGCATAATTGAATAGAAATTGCCAATTAGATATTTTGCATCTACATTTATTATACTTTCATCATAGTAAAAAATCAATTGAAAACTATGGTTAACCTTACATAATAAAAGCTGGACGTGCATTTGTCTTGTAGAATCTCAGAGAAAAGCAACTGGACTTCTTACTTTCTTCAAGACCTCTCATCTAAGAGGCTTCTTCAGTTCTGGGATTTAGTAAGGGAACTCGGGAATTTGGCTCAACACAAAAGACAAACCTAATCGGGACAAGACTTGACTGTATATCTGCATCTGAAGGTTATAGATCACTATTTAGAGGACTCCAGTGTCCCAATTTTGGACAGATGGTTTGAGATATGAGTGAAAATGACCAAGAGAAACCTTAACTAAACAGAGGTGGTGGCCTAAGACGCAAACATACAATTCTGTATTGGAAGCTCTCAGGAAAATTAAAACTGGTTCACACCTGGAGGCAGGAGACACCTTGCCTCTCCGGGAGCATGTGATACTTGT
This sequence comes from Eupleurogrammus muticus, assembly GCA_036785175.1. Taxonomy (NCBI): domain Eukaryota; kingdom Metazoa; phylum Chordata; class Actinopteri; order Scombriformes; family Trichiuridae; genus Eupleurogrammus; species Eupleurogrammus muticus. The sequence goes on from JAYKQN010000001.1 coordinate 31,224,961, forward strand.
TCACATGACCACTCCCCAGTTTCGGGGTGGGGGGGGGGGTTGGTTAAGTTGATTTGGTTTCACACTCTGAGCTTTAAATTCCTGAGTTCCCCCCGGCACTAAATCCCAGAACTGAAGAAGCCACTTGGGTGAGAGGGGGAAACGCTTTCAACAAACCTAAGTCCAGTTGCTTTTCTCTACGACTCCACAAGATTACCTGGATGGCTGAGAACCTTCACAGACAGCTTGCATTTTATTCTTAAAAGGCTATTTTCTACAAAAAATTACCTTTTGACCATTAATGCCAAATCATTTCTCAGAATCCAAAGGCAGCACATCAGCATAATTTCAAATGCTGGTTCTTTGCAATGGACAAAACACATAGAAACTATTGCAATGCGGGATATGAAAGTTAGTGCATATTCTCTGCATGTTTTAGGAAATGTTTAATACGGAATAATAAGGAATCTGAATTCTATGTTTACATCTACTGTTGATGTTGTTATATTGTTATATTCTGAAGTGGAATATCCTGCAAGCAATTTTACTTTGTTTTTACCAGTTGAGACTAAAGTTGGAGTTTCAAGTGTATCTTAAGCATTTTTTTTATTTATTTTTATTTTTAATTTCTGGATTGTGTAATGAACAGCATTGAAGTAAATGTTTATCTCTTTTATGTCTCTTTAAATTCATTTGAAAGTCCAGAAGTGAAAAGGTGTCCAGCTTCCCCTACCGATGAATCCCATGGCTCCTTATTATAAATAAAAAAAGAGAACATGTACGCTTGTGAGAGACAAACCATTGTTTGACTCGTGCCGTGACTCACATGCAGATTCTCTCCTGTGATGTACTGAGTCACACGGTAATTATTATTTTCCAGTTCAGATCTTAAGCATAGAAAAGAGCAGAGCGTGACCGTTTGGGCCCTTTTGTCCGAGTCCAAGGGTTCCTCGCAGGAGCAAATATAGACCCTGGAGTCTCCGGTTGCTCATGCAGGGGTTTGCAGAAGACGTCCTAAAGGGGGATGAAAAGCAAATATTGGATTAAAGCAGTAAATACAGGCAAGAAGCATCATTTAGTGCCTATAAACCAGAACCCAAATTAGAATCGGGGAAAGAGGAAAGGTCCATATTTCACGGACGCCGTCTGGACGGAGGCGGAGAGAGAGAGAGAGAGCGGCCAAATTGGATGAAGTAAAGCTGCACTAACCGCTTGTTGTGACTCGAGAGGGAGAACTCAATCGTCCCTTTGACCGGGGCCGACCGTGCTCGGGAGGGAAAAAAAAAAAAAAAAAAAAAGAAGGAAACATTGTTCTGTGTTTTGGGTGGATTATGAGGGGACATGTCACAACAGCGGGTTTCTGACAAGGCCTTGGGTGTCCGCTGTCGTGCGCATTACTGTCAGGAATGCCGATGGGGCCTAATGAGGTTTTAATCCGGCCCGAGTCATTAGTGGAGGGTCATTTTAAAACAATCCGGGGTCAGGCCGCATTGAGGTTTACAGAGGTCCGCTCCCACCGGGTCACTGAGCACGGCGCAGACACTTCAGCACTTCTGCTGCTTCGGAAGGGGCTTGTCTCTTGTTGCTCATTGTGTAGTATTAAAAAATATGTTATTAACGGTTGACTTCATTTAAAGCAACATGATCAAGTAACCAGATCATTTAGTCAGCTAAAAACAGAAATGCCAATATGTAGAAATGTCCTAAATTCAAAATGTAAAGTACATAAGTATCAGAAATAATGGTACATTTTCTCAGAGCAAGTACAGTATGCAATATAATACATTTACCAATATGTATCCAGCTGTCAACGAGAGAGGTGGAAAAAGTACTCAGATCTATTACTTCAGTAAAGTAGCGGAAGCCACTGTGAAAACATCTTAAGGAACTACTACCTGCAAAAGTATCAGAAGTAAAAGTACTTTGTTTGTATTCCCCCAAACAATCGTAATTGTCCTGTCAAGACAAGTACTATTGTTTTCATGTACCACTGTGGACTATCTACAACAGTGTCCTGCAGTAAAAATATTCTTAAAACGAAAGGAAAAGTATTTATTATACAGACTGTGTGTTGTATTTTCATAATATATTGTACTATTTGTTTCACACTTTTAGATGCTTTGAGTAGATTGATGATAAATCAAAAGTATTGCATTGTATTATACTATTTATAGGTGTATCACATGTTTGTTTAATACACTATTTACACAAAGTGTACTACATATATGTATATATATTAAAGAGAATATTAAAGTGAATTTTATATCAAATCTTCATCTGAAAAGTGACTAAAGCTGTGATGTACTGTATTGGATGTACAGTATGAACTACCCTCAAATAGAAATAATCAAGCAAAGTTCCTCAAAACTTTACTCCAGGAGGTACTGCACTGAAGTACTTAGTTACTTTCCACCACTGATCATGCTCCTCTGCCAAATCCAACATGTAAGCTTGTTTCATCCTCTGCAAATTGCTCAGAATGAGATCAACCCGGTTATTTCGATCATGGCAGCTCCATTCACGTCTTCTTCCCGGGTTTAAATTCCTCATTCAGGAGCTCCCCCCTTTCGTTCGGAGGCTCTTTGCTGATCCGTGAAAGACCCCGGAAACAAATCAGCGCGGCTTTGACGAGTGGCTTTTTTTTTTTTTTTTTTTTTACCTCCGAGTTAAAAGTCGGCCCCGAGACGGCTTTCCGAACTTGCTAAGACGCGTTAATTAATATGTTGCGCCCCAGGAGCCGCGGAGTCATCAGAATCTCACAGTTTGTTTACAGAAAGGGATTTTCGGCGTGTTCAAGAGTGCAGATTTGCAGTAAGCATTTTTTTTTTTTTGGTGAGCGTCATCTCCTTTGGGTGAGGTTTAGTAATCCAAAAAGCTTCTTTTTTATTTTCCTTTTTTTTTTCTCCCTCACCGGAGTCTTTAAGAAAAGTGCTGTAAATGATGATGATTATAATCCACATGATGATAATGATGTAAAGATAATGGAAGTGGAAGCAGCAGGCACAGCTGCACAAGTAGAAGCAGGAATGACACACTGCAAAAACTTCATCCGCCTGTACTGTAACTAAGACTTAAGAGTTTATTTTTTCGTTCATCATACGAGGAGTGTTTCAGACTACGGAAATATTCAAACTGTAACAAATTACATTTACTCTATAGGTTTTCTTCACCACATTTTTGAAGTACTTTACTTGAGTATTTCCATTTTATGCTACATTTCAGAATGAAATATTGCACTTTCTACTACATTATATATATATATATATATATATATATAACCTTGTAACTTGTACAGACATGTACACACACACACACACAACCACAACCTTATGTGTTTTTGTGATCACAATAATATGACACAGTTTATATATATATTATATTATATATTATATAACATTTTGAGTGTGAGACTTTTAATTGTAACTTGAGATGTTTTTTTTTTTTTCTTTTTTACTTTACTTTACTACTTTACTTAAGCAAAAGGTCTGAGTACTTCTTCCACCTCCGACCTGCACTGGTAGATATTTTGTATATTGTGCTTGTTCTAAGGAAATAGAACTTTAAACCTGCCTTAATCAGCATTTTGGAATCACTGTGTAAAGTGAAACTTTCTCACAGTGACACATCCAGATAATTATCACCCTGAGTTTCTGCAAGTTCCATATAACACCGTAGCAAATATCAGCTTGCATTAACTTAATGTATAGAAGCAGGCTGCTGTTTTCCTTTCTTTTTTTTTTTTTAATCTCTAAATATACCACCATGTGTCCGGCGACAAAGCAGCAGACACGGTTAGTGTCTGGCTGAGGATCCATCAGGTGGACAGAAACATGGCTCTGAATGAATGCCGCTCTGTCTGGGAGCTGCGCACTAACCGCTTCGCCATGGCAGCGTAATGAGCTGCTAATATGTCGATGTGTGTTTACAGCTTGTTTCTCCCCCTGAGTGGCCAAAAGAACATCAATGGAGGATCTTTAACAGTGGGCTTGAGGACAATTGTGTCCTCCCCTTTAACGACATTTAGCATCGGGTTCTATACGCAGTGGTCTCCTTTGATTTGCGATTCGCGTGCAGATGCAGAGGCAACAAGAGGCGAATAATGCATGTCACACACTTGAGAAAATAATGATGCGACATAACAGCCTCAGACCAAAAAAAAAAACAACTAAACAATAAAAACAGCTGGGGAAAACAAATAAATAAATGAAAATCACAGACAAAATGAAATGAGTAGAAATTATGAACTTCCTCAGCAATTCAAGTAATTAGCAGCGTTTAGGAAAATCAGATTAGTGCGTTAATCTGAGTATGGTCAGATTATTAAAATGCATGTATGCACCTTGGGTCGGATTGAAATCGGAACCGACTCGTCAACGTCGAGAAGAGCAGAGAAGCCGCAAGAACCGGCCAAGTAAAGATAATAAAAAAAAAAAAAAACACAGTGTTAGTGCAGATTCAATGTATTTTAACACAGTATGAATAGTTAAAAATAGAGAGAGAAAGACAAAACTAAACCTGTATGCTATTGTCTGTCCAGATCAGGTCTGGTTGGGAACTGTAGTTGGGAATTGTAGTTTGGAAAGTTGTTTATAATAAGTTTTTTTACAAGGTGACACAAAAAGTGAACAGAAAAACTGAAACACGGACAGTCTGACTAGAATTATTTATTGAAGTTGTAGTTGGTCCATGGTTGTGATTCAGTAATAGATGCAGGAAAACATGTAAAGTGAAGTCATCTGGTGTAATGTATAGAAGTTGAGGGGATGGATCAGTATTTGGGATATCTAACCCCATTACCCATGTTTTTGTCATGTACCTGAAGCATAGCAACCATAATTTAACTAGTAAATATTTCCGTCTGGCCAGATTTTTTTAATGTAACGGAAATGCATTGGACAGATTTTTCTAACTCTTTCCCAAACTGGTAACGCAACCTGGTTTAATCTAACTTATTGTCAATATGTTGTCGTCCAAATTCTAGAAGCAAATATTGAAACCGGAGCTAAGTTTGTGTTGGCACTATTTTGAAGACCACAGTACGGCTGTCATAAACCTCCGCCAAATAGGAGCACAACGCTCCATTCCAGGCCCCTAGAATGCAAGTATGAATTTTTCCTAATAGGATTTATATCTGCCCTGTGCATTTCCGTTATATTAAAAAATCCAGTTGGAGGGGAAAATGTGGCTAGATGTCAAAAGTTTTCATTCCATTTACCAAGAATCTGGAACAAGAACAATCTGTTTTTTTTTTTTTTTTTTTTTTTTGGTTATAGCAGTTCCAAAGTGTCTGTGGACAGTAGTTTCAAACTTTATCATACCTGCCTTCAAGTGCATTTATATTTGTCAATAGAGAATGGTTAGACAAATGAAGTGGCTTATGAGAGTCTATCTTGCTTGGAGGAAAAAAATCATATCTAGGTTTAAGTTGAAAATTCTTTATTACTTTGAGAAGATTATGTTATTTTACAGGTAAAACCTAAATTGCAGTTATCGTAATAGAGCATTAATAGTAATCCTAGTATTATTGTTGCATTAGCAGCGGTAGTCTTACAGTAGTTAGATCAGATAGCTGCTGTAGCTGCTGCAACAGCAGTACTGGGGGTAATTATAGTAAATACAGATATGCTAAGACGTTACAGCTCCTCCTGTCACTGTTGGTTTAGCGACATCACTTGGCGTCTGGGTATTGACAGGTAATGCGTTAAACGTGCAGCGGCACTTAATCCAGGCAGCCAGACATGTAAAAAGTGAGTCACACACAAAAAAAGCCTGGAGATAATTGTTGTGCATAAGATGGGTGTCGGGAAGGTTGCAGGCACGCCCCCCCCCCCCCCCCCCCCCCCATTTCTCCGTGCAGCTCCATCACCAGGGAGAGTAAAAGTCTGCTAATTCCACCACTGGAAGCGTTGGAAACAATCAATCTTGAGTTGTCGTTTGTAATCCTACATATTCCAGTGTGTGTGTGTGTGTGTGTGTGTGTGTGTGCATGTGTCGGGCGGTGTTTGTGCTGTAATTGAAATTTCAATCATGAAGTGTAAACATTTCAAAGCGTTTACTCATGAATATTCATTAACTTCGGCCGAGAGGGACCTGCAAAGCGTCGGTGGAGGGGCGCTGTGTGTGTGTGTGTGTGTGTGTGTGTGTAAAGGATCTCGACCCCCTCGCTTATTGACACGCTCTCTGTCCAAACAGCTCCGTCCCAGGTCAGCGAGGTCATCAAGGAGAAGGTGCAGCAGCGCAGCATCCAGCTGTCCTGGCAGGAGCCGCACCAGCCCAACGGCGTCATCACGGAATACGAGATCAAGTACTACGAAAAAGTGAGTTTTGCCCGCCCGCCCCCCCCCGCAATACACCCGCACCCCCCTTCCCGTCCCCCCATCCCGTTTCAAATTCCGCCCGCATGCCGCGATTCACGCGATCGTGCGAGTACCGTCTTTGTCTCGTAATTGCAATAATGAATGAGATGCTCATAAGATTTTAATCAGCCCCCCTCCCCATCTACCCCATGCACGCACACATACACACACACACATACGATCTGAGGCTGCTGCATTGCCAGGATTAGCAATCTGTTACCGTTATCGCCTTCCCCCTCTTCCACGTAGATCACGCCCGCCGCTTCCTCCTCCTCGCGCGTTTCAAGTCTGAACACATCAGCTTTTTTACAGTGGGGTTTAATGGAGCGAATTTAACCCGACGAATCAAAGGCAGGGTAGCAGAGCTCTGATGCCAGCCCCGCTGGCCTCAGCCTCTCTCTCTCTGTCTCCCACACACACACACACACACACACACACACACACACACACACACACCGAGGAATCAGTCTCCTGTGTCACGTACTGTGGCTGTGGTCTGCCCAGCTGTAAAAGTGGAAAATTGGAAACAACGACTACACCCCTAACAGACCTTGGCATTCCATTTGGGCTTTTGCCGAGCAAAACATTTACAGATCAACAACAAAGTACACAATGTGTGCAGCCTGTGCATCCAAATGGATCCTTTGATGGAGAAGATATTTTTTTTTTTTGTTCGCCGCACGGGTTTATGTTCGTCGGCGTGGCGGAGCCCGGGAGCGGCGTCGATCCGCACAAAGAGCATTATCAGAACAAATGTCCGGCTACAATTACTGTCATCCTTTAATGTCGCCAGTTCGCAAATAAAAGCCTAATAAAGGTGGAAGGAGAAAAAAAACAAAAAACACCGCAGGCAGTGGAATGACCTGCCTCATTCATTGTACCGTATATATTTCCACTAGCACTAATTACGACAGTCAATCAGCCTTCTGGCTAAGTTTCTATTAATTCCCTAAATCAAATCAAGTTAAATTTATTTCTAAACACATTTAACATCAACTTGCAATTGATCAGTGCTTCGCATCTGCATTAAAGTATCTACAAATGCTTTATATACGCAAAATCCATACAACCCAAGCTAAAAGATCATGTCAATAACCCAAAATATCTGATAGGGGTCGGATTGTTTGGTTCGGTTTCTAACTTCCCACCGGTTACGTGGCTGAAACAATTTGTGTTAACGTATTTTAATATTCAACTTACTCCGACATATGACCCAATTATTGTAGTGCGTGAGTTCCATGTGGAAAATGCGTGGCGTTAGCAAGCTATAGCATGCTTCTTGAGGTTAGCTTAGCTTAGCTTAGCTTAGCAAAGGTAGTCTGGTTAGTCGCAGAAAATTGAGACGTAAAACTCTCAATTGCAAATAGGGCCCCTTTGTCTGTCCGGAGGAACTCTTTAACAGTAAATTAACAAGGATTTAAAAAAAAAAAGCATTAAAGACACTTTGTCTGTAAAGAAACATATTTAAATATGCTATAATTTAAATCAGGGGACATTAGGAATAGTTGCTGCCTCTAATATAACCTTGTTTCAAAGACCTACTTTTCTTTGCATGTGCTATAAATAAAGGCCACAATTTAGTCGACATCCCGTAAAAGTAAATATTAAAACAGCTATAACGTGAATATTTTCATTCCAAATCAGCATAATATACATCCATTGAGATGAAATGTAGTCGAATCACATTCCGTTCACAGAGTGCAGGTAATTACATCCCGTGAAGTAAAGGGCGTTTAAAAAGGGCGATTTGTTCCTCCCCCTCCGTTTCCCAGGATCAGAAGGACAGGATCTACTCCACGGTGCGGTCCAAGTCCACCTCGGCCACCGTCAACAACCTGAAGCCCAGCACGGCGTACGTGTTCCAGATCCGGGCCTTCACGCAGGCCGGCTACGGCACGTACGGACCCCGGCTGGAGATCACCACCAAGGAGGAGGCCACAGGTATAACACACTCCGGTTGCACGCACAAAACACTAAAGTTCCTAGTGTATTTTTTTTAAATATATGAATAATATTTTCCATTTCTGCCAGGTTTGTTCTACCAGATGTTAGGAAATGCCCTTTAAAACAAAACATGTAAAAGTTAGCATGAAGCAGATTTACAGCTATGAGTTAACCATGGTAGTTAAATGGATTATTGTGATTTTATGTAAGGCAAGATTCTTATTTGTCTCTTGCAAACTTGTCCCTACATGAATCGAGAGCCCACTAAGGCGATTAGCGTTACTTTGACCACAGCAGTATTTTAGCAGGGTTTATTTTCTTTTTTTTTTGGGTGCTTTCAACCTCTAAAAATATGTGCACAACCTGCTGCAAAATTGTTTCTTCCCGAGTAGCATAATAGCCCTGGGAAATTATTTCGCTTTCGAAACGAAAGCGAACACAAATTGCCTCGACTTTACGCTGACAAAACGTCATGAGGCGACAAAAAAAAAATCAGCACAAGGACAAGCCGCCGTGGCGTCATGAGGATAAACTCATTTAAATCTAATCACTTACGTTAGCGTCGCAGCGTGCTGCCGTGTGACTTTAGTCGGGGGACAGGCGCTGCGAGGTGTTTGTGTTATGGATCATAACGTGAGGTGTTATTAGGGGATTGTAAATGTGGACACGGGCGAGGTTAGACAAAGAGTGTTCTCCACTTCCAGGCTCCCAGTGAACAGGGCTCAAACCGCTGCCGGTGACGAGGAACCAAATATACACCACATCTATGCTGAGAGAATTCTATTAAAGGCTCCATGAAAAAAAAAATATATATCCATCTTAATTTTTAATGTATGTCATGTTTTCTGCAGTATTTTTCCCCCATCAAAATAAATCCAATATATGTTTTTCCTCTTCCTGTAAAAAATGTACAAAAAAAAAAATAAAGGTTCGATGATGTCATCCTTCACCCAGGGGCATAGACGAATTCAGCCAATCAGGTCTGTCGCTGCTATCGTTTAACTCTTCAGGCCTCAAATAATTATTTTCACCGGGTAATACATCACAGAAGGCTTTCATTACAGATTCGTAGGTGTGAGAGTTAAAACATTATCGATATATATCGTCAATGATAATAATAAAGTAAAAAAAATAACTAAATAAAAATACAATATTCATAGTTTCACTCAAGGTTTGTGTAAAAAAAACATACTAATGCTGCTACATCATATTTCCCTTGATAATGGATCATTCACTAAATAAACAGTCAACAGATAAATTAAGTTATTACAGTCAGAAAAAAAAAATAGTAATTATTATTACTATTATGAGCCACTGATATTATTATCATATTATTTATCAATATATGTTCAAGCTGTCTGCTTCTACAGTTACATGTTAAAATAGGTCATTAAGCATAAAATGCCCACAAAATCATCAATAATTATCAATATCAATAAATATAGACACATTTCTATTAATAGACTTTTCTTTTTGAATCACCCAACCCTACAGCTTTATAATTGTTACATAACAATAAAATTACAGTTATACAACAACAACAAAGCTGATTGGATGTTGGAAGTTGAGGTACCTGAATGCAGCAGTGACTCATTAAAACAGTAACTGTAACAGAGGTTTAAAGAGGGAAAATGTGTTTTTTTTTTATTTCATGGGGTCTTTGAGTATGGGTAAAGTCATTATAGGCTTTGTGAACATGCCTGGTAATTACTAGTATTCATATTTCTTTCATTCTCTGTATATCTTTACATTCAGACGTGTGTTCCCGTTCGTTTCTCTTTAGTTCAGAGCCCCGCCGTTCCTCCCGCGACCCACTCGCCACCCTCTTTACATCCCACATTTCTGCATAAAAGGACGCTAATTACTCATGCGGAGTGTGTCCTGCAACAAGGTTAGAAGTTTGCAGTCCAGTCGGCGTGTCCTTGAACCCGCCAGCCGCCTCCGCGGCGGTCTCGGGAGGTGCGGAATATGACATGTCGGAGAGAGCGGGAGAGGGATGGGGGGAGGGGGGGGGGGGGGAGGAGAGCGATTCGTAGTTCCTCCCAAAAATAGACAATTGGTCAGATATTCAATGCCCCGCGCATGAGGAACAGCTGATCGAGTGTCGGGACATTTTTCATCAGTGATGAGGCCTCATCCTCTTCAGACAGCACCCCCCCACCACCACCACCACCCCTCCAGAAAAAAAAGATCCTTTTTCAATTATATTTATACCGCACAGATCCACTTTTTCCTAAAAATCCTGCTCGCGTTGACTTTGACGGGTCCATCTATTCGCCGCGATCGGCAGTTTGTCGAAACGTAAACAGCGTGCGAGCTCGCCACGAGTGAGAGAGAGAGAGAGAAAAAGAAGAGAGGGAGAAAGAGAGAGAGGGAGCGAGCTCCAAACGGGAAAGCGTCCAACCTGAATGTGTCTTTGTTTGAGATGAAGGGCATCGCCGTCGCCGTCTGGGACTATTAAGCCCACTTTCTGAAACAGTAGAGCCGTGTGTATAAGGACGGCTCAAAAATAGCACCGTCCCCTCCTCCTGTTCCCTCGGAGGGGTGGGGAGGAGAGGGGGGGTGGGGGGGTTATCAATCCAACCACGCCGCTCATTGGGCTGAGTTGCGACCTGTAAATGTTTCCTTTTCATTTTTGATGTTGCTGAATTCTTACATTTTCTTGCATGTCTTTGTGTGTGTGCCCCCCCCACCCTACACTTCCCATCAGCTGCGATTGTCTCCAGCGAGCAGAACCCCGTCATCATCATAGCGGTGGTGGCCGTGGCGGGGACCATCATCCTGGTGTTCATGGTGTTCGGCTTCATCATCGGGAGAAGGTACGCTCTCGCGGGCCCCATTGACTCTCCGCTCCTGTGAGTCTGCGCTTGTCAATTTAAGCCTCTCTGTCACTCACACAGGCCTCCTCGTCCCCTCGGGGGGGCAGTCACACGCACGCATGCACGCACGCACACGTGCACTCATCATCGCCGCCGTGGCATGCTGTGCTAATGGGTTGTGATGTGATCATTTCTTCTTTTTTTTTTTTCTTCTTTAGTATTTTTTTTCTCCTCTCCCAAAAAAAAAAAAATTAACCTATTTCTGCAGAGCCATTATGAGACAAGTACTCCACAGCCAGAGAGCTTTGGTCTCTGCATTCCTGTGTGTGTGTGTGTGTGTGTGTGTGCGAGTGAGTGTGTGTGAAATCCTGAGGGCAGGATGAAGTATAGCGCTGGCTGCTGCCTTTTTTTCCTCTTTTTTTTTTTATTTTCCTCCACCATAAACCACCCTGCCCGCTGTCATTATCACTGTCCCCCCTCGCATACTTCACCGGTGTTTTTCATCTGCACGGACGGCTCTTCATCAGAGCTTCACGGTGGTTTCATCAGTATTTTACCTCCGATGCCGACACACGATTTGCAGGTTTTTTATTTTATTTATTTATTTATTTTAGCATGGGATTTACAACTCGGACGAGCCACGCTGGACAGACGTTGTTCTGCTGGCGTCCAAACGTCCATTTAAAGGGGCCCTATTTAGCCATTCTCACAGTTTAATATTTTCTATTTATTAAAATTAGCCTGTTTTTGATGGTCTTAAAACACCTAGTTAAACCTGAAGGCAAACATAAAAAAAAAAAATGTTGTCCCCTCCCCTCCTTATAGAAACGCCCACTCTGTTGTGATTGGCCTATCTCTATTAGAAATGTCCCGCCCCCTCAGAGGAGCTGGAGACACAGAAGTCAAGTACAAGCAGTTTGCAAATGAGGGGGCAGCAACATGCATCCAGGTGGTGATTACTAAAAACTTCCACTCCTGTTGTGATGTCACAACAGGACTAGAAGATTGTTTTTCATAAAAGGGCCCCTTTAAAAAAAATGTAAATCTATATGTTAGATCTTAGCCTGCAAATTATGCAAAATGATGAGCTTTTCATGAAGTAGCATCCAATTATCAAATATGTGTTAGGAAGGAGTTTTTTTCTTTGAGGATAAAGTGGAAATGTGGAGAATAAACTAATACATTTTAAGGAAATCCAACTTTTTGAAAGTCAATCAAGACTGGTGCATATGAAATTCGTATTATTCTATAGTCATTCTATTTGATTGTGAGATTGTGCCATAAACTGTGGAGAAACCACAAAAACCTAAGGGGGGCTCCACTCTGTGCCAACTTAACAATAAAAAAAGATGTCATAACCAGGCGCAAGGGTTTCCATGGTAACACAGGCAACGCTGAGAGATGAGCTGCATTGCAATGATCGAGATGACTGTTCCTTAACGCAGGGGCTCTCCAAGGATTTAACACTGGCTCATGACAGGAGTCCACTTAATTCTCTTCATTTCCACTTTACTCTCAAATTGCAAAAAAAAGGATATAAAAAGTTGTATGTATTTTTAAATTTACTAAGCCTGGCCCTAATGATCCGTCACACGATGAGTCCTGTGGCACTAAAACACAAAACACATTCATCCCATATTAGAAATTCAAGTTCCACACACGAAATGCTACTTAGGGACTGAATACTACTGCCAATTCACTTTTTTTCAACTTTAAAATATATACAAACATATCCTAAATCTAGAAGTACTCAGATCCTTTACTTGACTAAAAGTATAACAACTGTCATCCTAAAATACTCCACTACAAGTAAAAGTTGTGTGAATTGAACTTTAATGAAAGTACATAAGTGTTATCAAAAATATACTCAAAGTATCAAAAGTAACAGTATTCATCATGCAGACTGTGTAAAGTGTATAGTAGTAGTGTTTATAGTAGTGCACTGTATGTGTTGTAGTATTTAATTTTAGATACTTTGATTAGATTAACAGTAAAAAAAATTATTGCATTTAATGTGTATCACATGTTTAATACACTTATATACAGTATAGCACACTACACAAAATGTATCACATTATTTCAAAGAAAAGAAATGAATGACAATTTGAACAGTAAAAAAGTCTAATCTGCATCTGAAAAGTAACTAAAGTTGTTGGATAAGCATAAGATGAGTACTTGAATATATGTACCTTGTTACTTTCCACCATTGACTGTGACTTTTAATTTAAAGGACCAGACACAGTCATTTCTAATGTAGTCTAATTAGACAAAAAACCAATTAAGGGTTAAATCATTGAAAACTAGGAGAGATGGAGACGCTTATACAAGAAACCTCAAAAATTCCTCAATAGAAAGAGAAAGTACTGGATGAAATAACAGCAGTGGTCATGAGGCCTGAAGCCTGAGGATCAAGAGGTTAAATATGCAGCTGCACATGTGTAACATTGTGTTCAGTCAGGGCATGCTCATCTCTAAAATCCCACGCTTTTTTCTTTTTCTTTACCAGTTTGTACTCGGAGAATTCTTGCAGCGGGGCTCACCTGCTTGAGGGAAACCTTTAACATGCTAATATGGCAAATGAATGTTGCCTCGACACGTTTAAGGAGTCCTTTATACGGCGCACGTCATTGTTTGATATTTTTTACATGATTAGATACTCCGGCTCTTATTTCCCCGGGCGAACGCTGCCGGGTTCATAAAGCTCGCGCCGCTCAGCTGGGCTCCTTGAGAGATTTGTCATGCACGGCATCAGTTGCCGCATTAAAAAAAAAAAAAAAAAAATCTTGTAATTTAGGGCATTCATTTCCTCTTGTACAATCAGTTGATTCTGATACTTCTCTTCCTCTCCCTGTGTGCAGGCACTGCGGGTACAGCAAAGCGGATCAGGAGGGGGACGAGGAGCTCTACTTCCAGTGTGAGTGCCTGCCTGCATCGCATGTGCACACACACACACACACACACACACACATCCAAAAGAACACACGCAGATAAATATATTTAAGTACACACACACTTACGCAGGCATCTCAATTGCCGCATACTGAAGAGGAAGGGTTCCTTAAAACCCATTAGCACCCACAGGCATGACTGTTTTATCCCAGTTAATTTGATTTGAGTCAAAGCCGGGAACAATCAGGCCAACATCTGCTACTGATTGGTTAGAATCACGCTGTCGAGGGATGAAGAAGTCAGGAAGCTGCAAACGCGTGAATGTGACAGCTGCAGCAGTTGAAGTAAAACTCAGATCCTTTACTTTGGTAAAATTATCAACAGCGGAATAAAAAAAAATATATATATATGCTTCAATACCAGACAAAGTCCTGCATTCATAATCCTCCTTAAGTATGAAAGTATTACCAGCTAAATCTACTTAAAAGAACTAAAGTAAAAGTAAATTTGTTTTGTAACAGTTATTGAATAAGCAGCATTGTAATTATTGTAGCCGGTAGAATTGACAGGATATAGCTCTGCTGCATGAATTTGCATTTATTTTTCCATTTTTCTTTAATCTTTGAGTTATTAGAGAAACATCGGAGAGTTTGTTCTCGTTGGGACATGGAACTTATTTGAAAACCATGTGGGGAAATTTTCAGAGGACAAATGTGTCTTTTTTTTTGTGAAACCGATGACAGCTCAGACGTCTGAAACAATGCGGCGCAATTTATAATCTCATTGTTACGTTCGGGGTCATGAAAAAACTGGGGGAAAAAAAAAAATCACTGAATTGGAAAAATATCAGTTTCCAGGCCTGGAGATGTTCCGGTTAAATAAATAAACAAACACAGAAGATTTTGGAGAAGTCATGGAAATGTGCTTCGAAATTACTTGCATCATGACGTTTGTTTTAAGTCATTTTTATGGAACACATGTATAACACTATACATAGGAAAATTATAGTAAAAACTTTGCATAGGGCTTCAATACAGACATGCAGGACAGCATGCTTTAACCATGATAAAGAAACGAAAAAAGGAAAAAAATGTGTAGGAAAAATAAAACTAAATATAAATAACAGTAAAAAATCCATGCAAACATGTTAATTTATGCACATTTCAGGGAATGTATGGGCATGGACACAAAAAATATGGAGCATAATATTATATGTAAAAAATATACCATAAAAATCTATAAAATATTGTAAGTCCACTGGAGTAAAAAAGTTGAAAAGTAGAGTAGTGGAAATATAAACTTGCATCAACTTCTCATGTTATAGTACAAGTAAATTTAATTAGTATTAATGAGTAAATGTACTTCCCAGCGCTGCACTGCTGTCTCATTCAGAAATGCGAAATCTGGATTTAGCGAGCGACACACGTTGCGCTCGTCGCGATCCTGCTTCCCGTCTCCTT
The DNA here is from genome assembly GCA_036785175.1 of Eupleurogrammus muticus. Lineage (NCBI taxonomy): Eukaryota > Metazoa > Chordata > Actinopteri > Scombriformes > Trichiuridae > Eupleurogrammus > Eupleurogrammus muticus. The sequence goes on from JAYKQN010000001.1 coordinate 31,240,408, forward strand.
CTATCAGTATTTTTTTATTTTTTATTTTCCTTTTTCTTTTTCTATCTTTTTTTCTTCCTATCACTGATACACCTCCTCCCTTCTAATGATGCCCCTGGAGATACGGCTGCCAGAGAGGAGCCCCTGCAATGATCCACACTCTAGGCAAACCGCTGATTTAGAAACAAAGGGTCCGTGGTGGTGGCGACGGGAAGGGGGGTTGGGGGGGGCGTCGTCACAAAGCACGCCGCGGAAAGTGGAGGCGAGCCCGGGGTTGGCCGCGGCTAAGTATCTGACAGATCTACCTCGGCAAGCTCCCAGGTTCCACCTGCGGAGGGACAAAAAAGGAGAAGAAAGGAAGAAAAATAGCCGTGAGAAAGCAGGGGTTTTTATGGAGGGGGACGGGCATCCGCGGCGCGGTGTCAAATGGAGAGACGCTGCCGGGGTGACAGAGGCGAGATAGCGCCTCCGAATCCACAACAAGTCGACCCAATTTGCCTGCCAGGTCGCGGGACGGGGAAGTCCTCGATTAGACGTCTGCTTATCAAATCCGCTGACACCTCAGACGGACGAAGCAATTATGGGGGGGGCAAGTGCAGGGAAATCTCAGCTGCAAGCTGGAGATGGAGTGGATTGGTTGTATTTACGCTGCTGGGTTTCCCCCCCCTCACATGGAGAATAAGGGTGCGCCTTCAAGCCGACAGCGGTCGGTGCGCACTAAAATTCCCTGTTTCGAATCGAATGTGCTTAGTTTGGTTTACTTTCGTCACTGGGAACGCATAAGTCACACTCAGGTGTGCAGAGGTTTCCTGCACAAAATAAGTTAGAAGGGTAGTGACCGGTATATGTGTGCAAATTAACAAGAACACAGTTTTTTACGAGTTTAGGAGCATATTCTGTTCACTTAGGTGATAGTGCTGGGATTTCCTGAGGTTTCTCTCTAAAGAAGAAGAAAAGATGGCAGCACTTGTGAACTTTTCTCACAAAGTGCATTGGCTACGGTCCACTTTCGCCTGTGCTAGCGTAAGGAGTAAAGTAGCAGCTGACCTCACTAACAGCTTAGCGTGGGTTTTTGAGAGATTTTTTAGGTGGCCAGGCTTTAGGAAATCTCATCTCCTCAGCTCGTGTATCATAAAAAAAATCTTCGTGAGTGGGTGTTAATGTGCATTTTAGGTGTAATTTTTTGTTATTTACTATAATTACCGCAGGACATGAAGGCACAATTATTACTTTCTAGCCTATCTGAACTATGACCTCATTTGTAAAAGCAGTGCACCTCCACTGCCTGGAATTGGATATTTTGCCCAAAAACGGCCAATACAGAGGATGTAATGGATAATGATAAGAGCAAATAGCAATGTGCGAAAATGTAATTTTGCTAGACAGAATTGGTGCTTTTTTTCTAGCAGCCCTGTTTTTGACTAATGGTTAACTGGCATGACTGAACAAATTCCATGACAAACATGGACTACAGTCATTATTTTAAGAACAGATATTTATAATCATATTAGAGCTGCAACTATTAATTCATTAATTGCCAACCATCATATTCACTAACTATTTTGATTATCACTTAAATGATGCAAGTTTTTTTTTTTCAGAACAAAATTTCCAATCTCTGTTCAAGCTTCTCAATAAATAACAATAAAACAATAAAAGTACTGATTGACATTTTACATAATTTTATGAAGCAACCAACTTCGACCAATTGTTTTAATAATAGATAGATTAATCCGCATTCAAAATGTTTCTTCGGTGCAGCCTAAAATCATACAATGTTAAAATCTTACTTTAGACAATGGGACCTTTTATTAAAATTGATCAGACTTCTGTACATTAGACATTTATTTTTAAATCACGTTTTGTAACTTTTCTGGAAAAGTAGTGGATTTTAAAACCAGAAACATCTATATGAATCCAAATATGATAATTCCGCCTTTTTTTCCATATTTCAACATTTAGCCTTATACATGAAATTTCTCGATACATTATTTAATAATTAAATAATTAATTATTTCCCCTTCTCTGCTTCCAGCCACACTGTGAACTTGCTTTTGCTTATTGCAAGACATCAGTTGTGTCAGTCTTTAGGATGTTGTATGGATTTATTTAGCCCTTTATAAAAAATACATTTTTTTTTCCTGATTGGCAAACCCTTAGGGGAAAAAACACATTCTAACAGTAGAGCTGTGAACCCAACACGCATCAGATTCCTAATAGAGATGACTGAAGAAACCAGTAAATACATAGATTTCAGTAGTTGGACCCAGATAATTTGGACAATTTCTTCTTAAGAATGACTCAAATTAGTTGTCACTTAATTTAATAGTTGTATAGTATATATAATAGTAATTCATAAACAGACCCTCGGGAAATCCCAGCACTATCACCGACAGCTCTAGTGATGAACATGTACCTAACTCATCAAAGTTTCTAGGATTTTTCAGTTTGTGGATTTGACACCGAGAGTAAGAGCATGAGTAAACGCAAAACCAAAATTTAAAAAAGATTATGAAAAAAAATATATATATGGAGGGATTTTTATCTGTAGGATGGGGAGCATGATAAATGCATGAACCGGTGCAGATTATTCCCGTCAGTGACGTTAGCCTCAGCTGCAGGGGAGGCGAAAGAGAATAAAAGCACCAGGCATGGGTTACTCAGATCTTGGCTTCCCTCTTTTTGTGATGAATGTTCCCGTGTAAACCTCCAACCCCCCCACCACTTTTTTTTATTTATTTTTTTTTTAACATTGGCCTGCTGACTGTTCAAGCAAATTTCCTCTGTATCACCGCTCCTGACTAACCCGCTTGCCTGTCAAGCGCCCTCACCCCGGGTGCAACGTGTGCACGTCTAATCGTAACAGTAACCCTCTTACTTTTCTACAGTTAAATTTCCAGGCACCAAAACCTACATCGACCCCGAGACCTACGAGGACCCGAACCGGGCCGTCCACCAGTTCGCCAAGGAGCTGGACGCCTCCTGCATCAAGATCGAGCGGGTTATCGGAGCAGGTGAGCCCGTCCTCCGTCTCTCTCTGACCTCTTCCTGTTTAGTCACTCCACCGCTACCATGCATCACCCTGACAGGCAAATATTTACACCTTGATTAGGGGGGACACAGCCTTACGCGTTGCGTATTGACAGCGCAGGGCGGGGTGGGGTGGGGGGGAAGTTCATTGCAATTAAATGTGTGGGCTGAGTCCCCTGGAGAAGGCAAGCGCGAGGTTTCCCACAGCTGAAAAATTGCTGCCACATGGGTTTTCCAGAGGCGGTCAATGACAGTATCTCTGCATCTCCAGCATGTCTTATTATAGGTCTCGGTTACACTCCCCCGAGTATAACAAGATGTCGCACTCCAATTTGTATTCCACCACAGCACAGCTGCTTTGTCTCAAAATACACTAATAAATTTGTCATTGTGAAATGCTCGATCCCCCCCCCCTCCACCCACCCCTGCTCATGAACGGTTTGCACACCTCCACGCAGGGGAGTTCGGGGAGGTGTGCAGCGGGCGGCTGAAGCTGCCGGGGAAGCGGGACGTGTCGGTGGCCATCAAGACGCTGAAAGTGGGCTACACGGAGAAGCAGAGGCGGGAGTTCCTGTGCGAGGCCAGCATCATGGGACAGTTCGACCACCCCAACGTCGTGCACCTGGAGGGAGTCGTGACGCGGGGTAGGTTCGCCGCTCAGGGGTCACTCCCACCGCCCCCCCCTCCCCCCCAACCCCCGCGCGAGCGAAATGCCGCGAACGCCGTTTAGAAATCCCGTAACATCCTTTTCTTTTTTTTTTAAATACCCGGAGGATGGACGAGGATAGGTGAGAGCTTTTCACCAAGTACAAAAAAACACTGCAAAAAATGAAATCTTAACAAATAAAATTTATACGATTAATCCAATATTGAGTAGCACATTGTTGCATCTTATTCCATTGGCAGATAATTTAGCAGAAACTTTAGCTTTTTTAGCTTGTTTGTTTTCTTTAAATAGGATTGTTTGACTTTTCATACATTATCTTTCTGCCAATGAAATGAGAGATGACAAGATGATTTGGCTCAATGTTAGACCAATTGTACTAAATACTGGATTGTTCATTTTTTGCAGTGCAGCCTTGCTATTATAGTGCAACAAGTAAAAATGTTCATGTATGCATCCTCTGAAATGTTAAATTAGGAGTTAGGAGATTTACAGCAACACATGTGTACATTCAATTTTGAAAATTGACAGTAATGCATCTGTGCAATACATCTGATTTTAAAGTGGAAGACATACAGCAAAAAAGATAAAATACTAAAATACAAGAAATAAGCATTGGATTGAAGGAGAAAATGACAAGTGAAATGATTTGTTCCTACAGCAAGATGTTTCACCAGCCAAGAAATAATAAAATAAGACATTTATGATCACTAAGAGATAGAGAATAATAAATAATGAACCAGATCCTGTATTTCCTTATCTAGTTTTTGATATCTTGATAGTTGCTAAACAATTCATAGAGAATCCCCTAAGTTAACTTTATTTTAATATGTTGAATATGACTATTATATTGTATCATTATAAGAATAAAATACTTTCCTGAGAGAGTAGAGCTGGATATCAGATTATTTTTTTAAGAAATATTACAAAAAAAATTGAATGCAAAAAAAACCCAAAGTAAAAAGGAGATTAAAAAAATGGCTTTGACTGTGGTACGATTCATTTGTAGGGAAAAGTGAAAAAGTACTTTTTCCATTATGCTGTGTAAACCTCATTAATTAGATCAGAGCCTGTGTGTGTGTGTGTGTGTGTGTGAGTGTGTGTGTGTGTGTGCGTGCGGAGGGGGGGTTCAGGGAGAAGCCAAGTGCCTAGTCATGTTTTTTCCTCCCGAGCTGAATCACAACTTCTCTCGGAACAGCAAATAAATAAGCGCTGAAGCGGCCTGGGCCAAAGTCGCCGTGAGCTCCTCTCATCGGGGGTTTGTTTCTCTTTGGGAGGCGACGGCGCCGTAGTCGGAGTGACATGATATCTGATGAAATTAGCCGCACTCTCCGTTTAACATTTTCCCCGTTTAGACACCGTAATAAAAGGAGCAGATGGGAACTTCTTAATTAAAAGCAGACGAAACGCGCCGCTAAAAATAACTCGGGGAAGCGATCGCGGCGCAGTTGTTTGTTGTGGAGCATTGTGTAAGCAAACAAAAAATTAGCTATCAATTAATCATGTGCTTCTGCTTCCACCTTTTTTTTTATTGCCTTTTTTCGTTTCCCTCCAGGTAAACCAGTGATGATTGTCATCGAGTACATGGAGAACGGCTCATTAGATGCTTTCCTCCGGGTGAGTGTCACCTTCAAAGCACAGGAGGCTTAACGCAGCATTTTTTTTGTTATTTATTTCTTTTTTTTTCCACAAACCTGCCTTTACGTTTTTCTAGAAAGTGTCCCCGAGTGCAGCCGGCCTGCTGTAGGATCAGTGCATCGCATAAATATCATAAATCTTGTGCTAGAGCTGCTGCAGTGCTGTGACCTACATTTCCCTCATGGTCAGTAAAGATGGCTGACCCGCCTCTGTGTTTCTTTTTTTTTTTTTTTTACCCCCCTCTCTGTGCAGAAACACGATGGCCAGTTCACAGTCATCCAGTTGGTCGGGATGCTGCGGGGCATAGCAGCGGGAATGCGATACCTCTCCGACATGGGATACGTCCACCGGGACCTGGCGGCGCGAAACATCCTCGTCAACAGCAACCTCGTATGCAAAGTGTCTGACTTCGGCCTGTCGCGGGTGATAGACGACGACCCCGAGGCCGTATACACCACCACTGTGAGTCCGTTAAGCCCTGTCCCGCTACTCTCTGATCAGCCCGCAGCCACCCTGTGGAAAACGGGGCAAAAGCACATGGCGTCTGCACCGTTGTCATGCAAAAAAACAAGCATTTTTTTTCATTAAGTTGTAACTAATGCGTTATTAACTTCTCATTTGCTTTATAGATCAGTATAGGCCGCTTATATCATTATCATATCATATACATATATATGAATTTTATTCATAAGAACTTTTTAATATACTATATATATAATTATATATTTACATACATATGTATATATACATATGTACACTATACAATTTAGTGAATTTTGTGATTTTTCTTTTTAACTATTGAGACCTTTTTTTCAAAATGATTGGTTCTAGTGAGTGATTAAGTGAGATTTGTGCAAAAAAATGTTCTTTTTGTCACTTTTCAAACATTAGTAGACATTAGTAGACAAACAAGTACTTTTTAAATCCAGGCTGTGTACACTGACTTTTTGTTTTTTACAGAGAGTTTGATGCATGGAATTGTTTTTTATAGACCATATATTGAGTTTTAAGTAAGTAAATACATAAATAAATAAAAGAACATAAAATTGTTGATCTATAGAGCATTAATAAATTATGAAGCGTATAAATGCTGCCTTAAAAAATTACTCTTTCTCTCTCTCTCTCTCTCTCTCTCTCTCTCTCTATATATATATATATATATATATATATATATGTGTGTGATGATATATGTGTGCTGACCCTGCATGTAACTGTGAAACTCTTTGACGTTCTAAGAGAAGATGCAGGATATAATGAATTTGATTTTCACTCCAGCCACTGACCTGCCTTTTTTTCGCCAACAACAGGGCGGCAAAATCCCCGTCCGGTGGACGGCGCCGGAAGCCATCCAGTACCGTAAATTCACCTCGGCGAGTGACGTGTGGAGTTACGGCGTTGTCATGTGGGAGGTCATGTCCTATGGGGAACGGCCTTACTGGGACATGTCCAATCAAGATGTGAGTTACTGCCTCATATAAAGTTATTCAGCCGCTAACATAACACAGCATGTTGCTCACTCAGCTCCCATATGATGGAAGCCTCTATTTAAAAAACTGGAGATTTATTAGATCTTTACATATATTGTTTTTGCTATTTGTTATATACATATAAATTCATTATTTCTAGGTTTTTGGTTAACAAATCTATTGAAACAAAGGTAATATGGATCAATTCTATTGCACTCAGGGAGGTTGTAAAATACATTTTCCAAATTTTTACTAGGAATATTTAAAAAAAAAATAAAAAAACAAGAATAATTTAATGCTTTTCCAGTCCAGTAGAAGTTATATATTACTTCTGATCCAGGAGAGTGCACAATTTTTCCCGACCCATCCCTAATTATCCCTAATGAAGTCATCCCACTAAAACAGTGAAAATCCCAGACAAAAATCCCAGTTCTTCTTCGCGGAGCCCTCATGAGAACAGCTCGGCGGGGATGGTAACCTTGGGCTTAATTAGTTCAAGACGTCTTTCTGCTGCGTGAATCCGTTTGAAGGAGAAACAGTCCTGAAATGGGACACGCAGTGAAAAAAAAAAAAAAGGCTTTTTCTTGCTGCATTTAATAATATAAACATCAGAAGTGGAAAGCATTTGTCATGCAGGCCACTTTTAGTTCAAATACCTTTAAAACTGTAGAATAACTTATTATAGAGGTGAACAGTGTGAAGAACGAAAGTGACATGCATACAGCGCCTTTCATGTTGCACTTATTGCTTTGACATCAAAACGTATGTAGGTGAGCTCTGATGTTACCGTTTTACCGCAGCGTGTGATGACTGTTGAATAACGCTTGACAATTTATGAAGTGGGAAAAAAACACAGATGTCAGAGTGACGTCATTGAGGTTAACTCAGCTCGGGCTGGAAGCCGGCTTAAAAAACATTTTCTTTGAATTAATTTTATTTATAACAATTTGCATGCTTGTATGGTCCCTAGTTAGACCTGTAGCAGCAAGACTATGTACTCTCATGCTATCACTTCCCAAATGAAAACCTCCCTTTTTTGATTGGCCCACCGCTCTTAGAAATATCCCACCCCTCGCAGAGTTGGGGTCAGTTGGAGAAACGAGTAAAGTACAAGCATTCAGGAAGGAGGGGGCAGGTACAAGGATCCAACTCCACTCCTGTTGTGACATCATATCAGGAGCCATTTCTAAATGGCTTGTGTTTCAGAAAAACTATGAATAAATCCACAAAAACAGAATTAGTCTTATATTACAGTTTATGTGTTAGCAGGAACATCAGAGACTTAAATACAACCCCTTTTTTCAGTCTTTTGTGTTAAGATGCTGTGCCCAAGTTGTAAGCAGCTTGTGTATTGTGCCACATGTCTTTCCAAAAACCCAGGCTATTGGCTATCAGAGTTGGATGGTCTTGAAAATCCATTTCCTCATCACTGTCCATCAAGCCAAACTAGACAAAGCTTTGTAGTCGGACCTTAATAGCTTCCTACCTGGCTATCTCCTGACCCCATGCTTATGCATTAGTGTCGCTCAATGTGAAACCACTTCAAGAACATAGTTTTTTTGTTGTTTGCAAGTATAAACCAATGACTGAAGTGTTGTTTTGCCATAAATGACCCCCCTCATACCACTCACACTACAATGTGTCCAAAGCAGATCAGACCAATTTAGAATACAGTATTTTCTGCAATAGGGCCAAAATTCAAACATCCAAGTGTTGGCGTATCTTGTTTGGGGGGTTATTCTTGGAAATGTGGGGAAAGCTTGTAAGGGAACAAAATACAGAGAGTCCAGTCAGGAATCCAACTAGGGACTAGGGACTACTTGGCTATTGGGTCGCCCCAAATGTTGGGATAGCTCAACTTTGTAGAAGTCTTTTTTTCTACACCTCTGGAGTTCGCCTTTAAATGAAACACATGAAAGCCTCAATACTTAAAAGACTTGGTTCTGCAAGATGCATGTACATCAATTATAGAAATACAGCAATACAAGATTTATATTGCATACGTGAGGAAAAGCAATTAATACGTAATGTTTCTAAAGCTGGTGACCCTCTCTGTAGGTTGAAGCCGTATCCCAGAGTCATAAATAATAATAATCAACCCTATAAATATATGGATAAGTATCAAATACAATCACATCAGTCAACTAGAAAACGGCTCCCCGGCTCCGGAGAGCTATCTACCTTTTCTCACTCGATCCACGGCTCTGAAAACACAGGAACAAAGTAAAAACTGCACACACACAATAGTTTAAACAGTCACAGTGCTTCCATTTCAACAAATAACTCTCACCTTTCTGCTGACAGTTTGAAACTCTTGAGGCGAAAGGGGACGTTCGGAGACTTTTTTTTTTTTTTTTGAAGTCCCATACTTGTTTATTTTTTTTTTTTTTTACAAATGTCACAAATTGCTATAATGATTGGCTCACCCACAGTTCTTCTGAGTGCCTCTGCGTGCTTGGCTGCTGACTCCTGCTGAGGGAGTCCAGCTGCGCCAGACCACTTGAAGCTTGCTCCTCATTGTCAGACACTTGACAACTTTTGATTGATGGCGGACGGGCGAGCGGGTTCCGGCCTCAAAATATAAAAATTCCTATATGGTGCCCAAAAGTGCGGCATGATTAAGATTCTGTTACGCTCTTAAGCAAAAGGCCTGCGTGAACAGTCGGATGTTAAAAATGCTGAACAACACATGGGCTTGGGCAATAAAGGGAGTGCGCGGTGTTCTGACGTCCCGCTACTTGACAGACATCAATGTCAGAATTTCTTCTCTTTTTTTTCCTCACTTTGTCAAGACATCAGCAAACATCCTTCGGGGGATGCGGGAAGAACATTATTTGCATTTTTTTTTCCCCCCAAGTTTTGGTGTTTTGACACCTTTTCCCTCTGTGACTCATTCTCGTCTGAGCGGTTCTGACAGGAATAGCTGATGAATATATGCAGAAACGTACGCGAGCTCCTTATCCGTACAATAAAGGAAGGGGGAGTTAAGGGGCTCGAATCAAAGTGCCCGCTGCACCCACTGCTCCCACGGCACTGACTTTCAATAAACTCCACGCTAAACTGCATGCATGATGCACCATAGAACAGAATTAAAGGCTCTGCGGAAAGATCTCTTCTATTATTCATCAGACCTGTATAAATATAACCCTATTGTTTATATGAACACTGCTGGAAATGAATCTCAAGGAAACAAACCGAGTCACTGCACTGTGACACATAAACAACATATCCATGACCGGCCCTGCAGTGCATAAAAAAAAAATGCTGTCAGTGAAATCTTGAAATCAATTCTCAAAACTTGCAGTTATCCAATGAACAGGGATGAGAACGGGTGTAATATGAACCTGTCTCCTCAAACGTTGGTTAAAAGCCCTTAAAAGCAACATTCAGCACTTAAACATGAAGGCAGGAGCCAAGTGAAAGAAGAGCCGCAACAATCAAGCCGAGACTAAATAAAAACACGTGGGTCAGAAAGTGGGAGAAAAAGCTCATTTTTGGCGATGATGCCTGAGCTGAATAAATGATGTGATATTATATTACCATGCATTGAAGGTTTATTCATTCATTACATACCGCATCTCATTAATTTTGATTTGTGATAACACTTTGTGCTGATGTAGGGAAGCGGTGATGGTGTTAGACATACTGTAGCTTTCCAGCAGACCACATGGAGTAAAAAGCGGTTTTCGATAATGGATGAAGCAGGGATTTGTTTGAAACCCGTCCTCGTGTTGCACGTCCTTTTTGGACCACTAATCCACCATTTGTCAATGTGTCTCTAGGTCTTAGCAAACCAAGCTGGTGAGCTAATTGTTGGCACGGCTGATAGAAAGCATGGACAACATTGCTCGAACGACACTGGATTATTATAACATTGGTGGAACAGTGGAAATGTATGAAGCACAGACTCGGATATCTTGACTTTTTCACTTGTGTACAGAACGCTCCTACATATTTGATCCTACATTTCCTATGTTACAACGTCACAAAACATTGTGGTACTAGTATAGTTTGAAATGCAGGTTCTGTTATTTATTTGTAGGTTTCCTAGTCCAAGTAGTCCTAGGATGAGTAAAATAAACTACAGTACAGTACAGACTATCAATGCTCTACAGTGGCAACGAGAAGCTTCATTTCAACACAGAAAGTTGTTGGACATGAAATGCTGAGTATCTGAGTGGCATCATGAAACAGGGGTATAATGAGAAACCTGTTGTTCCACAATTAATGCTCAGAGCTCATCAGCTGCTTTGAATCGCTCCACTCCGTGTCCTCATGTTCCCATTTACTGCAACAAAACTGGCACACAACCATCAAATGCGGTTGGGCCCCAAAGTCCTTGATGCACGACATGTGTGGTAGGTAACCATGAAAAGATTAAACAGTGTTTACAAAGTCGCTGCTTAACGGATAAGAGGGTCATGAAGGGTAGAACATTATTCACTTTGTGAGAAGGAGTCAAGGATGGAGGATGGGGTTAGTTTCATTCAAGTTTTTCAAGGTTTTTCCTCAATCTAACCCTAACCATGATACTAAATATACTCATGCTAATAATAAAGGGTACTACTAAAGAGAGAGCAGTTGGTGTTAAGACAATATTAGGTAGTTTTAGAGTTATACTGAGACCTAATACTAAGAAGATTGGGGTTTGTGTTAGGGGTATACTAATACCAAATAGTTAGGGGTTAGAGTTAAGGTTAAAGTCACATATTAAAGAGATAAGGGTTGCAGTTAGGGTAATACTACTGTCTTATACAAAAAAGTTGAGAGTTGTGGTTTACAGTTAAAGAAAGTGGTCTGGGGACTGTAATACTAAAGGTTGATTTCTAAAGGGTTAGTAGTTAGGGTTAAGCTTATACTAAAAAGGCTTAGAGAGCAACAAAGAGGTTATGGTTATAGAGTGATGATGGATAATTGATATTTCTGTGCTTCCATTGCATCCAGCAGATATACTTCTGTAGCCATTCATTGGTCATTCCGCACTCTCTGACAAACTCCCATGAATTCAGAAATAAAAAGCTAAATGAAACATTCCCACGATACCACTCCGCCAATGGAGCAGCGTCCTTTTCACACTGCAATCTACATTGGACTGCAGACTGTTTCTGGCAGCAATTCTGCAGATTAACATGCAGATATCTTGTTTTAGAGATTAGGGTAAAGGTTTGTGTTCAAATCCGGTACTAATGACTCGTTCTGTTTCATATCCTCCAGGTCATTAAGGCTATAGAGGAGGGCTACCGTCTTCCAGCTCCCATGGACTGTCCTCCAGGCCTGCATCAGCTAATGTTGGACTGCTGGCAGAAAGACAGGGCCGAACGGCCCAAGTTTGATCAGATAGTCGGCATCCTTGATAAGATGATCCGCAATCCTAACACATTGAAAACGCCAGTGGGAACATGTACAAGGTGAGGTACTTTTTTTTTTTTTTTTTTTTTTTTTTTTAAATGCAGCGTCATACAATAAAGAAGTTTTACTTTCATTTCAGCACATTAGTGGATGATCCAAAGTGTCCTGGGGAGGATTTAGCCTCTGTAGTTCGCAGATGAAAGATAAATCCCGGCGATCGATACCCTCAAAGCAGCTTCCATGGCTTTATGGTCAATAGCAGGGCTTTTAAATCAATCTCTATAATGAGTTGCTGGCACTTTAAAGTGCAGTGGGAACTCCAGACCTCACACTGACGTTTGTCAAATGAATTCTATTTTCACTTGGAACATATACATTCATGAGACTGAGAGTCGGCGGTTACAGTGGGTTAAAAAGCAATTTATCATATGGGGGACTATATGGGGATGAATGTATTCAGATAGAAAAGATATTGACAAAACATGAAAGCTGACATGCTGTATGTGTTTGTGGATTTCATATTGATCGGGGATCAATCAGCCTCCAATCAGCTGGTTTTTTCCCCCCTACCATCACTCAATTTGCCGCGCCGCTGGATGTCGGCTTCGGTCACCCGCTTTGTTTCCTCTCCTGCTTGATTTTGTTTTTTTGCCGGAACATTTCCTTTTCACATAAGACATAAACATCTTTCTGTGCTCATCCCGCAGACCAATTAGTCCACTGTTAGATCAGAGCACACCAGACTTCGCTGCTTTCCGCTCAGTGGGAGAGTGGCTGGAAGCCATCAAGATGGAGCGATACAGAGACAACTTCACAGCAGCTGGCTACAGTTCCTTGGAATCTGTGGCCAGGATGTCAATTGAGTAAGTAGATGTGAAGCCCTCAAGGGGTTAAGCATGAGTGGGAGACATTAAAACCAGCCATGTTCCGACCATGATCTCACCTACACATTAATGTTCTTCCTCCCGAGCCTGAGTAAACGAGTCATCTTCTTTATGTTGCCATCCCATGAGGTTTTTCAAGTTTCTTAAACCTTACTCTTATATTCTCAAATAGTGGCCTGGGCCTTTATTGAGCCCAATAAAAAAAGATAATAAAAAAGTCTCATAGACTTAAAAACAAAAAAAAAAAATCTTAACAAAATATCTTGTGTTTGTTACAATTAGTCCAATATTGTATTTTTTCACGAATTTGGTCAATTTAATCTTATTAAAAAATGAATAAATATTTTCTATCTTTAATCTCATATAATGGTCTTTTTATTTTATAATTCTGCCCCTTTCACCTCAAACGGAAAACTTTAAATAAATAAACTTATCTGTCTTTGAAATGAGGTCATTTAAGATAATTCTACTCAATATTGGACCAATCATGCTAGATAAAAGATATTACAAATGTCTATATTTCTAATCTTTCCTTAATTAGTTTTATTGATATATTTAAACTATATACATCATAGCTTTGTGGGGAACCTTCCCATTGTCTTGATGATATTCTGCATTTTTAATATGGCGACATCTCCTAATCTAATCTGAATCTATGAAATAATGTTTCACATTGACTTGTTTCTAATTACTTCCATTTTGCCATTATTTTTATTCACAAAGTAGTAAAGTAGACACCTGTTTTTTTCTTCAACTTATTATGAAGAAAATGTGATTGCACATTGTGATGGCTGTTAATAATGATACTGATAATGACACCATCTGTGTTTAGATTGGCTCCCCGTAACGCTTTCATTATTCACTCCTGTCCGCCACCAGGCACACTCTCCTGGGATGAAAAGAAAAGCTGGATTCAAAATCCAATATCAAATTGTGACAACTTCATTTGACCTCTTCAGTGGCCATGCTTCATTTTTTCTCCCCCTCTCTCTCTCTCTCTTATTTCTAAAGTGGTGTTGATTATTTCCTCACAGAGCTGGACTCTTGAGGAAAACCAAAAGCAACCCAGTGTTGTGTGGTCGTTTGTTCCCACCTCAATTAATGTTCCCCTCCCGTTAGGAATTGTGTTTTGTGTAGCTTGGGTTAAGACTTATGGTTGTGGTTATGGCTAGATGTAGCAGAGGTAGCTGGTTGGGTGCATATCGAGAGGGAAACAGATTTCCACACAACACCTGTTCCTGTTGCGTTCGCTACAGACGCACAAATAATAAAACTACTTTTAAAACGCTGGAAGGGGAGAAAAGTTGCCTACTTCCACTTTAAGCTACTGTTGGCGAAGCTCAACATTTCCAAACACAAAAGCTCGCCAGCGGATCAAAGGGGACGATACCTCCCCTTCCTGTTTGGCTCTTTATGTGAAACATCTGCATGATGTTTCAGTTCAGTCCACAGCTGAACTGCAATTGGAATCAAATGAGAACAGTGTGTCCTGTAATAGGTGAACTATTATGTCGAGCCAATCCAGCACAGAAAACCCCACATTCTTACAAGATGAGTAAAGTTGGATGTTCCAATAACAATATCACATATAACACGAATGTTCATGGACTTTGATGTCAATCACATTTTTACTAGTTGAGAGCATCAGGCCTGATTTAGGTTGTTACACCCACGTTAAGATTTGATTTTCCGAGTTGAGTATTTATGTATTTAATCCCATCACTTCTTCTTAATATCATAATTTACTAATAATCAATTAATAATAAATCCCTTACAATAAATCTACACAATAATGACAATAACAAATTATCTTGTGTTCTTCTAACACTAATAATTATTAGGGATATATATATTACAATATATATATATATATATATATATATATATATATATATATATGGGTATATATATAAACCATAACGGAATATATATTCTCATATAAATTTAGTATGGATATTCAAACTTTGCTACACTGTCCTTCAAATTGACCATGATCAATTTTATTATTGTAATTTACGAACAAGAGTGTGTTTGGCTCCTCTGTTTTTCTTCCATTTCACTCACAATAATGAAAAGAAAAAAAAAAAGAAAAAAACAGAGGCCGTAAATCTCACTTGTTTTTGCCCCCCCAAACTTGATTGCCCCGGTGTTTGACGGATGTGTCGCCGTGTCTTGCAGGGACGTGATGAGCTTGGGGATCACGCTGGTGGGACATCAGAAGAAGATCATGAGCAGCATACAGACTATGAGAGCCCAGATGCTGCACCTCCACGGCACGGGGGTCCAGGTTTGACGGGGGGGTGGGGGCCCTCCTCTAGCCGACGCCTCTGGGACGGGGCGGAAAACTCGACTCGACGAGAAGAAATAATGATAAAAAACGGAACTTAACCCCCGGAGCAGACCTGGCCTGGGACAGAGCCCCCTGCCCCTCCCCCGCAGGGGGGGGGGATCCTAATCAAAGCAAACAGACGCCTGTCATGTCTGACTCTTCCGGGCCGCGTCTGGAGTGAAATCATTCCTTTGTTCCTCAGTGAAGGATTGTGGGACGCCTCTTCCAAGGGCACTATAGAGAGGAAAAGGGCAAAAAAAAAACAAAAAAGAAACTACCTGGATGAGACGACTTTTTTTTTTTTTTTTTTTCTCCTTTTTAGAAGCGCTTACGAACTCTACCACATATCAAATGGTGCACTGGAAAGGAGTTTATGTTTTTTAAATGGATGATTTACGTGCACACGATAGCTACGGATTTCCTTTCAAATGAACGTAAAAATAATTGTCTACTTGCAGTGTTTTTTCAGTCACTTGTCTAGATTCTTTTTAAATTTTTTTTTTTTTAGTATGTGTGTGTGTGTGTGTCTGCCACAGTGACATACTGTGGCGCGTACAAGGGTTGCTCTTTTTTATTTAGATTTTTTGACAACAGGGTAAACTCTCCTTTATCCGAACACACAGGACTCTTTTTTCCGCGCAGGCTCACGGGTGCATTTCTGCGCCCCCCTGGGTCGCGCCGGACTGTTTTTTGAACTGTTTGCAGTGACTCGCGTTTTTTCCTTCTCGCGCCGTTTGGAGGAAATAAAAAAAACATAAAAAACAGGAAAGCGATCTCCTCAAAGTGGATTTTTTTTTTTTGAGCTGGTTTCGACCTTTCGTATTTTTTAATTAAGCCTGTTCTTTGGAAAAGAGTGCAACACTACGGAGACACCGGAGTACGGAAAAACCGCTCTTCAAATCACCAGACTTTTATATATCGAGATTAGCAATATCCTTTGTCTTAGTGTTCACTACAGGAAATGGTTAATATTGGTCAATGGGTAGAATGTTCCAGCACTGTTGAAAGATTGTAATAAAAGCAGCCGCACATTGTTTTGCCATCACTTTGCCTAAAAATGTTGCACATCGGGCTTGTTTTTTTTCCGGCACGCCGTTCGGCCCGGAAAATACAATTTTTTTGAGGGTGGATCCGAGAAAGGTGAAACAACGCGTGACGACGTGGACGTGTTACTGCCTTAAAAAAATGTGTTAGACTAAGAGTTGCCACTATTTTAGGCACCTGACTGGCAACGACCTTCTGCGGCTCACTCCGAGGGCGGACGTGTTTGTTCTTTTTTTTTTCGTTTTCCTCGTCGAGGGCGTGATGTCTTTTGTAATCCGAGAACCCGAACAGGTGGAAACGAGATGCCGTTTTAACGTCAACCGGGCATCGCTGTCGGTGATGAGAAGAGATGGACTAAACAGAGCAATAATTACCAGGTAGAAATGGTCCTCACCTGAGATTTTTTATTTTATTTTTTTTTATTTTTAAGTGCTAGGTGTTTTTTTTGTGTGTGTGCTGTGCTGAGACAAACCCGTTTTGGAAAATAAAAAAAAAAAACGAAAAGGTTCCAGTCACCGCCCCAAAAAGCATAGGAATGTACCTCTTTGACCTAGGAGAAAATCGCTTTTGCAAATGCTCGGAAATCATCAAATGGAATATTCACGTCATGTTTTTTTTGCCGCTGTGATATGTTAAACGCTCGATGGAAATCTAACACGGCGTGGAAATTGGGGTGGGGGGGGGATTAAAAGACCAGAATAGGCCGCCCGCTTCGCCGCGCCCGACGTCGTCTTCTGTCGCAAACGCAGGACCAAACGCTCGGAGGCCAGAGTCAGATGTGGAGCGTGCGGTCAGAAGTCCGCAGGCGGCCCCCCCCCCCTCACAGGCCTAGATGTGACGGAACACGCAAATAAAAGCGTCTCTTGAGATCGCTCCTCTTTTCTTCTTGTACGGAACAAACATGAGGGCTGGGGAATGGGGGGGGGGCTTTGCGGAAGACGCGCTGATAAGTCATTCAACCTATTTGGTGCCATCTGTCTCCATTTCCAATGTAAAAGAAAAGACATTTCCATGTTGAGTGCAGGTCTAAGTGGTGTTCACAGCTTCTTTTTTTTACCGCTGCTGTAACCTCAGAGATAAATCTACAGTATATTTTCAAGAGAGGCGTTCATTTACTCTGGCTTTTTTTTTTTTTCATTCCCCATCTCCAAATTACAGATGAACCATAGCCAGCTTTAGAAATGAACTCTGAGCTCACGGAGAAGCAGTGAAACCATTAGCAGAAAGCTGCTAATGGATGGCGTACGTTGCGTCCACATTAAGCCAGATGCATTTGAAAACAAATATTCTTTTTTTTTCTCTGGGTTGCGACCCTCCGTCCACGCTGAGACAGCACAAAGCCTTGTTTTTTTTTGGGGGGGGGAAATAACCAGTCTCCAGGCTAGATAAACCTGAAAGAAACCAAGTGAGAAGTCAACTCCTGGACTGCGTGGCTGTAGATGTCGTCTCGTGTTTTTCAGTTTTATTCAACCTCCTGGTTATTTATATCAATCCCTTGTTTCATCCTATAAAATAAAATATAAAAGCAAAACTAATAACTGAAAAACGCAGAATTTTCCAAATAGCAAATTTTACATAGTAAAAAATTGTTTTTCTCCAACCAAGCTTATAGAATTGATTCATATATATATATATATATATATATATATAATCAGGTTTATATCGCAGTGAATATTCATTCATTAGAGGTCAGAACAAAATTTGTAAAACAAAACAATTACTATTTTATTCGTATAATTGCGTAGGAATCTTAGATTTTAATCATAAAATTAATAGCTTAAATTTTGGGGATATACACTTTATATAACATAGTAACAACAGTGTATCTGATCGGCGTCTTTGCTAAAACATCCTGCTTAAAAGCACAAATGGAACATAATATGTATATATATATATATATATATATATATATATATATATAATTCTAATCACACTCATCACAATAAGAATCTTTGGGTTTTTATTTCCTTAGATTGAACTTATATGGGAAGCAGGTTCCGTCTTTTACAGTAGCCCGTAACTAACAAACCACAAAGTGGCGCTTTTAGCATTATTTTCCTGGCCGCCGTCAAATCTCCGACACGATCGGATGATAAGTTGATTGCATTCTGCAACCTCGCCTCTAGGCGGCGCCAGAAAATTATGCACTGTACCTTTAAGTCACAACACCGTGTTCTGAAACCTGTTCTAAGCTAAGATTTGAGTGCGCTTCATAGGTGTTGGTTGAAATTTTTTTTAAACTTCCGACACCAGTCAGGTTAGCTGTACTCAGCAATGTTTCTATGTGATTTTTTTTTTTTTTTTTTAACACATAAATGGTGTTTTTAAATGCAGCTGGCTCAGTATGGATGTCTCTTTGGATTCTATTTTTCACTGTGGGACTCACCTTTGTAAGGAGACACCAGGAATTAGACCTGACCAGCTCTGAGCCCCAGTGAAACAAACACACACACACGTACACACACACACACAAATACACACTTTATCCATACAGCAGAGCTCAGCAATTGGACCTTCGCCAGACCTTTGAATTGAATACAGGCATAAAGTCATTCAGTCAGCACAAAACTCCCCAGTTCACAGGCATCACCCCCCCACCCACCACCACCACCATCCTTCTCTGATTTTAAAAAGGCGGGCCCCTGGAGGCCCCCTCAGACCCTGAGGTAGAATACCGATGTCCCCCCTGTTTTTTTTTTTCCTGTGCTGGGGAAACAGCAGTTTG
Source organism: Eupleurogrammus muticus (assembly GCA_036785175.1). Lineage (NCBI taxonomy): Eukaryota > Metazoa > Chordata > Actinopteri > Scombriformes > Trichiuridae > Eupleurogrammus > Eupleurogrammus muticus. Next base: position 31,259,516 of record JAYKQN010000001.1, read on the forward strand.
AGCCAAATTGAGATTAAGGCCAGGATACAATCGATTGAGCGTCCAAATCACCTTTAACCTTCACTGACAAAAGTCACTTTACTCCGTTTTCAGCTTGTTTCACAACCATTTGGAAACTTCAGGTTGCTCAGCTCTGGAAAAAAAAGAAAAAAAAAAAAGAAAATGTTTTGTTGTGTCTCTATTTCAGCAAAAAAAAACACAAAAAATAATATTACAAAAAAAAAAAAGCGAAAAGAGAAAAAAAAAAGAACAAAAACCTGCACGACGTTAGAAGGCTGGAATCAGGACTAGCAGATTTAGCAGAGTATGAAGTTATTTTTCAAATCTTGCGGTACAGCAGTTGGAAATTAGTTTCACCGCTGTGGCGAGGGCGGTGGATGATTCCAAAGAGCGCAGCACTGTTGATTGTGTCTGAAAGAGCCGAGATTTGAGGGAATCTTTGTATATGTTCTAATTGTAAAACTTGTACATTTTATTTATATTGTTTTTTACACATATTACTCAGTAGAGAGCTCTGAATACATTGAAAATGCACTATATTTTTCTATCTCGCAGATGAATTATTGTCACCCACAAGATTTCAGTTGTACATATTTTTTTTTTTTTTCATTTAGGACCAAAGACGGCTGATAGGATTTCCATCTTTACTTTGACGTTTTTTTTTTGTTTGTTTGTTTTTTTTTTTCCTTTTAGTTTGTTGTACAGTAATACGAAATTGTTGATTTATTATTTATTTTTCTGTGCTGAAAAGTATTGAGAATATTCACTGGTCAAAAGTATTTTCCCCAACAGCAGAAACTGTAAGATCATTTAATTAGACGATTTTCTTGTTACATAGACAATTCTTTTTGCTTTGTAACCTTTGTAATAGACTGTACATATATTTTTGGAAATATAATACAATCTCTATAGAAGTTCTGGGTGTCCTTTGCCGTGTTTTTTTTTTATCATTTCTCATATCTTGGATTCCTGAGGTTAAATGTCCATACGTTTTTGGGACAATTAATTATAAAGATAAAAAAGAGGCTAAACCAAAACTTAGTTTGGCCTCTTTTACCTTTGCTGACATGAACTTTTCTGATATTTTTTTTCATCTGTTAAATAAAAAACAAGAACAACCATTCCATTTAAATTAATGCAAAGTGTTTTTTTAGGTTGTAACCAATTGTGTCACCGGGGGTTAATAAATCTAGGTCTTCAAATAATGATTATTTTAATCATTAATAGATTACCTGAACGATATTATTATTATTCATCTATAAAACACTGGTAGTCTGGGAAACCACAGTTTCCTTGAGACAAATGTGGTTATTTTTCAGACTAAAAGTCTCAAAACTGAACGATGTTAAGATGATTTTGAAATTTCTATATGATAGAAAGTGACATGTTTTTCTTTTTTCATATAAATTATGCCCCATGTAAAAAAAAAAGCTCAATCCACAGAGAAATCCACACAGACATCTGTGAAGTTGTGATGTCACAAGTGTACAGTCTCCATTCACAGCCGTATTAAACGAGACAGAACCGTTGCTTCTACAGCTGCAAAGGAGATTTTAAACTACAATGAGATGATTTTTGGTTTGTTTAGAACAGGAAAAATATGGAACCTCCCAGACAAGGGAAGGCAGGAAATTAGATTATGACCTAAATTTCCATAAATATTGTACTTGATAGATCGAAATGTTGAAGTTTAAAATAAATATTTCACTAATCGCTCGGTCACAATCCAAATTCATGCAAAGTGTTTGCAGGTGTTTTTAGGTCTTAACCAACTGCTTCACAGATGGTTATTAAATCTTCATAAATTGATTATTTTCATAATCTGGATTTATCTGGTAATTATTTTCTTGACCTATAAAACATTAAACACAGTTCCCCCGTGATTGTTTTTTTTTCGGACTAACAGTTCAAAACTGAGCAATATTAAGATTTTCAAAGATCTGTCTGACACAAAGTGAGATGTTGGCGCTTAGTGACATTGCAACGCACGAAAAGTGCAAAACTTGGAAACTTTTTAGGCAAGGAGAGGCAGTAAAATCAGCTGCCAGTTCAATTTCCGTCGATCGACAGACCCACTAATCGTTGAAGTTTCTAATGAATAATTCACTACTTGGTACCATCCATTAATGCATTTATACTTGTCCACTGTATGGATCTAATTTTCTTAGATGCTTTCATTTAATCTGAGTGTCTATTTTTTTTTTCTCTTCCCTATCCGGATGAAGCTTGTCTGTGTCCATTATACAGAGACATATACAGAGGGCTGATGGCAAACCCTGATTTGTGGTGTCCACTGATACCTGGGCCATGGCGTGTCTCGTATGTTTGGAAAACTAATCAGCCATGTGTCAGGATATCGCGTTTTGGCTGCGTCTCATTCCTATCAGTAGCTGTCTTACACCCTAAACGAATGACAGTTTAGTAAATGGCAACATTGAACATTGAAATGAAAATGTAAAAAAAGGAAAATAAATAAATAACATGTTGTTTCAGGGTAAGATTGGTAGAGCATGAAATTCCTGTTATTTAATGCAAAAAACCCTGCAAATGCTTCATTATCCCTTGTTTTTATGGAGCATGTCAGTGCAGTTTGATACTAATAAGGACAAAAAAATAATACAGTTACATCCTAATTGAGTCAATCATTTTAATGACATCTACTGCTTCTCCCTCATTAAAAATGACAGAATCCATGAACATGTGAATATGTTTAATTTCAAAAGTTTAACAACTTCACAGAAGACGTCTCCGCCGGTGTCAGTGTCCTCTTCACACTTCACGCGAGTCGGAGGAAACCAGTTCCGATGTCGCAAATCACGCTCGATCGTCGTCATCTGAATTCATGTCTCTAAAATTAGATTTTTTTTAATGAACACGAAACAGCCTACTAGTGTCAAACTCACGCATACATTATCCGGATAATGAAGTTTGAACGTTCACAGTGTGCGAACGAGAAGGAAAATGTGTGTTGGAGTGGAAGGAACTGTATTTCTGTCACATCCTGGTAGCTTCCAAAATTAAAATTAACAAATTTTTTGGGTCAAAATGACCTTTTTACTTTTTTTCTTCAGCAATCAAGCACATAAAATGTGATGGGATACATGCTACTTAAAGGGGCCTATTTCTAAAAAGAAAAAAAAAAACTGCTTCAGTGCAGGCATGTAAATATTTAGTTTTTTTAATGACAAACATTGACATAAAACCACCCACTCATTGTAATGTGGTCTGGCCTCCTCTGTAATGTTTATGAAACCTGGCTTAACCCAAGCTGTTTAGGAATGACTCCTGTTGTGATGTCACAACAGGAGTGTAAGCAACCACCCCTGGATCCTTGTGGCCGCCCCCTCCTTTCTAAGAGCGCGAGCTTGACTATAACAATTTCTTAAAATGAAATGGGAACAACACCTTTGGTTCTTAGGTAGCTAACAACAAAATCAATCGTTTGATGGTGTCTATTTCTTTCTATTTGGCTGATCCAGTTCCTCTGCAGAAACACAAAACTTTTCCTCATTACGATTTATATCTTATGTATGATGTTTTCAATGATTTCCTAACCATTAATAAAACATTGGTTACAAACTCTTTATAAAGTGAGGAAAACTACGGAAAAAACAGCAACAAGATGTAAGGACACAGGAAAAACAAAACTGAACAAAAACATCTTTCAACATTTCATATTACCCTCATGAAATGTGATGTCCTGCTTAAAATGTACATATCCAAATAGTACCAACTTAAAAAATAAAACATTGTAAATATATATATATATGTTTCTTTATTTTATACTACAGTAAATTTACAATTAGATAAGTCACTGCCTTAGCAGCTACTTTCTGGGGCCCAACATTATATAATTCATTTATCATAAATGTCAGGCCGCTGTCAGGCCGGGACTCAAAAAGAGGACTCAGATGCGGAGTGGAACAGCGGGTTTTATTAATAAATAGGCAACCTCTTCCACAGGGAGCAAAAGAGGGCTATGACAAAATACAAAGAAAATATCTATGGCTATAAATCACTATACTGTAAGGGACTAGACTATGACTATGACTAGGGGGAGAAATATCTATGGCTATAAATCACTATACAATAAAGGGACTAGACTATGACTATGACTAGGGGGAGAAATATCTATGGCTATAAATCACAATACAATAAAGGACTAGACTATGACTATGACTAGGGGGAAACTAAACTATCTCCGAAAAGGCTGGAGGGAAAAAACTCAACTATGAAACAAAATCTCTCCTAAAAACTGGAGGAACTATACTCAATGAATATAAAACAAAATCTTTACAAATAACTGAAAACAAGGGCTGAACTGAGAATCTACAATTAGCTATCTAGACTAAGGCTATGAAAAACTACAACAAAAAATCGCTCCGAAGAGGACAGCACGACAGGCAAGGCAAGGCAACAAGAACTATGACCAGAGGACTTAAATGGCTTGGGTGAACGCACGGGACGAAACACTTCGGCACAAGACAAGGGGAGACACAGACAATATATACACAAGGTAATTGGAACCAGGTGGAAACAATCAGGGCGGGGCAGACAATCAGACCGGTGACACATGAGGAAGGGCAAGTGACCTGAAACGAGAGGAGAGTCAGACTTTCAAAATAAAACAGGAAGTGACAAGACCAGACAAACTTCACCGCGGTGTGACAGTACCCCCCCCTCTAGGGCCGACTCCTGACGGCCCAGGCTGGTCAGGGTGGTCCCTGTGGAAGTCTGTGATGAGCGTAGGGTCTAGGATATAACGCGCCGGGACCCACTGCCTCTCCTCCGGACCATATCCTACCCAGTCCACCAGATATTGTTTTCCTTGGCCCCGTTTGCGAACTGCCAGTAACCGCTTGACCTTGTAGACCGGACCGCCGTCTATCACTTCTGGGGGCGGTGGAGGGGCGGCGGTTGGGACCCTCGGGCTCTCCTTGGCGGGAAGCGACACTCTCTGGCCTGGCCGGTAAGTTGGGGCGGGTCGCCTCTTGCGGTCTGCAGTTTTCTTGACCCGGTCCCCTTGGCGAATTAGAACCTCCCTGGCAGCTGTGGCTGAGGTGGGCAGTAGGTTGTGGGCATACTCGACCCAGACCAGGTGTTGGCTCCATGTCGAGGGATTCTGAGAGACCAGACACCGGAGGCCGGTCTCCAGTTGTTGGTTGAGGCGTTCGGTCTGGCCGTTGGCCTCCGGGTGATAACCTGAGGTCAGGCTGGTTTTCGCTCCGACGAGTCGGCAGAACTCCCTCCAGAACCTGGAGACGAACTGGGGGCCCCGGTCTGACACAATGTCCTTGGGAAATCCGTGAACCTTGAAAATATTGTTCATCATGATCTCCGCCGTTTCTTTGGCGGAGGGCAGTTTAGGCAAAGCAATGAATCTAGCCATCTTGGAGAATCTATCCTCCACGGTGAGGACCGTGGTGTTACCTTGGGAGACCGGAAGCCCCGTGACGAAGTCCACCGAGATGTCGGACCATGGTCTGGAGGGAATGGGGAGTGGCTGCAGCAGGCCCATGCGTGACCCGGAGGACGTCTTGTTCAGGGCGCAGACCGAACATGCCTCTACGTACTCCCGGACCTCCAGCTCCATGGAGAGCCACCAGAACCTCCGGGAGATAGCGAACATCGTCCTTCTAACTCCCGGATGGCAGGAAAGCAGTGAGGTGTGGGCCCAATGGATCACCTGTGGGTGCATATAAGCCGGGACAAACAAACGGTTCTCTGGGCACCCACTAGGTGACGGAGCCTCACCATTAGCCTGCTTAACCTCATTTTCTATTTGCCAGGTCAGAGCTCCAACCACACATGTACGTGGGAGGATTGTTTCTGGATCCTTGGCAACAGGCTCAGGGTCATTGGGGTCTGTGATGGACTTAGCAGAAATCTGTCTATTGCCTGTGACCTCTTTTCCTTGCCGTGGGAGTTTCATACAGACCCTCACACAGTCCGCTCCCCACCTCAGGATCTCCCCTGATCTCCAATCTATGTGGGGATTGTGGCGGTGTAACCATGGCTGTCCTAAAATGAGAGTCTGAGAGGGTGACTTGACTACATACAGACGAATGCTCTCCTGGTGGTTGTTGATGATCAATCTGAGAGGTGCTGTGATGTGTGTGACGGTGAAAAGGTCCTGTCCATTAAGAGCTTTAGCGCGGATGGGCTTAGCTAAAAGTTCTATTTCGAGGCCCAGTTGTTCCGCAAAGCGCCCGTCTATCAGGCTCTCGTCCGCCCCCGAGTCTATGAGTGCGTTAAGCTCAATGGTGGTGTGGTGTTTTACCTGGACGGTAGTGAGAGTACGTGGTGGGGTGCTTGCACCCTTGACGTTTCTCACCACCAGGTTCTTCTTGGCAGGGCAGGTGGCGACGAGATGGCCGGGTTCCCCGCAGTAGAAACAGCGACCCTCCTGTAGCCGTCTCCGTCGTTCCCTCGGCGATAGTCGGGCTCTCCCCAGCTGCATGGGTTCTCCGTCTTCTTCTGGATGATGACAGTGACGTGGCTCTGGTGATGATCGACGGGTTACCGGCCAACCTGGTGTCTGTGGGTGTATGGACCTCTCCATCGGCGGGGTTCTCGTAGTGCGTCGCTGCCTGAGCTGGCGGGCTCGGTTATCCGTCCGGATAGCGAGGGCGATGAGCGAGTCGAGGTCCGTGGGTAAATCCAGAGGAACCAGGAGGTCCTGGATCGGAGCTGCCAATCCCTTTAAAAAGACGTCGTATAGGGCTGTCATATTCCAACCAATCCCCGCCAATAAGGTGCGAAACTGGATGGCATAGTCACAAACTGAGTTATTGCCTGTTTCAGCCCGCTCAGCTCCTGAGCCTTCTCCCGGTTAGTCGTGACAGGGTCAAATATCTTCTCTAGAGTCTGTTCAAATTCCGAAAAAGAACTGCAAACCGGGGAGTCTCGGGCCCACTCTGCCGAAGCCCAAGCCTTGGCTCTCCCGGCCAGGTGGGAAATCATAAAGGCAATCTTAGATCGGTCAGTGGGAAAAGCCTGGGGGTTTAGCTCATAATGTAATGAACAGTCAATGAGGAAGGTCTTGCATAAGCCCGGTTCGCCAGAGAATCGGGCTGGTGGAGCTAACTTACATGCTGCCCCCACTACCGTCATCGATGGAACGGGATTCACAGGGTTGGTGGGCGTTACTACCGGAGGCTCAGGAGCTGCCTTCGTCTGCACTAAGTGATCGTGCAGACCCTGGAGTTGCGAGGATAGAAGCGCCATCTGGGAGGCCAGGGCGGTCTGGAATTCCTCCTGACGGGAGAGCCGGGCCTCCTGGGCTCGCAGGGCTGCCGTGAGCTGTTCTCTCTCCGCTGAGTCCATACTGGCCGAAGTGTACTGTCAGGCCGCTGTCAGGCCGGGACTCAAAAAGAGGACTCAGATGCGGAGTGGAACAGCGGGTTTTATTAATAAATAGGCAACCTCTTCCACAGGGAGCAAAAGAGGGCTATGACAAAATACAAAGAAAATATCTATGGCTATAAATCACTATACTGTAAGGGACTAGACTATGACTATGACTAGGGGGAGAAATATCTATGGCTATAAATCACTATACAATAAAGGGACTAGACTATGACTATGACTAGGGGGAGAAATATCTATGGCTATAAATCACAATACAATAAAGGACTAGACTATGACTATGACTAGGGGGAAACTAAACTATCTCCGAAAAGGCTGGAGGGAAAAAACTCAACTATGAAACAAAATCTCTCCTAAAAACTGGAGGAACTATACTCAATGAATATAAAACAAAATCTTTACAAATAACTGAAAACAAGGGCTGAACTGAGAATCTACAATTAGCTATCTAGACTAAGGCTATGAAAAACTACAACAAAAAATCGCTCCGAAGAGGACAGCACGACAGGCAAGGCAAGGCAACAAGAACTATGACCAGAGGACTTAAATGGCTTGGGTGAACGCACGGGACGAAACACTTCGGCACAAGACAAGGGGAGACACAGACAATATATACACAAGGTAATTGGAACCAGGTGGAAACAATCAGGGCGGGGCAGACAATCAGACCGGTGACACATGAGGAAGGGCAAGTGACCTGAAACGAGAGGAGAGTCAGACTTTCAAAATAAAACAGGAAGTGACAAGACCAGACAAACTTCACCGCGGTGTGACAATAAATGTATAAAACCAAGTAAAACAACAACAATCTACAACAAAGACAGAACTTCAGCAATGCAATACATTAAAATACAAGAAAGCGTATAAAATATTTATTACATATGAGGCTAATAACTCAATTCAATTAAATATGATTAACCTATCCTGTGACTCAGGTGTAAATTAGGCTGATTGAGATCAGGATTTCTTTATTGTCACTTCTCAGGACTGGAAATCCGGAGCTTCCATTCATTCTCCCTTTCACGCATTCATACACTGATGGTGGTGGCTGCCATACGATGTGGCAACCACTCATTAGAGGAATGAATCATACATAAACACCAAAGGAACAGTCCATTCGAAGTGATCTTGTTCAATATGTTGACATGCAGCCTTAGCCTCTGTTCTGAATATTTAGTTATGTTGCGACGAGATAAAATAAGTTGAAATGCATCTCGACATTACAACAATATCACCAGGCTGTTGATCACACAGGTACTAAAATTAATGAATTGACTACGTAAAGTCGCATTACATCAGTGTCGCAACCACATCACCCGAAGAGTCAATTTAGAAATCATTTCAAACAACAACAAATAAAGTAAAAAAGCAAGAAGCACACAGAGGTAATGACGCTAATATGACTAATTAACATGAATGAATATGAATGTGATTAGGAGGTTAGGGATTTAAACAGAAGCAAGGGGGGAAACAGTCACTGGGTTCCCAGCTGGTGAAAATCAGGAGAGGTCACAGAAAACAGATGAGTTTTCAGCCTGGGTTTGAAAGCGTCGACTGTGCTCTGCTCCCGTAGCGGTAGATTGCTGTTCCAGAGAAACACCAAAAAAGTTCCTGCTGAAACTGAGGAACCGGCGGGTGAGCGACTTCCAGGGAAAGCCAAGGACGTGGTGGAGAGTGCGGAGCAATAGGGCTGGAAATGCATGCAGGAGCCGTTTAAGGAGTCCATTGAAGCTGTGAGGAGGACTATTTTGAAATCTGCTCTTGTTCGAACTGGGAGCCAATGTAGAAAAATTAATGTCACGCTCGCACCTGGATCATCAGTGATAGATCTTCGTTCTAGGTCCAGGTTTGTCAAATATGCGGCACAGGGGTCAGAATGGGCTCGCTGAAGGAATCTGATCTGGGCCACTGGATGACAGTACAAAAAATAATGGACCAGTTCCCATTCCTTCACAGAAATGTGAAGTCAGTCAGCATCTTTCATAGACCCAAGGGATGAAATCCTTGATTTATAAATGATTTGTAAGGCAGAGTTGCAACATTCAGCAATTGTTTTGATCATTTTTAAGGACACAATGTTAACATTTTCTGGTTCCAGCTTTTCATACAAAGGACCCTTTTTTTTTTTTTGGAACAAAAGGTCCTATGTCACACAAAGCGGGGAACATAGACCCATTGACCATTAGGTTGACCCCACTAATGCACTAGTGGCAATTTGGAAATTATAGCTTTATCAATAGGATTTGACATTTTACAGTAGGCTTTTATTCCGCCCAAGGTAAACCATTGTATAATATATATTTATATTTTAAGTTCATTGTTACTTGTGTATAGTAACTGTCAGAGGGTAAAAGACAGCACCCCGCATCCTTTATTTGGTCGGCATTGGCTCCAAATGGAAAAGATGGCACTGACCAGAAGCCTTAACTCTAGGTGAGATCACACCTTGCTATGTCCAGTTGCAGCCCCAGCAGGTATGAATATTCATCTTTTTTATCCCTGCTTAATCCTGTTTTTAATAAAATCTATTATTTTACTATTATTTTTTTCCATTACCAGCTCGCCTGGCTGAACTATATATATATAGAAGTGAGGTCATCCATTTACATAGCTGTTTACAAGAGTCCCTATGTTACTATGTTACTCAGAAAATGAATATGTAGAGATATTTTTTTCGTCTGTCTGCTTCTTGCCTCCTTTATTGGGGTAAAAAAAAAAAACATTCATACACATTTTGTTCCAGTTTGACCAACAAATTAACACTAATCCTGCCAATGAGTGTGTCCTCTTCTGGATTACAATTACTGCTACCACTGAGGATTATGTGCGCGTATCTGTGCATGTGTGTGTGTTTGTGTGCATGTGTGTGTGTGTGTGTGTGTGTGTACGGGCTTGTGGGTCCATGTTGACACGCCTGCAAACTTGTTTGTACATGCATACGTGATGAGACAGACAGGATTGTCCAAACTTCCCTGTTTCGGCATTTAATCCCCCAGAAATTCCAACCGAGGGAAAAGAGCCCAAACGGATTTCTCTCGATCGCATCTTTCAGCGGCTCCGCTGTTTATTTTGGTAAGTAGAGTGGCGGCTCACCAAGATGTCTCCACAGCCTGCCCGACTGTCTCCCTGAAGTACCCGGTTTGGTTTTCCCATGAATTCAGCTTCCTCCCATGTGTCTCTCTGCGGCTATGCCTTGGTACCCATTAGCTCACGCTGCAACATATCTGCAAAACTATGGCAGTGCAGGGAAGAAAGTAAAAAGATCAATGCTTATTTAAATTGATTGAGAGAACCTCATTTACCCGCTGACTGCGACCACATGCATTTATATAGTTTATAACATGTGTGCCGTCTTTTTTTTCAGTTGTTACTGTCAAAGCATCTCAGGATTAGGAGTATTTATGGTTTAGCTGAACTCCAGTTTAGAAGCCAAAAAAGCTTAAAGGCTTGGTTTAACCAAATTACCAATAACATTTATAAAAATGTTTTATAAAAAAGGAATTGCAAAAGAATAGTAAGCAGAAGGGTTTTCTCTGTTAAACTGAGTAAACCATGCTTTTTTTCAGTTTTCAATGGGACTATTTTTTTGGCAGAAAGTAGCGCCCAACGAAAGCCATTCATAAGCAGCGCACACAAAGAAAGGCTAAGATAATTGTTCAGTTCCATGACGAGTGAATGAACTCCATCTGCTGATGAAGATTATCTGATACAGCCAAAAAAGCTCCTGAAAAAACAGGGAATAAATAGGCCCTGTGTTGAGATTGTTTACCCAGTTCGGAGGCTGCGCTTTCCCTAGAGGCGTTATCTTTGTGACGGGGTCAGGGACGAACACCGACGCTGTAGATATTCGCCGTTCATTGGCCAGCGATAATGCCGCGTGAGTTGGCTGGCTGAGCCGCGTCGAAGTCACTCCGAGGGAACTTGTTCAAACGCATCGAATAGAGACAGAAGCCCATTATTCCTGCAAGGCCGCACGCATCAAATGATATCTCTGAGATATGAACACCTGCACATCTTGGCATGCTGCGGTGGTAAAAGTTACAGGAAGTTGTGCCGATTGTAATTATTTTAGCAATATCCCAAAGTAGAACAGTACAAGAGGGGGGCTTTGTTAGGTATTTGTCTCTCCTACACTTCTGTTTCGTGGTGATGGGAGAGAATTGTTTCCCCCTGAACTGTCAGAGTCACTGGTCAAACCCAATGGTATTCATATCATAGAGATGTGGATTTGTTTAACAGTCTCTGATCACCAAATTTATTTTGGCACAATTTGATATTGATTAATTCCAGAATCCGCTCACAATTTCACCCAGGCTCATGTTTCCAAGAACATTTCTTACAGTTTTATATTGTTAAACTCTCGTCATTTACCTAGTCATATAGAACAACGTGACATCATAAGCAGGGATGCACATTATCTTCCTTGTTCTGTAGAATTTCTATATTTCAAACACATGCCAATGACCACCCCCCCTGACATTTCTGGGACACCTAAAGGTATAGTTTGTATTTACTGACATCATCTCGTGGTGGAAATTCAGATTGCAACCCATGCCAGAGAGGCCATTTCTAAAGATATTGATTAAACTATAATAACATACTTCTAATCTTATATTAAATTGTTTCTATGTGTGCTGGAAAATGCTGCCCGCTAAATCTCTCACACTGTACCTTTAATAACGCCCTTCTGATTGCATTGTCCTTGACTCGGAAGATATCAAGCTTCAGCTTATTGCGTGTATATTGGTATCAGTGTATCAGTGAGCTGCTAAATAACAAGAAAATGCAGCCCCAGAAAAAAAAACAGAGCTGTCTGTGAGGGAACTTTTAAGATTTAAATAGCAAAGTAACCTTCATGTAGGTAAAAAGCTATCTATTTATGGAGTTAGTTTTCCAGATGATGAAGTTACAACTGTTAGCGTATCAGCACGGTAATGAACATATAGGATTTTTATATATATATCAGAGAACAAAATGACCTCATCTACATCTCTCCGATACACTGATGTATTGCCACAGAAAAGGAGACAGAGGACGGTAACAGGGAAATAAATCATTCGTATTTGGTGATTCTGCAAGAGTGAGGCCCAATTTCAACATTATTACAGTATCTGACATTTTGCATCTAATATAGAAGTCAAACGGGAATATGAAGATGAATGGTTTTTAAACTGTGTAAATTGATTAGGAGGCATGTGCGGGCCTGACTAATGGTTTACCTGTTAGAGTCCACAGAGGAAACAGATCATGACCCATTTAGAAAACAAAGGCTTTGCTTTCTCTCGCTCGCAGGATGTATCCTTCGGGGAAATATAATGTGGTATTTACAGATGCAACAAAGTAGACTTTCCACACTTAATCTGTTGCTGTCGTCATTGAAAAAAAGAAAAAAAAAATCGAGGTGATTTACAGGGGGATTGGGCCCCGTATTCTAAAAACAGATTTGCTGCTTCATCAGAAGTTTGACTCTCCTATAGGAGGGGGGCATGAATCCATTCTGGTTGTGGATATGGTAGAAAGTTTTGCTCAGTAAGAGATTATAAGTTGTTTGCTCTAAATACTGTATATATGCATGTTTCAAAACTAAGGAACATGTGAGGATGGTGAGGAACCCAATATATATATATTCCAAATAGGTCACAACTCATCAGTACTATTAAAGAAGACTAAGTTAAACAAGGAGACCAGAAAAATAGTCAGATTCCAATCACATTTTAATCTAAATTCTAATGATGATGATGATGATGGTAATAATGAATGACTGGAACGCAGTCTTCATAATGATGATCCTATTCAGACCAGAGCCTTGCAGTGTGGGTGGAAAAGCAATGTGCGGTGTTCATGCGTGGGGGAAAAAAAAACTTGACAGCAAACCATTGACATGCATGCACGTGACCCACAGGGTTACACACATCCAGTACCAACATATGTTGCATGTAAACGCAAATCTGCATAATTCCAGCTTATTAAATATACATTAAAACAATACAATATACAATAAACATTAAAAAAAAAAAAAGTATATTGAAAAAACATTAATATTTGTGGTTGCAAACACAGCCTTTGCGGCAGCATTGTGCACAGCTACAACTCATCATTGTTGCTATAAATGTCAAAGTAACTCTACAAGCCTGTAATACACACTGTTTAGTTTTAGTATGAGAGTAGGATAGGAAGTAATCAAGTGTATATGAGTTTACTGTACCTAAGTATAGTCTTATCGGCTGATATAAATATATAAAGTTTGCAGTGTTTAATTTGGGTTCCTACACAGATAAGAAAAGTGCCTACATTGTTAAGTAAGCATAGTATACATATTCAGGATATTAAAAAAAAAGTGTTATGGACATTTTTTTTTATATTTATCTGAGTGTCAGTAGTGTATAAATTATGTGTGCAAATTAGAACTATTGTAAACTATATGTTGATTGCTTTAAATACAGTAGACGATTGCTGTAATGTGTGTGTTCCTATATCATTATAGTAGCTAATTGAGAATGTTAATATATAAAATATAATATAATAAATGTTACTTGAAGGGAGAGTCTACATATGAAATTACAGCTCTAAATTTATTCTTTGACTGGAACCGTTTGATAAATGTATGTTTTATGCACCTGTGTATAGTAAGTGTATAAAATATACAGTAGTTGTACAAATCATCAATAGACAATAGTCCATAGCAATGGTAGTGGCAGAGGTAAATCAAATACTGCTTAGAGCCGCGTAAAGGCCAGCCCTGCCAGAACATATGAGGGTGAGTCATAGAGCATCATCACATTTCTTCAAATCTGTACCAGCCTCACAACTATAGTATTGGATGGGCTTTTAGCTATACGCTGTGTGTATATGAGGTCCACTATATCCACACTCCCAGTTTGTTTTTTTTACTTTTCAGTGCACATAAGTGACATCACTTTAGTCAATTTGTCAGATTTACAGCCCCCTAAAGGTCTTTGCATTGCTTTTTTTTCCCTCCCACCACACATATACAGCATAACTCTGCAACATCTGGATGCACACTGATGTGAAAAAGCCTCCTTTTATCATATATGTGTCTGACAAATTGACTCGCTTATGAAGAAACAAGCTTTATTTACTGCTAATAGAATATCACTCCCTATCTGTATAGAGTCAAGTCAATTGAGTTGAGTTGATTTTTTGGGTAATGTGCCAGGATAGAAAAAAATGTATATATATATGCATAAAAACAATTTGATCCATAATGTTTATAAAAGGCTACAGTTCCCTAAACTGTGCAAATGATGCTGGAATACAATAAAGCACGACCTCATGCTTTTCATTTGTTCATTTTAAATCCAAGTGCAGAGCTACTGCAACAAGGCCTTTCATAAAACTCCTTAACTGTAATGCATTTATCTCAGTAAAGGCCTTTAAATCCCAAATAGCACTTACCGCTTTGCACATCCATCACCCAGCTACCGACCAGAATACTTCATGTTCACCGTGTGCAGTAATGATGGAATGTGTCGGGATTAGACAAACAACAGAACTTTGTCTTAATTTTACCCTTCCATCGTGAGTAAAAAAAAAAAGCTAGCAGAGCTCGATGTGTCAGATGTCAACAAAAATAATCTGAAAATCAAACATCATCTCTCGGCTTAATCTTGTCTCTAGTTTTATCATTAGGAGGGTAAACATATTTTCAGCACAAAATATTCAAATTCCTCCAAAGCCACTCTTGATAAACAAATCAGAATAATATTACGGCAAAAAGGTAATTAAGAAGCCCTGAGTGACAGTTACAGGGGCATTTGAACCGTGACTGAGAAAGGAGTGAGTAATGAGCAGTGACATTACAACACCAAATGCAATCTTCAAAAAGAGAGTCTTGGCGATCAAGCTCATATACTCTAAATTCAGAATAAATGGTATAATTCAAAACTAATCCACATTTTCATTGTCATGTTCTATGCAGAAGAAAGGAGCAGCACTCAGTACTCAACACGCAAAACTGCAAAAATTACACCTGCCAGTTTTGAGTAGCTAAGCTTCTATGTTTCTTATAGCTGAGTGGTGATACTATTTCAGTGATTTCATCTTCTATGAACCTTTTACAATAGATGAGAGACATATTTTTGTTTCAGGAGTTGGAGGAGACCAAAACCGAGTTAAAAGGGGAGGATGTGCAGGCAAATGGTTTCTAATATGACACATCAGCTTGGTGAGATGCTGATATTTTAGTCTGCGTTAAATGTAAGTGTAAAACAAAAATGAATTAAACAAAAAATAGATTATTTTCAAGTCAAGTCATCGAGTGCCAACCTGCAGACTATCGGTTGCTCTTTTAAAATAAACACGAGTTTGGGAATCAATCAAAGAACATTTTAGATCATTTTGGTTGCAGTAATTGGAGCAATCAAAATATACTCTTTTATATAGATCTTATTTTGGTCAAGCAGCACTGGAAGCTGTAAAAAAAAAAAGCTAAATGTAAAATTGTTGGCCAGAGAGAGAGAGAGAGAGAGAGAAATCCAACAGCAAGCCAAGGATGCTGATATAAGACCTTCCACTGCCAGACTTGCTTTTTGCAATATTTGCACATGGCAACAGCACTATAGATTTAGGTTTTGCAAAAGATCATCATGGTTTCTGTTCATTAAAACCTGCTATTGTTAATAGCAAAAATGTTATGGGTAAATTGACCCGTTTTAAAGTTTCAAGATCTAGGAAAAAGGGAAGTAAAGTACAAACACAGGAATGAGGGGGCGGCTACATGGATCCAGGTGGTGGTTGCTATTAACTTCCACTCCTGTTGTGACATCATAACAGGAGCAGTTTCAGAATGGCTAAATATGTACACACTTGCACATTTTTGTTTCATAACCAGGCCACTTTAATAACACTAAGTGGACCTTGAGTTGAGGTATTCTGCAGTACAATATTGATCCAAAGGTCAAGAATCTGCTTCCTATCCTCAAGATTTAAGCAGCAGCCAAGAAGTTGCTTCAGAATGTACAAAGGAGTTCAAACAAATAGTAAAGGCCAAAAGTCAAGTTCAAGACAATGCATTCAGTATTGATTTCAGATATTTCTCTGTTTAATGTGTGTCTTATGCCTCATGTATCCACCCATGTTTTTCTACTCCTTGATGGTCAACATGCTGTCGAGAGCAGGGTTCATTGGCGTTGCGCTGCACAACAGCCGATGAAATCTCCCTTAAGGCAACACCGTGCAAGGCGTCTTGTCAGCAGACCCGAACAAAACCAGCCCAATCAGGACTGATCAGTAGTATCCCAGCAGCGGTGGGGAGGGGCGTTAACAAGAGTGATTTGTGTGGGTGTATGCCTGTTTAAGGTCAGGACACGCTTCTCTGCAAATCACACTCTCGCCAGGGCAGCAATGTGAGGCATGAAGTGCTGGGGAAAAAAAAAAAAATCAGAGAATGGCCTATTGTAAATTGTGCTGAGCGGGAGTTGCGGGGCCAGCGTTGTGACACCATTATCTTTCCATCTGACATGAGATGCGCCGCATTATTCACGGCGAATGAATAGACGGAGGATCCCGAAAGGCCCGGGCAGAGCGGAGATGGGCAAACAAAAAAACAATAGATGAGTATTTATGCAGTCGCCGTAAGCGCTGAAGCGCCGCCCGGAGATTACTCACAAACTGATATATATAACGTGTGTGATATGCCACCCCTTTAGGAACGATTCGAGTGTGCAGATATTCATGAAGCGAACTGCGCTTCTTAACATCTGTCCCTTCCCCTGCTTCATTCTGCACAAACACGTTCACAAATAACATATCGAGCGCCTCAATAATCAGATGCAATTCATTGCAACCCTAACGCTGAATGTATAATACAGTAATAGTCCGGTCCTACAGGCAAACAGCTGCTTTGGCTGTCTTGCAGGAAGCCCGATTCTCGATAAATACAACTGATAAACGCGCTCCGCCGCGCCATCCAGTAATCGCTGTAATAATAGCGGTGCTCAGCCAGAATGCACGAGAGGTTAGTGAATGCGCCTGATCCACCTCAGGAACTGGATGGCGAGAGATGCTGGCGGGGGCCTGTGGGGCCTCTACACCGACCGGGGGTGGGCGGGTCGATGCTCAGAAGCCAGACCCGATAGGGGTCCCTAATGGGGCCTGTATTGATCCCAGCCTGGTGTTCGCCCTATGGGTCTAATGGAAAAGACAGTCGAGGAAAAAAAAAAAAAAAGAGAAAAGTGCTCTCCACTTTCTGAATTTGGAACACGCGTTGCGGCAGAAATTTTCACTTTGCGGCGTCCTTCAGCACAACCAAAACGTCATGGAAGATGTTTATTCGAGCAACAGAGCGCGCCGCCGCTGCTCCGAGCTGCTCCGACGGCGTGTCCGAGGAGGCGAAAACCAGGGCTGCCCTTGAGTGCTTCGCCCCCCCCTCCCTGCACTTCGAATCACAGCCACCAGTTATGATGTATAGCCTACATGTCCCCCGATGACCTTGATGTGGTATATTGAATGTAAACTAGGTTACAGAGTATGTTTGCGTGTTAAAAAAAAAAAAAAATGTTGGTACATGGTGCTAAAGGGTCAGCGGCGGCGGTCTTGAGGCTGTATAAACAGGCAGTCCTGGTGGGATTATGTTCTGGTCTGGGCATGCTTATCAGCCCAGGATATTGAGGAATTAGTTTCCTATTGGCTGATTCTACAGAAAGTGCTGTTTTATTTGACAAACCACAGTTTGCATCCAGTTAAATTAAACTGTAAGGAAAACATGTGCATGTTTTGAAACATAACCACAATCTTCTCAGAAGGGTTTAACATGTGTACTCTTATGTTAAAGGGATATTCTAGTATTTTATTTTTCCAAATCTCATCTGATTACCAACATTCGTGGCATCTATCTGAATCATCAAGACCATAATTTCACTAATCACCTTTAGTATTGAGCTTTGTAGCAATTTCCCTCTAAACCAGATTTTTTGTATATTGCAAATGCACAGGACAGGTTGTGCCCTATCCTAGTAGACTGAACTACTTACTATGTGGAAATCTTAATCAACACTGGTAGGAAACTCTGTGTGTAATAGTTCATTTCTCAGTAAGCTGCACTGTGTAATGTTTTGCATGTTATGAACTTGTACTTGCTTGAAAATGAGTGTTTTTATTCGGTATCTGGTACGACAGCTCCCCCGGACAGATTTATAATATAAGATACGCTACATACATGAGGAACATAACTCACGGCAGCAGATGTTCTTCATAGTGGTGCTGCTGGTCCATGATAACTGGCAACTTTGCATCCTGTTTGTGACAGAGCAGCGGAAGCTTAGTAGAGCTGTACCGTGGTCTTCAAAATTTACCATTATATTGAAAATCCGTCCGGAGGGAAATCGCTACAAAGTTCAATACCGGAAGGGTCGATATATTTATGGTTCATGTGCCTTGGATACATGCCAGAAGTGTGGGAAATGAAGATAGATGTCAAACATACCGGGCTAGCCCTTTAAAGATCCCTTATCATAGAAAGGGGGGATTTTAATTGCTTCTTGCAAGGTCTCAGCACTATATGAGTTATGTTCCATGTTGTCAGGACTTCTGCAAAGTTATGATGTCACAAGTAAACCATCACCGCCCTCAGCCAATAAAATCAGCCAGAGGTGACACTCATTACCCATGTAAGCCTACCATATATAGTGTTAACTGGGACTAAGTGACTCAAGTGAATTTGAATTATGTGTATGGAAACTTTGAAAAAATGTGGGGCTTAGATGGGTTAAAATTAACAGGACTAACTGAAAATAACCTGCACTGTCTCAAGCTGTCTAAAGCTTAAAACTTGTCTCCAGGGAACCATTGACTTTATATTTATTAATTTGACATAACCATGAACTTCCCCAGACACATACTGTAATTGCTGTGCACACATATTGTATAGAGAAATGACTTCCAAAAGGTTGGCATAGGACATAAGAAAAAACAACAAAAACGATGAAATGTAAACTCCAGAATGAATTTAGGGTATTGCTGGATTTTCCAATTACAGCACTGTATCTGGTGATTGCATTTGCATACGCACTAACCGAGCACTCTATTACAAACAGGTGTTCATTCTAGTAATCCAAGAGAATTATCACTTGTCTTTCTGACAATGTCAACGAGAGCTGGAAATGTGGAAGGAGATTTTTGTGGAGGAGATGTTGTGTTCGATTGCGCAGGTGTTTGGAATATACTGCTTAGTGAGTTCCTGTTTGTGAGATTTGCTAATTCCAACAGAAGCTCTATGTCGCAGTGTCGCAATAATGCTAACTTTCTTTTGGTAGTTAATCTTTAATAAAGGAGTTACGAAGTGCAACAAATTAAGAAAATATAGTAAAAAGGAAGGGATTAAAAAGTAGATATTAACTTTACCTGTCTGAAATCATCATACTGCAAATTCCCAAAATTTTCTTATGACTTTTATTTTGAAAGGTCAATTTTTAACACTTACCATCGTCTAAGATAAACTGTCTCTAATGTGTTTCTTTTTGTAACTTATTCTCAAGAAATGCAGTAGTGTTCAATACATTTGGAACTTTCCACCAGAGGTTATGAAACCTTCAGATTATTTAAATACTTTATGCACAATTGCGAGTCTTTTTTTTTTGGAAAATGTTCAAAGAAGTCACATTTGCATCCTGTCGGGTTCCAGCTGGGAAACATCCTCTCGTGTGATTCAATGATAAATGTCTCCCGTTGTCATAATTTATCACAGCTATCATTTCGGCGGATTCGCTGATTACCAAATTAACCTTCAGATCAGCATTCGACTGTAATTGTTAACAAGAAATGTTTGCCTGCAATTCCTCACTCTATTTTGTCCATTAACGCAGCTGTCAGCTGTCGCGCACATCTGCGGGGGGAAAATTGAATATATATGGGGAAAAAGAACATGCAGCTGCCAGCTTCGGAAACGCCGTCCAACCCGAAATACGCACTTTTTTAAAGCGCAAACTTTTCCGAATCCTGCCGTGTTGGATCAGATCACTGAGCTCTGATTTACGGGGAAAGTTCTTCTGAATTCATGGTGATTGTCTGAAGATTAAAGTCCTGTTCTGCTGATGTTTAGTGAGTCAACCCGGGCGCTCTTCTTCTCTTTTCTTCTTTCCTATACCAATAAAAAACTCAGTCAACATAACTGCTAGACAGACAATAATTCATTTCAGTTTTATAACTTGGAATATCCATGTGGAGTGACTTTAAAGCATGAAATAACTGGATTAGTGGCGGCCTTCCAGCATGTTTCACCCCCAGTTCGACTGTCACAAAACCATCTTTTTCCCCCCCTCCCTCCAAGTGCAGACATCAGTGTTGAAATGTTAAGTCTTTCCAAAATTCCATAATATATCCTTTCACAAGACGGCTTTGATGCCTGCGAAAACCTCATAAATCCCTTTCCTCTGCTTTTGCAAGTTGAAAAAGGGGAAATTTGCTCACAGTAAAAAAAAAAATGAGAATAAAACGCTTCATTGGGTAAACTTTCATTTAATCCTACTTTACTGTGATTTAAGAGGGGGAAAAAGATTGTTTTTTTTACTTCCATTTGAACACGTCTGCAGAAAAACTGTTTTTTTTTTTTAATTTTGCTTATTTATTTGGATTTACATAAATACAGAAACAGAACAAATCTATCCAGTAAAGATTTAAAAAAAAAAAAAACATTTTTGTTTTTTTTTCTTAACATAAGTAATCATCTCAGTAATTTTCATGGTGATATAGTTTAATAGGATTCAAGATTTTACCCTATTCATGTGAGAAAAAAAAATAATATGTGAAAGAATGAGATATATATATTCTCTTTTCTTTTTCAAAACTTTCCCCTACTGGGATTTTTTAGACACTTTTTTCCTCTCACTCAGGACATGTTGAGATTGCTTCTGTTCCACTTTATTTGAGGTTAACCAGCTTATTTGGGCATTTTCTTCAAAAATAATTAGAATCTTTAATTATCAAAATATAGTTGGACTTTAATGTAATAGTTGGCAACTAATCAATTAATCAACTAATAAATATTGCAGCTCTACACATTATGATGCATTCTCTGTAGGATCAGGTTTATGTTATGTAGTGTATGGATTTAACTACAAAAACTACACCCAAACTTTAGCAGTACTTTAGTCATCATGCTGTGAAATACACTGAAATATGAGCATATACAATATGGAACCTCTGGAAAAAAAAGCTTAATCTATGCACCATTGCATTCACAGCAACACATATGCAGCAGTTGCAGATAACTGTTGCTGTTTGTATCTGTTTGCGTCGACTCATTATGATAAATCGTTGCAGACCTACACGTGTTTTTCTTTGGAATTGGATCTTCTGGTGGGGGAATTGATTCCCGCACCCGCAAAAAAAGAGACAAAGCCTGCGGTTTGCATTGTTGCCTTCTACTCATCTTGTGTCTGGGTGCCAAACAGAAGTCTAATTTCACAGGGACGGCTGAGCCGGAATGGTGTTTGGGTTGGGGTTATGAACAACTGAAATAATGCCTGGTAAATGTAACATTCATCACACACAAAGGGTAGAAGATGATGGATTGAGCGCGAGCCGCAGCGAGAGGGAAACTGGCTTCTTCCTCCATGTGTCAGACCATCAGAAGAGGTGAGGAATGGATGCAATTAGCGCTGTGTCATTGGTTGCATTATTATAAATATTGCAAGGTGAGGGGTAATTTATATGATTGATCAAGGGACGTCTCTGACCAGAGCGTCCTCTGGATATCACCTCCCGCATAGCTTTGCAATTTAAGACTGATGGGAGACAAACAACATGACAATCAGGCTAAACAAACATAAAAAAAGAGTGAGTGATGCCACAAAATATAGAATTTGATCTTGTTTGCAGTTTAAGGTGTCCTGTGAGCAGTTTTATAGAGGACTCTTTTGTAATGAAGATCTATGGTAGGAATGTTATTTAGATGACTTGGATTATTTATTTATTTTTAGTTTCAATGCCACATGTAGACAAAAGGACAAATCAAATCATGGCTGAGGTCCAGCTCTGTATCCATAATACATCCATGACTGTTGGACACTGTTCTTTGTTGTTCCTGTGTTATAGAAAAGATGTGAGCCAGCGTTAGCCGTCTTTCATCCGCACACGGTGGACCAGATTGTCCCAGCTCACAGGTATGGGTTCTCCTAAGACCTCATTGCAGAGTAACACTAATTTGCAAAATTAGCTAAATGGGTAATCTATTGGAATTAACAAGATAAATTCATGCCCCTGTCATGTCACTTAAGCTATACCATCCTTCAGTATCACTGCTTGCAGCTTTAATTGTTCTTAATCATAATTTATTGTTTCATCTTTTAGCTCTCCTGCACCAAACGTTTGTTTAAATAAACATTTCAAACAGATCAAATTGGCTTTTGTAGCTGGTCAACGTACTGAGATGTTAACCTCTTCAGTACTGTATGCCCCCCATCTGACTTCTGCTATGTGCTTTGATCTCATTCATTCTAAGGTTAGCAGCCAGTTGATGGGGAATTTGCAACCAGGGCATCTAGACTCTGGAATGATCTAATGTACCTGTCAATATCAGGGTTTTCTGGTATAAGTAGAAATCCCTTTGAAGGCATAGTTTTGTATTTTGCACATTTATCCCCATTTCCCCTGTTCCTGCCATGTATCTGAAGCATAGCAACCATAATTACTACCTCCAGTATTGAGCTCTGAAGCAATTTCCCTCTGACTGGATTTTCAGTATAATAAAAGTTCATAGGACAGTTTTCAGTAGCTCCTTCCAAAACATGGTTTAATCTTAGTTGTTGCCAGTATGTTGTCCTTAAATTTATAAAGGAATAAAACCAATGTTGAAACCAGAGCTTGATTTGTTCCAGACTATTTTGAAGGCCTCAGTACAGCTCTGGTAATCCCCCACCACTGCAAGTACAAATGAATGAAAAAGGGAAACGTTACACAGAACAGATTACTGAGACAGGTACTAATACACACCAATGTTCATCATTTGGATTCGTTTTTCACAAAGTTAAATAGCATTTTTTTCTATTAGGATTCAAATCTGCTCTATGCACCTCCATTATATTGAAAGTATTGGACAATTTCATTTCACCATTCTTCCTAATTGGATACTCATTAGGTTTGGAATTTTTTACATATTTTCCTACATATAGCACCTTTAAATCACACTAAATAACACTTCCACAAAGGTGCTCTTGGTGATTGGCATACCTTCATTACCTTTTGTGAAGGACCTGTGCTACATGAACCAAATTGTACGATTATTCTCAGTTCGACTGAACTGTGGTCATATAAAGCCAAGAACATTTGCACATTGAGGCATCAGAGACAATAAGAGACATTTATCTGATGTACAGGAGAAAATGCAGATGACGCATGTGCTTGGGGTGCATTTAATCCTCTGAAAATTAGCTTATGCATTTGCATAAGTGATTACGTTAGTCTTCGGCGTCCATATGTTCCACCTGTGTTAATTGCTTAACGGGAGCACAAGGGAATTCAGGACTTGATTCTTCGGGGAAGCGCCTGTGGTGATAGCAGTGTCGTCTCCAATCAAATGTGGCATTTACTTTTTTTTTTTTTTTTTACAACGTCGACATTACCCACCCCTCACTGGAAGAAGCTGTTGACTCCTTTGTCAGACTTTATATACAAGGTCGCTGCAATGGCGGAGTCAAGATCAATTTGTTCATGTCATTTCTGCTGATTCCTTGTCTTGTAGCTGGTCAGCCAACTCCCTGGAGCTGTCACACACACACTAACTCAGCCATGTGGACGATCCTCTTGATCCACCCCGCATTCACTTGGGTTATTTCTCTTTGCTGCTTCCGATTTGTCGAACATGGCTTCTGCATTTTTCCCGCCACACATAAAACTGCAGCACATGTCCCCTTTTTTTGAGATGTGGATATAATATAAAGGCACTTTTGAGATTTTGAGGAAGTGGAATCACTTAAATCTACAAATCGCAACGGAGTAAGTAGTAGAGGAATCCGTTTTTGTCATTGCTGCATTTTTAGTTGGAGTTGATCCCAACTGTGCACTTTATTCTTGGTGCTAGACTAGTGTTTTATGAGTAGGGTGGGAAGTAGGCATTACTTGGGTGACTTGTTGATGATTCCTTTCACTGCCATAAGAAACACCACTGGTCTGCACCATTCTGTCCCATTTTTTATATTTTACACCAAACAGCCCCCATAATTTCAGTTTTATTTTCTAAACTTTATATAAAGTACCTTAGAAACTCTTGCTGCAACCCTGGTACACTGTGCGAAGCAGTTTTCATATATCAGTATGTTGGCCGGCTGTCCTTTCTTGGCTCAAGATGTATTTCTCCTCAGGGTGTTGTGTTTTGTCTTAAGCCAAGGCTGTCTGGGAAACAATTCCGTATCTGAAGCATAATAAGCATTCAGACAACCCCGCAGACTTGGTGGGATAACATTAACAGTCTGTCTCTGGACGGCACTTAGATCGTACCCCATAATCGATTAAGTATCAATAAACTCTTTTGCCTTAGACAACAAAGGTTTTAGATACTTTCTGGACAAGCTTGTGATTTACACACCAATTTACCATCACAAACAGGAACTCAAAAGACGGGTGAGTACAATTTTATTTTAATTCGGCAGTAAGCTTTTGAAGTCAGTGTCTCCTGGTTTAAAAACTTATAAAGTATAAATATGCAAAAAAGGGTGAGAAAGCAAGTGGGTAGCAGTTTTTTTCTGGACCAACTTCAGGTTGAGATCCAACTGTACGTAGAAAAAATTGAATCCAAATCAGTGACATTGCACCTTTGGAACAACTTTCTAATTGTGTGGAAGCAGCAATATTGGTGAAACACGAATGCATAAAGTAGTGCAGGTGGGATGGGGTCATCCCTATATTCCCTAGGTCCTATGTCTATGTTCCCTAGTGACAAAACAAGGGGGGGGGGTCTAGGGATAACCCCTTTTTCTTCAAAAAAGGCCCCACTTTGTTAGGGTCAGCAGTTAGCAGGGACTCAGGGAACATAACATCTGGGGAGCAATGCTAGAGAAAAGAAATAATCACTGACAGCAGATAGGTGAGGAACAAGACATGGATAAAACATGGCAGACAAGTGAAAGTGGTTATAAATCACAAGAAGAATTTTGCAAATAAAACAGGAACAAGACACAGAAGGAACACAACAAAACCATCAGAAAAAAAACAGACAACTGTTAAGTTCTCAAGCTTTAGGAATATGCAAGAAAATCTTGTTTATGCTTGATCAAACATCTTTGTAAAATTTGAAATCTTACACAATTTGTAGTCTGGAAAAGTTTCTTTTGGATCCCTTGAAGGTGCTTGAAACAATTTCAACCATGCAATAAGTGTATTTCAATGTAGTAGACTGTTGTGTATGTTCGGGACCATGGGGAAACAGTTCAACTGGTTTAAATCATAGTATTATTAAATATAATATAAGAATTTGCTGTATCCTGTTTGTTGAATCTTTCTCTGCACCAGTTTAAAAGAATGGTGGACTCAGAGGTTAAAATAAGGTAAAAGAAAGGAAAATGTAATTAAAATATAGATGTTACTATGCTCCACTACATTTAAAGAGAGACTAGGTATAAATACAAGGGCTCAAAGAGTAATGCTCATCGATCTGGGGCCCACAGTAAAAGGGCAGAAAGGATGTGGAAATAAAATATGGAATTTCATCAGTCCAAATGGACTGAATGAATGGTATCATATTATATCGGTGAGTTCTCATTGCACCATTATTTGTTATATTTATTCCAGGGCTCAGAATATGTCCTGAAGGGATAGAGCTAGACAATGCATATATCTATGGCACCTATTAGTATATGTTCTTCACGAAATATGTTTTGCATGTAAATCTCTCCTGTTTTATTGGGTCTATTTTTTGTTTACTGATTAATAGTGTTTATGTCTATTTCATTTCGGAAATTACCTCCTATTTATTATATTAAGCTTTCTATAATATAACTGCTACTCAACTGCTTTTTATTGACCTGGATTTAAACTCAGATTTGTGTTTGTGTCTAGGAATATTGAATAATCTGGACATGTTAATGACCTATTTTGGCAACAATATTATACCTATTAAACAGTATGGAACTATTACTTCCTTGAATAAATTAATTACACACAATAAAGAAAATTACACTCAGTAAGTACCTTATTTTTGTTGTGGAAAGAATCTCAGAGACTCACTTCCTCTTATGTGTTACTAATGTGTTTCTGTCTTATTTAATTATTATTTATTGAACTTTTTTAATGAATCTTTACTCTTTATTATATTATATGGATTTATAATGCAGTACCAAGTGCTCTTTGTGTATATTATTATATTGATATTGTTGATGAGACATAAAATTAGCCCACCATTCAGAGATATGAATGAACCTAGAAATATCTTTTAGAGATACATCTATTTAAAGCCAACAGTTTTCATGCATATATCAGATGAGTCACTAACATTTATTTTATCTATTTTTCTATGGTATCCATTTTTGTTTAATTTTTTTTTACTTTTCTTTGAAAAAAATATATGACTTTAATGCGTGACAATTATAGTTGCTACTTACAAATCTTGAAGTCAAGTATGCATAGAATAAGAAGAAAATGTTGAATTTCTGAACTTTCAAGTCTTCACTGATGGGACAAGGGAATCAAAATATAGCTACTAAACTATTTTCCAACTTCATTTGGAAATGAAAACCTTCAGCAATTGCAGTTTACCATAGGAAGAAAGATCTTAAAACACATCTGGTACATGCAGCCTTTAATTTATGCTCTGACAGTTTGGCATAAATTAATAATATAATAATAACTGATAAAAGTTTGCTCACTTAGCACTTTAACATAGTTTAATTTGTTTGTAATTATGTGCATGGGTTTCGTGTAGACTTCAGTGCTCCCCGCACATTGACCATTGTGTGGACACACAATAAAATTGTACGCCACAAATTGAATCTGCCTCTTGATTGAGTCATTCTCCCTCATATGCACATGAAGGCAAGCGAGCAAGCAACAGCCGCACACATGTTGAAGGTATGATGCTTTCAATCAAAAGCTGGATTTGGTTACATTTTTTTCATTTACTGCAGTCAGAGTTTTTTTTTTTTTTGTGATCTACACACTTGTTTTAGTTGATGTTTTCAAATCAAAACACTTCAATCCCAATTCAAGTTATATTTAAGAACTTTTAATGAAAGTCTGACAGTAATCAGTGTTGAGTGCTGAGGTTCACAGGATAAAATTAATGCTTTCAGGCTGCAAGGGACTGCAAGATAATTATAGTCAAAACAAATGGAAACCATATTTTGAGGTTTCAGTTTACTTCTTTAAGATGCTCTGCTACTCAGCAAATGACGGCAGCACGTTCCTCAGGAGATGGTCATTCTTTCCAGTTGCCCTGTATCTTTGAAACTTCAATCTGGCCACTCTGCAAACGCTATTATTGAGATGATTACTGTAGACACTGATAACTGATTCTGATCTGATTCTCACTGACAGCAGGTAGACCAGCTGATATAAATGCTGGGGATAGAAGCTTGAGTGTTACCCAATGCTTCCTTGGCACAAGGATCTGAACTGTTCGGATTTACAACAGCAGATTCTGCAGTCAAGCAAGCTGTCATTTCCTCTATTCCATCAGAGTAGGTCAGTGTACATCCTAGCACCCTGCATATGTGATTACTATACAACTGGTTTCATGTTTTTCCTCATATTTCATCCATGTGCTGGAACATGTTTCTCCTGGGCCCACACAGTAGAAAAATGGAGGATCGGATAATAGGAATAAAGCAATGGTTTGGACACCCACAAAAATATAGGCAAATGCATACCATGAATATAAATTTCCATATACTGTTGGATATACTGTGGATAATTGATTAAAGGAATAGAACTTTTACTTATTGCAAGGATAATTGAACCATGACTATCGTAGTCCATTGACTCAATCTCTACCAGTGGGTAGTTTAGGTGTAATATATATTTCTGAATAGTAGCCAATATAAAGTAGAGCATATATACTGAAGATAGTGGTGTTTTGTTTTTTGATTATGATTCCTTAACATTGGAATTTGTCACACAGACAGCTGAGTTCAAGTTTTCTTTACACATTTCTACATTGAAACTGTGTCATTGGAGGCACAAACAATACAGAACAAATTTTCTAAAAGATTTTTTGGGGGAAATGTCAATAAAACCCAAAGATGCATATAGTCGCCTGGATTTGTAGGAATTGACAAGTTTCTTTTTTTCTATAACTTAGCACTATTTGGTTGAAAAATGAACATATTTAATCAAAGTCTGCTTTCCATACATTGTTTTTCATTCTGCCATAGCCTAGGATAACAATTACCTAAGTTGTCCACACTGAATGTCTGGATGGAGGCCTGATATGGCTGTATACCAGTCTACACATGTCAACACACCTGCGGATATTTTCAACACACAGACATCTTGGAAGGAAGTCTTTTTGTTTTTTTTTACAGGCCAGTGGATTCGGGACAGCACCAAAGGCTGGCTGGCCTCCCATTCAGTGCACGGCCCACTGTTCAGCTTCCTCTTCTCTCCATCTCCCATCCTCTCCAACCATCTTCTCCCTATACCAGCCTGGTAGTTGGCTCGCTGTGGATGTTTTGCTGGGCAGTTCTCGCATGTTGGGAGTTGATGACTTTCAATTTCACCTCTTTTGGCACAGAAAAGAAACACCTGAGCTCATTGACCTTGGTGGTCAATGCTTTGGGGCCATATGGGATAATTGCCTCTAGTTTTTCCGTTAGTTCTGGGAAGAAGCATCATTCTTGAACCAATCTCTGAGATCCTGCGTTGCTGGTTACAAGTTGTTTGCCCTGTGCCTGTAAAAGTGCTTACAGTGTAACATTCTGTAAATATGTGCAAAGATAGGACCCTACAAACCTCAATTCCAATCACAGCAGCAACTTTGTATGGTTTCTACAATGAGCCCTCAATCTTGTCACAGAATGCTAAAGACATCTGTGTCTTCTGAGCAGATAACATATATAACTATATTCCTCTTTTACAATAGCATTCTTCTTCTTGACATTGGAGAACTGACACTAAAATCATGTTGACTGTTACCATTGGACACTCTTCAGCTAGTTACTACTGCGCTCTCACAGGTTGACCTTTTTTGACAACAAAAGTCATTAGACACATAAACCAGCAGATTAGCAACCCAGAGCTAAATCGACTTCTTCTGGTTTGCGTTATTCTGTGTACATCTTACTGTTTGTCTTCCAGGTCAGAGCTTCGTGTGGACGTCTAACGAATTTCGCAGTTTGCCTTGTCTGACTCCAGTCCAATCGGGCAATCGCTCTATTCCAATTACTTTATCTGAGTGTATTAGGCTAACTTTTAAATTTAGATATCAGTGAGATAACACACAGTAATTTGTTTTTATTTTCTTTTTTTAAGGGGCTAGGTAACCCTATGTGGGTACACATTACTCAGACCCCTGAACAGTATTTCGGTAAAATTCGGTGGCAATTGGTGCAACAGTGTGCCATGCAACACCAAGGAGGAGATTACGGTAATTATTGTTGATCTTACGATTTATACAACAGTATGCCAGCCAGCTGTTCCACTTCTCAGGATGATGTTTTGTTTTTGCCTTAAGCCAAAAGTCAGTTTGGAAAAGAGAATCCTTATCTAATGTGTAACTAGGCATGCAAACAACTTTCCTACAGACTTATGGAGATAAGCTTCAGTATTCAGACTGCACTTAAATTGAAAAACTCCTTAATCAATCAAGTGTTCATGCATAAGCTCCTGATATTTCTGAATTGACAACGCAGGTTAGTAGTTAAAACACAGGAGCCTGGAAGCATCCAAATTGTCATTTGCAACCCATTTCAAAGGGGCCCTATTTTACAATTTTAAATTTACATTTTCAAGGTCTATTTATAACAATTTGCATTCTTATATGGTCCAGAAACACCTAATTAGATCTGTTTCCCCACCGCCCAGTTTCCCCACACTGTCTTCACAACCAAAATGTCAACTTTGCTGTGACTAGTCTAGCACCATCAGAAATGTTGGAACATGACAGAATGAGAGGGTGGTCTTATTTCACACTTTTTGTGTTACCAGGAAATCAAGAGACCTTTACGTACTATAAGGACTGAGCACTTAACTGACCCCTGGTTCAGGCTCGTTTTGAAATTTTTTTCTCTTCCTTGTGCAAGTTCATCAAGCTGTACAGAACAGATTGCACCAGCCAGGGAAGTCAAGCACTGGCAACAACATGAAGCATTGGTTTGTGTCTAAACAGACACATGCATACATACAGAGAGAGAGAGACCATGGAGACCATAACAGCTGAGGGTTGCTTGTTGACTGACGTACAGAAAACAGGAGAAAGGCACTGCTGGCTTGAAAAGCCAGACGCCTGCTCCCCCAGGGAATTATGCATGTCGGCACGTCTGCATTGCAGGCACGTTCGCATCCGTGTCCTGTTTGTCCAAGCTGTGAGTTTTTTTTGTTTGTTCTCATTAAAGATTGAAATAATGGTATGTGGCAACAGAAATCACAAGCAAACATGCCAGGTCAGTTAGTGATTCAGCTCAATGGCAGAATGTGTCTTGTAATTTAGGTGAATTGATCCTTTAATGCTCGGTTCAGTAACATTCACACTTTAAAAAGTTGAAGAGCCACAGTCTCATCTTTTCATTTTTACTGAAGTTGTTTTCTATAAAATAATATTATAGAGATTTTATAATTATATCTAATCTAGTAGTAAAAAACATAATTGAATTATTTCCTTCCACATCTGAATCTTATTTCAAAGCCTGATTTATCTTTGGGTGTTGCTGATGAGGGTTAAGTTGTTGCGGTCAAGTGTTGTTGTGGAACACAAAATTTATACGCTGATTGATTATTGGATTTAACTGAGCTGCATTGTTTTCCATTAGAGCCTCCTGAGTGGGATTTCTGCTAAATTATTATCACAATCTCTCTGAGGGTTTCTGTAATTTAACTGTTCACAAGTGGGTTCAGGCAAAGGTAAAAGGCTGTTTTTGCAAAACCATATAACTCAGGTACAACTCTCAAGTGTGATTAACAAGCTGTTCAGGAGCCGCCAAGCCTCACCCTGCACTTTATTATTGTAACTGCAGAGTAAGTTCTCTCTCTTTTTTTTTCTTTCTATTTTTTTGCTCTCTCTCTCTCTCTCAATTTGAAATATGGACATACATGTTAAAAAAAACAATGGTGCTGAAGCATCAAGAATAATAAAAAGTAATCAATACATATGAATATTTAATAAATGAATAGTAAAGTAAGACAATATTTTTGTGTTTTTTATGCCATGTTAGAACATACGTATCTTGTAGCAAGTTTTTTTACATGGGTATGCGAGAGATGAGCTGGTTAAAATATTTTTTTTCCTCTTATTAATATTTTAATATTAATATTTTTGCTTAAACACTGTTCCTCAAAGTTTGGTGTGTGTCTCTTTCAAATCATAAAAAAATTATTTAATACAAGACCCATTGCTAGCATTAAATCGTATTTTATTAGTTAAAGAAAAGCATTTGCTGTAACTAAATTTGTGTTTTGTGTCTTGTTCCCGTCCACGAATAGTTTGTTTCCTCAGAAGCGACAACCTCATCAGCTTCCTCAGTGCTCTTTTCAACATAGACCTGATTTTCCTAACTTTGAGTGTGTATCAAAGTGAGCTGAGACAAATCTTCTAGATTTGGTTGATGTGTTATAATGGAGGTGGATTAGTCATGCACCCCCCAGTTAAAATTCTAACTAACTCTTGTATGGAGGTCATTATTGACATTTCAAAAAAGTGGTGTCAGTGGGGTTTGAAAGGTATCTAAAGGCACCATATTACAGCATTTTAACATGTTACGATTAAAGCTTGGCAGTGTGACTTTCACTGGAAGCGTCCCCTCTCCCCCTCCTCTCTGTGTTTCTCTGCTCAGCACTTCTGCTCTGCCTGCCGTGCACCTGCAAGCTAGCAAACCACTGCAACACACAACTACAAATCAACATTTTTATAAACTAACAAGTCACAAAACAGATACAACAATAAAGAAAAACAATAATATCCAGTTGATTTACAGTTAGCAGAATGCTCAACTAATAGGTCTGTGATCTACAAATCACATTTTTATGGTAACTTCACCTAAGAAACCATAACACACACACTAACATTACATATGTAGACACAAAAGTTATTTTAGCAGATTACCAGTCCAGGAGATAAACGGCGAGCTCCAAATACATAATATACTTTGAGCTGAGGATGTGCCAAAGTATATTATGCCAAAGTAGTTCAATTCAATTAAATTCATTTTTATTTGTAATACCCTAGAATCACAAATCACAGATTTGCCCCAATGGGCTTTAGAGTTTTTGCAAAAGCAAGCTAAGCAAGGTTTACATGTTTTGCACTGTTGTCAGACTCTCTTCTTTCGAGGTACTTTTCTTTTTTGGCTTATAGCTGTTGTTGCCAATGCCATTATGGTCCCTCTATAACCAAACTTCTTGTGGAACCGGAAAAAACTCCCCATACCCCCACTCTCTGGAATGAGCTGTACTAAAAGGTAGTTATAATTTTTTTTTTTTTACAAATACACCAAAAAATAGGTATCATGCTTTTTATTTATCTTTACTATGCCATACATGTTACCTCTTATATGTTGCCTTGACAGACAGTTTTGCAGCTGCCAGTGTGCACAATTCACTCTTTATACCTCTGAGTCGATGGTTGAGTTTCTTTCTGCTAGTTTTCGATAGCCATTTCTTTTCTAAATGTGGATATCTCATTTTATAAGCAATATGCTTTATTTTTATGAAATGATGTATTCACCACTATCGATGTGGCTGCATGTGGTCTGTGCGGCTCAGAGGGGCAAAACAAATCAATGAAGACATTTGGACGAAGTTTATCCTCCACTCAGCCGATTAATGAGGGATCAAACGATGTAGTACAGTATATTCCCAATGATTTAGACATAATCACCGGTCTGTGTGATCTGATTTATATTTGGAAATGGTGTAAATGAGAACATGATCTTTCTTTGACAGGCTGTTTTATTATGAGAGAGCACAGACGTCAGGTTTTGAGATATGATATTAGACAGGTGGGATTTTACGCAGAAAAAAAAATAATCTCCACAGGAGATTTATATTTAAAGGCCTTGGTTGAGGCTAGTATTTCTTCTCAGAGTCAGCACGAAGAACATAGACTCAACAGAACATGGAACAGGATGATCATCCAATTGTTGAACATTACTCTTTCAAAGAAGCAAACTGTCCTCCTCTAAAGCAAAAAGTTCATGTTAATAAATTATGTTGAACAATGCTTTAAGCTTTATCTCTTATGCGGCTTGGCAAGGTTTATACATTTAAGATTCCAATTCTGAGTTACCTCATAAAATGTCTTCTTATTATTTGCAACATCTATTAAGGATTTATTTAAAAAAACTAAGACATAAAATAAATAGTAGGTGCTGGCATTTAAACACATTTACAGAATCTGATGATTCTAAACTATTATTATCTCCTTTTATGTTGTTACCTGCTATAGGTAGACATATTTAATTTGATCTGTTCATATTGATGTCTGTGTGTGTATCTCATACAGTTGTAATTGTCATAATTTTTTTTGGAGTCATGATGCCATAGTATTTTTTAGTGTTTTCTTTGTTAAAGTTTTAACCATGCAAATTCCTTTCCACCGCTTTCACATTAAAAATACGTTTACTGTGAAGCAGGAAGTGGTAAACTGTGTAGATTTCCTTACCGACTGTATTAGATGTGACTTGGTGATGTTTGGCTGAAACCCTGGTCTCTGCACATCTTTACTTCTGATCAGCTGCATGTAAACACTGTTGCCTCCTTGATTTCACTCACTCTTTGTTTCTCGTGTGTGTGCGGTTGATTTTTTCACATAATTGGACGTTACGCCAAACTCAATCTTTGCCAAAACCTGCAATATACAAAGCTACTAATGAAACTAAGGCCAACCAAAAATCAGGCTCTTGCTCGGAAAGAAAGAAGAAGGTAGCCTGCTGCATATTTCTGTATGGAAGTAACGCCACTTGGCACATTTTAGACGATACTGCCGCCGGTTGTTTTCAACAACATTTGCAAGTTGCCTAAAGATTGATTGAAAGTTTGGCCCAAATGAGGATGTTGCATCCAGGGTGCAAAATTGACTCTTTTGTTAACCAGCCAAAATGACTAATGAAACAGATTTTTACCAGAATGTCAATGGAGTACCATTGTTTTTTGGCTGGTGACTAAAGCAAATCTACCGGCTACTTGCATTCTCATGTTTACCAGCGTTTGGCTGGCGCCAGCGTTTGGGCCCCCGCAGCCATTTAGGCAGCCTCAACATGTTCTCTACGCATGCTTTTAATCTTTTAGGCCATATAACAACCACATCTTATCCAGGATTGTTACTCAGTGAGAGAAAAATATGTTTACTCAAGTAGAGTACTACATTTTAGAGGGAAATATCGTAGAGCTATCTACTTTAGTTAATTTTCATATGACAGTGTCACATAAAATAATATATTTTTATATGTTTAAATTGTTAAAAAAGTATTAAAGAGACACGTGTTGCAGTTATATATTATCTAGCCTAATATGATGCACCATTAAAACCAAAATGATCTAAAATTTGCTCCACATTGATGAACTACTACATTAAGATGCTCTCACCTTTTTGTTTTTATGACAGCAAACAATTTAGTATAGACTTATAATATGTAAATTCAGTACTACATTTTACTAATATTCCCGTTGTACTTTTACTAAGTAACATTTCAATTTTAGACAGCAGTATTTCTACTTTTTTTTTAGTACCTGATCTGAGAACCCTGTCTACAACTGCCTGTTGTTTCTTGTCAAAACTATCTATACAGACAACAATGTGACCGAAAACCATTTTGTAACCTCATGTGCAGTCTTGGTCAAACCAGAACATGGAGCAGTGAATTCCCCATGCATTTGTCCCAGATCCTTGAGCATTAAATTTTGCAGTTTTGTCAATTTCACCTCATCTAAACTTTTCGTGTATGGATGTTCCATACAATGGCCTTCTCATCATTAAACACATTTCCAAATATTATAAATAACACTCCCTGAAACACTCCCTGTGCATCTTTTCACAGGTTTGCATGTACATTTTGTTTACTTCCAATTCCAAGTGCAGACATTTGTCACCTTTTACGGTCTCATTGCGTCCATTTCTGATGTTATGGGAGTTTTATAGAAATCTATGGGACTACTCTGTATGCTTAAGAACAACATAAAATGGTACTCAGCACATTGAAAAAGAGAAAGATGTGTATCTTGTCCCTGGCCCAGGAAAAAAAGGTTGGGTGGGTGGCAGAATTGGGCCCTTATGAAATTGCATATGGTAATAATCATACTATTTTATTTCAAGATATGGCTCTTTGTGGAGGAGATGTATAAGTTTGCAATAAATAAATGTTTCTTTTATTTTCACTGTCCTTGAAATAGGGATGGAGAAACCTCCCCGGCCACCCCCAACACATAAGTGGTCTGGCCTTTAATCAAAAAAGGGACGTCATTTGATTAGTGCTTCAGTAGGCCAACACTAATCAGGCACACAGAAAAGAAGAGAAAGAAAGGATATATATATATAAATATATATCATCTTTTTTTTCTTTTTTGATCTGGTCCGCAGCTTATCTGGTCTGCAGAAAGTACTACAAGTGCTGCTGGTCTGCAGCACAGATCAGCAGTGGTTTAACACTAAAGTTATTTTAGAGAAAGACTTCCTGACCTAGCTAGCTCATTAGCGTGGAAGACTAAGATCACAGTTTTCTCTTTCATGCTGCCTTTTACTCTGTGAGGGAAGTGTTTCTACAAACTCATTTATGCAAGCTCAGCTGCTGTTGGTCAAAAGGTGAAAAATCCGCCTGATCAAGTTTACTGCAAGTTGAAGTTCAAAGATTCTGGTAGATTTGACTCTTTTTTTTCAGCTTTTCCGCTTTCTGATAACAATGATCGTGTTGGTTGACTAGACATCAGCATTCGCAGATGCAGAACATATTTAGCCGATGCTCAAGTTGGCTCCCGGAAGCTGCTAACGAGTCAATTTATCCGCAGGTTAACTTTTCACAGAACATCCAAGTGCTACCAGCAGGCCGATGACTCTGCTTTTAAACCAAAGAGGTGGAAGAATATCAAAGACATTCTGTTCGCTGGACCGTGTAAAACCGATACATTTTTTATGAGAACACAATGCGGCGTGATCAGCATGCAGCACAACATGCAGGAATGCGAGCTGCTGATCTCCATAGCTGCTATTTATGCCTTTTCTAAGGCCGACTTTCTGAAGCGCGCCGGCTTCCGCTGCTGTTTTTGTAGGTCAGTATCAGTATTGACTGTGAGTGTTTTCGGGCTTAATAAATCCAGTGACAGATCCTGAGGTCAGTGGCCACAGCGTCCATGTTGGACTGCATCGTAATATTTTTGGAAAAAAAAAAAAAAATCAATGTGTTATCATTTACTAACACTATTCCATTCCATCCATCCATCCATTGTCTATCCCGCTTATTCCCTTTCGGGGTCGCAGGGGTCTGCTGGAGCCTATCCCAGCGCGTTAAGGCGAGAGGCAGGGATACACCCCAGATGGTCGCCAGCCAATCGTGGGGCACACACACCATTCACACACCATTCACTCTCACACTCACACCTATGGGCAATTTAGAGTTTACCAATTAACCTGAGCATGTTTTGTATTGTGGGAGGAAACCGGAGTACCCGGTGAAAACCCACGCAGACACGGGGAGAACATGCAAACTCCACACAGAAAGGCCCCAGACCCAGGCCCAAGGCGGTCTTGAACCTGCGACCTTCTTGCTGTGAGGCAACAGTGCTACCCACCGCACCACCGTGTCGCCCCTATTCCATTCCAGCAATGTACATTTGCACAGTGTGTGGCTCTGTGTGTGGGTGTGTTTGTGTGTGTGTGTGTCTCTGTGTGATGATGTTGATTTTCTATTTAGATGTGTGGGGTGTTGCAATGAAGAATACAAAGTAGGGGAAAAGAATAAAAGAAAAAAATATATATTTCTTCCTTTTGAGAACTCCCCTCCTGTTAATCCCTCAATGGTACGATGTTTCCATATTGGCAACAAACCCATTTTTATGCCTACTCCAAACACAAAGTACATCTCCAGTTATAAAGCAATGCTTTCAAAAGTAATGGGGTCATAAGAAAAACTAATAGCAGTGTTTAAATTTGTCATTAATTTGCTTTAAAACAGTTATTGAAGACCTGTATCACAGACCTCTTTACAGGAGCCTAGGCATTTTGCTTCTCAAATATCACCCAAAAAAAGTATTCTTTTAAGATTTTTCACCTGGGAAATATTTACTGAAGAATGGGCGAGTTAAGTGTATTGTTATGTAATTTATTGCATTGTATTTGATCATTTCATAATGAAAGATTGTTAAAAAGGATAAAAATTGTTTTTTTGTTTTTCTGTAGGCTGTTAAAAAAGTATAAGCATAAATATAACTGGCTTTAATAGACTCAGCCCTGTTCCACCTGATCTAGGACTAAATGCTAAAATATGGCAAGGCCAGTCTGCGAAAAGACGATACATTGAAAATCAACCCGTGTCATTTTTTTTTTTTTTTGTTTCCCTCAAAGTCCTTCAATGGATGCACACAGTTTGTTCTGGATACAGATGCTAATTGCATTTTAATGTGTCATTAAAAATAAACCCATAAATCAAATGGTAGAACAGTAATTGGGGTTTAGAGACTTAGCGGGCCCTTAGGAGACATAATCCCACTTTCAGAGGTAGGGAAGGAGGGGGAGGGGGTTCTGAATGGTTCTGTATTTCAGGGCAAACACAGATAAATAGCCAGCTTGCATGTCTGACCACAGTGCGTCCAATGAGGTGCGATTCACCGGCGAGGCCCCTCGGTTTATGGGGGGGCAGGGCATGATGGAAACAGGGTGGACAGGATCCAGGATCCTCTGTGACTGAGCGCAGACAATAAAACCGCTTCCACCAGGAGAGATGAACAGAGGAATCAGGAGCTCTGAATCAAAATATAAGTGCAATCTGTTCAACCAGCAGAGCACATGAAGGTTAAAGCTGAGTTGAGTTCTCAGTGAACCCAGGCAGTTTGTGTGTGTGTGTGTGTGTGTGTGTGTATGTGTGTGTGTGTGTGTGTGTGTGTGTTATAGTGACACAGTGGAGGTGGAAGTGGTCAGCTGTGATGCCAAATAATTGTAAGAAAAAGGTAAGCTCTTCACCTCCTATGTAATCCAAGCACCAGGCCATGACCTTTGACCTTTGACAAACCTGACCATTTTGATATTATTTATTGATCATATAACTCCGTTGTTCACTTACATTTCTGTTCAAAACACAGAAACCACATTTTTTTTTCTAGCCACACTTTATTTAGGTCTGAAATTTGTGTGTGCCAACCCATAATGGAATTGAAAGGAATTTAATTTGTGTTTCTTAAAATCACAGAAGATAGAACATTTTGTGAAAAAAGAAAAAAAAAACAGCAGCAGTAATATGTCCCTCCCATGCCAGTGTGTTTCTGGGTTATCCACAAACTGCACTGTGGTCAGTTTTATTGTAAATGCTGACTACTACAGTCTTTTAAGCAAATAACAACTTTAAAGCTGCACCAATCAATATTTTCACATTACCAGTGGATTCAATTATTACAGTATGTGCAATGTGAAAGGTGTCGCTCATAGTGGTGACGAAGCCGGGTTTACAGCACCAGCATAAATCGACTGTACATAACATGCCCAGCACCAAACAGCAGGCAAGACATTGGCGACCAGCTGGCGAATGTGCATTTAGCATCAAAATAGCCCCATAATGAAACCAGACTGAAACAGAGTGGATGTTTGACTCTGCTTTGTTAACATTGTGTCAGCTTAATGCAAAAAAAAAAAATATGTCATATGTGTTTCCCAACATGCCTTTTATTCTGTCTTTTCTATTTTCTGTTATGTAGTTAAAAGCATTTACACTGAGGTCTGGCCAGTTACTCCATTCTGATTGGCTGCAGGGTGTCATTCATTGCGGGTGTACGGCACTCAATAAGCACTTCCAAGTGAAACTGGTCAAATTCTAAATTAATGCCATGGATAGTATCAGAGTGCATGTAAATTGGGTAACCATAGCAACAGTCTAAGCCTTTGTTGTTAACAAGTTAATCAAGCAAGCTGAACAAGCTCCCTTTATTAGAACAATGCGAGACTTCAGCCTTTCTTTTTTACCCCTATTTGGTGAACACTTTGATTACTAGGATGCAGCTAAGATAAAATAAATTAAAAAGAAAAAGAGGAGGCAACCGTCTGACACCTCCATCCTGCAATAATCCCTGATTATGGACACCCTGCCAGGCATGATCCCAATGTATATATCACTGTCTTTAAAAAAGAAAATGCATTCATTGTTCCTGTGAAATCTGGCCAGTTTAAGACCATCCTGATCACATGGTCTCACAAATCTCTTTGCTCTGTGGATCAATGTCAACTTCTCTCCGCTGAAAGGACTTCGAGATATGAATTAATAGGGTGAGTAGTTGATATTGTACACAGCTCTTGCAAAATGTCATTGGCGGCTACTGAAGCAACAAGTTTAGTAGTTTAAACTAAGTTGTTAAGTTATTAACAAGTATTGTTGAAATAGACTTGGTAGCAATTAAACAAGAATAAGACTATAAAATAATGGAGGAAAAGGAGTTTTTGATTTTCCTGTCATATTTCTGTGATTTGACAGTTTGATTTATCATCTTGCAATATTGATTGGTTGATTGAGTTTGTCTGACAAGTAGTCCCGCCCACTGAAAACCTTCAGTCAGACTTATAGGGTCTATGTAAATCAACAGAAATGTGAGCTCACATCATCAGGATGGTTTTAACCAGGCTATGAGAAATATACAAGATGGGCACAATCCACATGAGGCCACACACACACACACACAATAAAATAATACGATCCAGAGTTGAGGACAATATATTGCTTATCTAGCGCTGGAAAGGTGGAAGATAAGCTGTTGAAATCTTCCCGTCAGACTCGGCTTCCCCTGATCTGTTGTTTTAACAGAATTAGGAGGATCTGAGGTGGATTATTTTCGGGGGCTGAACCAACACTGTGTAGGTCTGTGCTTAGATGTTCCATGCGTTTTGCGCCGTTGTCAGAGTGATGTGATGGGGAATGAAAGGCTTTTCTGTGCACACAGGCTGAGACGTCGGAGGGGGGGTGGGTGGGAATGCAGCGTGCTATTGAACTCCGCAGGAGACACAATGATTAAGGAAAAAGACATATTACTATTCGCCCTATGAACCACGGATTAAATAAATTCCAAACTGATTACATTTTGGCAAGAGAAACTTTTCCGCTGAAAAAAATTCACGTTGCTTTCAGACGCCACGTCGAACTAACCCTGTCATGCAACTTTTGAGTGATTTGTCATACGGTAATTATTAGGGTAGGGCTTTGAAACTAATCCGACAACCAACTTCTATTTTACACAGGCACCTGCACATTGTTGGAGTTAAAGGACGCCTCCAACACAGAACACTGCGCCTCTATTGGAAGCCGCTAACAGTGATTCACTTTGCAAGACGACACCCTGTCATGATGTTAGATTTTCTCTTTGTCTCTCTGAATTTGTTCGACTGTTTAAAATGTACTATTGCTCACCCTCTTGTTTCCTAGAGAAACTCCTTCGGGTGCTGTCTGGACTCATTTTGGGAAATGGAGAATTTCATTAGCAGGGGTTAAAGTACACGAGGTATACAGAGTGAAACGTGGACACACCCAAACATAATAGTAACAGCCCTGTTTTCCCAGAGGAGTGGAGCCTTCTTTTTTCTAAAATAATTTGATGTCCAACAATTGCTTTAGGCTAGAAAGTTTGAGCTGCAACTTTCCGGTAATGCAAAAGTAATGCAAAACAAAATGCTGTCATAAATAGTCTTTTTTTTTCTCATTCTCTCTTTTTAGAGTGTTATGTAAGGACATTGGGTATGAGGTGTGGATATATACGCATCAGTGACAAATAATGATGAGATAAGAAAGTCAAAAACTTTAAAATACACTTTTAAGAAGCACTCATTAGGTCTCCCTGGATGATTTTTGACACAAAATGTCAAATGGTATAAGCAAAAAGAACATAAGACTAGGTGATAGCACCAAGTTTTAAGGGTTGCACCACATGGCAGTTTCTGCATCATCCTATATTAACCATGTTTCACAGTTTTTTCACAGTGGAAATCCAGCACTTCTAAGTTCATTCATTCACTTTCCATACTCGCTTATTCCTCACTAGGGTCATGGGGGTCTTCAGGCTAACCAAAGCTGACTTTGGGTGAGAGGCAGGGACACAGCCCGGGCAGGTCAAAAGTCTATCATGGGGAATACACACTCTTAAGGGCAATTTAGAGACTCCGATTAACTAAAGCATGTTTTTTTGGATTGTGGGAGGAAGCTGGAGAACCTGGAGAGAACCAACATGGGAAGACGTGGGAAGAACATACCCACTGCTCCACTGTGTCACTTAACTTATAGTTTAGTTTTGTAGTTTTTTTTTAATTTAATTTAGAAACAATTAATTCCCTTTATACATCTGTCTGTTTTAGATTTGTATCTGATAACCAGTGTCATGCGTCAAACAATCAGCTTTACTATTAGGCAGAGGAAAATTGGTCTACAGCAGGAATTAATTACATCAGGTTACACAGAAACATATAAATGCTGACAATAGACAGCATAATAAATACAAATCCTGGCATGAACATTAGCTCAATTAAAAACAAAGACTACCTACCATATTGACCCAGAGATTGTAAAACCGAAGATGGCAACAGTACAAGATCTAGCATTATGCCCTGCAAGTGCAAAATAAATTACACTATCAGCTGAATACAATGCCCCTGGTACATAAAATATAATAAGTACAATAAATAATATCACAGATATATTCCTCTATGGTACAACCTTGCCATATGGCAACAAACATTTTATGTCTACTACACATACAATACAACACCAGTTATAATGCAACATATTTAGAAGGAGTTGGGCCATAGGAAAACCAATATCAGTGTTTGAATTTAATACCAATTTTGACACTTTACAATCCTCGAATTTTTGGCCTGGCATGTTGTTGCTATTGTTTGTTTAGTTATAGGTTGGCATTGTCTATATTGTAAACTTCATGGACCCAGGCTCCACAAAAATGGAGAAAAATATTGTAGTAAACATATTAGCAATTATGTTGATGTAAATCACTTTGTGAGTCCTTCAAACAATGCATGTGATTTCATTATAATTGACACATTTCAATCTTACAATTGTAAATGTTTTTACAATGTTATTACTCCATTACTACAATGTTATTACAATTTGAGCTATTTTTGCACTGTTTTCATTATTGTTACATTATTTTCCACTGTGGTATGTTGCCATGCTTCAATTTAGTTTCAGTATTGTATTTAATGTCCATGTTAGTTTTAGTCATATAAATTTAATCAATAAAATATCTAGGCATTTTAGTCTAGTTTTAGTCAATTGTCTTTCTATAGACAGATGTTACCACATTTAGTGCCGAGAGAACGAGTGGATTCACACACAGACACACACACACACACAAGGACAATGATTTTGTCTGTTTTTTGTTTTTGTCATGAAGAAAAATAATCAATGATGAATATATTATGCCTTGTCTTGTCAATTCTGACTTATTAAATTAACACTGTTATAGTGTTGCCATATAACAATGAGCACACATTATATACTCGTGTCCTTGTGTCTGAAGCAGTGGCCAGGGGAGAGGAGGCCGAGATCCTCATAAAGTGGACGATCAAGACAGTTAAAAATCACTTTGAGTCTTACTGATAACATGTGTACTGTAAATGTCTGGGAGCAGCTGATCACCATACTGAACACTTTCACAAGCGTTGCCGGCCTGTGTTTTATTAGGCAGAGAAGACAAGCTTTCTTTTCTTATCTCTGATATAGTCTATTGACATTTATTACACCGTGAAAAGGAGCCTGGAGAACTGTAAATATGTTGGATTATGCTATGTATTGGATCAGAAGAGAATATACACACAACGAAAAGTCACTGCAGGGCCATATTTGGATCTTTAGAGCTCATATAACTTCTTGTTTACCGGTTCTTTAACTGTGTGAACACACAGGACGTGTGAATGTTGATAAATAATAGACGTCCTGACTGTTTTATTGTTTTTTTTAAAGGAAAATATGAATATTTTTTAAAGGGCTTTAACCACAACAACATCTGATTGAACTATTATTAAATGGTAACAATGTGCAATTTTTAAGCGTTTTTTAAACTTTAAGTTAAAGTAAGTGATAAATCATTTGTCACGT
This sequence comes from Eupleurogrammus muticus, assembly GCA_036785175.1. NCBI lineage: Eukaryota > Metazoa > Chordata > Actinopteri > Scombriformes > Trichiuridae > Eupleurogrammus > Eupleurogrammus muticus. Next base: position 31,303,264 of record JAYKQN010000001.1, read on the forward strand.
CACATCCAGGGAAAGACATTGAGAAATGCAGTACCACTAAATTATTTACAATATAGATCATACAAATTGCAATGAATTATATAGCATGTATAGAGGTCAAACAGTCAACATGTAGTACAAGTACAAGAGGTAGTAGAATTACAAGTTTACTGAAGTAAAAGTCCAAATGCACCTGTTAATCTCAAGTATTATATTATTGGATTATTGGTAATGATTGCGTTAACATGTAAGTGACATTTCTATTAAAGTTTTAAATGATTGAGGTGCAGTTAATTTGAACTATTTTCACATATATTTTTAAGACCATATTTTTTTATGATATATATTATATGTAATATAATATTATTTAAAGTAACCAACTAACTAAATGTTACATTTTTCAAAATAAACTTGCAGTGTGAATACATTTTCTAAGGCTCCATCAAAAGTTAAATAACCATCTGCCATCATGTTGGATCCACAGTTACCAGCAAGGTCAATTCTGCGTTTTGTCAACGTTTGACATTGTCGCTGAACCCTCCCCTTGTTCTGTGATTGGCTCCTACGATGAGGGGGAAATTGGCCCCTTGGCATCCAGACTGGATTGCAGAGAGAACTAAACTTGCGTGCAATGAAGGATGTTTACACCAAGGCTAATAAAGAGCAACTAAACCACGATGTTCATCTTAACACCATGTATAGGGTAACTTAGTCATGTTATTTACTTTACAATGTCGCTGCAGGATTGATGCAAACACCTAAAAAAAAAGAGTGGTGCATACAGTCCAGAATATTTGTTATTTAAGGGGTTACACTTTTTGTGCCTCTCGTTTTCCTTTTGCCTGGTGCCCATTTCCACTGAAAAGAAAAAGCAAGAATTAAGCAGAGCAACACGTTCCCTCACCGCAGAACAGGACACGCGTCATGTTGACCCAAGTATGAATGAAGTATTTGAATTCTACATATTATGTACGGCTGTGTTTGCCCATATATGGGCCAATATTTGACAGCCCCATCTGTGTTTGCTCATATATATAATATACGGGCAAACACAGGTGGGACCACCATGGAAACTGTGGACAAAACTATTTGGTGCCCATGTGTGCATCCCAAACTTAACTCTCATAGGCCCTGCATGAGTATGCTGGTCGTGGAGCAGCCCAGCATCCTGCAGTAGGAGAGAAGCTCAACGAAGAGGTTAAACCAAAGGACGAGCTCATGAGAAGGATCACTAAGAAGAGACGTGCTGACGTGGAGGCCCCTGGACCCGCTGAACTCCAGTGGAAGAGAGCCGAGGCTTCTGAGGCGAGCCTTTGGAGACCGGCCGGCTCTTGCAAATGTATGCATAACATCGCCCCGGCTTCAGGTATCCGCCGCCGGATGATCCCCTGACTTCAAAATAACGGATCGTACGATTCCGACAGCTCGACTCGGAGTCGGGATTTGCTGTCGGACGGGAAACGTTGTGTAAAACGTCCTTTTTTTTCTTTTTTATCTGCAGCTCACGTTTAACGAGGAAGGAAATACCGGATGGGTGCTGAAAAACAACAGGGGGAGAGGAAAAACAAATGTCAAGAGAGACAAGATGGAAAAGGGGCGCAGACGAATCTGTGGAGGAGAAAAAAAGTGGAGAGAATGGAATGAAGCAGATTAGAAGGAAAACAGGAAAGGCAAAGAAGAAGAAGAGGGGGAAAAAAGAAGCTTGAAAGAAGTGAAATGAAAATCCAAGCTGACACACATAAGCTAATTTTGAGCAGAAAAGCGGTTGTTACAAACAATACACTATGTGTATATACAATGTGATTATGTGCTCAGCGGAAAAAATTGATTTAGTGTGTAGTTACCTTTTTTCAAGAAGAACTAGGGTGCATGAGTATTTTCAATTTTTTTTTTTTATGACCTAGAATTTGCCACAAACCATAATCAGAATCAGTGAATGCCTGTTTACAAAAAGGTTCTGACCGCTCTTCAACTCAATTCTTACAAAAGAGCATTTTGGTCAAAAGAACAATGAATCTAGCTTTAAGGACTAATGTGTTTTCCCTTCTTCACGAATCCTTTTTTGTGCACATGTGGTAGAAGAACATAATACACACACATATCAGGGGCTTCAAAGCACACCTAGAGGTCATAAAGTGCTCGTGGTGGACAGGTCTTCATTGCATTACTTGTACTTTTTGCATTGTTCTTAGCAAAATCATTCAAAATTAACTTTAATGGTACCACTCAGTGTCTACACTTGACAACCTATGTTTGAGACCAAAACAGAAGAAGTTATTCTAACATTTAGCTGTTTTGAATGACCCACTCCCATCTAACTGTCCTCCAGGTTTACAGACATGAGTATGGGTATTAAATAAGTCAAATACGTATTTGAACAGGTGATAGTGAATAAGATAAAATCAATGAAATCTAACGCTCAACAATGGGAAAGATTGTTTCTCATTTGTGCAAACAACTTTATCTCCCAATATATGAGCTATAATACATTTTTAGAGAAAAAGAGTGGCAAAAGGGTTGGATTGGTTATAATTTAGGGGACAATGCAGGTCAAAAAATGCATTACTTTTTTTTTTACAAATTACTTTTTGGATGAACAGTTGAACAACATGAAAACTTCATTTAAATTTGGTTAATGAGGCTATTTTTGTGTTTTTTGTTTTTTTTTTTTTGTTTTTTTTTGTGAAAATGTGAGGATTAGAAGTAAAAAGTAAGTATCTATATCTATATTTCTTAAATTTTTTCAAAATAATATCATAAAGTTAACCCAACAGTCCATCTTCAACTATATCCAACGCTCACTTTTTAGCCATCCCTACAAATGCAAAGGATTTAATTTAATATCTACATCGCTCAAATATCCTGATTATTATTAAACAGGTCAAACATCACTAAACAAAAACTCTCAAATAGTTGTTCCTTCTGGACTTTAAATGTGGATGCACGTAATCATTTGAAAAGCTTCCTTTAAGGTCCTTATTGTGGCTTGTTGGGTATACGTCTATTATGGTAATAAAAGCATTTCCTGTTGGTTCTCTTAATCTGTATTAGCAGTATTGGGAAGTGTGAGCATGCTTAGTAAAGTAATTGAAAATAATGATAATTGTGGCACCTTCAATAGGCTACTGGTTGATAGTGGTAGATTGCAATATGCGAAACAATGGCACGTTAATTAGAATTGAATGTTCCGTTTCTCGCAGTCCATTCAATTAGCAAGTATCATTTGGAGTAAGGGTCCAGTTTGTGCATGCTGCAAATGTCTGGAAATAAAGGAAGTTGTACGTGCAATGCAGGTCTTTTAAAATTGTTGCCTTACTTTGTTGCCAGATTATTTTTACACAGCAATGTCATGTCATGATCAACAATCGGAGAAATTATGGAGGGTGGACGAGTTGAAAAGTAGTCATCTGTCAGAGAAAATCAGAGGAAATGAGGATGGAATAATTCCGACAGGGCCTTAATGTCTTTCTCTCTGCGTAATTCCCTTATCCACTTATTTATGTCAATTTCAGGCAAGAGCAGAAACTGGCGAAGAGGTGAGAGAGTGGGTAGAGTGCAGCGGGAAAGAGACAAAGTGTGTTTTAAAATTCTAGTCATTTCTGTTGTCATCCCAGAGCAATGTGTCACTGTCAAATGCTTTATCTGTCAGCTGCACTCTTGCCCATAGACAGCCCTGGGCCCTGTGGGAGACTTCACGGTGGTGTTTTTTTTCTCCTTTCCCTTCCCTCCATGTCTGCCCGTGGCAGGTGTGGAGTCATCACAACTCTATTAGCGTCACCCCGGCCACAGCCAGTCAAGCCTATGAGCAACCTCTGCTGTGGCATAAGGCCCTGTGGCCAGCAGAGGGAAAGAAGAGCAGTCTGTCTATTAAACATCATGACGAGGACAATGTTGTTGTTCAAAGTACAATTCCTAAAATATTCCTTTAAACTACATGAATTGGCACCATCACCTATATTCCCCACTTTGTTCTGTGACTGGGAAACATAGGAACAATTTAGGTTCTTTTGTCAGGGTATGAGTTAAGGGTTAGGCTTTTCAATTAGGGTTAAAGGTGAAGGGTTGGGGTTTGGGTAAGTGTTACCATCACGGGTTAGTAGTTAGGGGTTTGGGTGGGGGTAAAAGTTAAGGGTTAGGGGTTAGAGTCAAGGACTGGGGGTTTGGGTAAGGGTTACCATTACGGATTAGTGGTTAGGGGTTTGGGTTAGGGTTGCAAGTTAAGGGTTAGTGGTTAGAGTCAAGGACTGGGGGTTTAAGGGTTAGGGTTAGGGATAAGGCTCTGGGTTATGGGTTAGGGTTATGGGGGAACAATTTTTCTGAAAAATGGTCCTTGTCACATAACAAAGGAGGAAACATAGGACATGGAGAACATAGGGATGTTTTAATCTTGATTTCGTCTTGAATCTTGATAATTAACTCTATCGAAACAATCCTTTACACACCTGAAAACTAACATGGGTACGCTAAAACGGTCTTGTTTTGTAACATTCCTCAGATTTTTCCTGCCGGTAATCTTCTAGATAACCTTAACACAACATTGTGTACCTTTGTTCAAGGTAACCTTCCCAGAATGCTCTGGGAATGTCACCACAATATTGGTTTCAGGAAAGGTGTCCCTATTTGTTATTTTACAGCTTTCCAACTAATGAAGGTTTGAAAAAGAGTCAGATTTTGTCCATAGGAAAAGACAAGGGAGCTGGATTTATCACGACAATTCCTTATGTCTGTCCCTGTCACCAATATGTGAAAACATAGTCCATGTCTTCCAGGATTCTGTGGCTAGCTGTGGCTATAAGCTAGACACAAATGACAATAAAAAGTGGTTGTGGTATTGAGGAAAAAATGAATGATGAAATATGTTAATGTGGCCATGCACAACTACAACTGCTGTTGTTGCTCTGGATGAGCTCATAAGTATCTATTCATATAGAAGAGAACCATATGATATATTCCTAGATAATGTAAATAATTTGAGTTTAAATCTAAGATAACATTACACAAACCTGACAATCTTATGTTTACAGTATAAAATAGTGTCATTTGCTATAAATTATGCTAGTTTGTAGTCAAGCTACAGTTGTTTATTTATATATGTTTGTAAGGTAAATGTTATAATCTAAACATTTAACTCTTGAAAAAACCTCCATTTAGGATTCCAGGAAATCTATGAAATCTCATATATATATTTCAGTGACTAAAAGTGCTTGATATAAAAGTCTGCTCGCCTCAACTAAACAAAATAGTTTAGTTTGTTTGCAGCATTTTTAATGTTTCGTTGCATCCTTCTCTTCAAAAGTTCCCAAAGAAACATTCGCCAGGATTTGGCTGTGGTGGAGGTTGATGTTCTGTTTAAGCCCCCACATGTAGGTCACCTTTCTTGTTTTTCAAAATGGCATAAAACTGTCAGAGAACCTGGTTTAGCTCCAGTTCAGTGATTGATTTAAAAATCAATAGCCAGATCTTTCTCTGCACACCAGGTCTGAAAACAGTGAAAGGGCCACACGGTCTGTTCAATGTCCCCTGCTTCATTCTTCTTATTTTTTTTACTTTTGCAGCTCTTCAGTTTATCTCTCATTAATATCTATCTATCTATCTATCTATCTATATATATATATATATATAGATATATAGAGAGATATATAGATATATAGGTATAGATATAGATATATAGGTATAGATATAGATAAATGTTTTATCCTCTCCATGTCTTTCCACCACTTGTCTACACAATTACCTAGTTAATTGGCTGCCAAATTTGTATTTTGGTCACAGGTCTGTTTCTAGAGTATTTTACAATGACTTCCACATTAGCCAAACATAATCATAGAACAAAAGTATAGCCTTTTTTAAGTTGCCTTTATTAGATGTATGATCAGTACCCTAGAATTGTACTTCAAGTCTTAATAGACATTTTGGGGGATTTTTTTTAGCCTGTTGTAGCCTCAGATTTTATTCAGGGAGTTCAAGTCGAGGCTGTGAAATTCACTATGGAATTTTTTTCAGCTGGATCCCTTTTCCTTTGGGTCTGGCCGGACCCGGCTCCAGTCGCTTAGAGTTAGATCACACACTCTGATGCTTACAAGCCTGCCTTAGAAAAAAGATGAAATCCCCCCTTTTTGCTCTCTCCCATCAGTGCCATCTGTCAACAAAAGACAAGCATAATAGGTAGCCACACACTACACTCTCCAGCCAATTTCATCCTCACCCTGATAAAGAGGCCTATTGGTGCAATAGCTGGGTGGGGTGGAGGTCTGGCTGGACTCGCCGCAGGGGTTTGTCCACCTCCCCTTGCTGTCCCCGCTAATCCGGGCCTTGACGACTGGTGAAAGGACCAATCACGAGGAATCCTGGCAGGTCCTCCAAAACCAACCCAGGTCAGGGATAATTAGCCCGCAGGTTTCTCTCTTTTTTTACCCACTGTCTGAACACGTCTGAGAAAAGGCTGGCAGGGAGAGACGTGTTCGCCCTGGTCTCAATGGAACCGCAGTGGTGGCAGAATGGCGAGGGTCAGGTCCTTGTGTCCCAGCTTCTAAGGCCTCTCCAGGAGATCATAATGTGGGCCCCTTTTGCTTTTCCCTCTTTTTTCTTTTTTTTTTTTTTTTTTTTTACTACAGATTTATGTGTGAGTGCCTGGAGATTTTGGCCATGATTAAAAGCTTTGCAGCCCTGCTCAAAACAAAACCAACCATTCTATTAAGATTCTTGTTAACCGCCATCCATGTGTTTTTTTTCATCATTAAAAGCTGATTTTTATAGTTATGGTGGAATCCTTCCCTAAATAGGCAAGTTTTTAATTTTTTGTTTCCCTAAGAGAACAATATTAAGGCACTTTTTACTAGGACTTTTCAGAGCTTTTAGCTGAATCACACAATCTTCATCAGCAAACAACCACTACTCAGTTGTCTTTGGGTTAAAAACGCCATGTTCAAATTGCATGTGAGAGGTTGGGGTCATAGGTCATTAACAACCCACTGCTCAATATCAGTTACAGCGATGTACACTTAGTTACCAGCATGCATGTGATGTGTTTAACAATGCAGGAAATTAGTAAAGCCTTGCATTATTTGCATAACCATTTTTTCATCTCTCACCCTTCATCTTCCATCGCTGCTACTGTGGTAGCAATTTTCAAAGCCCATTGGTTATAACCTAATGATGGACTATTCTGCAGGGTGTAAGGTCCAATATTTTTGTGCATCTGGTAGAACCAGCCAAATACCTGGTCTAAGAAGTTCCTTCTCTGTTCAGCAGTCATTGTTTCCTGTCCGACGAGCAGTGTGAGATGAGTGAGTGGAGTTGGTGGAGTTGGCATAAAGAGATGTTTACCACTAGACTAGAAGTTTACACTTAGTTATCAGTTAAGCTAATAAAAGTCTTTCTGAGAATACCCTGGATACCATTTGCCCAGGTTCATTTCTTGAATGCCATTATAGCAACCATAGCCTGCTCAAATAAAAATGGTAAAACAGTACTGACATTAATAGTCCATTTTACATCTATAAAACTTATACAGCACTCAAGTACACTGTAAAAACAGAAAAAAAAATCAGACAGTTGTCAATTACAAAAAAAAAATCTGTCAGTCTTGGATAATGTTGATTTGAAACCAAAACCACTCCAAAGACTGCAAAATGGCTCTGGAACTGTTCCCAGCTACAAAACTGTCCCTCGCTTAGAGATATCTGCATATTCACATGCAGATATCTGTTTAGAGAGATTAGTCCTCAACTGATATTTCAACCCATTTCATGTGTTGCTGCATATTTCAAGCAAAACACAAAAAATTGCATCACAAAATAATATCAATGCGATCCCAAAGTAAAAAAAAAAAATGGAAAGTGGAAAGAATTGAGATCGAAATCATGAAATCATTCCTGGTAGTGAAATTTGTCAGGAATAAAGCATGCCCTGCAAATAATGGAATATTAATTTGAATAGAGTATTAGAAATGAGTTTTAGAAAAAATGAAAAAAAAAATGAGCATTGTTTAATAATATAATAACATAATATTAAATAATGTAATACCACATCATTACAGAAATTCTATATACCCATTCATTGTCTTCAAAAAGATTTTTTAAAGCATAGATTGAACTACATATCCGAAATTCCTTATTGCAGCAGTTCCACAAATGTGTACATTTTACAGAAATACTGTTTTGGTTGCTGTTTGTTGTTGCCTTTGGTTCTCAGGTTATTTACATGTCATGAAATTTGAACACCTGAGAACAGCTCAGGAGAATATCATGATTTAAAATGCACCAATATTGTTTGAATATTAACTAAATCTCAGAATCCTAAGAGTGTTATTTCTATGTATTATTCTTATTTTGTAAATTAAATTTGCATGTGTATAAAAAAAAAACACATTGAACAAAAGCTCTATATTTCAAATGGCACTTGAGGTTTTTCTTCACAATATTTCCAAAGTTTTGTCATGTAGATATTTACAATCAAGCTCACGCTACTCTTACTAATCAAATAAAATGTATTCAACACATTTAAACACAACTTCAAATTGATCAAAGTGCTATACATATCCAAATGAAACACAGCACAGACAGGTGACTGCAGGACAGAAACACATCTCCGATGGTCCAAAAACTAGTTTTACTACAACACTGAGTATAATGCAGCCTTATTTTTCTTCCCTGACAATGTATCCTCAGACCATGATTCGGTAACTGTGTGTAGGCAAGCAGCACCAAGATAAACGTTATTGAAGCTACACTACCACCATTGATATTACCCAATTCTAAGCCCCCTTACTTCATTTTCCCACCCATTGAAGGATCACATTAGGGTTGCCGAGAGCTGTTTATTGCTTTTAGCTTTTCAATTAGACTGGATAATTTGTGTCCACCTCCATTTGATTAGATTTTAAATGAGAAACATGTTATGCCATTAATTATCACGATTCTTATTTTGTGGACAAAGCTCCTTAACGGCCAACTGACAGGGGAGAGGGAAGCGAGGGAGAGTAGGGAAAAAAAAAAAAGAAGAAGAAATGCAAATGTGATGAGCGTCACGAGAGGACTGCTGGGTAGTGGACAGGATAAGTGATTAGCTCAGTGATGGCGAGGAGGCGCTGTGACAGTGAAGGCCTCGCAGACGGAGTGCCGCTTCGCCTGGCGGTGCGTCTGTCAGGCTTCCTGACAGCCTGATGTTTGCCAAGCTGAGAGGTGTGTGTGTACGTGAGAGTGTGTGTCTGGTGTGTGTGTGTGGTTGTAACCCGAGGTGATGATGGCGAGCTACAGAAGATTTTTCTCTCATCCAAGCCTCCCCGCCAACCTCCTCCTCTCCACCCGGCCGAGGAGGCAAACGCTGCACTCCTAGTCAGCTCAAAAAAACTGGGTCAAGCTGGGTCTCTGAGCAGCGGGACGCGCGTTCTGCAGCAGGATCATTGTGAGGTAGGTCGGGCAGGCTCGCTGATGCTCATATGGAGTCCGATTAAAAAAAAAAAAAAACATTTCAATGAAACAGAAAGCTAATGGCTGGAGAAGAAGCTGCTCAGCATTTTGTAAACTGTAAAGTAATTTTTCTACATAGATAATAGGTGTTCTGTTCAGTTTATAATCACAAGCTGCTCCGTAAAGGGTTTCCCCTCCGGGGCAGCAGGTGGTGATGCTGCACCTAAAGCCAACCACCTATAGAAAAGAAAAAGAAGAATAAGAGAAGCAGCATAGGTGTTGTGGAAACCTGTGTGGGTTTGGTGAGTGGGAAAGACCCAGAGTTAAAAGATGTACCAGCAGCACTAGGTCTGCATTAAGGCTGCATTCAATGACCTATGATGATGGTGGGAAGAACGTTACGGACAAGAGTGTGACAGTGTGCAGCTCTATGATTAAAGCACTGCAGCCACAATATAATAGGGACCTAAGTCTAGTGCTGATAGAGCCTATGCTTCTTTTTTAAAGACAACTTTGTTTGTCAAATAAATGAAACACATGATGGAACAATCAATGTCTACTCTCTTGCAGCGGGATTCTAATCATCTTTCAGTCAGTCAGTCAGTTTTAAGATGAAGAAAAAGATGATTGATTTTCCCAATGATACGAACTATGGATTTTGTGAACTGTCCCACCTCTGAATTTTAGTATTTAAATATAACTTGGATGTAGGCATTTTTTTTTTTATTTTTTTATTTACTAAGGGCATTTTTTCATAAAAATGTTGGCTTGCAAATGTTGTTTTTAATTTGGATTCAGAAGCAGCAAGCTCATTAGTGAGGCTGTTATTGGTCATATGGGTAAGTACATGACTAACCACCTAATAAAGCGGCGATCTAACAACACAATAGCCATGGAGCAGCAGGAGTTAGTAATATATTGTTATGTTAGAGATCTTGATTGAACATTACAGGCTAATTATGTTTTATTATTTGGGTGTCTTTTAACATTTATTTTAATCATTCAATGTCATATTTGTTTTAACATGCAATATCTTTACATAAAATTAGAGAATTGTGATATAAGCATATTAATTGTGATTTAGGAAAACAAAGAGAACATAAACCAACATAAAACAACCACAATAATCCCATTTATAGCAACAAGTGTAGGCTAGATATTAAATTCACCTCTCCATGTAGCGCAGTACAGTTCAACAGCTCTACAAACTGCAGCCTCTAAAATTACCATAACACTGAATCAGGGCCTGGTTACCTCACCAGGGGGTCCAGGGGCAAAATGAGCTCTGGGCTCCTGTTGAGCCGCCATCCTCCCCCATTGTGAATCCTGGTACATGGCAGCCTCATTATAGTCTACACAGAACTGCAGGAACCAACCAGTACTACAGTACACTATGATCAAATAATACATAGCACTAGATGACTTGTGTAGATTTAGTTTATATTTTTAATAAAGTCTAAAGCCTAGTTAAAAAATAGGCGTTGCATTGCTAATACTCTTCTGATACTATAGTGCTGATACGCTACCTGAGTTTCAGTGTTATTTATGGCCACATCTAGTGTTGAGGTTGCAGATTGCAACTCTGTGTGTATGTGTGTAGGAGAAGAGTTTGTCTCTTCTGGGCTTCTGTAGAAACATGGCGCTGCTCGCCATGTATATGAAAACATCTCAGTCTATAGTTACGATTGAAATATATACACATATATATATTCCATACTATTATATGCCATTTCTGGCATGTCTGTTCTGCTAAATGTCTATAATCAAAAACATCTTTAATAAAATGAACAATATTTTAGAATTTCAGGAACCTGTCTGTCAAATGGTTTTTATAAGTATATATATATATATATATATATATATATATATATATATATATATATATATATATATATATATATATACACATATAAAAACCTTTATCTTTCTTTTCCTTAAGAAATTCTCAATTATGAAACTCTCAATACTGTCATTAATTATGGTCCTGCCAGTAAAGTAACTTGGAGCACCATATGCTTCACAGTACATTCATGTCTACATGGATGCGGTCATTCCGTATCTCTATATGCTGCATGCGCGGAGATCCTCTGGAGTCCCGGGCTGTTTAACATGTGATAATGACCCCGCCGGCTGAATTTAAATCAGATTACTCCACTCTCCCGGGACGGGCCTGCATGTCTCTCTCTCACATTAAACACTCTTCTTATAGAAGCTGCTTCCTGCTGCAGAAAAAAAAGAAAAAGGGAGCCGGTGGTGTAGTGGTGAAGCAGGAGCACTTAACAGCAGCAGAGGTCTGTTATTTCTGAAGTGCCCCCCACCCCCCACCCCTTCACCCCCGCCATGCTGCCAAAGAAGTGACTCATTCGTGTTTTGCTTTGACGGGCAGATACGATGATAAATCTGGCAAAAACAGACGATACATTTTCAGTCCTACGCCGACCACCTTCAGAAATGAATGATTCGGAATGTGACCATAATCCCCCAGAGGGACGTTTACGGCAGCACTTCTTTGTTCTGTTTGATTGCATATTTTACTGAACACACATTTTAATAAATCTTTTGTGGCATATTCATTTACTTTTAATGAATTTAACTTTTGTGCGCGGACCAATAAAGCTATTAAAAGAGCTAAAACTCCCCCCTTGTTTTAGACGATAAATCATTTTTATACCTCAGGACTGGCTTCCTGCTTTCTTGCAGTGCAGACGCTTTGCTGTTCACTTTCGCCCCTACTTGCATTCTTTTGCTGATAGCCTTGTTTTTTTTTTCTGCAAGACATTATGAGCAGCGGCACCTGGATACTTATAAATCATTGGGAGCGTGATTTATTTAGATAAAGAAGGCTATTGCCATAATTTCAACAATTTTATGACCTTAGTACTATGTGAGTGCAGCAGGACTCCAGTGAGTGTAAATGCAGCTAAAACTAGCAGCTTATACAGAAAATTGCAGAGCTGGAAAACCAAAATTCAACGGTTAAAAGAGAACTGGGAGAAGTGAATAACTATGTGGGAATGACACCACATTGCCATGGGTTCAAAACAGTGGACAAGAGTATGCTAACATATGGCTAATTAGCACCAACAAGACTGCCAAAAAACAGGAGGGCTGAAAAAAAATGGTCAAAAAATGTCCTCCATGGAACCCGGAATCAACTGGCTGGCAGAGTGTTTCTTCAACCCCTTGCTCTTGGTAGGACACAGCCATGGACAGCTGCTGAAGGGATACAACTATTTGGCCCAATCCCAATTCACCCCTTTTGGGCTTACCCTTCCTTCTCAGCCCATCCACTAACCATTAGAACAGAGTTATAAGAAGTAGGGGTTTACATAATTCCTTCCATGAAATGGGGAAACCCTATAAGATGTTGATATGTCGAGATCTGTAAGACACACACACAATTCTAGCACTAAAGTATATGGAATATTGAAACAACAAAAAAATGAAGATAATCAATGTTTATTATAACAAAATAAATGTGGCTGTCTTACTTCAGTTGTTTTTATTAAGGTGCCCTCCATCTTGCTAATGATTTGGAATGCTTTTTGTTGTAGCCCTTCAAAACAAAGTTTTCCTTTGACAGCAGTTTATTTTGTGGGAGCCTTCAAGCCCTCATACTTAAGGCCAGTTTATACTTCTGTGTACATAGCATAGTTTTGACGCAGACCCCTACGTCGTACACTGACATGCACCTCCAAAAGAATCCTGAATACGTAACGTGGTGGCATGAACCGCAAGGGCTGAGATTGGTTCTACACCCTTGGTGGACACTGCTTCGGACGGCTACTCCGTCACCTGCACTGCGGAATTTGCAATAAAAGCATGAGCTCCAAATACACAAGCTTTATCCCAGTTATATGAAGGAGTCTTAGGGCCATGGATAAGTACAAATAAAAGAAAAATTCTGGAACAAGGGAAAAAAAACTATTTAAATAAAGGTAATATATGTTATCCATGGGAATATATGTATTTTGCGTTATTTTTGTTTCTTTTGCCTAGAATACGTTGTGAATATAAGAATTCGACTGAGCAATGCATCCCCTCAATGCAGAACTTGGAATGCTCAATGTCTGCATCACATTGAGCTATGTACACAGAAGTATAAACTAGGCTTTAGCCCTTTGGTGCTATCTCATGAAAAATTAGGATAACCACATGTGAATGTGTAAATTGTAAAGTAGGCCAAGGATAAAAATTGAAAATGGTAAATGGATTGTATGGCACCTTTCTAGTGTTTTCAACCACTAAAACCACCCACCACTTGGTGGTGGCTACCCTATAAAGTGCCAATTAAACATCAAGAGACTAGTCATTCACACACATCCGTCAGGCAAATCAAGATTGTGTATCTCGGAGGAATCAACCCATCAATCCTCCAAACAGTAGATGACTGCTCTAATTCTGAGCCACAACCAGGATAAACAATAATAACAATAATCTACAAATAACAGATATGCTCCACTGTTGCAAGGATGCATCTAATTCCCCTGATAACTTCTCATCCTTACACTGTAGGGTAAGGCCTGACATTAAAATGCTTGAAGCCCCTTAAACTATGATTGTGGGTAACTTGCATGTGCAGTAAGAACTCCGAAATACTATTTAATGTCTAATACTTTTAGGATATAGTCCCTGGCAGAGAGAATCCAGCATATCATGGTTGAAGATCCATCTATGAAATCATCATTGTGGACATGGGAATCAATAATTTAGTGAAATAGCCTGAAGTTTGGAAACAAGACTTTATTGATCTGAACCCATTCAGCTCCTTGAATTCTGAAGTGTTTATCAGTGGCCCTCTACCACCAGTCAGAAGAGGAATTGAGAAATTCAGCAGCTTGTTGGCACTGACCACATGGCTCTCAAATGCATTTGCTGTCCATTCAGTGCGATTTATTGACAATTTTGACTTTTTTTGGAACACACACATCATTTTAAGGCAGATGGACTTTGCCTCAACAAGTGAACTAATACACCAACTTCCACCAGTGAGGATTCATGTTCTTCCCGCAAACCCCAGGTTCTCTGCATAGATTAAAGATCAGGTCACTGCTGGGACCAAACTTACACAATGAACTTTTCCAGCCCTGCTCACATTTTCTCTCTCCTAAACCCCCTTTACCTGTCTTTGGCCAGTTTTGACACATTCAGAATAATCTCATCAGCCTGAAAAGAAGTACAGCAAGTCATTTATTTCCAAAACACAGCAAGCTCTTATTGATATTTGCTCGGTCCAGGCTCTCTTTCTAAATGAAGATACCAGTGCACCTGTTCTTATCAGGTCAACCTGTCCCATCTTCAGTTTATTTGTGAAGCTAGAATGCATAGGAAAAGAAGTACACCCTAAGAATTTTGAACTGAGCAATACAAGGCAGCTATTCTTCTATGGCACCATCACCAAAAACAATAATAATGACATAACCTACTTACAACAAACACTCCTGTGTCAGTAGAACTAGCCTAAGGTTTTTTTTCTCACAGGCCCTGAAAACTGCAGTTATCAAGCCACTAGTCACCTCACTTAATAATAATTATGATTATTTATGAAAAATCACGTTTTTAAGTAAAGTCTTGAACAAGCTGTTCTCCTACAATTTGGACATTACCAGTAAGAATATGGGCCCCAGAGCACTGAGACTAGACGACAGCTCACTTGTTGAGGTCTTTTAATGACATTGACTTAAGCACAGTTGTAGAAATTCAAAGAAAACTGGGCAAAACATTATAGAACAGTGCTAAACTGGTTTTAATCATGCTTAAGGGATAGCGAGTTCTTTGTGTAACATCTTAGTAGACAAAAATGACCTGTGGAGTTCCCCAAGGCTCATTTGTGGGGCCTTCTCTGTTCACCGTTGACATGCTACCATTACCTTAATTTTTGGAAAACAACAAAATGTTCTATCATCAAGTACACAGATGACCCACAAATATACATAAATTATCACTAGACTATAATCCCATTCAAACACTTCACACGTCAGTGTTTGTATGTGTAAATCATTGACAGATCTTCCCTTTGTGAAACAAAGATAAAACTCTTTCTTTTCTCAAAGAAAAACAATTAAAGTCAGTGCTCAGCTTCAATCAGCAATGTTAAAAAAGACAATTACAAAGCCTATCAGCTGAAAAAATCAAGAGTAAAAGACATGTTTATGTGTTTATCTTTAGTAACATAATTTTTACATGTCAATCAGACAGTTGCAGCCATTTCAGAACGTTGCTTCTCACTACAACCAAGAAAGTAGAGCTCATCCCTCCAGTTTTGAGGTCTTTACTCTGGCTTCCTGTCTGTCATAGAACTGATTTTAAAATACTGCTGTCGGTTTATAAAGCACTTAATCGTTTATAGAGCCAAAACACATTTCTGACCTGCCGCTACATTATAAGCGATCCGAATCTCTCAGGTGGCCTGGTGGATGTCAAAACTAAACCCAGAGAAGCAGTTTTCATGCTCCACATATCTGAACAAACTCACAGAAAACTGCAGGTCTGCTGCAAAACCCTTTTTTCACTTTTCAGTTTGCCACTGCCTTTGAATCAAATTCAGGGCTTTTGCTAAATATCTCACACAGTAATGCAACTTGTATTTGCCAGTTGTATCTGTCTCATTCTATTCTAACCTTTTTTTATCTTCTATTGTATGCAGCTCTTTTTTTATTGTGTTTTAATACATTTTATATTGCCTTATGTTACTTTTACATTGTGTCATGATGTTTTTATGTGAAGCACTTTAAAATGCCTTGTTGAAATGAGCCATACAAATAAACCCGCAGTGGTGCCATTATATTTACTATTTCCGTTTCCTAACAGCAGGCTCTTTTAGAAGCATCGCATTACAGCGCTCTCTAAATTCCAGCACACTGGCCCTAATTGTAACTTGTTTTTCATCGAAAGCTTTTTGAATATTTCCTCGATCATCTTTTGAAGCCCCTCGAAAGACGCTCGAGAAGCCGGCACCTGGTCGGCAGCCATCGCCATCAGTGTATGAATGTGTGTGAATACACACTTTCAGCGAAAAGCGCTATGAGTGGTTGAAAAGACTTAGAGAACTGCTATACAAATGCATTTACAAATCAAGCTGATATTTTGTGATAAGTACATTTCTTATGTGATGCTTCATTAATCCAGTTTTTCATCAAATGACACATCATATCATCATATTGTGTTTTAGTTTTGTGATTATCCAGTTGTTCGAGTCGAAGATACTCGTAGATTTGGTTTGTGTTCATTATGAATTATGTTATTACTTTAACTTGTGTGAAAGTGAGGAAAGAAATACACATTATATCTTCACTAACCACAGCAATTAGCAATTAGTTACAGTGTCAAGCAATCATGATATATTGCCCATATGACCAGTTGCTGACCACAGCTGAGTAAATGACCTAATGGAGAAGAGTTTCTTTGAAAAAATGTACAAAATATGAACATTGTGTTTCCTGATTTACCCACAATGTTTCTAATGAGCTGAAAAAAAACATTATGACGTGTGAAGACAAGTCAACAACATTTTTTGTATGTGAGTAAATAACTGCTCAGTCAGAACAGAAAATGTAAATTAAACAATGGTGAAACTACCATGTGGTGTAACAACAAAAAAATGACAGATACTATTAACCATATTTATATTTAGGTGGATTAAATATATATAATTTATCGTTCCTTTTGGGTTACTCCATTTGACATTGTTTGTCAAAAATGTGGACTATTTTAATGTTGCCAAACATTATTTGCCACTGATCCATATACATGTTCAACACTCACTTTCTCTCTCTCTCTCTCTCACACACACACACACACACACCATAGTAGAGATTCACAATGCATGAATGCTGAAAGCTTCACTTTAGTTTCAGATAAACCTATCAAAACAAACCTGAGCTAGATCGTGCTTTCTCCAGAGCTCTATCTGAAAGCTCACCAGCTTTCCTTGTGGCCCCGCGGGCGAAGAAAGCAGGCGGATTCTCGACTGATCACAAAGACAATTCTAATAAAAGCACAAACCCGCGCGCCCCCTCCGCCGGCTTTAGAGACATTAGGCCAATTGACTGTGAGACAGTTTAACGGCCCCCTTTCCTCCCATCAAAGGGCTGGAGCAATTTAATCCATGTTTTGCAGCTTTTGTAATTCAGTCTCCACTCAGACACCCCAAGATACTTGTAATTACTGCCAATAATTGAGTTTGTGTAGATGTGAAACACAGCTTGGGCTGGACAGGACTGGGAGGAGAGTGCATTTGTTGTGCTCATTTGGCAGAATGACAGTGATCCAAAGCTGCAAAGACAACATGCGCGGCACCTATTTAAATGTTCGGTGAAATTAAATTAAATGTGACACAATGAGAGGGGGGAAAAAAGGGGAGTGGACCCCCACACCCTCATCCGGGGTGGCTACAATTAACTTGCGTGCGACAGAAACACAATTAATACACCGGGGTGTTTATGACAGCGCCGCTAACATCGCGAAAACCATAATTCCATCAGTCAGGGGGGCATCTGTCATCTCCTGATTGGAAAAAAAGTTTACCTTGGTAAATTTTCCGGTGGCAGACGGTGTGCCGCAAGTGTTATTCAAGTACTCATCAGCCAGGAATAGCTCATAGGAGAATTATTGTTGTGAAGCAATAGAAGCTCAGAGATTAGATCTGATCCAATTAGTTCCAATCAAATAATCAGTCTGGTAGAAGAAATAGGACAGTGAGAAAACTTTATACTGATAATAAAATAAAGAACTAATCAGGGTTTCATCAACATTTCATCTGATTGATGGCAAGCTCTCTTGGAGAAAACTAAGGTGACAAAGGGGGTTTCTGAGATTTTTTTAGGAAGTATTGCTTTTGGTGCTTTTTCTTTTTCTTGGGGGGTGGGGGGGGGCTTGGCCGAATTTGGTAAAATTTGGTGGGGAGGTGTGGAATTGGCCAAAAATGAACTCATTCAATTTTGGGGCCAGAAATCTTTTCGTTTTCACTTTAACTGTACTAGAAACATCAACTTCATGTCACTACTTTCCATTTTCAGTTTCTGCTAAACCTAAAAACATATTTTGATTTTCCCTCATACAGTTATCAGCTTTAATGATGACTTGAATGACTTCTACAGTACTTAATTTCTTTGATTTTGTAATACACAAAACCTACAAACATTTGCTGTATATGCAGCAGATCATCACACATTGCCAGTGTTTGTTGCTTTTTAATTACAGTTGTTGACTAGTGATAACACATTTTTTTCTGAATCTATACATTTGTCATTAGAGTAACATAGAAAGCAAATGTATCCAGCAGTTTTAGATGCTATATGGTTAATTTATCCACTATTTCACATTATTCACTATTCACTACACATACTGTGGTTAACAGAGCAGTGTGTGGGACATGAAAAAAATCATGTGCATCCAATCTCCTTCTATTGGAATACAGACTTTCTATGGGCACTGCACTAGTTTGTATAAAAGAACACATGGCCATTTTTCTCTCAAATATTGCGGAATCATCTTGTGGACGGAAAATGTGCACTTAATGAATTTCTTTTTTCCAATTCAAAACACATGTTGTCATTGGCGGGTAAATCCAATGCATCAGATCATTCTCCATGTTGTGTGAAGTTTAACGAAAGTTTAACGAACAGGAAATCAAATAAAACCGAAGAAGCCATTTTCCCAGCTTCAGTGCGTTTGATCATTTTTTTTAATATAATCGTTCGTTTTTTGCTGTTGTTTTTAATTTTTTATATTATCCCCTTAAAATTTGTGTTTTTGGAGTTACAAGGTTTTCGACCAGCTTCTATGACGTTTAAAAATATGTATCAGTAATTTGTACGTGTGAGACCTTTCAACCATCACAGCTTTGTACCAGATGGCGTTTTATATATATATATATATATATATATATATATATATATAGTATATATATAGTAGTTATATATGATATTAGAAACAATTGAATCCAGAAGTAGGGAGGAGGAGTTTGTCCCTTATAACGGGGCAATAAAGCCTCCAATCACTCTGGTGCAAAACTGCAACACAGGGAGAGAAATTTAAAAGTGTGACAATAGCAGGCAGCTCCCGGGCGTGATTACATTCTTATGAAATGCAAGTCCATTGAAAATGAATGTGAGGCTTGTGCCTGGCAGACCTCACTCACACTCACATAAACACAGGTAAAAAGCCACAGCTTTCATATATATATATATATATATATATATGACCTCATCGTTGTATACCACCTACATTCACAGTGTGTTCACTCTGGATGGCTGCCTGGGCTGCAGCTATGGCGGGCGACGGCATGCTGGGCGGGGTAGAGAGGCAGCGGGTGGTGCAGCCCGGTCCTGCCCCGGGGCCGCGCAGGCAGGGGCCACGGGTCGGAGCTTTGGCTGACCACCTCGCCCCGGCCCCGGTGCCCTCTAGAGCCGTCCAGCTGTGCAAACGAGCAACCGGAGCAAGACTGCCAAACGGCCGGGTCCAAATCACACAAGTGTAACCGAGGCAACGAGAGCTTCCACCACGGCCGGTCGCGCTCGGGTCTATTTATTTTCCCTGGCTTTCGTCACGGACGGTTTCTCCTGCCGTGTGGCCGAGCTGCCGTCATGTTTTTTTGCAAGCGGCTTCCTCCGGAGCCGTCTGTGTGGCCTTGGCCGGCCCCCGGAGGCTCCGGGTTCATGGACCTCTGGACCCCTGCTTTGGCCAGAAGAAAATCATGAGGGGGAAACTTGGAAGTCCATCCCACTAGGACTCTGGCTGTGCCCCAGCGTGCATTTCATAGCTTTTTTGCCAAAGTGTTCATTCCCAGACTCAACCAGAAAATCCAGAAAAGGGCTACGAGTAGCAGTGTAGCTATTGTGCAGTATACTGTCAATGCGTGGAAACATCTGGATACATATATATTTACTGAACAAAAAATACAAACATACGAACATATGAATATAAATACTTGTGTTTTTGCTCCCATTTTATATGAGATGAACTCAAAGAGCTACAACATTTTCTACATACACTCAAAAAGAAAACATTTCTCTTAAATATTGTTAACAAGTGTGTCCAAATCTGTGATAGTGAATTGACATGACATGTATATATATATATATATTGATGTTTTTCTGTTAGTTTTTTTTTTTCTTTTTTTCTTTTCAAGCAGTAATTCTGAAGCACATACAACACAACATTCCATTGAATCTTCCAATGTTTCACCTGTGTAATAGATAACATTCTCTCTCTTATCTCCTCCAGCCCAGGATGAGTGAACCTTTCC
This sequence comes from Eupleurogrammus muticus, assembly GCA_036785175.1. Classification (NCBI taxonomy): domain Eukaryota; kingdom Metazoa; phylum Chordata; class Actinopteri; order Scombriformes; family Trichiuridae; genus Eupleurogrammus; species Eupleurogrammus muticus. The sequence continues at coordinate 31,323,901 of JAYKQN010000001.1, forward strand.
GATCCCTCGGTGAGATCCTGGGAGGCTGAGTGTCTTTGGGCCTGTCATATTTTATTAATCCCGCCGGGCCTGATATTTTTTACCGCGCGCTTCCTCTGTGTAAGGTATTAATCCTCATTAGGCTGCGGCGAGGCGCTCATCGACTGCTCTGGGGTCTTTGAACCTTGGGGGGGACGTCTTCTGTTTTTCACGTGTGAAAAAGCGGCCCAGTTCTGTCCGGGGAAACGAGGGGAGGAGAGTGGAAAAGCAGCAGTTTCCACCGGGACCGGGTGATCTGTTCAAGCGAACGGCTTTAGCGTGCTAATTCTAATGTATCAAATGTTGCATCATCTAAACGTAATATATAAGCATACTGTAATCAATGTCATGACACCTATTAGTGCAGGATTTGCCCTACAGGAAATCTTTATGTATTCACATGAAAATTAATGCCTTCTTTTTTTTAAGGAAAGAAAATTAACCGGAACCTGAATCAGAAATATTCCAATGTAGCTGCAGTGAATGAATCAAAAGTTTATTAAAGAGTAATAAACTTTGTAGCGATTTCAGAAAATGTAAATGATGCTTCATCATGCTGAGGTTGATTGGAGACTCTACTTTGCTCGTGAGTATAAGTGTGTGTAAGTGATGAAGGTGTGTGTGCTCCATGATAGGCTGGTGACCTGTCTTGGGTGATGATTGGCTCCAGCAAACCCCTGTGACCCTAGTGAGGAATAAGCAGGTATAGAAAATGACTTACTGGATAAAAGAAATGAGCACATCTGGAATATAATATTCACAGTGGTAGAAGAAGTAATTACGCTGCTACTTTATATCAAATTAAATGCTTTAATCCATTGGTTCCCAACCTAATGGCTCAGGTCCCTCCAAAGGGTCAGCGATTATAAATGAGGGATCGAGAGGTGTGTAATGTGGACGTTTTCTTTCTTTCATCTTGGATATTTGATGAAATATAAAATCATGTTAGAAGATCTTTTTTTTTCATGTAGCTGTCAACAACTCCTAGACTGTTAGTTGACGACACACTGCTGTTTTTAAAATGTCAAAGACTCAAAGGCTGAAATCACTGGTCTATTTTTTAGGCTATGTGTTGTATTTAAAAGCTTATGTCATCATCATTGAGATGATTTAAAAGTAGCTGAAGCTGTCAGACAAATGTAGGGTGTGTGAGAAGTGAATATAAAGTAGTATGGAAATACTCAAGTACTTCAAAATAGTCTGCAATATTCTGAGAAAAAAAGTGGATTTCGAATTTTCAAGATTAAAGTGGTACTTTTAAAAAATAAAAACAGACCAAACAAAACAAAAAAAAACAGATTCTCTGAGTTCATGAAGTCATATATTTGGTGTCGCTTATGAGATAATATGTTGTTACTGTAGACAGAGCTCATAAGCTATAATATCAGTCAAACCAAGTTTAGTTCAGGGGCCACATACAGTGCAGTTGAATCTAAAGTGCGCCGGACCAGTAACACTTAGATCTACATAACTCATAAAAATAGATTAAGTAGTTGTTTGCTTCATAAAATGGTGCAAAATGTTGATGCAAAGATGCAACCCATGTCTTTTCTTGCCCACAACCCAAAGATCATCAGTTTACTAATATAGAAGACTAAGGAAATTAGAACATTGGATTTGAGTAGCTGGAATCAGACAAGTCTGATATTTTCTCCTTAAAAATGACTCAAATGGATTAACGATCAAAATAGTTGGCAATTGCTGTGGCTCTACTGAACAATATTTACAGCAGCAGCAGCAGGTGAAGTTATCACCTGCCTTAAAAAGCCAGATTTAAAAATCAAAACTATAAAGATGTTATCCCTTGAGCTCTAAAGTATGCTCACTGACTTCCCATTCCTGTGAAGAAAGAGGAACCGGCCCTGTTTTTGTCACACTACATTAAGTCATCCTGTGGGCCACATCGGACCCTTTAGCCGGACGGTTCCGACCCCCAGGCCGCATTTTGAACACCCTGAGGTATAGCAATGACAGGGACAGAGGTGTTTTTAGCTACCAACAGTGTAATAACCCTCTATAATTCTTCTGGGCAACATTTCGTTATAATATTGTATATATACATAAAGATGGATCAATACTTTGGAACACAAATGCCACTCTGCCCAGACTCATCATGTAGCTATAAAGGGAAATAGAATATGGAAATTTTTAGAAATGAAAGGTGACACCAGTATATAATGAGTTAGAGGTGATGAGTATTAAATAACTGCCACAGTGTCCAATATCCCAAACAAGGTTATATTGGTGCATTATGTGAGAAGTGGTGGCTGAGCTTTATTTCAAGGCGCCACATGACTGATATGCATGGCTTACTTTTGTAATTGTCTTGGTGCATTGGGCCCAAAGACGGACATAGCAATCTTTTCAGCCCGGTAATGTAGTATGTGCTAAAATGGCTTCAGAAGTGAATTATCACTTTGCTCCCTGGCACGGGGATCCGGCCGCCCCCCTGGAGACGGACATCGCAGTCACTTCACCTCTGATGCATCATGCAAGACACAAAATAGTACAGACTTATCGCGCGTCCGATCCGCAGGCCCGGATGCCGGCGGTATGTAGGGTAGCGGGTAGCGGGGGGCGCACCACGGTGGGCGGACGGAGCGTCCTGCAACGGGAAGGTCACGCTGACCCCTCTGGGGAAATGGGCACAGGTACATGGGTCTCAGTGGGACCGGTGAATGAACAGGTTCCTAATTATATAGCGGCGTGATGGCATTGAAAGCCCTCTAAAGTGCAGCATGGGTGTCATCACTAATATTCAGATAAACAGGAAACTTCACGGTGGCACCCTCGTCACCCTTTATCACAGCCAGGCGGGAAAGGAAGTACTCACATCTGCTACTTAAGGAAAAGTAGAAATGTAAAGTGTAAAAAGGCCCTTATTGTTAGAGCAAATTAACAAATGTAATTTTGTTTTGCTGATTCTTTTCTCTTCTTCTCATTATTATTGTTTATTGGTGAAACTGCAAAACAACAAATAAGGTGGCATAAGGAACAAATAGACAGTGAGCAAACATATAAAATATAAATACACCCTATACTGTATGTGATTGTGTGTGTGTAATAAAGTGGTATAATATTGTAATAAGATTATTATTATGTCCAATGGTATAAAAATAATTATACAAAAAAAATATGGAAACCTATAGATATTGTGAAGATAAAAATTAACGATGATAATGTAGAAAAGAAGGTTAACAAAATTTTAAAAAATAATAAAAGAAACAATATATTAATGACCTCATGTAATATATTGATATAATATGATAACACATAACACAACATGATATAATGTAATGCAGTAAAATATGTAAGAGCATGATCAATGTGGAGCCAACTTACATGTTCTATCTATTATTAATAGCAATAATAACACATTTTTTATATATATAAATATATAGAACCTTTTTACACAAATAATAAATTAAAAGAAAAACAAACATATTCCGGCGGCACGGTGGAGCATTGGGTAGTGCTGTTGCCTCACAGCAAGAAGGTCGCAGGTTCAAGACCTCCTTGGGCCTGGGTCTGGGACCTTTCTGTGTGGAGTTTGCATGTTCTCCCCGTGTCTGCGTGGGTTTTCACCGGGTACTCCGGCTTCCTCCCACAGTCCAAAAACATGCTCAGGTTAATTGGCAACTCTAAATTGCCCGTAGGTGTGAGTGTGTGAGTGAATGGTGTGTGTGCCCCACGATTGGCTGGCGACCATCTGGGGTGTATCCCTGCCTCTCGCCGTAACGCGCTGGGATAGGCTCCAGCAGACCCCTGCGACCCTAATGAGGAATAAGCAGGTATAGAAAATGACTGACTGACTGACAAACATATTCCAACAATGATGAAATATATGATTTAAAGTCAAATCTAAAACTGAAAACTCAATATACTGTAAGTGGAAAATAAATTTGGTGATGAATAATGTAGCATCACACGGACATCGTCGTGTACTAACGCCTCGAACTTGTAGTTTTTCTCTTGATTAATACAAGAGAAATACATAAAAATATCAGTATCAAATCATTGTTATAAGAGTGATGATAATAACAACTATAATAACAATAATTTCCATTCTTATTATCACAGTCATCAACAGTAATAATATATTATAATGACATTTATATTGACGTTTCAAACATAATTTAATGCTATGTAAGTCAATGGGACTCTTATGACATCAAAACTGAATATATATATATATACCTATATATATATATATATATATATGGATAGTATGTATTGTTGAAAAATTTGCAAACTTTTGAATAAAAGACAATCTTCAGTTTGTGAGACAATGATGCTCACAATTCAAATGTCCATGAGCAAAAGGGACTGGTCATGTGACCTTATGACTTATACGTCTTTCAAAAATAAAATCCCCCTTTTATGCCTAACTGTAAAAACAAGATTTAATATCATAGAAAAATTAAGACAAAGTGTTTCCATATGGCAACGGTATTATTACAGTATTACAGGTTAATAGCAATGATCAGTGACAAAATAATGATGACAATGACAATGAGGATTATAAGTAAATAATAGCAGAATTCACTATTAATAGAATTAATAGTGAATTATTTCTAATATCTTATATTTTAATAGTATTAATATAATTATTAGTGGGTAAATGACACACATAATGTTTCTGTATGTTTCAAATAATCAAGTTCCTATGATAATTATCATCAATACCATGAAATGGCTGTGTTTTCTGTATATAAAGCAACTTTTAAAACCCAAATGTTTCTGCTGTTCGTCACAACCACCAGGAGCTTTTCAGGGCGAGGACGCGGGGAAGGGCCGGGGTGACATTTTGGAGAGCCACATAAAAGATCAATATTGTCTGACAGAACAGTCAGGGGTCCGTCTCGCGCAGTTGGACTCGCCTGTAATTGACATGCAAATCAGAGCGGCGACATTTTTGTTAAGTGACGGGCACGGTGACGGTTCGTGACCTTTACAGCGTTAAGAGAAGACTTCCACCTCACGGGTTGTCAGGCAGGTTTCTTTTTTTTTTTTTTTTTTTATAAATCAGTAATCCTGTTATTGGTGCATTTTTTTTTTCTTTATTTTTTCCTTCCAGGCCAGTGAATTTTTGAACTTTTAATAGCCGCTTTATTGGTTCTCGTGGATTAGCATTGAACAGCGCTAATAGGATTGAGCACAATGCTTCCAGTTTTAGCTCTGGTTGAGTGTCAGGGATGATTTGGGTTGGTGGGGGTAGGGGGGGGGGGGTGTTACCATTATGCCGTAATTGAGTAATACTTGTACGATTTCCATGGGTCACTCTTGGCACTCTACAATCGCGTTGCACTCTGGGATCCTGCTTCGAGCTGAATTAATACTGTCAAGCTGTTCTGTTGATTGTTTTGGGTCTTCTTTTTTTTTTTTTGTCTCCCTACTCTGAGAGGTTGGGATTAGAGTGTACCATAATGAACGACACTCAGACCAACTCATTAGTGCAATCACCCAGTGTTGGGGTGCCAGCGTTGGGTTTGTTGCAAGAGAACGTTCAGGGACAGGAGGAAAGGGGAGAAAAAAAAACAACAACAAAAAAAAACTGATGGGGAATTCTTCAAGTAATTGTACCTGATTTTAGATTCATTGTACAGCTCCTTTCCAAAAGAATAGTCATTGATTTTAGATTCTGTACACTCGCCTAATGTTAAATAAACATGTATGAAAGCACCTTTATATGAATTACTACACCAACAGTAAGTATGCATTTCACTTTTTCACATTTTACCTGGTGTAAATGTATATTTGTGGAAAAAGAATAAATAAATTAGTATTGTATTAGATGATTTCTGTCCACTTCCTTATTGCTTGAAAAGTTTAGGCTATTTGGCACATATGTTTTATTTCACAATACAGATTTTGTCACGTGGTGAGATCAAGCTTGGTTTTTGTCTTGTCTCCATGTCTTGTCATTTCCTGTTTTATTATGAAAAGTAACTCTCCTCTTGTTTCAGGTCACTTGCTCTTCCTCATGTGTCACCAGTCTGATTGTCTTTTCCGCCTTGATTTTTACCACCTGTTCCCTGTTACCCTGTGTATATATATTGTCTGTGTCTCCCCTTGTCTTGTGCCGAGTGTTTCGTCCTGTATGTCCATCCCAGCCCTTCTGAGACCACAGCCATACCTCCCTTGTTACCTGTCCTCACCTTGTCCTCTCATGAGTGATTTTTGGTTTGCAAGTTTCATAGTTTAGTTAGATAAGTTCAATTCTAGATTTTCAGTGCAGCCCTTTTGTTATTTCCTCCCTAGGGGCGATTTTTGGTTTGGAGTTATTAGATTAGTGTGCCTCCAGTTTTTAGGAGTGAGTTTCCGTGTAGCTTCCTTTTGTTTTTTCTAGATTAGCTTATCCTCCGACTGGAGCGCCTTTTGTTTGATTAATTGAACATTCCTAGTTATAGATAGATTCCTAGCCATAGATAGATTCATAGACAGATTCACAGGTAGACTCATAGATAGATAGATTTATAGCCAAAACTAGTTGGGAGGTTTCATAGCCACTTAATTTTGTTCACTGTGAGAGAAGTTTTCCTACTAATAAAGCATGTTTGCCACTACAACTCTGTGCCTGAGTCCTGTGTCCTGTTCTGGGCCTGACAGATTTCATTATTTCAAATCTTAATTCTTTTGTACAGCAGCCTCTTCCCCAGTGTGACAATATATACATCACATTAGAAAAATATTTCTTTCTGAAGACTAAAAAAACTAGATTTGAAATGCTGGGACCAGACAATTTTGACATTTTCTTCTTAAAAATGACTCAAATGGAATAATCGACCCTCAAATTTGCTGGCAACTAATCCATTCAATGACAGATTGTTGTGGCTCTACTCAACGATATTTACAGCAGTTATCTCCTGCCTTAAAAAAACATTTAAAAATCAAAACTGTAAAGATACTCACTTTTGTGAAGAAACTGGTCATCCAGTGACGCTTTAATGTGCACAGATATTTTACACATACTGTGCATGATATAGTGTATGCAACTAAAAGCTAAAGTAATATAAGGTAAGAAATGTCTTAAAGAACATAAACCTGAGTCGTTCCCTTTGAAAATACTCTTGCTCTCGTTTTTCTCCCTTTTGTTCCGCACTAATACTTGAGTTTATGATTTCATTGTGCTCCTTGCCTTTCCCGACCGATCAGTCACACGCTGACAATTAACAACAATTACAGAGCCGCGCTCTAATTATGCTGTCAAGACAGCGTGTATTCAAATGAAGCGGCGTCCGTCCTCCGCCAAATGACAGGCTGTTGTGTGATTTTTTTTTTCCAGTGGTTTGACACGGCGCGCGGTGCCGACCTCCTGGGAAGCTCTGGACACTATTTCTGTATGTGTGTGTGTGTGTGTGTGCTCAGCTCTGTGACTGCTGAAATTATACTTTAGGATGTGTGTCTTAGCCATTGTCACCCATCCATTACCCCAACCCCCTACCACCACCTCCACACCTGCAAAACATGCACACCCCCAGGTCTTTTTTTCCAGGCTTTATTCTTTGCATTGTTTCAAGCCAAAAAAAAGCCTGTTCTGGTTGGCCTGTTTCCCGACGCTTTCCCTTTGTCGACTTACTCTGCGCTCCATTGAATTCAGAAGTCGGTTAGACTTAAAGCCAAGCTAGCGTTCTGGTTACAAAGTTGGGAAAAAAAAAAAAAGCTAATCTGTGTGCAAGCATTTTCCATCTATTGATCAGTGATAAATCATGGTTCATGAAATGGAAAAGTCAAAAACTGGGGAGGGTGAAGAGGATCTCCAACTTTCCATTTCAAATTTCCCACTCGGGAACTCATCAATTCCAGTACTTTCCAGTACAAACAGAGCGCAGTAACAGCTGATCACAGCGGCTGCGTAGGAATAGCAGTTTCTCTTATAACTTTGTACGTCTTCAAGGGTGAATGACATCGGGAAAACAAAAGTCGAGAAGACCATCTAACATACAGAGAATGCCATTCATTTATGTTTTTGTTTTTAATAGTATAGCATGCAACAATAGAACATCTTGGGTGGTGTAATTGGTAGAATCAGGTGTTACTGCTTGGGTGTTACTATGAGGATTGCCCATCCCTGACATAGACATAGGTAAATTTACTGTAAATGACGTTCAGAGTTATTTTACTGGCAGGACCGTTATGAAGTACAGTAACAAGGGTTTTGTAAATAAGAATTTCTTAAGGAAAAGAATGATAACATGGTCATGATAACATGCACACTATAATAAAAGAAAATCAAATTGTTCTACCTCTATGGCAGGTGATCAGATCATCATCAGCATTATAATGATAGGTAGTGATGGTCAGTAGCTATCTGGGTCCACAACATGGGAATAGAATAAAAAAAGAATAGAATAGCAGATTATTTTAAACCTGTTGTGTGCGTATGTATTATATAGTCTTTATTCTAATATACAAACACTGTAAATTTAAAAAAAATAATATGTCATCATTCTATATGTACACACACATACTTCACATTATCTGTAAATGTCATAATCCTCAAAATTACCAGAAATAGATCTTGCCTAATAAGCTAAGGCTTGAAATGTTTCATCCACAATGACAAAACTGTGATGTGATGCAACCCTAAAAACTTGGTACCGGATACGTTAGCTCTCCTAAAAAGGCTTTCAGTATTTTTTAAATACATGCTATTAACTAGTTTTACAACTCTAGGTGGATTTAATATTTTAAAAATGTATCATTCTTTTGCAGTTACACCATTTGACAATTTGCAAAGGATCATGATATGAAATAACAAATGATACAATGGACGGTAAATGACAATGGAATAAATAATAATACTGGACTAGTCCTGAATGGAAGATATTTTCCCATGATGAGATTTAACCGCCACCTTAACGTGGTGGAGGGGTTTGAGCACCCGAATGATCCTGGGAGCTATGTTGTCGGGGGCTCTATGCCCCTGGTAGGGTCACCCATGGCAAACAGGTCCTGGGAGACGGGTCTGACTAAGAGCGGTTCAGAAGCCCCAAATGATGAAGAAGACAACAACAAGGCCAGTTACGTCGCCCGGACTGGCGTTACCGGGGCCCCACCCTGGAGCTAGGCCTGGGGTGGGTGCTCGGCAGCGAGCGCCTGGTGGCCGGGCCTTTTCCCACGGGGCCCGGTCGGGCCCAGCCCGAAGAAACAACGTGGGGCCGTCCTCCCGTGGACCCACCACCTGCGGGAGGAGCCATGGGGGGCGGGTGCGGAGAGATTCGGGTGGCAGTCGAAGGCGGGGACCTCGGCGACCGGATCTCCGGACATGGAGACTAGCTCTGGGGACATGGAATGTCACCTCGCTGGGGGGGAAGGAGCCTGAGCTTGTGCGGGAGGTGGAGCGTTACCGGCTAGATATAGTCGGCCTCACCTCCACGCACAGCTTGGGCTCTGGAACCCATCTTCTTGAGAGGGGTTGGACTCTCTATTTCTCTGGCGTTGCCCGCGGGGAGCGGCGGCGAGCTGGTGTGGGCTTGCTCATTGCCCCACAGCTCAGCCACTGCGTGTTGGGGTTCACTCCGGTGAACGAGGGGGTCGCGTCCCTGCGCCTTCGGGTCGGGGACAGGTCTCTCACTGTTGTGTCGGCCTACGGGCCAAACAGCAGTGCAGAGTACCCGGCCTTCTTGGAGTCCCTAGGAGGGGTACTAGATAGTGCGCCATCCGGGGACTCCGTTGTTCTCCTGGGGGATTTCAACGCCCATGTGGGTAACGACAGTGACACTTGGAGGGGCGTGATTGGGAGGAACGGCCTCCCCGATCTGAACCCGAGCGGTGTTTTGTTATTGGACTTCTGTGCTAGTCACAGCTTGTCCATAACGAACACCATGTTCGAGCACAAGGGTGTCCATCGGTGCACATGGCACCAGGACACTCTAGGCCGGAGGTCGATGATCGACTTTGTCATCGTGTCATCTGACCTCCGACCGCGTGTCTTGGACACTCGGGTAAAGAGAGGGGCTGAGCTGTCAACTGATCACCACCTGGTGGTGAGTTGGATCCGCTGGCGGAGGAGGAAGCCGGACGGACCTGGCAGGCCCAAGCGTATTGTGAGGGTCTGCTGGGAACGTCTGGCGGAGCCCTCTGTCAGGGGGGTCTTCAACTCCCACCTCCGGGAGAGTTTCTCCCTGATCCCGGGGGAGGTTGGAGACATGGACTCCGAGTGGGCCATGTTCTCCACCTCTATTGTTGATGCGGCTGCTCGTAGCTGTGGTCGTAAGGTCCGTGGTGCTTGTCGCGGCGGCAATCCCCGAACCCGGTGGTGGACACCGGAAGTAAGGGATGCCGTCAAGCTGAAGAAGGAGTCCTATCGAGCCTTGTTGGCTCGTGGGACTCCTGAGGCAGCTGATGAGTACCGGCGGGCCAAGCGTGCCGCGGCTCGGGCGGTCGCAGAGGCAAAATCTCGGGTTTGGGAGGAGTTCGGGGAGGCCATGGAGGAGGACTATCGGACGGCCTCAAGGAGATTCTGGCAAACCGTCCGGCGCCTCAGGAGGGGAAAGCAGTGCTTCACCAACACTGTTTACAGTGCGGGTGGAGAGCTGCTGACCTCGACTGGGGATGTTGTCGGGCGGTGGAAGGAGTACTTTGAGGATCTCCTCAATCCCACTGTCACGTCCTCCGAGGAGGAAGCAGAGACTGGGGACCCAGGGGCGGACTCGTCCATCACCCTGGCTGAAGTCACTGAGGTGGTTGGCAAGCTCCTCGGTGGCAAGGCTCCGGGGGTGGATGAGATCCGTCCTGAGTACCTCAAGTCTCTGGATGTTGTGGGACTGTCTTGGCTGACACGTCTCTGCAACATCGCGTGGCGGTCGGGGACAGTACCTGTGGAGTGGCAGACCGGGGTGGTGGTCCCTCTGTATAAGAAGGGGGACCGGAGGGTGTGTTCCAATCACAGGGGAATCACACTCCTCAGCCTTCCCGGTAAGGTCTATTCCAGGGTGCTGGAGAGGAGAATCCGACCGATAGTCGAACCTCGGATTCAGGAGGAGCAGTGTGGTTTTCGTCCCGGTCGTGGAACACTGGACCAGCTCTATACTCTCCATCGGGTCCTCGAGGGCTCATGGGAGTATGCCCAACCAGTCCACATGTGTTTTGTGGATCTGGAGAAGGCATTCGACCGTGTACCTCGTGGTGTCCTTTGGGGGGTGCTCTGGGAGTATGGGGTCCGGGGCTCTTTGCTAAGGGCTGTCCGGTCCCTGTATGACCGGAGCAGGAGCTGTGTTCGCATTGCCGGCAGTAAGTCAGACCTGTTCCCAGTGCATGTTGGACTCCGCCAGGGCTGCCCTTTGTCACCGGTTCTGTTCATTATATTTATGGACAGAATTTCTAGGCGCAGCCAGGGGCCGGAGGGGGCCTGGTTTGGGAACCACAGGATTTCATCTCTGCTGTTTGCAGATGATGTTGTCCTGATGGCTTCTTCGAGCCAGGACCTGCAGCAGGCACTGGGGCGGTTTGCAGCCGAGTGTGAAGCGGCTGGGATGAGAATCAGCTCCTCCAAATCCGAGGCCATGGTTCTCGACCGGAAAAAGGTGGTTTGCTCTCTCCGGGTGGGTGGTGAGTCTCTGCCCCAAGTGGAGGAGTTCAAGTATCTCGGGGTCTTGTTCACGAGTGAGGGAAGGATGGAGCGTGAGATTGACAGGCGGATCGGTGCAGCGTCTGCAGTGATGCGGTCGCTGTATCGGTCCGTTGTGGTGAAGAAGGAGCTGAGCCGGAAGGCAAAGCTCTCGATTTACCGGTCAATCTACGTTCCTACCCTCACCTATGGTCATGAGCTTTGGGTAATGACCGAAAGGACAAGATCGCGTATACAAGTGGCTGAAATGGGCTTCCTCCGCAGAGTGGCCGGGCGCACCCTTAGGGATAGGGTGAGGAGCTCGGTCACACGGGAGGAGCTCGGAGTAGAGCCGCTGCTCCTACACATTGAGAGGAACCAGCTGAGGTGGCTCGGGCATCTGCTCAGGATGCCTCCTGGACGCCTCCCTAGGGAGGTGTTCTGGGCATGTCCCACCGGGAGGAGGCCCCGGGGAAGACCCAGGACACGCTGGAGGGACTATGTCTCTCGGCTGGCCTGGGAACGCCTTGGGGTCCCACCGGAGGAGCTGGAGGACGTGTCCGGGGTGAGGGAAGTCTGGGAGTCCCTGCTTAGACTGCTGCCCCCGCGACCCGGCTCCGGATAAAGCGGAAGACAATGGATGGATGGAGATTTAATTTTCTGCAGTGCACATGTCTGTTAAAGTAGCAATAGCTTATTTTTTTCTTCTTTTAAGTGGAATAACCTTTTAATAAAGAATATTATTGTAATTTATGTACACACATGCCACTCGCCAGATTTTAATCAGTTGTGCATTGGCTGGATTTTAAATTATTCATTGAAATTGATCTATAAGACCTCTTTTTAATGATATTGCCTCATCCCAGCAATTAACTTGATGAGCACAGTCTTATTATTACGAACCGGATTGATCTCAGGATCCATTAAAAAAACACAACCTGCATCTTTTTTTTTTCTTAAAAAAAAAAAAAAACACAAACACAAGTGCCTTTAGGCATTTCATTTATTCCCCTACACCTACAGTGATTACCATTACAGTGAATAACTAGACAATTCCTGCAGCAATTGTGAGGGTTCGGGCTGGGCTGTTGGGTGTTAGGACTCTACTGTGGCATGACATTTTCATAGTCATGTTATTTGTCACTATTTATCATACAAAAGTGAAAAATCTCTATGAAAGTCTGCCCCGACTGACTGACACCATGAATCAGAGTATAGAACCATCAAGGCCAAGCAAAACGGCCATGCCCGCTTTTAGGGGAAATAATAACCTTCAGATAATGGGAGAAACAGAAAAATACAGAAAAAGCTGTTGTAGAGCAGGTTTTATAAGAAAGAAATCACAAATCTAAACAATGCATGTGATTTGATCAAAGGTGTCAAATCACATTGACTTCTAGGGGTTTTGATAGGGGTGCATGATATATCGGCCAACCGATATATATCGGCCGATATGTCACGTTTTTTAACTTATCGGTATCGGTCCGATATCAACAAATTCTGGCCGATATGTCAACAATTGACAGAGTTAAACCGCTACAGTTAGTTGGGTCACTGTCTGCGTGTCTCTCGGCGATGCGCTAAGCTAGCTGGTCCTAGCGGGCTCCTACGTCACATCGCATCGCCCGAAAAGACAAAAAAAAATGCGCGGAACGTTGCTCCGGGGTGTCGGACGCCGTCCTGCCGCCTTCTCATCGTCGGTCGCCGCCTCCTCCGCCGCGGCCGCCGACGTCGCCGCCTTCGCGGAGCTCCATCGGGTCCGCTCCGCCGTACTTCCTCTAACCACATGACCGTTTTACAGTGAGCCTTCCTTTAAATAAAGAGCACTGTTGTGCTTTTCAAATGTACAGTGTTTTTTCTGGTCTGTACTAAATTTGTGACACTACAGAAAACTTTTTCTCTACATATATCGATATCGGATATCGATATCGGCCGAAATTTTCACATCGGTGCATCCCTAGTTTTTAAGGTTTTCTCCTGGTAGGTATTAGACTGTTGGGCAGAAAACAGTGGTGTCTTTGGGGTAAGGCACTTGCCATAGATTTATTTATTGGTAATAAATAATAAATTGAATTGCAAAAATATTAAAGTACTTTTCATTTAACAAATTGATAGCAGAGTAACAAAAATGCTTACCACCACCTCAATCAATTTCTGCTTAAGCTATGAACTGCTGACAAGTACATATTAAATTCTGGTGATATATTGTTAATTATGAAAATAAAAATACTATTATAGGGGAGTATGTGTCGTTGTGTTATTTTAAGTACACATTAGTTCTGTACTTCTCCTGAATTGCAAGTTTGAATTACTATTTTTTAATTGTTGACTTGCTATTTTTACTTAACCTATCAGTTGATCTTTATCCATCATATGTGAAAGACAGTGAAATATAATAAATAATATAAAAAAATAAACATATTTCAGTTACAAACATTACTCAAGGCGTTGATGTAATAATGGTGTTAACTTCAATAACTTAATATTGTTAATATCTTAATATCTAAAACTGCAGGTAAATTAAGTTCACATTCATGTATAATCTTTGTCACAAATTATTGCAAGTTATATGTTTTGTTTTATAGCTACAACATGAACAAAAACAAGAAATAGGTGAAAACAGGAATCAGACCCTTGCACCAGAACATTCAACATTTCTTTAAACATTGATATAAGATACAATTCTAATGATCTAGTTTAGTTTAGTCCCGTTTAGTCTGGGTGGTTGGGGTCCACTATGGGCCAGATGTCAATAAGTTGCTCATCCTAGTTTGTGTAACAGTATTTTTTGTGGGTTGTGCTGGCTTTAGTCCTGCTCCTAATCTGAGAGCAGTCTGGTGAGGTTAAACCTGCCATGGGCCAGAGGCCCCCCCTCCACAGCTCTCAGGGTTCTAGAAGCACTCAAGCTTCTCCACCACGTCCAGGTAACAGCAAAGGGAGAAGAAAAATACGAGAAAGAGACCGTAAAGTTTTATATGTGACATCAGCACTGGGAAGTTCTAATGTCACTTTTGCAACTCTCTGGTCTGTAGTCTTTCTGATTAAATATTTTTAAAGTCATACACCTAAACAGTTTAAACAGCATATGTCATTCATAACACATGTATACCAGGATTTAAAGGTGAAGTTGTTCATTCACAGCTGAGCAGCAACAAATTGAAGCTAAGCTGCAAATAATTTGGATATTCTGGACAATGACTACAGACCAGTGGTCCCCAAACTATGGCCCGCGGGCCAGATACGGACTGCCTCTACATTTGGTCCGGCCCCCTGAACAATACCAGAGAGCGTTTTAATTTTTTTTTCATATACCATATTTTCACGACTATAATGCGCACATAAAAGTCCTATATTTTGGTGGATTGTATATAAAAGAACGAGGATGTGCATTATGCAGAACATCCTTGTTTTAACAACCCTGAAAATCGCAAAGAGATCGGCTTATAAAGCACAGTTTAAACTGAAGGCGATCAGCTACGCTGAGGAATATAGAAATCGAGCAGCTGCGAGAGAATTTAAGATTGATGAAAGACACAGCTGAGTTTCCGTGGTCATAAAGCAGGTGGCCAGAGTTGGAGGAAAGACTCGATCAGTGGATCACCGAGCAAATAAAGAGTGGGAGAAGCGTGTTAAAGGTCAACATTCGTTTAAAAGCAGTAAAGCTACACTGCAAAAAATGCCCTAGAAAAATATATAGTGTTTTAGGGGGTATATCACTTATTTTAAGCAAAATAATCTGCCAGTGCAGCAAGAAAATGGGACTTGGTAAGTTTTCTTAAAATAAGAAAATAATGTGCTAGTATTAAGCATACAAAAAATCTTAAATCAAGCATAAAAATCTAATTTTTATTTTACTTGTTAAGATTTTTTCTCTTATTCTGAGCTTTTTCTTCTTATTTTTTAGTAATTATGGCTTGAAAACAAATTTCATCTGAGCAAATATTGCTCAAAATAAGCATACAAGCATCTTAAAAACAAGGAAAATGTGCTTGATACCAGCTCATGTAAAGGCTCAAAATAAGTTTTATTGTCTTTGCTAGCATATTTATTTTCTTATCTAGAGTAATTGTCTTGTTTAGGTGTAGTAAATGTATGGGAAAAATACACTCGACAAGAACTTAAAATATGCATTTTTTATTTTATTTTAACAAGCCCTCTGAAATAACAAATGTTCCCTGCAAAACATAAAACCAAAAGACGTCATACTGTAGTTCAACAGCACCCCAGAAAAAAACGTGCCAAAACTGACTAGCAGGCGTAACTCAGAACATGAAACACAAAACTATTTAGGCTTTCAAACTACCCAAGAAAGGCCTGCCAGTCAGCTATGGCACGTTTAAAAGCTGTGGTTTGGTCCTTCTCATGAATAGCATCACCCAAGACCTCAGTCTGGAGAAACGAAAGTACAGATGCCACACATTTTGGGTAGGTCATGTGAAATGCATAGTAGTATGCCATGATGTATAGGGCAGATTCTCCAAGACAGCTCCTAGGAAATGATGCAACAGGAGCATTTCCAGCGCAGAGAAGGCAGTCTTCCTCTCCAACCAGGACGAATGGTGTGGCGAGTGGGCGTCTTCTTAAATAAACCTCTGGGTCCTCTGTGGGCTGAACATCAACACAGTTTAAGTTAAAACCTCCCCCAGACACATACTGGATCAACTCAGAAATAACCTGATTAACCACATTAGACTCCATGCCAAAAGCAAACTATTCTTTGTTGTTCCAAACTTATTGTGCCGCCTGAACAATAACACTGAATGACATAGGAGATAAATGGTAATAATACATGGACGGCAATTATACAGTGCCTTTCCTAAGTGCACTCAAAGCACAATGCCTGCTTCACATTCTACCTTACAGTGGCAAAGGCTGCCATGCAAGGTGCTACCGGGAGCAATTTGAAGCTAAGTATTTTGCTTGAGAAAACTTTGATGGTGTAGTCAAGAGTGAGGCTCAAACCTGCCAAATGTTAAATGGTAATAAGGATGGATACATAGGCTACATAAAAAGATACTTTATCATTTATGTATCTTGCAGAAGGTTATGGAATAAAGCTTTTACCTGCAGAACATAAATGAGTGCTTCTGATGGAGATGACATCTTTTTTGGTGCGGGATAACCAGAAGGGAACAAATCTGGCAGTGAGGTGATCAGGTCAATGGCTTGCTCATCTACAAGAGAAAGAGAGAAAGAACGAGAACTGAGTTACTTAGAGACAGAGTAATTGGAGTTACTCAGTGAATCAACAAACAGTGCAATTTGTAATTTCAGAGGGATTGCAAAACCTCCTTACCAGCAGGAAGTCCCAACGGGGGCTTCAAAGCCTTCTTATAGACGCCATAAAAGGACAGTTTGGTTTTGCACTCTGCCCAGCGTTCCTTCAGCTCTGCCACATAATGCACATTGTCCTTCGCCACTATTCGCCTCATCTCTTCAAGACCCTTGGCATAAAATTGCAAAAAAGGAGATTAATACAACTCGTGTTATTCTTAACAAACAAGGATACAGGCTTACAGGTACAATCTTCCCTTAATTTTGAGTAGTGAGTGTACTTACATGATCTATGTTCTTGAAGCACGAGTAGGCCTCAAGGATTTTGCCAGGTCTGTCAGCTTCCTTGAGGGTCTCCGAATCAATGAACTGCCTTCTTCCCTCAAATTCAAGGTCAAGGAGCTGTGTAACATCTTGTTGGTTGTGTTTCTTCTTCCTGCACATCTCTTGCAGAAGTCTGTAGTGCCTGGCTTGAGCCATCCTACTGTCCTGTCCTAAGTTTAAATAGGGATTGAAAACATCACATTAATACATTTATAATCTCAATTAGTGGTGACACAGACGATAATTCTGGCTGCCTTTGACTTGTCAGAACTGACAACGCGTCAGTTTTTGTTCGGACACTGACAGTGTTTCTTGCACGGAAAAGTAGGCTGCAAAGAAAACCCATTGGGGCAACCTACAAACAGAGTTTTCCTTTTAGAAACCATAGTCATGATGAGACAATTTATCTAAAAGGAGACAAGAGCACTGAAGAAATTGCCCATAGAAATGAATGGGTAACAGCCATAGGCGGATTAAGAAATTAAGAGCCCCTGCGCCAGACAATATATTAATATAATTGCTTGGAAGGCTAATTGTGGAACCCAATACACTTACCAACATCTGCTTGTTTCACTGGAGTGCTTGTTGATGGGGTCTGGACCTCAGGGAGTGTGGAGTGTGAAGTGTCCTCAGGGTTGCTATGGATGCTGCTGTTGGGGCTTGGTGAAAGGAGAACAGTAGACGTTGTGGAATCATCGGTGTCATCTGGTCCATATATTGCAGTTTTCTCTTCCCCCTTGCAGGAGTGCCACCCTGCCTTTTCTTTGGTGATCTAACATTGTGCACTCTTTTTTGCAGCCGTTTGAAGACTTCAATCTAGGAAATGCAAAGACCAAGAGTGACACAATGTCAAATATCCACATTTGTTAAGGAAAAATAAATAAGCAAAATCTACTATATTCTGTGTCAAACATTACCCAAATCAAAATAACAAAGAATCATTTTTACTGTACCCCATCATTAAATAACAATAATAATTATAATGATAGTAATAACATTGGGTGTAGGTATGTGCATGTATGGGACACAGTGGAACGAACAACCAAAGGCCTTGTGTGTAGACAAGTATGCGCTTTGAGGTACTTCATTACATTGAATGCAATACTTACCCATGGACGCTGTATGTCGAGCTTATCAGAGAGCATGGGATAGTAGGTCACCAGATGTTTGGCCATGGCAACAAGGTCCTCCTTCGATGGGTACCGCTTGTCTTCACAGTGCAATGCCCTCAGCACTGACAGCATGTTGGTTACTGTATTGCGGATTAGTCTACATGTTAGCTCTTTGGAGAGCTCACACTCTCCTGCTCTCCCAAGTCTTTTCATTTGAAAAAAGTGTGATTTCACGTTCTCCAATTCAGTATCAGTGTATATCACGTACTGGGGGCTTGGCAGTGTAAGTGTTCTGCATGTAGTGTCCCCCCCCTTCTCCTCCTCTTTGCCGTCACTGCCCCCACTACTGGTTCCAGTGGCCACACAAAGTGTCTCACTGCTGGCCTCAATGGAGGCAGCAGAAGAGCTGTATGAGATCTGCTCCTGTAAAGGTATCAGCAAAAAGACCAAAATTACCTTTTGTCATCAAGTCAGAAAACCAATGCTTAATTCATAACATGAATAACATTTCAAAACATGCCAACACAGAGGACAATTGATTGAACACATAAGACGAGGCAACTTGGTATGAGAGAGAGAGGTGGGAAACGAGTGACAATACCATAACCCATGTCATTAAATAGGCTATTTATAGGCCTATATTAAGCCTATTATAACTTAGCAAAAATTAAGACAATAAACCACCAACATGATATTCCAGTAACACCACTAAATACAAAATAAACATAGGCCTATCTAGGACACAGACAAGCACAGACACAATACTACACCCCTACATCAAAAGTATACATAATATTTGAGTGACAGGTGAGTAACAGGGTGCACTAGAGTTTTGACGACAGCGAAGTGGTGAGTGTTTTGGGCAAAAGTGAGGGATTGTAGATGGATTATAGAGTATTTGTATAAAGGGACATGGTTACTGGGTGGCGCACTAGATCAGCACCAAAGACATATTTGGAGAGTTCAGAAAGAGCAGCGCATTAGCAATGCCGAATCCAATCGCCTTTGCTTACCACAGGGTGACACAGGTCCCATATAGACTTTCTTCGCAAAAAATGCTCAGGCCCTGGGAAGAGGTCACGAAGGTCTTCTCTTGAAAATGTCTTCAGGGCCGCCACATCGATATTTGCAGCTGTGTCACAAAGAAGAGACAAGCGATACGGAACATCAGCTGAATCAGATTAATCAACAGATGAGGTTCACTGAAGCCCCAGTGACTGTCATGTTACACTCTTTTAGTGTGCGTGAAGTTCTATTGAGGGGCTAGTGAGTGAAAAGTACCTGATGGGCATTCTAAGTTTAACATTAGCAGGCAGGGGTTTATTGTGACTCTGTTGTATGAGCTTGCTGGATGCTTTAGACAGGAGGGAGAACAAAACTGCAAAGTGAATGCACAGCTGACACCAAGATTGACCCGTAAGGTCACTTTCACTTTTGTTATTTACAGCAACATTCACGTTATCTTCTGATCCACTATTTGTTGATACAAATACTTTTGGTCCTATTTGTCTAAAAAGCCCATTCATCAACCTCATACAAGGCTATTGTAATGAGCTATAATTGTAAAAAAAAATAGCAGATACACAAATGACCGAATCTACACCACACTAAATTCTTTTACATTCAAACGGAAGCATCATCACTTCCTCATGGGATCACACTTACCTGTTAAGATGTCTTTGGCCACACAGTCTAACTTCTCCATATTGCCTTCCATATGCCTGTTGTGAGCAAAGCAGCTGAAGACAACTCAACTGTGAATGAAAAAAAAATACAATGAAAACATACAAGCTATACATTAGACAGAGAATAGTGCAAATAGTGCACCCAACTATTATGTTACGATGAACTTGAAGTCTAAGTAATGGAGATAGCGTCAGAGAACAATACTTACGCCCAAAATACATGCAAGCAAAATGTACCGCTTTCGCCCCGCTTTCTCCGCTTTGAGTGGGCGTGTACCAACCGTCAGTTGAAGAGACATGAAGTTTAAAATGCTAGACAATCCTGAATGGTAATGATTATTCTGATTTTGGAATTGTAATATAATGTTAATTAACGGCACTGTTTTAAATATTTTATCAAACCCCCTGCCGCCTTCCAACTGACAGGAATGGAACGTCATTTGAAACGATGTCATTGGTTACCGCTCGGCGAACACCGCTCCACATTTGCATAAAGTTCAGCATATCTCAACTTTTCCGCCCGCCTCGCTGATCTACGTCACCATCTGCCGCCTCCCAACTGAAATGAATAGAACGTTCCGCTTCGCCCGCTTGCATGTATTTTGACCGTTAACCAATGACATCGTTTCAAATGACGTTCCATTCCTTTCAGTTGGAAGGCGGCAGGGGGTTTGATAAACATTTAAAAATGGACATACATAAAATTTAAAACAGTGCCGGTTATTAACATTATATTACCATTCCAAAAACAAAATAATTATTACCATTCAGGATTGTTTAGCATGTTAAACTTCATGTCTCTTCAACTGACGGTTGGTACACGCCCACTCAAAGCGGAGAAAGCGGGGCGAAAGCGGTAAATTTCGCTTGCATGTATTTTGAGCGTTAGGGCGAACGAAACGACCAAGCGTCTTCAGTGACTTTGGCTACCTGGTCGCTTCTGGTGTACACGCACGGTACTAAGGCACGCACACAACACTATATTATTATATAGCCTACTATACGCAACACTATAGGCTATCATTAGCGTTATATAGCCTACTGCAAAACGGCGGATCATTCCTATTCAGTCCAATTCAGAACGGAGTGAATGAGGCGGGGGTGGGGGTGGGGTGGTTATATTAGTCACGAGTCATGCGTCCCTAACTTGCAGACCAAAGGGAAAACTCATTTACTTCGGGATTCAAATTGGCAGTCTGGGCAACCGTTGCCAACAAAAGACAGCGTGTTCATGTATAAAATGTAATTAGCTATGTACAATATATCATACGAGGTTACTATAAGGCAAAGCGCACCAAAGGTAGTTAGCACTAGCCATCTGGAGATTGTGCAAGGTGCCCCACGCTTTAGCCGCCTTTTCCAGGTTTAGTTTTAAATTTATCGGAGCCTCAGCTTGGTTAAAAAGATACTCAAGTAATTTTGGCCGAAATAACCTCTAACCCTTTGAGGTCTGAAGATTTCATACACACCTGCTAGCGTTATCCTTGTTATCCTCGTTCTTCTTCGCTCTGTCTTCCTCTCTGTCCTCGTTGCAGCCAAGGTCAAAAAAAAGAACGTTGGTGTGTTTTTTCAGCAGAGAAAAAGTCACTGGGCGAATCCAAGTCAGCCTGAATCGTTAGGGTTGTGAAATAAAATTGAAGAATTATGAAATTATGAATTGTGTAATTATAATGTAGGCAGTCATTACAATATACGCCTACAGTTTTTTGGGAAACAAATATAATATAGCCTAATAGTTGGATAGTCTGGGTGCATTTACACGATTCACGTTAGGTCAGCCAGCCCCTCATGCTTTTGTATGGAATTATCCAACGCGGGAAAGTGAAGTAGGCTACCCACATTTGCCAAAATAGATCATTTCGTGTTCGCGATTAACGCTGTATGCTTGCTGAGTAGCTTTGTAAGGATGGCTGGCTGGCGCTGTGTTATTTGCTTTGCATTTATTGCATTAACTTTGAAAGTGCTTTTAAGCCATATCAACACGGCGCATGGACGTAGTAAGAACTTTCGTGTTATTTGTGGAATAGATGGGTGCCGAGAAGAATACCGGGTGTACAATTCGTTCTATTACCACATCAAACGCAGACATGCAGAGTACCTCGCCAATGGTCGTCCACCCAGAGATTGCGTTCCAGTTAGCTCAAGGTCCTATGGAGGTGAACGATTCGACATTGGCCTACCCATTTTTTCCAACTGTATTACTTCAGCTCAAGTTCACGATTCTACTTCAAGTACCAATGTGAGGCAGAACACAACGCAGGTTGCCTTTGTACAAGAAGACGTTTGCCAAGAGAGTGCGGGGATTCAACCTCAGCAACCTAACAAGGAAAAGGTAGGCATAAACATTGATTGAATGTTGCTTGCCATTTGCAATGCGCCACATAAGGCTACGTTCAGACGTGATGGTTTTTTTTACAGACGTCGGTGGATGGTTTCCATTATTTTCCTATGGTACAGGGTGTTTTTTAAAAAAAACATCCTGGGTGGTTTTTAAAACGCCACCGCTGGTGCTTTTTTCCACCCACCAAGTTGAGAAATTTGAACTCGCCCCGAAAAAAACACCCTACGTCAGGTGCTTTTTTGACAACTGACCAATGAGCGACTGAAATTCTGTAGTTTCAAAGAAGAAACATGGCGGCGAAAACAAAGCCTCTGAAGTCAAACAAAATTCCAACCGAACAACTGGTGGTACTCGTAACTGAGCACACAGAGCTATATGACATGGCAAATAAGTTATACCACAACGTCTACCACAAGGAGACCGTTTGGAGATCGATTGGGGCACTTTTGGGACACAACTGTGGGTATTAGTTTCAGTTGTTTTCATCCGCTCACATCACAAGCTATGCTAACCGTTAGCGTCAGCTGATGTTAGCACAGGCACCGCCCCCGTGCTTTTTTGGAAGGCTTTTTTCTCTCTTCGAAAACCACCCGGGGCAGGTGTTTTCTGTTATAAAAAACCATCACGTCTGAACGTAGCCTAATGCCCTATCTGGAACACTGTAGGGAGGTTATGTGAGTGGGGCATGTGAGTCTCAATGGCATTATTGTATTGACAGTGTTTTAATTGTGATACTATAGTAGTTCCCCATTCTTAGATCCAAAAGGGGATCCTAAATAGAATTTTTTTTGGTACCACTTGCATAACCCATACACCAGTTTGACAGTTGTCAAGTTGGGCAAATGCATCATTGTCTGTAATGCAGTGCACATACAACAACTTTGACAACAGTCATTAACAAGAAGATATATCTGCAACTTAACAGGAATTGACCAGACATGCAGCTGCCTTTACCGTGGATGTTCGTGAAACATGCTGTCTTTCTCGGGTAGGATATGCTTTTTTACGATTTTATCCCAGATAGCAGGAAGCAATTGAATAGACATTAAATCAACATTATAATACCTACATTAAATCAGGTTGACGATGTTGATTCAACATCTACTTTGTGTTGAAATTTCACTTCTGACCATTCTGATGATTCTGATGGAAAAACAGTGTTTCAACCAATTATGTCTTGCTATCTGGGAGAGATCACATTTTTACTTTCATTTTTTGCAATACAAGATGTGAATACTACTGAGTGTTCAGAGCTGAGATAATTTGAATTGTAGCATGCTGAATTATGAAGTGTATTTTTCTGCCTCTTCTCTCTACAGGGGAATACCAACAGGATTATAGGGAAAACACAGCAGTTACATATGGCTGTTGTAGAAACCTTGCAGGACAGAGTGAGGGATGTCTTTGATAGACATAACCCTACAGGCAGCATTGACCAACTCCGGAATGAGGTTTTGGCAACGTTTGATGATTTCCCAGATCCATTCTCCAAGGTGACCACAAGCTACATGCAGGACAAAACCATTAAGGAGCTTTTTAATCCAGTGGAGCCAGAAGAGGTCATCATATCAGAAAGACTGTGTAGAGCTAAGCGAGGTTCTTCAAGGGTTCTTACCATGAGATACAAAGTTTTTTTCTATGTTCCTCTCATCAAGAGTCTAGAGCAACTGCTATCCAATCCTAGAATTTTTAGCATGGTCAGCAGTCCTCCAGAAAATTGTAACAAAAATGGATATTTCCGTGACATTGTGAATGGCAGCCTTTTCAAAACACACCCATTGTTTTCTGTTAAGCCAACTGCTTTACAATTAATATTGTATTCTGATGAAATAGAGATTTGCACCCCTCTTGGACCCCATGCCTCTATGAACAAGTTACTCATGTTTTATTATACTGTAGGAAACATAAACCCCAAGTTTAGGTCTAGGCTTGCTGCCATAAGACTGCTTGCCATTGCAAAAGCTAAGGATATCTCAGAGGCTGGTACTGATGTTATATTAACAAGAATTGAACATGATTTGAAGAGACTGTACAATGGTGTCAACATTCAAGTTGGAAATAGTGAGACTGTGTTATATGGTGCAGTAATATCAGTGTGTGGTGATACCCTTGCTCAGCATGACCTGGCCGGGTTTAAATCTGGAGTTGGGTTTGCTTTCAGTAAGTGTAGGCATTGTGAGTGTGACTTTGAGGCAATGCAAAACCAATTTGATGAAAACAGTTTCACCCTACGAACATTACAAAATCACATCAGACAGTGCAGAGAAATAGAGAGGGCCAGTACAGACTCTCTTAAAAATGCCCTCATGACAACCTATGGTATAAATAGAAGGAGTAAGCTTATAGATTTTCCAGCCTATGACCTTATTCAACAAACCCCTCAAGATATAATGCACATCATGCTTGAGGGTGTTGTGCAACAGGAAATAAAATGTGCATTGAGGAATATAATTTTGTCAGGGCATATTGATCTAGACTTTATAAATTCAGGTATACAAGGTTTTCCGTATTCAACCAGTGATATACAAGACAAGCCATGTCCAATCAGTGTCAGTACAATGGCATCTAATGATAACAAACTAAAACAGTCTTCTGGACAGATGCTGATATTTCTTAAGATATTCCCTTTTATTATGAGCAGCATTAAGGACAATGTTTATGTTCAGTTTATCATAGAATTAATTGAGATAACTCACATTCTTTTTGCTCCCATTCTGATGACTGAAACCTTACAAAAACTGAGAGTAATGATAGAACGGCATTTGAAACAATTTCGGGAACTTTTCCCGGACAAAAACATAACCCTTAAGCAACATTATATGCTACATTTACCTTCGCAAATTGAGGCACTGGGTCCTTTGACGAGACACATGTGCATGAGGTTTGAGTCTAAGCACCGTTTTTTTAAACAGTGGTCCTCTAAATTGAATTATAAAAATGTCTGCAAATCTCTTGTAAATCATAGCAAAATTGTCGAAAGTACCTATCAAACAAACAATATATTTGCTCATGAAAAAGAATTAGGCCCCACATCAGAGGTATCAGAGGCCTCAAAGGCATATGTCGGTTCAAAGATAAGAGATTTTTTAAATATTGACAGCTTCCATCATGCAATCACTGTGAAATGGTTGTCTCTTAATGGCAACAAGTACATTAGTGAAAAGACTTTCATAATCACAGACTCAAATGATGGGCTCCCGATTTTTGGATTAATAATTAATATTTATGTTATTGATTCATCTTTATTTTGCTGTGAATATCAAGTGTATGACACATTGAAATGGGATACCGATTTACAATCATACGAAATTGCTGTGCCAAATGCTGCACAGGCAACCGAGTTTACAGATTTAGAAAAACTGCCGGATTACACTGTATACCACCCTCTACCATTCAATAGCAAAACATATGTTTTGAGAAAATATGACCTGACTGATGTTTTGTTGTATGAGAAAGTGTGATGTGTTAAAATAAATAAGTAAATTTCAGAAGAAATTGTTTGCTTTATTTATATTAATCCTTGATGACAGAGCTAATGTATAAGCTTGTGTGTGATGTAGTTGACTTTTTTCTGCTAACAGGGAATGGGCCACTGGTGAGGATCAGAATCTCAATATGAAGCTATAAATCATGAATGACACAGTGTAAATGGCCCTATACCGAATTTGTATGCAATCACAGTTGATTAGCCGGAATATCTTATGAGATCGGATCAGTTCTTAAAACAGGTGGATATGGATTGTCTTATTGTCTTGAAACAAGTAAAAATGTACTTAGAGTCTAAATGTTAACACGACTCAGTCAACAATGTATGCTATTTTAAGAAAAAAGCTGCTCAGAATTAGTTTTATTATCTAGGTAGGATAAAAAAGAAAGATGAATTTTCTTGAATCCAGTCAAATAATCTTAACAATATTCAGTCTTACTAAGAAAATACATTCAAAAACAAGTGTAATGAGATTAAAATGCTGAATTCAAGTATATTACACTTGCACAGATTTTCATTTTTTGCAGTGTAGTGGAAGAAGTGAAAATTTAACATTTTGGTCTTGGTGCTTTCGTTTCATAAAATGGTGTGATTTTTCAATCTGGACCAGGACTATGGCAGCGCAGCAACTTCCAGTGGATTATAACGCATCATTCTGA
Organism: Eupleurogrammus muticus; assembly: GCA_036785175.1. Classification (NCBI taxonomy): domain Eukaryota; kingdom Metazoa; phylum Chordata; class Actinopteri; order Scombriformes; family Trichiuridae; genus Eupleurogrammus; species Eupleurogrammus muticus. Next base: position 31,350,352 of record JAYKQN010000001.1, read on the forward strand.
GGAGCTGCACCCCACGGAAAGTAAAGAAAGTGAAGCAGGCATGTTTGATGGAGATTTAGCTGCTGTTGGAATCAGAAACAGAGGATGAGGACTTTGATTGTCCTACTTAACACTTAAATAAAGCACAACAAAACTCAGTTTTGCTCCCGCTCTATTTTTATATGAACACATTTATATATATCTGTATATAAAACCTGCTCCCTATAGTTAGGTGCACCTTATGTTTGTGTTAACTACAGTAATGAATTATTTGGTTATTATAGATTTCTTTAATAGTGTTATTTATTTCCTGGCTTTTTCTTTGAAGAACCCAGATAGGGTTATTTGGTCATTATAGATTTCATTAAAAGTGTTTGTGGAAAACAATGCATTTTTACATTTAGGCACTCCTGAAATTGTCACACTTTTTCTGTTACAAACTGACCCTGGTTATGTGGCCCTCACAGGAAAAAGTTTGGGGACCCTCTGCTATAGATGCTTCAAGGTTCACAATGAGTTAGAGAATCAATTGAGCCAGGATAAATTCATGGCCGACCTCTAGATGGGGAGGACAGAAACAACATACAGAAGTACAGATTTCAGAAACTCTAAAATACACATGAGGATAAATCCACAGCTGACTTCTAGTGGAAAGAGATAAACGTCTCACAGAAGAAAGAATTTCAGAAACTTCAAATTTCACATTTAGAGTTAAAGATTACTCATAAAATGAGACAAGATGAGCTAACCACTGACCTCCAGGAAAAGAAGAACACATATGCCTTAAAGAACAAAGAATTTCAAAAGCTTCAATTTTTACATGAAGAGTTAAAGATTGCTCTATAAATCGAGCCATGAACTTATTCACCATTGACCTCCAGGATGGAGAGAGACACAAACATCTCTAACTGACATCCTCTCCCAATGTGTGTGCATAAACGGCTGTTTCACATGCCTAAACAACTGTTTATAACTCAAAAAACGTAATTCATAATCACAAAATTAGCATATTTTCTGAGAGCTGAGGGTCTACTGGTCGTGTTGATATATCTTTTATTTCCATAGCTTGAAAAATGTGGGCACAGGAGTAGGTTAGAGAGATAGGAAGAGAAGGAGAGCGAAGCTGCGCTTGGAGGGTCATAGCGCCAAAACCATACAACTTTCAGCTTTCTTACTCATATTGGAGCGGTCGGAAGGGTCGTGCCCACGTTTTGATGTAAAAATGATTAATGCGTGCGACGAAAACTGTGGCCATAGCTGCGAGTTACAAATCTTTTTTTTCAAAGGAATTGTTTGTGCTTTTACATTCTAACGATGACATCACAACTCTGGACTCGGACTAGGAGGAGAAGCGAGCCAAACTTTTGATGGAAGAATAAAGATAGATAGATAGATAGATAGATAGATAGATAGATAGATAGATAGATAGATAGATAGATAGATAGATAGATAGATAGATAGATAGATAGATAGATAGATAGATAGATAGATAGATAGATAGATAGATAGACAGATAGATAGATAGATAGATAGATAGATAGATAGATAGATAGTTTCCCAATGTTGAGGATTCAACCTAAACCACATTTTGTCCAGACCAACAGTCCACAATGAAAAGATCATCAGTTTATTATTATAGTAAACTAAAGAAACTAGAAAATATTCAGAGAAGAGATGCAGGAAGCAAGTAAATGAATGTGAAAACAGCCTTTGTGTCTCAAACTAGTTATAAAATGTTTTTTTCAACCCACTTTTGGGGCAATCAGCTCAAACCTCAAGAAAAAGCCCAACTCTCAGCGAGTGCACTCTGTGCACTGTGCCGAGAGTTGGCCTGGCTGCACCAGCCCACACTATCATATCCATTCCTCCTCTGGCTCTTGAAGGAGCTCTGCATTCATTTCTATCGCCGATGGGAAGCCACCGAGTGCCACATTTGTCTTGGGAATAATTAAGAATCCATTCCACCTTGGGTATCCGTCGGAACGTTGCACACCATCCAGCCCAGAACATGAAAGAATCATCTGAACTTTGCTTGTGTGAAATCATTTCAGGGACATTACTTCTTGATTTCTTTCATTACTTTTCAGCCGATCTGGCCTCATCCTCCCTGGGGTGGGGGGGTTAAAGCGCATTCTGGCTCCTGTTTGTGCTTTAAAATTGATAAGTGTATTAAATATTAATTATTAATTTCACATTGTAAGGCGAGGGGGAGTGGGGGGTTGGTGGGGGTGGGGTCTCCGAATCAAACCCGCCTTTAATGAAGCAGAATGCCTGTGTTCAGCAGAGGTGCAGCGGAGCACCTCCTGCATGCCAATAGGCTGCTTTACAGACCTCTGTGATTTCAAGTGTAATTCTGCTCCCTGCATCCAACCCTGTTGACACGTTTCCTAATGGACCGCCATGTCAGCCAGGAAAGACGACTGCTTATTCTCCAGCCAGCATTTATTACATTAACTCCCACTCCATTTCAAGGAGAACAAACACCTACACTAAAAATTAATAAACAAAATAAAGTACAATTAGTCAAATGTTGAGTGAAATTATCATCAATTGCCTCATTCCATTGGTGGATAATTATATCTTTATACTTACTTATTTCATGTTGTTCCAAAATTTAAGATTAAAAATCCAAACGGTGAGATAAAAAGATTAAATTAAATATAAAACAGTCAAACCGTTTAATGTTATTTAAAGAAAACAAGACTAAATTGAACAGAATCAAGAAAGAAAAAAAACACATTTTAAGTTTCAGCTTTTTTTTTTTTAATCCAGAATCATATTACTGCTTTTGTCTTATATAATATGAAATGATATTATTGTAATGTATGTTTCAAGTATATATATATATATATATACAGTAATCCCTCGTTTATCGCGGGGGTTACGTTCCGAAAATGACCCGCGATAAGTGAAATCTGCGAAATAGAAAACTTTATTTTTTTTTTACAATTAGCAACTATTACATGTATACAAATACAGTGACTCGCGTGTAGGCTGTTTCACTGCTCTTCAGACTGGGCCGCTGCATCCTGACTGCGCTCTGCAGTGTTCTCTTCTTCTGAAGTCCGCGGTGCAGGTGTGTTTGTTCGGGAGAAGAACATAGTGATAGGCAGCTGTTGTCGCTCTATTTTCTTCTTTGCAAACGAGACGACAAAATGATAGCACAATTCGTAGCATGTTTTGATACAAGAAGCGGGAGTGAGTTTTTAGCGAATCAGAATGCAGAACACAATGCACCAAAAAAAAAAAAAATGCATTATGAAAATCCGCGAAATAGCCAATCCGCGATAAGTGAACCGCGAAGTGGCGAGGGATCACTGTATATTTTTTTTTTTACTACGGTTAATTAAGGGATTTGTTTGGTTCATAAAATGGAGTAAAATATCAATCACTGTTTCCCAATGTTGAGGATTCAACCTTAACCGTATTTTTGGCCAGACCAACAGTCCACAACGAAAAGATCATCAGTTTATTATTATAGAACACTAAAGAAACCAGAAAATATTCAGAGAAGAGATGCAGGAAGCAAGTAAATGAATGTGAAAACAGCCTTCGTGTCTCAAACTATATGATAAAATTTTGTTTTCAACCCACTTTTGGGGCAATCAGCTCAAACCTCAAGTATTCAGACCCACTGTACACTTCATTGTTTTGTGAATTTAGTTTTAATTGCATTTGTTCCCCCATCAATAACCCAAAATGACAAAATTAAAACAAATTTATAAATTCAATATGCCTACTTGGGTTGACTCCAATCAAGTTTTTGACCCTTCTCAAGGATAATTAAAGCAAACAGGACTTGACGTGAACTGCGTGACTATCACAGCAAAGGTCTGAATATGTGTGTGAATGAGACACAAGGCCAATATTTATTATACATTTGCAAAATATGTGTCATTGTGAGGTATTGAATAAAAACTGATGGGTAAAACTGAATCTGTATCCAGTTAAAATGGATAAATCGTCATCACAATAAATGTATGTAAATAGTTATATTACCTACGACCCACTAAAAATAATTCTGGAGTCTCAATCCAGGCTTTTTACTCAAGTAACAGTGGAGATGTAATTACTTTTAGGCAAAGATATTGCCAATTATGAGTTGTACGATCACTTTCAAAATTAGTGAGCTAAAATCAATTTCTAATCTTAATCTCAAGTATGAGAATAAGTGAGTTTTATGCAAAATGACTATTAAAAAGCCATTTATGCAGGTAATAGACCTTGCAATGGAAGTAACACAAAGAAGGAACAGGAAACAAAAATACCACATAATGATGACCTAAATAAATATTGTGAACAAATCAAAAATTGAAATAGTGCTATCAAAGGTTTCAGGTGAGTATGAATCCTCAGGTAAATAGGTAAAGGTAAATAGTGAATTATAAATGCTTTTGAATATCAATTGTTCTGTTTTTTTAAGTGAAAAAATTAAAAGAAATATATGTTACATTGAAAATGTGCCATTAAATATACTTTTTGAATGGTTAAAGTTTTACATGATGATACATACAGTTGCCTCATTACGCACCGAGCTGGCAGCATTAACACTAATTTGGAGGAGAATTTCTAGCAGCCTGATGAATCAAATCAGGCTAAGATGCACAAGAGAAGCAAATCAGTAAATAAGGAAACAATTTTGACAAGGCTGTGCTGCCTGACTATAGCGCCCAAATATGGATTAATCCACCACTGAAACTAGTCCCCAACAAATGTACTATTTCCTCTTGTTGGAGGAAGGTTTAATACAAAGCGCAGTGCACAGCTGTTTTAGGGAATTACTGAACTATTTTTGAAAAATTAAACTATATACTGCAGTCTTTGTGGGCAGTTCTTTTTTTTTTTTTTTTGAAAGATTGGGGCGCAGATATATAAAGACAAAAGTATTGAGAGATGAAACAGAAATTGAAAGACCAGAACATAAGAGAATAGCACCGAAACACATCTCAGGCTCTTAATAAATAGTGCTTTATGTGAGGAAAAAAACACACTCAATAAGGGGAGGTGAGACATATTTTGGCACATTGACGAAATAGCCGCAATTTAGAGATGGCCCTATTCCACATAAGCCATTAGAATTTGATATCTGGCTTTTTTTTTTTCTAGCTATCATGCTGGAAACAATTCACAGGCTTTGTTGGATTACAAAAAAAAAAAAAAAAATAAAAACTGTCACTGAGAGAACATATTTCATACTAATAAATACAATAAGGACAGACTGTACATAGTCAATAATAGTTAGGAGCAGTCCAGGAAGAATACACAAATACTAGCAGTGAGTGACAGGCCAAACAGCTCTATTATGCTCAGTAACTACTATTATGGAACCAAGATGCATCCACCACTAGGCATGGGCAATAAAAAAAACATCTTTGTGAACCATTTATGACAGAAACAAGCTCTGAATCATGAGATTCTGTTTTTTTTTTTTTTCACAGCTGCTGAGCTGTTGCGTGAGAACACATGATATGAAAACAGAAGCCGGCTGGCTCACTCCAGCTGTGAGACAGGTCTGGGACAAGCTAAAAAATGTGTGTGTACACACACACACACACACACACATGCACTCAGTCATACTCAACAGTTTCCTGTGTGTATGTATGTGTGCGTGTGTGTGTGTGTGCAGCCATGTGAAAGAACTAGTCTGTTGTAAGAATAATTGAAATACAGCTTTTGAATTGAGGTAAATGAGAATTCTGCTTCATTTAACAACAAAAAAGGTGTTTTCTTGCAGTTTAGATGATGATTGCTAATAAGAGTTGACGATGATTCACATCTTCAGATGTGATATTGACCGAAATATGAAGGCAGTACCATTTAGTCAATTTGTCTACCAAAGAAATGCCAAGGACAATTCTATATGTCAATTTGAAAAGTGTCATTTAGTATAAAGAAACACATGCTACCAACTAGCTTTATATTCAAGGTGGATTAAATATATGACATTTATCATTATTTTTCATTTACATTCATTTACATTTCACTTTTTCTCCACTCGTCACTTTTCTCTACACACACACCCTGCACCTTAAGTGTGCATTATCTATGTATGTGTACATGTGTGTATGTGCGTAGATATGTATGTCCATATATATATATATATGCAAATATGTGTGTGTGTGTGTGTGTGTATGTGTATGTATGCAGGTATGTACGTGCATGTATGTATATATGCTTTGCTTATGCATATTTTTGTTTCCTTTTTTCTTTTTTCTTGCTATTTATTAGTATTTTTCTTTCTCCATTCTATGTCCATAATGCATACTGTGTATGTGGATCAACAAATTCTATGAATTTTGTACATAGTGTTGTGTATTTTTATTTTTTATAGCTTTTATCTTCTTTAGCTTTTATTTTCTTTTTCTTTTCTTTACTCTGTACGCTGCAGTAACAAGCAAATTTCCCCGTTGTGGGATCAATAAAGTCATATCTTATCTTATCTTATCATTTTGTCAAAATTGTAAAAAATTCATCACTTTTGTAAAAAAATAATTGATACAAATGGATTTCTAAATGAGGAGAAACCAACATTTACACAAAATGTACATTGACCTGATGAGTTTTATTGAATTTTAATACAAATTTTAAAACAGTATTTTAAAGAGTTTTGGAATTTCTTATCCTGGCAACCATGATTTTTCACTGACATATAAATGAAGAAAAAAATCACAGTGGGATATCACTTTTTTCCCTGCTGCTGATGCCTACTTCTCCTCTCCTTCCCTCTAATTCAAAAAGAAAAATTCTCATTGAAAAAAAAAAAAAAACAACTATTCGATATTCAACAAACCACAAGTGTTTTTCCGCTGTCTTTTCCCGTTATAAATTCTCACAAAATTCACAATGTTGACTCTAGACTGCACCACAGCTACATAGCAGTTTCTTCCAAATCATTTGATATATAACACTTGATAATGACTAAAAGGATTAAGCTCAGAACATATTAAACTACATATGCTACAGCTGCTTCATGTCATGCACAAACTGTTCATATTTGACTTCTGCAAAATTGCACATTCATAACCCAGATTTTTCGCCTTCTGTCATGTGTTACAGAGAGATAAAACAGTGTTATACCATATTCCCAAAATGTAAATCCCTATTCTTTTATTCATAACATTTATTTTTAATACATCTATATTGACAGACAAGTGTAATTTTTATTCCTTTTTTTTAAGCTGAACCGAAATGTCTGTCAACAGAAATCTAATTAAATGCACGGGGTGATTTCTATGCCAAGGTTTCTGTTTCTCCCTCGTTCCGCCCACGTAAAGGAAAGGTGGATCTCCTTCCACTTGGAGCCTAACGCCGTTTGGCAGGAAAATGATCCGCCGGTCTTAAATCATTCTGCAGGATTGGGATGCGAGCAGTCGGGAGGATGATGGAAGAGTAGGTGGAGAGGGAGCCGGGGTCGACGGGAGGTTATGGCTGCAGCTGAAGGAAGGGAAACTTCGAGATGAAAAAGGCCATCATGGAGCGAGCGGATCTATAGGCGACTTCACTGTCACTCGAGGCCCATGGTTGCAGTGGAGACAGGAGACGCAAAGTTAAAGAGTTCAACAAACTCCTGAAGCGCAACTTCAGCTAGTCTATTGCTTTATTCCTAAAAAAGCATCAACATATAAACCAAAGACTGCAAGCTGCCATGTTCTATAAATGTTGCAGTAGTCACGGGTAAATATAATGTGGTAGGGTTCAGTGAGAAGTTATGTTTGATGAGATGATATAAAAGCATCCATCAGGTCTCTAAAATGTACATAAAACTAGATGATGGCATGTGGTTTTAGTTTTTTAAAACCTTTTTTTCTAACGAGAGTTAAACTATCTGGTGCCAAGTTTTTTAGGCTTACATTAGATGACAGTTTTGGCATTGGCCCGCACACAAATGCAAAAGCCTTTAACGAATATATGCTTGTTTTGCAAATGTTAAACATATTTGAAGAAAAAGAAAAGGAAAAGGAAAAGAAATCAAGTAGTTTCTCAGCGGATTCTCTGGCACCACTAAGCATGGTGGAGGGTGAATTATTTATTTATTATATTATTATAAGCATTGCACACTTTATTTAAATTAGAGAAGGATTATATAAAGTAAGGATGGAGTTTATTTAATGATAAAATTTGCTATGGGTTAATTAATTTAATTACAATAAACATATCAAGAATGAATATAATCATCATAATTTCTTGTTCGGTCTGTTCAAATTCGATCTTCTGTGTCTCTCATTTGATCATAGTGAAGTTAAAATGCTTAAAAGAGTCACTGTTGATTCATAATAACCAGTAATATCTGTGTTTTTCTGGATTTATCTGATCATTTCTGTACATTTTTTTAAAGACACATAAATATATTTCTATATACTACATATATAATACACTTAATGTATCACATTGCAAACCACTCTGTATTGACTTGTTGATCATGTGACATTTGTAGAACATTTAGTTACAAGGTGGCAACAGTGTGACCCCCAGACAAAATGACTTCATTTACTTTTCATGCCATATTATTTCTGATGCCACTACCTCATGTGATAATAACCCTCTCTATACGCTCATCATCCAGCCCAAACAGCCCAGTCACCATAAACAATAAAGATACTGGATCAATAATAGGGTACCTGAACTTTTATTGCCATTTAGACTATTTGACATTATAAGTGTATAAAGATGTATGGTTAAGTCAACCCTAGCGCCAGGCTGAATATAAAGCTCAGTCATAAAATAATGAAAAGGTGAATCATTGATTATCTTCAATGCCAGTGTTCATTGTTTAGTTATTCACCTAATGTCAAAAATTTGATTCCTCCATATTCTTTTGATAGGTTTTGTTCATTTTTGTGTGTCTTAAACTTAAATTAGCAATAATATGGTAATACTAATCATATGAAATATGAAAGTTTATTATTTAAACTGCCACCTAGAACCACTTTAGTAAGTACCAAACAACCATTTACCGTGGTACTGTTTACTTTATCCATAGATCAACTTGTTTTTTTTTTTACTTTGATCAACTTGTCTTTTCAAACTTAGAATAAAGAATTAGTATTCCACTGATGCGACGTGACATGTGCGATGCTTCCATCATTCCTGGTAGATTGCAGTTTCGGCTTCTCTGGTGTGCACCTTGATGGAGTCCGGCACTCTGGAGGATTGTCGACATGAGATCAGTGCGAACTACATGTGCCGTAGTATTGCTGTAGCAGATGTAAAGATCAAAAGGCCACTGGTCTGCGAGGCCCTGGAGAGGAAGTTAACATGTCAGCTTGATTATCTATAAACATGTCTCTTTTACTGCGCTAAGTACCGCGCTGTATATCCAACTAAGTAGAAATACATGTGAGCCCCACAGTGCTCCGGACACGCACTTGAATGGACTTGATGGTCTGTTTCCCGGTTCCCCACTGATGGGAACTGAAGGCTTGAAACTGGTGACACTTGACAAATGAATTTTAATTTAGCATTTTATCAATTTTGCTTGACATGGTAGGTCTAGTTTCGAAATTGGGAAATCATGGGAAAAAGCAGTGGCCTAAAGGCAATATTGTTAGTTTATTGAATACAGAAAATAAAGTAATACTTGAAACTGGATGACTAACCCTAAAATGTAAGCCGATCAGTCGTTCACAAAACAAGCCACACACAAAGTTTAACTCTGCTCAAAAAAAAAAAAAATGAAACAACCAAATAAGTTAAGTTACCTCTACATCCAGAGTGTATAAAGTCCATGGTGCTGTGGACTGTCAGTAGCCACAGGCATATATTACAAACATAATGGCTGTCAATTTAAAAGAAAGATAACTGTTTAAGTATGAGACTGTGAAAATATGTAAGACTACATTACAAACTTGAACGTCAAATATGTCATGTCATAACTTTCTCTACACGTTACTCAGAGAAGCTGAAGCAGGTTTTAATGCAGAGCTCCTGATGCTAACTTTAACCCAGTACAGAAAAGTAGATAGATTGGATGTACATGATCTCTCATGTCCCACACACTGCTCTGCCAGCCACAGTATGTGTAGTAAATAATAAAATGATAATAAATCTTTTTGTCTTTTCACATTGTTTTAATATTTAATATCTATTCATCCATCCATTTATCCATAAAATGATAATGTCTGGATTTCCTGAGGGTCTGTGAACCATCTTGGAGTTTCAGAACAGGTTATATAAAGAAGAAAAGATGATTTTTTTTTTTTTTTTTTATCTTTGGTGTGCTATGACCACAGTAGCCTGTGTTAATGAGGAATAAAATAATTGAATCATTGTCGTGATTCAGAGATGCTGCAGGATACTGTGTCTTATATATAAGCATATATATTTTTTTAACTTTCATCTTTTGTAAAATATATTTTGTGACATAGACACAAAGAAATGCTTCAGCTAGGACTTAAACACGGATCTGCTGCTTATGAGGCAAGAACACTACACCTTACACCACACCTACAAGGCTTCAAGTCTTAATGATAATAATATAATAATGAAGTCTTTACTATTTATCCAAAAGATTTCATAAAATAAAATCCATCTATCCTACATTGCATTGGCACTGGGCATTCATAAATGAAGAGATGCAGAATCTATCAGTTACATCCTGAATACAGGGCTTACATCCAGATGCTGCTCCCAGAGCTCATTTTATCCCCAAAAAGCAACTTGCCCTCGCAGGCGTGACGACGATTCGCCTTCAAGTTGCGCCGCAGAGGCGGTAGCCCGGGGAACAAGGAATATCAGCGGATTGCAGATGCAGATCAAACAATCCGTCTTTCAGTCAGGGCGAGGAGGAGCCGCGGGTTGGCCGAAATGATGTAAGACCGCACAAATCTGTTTTTACACAGGCTACATTGTGGCAGTAACAGGTCCAGGTGTCAAGTTGGTCGGAATAAGTCACCGCAGAAATGCCCCGAAGCTAAAAAAACTGACATCGTGTGATGTATGGCAAGCACAATGATGGATTAGTATGACTGATGTAACACTAGGTAATGGTAAAAAAAAAGAAATAAAATAAAATAAAATAATAAAATAAAACATTACAGGAACTAATGTCATAAAGATGGATGTATCATTAGGTTGATCATATGTAAAAACAGATTTTTGTCATTATTGATGTTATTTTTTTTTATTCAGAATGTCATTACTACAAAATCACCTTTCTTTTTCACTATTTATAGAAAGTAGTTTTTCAGTTCAGTGGCACATAATTATTCAAGAAGGCCTGTACTTGGAGGTTGTTTCACTTCACTTCACAAGATTCAAAACTATGATTCAATGTACATTTGCATATCCAGCAATGCAAGAGTGGAACTTACTCACTTATCCTATTACTCAGGTAAATCTCCATCTTCAGCTTTAAACATTAAAATTCATTACCTGAATATCAACTTTAACTGATGCAGCTGTCATTTTGTCCTCTGTGTTGTTTTGTTTTGTGATGCCTTATGTGAAATGTAATTACCTATTATCTGGGTTTTATCATGTATTCATGTAGTTCATGTCATTCTGTGTAATTTTTAAGTTGTATTTGTTATATTGAAATATAATAGAGCCCAAAAGAATAGCTACCTCTTTTACCTCGTTCACCATAAGCTAAAGAGGGTAAATTAAAAACAAAAAAATAATTAAAAAATATAAATAAAAAATAAATAAAAGAGTATACTCTATAATCGCATACATTACTGACTCTCTTGTGTCAATCTTTTATTCCAGTTATAATTCTGTATTGGATGTTGTTAATTTCTCAGATGAAGTAAACACCAAAGGTGCTTTGCTACAAGCAGAGACTGCATGAGCAACTATGGATGTAGATCAGGGGTGGGGCAACCCCCGGCCCCAGAGGGCCGGCGCGGGCGCAGGCCCCCGCCCCAACCAGGCAGCGACACACCCGACTCCACCAACGAAGGTGCAGAGTAGCAGTAATTAGTAGAATCAGGTGCGCCCACCGCCCGGCCGGAACAAGGACCCGCAGCCACACCGGCCCCCCGGGACCGGAACCGCCCACCCCCAATGTAGATGTTAAGGTTTTAGCTGGTGGAGTGTCACAGTGTTCCTAGGGACCCCCTCCGCATCCTCAGCAGGCATCTCAGGGTCCCAGGTGTTTCGCCCCTTAACCTGTACACCTCTCCTGAGTGGGGCAGCAAGGGCTGAGTTAGCCTTCACCTGCGGAAGGGGTCCAGCTGTGATTTCTTGACAGCCACAGCCACCTGGAACTGCTTTCGGCTACTGTGGCTATTTCCCTGGTAGCCTTCTGTACTTGTTTGGCGTCAAGCCCGATCTTCTGCAGGAAACTGCGAATAGATGTGGCGGGGAAACCACGAGCCCCAACCTCAATTGGGTAGAGGGTGGCATGCCATCCAGCAAGGGTCGCCTCATCTACTATGTCCTGATACTTACCTTTCTTTGCCTGATGAGATATGGCTAGCCTGTCTTCCCAGGGAACAGTGAGTTCGGCTAGAATGATGGACTTCGAGCTCCTAGAAAGAAGGATCATATCCGGTCGGAGGGTAGTTGCCACCACCTCCTGAGGAAAGACCAGCTTCTTCTTGAGATCCACCCGCAGCTCCCAATCTGATGCGCAGTGTAGCATTGATGGTAGGCGGTCAGGTCTTTTTCCCTTTGGGACTTTACTGCCCTCTCGCTGGAAGCTTGTGGGCCTTGGTGGTACTGGTGGCTGTTTGTTGGTGTGGCTTCTCTGTAGTTCGACCCACTTAGCGACCTCGGTGAGGACTTTGTCGTGTCTCCACCTATAGCGCCCGTCTGCCAGAGCTTTTGGGCAGCTGGTCAGAATGTGGTTCAGTGTGCAGAGGCTGGCGCCGCACTGACTACAGGATGCCTCTTCCTCCTTGCCCCAGATCTTCAGATTACTTGGTGTGGGTAGGAGATCAGCCACAGCGCGCAGCAGGAAGTTCAGCTTGCCTTGGTCAGTGCCCCAGAGCTCCTTCCAAGACAATGGTCTCTCGAGCACCCCCTCCCACTGCATCCAGCGCGCCTGGGAGCCCAGCCCTGCTGCTTTGATTCGACGGTCTCCTTCAGCTGCCTCCCGCACCCTTTGCACCACCAAGTCCCTTCTGTCTCACATGTTGCTCTTCGACCAGCTCTTGACACCGTAGTTTCCAAGCCCTAGCCGTCCGCGACACACAGTGCCCACGATTTCCTGATGCTTCCAGTAGGCTTCCGCTTCCTTCACCGCCTCGAGGGGTTTCCACTTCCTGCCGCAGTTAATGGCAGAACTTGCATACCTGACTTTTGCGTCCCTAGAGCCTAAGAGCGTGCATGCTGCCCTTGCCTTGGTGGCCTTGAATTCTTCTATGACGGAGGAGCATGGTAACCGGAGTACTGATGACCTGCTGTAGAGGTTGACTGCGCTGAAAGCTGGAGGAACACCCAGCCATTTACGAATAAACCTGCTACAGACTCTCTCCATTGCTTCAACTCTTGTCATAGGGAAGTCGTAGAGCAGAAATGGCCACTGGAGCCTTGGTATGATGCCATGCTGAAAGCACCACACCTTGAACCTACCTAGCAGCAAACTCCTGTCTATTCTCCTCAGCCACTCCTTTAGTTGGGCTGCGGTGTCTTCGAGGTTTAGCCTGGCCTTCAGAGTGCTGTCATAGTGTTTTCCTAGGCATCGGATTCGCTCCTCCTGAATGGTTGGAATCTCTGACCCCTGGATGCTGAAGGTGTTATTCGACAGATTTCCCTTCAGGATGCACAAGCTTCTGGATTTGCTGGGCTTGAACTGCATACGGGCCCAGGTGGCCATCTTATCCAGTGAACTTAGGACCCATCGTGTCCCAAGGATGGATGGGGTCATCACAGTGATGTCGTCCATGAAAGCTCTGCAGGCTGGATGCCTTGTCCCATCCGCTGCCGTCGGCCCTTTACACTGAGACTCTCCTGCTTTCAGCAGTAGGTTCATAGCTGCCACAAACAGGGAGACTGATATGGTGCAGCCAGCCATGATCCCTTTTTCCAGCCTCTGCCACTTGGTGGTAAAATCCTGTGCACTGAACCTCATCTGTAAAGAACCCATATGAGCCATCACCAACTTAATGACCTCTGATGGTACTTGGTAATGATCCAATGCCTTGCAGATAAGCTGGTGTGGAACATTTGGGTAAGCCTTGGCGAGGTCTAGCCAGACCACCGAGAGAGATTTCTTGTTGCTCTTCGCCTCCTTAATTATCTGGCTAATTACCGCCGTGTGCTCCAGGCATCCAGAGTAGCCCGGTACTCCTCCTTTCTGGACACTTGTATCGATGTAGCCATTGACAAGTAAGTATGATGTCAACCTTTGGGCGATGATTGCCCAGAAGACCTTCCCCTCAACGTCCAGTAGGGAAATCTCTCTAAACTGGTCAAGGCTTGATGAATTCAGCTCCTTAAGAATGAAGCAGCCCTCTGCAAGCGTCCACAGCCAGGGTTCCTGCTTCTTCTTCCACAGTGTGCGCAGGAGTGTGGCCAGTCTCCTTAGCAGCTGTGGGCAGTTCTTATAAATCTTATAAGATGTCCCTGATGGACCAGGAGCGGATCCCGCTCGAGCCCGTCTCACCACTGACCTCACTTCTTCAAAAGTGAAGTCTGCCATGTTGAAAGGGGTGCTTGGATTGAGCTTTGGGATAGGGAAGGGGCACTCTCCCAATGGTAGGTCCCTGCTGGGGTCGCTATGTGCTGCCTTTACAGCATCCTCCACTTCTTCCTTGGAACATGCCAGTCTCCCACTCTTGGGCTGGCCAAGGAGGTCAGATGTGTAGCGGAACGGATCGTTGAAGAAAGATTTCCTCTGCCGGTGCTTCTCTTTCTGTCTTCTCCGCGTTGCCTCTGCCCTTTGCAGCTGGAGTAGGCTTCTCCGCACCTCTGAGCTTAGCTCGCTCAGGGCTTCCTTCTCCTGATGTTCTGCTCCCCGCCACCTCTTCTTGAGTTCTCTGAGGTCTTGGCGCATTTCAGCAATGCGCCGTTGCCTTCTGCTGGGGCCTGATGGCTGTTTCTCAGGCTTTCCTTCCTTAACTCCAAATCTGTCATAGCATACTTGGTACACTGTCTCCACCAGAGTCTTGATCTTTTTTACAGCATCCCCTCTCAAGGTGTTGTCAAGGATGATGCTGAGGTCTTCATCCAGTTGTGCCCACCTGTGGTCCGTGGCTGATGGCAAGTTCAGCCGCAGCTTCTTCGGCAAGCCCTCCATGTTCGGGGCTTCTTGGCTCATCCTTATGCTCGGAGCAGGTTCAGCTAGGGGGTCCTGAGCACTGTGGTGTGCCTCCTGACTCCGGTCCTCCATCGACTGACAAACAGAGCTAGCAAACTCTGAGATTAAACTCTGGGCCATGCTAGATGTTTTGCGCTGCTGCAACTGCTCTTTGCACTTGGATTTACCTTGATGGATTTTCACGCCCCGCTCGTTCTTGAAACTTCTCCCACAGATGGAGCACCTTCTGTTTGCTTCACCTTCCTGTCTTTCCACATCCAAGTTCGTAGTCCTTATATCGTCGTCCGGGTCAGTTACCATATGATCCGTCCTTGACAGCAGATTATCCTCCCCCCCTCCTCGGTCTGCTTGGGGGTATTCTCTTCGTTTAGTACTTGTAGCGTTTGGTGCAGTCTGTCGGGGTGCCAGCCCTAGGACTATTGCGTGCCGTCTTTCCGTGCGGTCATCCATTCTTTCATGGAAGTCTGTGGGTCTTTCCCCACCGCCAATGGGCCTTTCCCCATGGTCACGACAGTTAAGATGAAGTAAACACCAAAGGTGCTTTGCTACAAGCAGAGACTGCATGAGCAACTATGGATGTAGATCAGGGGTGGGGCAACCCCCGGCCCCAGAGGGCCGGCGCGGGCGCAGGCCCCCGCCCCAACCAGGCAGCGACACACCCGACTCCACCAACGAAGGTGCAGAGTAGCAGTAATTAGTAGAATCAGGTGCGCCCACCGCCCGGCCGGAACAAGGACCCGCAGCCACACCGGCCCCCCGGGACCGGAACCGCCCACCCCCAATGTAGATGTTAAGGTTTTAGCTGGTGGAGTGTCACAGTGTTCCTAGGGACCCCCTCCGCATCCTCAGCAGGCATCTCAGGGTCCCAGGTGTTTCGCCCCTTAACCTGTACACCTCTCCTGAGTGGGGCAGCAAGGGCTGAGTTAGCCTTCACCTGCGGAAGGGGTCCAGCTGTGATTTCTTGACAGCCACAGCCACCTGGAACTGCTTTCGGCTACTGTGGCTATTTCCCTGGTAGCCTTCTGAAAATAGGTTGCCAAACCTGACCTGGCCTGATCTGTCGTGATCTGTTGGGCTTCAGTTGGATATTCCACCTCTACTCGACATATAGGTTTTGAATGCAATATATACAGCAGTATACCACTGTAGGCCCAAGGGCCTATTCTGTTCTGGTGGCACCTGGAAGCTGCCCTGGGTTCTCACCTTCATCCATCATATATACTATGTATCCTTATAATTCTGTTATTCTGTTCAAAGCTGCATTCTACAACTTGTTTCGTGGCCAGTAGCTGTTAATATAGCCGCTAAATCCTACCATCCACAGGCTCTGTTGCTAGTGAGAAAACAATCTTTAGTTTCACCCAGTCACTCTGTTGAGTTCATGCACAACTTTCATCAGGGCAGCATTGTGAAGATAAATCTATTTTTGACGAATGTATAGGCCACCTACATTCACTGAACTCTACATCACATACCTCTCTGGACCGAGGCCTTTGTGAATAGATTTAGTTCTTTTTTCCCTTTATATTTGTCATCCCAGTGTTGTATTTTTTTTCAATTCGAGGCTGCAGTAATCAGTGTCATCAGTGATAGGGCCAGTCGATCTTTCATCAGCACAAGCTCGCCGGAGGGAGCATTGACAGATCTTTTCTGCAGACAGCACATTCCGTAAAGTCAGAAACTGGCTTCGCCGGGATGTGCCGCTGACCCGACTCGAGTGCAGCGATGTTCTGCCAACGCGGCTGAGGTGCTGATCCAAAACGCTTTACATAACTGGGGCTTGTTCCAAAAGACTGTTTTTCGCTCAGCGTCCCAGCAGGTTGATGTTGGCGATGATGAATACAGGCTAAACACAATCATAGGCTTATATAATAATCCTACCGAGACAAATGTGAATTAATCTCGGCTTTTGCAGGAGCACATAACCATTATCTACCTATATATTGCTGCATTTTCATTGGACTTCATTACCACAATAATTTATGTTGTGGAAGTTCAAGCTCAATCCAAAGTAACTGAAAGGTTTCGTGGCTCAGGTTGTCTGGTCCTGCTGTTGCGATTGTGACTGGCAAATGCAGATCATGACCAAAGCATTTCAAGCAAAGCCAGTCTTACTGCCTCACAGACACTATACAGTATTTGCCATGTTACCTGCCATGATGCACAGCTCTCTCTTCCAGTCTTGTTTCCAAACTTCCACTGCAATTCCAGAAACACTTTCTGCAAGAAATCAGTCAGTAGATTCTCATGACCCCTAAAAAACTAATTATTGTGTTAGTCCAAATAAAACTTTTTAAATCCATGTAAACCTGTAATGTAATCTGCTGAAATTGAATTTAAAAAGTTGTATCAACACACACATTTAATGTGACTGACATCAAGCTACTCCTGCTGCTCCTCCAGATATAAAACATAAAGAGGATAACTCCAACCAGTAGAAGCCGGTACCTTGATAGAGCAAACAGAAAGCTCACTATGCACATATTGGCAAGATTGTCCCTCAAACCAGTTTACCTTTGAGTTGTAACAGCCTAATACTTACAATACTTACATGCACTTAAGAGTGCATAGCTGCTATTGTAGCAGAGGCAACATGAGTTTATTAAAAAATCTATTTGCTTCCTGTGCATGTACACTGGGACAAGCACAAGCTGGAGTGCTGAAGGACTATTTGCTAATAAATTGTACATGTAACAAACATGGGACCTGAAGTGGCCTGCCAAAAGGATCTAATCTGGCCCACTTGATGACTGTACAAAGTGTGACAAAAAATAGCAGAGTTTATTTTTTTAATTGTGAAGTCAGTGAGCATAGTTTGTAAGGCAAGAGATAACTTCACCTGCTGCTTAAAAAAAAGTAAGAAGACATGATTGAATGTTTTAAATTGTAATAATTGCAACAGTGGACTGACGTGTGAAGTGTGCTTTTTTGCTTGTGTTATCTCTCCTCTTTCATAAATTGAAGGTTAATTAATTGTGTAAGTATTTACACACTTATATAAATATCTGGCCTGTGAACTAAATTGAGTTTGACTCTACTGGTCTAAATAAACACTGAGTTACCTGTTTTGGTTTCAAATAGTGCTATAATAGTGCTAGACCACGTGTCCACCTGAAGTCACTAATCGAATTTTCTACATTTCCCTCTTAAACACTCACCATTCATTGCAATATTACAAAAAATACAGCATATCTGAGTGTGTATGTAATGTTTGTTGCATATTCACCACGTCAAAAGAAAGCTCAGAACAGTATGAATAGAAGCATAAGGACATGAATGTGATCTTTCCAATTCTGATTTGGGCCGTTTTCATATTGTTTTCTTCAACCGCTACAGATCAGATTTTTTGGGATGTGGCTTGAGTGTGAACTCTAATGTGACCTTTACATAAATTCAAGCAACTACTACTACCTTACACTCAAGATCAATATTATGAACAATTATGTATTGAAAGTATTTAGCTTGACACTTCTGTGCATGCAAAACTTGAGTTTGTGTATTCTTATAATCTATTGCTCCACAGAAGGGATAATGTGCTCACATATCCCCTGGCTTCCACTGCAAAATTCATACATACAGTTTAAACATGAAACCATACATGCTGTCTTTGGTGGACTCCATGTTTACTTCCTCCTGTTTCCCTAAGGCACAGTTGCTGCATAAGGTCTTTCTTCGTTCAGCCTTTGTTGTTGTTCTTTGGTGCAGGCAGGTCACTTCAGGGCTGTGACCAATACACACTGGAACTGGAGTCATACATGCCACATGTAGTTCAACTTTCTTAAACATTTAAAATAGATAAACATGCAACTCATTAAAATTTTAGACTTGTGTAAAGGGTGAAATGGGACGAGGGTGAATGGGGAAAAATGGCTTGTCATATAACAGAAAAAAATATTTTTTACCATTTATGTAGTGATATTTTTCAACTGCCAACTGGCCTCTTGTCAAACTCTGTGCCCCCTTTTTGACTTTGAGAAGCTGCTCCTTTAAAGACTGGCTCATCATCCTTGTTTGTAGCAGGAACCTCCATTTGTTATTAGCAAGAAAGAATTGCTGACCCCATTGTATACCACCTGCCCAGGGCAAAGTGGTAAACAAACACATTTATATACTAGCTGATGGATACAATGTTGCATTTACTGTAGCAGCTAAGGAACTGGCGGAAACCAATTATGTTCATTCAGCGCTTTCAAGAACACTGTTCTATCGTTTTAATCAAAAGTTCTGGAATGGTGGTTTTCACAGTGTCTGAGAAACATTCACTAAAAAGTGTTAGACTGTTGTTACAAATTGTGGGACGATAAGAAATTACAGTTCATTTCATTCATTTGGTCGTTGATTCAAGTAAAAGTACAAAAATATGAATTTATATGTATATATATATATATGGATGGATGGATGGACGAAATCTATAACTTTAACTCTTTTTTTAGTCAAAACATGACTTATCTCTCTATGACTACATTCAGTTAATATCTGAGAAGAAGAAACACTTTTTGCTGGAAGTGTAAAAAAGTTATCAGTTTAAAAATAAAGTAATTAATTACAAAACCCTAATATTTAAATACATGATTATCCCCCCTTGTGTGGCTAAAAGAAACAAATAATTGATGAATCATCAAATGTTTATTCCTAGCTGCAGTATTCAGGTGACTGGGCCTGCTTTGAACAGTTTCTTTTTTTGTTATGTGTGTGTATAGTTAACAATTTTTCTATAAAAAATCTGAAAAGAGAGATCAAGGGACAATGTAAACAATGCCACGTGTGACACATGCAAGGGGTGCTTGGTATTTACCCAGCAAATGTATTGGAGAGCTGTGTTTACACTAATAAACTGATTGACATTGGTGCAGAGCAGCGATTTTGGTCAAACATGAGAGCGATCAATAGGGACTCTTTGTTTTGCTCTGCAAACTTGAGTGCCGGAGTGGTCCTGAAAAAATTTGGTACAATATTTGACGTGCTAATATTGAGTGAGTGATCATCATTTCCCAGTAGGACCACATAAGTGGGTAAACAAATATGAGTTATGTGAGCGGTACAAACACTTTGGAGAATCCCCGGAAGATTCCACTGACACTTTAGGCAGTGTACATGTTCAGCTTCAGTCACAATAGTCGCACTTTAGACTGACCTTTGGGATGGTGGAATTATAACAATACGCTTATTTTACATTTTAGGTTATGTATGGGTTATTCTAGCTGAATGCCAATCGTATGTAGTGCTGGCTCATTCTGATTCAGCTGCCTTCTCTCTTGGAAACGTCTGAGCAAATCTGAAATACAAATTTAGTGTTCCAAAGGGTGTTGCAAGGTTCGGCCAAAGTGGGTGTGTGAAGGCCAGCATGAATATATTATTGGCTTCAAGCTGCTGTTAACATTTTTTGTGCCAGCACAGAGAATTTTTGAACTTGAACAATACAAGCATTTAATTTTTTTCAAATACTGGAAAAGTCTTGGAAAGTCCATCCAAGTCCAAGCTGATCAAATGGCTGAAAGGTTGTATGGCTCAGTCTGATTAATAAGGATTCACTGGGATAATTTTGAACTAAAATGCTCATTATACCCCACTATACAAAATATATAAATTATCTGGATAAGCTAGCAGTTAGTAATGAGTTTTACACTGCAAAATGTAGTGGTTAGAGTTAGGTTTAAGGTTAGATTATTGGTTTGTACAAGTTTAAATTCCCAGAATTTTCCAAAAAGTCCCTCTGGCCCTACAGTGTGGCATGGTACCAAAAGGTATGGAAAGTTAGAGGAAAAGGTCTGAGAGAAGGTTAGGGAGAAGAGGTGCCTCGTGAGGAAGAATTTGAAGACTTTCCTCTGATGTCAAGGGGCAGGGATATCTAAAGGTTGGGAGCTACCGTAGAGCATCCTGTCCATCCTGTGACCTGGGGGTGGAGACAAGAGAAGACAGCTGAGTTGGAACCATGGGACTGAGAGTCAATAGGGGAGCAGGAGGTCCGTGAGATATGGAAGAGAGGGCAGATGGTGAAAGGGCTTTGTAAGTGACGACATGGATTCTGTCATCGCTGTGATCCGGCAAGAGACTGGAAGCCAGTGCAGATATTTTAGGACTTGAGCGTGTGCAAGGACTCTGGAATCCTATCCTTGGATTGGGTTTTGACGAAAGCCTATGGGGTCATTCCAAAAAGGGTATTGGGATTCAGACTAGGAATATGTCCAGTAAATTTCATGCCACAGATGGTGGCGCAATGACAACTCATTTTTTGGGGACCTTAAATGTCCATAATAAACTGTAGTGTTCTGGCCAATAGATCTTGGAATATACTTCTATGAGTATCTGACCAGACAGAGAGAGATCACCATGCTTAGCCATCAATGCCAGCATTTCATCACATATTTCAAATACCGTTATTCAGTTTAGGGAGGTGCCGCCATCTTACAAAGGCTGGATGAGTGTTTAGTAGATGGACAGTAACTGGCAAACCATCACAGCAGTGGCATGTTTCTGGAGCAGTGCTGGTGCAATGGGGAGATTTGATGAGTGGACTGCATGAGAGTCCGGTTGCCAAAACTCTCTTGTATGGATATCGCAACGACGAAAGATGAAGCAGACTCAGTCATGTAGAACTAATGGACAGGCGGGGCGGGGGGAGCAGGATGTGGCCGGTCCAACTCATCACACCACTGCCAACACCACACACACACACATATGTATGGATGTACAAATCCCTGGGTGAAAAAAAAATAAGCAGGAATAAGAGGTGAGCCTGTAATCAGAGAACACTTCAGCAACTTAATCAGCATCGCTTGTCTGATGGGGAAGAACACTTCTGTTTTTTTGTGGGCAGGAGCTTCCATTAATCATCCTCAAAAGAAAAACACCACTCCGCTGCAACTTGAGTTGAGGACCCTCATTTCATCCGCCACGGGCGATGCGGACAAAAGCTGAAACAAATTTGGGGAAAGAGAATGAAGGGGAAAGAAAAGCAATTCATGCTCTTTCCAATCAGCCAAATCAGCTTTGGTCAGCTTCAATGTCCAGAAGTTTAATGTTTCAAAATGAGCACCAGACATCAATGTGCGGTGGTTTGATTGTTTTGTGCACATTCCCATGCCATATTTCTAAAGAAAGGACTTTCCATTACGTCGTTGTCAGTTACTAGACGGATTACCTTGGACCCTCAGGTTGCACTTTTTTCTTGAGATATTCTTACAAAAATATTCACATCACACACCGTGGCAGGATATCTGTATTTATCACGCCACTTGAGGGGCAAAACTCTGAATGTAATTCATTTAGCTTTTTTTTTTTTTTTTATTCACAGTATTGTGATTTCAAAACAAATTACATCCTGTGCAACACGAAGTGGCCTTTATAGGGAGAAAATAAACGTTCAGTGGGTGGTTTGTCAGTTCATCCATGACCCAGCATTCCGGAGGAGTGTTATACTTCCAAGACACGCACGCAGGAAGAGATGCAGTAATCTGATTCATCCAGGGAGCAGGATATAATTAATATCACTGTGTTATTTAATTAAAAGCTGAGCATGAATAAAAGAGAAAGCCACTGATGATTATTATTTGCAAATTATCACACAACCCACTTTCAATTCAAAACTGAACTACAGTGATTTGTTTCCAAGAATGGATGGTTTTTAACCAATTTTCTCATCCGTACAAGTGTGTGAATTAATGTTACATACACCCAAAGCTAAGAGACATCATCCTCATTTATATTTTATATTTTAGACATTTAGTTAAAGGTCTCATGAAATAGAAATGAGGGTCTTTTGTGACTTCCTTCCCAAATTATATGAGGTTAGAAAAGTACAAGAGGGAGTTAAAGTCAAATCCTCACATTTGATTGGACTATAAGGAAGTGTACAGATTTCTTTTTTTTAATAATATCAACAAAGTTGATTGAATGGATGGTTGAATGCACTTTCATAAACACCAATGCAGGGTGAGTCATTAACAAGGAAAAGAAAATGGATTTTGATTGAATTTGAAGCAAAAAAACTTATGTCATACCAAAACCAAAAAAAATATATATGAATAATCATAGGCACATAGGATTGAACAGGTGTTTTTAATTCATATTCCTGCAGATACAGTGTTTTCTTTGTTACGTTTTTTCCTTCTTGTGTGTGTGCTTTTGTGAAACACCTGAATAAACAGAATTATCATGTTTTATGCATACCTACTTTAAAGGTTTTTATCATGATTTATACATACATTCTTTAAAGGTTTCAGTACTGACATTGACACTGACTTTGAGAATTATACTCCTGTATGTATATTTTTCCACAAGAGGTGTACATTCGTTATCTGGTACAATACAGATCACAGTTCTATTGAAAACACACATTGCTGCTGTTTGTCATGAATGAATGAGTCAACCTCAGAGAGTTTATACTATTCTAGGTTCAAATGTTGTGTTACATGGACCATAATATTAATAAAGTTGATAAGCAACATCTAGCCATATCGAAGTTCAATTTTCGATCGTGTGAAGGGTTCTAATTTTATTATTTATTTATTTTAATTCTGACATTGTTTCATTATTGTCAAAACATAATATTTCACCAAATAAACCAACAAAAAAATGCATGAAGTTTGTATGTAAGTAAAGTCTAATAAGCAAAATGCATGTTTTAGATTGTAAAGAGAAACTTGGGATTAAATGAGTTAATTTAGACTGAATGTGCTTCGTTATCACTTATAAAGAAAGGTGGTGAAACCCATTGCTAATGTGGTGTAACAGTGTTGTTAAAGGGGGGGTGAGATCGATAGCAGGGCATGAAATGCACAGGGGAGGACTTGTCAAAACTCGATAAAGGGGGGGGGCGACACGGATCTGATATCAGACACACGTGCATGCAGGACTGAATAATGAGTCTGCACATCAGAGGCACATCTAACACTCTGAATAAGACCTGATGTGAATCTTTTACACCGTTGCTCTGCATCATATGTCGCGCTCTGATGTGACATGTGTTTCTCCCTCTCATTATGTAACAAAATCCATATTCCCCCTAAAAGCATTGTCCTTCTTCTATTGACTGCAGTGGACTCTACAAGGACTAGTAAAATGGTAATCACCAGTTAAGCAGTGGCCTGAGGGCCCCTTAATAAAATACAGCCTTCGGCTACAGCGCAGAGGGACCAGCAAATATCGATTCACAAAATATCAGTGGGTCCACTGATTCAGTCAAAGAAACTCGCTTGAAAGACTGCGACGTGGATCCGCAGTTTGTTCCTTTATCGTCCTGCAGGCGTTCGGGCTTATCTGTTTCCCGGAGAGACTTTTAATGAGGCGAAATTTAATTAAAAATCTGATTAAAATTTCACCTCAACACGCTGCCGAATCTTATAAAGGGAGCAGCAGCGCGGCCGTATTGACCATAACCTCCCTCGTATAACGCCCCTATCGCGCTCTCTGATGCCCCATAAAGAAAAAGGGTTTGCCCTCACGCAGACGGAAGCGAAGTCGGAGAAAGTCTTCGAGGATCCGAGGTCGAGTCGGCCAGGAACTCTTGCGGCCTCCAACATGTCTAGTGCTTTTCCTTTTTCTATTGAAGCGGTGTCTGCCGAATACTGGCGCAATTACTAAGTCACTATTGACCTTCAAATCAACTATTACCAAACCCTCCTAGTACCATAAAACCCACATTTACAATAAAGACTATAGCAAACCAATGTTGCTAAGGCTGCTTTTAATGGTAAAGAACTGAGGACTTTGCGATTCATAGAGGATTTCTGGGAGACAAAAGTTCCACACTACAACTTTATTACAAGTTTTCCACAACAATCTGGTATCCAAGAGTAAAATATGATTTTCTTGCGGTAATCCTCAATTCTCCTGTTCATACCATCAATGTAGCAGATAAGGTAACAAAATTCACAGTCAGTACAAAAAAAAATATATATTGTATATAAAAATGTCTACGAAGCTCTAACTGTCAATCAAGTAGTATTTTGAGGGCCACAGCCTCTTTTTATTACATTACTTTTATTACTCAACAGGGAAACGCTATCTGAGGAAATCTGATGCTGAGAAGATTTTTAACTTTGGCAGCCATCCACTTAATATGACTAAAACAGACTGCTTAACCCCAAGTTTTTAGACACTCATTCATTTCTTTTTTTTTCCCAAAATGACTTGTTTGGACACACTGTGGATTTTGGCCTCCATCACTCACATTGAATACGAAGAGGATCCCAAAACTGCCAATATAAACTATTCATATGGACAGCTGATTTTTGTTGTAACGCACTAAAATCCATTCTGATTCTTGAAGGATTGATCAGGGTTAGACAATTTGATTTAGTTAGGAAAGATGATGGTTTTAGTGAAAGTAACTTCTAGAAGGAACACGAGGCCAAACGGAGCCTGTACAAGCAGGAAGTCATGAAAACAAGCAACAAAAATCACTGCAGATTCAAATCAAATCAGTGCAAATCGAACCACTTGAAGCCATCGCTCTCTACAGCCTCCATCAAGCTGTTAACTCAAAAAGGTTCAAACCCACGGAACCTTTATTTTTTTTTAATACCAAATGTGTCAGACTGAAGCGTAGGAGGAATGTGAAACAGAAGACATGTTGAATATGTAGATTCAGCAGAAAGATGCAGCCATATAAAAAATGAAAAAAAGAAGCGTTGGAGTGATTCCACCATGTCACAAACCAGTTTCAATGGCAAATTTATAAAGTGGATAGAGAATGATCAAACTTAAAGTATCCACTTTATGTTCAGCGGTTAAAGTGCTGTGAAAGGATTATTTTTCTCTAACTGTGACTAAACAATAAAGGTAATGGGACAGATAAAAGATAAAGGGGTGCAGTCATAGCCTTAGAAATCACCCTCTGGGGAACACAAATCTCACGATCAAATTTCACTGCAATCCAGCCAAAAACTCTCTGTAGGCTTAATTGTTGGATGTAAAGACGGTCCGTTACACCATGTAGACTGAATTAAAAGAAATAAATACAAGCGATGCTTACAACCTATT
The DNA here is from genome assembly GCA_036785175.1 of Eupleurogrammus muticus. NCBI lineage: Eukaryota > Metazoa > Chordata > Actinopteri > Scombriformes > Trichiuridae > Eupleurogrammus > Eupleurogrammus muticus. Next base: position 31,376,516 of record JAYKQN010000001.1, read on the forward strand.
AATGTCTAGAGTTAAAATTTCCTTCACAGATAAATTCCATTTACAGCTTTCAAATCATTGTTAAACTACCATTTTTAGTAGTTAGTCACTAACAGTTACACATTCGATCAAAATGTTGCTAATTTCACGCATGAATTACAAGTTCCCATAATCATACAAAATGTTTTTGAGAATTAATGACCAGATGGACTTAATTAGGTATTAATATAACCAATTAGCATTTAGGCAGGAATGATGAGGAATGTAGATTCATGAACATTTATGGTCTTGGCTGCATTCTAATGAATGAAGGACCTCTCTTTCTTTTTGGTGTGTTTCTACGAAACGCACACACACACACACACACACACACACAGCAGGACAATGATCTAAAACACAGCAGCAAGCCCGCCTCCGAATGGCTGAAGAAAAACAAAATAAAGACTATGTAGTGGCCCAGTCAAAGTCCAGACCTGAGTCCTATTGAGATGCTGTGGCATGGCCTTAAAAAGGCAGTTCATGCTCCAAAACCCTCCAACGTGGCTGAATTACAATAATTCTGCAAAGACGAGTGGGCCAAAACTCCTCCACAGCTCTGTAAGTGACTCATTGCAAGTTATCGCAAATGCTTGATTGCAGTTGTTGCTGCTGAGAGCCCAACCAGTTATTAGGTTTAGGGAGCAATCACTTTTTTTCACATAGGGCCATGTCGGTTTGGATCTTTTTCTTCTGTAAAAATAAAAACCTTATCTTTAAAAATGTGCATTATGTGTTCGCTCACCAAGCACCCAGAAAACAGTCCAAGTGTCTTTGATCTTAATGCTTTTCCATGTTCTTAAATCAGTTCTTATACATGAACAACAGAATCAGATTAAAATATAATTTATACATTTTGGTGAGCATAATGCTAATGCTTGTTTCTTTTTTTTTTCTTTTTTTTTTGCTCCTTATTTCAAGGGTTTTACCACTTTAGGATCATTCTCCATTCCATTCTCTTTACACCCTGTTGACAACCAGCAGCCCACCCTCGCTATCTCCCATAAAGCCCCACTCTCCTGCCTCACACATAAGTGATCATCCATCATTCTTTAAAGTATCCGGCGCAGCGTTTAAACATGACCTTTCAAATGCAAAACTGGACTTTGTTAGGAGCTGGCAGCGGGAGATAACGCTCACGACAAGTATGTTTGTACGCCTGAGAGCTATGCGGTTATTTATCAAAAAAAAAATACCATCAATAAAGGTATCGAAATACCTCAAAGTTGAACTTTTATTAGCAACAAAGCCTATATTAGTTTCAGAGCCACTGCTTTAATCCAAGTTCCATGAGGCTTGTACAAAGTACATTCTGTGAGTTTCCTGAGAAGTCACTGAGGGGAAAAAAGAAAAAAAAAATCATGAATAATAATAATGTCCTGAACACTGGCTATGAGATGTTTATTGGTGTAGGATAAATCCATACTGTAAGCCCTCCTCTGCTGGGAGACTTGCTCTCCGATGCAATGCGTCATCTCTGATAATTCATGGACGCGAAGCAGAGGGGGAAGCATTAATCAGAAATGCGCCGCCGTCCGTCCGCCACCCTCGTGCATGCATGTTTTGTTTTTAACAATCGGGAGGGAGAGTCGATGTACCGGTGACAAAAACACACGTCTCTTCGCTCAAACTTTTTTTTGTTTTTCTCTCTCTTTTATTGTTTCTCAAAGCTTGGGTCCAATCTTTGATGCAAAACTAATGTAACTTTCCTGGCATTGTTCAAGTGTGACCGCGGTGAAATAACGATATTTTTTCCTTCTCCGAAACCAATTGATAAACCTCTGATATGACGGGTTACGAGAGCATATCAGATAACCAAGTGTTTTATGTGCATTTTCAGCCTGTCAGGGTGCTGGTTTATGTTTCCATTTTTTTGTTGACACTGAAACAAAACAGACTATTTCGAGTTCCTTGCTCACGCACCTAAAAGCATGTTTTATCCTCGCTGGAGTCATAAGATTTTGCAAATCTTCCGAGAAACCCACAAAAGATACAGGGCGACTTGTAGCTTTTTCCTTTTTTTTTTTTTGCTTTTCAAGACCGGCCAACGTATCCGTGCTTCTATCAAATTATCAGAATTAGAATTCACCTTCAGACTTAATGTGTTTCACCTTTATTTAGCCATGGACGATGTGCTGAGCACGTCTGCTCTTTTGTATTCAAACGCTTCGCACGCATTCACACCGTGGGGGGGGGGGAGTTGGGAAATGCAATCAAGGATTCCTGCCGAGGACAGTTGAATATGTTCGCCTAAGACGGGGTGGAGGTTAAGTACCTTGCTCAAGAGCATGTTTTCCCATTGTTGCAACCGCCCATCGACTGGTGCTTCTGTAGATTCAGTGCAGCTCCGATGATTCAGTGAATAATCAATTAGTTGCCAACTATTACATTAACCACCAACAATTTTGTTAATCAATTAACGCTTTGAGTAATTTATTAAAAAAAAGAGAAAATGACCAAATTCTCTGCTTCCAGCTTTTAAAAGTCATTATCGTGTTTTATATACATCTTAAAACATTCAAGAGGCACCTGGAGGGGGTCTTTAACATTCCACTCTCTAAGAGCACATACTGTAATGGGGATATTTCTAAGAGGAAAAAAAAGTAGCAAATGAAAGAGCCGGTCCAGGTTTTCAATGGAGAGTAATATTTAGGAACAGTATATCAAAAGGGGAGGGGGGAAGAAGAGATGAAGACATATCTTGCAGGAAATGACTCCAGACTTACAGGGGAGGTGTGTGCTAATCACCCTCTTTGCACCGCTGAGGAAGGATGAATCTGGGAATATCTTGACCTACCTTGCAGACACCGTATTGTCTGTTGTAAAGTGGCTACTGGAAATACAGCTTTGCCTTGTGCACAGAACATTTTGGATAAATTTAATCCCGGATGCTTTGCTTGCGTTATCACTCTACATAGAGTTCATCAATACTGGGACAAGTAGGCCTCAACCGATTTATACCATTTCCTTCAATTAAAATTGCACAATACAAGTAACTTTTCCCTGTCTGCATCAGAGTCCACTTTAATAAAATTAGATTTAACATTAAAGTGACTACTGTATGTTTGCCCTATTTTTTTCCAGGCAGTGTTTAACAATTAATTACCAATAAATGCCCCAGATCAGAAAACATTCGTACGGGTGCTTTTTGTACGACAGTGACAAACGACCTGTTTTGTTGCTGGTGTTTTGTAAGAAAATTGGAGCTTGTTGGATTTTTTTCCTTAAGGGAACAGAAGTCAGACTCATTCATTCCCTGCAACCTATTCTCATGAAACCGTTGTTATGATATTTTTAACTAAAAGCTCTGCACAGTTTTTCGTGCATAATCCTGACGAGCGCCCAGCAACGAGAAGCGATCGATTTCGCCTGCATGGGCCCCCAACATGCGAAATGTGCATTTTAGAATCTTTGTTCAGCGAATGTGTACAACCTTCAGTTTAATAGTTAGATTAACTATTACATTTTCAAGCACTTTACATTCTATGCAATTAATACAGGCAAAAAGGCAAACATTGAAAAAGTCTGTTTTTCTTAATGTGTTTTACATTTTGTGTTGCATTTTAAAATAAAAGTCCAAAACATAAATCCAAGGTCCAATTCTTTGGTATATCTTGGTGCTCACTATAAGGGGCTACTAATGTCTATGTTGAGAAGCTGCTGTGTCCAGACGTTGTTTTTCCCGGTGTGGCTCAACATTTTATTATCTTTATTAGATCGTATGATAAGTCACAGACTTTCCCCTAAATGTGATACTTTTCCTTCATAAATTTGGTAATTAAATGTAAAAAGAAATCCATTCCAGACTCAAAATACCAGCTTCTGACTAAGCCCCGCCCACTCCAAGTACAGATACATATAGACCTACAGATAACTGAGCTCATTTGAACAGATACACATAATGTTGTACTCTCTCTTGCTGGCATGATGTTAATAAGTCTGGTTATTGGTGTCAAACAACATCTGATTTGGGTTATTTGGGATATTTCTTCCGTGTAAACATGCGTTTGGCTGTTTTTTTCCAGCCTTGTTGCCGTCTGTCTTGGACGGCGGCGGCAGCATGTGGGCCTTTTAACTCCGAGAGCCTTTCAAGCGGAGGGCCTGATGGATGCTGGGGGTGTTAATGATCTTCCCCACATTGTGTGTGTGTGTGTGTGTGTGTGTGTGTGTGTGTGACCAGGGCACAGCTGGGAGACTGAGAGAAGTGCCGAGGCAGTTCTGGAGTCCGGCCAAGCACAGGTGACAGGCTCCCGCCTGCAGATGTAACACTCTGGGTTCGCCGCTAAATACGGCTCAGTGGCAAAAAAAAGGCCATTTTTACCACAAAATGTAATCATTTAAATTAGCCCAGGTTTAGGGGGAACAACCGCAATGAATTGGAAGTTAGTTGTTTTTTAAAAAAAATACTGACATTTATGGATGTAACATACACAGAAAGAAAAAAAAAGGAAAAACAAAAATCCATGACCTCTCTGGCAGGAAGTTCACGCGGAGCCGTGCTGTGAGGTAAACGAGGAGGAATTCGAATGTGACATCTTGCACAGGCCTGCCTTCAAAAAAAGCCAGCGTGACCCTCTCGACCTCCAGGAGATCACCCACCGGCCCCGTGTCAGGGGCGGCCGACGTGATTTATGCAGCATCAAAATAATGTGAAGTGTGACACCTCCGGGAGAGCTGGGGGGGCCGACGAGGGGGGGGCGGGCCGGTGGCGTCCTGCTGCTGACGAGTGAAAGCGATATCCCCCTTTGGAAGGTTCTCTCCACATCTCAGAGAGGCCATTAGTGTTGTTTTGAACCCTTTAGCCCCGACATGTTAAACGATACGGGCTCGAACAGAGAGATGGGCAGCTACAGCGAAGGTAGTGACAGGACATCCTCTCCTCCTGATGGGCCGACCTGTGTCGGCACATTTTTGCCTAGGAGGCTCTTTTATGTCAAAACCCAATTAAAGTTTGGTTTTCTTTAACATAAGCTCACCCTTTCATTTCACTCTAAATATTCACTGCGAAAAAAAAGAAAATATAGGTGGAAATATCTTTTATTCAGTACAATTAGTCCAAAATTTAGTTAGTTATTCTTGACCCATTTGCATTTAATCTTTTTTAAGCTTTAAAAGAATTTGATAAAAAATGAATTGTGAACTGTGAGATTAAAAAAAACTATTATATGAGATAAAAGACAATATTAAGATAAAAAAAATCAAAAAAAATTGAAGCATTTTTTTTTAGAAAACAAGACAAAAATTGACCATAATAAAGAGAAGATAAGCAAAAATACCTGACAATGCAATAAGAGCAGCAAGCACAGCCACACTGATTAGTCAGTTAATCAATTAGTTTCCAATTATTACATATTTTGATAATTGACTTTAGTCACTTTTAAGAAGAAAATGTCCAAATTCTCTGGTTCCAGCTTCTCTTCTCTGATTATTTTCTGGTTTCTCTAGTCTTCTATAATAGTAACTTGATGATCCTTAGGTTTTGGACTGTTGGTCTGGACAAAAATACCTTTTAGTTTAAATCTCCACCTTTTGAAAACAGTGCATGCCATTCTCTGTCCATGCAGTACCCTATATGAATAGAAGCAAATACATAATCAATACATTAATAAACTCTCAAAATAGTTGTTAGTTGCAGCCCCAATGTGAATGAATATCAATTAATATAAATCAACCCCAGTAACGTCATCTGTCAGTGGAATAAACTACTCCTTAATATTGGACTGTAGTGAAAACAAGTGACATGATACTTTCACTTCATTATATTATAGGCCGTGTTGGAAACAGTGCTGGCACTTTTAAGATCTAGGTGACAGGTTAAAATTGAATAGTATAGTAAGTTTAATATGCAGTGTAACCTGGGGAAGTTAATCTGAAACTATGGAAAGTAGAAAACTAAAAAGTAATTCTTTGACATCAACAACTGAGAAACAAAGTACAGTATAATTAATTTCAAGGTCCCTTATGCTAGAAAAGTAGATTTTAATATCGTGTTCATTATAGGAAGGTGCTGATGTTGTATAAATTCTGTCTCATGTTTTAAAACTCTCAATGCACACAGCTCATATTCAGAAGCCGAGACCTAAAACCAGCCCTGAGGGCTTCTGTTGGGTTGTGATGTCACAAATATACAGTCGCACCCCACCGCAGCTCCATTCCATTCAGGTCAGCCAATCAAAGGATAGGCTCGTTAATATTAGTGATATGATTTTCTTTTTTCAAATAAAACCCAGGAAAAGTGAACAATGTGGGAGCTCTAACATTTATTATTTCACAATGAAGAGCCTTGTAGCTGTTGTTTTATTCCCTTCCTTTCTTCCTCTGGTTAATACTGCCTTGCCAAATTTGCTCTGGTGTGTCTCGCATGTACAAACAAACACACAAACACAGACACATGCTGCAGTAAGAAAAATATATGCAAACATTTGTATGTGTGACTGGAGTTCTCCCTCTTGTCTTGTGCATGTTGGTCACTTGCATTGCATAATATACAGATCAAAAATTGTATGAGGGATTTAAAGTGTTTGGTGATCAATTCAGGTTAAAAAACAGACAGAAAATATGATAAAGTACATCAACAATATGAAATTAGCATTTAGTATTTATTGTTTGCTCTTATTCTATTGAGAAGTGCATACACACACACATGTATGTATCTTAATAACACTCGCTACATCTGCTGCAGTGCCCGTAGCCATTTTTTATTTCATGTGGGTCACTTTCGTTTCGGTCATTAACTTGTATTTGTTTTGTTAATGATTGGTTAATTAGTATGAGCACACAACTCATGGCGACTCTGGCCGGGGCTGGAGGAAAAAAAAAGTGTTGCGGTGGGCCTCGGTGCCGGGCCTGCAGGTATCAAAGCGATCAGAGTGGAAATCAATGACATAAAAGGCTGACAACCATGTAAGCAAATAGAAAAAAAATAATAATAATAAAAAGAAGAAAAATAGTGAAGAAAATAATAAGAAAAAGCAGTTTCCACAGCTTGTTTGGTAAGAAGTTAAATTATTTAATCCTACTCCTTAATCCAGATAAGGCAGATAAAGCAACAATAATAAAATAAAATAAAATAAAATAAAATAAAATAAAATAAAATAAAATAAAATAAAATAAAATAAAATAAAATAAAATAAAATAAAATAAAATAAAATAATAAATGACATCACAAAAATATAATTTTAATATTATGTTACATATTAAGTATTATACATGATTGCAGGGACACGAATATAATTATAAACACGTCAGTATAATAAAAAGCTATAATAACATCAGCGAGCATATAAATATGGATATTGTGAAGTATTAAGTACTAAAAGTAGTTACAAATGGAATTGAAAACTTGTCAGTATATCTATGGAGAAAAAAAATACACATTTCATAAATATAATATATTTTTATACAAAAAACACTAAATAAATATTATATATACAAACACTTCATATATATACACAACCTACTTTATAAAAATTGATATGGATGCAAATATTGTGTAAAATACAAGCTATATAATACTTTTAATGGAATTATTACTTCTTAATATGTAAAAAAAGGCAACATACCTGCATACACACATAATACACAGTTAGTTACTACAGATTATTGTATTTGTTTCTTTCAACTTTCATGATGCATCACAGCCGTCTGACAAACTGTTGGCATCATTAGTGGAGCTTTGAGCTTCTTCGCGTCCGAGCATCCGGGCCACAAAACGAAAAAAGTTCCTGTTTACCTGGACTATAAGTGTCCGTGGACCCGACCGCACGCGTTCCAGGACCTCTTCCAGAACCATGCAAAATTAATGAATAGCCCAAGCAGAGATAACAGCGATGCATTATTAATGCGCCTTGTCACCAGTGGGGCTGCCGCGGCGTTCTCCGGAGACATCGATTAGCAGGAGATGGAGTGACAGATGACACCCCCGGGGGAGCAGAGGGTAAGAAAAAAAAAAAAAGAAAAACGAGAGTGCTGTTGCCGCCGTTGTCCACTGAAAAACACTCATCGATATGTCATTAAACAATGACAGCACCTCGGGCTGTTTAATGAAGTGTTTGCAATGTGATTTGGTTCTTAATAGCGGAGGCATTAAGGAGCATCAGGCCCCCGCTGTGGCTCCTGTATACTAAACAGCAGTCATATAATGCACAAATACCACAGATTGTATTGAGGGGGAGGGGGGGGGGGGGGGGGGGGGGGAGTACCAGGTAGGCAAAGAAAAAGAAAGTCTCACTGCATAACTGCTTCACCTTCAACTGCCTAAGATATTAATTATAGCCAGACAGCAGGTATTAGATGTGGGGGGGAAGAATAAATAAGCAAAGCAGTCCTCTGGTTTTATGCTGGTCACACACGCAGCAGGATTTGACTTTGGGCCAAATTTCAAGGTCCACAAAAGGGCATCATGAACAATGATATGTGTGTTTTTTTTTTTTTTTGGTGGAGAAGAAGAAAGGATGTATCGTGATAATATTTGTGTTCCAGGAGCTAAAAGATTAGTTTTTCTGGGCGCAAAAAAAAAAAAGCGTGACTCTACTGCAAAGTAATGGTAGAGAGAAACAAAAGAGTGCGGATAAGGTGTTTCTTTGGAGATAAGGAACTGTTTAGATGGAACCGCATGTGTGTGGATTTATGTGCTGATGACTGATGTGTGATTTCAATGCCGGGTTCATTAGACCTCCATGGGGGGGGCACATACATGATCCAGGAGCATTGCATTAATTAAAGGGAAGAGAAACTGACAATTAAAAAAAAATAAATAAATAAAAAAAAATAATGATTGAACATTACTCTGCAGCTACTCTAGAAAAAATGATGGAGTCCTTTATTTGTGTAGCCACACTACTGACTATGTGTTATTTCCTTTATTTCAAAGTCAGAGTGCATATTTAATCAAGATAACTTAAAGGGATAATTTGGTATTCTGGACAGCTTGCCCTATTTACTATGTTACTAGCATGTATTTGAATCATAGAAACCATAATTTCACTGATCCCCAGTATTAAAGTTTAAAATGATTTGGTTCTGAATTTCTGAAAATGAATTCAGCTCTTTCTCAAACAGGAAGTGCAATAGGAAGATCATGGTTTAATCTTACTTCTACTATGCAATATGTTGTCAATATGTTAACCAACTATTAACTGGGGTTAGATAGGTTTCAGAACTATTGTACAGGCTCTAGTAAATCTGCACTGATGCCACATTGTCATGAATAGGAGTACTACACTCATCAAGGTTTTCCTAGCATGTACAAATGAATGCAATGGGAAACTAAATGTCTTGAAGGGCTGTCCTATTTCATTTTTGTCAAATCCAAAGGAACGCCATACTTGTAGCCCATCCATGTGCAGGGAATGTAGGACAGACAGCTTAATGGAAGGAAATGCGTCTGCGATGGTAAGCTGGGGCTTGTTGATCTCAGTTTGTGGGACTAGTTTGATGCTGTTAGATTGTAAGATCTGATTGTTGGTGAGCACGGTGAGCATCCCAACCTAAATAAGTCTGGTGGCCAAACAGCAGCGGGGGAGAATATTATAGGTGATGGCATAAAACCTTAAGAGTCAACATAAAATCCTTTGTTTTTTCAGCCGCTGCGTTCATTTTGCATTCTGTGCTTGTATGGAATATGGAATGAAAGATTTCTTGTATACAATTCTGGCTTGGCCTCGGGCCCCTAAATGGACGGCTGGTTTGAAGCAATTCAAACTCTGATTTCAAAGGGTTTGAGGCGTCCCCAGGTATCTGTCTGGCCTTCCTTTATTGCTGCCCTGTTAAATACCTGAGTTGTGGCTTAAGAACCAACTTCCCTGCAAGTGTGAAAAGTTTTGTTTTTTGTGCTTCTCAGTCAAACTCCCATACCAGGCAGCTATTACAAACTGCAGAATACTTTCAAGATGGCCTGTGTTTGCTATTTCAAGTACATATTGACTGACACCAATTTACAGGCACTAACCATGAACTGCATCCTATCCTATTATCACAATCACTTACTCCATCAATGCACTTATAAATGCATCGAATGCAACAAAAAACAAATCTTAACTACACTAAGAACAACAACAAATATATTGAAATAAACTAAAAAAAGAACACTGATGGGGGTGATGTGGTCTAGGTGATAGGTAAAGGTAAGAAGAGGGACAGTGGGCTTCTGGATATGTTGGAGTACAATCAGGATTTTAGTAGGTAATGGTTGGGTAATCAAGTTCCATCTGTGGTTCCAGAGATTGAATACTACTGACAGTGGTGAACATCTCATCTGGCACCACTGTCAGGAAAGGGTTTCTTCTTATGCAACTTATGTACAGCTGCCTGTTTTAACAACAAATGAAATAAAAATAGTGACAACCCAGATTGCAATTCAATTTACAATATTTGTTAATAATCCCTTTAGGATGAACATTTTTGGTGATCTTTCAGCCTTTCACCGAGCATCATCGTGAGGCCAAAATCTGACCATGTGCACAGGAAAAGTCAAAGTCAACATATTATAAAGTGATCAATACGTGGATGCTGTAGTGGGGATGGACCTTTTTTTTCATCTTTCTAGTCATCTTTCATCTTCATCCTGATTCTACTATATATATATATATATATTCCTCCATTACTTTAGGTTAGCAATGAAGTCAACATTAATTAAATGGAGAAGATCTATAATTTTACCATCATAGCTGCTATCCTTCTCATAATTAGCAGTAGTCAAAATTACATCTACTGTGCGCATGCAAAATGAAAAAAAAAAAAAAAAAATCAGGTATTGTGAACCAGAGAATAAGCCACCTGGGACCAGACACACTTTTCTAAACACCCTATATAAGAGAAACTGTGAAACAATTAACATTAGCATAACAAAGTATTGTGTAATGCGAACAAACGCGTTCCCAGAGCTGTTGGCAACGCACCTTTTTCTCTTTCCACACAGGCTCGCTGTGACCAATCTATTTGCCAGAGATGATAAATACAGATCCCTCACACAGACTAAACACTTGTGATAACACTGCAGGTCACACCGGACGTTTGCATTGCGCAAGTTCGTTCTTTTTTTTTTACACACAAACAAGATTCTAGTGATTATGACTTGCACGTATATTACCTAATAAAACATTCACTGCATCATAGTGTGTGGACACACTGCGACACTTAAACACGGCAGTGTGAACCGAAGATCAACATGATGAAGTAAAGTTTTAACAGCATGAAATCTACAAGATGATAGAGTATAGAAGAGGTTCTACTCTAGAATGTAGTTTAAAACAGCTGACTAGCAACTATTGATATAATATGAGTGATATATAAGAGGCCATTAGAAGGTTGGTGCCATTTTGACAATAGGTGATGCTGTCTCCGTCTTTATTTATTCATGAGTTTTTTAATTTTTTTTGCATGTCTAAAAAAATGATTGACTTCAGACTTTAACATAGGCATACTGCTGAGCACCCAAGGTAGCAAGATGTCACCTGTGACGTCGATTGGACGGGCAAGTTCTGCAAGAAATCGCATTCCTCGACAAGGAATGAAGGAGGCTGAGCTCCATGAGATCTTCTAAGACAGTTTTTCAGAAGCTAAAAAATGAATTCTGTTTCCTCTGGAGAATTTTTCTTCGTTGCTGTTTATGTTTTACATTATTTTACTGCTTAAACGTCATAAAGTATTCACTCTATCCTTTATATGATCTGTTGCATATTTTAGGGTTAGGGTTAGGCCATGAGGGTGCAGATTAGGGGGAAAGAAGAAAAAAAAAACTTTCTATTTCAGAGCTCTGTAAATTGTCCACTTTATCATAAACCTTTAAGCCAGAGTGGTGGTGCTCATGCTTGTGCTATTGAGTCATAAATATTCCATGAGCATCTTTCACTTTTGAAAACATATAATCCATCTCAAATCTCAAATCAAAGTCTGCTCAACATTTTATTACTTCACCCAGAGCAAAGAGGAGAGGATCAGCCGTGGAGCTGCACAGTGCTGCTGAAAACAGGATTCTGGAAATAATATCTTATACTGTACATATCACCAAGTCCTATTTTAGTTTTCATATTGCTGCAGTTGTTTGGTGTTACATACATAGCTTCAAGAAGTCAGAAAATGGGGAATTTTTGATGGTGCTCTGACCCACGCCCTCCAGCTCAACAAATACCAACATGCCAACAGCAGAACGTGGCTTTTAAAGGGAGGTAAGAGATTTACTGTGATTGGTTGAGTTCATTTTACAACCAAAACATCGCTATGAAGTCATAACTGCCAAAATGACTTGGGCAGGCCTCCAAATTTGAGCTAATTACTCTGAACTCTTAATTAACATATTAGTGAAAAATGGAATAAAAACATTGAGTCTCACATGAAACACAACACATATAAACATCTGCAGCCATGCATTAATATGTTTTAACCCTTTTACAGAATTCCTATTGCTTCTATCCTGCTGCTTGTCTAACCACTGTAAAGTTATCATCTATAGAACCCAATGCAGATGTTAAAAGTTCCACCAAGCAGCACTGAGTATGCTCTTAGTGCAGCTGAGAGACTTTTTAATTGTAAATATGTGTGTACTTACAAGTGAAAAACAGTGATAATAGTAATAATAAAACAAATCTTTGCCACGATTTTTTTAATTTTTTTTTTTTTATGCATACTCAGCACAAATACCGACATTTTTACTGTATTTGTTTTATTTTGACTACTTTGGAATTGCAAAATAGCAAAGACAGTCTTTCCCACAGATTTTTTTATTATTATTTATGTATGCTTGGCAAAAATACTGACATTTTTACTGTACTTATTTTTTTATTTTCACAGTTCTGGAAAATGCAAAATATTACTACTAATAATAATGATAATAAAAAAAAAAAACTTTCCCACAGTTTTCTTTTTCTTATTTTTTGTTTATGCCTGACCCTAAAAACCCTCTGTACAATATTGTGTATTGCAGAGCAACAGCTCAACCTGGGGAAAAATATATATATATATATTTTAAAAAAAGTAAAGCTGAGATCAAGGAATATCCCGAAAAAAAAGTAACTAAGGTATAATAATTAGATTATTTTGGACAATCTCTAAATGAGAATACACATCATGATTGTCATGGTTGTATTTTGTGGTTAAAAGTTTTGCTGTCAAACCAGACACGGTCACTAAGTGTGAAGCTGCGTGAGCTTTTTATCAGCGCAAGGACGTGAGGCTGTGGGGGGGCAGATTGTGTGCACGTCACTCGGTGTATGATTAACTGGGGTTTCGCTTCTCGGCACTACATCAGGAGACGGACGCAGTTCATCAGTTCTTCTGTAGGAAGAAGCTGTCAGTGTAATTAACCACTTCCTTTCGCGCCGCAAATAAGCAATCATTACTCACACATGCATCTGGATGTACTGTACATACCGTCTTCTTCTGAGTTAAATATAGAAATTGAGAGAAATAGCAGTGTTTGGTGCAAAATTTGACTCGACGGTTCACATGATATCCGAACCTTCATGAATCTATTTGGTCTGGATGGTGCCTATGTGGGAAATGAAAAGAAAAAAAAGAAAAAAAAAATCCCTCAGTGACACAATAATTGTGCAACCGTCTCACATTCTGCCAAGATACACAAAAGCAAACACTAAGTAAGCAGATTCAGTCTGGGAAGGCTGCGTTCAATTTGTCCGCCGATAACTGGATGTTATCATTTCCAGTACAAGCTCACTTTTTTTTTTCCTCCTCCTTTTCCCTCTCTCTCTCTCATCTCTATCAACAGACGAAGACAAGCTGCGTGACTCCAGATCTCAAACAGAATCGCACGGTTTTGCCCCTCTTCTTTGTCATGAATTACAATAGACGGGCAGGTGTGAACAAAGGCTTTTTGCGATTTACAATGCAAAAATATATAATACGTGCATTGACCGTATAAGGTATAAAATAAAATAAAATGTGCCAGCAGCAAAGCGTGCATTTGATACATAAGAATATAAATTACAAGCTGTCGGCCTGTTGCTCGCACAGTTGTCCTGGAACTTCCACACGTGTGCAGAATACCACTGGCTGATGAATTGAGTCTGAACATGTGGTTTCATCGGATTTCTCTGAAACCACAAACTCGCGTTTCCAAACCAATGGAAATCTGTGTGTGATGGAATTATAGCAGCTCATGTTTAATTAGATATGGCATTTGGTACATTAGGTACAGGAAATAGCGCCGGCACCACAAAATGAAATAGATGGATATTATTACTGCAGAGAGGGGGGGGGGTATTATGGATTGTAACTACAACAAATGAAAAATATCACAAGAGGAAGTTATGATACTGCAGCAAAGGTGAACCCTGGCCTCCTAGACCACCGCGTCAGACCAAGTCAGACCAAGTCAGACCAGGACTAGTTCTGGATCTGGTCATGCAGGGTTGCTGGAATATGCTACTGTAAAACACAGAGTGGGCTTTTATTCCCACTTTTTCATAACCCTGTGAGGCACATTCACAACTCTTTAAAGTTCGTCAAATCGACGCCATTCCTGTGGTGAGAGCCGCAGTGATTATTCAATTAGTTTACTATTACATTACACAATTCTTCGATTTGAGGGATTTTTAAGATGAAAATGTCAGTATCCCTATAAATCCTTCTTCTTAAATATGAATATTTCTGTTTTCTTTAGTCTTCTATCACCAATATTATTTTAAAACTTCTCATGCATATAATTATATCAGTTGAGTCACTAATAGGCATGTTATATATCTTTTTTTCTTTTTCTTTGCAATTTTGAGACAATACAGTAAGCATGTTTTGAATTTTCAAAACATGATGCATTCATTGATTGAAGTGTTTTGCATTTATAAACCCACATTATATTTGTGAATCATGCAGCACTCCTGTTGCATTTGTTTACAATTATGTAGCAGCGATATAATCCAATAGTTATCGCATCATAAAACACAATTATCACATGTGTAAGTAACAGTGATTTGTAACAGTTGGGAAAGTGTGTTTAATAAGGATGCAGATGGGGGAGGAGAGTGTGATGGTGCAATTTACATCATTACAGTCATATCATGCTTTTTTAACAAATATATTGATTTTAGGAGTTTCTGCTTGTTATTGTGTATTTTTGTAAAAACAAAAAAAAGGAGGTACTGCAGCAGAAAGACAGTCAACCATGACTAGTAATGACCTGATATAATTAGTATTATAAGTGGTTCCATCTCCCTGAGTGTGTGCGAGTGTGTGTTTGTGTGTGTGTGCGCGAGTGCCTTAACCTGCGTTTCATCAGGGGCTGGCCTTTATTTTTCTGTGCTCATTAGCTCATATTGTTGTGAGTGTTTTTTTTATAGCGTATATACCCCGTGAGGTGAGACAATACTTTACCTTGTGTACCTTTTTTCTTTGGATCTTTTGACTTTGACTGAATGCATGGACATATTAATCCAAAATATACAATGAATTCATGTGTCTATAATCCAATCTTTTTTTTCCTTACATTTATTGCAGTTTATACATCAATGCATAAAGCCACAGAATATCTAGTATTTGTTCTTATAATATTATTTTCTCTTTTTTGTGTATACCCAGTACCTAGTGATAGTCAAAAAGTTTTCAAAAAGGTAGAACAACATAAAATAGAAAATAAAAAATAATTAAATAACACTAAGTAAATAATACATTTTTTAGGTTAAAAAAATCTTCCTCCAGTCACCTTCAGCAAACATGCACTTAAGACTAACAACATGTGATGAGATTATGTGTGCAGACTACTTGTCAACTAGGCAGCATATCTATCTGTACATTATTAGCATAATTGTCACTTTTGCACCAATTTACGTCCCTATTCTCCCACAGTCACTTGTTCAATCATCAGGAAACCCTACAGTAGGTCTCTGTTGTGTTCTTAGATTAACGTTTTGGTTAGATACCCACCCAGGAATTTAGAGATGAAGAAAATTTGAGCTTTTGGCCAGGTTTTGCAAATGTGATTTGTAGATTACATCTCCATCTTAGACAGCTTGGAAGAAAAAAAAATCCTAAAGAACAACAAATGTACACTTCAATTGCTTATGCAAACCCACACGACAAGTACATCTGTTGCCGTTTTCTGATACCGCAAACTCCTCTTAAAAAAACCCGCACTCCGTCATTTGATCTGACAGGACGCTCTCGAAACAGCCAAACATTTCCCCAAGATCTGTTTATTTTAGGGTAAATTCATGATCAAAAGAGTTATGACTCAAATCCAAAGTGTCACGAGCCACTCAGCCTCTCTGAGTTGAACGCGATCAAATGCTCATCAGCCGCAGCATTCATAACTTTCGCGTCCTCTGACAAAACACTGCTGATCACGTTGTGAAAGCTCTCATTTGATGTGCCACCGGAGCATCCGGAGGATTGATTATAATGATGGCTAGATTGCAAAGCAAAAGCCAACCCCCCCTCTTCCATATGTGATGCACAAGAGATGCCACGTAACCTTTTTGTGCCAAATATATATATATATGTTCTGTTAGCTCGCCAGGGAAATGAAAACACTTTCAGAAATGTGCTTCAGATGAAGGGGAATGGAAGTGGATGTGGTGTGCGGTGGTGGGTGCAACAGCATTTAAGGGGTTCATCTCAGCTGTTTTTTTTTTTTTCCATTAACAACTCAGTACAGAACAGAAGTTTTCGTTAAATTCCGTCCGGGTCACTGGCTTTCGCGTGCATTGTCTTGTGCCTTCCTGATTGTTTCAACTCCCGCGTTTGTTTTCCTGGGCCGGCCCTTCATTTTTTATAAGACTAATGGACTCCTACGCCGCCTCTTCTTTCGTCAATATCACCTTACATTCATCCAGGCCTTATTTATAGACATGTGTCCATTGTTTTTTAGGAAGATAGCACGCGAACGGGGGTGTACCAGGGATGTCAGCTGCAGGGCAATTACCCCTCTCTTCTCCAAGCACTGATTCAGCTATTCCATCTCGTTCCAGGGACGCAGCGCCCATCCTTGGCTCCTGTCGCCTCTTGACCAAAACACCCACAAGTGACCTGAAATGTCACGGACCTTGGCTTCAAATCACACAGTCAACCATATGAAAACACATTCAAGACTTGTAAACTTGACCTCAGCGGGGCTTTTTGGAACTCGCTGATGCTAGATATATTTTCGTCCTGCTCTTGGTCTCGGTTTGGTGGTTTCACAGTTGTTTTTTCATTTTGTTTTAAAATGAGAATGTATTTTTTTTTTCGATTCCAATAAAACTTCTGTTTACTTCCAGTTCTATTTTTTTTTTTCAGTTGTGTTGCTTTCAGAAGTGTATTTATACACCTATAGCGAAAAAGTCCTCTATTCTCCAGAACAACCCCAAGCAGAAATGCTGTGCCTTCTACTTCCTCCCTCTGTCTTTTTTTTTTCTCTCACCATCTTTTTTTCCCATGGACTGTTTTGAGATATGTGTCCCTCTCTTTCTCTATTATCCTCCCAGAACCTGCAAGGACTCAAGACTGTCTGCTGCCTTCTGGGTCCCAGCCTTGGCGCTTTCTTTATCCTGGCTCGTATGCCACCTTCTTCATCAAGGATTCTGTCGGCGTCGGGGCTCGCCCTTGCCCTTCCTCCCCCCTTCATTCCTTTAACCCTTCTAGCTCAGGTTCAGCGGCTATAAAGGAGGCAGCGCACTTCACTGGGGGCCCGCTATCGATCTGTATCATATGGGACGCGTCACTCTCTTCCAACAGAAAGGGTGTTTTTTTTTCTTTTTAACTGTTTCTGTTTGGCTGCAAGGTCGTCAAAGCAGGTTTGTCGCCGAGGGGAACATGAGACCTTGGCCGGTGTGTGTAATTGTTGTCTTGCAGCTGTGCAGGCCTGTGCCTATTATTACAGTACATACATGTGGAGGATAAAGGTC
This sequence comes from Eupleurogrammus muticus, assembly GCA_036785175.1. Classification (NCBI taxonomy): domain Eukaryota; kingdom Metazoa; phylum Chordata; class Actinopteri; order Scombriformes; family Trichiuridae; genus Eupleurogrammus; species Eupleurogrammus muticus. The sequence continues at coordinate 31,394,362 of JAYKQN010000001.1, forward strand.
TATCCTCCTTGTCCACAAACTCCATGAACCAAGTGGCACCCACCGTAGCAGGACGTTGGGACCCATTCTGAGGGCATTGAACCACCAGTATCACAACACACTCCCTCACCTCAGACCTGTGACTCTTTATTCTCATTGTCAAATAATATGGTTATTGGATCATGTCCTACCTCTTTTACCAGCCAGCTGGGAACTTTAACCAGTGTCACCACTGTCTTTTCCGGTGTAACCTATAGAAACTAAACACAAACACAGGACACAATTACTGAGGTCTGTAAAGCTTTAACTTCAATTACAACAGGCAGGTCTGTCTAAATTCACAAACTATAACTAAATAAAATATAAAAGACTCAACTTAAAATATAGCAGTGGCTGAGGAGAAGTGACACCTCCAACAACAATGCTAGGTGAACAACGCTATCATTCAATTTAACGGTTCATTCATTCATTATATTACCCTGAAACTCACAAACAACTATTGACTCGTAGATTGGGAGGTTTTACTCACCAGATGCAGGTACTGGTGGTTACAGTTGACATTTGGGGATCCAACATTCTAAAAGGCATTTTAAGATTTTTTTAGTTGCTTTGCAAACACGTCAGAATTATGGATATTTACCTTCTGATTTCAAGCCACATATTCCTTAAAACGTGAAACTGTCTAATGCTCACATTCAGGTGCTCAAATCTTTTTGTGAAAAGAAAAGGATAACAATCACCAAATACCAAAGTATTAAAATATCACAAAAAAATAATACAACTAGATTACAAATAAACAAACAAAATAGGTACAGAACATGTCCTTAGTACAAATAAACAAAATGTACAATGACATTTGGGATTTATCAACCAGTTACCCAGTTACGCTTGCTAACCATCTTTTATTTGTGCCTTTTATTGTTACTTATCTTGTAATGTCTGTACCTACACATGTTGCACATATCTCTGCGAACTTTATTTACATCAAAAAAAAAATTGACAAAACAGTCACAAGGTCAAACAGTCCAGGCTCCTCCTGCTTCTCTTATTCCTAAACTCAAGATACTAAATATATTTTTCAATATAATAATTATTATTATTCAATATTACACGATTCAAATATTTAATATCTAAGACACTTCACTCCCAAAAAAACCTTAACCTAAAATCCAATCTTCTAATATAAACTAGACTTTTCCATCTATATTTATTAAATCAGTGTTTCCCAACCTTTTTTGGCTTGAGTACTCCCTGAGCCTTCTTGCCACACCACGAGACACATATGCATTGATGATTCTCCAAAAGTAGAGCATAACATAATAAGTTATAACAGGAAAATCATTTTTTATCTCCTTAACTTAAACATAAATTGAATTCAACATTAAATTAATAATATCTTTTCATGGAGATAAATATGCTCGAGTGGGAGACTGGCATGTTCCAAGGAAGAAGTGGAGGATGCTGTAAAGGCAGCACATAGCGACCCCAGCAGGGACCTACCATTGGGAGAGTGCCCCTTCCCTATCCCAAAGCTCAATGCAAGCACCCCTTTCAACATGGCAGACTTCACTTTTGAAGAAGTGAGGTCAGTGGTGAGACGGGCTCGAGCGGGATCCGCTCCTGGTCCATCAGGGACATCTTATAAGATTTATAAGAACTGCCCACAGCTGCTAAGGAGACTGGCCACACTCCTGCGCACACTGTGGAAGAAGAAGCAGGAACCCTGGCTGTGGACGCTTGCAGAGGGCTGCTTCATTCCTAAGGAGCTGAATTCATCAAGCCTTGACCAGTTTAGAGAGATTTCCCTACTGGACGTTGAGGGGAAGGTCTTCTGGGCAATCATCGCCCAAAGGTTGACATCATACTTACTTGTCAATGGCTACATCGATACAAGTGTCCAGAAAGGAGGAGTACCGGGCTACTCTGGATGCCTGGAGCACACGGCGGTAATTAGCCAGATAATTAAGGAGGCGAAGAGCAACAAGAAATCTCTCTCGGTGGTCTGGCTAGACCTCGCCAAGGCTTACCCAAATGTTCCACACCAGCTTATCTGCAAGGCATTGGATCATTACCAAGTACCATCAGAGGTCATTAAGTTGGTGATGGCTCATATGGGTTCTTTACAGATGAGGTTCAGTGCACAGGATTTTACCACCAAGTGGCAGAGGCTGGAAAAAGGGATCATGGCTGGCTGCACCATATCAGTCTCCCTGTTTGTGGCAGCTATGAACCTACTGCTGAAAGCAGGAGAGTCTCAGTGTAAAGGACCGATGGCAGCGGATGGGACAAGGCATCCAGCCTGCAGAGCTTTCATGGACGACATCACCGTGATGACCCCATCCATCCTTGGGACACGATGGGTCCTAAGTTCACTGGATAAGATGGCCACCTGGGCCCGTATGCAGTTCAAGCCCAGCAAATCCAGAAGCTTGTGCATCCTGAAGGGAAATCTGTCGAATAACACCTTCAGCATCCAGGGGTCAGAGATTCCAACCATTCAGGAGGAGCGAATCCGATGCCTGGGAAAACACTATGACAGCACTCTGAAGGACAGGCTAAACCTCGAAGACACCGCAGCCCAACTAAAGGAGTGGCTGAGGAGAATAGACAGGAGTTTGCTGCTAGGTAGGTTCAAGGTGTGGTGCTTTCAGCATGGCATCATACCAAGGCTCCAGTGGCCATTTCTGCTCTACGACTTCCCTATGACAAGAGTTGAAGCAATGGAGAGAGTCTGTAGCAGGTTTATTCGTAAATGGCTGGGTGTTCCTCCAGCTTTCAGCGCAGTCAACCTCTACAGCAGGTCATCAGTACTCCGGTTACCATGCTCCTCCGTCATAGAAGAATTCAAGGCCACCAAGGCAAGGGCAGCATGCACGCTCTCAGGCTCTAGGGACGCAAAAGTCAGATATGCAAGTTCTGCCATTAACTGCGGCAGGAAGTGGAAACCCCTCGAGGCGGTGAAGGAAGCGGAAGCCTACTGGAAGCATCAGGAAATCGTGGGCACTGTGTGTCGCGGACGGCTAGGGCTTGGAAACTACGGTGTCAAGAGCTGGTCGAAGAGCAACATGCGAGACAGAAGGGACTTGGTGGTGCAAAGGGTGCGGGAGGCAGCTGAAGAAGACCGTCGAATCAAAGCAGCAGGGCTGGGCTCCCAGGCGCGCTGGATGCAGTGGGAGGGGGCGCTCGAGAGACCATTGTCTTGGAAGGAGCTCTGGGGCACTGACCAAGGCAAGCTGAACTTCCTGCTGCGCGCTGTGGCTGATCTCCTACCCACACCAAGTAATCTGAAGATCTGGGGCAAGGAGGAAGAGGCATCCTGTAGTCAGTGCGGCGCCAGCCTCTGCACACTGAACCACATTCTGACCAGCTGCCCAAAAGCTCTGGCAGACGGGTGCTATAGGTGGAGACACGACTAAGTCCTCACCGAGGTCGCTAAGTGGGTCGAACTACAGAGAAGCCACACCAACAAACAGCCACCAGTACCACCAAGGCCCACAAGCTTCCAGCGAGAGGGCAGTAAAGTCCCAAAGGGAAAAAGACCTGACCGCCTACCATCAATGCTACACTGCGCATCAGATTGGGAGCTGCGGGTGGATCTCAAGAAGAAGCTGGTCTTTCCTCAGGAGGTGGTGGCAACTACCCTCCGACCGGATATGATCCTTCTTTCTAGGAGCTCGAAGTCCATCATTCTAGCCGAACTCACTGTTCCCTGGGAAGACAGGCTAGCCATATCTCATCAGGCAAAGAAAGGTAAGTATCAGGACATAGTAGATGAGGCGACCCTTGCTGGATGGCATGCCACCCTCTACCCAATTGAGGTTGGGGCTCGTGGTTTCCCCGCCACATCTATTCGCAGTTTCCTGCAGAAGATCGGGCTTGATGCCAAACAAGTACAGAAGGCTACCAGGGAAATAGCCACAGTAGCCGAAAGCAGTTCCAGGTGGCTGTGGCTGTCAAGAAATCACAGCTGGACCCCTTCCGCAGGTGAAGGCTAACTCAGCCCTTGCTGCCCCACTCAGGAGAGGTGTACAGGTTAAGGGGCGAAACACCTGGGACCCTGAGATGCCTGCTGAGGATGCGGAAGGGGTCCCTAGGAACACTGTGACACTCCACCAGCTAAAATCTTAACATCTACATTGGGGGTGGGCGGTTCCGGTCCCGGGGGGCCGGTGTGGCTGCGGGTCCTTGTTCCGGCCGGGCGGTGGGCGCACCTGATTCTACTAATTACTGCTACTCGGCACCTTCGTTGGTGGAGTCGGGTGTGTTGCTGCCTGGTTGGGGCGGGGGCCTGCGCCCGCGCCGGCCCTCTGGGGCCGGGGGTTGCCCCACCCCTGATCTACATCCATAGTTGCTCATGCAGTCTCTGCTTGTAGCAAAGCACCTTTGGTGTTTACTTCATCATCATCTCGATATGACACATTGCTGAAAATACTTATCATCTTTGAAATCGTATCAAATGATTTGCCTATTATTAAATACCATAGCAGACATTCTATTTTCTATTGAGTTTTCTGAGTTACTGGGACTACACTTTTGCATGACGCCTTGAAATAAATTAAAATCTCCCATGTGCTGCTAACCCCTTGGAGTATCATGGCGTAACCCTGTTGTGACACCCTGTAGAACAAAGATGCAAATCTCATACCGAGCAATCCGTCCCTCCTTTTTTAAAAAAAGATTAGAAAAAAATAATTCATAAAATTCACATAAATTCTGTGAGTTACTTATGCATGTGTATGTATGTGCACATACATCTACATTGTATATACTATCCAGGTGCTTCATGTTTATTATATTTTTTCTCCTCAAAATGTGGGGTATAGCAAGTTACCTGTAATAGCATGAAATTCTTTGAGCTGTGTTACAAGTGGAGAGACATTCTTCAAAATCCCACCGACAGTAAACACCCTCGACCTTCCAGGAACCTCTGACTTTCTGTAGCCTAGGCCACAAATATGCACAAAAAGATAAATACTAAAATGTATTCACATCCTCAGATTTTTTTTCTTCAGTAAACAATATATTGAATTCCCTAATCATTGACAGGACCTTTTCCCACCTTTTTTTTTCTGCCCGCTAAGTTCAATTTGCATTTCATGCTTAAGTCAAATTCTTTCCACAGTGGTGCAATGTAATCTTCACATTGTGTCTGCTAAACATAATCTGTTCCCCAGAGTCTGTGCATGTACGAACACAATTTGCAAGACTCCTGTTTTTTCAAGCAGTGATTGTGAACATCTCAAGAGTTTCGTGAACTGTGGTTCACCTCATAATGCTTCATCAGTACACTGCTTAGTGCTATAAAAATGTGTTGAAGATTATCAGTCAAAGCAGCTGTTGGAAAAGATTTGTTTGGTTTTTATGCAAGAGGATAAATCGCTTCATGTCGATCATCTCCCTATGATCCTCCCGCTCTTCCGCGACTTGTCATTGTGATCATGAAGCTGACACTATTCTATAGAGTATTCACTATACAATTGGGTATTTATAGCATAACGTTTAGAGAATATTATAGATCCTAAACTGACAGAAGAGCAGGACTGAAAGAAAAAGGCATGATTAGATCTGTTAAGGCAGCTTAATGGATTTATCAATACACAGCACAGTCAGGCTCCTGATATTTCAGAGCTGTGATCAGGACCAGTTTCAAACTTTCACAAACCTCAATCAGATGCGTCAATAAGTGAGGTAGCCCCTGCACTCACCTTGCGACTCAGGGTTGAAGAGGAGGGATTGCAGGTGAACAGGGTTTTGCTAACAAAGGGGACTCTTCCAACAGCATTAAGGACACTCTGGGAAAGAAAAGACTGAAACCTTTTGTTTAATGAGCTAGAATGGAACCGGGGTGTGATGCCAAAATCAAAGAAAACAGTCAGGGGACACAGGAGAAAGACCCATCCAATTTAAAATTGTCGAACACTACTGTTGGTCTCCATCTAGACATCGATTAGTACTTAAAAACACAACAGACTGCTGCAAAGGTCGGAATTTAGAAGGCGCACAAGTCCATGCTCTCTAGCAATGCTCTGTGATTCAAGAAGTTTAGGAACAATTGTATTAAAAGAGATCCCTGACTTAGACTGTGACTTAGAATTCTCTGTACACTATACAGCTTATATCTTACATTGACATTATTCTGTCATATATGGTCCGACATCAGCTGTTTCAGATTGTGTCCTTAATGTTGCTCTTTTCATTATGCCATCATACTCTTTATGTTAATAATGTCAACTTTGCATCAAAAGTAACATAACTTACCAAATGACAATTAACAACAACTGTCACTTATGATGTTCATGTTCATGATTATTGACAGGGTTATGACCTTATGTCCTATGAACCACCACTTGAGTAAAGTGTTACACAGAGAATTTTAAGTCATTAAACTCCCAGGTTGGTGACTGAGCTTGGTGACTTATTAGTTGTAAATGACTGTGGAAAGGCAGACCTATTCCAAACTGCAATAATGGTGTGCTAGATTGTAGTGAATCTTATCTAAAGAATATAAAGGTGTGAGTGGTTCACAGTGGTTCATACACAGATAGGATAATTTATACTCTATAATTAGGTATGAAAGGTAAATAAAGTATGTCTGTTGTGTGCTAACTTGTATGTGGAACTTTCAATCTAATTATTCCACACAGCCACCTAGGTAAAACTAAACTAACCCAGAAGTCAACGCAATGGCAAGATAATTTAGTAAACCACAGAATTTTCTTTTTAACATTAGTTTTAATATAATAAAAAGGAAAACAAATAATTGTTTAATAGTGGAAAGGTTTATTATATGATTTTACTGCTTTTAGATGATTTCAATATTTTAAAGTATTCTAATTGTGGCTAATTGTGTGACTAATTATCTGTGGCTGATCGTTTAACCCTTATTAGAGTATTTTAATTATCAGCACCATGATAAACTGTGAAAATGTGATAATAATGTATTATATATGTAGTTTTTTTGACAACATATGTTATATTTATGAATTTACTTTTTTCTTCATTGTTAATGGTTATTAATAATTAATTAATATTAGGTGTTTCTCTTATGCTATTATTTCTCAGACAGTGCTGAGTTTCAGGCAAAAAAAGGCAACATCTTACAATTCAAGTGCAAAGATCTTGTATTTGGTGCAATTAGTCCAATGTTGAATAAAATGATTTTTTTATTCCATTGTCTTAAAATATAACCTTATTTCATTTTTTTATTCAGATTTAGTTCAATTTGTTCTCGTTATGAGAAAAAAGCCTAACTGAAACCGGTGGAACAGTGAAGCTGTGTGTGTTGTCTCACAGCAAGAAGGTCATAGGTTCAAGTCCTTGAGCTGGGACCTTGTGGAGTTTACGTGTTGTCTGTATAGGATCTCTTCAGGTTCCAGGCTAATCTAAATTACATAGTTATGAGCGTGTGTGTGAACAGTGTGTGCCTCACAATAGACTGGCGTTATGTCTCACCCAATGTGCTGGGATTGTCATCAGGAGACCTCTTTGACCCTAGGGAGGAATAAGCAGGTATCGAATCTTACTGAATTAAGTCAAGAAAAAAAATCTTGAAATTATCTAAAATATCTACCAATGGGATACTTAATACTGTACCATATACAAATATTATTATTTTACAGACTATGAAACAGTGATCTTTTCTCTTCAATTAAATATATTGATGCCTATAAAACCTTACGCATCACTCGTTCTGCTGCCCGCAGCTCCTGAGGACACACCAATGTTGCGCTTCCTGTAACACGCGGTAAATCACATCTTCTTCTTCTGCGGCGTCGGGGTAAAGTAATGACAGGGTTCCACCCAAGGTGAAGGACATACTAATTCACTCCGGCGCAGCATTGTTTTGATGTAGAGATGGCCGGTGAGTGAGTGATGGAGCTGTCCGACATGGAATGAGGGGAGGCTGGGCCCTCTGTCACAGCGGGGCAGACAGATGGGGCATCATGGGAAGCATGCCTGAGATCATAAAGGACTCTACAGGACATAATGAGAGACTTTGGGGTGGAGAGAGGGAAAAAAAAAAAAGGCTCCCAGGAAGGCATCATTTAACGGCTGTTAAAAAACAGCCCCCGTTGAGTGAGTGATTTCCTCTTTACCCCGATCTCTCTATCTGTGGCCGCCCCTGTTGCACCGCCGCTGACTGACGTGCACTCCTCGAGACCCTCCGCCTGCCGGTAAAAGCAAAGCTGGCCTCCTGCTTTTCCCTTTCTCCCCCCCCCCCAACTGTCTTTGATTTGGGTAAATGACATCTTTACGAGGTTGCATCACAGACGGATGGTCCTTCGCGGCACATCCATCAGCGCCAGGGGGGGGGGAGTGGATTGAGTTTCCAGCCCTGGCGTGCCTTTCTTTCTCTTCGACCCACAACAGCCTTTTCTATGAGTCACCTTGTCAGAGCCTCTGAAGCCCGACAACCTTATTTTTACTGTATGAACATGTCTTTGTTTTCCATACTTCACCGGAGGGGGGGAAAAGATTCTCAAGGTCTAAGGTGAAAAAAAAAGATAACACCTTTAAAGGGAAAAAAAGCATTTCAGGTCAGCAGTAGAAGAAGGAGGAAAATAATGTATATTGAAATAATCGGAGGCTTATAATGCGCCTTTGCGTGGCCTCTTATCTTGAATACGCTTTCGCCGTTTTCATAAAGGCATCCGGCGTTTATCAAGATTAACTGGCGCTCTGTTCTGGGTCCTGGGGAGAAGCTTAGCGGCTCCCAATTCTGATTGCCCTGAACAGATAGACCTTTATTATTTATTTTTTTTTTCAAAAAAAGCCCCGACCACTGAATTCAGCATCACATATTTACATGATTCTTATCAAATTAAGCATGTCTTTTGTGATATATTTTTTTCAACAAAGCCACCAGAGATTCAAACCACCAGGAGGGAAGCAGCGAGCCATGGGGCACCGCTCAAACCCCACCCTTGAGGCCACCCCCCTCTGAACCCCTGTCACTGCTGCTTCCATCTGCCTTTCGCATTGCTGCTGCTCACACCGAAGACTCGGAAAGGTCATCCGTGAAATGCTCGGCGTGGGATTATCCAGCTCGCTGTTCCCTGTCATTCCCAAAGTGGAATTTACATGACTCACTCGCCAGTCCTTCAGCGCTGCTGCAGCAGCAGCAGCAGAGAGAATATGGCTCCATGTTGTAAATGTGCCACTCTAAAACACTCTGCTTCCACCTTTCAGATGCGGCTATAAGCACTCAAGCACTTGTACAAAAACTGCGTTAAACGCATGGAGCCTTGGGAAAAAAAAAACAAAAAAAAACCCTGCACAACACCTTTGAGTGCACTGGTGTCTATCCACTGGACACTGAGGATTCAGCTCTGCTTGCTGCGTTTAAATGATAGATAGCATTCAGAGAAACTATTGATCTTAGGTAGATTTTACTTTTTTTTTGTTATGCACTTTTTTTTTTTTATTTATTTATTATTTTTAAAACGAAAGACAGATCTGTTGTGCTGCCAAACGTTGAGGATACCCTATAGCTTCTTGCATGTTATGTGCTTGTGCTTTCCCTGTAATAGGCCTTTTCCAACCCTTTTTTTTCCTCAACCAAAGGACTCTGCCCTCTCTCTGCCATTTCACTCACTTTCACTTCGTCGCGTTTTCCTTTCAACTCGATTATAAGAGTTTGTAGATCATCTGACACGTAAATTGAAATTTCCATCAAAATCCCATTAATTGCACAGCTTTACGAGAAGCTGCAATTTACCGAAGCTCCATAAATGCCTCACATGCAGAATATCTGTTGCTGCTGCTACATGTGTATGTCTGAACTGCACCAAATTCACACATTAGACTTACTTGTGTCCCCAGTAAAAACAGCCAACAGGCGTTAAGTCCATCAGATAAAAAGGCCGCTGAGGTATGCAATGATGCATTTTATAGAGATTTAAATGTCATTTCTGCTATCCAATGGGTTGACAATGACAATTTTTAAGGTAAGGCCTCATCATCCAATGAATACCTTTTGCTATATTTATTTTTAGTGCATTTAGACAAACTCATTGTCTGACATTAAAGCCAATTCCGCTTTGCAGCTTTGCCTCTTTGTCACCGGTGCCAAGGTCTCTATGGAACCTTGAGGGGATCTCTGTTCAGTTGCATGACACTGGGCTCTCTCCCAGAAATCCATCTTATCGACGGCTCTAAAAAACAAACTCTAATCAAATAACGCTTCAGCTTTTCTTATTTACTTATGCTGCCCTTCCTGATTGGACCACATATGTCGTCCGATAAAAGCAACACACACACACACCGCCAGATAAAATGAAATACCACAATTTATTTATCACTGCACAGTTTATTCATGATAAACCATCAATGTAATATATATAGAAATGTACAGAATACCCACAACATCTTAAACAGTCACTCTTACAAAAAAACACTATGCACAACAAAAGGAGGAGAAAAATATGAAAATTGTCATCATTCTTTCAATTGTGGCCTTTAAATCATCCCCCGTCAAAGACAGGATGTCTCTGTTATACTGATCATCTGACAAGACACGGTCACCACATACGTAGATAAAGCTGTATTTTAGTTTGGCTAATGCTACATGGTTGCCATGGCGTGATGCCCAGTGAAGCATTAAAAACCAGCCGTAACCAGAAAAAATGCTCATTAAAGGGCTCTATGCTGAAGAAGCCATAGAAGAACTGATGGCCCCAGAGTCTGATCCCCCTTCCTCTGTCAACAGAGATTGCTGAAGAAATGGGGGCAATTGATAAGAAAAGCAAAAATTGAACTTGATGTACAGAAATGTTTTAAACCAAAGTCCATGGAGTCCTTGGAAGTTCACTGAATACAAACTCAACATTAGGGAAAATAACCAAAACGAAATGAACAGAATGCCTGCCCAACAAGACCAAAAACTACCTCCACTGTAGACACATATATAATAAAGAACAAAAATGGGACACCACTGAACACATCAACAACAAACAAACAAAATCACAACAACAAACAAAACAGGGCCAAAACTTACTGTATGAACATATTCTGACAAATAGTCAAGCAAAGTATATCAACATAACTAACAATCTACTAATATAATGCAAAGATTAACTAATGAAATGTCAGACTACTGAATGAAGTGTACTGATAGCATAAACAAACCTATATATTTGATCATTTGTGATGTCAAATTTTTTGAAACCAAATACCTAAATAACTAATTGAATTAGCAACATATCAAATGATAGAATGTAAGTGCCAGAGTGATGGCCATTCTTGTATATTGTGTGGCCATTATAATTAGAACTAGAAATTCTCTAGACTATACTTGGGGTGTTGAAAGATCCAAGAATTTGATAAAAAAAAGCTAATATAGTCCACTTTTTATCACAATTGCTGATGATTCCCTGTTTATAATGTCTACAAATGCTGTCTGCCCTAACTAAATAGGTAACGACTAGTGGAATGTCAGTGATTCTATCCCTTCAGTTCTGGTGCTTTCATGAAGATAAATCGTAAAGGTTTAAGTACAAATTTTCCACTGATGATGTGACTTTGTGTACAAAGTCTATTGAATTGGGATCGTGTCCACGCTGAAATTGCCATCAAGTTCAGTCACTGCACGATTTGAGCATAAATCCTAGCTGATATACACAAGCACCTCGCAGGTCAATAAAAAGATGCATCATCCCTACAACTTTATTAAAATCGACTCAGTGACGCGACAGTTATTGCTTTGGAATTTTTTTTTTCTGCAGTTTAATTAACCTTTAATTTTCATTCCCTCATCATATCGGTCACTGTCATTTTAAAGAACAGTGTATTTGTGTGTGTGTGTGTGTGTGTGTGTGTGAGTAGAACATCGGGATTGACAATCTAGCTTCTATTGTACATGCTATAGCACAGAAATGCATCTGAGATGTCGTGGTTAAACACTTTTTTTGTTATTCTTGACAAAAGCCGTCTCATCAACGGACAACCAGTGGTGTTGGTATCACGTTTGACAGCCTGACAGATACAGTTTGATGGTGAGTCCCCAATCTGAGTCATTTTATGATGCTTACAAGAGCCAGAGCTGTGACACCCTGACAGTATTTCTGATACTCCTTGAATGGAAAGTGCCAGCGGATGAGATAAGAGAAGTGGAATGAACAAGTGAGGTAAAAATGTTCTTTTTTTCTTACATCTCGATAAGAACATATTGGATTGAGTAGAAGGGGGAAGGTACTGCATGGTGATATGAGCAGAGGGGGGACGGCGATAAAAAACCAGCGGAGCAGTTTGGGGATTCAGGGCCCTCGCTCTGGAGAGACGTCGCCCTGACAGCAACGATCAGGAGCCTGTTATGACATCTCATGTCGGTGATCAACCCGGCAGCACAAGCACTAGATTTTTCTCCAGGGATTCCACTGAATGTTACATCGAAAAAATGCCACTACAACATGCCACTGCTACAGTACACAGTAAGGGAATATCTGTCAGAAGAGTTTCTTATTACGATACTTCTGTTCAGACTGTCTCATGGCTCCAAGCATATGCTGGATTCTATAGGGAAAATCATGTTAAACCAAGAAAATAAACAATCATTAATTATTCAAATTTTGCAAGTTTTGTATAAGAATTAATAAGCTTCAAGCTTCAATTTCCAACCATTATTAGCTGAAAAAAAAGGGAAAGTGAAAGTGAGAGTAAAAATGAAATTGTCTTGTTCTAATATATAGCTGTCTGGAAGATAAGATAACTGTAAGCATATTTTTATAAGCTATGTAATCCAAATAGTGGTTCTGATTAAGAAAACTAAATAAAGATGATCCGTTAAAATTATTGATCTGATATGAATGAAGGTTTAACTGGACAACGTGTCAGGCTACAGAGATGTATGACTCACCACTGTGTTAAAAAGCAACATCTGTCACGAATGGTCTTTGGTTGGTTACAAAGACACACACACACACCAGACACTGACAAATTCACTTTTCTCTCATATTTTCACAAGTCAATATGCAGTGAAACGCTGTGCTGTTGGCTGATATGAAGGACAGCTTTGCAATCACAGCACATTCAGCATTATTTAGTGAAAAAGACTCAGCAGAAATTGAGTAGTGAATATTCAGAAATATACTGTATGTTAGATTGAGTTTCTGTCTTCATCGCAATGACCCCTACTCGAAGCTTTGCATGTTGCATCATCATCTCATAAGGGTAATCCGACTTTGCATTGTTACCAATTTTTTTTTATCAAGTTTCTCAACTGGGACATGTTTCTACAGTACGCCGTTAGACAAACCAAACAACCATTAGTTGCAATTTGCAACCTTGTTACTGGAAGCCACCATAATCTATGCACTTTACCTTTAAGAAAAGGCTGATATTTGAAAAAAAAATCCTGCTGATTGGCCTTTACCTGTTTTTTGCACCTGTAAGCACACCTGCACATCACTGCAGCATGATATGTCAAACCACTTGAGGTCAGTAAATCAAGACTCACAGGAGGTGTTGAACAACTTTTGTTACTGGATTGAGGAGCTATTGTGACCAGTTAGCGTGGCCATGTTCCAGACTGGCCAGCATGTCCATGTGGGGGCCATAAGGGTTAAGATTGGGCTGCCAAGTGGGTTTGTCTGCGGTTTCTATGGTGGCCCCATTGGAACTGTGGACAAACGTACTTGGCAGGCATACATGCGGTCCAAACTTATCTCTTATGGGCCCCACATGGACACGCTGGCAGTGAGAGGCTCACTAGTTGGTGTGTTAGCAGTTAGCTCGATGGCCACAGTTATTCATCAGCTAGCACTGCGTGTAGCCTGCATCAGTAAGCTCTTTGAATTTCATGATGATTAATGGATTCATTCTCCCGTACCACCGAACTCTGGTGGAAGTCAACATGACTAGGAACTTCATTAGTGGGAACAGCTGAAAGCAGCTATGTGAGTGAGCAAGTTTGTGAGGCCAACAATGGTATTTATGATCACTCCTCTCTCATAAGGATACAAGTTACCCCATCCTCTCTTACCTCATCCCTCTTTTTTTATTAGTTTATGAAGATGTAAAATCTGTAAAAAGCAATCTGGTTTTAGAGTGCAATGTGTAGAGGAAGGAAAACAGATAAATAGAAGTAGAAACATAAGGGAGAAAAAGTGCATTGTAGACTGTAATGTCCATGTTTCCTAAAATGGGGAAAGCCAAGGTAGGATGGGACCATTCAAGTAGGGTCTTAGATAAAAGTCAACCAAAGAGTCTCCTGACAAGGTGAATGGCCATTCAGCTTTGTTGTACAAAGTGCAATGAAAGGTGAGTTTCTTGCATCCAGTGACAAATGATAAAGTGTGCAATGATAAAAAGTATCTAAAGAATGTAAACTTGTGTCATAGGCATAGATGCAAAGGAATGCTTCAGCTAGGGAGTTTAAAGTTTCAACTATAATAATGATCATAAAGATGTTTTGACTATCCTAAAAAAAAATCACAGAAAAGTATACACACTATTGTGCTATGCACAAACTATATCCAAAAGTTAATGTTGATTTGACAGTCAGAAAGATATTCGAGGTACAAACTGACGCTTGTTACTTTATAGATAGAAAACAAGTTGATGAAACAGGATTAGATGGTTTCAAGATTTAACACTCTAAATAACATGTGTGACATGAAAAAAAAAAAATCAATCCCAAGACACTCCCCCCATGCTCCTTGGATATAAAAACACCCTACGCTCTGAAACTTCGCAAATATTTACTATCATCCAACACAGTCAGGCAGAAAAGACAGGAAGAGACTTCCCATGTGAAATCTACGCAGGATCCCGTGCCAGAGTAATTACAGTCAAAGTGGGCACTCTTCCTCCAAGTGCAATGCATTAGCTCCATGATGAATGATTTATGAATATGCAACTCACTCGCTCCTGCGATTACGGTACAATAAAGGGAAAAAAAGGGGGAAAAGATGGAGAGCACACCTCTATAGCTTTTTTTTTCCCATCTGTGTTTTTTGGGGCAAATGGCGTAAGATGGACATGTTTAGCTCTCTGTCTTGACAGGTGGGATACAGCGCTGAACTCGGGCCTGTAAATGTACAAGGGGAAGGCTCCGCTGCAGGAATGTCTGTGGTGATGGAGTAAGTGGCTTCTCTTTGCGGTAAAGCACACAGATCAGCTGTTCCTTAGACAATACTCCTGGCTCTAGCGGAAAAAAAACTTTCCTTTATTCCCCCCTCTCCTATAAAAATAGCTGCATTCACTCTAACAGGAAACTGGTATAATCCATTTCCTTCATGTATTATTCTGGTGCACATAAATGGAAATAGATCACCTCCAACAAAGCACTGTTTTTTTGTTTTAAACTTTAACTGTTACTGATACAAATTTAATGCTGATGTTCCATTGTTCATCTCACTGCCTCAATATTCAGCATTTCACTCTGCACTATGACAGAATATTTGTTACAATGGGAATATACAAGCAGCCTGTCTTCATAATAGTATCACAAAGTAAATGCTTTGGAAACACATGGAATTTTTTAGGCAACAAAGCACCAGGCTGTTTCTGCTATCTATGTTGCATTTTAACATCAGGTGTCTAATGTAGTAATGCATCCTACTGCAGCTTCTGCAGGATGCTAGCAGGGCTTTTATTGAACTTTGACACCTGTTGCAAACACAATCTATTGTACTGTACTTGAGTGGAACCAAAACCCTTGCAACCAAGACCATTTAAAAGAAGCAATGGTGGCCCTGGATCTGACAGGATATTGGTCAATTATTTCAGTTATTATTACGTATGACAGTGTTGTGGTCATTAGAGCTGAGGCCTGTACTATGAAGTTAGTTTAATATACAAAGGACATCTCTCCATTATCTGGCTTCACTTCTATTATCAGTCTCCTAGATAACCAGAACTATAACCCTGGTTATCAACTGGCTCTGTCCACTATGGGTTTTTTCCTCTTATGGGCATGTTCAAGGAAAATCTTATTTTATTTATATAGTGTTTATTTTATATTGTGCAATAAACAGTACATGTTATGAGAAATTTGTCTGGTGGGCAAATGAAAAAAATGCTATACTACTATAACTACTATAATAATCTGGCCCTACCTTTTTCTCTAACACTCCTTTGAAACTTGCTTTGCTGGTTTGAGGCTCAGCATGTTCATGATATTTTATGCTAACTATAACTACTAAAATAATAGTAGTTATACCAATGTTCTATATTCATTTATATTTATATGTAAAGCAAATGACTGAAAATCTTTGGTGGAGGACCCACAGAATATGAATTTGTAGAAAAGCTTTTATAATTTAGTAATAAATATTAAATAAGGCCTAAGGCTTAAAGGATTTCCCATGTTCCTTGCATGAATCTTAAAAGAAAAAGAAAAAATCATAGATGATATTATTTTTTGGCAAAATACAATTAAATGAAATGGTAAGCATTACACGGTGCATCTTAATGAGATGGGTCCTCTTACACAATGAGCTTCTTAACAGTGTTTATTCAGTTTTCCACAAAGTTAATTTTGTTTTTTTTCCTTCTATACTTCGATTCAAATCTGCCCTGTGCCTTTTAATTGTATTAAAAACATGGTAAAACAGGCTAGATGTTCAAAATACAAAACTATCCCTTTAATATACACAATACAAAAATACAAAAAAATATATTAATTCAATAAAGATATAATGCATTTTTCGATATTTAGTTGGAGGATGAATACATTATTTTGAATACGTCTGGACATAAAATTAAAAGTGATTTCAAGCTGTTTCTGCTCCTCAGGCAAAGGGAGGAAAAGCAGTTAATGACTGATGAGCTCAATCTGACCCAAATAACGATATAATCATGGGAGCCAATTAAGTTTGGGATATTTTTTTTCAAATGAAAGACAACGGCAGCTTTTGTTTTTATATTTCCTGTTATCATCACAAAGTTAACTGTGTTAATAGCGTTACTCTGAGGCGCAGTAAATCAGTAAAACCTTCTGCAGAGTCAGATGCCAATGGGAGGAAAAAAAAAAACTGCGCAATTAAGAGCTGGCTAAAATCATGTGTGCATGTCTGTGTGTTTTATAACCAGTGGAAAATGAAAGCGGAAAAAATCAAATGCGTCTACTGACCTCTAAAGTACATGTTGAAATTTTTCACCTGCCACTTTATTGTTAACTCGGAATTTTGTTCATATCAGGGTCCTGTACCTTGCAAAACAAATAATAAATAAATCTTATCAGCCTGAGAGCTTAGTGAAAAATGTGTGGGTATAGAACATTTTATAAAATAAACAATAATTGGACTGATTGCACATTAAACTGCTTAATTGTGCAATCAGCCAAAAATCTATTTTTTGCAGTGTAGGAATGACTCTACTGATTATTTTTTCCCAGTGATCTTGTTTAAAATTTTGATTTTCCAAAGATTTTGTGTTTGCCAAACACATTGATTAGTAAGAAGAAGCTTTGGGACATTATGGTGAGAGGCACCACCATTGAATTCGGCCAGGGCTGTTTTCTGTGTCACCCCGAGGAAGCGGGGGAAAAAAAAAAAAGACTGTCCTTCCTTCACGACGCCACGGCTGACCTTGATACAAACTGGGTTAAGGTGAAGAATGAAGACACGCAAGATCTCCCCCGCTGTCCGAGCGCTAGGTCGTGGCTGAGGGGTTTGCTTCTACTTTCAGGGCCGCCATCCAGCCGTATGTAAGAAAAACAAAATGGCTGCAGCTGTGGAGTCTTCAAGGCGAAAAAAAAAAAAAAAAAAAAGCCTTCCGACCATTCGGCGAGACTGCGGCGCATTTCTGTCAGAGCCCCGGAGCCATTTCTAGCCGCTCGCCTGGAAATTCCATTAAAAACAAGAGGAACTCCTGATTGCTCAGCATTGCAGAGGGAGCTGATCTGATTAAACACTTTTCCGTCTTCTCCAGGTGCACCAGGTACAAATAATCACCACCTTAAGAAAGCCACATTTCAGCTCGAACGGCCAGATTCAAGCTGGCTGGCGGTAGCTGATGTACATGCTGCTGCCAGACTAGTGATTTGACTCAACTTGTGTTGGCATTACACAAAGGGGCCTCATGCAGGAAGGAATAAGCAAACAAAATTCCTCTTGCTTTTTTGATTGTATCTCAAATTTTTGCCTTCTTTCGTTAGCATGCATGACTTCACCCCTTTTCTGTTGTACCTGCTCTTCTCTTAATTTTTGTCAGTCTATGTAAAAAGGAGTGAAAATAGGATTTCCTGGTCAATGCATGTGTTGCCTTTCAAAGTAAAAGAGTAAAACATGGATTTTATATATTTGTTTTATGTTTGTTCATCCAGACCAAAAGACCACAACGATCAGTTTACTATTATATACGATTTAAGAAAAACTGAAAATAATCTGATTTCATAAACTGGACACAGACAATTTGTATAATTTCTTCTTAGAAAATGACTCAAATTGATAAATAATTTATCAAAAGAGTTCATGACTAATTTAATAGTTTGCAACTAATTGATTTATTGTTTAATCATTGTAGCTCTGGTTTGTTTCATCATTCTAGCACTTGGCTACAGTAGCTGCTGTTCAGTGTAAGTTCTGTCTCCTTTTATGCAAACAAAGACAAGTTTCATTCATTCTGCATGGCACTTTTGTGTCAATGTGCACTCCTATATTGCATGAAACTGGGAGGATCAGCACAGATTTGGGGATAGACTGAAGCTGAAGTGGCACCAGAGACACATCTTTTTTTAACCTCTCACAGAGCGACCTGTATTGATTGGCAGCGCTGCCCATGATAGTACATTTGGAGAAGATTTCCTATCACAGCGCAGATGGGGAGAAAAAAAAAAAAAGAAGATAATCCTAACAGCAGCCTCACAAGCTGTGCTGAACACATCCTTCTTAAAACCTGCAGGGGCTGGCCCCCCCTTTAGTTCCAGTGACAGCTCCAGCAGGACGGTAAAGTGCACCGCAATGTGACAGCCACTCACAATCAGACACGCTTAAGGACAGTTGCAATGCCGGCGACAAGGTTATCAACATCCTGTGCAGATTGCTGCTGGCACTCTGCCTCCCCCGAAAAAAGGCCGCCGCACTGACCTTGCACTGACCACAATCCGAGGGGGCTTTTAGGAGATCAGAAAGGAGGAAACCGACTAATGGGCACTGCACAGCGGCGAGATGTCTCCCTGTCACACTTCATCTAGACTGAATGCATCAGGATTGTTTCACTGCCCGGGCTCGGGCAATTACGGTCCAATTCCAATCTCCTCAGCGCCCTACTGTAATGAAAAATAATTAAGAGGCTGAAAATGAGTTTTCTCATGAAATGTTTTCAGTGGTTGAACACAATCGTACTTGGCAGATGGCTACGCGAGTGTGTTTTAATACAGCATAAAGGTAGTCAATCATGCACAAGGTGCATTTATGCAACAACTTTTAATGCCATCTCTGTCAGTGAGAGATAGAGCAAGTGGTAGATATATTGTTGGACTCAATATTCACTCAGCAAACATTCATCTGTTATGCTGTGGTTTAAAAAAAAATAAAATAAAAAATAAATAAAAGGGGGCGGCCAAGTCAGGCTGGTATAAAGTCAAGGTTATTTGGAATATTTTTAACGAACATCTTACTCCACAGCAAAAAAAAATGTGATTTCCAAGAATGTCTTTCTGATTTGGGTCAAGTTGGTCTTGTTTTCTTAAAACATTTTCTTTATTACATATATATTAATTTAAATACAACCGGAACCTTGAACCTGATAATCGGTCAGAGAGAGGATTCCACATTTTTGCCAGTGTGATAGACCAGGTAGGGTCAGAGAGGGTCAGGTTGCACCTCCAGTTACTAACACCTGCCTGAAAGCATGCATTATTATTTTATTTGAATAATAGTCATGGTCAGATGATGCTTTATACAAAGTAATTGTTTTTAAGCATGTTTTAAAGCCAAGAGCCTTTAGATGCACAGACTGACACCGGTTCTTTGTCAAAAAGAAAAGATGTTTAGCAAACTTTGCTTTGGCAAAGTTAAAGTTGTTGATTGAGCCTGGCTTACCTATCGAGAGGATGCATTCTGGTAGACAAACACAATCCAACAGAAGTAGAATGCCTTGTTGTTTTAGAAAAGTTTTATTAGGTTGTTTAGGTTACAATTATGAAGATAGGCAATATATTGAATTTATAACCCTGTGTCCTTATGAATCTGTTTGGCATCTTTCTTTTTACTGCTGTTTTCAGGCTGAACATAATTAAAAAAAGAGACCATCCTACACCCTAGCGAGGTCATCTGTGAAAGAGACCAGTCACAGGGATCATGCTCCATGCAGAGAGTGGGAGTAGAAAGGAATTCTGAAAAGAGAAATCCAGAAGGAACAGAGTGTGTGAAACTCTCATTAACCAGTTATAGTTTGAGCAATGAAGTTGCAGGTTAAAGTGACCCTAAGGAGTTTATTTTTGGTCAGTCTCATTTAAATGTGGGTGAATTTACATTAGCCCCACTTGTTTATGTGTCCATTTTAAGACAATGTCTACTCATATGTCTTTCTTCTTCTATTTTTAGACTATTTTTTCATGGCCAGGTCAGTAAGAACTTCCTCGGAATGACAAAACAATTTACTCCAATAGTCCTGCTTCGCAAATCTCCTCCTTGGGCTTGATTTATGGTTATAATTACATTAAGCAAGTATTATTTTCTTTTTCACTTATTATGCTCCCCCAAACAGAAAAGGATTCTCTTTAGTTTTTTAGGGATCACAATTTTTTTATATTCATAGTATAGTGATGAATAATGAATAATGAATAATGATGATAGTTAACATATCCTTAACAAGTCAACCCCCAACTCTAATATGAATGCCACGTTCATTTATTTTATTATAGTTTGTCATTTTTTGTTTTTGTTTTAGTTTTACAGCTAATCCACAAGCTTCAAGCTCAGATCTTTTTTTCAGAAAAGCACTGGTGTCATCACTGTCCATCCATGCCATTAGACCATTACTTCCACCTTGCGTACATACCTGCATTAATTTGAAAGGTTGGCAGCTAATCTTGGTTGAATAAACATGTTGTGGTACATTCAATTTCAACCTTTATATGACCAAACATGACGTTGCTAAGCTATTTACATGGCGCTTGAAATAATGTCAGTAAAAATGCAGATTTAATTCAATTACGAGTCTCATCGTAATAACAGTGTGTTTTGCAGTCTACCTCTGAACAAATCTGTGATGCAAGAAGGGATCAACCCCCTAAAAGAAGTGCAGCACTGATGAAACATGGCTGAAATTAATCTGTTTAGACTCCTGTTGTGATGTCAAAACAAGAGCTGAGGTAATAGAAAATGTCCCTAGATCCATGGAGCCACCCTCCTCCCTATGTGCTTGTTGTCAGGATCTCACAAACTGGACTCAAATGCAGATCTTTTTCTTGGCTCCAAACAGTTCTTTGTATTTCTTTCCCAAACAAACAAGGGTAGATGATTAATCTTGAAAACAAAGGTACTAACAAGGATTCCAAAGCAGCAAGAAACTCAGGGAATCGACAACAAGATATCAGCAGCAATTCACAAACAGAATGTCAGCAGCATAAGCAGAGAATCCGAAACAGAATGTCAACAACATAAGCAGAGAATCCAAGGCCAAACAGATGAAGTGGTGGGGTTTAAGTAGTAAACAGAACTCAACAGGTGAAGACAATGAACTGATTGACTGAAGACAGACGGAGAGAGTGGATTTTTTCTTCTAGCTGCAGATGGTTCTCCAAAACGGACAAAAGCAGCTTTTAAATGAAAATCCACTGTTAGCCATGGGATGATTCAGCTATATGCCAGGAATATAGGAAATGTTGCTCATGTTGCTCCACCCTTACGTGTGGCGCCACCAAAAGATGAAGATTTCACTTGTTATACACGTGAAAATGTATTGGATAGATCGGCCCAACATTTGGACATTCAGGGTTCCCAGGCCTTGTATTGTGATGGCTTTGGAGGCGCCACACTGAGGTTGACATTTGAAGTATTTCTCTAATGTATTCCCCGCCAACAAAACTTGAAATGCACACTTTTTGGTGGTGCTCCGCCCTTACGTGTGGCACCACCAGAAGATGAAGGTTTAACTTGTTATACACATGAACATGTATTGGATGGATCGGCCCAACATTTGGACATTTAGGGTTCCCAGGCCTTGTATTGTGATGGCTTTGGGGCGCCACACTGAGGTTGACATTTGAAGTATTTCTCTAAAGTTTTCTATGCTGTACGGAACATCGATGGATGACTATCTCCATCTGTCATATGGAAGACCGGGGCCCTTTTCTTCCAGCTGCAGATGGTTCTCCAAAACGAAGAAAAGCAGTTCGTCAACGAAAGGCCACCTTTAGCCATGGGCGAGTTCAGCTATATGCCAGGGCGAGTTCAGCTATATGCCAGGAATATAGGAAATGGTGCAGGATGTCCTGAATACCAAACTTCTGCACCTCTTTATATAAATAAATGAATGTATGGCTAAGTGAAGCCTGAATTAGAATCTTGGCCACATCCTGACATTCCAAGTACAGGCAATCATGTTACTTAAATCTAAGGGTTGAAAAATAACATAATAGACAAAGGGCTTGAACCGAGTTCCCGGGTGATTTGAAGCACAAAGGTCAAAGTGAATGCATTTTCATTTTCTGGTATAAAGAGAAAGCATAGATTAGAAATTCCTCATCATCAACTCAAAAAAGGCGCGTTTCTGACCGGTTTCGAAACGAGGACCTTTCGCATGTTAGGCGAACGTGATAACCACTACATTACAGAAACCACAAAAAGGTCAATTTTTGTCCGTGAGGCTCATTCAAAGCTCTTGTGTATGCTGTGTTCCTCGCGTGACTTTGGATCCTGCCCGTGGATGTAGCATGACGCACATGTGTCTCAATCCTCGTTAGTATAGTGGATGAGTATCTCCGCCTGTCACGCGGAAGACAGGGGTTCGATTCCCCGATGGGGAGGGTGCCATTTTGTCCGTGACGTTGGGTGCTTTACTCAAGCCAAAGATTTAAATCCAGGATGAAATAGCTGCCTTTGCCCAATGCAGAGCTCCTGAAAACACAACTTCCCAGAGTGAGGAGCACTATCTGTTGTACTCTGGCATAGGGCAGCTGCTGCTGATATTCAGTCAGTAATGGGCCAGAAGACACCTATAAAGCATGTGTCATTTTTGGTCTGTCTCGAAATAACTGCTCTTCTGATTAGTTGATTTTTCCACATGGAAGACAGTGGGTGTTATAGTTAAGCCAATTCAGGACTTCTATGATCTATCTATCTCTAACAACTGTAAAACCACACCTCCTTCAATTTGCTGAGGATATTCCTATATTCAATAATGTTTTGAGTGACCCCCATTTCCTTTTCTGGTTCTCACAATTTTTTTTTTTTTTTAATTCACTGCCCCCTTGGTGTAAGTGACTGTTTGGGACTCTGGGAAGATGACACCATTTCACGTTATGCTCTTGGCACCCCTAGGCCGGTGCATAACAATTTGCATTTCTGTTTTCCAGAAAACAAATATGTATTAAAGTACAATAAAACAGGAACATTTATTTAGAATGTGTTTATATCAACTTCTTTTGAATGTGTACACATGAGCACTTATTCGATACACTTAAGTAGAGTCGGATGCAAAAACAGATACATGGTGAGGAAAATATAAGCAGTAGAAGTGGATATACTCTGACTTTTAGTCTTTACTGGGGTCAAGCTCCAGAAGCACTGGGTTCTCCACCTCCCAGTAAGTAACTAAGTGGTATTGAGTAAATGTCATGTACAAAACCCCCTTTGAAGTTGCACAAATCAATACTTTTCAATGTACAGAGGACTGACTGACTATATGGAAGGCGTCACTTGCAGTGACAAATGCCCAAAACATTATTACCAACACTGCAGTTCCCCTCATCTTTATTGAGCCTTTTTTAGAGTCATTGTTATGGTTTCATGACATACTCTTTTAGTTGAGTCACAGTGCCCTTATTAGACTTTTATTAGACAATAATCGTTATGGAGTTCTGCCCCTAACAAAAGGAAACTGATGGATGCAGCTTTGACATGCAGAGAACAGAATGATTCTGCAGCTGGATATATATGGAGCCAGAGAATTGACATTCTGTTCTCTCTGTCCCTTCTGTCGGACATTTTTATAGAAGTGTTTATCTCTGTTCCCCGTTGCTACGACAGGACCAGGTTTCTCCTGTCAGCTGTTATGTCATGTCAGAGACCAGCGGGATTGTAAATATGTTGGAAACATTATTGGAAAGTGCAGATAGAAGAGGATTGGTCCCAATGTGTGAATCAGTTTTGTATGGAATTACAAATTACAAATACACCCCCTACACCATATCAAGCCCAAAAAATCCCCCAACTGGAAAAAAAAAAAAAAAAAGATCTGTGAACAAAAACTTTTAAATAAATAAAATAAATGAATAATAATAATAATAATAATAAGCAATATATTGATAAATCTGCATGTAAAAATATAAAATCTGCATCTGAGAAAACACAAGACCCAAATACAAAATATTTTTAATTTTGGATTAATTCATTTCAGAATCAAAACTCAAATTTTCTGTTCAAAATGATAGTCTTTCAAATGAGCAAATTGGCCTTGATTGAGCTCCAATTAGCTGGTTGTCAACAGGAGAAAACTGGCGGTGACAATAGTTGTGAATTCACAACTTCACGGTAGCACTGAAGGCTAGTTTTAGGACACTGTAAATGAATGAGGGCTTTGTGACATTCTCTTTGAGATTTTTGACACATGGGAGAGTTCTTGTATAACACCTTGAAATCAGGCTTTTTACAATATGGGATCTTTAATACAGAATTTGAATAAATATACAGTATGGATATGATGGGGTGGGGTTCAGGTACCTTCTTCCTGACTGCAGCAGAGAGGTATAAACATCTCGGTGGTTGGGATTATTAATGTCCACCTTAACATCCATATCATGAAGTCTGGTATGAGGGGTCAGGGGTTGGGACAAAACTTTT
Organism: Eupleurogrammus muticus; assembly: GCA_036785175.1. Lineage (NCBI taxonomy): Eukaryota > Metazoa > Chordata > Actinopteri > Scombriformes > Trichiuridae > Eupleurogrammus > Eupleurogrammus muticus. The sequence goes on from JAYKQN010000001.1 coordinate 31,419,291, forward strand.
GAAGCAAATTGATATATGCTAGCATGTAGCTTGTGCTCTACCACTGAGGATAGCCCACCTTGATTAAATGGTGGATGTAATCATATCATTGGTTGAAATCATGTCAGTGACAGGTGATATTTGTTTTACTGGAAGATAATGTGCTTGAAATGTGATCAATTTGATCTAAAAATTCCAAAGAAAATACACTTATGGTATATTTAATAAGGGAACAATATGACGATGATACAAAAAACTTGCTTTTATTGATTCTGTAGTGAAACTCTGGAACTTATAAAAAAGTTGAGAATGCAGTCTCACATCAAAATAAAACATGTGGACGGAGCAAATAAGTGTATGCAGCAGCTGCCTTGCCATCAGCTAAAGGAAACATCAGCGTCACACACCTTTGATGTCCCTCCTGGAGATAAATGGACGGCCCGACTCGAGCGGGAGTGAATTGTGCGCTGCTCTCAGCACACAGCGAGCGTGAGACAAACAGGAAGCAGTTTACCTAGAGACCCGACATCCACATCACTCACTGTCACCGATCCTTCTATTTTTTCTGGAAACACCGCACGACAAGCAGCCATCGAGGCGGCCGGACTGTTTGCTGCTGCCACTCACTTGACAGAAGATGTATTTTGTCTTTTTTTTTCCAGAAAAGTGTCGTTTCACTGGAAGCTCTGCGGCTTCGGTGGAGCAGCCAGACATAAATACTGTATCGGTGGAGAATTTGAGATAATGCCGTCTCCAAAACAGTTAAGAGGGAAAGAATGCGTGCCTTTTATACGATACAAATCCACACCATGTGTGTTTACGTTGGAGAGGGAAAGGTCGGTCTGCTTTGCTTCAGAATGCAGTAATCAGTCAGGAAGCTGCGGCTCAGCACCGAGGAAAAAAATCCATTCAGAAAGCTGCTGGGTCAATGTTTCCTTCACTTCCAGCGAATCAGCAGAACGCCGCCTCGCCGGACTCATTCTGGACCTTAATGCTCAGGGGTCAAACAAACCTGTGTGTGACCTCCGAGCTGCTGTCTGGCCATGTGTTAACCGGGTTTGACTTCCCGGTGCAGCTACATGAACATGGTGTTTAAGAGTCGACACTCAAACATACAACAAACATACAAAAGCAATGTGAGTCAGGGAGAGGGTGATGGATGTTGACAGTTCGGTTAATATGAGGGAATATAATTCAGGAATTGAAACACCTTGAACACAGTGAAATTAAATTATACAAATACTGATTAATTATTTGGTGTTAATTAATTTGCATATGAAAATATGTTGAATTAGATAAATACCAGATCTTCTAAAAGTCCTGAATTCAAAATGTCACTTGAGTAAAAGAGCAGAAGTATTAACAAAAGTCTGTATAATGGGTACTTTTACATTGAATACCTTGTTTTAATCACTAAACGTGTGATATTTTTCAAATTTAAAAATAGAAAAAAAAATTAAATTGAAAGATAAAGTTTAAACAGTAAGAATATTAAAATTTACTAGTTGATGCCAACCATTCACCTTAATGTAATAAAGCTGTCAGAATAAATGTATGTAATATGTCCCTCTGAAATGTAGGGGAGTGATGTATGAAGTACAATCACATGGAAAATAAACAAGTGAAGTACAAGTGCCAAGTACTTTAGTAAATACATTTAGTTTTCAACGCTATTGTGAAACAGGTCAAGTAAAAATGCAAGAAATGTGAAGTACAATATCCAACATATGAAGAAAACATGTAGATTTACTTTGGTTTAAATGAAATTCTGAGAGTCCTGTTTACTTCATTCTTCATCATGGATGAATAGTTGTCTCCTTGTGTCTTTAACGAAGCCTCCTTTTCTTTTGCTACCCCACTTTCTCTCCTGTTTTGTGGTTATTTAGTAAGCTCAGTATTGGTTTTTCGTTTGAGTCTGGAGACAGTACAAGTTTTTGTATTGTAGCTAGTCTGGGGTTGTTCTGTTTATTATACTGACGCCTTATTTGCTTCCATTTCTGCATATTTTGTCGGTTTACTTCTGTTTCTGTCAGGGCCGGCAGCCCTTTTTCTTACCATTTTAGGTCAGTTTTTGCAAAGGTTTCATGTAAACTTGTTACTCCCTGTGTTCTTGTATATATAAAGGTCCATTATTTACTCATGTTACATCACATAAAAATGTAATTTAGTTTAAAACAATAGAAGCATAAAGATGTGTTTATTTAAAAAAACAATTCTTTCTTTCGGGTTGTGGTTAAATGTAGCCTGACTCTTCACATTGTTTTGATTAAATGCTCTTTATTTCTTTCTCTATGGATAAAATAATAAATTGATATACCATGCATGCTGGGATATGAAGCCATTATTTTGCATTTGTTTATAACATTGGTTTAGAACTTTATTTAAAATGTCTGAAATATGAATCAGTCTCTTGTCACATTGGGTTTTTCAGTTTGATGAATTTTCTTATATCTCTCCACAACAGGCCATGTATGAACAGGAGCAGACAGGAAAAGTGAAACTGCTCACATTTGTGAAAATGAATAAATAAATAAGTAAATACATTTTTGACTGAACCAGTGAGGTAGATTATGAAGCATGAGTCAGCACGAGCTGTTCTGAGTTTGCATTCGTAGCCACTAAAGCTCCACGGTTTCCCTGTTATTAATTTGTCCAACTTCATTTGATGGATTCATTACATAATGTAATTTAAAGGAAAGCCACTTGGGATAGTTGACTTGAAGCGGATGCGTATGTGCAAGCACACAGCAAGCCTCATTTGCATCATTTTAATCAAAAACACATGGGTGACTTTCTTATCCAAGGCGGCCTGAATGTGGGGCAGAGCGACAACGGCCGCTTCGTGGCGTGCGTGGCGTTTCCAACTTTGTGTCACAACCAGCGCGAGTGCTTTCAAAGAGCTTGCAAGGGGAAATTGCTTTGACATCGGTTTGGTTGTTTCCTGGTTTCATTTGCAACATATTTACCCAAAAAGGAAGCTTTTCCTTTTAAATGTCATGGCAAAATGTGCCAGGATTTTTCAGATCTGCTCTTGCTGCTGGTTGTTTTTAATTTGTCACAGTCAGTTGTAGGTATGAATGAGTTATAAGTATCACATGAGTAAAAATGAAATACTACCATTGTATATCTAGTCTTTACTCAAGTATATTTCTGAGCCAATAATCAGCTTTTTATTTCACTGCATTTGCAATTTATGGGTGTCAATGTCTTATATTTGGTACAATTGGTCAAATAGAGTAGAATTACTTCATTACATTAGTAATTTACTTTAAGGGTTTTGTTTTCTTCTTATTTTCCTTTTTTAGGAAATTGTTAATCTTACTTTCATGAAACTAGATCAAAATGATTCAAAATGAGGAGGAGGACAAAAGAGGGAAGGCAATAAAAATTGAAATCAATAAAGTTTGAGATAATCAATAGCAATGCGGTAATGAGTTCTAGTGGATCCAAAAATGTAACATTATGCTGAACATGCAAAGAGCTTTGCACAAGTTTGGCTGCATCTTACTAAAGAGATAAAGATAAGAAAGTCAAAAACCCTTTTTTTTTAAATACAGTTTTAAGAAGCATTCATCAGGTGGAACCGAAAAAGAATGATAAATTAATAATTATAATCCACCTAGAAAATTAAATTAGTTGATAGCATGTGTTTTTAAAACCCTTTTCAGAGTGAAACTACTTGGTTTTCAGGGTTACGCCACATGACAGTTTTTCCTTAAAGCCAAAACTCACACCACCATAAATAAGTCTAGAATACATTTTTAAACATGTTTTAAAATGAAATTTCTGGAGTAATCACACATTTGAGAAATTCCGTCTAGTCGGTATCATGTAACAGGGCTCAATGTGCTCAACAGCACTAAAGGGTTGATCATCCAAAGCCATGAATTCTTGTCCTTTACTTGACCTTTATGAACTTTTTGAACATTGTGTGTTGTGACCAGCTTTCCTTTCATCATCTGTTCAGGGTGTTTGGCTTTTAAATGACAAATTAAAGCAGTGTTGTTAAAGTTCTTAGCAGAAAATCCCCATCTAGTCTCATTGAATGCTTGTGGCAAAATGCACTTCTATTCTCGCCCTCCAACACTTTATAATATCTCCATACTGCCAACATTTTAGCGAAGGCATTCAATCACGTCACAGTCAGTTGTTTGATTGCATGATTGCATCACACCTCCTTCTTCTTCTTCTTTGGGGTTTTAAGACAGCATGCATCCAAATAGTTGCATAGCTGCCATCTGCAGGACTAGTACTTTACTGTGCATCACGCGCCACTTCTTTGGCCTTGCTTTTTAACACACTTTATCAAAGGCCGATTGTGGTGTTTTTTTTATTTTTTTTACAATATTTGGCCGAATATATTCAGTAGTAGGAAGCTCTGTGTCCAATAGGACCTAGGTGTCCTAGGTGAACAAACCCACCTAGGACCCCTATGTGCAGCCCAAACCTAACTCTTATGGACTCTTATACACATGTTAGCTCTTGAGGAAGCTCAATAGGATAAATTGCTTTAAAACATGATCCTAAAGGGGATGGTTTAAATCCACTAATAGACAACTATAGGAAACTGTCTCTGACTTTGAAAGTCCAACATCTAAAGTGAAGATGGGAAAAGATGATCAAATATTTTAAATACCCCCAGAGAACATCACTCCCTGTGAAGAAAACTGGTAGCAAAGCGCGAAGTTTGCAGACCATTTTTGTAAAGGCATCAGTGACGCTGATGACATCTGGTTTGAATCTGCATAATGGAACATTTATTTATTTATTTATTTATATATTTTTATATATTATTTTTGTCATATTTTTGATCTCAGATTGTTCTCAGAAACTCAGAAATCAAGAAAACCAAATCATGAAATAAGGAAATTCATCTGCCACTGAAATTTTCTACTCAATATTTGACTACTTGTCTACTAACATTTTCTTTTCTCTCTCTCTCTCTCTCTCTCTCTCTCTCCCCCTCTCTCTCTCTCTCTCTCTCTCTCTCTCTCTCTCTCTCTATATATATATATATATATATATATATATATATATATATATTTCAGTGTGCATTTCAGTTCATTTACTATTTACCATTACTTAAGTTTATTAATGGCACCACTGGTGAGTTTTAATGGATCACTGCAGGTGGAGTGAAAGGTTCCTTTTGTCATATTTCACACAAACAACAAAGCTCTCAGTGTCAGTCTCAGTGTGTGAGTGTGTGTGTGTGGGGGGGGGAGGTATTATTCACAGTGACGGAGGCATATCTCTCGTGTGGCAGATGGAAATATGTCTTCTAACTTCGGCCGTATGTCATCATAAGTGAAGTGCAATTTTCTAGCACCCCCCCCCCCCCCCCTACACCCCACCCCCGCCCCCCACCCCCCACAGGGGAGTGGGTTTTGCTTCATTAATAATTGAGCCAAATTCCACGCAGCCCATCTGAAGCCCACCTGCCCTGTAATTATAAAGACCTGCCATTTAGTACAACAATCCATCTTGATCTTTGATTTCCCTGTCAAAAACTATTAAAGCAGCCCTTGGTCTTTGACACGGTACTCGGCATGGGTCCACTTTCAATCGAATCAAACAGATTCCATTGGCATATTAAAAAGAAAAAAAAAACGAACACAACGGAGATCTGAAAGCTCGGACGGCTGCGTGCAGGGCTTCAGCTCTTCAATCATTACTGTGGATTTCTTCCTTCCTGATAAATGTGCATCTGAAAGTATCAAATACTGTTAAGTTGAAGCAGTTTGATTCAATATTTGACTGTCTGCAAGTTACCAGACAGAGAAACCTGCACATTGACTTCTCATTAATAACATCTGCTCCTACATTGATTTGCCTTCACAGTGAAATAAAGTGCAGAACATAAAATTCTGGATGCTCCATTGAAAGTCATTACTCCTCCCAGTAACCATAATTCATTTATGCTTTGATGAAAGGAGGGAGACCAGGTTATTGGCATCATAAGTGCATGTAATTAAAAACCAACATGTAATAGCACTCTCTGTGGAACATCATTTGGATTATTGATTAAGCTATATGAGCCTCCAGCGGGAGAAAGCAACACCGAATCCACGTTGGTAATATTTGCTGAATAACCACAGGTGGATGAAGTACTTTAAATGGATTGCCACCCACCATACTTGAGTAAAAGTAAAAAATAGGAAACTCAATAGGAAGCAAATGACACTAATTTGAATATGTTAGTTAAGTAAAAGGACACAAGTATTAGAAAAATCTTTTTTTTAAATGCAATTTTTTTATTTATTAGAGAAACTGCAAGACCGACGAGGTGACATAGTGGATAAAAACCTACATACAATAGGCAAACCTATAAAATATTAATGTGACAGTAAGAAATATAAAGTGTATGTATGTGTGTGCACATGTCTAATAAAGGGGTAAAATACTGTATTAACACTGTTTTAATATCCAATACATAACATGATAATACATATACAAAAATGTAGGTATGTTTCAAATTTAAATAAAAAATAAATAAATAAAAATGTTTATGACCTTGTAATACATTGATATAATAGCACACAATTATTAAGTATAATATAACCCAGTATCACATATCATAAGTTTATAAAATATTGATACCACTATATACTATATGTGATATGATAGCTTACCATAATACAATATAATATAATATATTGTAACTTAAAATGATACCACTATGATAAGAATAGTTTTACAGCTTCTCTATAAGCATATTTCTAATTAAGCTGTTTGGTTGCTGCTATAAATTAATGTGACTGTCTTAAACTTTAAAACATTGGCGCCTGCACCATTAGGCAGGTCAGGCAGATGCCCTGTCACATTTTTGCCTTTTCACTTCTCACCCCTTTATAAAAGTCAAATTGATGTATTATACTATTATTACTATATTACATTAAGCTTATATTATATTACAGTATAGTATGGCCAGTGAAAGCTGAACATGGCATGGGTTTTGGTGCCAGACGGACTAGTCTGAGTATTTCAGAAACTGCTGATCTACTCGGATTTTCACGCACAACCATCTCTAGGGTTTACAGAGAATGGTCCGAAAAGGAGAAAATATCCTGTGAGCGGCAGTTCTGTGGGCGAAAATGCCTTGTTGATGCCAGAGGTCAGAGGAAAATAGACAGATTAGTTCAGGTTGATAGAAAGGAAACAGGAACTCAAATAACCAGTCGTTAGAACCGAGGTCTGCAGAAGATCTTCTCTGAACATACAACACATCCAACCTTGAGGTAGATGAGCTAGAGCAGCAGAAGACCACACACGGTGCCACTCCTGTCAGCTAAGAACAGGAATATGAGGCTACAATTCACACAGGCTCACCAAAATTAGACAATTGAAAATTTGGAAAAACATTGCCTGGTCTGATGAGTCTCGAATTCTGCTGGAACATTTGGATGGTAGGGTCAGAAATTAGTATCAACAACATGAAAGCATGGATTCATCCTGCCATCCGTACCATGTTAAAAGTTACTTAACTCACCGTTCTTCCCTATTCTGATGCTCAATTTAAACTGCAGCAGATCATCCTGACCATGCCTATGCCCAAATGCATTGATTTTCTATCATGTGATTGGATGATTAGAAATTTGCGTAATGAGCAGTTGGACAGGTCTTCTTAATAGTGGCCAGTGGATGTATTTAAACCATAGAGTCTATAATTTCACTAATCCCTCCGGTATTGAGCTTTCTAGTGATTCCCCTCTGATGGGGTTTTTAACCACAGGGCAGATTTCAATCCTACTAGAAAAAAAACATTTAAACTTTGAGAAAAACTGAATGAACACACTCAAAATATAGCTCCTAGCTCTTTGGTTTGCAAGCTTTCTATTAATTGCATAATGAACAACAAGTAAAACTGCCCTGTGCATTTCTATTTTTTTTTTTTAATCGGAAAAGAGGGAAAGTGCTAAACCTCAGCACCAAAGGGATCAGTAAAAAATTGGTCTCTATACATCAGATACATGCCAGGAATGTGGGAAATGGGGCTTGATGTCCTAAATACAAATTATCACTTTATTAAAATGACATATTAATAGCCCTGCTAATTGCATTCTGGGATTATTATCTTACCACTGACCACTGGTTGCAGTCCAGTCACAAAACACAGCTGAAACCCATCCTGTGCAGACAGCAGGTCATAATGTGTTGCACTGGATGTGTACTAATTCAAACCATTGTTTCACAACAGCAAACAACAGAAACAAAATAAGGGAATGAATTGAAATTCAGAGATGTGTTTATACAAGAACTCGGACTCGAGAAATCAACCACGCAATCAAAACGTGCTTACTGTTACCCTGAATCTAGTAGGTGTAGAAGCGACGGGCCATTTCCGATCGAATGACAACGTACTGTGTTCAATCCGGGCCTGCAAACACAAACGCTTTTGGCAGATGACAGCCGAAGGCTGTTGGTCACAAACAATCCATCTCCTCTGATCAAAGACCTGTTCGTCCGTCAGAAGCGACGTGCTGATTGTGCACTTAAAGCTCCTTTCGGACTTGGTCTTCAAAGCCGACTCCATACATCGATATTTCATGCATCTTAAATTTTATTTTTATTCCCCCGGCGTGTTCGCACTCGCCGCGGCTTAGACGACATCATGGACGGCCTCCTCCCCCCTCGAGTGTTTACCCGTCTTCACGCCGCCCGTCCGAATGTCATCCAATCGCCAAGAGCCTCTCTTTGTTGTTCGTCAAACCTTTTTTTTTATAATTTTTTTCTCATTTGCAGAGCGGTTACTGGCTCTTTTGTTGGCCATTTTGATATGTTTATTTACTGTGTGAATGGCTTTGATCCATTCTGGGGAAGAGAGAGCTGTGTATGTGTGTGTGTGTGTGTGTGAAGGGGCTAAATGTCCCTGTGGAGGAAAATGCATGTGAGCAGGCTGCCATGTCCACTAAGGCTGAGGAGAGACAGCTGAGGGGGTCTGGGACTGATGCATAGCAGGTTGTGTGTCTCTCCAGGGTTTAACAGTGCGCTGCTGCAACACACTCAAGAAAAATCCCTGGTCACTTACACACACACACACACAGACACACACTCACACACTGACTGACTGACCACTTCTGAGGCGCCTGTGTGAGGTCCAAACTGCAATATTTACAACAAATGTACAGGCTTTACACAAAGCCTCAGCCTGCACACAACGAAAAAAAAAAAACTGTCAAAACGCTGCAGCTTATGTGATTCGGGGTGATATATTGGTTTGTCAATACTGGACTTTTTTATTAAGATCAGCTATCGACCTGTAAATGCCATCCACCCACCAAAATTATGGATGTTTTTTTTTTTTTTACCCGACCGCAGCTACATAAAAAAAAGCCTGTAAAACCTGCAATGAAAATGTATTTTCTCTGCACATTTGATATATTTAACAGCTGAAATTGTTTTTTTTTTCTTTTTAGTCTCAAGGCCTATTGAGTTTAAACAGGAGAAATACACAGAGCATGATTCGATTTTTTCTTTCCTCCACATTTTCAGTCAGCTCTTAACTCCAGAACATCATGTTGAAAATCTGTTACCGCATGGCCAGAAAAGTGAGTTAAGAGGTTGAAGTAAATGGTAAAAAAGTATTCATGTAGGTGTGTAGGTGTGAGCATTTTAGAACACAGCATCAATGACTAAAAGCAACACCTGCAGACTTAATTCATGCCACAATAGTTTAATATTAACATTGTTTGAATGAAACTGTGAGTAATAGCTCATAATGTCACTTGCCATAAAACAAAACAAACAAGTTTGAGTGACAGAAGCTCCAGATGAGGAGAAATTCAAATGGTGATAAATAAATACACTATTCCTACAATAATGAGTCACCTCACACTGATGTAGTCATTGGAGGATGTGTAAATCATGCAGCTTATGTCAGGACTTCTGGAATTGTTGTGTGCAGTCACTGATGTAATCTGTCTAAACAGACATGTCAGGGCTGCCCAATCCTGCTCCTGGAGAGTTATTATCATACATGTTTTAGGAATCTCCCTACTCCACACACGACGGATTTCAATTATTCACAAGCCCTTGGCAAGCTTTAGCTACTTGATAGTGAGTTGATTACTAGGATCAGGTGTCTTGGAGTAGGAAGATTCTTAAAACATGTAGGATAGTAGCTCTACAGGAGCAGGATTGGGAAGCCCTTACGAATAAATTTCCTTAGCAGGGGATCTAAATAGTTGATTGGTAGAATCAGGTGTGAATGCTCAGTTGGTGCACATGTGCAAATAAGTGTTGCATGAAGTCTAAACTGAAGAGTTAAAAGTTAATGCTTCAGTATCTATAATCCAGTCAATCTTCAATATTTACATTGTGTTTTTATTGTTGTTTTTTATATATTATAGGAAATATTTGCTTGCTAATTAATATGCAGACAAAATGTGCACATCTTTCCTCCAGCAAGAACATTTTGTTGTTATTAGTGTATACAAGTTTGTTCATTTTTCATTAAAAAGTTGTTTTTGTATATATAATATACGTGTAAATATAAGAAATGTTTGATTTGGGTTCTGACATTAATTTAATGTTGCTCATATTTCTGTTTGTCTTCTACTTTCTTTGCTTCCTTTTGTTCCTTTTATTGTGCAGTATGGAAAGCACAAAAAAATGAATGGGGGCATAGCTCATGAATTCTAAGCCATCATTTAAACCAGGGGCAGTGAAAGCATCAAGATTATAACACAAAAGTCTTCCCTTTGGTTGAGTTTCTGAATACAACCTCCACCTCTAATAAGATGCTTTATGTATTCAATGTCAGTGACGTGAAGAAGAAAATCGGTGGCGAATATTAAATAAAATGTCAAGCGATTAGGTAGTTCTGATTGTTAGTTTTAATTACCTATTTGTGTTCTGCCAGACAGTCATGTTGGCCTTGGTTCTACCAATGTAAAAGAGGCATGAAAGAAGGTATATAACAAAGGCTGAATTACATTTAATGAAATCTTTGATCTTGCATAGTTTCATTATTTGAAAATGTGTAAATGTTTTAGTCTGTAAGATCTTGTCACAGTGTGCGGACAGTTCATACATTTAGCCCAGGAAGTGGATAGTCACTTTGAATGATGGCCTAGTTAGTTTTAATGTACCGAGTAATGACAAAAAGGTGTAACTATGAAGTGTTTTTTTTCTTAAGGTCAGAGGGATTAAGTGAACAAAGCTTAGTCGATTACCCGAGTAACTGCATTACATTAGAATAAAAACCAAATTCTCTGGTTCCAGAATTATCAAATCAGATTATTTTCTGGTTTCTTTAATCTTCCATAATAGTAAACTGATGATCTTTGGGTTGTGGACTCTTGGTCCAGACCAAAACAAGACATTTTAGGTTGAATCTTCAACTTTAGGAAACCGTGATCGACATTTTTCACCATTTTAGGAAGCAAACAACTGATTGATTAAATGTGTTGATAATCCCCAGATTAATAGACTATCAAAATAGTCTTTATTGAAACTATTAAATAAAATACTAACAGTTGGGTCTTATTGCCATCAAAAATGGATGATAAATTATCAATATAATGCCCATATCAGGAGATGCAGTGATACCAGGTGTTAAGATTCAGCACCCACATCTATTCCTAATATCCAAGAAAAAGTGTATATATAGAACATAGTCAAACAACACAATTGGGCTTTTAACTTCATATGCTGGAATAAATGGTTGGAGGGCAATATATATACTGATTAAAGCAATATAAACTGATTTAAACACTGATTGTAAATGATTCAAAGTGGTTGTTTTTAATATTTTAAAGCATTTGTTTTTCCTGTTTGCATTGATAGATATTTCTTGCATTATCATGCAATTGTATGTGTGTGTGTGTGTATAGCAAGGGACATTTTGTACATGGGCTGCAATATTCCTAGTGATATTACAAAAAAATGGTATTTAAAGGTTTGCATTTCTGAAAATGAATTAATATTTTCTAGTTATAATCATAAAGACTGATGTTTAAGCATAAATTATGTTAATATATGAAACTTTTTAAGGCAATTTGATGGGCAGGGCGTTTAGGTCAATGGGGTGCTGAAAGGACATGTTTTAAGGTTGGCACAAGGGTTAAAATAAATTAAAAATGATCATGTTAGGAACATGACAGGTGACGTCTTTGAAGAGGTTTTTTCAGTTCATCTGTTCAGTGTAACAGGGCTGCTGGTGCACATCAGACAACCGCTGCTGTAAACAAAGCATGTCTTATAAGGCAGGAAATGCAACATATTTGCTAAACCAGCCTCTGGGATACACACTATTTCCATGTGAAACGCTGGATATAAATGAAACCATGTTTTGCTTACAAAGAGGAACTCCTCAGGGCACCTACGTATAAACTGAATTTCGGAGATTCAGTTTAGTCCGGGGCTGAGGTTCTGTTACATCTGAGGAACCGGCGCTGGGTGTTTAAAAAGCTTTTTTTGTAAACTGACTACATGTTGACTACTGCGGATCGATTTCAGCATAATGTGAATGCATTGAAATTGTAGGACTACAGATTATCACTGTAATTCCATTACAAATTTTTTTCCATTACGGCAGTATTAGTTTCACTAATGGCCTAATCTGCTTTATTTCAACCAATCAGCTGCTGCAATGACACACACCCTCTGTTCGCCCTGTTTACTGAACACACGCCTAGGAGGAGGTGTTCGAATGAAGTTTTTATCCCCGTCTGATGCTAATCTGTGAAGCTCGGGCTAAACTGCTGAGACAAGCTCTCCGTCTATAACTGATCCCTGCACCATTCAGGCCGGGACTGATCACGCCGCTGCGGCATGTCGACCCAGGGTGAAACATGACACACATCGACACACACTCTGTTAGTGACTCAGTCCAGCAATCAGTGATGTGACTTTGTAATTGCTATTGATTGAAGGGCTGTGTACCCCCCACAACTACACACACACAAACACACACACACAGCGGGCCTGTCTGCCTCGGCCAATTACAGGACATGGGAGGATGCTACAGTACAGCAGTCGCTTTTATCAGACAGCAGCTTTTCCAGACTTCAGTCCCTGCTCTAATGGGAGGATCTTCCTATCAGGAGTTCTGACTAATGTCTTCCAGTCGTTATGAATTACCAGGATCTGTCAGATCCTATCTCCAGAGCTATAGACTTATAATAATAATAATACAAAATATATGAATCATGCAGAACTCCTGATGACATCAGCAGCATGTTAATCACGTTAAAGTCTTATTTTCAGATAAATTATAACAAACAAGTAGCTGAACCAAGTCCGTTCATGTTAAAAGGTCAAGAAAGAAGTTTGCCATTTTTTTTTTTTATCACTGAGTCTTCTCATGGTTCTGTGTTACATACATAGCCCAACGCATAGTCTGAGGTTGTTTTATTCCAATGAATGTTGAATCTGTCCTTGTAATCTTTTTCTGCATTCCCACCACCAAAAATATGATTCAATCAACAAAGTTGATATTTAACCCTTTGCTGGCCTTTTTCGACTTTATACAAAATATAAATATATTCAATTTAAAATCAGCTGGAGGGATTTTGTCTGTTGTGACTATCTCCATTTGAGGTCAGGCAATGTTTATGAAGAGTTTAAGTGTTGACATATTTCTATTTATTTATTTATTATTATTTTTTTTTTTATTATTATTATTTTGCAGTCCACGATTGAGATAGAAACTGCTTAATTTAATTCAGAGTTTGTACGTTGTTTTTTGCTTTTTCTACTGTTAACCCTGGTAGTTTTACCATTTCATATATATATACAGTATTTGTTGCAGACCGCGCATAGATAATGCATCAGCTATCAATTAGAAAGATAGGACTTGATCTATCTTAATGTGCTTCCTTTCATACTGATAAAATGCTCTAACCTTTGTAGTAGGATCTAATGGTCAATGGTGTCAAATCTAAGGTCTAACAGAATAAGAATAGAGATCCTTTGTTTAATGCATTGCGAATGTCATTTAAAACCACCAGTACTGTCTCTCAGCTGTGATGCACTGCACATTTGGACTGGAAATCCTTATATGAAATAACTGAATCTAGTTCAGGAAGGTCAAATGGAGAAAAGGAGTCTATCTATAAACTTTTTCATCTGTTTCCATGGTTCTTGTGTTGAAGGGAAATCAGTGCCAGTTGGGGGTCAAGAGGTGACGAATTCTATCTCTAATGGAAGAATTTTATCAATTCAATTCAATTCAATTCAATTTATTTGTATAGCCCAGAATCACAAATCAGATTTGCCCCAAAGGGCTTTACAGTTTGTACAAAAGCAACACAACATCCCCTGTCCTTAGACCCTCACATCGTACAAGGTAAAACTCCCTAAAAAAACCCTTTAACAGGGAGAAAAAACGGAAGAACCCTCAGGAAGAGTAACAGAGGAGGAATCCCTCTTCCAGGACGGACAGGCGTGCAGTAGATGATGTGTGCAGGTGGAGAACATTACAGAGAAATTTGAATATTACAAACAAACAGAAATGTAATGAATGTTGGTAGAAGTGGAGGATGAGGAGCAGGATCCATCATAGCTTTCAGGTTTCACCAAGGCAGCCTCAGACCCTCCAACATCCGTAGATCCCTGAGTGGCTGTACTGCAGCGTGCTCTGTGAAAGAGAAAACACAGGGCAGGACTCCGGAACCACAGCAGATTTAAAAGTACAGTAGTGGTACAACAGTATCACAGATAGAAGAAGAAAAAGAAGCCCAGGGCATCTCATGAGGACCCGGCAGACTAACCTATCGCAGCATAACTATAACTAGGCCAGCCAGGGCCGGCCCTAACTATATGCTTCATCGAACAGTAAGTTTTTAACCTATTCTTAAATATAGGAAGGGTGTCTGCCCCCCGGACTGAGACTGGAAGACGGTTCCACAGGAGAGGAGCCTGGAAGTTGAAGGCTCTGCCTCCTGTTTTAATTTTAGAAATTCTGGGAACCTCCAATAAGCCTGCATATTGGGAGCGTAATGTTCTTGATGGGCGATATGGGACTAAGAGATCCCTAAGGTAGGATGGAGCCTGACCGTTGAGTGCTTTATAGGTGAGGAGCAGGATTTTAAATTCTATACGAGATTTTACAGGAAGCCAGTGTAGAGCGGCTAATACAGGTGAGATATGCTCTCTTCTTCTAGTGCCGGTTAATAAACGAGCAGCTGCATTCTGGATCAGCTGGAGAGTCCTTAGAGACTTTTTGGTGCAACCCGACAGTAAAGAGTTGCAGTAGTCCAGCCTGGAAGTAATAAATGCATGGATAAGTTTTTCTGCATCTTTCAGAGACAGGAAGTGTCTGACCTTTGCTATGTTGCGTAGGTGGATAAAAGCAGTCCTAGAGATATGTTTAATGTGGGCAGAGAATGACAAGTCTTGGTCCAAGATGACTCCCAGGTTTTTCACCGTGGAGCTAGAGGCCAGGGAGATGTCATCCAGGACACCTATATCACTGGATATTGAGTTCCTCAGGATTTCAGACCCGAGTATCATTGAAGAAGTTCATGAAGTCTTTGCTGCGGAGAGCTGTAGGGATATGTGGATCATGAGACTAATACCAGGGAGCTACTCTGTTGTGCCTTATTGTTCTTTTTTTTTTTAAAAAAAGGAGATGATGTTAAGAGTCATTTGTGGTGAGCCGGCAGCATTCTCAACAAGATGATCTATCTCAGATGGTGCAAACACCAGTATGAAAGTCCTCAGTTGATGTGAGGGTGATGGATTGAATACTGATGGAAACACTTCCTTGAATTTAGCTATAGCACTCTCAGACTAGAGAGGATATTTTTGTCCAGTGGTTAGGAGTCCAGTAAAAGGAATTTTGAAAGTTATTAAAAAAATTGTCTGATAAGAGAAGATTCTGTAGGACTGGTAACTATCCAAATTGAATGCCCTGTGTCAAAAACAAGGTCGAGGGTGTGGTTGAAACCATGAGTGGGCACTATCTACCCTCTGAGAGATGCTGATTGTGGCCATTAGAGAGACAAATGCAAAAAGTTTGTTGGATCATAATCCTGGACTTTAACTTAAATATTGGATTCAGTTTCATTGACAGTGATGGTGTGAATTCTTTCATAGTCGTGTAGGAGAATCTGACCTGCACTCTAATACAAATACATAAGTTAACCCTGAGTGCAAAAAAGAATCAAATCTTTTCAGAGGGAAATGTTTTGTATTTAGTACAATTACTCTAATATTGAGAGGAATTATTTTGAATTATCCCATTCAACTGATAGATAATTTCTTATCTTAAGTATTTGAAAAAAATATGTAAAAAATTAATTATAGAACAAAAAAAACAAAATATTACATAAAGAGACATTATACAGATAAAAATGCCGAGCAATTTAATTGTATTTAAAGAACAGACTAAAGACTCAAAATCATAGAAAAAAAATGAAATAAGAAATATGCATTTGTCTGCCAGAGGAATAAAAAAAATCAAGATACCTCTAGGTAATATTGGATTAATTGAACCGAAAATATGATTTTCACTGATATGATAGTTATGTTTCTTATAAACAATTCAGCTGACTAAATATTATAGACAGTTTAAGCACAGTTATTTAAAGTGTCTCTCTTAAAAAAATAAAATAATACAAAATAGCTTAATTAAGCTATTTAGGACCCGGTTTCCATTTACCTGTTGTGACTCGCTAGCGATGGGCATGAACTCCCAAGTTCCCTTGGTTCTGCTGACTTTGCGTGAACACAGCGTTGTTATCCAGCAGCCGCTGTCTGTCCTTAGTTTGCTCGTGAGCTACATTCACCAGCGGGTTTGTTTACAGTGCGTTAGCGTGCCCTTGTCGTCTCAGCTGCCAATCGGGCATGTTTACCGGCCCACCCACTCAGAACCTTTGTGCAAACACGCAGATGTATTTGTTCTTCTTGCATTAAGTATAAAAAACCTGTCAATTTGAAAACTGCTTTTGCAAAAAAAAAAAAAAATAGGAACAACTACAACACGGCAGTCGCCAATGGTGACATAAAAGCTCATGACCCATTGAAGGAGTGGCCTTGGTGGCGTGCATAATGCGTTTCTAGGAGAGAAAACTCTAGAAAGATGGTTATACAGTAGGCTGTTTTTTTTTTTTTTTTTTGCAGAGCGCCAGAGCCTTGATCAAAGGCATCTTGTATCATGAATAATAACAGTCAAATGCTGGTCCTGCTGCCTGGCTGGGCGATAAGTGTGTATACAAACTGAGGCATCTTGTTAAAGCAGATTGCTTTTAGATGTTCCACTCAAGCCCGTATGTCTCCATCCGAGCTGACACAAAGGACTAAGCAGGGAGATAACACGCTGAATAACAGCAGAGTCTGTCTGGCGAGCTGCGTGATATTGTACACAGTCAGCCGTAGGTAGGATTTCTCAGAACTCTGCTCAAAAGACCTTTTCAAACTGTCCATGTTCGAAATGCATATTATCGAAAAAACCAACACATCACAGATTCACTCCCCCTCTGTGCATTTTCCCCACCCAAGACATAGTTGTTTTTCCATGTATTCTTGCACAGCCAATCAGGCTCTCGCGAAAAAATCACAGAAGCCCCAGCCGATCACGCATCCTTTGACATTTACGCGACAATTTAGCGGATTCTTGTCATGCATTTATTCATCGATCCTTTCATTTAACTGCTCATGAATACAAATGTGATGGGTGACCTGTCATATCAGGCCTAAGTCGTCTATGGGTAATTTTGCCACCGAGGTTGATGCGGCACTTCCTCATGCATTTACATCAGTCCAATAAAGAAATCGGAAGCTGGAAACCTGTGGAATTATCAGCTTACTTCTCATCGGAGTTCACGCACTAACATCCAGGTGTTTAAATAGGGATTTTGGAAAGGATGATGTAATGTTACAGTTACCGTGTTAATTAGATTGGAGATATGAGCCTGAAAAAGAAACATCCTATGTGGCAGTTTTATTTGGAGGATTTGTTGGGACTGATACTGAGTGGTCACAGCAAAAGTCTATTGCTACTGAAGTTGGTAGACAAAGTAGACACATTTCAATGGCTCATAGCGTGCATGAATCTTTTCCCACACATGTGTTTGATCTTGGGTCAGGCAGAGGAAAACGGTCATTAAAACGCTGGAGCTTTCGCGTCAAGGAGCCTTATAAGATAGGAAGATGATTTAACTTTATCACACCAGGGTAGCTGCAGAAGGATGAAAATCCTTTTAGCGTGGGGAATTTCAGACTGAAAATGGCAAAAAAACAAAGAATTTGTGTACCAGATGACAGACAGGAATAATGATAATAATAGAAATTAATCTGAAATATTTATGTGTAATGTTATTTTTTAAATTTACATTGTATTATGAACCAATAATAAACTATTATAAACAGCTTTGTATTTACAAGTAGTTTGTGGTAACTATCAGGAAACATCTGGCTATTTTATCCATAGATGCTATGCTGGATATTATTACATCATATAAGCACATACCTTGCATTTAGAAATCCTCTAGTATCACAAGATAGGTGGCAGCGGATCAGGGGCAGTATTAATTAATTAAGTTTAATTAATACTGGCACCAACATGAAAAACTAACGCACCCTTACGAAAATTAACCATGGCTTTACCATGGGAAATACCGTGGTTTTGCCATGGTTTTTTGGGTAACCATGGTTAACCATGGTTTTTTTGTGGTAACCATGGTTATACTATGGTTTTTATGTAGTAACCATGGTTCTACCATGGTTTTTGGATACCATAGTATTACTATGGTTGGTTCATGGTACTTCCAAAAACCATGGTAGAACCATGGTTACTACATAAAAACCATAGTATAACCATGGTTACCACAAAAAAACCATGGTAAACCATGACCCAAAAAACCATGGTAAAACCACGGTATTTCCCATGGTAAAACCATGGTTAATTTTCGTAAGGGATTCCTTCCTTAGCAGTTGGACTGTTTGATGGTCATTCTCGGACAATCCCATGCAACCCTTTTACGCTGCTTCATCGAGTGCCCTTTTCTCCTCCATAACTTCACGCTGACATCA
Organism: Eupleurogrammus muticus; assembly: GCA_036785175.1. Classification (NCBI taxonomy): domain Eukaryota; kingdom Metazoa; phylum Chordata; class Actinopteri; order Scombriformes; family Trichiuridae; genus Eupleurogrammus; species Eupleurogrammus muticus. The sequence goes on from JAYKQN010000001.1 coordinate 31,438,248, forward strand.
AGTGATTCACAGACACTATTAGATGAGGGACAGCAGATGGGGATGATGATAAGTACTGTCAGGAACATGGATGTGTGTGGGGGGGAGAACCATTGCTCAAGGGCTGCTTTTGATGTATGGGAGATAATTTGTACATATTTTAACTCACCCCAGTTGGTCATGGCAGGACAGAATGGTATAGCGGCTCCTATAAAGATGTAAATACTAATCATTAATAGGATGTGTTCTAAATGAGATTGTGTTTCCTTTTATAAAAGCTATACTGGCAACTACTATCATTCTGTCATTTGATCAGAGTTATTTCTTTTGGCATTTACATGGCTTGTACTTCATTGGATTCATTGCTTAACTGAGTGGGGCAACAAATCAGTTGTAAAAGCAACATTCCAAAAGCCAAATGCTCTGTAGGGACAAGATGTCAGTGACTTTGCCTCCTTATTTTAAAGCCTACATATTTGATTTAATTAGTCCTTGATTACAGGTGTCACTATTTAGGTAGTTTATATTCTGATGTTAGGTGGCACAGTGGGTAGCACTGTTGCCTCATAGTAAGAAGTTGGAGTTCACATGTTGGTTAGAAAGTTGTACACATGCCAGTAACGTGTGCAATACAGCCAGAAGCCTAAAATAATGTACTGTCCCTTTAAAATGTGCTTTCACATGTGTTTTTGTCTACTTATTTACCAAGCAAAATGTGAAAGTAAGTGTGAGGTAACGCAGGTGTCTGGGATTCTGGTAGACCTAAGTTATATATCTATCCTAGAATAAAGAAAAGGAAAAAAAAAAAGGTTGGTTTGATTGCACCATCAACATGCTGGATGGGAGTAACCTAGAGGTCCATGCTTGATCCAGCTTGGCTTATTTTCAACCCATCATTGCTCTGTGTGCCGCATTTATATAACCTGTACTGTCAGAAGCAATAAAATCAAAAACCCGGTGTAATCAAGCTGTACACAACTGTCTGATTGCTCTCTAGCCACTATCACATAGGCTAATAATAATGTATTCTCAGCACAAAGGTGCTTCAAGCACTGATGCAATGGCATTCCAAGCCCCGTCTTTCCTGGCACTGTCTTTGTTGAAGAGGTTTCTTGGGTCAAAACACTTTGACAATGGATTCCACATTGTATATAGTTGATTAGGTTTGGGATTCTGTGCGTTCTTCCCCCGTCCCCACCATGCTGCTATTACTATTATTATCTGATGCCTTGTGTGTGTGTGCGTGCTTGTGTGTGTGTGTGTGTGTGCGTGCTTGTGTGTGTGTGTGTGTGTAACCCTATGAGACCGAATAAGTAAGCTTCCATTACTTTGATTGCTAGATGATGATCTGACCAAGTTTCCCTATCATTATTACAATATAGGCTCTGATAAAGTTTGGGAGAGGAGAGAAGACGGTAGAAAACACATCATCGGAAGCATTCAAATCAAAGAGAAAAGTCAAATAGCAAGTAGTTATAAAATGTTTTTCACCTAAATGCAGTTTGAAAATAACTGCATAAAATATCTGTTGTTGAAAAAATAGATGACTCAATGTATTCGGTACTTCTCTTTAGGCATCAACCTACGTGCATACTGATGAAAATATAGACTTGAAGCTTAAATAAACACATCAGATCCTAAAGATTCAACGCAGACAGCTGCATAGATTAAAATAAGAGTGTGTTGGTGCTTTCACCCAGACACTCTTTGTTTCCAGTAGCTTGTTTGCACTTGCCACAACAGCTTTTACTTTGAGCGAAGCATGCATGCACGAGCACACGTTTATTTTTTGTCAAGATGCAACTTTAACTTTATTAGACTTCAAAAGGACAATTCTAGAAATCTAAATATACTCTTTAAACTCTATTTTTTTTTTTTTAAAGAAACCAACGTCATAATTTCTCTGTGGTTCAAAAAGCCCGCAGGTGTGGCTGCGAGCAGCAGGGCTGCGTTCTGTGGAGACGGATGGATGGATGAGTGCGGCGATAATTAGCCCCCGTGTGTGTTTTGTCGGGTTTTGTCTATAATGAAGCCGTCCTGCCGTGAGTCAAGGTCCTGATTGCATCTCTCCTTGTCCTAACCTCAATGTTGAGGTGGAGCGGTATTTGTTTGTACTGGCAGAGGAAGCCAAACATTGCACTCCAGGCCTTTAAATTCTATTCATTCCATCTTACCCCCCCCCCCCCACCCACTCAGCGGAGACACATATGTCGGGATGCAAAGGTTTTGGGAAACTCATTTCATGCTTATTGTTTACCTAATCAGAAATTCTAATTGCTTAGGGGGGAATAATTAACTCATGAAAAAGTAACAAGAGTATTGTGTACCCCATGTCATGCCGTTTGCATATGTTATGCAATATTCATACCATGACAAGGCAGTTTGGCAACCACTACTTTGCCGGGTTGGGGATTCGTTTGGTCCCGGGTCTCCCGACACCGTCACCATCAATTACGCTGACAGGGAACGTGAAGCGACGTCAAGAAGGCGACGCAAACCGACGGCACAGAGAGAGTTTCCTGCATCAGGAGAGAAACAAACGGAACAACCTCCAGCTGAGCCAGACTCCGTGCCATGTGGCAAATTATGAAGGGCTTTGTTCCAAATCAATTAGTGAAATCATTCTCTTGCAAGGAAAAAAAAAAGAATTCTGCAGCGAGAATAAAACATCGGAGGGATCATTAAAATTTATTGTGAGCTGAGGTTCTCGCTGTATTTTTCTTATTGTCAACAAATCTCAAGAAAAAGACCATAAAAACAATGCACTAATCTGTCTCTCAGTAATTTGTGGCTTCGCTATATGTATATAGCACTCAGTAACGAGCCCATTGGTTTAAGCTCAAGACATTTTTTTTTTAATTAAAAAGGCTCAGTAGTTTCCAAGCCATAGTTTCATGGGGTTGCTGTGCTTTTTTTTTGTGTATAATGTATGCAATGGGAGTGATGCATTTATATGCTCGACAAATAACACCAGCAGGAACAAGATGAGTTTCTTTTTTTTGCGCTTTTTGCCTGAGAGTTGAAACATGTTCAACTGTAGGAGGAGAGCTGGGCAACAATACCACAAAGACGTCCACATGGACTACCATGACAGTCACTTGAGCTATAATGGTCGAAGGAACATCACCTTTTTTATTAACTCTCATTTGAAGTGAAAAAGGAACCCGCATAAAAGCTTGTTACTTTGCACCTTTAATAAACCTGCTAGACAAGCTACAATATGAAAGCAAAATATGTTGTGCATTTATATAGAACAGAAGATTCCCCTTCTCAGGCTATTAATAGATGAATTTATTGTCTATTGACATCATAACTCCTACAATGACCAAATGTGTCACCAGTATCCATGTCCACTACTCAGGTAGAAGAATAGATACTATGGTTTAAAAAAAAAAAAAAAAAAACCTTCTGTGAAAGTTAAGTATCAACATATTTATATTTGTGTATATGCCAGTTCAAATCAATCCAATACCATGTACATAGCACAATTATGTATTTTAACTGCAATATTTTAGTGCAATTGAGTTTAGGGGCACTGTGAGAAGGTGATGACCCATCCCCTTCTCACCTGTTTATAAGGGGGGAACTGATTAGCAGAGAGAGAGTTTCCCCCCGGACATGTTTGGGGGCGTGTGGAGCTGCCTGTTTGGTCCACCTGGTGCGAGGTGGACTTTGCCTGCTGACGTGAGCGTTTTGGGTCCTCTTTTTGTATCGCTGACAATAAATGTTTTAACTGAGTTCCGCTGCCTCCTGTCTCCGCTTCTTTTCTGGTTGCCCTGATCCCTTTTGTGGGGCGACCGCGTCGGTCGCTGACAATTGGTGGCAGCGGTGGGATCTGTGGCGCCGCCTGAGAAGCTGGAGAGAGGAGGTGGAGCTCGCGGAGCGTGACGGGGGTACTGAGAGGATCGGCGGCGGTGTCGGCGAGCGTGTTGGCGAGCGAGCCAGTGGAGACGGCTAGCGAGGTGCTAGCGGGGACGGCTAGCGAGGTGCTAGCGGGGACGGCTAGCGAGGTGCTAGCGGAAGTGCTAGCGGAGACGGCTAGCGGAAGTGCTAGCGGAAACTGCTAGCGGAAGTGCCCGGCGGAAGTGCCTGGCGGAGACGGTCGGCAAAGGACCCAACGGAGACGGTCAGCGAAGGAGCTGGCGGAGACGGCTAGCGGAGACGGTCGACGTAGGAGCCGGCGGAGACGGTCGGCGTAGGAGCCGGCGGAGACGGTCGGCGAAGGAGACGGCTAGCGGAGACGGCTAGCGGAGACGGTCAGCGAAGGAGCTGGAAGTGCTAGCGGAAGTGCTAGCGGAAGTGCTGGCGGGGCTACGACCGGAAATGGAGTGTGGTCGAGCGAGCCCCGAGGCAAACACACCACGGTCGCAGACTTCTGTCTCGCCACCCCGTTGGCGAGACTGCAGAAGGGGAGGGAAGTGTGAGAAGGTGATGAGCCCTCCCCTTCTCACCTGGTTATAAGGGGGAACTGAGTGGCAGAGAGAGAGTTTCCCCCCTAACATGTTTGGGTGCAGGACGCGACGCGTGTGGAGCTGCCTGTTTGGTCCACCTGGTGCGAGGTGGACTTTGCCTGCTGACGTGAGCGTTTTGGGTCCTCTTTTTGTATCGCTGCCTCCTGTCTCCGCTTCTTTTCTGGTTGCCCTGATCCCTTTTGTGGGGCGACCGCGTCGGTCGCTGACAGGCACCTCATGCAAACATAAGTTTAGCACATGTCTCTGTAAATTTCACCTTAGCTCTTCCTAACACTGTCATTTTTTAGTTCCATTACCTTTGACCAGTGTGTTACTAGTCTGTGTATGTTGTTGTGTGTTGTCGAAGGTACCACAATGCATTGTTTGATTGTATTTTTATGTTTAACACCAAGCTGCCAAAAAGACTGGGGACAGAATCTAGCCAATTGATTATAATCCCACATATTTTCACATGAATGGTTTTAAATATGTGGTATTCTCATTAAAATTCTCACTAAAATCAATTCAAATCTTGAACTAAAGCTTTTTACTCAACAAAGTATAAACATACTAGCATAGAAGTAAAGGTGATGGGGCAGGGGGGCATCAAGGAAAGAAGCTCATGTTAATTAAATGCATTTTAGTACAATGCAAATATATTAAAGAATCATTTATGTAAACTGAGGATCAACAAATTAAACTAAAGGATGTTATGACCAGTTGCCTTTAAGTATACTGATGGTTCAAAAAGTCAAAGCAGAGTGAAGTGGAGAAAAAATTTGTACTTAAATAAGGTAACAAATTATTTCTGCTTTGTTTCCTCACACCTCTCATAATGACATTTTCCTTTCCATAGTAACACAGATGTTGGGAATAGTGTGGCCACTGCTGGATGTGACCTTTCCAGACCTACCAGTCTCTAGCAGGTGGGTGTTTCACCCCGTAGCATCATCATCATCATCATCATCATCATCAGCGCTGCGGCTGACCTCCCTCCGCTATAAATTACAAGCCTGGAACCTCAGACCAAACTGCCGTAGAAACTGGGACACGTGATCCTTGTCATTATCCCCCCCCCCCACATCCCCTTACCCTCTACTGCTTCATTCCTATTGAGGCACGGCGCAAAAAGATCTTTATTAATATGAAAATTAAATCTGCGATGACATTGTGTGTGACTTTAAAATTCAACCCACTGTGCCTGCAGGAAGGACGATGTTCTGCTGACTCAGCGTGATGAACATTTTTTTTTTTTAAATAAAAGAGGTCATATAAATAATGATATAATCGCCCAGCGAAATAGGTATAATGAAAAACCCGTCATGATTCATGGGACACAGCAGCTGGAACATGGACGCCTTGCAGCCAGAGGCCCGTCTCTTCCCTCCTAAGTTTAGGCGCCCGCGGGGCTGACACCGTGTCTCACACCGTGTCTCACTCCCTCTCCCCTCTCCAGAATAAAGCAGTGTTTCAGCTCAGGTCCTGGAGGGCTGTGTGGGTGCAGGTTTTTGTTCCAACCAGGCACTAACACACCAGAATTTACTAATGAAGGTCTGTAGCAAGAGCTCTAATGGTTCATTAGTTGAATCAGGTGTATTGCTGTCTGGTTAGAACAAAAACCTGCATTCACACAGCCCTCTAGGACTGGAATTTGACACATATGGCTCAGTTAAAGGTGCCCTATTTTGCCATTTTTCCCAGTTTAATATTTTATTTATTAGACTATTTATATAAGGGACAATGACAATAAAAACACATGTTATCAACATGTTTTATAATCTAGGTGGATTTAATACTTTGAATTTAAAATTTATCATTAATTTCATGTCACAAATCACACAAAATCCTGATTTTTATAAGTTATAACAATAGACATACATACATTTTTGGAGATCTAATCAACGCTTCTTAACATGTATTTTTAAAAAAAGTTAACTTTCTCATCGCGCCAAACATTATTTGTCACAAATTGGTACAAAAATGGTTTAGTGTGCTTGCAGAATTCTGAGGTTAAATTTTGCTGAAGTTCTTAGAAAAGTCAGAGGAATCATTTTTTATTTTCTGGAGCAAAAAAAACCCCAAAACACTCCTTAATGTTTAGGTCTTCATTGTCCCTAATACTCTTCTATAGAATACATCACACAAAACTTTTTTTTTTTTTTTTTTTTTTTTAACTAATACTAGAAACTGTCTTCTTTATATTGATATATATTCTTTTTACAGATTGCTAGAAATGAATATTCCAGGGTGTTAAAAGATCACACCCAGCCGAGCCGAGAGTAGAGGAGATGCTCCCCCCTCCCGATGGGGACTACACACTGCTGGCAAGATGGATAAAAAAAAGAAAAAAAAAAAAAAAGACACCGAGGTCTGGATGATGAGAAGAGGAGCGAGCTTTTGATTTGAGCTTCGAGTCTGAGTGATGAAGTGGAGGTGAACAGCGGAGGGGTGCGATGAGTCACGCCGAAATGACAGCTGACATGACGGAGGGGGGGAACAGATTTAAAGTTTGACAGCCGAGACGTGATTGAGCGGACTCGTAGCAAAAGCTGATTGGTTTAACTACATGAGTTAATGCCTCAATCAGCTGATATAGGCAGGAGAGACAGAAAGAGAGAGAGAGAGAGGAAATAGGAAACAGTGGGAGTGTACCTTTCTGCAGATAATAATAATGTTTGTTCCATATGTATTTTTTCCCCACTAATATTGTTTTATGGTGTAACATCACTGTGGTTTAAATCTGGCTAGTTTTAGATACAAGAAAAGTTGTTGTCAATATGTTGAGCTGCAATCTATAGGTGATTTGCAAACAAAAGAGAGTTATAATAGACCTCTCACAAATAGGAACATAACTGTCATTTACACTGCTTTCAAAGCAAAAACAAATGAATACAATGATAAACATCACAAGGTGCATCTTAGGTACAGCTACAATTACATACCAAGCTTCCTATCATTTTTCACAAAGTTAAATCATTTTCTACTAGGGTTTAAATCTGCCCACTGTGAAAGAAGGGGAGTTGCTGCAAAGCTCAATGCTTCAGGGATTGGTGAAAATATGGTCTCTATGCTTCAGATAAATGCCAGGAGTGTCAGAAACCGAAATATCCCTTTAAAAAAGTGACATACATTGACAGTCCTACAGTGACAATTATAACAGCTTGATCTCTGCCATTGTTGGTGATAAATGCATTCTGGGATTCTATCCAAACTCTTTAAATGTCCCGTTAAAATGATCAATGCATGATGTGACGGGGCAAACATCCGTCAAAATTTCCGGCTGAATGCCAAAAAATGAGCCTGACAGTATAAAAATGTCTAGTTAACGGTGTTTTTTCCAACAGGTGACTCCTGCAACTTTTGCAGCTCCGGTCTGTGAAACAAAGCACCGATCCATCCACCCAACCCTCCTCTGAATGCTCGGAAAAATGGAATTTAAGCTCATCGTAACTGTGTAGCCAATTCTGAAACATTCAAATTGTATCCGTTTTTTCTCAGATGTCCAACATTTAACCTGACAGTAACATAGAACTATTTTTTGCATACTAGTAACACTAAAAAGAATTATTTTTACCCACTGTATTGAGGAAAATTAGGATTCAACACATGACTTACAAATACTATGCAAAGGTTTTGATATATAATACCAGAATTTTTGTTAAAGGGACAAAACACTTTTTCAGTGCTTGTGTGTAATATTTCAGGCCTCTATTGTTTCTGCTATCATGCATTCTGTGAAAATAAAACCATCCACTCATTCTATTGTGGTCTGGCCACCTCTTTAGTGTTGCTGAGCACAAGACGTTTAGAAATGGCTCCTGTTGTGATGTCACAACAGGAATGGAAGTTAATAGTAACCTCCCCTGGATCGGTGTAGCCGCCGCCTCCTCCTTCTGGAGTGTTTGTGGCACAATGCCAACATTGTCATGTGGTTATTGTTTATAAAAGGAAAAAGACATGCTATAAACTACCTTTGTGTTAAAGGTGGATTAAATATTTAAAATTTATCATTCTTTTTCAGGTTTACCGTTGGACATTTTGTGTTAAAAAAAAGCATAAACCAACAAGAAACCAACATGAATACATTTTGTGAGACCTGATGAATACGTCTTAAAACTGCATTATAAAATGTTTTAGACTTTCATATTGCCAACCATAATTTGTCACTGAAGCTTGTACAGTGCTTGATCAATCAGGCATATTTGGTGGGGGCCAAACAGGCTGTTTCAGAGTGAGAGCGTGAGATAGCAGATTGTGAATGCTGCTAACGGGGGGGGCTTTAAAAGCATTTTTATAAGTATTATAAATGCGTTATGAAAATTTAAATTAGAACGTTATACCGGGAAAACAGCAAAATAGGGCTCTCTTAAAGCTCCGAGGGCCTCTTCTTGAACCAGAACACAGGGACGTTCCCCCCGGGTGATGCCAACACCGCTCGCAGCCATTTTTTTTTTTTTCGCTTCCGACTCCCGTGAAGACAAAACACCCGCCGAGCAAACTTAAAGCCCATTTGCTCGCAGGGTGTTTACCTACTCGCCTATTTGCGGCTCCATCCCTCATTGTCGGGGGAACAAATGTCACCTCCCTTCCCTTACTCGCCCGCCATTCTCTTTTTTTCTCTCTCTCTCTCTCGTAGCTGACAGATGTCTCGTATTCATGAATATTCTGTGCACCGCCGGGCCTCCGCCGCTGCCAACGCGGCTTTGATCCTCATTTCAAAAGAAAGTTCTGTCTGTGCCACTGCCAGAGACTTTGTGTGAGTCACAGTCATTTGCTGTTGTAACCTGTTTGTTGGCATGAGGGCCGCTCTTCAAATCAGGACGAGGAGAGAGGGCTTATTTGGACGTCATGATCCACCGAGCATGGCTGGCCGTGTCCCCTGGATAAACACTCAGTCTCTGATTTCTAAAGAGGTCACCGCTATATTAGGGATTCTTTTCAGGTACAACGACAATTCCCTTTATAGGAATATATCCGCAGATTGTTCTCGGAAGCGGAGACGCTTTTTTAGATTGAGGTCAATGAAATAATTTAAACCAGTATTAAAACTTAATGTTTTCATGTCAACAATGGATCAAACACATATTTAATGTGGAAGGTTTCTCTCCTCATTATGAACCCAAAGGAAATTATCACCAGACTTTACAGTTTCCTTCAGCTGTACTGAGCAACTTTAAAATCTTTTAATCAAATTTTTAAACTCCTCAACCTAGCTTTGTTATTCAATTCATTCATATGTTTTGTTTTTAGTTTCAATAGATTAAACTTTTTTTGTGAGATTTTACTAGCATTTCATTAGCTTTTACTAGAATTTCATTAATTTACAATTTTATTTACTTTTTCATTAGCATTAATTAGCATTTTAGTAGATTTTACTGTTTCAACAGCTTTTTCTATTTTTTTTTTCAAGCTTCAACTAGGTTTTCTTTACAATTCTACTAGCCTTTTATTAGCTTTTACTCATTGTTATTTGATTTAATTAGTGTCTTATTAGTTTTTACTAGCTTTAAATTTGATTGTAATAGCTTTTCATTAGCTTTTGTTAGAATTTTATTAGCATATACCAGCATTATTTTTTTCATTAACTTTTATTAGCATTTTAGTAAGTTTAACTTGTTAACTTGATTTCAATAGCTTTTTTTATTTTACTAACTTTGAATTTTTTAATAATTTTTAATAATAATTTGAACACACTGGTCAAAATGTAATTTTGTAAATTTTTAGCCTTTTATTTAAATTTGTTCAGTGTTTCATTAGCTTTCACAAGCTTTTTATTAGCTTTTAATAGACTTTTATTAGCTTTTACTAGACTTTTATTTGATTTTACTAGCAATTCATTAGCTTTTACTACAATTTTCTTTTGTTTTACTAGCGGTTCATTAAATATTATTAATATTTGATTGTACAGCTCCATTCTTTAGTCAGTGTTGGACCGGACATATTCAACGATAGCTGAATATTATATATATATATATATATATATATATATATATATATATATAGATAGATATATATGTTTCTTTTTAGAGGAAAAGGAAAACTGTAACCAGGATTGATGGCAGTGCAAGGCAGGTTGACTACAGTAGAGCAGTTTTATATGCATGTTGGTTATAAAATCAGCTTTGAAAAGAATACTGAAAAACTGATTATATTAAAGTCCTTGTAATAAGAAATGCAGTTATTGAGTCTAACATATCCTAAGCTTTTCTTTTGCTTATTTGTTTAAAACATAGTTTATTCCTTAATTATTATCAGATAATAAGGATTTTTGCAGCTACTAGAACTCCTGAAATTTCGGATTTTAGAAAAGAGGGATGATATCAGATGATATTTCACCTCATCTATTCGACTATCCTGTCTAGATTAACACAAACTAAGCCGCACAGTTTAAAACCCCCTGTTGACTGGCATCCAAAAAAACGAGATACGCTTTCGTGATATGCATTGTGCTGGGAACACAAGAGGCGGTGAGTACGCCGCTTTCAAACGAGGCTATTTCCCAGCCAGGTATTCATGGAAGTGAACGGCTTTGTGGACGGGGGAAAAAAAAAAAAAGAGATCCTTCATTCACACACACTGTTATGAGAGTCTGGCCTAAAACAAAGAGACGCCACCATCTGCAGTCCGCCGGCGTAGTTACAGCGCTGCCCCTCTTGACCTCGGCGAAAAAAAAAAGAAAAAAACCCATCGGGCTCCATTCACTTGCTGGCCTTTTCAGCACACATGCTCCTGCGTTGCCAGTAATGATATTGGTTTCTCTCAACGCGCCTTTTGAGCGGCGGCCGGGTCTCAGGCCTCTTTTGTTGCACGGCCTGGATGGAGAAGTATCTCTTTCCCAGTCTCCAGCCACACACACACACACACACACAGAAAACGAGAGAGAGAGGAGCCCCCTGTGGACTTCGCCGTTCTCTTTATAGCCCACTGCAGCTCCACTTCCTCCAGAGACGGGCGCAGTGGGCTTTGCTCTTTCCAGCGGATGATTAATCTTCTCATTATCTGACATCACACTTAAAGCAGCCCTCTACTTCCAAACAGGTTGGTGGGAAAAGAAAAAAAAAAAAAAATTGGGGATGGCTGAATTGTAAAGGGCATCTGGGAGATGCTTTCAGAGCGCTGAATTTCATACGTATAATGTGAAAAAAAAAGTGCATGCAAGCTTTCAGCAACAAGAGCAATTTACATCGAAAATGGGATTTTTTTTTTGTGGAGAAGTCACAGTCAAGAGTTTCACATGCTGTTTGATGTCTTGACAAGTACTCCATGTGAAGAGTATGGAGGCCTTCGCCCATCACAGCCAACGCCATTTACTGTACCCCGAAAGCCTCAAAAGCTAGTACGTTGACCTTGAGCGATCCACATGTTCAAGACGCTTTTATTTGTTGCTGATATGAAGGCTTTAACCCAGGGGTGTCAAACACGTGGCTCTGGGGACCAGAGCTGGCCCACTGAAGTGTCCAATCCGGGTCACCGGATGGCTGACTGTACGAAGTGTGAAACAACAATGAACCAGTACCGAAGAAATGTGAAGTCAATGATTATTGTTCAGGGCTCAAGGGATGAAATAATTACAGTTTTTTAAATAGCTTGTAAAGCAGGGGATAACATCACCTGCTTCTTGAGCCTAGACACCCTATTCAGAATAGGGTGATGTTTTAATATAATAATATAATATCATTATAGATACATAGATAGATACACTATATATCCAATTAATGATATGAATGATTTTTTTTTACAATATCTATCATAAAATACTAATTTGTATGTGTTCTGTTTTAATAATGAGCACATCCATCAGACTTTAATGGTAGGATTTGCCAAAATGTTATTTTACTGAATTATGTTAAAAAAACACAATATATGTGTACATTTTGATAATATTTCAACAATATACATTAGTCATAGGAAATCTAAAATACTCTAAAATCCTTCATAAACGTCTGGCTATACTGTACGTTTTTTTTAAGTTTGATTAATTCATAGATTTTATGATATTTTACATCTCTTGCATGTTTTCTCCTACAAAATGTGAATAGAACATAAAAGTAGAATTTGTTGATCCGCATACACAGTATGCATTATGGACATAAGAATGGAGAAAAAATACTAATAAATAGCAAGAAAAAAGTATGCATAAGCAAGGCATATATACATACATACATGCCTGTACATACCTACATACATACACATAAACACATATTTACATATTTGCATATATATGTATGTGCGTATATATATGCACATATTTACATATTTGCATATATATACGCACATACATATCCACGCACATACACACATGTACAGATACATAGCTAATGCATACTTAAGGTGCAGGATGTGTTTGTAGAGAAAAATCAAATATTTCATATATAGGCTTGTGAGAAGGTGATGACCCCTCCCCTTCTCACCCGTTTATAAGGGGGGAACTGACTAGCGGATGGAGAGTTTCCCCCGGTCGGGTTTGCGTGCAGGACGCGACGCGAGGCGTGTGGAGTTGCCTGTTTGGTCCACCTGGTGTGAGGTGGATCTACCCTGCTGGCGTGAGCGTGTTGGGTTTTGTGTTTTTGGTACCGCCGCCAATAAATGGTTTTTATGTGAGTTCCTTTGCCTCCTGTCTCCACTTCTTTTTCTGGTTGCCCTGATCCCTTTTGTGGGGCGACCACGTCTGGTCGCTCACATTTGGTGGCAGCGGTGGGATCTGTGACGCCGCCTGAGAAGCTGGAGAGAGGAGGTGGAACTCGCGGGCTGACGGTGGTACATGAGCAAGAGGATTGGCGGCGGAGACGGCTAGCGGAAGTGCTGGCGGAAGTGCCCGGTGGAAGTGCCCGGCGAAGGAGCCGGCGGAGACGGTCGGCGAAGGAGCCGGCGGAGTGCCCGGCGGAAGTGCCCGGCGGAAGTGGCTGGCGGAGATGGCTGGCGGGACGCAGTAGGACAATGGCGGGGCTGCGACCAGAAATGGAGAGTGGTCGAGCGGGCCCCGGGGCAGACACCGACTACGGTCGCGGACTTTGGGGAGGGAAGTGTGAGAAGGTGATGACCCCTCCCCTTCTCACCCGTTTATAAGGGGGGAACTGACTAGCGGATAGAGAGTTTCCCCCGGTCGGGTTTGCTTGCAGGACGCGACGCAAGGCGTGTGGAGTTGCCTGTTTGGTCCACCTGGTGTGAGGTGGATCTTCCCTGCTGGCATGAGTGTATTGGGTTTTGTGTTTTTGGTACCGCCGCCAATAAATGGTTTTTATGTGAGTTCCTTTGCCTCCTGTCTCCACTTCTTTTCTGGTTGCCCTGATCCCTTTTGTGGGGAGACCATGTCGGTCGCTCACAAGGCTGTTTATGGACCATCATAGAGCATTTTTTTTTTGCATTGATGACTGAATGAACGTAACATAGCAAACAGATACACAAACATTTTTGTATTACAAGAAAATTATCTAAACCAGACATGTCCAAAGTCCGGCCCGGGGGCCAAATGCGGCCCATGCTCAATTTTCATCCGGCCCGCAGCCTCCGTCATAAAATCAATAACGCCTGGCCCGCGTGTAGAATTACGTAATACATTGGGCAACAGCGCAGTTACCTGCGTGTTCTAAGTGCTGCCATCTAGAGGCCCAAATAGGAACAGCAAACTAGTATGTGAGGCCCCCCAATTTTCTAAAATGGCAGCAATTAAAAGGATAAAAAAGGATGGGTGGAAATTGGACTATTTCTTCACTGAAATACGTAACAACTGTGTCTGCCTCATTTGTAAGGAGACATTGGCTATTTTTAAGGGGTTAAATGTGAAGCGACATTACCAAACAAAACATGCTGACGCATATGACAAGATCACAGGGAATGAACGCAGTGAGAAACTGAAACATCTTGAAGCTAGCTTAATCTCACAGCAGCAATATTTTACAAAAACTCGAGAGTCAAACGAGAACGCTACAAAGGATAGTTACGAGGTAGCAGCACTGATTCATAGTTTCTTTTAGATTTATAGTTACTGTCATATTTTAGATTAGCCCTGCACTTGTTGATATGACAATTTCTCTTTTATTGTGTTTAAAAATTCTGCAAATATTTAACTGCCATGGTGACATTTTTTTTTATGTTTCAAATGTAATTTGCACCCAAGAGTACAATTACTTCTCTTCAACTGTTACAAAAAAGTTAATTAAAGTGTGGAAAAAAAGTAAAGTTAAGTGAATATTTAATTTCAATTTTCAATGTCAATTGAATTTTGATATGCATGTTTCAAATGAAGCAAAACATATGCTTAAGAAATTAAAATAAAAAAGCAAATGTGAAACAGAACGGCTCGCTGAAATGTATTTAAATTAATTGCTGTTATATGTAAAGAACGTCCGCCAAGGTTGGCCCCCTACATTTTTGAGACACCAAATCTGGCCCCCTTTGTAAAAAGTTTGGACACCCCTGATCTAAACACTTTGAAATGTACAAAAGAAGTAGACTACATTAAATATATTCACTAAAATTGAGAATCATGGGCTAAAGTGATGAAATACAGGTGATTGTAATAGTAGTTTATTTGTACCTTTTCTGAAAGTATAGTAGTTATTAAAGCAAAATATATGTTTAAAAAAATGTATGCAAAAATGCCAATTATGAAGTTATGTCTCGTCTTTAACAATGTAACTATTGTTCACTGAGTAAATATTTGGAAAAGAAATACAAGAGTAGACTGACTGAATATGGAACAACTGACACAACATATTGTTGAAATTGCACTTTTTTCTTACGTCATGTCTCCTGCTTTATAGATTGGAGGTTAATTAATCATATAAATATTCATACTGTATTTCATTCCATAAAAAGGAGGAGGGGAGAAATTTATAGGTCTTGTTATAATAAGGTTATTTTTACTGGTCCGGTCCCCTTTGAGATGAAAATACACCGTATGTGGCCATTAACTAAATTGGGTTTGACTCTCCTGCTTTAACTTATTTTGGACACTTTTTGGAAAGTTACTCTCAAAGTCACCATCTTGCCAAGTTTGAATGATGATATAAACTCCGAGGTGGATGTTCCTGGTTCATACGTGTGCTTCCCTGTTGCTGTTGTCCTGTTCTATTGCCTCTAAAGATAATATATGTATTGTCCCAGGTGGTCTGCTGGTCCTGTTTTTCATTTTTCTACATTAACATATATCTATACATAACTCTTGGATATAATGTGTATGTATGAGGGCTTCATGAAATATAAATTTAATCCTGTCTGTGTCCTGCTGGCTTATGCATTCTTGGTGAAGGAACACCTATATGTCTTCAATGCTGTTTATTTCCACACTGCTGTGTAATATAGAATTACACCACAGTACACCTGTTTATACCTATAGGGTCCGATCTACCAAGATACCAAATAATGTGATATTTACGCAACGTATTTATGCAAACGTGGTGTTGAAAACAATATTTAAATGAGCGTTTTGTGTGTTTTAATTGCAATAGTTATGTGTTTGCATGTGCAATATAAGCTTTCCTTCAGGAAATGTCTGCATGGTTCGGAGTTTAGTAACGCTAGAAATAAAGAACAAAAGAAAGATTGATTTGTTAAAGCAGTTTTTATATAATTACATCAGACTCACGCTATTTCAGCAATAATTATAATGTTCCTCGCCTTGTAGGTGGTCACATTAGTTAAATAATTACTATTACACAATGGTGTTTGCACTGCAATGTGATAAAAAGAAGCCCCTTTTGTGAGAAAGGAAATTGTAAAAGAGGATGTGATGAGCACGGCTGACCCCGTGTCTCCTTCATCAAAAAAAGCTGAATATGAAGCTATAATCAACCAGTCTGATGTGTGTAGAAACGGCTGTGAATTCTTTTCAAGTGACTTAATGAAGTTTAATGTGATATTCACAAAAAGAAAAATGTTTTTCTGAGCTAATAATTGTTATTTAATTTCCTCTGCAATCACTCTTTAGTTTATTTCTAGTATAAGATCCATCCATCCATCCATTGTCTATCCCGCTTATTCCCTTTCGGGGTCGCAGGGGTCTGCTGGAGCCTATCCCAGCGCGTTAAGGCGAGAGGCAGGGATACACCCCAGATGGTCGCCAGCCAATCGTGGGGCACACACACCATTCACACACCATTCACTCTCACACTCACACCTATGGGCAATTTAGAGTTTACCAATTAACCTGAGCATGTTTTTTGTATTGTGGGAGGAAACCGGAGTACCCGGGGAAAACCCACGCAGACACGGGGAGAACATGCAAACTCCACACAGAAAGGCCCCAGACCCAGGCCCAAGGCGGGTCTTGAACCTGCGACCTTCTTGCTGTGAGGCAACAGTGCTACCCACCGCACCACCGTGTCGCCCAGTATAAGATTTATTTTATTATTTTATGCTGCTAATTAAGAATAAGAAAAAGAAACACAAGAACTTGATGTTATAGGAGCACTTATGGGGACGCTTCACAACGCGTCACTAAAGTGGGGCTCATTATTCGAAGGACTTGAAGAATTAGTAGTGGTCCTTTCTTTTTTTCTGTGACTTCAGATATGAAGCTCATATGAATCCCCAGTGATGTGTGGTCCAAAAGCTAGAACCTCTCTAAAACCTAAATGCCATGGTACGTGACTACTGCAGTGGCTAAAAGTGCAGTACTTTATTTGAAAGGGGCTATTATGTGTAAAAAATTATTTATGATGTGTGTAGTGTGTTATTCGAGATATGGAACCTTAATAGGTGCAGGTTAAAACCAGCCAAGGCTGCAGCCCTGGTTAAATGCATGCATTTAAATTGTAAACAGTTATATGGTTCGAGAGGTCATGAGCAAGTTATGGATCAAACATCTTGGTTGTTTCAGTTTGTATCCATGCACCATAAATGTGAGATAGTTAAGCTGCTGGGGAGATTAGTTTTGTTATATTAAGTGATCATTTAATACACTGAATTTGCTTGATATACATTTATTACTTTGCTTGATGAAATATAAAGAATAAGAGAAGCATTCTGAGTGTAAGGTCCATTTATCATTACCAATCCCAACATTTGCTGAGAGTTTGACCAAAATCCAGCCAAAACCTTTTGAGTTATCTTGCAATGTTAACCTCATCAGACGAGACAAGATGAAATATATTTGTCAACGAAGTTTCTGTCATATGAAAACGTGACGAAGACGAGATGAAATCTGCTAATTAAGTGCAACAAACACTAATCAGAAGTGCTATAAAACTGAATATTAGAGGAGTTTGTGTTACTCTTTAGGATGTTAACTTTGGGTTGATGGGTTTCTCCAACTTTTTAGGTCATAAATTTGACTTAAGGGGAGGCGAGCCATTTAAATTGTCACACTCCAAACTGTAAATGCAGCACTAAATGCAGAATTTTGCTTGTCCTGGTCTTTCGTGATGAATTCTAATAACAGGGAGGAAATTTGAACACGTTCATCCCAGTGTATGTGAGATCAAAACACCTAAGAGCATACTTCCATACATTCATGCACTTTTATTTGCAGTCAGGTAATAGTCCACTTAAAAAGCGAAAAGTGGAAAATTATTTTCAGTATTGCAAGCTGAGTGAAAAAAAAAAGCCTCAGAGAAACTTGTCAAAATCAAACTGTAAACCTCAAGGTGGCTTAAATCTGGCCGGTTTTTCCAACAGACTTCTTAAACCCTGTTATGTAACTGTGATCCGCATGCCGTCTGTAGGAGGCACCTTAAGCTCTTACTCAGTGTGACCTAGAATTAATGCATCTGCAAAATACAATCGAACAAACACCAACATGCAAGCAACTAAACGCCCCGACCTCCACGGGAGGAAAGAAAGAAATCAATGCGCCAGTTCATTCCTGCTACTTTCGTGTTCATATTATCCCTGGTAATGTAGAGTATCTTCACAGGGCCTCCTCGCTGTAAGTATGATGAAATTGTTCCCCGAGCAAAGTGCAAAAAAAAAAAATGTGAAGCTAAAAAAAAAATAAATAACAAGCTCTTTGACATAAGCCTCAAAAATGAAGCTTATATAATTAGGTTTGGCAGAGCCCGAGCCATCAAAGCGAAGGATGGTGCTGACTAATTGAGCGGACAGATTAGCGGTGGTCTTACATGGCCAAAGAGTACTGAAGGAGGAATGAGGTGAGTCTTGTTGGAGGACAGATGCCCGGCACGGATCTTAAAAGTAAAAAATCCATCCTCATATATTAGTACATGTTATATATCACTGAGCTGTACGTTTCGTTGGCTTCTGTGCCACTGTGGCAACTAGTTTAGATGAGAGTCTTTAAAGGAGCTCTGGTTCCATGATTTCTGACACTAGATAATATATAAAACTCCTTGGAAAACATGCATTAAATGGACATTTGTAGCAATAAAGTAGAGTTTGAAAAATCAAAAAAAGCAGTTTAGGGTGGATTGTCAGGATGCTGGTTTGGCCCTGATCTAACGTTCTAATTGAAAGCAAAATATCCTGCTATCTTACAAAGGGTAATCAAATAATACCATTAATCACAATAGAATTAGAAAATAGAGCTAAACAAAAGAGAGAAGACAACATAAAAGCGAGTGCACAACCTACAAAATGAAGGTGTAAAATTGAGAGAAGACTGAGGAAAGCTCCATTGCCGCTGGTGTTCAGCCTTGACTTTGCAAGTATCTGCGTTAAAGGTTCCCAAGGTTCCTGCCAGAGACCACAGGGCACAACTCTTCACCATCTGAAGCCTCGTGTGTCGAGTAAAACCTTAAAATTATAAGGAAAAATGTGAATGAGACCCAGTACATAAAAGATGAAATAAGATTCAGTTGTTGCAGTGTTTGAGTTGGAGTCAAACGTTTTGAAGGCAAGTGAACTAAGTGTTAGGGTGGTTGAAGCGTATTGGGGCATGGAAAACGTCATCCATGCTTTCATGACATCACACTTCGGAAGGAGCCTGTACACCCTGTATCGATGAACAATCAAAAGGGTTTCCACCATCCAATAGGGAAGGACATGTGTGACCATTTCTGTAACTTTTAGAAAACGATGATCTGACATTCACACCTACTTTACGCCATGAACTCCTCTCTCTAGCTTCATTTCACACTTAATTACTTGTCTGTCGCCTTCCATTTCCACGACAACATATTTCACTACCCTTCCAAAGTGTGGCTGAATAACACTGGATTATGATTTTTTTTAATCTTCTTTATATATATATATATAAAATCCAAGATGATTTAAATATATTTTGGACAAGTAGGTCCATTTAAATGAAATGAGAATACTAACTGTAGACCAGGCATGTGTTATTTTTATTCATTCATTCATTACAAAAGTAAGATAGAGAAAAACAATGGTAAAATATATATATACATAAACATATTTTGATGTAAACGGAAAGACGTACAGAACATAATAAATAGGGTTGATCACAAGACAAGATCATCTATGGATCAGGGTCACTTGTTAGAGAAACAACTCACACATACACAAAATCAAGAAAAACAAAAAAAAGCAATGGCTGCTTTCCTGAGTAGCTGACCTTTTATTATTTAGATCCAGATTTATTTAGATTTGGTGTCACTTGTCTGTTTATCAATGAACAGAATTACAGAAACATTAGTGGGCCAGTTTTGACTGGGTGAAACTTGGTGGTAGGGTGTAAAGAGAACAAATTTTAGGGTTGACAAAAATTGCACAATGATTTTTTTTTTTCTTTTAAGTAGCTCGTGCTGGTCAATGGTATATTAATTGTTGAATTAGCAGTCGATGGAACTCTTGGCACCATCGTCATAGATCTGGGAAATACAGCCGCGCATATTGGCTGTGTTGCACATCCACACATCATATACAAGTCTGATCAGTAGCTTTTGTGAAGGTTGGCGCTCTCTGAGTGCCTTTGTAGTTCAAAATCAGATTATCTTCATGCCTGCAACAGGATCTTTCATTTGTCCGCTGTGAGATTATCACCTGTCTTGCATCACCAGTAGGATTAAATGCTTTGAAAATGTTTTATCTTCAAATAGTAAGAGAATAATGGTACGTTCTCATCATATCCATGCTCACAAGTAATAAATATTTCATTATTTTTTATATTTTATATAAACGCAATATATGAACAATTTATCCTATCAGCTCTAGTTGTTGTGGGCTGTAACCTTGTAGTCATGTAGCTTTAAAAATATATATATATATATATATATATTTGACACTGACGCTGACTCAATTCAGATTTATGCACACAAACACACACACACACACACACACACACACCCACACACACCCACACATATATGCAAGCATGTTCACAGACAGGCACACTTTCATATACAGTAGGAAGATGCAAACATGGCGTTCTATAGGGAACCATCGATTCCCAGTATAGGCTTCCTTCAGCAGAGCCGTATATGAAGACAGGTACTTTACATATCACAAGAACAGATTTGATGCTTTTGAATTACATTCCGTGTTTTTCGATACATTTTATTCTTTCTCCCGGTGAAAAACCTCTGTACATGAAAGAATCAGCGTTTCACCCCGGAACCGGGAAAAAAAAAATATTTTATTCAGCGAGTTCACATACCTGCGCGGGAACAGATATCATCCCTAAAACAATTTTAAAAGGGGTGATTTCTGAACCCGGGGCACCGCATGAATAATAGAGGATATGCTAATAATGACGCCTGGAAATGAGGGCTTATCTTGTTTTATCCACACGGTTGAAAGCGCCTCGACCCGCTGCTGCTGGCTGTTTGCGTCTTTTTGCCGGAGGGGGCCCTGCCTTTTGAGTCCGTTAATGAAGATCTTCTACTGACAGGGAGGACGGCGAGAGTGACATCTGTTGCGCCGTGAAAACACCACTCTCGCGGACTTATAAAGGGAATATGTTAATATCTCTCGTGCGCTTTTGGTCAGGCCCCCTCCCCTTTTTTTTTTTACGGAAATGCACCACGTCTCCTGTTCCCGCTCATTAATCTAATGAATAGCGTAGCAGCCGCGATCGATGGCGCAGTCGTTAGGGGATGAGCGGAATTGACCTCGCACAGAGACATCAGCGCTGACCTGATTGACAGCGGCCCAAGCATCGATATGGCGTATAATAACAATGATTGCCCCCTAATGAAGATGTCCCGAGCAGGTACGGTGCTTAATGCGGCGCGGCCTTTTCATGTAGAATTACCACTACCGGAGGATTTAGGATCTTTGCTCCTCGGATAAGTAATTTGTCACGTAGGCCCCACATACTGTATGTGCTGGTTAACTCTGCGATTCACATTGGTCACACTCTGGGCTTTTTTTTCCATTTTACCATCTATTATTAATCGTTTCTCTGAATTGCTTCTCGAGAGCTGATTTACAGGCAGACAGTGTGGAGAAAAAAAAAATCTGCGACGGTAAATATCTTAAGCATTCTGTTTTTCCTCCTCTCTTTTCATTCACCCAAACACTTTCAGTAGCGAAGCACATCAAGGTACCGGGAGGGCTGATCAACCCCACTTGGTTGCCACGTCACGTTCTGAATCATTTATAGATGAGCTGTTTGTCTCATCACAGAATGTAGCGAGCGATCCGGTACGCCGGAGAACTGCAGGGAAGGAAAATATCTCTGAAAGCGGAGTAGCTGTCGCAATATCAGAACCCTTTTGATCAAAAAACAGGAGTTCAAGATGGGATTCCTTCAACGTGATGGTGACCCCTGAGCTTTTTCTCTGTCCACTACTTACAAAAATCCAACGGGTTATGACATTTACTCAGACCAGTTGTTTTATGCATCCCACAGACTGTCCTTTATGGACCACTATGAGCTTTCCCTCTAGCACAAGAATCGGTCATAATGTCAACTTTGCACAGAAATAAAACCAAATACACAGAGTGATATGAAATGCAATGATGAAGAGGAGGAAAACATCTAAATGGTTCTGTTTTCCTCTGGCACTGGTCAGGCTGTTAATGATTCAGTGGTGAAAGAAAGAAAAAAATACAACTATACCAGCTATATCCAACTGCCTTTAATATTTCTACTTATCAAAAGAATCACTACATATCGGACCCGTGCCTGACAGTAGGACTCTTGTGAAATGCAAATCGCTGTTGTAAAACAGGCTTCGGGTCTTTACGTCTGCTCATTTCTCCCTCATCCAAATATGTCAACTACAGGGACTGACTGTTCGTTTACAGTCTAATTATAATCTGTGAGTGGTATGTCATTTTAGTAAGAATTATGTCACATTATGGAAGCTAAAACTACTTTAACCACTGTTTCAATCCACCTAGTGAATGTAAATCCAAGTATCTAAGAAAGTATTCTCTCCATATACCACTGTACTTGTCTCCACAAACTCCTGAAAATATCTTCAGTTTCTAAATGCTCCTTTTTTCCCACTAGATAACCTTGTAAAAAGATTGAAAGGTCTCAATGCTGTAGATCCCATTACAGGAAATGTATGTAAGATGTTATCAAAATGTGTTATGTTTCAACTCACATGCTTTTCTTCAGACTGGCATAAATACAGGTGCATCTGATCTATATATCTATATAACATCTGTAATCTATATGTGTATATGTGTACATATGCAGGTGGAAGACAATATGTGCTAATATATGTGTAGAACCGCCGTCTTAAATAGATCATGAGCTCAGATAACAGTTACATGATGCATTTTTCAATTAAAAGAAAAATAATTAAGTATATATAAGGTGCAATGACAAACACAGAACAGAATATTATATCAATAAAAGCGATATTTACATAGGAATATAATAAAATGCAATTTGAATGTAATGCAAGTTAATATAAAAGCAGCCTCAGGGCTCAGGTTAGAAAAACACTGAGCAGTCATACTTTAAATAAAGATTCAAATATAGGTGCCTCTCTCTCTCTCTCTCTCTCCCTCTCTCTCTCTCTCTCTCTCTCTCTCTCTCTCTCTCTTTATATATATATATATATATATATATATATATATATCTAGGAGCGTCTCTCAGTCTGTTAATCTCATATCTCTCTGATTGTTTGTCAGGTCAACCTCAAATTTCAGCTTTAGTTAAAGTACACTCACCAGCCACTTTATTAGGTACAACTATCCAACTGCTCATTAACACTTAATTTCTAATCAGCCAATCACATGACAGCAACTCAGTGCATTTAGGCATGTAGACATGGTCAAGACAATCTCCTGCAGTTCAAACCGAGCATCAGTATGGGGAAGAAAGGTGATTTGAGTGACTTTGAACGTGGCATGGTTGTTGGTGCCAGAAGGGCTGGTCTGAGTATTTCAGAAACTGCTGATCTACTGGGATTTTCACGCAGAACCATCTCTAGGGTTTACAGAGAATGGTCCGAAAAAGAAAAAATATCCAGTGAGCGACAGTTCTGTGGGCGGAAATGCCTTGTTGATACCAGAGGTCAGAGGAGAATGGCCAGACTGGTTTGAGCTGATAGAAAGGCAACAGTGACTCAAATAACCACCTGTTACAACCAAGGTAGGCAGAAAAGCATCTCTGAATCCACTGTACGTCCAACTTTGAGGCAGATGGGCTACAGCAGCAGAAGACCATGCCGGGTGCCACTCCTTTCAGCTAAGAACAGGAAACCGAGGCTACAATTTGCACAAGCTCATCGAAATTGGACAAGGGAAGATTAGAAAAACGTCTGGTCTGATGAGTCTCGATTTCTGCTGCGACATTCGGATGGTAAGGTCAGAATTTGGCGTCAAAAACATGAAAGCAAGGATCCATCCTGCCTTGTATCAACGGTTCAGGCTGGTGGTGGTGGTGTAATGGTGTGGGGAATATTTTCTTGGCACTCTTTGGGCCCCTTGGTACCAATATGAGCATTGTTGCAACACCACATCCTACCTGAGTATTGTCTCTGACCATGTCCAGCTGGAGTTATCTCAGACTGGTTTCTTGAACATGACAATGAGTTCACTGTACTCAAATGTCCTCCACAGTCACCAGATCTCAATCCAATAGAGCATCTTTGGGATGTGGTGGAACGGGAGATCCGCATTATGGATGTGCAGCCGACAAATCTGCGCCAACTATGTGATGCCATCATGTCAATATGGATCAAAATCTCTGAGAAATGCTTCCAGCACCTTGTTGAATCTATGCCACGAAGAATTGAGGCAGTTCTGAAGGCCAACCCGTTACTAGCATGGTGTACCTAATAAGGGGGGGGTCCACAGACCCGTATTTGCTTTGCATCCATGACCCAGAATATATTTTACAAACAGAAGTTAAAAGCAGTGCCAGTTCCAATGGTACAGCACCGGATCACAATAACATCCCACCATTTTCACTATAATTTTCAAACCTCAGTTGTCTTCCTGCTCCAATGTAGTGAAATTAGGTTTCATGGTTTAGCTGGTTCCTGGTTCAACTTCATAAGAAAACTTGGAGTGCTGTTGTTTTCTTTCTATATACTACACTGACACTCCAAGTTAACATGTTTTATGGATGGATAAATAGATCAAGAGGTGAATTGTGAATATTTAAATAATAATTAATTACATATTTTACTAATATAAACATACATGTATATTTGCATACCCACGTATGTATACATAGAGAAACAACATAAAAAAAAAAAAAAACATTTCTGTGTGAGGAAATAACAATAAGGACTGCAGTAGATGAATGATATGGGTCGTGTCATGTGGATACAGCAAAGGGATGATGATCTGGGAGGTACCTGGTTAGGCCAAATCTTGTTGGGGTGATACCAGTCTTCAATGCATATGACAAAGAAAAAAAAAAGCCTGAGGTGTCTGCAGGAAAACGATTAAACATAGAATAGCTGATGCTAGGATTGAGGTTTGTAACGGGGTAAAGTTGAACACTCAGGCGGGTTCCTGCACCATAAAACACACAGACACAACGGAAAACACAGTCAAGGCTCGAAATAAGCTAGCTTCTATCACAGCCAACTTTTTCTTAAAAGTCAACGTTTGTTTTTGCCTAAAAATTACTTCTTCTCATTCTTGGTGAATTTTAGCTGATTCACCTGTTAAAACACATACATAAATAAAATGACAACACAACCCATTAAAACTATAACATCCCTGCCAATAAGTGATTACTACTCATATATTACACCTAAGAGGCAAACTATTCTTTTTAGTTACTTATACACTTTAAGTAGTTTTAACTGAATAAAAATCCTGAGTTGACACTTAAAACCTAAACTTTTTTAAACCCTAGAGTCTATACTTACATGAGTAATGAATGTGAAGGACACCCCTACATAACCGCAATGTTGCTTCCTGCTGGTGAGCATCGGATACAACAGGTGACCCTTGAGTCAGGTGTACTTGTTTGTGGGTATTGAAATTGTGCAGATGCCTCTGTAATCCACTCCCACTTACACTCCCTTCCCCTGTCATTAAGAAGAGCCGCTTGATCCTGGAAATCATCGCCAGAGCTACGGTTCTTTTTCGGTTTCTTGAGCGATGTAGGTGGATCTAATGAATTTCTGTCTGTGGTTTGCATTAGTTGTAAGGCAATCGCCTCCCTGATCACCAGAATGGTAGGTAAAACATGATCAAAACATTCTATGTTACAGTATGTCTACTGTATATATTTTGTGTGTGTGTTGTCCAAAACTCTGAAGATCAAATGTTGGCATCTAATATAACAGACTTTGAATGGACAGGAGACAGAAATGTAGTATATACAGTAGCAATACACTTAAAAAAAAAAAAATTAAAAAACATTATATAGGCCTGACTGTAGAATACTGTAAAATAACATTCATTTTTTACATTTTCTGCAGTAATAATACAGTTTATAGCTTTAATTAGACATTCAATCTTATATATGGGACAGTCATTTAATGCAACACTACAAACTTGGTACCATATAGTTTAACTCTCTTAAAAATGTTTATAAAAACAAAACCATATGCTATTAACTAGTTTTATATTCTTAGTAGATTCAATATTTGTAAATTAAATACAAATTTATAATTTCTCGAATTTTTAGTTACAACATTTGACATCTTGGGTCAAAAATCGCACACAATTATGATTTCTGTAAAAAAAAAATGTGCATTTTGAGAGACCTGAAGAATCAAAATTGTTTCGACTTCCTCATCTTGACAACAATGATTTGTCACTGACTCTTATATGTTGCTTTTTTAATGATAAATAAGAATATTTCTACCTATAAAAAAGTAAAATTCCCTGTAATGACCTAAATAAACTTACACTGCTATTTTATTCAATCTTAAATTTGCAGTTATAAAATGAGTTTAATCCAATATTTTTATGTAAAATGTTCTGTATAAAATCTGTATTTAATGTAAAGAGAAAAAAGTAAAAAAAAAAAAAAAAAATCTGTAGAAATGTATTTTTTTATTGTATCAGGACAGATTCACCTTGAATATGTAACAGTCGGCACAAATGCATTTCAAATTCTAGGAGAATTATTTGTTCACTGGCCTGATATAAACTCTAACTTCACTCGACGTACGAGGTTTGGAACATCGCCTACACGCAGAATACTGCGCACGGAGCCGTCTGTGGTGTTCCAACACAGCATCCTTCCTGCATTACTTCAGCGGGGAACGTGAAACCTACCGCCGAGGGAAGAGGAACAGGTAAGTGATGAATGGGGGCGATTGTGGCCGTGTTTGATGGCTGCCACGGCATGTGAAACTCATATCAGGGTGGGGGGGGGACACCGGGGGAGGTGAGCGAGAGGTCAGAGCCGATCCCGAAATCCTCACAGCTCAGACGCGCCGTCACGCGGTTAACCGTGGAGGCGGATGGAGCAGAGATATTGGAAACTCTTTCTCCTTCTCCTCCCATTTAAAAACAATTTATAACAACGTATTTCAGCATTTTTTTTTGTTCTAACCTTCCCGTCCGGCCACAACGAGCATGTGGGTTATCCGAAACAAAGAAAAGTGTGGGGTGCCGGGCCTTGTCGTAGCAAGACAGGCGGTGGGAAGACAGAAGCTCGCTCTCATCCTGTACTCCTCTGCAGTCAGAGCTACCAGAGAGGCTTAATAATATCCCAGAGGCACAGATGAAACACTTTCTCCACAGTGGCTGTTTACTGAGGAGTGTGTTTGAAGTTGGAGCTCAAGATGTCTTCATTTCTGAACCAGAGGAATGTTCCAAGGGGAGAAATTGTAATTCAGATATAGAGGAAGGAGAGAGGAGGGTGGAGGGGGGCGGTCAGATAGGCGGAATCCAAGTGTGGCTTGCTCTGAATTCAAGGCAGGATATAGAAGGTCGCCACATTCCTCTTTACATGGCGTGATATCTTCAGGATGGACCCAACTGCGGTGAACATGGGGGGGGTTGGAAAAAAAAAACCTCAAATTAAGAAATACCTGCTGTTGACACCAGCAGGATCATTATTTATTCATATCGCCTCAGCATGCTCCTGCAGAACCAGCAATTTGGAAGTGAATTTTTTTTTTTAATGTTCCGGTTTCTTTCTTTTTTTTTATCTGCTCGGTCTCTAGATTTTTGCTCTTGATGCCGAAACAACAAAACAGATTATCGATAGGGATTCCATTTTGGAAGAAAAAAATTGGAACACAAACTGACACATGTTCTCTAATCTCCCTGAAGCTCTGCTAAAAAATACACAACGAATGAAAGGAGGATTAAAAAACAGAAAATATTGATATTTTGAAGAAAGATTTTTTTTATTTATTTCTTTTATTTTAATTCAATTCAATTTATTTGTATAGCCCAGAATCACAAATCACAGGTTTGCCCCAAATGGCTTTACAGTTTGTGCAAAAGCAACACAACATCCCCTGTCCTTCACATTGTACAAGGTAAAAATCCCTAAAAAAACCCTTTAAGAGGAAAAAAAAAATGGAAGAACCCTCAGGAAGAGAAACAGAGGAGGGATCCCTCTTCCACGACAGGCTGCAGTAGATGATGTGTGCAGGTGGAAACATTACAGAGAAATTTGGACATTACAAACAGAGAAACAGAAATGTAATGAATGTGGGTGTAAGTGAGATGAGGCGCAGGATTCATCACAGCTTTCAGGTTTCACCAAGGCAGCATCAGACCCTCCAACATCTGTAGATCCCTCAGTGGCTGCACTGCAGCATGCTCTGTGTATGAGAAACCACAGGGCAGGACTCCGGGAACACAGCAGATTTAAAAGTACAATAGTGGACCATCAGTAGAAAAAGAAGCTCAGAGCATCTCATGAGGACCCGGCAGACTAACCTATCGCAGCATAACTATGACTAGGCCAGCCAGGGCCGGCCCTAACTATATGCTTCTTCAAACAGGAACATTTTTAACCTACTCTTAAATATAGGAAGAGGCCTTATATTGTAGAATTTTAGGTTTTATTGTATTTTTGATTCTAAGAGTTCTCAATCCATATATTAGTGGGTGAGCCATCAGGACTTCTGTTAATAATTCTGTTATTAATTGATGTAACAACAGAAGAGTCGATTCTAATTAATAGAACAAATCCTACACAAAATGACCTATTTTTTCGAAAGTTGCACATGAGTTAAAGATGTAAAACAGTACATACATGTTTTTTCGCTACTAAATCCACAAATACATTTGGTTAGTGACATCAAAACTTCAAATAACACCAGGAAACCAGCAAAAAAACAAATAAAACAAAAGTCAAACCATTATTTGACCAGAAAGACAAGACTTGGTGTGTTGACCCACACACTAATTGAAATGAATGGATTTTATTTCCTCCTTTTGGCACAAACGGCAATGATTACCAGGTAGGTTGTTTTAATTTTACACATCTACCAGATAGTATCAACAACCTGCATATTCTTTCATTTATTTATTTTTTATAACATCGCTTTATACTGAAAACATGGACAAATAATTCAACATATCTTTAGATTACTTAATAGCATTAGTATGACTTACTAAGTTATTCACGTGTTATGTAAAAGCACTTTTTTGAGAGATGGACCTTTTTTTTGGTAATTGTTGACTTTTTGGTAATTGTTGATCTGCAATTTGGTAATTGCAGATCTTTACAAAAAGAGATCTCACATAATTTGCAGCACCAACTAAGACTAATATCAACAATAATTTCACATTTCCATCTTTGCAGAGATCAAACATCACCGTCTTTCCCTTCATTATCTTTGATCGGTGTTCAGTTTTGGCATCTTTTCAGGAGAAAAACAACTTTTGATTATTCTGTTTACCCGAAAATGCAAAAGAAGTGGGGAAGACGCTTTCCAGGAGGGGGGAATAGATAACTCGTCAACAGCATAATCACAACTCCAAATGTGCTCCAGCAAATGTTTGTGAGAATCGTTACAGGGTAACGCTCACAGCCACCAGCAAAACCTCCATAATCAGGAAGATAATAATGTGGAAAGGGTTCTTTTTGGAGCAAATTCATCAGTTCAGTCATCATTTAATCAACGTTGATTTCAACACTCCTACATTAAGGCAGCCGTAGTTTAACAAGCAGCAGGCAGAGTTGGCGATGTTGGAATCAGAGGTTTAAGGGTGTAATAATAAATATCAAAATAAATTTAACCTTTTTGTGTGTTTTAATGCAATTCTACTCCCAAATATATGAAAAAAGCATCACATTTTTGAGGAAAAAAAGATAAAGACGCAATATATATAGTGAGGACCGAAAATACCATGAAACCGACCTTGGACTTATTTTTTGGGCTTTTATTTAGAAAGTTTACTCTGTGACTTTGGCATCAAATCTGATGAAGGTTTTTAAAATGCTGAGTCACAGCAACAACAAAATACACATTGTGGGGACAACAGATACCAAAAGACAGACCTTGGACTTATTTATTTATTTTATGCATGAAAATACAATAAAAAAAAATGTAAAACAGAAACTGACCTGAATATGAATACACTTCAAAATCAAAGCTCTTGAAATCTACAAGCTGCTGTATTTTCATTGTGAAAATGAAACATTTAAACCAAGCATTGCATATTTTTGACACTTTTCCAGCTTGTTAAAAAGGGACATATAGTAAAAAAAAAAGAAAATCCCTCCATCGTTCTGAGGCTGCAGACATGTGATGCTCTGAATGACAACGACTGATCCCGCTTTGTTTCAGGATTGCGAAGTGACACATCGAGTCGGAATAGATGAAAAAGTGAGAGGATTCGGCGTCTGGATGACGAAGTGGAGAGGATGTCAGCCGGCGGGTGGCGTCCTCCGTGGCTGTCTTAGCCGTTTTTTTTACGAGTGCGCTTGACAGCTTGAACTGCTTCCCTCACTCGCTCCTGTATCCAGCCTCTCTTGTCAACTCCAATCAGCCACCATTGGCGGTGACCCCCGTCTCCTACCCCTACCGCCAAAGGTGGGCACCTTCGAAAGGGCTCCGCGACTTGTTAGCACCACGTGGCTAATGACGCACAGCGTGGTGGTGACAGCAGCCTCCTATACAGCCTCCTATACAATGGCCGCTCCGATGGTCATCTTAATTAGCGCTTATTTGAGGGAAAATGGGGGGGGGGCAAGGCTGGAGCCGTCCTGGTATCCAGTCCACAGAGCGAACCAGAGGCCTGTTCATAAAGAGCTGAAGTAGTGGTAAAGGAGTTACTTGAAAGCAACTGGACTTTTTCTTGTAGCTTGAAGACATTTCACCTTTCATCCAAAAGGCTTCTTCAGCTCTGAAGTAGTTACATGCAAGCAATGAGGAGAGAGTGAGGCATGGACGCAAAATCCTGCTCCTCCTTTTGAGTCTTAACGTCCTCAATTTTGCTTTAAAAATCAGGATTTCTCTGCTCCTCGTAGCCGCGGAAGATGCCAGAGTTTCCTCCAAAGTTATTCAGAGAGTTGTCTGTACATCCTCAGAACTACACTTACAGGGACTAATAGTAGCAAATTCAGCATCATTTTAATGGTGCCAATTTGCTGAAATTGCCCGGAGGTTTGATAGTAGATGAGCAGTGTTGTGTGTGTGTGTGTTTGTGTGTGTTTGTGGGGATTGTCTTAGTTTTTTGGAGACCCACAGTGTCAGACACTGAAAACCTGCTGATCCGGGGTGATGCTGACACTGGTTCAGGAGAGATACGCCGATGTTTCCTCTATGATCGTGCACTTTGTGACTTTTGGTGAATCATACCGGATGATGTGGGAGTGCCGGGTCACTCGTCGGGATGGGGAGGTGGAGGCCTCACATCCTGCTGACTTTGCTGCCTCGCTGCTGTTTTACAAAATGCGCACTGCCTTTCAAAAAGTTTGGGGTCACCCAGAAAATGTTTTCGCAAAATGAATAGAAAATACAGTCAAGACATTGACATTTCCTTTGCTTTTGTCAAACGATGCTCCGTCTAAGCAGCTAAACGGCTTTCTGCTGTGTTAACATAATTGCACAAGGGTTTTCTAACTGGGGGCAACATTGTTAAGCAGTGGGTCGCACTGTTTCCACACAGCAAAAAGGTTGCAGGTTCAAGTCCCTGCACTCATACCCTTCTGTGTGGAGTTGGTGTCCAAAAACATGCTGGGGTGGATTGGAGACTCCAAATTGCCCATAGGTGTGAGTGAATGGTGTGTGTGCCCCACAATAGGCTGATCCAGCATATCCAAACTGATCCAAATGAGGAAAACAAGATGAAATATGGTTAATTATCCGCTAATGGTATAAGATATTGGACTAACGGTTCCATATACAAGACATTTTCACCTTGTTTTGCAGTGTAGTTTATATGGAAGGAAGAAAGTAGGAAAATAACTAAAACAAAGATGCAACAAGGGTTGTATGTAGGCCGTTATAAATAGTGCAGTATAAAGAGGATATGGTTATAAACTGGTAAGAGAGGAGATATGTGAGCAAACAGACAATTTAAATTATTATGTGGATAAGGATTTGAGGAAAACAAATCTCCACCGCTCATTTTAGAAGCTTAATCCTTCTTCTGCCACCGCACTACAACGTGTCATTCTGATCCAGCAAATTACTACACCTGATCCATGTCCCTGTTTTTTTTTTTTTTTCTATCTGCCTGAACATGGAAACGTGCTGTAATTAGGCCCAGTGGCAAACCGGCCATCTGGAGTGGTAGGAGTTTTCCCGACGGGGCCTGGTCCGGTGGCACGCGACCGGATAAAAAACAGCCCCAGCGCCGTTCGCAGCGGTCCGGGGCGCACGGGGTCAGGGGTTTGTCGCATCTACTTCGCAATTTGCGTCGAGCCTTTAAACGGGCAGATAATGGCCGCGCGGCGCATTAACAGGAGTTGGACTAACCTGGCGATGATGAGCAGCAGGCTGAGGGCAGCGGGACACAGCGTGACTCTGCTGGTTAATTCAGCTAAAATCACAGCGGCAAGATGTCCGCTTCATTAGCTACCTCGATTCGTTTGATTAACATATTATCAACGAAAGTTCATTAAAATCCAAAGATGATTTTGGAGATATGCACGTCTGTGTCTTTATTATGACATAACATCACATAATTGTGTCTTGGTATCTATCACAATGATGAGAAAACTATTGATGATGTGACCTAGACTTACAACAATCATAGGTAATACCATACTGATATTTAAAGGGGTCCTGTTATGAATAAAACTTGTTTTTAGTATATTGTCCCTGGATAAACTGTGAAATAAGACCACCAACTAATTTGTGGTCTGGTCTCCTTTGTAGTGTTGCTGTACACAAGCCGTAGAAAAGCTTCCTATTGTGATGTCACAAAAGGTGAATAAGTTAATAGTAACAACACTTTTCCCTGACTGACCCCAGCTCTCTGAGTGGCGGGATGTTCCCAACAGAGCTAGACCAATCACAAATTAATTATTTGGTGAGATTGTATTAAATATATTTAAAATGCAAAAGGTAAAGTAGACAAGACTAGACAAAACACACAATGCATTTATAATAACTTTTATCTTGTGAAAAAACTGACTTGTTTAAAAACTTGAGATACTAAGAGGCGCAAGGGATATAAATGAGCTGCTGCCCCCAATCCACCCTCGGGCCTCTGGGGCCCCTGATGATCTGGTGCAGCGGTTGGTGATCCACTAAGAGTCAAAAAATGATTTCGCCCCCATCTGCTGCCTTTTCGAAATAAGCTGGAATATCACGGTGTGTCGTCTTTCTAATGAAGTTGTTTTTAAACTAATGCAAACCAAACCGACCCTTGAAATCGGATTCCTAGTGTGACTCCGGCGGCAGCTGGGGTCAAGAAAAAAACATTTTTGCCCGGGGACCTTCTGACAGCTTAATCCCACCACTTTTTGCGTTCTCTGCATCCATATTGATACAATATGTTCGCACGCACTGTCATCCCATAACTGAGAAATTATATTCATACATTTCTGAAATGAAAGAGCTGCACAACCGAACACGTTTTCTTTTTTTTTCTTTTTTATAAACATGACTGCGCAATATGTCATAATGTGGCGTGGACTGATCTGCATTCATCAGTCTTTTCATTCCCTCCTCCTGGCAGCTCCCCCCAGCTAGCATGTACTGTAAAATCAACACAGTATGTGTCTTTCATTACATGAGTATTTATATCTTCTTTTTTTTTCATCGTCCATCCAAGTTGAGGCAGAAGTTCTCAAAGTGCCCCCGACGCCGGATCCATTTTCTCCTAACAGCTTAATGTCATTCGATCTCAGGGGATTTATCAGTACTCATCGCCTTTTGTTCTAAGACACGTCCATTCAATACATATAGAGGGACTCCAGAAAGAGAAGAACTCCTTTTGAGCCTCGGCCAGTGTTAGATGAGGATGATTGATGGATGCGGGTCTGTGCTGGGAATACAAATAGCCGTTTTTTTTTTTGATTCCCGTTCCCTTTGAGGAATAGGGGACTTTGGCTTTCATGACAGGACTTAACAGAGGGAGCTCCGGGAGGGAGACGCGGAGGGGGGGCCGAGGGTGGAGGATTTCCCTCAACGCGAGACCGACATGGACACAGAGGGAGAAATGTCAGACCTGAGACTACACAAACAAGTTGTTTGTATGTTTATCTCTATAAATCATATTCTTGCTGCTGAACATCTTCCATATGCCAGTACTATAAAATCAATACAAAGCAAGAATTCTGTCTATATATATATGTGTCTGTCCTTAGCAGATCTTAAGAACGATTCATCCGATCAACTTTACTGTTGGCGGGTGTGTTTTGGAGGACCAGAGGGAGTGTGGTATAGAAGGTGGGTTGGGGTGGGGGGGTGGGGGGGTGAGCAGTTCTGTATTGGATGAGCATCACTGTGGTTGCCGATAGCTAAGTCAAAACGGAAGGAGTCTGTCTGTTTGTCTGTCCTTCAATTCCCTTAAATAACATTCAGTTAAACTATTTGGAAGAGGAATTCCTGTCTGTTCTGTTCTGAACTGGAATATCCCTTTAAATATGCAGTAGTAAGTAAAAACTGTAAATGACAATCTCAATTGTACAGCTGGAACTAACAGCTATTTTGATAATCGATTCATCTATTGAAATGTTTAATAGATAAGTTTTTTGGTTCATAAAATAGTGTAAAATGTCAATTACAATGTCTCAAAGCTGAAGATTCAACCTAAATTTATATTTTTGTTTTTGTCCAGACCAACAGTCCACAACCCTAACCCTAATATTAACCCTACTTTACGTTTATAGAAAAATAAAGAAACCAGAAAATATTCAAATTTGAGAAACTGGAACCAGAGAATGTGGACACTTTGTTCTTAAAAAACTACCAAAATAGTTGATGATTAATGTAATATTTGGTACTAAATGATTAAATCTACTCATCATTGCAGCTCTATTAATTCATAGATTTATTCCAAATTGTTATAAAGTTACCATAAGTTGTTTGACTAACTTTTGCATGTTCTTTTTTGGAGTATATAAAGTTGTTTATTTATTGAACTGCAACAGGAAGCAGGTTGGTTTTGTAAATCTAATTCAGAAGATTTTTTTTATATTAAAATAAAAAAAAAAATCATGTTTAAATTTCAATAATTTGACGAGTCAGCGGAAATTACTGCTTCAGTTTCTGCTGTGGTGTGGGTGTTAAGACAAGGTACAACACTGATCCCTGGCAGAGACCTGAATATCACAGAAGAGGGAATAGGACGAAAGAAATTAATTAAATTCTGACCCTCATCACACTGTTTTATTGTTATGAAAAGAATCACCCAATGACC
This sequence comes from Eupleurogrammus muticus, assembly GCA_036785175.1. Taxonomy (NCBI): domain Eukaryota; kingdom Metazoa; phylum Chordata; class Actinopteri; order Scombriformes; family Trichiuridae; genus Eupleurogrammus; species Eupleurogrammus muticus. Next base: position 31,473,698 of record JAYKQN010000001.1, read on the forward strand.
TATCTTCACTACAGCTTCCCATTATCATGTATGTTTTCTAACATGCTGATCATGCTTGTTCAGAAGGTTTATTTAATGAGTTGAGTAAACTCACAATATTATATGTGTGTGGTATATAACTGCTTTGAAGACAATAACGTGTATCTGCAATTTCTATTGTAGAATGTAAATAGTCAATAAAGATAAGGGTGAGTGGGCTGGGTACAAAAAGCAAGAGTTGATCTAGAGCAACATTGTTGATGAGTTTTGTTGTGGAGAAGAAGATCAAATCCGGAAAGCACAATAGGATTCTATGGATGTGATAAATAAGATGAATTTAACTGCTCTTTGCATTGAAAGAGCAGTTGGGACCTTTGTGTCTGTAAGAGAGAGTAAAACATTAGATTCCATCCTGTTTTTCATACAAAGCAAGAAATCTGTGTACAAATATGTATATGCATGTGTATTTGCATGCATGTGTGTGTACCTGATACTCTTCTGGCTGTGTTTAAAAAAATCAGTCATGATCTTTCCTGTTTCCATAGTATTCATACAGGTGTTATAATGTAACAGGTTGATTTTACACCTGAACATCGCTGCCTAAAATGAGGATTCAGGTGAGTTGGAGAGAAGTGCATCACGAACATATAGAAATGTTTTGGAGCAGATTGACAACAATGTCAAGGTTTCATTATATACATTGATTTAAGGGACTGTACATCATTTAGAATGAGGTCTCACAGTGTAATTTTACAGTAGTAGTAAATAGATAGCCTTTTTTAATTCTAGATGGGCTCCATTTTTCCCCACAGCAGAAAAAAACACCCTATTAACCAATTTGTCTATTTGATTTGCCATGAAAATAATCTCTCTCTCATGATCGTCAACCATTTGCATCTTAATGGCTACAGCAGGTAGGATTTATATGATAATTTAACCATATAATGGCACTTCAGGGTTGGCGCATAATTACGTGTGTTAATAATGGATCTGCGTCCCCTCAGACTCATCTAAAATTCCACAAATGTCGGCCAATTTCCCTGAGTGAACTTTCCATGTGATCGGGAGATCCTCACTGTCAATTCCCCAAGGACGTTGCTGTCGCCTGTCAGTCAAATGCTAATAAGAAACAAGATGTAAGGACAAATAGAGAGATATTCAATACATACTTTTGGACATGTGCCATCAATGCAGTTTACAGTATTTTCACTTCAGTTCCACATTTTGTAAAATTATTTTTATGAGCCTTAACAGCAAAAACATATGAGTATTTTATTTATTGACAGTTGGTTGTAACTTTAATGGATGGACCTTGATACCATGTGGTTTTACACTAAACTTAAACATATTTAAGCAGCAAAACAAAAACAAATAATTATAAACAGTACAAAAAGAACTCTCTGACAGAAACAGTAACTGAAAAAATGAAATATTATCAGGGGATAATATATTGCTGATTGTTTAGGACATTTAGTGCACTATTGAACTTAAATTACCTTATTCCACTGGCAAATAATTTTACTTATCCAAGTTTTCTAAAGATAAAAAGTCATAATTATTAGATAAGATTTCTAATATGACAATAGACAATACATTAGGATACAAAGTAAAATAAAATAAGAATGGTTTAACATATTCTAGGGGGAAAAAATAGAAAAAGCAACAGTAACTGCCAATGGAATAAGATAACTCACAGAAATCCTACTCTGTTAAGATGGCATAAACCTATCCTCAATACCACTGGGCTGTAATTCCTCTATGACACAAATCTTAGAACACGTCTGTTTGCTATTTAGAAGAACTGAGTGTTGGGTGTAAAACTACTCTTGTGTTGGTGTTACTTACTCTTACTAGCTGCATCTAGGCCTTTAAACTTTATGTTTGTGATTTTGCCATTTTCCGGTTTAGTTTTCTCCGTTTTTTTGGTTTACTTATATTAGAGATTGCATGCTTTATTGTGAATAAGCAACTAGTCAGACCTGTAGCAGCAATACAGTCTGCCTTCTCACACACTCACTCTGAAAAACACCCGCTTCCCCCTCCCTATTGAAATGCCTACTCTGCTGTGATTGACTGAGCACTACTTGGAAATATTCCACTCCTTAGAGAGCTGAAGTCAAGTACAAGCTCTATATTAGTAGGGGACGGCTACATGGGTTCAGGGGTGGTTATTATTAACTTCCACTTCTGTTGTGACACCATAACACAAGCCATTTCTACGGCTTGTGTTCAGCAACATTACAGAGGAAGCCAAACCCCAAAAGCATGCGTGGGAGGTCTGAATTCAAAGTTTGTGTGTTAGCAGGCCATTGCTGCACTGATCCAAGGAAAGAGAGAAATGTTGATTTTTCAAGACAACAGGTGAATGAAAATAAGCTTCTTATTTACCATATTCACAGAATGAACGAAGGCCTGGTTGTCTTTGCCTTCGAGGTCACAATTAAAAAAAAATCAGTAAGGTAAGTCCTTCCAGTATTGCTTTATTGCCATTGCGAGTCTTTTTGTCCTTGTTGGCTATGGATTGGCTTGCCGGCAGCATTGTGCGCTCTCGAAGAAATATCGAGGTGCGGACAGGCGTCGTCACGCCGGCTCGATGCCTCAATAATTGACTCGGAGACACACAAGGTGACAGCGAGCAACGCGTCATCCCTTGGCGCAGCGTTACGGAGACGGAGACCACCGTTTCATTTTCATCAGGCGGCCCCCCATCACCACCCCACCCCACCCTTGGTTTTGTAATCATCTCCCCGTTTGTAGAAAAAAAAGCAGCATGGCCGGTGGAGAGACTTGTGGGGCCCAGTCAATACTGTGTAAAGGCTCCATTTAGCACTGACGTGCCTATGAGACGAGGCCTCCGGAGTGAGTGGGGAGGCGGTGTGTGTGTGTGTGTGTGTGTGTGTGTGTGTGTGTATGGGGGGGGGTTCCTGAGATGCTTGCCTCTGACAGAGATGGATGGTCTGGGGCTCCACAGCCTGCAAGGACAAAGGGACACCAAGCCTGGTTGGCCTCCTCCGTCCGCCCGGTGCTTTGGAAACCAGCGCTCTCACTCGCCGGATCCTGAGTGGAGGTGAAAATGAAATTACTGCAGAGGGGAGAGCTGGTGGAGAAGGGAGAGAAGGAGGAAGAGGAGGAGGAGGAGGGGCATGAAAAGGGAGCCGGAGCATTTTGCTGATGAAGTCGTGTCTGGGTTTTTCTGACACCGTGCGTTTTGTCACCATATCGGAGCGGCTGAATAATTCATCACAGGAGATCCAGCCGGAGCAAGTCTCGAGCTTGTCCGCTACACACACACACACACACACACACGTTCCCTCCTGATGGCTGATGGCTGATGGGAGAGGAACTGCTGAGCGGCACCAGCTCGCTTCCTTTGATCTCTAACCTGACGGCACCACCAGGACGGAGCTGCACCAGCAATTACACGGATCCTTCCATCTTCACGTATTCATTTTTTTTCCAAAAGTTTCTCCTCATTCTGGTGGTGGGAAAAAAAAAAAAGTTACTTAATCATCCCTCAACATCTCAGAAGTACAGATTATCCCATTCATCACTTGATGAAATGAATTACCCGTAATTACTCACAGTGCACTGTAAGTTCTTTGAAGTGTCCTCCTTTAGCATAATCTACTTTTCTCAGACACAAAGTCTCTCGGCACTGTGCTGAACTTTTCTTTTTTACAGACCCAGATTTGTACGGGTATGTAGGTTGGCAGCGGACGATGATCGCCATCACCTCCCACTGAAGTTGTGGCACATTTCGAAGTCCCAGGGGGTGGGAAAAATGCAACAGTTTTTGCACATTTGATCACAGCATCCTACCAGTGTGAGATGGCATAAATGTCATTGTTGGGCTTTTGTGAAGAAATCTTGAGACCGACTGCTGCTCCTCTTCTCATCTTTTTGTTCCTTATATAACAATATGAGATCTTAAACACACACACACACACACACACACACACACACACACACACATTGCACATAATGCGTGGAGCTTGGTGTCAATGCTTCACAGCCTTTTGAAGGTGATTTAGCTAGATAAAGTGCATTTCCACTCTGATATGCCACCTTAATAAAAATTGTTCCAATACATGATGAATTATGAATAGCGCTTTGGTTAAGTTTCATCATTATTTAAATTCTGACTTCTAATGAGCACATTTTAATTGCTTTTTTTTATTTTTCTTTGCTGGATCCTGAGAAGCCATTTTTTTTACTAAATTCCACAATATTTCTTCAAAGTAATGTTGTAGAAACAGATTATAATACAGAGTTAAGAGAATGTTTCTGAGGTTATTAGGCAGAAACCAGTAACTACAGACAATGGAAGAATAAAGAAAAAGTTTTTATGCTGCTTGAAAAAACTGCAGGATGGTAACATACTGTACAGTAGGTGGTAATTCCATCATTTATAGCTGTTCACACCCCTCAAAAAAGGATTTATATAAATCATAAACATTTCCTAAAAATTCAAATACTCTGCCTTCAGAAAGTCTTTAGAGAGCATGCACAATACATGTTGTGTTTTCTTTCAGCTATAATATCCCTTTGAAGCAAATCTGTCAATCTACTAAAAAAGAACATTTGTGAATATATAATATATATATATGTAGAAAATAATTGTAAATTTGCCAGCAGGCAGTGCGGGAGCAGAGTCTCTGTAGATAGCACAGCTACACACTTCTGATGATTGAGGGGAATTACTAATGTATGTATCTATACTTATTATATATTTTTTCTCTAGAAAAAATCCTACTCATTCTGCCTTAAAGGGTAACAGCCAACACTGGATTTTGTGAAATTCTCTGAAGCTTAGATGGTATTTGCTGCTATACCACTAAGCTAAGATACTTACCTAGTAGAGCTAGTTGTTGTCTTTATTCTTTTGAAAAAAAAAAAAAACAATATTTTTTATTTCTGGGTTTCAGTGCCAAGAAACTCAGGTATTTGGAACCCAGAGTGGCTGTGCAACCAAATTAACATGACTGCATTCCCAAAGCTGAGAATGGTCATGTGAATAGGGGTCACGACCTCCCAGGAGTGGATAGGTGTCTCCTGGCCCCAAGTGTGAATGAGTTTTCATTTTCCTGCGGATGGCTTCTCAGACAGCATTATTTGTGGCAGTTTCTGGCATGTAAATGTTTTAAATCCTCATTAAAAGCCCAATTTCTCCTTCCCTGGTATTTCACTCAGTCTGAGCACAAGTTGAGTTTATGTATTTGTATTTTTTTTAAATGTAATTTCTTGAAAGTCCATACCCACCTTTGTAGAGCACTTTGGACGATTGTTGTTGTCATATGTGAGCTTTATAAATAAAGCCTGACTGCTAAAACTGTGCAGGAATACTACTATATTGTTCCATTATAAATTCCCCTTGTGTGTTCTAGGGCTGCTTATCTCCCTTTGAACATTGTCTTTTACTCATGAAACCTATCACATTGTCAGTGTTGGTCCTAAAATTAATAATAGTATTGTCACCCTGAGACCCAGCCTTATTAAAAAAACTAGACAATTCCAGCAGCAATTGCGAGGGTTCGGGCTGGGCCATTGGGCGTTGGGACTCTAATGTGGCATGACATTTTCATAGTAAAGTTATTTATCACTATTCATCATATAAGAGTGAAATATCTCTATGAAAGTCTGCCCCTGACTGACTTACAACATGAATCAGAGTATAGTACCATCAAGGCCAAGCTTGTAGTGGAAATAATCACCTTCAGATAATGGGAGAAACAGAAAAATTCAGAAAAGCTGTTGTGGACCAACAAATAAATCACAAATCTAAACAATGAATGTGATTTGATCAAAGGTGTCAAATCACATTGACTTCTAGGGGTTTTTAAGGTTTTCTCCTGGTAGGTATTAGACTGTTGGGCAGAAAACAGTGGTGTCTTTGGGGTAAGGCACTCGCCATACATTTATTTATTGGTAATAAATAATAAATTAAATTGCAAAAATATTAAAGTACTTTTCATTTAACAAATTGATAACATTTGTTTTAAAGAGTAACAAAAATGCTTACCACCACCACCACCTGTGTACACACCTATTATTTTAAGTACACATTAGTTCTGTACTATCAGTTGACCATTATTCATCATATGTGAAAGACAGTGAAATATAATAAATAATATGAAAAAAATCTAAATAAACAGATTTCAGTTACAAATATTACTCAAGGGGTTGATGTAGATTGAACTACAATAACTTAATATTGTTTGTACCTTTTTAATTGATCTAAAACTGCAGGTAAATTAAGTTCACATTCATTTATAATCTTTGTCACAAATTATTGTAAGTTATTATGTATTTTTTATAGCTACAACATGAACAAAAACAAGAAATAGGTGAAAACAGGAATCAGACCCTTGCACAGGAACATTCAAAATTTCTTTAAACATTGATATAAGATACAATTCTAATGATCTAGTTTAGTTTAGTCCCGTTTAGTCTGGGTGGTTGGGGTCCACTATGGGCCTGATGTCAATAAGTTGCTCATTCTAGTTTGTGTAACAGTATTTTTTGTGGGTTGTGCTGGCTTTAGTCCTGCTCCTAATCTGTGAGCAGTCTGGTGAGGTTAAACCTGCCAGGAGCCAGAGGCCCCCCCACAGCTCTCAGGGTTCTAGAAGCACTCAAGCTTCTCAACCACGTCAAGGTAACAGCACAGGGAGAAGAAAAATACGAGAAAGAGACCGGAAAGTCTTATATGTGACATCAGCACTGGGAAGTTCTAATGTCACTTGTGCAACTCTCTGGTCTGTAGTCTTTCTGATTACATGTTTTTAAAGTCATACACCTAAACAGTTTAAACAGCATATGTCATTCATAACACATGTATACCAGGATTTTTCTTTCATATACCGTATTTTCACGACTATAAGGCGCACATAAAAGTCTTATATTTTTGTGGATTGTATATAAAAGAACGAGGATGTGCGTTATGCAGAACATCCTTGTTTTAACAACCCTGAAAATCACAAAGAGACAGGCTTATAAAGCACAGTTTAAACTGAAGGCGATCAGCTACGCTGAGGAATATAGAAATCGAGCAGCTGCGAGAGAATTTAAGATTGATGAAAGACACAGCTGAGTTTCCACGGCCATAAAGCAGGTGGCCAGAGTTGGAGGAAAGACTCGATCAGTGGATCACCAAGCAAATAATGAGTGGGAGAAGCGTGTTAAAGGTCAACATTTGTTTAAAAGCAGTAAAGCTAGCGGAAGAAGTGGAAATTTAACATTTTGGTCTTGGTGCTTTTGTTTCACCAGGACTATGGCAGCGCAGCAACTTCCAGTGAATTATAACGCATCATTCTGAGGAGCTGCACCCCACGGAAAGTAAAGAAAGTGAAGCTGGTATGTTTGATAGAGATTTAGCTGCTGTTGGAATCAGAAACAGAGAATGAGGACTTTGATTGTACTACTTAACACTTAAATAAAGCACAACCAATCTCAGTTTTGCTCCCGCTCTATTTTTGTATATATACATTTATATATATATATATATCTGTATATAAAATCTGCTCCCTATAGTTAGGTGTGCCGTATGATTGTGTTAATTACAGTAATGAATTATTTGGTTATTATAGATTTCATGAAAAGTGTTATTCATTTCCTGGCTTTTTTGTGTGAAGAACCCAGAAAGGGTTATTTCATTGTGGCTTTCAAAGTCAAAGTCAAAGTCAAAGTCAAAGTCAATTTTATTGTCAATTTCTTCACATGTACTTGACATACAAAGGAATCGAAATTGCGTTTCTCACTATCCTATGCGTTTACATGTACAACAACATCAAAGTGCAGGTGCGCAAGACGAGACAATCCTAAACTAAACGATACAACAACAATGGTAAAGTGCTAAACTAAAAACTAGAAACAAACAAACATGTATGACAGGACAAGACATGAGTACCCCAAGACAAGACATAAGTAGTATAGTGGAAGGACAAGTTCAACAAGATAAAACAAAACAAAACAGTACTGATTGTCCCAGTTATGTGCATTATGAGGTAGTTGTTGTAATGTAATGACTAGTGCAATAACAATATATATATAAATATAAATATACAAGCAGCAGGTGTGTGCAAATTTTTGCATGTGCAGAGTCAATTTAGGTGGGTGTGTGTGTGTGTGTGTGTGTGTGTGTGTGGGGGGGGGGGGGGGGGCAGTCCAGTGACCTAGTGCAGAGTAGATTTAGGTGTGTGTGTGTGTGTGGGGGGGGGGGGGGGGCAGTGTGTGTGTGTGTGTGTGTGTGGGGGGGGGAACAGTCCAGTGTGTGTGTGTGTGGGGGGGGGGGGGGGGGGGAACAGTGTGTGTGTGTGTGTGTGTGTGTGTGTGTGTGTGTGTGGGGGGGAACAGTCCAGTGACTGGGGGGGGGGCAGTCCGGTGACCTAGGTCACCAGCCCGGTGTTCCTTCTGGCTGGGGCTGGGGGTGAGAGGGAGGAGGGGAGAGAGTTCAGCAGTCTCACGGCCTGGTGGAAGAAGCTGTTCGTGAGTCTGGTGGTGCGGGAGCGGAGGCTCCCGCACCTTTGTGGAAAACAATGCATTTTTACATTTAGGGACTCCTGAAATCGTCACACTTTCTCTGTTACAAACTAACCCTGGTTACTTAGCCCTCACAGGAAAAGGTTTGGGGACCCCTGCTATAGATGCTTCAAGGTTCACGATGAGTTAAAGAATCAATTGAGCCAGGATAAATTCATGGCCGACCTCTAGATGGGGAGGACAGAAACAACGTATAGAAGTCAGAATTTCAGAACCTCAAAAATATGCATTGTGCCAAAATCTGGCACAAAAATGGTGACTACGTTGCCATAGTAACGAATATCGCCATCAGAAGACATACCACACAATTCCCAACCAAGCCGGTCGATTTGATATAACTATTGTGGGGGTTTGCCCTTTCCCCTAGGAGGATATACGAGCCAAACTTTTGACGGAAGAATAAAGATAGATAGATAGATAGATGGATGGATGGATGGATGGATGGATGGATGGATGGATGGATGGATAGATAGATAGATAGATAGAGAGATAGATAGATAGATAGATAGATAGATAGATAGATAGATAGATAGATAGATAGATAGATAGATAGATAGATAGATAGATAGATAGATAGATAGATAGAATGTTTGCCAGCCCGAACTAATAATGGCTATCATCCAGAGACACAAAGAAACAAGCAATCGTGTAGTCCACTACACTGCACAAAATAAAATCTTATCAGGTAAAAATGTCTTGCATTTGGTACAAATTAAGTCCAATATTGAGAAGAGTCTTGATGATTTTGTGATCATCCCTACACTGCAAAAATGCAAGCTTATTTAAATTTTAATCTGATTTGGTCCAGTTTGGGCTTGCAAACAAATGAAGCAAAGATTAAAAAATAAATAAACTCAACTAAAAAAAGACAATCGGAAATATGATTGAATAAGGTAAATTAGCTGCCAATATAATAAGAATATTCTACTCAATGTTTTAAACAAATTGCACCAAGAAGACATCTGTACCTGTTAAGATTTTAATTTTTGCAGTGTTGAGTTTTTTTTTTGGGGGGTAAAAATTTTATTAGGTTGAAGCGGAACTCACAATTTCTATTGAGCATGACTTACCTTAATAAATTTGACCATTTCAGGGATATAACAGCTTTAAAAGACAAAGTGAAGTCTTGGACTGGAAAACAGACGGATACGCAGCCCTTCTCCCACAATTTGGGAATGAGTGGCGCCCATAAAAAGTGGTGAATAATGTGAGATGTGATTTTCCTCGCTGTTTTTACATTGCGCGGCCTGTTAAAGCCAATGGCTTGTGGAGGAGCAAATGTACTGTACTTCGCCATGTGTCATCCATCTCTTACCAGGCTTTTGCGAGTTTCGGCTGCCAAGCTGTCCCACAAATCTCTCCCCCTCCGATGTATCACACTCCATCATTTTGTAATTTTTTTTTCTCCCAGCAAAAAGGAAGTTGAACGGCCAAGAGCGCGCTGTATGAGGTGTCGCCGTGCACGGCAACAGGTCACCGCACCGGAGGCGTCTCATTTCCCCCGCGGCGAGTACGTGTATGCGGTCCCCCACCCCTCCACATCCACCGTGGGCCATTTCGTAAAGGCCAGACAGGTGTGACCTGGTAGCAGTGGACGCCCGCGTGTGACCCCCCCCCCCTCCTCATCGAACACATGGTCCACCTCCGGGTCGCACGAGTGATCAAAGACGCAGCGGGGCGTCCCGCGGAGCCTGCTCCTGACTTCTCGGCTGGGTGATGGATAGAAGAGGCAACAGGTGGGCACCAGACAGAGTGAGGATGAAAGGGGCTTTGTCTGTGGAAAAAAAAAAAGAGCAAGGGCAGGAGTGGACACAGCAGCAAAATGTTGCAGGTGAAATGAAAAATAAAGAAATAAATACAATTTTCCTTGTTTCTTTTTTTTTTTATGAAGGAAAGTACCCGAGATGTGACGAGCGTGCATCTTTGTAAACACCGGAGAAAACAGCAGGGCAAGGGTCATGTGGTACGAATAAGCTGTTCTAAACAAAGCCGCTCCGGCGAGAAGCATTTACACATGGGCAGAAACAAAAACCAGGTATCCCATGTTGAGAGATTTCACTGCAGGGTAAATTGAATAAGTAGGATAACAAGTCCAGATCGCTGTATGTCCGCTTGATTTTCAAGTAGGGGGGAGAGCCCCTGTTTCAGTTCAACAGAGAAAAAACCATCCAAGTGCACTGCAGAAACCAAAATGGAAGCTTCTTGTATTTAGCACCGTATATCCAACATTGAGTAGAATTATCTTGAAGTATCTTATTCTATTGTCACTTTCTTATTTTCATGTCTATCAAAGGATTTGAGCTTAAAAGGGAGAATTATGAGATATAAAAAGTCCATTATAAGAGATAAAACAACCAACATTGAAATAAATAAACATTTTTAAAAACGACCAAAACCACTTTATTAAAATAACAAGCAAAATTATCTTATTAGAACTGGTATTACAGTTTTATTTAAAAAAAAATGTTTTTGTTAATTTCCACTCTGGCCATATGGCGGGAGAGAGAGGAATAACTGTAATTTTTAACGACACTTTTCTGTATTCGGAGCACTCAACAGACAAATAACACGGTGGTCAATAATGTCATTAGGTGTGTTTTGAGCAAACAATTCCTGATGTCAGTCGATATTCCGCTCTGTGAAATGAGCCTGCCTGCTAACCGTTTCCCTCTCAACCGGGTGCACCGTGCCATGAGTGTCAGGGAGCAGGCCTGTTAGTGTAACAGTATCGCTGTTCCACTCAGTCTAGGAAATGAAGAGCCGGCTCTACTTGTTCCGGGTGGGGGGTGGGTGGAGGTCAGCCTTCCCGTGTGATTAATGGCTTATATCAGGGTAATCAATAAATGTAAATCAAAAGTGTAAAACTCCTGCAGGATGTCAGATTGTTCACGGTAGCGGTTTGCGGAGTGTGTGTGTGTGTGTGTACACTGCCTCTGCCGGAGCTGCATGCGCTGTCACTCCTAATATATCAATTTTTGTTTAGCACCGGGGCCGAAAAGTGCTTGTGTTGGGGAGCGAGGTGAAGGGAGACAACGCTGACGCTGACTGTGTTGGAAAGCGAAGCGTTTACTGTGTTTCTGCACAGTTAATTACTGCGAATAGATTTCAGAGCGTAGCACTGTGCATTGAGCCTAACAACGGAATAATCAAACTGAATACTGTAGAAATCACAGTAACTAATACACTTTGCAAACAGTGACTGATACACTGGCGACAGTTAATCACAGCAACTGTTACACTACTATAGTTTCCTTTCACCGGATTGGACAGAGATTTAGTTATGTAAGGATAACCCTTAATTCCCACATGGCATAAATTGTACCAGGCAAACTACAAAAGATAAGATTGTGAAAGGACCAGGTTTAATATGTGGGAATAACAGTGGATTAAAATCACCTCAGGAACATTTTCTCGAACTTACACTACCGTTGTGTGTCTGTCCAACATATTTTCGGTGAGAATGTAAGAGCCCAGCAAAGACGAAACGTGGTAGGTTACAGCGGCAGCTCTTGTCCTGGAAACATCTGTGAACCCCAAAAATGCCTCTTTCACCTTGGCGTGTGCCACAACATGACTGAAAGCTGGGCTTTGTTGTTACCATGGGTCATCTCATACACTTGAAAAGACACAGAAGGGGCTGCATTTAGCTCAGCTCGAATGTCCGTCGCTCTGAATCCAGTTGGATGTTCCACTGGCCATAGGGGAGATTTAAAGATGAATCTATGGGTGTTCATCCATCTCTGCAAGGGTATCCAGCAGTTCCACTTGGTTGCTTCAGTTCAATGGCTCTGTGGTTTCATTGTTCCCTCTGATGGCTTGCCCTCGCTTGGAGTGGCGTGAATCAAATCCTTCAGAATCTCAGGGATCTCATTCCCATTATGCACAGACACTTGCAGTCGACTAGCCTCATCCAAAGGTCAGGTGGATCTGAGTGCATTGTCCATGTGTTTCGAGTGCAATCTGATTTCACATGTGTGTACTGGATGGGTTGTGTTTGGCTAAAGAACTTGGCAAGTTGTTCAAATCAGTGTTGCGAACACATACGGAAGCAGAAGAGACGGAAAGTGCAACAATCCGGCTGGAAAAAATGGACAATTTTCTACCCTTTACGTTGATAGAGGTAACACAGTTGGTCTTGGACTACCTTGCTTGATCTCAAGTTTAGCTTTTTATTTGCCCTGTAACTTCAAGTAAAACCAGCGTTAACCTTGGTGCTAACATTAACTGTCATTTTCTGTTCTGTTGATAGCAGTGGTCATGGATGCCGACATTAAGTATGTTTTCAGTTTCTTTCTTTTTTTTTATTCTTTTTTTTTTCTGGTAAGGTAATGTGTGCACAGAAACTAGTTTGTATGGGAAATTCATAGACTTCTGTTCTCTTATCAAACTGACCCTTGGAGGTTAATATGTGTGTTTGTGTGTGTGTGTGGGGGGGGGGGTAACAATGATATTGGCTTTGTTGAAACATGGCTGTGGTAACAAATTGGAGGAAAACCGACTCAGTGACTTTACAGCAGTTATCTTCATATTAATTCTGCAATTCTTGGGTCCAGTGGTGTACTTTGTCATGTTCAGCTTCCCTCCACTTTGGAGGTCTGTTCAAATTATCTCTTTTCTTTGGGGGGGGTATCGATTTTGGTCATGCATGTTTGCCTCATGCTAAAGTTGATCTATTACAGCGGTATGAGAAAGGAAAGGGGGGAGGAACATAATGAAAGATTGTGGATTGCCAGGAAGGTTTATTTATTTATTTTAACAATAATTTAATTTACACTAAATTTACTGGACTACAATCCATTTTCATGTGTTTGAAGTGTGTTAGAAGTAGAATGTGTGGATATTATAGATGAGAAATACACAACTCAGGACCTTTTAATACATGTGTCTGGGTGCTGCTGGGTCAATGGATCTGTAGTAGTGGTGAGTGTTATAACTCTGTTACTGGATCTGTTTCAACAACACTGAGTGGATTTTTCTCAGCATCATGATGATGCAATTCTTTGTAAACATTGTGAGTAAAGATAATTCCCCCAAATCCTCCTTCGTTGAAGATTATAATGTTAATTCATTGTTGAAACTATTTTGGAGAGATGTGTCTAACAGTGCAAGACAAATTCACATAGTGGCACCCTAAAGTACACCTTGTAAAGGGCTGTGTAAGATTCATTGACTGCATGGGTGGGTTCTAATAAACTGGCAAGAATATAGGTTAGGTGTGTGTGTGTATGAGAGTTTCATTTCTTTTTTTTTGGTTTTCTGGATCTGTTTAAATAAAACTGAATGGATTTCTCAGTCTGATAATGATATTGTTTTTTGTTAACATAAAAACTTTTCCTTTAAGATTCTAATATACATTTTTGTAGGTTTGTTGACAGTTACTATGCTATACCTTTTTCGATGGTAAGATTACTTAAATTTGTGGATTAGATTGTTAAAGCGCTATTACATCACTAGTTTGATTATTTGGTCCATGCCAAGAAATAACATTTTTTACTAATTAGCATATAGACTCCATTGTGACCCACTTTCACACCTCCAAACAAACCAAAAGTGGTCCGACTGACATTTGATCATTGTTTAACTTCTGGTAGAAATAAACGCCATTTCTGACTCACAATGAAGCGACACATCCGGGCATTACTATTTGCTCTTATATGTGTGTATTACATCCTCTGTATTGGCTGTTTTGGCAGGATATCTAATTCCAACATGATTCCGGGCTGCATCTGAAGAAAAACTCTGAGACGCAATATTTTCAGAAAGGGTCATATGGGACGAACATTGCTCCAAAGATCTACATGGTACCTTTGGTTCTAAATTGACCTTTTGGTGCACATAAATCGCTGTTGGTGTGAAAGCCCTGAGAATGCATTGGTTTAGGAATAAAAGAGGGACCCTGAATTGGCACAATTATGCCCTGAAAATAAAGACTTGCTGTATTTCAGTTGGATGTGTATGTGAGCTGAACTTAAATCTTTCTCGCTTTCTCTAGTGAATATTGCAGTGTACAAGGGGGTGAATTACTTCATCATTATAAACTCAAACAGCCACGTTTTGGACACAGCACAAGTTATCCATGTACATGTTCAAAAATGTCCCTGCACATTTAAGACATTTAAGGCTTGCATTCCGCAAGGGATAATCAGACAGTTAGAGTTGTCTATTTTCTGCTGTCACTTATTTGAATGCAAACATTTAGCTAATTAGAAGGAGTTATTTGTTCACATGAACACACATCTGAAAATAAATGGAAATGTTTGTTGCACGCTGGTTGGCTGTAGTTTTCAAACCAGTATGTATTGAAAGTTTAAGTCTCATAAGAGTTGCCGATACACACACCTCACACATTTAGCTGATTTATTGCATGATTATATGATTTGTTTTTGGAAAGCTAGGATGACGAATGTGTGTGTATGATGGAGGAATTTTCTGATTCTTCACAAGAGCAGCAGCTTTCAGCAGCCTCACTAAAGCTTGAATATTCAGTCTATGTGCCAGGTAATCAGCAGGGATTGATGACTTTTTTTTTTACAAGAACTTCTATCACTCTTCACTATCCGAACATATTGTGGCTGATCTCCTTAAGCATCACAACCTACAAGCTGATGACTCTGTTGTTACAGAAAAGCAGTTTGATCATCTAACCCTGTTCCTGATGCAATTAGTAGCTCATATCAATGTTAACAATTCATTAAGGACACATTCTGTGTTGTTGAACCAGTCACTTACATACTTGACCATGAAAAGAAAAAAAACACCTTCAATATGTCCAATTGTAAAACTGCAGCAAATTTAATATAATGAAGTTTCTCCATTCGTTGAATTCAGGTCAGGTGGAATTCAGGTGTACTTGCACGCTAAAAAGCACAAGTTTTAGCTGTAAAATATTTAAAGAGCATAAATGATTCTTTTTCTGAGTTAAGTATGATCATGACATAACTATAAAATAAACCAATTAAACAAGGAGCTTTTTGAATTTTTCTGCTGCTGTACAACTATTTTAATTTAATTTATAGTTACTGAAGCCTTGTTCTTTTTTTCTTGTTTTTTTATGACTGCTTTTCCAAATTGCTGCAATATCCTATGTTGATGTCTTTAATCATTCTCATTTTTAGAGTAATGCTTGATTTAAAGGGATCACAGCAATGCACAGTCCATGTTATCTTTTATATTTTGTATTAGCTTAAAAAATACTCATGGTAGTCACTTCATAGTCAGATAAATTGTAAGCTTATCAAATAATAGATGTGTAAATTTTTTACATATGTTTCAGTGGTATGTGTATATTTATTGTATGTCGGATAAAGTAAAGCAAGTAAACTTTTCTACATGAACTTCCTTTTAATCTTGTCTTCACAACATATACCCTACAAACTCAGACAGCAACCCAGACAAAAAATACTGCTCTAAACAGACTTTAGTACAGTATTTTCGCGGTGCCGACTGTTTGCATGGTGACTGTCTGTGTGCACAGTGCACTGGTGGGAGGAGAGGCGCGTTTCAATTAAACAGGGCATTTATCTCCAAATGAATGTGGGTGATTACACTATCTGCTGTGCATAGCTGCTTTATTCTGTATGAAAAAGCTTTGCCTTCGGTTCATTAAGTCCCTGCAGAATGAAGGTCTGAGTCACTGAGTTTACCTTCAGAAACGAGGAGACCACAATGCTGCAGTATAACCACACACTTTTACACACATCAGACTAGTTGGTTAATAAATTGATTGTCATTTTTACTTTACTGTCAAGCTATAAAGCAAGGCGTGTCTGTCAGTCTGTGGCTCTCATATTTCTGTTTGTTGGATCAGCCTCTACTTTCAGATATAGCTTGCACATGGCATGATGGGGGTATCTTTTTCTGTTAAATATATTTTGAATGCATACGTGTAAACTTTTTTGAGAAATTGTATTAGTATTCGAAACATTTTTTGACGCGTTCACATTTCCTCAGTAAATCCAGACACTATTGTTTTATGGATGGTTGGATAAGTTGTTGAACCAATTGTTAAAACAATGCGAAAGCACAAAAAGATTAATTACAGTGATCCCTCGCCACTTCGCGGTTCACTTATCGCGGATTCGCTATTTCGCGGATTTTCATAATGCATTTTTTTTTTTTTTGGTGCATTGTGTTCTGCATTCTGATTCGCTAAAAACTCACTCCCGCTTCTTGTATCAAAACATGCTACGAATTGTGCTATCATTTTGTTGTCTCGTTTGCAAAGAAGAAAAAAGAGCGACAACAGCTGCCTATCACTATGTTCTTCTCCCGAACAAACACACCTGCACCGCGGACTTCAGAAGGAGAGAACACTGCAGAGCGCAGTCAGGATGCAGCGGTCCAGTCTGAAGAGCAGTGAAACGGCCTACACGCGAGTCACTGTATTTGTATACATGTAATAGTTGCTAATTGTAAAAAAAAATAAAGTTTTCTATTTCGCGGATTTCACTTATCGCGGGTCATTTTCGGAACGTAACCCCCGCGATAAACGAGGGATTACTGTATTTCACTTCATTTACTACAGTAAATGCAGTATGTGTAGTAAATGCAGTGTGTGGGACATGGAAAAAATCATGTACATCCAATGTATCTACTTTTCTATAGGAATCCAGACTTTTTTTTACGGGCACTGCACTAGTACTACTATATAATTCAAAAATGAAATGAATCATAACACATATAAGTGAAGTCATTATTTGATGGCCTTGCTGCTCCGGCATTTGGCCTTCGTGCACCAAACAGCCTTGCCCATAAAAAGTCGAAACTTCAGGCCTGGCAACTATGATAGTAGTATAGAAAATCACAGTAACTATTATACTCCTGTAGAAAATCACACTAATCATTTTACTTCTGTTGAAGAATACTGTAACCATTATACTACTGTAACAATCAGGAACTTTTATACTGTAAAATAAAAATTTCCTTACCTTTATAGTAAATACAATGATAAGTAAGTAAGTAACAACACTTGATAAACCCTGACTTTTGTATTCCAATAATTACTATGTTGACATAAGGTTACATATATATTTAATACACTGTATATAAATGCATTTCGGGTGAGTGGCAAGGAGAATTTAATTCGATTCAACCTATTTATTCATTGTGATTCATTTATTTCAGTGTTTATCTTGCTATAACGTGTACATTAAACTTCAGAATAGTTTTACCTAAAATGCTGGTAAATTTAATTTTGGATTAAAGAGCAGGAATCTTAATAGCATTAGAGAGATAAAAGACTGATGCATCACCAACAGAGGAGATGGCTACACTGGCCGTCCTGGTGGCTGCGTTGAGATTATTATCTTATCAATTATATTCCAAAGAGCCAGCATAGGGACGGAAAATAATGAAGGCATGTGCAGACCAACATGTGCACCTGTGTGCTATTTACATACACCCCCTCAGAATGTGCAAGAGTTTTTTTTTCCATTGGAGAGGAGAAAATGAACCATTTTTATTCACTGGGAAACATGCTGGTCTGTGGGGAACTGGATGCTAAAAATGAAGCGAAGGCTGATGCGTAAACATCCGGGGACACAAACACTTACCTGGAGGAACCAGGTTTCTGTCCCCATTTTGCAATTTTGATAAAAAAAAAAATGATAGGATTGCAAAACACAAGTGGAACTTAACTTCTCCATTGCTGAAACCCATTAGTTCCCTACATAGTCAGTGATTGGTTATGAGGAGACTCCCTGGGCCGTTACATTTAGCTCTTGGCAGCAGCACTGTGGCGTAATTGTGCCCGTAGAGTTGTGCCAAAGCAGATCTTGGACCTGATGTCTCTCAGAGATTTCAAGTCAACCCACTCACACCACTATCAGATCATGTCTGTTTGAAGAGGACTCACTCAAACTATTATGGCCTCTCGAACCCAGTAAACCACAAAACCGCACATTCACTTATAAATCAGGCAGTGACAGAGAGCCAAAAAAACACATACTATCAACTAGTTTTCCATTTGGATTCAATATTTAATTGTATGAATCTTTTACACCATTTGACAATCTGTGTCAAAGAAATCTCACAAAATTGTGAATTTTGTAAAAACCAATGATACAAATAAACTTTTAAAGGAAAAGAAACAAACATGAAGACATCAATCCAAATACACAGCACAGACCAGAAAGTATGAAATAGCGCTAATTTCTTTTTTAGTATCAAATAGCAGTCGGTCAAAAACGTTTATAGTTTAAATAGGGATTTTTTTTTTTTCATTTTGTCCAAATCCATCCCAATGCTCTCAGAACTAGAGAAAATAGCACATATGTGCATGCACACTCATGCACATAAACACCCCCGCCCTATTTATCTGTGTGTGTGTGTGTGTGTGTGTGTGTGTGTGTGTGTGTGTGTGTGTGTGTGTGTGTGTGTGTGTGTGTGTGTGTGTGTGTGTGTGTGGTGTGGACGCCGCTCTCCTTCGGCTTTTCCTGACATGGGGGCTGATCATTCACACCTGTCTCTCATCTCCTAATCAGCACAGCAGTGGATCCTCCACCCACTCATCACCTCACTATTCTAAAGACTTCTGTGTTAGTTTAGCCTCTGCGTACTTTTAGAAGCAACATTTTTTGAACCCTTTTATGCTCGCACACACACACACACACACACATATATATATATATATATATATATATACCCATCAATGCATTTCGTTAACCAATCAGGATTTGGTTAGATAGTGTGTAGTGTGCTGTTGATGTCACATGAACTGGTTGATTTTTATTTGTAATATTGATTTGTGGTAGAAGAAATGTATTGTGGTTGAAGGGAAATCTAAAACTAAAATTTATAGAAATTCTGGTTCACATAATTTTGGATTTAAGCATTTTTTTTCCTTTTCCCCATTTTTTTATATTTAAATAAAATAAATAAAATATTTGGAGCCCAGCAAGTTAAAGTGTCTTGAATGTGCCTGTGTTTTTCAGTTTTTGAGGAATTCACAAAAGAACTGTTATACACAAACAAATCATATAATAAATCCCCACTGTGCGACAAATAAAGGATTATTGAAGAATATTTATAAAGTACAATCTAAAATAAATAAATATAAAAAATAACTTTTTTTTTAACATAATCCTACCAGTTAGTACTTTTCCTGAAATATGGAGCAAAAACATGTGATGTGTTTAAAAACATCAAGTTATAAATAAAACGTTTACAATATTATGATTTAAAAACATTGTTTAGAAAAGTCAGTTGTATCAATAACCAAATTGTTTTGAATAAATACATAATAAGGTTCTTACCAAATTTCGGTATTTTAGCAGACCACATTTATACCCTCCACACCCTAAGTGTGCAAAATAGACCCAAGTATGGTAAATGTGCAGTTCAAATAGGAGCCATACAGCCTTTATTGCCAAGGGTTGTGGGCGAAGGCAGGGGGTACCATCTTATGATTTAGTGTGGGTCTCAAAAGTTCCGCTCTTGATTCAGGTGTTTTAGCTAACTATAGATCTACAGCCAAGCTTCCCATTCTCTCCTGGAGTAAGCAGTCACCAAACTGTTTGTGTGACTTCTTACACAACAAATGTTTTTTATGAGGACTGAACTCAGAATGAAGTTATTGTGGTTGGCCCTGAACACCATAGAAGTGCAATATTCAATGATATAGCTACTTAGGATGGAGCTACCTTGGCCTCCAACTCCAACATAAGGAATCAGGGACTTATACTATTTGTTTTTTGGGGTGACATGGTGAAACAGTGGGCAGTGCTGTTGCCACGGCAAGAAAGGTCAAGTCCTTGGTCTGGGATCTTTCAGTGTGGAGTTTGCATGTTTTCCCCATGTTCATGTGTGGGTTCTGGGATTGGCTCCAGCTGACCCTCTGTGAAATGAGCATGTATAGAAAATTACTGACTTTTTCTGGAAAGAAAAGACATTGTGGTACGGCTTAGATTGATTGTTTCTTTGTAGGGCTGCAGTGGTTCAAAGGTAGAGCAGTCGTCTGGAGGATCAATGTTTCGATTCTTCGTATGTGCAGTCGGCACCTTGTATGTCAGCCATGAGTGTGTAAGTGTGTGTGAAAGGCTGAATGAACACTTGTAGTGTAAAGAGCGTTGAGTGGTCCAAATGACTAGAAAGGCACTATATAAATGCAATCCATTCACAGATTCCATATATACAATCAATACATGTCCTTCACTGCCCATAATAGATAAGCTGTTCTCCTTATTATTTTTCAGTCCAGGTGCAAACACTCTTTTTGTTTTAAGAAAACCAAACATGAGGCGCTAATGCCCAATAATATACATTTCAAACCGGTTATCATCCCGGGGAACATGTTCATGTTGTTTCCCCATTACAGTTATTCAATTCAAGGGTCTAAGGATAGGTGATGGTGTATAGCTGTACAGCCTCTAAAACCCCTGAAGCAAATATGTGATTTGTGATTTTGAGCTTTCCAAATAAATCCGACTTGACTTGTCACTAACAAAAGGTCTGCAGCGGGGCTGCTAAATCCTGCTGCTGGAAAGTTACCATCCTGCATGTTTTAGGAAGCTCCTCTAACTCAACACACATGATTCTAAATATAAACTTGTTACCAAGTAGCTGAAGCTTGTAAACAGTTAGAATGAGGTGTGTTGGAAGCGGGAAGATTCCTAAAAGACAGTAGCTTGTGTTGATGTAGGTCTAACTACGACATCTTCCTGCACACATTCTGTCAGGCCTGGGCCCTGACAGTTAACCACCCATTTAAAGAAAAAAAATTATGATCAGACAGAGCATTTTCAATATTATATTTTATCTTTTAAAAATCTTATATATTTAATACTTGCATGTTAAAACATCAATTAGTGGAGCCTGAGTTGCATATGACACATTTAACACTTTAACCTGCAGATCGCATTGGATAAAACTGTCAGTAATAATATTATAATATTAATCTATTAATGATTAAAACAATCAGATCAATTAAATGATGTATAACATTGATCACAGTTTCCCAATGCTCAAGATCAATCTAAATCTCAATCTAAATGTCTTATAAATGGCTAAAGAAACCAGAAAATAATTATATTTGAGAAGCTGGAAACAGAGAATTTGGACATTTTCTTCTTAAAAAATGCCTCAAAACCATTAATTATCAAAACAGTTGGCAACTAATGGACTAACTAATCGCTGAAGCCTTGTGAAGAAGCATTGCTGGGCTATGGAGATGGGTCACGGGCAGCGTTGCCTGCCAGAGCCAGAGAGATTCATGACTAACAGACAAGTGGGTGTCCGTCAGAAATACTTACACTCACTTCAGGCCCCGAGGGTCGGGGATATGAGTGTTTTTCAATACCCCGAAAAACAGACATAGAAACAGACATATTTACTTGGGGGAAAATGCCCAAATGCAAGATTATTACAGCAATATTTATGTCCTCATGTCACGACCAGCAGAACCCGAGGAACACAAACTCGGTATTGACTTTTTTTTAATAAGAACATACACATCTTTTTTAATACCTGCTGCCAGCTATTGACTCGCGGGGGTTTAAGGTTCCATTTACTTTGTGCCACGTCTGCCAAGTGAGCAAACACTGCCGGGGTGAAGGGCTCGTTTTCCCGTAGGGCTAAAGCTTCTTGGAAAACAGACGCATTCATGCTACTGTAACAAACCCGACGTATGAAGGGAAAATCCCCTGCTGCTATAAATCGTGTTTTATGCCTTTTAAAAAAAAAAAAAAAAAAACATATATATCAAAAGCCTTTTCAAGAGGAGGCTCCCAGACGTGTAATCTGCGGGCGACAAATGGACGGCGGGGCTGTAGCGAGGGCATGCGCTGCTGATGGCGGCGGCTGATGGATGGAGCACTGGGCCTGGGTGACACCGGCCCTGCTGGGGACCCTGAAATCTGGGCATCTGCTGTGGCAAAATAAAAAAAAATAAATAAAAACCCAAGGCTGGCATTCTCTCCTCCAGAGAGAGCCGGAGGAGACCGTGATGAGCCAGACTCTGGCTCATGATGGATGTGAGCCATGACTGAGAGGAGAAGTCAAACTGCATCTGACCCCCCCCCGAAGCCCTGCTCTTCTTTCACCATCACACCGACTCACCTCCTTCTAACCACAGCCCCACAGGGGGACGCTCTGCAGAAATCATATCCATTGGCAGATCATTTTACTTTTTACTTACTTTACAAAAAATGTAGGTGAAAAAGGCCAAAATATAACAAGACTAAATTGAGCAAACTGTAAAATAAACAAAATTAAATTTCATTGGATTAAGATATTTAAATTATTGGTGTGGCATTAACCCATTAAATCCGATTAATTAATTACGAAGAAAATAATGCGTTAAAAATATGCATTTTGTCACAGTTTATAAGACAACATTGTGAATGTTTCTCACTCACATCATCTGGTTCATGACAAATATTCAGAAGCATACACAATTTCTGTTCAGAATGAAACACCTGATGAAGTGTTGACAACAAAGTTGCTTATTGCAAACTGTGCAGAAAGGAGTTCCCGTTTCACAGAAGCCCCGACCCTACTATACCGTTTAAAAATGAAAAAAAAAAAAGTGTCACGGAGAGCACCGAAACTCTGGAGCTGTCGGCGGTTCTGGTTTTGGCTCACGTACAAACGAGCAGGGCGGCTGTAGCTCAGAGGTAGAGCAGTCGTCCACCAGTCAGAAAATTGGTGGTTTGATTCCGGCTCCTCCAAGCTGCATATCGTTGTATCCTTGGGCAAGATACTTAACTCCGATTATTCTCCAATGGCATGTGCCGTTGGTGTATGAATGTGGTGTGAATGGGTGAATGGACAGTGTAGTGTAAAGCGCTTTTAGTGGTCAAAAAATCTAGAAAGGCGCTATATAAATGCAGGACATTTACCATTTACCCAAATCTAAACAAATGACAGGCTTCATCGGGAAAGAGAAAAGGGTCAACATTGGAAATACTGAGGAACTTCCCAGGACTGTAGACCACTATCAGTGGTTGAAGATAAGAGTTTAGAAAATATGTTATTTGTTACATAGTGACTAAAAAGTATGTTGCTTTTGGGGCAAATATTATGTGATTCATTTTTTGTTAAATTTTCTGATGCGAAGCTTATTTATAAGAGGCCAATCAGAAGCAGTGAACCCCATGAAACCATAAAACAAACACCATACAAAGAAATTATATTGTGGAAAATCTTCTCATGTGCAAAACAATCAACATAAAAGGCTATGCAGTGAGAACTTTAAACAAGATGGTGACCAGTCTCTTTATTCTCAATGGAAAGAGTATCGGCATTAAAATGCCTTTCTAGAAGGAAGCAAACAAGCAGGACAGAAGGCTGAGGCGGCAGGAAGGTCAGGGTTGGCGACAGTAGATCAATCCAAGGAGGCGTCCAGGAGAGTCCTGCATGAAGAACAACCTAGCGAGGATTGAGTGAGGATAGAAGAAGCTTCTGTGGCATGGCCGCCGATGTCCAGGTGAGTGACGGTTACCTGATGGAGTGTGAGTGGCTGACGGGAAGAGTGGAAAAATACTCAGCGAGCACGCAGGTGCACACAAATGGAACAGGGCCGTGACAGGATCATATCTCGTAGGAATAATGCCGTGTTCCGTTAAGCTCAAAAGTCAGAGCCGGGAATGGCTTAACGCCCGTGCCGAAAGCATTTGAGTTACTTAGTTGGGGGAAAACAAATGAGAAAGCAAGTGTGAGCGATCTCACAGGCTATTGTTACATTGTAGATAAATAAATTATTATAAGGGAAAACATATTCTATTTAAACAACTAGTCCAATAATGAGTACAATTGTCTTGAATTATCTTTATTGGTGTATATTTTTACTTACTCCAAGTTTGTTTTTTTTAAAGAATTGAAAAAAAAAATTAATATCACAGTTTTAAGATGAAAAGAATCTAAAATGCATGATAAAAATTCAAAGAGAAAAAATAATAAAATAAGCAAAATGATCTTCCAATGGAATAAAATATTTCAAAACAAATTTGTCTCAATATTGGACTAATTGTAGGAAGATATATATTTTCACTTGTTAAGATCTAACTTTTTTCAGTGTATAAGTAATAGATTATAATTCAAAAATATGAAAGGTTAATTCTGTTCAATATTGGACTAACTGTACCAAAACCAAACAGAGACATTTACAATTGTTGAGTCCATTTTTCTTGCAGTGCAAGATGCTAGACCTCATAGCAGCACTGTGAGTATTTTTGCACCTACTTAGGAATACCAGTTATCCATTTTTATGAATGCCATATTACATTCAACCTCTATATATCTCATGTCACTTTCATTATTAGAGTCATCAGAATCAGAGAGAAGCTTTTCCACACCCGTACACATGGTGCAGCACGCGTTTAGATTAGCTCAAATGACTAATTAAAGCCTCTTGAGCTGTAATGACAAAATAATAATGTAAGTGATGCTTGAAAGCAAGAAAAAGCGTCGAGTCGAAATGAATTCACACTCCTGCTAAGGGCTTGATGGAGGAGATGCTTCACGGGGTCACTTCCATTTCCATTTCTTTTTTTTCTTTTTTTCCCGAGAGAGTGGTGGGAAGAGCCGGGCGAGTGAGCGCTGCGGGGAAGGCGGGGGGGGTCAGTAGGATTGTTCTCTTCTCCTGCTATAGATTCACCTCGCATGCACCGCGTTCTCCCCAAGCAGCAGCTGTGTGTGGGAGTCCACTACCATCCTATCTGCATTGTTTCTAAAACTCCGAGGCTCTACGGTCTTGTCTCCGTAGCAACTATGCACAAGTACACAACCATAAAAAAAAGCAATCGATTGAATTTCTTTCCAACGTGATTTGGGTTTGTGTGTGTGTGTGTGTGGGGGGGGGGGTTTTGGAAGTTTGGAGTCCAAAGTGCACGGAACATGAAATCAATATTCCACTTGGCAGAGAGAACGTTAGAAGTTTTCGTTGTTTGCCCGTTGGCACATCAGGCATGGGTGGGAAGGGGCGTGGTTGGGATGGGGGGGGCAAACCTCTTGTAATTGTCCCGCGTCCAGCCCGAGATGAGCTCCAGCCACCCAGGGGCACCAGGGGAGCGAGGGGAAGGAGGAGGTGGGGAAGGCAAATTTGTTGAACAACCGTTCCGTGTTTGAAATGCCGGGGGGGGTTCAAAGGCGGTGGTTTCCATTCTTCCATTACTGGAAAGCTCTGATTCCTTTATCCACTCTCCTGTCTGAGCTCTTAATTGCTCGCTCCTGAACACACACCTTTTTTTTTGGGGCCTGTGCGCCGATAAAACCGACGCTCTCCATACATATTGGTTGTGTGTGTGTGTGTGTGTGGGGGGGGGGGGGGGGGGGGGGGGGGAATAACAACACTCTGAACCAAGCGCTGTTAATTGCCTCATTCCATAATGGACATAATTGTTGTCTCTGCACAACAAAAATCCCGCGGACGCGCCTCTGATAACGAGCTGCGTTACAATCCATTAATGGGTGGGGGGGCGGGGACGTGGGAAGTGTAATTTCATTAACACCCCTGTACCGAGTGACGCGCTAAATAATTTGCCCAAATCGGATTCATTATATATGGATAATTGTGTCTTCCCCATAAACATGGCGCCAATCAAGAAAGCTACAGAGGAGCCTTCTCGACTATCCGTGAATGCGGCTAATTGTGATGTTGCGTTTTTCCAGCACGTCGATGTCATTCTTGTGCCGCAGTGTCAGAAGAGAGCGGCGCTGAGAGTTAATCATCGGCAGATCGTGTGAAGATTGCCTCCGAGAGCCTAATTTCTTTCTTTGCAGTCGGTGATTAATGCCCCGGCCGGCGAGGTCACTGGAGATAAGGCCCCGGCCGCTCCGCTAGCTCCCAGTGAAGATAATGCAGAGCAGACTTTATCAAGGGCATGGGAAGCAAGGGGAGGCACTCCTGGGGGAGGGGGGGGGGGGGGGGCTCTCTGTGCATACAGCCCATAACGAGATATTATCAGCCCGTCAGCCTGGCACAATCAATTACTTTATTCCTGCAGGACTTGGCGTGGTCAAAGAAGGAAGCCAGAGGTCATGATATGACATACAAGGATAGTGGGCGGGGTGTGTTTGAGGTAGGTCCGATTAATGCAGAAAAATATTCAGTCTGAGTTTAATATGAGTACTGAGTAGGAAAAGAGAAATCCGGCACATTGAAGGGTTGTTTAGGTTTTAACCCCAAAAACAGCCATATTAGGGTCAGATTTGCTACTTTGCGAAAGTGGGTGAAACACACAAAAAATCTACCATATCTTTTGGGTTTTGGCCTGAGATCAACCTAGTTAAGGATTGATCACAGAGCCTCTTTGCATGCACAAGATAAACCAATAACTGTTCGTGATTGAGTAATGGAAATAATCTGATATAATGCCTCGTGCATGCACTTCAGTAATGCGATATTCAGAAAAACCCTGGTTTACATGATCCGGTCCGTTAGTTGTGTTTCTATTCAAGTACATGACGTAAAATTTGAATTTCCTGTTGCAGGCGGTGGTGGCTTGCATGATTCTGAACAGAAGACCCTCCTCGTCTCCACGGCAACGCCACGCAAAGAGGAATACGGACGCAGTGCTAATGGTCAGGGCTTGTCTGAGTCGCCGGTATCTCGTAATCCGATAATGGCTTTTATCAGATAAAGCACTTTGGATTATGCTGTTTACATGAGCATTTAAATAATCTGCGAACTCCAGAAATCAGATAATGATCAGAATATTGTACGCATGTAACAGGCTAATTATTGTCCGAAAATTCATGCAATACATATACATAATGCTCAAGTGTCTCAACATATTTCATTTGGTGTTCTACTTAAATCATGTTTTTTGTGCTGTGTTTTATTTTGACACTCACGTGTTCCAAGTCTCTTGACTTCCTGCCCTCCTCCGTTAGCATCTACCCCTAATGTGTTGCATCTGTGTCTCATCCCCCTTCCCCTCGAGTACTTATGCCGCGTTCCATTTGTACTAGGAAATCTAGGTTTCTGAGTCCAGAGTGTGAAATTTCGATTGGAATGACCCCTGAAGTCGTGACTCCGGCTCAAAAAGTCAGAGATTCTTAACACAAGCAATTTTCACCAGTGTTGCACTAAATCCACTGTATGGATAACGTATTGTTTTTCAAATGAAAAATTGCACGCTTACATTCTATGTGCTATCAATAGCCAAAGTTTTTGGCTGAGTTGATGAGCCACTGTATTGTTAAAAAAAATATCTTTCAACCTAGAAATTTTAGTTTTTGACACTATGCCTGTTGATGCTCTGCAGATGTATGCTGATGTGTAACAGTTTGGTTAGATTTTGGCACAAATGTTTCTATAAAGAACTTCCAGGTGGTATTTCTAAAAGTCCCTTTCATCAGATAAGTTATAAGGTTATAAGTTAAAATGCACTGAAAATAAAGAACAATCTTTTCTTTACTCCTTGCTTAGTGACTAAATCTGGTTATGGATTTAAAAAGCTTTATTATTGTGTCAAAATCTCCCATATCACAGCCACATCTTGTGTTCAGGGACAAAAACTGCACAGTGACTGTCAGGGACAGATCCTCGGTCACGCTCAGAAGGCAACGAGCAAACACTATTGGCTGGAGACAAGGTACCAAGAGCCATTTTCTGGCATCAAGACTTTGTACCATCCACCCACGCGCTCACGTACTCCCTCCCCCCCTGCAAAGAAATGCTCCGCCGTGCCTGTCAGACGGAAAGAAGTGCAGCTGTTTCAGAGCAGACAATCCAACTATCACGCCCAATTTCTGCAGCAGTCAGGTGTGACAGAAGGCCGGGTTTGAAATCCTCTCTCAGTCACTCTTTTTTTTCCATGCGCTGCACAGCTACTTCCATCAAAAAAAAAAGTGCAACACTGTGAAAGGTTTCTGTAAGAGACTTCACTCTCTTTTGCCTGTAGACGTGATCGGTCAGCATTTTTTTTTTTTGTTTCAAGCAAAGCGAACCCTTAAGGAATGCTTTCAACACCCTACGGTGCGCTGTTCACCTGGATGTAAAAAAAATCAACAGAGGGATGTGAGTTAAAACAGATCAATGACAAAAAGCTGCTGAAGAATGAGGCTTCGGAGCGAGAGAACCCTCCGACACAAACCTCTACCTTTTCTCTCCGTGCAGCCTGTCAGTTACAGTGGTTGCTGACATCTGATGGTTAAACGGGGTAAATTAATTTAGTCTGTTCCTCTCCTTACAGAAAAACTGTGGACTGATGAACAGAACATGATATCATGGCCACCCCAAGCAACCAACTAACTAACCACGCATCTGAAATGCTACCAGGAAAATAAGAAACGCATACTTATTTAATAAGTATGCGTTTCTTATTTTCCTGGTAAACCCTCCCTTCCTTCCTTTCGTCTGTAAAATGTATTTTTAGGGTTTATGTAAGCTTTTCTAGGTTTCAACAAATTGAACCAGTGGTTAACCCATTCAGGCCCACTACCAACTATAGCTCCCAAATACTATGACTGATTTTATAGACAATACAGAAAAAATCAAAATGTTATCCATTTAATTATTTTCAATGACATTACAGTAGACAAACTTAGACATAGGTTTTGGGCAAGTTGGATGTTGTCTATTGGTGATAAGAAGGTGTTATCATGGTGAGAAAATGGCTTGTATATCCAGGATAACAATGTTTTGGTTGTTTTAAATGTGTAGTAATATTACAAAAATTGAGATTGAACCAGCTTGTCTGTTTTAAAGGGCAGTAGTCACTTTTCCTTAAGTATTTGGTTAGCATAATGTTTCTTCAGCCTCATTGGTTCAAACAGGAACTGGGTTTTCTTTGATTGACTTACCAAAATGCAGAGTCAAACATTAGGAAAACAAAATGGAGCTATGCTAAATCTTAATCTTCCTCTAGTGTTAGCTTTCTGCTACTATCCCTGATGTTAACGGGTCGGTTTTGACCCATATCTTAAATCAACTACAAAACACCCTAAAAACAATTATTTATCATCCCAAGTGTTTCTTTCCTCTTGGTTACCTTGTTAGGTTTCCTTATCCAAGAAAAGATTGGTTTTAACACTTTTGTTGTGGCCCCCTGGGCCTTTCTTTTGAAAGAATACCCCTCGTTTTAAATATAAAAAAAGTTGTCAGATGAACCTTAAGAGAATTTTAAAAATAAATAAACAGTAGTTATGTTACCTAACTATTACTGAGGAGTATTAGAACACATCTATTAAATGTTCATAATTATTATTTTTTAAATTTTAATATTATTAACTATAGTAACATCTATGGTGTTACGGGTTAATGATGATGTTGTAACCCTGCAGTCCAGTAGTCATGTCGAGAACTACTTGTTTTCCTTGTTTTTTTTTTCAAGGATGCCAATTGCAGATTTGCCTGTGTAAATATGTAGATTCTATGCATAGCTGGTTTTTGCATCACAGCCTGCCCAGATTTTTAGGCCGTATTTGCCTGACTTACTGGGCATGTATTGCTGGGAAGAGCAATTTCCACGGAAAGGGAGAAAACGTTCATCTACGGTCACCTCTGGCCCTGGTTTGAACATCAGTGGAAGGAGCTGCAGCCATCTCTCCCACACATCCCTGATGGGAGCGAGCTTGTCAGATTTTGCTCTGGTGTTTCTGTTGTCAAATCTGAGGACTCTTGATATCATTCGAAAGGTCTGAAGTGACATTGTTGTCCAGAAAATATTCCTGCCTGTTGATGCATCCCAGAGACTATCAGTGGCCTCATTGCTGGATCTGTATACTCCAGCAAGGAGAAGAACACCAATGTAGGCATCCAGATGTTCCTCACCAATGTTATTCCACATGTTCCCCATGACTTTTTTTCCTTCAAGATTTGTCATAAATGCTGCTGTGTGTCAGCAAAGGTATGATGCAGAGCTTGCCTTGTAGTAAATCTTCTCATTGTTGAATGTTGTAAAATGGAGATGTGTACTCTACAAGAAACCAACTCTAAAATGGAATTGGCCTTACATCCCTGGACATGCCCATGTTTGTTTTGTCAAACAATAGAGAGAGAGAGAGAGAGAGAGAAAGAACACCTAACTGAAGCTCCAGTGGTTGGAGAAGGAGCTGGCTGTGTGCTGTTGGCTGATAGTGTGTTTATGATTTCAGTTTTAGCACTTATTATTGTTTTATAATCTTATATTATAACTGGGTCAAAACCGACCCTAACACCACAAAGGTCATAATTTTCACCAGAATATTTTATAATTTAGTAAAATTGTTTTTTTTTTATTTTATTTTGTTTAAAGTTCCTGACAAAGTCAAAAAGTCTTGATGCAATAAACAAATTTATGTAGGACTTCTATGCATTTAAATTTAAAAACGGGTCGGTGCCGACCCTAACACTAGAGGAAGGTTAAAGTGAATTCAGTCACTCTATCTCAACAATATATAATGCTGTGTAATGCCAAAACACAAATCAGAAAAAGAACAATCTTGGCAGTCATGGACTAGACTTATCTAGACATTTTTACCACATTGTAGTCACATCATCTATCTATAAAGCAAGATGTCATCAACATCTAAATTGGATATAGCTTGCACATCTTTCTATAAAGCAAGGAGTGCCTGTCAGTATGTTAGTGTAAGTTTACATCAAAAAGTGTATTGCAAACTATTTTTTGGGGGATTTTAATTTTTTATGCTGAGGCATTTCATGCAGAACTACTTCTTCAGTGTGTAAGACGATTTTGCTTATAGTCTACACACCCCTATAAAATACAAAGAAAGCGCTTTCTGTAATTTTTGGGGCAAATATGTTTACTTAAACATAAGTAAATATAACTAAACAATATGACACGTCATGTGATCTAACTGTTTCTCAGGTAGACTCCTATTGAGAACCATTCCATAATATTACATACGCCAAAAAACATGATCCTCAACTGAAACAGAAACTTTTTCTCTATCCACACAAACATAATAGTAATAACTCACAGTATTAATCTGCTGCAGAAAATAGGCCCCAACAAATGGACCACTTTTTTTGCTAAAACAAAAAAAAATGGACAATAAAAGCCAAGCTAAGTAACACACACAGAGAACAATATCTTCTATTTCCTTAATATGCAAATAACAATTTGCGCTTCTGGAAAACAGGGGAAACGACGTACCGCGCCGGAAAAGAAACACAACATCAACTCCTGTATCTGGGAAGTGATAGACAAGCTACCAGCGCAACATGCAAATTAGTTTTGATTGCCATGGGGAAGTCTCTCACAAGTAGATCTGATTGGAATCAAACCGCTGTTTGATATTTGTCAGAAGCCGACAGGAATTAAAGCCGGCACCGTATGAAGCAATTTTAATTACTTTACACCGAAAACGGGGACAGTGGGACTCCCACGCTCTCGCTCTCTCTCTGCTGAATGCCGGTGCGGGATAGAGATTATTTCTAGCCTGCGGCACATCAAATTAATGACAATTACGGCGAAGATCTCGTGGTCAGCTCCTACGCGGTGCGTCAGCGGCTCTGGGCCCTTGTGTTCGTGTGTGTGTGTGTGTGTGTGAGCGGCGTGTGTTTGCATACGACCGGAATGCGTGGCCAATCCCCTTCAAGTGTCTCCTAATTAGACCCAGCACGCCCCTTCCCGCTCTCACGCAGCGTGCTGCTTCACTTCCACACCCAATTATTTTAATCCTCTGATTGCTCCAGAGAGCAGGGCCCCGGCCCCCGCCACCTCACTGCCGAAGCATCTACGGAGACGAATGCCGCTGGGGGAGACGGGGACGCGTCTGGAAATGTGGACGCGTCAGCTGCCCGCTGGGGGCCTCATCACCGGGCCCCCGCTGCCCCCCCAGGGCTCCGTGACTCCGGCCTGCTGTGGGCCCCGCTGGGGTTCCTCTGCCTAAAATAAAGATGTCAAGGGATTTTTCTTTTTTTTTTTTCCCGGCGCTCTTGTCAGCATTCCTAACCCGCCTGCCAGGCTCTTACTCCGGCTCCTCCGGATTAGAAAAAGGTATCATCTATTTACCAAAGACAGTCTTTACACATTAAAAAAATGCCTCGGTTTAAAAATAAACTCCATTAGTAACCAGTGATGTAAATCTAAACCCAATATATACGTTCCCCATTATATTATATGGCATTTGAATTATACAGTCATAGGGTCTGTCTAAGGAAATACAGATATTCCCTCTTGGTCAATTATGGCGACCGTGCTTCCGAACGGCAGCGACGTGGAGCGAGGTTTGGGACCTGGGTCCCTGCGTCGAAGCGGGCGCGGAGGGGAAAGAAGTCTCACTTCTTTCGCTGTCACTCAAACCGCTGCCACCCGGGATGGTTCAGAGCCTTGCGTTTCTTTCATTGTCGCCTTGGTTGGGATGGAGGCTTCTGTTTAAAACCATTTCCGTAAATGCGTTTTTGTGAACGCAGCACCCGCCTGAAATTGCTGCTGAATTAATTTATTTGATGCGAGAGTGACCTGAGGTTATTAATCCTCCCGCAACTGGTGTCAGTGTCATTTTCATTCCAGTTTACCCCCCATTCATCCAGACTATTAGTGTTATTATACCTTATTAAGCCAGGAAGAAAAGGAAGGATGCCCATGTAGCTCTGGTGTGTAATTGTCACTATTATAAATGAGAATGTCCTTGGTCGGTTCAACACCCCACCACTGAGCTTCATTAAAATCATCCTGTTTTTGTTTTTTTTTTCATTGTAAAACACAACTTCCTCGTGATGCTAATTAATACAAAAAAAAAAAAAAAAAAACAAAGCTGCACTTGCGCTCATCAAAATATAACAACACTTTTGTATTGAAGAATTTAGGTAAAAGGAGGTAAATTAACCACTTTGTCTATTCCTATATATATATATATATATATGTGTGTGTGTGTGTGTGTGTGTGTGTGTGTGGGTATCAACTGCCTCACACTCACCTTTTTATTTGTTCTACAGTCCATTTGTGAAATGTGATGATTTGTGTATTATGTGTAAATATATATATATAGTTATATATAGATAGGTAACATGGCAAGCCTATGAGCTGCAGATGAAATCATTATTGTGTCACAACAAAAAAAAAAATGACAGTGACCA
Source organism: Eupleurogrammus muticus (assembly GCA_036785175.1). NCBI lineage: Eukaryota > Metazoa > Chordata > Actinopteri > Scombriformes > Trichiuridae > Eupleurogrammus > Eupleurogrammus muticus. The sequence goes on from JAYKQN010000001.1 coordinate 31,507,179, forward strand.
TCGGCTGTGGTGACATTTGAAATGAGTGTTTTGAAAGAAAGTTTAAAGTAATGAATGGTTGTCTCATGAAATTTTAGAAAAAAAACATAAAAATAAAGGAACTGCAAACATGTATTAATGCGTGTGAAGCGGCAAACGCATCAGCAAAGTAAGTAAGTATTTTGGAGATGTGTCTGGTGTTCCTGAAGTGTCTCCAGCGGACAGCGGAGGCCCGGCTAAGCTGTGACTGAGCCGGAGCGCAGCCGGAACGGACAGATCCTGTAGACGCTCAGGACTTAGAATTATCACGTCAGCTCCGCAGGGCATTGCATCCTTTTTTTTTTTTTTTTGAGCCGGGTTCAGTCCCAGCTGTGCTTGCCGACCCCTGGTGGGGAAAAATAAAGCTCAGACAAAGTTCGCTCACATACCACTGTACAACGAGTGGAGCGTTTAATAGATCAAGAGACAAATTTGACTTACATAGAATGGATGGATGGATGGATGGATGGATGGATGGATGGATGGATGGACGGATGGACGGATGGACGGATGGACGGATGGACGGATGGACAGATAGACAGATAGACAGATAGATAGATAGATAGATAGATAGATAGATAGATAGATAGATAGATAGATAGATAGATAGATCGTTTCTCCGCAAGCTGAAGCCATCAGCAACCAATACAATGGAAATTATGTGAGCGTAAACAGCAACCTGACAGCAGTGTTCTGTCTCTCGCAGGGACGCTCATATTAATCTTAAAGTTTTCGCACTTTGTAAATTCATGTGAGATTCCATTTTGCTACGGGAGATTGACCCGAGGGGGGTGGGGGGTAGGTCACCTGGCCTCCTTTCTCTTACCTTATGTCAGATGAAGGGAAAAAAAACATTATCACACCGTACTGATTAGATCTGAATTGCTTCGCCCCATCTGATAGCATGCTACTATGATTATCAGTGACATCTCACCATCTTGGCTGGAAAAAAAAAATAAAAAAGAAAATAAGAGTGACCTTATGGCTATGCATCCTATGGAAGCATCTATTGGGTAAAACAGTTGTCCTTCAAACTAAATGTGTTATTGCCTGACAACATAACCCGTATAAGCATGTTCTGACTGTCGTCATTATGGTTCAAAGTAAGCCCTTTACTGTAGGTTGAATATGAGATTATAGTGATAGTAAAAACAGAAAAGAAAATGCTAATCATGTGTTCTTCCATCAAATAGTTTGGAGTAAACTACTATCTAATAAACTAGATGCAATCATGCAGAAGATACAGTGTAGCAGTATAGTAGAGCCTTGAAGATTAACCAATTACTTGCCAACTATCAATTGATCACCAACTTTTTTGATGATCAATTAATACATTTTCATCAAATTATCTGGTTCCATCTACACAAATCAGAATATTTTCTGTGTTTTTTAATCTTTTTTTTGACAAATATCTTTATTGATTTTTACCTTAATTAGCAAAAAGGTACATAAACATCAAAACCAAACAGGAACAAAAGGGCACATTAATAAACACAATCAGAGACAACAGTAGATAAATATAGAATCTGACATTAACATTGGTTAGAAAAATAAAAGAGTGACATGAGCAAACAAAGGACAGTAAGTTACACAGTGTCAGATAGACCTCCTCCTTTCACAAATTCCATAAACGCATCCCAGATCATAACAAATCTGTTATATTTCCCCTTGATCAAGTATGTCCATTTCTCCATGGTAATACAATGCAATAGTCCCTCTGCCCACTTTTGTTTACATGGCCTATACATAGATTTCAATGACAAAGCAATTTTATGTTTTGCTTCAAGTAGACAATATATAGTAACATCTATGGTGTTACAGGTCAATTTTGACCCATGTATTTACTTCAAGGAAAAGGCAAAAAACATTTTTTTTTCAAAAATAGAACTTGTATTCAAATACAAAATTAAAACCAGGACTAGTAATAATACAAAATGTAGATTTGCAAGGTCAAGCAAACACAAGTGATGTGACCCTGCAGTCCAGTAGTCATGTCCAGAACTACTCGTTTTCCTTGTTTTTTTTCAGGGATGCCACTTGCAGATTTATCTGTGTAAATCTGTAGATTCTATGCATAGCTGGTTTTTGCATCACAGGCTGCCCAGATTTTTAGGCCGTATTTGCCTGGCTTACTGGGCATGTATTGCCAGAAGGGGCAATTTCCACGGAAAGGGAGAAAACATCAGTGGAGGGAGCTGCACCCATCTCTCCCAGACATCCCTGATGGGAGCGAGCTTGTCAGACTTTCCTCTGGTGTTTCTGTTGTCAAATCTAAGGACTCTTGATATCATTCGAAAGGTCTGAAGTGACATTGTTGCCCGGAAAATTTTCCTGCCTGTTGACGCATCCCAGAGACTATCAGTGGCCTCATTGCTGGATCTGTATACTCCAGCAAGAAGAAGAACACCAATGTCGGCATCCAGATGTTCCTCACCAATGTTATCAACATGTTGCCCATGACTTTTTTTCCTTCAAGATTTGTAATAGATGCTGCTGTGTGTCAGCAAAGATATGATGCTTGTAGTAAATCTTCTCATTGTTGAATGTTGTAAAATGGAGATGTGTACTCTACAAGAAACCAACTCTAAAATGGAATTGGCCTTACATACCTGGACATGTCCATGTTTGTCAAATGAGAGAGAGAGAGAGAGAAAGAGAGAGAGAGAGAGAGAGAGAGAGAGAGAGAGAGAGAGAGAGAGAGAGAGAGAGAGAGAGAGAAGCCCCTAACTGAAGCTCCAGTGGTTGGAGAAGGAGCTGGCTTTGTGCTGTTGGCTGATAGTGTGTTTAAGATTTCAGTTTAAGCACTTATTCTTGTTTTATAATCTTATATTATAACCGGGTCAAAACCGACCCTAACACCACAAAGGTCATAATTTTCACCAGTATGTTTTATAATTTAGTAAAATTGTTTTTTTTTACTTTTTTTTGTTTAAATAGAAGTTCCTGACAAAGTCAAAAAGTCTTGATCCAATAAACAAATTTATGTAGGACTTCTATGCATTTAAACTTAAAAATGGGTCGGTGCCGACCCTAACACTAGAGGAAGGTTAAAACACAGATCAGGTATGTTAGGATCAATACAATGTTGTACTACAGGAGTGATATATATTCTCATAAGCCATTTGTACTGAAGTAATTTAAACCGAGTATTTATTGTTTGGATTTGGCTCTGTAAACAGGCGTACGTCCATCCTTCAACAGTAATTTCTTCCTTAAGATCTAGAGACCAGGCACGTCTTTTATCCTCTGAGGATTCTTTTGGGTTTGTAGTGATTATTTGGTAGAAACATGAGATAAGTCCAGGTTTACCACAACAATTCACAGCTATCATTTCAATAGAGTTCAAGGAGGGCAGGCTCAGGGAGTTTTGAGTTTTTGTTATGAAACGTCTAATCTGTAAGTACTTGAAAAAGTGTTTAGCATCAATATTACATTTTTGTCTGAGATCAGTAAAACTTAAAAGGTCATCTCCATCATAAAGGTCTGATATTTTGTTGATACCTTTATTAGCCCATATCTTAAAGCAAAGATCATTGGTACCTGGTGTGAAATGTTTATTTCCCCAAATTGGAGTCTGGGGAAATAACTGGGACAAAGCAGTATTTTCTTTCAAGAAATTCAATACCTCCTGCACACACTCACTGTATGTCTAACGAAAGGGTTTAAGGTAAGTTTTCTCAAAATAGAAAGCTTTGCTGAATGAATGAGGAAGCTGCTCTCAATTGTGCAGCCCAGTAGTATCCTTGGAGAAAAGGGACTCCTAACCCACCTCTATCATATGGTAAGTACAACAGGGTCATGCGTAACCTGGGGTGTCTATTATTCCAAATAAAATTACAAAATATCTGTTTCATTTTGGCAAAAAAGTTGGTAGGAGGGGCAAGTGGACTGGTTTGAAAGAAGTAAAGAAGTTTAGGAAGAGTGTTAATGCAAATGTTAATGCGACCAAATCATGGATTGTGGTAGGGAATTCCATCGGTCTATGGAACCTATCAAAGATTCAACTACGGGGTCATAATTAGTGGGTACCAGTTATTCTATTGTTGGTGTAATTTTAACTCCAAGATAGGTTAAACTATCCTGAATATTCCTAAAGGGAGTGTGTAGTGGTGGAGTTAATCTTTCTGAGCTTTTTAGGAACATAATAGTAGATTTGGTTGCATTAACTTTATAGCCAGAAAAACTCCCAAATAATTCTATACATTTCAGTGGGGCAGGTACAGATTACTTCAGGTTGGTCAGGAAAACAACTACATCATCAGCAAAGAGTGCTATTTTATTCTCAGTATAATTTATATTATTACTGGTTATGTCAAGGTTGTTTCTGATTGCAATAGCCAAGGGCTCTATAGCCAATACAAAAAGAAGGGGTGACAAGGGAAATCCTTGTCTTGTACCTCTGGAGAGAGGAAACTGTTTGGAAACTATGTGATTTGTCAGTACTGATGCTCTGGAGTCATAGTACAGAGTCTTAATCCAGTCAAGGAAGTAGCCACTTATAAAAAAAACGCTTGAGAACTTCAAACCAATATGTGTGTTCGACCATATCAAATGCCTTTAAAGTATCAAGACCTATTATGGGCCATGTCAGGTGTCTCTTTTTTAGCATGGACAATATTTAACATTCTACGGATATTGTGGAAACCTTGCCTACCTTTAATAAATCCATTTTGGTCTGGCTCAACAATAGATGGCAAATGTTTCTCTAGTCGGCGTGCAAGAACTTTGGCTATTATCTTAGCATCATTATTGATCAAAGATATTGGGCGGTATGATTCACATTTTGTTGGGGGTTTGTCAGATTTTAATATTAAGGTTATAAGTGCAGTCTTTAGTGTTGAGGGTAATTACCCTTTCTCTAGTGAATCTTCACACATATCTAACAAGGGGCTAAGCAGCATACCTTTAAGTTTTTTATAGATGTCAATTGGAATGCCATCGGGCCCTGGTGTTTTCCCTCCAGCCATACTATCAATAGCCTCTGATAATTCTGACCGAGATATTGGGGAGTTTGTTTTAATTTCATTAGAATAGACGCTGCCCTATTTGCTGACAACTCGTTATACTGAGCCCTAAGAATGTCCAGTTTTTGTTTGGCATCATTCGTATTGTGTAAATTAAATTCTTCTTCCAATTACTTAATGTCTTTTTCCAATTCTGTCAGCTGTCTGTTGTTTATTTGAGATACTGCTTGTATAGCTAATCATTTGACCCCTGATAAAGGCCTTGAATGCCTCCCATCGAATAGATGCTGATGTCTGGTTAGTATTTATTTTAAAACAGACGTCAATATTTGCCTCAATAAATGTCAAAAACGCAATATCCGGGATCCGTCTTGGGCTTATTCGCTACACTGAGGGTCTTTTAGAAGCTCCATGTGAGAAGGTGATGGCCCCTCCCCTTCTCACCTGATTATAAGGGGGAACTGAATAGCGGAGAGGGAGTTCCCGCCGGACATGTTTGTGGGTGGCACACAGGAGGCGCGACATGTGGGACTGTCTGTTCGGTCCACTTGCTGAGAGGTGGACCGCCACGCTAACAGTGAGCATATGCTGTGTCGTTATTGTATGTACCACTGTCGAATAAACCGCCTCGTTTGATAAAACTGAGTTCCGCTGCCTCCTGTCTCCGCTTCTTTTCTGGTTGCCCTGATCCCTTTTGTGGGGAGACCACGTCGGTCACTCACACTCCAGTAATAGTATAGGAGAGCAGCAGTAGCAATATGAGAGTAGGAATTATGAGTAGCAGAGTAGCAAGAATATTCCCGTTTAGACGGGTTATTGTATCTCCAAATATCACATAGACCCAACTTATTTATGTGGTATTGGATGGTTTTCCTGCTTTGAATGTGTGTGACATCCACACCTGAGGATTTGTCAAGAGCTGGATCCAAAGTACAATTGAAGTCCCCTGCTAGGCAAAAGCTGCCATATAGTGATGATAAAGTTAGAAATAAATTTTCATAGAAGGGAGCGTCATCATTATTTGGCCCATACACACATACCAAATTAACATCCTGGCCCAATAAGGAACCCTGCACAACACAATATCTGCCTGCAAGGTCTAATATGGTACTATGAATTTTCAATGGTCGAGGAGTGTATAAGTATTGCTACCCCTCTTGCATGAGAAGAATATGAGGCTGCTATGATCTGCCCTGGCCATCTCCTTTTAAAAGGTGCAAGTTCAGATGACAGTAAATGAGTTTCCTGAAGGAAGGCAATCTGTGTTTTTAGTTGTTTCAATCTGGATGTTACTTGTTTTAGCTTCACCAACTTTCTAAGACCTCTAACATTCCATGAAATCATATTTATCCTTACATTCCTGCTCATGATGTCATCTGAAAACTAAACATCACCACTGTTGCCTTAATAATCAGAACATATAGTATTTTCAGTAATGTGCCTTCAAAACAAATACACAACACACTAAACCTAGGCCTATCCCGAACAAGGCAAAATATTACCCCAGTGCAAACAAAAACGCACATCCCAACCTCCCCCCAATTATCAGTGTCCCAGCTAGGCTTCAACCTGATCCTATAAAAGGAGCAGTGAGCAAGTGTCTTAGTCGTAGTTTTACTCCATCAAAAAGTCTTTGTTGTTTCTGGACTTTTGGTGACAGACCAGGGAAGAACATCACATGGTTATTTTCAAGTTTAACCTCCTTCAGACGTGCTGCGTTCAGCACAGTGTCTCTGTCACGATAAGATCCAAATTTCACAAGCACAACACGCGGCTTTGTGGCACTCTGTTGTTGGTTTTGTGTTGACGGCGTTGTACCCAGGCGAAATGCTTGCTCTATGTTTACTTGACACTCGATATCCAACACCTGCGGTAGCCATGCCCTCAGAAACTCACGGCAGTCTCATTTTTCAAAGCCCTCGGGAATTCAGCTTTAGATTGCAACGTCGGCGCTGGTTCTCAATCTCCTCCATCTGCATAGCTAGCTTGTCGACCTTTTCTCGTCTGGTGTCAGTAATTTCTGTGAGCGAGGAGATCTGGTCCTCCGCCGCACTAATGCGACTCTCAGCCTCAGTGATTCTTTTGGGGAAGGTCCCTATAGCCTCTTTAATCTCATCATTGGACGAAACCACTTCGCGCCACTGCGTGGAGAATTTGTTTCTGACTTCACCCAGTTGTGCGCTTAAGTCATTTCTGAGTGATTGAATAGCTAATAGGATTTGACTCACATTGCTAGCTTTGTCCTGGCTTAGCATATTGGTTCGTCTTCCTGTAAGAGTCCAACGTGTTCTTTTGTAGTTTATTTGTCCGTTTTCTCCCTCGGTTCTTCGACATTATACGAAGTCCACACCTTATAATTGTTTTTGGTCACAATTCTCGTGATATTAACTGTTAAAGTTTATAATTTTAGTTCAAATTAGGTGGAGCCCTTTGCCCAAGCGACCCTTCAGCTGCGCACCATAACCGGAAGCCGTGTTCTTTAATCTTCTATATTTTTTAAACTGATGATCATCCCGTCGGGGATTTACGTTGGAACTGCAAATCCTGCCCGTGAATGTAGCATGATGCACATGTGGCTCAATCCTTGTTAGTATAGTGGACGACTATCTTCGTCTGTCACACGGAAGACCAGGGCCCTTTTCTTCCAGCTGCAGATGGTTCTCCAAAATGGAGAAAAGCAGTTTGTCAATGAAAGGCCACCATTAGCCATGGGCGAGATCAGCTATATGCCAGGAATATAGGAAATGGTGCAGGATGTCCTGAATACCAAACTTCTGCACCTCTTTAAATAAATAAATGAATGTATGGCTAAGTGAAGCCTGAATTTGAATCTTGGCCATATCCTGACATTCCAAGTACAGGCAGTCATGCCACTTAAATCTGAGGGTTGAAAAATAACGTAATGCACAACGGGCCTTATCCAATTTCAAGGTGATTTGGAGCACAATGGTCAAAGTGAATGCACTTTCATTTTCTGTTATAAAAAGACAGCGTAGATTGCTGAAATTTCTCATCGTGAATTCAAAAGAAGGCTTGTTTCCGTCCAGTTTCGAGGTGGGGACATTTCGCATGTGAGGCGAACGTGATAACCACTTCACTCCAGAAACCACAAGAAGGTCAATTTTTGTCCCGAAGTCACTACTTAAATCTGAGGGTTGAAAAATAAGGCAACGTGATAACCACTACACTACAGAAACCACAAGAAGGTCTATTTTTGTCCGTGAGGCTCACTCAAAGCTCTTGTGTATGCTGTGTTCCTCGCGTGACTTCGGGATCCTGCCTGTGGATGTAGCATGAGACACATGTGTCTCAATCCTCAGTAGTATAGTGGATTAGTATCTCCACCTATCACGCGGAAGACCGGGATTCGATTCCCCAACGGGGAGGGTGGCTTTTCTTCTCTAGCTGCTGATTGTTCTCCAAAATGGACAAAAGTAGCTCTTCAAAGACTGTTAGCCATGGGCTAATTCAGCTATTTGCCAGGAATATAGGAAATGGTGCAGGATGTCCTGAATACAAAACTTCTGCCCCTCTTTAAATAAATAAATTAATGTATGGCTAAGTGAAGCCTGAATTCGTATCTTGGCCACGTTCTGACATTCCAAGTACAGGTAATCATGCTACTTAAATCTGAGGGTTGAAAAATAAGGCAACGTGATAACCACTACACTACAGAAACCACAAAAAGGTGAAATTTTTTCCGTGAGGCTGGTGTGTTCCTCGCGTGACACACATTTCACTCCTGTTACTGACAGAACAGTCAAAGAGATCATCTCAGGTCTGAGTTCATCCACATGCTGCCTTGATGAGTTACCCACTTGATGTCTGTGAAGTCTGTGTTTAACAGCTTATTAATAGAAGTTTCTAATCTAGTTAACATCTCATTGGAGACAGGAACATTTCCAAAAGCCCTGAAAACCACGGTTATTTAGCCTCTCCTAAAGAAGAGCAGTCTTGATGCCACAGTTTTAAACAACTACCGTCCCATATCAAACCTGCCATTCTTAGGTAAAGTCCTCGAAAAAGTTGTTTATCAGCAGCTAAGTGACTTTCTCCTATCTCACAACGCTTTTGATACTTTCCAGTCTGGTTTTCGACCTCACCATAGCACTGAGACAGCTCTGATCAAGGTGATAAATCACATCCACCTGAACACAGATGCAGGCAGAGTCTCAGTCTTAGTTCTGCTGGACCTGAGCGCTGCCTTCGACACTGTGGACCATGATATTCCCTTTTCTTTCAACCGCAGATGGTTCTCCATATCCTTACATTCCAAGTACAGGCAGTCATGCCACTTAAATCTGAGGGTTGAAAAATAACGTAATGCACAACGGACCTCATCCAATTTCAAAGTGATTTGGAGCACAAAGGTCAAAGTGAATGCACTTTCATTTTATGTTATAAAGAGACAGCGCAGATTGTTGAAATTTCTCATCGTGAACTCAAAAGAAGGCTTGTTTCCGCCCAGTTTCGAACTGGGGACCTTTCGCGTGTAAGGCGAACGTGATGACCACTACACTACAGAAACTTCGAAATGCGCACTTTTTGTCTGCGAGGTTCATTCAAAGCTCTTGTGTACGCTGTGTTCCTCGCGTGACTTCGGGTGCTTGACTTAAGCCAAAGGTTTTAACACTAGAAAGACCACAATTTTTCTGCCTACCTAGAAGGACCAGAGAGGGGTCATTTGACCCACACAGCTTTTGCCGAGTACACTAATCACTCATTTTGTTATGGTAATGAGGCTGTTAGGGGCAGTGTGTGGGGTGAGGGGGTCACACCTTACAGGTAACAGCCAAGAAAAACAGGGGCAGATAGCTTCTTACGAAGGGCTGTCAGCCTCTGAAATCACCACAGGTAAATAGTAACTGATACAGTATACTGTATATAATACATATAATATTATGAATTAAAGCAATTCACGTTGTGCTTTGATCAAAACAATTCCTAACCTTATCCTGTCAGTTTTTTTTTTTTTAACGTGGTGGATTGGCAACAAAATCCTATCACAAGAATCCTAGCAGGACACATTGTGATCAGATCTAAACAAACCCTAACCCTAACCTTTCAGTAAGAAATGTTTTTGAGGGTAAATAATCTTTGAAATCAGAAAAAAACAAAGACAAAAATAAGACTTTGGACACATGAAATAATTCCGTGTCCCCCAACAGGGAATTTTGGAAAAATCCGTGCCAGTACCACAGATTTCGTGTCACAATGATCCTTGCCAGCTTTCACAGATTTCTAGGAGATCATGTTGCAGACATACCCACGTTTGTCATTGTATGGGGCAATGTTTCCACAATTTCTGCCATGGTCCACACATCCAGGCATGGTTCAACATGGCATCCAAGAATGCATAATGCCTTGCTACCATCATATTCTCCTGAAACCATAGAAGGTGTTTTTCTCTGCTTGGAGGTGGAGAGTATGAACATCATGGCAAAAAAACAGAGGTCTCTCCTCAATATTGAGGAGGGCTAAGGCATTGACGCTTCTTCCCACACTGCTTCGGCAACAACCCTCCACACCAGAATTCGGACAAAGAGCCAAGTGTCAGGCTAAAATCAAATGCAAGGACAATCGTGCAACTGTGCGCTGTGTTGACTGTTACAAATATACATGTGGGAAATGCAGAAAGGAGCAATGGCAGTGCCAGAATTGTGAGTGACTGCTCAAATGTATTTGACTCATTTGCATTCTTTGTAAATATGCTTTTTTGTAAATATATTTTTTCTATTTTTGGCAAAAAAATAGCAGTTACTTCTGCAAAAACCTTCCACACGAAAACTGGGAAAACAGTTGCTTTTTTATTCATTGTAAATATGTTTTGTTTTGATTTTTTTTAACAATAAATGTCAAGAGTTTTGATCCCAAATTCTCGTTCATCCTGATGATTTACTGCATAAAAATCCACCATATGTTTATAAATCCACCATATGGGCACATACACACACACACACACACATACACACACACACACACACACACACACATACACACACATGCAAAAACACACTAACCTACCTGAGTACTAAAAGCTTGCCTTGGGTTCCCCTCCCCCACACAGGCTCAAGCGACTCTGTGACTCAAGTGACTTCTCTGAGCCGCTAACAGCCACATTTCCACAACAAAAGGAGTGTCCACAGGGGGTCCAAAGGGTCAAATGAACATTTTTAGGTAAAAAGGTCAATTGACCCCTCCGTGGTCGTTTTAGTGTTAAATGCAGAACATCACTTTGGTGGTGCTCCACCATTACGTGTGGCGCCACCAGAAGATGAGGATTTCACTTGTTATACACATGAACATGTTTTGGATGGATCGGCCCAACATTTGGACATTCAGGGTTCCCAGGCCTTGTATTGTGATGGCTTTGGAGGCGCCACACTGAGGTTGACATTTGAAGTATTTCTCTAAAGTTTTCCACACCGTACGGAACATCCTGTCGGGGATTTACGTTGGAACTGCAAATCCTGCCCGTGGATGTAGCATGATGCACATGTGTCTCAAGCCTCGTTAGTATAGTGAACGACTATCTCCGTCTGTCACGCAGAAGACCAGGGCCCTTTTCTTTCAGCTGCAGATGGTTCTCCAAAACGGAGAAAAGCAGTTCATCAACGGAAGGCCACCTTTAGCCATGGGTGAGTTCAGCTATATGCCAGGAATATAGGAAATGGTGCAGGATGTCCTGAATACCAAACTTCTGCACCTCTTTAAATAAATAAATGAATGTATGGCTAAGTGCAGCCTGAATTAGAATCTTGGCCACATCCTGACATTCCAAATACAGGCAATCATGCTACCTAAATCTGAGGGTTGAAAAATAACATAATACACGAAGGGTCTGAACCGAGTTCCCGGGTGATTTGAAGCACAAAGGTCAAAGTGAATGCATTTTCATTTTCTGGTATAAAGAGAAAGCATAGATTGTTGAAATTCCTCATCATGAACTCAAAGAGAGGCTTGTTTCTGCCCGGTTTCGCACCGAGGACCTTTCTCATGTTAGGCGAACGTGATAACCACTACACTACAGAAACCACAAAAAGAGCAATTTTTGTCCGTGAGGCTCACTCAAAGCTCCTGTGTATGCTGTGTTCCTCGCGTGACTTCGGGATCCTGCCCGTTGATGTAGCATGAGACACATGTGTCTCAATCCTCATTAGTATAGTGGACGAGTATCTCCGCCTGTCACGCGGAAGACTGGGGTTTGATTCCCCGACGGGGAGGGTGGATGTTCTTCTCTTGCTGCTGTTTGTTCAGGCCTCAACGCTGACATTGTTTAAGACCAGGCTGGAAACATTTCGGTTTAACCGTGCATACGAAAACTGAGAAGTTTCTTATCTACACTCTTTTTTAAAGAATGATGAATTCTATGTTTTATGATTTTCCTTTTGTGATTGTATGTATGTTTTGCTCTCCTTTTGTGATTTTGTGTAACTGTAAAGCACTTTGAATTGCCCTGTGTACGAATTGTGCTCTATAACTTGCCTTGCCTTGCCTTGCCTTGCCTTGCCTTGACTTGACTTGAATGTATGGCTACGTGAAGCCTGAATTAGAATCTTGGCCATATCCTTACATTCCAAGTACAGACAGTCATGCCACTTAAATCTGAGGGTTGAAAAATAACGTAACGCACAACGGACCTCATCCAATTTCAAGGTGATTTGGAGCACAAAGGTCAAAGTGAATGCACTTTCATTTTATGTTATAAAGAGACAGTGCAGATTGTTGAAATTTCTCATCGTGAACTCAAAAGAAGGCTTGTTTCCGCCCAGTTTCGAACTGGGGACCTTTCGCGTGTAAGGCGAACATGATGACCACTACACTACAGAAACTTCGAAATGCGCACTTTTTGTCTGCGAGGTTCATTCAAAGCTCTTGTGTACGCTGTGTTCCTCGCGTGACTTCGGGTGCTTGACTTAAGCCAAAGGTTTTAAATGCAGAACATCACTTTGGTGGTGCTCCACCATTACGTGTGGCGCCACCAGAAGATGAAGATTTCACTTGTTATACACATGAACATGTTTTGGATGGATCGGCCCAACATTTGGACATTCAGGGTTCCCAGGTCTTGTATTGTGATGGCTTTGGAGGCGTGACACTGAGGTTGACATTTGAAGTATTTCTCTAAAGTTTTCCACGCCGTACGGAACATCCTGTCGGGGATTTACGTTGGAACTGCAAATCCTGCCCGTGGATGTAGAATGATGCACATGTGTCTCAAGCCTCGTTAGTATAGTGAACGACTATCTCCGTCTGTCACGCGGAAGACCAGGGCCCTTTTCTTTCAGCTGCAGATGGTTCTCCAAAACGAAGAAAAGCAATTCATCAACGGAAGGCCACCTTTAGCCATGGGTGAGTTCAGCAATATGCCAGGAATATAGGAAATGGTGCAGGATGTCCTGAATACCAAACTTCCGCACCTCTTTAAATAAATAAATGAATGTATGGCTAAGTGAAGCCGGAATTAGAATCTTGGCCACATCCTAAAAATCCAAATACAGGCAATCATGCTGCCTAAATCTGAGGGTTGAAAAATAACATAATACACGAAGGGCCTGAACCGAGTTCCCGGGTGATTTGAAGCACAAAGGTCAAAGTAAATGCATTTTCATTTTCTGGTATAAAGAGAAAGCATAGATTGTTGAAATTCCTTGTCATGAACTCAAAGAGAGGCTTGTTTCTGCCCGGTTTCGAACCGAGGACCTTTCGCATGTTAGGCGAACATGATAACCACTACACTACAGAAAGCACAAAAAGGGCAGTTTTTGTCCGTGAGGCTCACTCAAAGCTCTTGTGTATGCTGTGTTCCTCGCGTGACTTCGAGATCCTGCCCGTTGATGTAGCATGAGACACATGTGTCTCAATCCTCATTAGTATAGTGGACGAGTATCTGCGCCTGACAGACGGAAGACCGGGGTTCGATTCCCCGACGGGGTGGGTGGATGTTATTCTCTAGCTGCTGTTTGTTCAGGCTTCAACGCTGACTTTGTTTAAGACCAGGCTGAAAACAGTTCGGTTTAACCGTGCATACGAAAACTGAGAAGTTTCTTATCTAGACTCTTTTTTAAAGAATGATGAATTCTATGTTTTATGATTTTCCTTTTGTGATTGTATGTATGTTTTGCTCTCCTTTTGTGATTTTGTGTAACTGTAAAGCACTTTGAATTGCCCTGTGTACGAATTGTGCTCTATAACTTGCCTTGCCTTGCCTTGCCTTGCCTTGCCTTGCCTTGCCTTGCCTTGACTTGACTTGAATGTATGGCTACGTGAAGCCTGAATTAGAATCTTGGCCATATCCTTACATTCCAAGTACAGACAGTCATGCCACTTAAATCTGAGGGTTGAAAAATAACGTAACGCACAACGGACCTCATCCAATTTCAAGGTGATTTGGAGCACAAAGGTCAAAGTGAATGCACTTTCATTTTATGTTATAAAGAGACAGCGCAGATTGTTGAAATTTCTCATCGTGAACTCAAAAGAAGGCTTGTTTCCGCCCAGTTTCGAACTGGGGACCTTTCGCGTGTAAGGCGAACGTGATGACCACTACACTACAGAAACTTCGAAATGCGCACTTTTTGTCTGCGAGGTTCATTCAAAGCTCTTGTGTACGCTGTGTTCCTCGCGTGACTTCGGGTGCTTGACTTAAGCCAAAGGTTTTAAATGCAGAACATCACTTTGGTGGTGCTCCACCATTACGTGTGGCGCCACCAGAAGATGAAGATTTCACTTGTTATACACATGAACATGTTTTGGATGGATCGGCCCAACATTTGGACATTCAGGGTTCCCAGGTCTTGTAGTGTGATGGCTTTGGAGGCGCCACACTGAGGTTGACATTTGAAGTATTTCTCTAAAGTTTTCCACGCCGTACGGAACATCCTGTCGGGGATTTACGTTGGAACTGCATGTGCTGTGTTAGGAATCACACGCAAGAGAGGAATATCCGTTTAAGTAAACTTTTAATGAACACTCCTTGAACTCGACACATACATGAGCATCATGGTTGCCTGTCTAATTAACCTGTTCTCACACATTCTCACGAGAGTTATTATCCTAGTCTCGCGGTAAATTATTTTAGTATTAGAACACTACATCTTCCCTCTTTTTAATAATGAAATTCCTGAAAGTAGACTTAAAAGAAAATAAATTATATCTACATCAATGTAGTCTTGCTATGCTGGAAACTTAACTTGGAGTTAAAATAAACATTTCCTTTCTCTTTTTCCAGAGTAAAAAAAACAATAAACTTCTGTTTCAGACAAACTTAAACTTAATTCACCCTTCCCTCTTTTTAAACAACAAGATCACTTTTTTTTTTTTTTTTTTATAAACAAAGTCAGAGTTTAGGTCATCATATAGTCCTTCTGCCATGCAGGTGGGAACCTGACACGAGCAGTCTTCACAGGAACATCGGGTGACGGCACTGCTGCCATGGCCTCTTGACCTAAGGGAGAAGGGGAAAAGGTGGGGCCAGGCGCGGAGACTGAGACAGACTCAGCTGATGGGACTGGATCTGGAACGGAATGGGTGCTGAGACTGACATCTCCACTGAACTTCTTCACATGAGCGGCGTTTCTCATTTTGGGTGGGCTGTTGGGTTGTTGGATTGTGACTGCATTTCCTTGCTTACTGATGACTTCATATGGCTGTGATTCGAAGTTTGGGTCTAGCTTGCTGGACTGCTGGACAGGTGGGAACCTGACACGAGCAGTCTTCACAGGAACATCGGGTGACGGCACTGCTGCCATGGCCTCTTGACCTAAGGGAGAAGGGGAAAAGGTGGGGCCAGGCGCGGAGACTGAGACAGACTCAGCTGATGGGACTGGATCTGGAACGGAATGGGTGCTGAGACTGACATCTCCACTGAACTTCTTCACATGAGCGGCGTTTCTCATTTTGGGTGGGCTGTTGGGTTGTTGGATTGTGACTGCATTTCCTTGCTTACTGATGACTTCATATGGCTGTGATTCGAAGTTTGGGTCTAGCTTGCTGGACTTGTGTAGATTCTTGCAAAGAACAGTGTCTCCTGGTTTTATCTCCTGATCCTTAGCTCCTCTCCTCTGATCAGCAGCAATGTTTCGCTTCAACTTTTGCAGAGCATCTTTGTCATGAATTTCCTCTGAAATAACGACATGGGGTTCCTCATTGTCAGCAGGCATACTGGTGAAACTGGGCAGTTTGTCACGGAGCTCACGGTTCATCAACAGCTTTGCCGGGGACACTCCTGTGACTGCGTGAGGAGTGGTTCGGTAGTGGAACAGAAATCTCTTCAGTGCGACTTTCCAGTCTGCCTGTTCTATCTTGGCTATTTTCACTGATTTCAGGATTGTTCGATTAAACCTTTCCACTTCTCCGTTCGACTGAGGCCAGTATGGTACTCCTTTCAGCTGCATGATACCATGTGCATTGAGGTAATCCTGGAACTCTTTGGATGCAAACGGTTGTCCATTGTCACTTCTCAGGTATTTGGGGTAGCCATGAATCTGGAACATCATTTCTAGAGCATTAATCACGTTGGTGGCATTGGTGACTTTCATGTAGGCAACTTCAGGCCATCTGGAGTAGTAGTCAATTGCAGCAAGCAGGTAGTTGCCTTCAGATATGCTCAATAGATCAACTGCCAGGTAAGTCCAGGGCTGGTCTGGCAATGGTGTGCGCTCTAACTCTTCAGGTGGAGCGTTCTTGCCGATCACTTGACACGGGTAGGATTGCTTCACTTTCTTTTCAACCATTTTGTCAATTTCAGGCCACCAGACTTTGGTTCGCAGTCGGTTCTTCGTTCTTACAATCCCTTGATGTCCTTCATGTCCTAACTCTAACACGCGCTCTTGCAGGGCTTCAGGAATCACAATCCTTTTCCCTCGCATAACCATCTGTCCAGCAGTCCAAAGTTCATC
Organism: Eupleurogrammus muticus; assembly: GCA_036785175.1. Classification (NCBI taxonomy): domain Eukaryota; kingdom Metazoa; phylum Chordata; class Actinopteri; order Scombriformes; family Trichiuridae; genus Eupleurogrammus; species Eupleurogrammus muticus. The sequence goes on from JAYKQN010000001.1 coordinate 31,524,061, forward strand.
TTTAACCGCCTGGAATGCTGTGCCTTTAAAGTAGGTCCAGTCATTTTTCTGTATGGCTTGACGTAGCTTGGAAATGTTCGGATCTTTCTTCGAAACCTGTTCGATCTCACGGGGCGTTAGAGCATGAGGAATGGAATTCTTAATGACGCTGTAGATGTACTCATCTGTTTCTCTCTCCTCAGCTTTGTCGCAGTGACCCACGGGTTGACGACTAAGGGGGTCAGCCTTATTGGTTTTGCCGGCAATGTGGACTACCTGGTAAGTGAACTGTTGCAGGTATAGTAACCACCGTTCCACTCGGGCTGATGGAGGCAGTGAGTTGGGCGATAGCACTTTCACAAGCGCCTTGTGATCTGTGAGGATTTTGAATTCACATCCGATGAGATATAAGCTGAACTTTCGACAGGCCCAGAATACTCCGAGAGCTTCTCTTTCAAACTGAGAGTAGCGTGTCTCAGTGGGTGTTAGCTTCCTGCTGGCGTAATACACCGGCTTCCAGATACCATCTGTCTGTTGTTGCTCTAGGATAGCGCCTACACCGATGGGGGAAGCATCACAGGTGATTCTGGTCGGTCTTCCAACTGAGTAGTAGGCCATGACAGGGGCCATGATCAAAGCATCTTTGACCTGGTCAAACGCACGCTGTTCCTCCTCTTCCCATATCCACTCAGCATCTTGCTTTGTGAGCTCCCAGAGAGGCGCAGTTATTGTGGCGAACTGTGGGACGAACTTTGCACAGAACTGGGCCAATCCGAGGAAGCTACGCATCTGTGACGCATCAGTAGGTGGGGGAGCATGCGCGATGGCTTTGACCTTTTCATCTGACACCTTCAGGCCTTCTTGTGATAGGACATGACCCATGTATTTGATGGATGTCAGTTTAATCTGGCATTTCTTCTCGTTAACTGTCAGTCCTCTTTCAGCTAGCCGTTGCACCACGGTAGCCAGCCTTGTGTCATGTTCTGCTTCGGTGCTGCCAACTACGACTATGTCGTCTGACATGTTGTACGCACCTGGACAGTCTTTGATAACTTGGCTGATTATCTGCTGGAATTTTTCTGAGGCCATATTCACTCCAAACAGCAGCCTTTTGTACCTATAGAGTCCACCTGGTGCAGCGAATGTTGTGATTTCTCTGGAGTCGGGGTGGAGCTCCACTTGGTGGTACGCCATGTTGAGGTCGATTTTGGAGAAGTATTTCCCTCCGGCCATTTCTTGGATGGTCTCGTCGATGGTAGGCACTGGGTGACGTTCACGAACAATGGCCACATTGGCTCGTCGCATGTCGATGCAGATTCGCACATCCCCGCATTTGTGGTCATTTTCTGGCCTTTTTTCAACAGTGACTAGTGGATTCACCCAATGAGCTGGTTCTGTCACTCGCTCAATGACGTCCAAGTCCACAAGCTCTTGTAGCTTTTCAATGACGCGCTGTCGTCTATTGAATGGAATTCTTCGCACAGGCTGAATGACTGGAGTGACATCGGGGTCGATTTTTAATCTGAGCTGGTAGTTCTTGAGCTTCCCCAGCCCGGAGAAAACTTGTGGGTATATTCTGCGTAGGCTTGACCATATGTCGGCTCCAGAGCAGCTCAGGATGTTTGCATCAATACCAACTCTCAACAGTCCAAGCTCTTTGCTGGTTGTGCTGCTCAGGAGTGATGCTTGTGCTTGTGGCACCACGAAAAATGATGCACTAGCACGCCGTAGTGTGTTTGGGACTTCGACTTCAAGTGTGCATTTGCCTAAGAGCGTGAGGGCTTGTTTGCTGGCATAAGGATACAGTTTTGTAGAGGCAGGTTGCAGACTGACTTCAGGCCTGGCCTTCTGTAACCTTTTAAAGTCCTGCACAGACAGTGTGTTGTGGTGAGCACCAGAGTCTATCACCATAGATAAGGTGAAACCATTCAGGCGCAGGTCCAGGGTGTCCTCAGCTTCAGATATCTTAAATAGGTAGAGATCTTCAGAGTCGCTCTGTGAGTCATGGCTTTCTCCTTCTTCTACTCTATGTTGGCCCTTTCTGTTTCGGCCCCTACTTTGCTTTGGACCATCCCTACTTCTACCTGAGACTCTGCTACCACCCTGTGAGCTCTGTGCGTCATCTCTACTTGACTTGGATTTATTTTTGTGGAAGCAGAGATCGTCAAAATGACCCTTTTTCCCACAGTGGTTGCACTTGTGGTTCTTGGATCGGATACACTCACGACCTATGTGTCCTTGTGCGCCACACTTGTAGCACCCAGACTGCGGTGGTGCCTTAGGCTTTGGTTTGGACTTTGCGCTGCCAGACACATGGTTTGTGTTTGCTGGAGACCTGAGAATTAGTGCCTCCTTGTGGTGGTATAAGCCAATTACTTGAATAAGTCTATCCAGAGTGAGATTGTCTTCTCTGTATAATTTGGCTTTTAGTTCAGAATTTTTAATGTGCAGTAGTACTTTATCCCTAACATGATTATCAGCTTCAGCGCCAAAGTTGCATGTTTTCACTAGTACTTTTAGACGAGTGATGAAATTATTTATTGTTTCACCAGCATTAGGCTCTGTTTCCCAAAATTTTGTACGGGATTTTGGAATGTTTTCCCTCAGTGCAAATGTGTTGTCGAAGAGTTGGATGGCTACTTGAAATACATCTTGTGCAGGTAACTGATCATAAGCGGGTCGGTGGGCTTTCTGCTCATCAGTGAAATTTTTCCATATCTCACGCAGCCCTTCTCCCCCTGTAAGCAGTAACACAGCTCGCTTTTGTGCAGCATTTACAACTCCTGATGCTGTGATGTATATTTCAAGCTCATTCTTCCACATTTCCCACCGCTGATGTAAAGTTTCAGGCTCGCCAACCGTGTCTAATGGTTTTGGTGGTGTTAGCCCACCAAGCGCCACAGCATTAGCCATTTTGCTACTTTCAAACGAGGCTTCTAGCAGGTTTTCGTGATGAGTAATTCGGCATACGCACGCTCAATTTCGAAGATTAAACGCTTTGGCGTCTCACAGAATAACACATTTCACTTTCCTGAAAGAATGTTCAACGAAGATCCTTAATTGAAACTCCGACGTTTGTTGTAGGCTAATGTCCATTCGCGGTGGTGGCTCGAATGCGTCACTTCTTTTAAAGTCCGTAGACAGCTGAGAGGGCTTGTAATTCCGTCCTGCTGCTATGCTGTCGGGCACATCCTCGTCGCCAGTTGTGGTGTGTTAGGAGTCACACGCAAGAGAGGAATATCCGTTTAAGTAAACTTTTAATGAACACTCCTTGAACTCGACACATACATGAGCATCATGGTTGCCTGTCTAATTAACCTGTTCTCACACATTCTCACGAGAGTTATTATCCTAGTCTCGCGGTAAATTATTTTAGTATTAGAACACTACACTGCAAATCCTGCCCGTGGATGTAGAATGATGCACATGTGTCTCAAGCCTCGTTAGTATAGTGAACGACTATCTCCGTCTGTCACGCGGAAGACCAGGGCCCTTTTCTTTCAGCTGCAGATGGTTCTCCAAAACGAAGAAAAGCAATTCATCAACGGAAGGCCACCTTTAGCCATGGGTGAGTTCAGCAATATGCCAGGAATATAGGAAATGGTGCAGGATGTCCTGAATACCAAACTTCCGCACCTCTTTAAATAAATAAATGAATGTATGGCTAAGTGAAGCCTGAATTAGAATCTTGGCCACATCCTAAAAATCCAAATACAGGCAATCATGCTACCTAAATCTGAGGGTTGAAAAATAACATAATACACGAAGGGCCTGAACCGAGTTCCCGGGTGATTTGAAGCACAAAGGTCAAAGTAAATGCATTTTCATTTTCTGGTATAAAGAGAAAGCATAGATTGTTGAAATTCCTCGTCATGAACTCAAAGAGAGGCTTGTTTCTTCCCGGTTTCGAACCAAGGACCTTTCGCATGTTAGGCGAACATGATAACCACTACACTACAGAAACCACAAAAAGGGCAGTTTTTGTCCGTGAGGCTCACTCAAAGCTCTTGTGTATGCTGTGTTCCTCGCGTGACTTCGAGATCCTGCCCGTTGATGTAGCATGAGACACATGTGTCTCAATCCTCATTAGTATAGTGGACGAGTATCTCCGCCTGTCAGGCGGAAGACCGGGGTTCGATTCCCCGACGGGGTGGGTGGATGTTATTCTCTAGCTGCTGTTTGTTCAGGCTTCAACGCTGACATTGTTTAAGACCAGGCTGAAAACAGTTCGGTTTAACCGTGCATACGAAAACTGAGAAGTTTCTTATCTACACTCTTTTTTAAAGAATGAAGAATTCTATGTTTTATGATTTTCCTTTTGTGATTGTATGTATGTTTTGCTCTCCTTTTGTGATTTTGTGTAACTGTAAAGCACTTTGAATTGCCCTGTGTACGAATTGTGCTCTATAACTTGCCTTGCCTTGCCTTGCCTTGCCTTGCCTTGCCTTGCCTTGCCTTGCCTTGCCTTGCCTTGCCTTGCCTTGCCTTGCCTTGCCTTGCCTTGACTTGACTTGAATGTATGGCTATGTGAAGCCTGAATTAGAATCTTGGCCATATCCTTACATTCCAAGTACAGACAGTCATGCCACTTAAATCTGAGGGTTGAAAAATAATGTAACGCACAACGGACCTCATCCAATTTCAAGGTGATTTGGAGCACAAAGGTCAAAGTGAATGCACTTTCATTTTATGTTATAAAGAGACAGCGCAGATTGTTGAAATTTCTCATCGTGAACTCAAAAGAAGGCTTGTTTCCGCCCAGTTTCGAACTGGGGACCTTTCGCGTGTAAGGCGAACATGATGACCACTACACTACAGAAACTTCGAAATGCGCACTTTTTGTCTGCGAGGTTCATTCAAAGCTCTTGTGTACGCTGTGTTCCTCGCGTGACTTCGGGTGCTTTACTTAAGCCAAAGGTTTTAAATGCAGAACATCACTTTGGTGGTGCTCCACCATTATGTGTGGCGCCACCAGAAGATGAAGATTTCACTTGTTATACACATGAACATGTTTTGGATGGATCGGCCCAACATTTGGACATTCAGGGTTCCCAGGTCTTGTATTGTGATGGCTTTGGAGGCGCCACACTGAGGTTGACATTTGAAGTATTTCTCTAAAGTTTTCCACGCCGTACGGAACATCCTGTCGGGGATTTACGTTGGAACTGCAAATCCTGCCCGTGGATGTAGAATGATGCACATGTGTCTCAAGCCTCGTTAGTATAGTGAACGACTATCTCCGTCTGTCACGCGGAAGACCAGGGCCCTTTTCTTTCAGCTGCAGATGGTTCTCCAAAACGAAGAAAAGCAATTCATCAACGGAAGGCCACCTTTAGCCATGGGTGAGTTCAGCAATATGCCAGGAATATAGGAAATGGTGCAGGATGTCCTGAATACCAAACTTCCGCACCTCTTTAAATAAATAAATGAATGTATGGCTAAGTGAAGCCTGAATTAGAATCTTGGCCACATCCTAAAAATCCAAATACAGGCAATCATGCTACCTAAATCTGAGGGTTGAAAAATAACATAATACACGAAGGGCCTGAACCGAGTTCCCGGGTGATTTGAAGCACAAAGGTCAAAGTAAATGCATTTTCATTTTCTGGTATAAAGAGAAAGCATAGATTGTTGAAATTCCTCGTCATGAACTCAAAGAGAGGCTTGTTTCTTCCCGGTTTCGAACCGAGGACCTTTCGCATGTTAGGCGAACATGATAACCACTACACTACAGAAACCACAAAAAGGGCAGTTTTTGTCCGTGAGACTCACTCAAAGCTCTTGTGTATGCTGTGTTCCTCGCGTGACTTCGAGATCCTGCCCGTTGATGTAGCATGAGACACATGTGTCTCAATCCTCATTAGTATAGTGGACGAGTATCTCCGCCTGTCAGGCGGAAGACCGGGGTTCGATTCCCCGACGGGGTGGGTGGATGTTATTCTCTAGCTGCTGTTTGTTCAGGCTTCAACGCTGACATTGTTTAAGACCAGGCTGAAAACAGTTCGGTTTAACCGTGCATACGAAAACTGAGAAGTTTCTTATCTACACTCTTTTTTAAAGAATGAAGAATTCTATGTTTTATGATTTTCCTTTTAGATAGATAGATAGATAAAACTTTATTGATCCCACAACGGGGAAATTTGTGTGTTACTGCAGCGTTACAGATAAAGAAAAAAGTAAAATAAAGTTGAAGAAGATAAAAAAAAAAAAAAAAAAAAAAAACTATAAAAAATAAAAAACACACAACACAATGTACAAATTCGCAGAATTTGTTAATCCGCATACACAGTATGCATTATCGACAGAATGGAGAGAAAATGCTAATAAATAGTAAGAAAAAGAAAAAGTATGCATAAGCAAAGCATATATACATACATACATGGACGTACATACCTACATACATACACATACACACATATTTGCATATATATATATGGACATACATATCCACGCACATACCCACATGTACACATACATAGCTAATGCACACTTAAGGTGCAGGGTGTGTTTGAAGAGAAAAAAGTGACCAGTGAAAAAGTGACAGTGACTACAGTGAGGTTTATGTTTATGTTATGTTATAGAGTCTTATTGCTGTCGGGATGAATGATCTGCGAAAGCGCTCCTTCTTGCAGCGAGGGTGTTTAAGTCTCTGGCTGAAGGAGCTGCTCAGCGCACCCACTACCCCATGCAGAGGGTGATGGGGGTTGTCCATGATGGATGTCAGCTTTGCCAACATCCTCCTCTCTCCCACCACCACCACCGACTCCAGAGGACATCCCAGTACAGAGCTAGACTTCCGTGCCAGTTTGTCAATTTTCCTCCTGTCCCCGTCTGAGCATCCGCCCCCCCAGCAGACTACTGCGTAGAACAGGGCAGATGCTACGACGGAGTCGTAGAAGGTCTTCAACAGAGTCCTGCACACACCAAAGGACCTTAGTCTCCTCAGCAGGTGAAGTCGACTCTGGCCCTTCTTGTACAGGACATCAGTGTTCGTGGTCCAGTCCAGTTTATTGTTCAGGTGAACACCCAGGTATTTGTAAGAGACCACTGTCTCAATGTCTTTTCCCTGGATGCTCACCGGTGTGGTGGGGAGGGACTTCCTCCTGAAGTCCACAACCATCTCCTTTGTCTTGCTGGCGTTGATTTGGAGAGCGTTGATCTCACACCAGCTGACAAAGTCATTGATGACCCCCCTGTACTCCTGGTCGTTCCCATCTGATACACACCCGATGATGGCCGTATCATCTGAGAACTTCTGTAGGTGGCAGTTGTCCGAGTTGTAGGTGAAGTCTGAGGTGTACAGACTAAACAGAAAGGGTGAGAGCACTGTACCCTGTGGCGCCCCCGTGCTGCTGACTACCACCTCAGACACACAGTCATGAAGCCTGACATACTGTGGTCTGTTGGTGAGGTAGTCGATGTATGTATGTTTTGCTCTCCTTTTGTGATTTTGTGTAACTGTAAAGCACTTTGAATTGCCCTGTGTACGAATTGTGCTCTATAACTTGCCTTGCCTTGCCTTGCCTTGCCTTGCCTTGCCTTGCCTTGACTTGACTTGAATGTATGGCTACGTGAAGCCTGAATTAGAATCTTGGCCATATCCTTACATTCCAAGTACAGACAGTCATGCCACTTAAATCTGAGGGTTGAAAAATAACGTAACGCACAACGGACCTCATCCAATTTCAAGGTGATTTGGAGCACAAAGGTCAAAGTGAATGCACTTTCATTTTATGTTATAAAGAGACAGCGCAGATTGTTGAAATTTCTCATCGTGAACTCAAAAGAAGGCTTGTTTCCGCCCAGTTTCGAACTGGGGACCTTTCGCGTGTAAGGCGAGCGTGATGACCACTACACTACAGAAACTTCGAAATGCGCACTTTTTGTCTGCGAGGTTCATTCAAAGCTCTTGTGTACATTGTGTTCCTCGCGTGACTTCGGGTGCTTGACTTAAGCCTTTTTTTAAATGCAGAACATCACTTTGGTGGTGCTCCACCATTACGTGTGGCACCACCAGAAGATGAAGATTTCACTTGTTATACACATGAACATGTTTTGGATGGATCGGCCCAACATTTGGACATTCAGGGTTCCCAGGTCTTGTATTGTGATGGCTTTGGAGGCGCCACACTGAGGTTGACATTTGAAGTATTTCTCTAAAGTTTTCCACGCCGTACGGAACATCCTGTCGGGGATTTACGTTGGAACTGCAAATCCTGCCCGTGGATGTAGAATGATGCACATGTGTCTCAAGCCTCGTTAGTATAGTGAACGACTATCTCCGTCTGTCACGCGGAAGACCAGGGCCCTTTTCTTTCAGCTGCAGATGGTTCTCCAAAACGAAGAAAAGCAATTCATCAACGGAAGGCCACCTTTAGCCATGGGTGAGTTCAGCTATATGCCAGGAATATAGGAAATGGTGCAGGATGTCCTGAATACCAAACTTCTGCACCTCTTTAAATAAATGAATGAATGTATGGCTAAGTGAAGCCTGAATTAGAATCTTGGCCACATCCTAAAAATCCAAATACAGGCAATCATGCTACCTAAATCTGAGGGTTGAAAAATAACATAATACACGAAGGGCCTGAACCGAGTTCCCGGGTGATTTGAAGCACAAAGTTCAAAGTGAATGCATTTTCATTTTCTGGTATAAAGAGAAAGCATAGATTGTTGAAATTCCTCGTCATGAACTCAAAGAGAGGCTTGTTTCTGCCCGGTTTCGAACCGAGGACCTTTCGCATGTTAGGCGAACATGATAACCACTACACTACAGAAAACACAAAAAGGGCAGTTTTTTTCCGTGAGGCTCACTCAAAGCTCTTGTGTATGCTGTGTTCCTCGCGTGACTTCGAGATCCTGCCCGTTGATGTAGCATAAGACACATGTGTCTCAATCCTCATTAGTATAGTGGACGACTATCTCCGCCTGTCAGGCGGAAGACCGGGGTTCGATTCCCCGACGGGGTGGGTGGATGTTATTCTCTAGCTGCTGTTTGTTCAGGCTTCAACGCTGACATTGTTTAAGACCAGGCTGAAAACAGTTCGGTTTAACCGTGCATACGAAAACTGAGAAGTTTCTTATCTACACTCTTTTTTAAAGAATGATGAATTCTATGTTTTATGATTTTCCTTTTGTGATTGTATGTATGTTTTGCTCTCCTTTTGTGATTTTGTGTAACTGTAAAGCACTTTGAATTGCCCTGTGTACGAATTGTGCTCTATAACTTGCCTTGCCTTGCCTTGCCTTGCCTTGCCTTGCCTTGCCTTGCCTTGCCTTGACTTGACTTGAATGTATGGCTACGTGAAGCCTGAATTAGAATCTTGGCCATATCCTTACATTCCAAGTACAGACAGTCATGCCACTTAAATCTGAGGGTTGAAAAATAACGTAACGCACAACGGACCTCATCCAATTTCAAGGTGATTTGGAGCACAAAGGTCAAAGTGAATGCACTTTCATTTTATGTTATAAAGAGACAGCGCAGATTGTTGAAATTTCTCATCGTGAACTCAAAAGAAGGCTTGTTTCCGCCCAGTTTCGAACTGGGGACCTTTCGCATGTAAGGCGAACGTGATGACCACTACACTACAGAAACTTCGAAATGCGCACTATTTGTCTGCGAGGTTCATTCAAAGCTCTTGTGTACGCTGTGTTCCTCGCGTGACTTCGGGTGCTTGACTTAAGCCAAAGGTTTTAAATGCAGAACATCACTTTGGTGGTGCTCCACCATTACGTGTGGCGCCACCAGAAGATGAAGATTTCACTTGTTATACACATGAACATGTTTTGGATGGATCGGCCCAACATTTGGACATTCAGGGTTCCCAGTTCTTGTATTGTGATGGCTTTGGAGGCGCCACACTGAGGTTGACATTTGAAGTATTTCTCTAAAGTTTTCCACGCCGTACGGAACATCCTGTCGGGGATTTACGTTGGAACTGCAAATCCTGCCCGTGGATGTAGAATGATGCACATGTGTCTCAAGCCTCGTTAGTATAGTGAACGACTATCTCCGTCTGTCACGCGGAAGACCAGGACCCTTTTCTTTCAGCTGCAGATGGTTCTCCAAAACGAAGAAAAGCAATTCATCAACGGAAGGCCACCTTTAGCCATGGGTGAGTTCAGCTATATGCCAGGAATATAGGAAATGGTGCAGGATGTCCTGAATACCAAACTTCTGCACCTCTTTAAATAAATAAATGAATGTATGGCTAAGTGAAGCCTGATTTAAAATCTTGGCCACATCCTAAAAATCCAAATACAGGCAATCATGCTACCTAAATCTGAGGGTTGAAAAATAACATAATACACGAAGGGCCTGAACCGAGTTCCCGGGTGATTTGAAGCACAAAGGTCAAAGTGAATGCATTTTCATTTTCTGGTATAAAGAGAAAGCATAGATTGTTGAAATTCCTCGTCATGAACTCAAAGAGAGGCTTGTTTCTGCCCGGTTTCGACCCGAGGACCTTTCGCATGTTAAGCGAACATGATAACCACTACACTACAGAAACCACAAAAAGGGCAGTTTTTGTCCGTGAGGCTCACTCAAAGCTCTTGTGTATGCTGTGTTCCTCGCGTGACTTTGAGATCCTGCCCGTTGATGTAGCATGAGACACATGTGTCTCAATCCTCATTAGTATAGTGGACGAGTATCTCCGCCTGTCAGGCGGAAGACCGGGGTTCGATTCCCCGACGGGGTGGGTGGATGTTATTCTCTAGCTGCTGTTTGTTCAGGCTTCAACGCTGACATTGTTTAAGACCAGGCTGAAAACAGTTCGGTTTAACCGTGCATACGAAAACTGAGAAGTTTCTTATCTACACTCTTTTTTAAAGAATGATGAATTCCATGTTTTATGATTTTCCTTTTGTGATTGTATGTATGTTTTGCTCTCCTTTTGTGATTTTGTGTAACTGTAAAGCACTTTGAATTGCCCTGTGTACGAATTGTGCTCTATAACTTGCCTTGCCTTGCCTTGCCTTGCCTTGCCTTGCCTTGACTTGACTTGAATGTATGGCTACGTGAAGCCTGAATTAGAATCTTGGCCATATCCTTACATTCCAAGTACAGACAGTCATGCCACTTAAATCTGAGGGTTGAAAAATAACGTAACGCACAACGGACCTCATCCAATTTCAAGGTGATTTGGAGCACAAAGGTCAAAGTGAATGCACTTTCATTTTATGTTATAAAGAGATAGCGCAGACTGTTGAAATTTCTCATCGTGAACTCAAAAGAAGGCTTGTTTCCGCCCAGTTTCGAACTGGGGACCTTTCACGTGTAAGGCGAACGTGATGACCACTACACTACAGAAACTTCGAAATGCGCACTTTTTGTCTGCGAGGTTCATTCAAAGCTCTTGTGTACATTGTGTTCCTCGCGTGACTTCGGGTGCTTGACTTAAGCCAAAGGTTTTAAATGCAGAACATCACTTTGGTGGTGCTCCACCATTACGTGTGGCGCTACCAGAAGATGAAGATTTCACTTGTTATACACATGAACATGTTTTGGATGGATCGGCCCAACATTTGGACATTCAGGGTTCCCAGGTCTTGTATTGTGATGGCTTTGGAGGCGCCACACTGAGGTTGACATTTGAAGTATTTCTCTAAAGTTTTCCACGCCGTACGGAACATCCTGTCGGGGATTTACGTTGGAACTGCAAATCCTGCCCGTGGATGTAGAATGATGCACATGTGTCTCAAGCCTCGTTAGTATAGTGAACGACTATCTCCGTCTGTCACGCGGAAGACCAGGGCCCTTTTCTTTCAGCTGCAGATGGTTCTCCAAAACGAAGAAAAGCAATTCATCAACGGAAGGCCACCTTTAGCCATGGGTGAGTTCAGCTATATGCCAAGAATATAGGAAATGGTGCAGGATGTCCTGAATACCAAACTTCTGCACCTCTTTAAATAAATAAATGAATGTATGGCTAAGTGAAGCCTGAATTAGAATCTTGGCCACATCCTAAAAATCCAAATACAGGCAATCATGCTACCTAAATCTGAGGGTTGAAAAATAACATAATACACGAAGGGCCTGAACCGAGTTCCCGGGTGATTTGAAGCACAAAGGTCAAAGTGAATGCATTTTCATTTTCTGGTATAAAGAGAAAGCATAGATTGTTGAAATTCCTCGTCATGAACTCAAAGAGAGGCTTGTTTCTGCCCGGTTTCGAACCGAGGACCTTTCGCATGTTAGGCGAACATGATAACCACTACACTACAGAAACCACAAAAAGGGCAGTTTTTTTCCGTGAGGCTCACTCAAAGCTCTTGTGTATGCTGTGTTCCTCGCGTGACTTCGAGATCCTGCCCGTTGATGTAGCATAAGACACATGTGTCTCAATCCTCATTAGTATAGTGGACGAGTATCTCCGCCTGTCAGGCGGAAGACCGGGGTTCGATTCCCCGACGGGGTGGGTGGATGTTATTCTCTAGCTGCTGTTTGTTCAGGCTTCAACGCTGACATTGTTTAAGACCAGGCTGAAAACAGTTCGGTTTAACCGTGCATACGAAAACTGAGAAGTTTCTTATCTACACTCTTTTTTAAAGAATGATGAATTCTATGTTTTATGATTTTCCTTTTGTGATTGTATGCATGTTTTGCTCTCCTTTTGTGATTTTGTGTAACTGTAAAGCACTTTGAATTGCCCTGTGTACGAATTATGCTCTATAACTTGCCTTGCCTTGCCTTGCCTTGCCTTGCCTTGACATGACTTGAATGTATGGCTACGTGAAGCCTGAATTAGAATCTTGGCCATATCCTTACATTCCAAGTACAGGCAGTCATGCCACTTAAATCTGAGGGTTGAAAAATAACGTAACGCACAACGGACCTCATCCAATTTCAAGGTGATTTGGAGCACAAAGGTCAAAGTGAATGCACTTTCATTTTATGTTATAAAGAGACAGCGCAGATTGTTGAAATTTCTCATCGTGAACTCAAAAGAAGGCTTGTTTCCGCCCAGTTTCGAACTGGGGACCTTTCGCATGTAAGGCGAACGTGATGACCACTACACTACAGAAACTTCGATATGCGCACTTTTTGTCTGCGAGGTTCATTCAAAGCTCTTGTGTACGCTGTGTTCCTCGCGTGACTTCGGGTGCTTGACTTAAGCCAAAGGTTTTAAATGCAGAACATCACTTTGGTGGTGCTCCACCATTACGTGTGGCACCACCAGAAGATGAAGATTTCACTTGTTATACACATGAACATGTTTTGGATGGATCGGCCCAACATTTGGACATTCAGGGTTCCCAGGTCTTGTATTGTGATGGCTTTGGAGGCGCCACACTGAGGTTGACATTTGAAGTATTTCTCTAAAGTTTTCCACGCCGTACGGAACATCCTGTCGAGGATTTACGTTGGAACTGCAAATCCTGCCCGTGGATGTAGAATGATGCACATGTGTCTCAAGCCTCGTTAGTATAGTGAACGACTATCTCCGTCTGTCACGCGGACGACCAGGGCCCTTTTCTTTCAGCTGCAGATGGTTCTCCAAAACGAAGAAAAGCAATTCATCAACGGAAGGCCACCTTTAGCCATGGGTGAGTTCAGCTATATGCCAGGAATATAGGAAATGGTACAGGATGTCCTGAATACCAAACTTCTGCACCTCTTTAAATAAATAAATGAATGTATGGCTAAGTGAAGCCTGAATTAGAATCTTGGCCACATCCTAAAAATCCAAATACAGGCAATCATGCTACCTAAATCTGAGGGTTGAAAAATAACATAATACACGAAGGGCCTGAACCGAGTTCCCGGGTGATTTGAAGCACAAAGGTCAAAGTGAATGCATTTTCATTTTCTGGTATAAAGAGAAAGCATAGATTGTTGAAATTCCTCGTCATGAACTCAAAGAGAGGCTTGTTTCTGCCCGGTTTCGAACCGAGGACCTTTCGCATGTTAGGCGAACATGATAACCACTACACTACAGAAACCACAAAAAGGGCAGTTTTTGTCCGTGAGGCTCACTCAAAGCTCTTGTGTATGCTATGTTCCTCGCGTGACTTCGAGATCCTGCCCGTTGATGTAGCATGAGACACATGTGTCTCAATCCTCATTAGTATAGTGGACGAGTATCTCCACCTGTCAGGCGGAAGACCGGGGTTCGATTCCCCGACGGGGTGGGTGGACGTTATTCCCCAGCTGCTGTTTGTTCAGGCTTCAACGCTGACATTGTTTAAGACCAGGCTGAAAACAGTTCGGTTTAACCGTGCATACGAAAACTGAGAAGTTTCTTATCTACACTCTTTTTTAAAGAATGATGAATTCCATGTTTTATGATTTTCCTTTTGTGATTGTATGTATGTTTTGCTCTCCTTTTGTGATTTTGTGTAACTGTAAAGCACTTTGAATTGCCCTGTGTACGAATTGTGCTCTATAACTTGCCTTGCCTTGCCTTGCCTTGCCTTGCCTTGCCTTGACTTGACTTGAATGTATGGCTACGTGAAGCCTGAATTAGAATCTTGGCCATATCCTTACATTCCAAGTACAGACAGTCATGCCACTTAAATCTGAGGGTTGAAAAATAACGTAACGCACAACGGACCTCATCCAATTTCAAGGTGATTTGGAGCACAAAGGTCAAAGTGAATGCACTTTCATTTTATGTTATAAAGAGATAGCGCAGACTGTTGAAATTTCTCATCGTGAACTCAAAAGAAGGCTTGTTTCCGCCCAGTTTCGAACTGGGGACCTTTCACGTGTAAGGCGAACGTGATGACCACTACACTACAGAAACTTCGAAATGCGCACTTTTTGTCTGCGAGGTTCATTCAAAGCTCTTGTGTACATTGTGTTCCTCGCGTGACTTCGGGTGCTTGACTTAAGCCAAAGGTTTTAAATGCAGAACATCACTTTGGTGGTGCTCCACCATTACGTGTGGCGCTACCAGAAGATGAAGATTTCACTTGTTATACACATGAACATGTTTTGGATGGATCGGCCCAACATTTGGACATTCAGGGTTCCCAGGTCTTGTATTGTGATGGCTTTGGAGGCGCCACACTGAGGTTGACATTTGAAGTATTTCTCTAAAGTTTTCCACGCCGTACGGAACATCCTGTCGGGGATTTATGTTGGAACTGCAAATCCTGCCCGTGGATGTAGAATGATGCACATGTGTCTCAAGCCTCGTTAGTATAGTGAACGACTATCTCCGTCTGTCACGCGGAAGACCAGGGCCCTTTTCTTTCAGCTGCAGATGGTTCTCCAAAACGAAGAAAAGCAATTCATCAACGGAAGGCCACCTTTAGCCATGGGTGAGTTCAGCTATATGCCAAGAATATAGGAAATGGTGCAGGATGTCCTGAATACCAAACTTCTGCACCTCTTTAAATAAATAAATGAATGTATGGCTAAGTGAAGCCTGAATTAGAATCTTGGCCACATCCTAAAAATCCAAATACAGGCAATCATGCTACCTAAATCTGAGGGTTGAAAAATAACATAATACACGAAGGGCCTGAACCGAGTTCCCGGGTGATTTGAAGCACAAAGGTCAAAGTGAATGCATTTTCATTTTCTGGTATAAAGAGAAAGCATAGATTGTTGAAATTCCTCGTCATGAACTCAAAGAGAGGCTTGTTTCTGCCCGGTTTCGAACCGAGGACCTTTCGCATGTTAGGCGAACATGATAACCACTACACTACAGAAACCACAAAAAGGGCAGTTTTTTTCCGTGAGGCTCACTCAAAGCTCTTGTGTATGCTGTGTTCCTCGCGTGACTTCGAGATCCTGCCCGTTGATGTAGCATAAGACACATGTGTCTCAATCCTCATTAGTATAGTGGACGAGTATCTCTGCCTGTCAGGCGGAAGACCGGGGTTCGATTCCCCGACGGGGTGGGTGGATGTTATTCTCTAGCTGCTGTTTGTTCAGGCTTCAACGCTGACATTGTTTAAGACCAGGCTGAAAACAGTTCGGTTTAACCGTGCATACGAAAACTGAGAAGTTTCTTATCTACACTCTTTTTTAAAGAATGATGAATTCTATGTTTTATGATTTTCCTTTTGTGATTGTATGCATGTTTTGCTCTCCTTTTGTGATTTTGTGTAACTGTAAAGCACTTTGAATTGCCCTGTGTACGAATTATGCTCTATAACTTGCCTTGCCTTGCCTTTCCTTGCCTTGCCTTGACATGACTTGAATGTATGGCTACGTGAAGCCTGAATTAGAATCTTGGCCATATCCTTACATTCCAAGTACAGGCAGTCATGCCACTTAAATCTGAGGGTTGAAAAATAACGTAACGCACAACGGACCTCATCCAATTTCAAGGTGATTTGGAGCACAAAGGTCAAAGTGAATGCACTTTCATTTTATGTTATAAAGAGACAGCGCAGATTGTTGAAATTTCTCATCGTGAACTCAAAAGAAGGCTTGTTTCCGCCCAGTTTCGAACTGGGGTCCTTTCGCATGTAAGGCGAACGTGATGACCACTACACTACAGAAACTTCGAAATGCGCACTTTTTGTCTGCGAGGTTCATTCAAAGCTCTTGTGTACGCTGTGTTCCTCGCGTGACTTCGGGTGCTTGACTTAAGCCAAAGGTTTTAAATGCAGAACATCACTTTGGTGGTGCTCCACCATTACGTGTGGCACCACCAGAAGATGAAGATTTCACTTGTTATACACATGAACATGTTTTGGATGGATCGGCCCAACATTTGGACATTCAGGGTTCCCAGGTCTTGTATTGTGATGGCTTTGGAGGCGCCACACTGAGGTTGACATTTGAAGTATTTCTCTAAAGTTTTCCACGCCGTACGGAACATCCTGTCGAGGATTTACGTTGGAACTGCAAATCCTGCCCGTGGATGTAGAATGATGCACATGTGTCTCAAGCCTCGTTAGTATAGTGAACGACTATCTCCGTCTGTCACGCGGACGACCAGGGCCCTTTTCTTTCAGCTGCAGATGGTTCTCCAAAACGAGGAAAAGCAATTCATCAACGGAAGGCCACCTTTAGCCATGGGTGAGTTCAGCTATATGCCAGGAATATAGGAAATGGTGCAGGATGTCCTGAATACCAAACTTCTGCACCTCTTTAAATAAATAAATGAATGTATGGCTAAGTGAAGCCTGAATTAGAATCTTGGCCACATCCTAAAAATCCAAATACAGGCAATCATGCTACCTAAATCTGAGGGTTGAAAAATAACATAATACACGAAGGGCCTGAACCGAGTTCCCGGGTGATTTGAAGCACAAAGGTCAAAGTGAATGCATTTTCATTTTCTGGTATAAAGAGAAAGCATAGATTGTTGAAATTCCTCGTCATGAACTCAAAGAGAGGCTTGTTTCTGCCCGGTTTCGAACCGAGGACCTTTCGCATGTTAGGCGAACATGATAACCACTACACTACAGAAACCACAAAAAGGGCAGTTTTTGTCCGTGAGGCTCACTCAAAGCTCTTGTGTATGCTGTGTTCCTCGCGTGACTTCGAGATCCTGCCCGTTGATGTAGCATGAGACACATGTGTCTCAATCCTCATTAGTATAGTGGACGAGTATCTCCACCTGTCAGGCGGAAGACCGGGGTTCGATTCCCCGACGGGGTGGGTGGATGTTATTCCCCAGCTGCTGTTTGTTCAGGCTTCAACGCTGACATTGTTTAAGACCAGGCTGAAAACAGTTCGGTTTAACCGTGCATACGAAAACTGAGAAGTTTCTTATCTACACTCTTTTTTAAAGAATGATGAATTCCATGTTTTATGATTTTCCTTTTGTGATTGTATGTATGTTTTGCTCTCCTTTTGTGATTTTGTGTAACTGTAAAGCACTTTGAATTGCCCTGTGTACGAATTGTACTCTATAACTTGCCTTGCCTTGCCTTGCCTTGCCTTGCCTTGCCTTGACTTGACTTGAATGTATGGCTATGTGAAGCCTGAATTAGAATCTTGGCCATATCCTTACATTCCAAGTACAGACAGTCATGCCACTTAAATCTGAGGGTTGAAAAATAACGTAACGCACAACGGACCTCATCCAATTTCAAGGTGATTTGGAGCACAAAGGTCAAAGTGAATGCACTTTCATTTTATGTTATAAAGAGATAGCGCAGACTGTTGAAATTTCTCATCGTGAACTCAAAAGAAGGCTTGTTTCCGCCCAGTTTCGAACTGGGGACCTTTCACGTGTAAGGCGAACGTGATGACCACTACACTACAGAAACTTCGAAATGCGCACTTTTTGTCTGCGAGGTTCATTCAAAGCTCTTGTGTACATTGTGTTCCTCGCGTGACTTCGGGTGCTTGACTTAAGCCAAAGGTTTTAAATGCAGAACATCACTTTGGTGGTGCTCCACCATTACATGTGGCGCCACCAGAAGATGAAGATTTCACTTGTTATACACATGAACATGTTTTGGATGGATCGGCCCAACATTTGGACATTCAGGGTTCCCAGGTCTTGTATTGTGATGGCTTTGGAGGCGCCACACTGAGGTTGACATTTGAAGTATTTCTATAAAGTTTTCCACGCCGTACGGAACATCCTGTCGGGGATTTACGTTGGAACTGCAAATCCTCCCCGTGGATGTAGAATGATGCACATGTGTCTCAAGCCTCGTTAGTATAGTGAACGACTATCTCCGTCTGTCACGCGGAAGACCAGGGCCCTTTTCTTTCAGCTGCAGATGGTTCTCCAAAACGAAGAAAAGCAATTCATCAACGGAAGGCCACCTTTAGCCATGGGTGAGTTCAGCTATATGCCAAGAATATAGGAAATGGTGCAGGATGTCCTGAATACCAAACTTCTGCACCTCTTTAAATAAATAAATGAATGTATGGCTAAGTGAAGCCTGAATTAGAATCTTGGCCACATCCTAAAAATCCAAATACAGGCAATCATGCTACCTAAATCTGAGGGTTGAAAAATAACATAATACACGAAGGGCCTGAACCGAGTTCCCGGGTGATTTGAAGCACAAAGGTCAAAGTGAATGCATTTTCATTTTCTGGTATAAAGAGAAAGCATAGATTGTTGAAATTCCTCGTCATGAACTCAAAGAGAGGCTTGTTTCTGCCCGGTTTCGAACCGAGGACCTTTCGCATGTTAGGCGAACATGATAACCACTACACTACAGAATCCACAAAAAGGGCAGTTTTTGTCCGTGAGGCTCACTCAAAGCTCTTGTGTATGCTGTGTTCCTCACGTGACTTCGAGATCCTGCCCGTTGATGTAGCATGAGACACATGTGTCTCAATCCTCATTAGTATAGTGGACGAGTATCTCCGCCTGTCAGGCGGAAGACCGGGGTTCGATTCCCCGACGGGGTGGGTGGATGTTATTCTCTAGCTGCTGTTTGTTCAGGCTTCAACGCTGACATTGTTTAAGACCAGGCTGAAAACAGTTCGGTTTAACCGTGCATACGAAAACTGAGAAGTTTCTTATCTACACTCTTTTTTAAAGAATGATGAATTCTATGTTTTATGATTTTCCTTTTGTGATTGTATGTATGTTTTGCTCTCCTTTTGTGATTTTGTGTAACTGTAAAGCACTTTGAATTGCCCTGTGTACGAATTGTGTTCTATAACTTGCCTTGCCTTGCCTTGCCTTGCCTTGCCTTGCCTTGACTTGACTTGAATGTATGGCTATGTGAAGCCTGAATTAGAATCTTGGCCATATCCTTACATTCCAAGTACAGACAGTCATGCCACTTAAATCTGAGGGTTGAAAAATAACGTAACGCACAACGGACCTCATCCAATTTCAAGGTGATTTGGAGCACAAAGGTCAAAGTGAATGCACTTTCATTTTATGTTATAAAGAGATAGCGCAGACTGTTGAAATTTCTCATCGTGAACTCAAAAGAAGGCTTGTTTCCGCCCAGTTTCGAACTGGGGACCTTTCACGTGTAAGGCGAACGTGATGACCACTACACTACAGAAACTTCGAAATGCACACTTTTTGTCTGCGAGGTTCATTCAAAGCTCTTGTGTACATTGTGTTCCTCGCGTGACTTCGGGTGCTTGACTTAAGCCAAAGGTTTTAAATGCAGAACATCACTTTGGTGGTGCTCCACCATTACATGTGGCGCCACCAGAAGATGAAGATTTCACTTGTTATACACATGAACATGTTTTGGATGGATCGGCCCAACATTTGGACATTCAGGGTTCCCAGGTCTTGTATTGTGATGGCTTTGGAGGCGCCACACTGAGGTTGACATTTGAAGTATTTCTCTAAAGTTTTCCACGCCGTACGGAACATCCTGTCGGGGATTTACGTTGGAACTGCAAATCCTCCCCGTGGATGTAGAATGATGCACATGTGTCTCAAGCCTCGTTAGTATAGTGAACGACTATCTCTGTCTGTCACGCGGAAGACCAGGGCCCTTTTCTTTCAGCTGCAGATGGTTCTCCAAAACGAAGAAAAGCAATTCATCAACGGAAGGCCACCTTTAGCCATGGGTGAGTTCAGCTATATGCCAAGAATATAGGAAATGGTGCAGGATGTCCTGAATACCAAACTTCTGCACCTCTTTAAATAAATAAATGAATGTATGGCTAAGTGAAGCCTGAATTAGAATCTTGGCCACATCCTAAAAATCCAAATACAGGCAATCATGCTACCTAAATCTGAGGGTTGAAAAATAACATAATACACGAAGGGCCTGAACCGAGTTCCCGGGTGATTTGAAGCACAAAGGTCAAAGTGAATGCATTTTCATTTTCTGGTATAAAGAGAAAGCATAGATTGTTGAAATTCCTCGTCATGAACTCAAAGAGAGGCTTGTTTCTGCCCGGTTTCGAACCGAGGACCTTTCGCATGTTAGGCGAACATGATAACCACTACACTACAGAATCCACAAAAAGGGCAGTTTTTGTCCGTGAGGCTCACTCAAAGCTCTTGTGTATGCTGTGTTCCTCACGTGACTTCGAGATCCTGCCCGTTGATGTAGCATGAGACACATGTGTCTCAATCCTCATTAGTATAGTGGACGAGTATCTCCGCCTGTCAGGCGGAAGACCGGGGTTCGATTCCCCGACGGGGTGGGTGGATGTTATTCTCTAGCTGCTGTTTGTTCAGGCTTCAACGCTGACATTGTTTAAGACCAGGCTGAAAACAGTTCGGTTTAACCGTGCATACGAAAACTGAGAAGTTTCTTATCTACACTCTTTTTTAAAGAATGATGAATTCTATGTTTTATGATTTTCCTTTTGTGATTGTATGTATGTTTTGCTCTCCTTTTGTGATTTTGTGTAACTGTAAAGCACTTTGAATTGCCCTGTGTACGAATTGTGCTCTATAACTTGCCTTGCCTTGCCTTGCCTTGCCTTGCCTTGCCTTGCCTTGCCTTGCCTTGCCTTGCCTTGCCTTGCCTTGACTTGACTGTATGGCTACGTGAAGCCTGAATTTGAATCTTGGCCATATCCTTACATTCCAAGTACAG
Source organism: Eupleurogrammus muticus (assembly GCA_036785175.1). NCBI lineage: Eukaryota > Metazoa > Chordata > Actinopteri > Scombriformes > Trichiuridae > Eupleurogrammus > Eupleurogrammus muticus. The sequence goes on from JAYKQN010000001.1 coordinate 31,545,445, forward strand.
ACAGTCATGCCACTTAAATCTGAGGGTTGAAAAATAACGTAACGCACAACGGACCTGATCCAATTTCAAGGTGATTTGGAGCACAAAGGTCAAAGTGAATGCACTTTCATTTTATGTTATAAAGAGACAGCGCAGATTGTTGAAATTTCTCATCGTGAACTCAAAAGAAGGCTTGTTTCCGCCCAGTTTCGAACTGGGGACCTTTCGCGTGTAAGGCGAACGTGATGACCACTACACTACAGAAACTTCGAAATGCGCACTTTTTGTCTGCGAGGTTCATTCAAAGCTCTTGTGTACATTGTGTTCCTCGCGTGACTTCGGGTGCTTGACTTAAGCCAAAGGTTTTAAATGCAGAACATCACTTTGGTGGTGCTCCACCATTACGTGTGGCACCACCAGAAGATGAAGATTTCACTTGTTTTACACATGAACATGTTTTGGATGGATCGGCCCAACATTTGGACATTCAGGGTTCCCAGGTCTTGTATTGTGATGGCCTTGGAGGCGCCACACTGAGGTTGACATTCGAAGTATTTCTCTAAAGTTTTCCACGCCGTACGGAACATCCTGTCGGGGATTTACGTTGGAACTGCAAATCCTGCCCGTCGATGTAGAATGATGCACATGTGTCTCAAGCCTCGTTAGTATAGTGAACGACTATCTCCGTCTGTCACGCGGAAGACCAGGGCCCTTTTCTTTCAGCTGCAGATGGTTCTCCAAAACGAAGAAAAGCAATTCATCAACGGAAGGCCACCTTTAGCCATGGGTGAGTTCAGCTATATGCCAGGAATATAGGAAATGGTGCAGGATGTCCTGAATACCAAACTTCTGCACCTCTTTAAATAAATAAATGAATGTATGGCTAAGTGAAGCCTGAATTAGAATCTTGGCCACATCCTAAAAATCCAAATACAGGCAATCATGCTACCTAAATCTGAGGGTTGAAAAATAACATAATACATGAAGGGCCTGAACCGAGTTCCCGGGTGATTTGAAGCACAAAGGTCAAAGTGAATGCATTTTCATTTTCTGGTATAAAGAGAAAGCATAGATTGTTGAAATTCCTCGTCATGAACTCAAAGAGAGGCTTGTTTCTGCCCGGTTTCGAACCGAGGACCTTTCGCATGTTAGGCGAACATGATAACCACTACACTACAGAAACCACAAAAAGGGCAGTTTTTTTCTGTGAGGCTCACTCAAAGCTCTTGTGTATGCTGTGTTCCTCGCGTGACTTCGAGATCCTGCCCGTTGATGTAGCATAAGACACATGTGTCTCAATCCTCATTAGTATAGTGGACGAGTATCTCCGCCTGTCAGGCGGAAGACCGGGGTTCGATTCCCCGACGGGGTGGGTGGATGTTATTCCCCAGCTGCTGTTTGTTCAGGCTTCAACGCTGACATTGTTTAAGACCAGGCTGAAAACAGTTCGGTTTAACCGTGCATACGAAAACTGAGAAGTTTCTTATCTACACTCTTTTTTAAAGAATGATGAATTCCATGTTTTATGATTTTCCTTTTGTGATTGTATGTATGTTTTGCTCTCCTTTTGTGATTTTGTGTAACTGTAAAGCACTTTGAATTGCCCTGTGTACGAATTGTGCTCTATGCCTTGCCTTGCCTTGCCTTGCCTTGCCTTGCCTTGCCTTGCCTTGCCTTGCCTTGCCTTGCCTTGCCTTGCCTTGCCTTGCCTTGCCTTGACTTGACTGTATGGCTACGTGAAGCCTGAATTAGAATCTTGGCCATATCCTTACATTCCAAGTACAGACAGTCATGCCACTTAAATCTGAGGGTTGAAAAATAACGTAACGCACAACGGACCTCATCCAATTTCAAGGTGATTTGGAGCACAAAGGTCAAAGTGAATGCACTTTCATTTTATGTTATAAAGAGACAGCGCAGATTGTTGAAATTTCTCATCGTGAACTCAAAAGAAGGCTTGTTTCCGCCCAGTTTCGAACTGGGGACCTTTCGCGTGTAAGGCGAACGTGATGACCACTACACTACAGAAACTTCGAAATGCGCACTTTTTGTCTGCGAGGTTCATTCAAAGCTCTTGTGTACATTGTGTTCCTCGCGTGACTTCGGGTGCTTGACTTAAGCCAAAGGTTTTAAATGCAGAACATCACTTTGGTGGTGCTCCACCATTACGTGTGGCACCACCAGAAGATGAAGATTTCACTTGTTTTACACATGAACATGTTTTGGATGGATCGGCCCAACATTTGGACATTCAGGGTTCCCAGGTCTTGTATTGTGATGGCTTTGGAGGCGCCACACTGAGGTTGACATTCGAAGTATTTCTCTAAAGTTTTCCACGCCGTACGGAACATCCTGTCGGGGATTTACGTTGGAACTGCAAATCCTGCCCGTCGATGTAGAATGATGCACATGTGTCTCAAGCCTCGTTAGTATAGTGAACGACTATCTCCGTCTGTCACGCGGAAGACCAGGGCCCTTTTCTTTCAGCTGCAGATGGTTCTCCAAAACGAAGAAAAGCAATTCATCAACGGAAGGCCACCTTTAGCCATGGGTGAGTTCAGCTATATGCCAGGAATATAGGAAATGGTGCAGGATGTCCTGAATACCAAACTTCTGCACCTCTTTAAATAAATAAATGAATGTATGGCTAAGTGAAGCCTGAATTAGAATCTTGGCCACATCCTAAAAATCCAAATACAGGCAATCATGCTACCTAAATCTGAGGGTTGAAAAATAACATAATACATGAAGGGCCTGAACCGAGTTCCCGGGTGATTTGAAGCACAAAGGTCAAAGTGAATGCATTTTCATTTTCTGGTATAAAGAGAAAGCATAGATTGTTGAAATTCCTCGTCATGAACTCAAAGAGAGGCTTGTTTCTGCCCGGTTTCGAACCGAGGACCTTTCACATGTGAGGCGAACATGATAACCACTACACTACAGAAACCACAAAAAGGGCAGTTTTTTTCTGTGAGGCTCACTCAAAGCTCTTGTGTATGCTGTGTTCCTCGCGTGACTTCGAGATCCTGCCCGTTGATGTAGCATAAGACACATGTGTCTCAATCCTCATTAGTATAGTGGACGAGTATCTCCGCCTGTCAGGCGGAAGACCGGGGTTCGATTCCCCGACGGGTTGGGTGGATGTTATTCCCCAGCTGCTGTTTGTTCAGGCTTCAACGCTGACATTGTTTAAGACCAGGCTGAAAACAGTTCGGTTTAACCGTGCATACGAAAACTGAGAAGTTTCTTATCTACACTCTTTTTTAAAGAATGATGAATTCCATGTTTTATGATTTTCCTTTTGTGATTGTATGTATGTTTTGCTCTCCTTTTGTGATTTTGTGTAACTGTAAAGCACTTTGAATTGCCCTGTGTACGAATTGTGCTCTATGCCTTGCCTTGCCTTGCCTTGCCTTGCCTTGCCTTGCCTTGCCTTGCCTTGCCTTGCCTTGCCTTGCCTTGCCTTGCCTTGCCTTGCCTTGCCTTGACTGTATGGCTACGTGAAGCCTGAATTAGAATCTTGGCCATATCCTTACATTCCAAGTACAGACAGTCATGCCACTTAAATCTGAGGGTTGAAAAATAACGTAACGCACAACGGACCTCATCCAATTTCAAGGTGATTTGGAGCACAAAGGTCAAAGTGAATGCACTTTCATTTTATGTTATAAAGAGACAGCGCAGATTGTTGAAATTTCTCATCGTGAACTCAAAAGAAGGCTTGTTTCCGCCCAGTTTCGAACTGGGGACCTTTCGCGTGTAAGGCGAACGTGATGACCACTACACTACAGAAACTTCGAAATGCGCACTTTTTGTCTGCGAGGTTCATTCAAAGCTCTTGTGTACATTGTGTTCCTCGCGTGACTTCGGGTGCTTGACTTAAGCCAAAGGTTTTAAATGCAGAACATCACTTTGGTGGTGCTCCACCATTACGTGTGGCACCACCAGAAGATGAAGATTTCACTTGTTTTACACATGAACATGTTTTGGATGGATCGGCCCAACATTTGGACATTCAGGGTTCCCAGGTCTTGTATTGTGATGGCTTTGGAGGCGCCACACTGAGGTTGACATTCGAAGTATTTCTCTAAAGTTTTCCACGCCGTACGGAACATCCTGTCGGGGATTTACGTTGGAACTGCAAATCCTGCCCGTCGATGTAGAATGATGCACATGTGTCTCAAGCCTCATTAGTATAGTGAACGACTATCTCCGTCTGTCACGCGGAAGACCAGGGCCCTTTTCTTTCAGCTGCAGATGGTTCTCCAAAACGAAGAAAAGCAATTCATCAACGGAAGGCCACCTTTAGCCATGGGTGAGTTCAGCTATATGCCAGGAATATAGGAAATGGTGCAGGATGTCCTGAATACCAAACTTCTGCACCTCTTTAAATAAATAAATGAATGTATGGCTAAGTGAAGCCTGAATTAGAATCTTGGCCACATCCTAAAAATCCAAATACAGGCAATCATGCTACCTAAATCTGAGGGTTGAAAAATAACATAATACATGAAGGGCCTGAACCGAGTTCCCGGGTGATTTGAAGCACAAAGGTCAAAGTGAATGCATTTTCATTTTCTGGTATAAAGAGAAAGCATAGATTGTTGAAATTCCTCGTCATGAACTCAAAGAGAGGCTTGTTTCTGCCCGGTTTCGAACCGAGGACCTTTCGCATGTTAGGCGAACATGATAACCACTACACTACAGAAACCACAAAAAGGGCAGTTTTTTTCTGTGAGGCTCACTCAAAGCTCTTGTGTATGCTGTGTTCCTCGCGTGACTTCGAGATCCTGCCCGTTGATGTAGCATAAGACACATGTGTCTCAATCCTCATTAGTATAGTGGACGAGTATCTCCGCCTGTCAGGCGGAAGACCGGGGTTCGATTCCCCGACGGGTTGGGTGGATGTTATTCCCCAGCTGCTGTTTGTTCAGGCTTCAACGCTGACATTGTTTAAGACCAGGCTGAAAACAGTTCGGTTTAACCGTGCATACGAAAACTGAGAAGTTTCTTATCTACACTCTTTTTTAAAGAATGATGAATTCCATGTTTTATGATTTTCCTTTTGTGATTGTATGTATGTTTTGCTCTCCTTTTGTGATTTTGTGTAACTGTAAAGCACTTTGAATTGCCCTGTGTACGAATTGTGCTCTATGCCTTGCCTTGCCTTGCCTTGCCTTGCCTTGCCTTGCCTTGCCTTGCCTTGCCTTGCCTTGACTTGACTTGACTTGACTTGACTTGACTTGACTTGACTGTATGGCTACGTGAAGCCTGAATTTGAATCTTGGCCATATCCTTACATTCCAAGTACAGACAGTCATGCCACTTAAATCTGAGGGTTGAAAAATAACGTAACGCACAACGGACCTCATCCAATTTCAAGGTGATTTGGAGCACAAAGGTCAAAGTGAATGCACTTTCATTTTATGTTATAAAGAGACAGCGCAGATTGTTGAAATTTCTCATCGTGAACTCAAAAGAAGGCTTGTTTCCGCCCAGTTTCGAACTGGGGACCTTTCGCGTGTAAGGCGAACGTGATGACCACTACACTACAGAAACTTTGAAATGCGCACTTTTTGTCTGCGAGGTTCATTCAAAGCTCTTGTGTACATTGTGTTCCTCGCGTGACTTCGGGTGCTTGACTTAAGCCAAAGGTTTTAAATGCAGAACATCACTTTGGTGGTGCTCCACCATTACGTGTGGCACCACCAGAAGATGAAGATTTCACTTGTTTTACACATGAACATGTTTTGGATGGATCGGCCCAACATTTGGACATTCAGGGTTCCCAGGTCTTGTATTGTGATGGCTTTGGAGGCGCCACACTGAGGTTGACATTCGAAGTATTTCTCTAAAGTTTTCCACGCCGTACGGAACATCCTGTCGGGGATTTACGTTGGAACTGCAAATCCTGCCCGTGGATGTAGAATGATGCACATGTGTCTCAAGCCTCGTTAGTATAGTGAACGACTATCTCCGTCTGTCACGCGGAAGACCAGGGCCCTTTTCTTTCAGCTGCAGATGGTTCTCCAAAACGAAGAAAAGCAATTCATCAACGGAAGGCCACCTTTAGCCATGGGTGAGTTCAGCTATATGCCAGGAATATAGGAAATGGTGCAGGATGTCCTGAATACCAAACTTCTGCACCTCTTTAAATAAATAAATGAATGTATGGCTAAGTGAAGCCTGAATTAGAATCTTGGCCACATCCTAAAAATCCAAATACAGGCAATCATGCTACCTAAATCTGAGGGTTGAAAAATAACATAATACATGAAGGGCCTGAACCGAGTTCCCGGGTGATTTGAAGGACAAAGGTCAAAGTGAATGCATTTTCATTTTCTGGTATAAAGAGAAAGCATAGATTGTTGAAATTCCTCGTCATGAACTCAAAGAGAGGCTTGTTTCTGCCCGGTTTCGAACCGAGGACCTTTCGCATGTTAGGCGAACATGATAACCACTACACTACAGAAACCACAAAAAGGGCAGTTTTTGTCCATGAGGCTCACTCAAAGCTCTTGTGTATGCTGTGTTCCTCGCGTGACTTCGAGATCCTGCCCGTTGATGTAGCATGAGACACATGTGTCTCAATCCTCATTAGTATAGTGGACGAGTATCTCCACCTGTCAGGCGGAAGACCGGGGTTCGATTCCCCGACGGGGTGGGTGGATGTTATTCCCCAGCTGCTGTTTGTTCAGGCTTCAACGCTGACATTGTTTAAGACCAGGCTGAAAACAGTTCGGTTTAACCGTGCATACGAAAACTGAGAAGTTTCTTATCTACACTCTTTTTTAAAGAATGATGAATTCCATGTTTTATGATTTTCCTTTTGTGATTGTATGTATGTTTTGCTCTCCTTTTGTGATTTTGTGTAACTGTAAAGCACTTTGAATTGCCCTGTGTACGAATTGTGCTCTATGCCTTGCCTTGCCTTGCCTTGCCTTGCCTTGCCTTGCCTTGCCTTGCCTTGCCTTGCCTTGCCTTGCCTTGCCTTGCCTTGCCTTGACTTGCCTTGCCTTGACTTGCCTTGCCTTGACTTGCCTTGCCTTGACTTGACTGTATGGCTACGTGAAGCCTGAATTAGAATCTTGGCCATATCCTTACATTCCAAGTACAGACAGTCATGCCACTTAAATCTGAGGGTTGAAAAATAACGTAACGCACAACGGACCTCATCCAATTTCAAGGTGATTTGGAGCACAAAGGTCAAAGTGAATGCACTTTCATTTTATGTTATAAAGAGACAGCGCAGATTGTTGAAATTTCTCATCGTGAACTCAAAAGAAGGCTTGTTTCCGCCCAGTTTCGAACTGGGGACCTTTCGCGTGTAAGGCGAACGTGATGACCACTACACTACAGAAACTTCGAAATGCGCACTTTTTGTCTGCGAGGTTCATTCAAAGCTCTTGTGTACATTGTGTTCCTCGCGTGACTTCGGGTGCTTGACTTAAGCCAAAGGTTTTAAATGCAGAACATCACTTTGGTGGTGCTCCACCATTACGTGTGGCACCACCAGAAGATGAAGATTTCACTTGTTTTACACATGAACATGTTTTGGATGGATCGGCCCAACATTTGGACATTCAGGGTTCCCAGGTCTTGTATTGTGATGGCTTTGGAGGCGCCACACTGAGGTTGACATTCGAAGTATTTCTCTAAAGTTTTCCACGCCGTACGGAACATCCTGTCGGGGATTTACGTTGGAACTGCAAATCCTGCCCGTCGATGTAGAATGATGCACATGTGTCTCAAGCCTCGTTAGTATAGTGAACGACTATCTCCGTCTGTCACGCGGAAGACCAGGGCCCTTTTCTTTCAGCTGCAGATGGTTCTCCAAAACGAAGAAAAGCAATTCATCAACGGAAGGCCACCTTTAGCCATGGGTGAGTTCAGCTATATGCCAGGAATATAGGAAATGGTGCAGGATGTCCTGAATACCAAACGTCTGCACCTCTTTAAATAAATAAATGAATGTATGGCTAAGTGAAGCCTGAATTAGAATCTTGGCCACATCCTAAAAATCCAAATACAGGCAATCATGCTACCTAAATCTGAGGTTTGAAAAATAACATAATACATGAAGGGCCTGAACCGAGTTCCCGGGTGATTTGAAGGACAAAGGTCAAAGTGAATGCATTTTCATTTTCTGGTATAAAGAGAAAGCATAGATTGTTGAAATTCCTCGTCATGAACTCAAAGAGAGGCTTGTTTCTGCCCGGTTTCGAACCGAGGACCTTTCGCATGTTAGGCGAACATGATTACCACTACACTACAGAAACCACAAAAAGGGCAGTTTTTGTCCGTGAGGCTCACTCAAAGCTCTTGTGTATGCTGTGTTCCTCGCGTGACTTCGAGATCCTGCCCGTTGATGTAGCATGAGACACATGTGTCACTATCCTCATTAGTATAGTGGACGAGTATCTCCACCTGTCAGGCGGAAGACCGGGGTTCGATTCCCCGACGGGGTGGGTGGATGTTATTCCCCAGCTGCTGTTTGTTCAGGCTTCAACGCTGACATTGTTTAAGACCAGGCTGAAAACAGTTCGGTTTAACCGTGCATACAAAAACTGAGAAGTTTCTTATCTACACTCTTTTTTAAAGAATGATGAATTCCATGTTTTATGATTTTCCTTTTGTGATTGTATGTATGTTTTGCTCTCCTTTTGTGATTTTGTGTAACTGTAAAGCACTTTGAATTGCCCTGTGTACGAATTGTGCTCTATGCCTTGCCTTGCCTTGCCTTGCCTTGCCTTGCCTTGCCTTGCCTTGCCTTGCCTTGCCTTGCCTTGCCTTGCCTTGCCTTGCCTTGCCTTGCCTTGACTTGACTTGACTTGACTTGACTGTATGGCTACGTGAAGCCTGAATTAGAATCTTGGCCATATCCTTACATTCCAAGTACAGACAGTCATGCCACTTAAATCTGAGGGTTGAAAAATAACGTAACGCACAACGGACCTCATCCAATTTCAAGGTGATTTGGAGCACAAAGGTCAAAGTGAATGCACTTTCATTTTATGTTATAAAGAGACAGCGCAGATTGTTGAAATTTCTCATCGTGAACTCAAAAGAAGGCTTGTTTCCGCCCAGTTTCGAACTGGGGACCTTTCGCGTGTAAGGCGAACGTGATGACCACTACACTACAGAAACTTCGAAATGCGCACTTTTTGTCTGCGAGGTTCATTCAAAGCTCTTGTGTACATTGTGTTCCTCGCGTGACTTCGGGTGCTTGACTTAAGCCAAAGGTTTTAAATGCAGAACATCACTTTGGTGGTGCTCCACCATTACGTGTGGCACCACCAGAAGATGAAGATTTCACTTGTTTTACACATGAACATGTTTTGGATGGATCGGCCCAACATTTGGACATTCAGGGTTCCCAGGTCTTGTATTGTGATGGCTTTGGAGGCGCCACACTGAGGTTGACATTCGAAGTATTTCTCTAAAGTTTTCCACGCCGTACGGAACATCCTGTCGGGGATTTACGTTGGAACTGCAAATCCTGCCCGTCGATGTAGAATGATGCACATGTGTCTCAAGCCTCGTTAGTATAGTGAACGACTATCTCCGTCTGTCACGCGGAAGACCAGGGCCCTTTTCTTTCAGCTGCAGATGGTTCTCCAAAACGAAGAAAAGCAATTCATCAACGGAAGGCCACCTTTAGCCATGGGTGAGTTCAGCTATATGCCAGGAATATAGGAAATGGTGCAGGATGTCCTGAATACCAAACGTCTGCACCTCTTTAAATAAATAAATGAATGTATGGCTAAGTGAAGCCTGAATTAGAATCTTGGCCACATCCTAAAAATCCAAATACAGGCAATCATGCTACCTAAATCTGAGGGTTGAAAAATAACATAATACATGAAGGGCCTGAACCGAGTTCCCGGGTGATTTGAAGCACAAAGGTCAAAGTGAATGCATTTTCATTTTCTGGTATAAAGAGAAAGCATAGATTGTTGAAATTCCTCGTCATGAACTCAAAGAGAGGCTTGTTTCTGCCCGGTTTCGAACCGAGGACCTTTCGCATGTTAGGCGAACATGATAACCACTACACTACAGAAACCACAAAAAGGGCAGTTTTTGTCCGTGAGGCTCACTCAAAGCTCTTGTGTATGCTGTGTTCCTCGCGTGACTTCGAGATCCTGCCCGTTGATGTAGCATGAGACACATGTGTCTCAATCCTCATTAGTATAGTGGACGAGTATCTCCACCTGTCAGGCGGAAGACCGGGGTTCGATTCCCCGACGGGGTGGGTGGATGTTATTCCCCAGCTGCTGTTTGTTCAGGCTTCAACGCTGACATGTTTAAGACCAGGCTGAAAACAGTTCGGTTTAACCGTGCATACGAAAACTGAGAAGTTTCTTATCTACACTCTTTTTTAAAGAATGATGAATTCCATGTTTTATGATTTTCCTTTTGTGATTGTATGTATGTTTTGCTCTCCTTTTGTGATTTTGTGTAACTGTAAAGCACTTTGAATTGCCCTGTGTACGAATTGTGCTCTATAACTTGCCTTGCCTTGCCTTGCCTTGCCTTGCCTTGCCTTGCCTTGCCTTGCCTTGCCTTGCCTTGCCTTGCCTTGCCTTGCCTTGCCTTGAATGTATGGCTACTTGAAGCCTGAATTAGAATCTTGGCCATATCCTTACATTCCAAGTACAGGCAGTCATGCCACTTAAATCTGAGGGTTGAAAAATAATGTAACGCACAACGGACCTCATCCAATTTCAACATGATTTGGAGCACAAAGGTCAAAGTGAATGCACTTTCATTTTATGTTATAAAGAGACAGCGCAGATTGTTGAAATTTCTCATCGTGAACTCAAAAGAAGGCATGTTTCCACCCAGTTTCGAACTGGGGACCTTTCGCGTGTAAGGCGAACGTGATGACCACTACACTACAGAAACTTCTAAATGCGCACTTTTTGTCTGCGAGGTTCATTCAAAGCTCTTGTGTACGCTGTGTTCCTCGCGTGACTTCGGGTGCTTGACTTAAGCCAAAGGTTTTAAATGCAGAACATCACTTTGGTGGTGCTCCACCATTACGTGTGGCACCACCAGAAGATGGAGATTTCACTTGTTATACACATGAACATGTTTTGGATGGATCGGCCCAACATTTGGACATTCAGGGTTCCCAGGTCTTGTATTGTGATGGCTTTGGAGGCGCCACACTGAGGTTGACATTTGAAGTATTTCTCTAAAGTTTTCCACGCCGTACGGAACATCCTGTCGAGGATTTACGTTGGAACTGCAAATCCTGCCCGTGGATGTAGAATGATGCACATGTGTCTCAAGCCTCGTTAGTATAGTGAACGACTATCTCCGTCTGTCACGCGGACGACCAGGGCCCTTTTCTTTCAGCTGCAGATGGTTCTCCAAAACGAAGAAAAGCAATTCATCAACGGAAGGCCACCTTTAGCCATGGGTGAGTTCAGCTATATGCCAGGAATATAGGAAATGGTGCAGGATGTCCTGAATACCAAACTTCTGCACCTCTTTAAATAAATAAATGAATGTATGGCTAAGTGAAGCCTGAATTAGAATCTTGGCCACATCCTAAAAATCCAAATACAGGCAATCATGCTACCTAAATCTGAGGGTTGAAAAATAACATAATACACGAAGGGCCTGAACTGAGTTCCCGGGTGATTTGAAGCACAAAGGTCAAAGTGAATGCATTTTCATTTTCTGGTATAAAGAGAAAGCATAGATTGTTGAAATTCCTCGTCATGAACTCAAAGAGAGGCTTGTTTCTGCCCGGTTTCGAACCGAGGACCTTTCGCATGTTAGGCGAACATGATAACCACTACACTACAGAAACCACAAAAAGGGCAGTTTTTTTCCGTGAGGCTCACTCAAAGCTCTTGTGTATGCTGTGTTCCTCGCGTGACTTCGAGATCCTGCCCGTTGATGTAGCATAAGACACATGTGTCTCAATCCTCATTAGTATAGTGGACGAGTATCTCCGCCTTTCAGGCGGAAGACCGGGGTTCGATTCCCCGACGGGGTGGGTGGATGTTATTCTCTAGCTGCTGTTTGTTCAGGCTTCAACGCTGACATTGTTTAAGACCAGGCTGAAAACAGTTCGGTTTAACCGTGCATACGAAAACTGAGAAGTTTCTTATCTACACTCTTTTTTAAAGAATGATGAATTCCATGTTTTATGATTTTCCTTTTGTGATTGTATGTATGTTTTGCTCTCCTTTTGTGATTTTGTGTAACTGTAAAGCACTTTGAATTGCCCTGTGTACGAATTGTGCTCTATGCCTTGCCTTGCCTTGCCTTGCCTTGCCTTGCCTTGCCTTGCCTTGCCTTGCCTTGCCTTGCCTTGCCTTGCCTTGCCTTGCCTTGACATGACATGACTTGAATGTATGGCTACGTGAAGCCTGAATTAGAATCTTGGCCATATCCTTACATTCCAAGTACAGGCAGTCATGCCACTTAAATCTGAGGGTTGAAAAATAATGTAACGCACAACGGACCTCATCCAATTTCAAGGTGATTTGGAGCACAAAGGTCAAAGTGAATGCACTTTCATTTTATGTTATAAAGAGACAGCGCAGATTGTTGAAATTTCTCATCGTGAACTCAAAAGAAGGCTTGTTTCCGCCCAGTTTCGAACTGGGGACCTTTCGCGTGTAAGGCGAACGTGATGACCACTACACTACAGAAACTTCTAAATGCGCACTTTTTGTCTGCGAGGTTCATTCAAAGCTCTTGTGTACGCTGTGTTCCTCGCGTGACTTCGGGTGCTTGACTTAAGCCAAAGGTTTTAAATGCAGAACATCACATTGGTGGTGCTCCACCATTACGTGTGGCACCACCAGAAGATGAAGATTTCACTTGTTATACACATGAACATGTTTTGGATGGATCGGCCCAACATTTGGACATTCAGGGTTCCCAGGTCTTGTATTGTGATGGCTTTGGAGGCGCCACACTGAGGTTGACATTTGAAGTATTTCTCTAAAGTTTTCCACGCCGTACGGAACATCCTGTCGAGGATTTACGTTGGAACTGCAAATCCTGCCCGTGGATGTAGAATGATGCACATGTGTCTCAAGCCTCGTTAGTATAGTGAACGACTATCTCCGTCTGTCACGCGGACGACCAGGGCCCTTTTCTTTCAGCTGCAGATGGTTCTCCAAAACGAAGAAAAGCAATTCATCAACGGAAGGCCACCTTTAGCCATGGGTGGGTTCAGCTATATGCCAGGAATATAGGAAATGGTGCAGGATGTCCTGAATACCAAACTTCTGCACCTCTTTAAATAAATAAATGAATGTATGGCTAAGTGAAGCCTGAATTAGAATCTTGGCCACATCCTAAAAATCCAAATACAGGCAATCATGCTACCTAAATCTGAGGGTTGAAAAATAACATAATACACGAAGGGCCTGAACCGAGTTCCCGGGTGATTTGAAGCACAAAGGTCAAAGTGAATGCATTTTCATTTTCTGGTATAAAGAGAAAGCATAGATTGTTGAAATTCCTCGTCATGAACTCAAAGAGAGGCTTGTTTCTGCCCGGTTTCGAACCGAGGACCTTTCGCATGTTAGGCGAACATGATAACCACTACACTACAGAAACCACAAAAAGGGCAGTTTTTTTCCGTGAGGCTCACTCAAAGCTCTTGTGTATGCTGTGTTCCTCGCGTGACTTCGAGATCCTGCCCGTTGATGTAGCATAAGACACATGTGTCTCAATCCTCATTAGTATAGTGGACGAGTATCTCCACCTGTCAGGCGGAAGACCGGGGTTCGATTCCCCGACGGGGTGGGTGGATGTAATTCCCCAGCTGCTGTTTGTTCAGGCTTCAACGCTGACATTGTTTAAGACCAGGCTGAAAACAGTTCGGTTTAACCGTGCATATGAAAACTGAGAAGTTTCTTATCTACACTCTTTTTTAAAGAATGATGAATTCCATGTTTTATGATTTTCCTTTTGTGATTGTATGTATGTTTTGCTCTCCTTTTGTGATTTTGTGTAACTGTAAAGCACTTTGAATTGCCCTGTGTACGAATTGTGCTCTATAACTTGCCTTGCCTTGCCTTGCCTTGCCTTGCCTTGCCTTGCCTTGCCTTGCCTTGCCTTGCCTTGCCTTGCCTTGCCTTGACATGACTTGAATGTATGGCTACGTGAAGCCTGAATTAGAATCTTGGCCATATCCTTACATTCCAAGTACAGGCAGTCATGCCACTTAAATCTGAGGGTTGAAAAATAATGTAACGCACAACGGACCTCATCCAATTTCAAGGTGATTTGGAGCACAAAGGTCAAAGTGAATGCACTTTCATTTTATGTTATAAAGAGACAGCGCAGATTGTTGAAATTTCTCATCGTGAACTCAAAAGAAGGCTTGTTTCCGCCCAGTTTCGAACTGGGGACCTTTCGCGTGTAAGGCGAACGTGATGACCACTACACTACAGAAACTTCTAAATGCGCACTTTTTGTCTGTGAGGTTCATTCAAAGCTCTTGTGTACGCTGTGTTCCTCGCGTGACTTCGGGTGCTTGACTTAAGCCAAAGGTTTTAAATGCAGAACATCACTTTGGTGGTGCTCCAACATTACGTGTGGCACCACCAGAAGATGAAGATTTCACTTGTTATACACATGAACATGTTTTGGATGGATCGGCCCAACATTTGGACATTCAGGGTTCCCAGGTCTTGTATTGTGATGGCTTTGGAGGCGCCACACTGAGGTTGACATTTGAAGTATTTCTCTAAAGTTTTCCACGCCGTATGGAACATCCTGTCGAGGATTTACGTTGGAACTGCAAATCCTGCCCGTGGATGTAGAATGATGCACATGTGTCTCAAGCCTCGTTAGTATAGTGAACGACTATCTCCGTCTGTCACGCGGACGACCAGGGCCCTTTTCTTTCAGCTGCAGATGGTTCTCCAAAACGAAGAAAAGCAATTCATCAACGGAAGGCCACCTTTAGCTATGGGTGAGTTCAGCTATATGCCAGGAATATAGGAAATGGTGCAGGATGTCCTGAATACCAAACTTCTGCACCTCTTTAAATAAATAAATGAATGTATGGCTAAGTGAAGCCTGAATTAGAATCTTGGCCACATCCTAAAAATCCAAATACAGGCAATCATGCTACCTAAATCTGAGGGTTGAAAAATAACATAATACACGAAGGGCCTGAACCGAGTTCCCGGGTGATTTGAAGCACAAAGGTCAAAGTGAATGCATTTTCATTTTCTGGTATAAAGAGAAAGCATAGATTGTTGAAATTCCTCGTCATGAACTCAAAGAGAGGCTTGTTTATGCCCGGTTTCGAACCGAGGACCTTTCGCATGTTAGGCGAACATGATAACCCCTACACTACAGAAACCACAAAAAGGGCAGTTTTTTTCCGTGAGGCTCACTCAAAGCTCTTGTGTATGCTGTGTTCCTCGCGTGACTTCGAGATCCTGCCCGTTGATGTAGCATAAGACACATGTGTCTCAGTCCTCATTAGTATAGTGGACGAGTATCTCCGCCTTTCAGGCGGAAGACCGGGGTTCGATTCCCCGACGGGGTGGGTGGATGTTATTCTCTAGCTGCTGTTTGTTCAGGCTTCAACGCTGACATTGTTTAAGACCAGGCTGAAAACAGTTCGGTTTAACCGTGCATACGAAAACTGAGAAGTTTCTTATCTACACCCTTTTTTAAAGAATGATGAATTCTATGTTTTATGATTTTCCTTTTGTGATTGTATGCATGTTTTGCTCTCCTTTTGTGATTTTGTGTAACTGTAAAGCACTTTGAATTGCCCTGTGTACGAATTGTGCTCTATAACTTGCCTTGCCTTGCCTTGCCTTGCCTTGCCTTGCCTTGCCTTGCCTTGCCTTGCCTTGCCTTGCCTTGCCTTGCCTTGCCTTGCCTTGCCTTGACATGACTTGAATGTATGGCTACGTGAAGCCTGAATTAGAATCTTGGCCATATCCTTACATTCCAAGTACAGGCAGTCATGCCACTTAAATCTGAGGGTTGAAAAATAATGTAACGCACAACGGACCTCATCCAATTTCAAGGTGATTTGGAGCACAAAGGTCAAAGTGAATGCACTTTCATTTTATGTTATAAAGAGACAGCGCAGATTGTTGAAATTTCTCATCGTGAACTCAAAAGAAGGCTTGTTTCCGCCCAGTTTCGAACTGGGGACCTTTCGCGTGTAAGGCGAACGTGATGACCACTACACTACAGAAACTTCTAAATGCGCACTTTTTGTCTGCGAGGTTCATTCAAAGCTCTTGTGTACGCTGTGTTCCTCGCGTGACTTCGGGTGCTTGACTTAAGCCAAAGGTTTTAAATGCAGAACATCACTTTGGTGGTGCTCCACCATTACGTGTGGCACCACCAGAAGATGGAGATTTCACTTGTTATACACATGAACATGTTTTGGATGGATCGGCCCAACATTTGGACATTCAGGGTTCCCAGGTCTTGTATTGTGATGGCTTTGGAGGCGCCACACTGAGGTTGACATTTGAAGTATTTCTCTAAAGTTTTCCACGCCGTACGGAACATCCTGTCGAGGATTTACGTTGGAACTGCAAATCCTGCCCGTGGATGTAGAATGATGCACATGTGTCTCAAGCCTCGTTAGTATAGTGAACGACTATCTCCGTCTGTCACGCGGACGACCAGGGCCCTTTTCTTTCAGCTGCAGATGGTTCTCCAAAACGAAGAAAAGCAATTCATCAACGGAAGGCCACCTTTAGCCATGGGTGGGTTCAGCTATATGCCAGGAATATAGGAAATGGTGCAGGATGTCTTGAATACCAAACTTCTGCACCTCTTTAAATAAATAAATGAATGTATGGCTAAGTGAAGCCTGAATTAGAATCTTGGCCACATCCTAAAAATCCAAATACAGGCAATCATGCTACCTAAATCTGAGGGTTGAAAAATAACATAATACACGAAGGGCCTGAACCGAGTTCCCGGGTGATTTGAAGCACAAAGGTCAAAGTGAATGCATTTTCATTTTCTGGTATAAAGAGAAAGCATAGATTGTTGAAATTCCTCGTCATGAACTCAAAGAGAGGCTTGTTTCTGCCCGGTTTCGAACCGAGGACCTTTCGCATGTTAGGCGAACATGATAACCACTACACTACAGAAACCACAAAAAGGGCAGTTTTTTTCCGTGAGGCTCACTCAAAGCTCTTGTGTATGCTGTGTTCCTCGCGTGACTTCGAGATCCTGCCCGTTGATGTAGCATAAGACACATGTGTCTCAATCCTCATTAGTATAGTGGACGAGTATCTCCACCTGTCAGGCGGAAGACCGGGGTTCGATTCCCCGACGGGGTGGGTGGATGTAATTCCCCAGCTGCTGTTTGTTCAGGCTTCAACGCTGACATTGTTTAAGACCAGGCTGAAAACAGTTCGGTTTAACCGTGCATACGAAAACTGAGAAGTTTCTTATCTACACTCTTTTTTAAAGAATGATGAATTCCATGTTTTATGATTTTCCTTTTGTGATTGTATGTATGTTTTGCTCTCCTTTTGTGATTTTGTGTAACTGTAAAGCACTTTGAATTGCCCTGTGTACGAATTGTGCTCTATAACTTGCCTTGCCTTGCCTTGCCTTGCCTTGCCTTGCCTTGCCTTGCCTTGCCTTGCCTTGCCTTGCCTTGACATGACTTGAATGTATGGCTACGTGAAGCCTGAATTAGAATCTTGGCCATATCCTTACATTCCAAGTACAGGCAGTCATGCCACTTAAATCTGAGGGTTGAAAAATAATGTAACGCACAACGGACCTCATCCAATTTCAAGGTGATTTGGAGCACAAAGGTCAAAGTGAATGCACTTTCATTTTATGTTATAAAGAGACAGCGCAGATTGTTGAAATTTCTCATCGTGAACTCAAAAGAAGGCTTGTTTCCGCCCAGTTTCGAACTGGGGACCTTTCGCGTGTAAGGCGAACGTGATGACCACTACACTACAGAAACTTCTAAATGCGCACTTTTTGTCTGCGAGGTTCATTCAAAGCTCTTGTGTACGCTGTGTTCCTCGCGTGACTTCGGGTGCTTGACTTAAGCCAAAGGTTTTAAATGCAGAACATCACATTGGTGGTGCTCCACCATTACGTGTGGCACCACCAGAAGATGAAGATTTCACTTGTTATACACATGAACATGTTTTGGATGGATCGGCCCAACATTTGGACATTCAGGGTTCCCAGGTCTTGTATTGTGATGGCTTTGGAGGCGCCACACTGAGGTTGACATTTGAAGTATTTCTCTAAAGTTTTCCACGCCGTACGGAACATCCTGTCGAGGATTTACGTTGGAACTGCAAATCCTGCCCGTGGATGTAGAATGATGCACATGTGTCTCAAGCCTCGTTAGTATAGTGAACGACTATCTCCGTCTGTCACGCGGACGACCAGGGCCCTTTTCTTTCAGCTGCAGATGGTTCTCCAAAACGAAGAAAAGCAATTCATCAACGGAAGGCCACCTTTAGCCATGGGTGGGTTCAGCTATATGCCAGGAATATAGGAAATGGTGCAGGATGTCCTGAATACCAAACTTCTGCACCTCTTTAAATAAATAAATGAATGTATGGCTAAGTGAAGCCTGAATTAGAATCTTGGCCACATCCTAAAAATCCAAATACAGGCAATCATGCTACCTAAATCTGAGGGTTGAAAAATAACATAATACACGAAGGGCCTGAACCGAGTTCCCGGGTGATTTGAAGCACAAAGGTCAAAGTGAATGCATTTTCATTTTCTGGTATAAAGAGAAAGCATAGATTGTTGAAATTCCTCGTCATGAACTCAAAGAGAGGCTTGTTTCTGCCCGGTTTCGAACCGAGGACCTTTCGCATGTTAGGCGAACATGATAACCACTACACTACAGAAACCACAATAAGGGCAGTTTTTTTCCGTGAGGCTCACTCAAAGCTCTTGTGTATGCTGTGTTCCTCGCGTGACTTCGAGATCCTGCCCGTTGATGTAGCATAAGACACATGTGTCTCAATCCTCATTAGTATAGTGGACGAGTATCTCCACCTGTCAGGCGGAAGATCGGGGTTCGATTCCCCGACGGGGTGGGTGGATGTTATTCCCCAGCTGCTGTTTGTTCAGGCTTCAACGCTGACATTGTTTAAGACCAGGCTGAAAACAGTTCGGTTTAACCGTGCATACGAAAACTGAGAAGTTTCTTATCTACACTCTTTTTTAAAGAATGATGAATTCCATCTTTTATGATTTTCCTTTTGTGATTGTATGTATGTTTTGCTCTCCTTTTGTGATTTTGTGTAACTGTAAAGCACTTTGAATTGCCCTGTGTACGAATTGTGCTCTATAACTTGCCTTGCCTTGCCTTGCCTTGCCTTGCCTTGCCTTGCCTTGCCTTGCCTTGCCTTGCCTTGCCTTGCCTTGCCTTGCCTTGCCTTGACATGACTTGAATGTATGGCTACGTGAAGCCTGAATTAGAATCTTGGCCATATCCTTACATTCCAAGTACAGGCAGTCATGCCACTTAAATCTGAGGGTTGAAAAATAATGTAACGCACAACGGACCTCATCCAATTTCAAGGTGATTTGGAGCACAAAGGTCAAAGTGAATGCACTTTCATTTTATGTTATAAAGAGACAGCGCAGATTGTTGAAATTTCTCATCGTGAACTCAAAAGAAGGCTTGTTTCCGCCCAGTTTCGAACTGGGGACCTTTCGCGTGTAAGGCGAACGTGATGACCACTACACTACAGAAACTTCTAAATGCGCACTTTTTGTCTGCGAGGTTCATTCAAAGCTCTTGTGTACGCTGTGTTCCTCGCGTGACTTCGGGTGCTTGACTTAAGCCAAAGGTTTTAAATGCAGAACATCACTTTGGTGGTGCTCCACCATTACGTGTGGCACCACCAGAAGATGAAGATTTCACTTGTTATACACATGAACATGTTTTGGATGGATCGGCCCAACATTTGGACATTCAGGGTTCCCAGGTCTTGTATTGTGATGGCTTTGGAGGCGCCACACTGAGGTTGACATTTGAAGTATTTCTCTAAAGTTTTCCACGCCGTACGGAACATCCTGTCGAGGATTTACGTTGGAACTGCAAATCCTGCCCGTGAATGTAGAATGATGCACATGTGTCTCAAGCCTCGTTAGTATAGTGAACGACTATCTCCGTCTGTCACGCGGACGACCAGGGCCCTTTTCTTTCAGCTGCAGATGGTTCTCCAAAACGAAGAAAAGCAATTCATCAACGGAAGGCCACCTTTAGCCATGGGTGGGTTCAGCTATATGCCAGGAATATAGGAAATGGTGCAGGATGTCCTGAATACCAAACTTCTGCACCTCTTTAAATAAATAAATGAATGTATGGCTAAGTGAAGCCTGAATTAGAATCTTGGCCACATCCTAAAAATCCAAATACAGGCAATCATGCTACCTAAATCTGAGGGTTGAAAAATAACATAATACACGAAGGGCCTGAACCGAGTTCCCGGGTGATTTGAAGCACAAAGGTCAAAGTGAATGCATTTTCATTTTCTGGTATAAAGAGAAAGCATAGATTGTTGAAATTCCTCGTCATGAACTCAAAGAGAGGCTTGTTTCTGCCCGGTTTCGAACCGAGGACCTTTCGCATGTTAGGCGAACATGATAACCACTACACTACAGAAACCACAAAAAGGGCAGTTTTTTTCCGTGAGGCTCACTCAAAGCTCTTGTGTATGCTGTGTTCCTCGCGTGACTTCGAGATCCTGCCCGTTGATGTAGCATAAGACACATGTGTCTCAATCCTCATTAGTATAGTGGACGAGTATCTCCACCTGTCAGGCGGAAGACCGGGGTTCGATTCCCCGACGGGGTGGGTGGATGTAATTCCCCAGCTGCTGTTTGTTCAGGCTTCAACGCTGTCATTGTTTAAGACCAGGCTGAAAACAGTTCGGTTTAACCGTGCATACGAAAACTGAGAAGTTTCTTATCTACACTCTTTTTTAAAGAATGATGAATTCCATCTTTTATGATTTTCCTTTTGTGATTGTATGTATGTTTTGCTCTCCTTTTGTGATTTTGTGTAACTGTAAAGCACTTTGAATTGCCCTGTGTACGAATTGTGCTCTATAACTTGCCTTGCCTTGCCTTGCCTTGCCTTGCCTTGCCTTGCCTTGCCTTGCCTTGCCTTGCCTTGCCTTGCCTTGCCTTGACATGACTTGAATGTATGGCTACGTGAAGCCTGAATTAGAATCTTGGCCATATCCTTACATTCCAAGTACAGGCAGTCATGCCACTTAAATCTGAGGGTTGAAAAATAATGTAACGCACAACGGACCTCATCCAATTTCAAGGTGATTTGGAGCACAAAGGTCAAAGTGAATGCACTTTCATTTTATGTTATAAAGAGACAGCGCAGATTGTTGAAATTTCTCATCGTGAACTCAAAAGAAGGCTTGTTTCCGCCCAGTTTCGAACTGGGGACCTTTCGCGTGTAAGGCAAACGTGATGACCACTACACTACAGAAACTTCTAAATGCGCACTTTTTGTCTGCGAGGTTCATTCAAAGCTCTTGTGTACGCTGTGTTCCTCGCGTGACTTCGGGTGCTTGACTTAAGCCAAAGGTTTTAAATGCAGAACATCACTTTGGTGGTGCTCCACCATTACGTGTGGCACCACCAGAAGATGGAGATTTCACTTGTTATACACATGAACATGTTTTGGATGGATCGGCCCAACATTTGGACATTCAGGGTTCCCAGGTCTTGTATTGTGATGGCTTTGGAGGCGCCACACTGAGGTTGACATTTGAAGTATTTCTCTAAAGTTTTCCACGCCGTACGGAACATCCTGTCGAGGATTTACGTTGGAACTGCAAATCCTGCCCGTGGATGTAGAATGATGCACATGTGTCTCAAGCCTCGTTAGTATAGTGAACGACTATCTCCGTCTGTCACGCGGACGACCAGGGCCCTTTTCTTTCAGCTGCAGATGGTTCTCCAAAACGAAGAAAAGCAATTCATCAACGGAAGGCCACCTTTAGCCATGGGTGAGTTCAGCTATATGCCAGGAATATAGGAAATGGTGCAGGATGTCCTGAATACCAAACTTCTGCACCTCTTTAAATAAATAAATGAATGTATGGCTAAGTGAAGCCTGAATTAGAATCTTGGCCACATCCTAAAAATCCAAATACAGGCAATCATGCTACCTAAATCTGAGGGTTGAAAAATAACATAATACACGAAGGGCCTGAACTGAGTTCCCGGGTGATTTGGAGCACAAAGGTCAAAGTGAATGCATTTTCATTTTCTGGTATAAAGAGAAAGCATAGATTGTTGAAATTCCTCGTCATGAACTCAAAGAGAGGCTTGTTTCTGCCCGGTTTTGAACCGAGGACCTTTCGCATGTTAGGCGAACATGATAACCACTACACTACAGAAACCACGAAATGGGCAGTTTTTTTCCGTGAGGCTCACTCAAAGCTCTTGTGTATGCTGTGTTCCTCGCGTGACTTCGAGATCCTGCCCGTTGATGTAGCATAAGACACATGTGTCTCAATCCTCATTAGTATAGTGGACGAGTATCTCCGCCTTTCAGGCGGAAGACCGGGGTTCGATTCCCCGACGGGGTGGGTGGATGTTATTCTCTAGCTGCTGTTTGTTCAGGCTTCAACGCTGACATTGTTTAAGACCAGGCTGAAAACAGTTCGGTTTAACCGTGCATACGAAAACTGAGAAGTTTCTTATCTACACTCTTTTTTAAAGAATGATGAATTCTATGTTTTATGATTTTCCTTTTGTGATTGTATGCATGTTTTGCTCTCCTTTTGTGATTTTGTGTAACTGTAAAGCACTTTGAATTGCCCTGTGTACGAATTGTGCTCTATAACTTGCCTTGCCTTGCCTTGCCTTGCCTTGCCTTGCCTTGCCTTGCCTTGCCTTGCCTTGCCTTGCCTTGCCTTGCCTTGCCTTGACATGACTTGAATGTATGGCTACGTGAAGCCTGAATTAGAATCTTGGCCATATCCTTACATTCCAAGTACAGGCAGTCATGCCACTTAAATCTGAGGGTTGAAAAATAACGTAACGCACAACGGACCTCATCCAATTTCAAGGTGATTTGGAGCACAAAGGTCAAAGTGAATGCACTTTCATTTTATGTTATAAAGAGACAGCGCAGATTGTTGAAATTTCTCATCGTGAACTCAAAAGAGGGCTTGTTTCCGCCCAGTTTCGAACTGGGGACCTTTCGCGTGTAAGGCGAACGTGATGACCACTACACTACAGAAACTTCTAAATGAGCACTTTTTGTCTGTGAGGTTCATTCAAAGCTCTTGTGTACGCTGTGTTCCTCGCGTGACTTCGGGTGCTTGACTTAAGCCAAAGGTTTTAAATGCAGAACATCACTTTGGTGGTGCTCCACCATTACGTGTGGCACCACCAGAAGATGAAGATTTCACTTGTTAGACACATGAACATGTTTTGGATGGATCGGCCCAACATTTGGACATTCAGGGTTCCCAGGTCTTGTATTGTGATGGCTTTGGAGGCGCCACACTGAGGTTGACATTTGAAGTATTTCTCTAAAGTTTTCCACGCCGTACGGAACATCCTGTCGAGGATTTACGTTGGAACTGCAAATCCTGCCCGTGGATGTAGAATGATGCACATGTGTCTCAAGCCTCGTTAGTATAGTGAACGACTATCTCCGTCTGTCACGCGGACGACCAGGGCCCTTTTCTTTCAGCTGCAGATGGTTCTCCAAAACGAAGAAAAGCAATTCATCAACGGAAGGCCACCTTTAGCCATGGGTGAGTTCAGCTATATGCCAGGAATATAGGAAATGGTGCAGGATGTCCTGAATACCAAACTTCTGCACCTCTTTAAATAAATAAATGAATGTATGGCTAAGTGAAGCCTGAATTAGAATCTTGGCCACATCCTAAAAATCCAAATACAGGCAATCATGCTACCTAAATCTGAGGGTTGAAAAATAACATAATACACGAAGGGCCTGAACTGAGTTCCCGGGTGATTTGAAGCACAAAGGTCAAAGTGAATGCATTTTCATTTTCTGGTATAAAGAGAAAGCATAGATTGTTGAAATTCCTCGTCATGAACTCAAAGAGAGGCTTGTTTCTGCCCGGTTTTGAACCGAGGACCTTTCGCATGTTAGGCGAACATGATAACCACTACACTACAGAAACCACAATAAGGGCAGTTTTTTTCCGTGAGGCTCACTCAAAGCTCTTGTGTATGCTGTGTTCCTCGCGTGACTTCGAGATCCTGCCCGTTGATGTAGCATAAGACACATGTGTCTCAGTCCTCATTAGTATAGTGGACGAGTATCTCCGCCTTTCAGGCGGAAGACCGGGGTTCGATTCCCCGACGGGGTGGGTGGATGTTATTCTCTAGCTGCTGTTTGTTCAGGCTTCAACGCTGACATTGTTTAAGACCAGGCTGAAAACAGTTCGGTTTAACCGTGCATACGAAAACTGAGAAGTTTCTTATCTACACTCTTTTTTAAAGAATGATGAATTCTATGTTTTATGATTTTCCTTTTGTGATTGTATGCATGTTTTGCTCTCCTCTTGTGATTTTGTGTAACTGTAAAGCACTTTGAATTGCCCTGTGTACGAATTGTGCTCTATAACTTGCCTTGCCTTGCCTTGCCTTGCCTTGCCTTGCCTTGCCTTGCCTTGCCTTGCCTTGCCTTGCCTTGCCTTGCCTTGACATGACTTGAATGTATGGCTACGTGAAGCCTGAATTAGAATCTTGGCCATATCCTTACATTCCAAGTACAGGCAGTCATGCCACTTAAATCTGAGGGTTGAAAAATAACGTAACGCACAACGGACCTCATCCAATTTCAAGGTGATTTGGAGCACAAAGGTCAAAGTGAATGCACTTTCATTTTATGTTATAAAGAGACAGCGCAGATTGTTGAAATTTCTCATCGTGAACTCAAAAGAAGGCTTGTTTCCGCCCAGTTTCGAACTGGGGACCTTTCGCGTGTAAGGCGAACGTGATGACCACTACACTACAGAAACTTCCAAATGCGCACTTTTTGTCTGCGACGTTCATTCAAAGCTCTTGTGTACGCTGTGTTCCTCGCGTGACTTCAGGTGCTTGACTTAAGCCAAAGGTTTTAAATGCAGAACATCACTTTGGTGGTGCTCCACCATTACGTGTGGCACCACCAGAAGATGAAGATTTCACTTGTTATACACATGAACATGTTTTGGATGGATCGGCCCAACATTTGGACATTCAGGGTTCCCAGGTCTTGTATTGTGATGGCTTTGGAGGCGCCACACTGAGGTTGACATTTGAAGTATTTCTCTAAAGTTTTCCACGCCGTACGGAACATCCTGTCGAGGATTT
Source organism: Eupleurogrammus muticus (assembly GCA_036785175.1). Lineage (NCBI taxonomy): Eukaryota > Metazoa > Chordata > Actinopteri > Scombriformes > Trichiuridae > Eupleurogrammus > Eupleurogrammus muticus. The sequence goes on from JAYKQN010000001.1 coordinate 31,570,765, forward strand.
ACGTTGGAACTGCAAATCCTGCCCGTGGATGTAGAATGATGCACATGTGTCTCAAGCCTCGTTAGTATAGTGAACGACTATCTCCGTCTGTCACGCGGACGACCAGGGCCCTTTTCTTTCAGCTGCAGATGGTTCTCCAAAACGAAGAAAAGCAATTCATCAACGGAAGGCCACCTTTAGCCATGGGTGGGTTCAGCTATATGCCAGGAATATAGGAAATGGTGCAGGATGTCCTGAATACCAAACTTCTGCACCTCTTTAAATAAATAAATGAATGTATGGCTAAGTGAAGCCTGAATTAGAATCTTGGCCACATCCTAAAAATCCAAATACAGGCAATCATGCTACCTAAATCTGAGGGTTGAAAAATAACATAATACACGAAGGGCCTGAACCGAGTTCCCGGGTGATTTGAAGCACAAAGGTCAAAGTGAATGCATTTTCATTTTCTGGTATAAAGAGAAAGCATAGATTGTTGAAATTCCTCGTCATGAACTCAAAGAGAGGCTTGTTTCTGCCCGGTTTCGAACCGAGGACCTTTCGCATGTTAGGCGAACATGATAACCACTACACTACAGAAACCACAAAAAGGGCAGTTTTTTTCCGTGAGGCTCACTCAAAGCTCTTGTGTATGCTGTGTTCCTCGCGTGACTTCGAGATCCTGCCCGTTGATGTAGCATAAGACACATGTGTCTCAATCCTCATTAGTATAGTGGACGAGTATCTCCACCTGTCAGGCGGAAGATCGGGGTTCGATTCCCCGACGGGGTGGGTGGATGTTATTCCCCAGCTGCTGTTTGTTCAGGCTTCAACGCTGACATTGTTTAAGACCAGGCTGAAAACAGTTCGGTTTAACCGTGCATACGAAAACTGAGAAGTTTCTTATCTACACTCTTTTTTAAAGAATGATGAATTCCATCTTTTATGATTTTCCTTTTGTGATTGTATGTATGTTTTGCTCTCCTTTTGTGATTTTGTGTAACTGTAAAGCACTTTGAATTGCCCTGTGTACGAATTGTGCTCTATAACTTGCCTTGCCTTGCCTTGCCTTGCCTTGCCTTGCCTTGCCTTGCCTTGCCTTGCCTTGCCTTGCCTTGCCTTGCCTTGCCTTGACATGACTTGAATGTATGGCTACGTGAAGCCTGAATTAGAATCTTGGCCATATCCTTACATTCCAAGTACAGGCAGTCATGCCACTTAAATCTGAGGGTTGAAAAATAATGTAACGCACAACGGACCTCATCCAATTTCAAGGTGATTTGGAGCACAAAGGTCAAAGTGAATGCACTTTCATTTTATGTTATAAAGAGACAGCGCAGATTGTTGAAATTTCTCATCGTGAACTCAAAAGAAGGCTTGTTTCCGCCCAGTTTCGAACTGGGGACCTTTCGCGTGTAAGGCGAACGTGATGACCACTACACTACAGAAACTTCTAAATGCGCACTTTTTGTCTGCGAGGTTCATTCAAAGCTCTTGTGTACGCTGTGTTCCTCGCGTGACTTCGGGTGCTTGACTTAAGCCAAAGGTTTTAAATGCAGAACATCACTTTGGTGGTGCTCCACCATTACGTGTGGCACCACCAGAAGATGGAGATTTCACTTGTTATACACATGAACATGTTTTGGATGGATCGGCCCAACATTTGGACATTCAGGGTTCCCAGGTCTTGTATTGTGATGGCTTTGGAGGCGCCACACTGAGGTTGACATTTGAAGTATTTCTCTAAAGTTTTCCACGCCGTACGGAACATCCTGTCGAGGATTTACGTTGGAACTGCAAATCCTGCCCGTGGATGTAGAATGATGCACATGTGTCTCAAGCCTCGTTAGTATAGTGAACGACTATCTCCGTCTGTCACGCGGACGACCAGGGCCCTTTTCTTTCAGCTGCAGATGGTTCTCCAAAACGAAGAAAAGCAATTCATCAACGGAAGGCCACCTTTAGCCTTGGGTGAGTTCAGCTATATGCCAGGAATATAGGAAATGGTGCAGGATGTCCTGAATACCAAACTTCTGCACCTCTTTAAATAAATAAATGAATGTATGGCTAAGTGAAGCCTGAATTAGAATCTTGGCCACATCCTAAAAATCCAAATACAGGCAATCATGCTACCTAAATCTGAGGGTTGAAAAATAACATAATACACGAAGGGCCTGAACTGAGTTCCCGGGTGATTTGAAGCACAAAGGTCAAAGTGAATGCATTTTCATTTTCTGGTATAAAGAGAAAGCATAGATTGTTGAAATTCCTCGTCATGAACTCAAAGAGAGGCTTGTTTCTGCCCGGTTTTGAACCGAGGACCTTTCGCATGTTAGGCGAACATGATAACCACTACACTACAGAAACCACGAAATGGGCAGTTTTTTTCCGTGAGGCTCCCTCAAAGCTCTTGTGTATGCTGTGTTCCTCGCGTGACTTCGAGATCCTGCCCGTTGATGTAGCATAAGACACATGTGTCTCAATCCTCATTAGTATAGTGGACGAGTATCTCCGCCTTTCAGGCGGAAGACCGGGGTTCGATTCCTCGACGGGGTGGGTGGATGTTATTCTCTAGCTGCTGTTTGTTCAGGCTTCAACGCTGACATTGTTTAAGACCAGGCTGAAAACAGTTCGGTTTAACCGTGCATACGAAAACTGAGAAGTTTCTTATCTACACTCTTTTTTAAAGAATGATGAATTCTATGTTTTATGATTTTCCTTTTGTGATTGTATGCATGTTTTGCTCTCCTTTTGTGATTTTGTGTAACTGTAAAGCACTTTGAATTGCCCTGTGTACGAATTGTGCTCTATAACTTGCCTTGCCTTGCCTTGCCTTGCCTTGCCTTGCCTTGCCTTGCCTTGCCTTGCCTTGCCTTGCCTTGACATGACTTGAATGTATGGCTACGTGAAGCCTGAATTAGAATCTTGGCCATATCCTTACATTCCAAGTACAGGCAGTCATGCCACTTAAATCTGAGGGTTGAAAAATAACGTAACGCACAACGGACCTCATCCAATTTCAAGGTGATTTGGAGCACAAAGGTCAAAGTGAATGCACTTTCATTTTATGTTATAAAGAGACAGCGCAGATTGTTGAAATTTCTCATCGTGAACTCAAAAGAAGGCTTGTTTCCGCCCAGTTTCGAACTGGGGACCTTTTGCGTGTAAGGCGAACGTGATGACCACTACACTACAGAAACTTCTAAATGAGCACTTTTTGTCTGTGAGGTTCATTCAAAGCTCTTGTGTACGCTGTGTTCCTCGCGTGACTTCGGGTGCTTGACTTAAGCCAAAGGTTTTAAATGCAGAACATCACTTTGGTGGTGCTCCACCATTACGTGTGGCACCACCAGAAGATGAAGATTTCACTTGTTATACACATGAACATGTTTTGGATGGATCGGCCCAACATTTGGACATTCAGGGTTCCCAGGTCTTGTATTGTGATGGCTTTGGAGGCGCCACACTGAGGTTGACATTTGAAGTATTTCTCTAAAGTTTTCCACGCCGTACGGAACATCCTGTCGAGGATTTACGTTGGAACTGCAAATCCTGCCCGTGGATGTAGAATGATGCACATGTGTCTCAAGCCTCGTTAGTATAGTGAACGACTATCTCCGTCTGTCACGCGGACGACCAGGGCCCTTTTCTTTCAGCTGCAGATGGTTCTCCAAAACGAAGAAAAGCAATTCATCAACGGAAGGCCACCTTTAGCCATGGGTGAGTTCAGCTATATGCCAGGAATATAGGAAATGGTGCAGGATGTCCTGAATACCAAACTTCTGCACCTCTTTAAATAAATAAATGAATGTATGGCTAAGTGAAGCCTGAATTAGAATCTTGGCCACATCCTAAAAATCCAAATACAGGCAATCATGCTACCTAAATCTGAGGGTTGAAAAATAACATAATACACGAAGGGCCTGAACTGAGTTCCCGGGTGATTTGAAGCACAAAGGTCAAAGTGAATGCATTTTCATTTTCTGGTATAAAGAGAAAGCATAGATTGTTGAAATTCCTCGTCATGAACTCAAAGAGAGGCTTGTTTCTGCCCGGTTTTGAACCGAGGACCTTTCGCATGTTAGGCGAACATGATAACCACTACACTACAGAAACCACGAAATGGGCAGTTTTTTTCCGTGAGGCTCCCTCAAAGCTCTTGTGTATGCTGTGTTCCTCGCGTGACTTCGAGATCCTGCCCGTTGATGTAGCATAAGACACATGTGTCTCAATCCTCATTAGTATAGTGGACGAGTATCTCCGCCTTTCAGGCGGAAGACCGGGGTTCGATTCCTCGACGGGGTGGGTGGATGTTATTCTCTAGCTGCTGTTTGTTCAGGCTTCAACGCTGACATTGTTTAAGACCAGGCTGAAAACAGTTCGGTTTAACCGTGCATACGAAAACTGAGAAGTTTCTTATCTACACTCTTTTTTAAAGAATGATGAATTCTATGTTTTATGATTTTCCTTTTGTGATTGTATGCATGTTTTGCTCTCCTTTTGTGATTTTGTGTAACTGTAAAGCACTTTGAATTGCCCTGTGTACGAATTGTGCTCTATAACTTGCCTTGCCTTGCCTTGCCTTGCCTTGCCTTGCCTTGCCTTGCCTTGCCTTGCCTTGCCTTGACATGACTTGAATGTATGGCTACGTGAAGCCTGAATTAGAATCTTGGCCATATCCTTACATTCCAAGTACAGGCAGTCATGCCACTTAAATCTGAGGGTTGAAAAATAACGTAACGCACAACGGACCTCATCCAATTTCAAGGTGATTTGGAGCACAAAGGTCAAAGTGAATGCACTTTCATTTTATGTTATAAAGAGACAGCGCAGATTGTTGAAATTTCTCATCGTGAACTCAAAAGAAGGCTTGTTTCCGCCCAGTTTCGAACTGGGGACCTTTTGCGTGTAAGGCGAACGTGATGACCACTACACTACAGAAACTTCTAAATGAGCACTTTTTGTCTGTGAGGTTCATTCAAAGCTCTTGTGTACGCTGTGTTCCTCGCGTGACTTCGGGTGCTTGACTTAAGCCAAAGGTTTTAAATGCAGAACATCACTTTGGTGGTGCTCCACCATTACGTGTGGCACCACCAGAAGATGAAGATTTCACTTGTTATACACATGAACATGTTTTGGATGGATCGGCCCAACATTTGGACATTCAGGGTTCCCAGGTCTTGTATTGTGATGGCTTTGGAGGCGCCACACTGAGGTTGACATTTGAAGTATTTCTCTAAAGTTTTCCACGCCGTACGGAACATCCTGTCGAGGATTTACGTTGGAACTGCAAATCCTGCCCGTGGATGTAGAATGATGCACATGTGTCTCAAGCCTCGTTAGTATAGTGAACGACTATCTCCGTCTGTCACGCGGACGACCAGGGCCCTTTTCTTTCAGCTGCAGATGGTTCTCCAAAACGAAGAAAAGCAATTCATCAACGGAAGGCCACCTTTAGCCATGGGTGAGTTCAGCTATATGCCAGGAATATAGGAAATGGTGCAGGATGTCCTGAATACCAAACTTCTGCACCTCTTTAAATAAATAAATGAATGTATGGCTAAGTGAAGCCTGAATTAGAATCTTGGCCACATCCTAAAAATCCAAATACAGGCAATCATGCTACCTAAATCTGAGGGTTGAAAAATAACATAATACACGAAGGGCCTGAACCGAGTTCCCGGGTGATTTGAAGCACAAAGGTCAAAGTGAATGCATTTTCATTTTCTGGTATAAAGAGAAAGCATAGATTGTTGAAATTCCTCGTCATGAACTCAAAGAGAGGCTTGTTTCTGCCCGGTTTTTGAACCGAGGACCTTTCACATGTTAGGCGAACATGATAACCACTACACTACAGAAACCACAATAAGGGCAGTTTTTTTCCGTGAGGCTCACTCAAAGCTCTTGTGTATGCTGTGTTCCTCGCGTGACTTCGAGATCCTGCCCGTTGATGTAGCATAAGACACATGTGTCTCAGTCCTCATTAGTATAGTGGACGAGTATCTCCGCCTTTCAGGCGGAAGACCGGGGTTCGATTCCCCGACGGGGTGGGTGGATGTTATTCTCTAGCTGCTGTTTGTTCAGGCTTCAACGCTGACATTGTTTAAGACCAGGCTGAAAACAGTTCGGTTTAACCGTGCATACGAAAACTGAGAAGTTTCTTATCTACACTCTTTTTTAAAGAATGATGAATTCTATGTTTTATGATTTTCCTTTTGTGATTGTATGCATGTTTTGCTCTCCTCTTGTGATTTTGTGTAACTGTAAAGCACTTTGAATTGCCCTGTGTACGAATTGTGCTCTATAACTTGCCTTGCCTTGCCTTGCCTTGCCTTGCCTTGCCTTGCCTTGCCTTGCCTTGCCTTGCCTTGCCTTGCCTTGCCTTGCCTTGACATGACTTGAATGTATGGCTACGTGAAGCCTGAATTAGAATCTTGGCCATATCCTTACATTCCAAGTACAGGCAGTCATGCCACTTAAATCTGAGGGTTGAAAAATAACGTAACGCACAACGGACCTCATCCAATTTCAAGGTGATTTGGAGCACAAAGGTCAAAGTGAATGCACTTTCATTTTATGTTATAAAGAGACAGCGCAGATTGTTGAAATTTCTCATCGTGAACTCAAAAGAAGGCTTGTTTCCGCCCAGTTTCGAACTGGGGACCTTTCGCGTGTAAGGCGAACGTGATGACCACTACACTACAGAAACTTCGAAATGCGCACTTTTTGTCTGCGAGGTTCATTCAAAGCTCTTGTGTACGCTGTGTTCCTCGCGTGACTTCGGGTGCTTGACTTAAGCCAAAGGTTTTAAATGCAGAACATCACTTTGGTGGTGCTCCACCATTACGTGTGGCACCACCAGAAGATGGAGATTTCACTTGTTATACACATGAACATGTTTTGGATGGATCGGCCCAACATTTGGACATTCAGGGTTCCCAGGTCTTGTATTGTGATGGCTTTGGAGGCGCCACACTGAGGTTGACATTTGAAGTATTTCTCTAAAGTTTTCCACGCCGTACGGAACATCCTGTTGAGGATTTACGTTGGAACTGCAAATCCTGCCCGTGGATGTAGAATGATGCACATGTGTCTCAAGCCTCGTTAGTATAGTGAACGACTATCTCCGTCTGTCACGCGGACGACCAGGGCCCTTTTCTTTCAGCTGCAGATGGTTCTCCAAAACGAAGAAAAGCAATTCATCAACGGAAGGCCACCTTTAGCCATGGGTGAGTTCAGCTATATGCCAGGAATATAGGAAATGGTGCAGGATGTCCTGAATACCAAACTTCTGCACCTCTTTAAATAAATAAATGAATGTATGGCTAAGTGAAGCCTGAATTAGAATCTTGGCCACATCCTAAAAATCCAAATACAGGCAATCATGCTACCTAAATCTGAGGGTTGAAAAATAACATAATACACGAAGGGCCTGAACTGAGTTCCCGGGTGATTTGAAGCACAAAGGTCAAAGTGAATGCATTTTCATTTTCTGGTATAAAGAGAAAGCATAGATTGTTGAAATTCCTCGTCATGAACTCAAAGAGAGGCTTGTTTCTGCCCGGTTTCGAACCGAGGACCTTTCGCATGTTAGGCGAACATGATAACCACTACACTACAGAAACCACAATAAGGGCAGTTTTTTTCCGTGAGGCTCACTCAAAGCTCTTGTGTATGCTGTGTTCCTCGCGTGACTTCGAGATCCTGCCCGTTGATGTAGCATAAGACACATGTGTCTCAGTCCTCATTAGTATAGTGGACGAGTATCTCCGCCTTTCAGGCGGAAGACCGGGGTTCGATTCCCCGACGGGGTGGGTGGATGTTATTCTCTAGCTGCTGTTTGTTCAGGCTTCAACGCTGACATTGTTTAAGACCAGGCTGAAAACAGTTCGGTTTAACCGTGCATACGAAAACTGAGAAGTTTCTTATCTACACTCTTTTTTAAAGAATGATAAATTCTATGTTTTATGATTTTCCTTTTGTGATTGTATGCATGTTTTGCTCTCCTCTTGTGATTTTGTGTAACTGTAAAGCACTTTGAATTGCCCTGTGTACGAATTGTGCTCCATAACTTGCCTTGCCTTGCCTTGCCTTGCCTTGCCTTGCCTTGCCTTGCCTTGCCTTGCCTTGCCTTGCCTTGCCTTGCCTTGCCTTGCCTTGACATGACTTGAATGTATGGCTACGTGAAGCCTGAATTAGAATCTTGGCCATATCCTTACATTCCAAGTACAGGCAGTCATGCCACTTAAATCTGAGGGTTGAAAAATAACGTAACGCACAACGGACCTCATCCAATTTCAAGGTGATTTGGAGCACAAAGGTCAAAGTGAATGCACTTTCATTTTATGTTATAAAGAGACAGCGCAGATTGTTGAAATTTCTCATCGTGAACTCAAAAGAAGGCTTGTTTCCGCCCAGTTTCGAACTGGGGACCTCTCGCGTGTAAGGCGAACGTGATGACCACTACACTACAGAAACTTCGAAATGCGCACTTTTTGTCTGCGAGGTTCATTCAAAGCTCTTGTGTACGCTGTGTTCCTCGCGTGACTTCGGGTGCTTGACTTAAGCCAAAGGTTTTAAATGCAGAACATCACTTTGGTGGTGCTCCACCATTACGTGTGGCACCACCAGAAGATGAAGATTTCACTTGTTATACACATGAACATGTTTTGGATGGATCGGCCCAACATTTGGACATTCAGGGTTCCCAGGTCTTGTATTGTGATGGCTTTGGAGGCGCCACACTGAGGTTGACATTTGAAGTATTTCTCTAAAGTTTTCCACGCCGTACAGAACATCCTGTCGAGGATTTACGTTGGAACTGCAAATCCTGCCCGTGGATGTAGAATGATGCACATGTGTCTCAAGCCTCGTTAGTATAGTGAACGACTATCTCCGTCTGTCACGCGGACGACCAGGGCCCTTTTCTTTCAGCTGCAGATGGTTCTCCAAAACGAAGAAAAGCAATTCATCAACGGAAGGCCACCTTTAGCCATGGGTGAGTTCAGCTATATGCCAGGAATATAGGAAATGGTGCAGGATGTCCTGAATACCAAACTTCTGCACCTCTTTAAATAAATAAATGAATGTATGGCTAAGTGAAGCCTGAATTAGAATCTTGGCCACATCCTAAAAATCCAAATACAGGCAATCATGCTACCTAAATCTGAGGGTTGAAAAATAACATAATACACGAAGGGCCTGAACCGAGTTCCCGGGTGATTTGAAGCACAAAGGTCAAAGTGAATGCATTTTCATTTTCTGGTATAAAGAGAAAGCATAGATTGTTGAAATTCCTCGTCATGAACTCAAAGAGAGGCTTGTTTCTGCCCGGTTTCGAACCGAGGACCTTTCGCATGTTAGGCGAACATGATAACCACTACACTACAGAAACCACAAAAAGGGCAGTTTTTGTCCGTGAGGCTCACTCAAAGCTCTTGTGTATGCTGTGTTCCTCGCGTGACTTCGAGATCCTGCCCGTTGATGTAGCATGAGACACAAGTGTCTCAATCCTCATTAGTATAGTGGACGAGTATCTTCACCTGTCAGGCGGAAGACCGGGGTTCGATTCCCCGACGGGGTGGGTGGATGTTATTCCCCAGCTGCTGTTTGTTCAGGCTTCAATGCTGACATTGTTTTAGACCAGGCTGAAAACAGTTCGGTTTAACCGTGCATACGAAAACTGAGAAGTTTCTTATCTACACTCTTTTTTAAAGAATGATGAATTCCATGTTTTATGATTTTCCTTTTGTGATTGTATGTATGTTTTGCTCTCCTTTTGTGATTTTGTGTAACTGTAAAGCACTTTGAATTGCCCTGTGTACAAATTGTGCTCTATAAAAAAACTTGCCTTGCCTTGAGAAAGCATAGATTGTTGAAATTCCTTGTCATGAACTCAAAGAGAGGCTTGTTTCTGCCCGGTTTCGAACCGAGGACCTTTCGCGTGTTAGGTGAACGTGATAACCACTACACTACAGAAACCACAAAAAGGGCATTTTTTGTCCGTGAGGCTCACTCAAAGCTCTTGTGTATGCTGTGTTCCTCGCATGACTTCGGGATCCTGCCCGTTGATGTAGCATGAGACACACGTGTCTCAATCCTCGTTAGTATAGTGGATGAGTATCTCCGCCTGTCACGCGGAAGACCGGGGTTCGATTCCCCGACGGGGAGGGTGGATGTTCATCTCTAGCTGCTGTTTGTTCAGGCCTCAACGCTGACATTGTTTAAGACCAGGCTGAAAACAGTTCGGTTTAACCGTGCATACGAAAACTGAAAGTTTCTTATCTACACTCTTTTTTAAATTAATGATGAATTCTATGTTTTATGATTTTCCTTTTGTGATTTTATGTATGTTTTGCTCTCCTTTTGTGATTTTGTGTAACTGTAAAGCACTTTGAATTGCCCTGTGTACGAACTGTGCTCTTGCCTTGCCTTGCCTTGCCTTGCCTTGCCTTGCCTTGCCTTGCCTTGCCTTGCCTTGCCTTGCCTTGCCTTGCCTTGCCTTGCCTTGCCTTGCCTTGCCTTGCCTTGCCTTGCCTTGCCTTGCCTTGCCTTGGCCATATCCTTACATTCCAAGTACAGGCAGTCATGAGGGTTGAAAAATAACGTAATGCACAACGGACCTCATCCAATTTCAAGGTGATTTGGAGCACAAAGGTCAAAGTGAATGCACTTTCATTTTATGTTATAAAGCGACAGCGCAGATTGTTGAAATTTCTCATCGTGAACTCAAAAGAAGGTTTGTTTCTGCCCAGTTTCGAACTGGGGACCTTTCGCGTGTGAGGCGAACGTGATGACCACTACACTACAGAAACTTCGAAAGCACGCATTTTGTCTGCGACGTTCATTCAAAGCTCTTGTGTACGCTGTGTTCCTCGCGTGACTTTGGGATCCTGCCCGTTGATGTAGCATGAGACACACGTGTCTCAATCCTCGTTAGTATAGTGGATGAGTATCTCCGCCTGTCACGCGGAAGACCGGGGTTCGATTCCCCGACGGGGAGGGAGGATGTTCATCTCTAGCTGCTGTTTGTTCAGGCCTCAACGCTGACATTGTTTAAGACCAGGCTGAAAACAGTTCGGTTTAACCGTGCATACGAAAACTGAAAGTTTCTTATCTACACTCTTTTTTAAATTAATGATGAATTCTATGTTTTATGATTTTCCTTTTGTGATTTTATGTATGTTTTGCTCTCCTTTTGTGATTTTGTGTAACTGTAAAGCACTTTGAATTGCCCTGTGTACGAACTGTGCTCTTGCCTTGCCTTGCCTTGCCTTGCCTTGCCTTGCCTTGCCTTGCCTTGCCTTGCCTTGCCTTGCCTTGCCTTGCCTTGCCTTGCCTTGCCTTGCCTTGCCTTGCCTTGCCTTGCCCAATCTTGGCCATATCCTTACATTCCAAGTACAGGCAGTCATGAGGGTTGAAAAATAACGTAATGCACAACGGACCTCATCCAATTTCAAGGTGATTTGGAGCACAAAGGTCAAAGTGAATGCACTTTCATTTTATGTTATAAAGCGACAGCGCAGATTGTTGAAATTTCTCATCGTGAACTCAAAAGAAGGTTTGTTTCTGCCCAGTTTCGAACTGGGGACCTTTCGCGTGTGAGGCGAACGTGATGACCACTACACTACAGAAACTTCGAAAGCACGCATTTTGTCTGCGACGTTCATTCAAAGCTCTTGTGTACGCTGTGTTCCTCGCGTGACTTTGGGATCCTGCCCGTTGATGTAGCATGAGACACACGTGTCTCAATCCTCGTTAGTATAGTGGATGACTATCTCCGCCTGTCACGCGGAAGACCGGGGTTCGATTCCCCGACGGGGAGGGAGGATGTTCTTCTTTAGCTGCTGTTTGTTCAGGCCTCAACGCTGACATTGTTTAAGACCAGGCTGAAAACAGTTCGGTTTAACCGTGCATACGAAAACTGAAAGTTTCTTATCTACACTCTTTTTTAAATTAATGATGAATTCTATGTTTTATGATTTTCCTTTTGTGATTTTATGTATGTTTTGCTCTCCTTTTGTGATTTTGTGTAACTGTAAAGCACTTTGAATTGCCCTGTGTACAAATTGTGCTCTATAAAAAAACTTGCCTTGAGAAAGCATAGATTGTTGAAATTCCTTGTCATGAACTCAAAGAGAGGCTTGTTTCTGCCCGGTTTCGAACCGAGGACCTTTCGCATGTTAGGCGAACGTGATAACCACTACACTACAGAAACCACAAAAAGGGCATTTTTTGTCCGTGAGGCTCACTCAAAGCTCTTGTGTATGCTGTGTTCCTCGCATGACTTCGGGATCCTGCCCGTTGATGTAGCATGAGACACACGTGTCTCAATCCTCGTTAGTATAGTGGATGAGTATCTCCGCCTGTCACGCGGAAGACCGGGGTTCGATTCCCCGACGGGGAGGGTGGATGTTCATCTCTAGCTGCTGTTTGTTCAGGCCTCAACGCTGACATTGTTTAAGACCAGGCTGAAAACAGTTCGGTTTAACCGTGCATACGAAAACTGAAAGTTTCTTATCTACACTCTTTTTTAAATTAATGATGAATTCTATGTTTTATGATTTTCCTTTTGTGATTTTATGTATGTTTTGCTCTCCTTTTGTGATTTTGTGTAACTGTAAAGCACTTTGAATTGCCCTGTGTACGAACTGTGCCCTTGCCTTGCCTTGCCTTGCCTTGCCTTGCCTTGCCTTGCCTTGCCTTGCCTTGCCTTGCCTTGCCTTGCCTTGCCTTGCCTTGCCTTGCCTTGCCTTGCCTTGCCTTGCCTTGCCTTGCCTTGCCTTGCCTTGCCTTGCCTTGCCTTGCCCAATCTTGGCCATATCCTTACATTCCAAGTACAGGCAGTCATGAGGGTTGAAAAATAACGTAATGCACAACGGACCTCATCCAATTTCAAGGTGATTTGGAGCACAAAGGTCAAAGTGAATGCACTTTCATTTTATGTTATAAAGCGACAGCGCAGATTGTTGAAATTTCTCATCGTGAACTCAAAAGAAGGTTTGTTTCTGCCCAGTTTCGAACTGGGGACCTTTCGCGTGTGAGGCGAACGTGATGACCACTACACTACAGAAACTTCGAAAGCACGCATTTTGTCTGCGACGTTCATTCAAAGCTCTTGTGTACGCTGTGTTCCTCGCGTGACTTTGGGATCCTGCCCGTTGATGTAGCATGAGACACACGTGTCTCAATCCTCGTTAGTATAGTGGATGAGTATCTCCGCCTGTCACGCGGAAGACCGGGGTTCGATTCCCCGACGGGGAGGGAGGATGTTCTTCTTTAGCTGCTGTTTGTTCAGGCCTCAACGCTGACATTGTTTAAGACCAGGCTGAAAACAGTTCGGTTTAACCGTGCATACGAAAACTGAAAGTTTCTTATCTACACTCTTTTTTAAATTAATGATGAATTCTATGTTTTATGATTTTCCTTTTGTGATTTTATGTATGTTTTGCTCTCCTTTTGTGATTTTGTGTAACTGTAAAGCACTTTGAATTGCCCTGTGTACAAATTGTGCTCTATAAAAAAACTTGCCTTGCCTTGAGAAAGCATAGATTGTTGAAATTCCTTGTCATGAACTCAAAGAGAGGCTTGTTTCTGCCCGGTTTCGAACCGAGGACCTTTCGCGTGTTAGGCGAACGTGATAACCACTACACTACAGAAACCTCAAAAAGGGCATTTTTTGTCCGTGAGGCTCACTCAAAGCTCTTGTGTATGCTGTGTTCCTCGCATGACTTCGGGATCCTGCCCGTTGATGTAGCATGAGACACACGTGTCTCAATCCTCGTTAGTATAGTGGATGAGTATCTCCGCCTGTCACGCGGAAGACCGGGGTTCGATTCCCCGACGGGGAGGGTGGATGTTCATCTCTAGCTGCTGTTTGTTCAGGCCTCAACGCTGACATTGTTTAAGACCAGGCTGAAAACAGTTCGGTTTAACCGTGCATACGAAAACTGAAAGTTTCTTATCTACACTCTTTTTTAAATTAATGATGAATTCTATGTTTTATGATTTTCCTTTTGTGATTTTATGTATGTTTTGCTCTCCTTTTGTGATTTTGTGTAACTGTAAAGCACTTTGAATTGCCCTGTGTACGAACTGTGCTCTTGCCTTGCCTTGCCTTGCCTTGCCTTGCCTTGCCTTGCCTTGCCTTGCCGTGCCTTGCCGTGCCTTGCCGTGCCTTGCCGTGCCTTGCCGTGCCTTGCCGTGCCTTGCCGTGCCGTGCCTTGCCTTGCCTTGCCCAATCTTGGCCATATCCTTACATTCCAAGTACAGGCAGTCATGAGGGTTGAAAAATAACGTAATGCACAACGGACCTCATCCAATTTCAAGGTGATTTGGAGCACAAAGGTCAAAGTGAATGCACTTTCATTTTATGTTATAAAGCGACAGCGCAGATTGTTGAAATTTCTCATCGTGAACTCAAAAGAAGGTTTGTTTCTGCCCAGTTTCGAACTGGGGACCTTTCGCGTGTGAGGCGAACGTGATGACCACTACACTACAGAAACTTCGAAAGCACGCATTTTGTCTGCGACGTTCATTCAAAGCTCTTGTGTACGCTGTGTTCCTCGCGTGACTTTGGGATCCTGCCCGTTGATGTAGCATGAGACACACGTGTCTCAATCCTCGTTAGTATAGTGGATGAGTATCTCCGCCTGTCACGCGGAAGACCGGGGTTTGATTCCCCGACGGGGAGGGAGGATGTTCTTCTTTAGCTGCTGTTTGTTCAGGCCTCAACGCTGACATTGTTTAAGACCAGGCTGAAAACAGTTCGGTTTAACCGTGCATACGAAAACTGAAAGTTTCTTATCTACACTCTTTTTTAAATTAATGATGAATTCTATGTTTTATGATTTTCCTTTTGTGATTTTATGTATGTTTTGCTCTCCTTTTGTGATTTTGTGTAACTGTAAAGCACTTTGAATTGCCCTGTGTACAAATTGTGCTCTATAAAAAAACTTGCCTTGAGAAAGCATAGATTGTTGAAATTCCTTGTCATGAACTCAAAGAGAGGCTTGTTTCTGCCCGGTTTCGAACCGAGGACCTTTCGCGTGTTAGGCGAACGTGATAACCACTACACTACAGAAACCACAAAAAGGGCATTTTTTGTGTGTGAGGCTCACTCAAAGCTCTTGTGTATGCTGTGTTCCTCGCATGACTTCGGGATCCTGCCCGTTGATGTAGCATGAGACACACGTGTCTCAATCCTCGTTAGTATAGTGGATGAGTATCTCCGCCTGTCACGCGGAAGACCGGGGTTCGATTCCCCGACGGGGAGGGTGGATGTTCATCTCTAGCTGCTGTTTGTTCAGGCCTCAACGCTGACATTGTTTAAGACCAGGCTGAAAACAGTTCGGTTTAACCGTGCATACGAAAACTGAAAGTTTCTTATCTACACTCTTTTTTAAATTAATGATGAATTCTATGTTTTATGATTTTCCTTTTGTGATTTTATGTATGTTTTGCTCTCCTTTTGTGATTTTGTGTAACTGTAAAGCACTTTGAATTGCCCTGTGTACGAACTCTGCTCTTGCCTTGCCTTGCCTTGCCTTGCCTTGCCTTGCCTTGCCTTGCCTTGCCTTGCCTTGCCTTGCCGTGCCTTGCCGTGCCGTGCCGTGCCGTGCCGTGCCGTGCCTTGCCTTGCCTTGCCTTGCCTTGCCTTGCCCAATCTTGGCCATATCCTTACATTCCAAGTACAGGCAGTCATGAGGGTTGAAAAATAACGTAATGCACAACGGACCTCATCCAATTTCAAGGTGATTTGGAGCACAAAGGTCAAAGTGAATGCACTTTCATTTTATGTTATAAAGCGACAGCGCAGATTGTTGAAATTTCTCATCGTGAACTCAAAAGAAGGTTTGTTTCTGCCCAGTTTCGAACTGGGGACCTTTCGCGTGTGAGGCGAACGTGATGACCACTACACTACAGAAACTTCGAAAGCACGCATTTTGTCTGCGACGTTCATTCAAAGCTCTTGTGTACGCTGTGTTCCTCGCGTGACTTTGGGATCCTGCCCGTTGATGTAGCATGAGACACACATGTCTCAATCCTCGTTAGTATAGTGGATGAGTATCTCCGCCTGTCACGCGGAAGACGGGGGTTCGATTCCCCGACGGGGAGGGAGGATGTTCTTCTTTAGCTGCTGTTTGTTCAGGCCTCAACGCTGACATTGTTTAAGACCAGGCTGAAAACAGTTCGGTTTAACCGTGCATACGAAAACTGAAAGTTTCTTATCTACACTCTTTTTTAAATTAATGATGAATTCTATGTTTTATGATTTTCCTTTTGTGATTTTATGTATGTTTTGCTCTCCTTTTGTGATTTTGTGTAACTGTAAAGCACTTTGAATTGCCCTGTGTACAAATTGTGCTCTATAAAAAAACTTGCCTTGCCTTGAGAAAGCATAGATTGTTGAAATTCCTTGTCATGAACTCAAAGAGAGGCTTGTTTCTGCCCGGTTTCGAACCGAGGACCTTTCGCGTGTTAGGCGAACGTGATAACCACTACACTACAGAAACCACAAAAAGGGCATTTTTTGTCCGTGAGGCTCACTCAAAGCTCTTGTGTATGCTGTGTTCCTCGCATGACTTCGGGATCCTGCCCGTTGATGTAGCATGAGACACACGTGTCTCAATCCTCGTTAGTATAGTGGATGAGTATCTCCGCCTGTCACGCGGAAGACCGGGGTTCGATTCCCCGACGGGGAGGGTGGATGTTCATCTCTAGCTGCTGTTTGTTCAGGCCTGTGTACGAACTGTGCTCTTGCCTTGCCTTGCCTTGCCTTGCCTTGCCCAATCTTGGC
The DNA here is from genome assembly GCA_036785175.1 of Eupleurogrammus muticus. Taxonomy (NCBI): domain Eukaryota; kingdom Metazoa; phylum Chordata; class Actinopteri; order Scombriformes; family Trichiuridae; genus Eupleurogrammus; species Eupleurogrammus muticus. Next base: position 31,587,542 of record JAYKQN010000001.1, read on the forward strand.
CATATCCTTACATTCCAAGTACAGGCAGTCATGAGGGTTGAAAAATAACGTAATGCACAACGGACCTCATCCAATTTCAAGGTGATTTGGAGCACAAAGGTCAAAGTGAATGCACTTTCATTTTCTGGTATAAAGCGACAGCGCAGATTGTTGAAATTTCTCATCGTGAACTCAAAAGAAGGTTTGTTTCTGCCCAGTTTCGAACTGGGGACCTTTCGCGTGTGAGGCGAACGTGATGACCACTACACTACAGAAACTTCGAAAGCACGCATTTTGTCTGCGACGTTCATTCAAAGCTCTTGTGTACGCTGTGTTCCTCGCGTGACTTTGGGATCCTGCCCGTTGATGTAGCATGAGACACACGTGTCTCAATCCTCGTTAGTATAGTGGATGAGTATCTCCGCCTGTCACGCGGAAGACCGGGGTTCGATTCCCCGACGGGGAGGGAGGATGTTCTTCTTTAGCTGCTGTTTGTTCAGGCCTCAACGCTGACATTGTTTAAGACCAGGCTGAAAACAGTTCGGTTTAACCGTGCATACGAAAACTGAAAGTTTCTTATCTACACTCTTTTTTAAATTAATGATGAATTCTATGTTTTATGATTTTCCTTTTGTGATTTTATGTATGTTTTGCTCTCCTTTTGTGATTTTGTGTAACTGTAAAGCACTTTGAATTGCCCTGTGTACAAATTGTGCTCTATAAAAAAACTTGCCTTGCCTTGAGAAAGCATAGATTGTTGAAATTCCTTGTCATGAACTCAAAGAGAGGCTTGTTTCTGCCCGGTTTCGAACCGAGGACCTTTCGCGTGTTAGGCGAACGTGATAACCACTACACTACAGAAACCACAAAAAGGGCATTTTTTGTCCGTGAGGCTCACTCAAAGCTCTTGTGTATGCTGTGTTCCTCGCATGACTTCGGGATCCTGCCCGTTGATGTAGCATGAGACACACGTGTCTCAATCCTCGTTAGTATAGTGGATGAGTATCTCCGCCTGTCACGCGGAAGACCGGGGTTCGATTCCCCGACGGGGAGGGTGGATGTTCATCTCTAGCTGCTGTTTGTTCAGGCCTCAACGCTGACATTGTTTAAGACCAGGCTGAAAACAGTTTGGTTTAACCGTGCATACGAAAACTGAAAGTTTCTTATCTACACTCTTTTTTAAATTAATGATGAATTCTATGTTTTACGATTTTATGTATGTTTTGCTCTCCTTTTGTGATTTTGTGTAACTGTAAAGCACTTTGAATTGCCCTGTGTACGAACTGTGCTCTTGCCTTGCCTTGCCTTGCCTTGCCTTGCCTTGCCTTGCCTTGCCTTGCCTTGCCTTGCCTTGCCTTGCCTTGCCTTGCCTTGCCTTGCCTTGCCTTGCCCTGCCCTGCCCAATCTTGGCCATATCCTTACATTCCAAGTACAGGCAGTCATGAGGGTTGAAAAATAACGTAATGCACAACGGACCTCATCCAATTTCAAGGTGATTTGGAGCACAAAGGTCAAAGTGAATGCACTTTCATTTTATGTTATAAAGCGACAGCGCAGATTGTTGAAATTTCTCATCGTGAACTCAAAAGAAGGTTTGTTTCTGCCCAGTTTCGAACTGGGGACCTTTCGCGTGTGAGGCGAACGTGATGACCACTACACTACAGAAACTTCGAAAGCACGCATTTTGTCTGCGACGTTCATTCAAAGCTCTTGTGTACGCTGTGTTCCTCGCGTGACTTTGGGATCCTGCCCGTTGATGTAGCATGAGACACACGTGTCTCAATCCTCGTTAGTATAGTGGATGAGTATCTCCGCCTGTCACGCGGAAGACCGGGGTTCGATTCCCCGACGGGGAGGGAGGATGTTCTTCTTTAGCTGCTGTTTGTTCAGGCCTCAACGCTGACATTGTTTAAGACCAGGCTGAAAACAGTTCGGTTTAACCGTGCATACGAAAACTGAAAGTTTCTTATCTACACTCTTTTTTAAATTAATGATGAATTCTATGTTTTATGATTTTCCTTTTGTGATTTTATGTATGTTTTGCTCTCCTTTTGTGATTTTGTGTAACTGTAAAGCACTTTGAATTGCCCTGTGTACGAACTGTGCTCTTGCCTTGCCTTGCCTTGCCTTGCCTTGCCTTGCCTTGCCTTGCCTTGCCTTGCCTTGCCTTGCCTTGCCTTGCCTTGCCTTGCCTTGCCTTGCCTTGCCTTGCCTTGCCTTGCCTTGCCTTGCCTTGCCTTGCCCAATCTTGGCCATATCCTTACATTCCAAGTACAGGCAGTCATGAGGGTTGAAAAATAACGTAATGCACAACGGACCTCATCCAATTTCAAGGTGATTTGGAGCACAAAGGTCAAAGTGAATGCACTTTCATTTTATGTTATAAAGCGACAGCGCAGATTGTTGAAATTTCTCATCGTGAACTCAAAAGAAGGTTTGTTTCTGCCCAGTTTCGAACTGGGGACCTTTCGCGTGTGAGGCGAACGTGATGACCACTACACTACAGAAACTTCGAAAGCACGCATTTTGTCTGCGACGTTCATTCAAAGCTCTTGTGTACGCTGTGTTCCTCGCGTGACTTTGGGATCCTGCCCGTTGATGTAGCATGAGACACACGTGTCTCAATCCTCGTTAGTATAGTGGATGAGTATATCCGCCTGTCACGCGGAAGACCGGGGTTCGATTCCCCGACGGGGAGGGAGGATGTTCTTCTTTAGCTGCTGTTTGTTCAGGCCTCAACGCTGACATTGTTTAAGACCAGGCTGAAAACAGTTCGGTTTAACCGTGCATACGAAAACTGAAAGTTTCTTATCTACACTCTTTTTTAAATTAATGATGAATTCTATGTTTTATGATTTTCCTTTTGTGATTTTATGTATGTTTTGCTCTCCTTTTGTGATTTTGTGTAACTGTAAAGCACTTTGAATTGCCCTGTGTACAAATTGTGCTCTATAAAAAAACTTGCCTTGCCTTGAGAAAGCATAGATTGTTGAAATTCCTTGTCATGAACTCAAAGAGAGGCTTGTTTCTGCCCGGTTTCGAACCGAGGACCTTTCGCGTGTCAGGCGAACGTGATAACCACTACACTACAGAAACCACAAAAAGGGCATTTTTTGTCCGTGAGGCTCACTCAAAGCTCTTGTGTATGCTGTGTTCCTCGCATGACTTCGGGATCCTGCCCGTTGATGTAGCATGAGACACACGTGTCTCAATCCTCGTTAGTATAGTGGATGAGTATCTCCGCCTGTCACGCGGAAGACCGGGGTTCGATTCCCCGACGGGGAGGGAGGATGTTCTTCTTTAGCTGCTGTTTGTTCAGGCCTCAACGCTGACATTGTTTAAGACCAGGCTGAAAACAGTTCGGTTTAACCGTGCATACGAAAACTGAAAGTTTCTTATCTACACTCTTTTTTAAATTAATGATGAATTCTATGTTTTATGATTTTCCTTTTGTGATTTTATGTATGTTTTGCTCTCCTTTTGTGATTTTGTGTAACTGTAAAGCACTTTGAATTGCCCTGTGTACAAATTGTGCTCTATAAAAAAACTTGCCTTGAGAAAGCATAGATTGTTGAAATTCCTTGTCATGAACTCAAAGAGAGGCTTGTTTCTGCCCGGTTTCGAACCGAGGACCTTTCGCGTGTTAGGCGAACGTGATAACCACTACACTACAGAAACCACAAAAAGGGCATTTTTTGTCCGTGAGGCTCACTCAAAGCTCTTGTGTATGCTGTGTTCCTCGCATGACTTCGGGATCCTGCCCGTTGATGTAGCATGAGACACACGTGTCTCAATCCTCGTTAGTATAGTGGATGAGTATCTCCGCCTGTCACGCGGAAGACCGGGGTTCGATTCCCCGACGGGGAGGGTGGATGTTCATCTCTAGCTGCTGTTTGTTCAGGCCTCAACGCTGACATTGTTTAAGACCAGGCTGAAAACAGTTCGGTTTAACCGTGCATACGAAAACTGAAAGTTTCTTATCTACACTCTTTTTTAAATTAATGATGAATTCTATGTTTTATGATTTTATGTATGTTTTGCTCTCCTTTTGTGATTTTGTGTAACTGTAAAGCACTTTGAATTGCCCTGTGTACGAACTGTGCTCTTGCCTTGCCTTGCCTTGCCTTGCCTTGCCTTGCCTTGCCTTGCCTTGCCTTGCCTTGCCTTGCCTTGCCTTGCCTTGCCTTGCCTTGCCTTGCCTTGCCTTGCCTTGCCCTGCCCTGCCCTGCCCTGCCCAATCTTGGCCATATCCTTACATTCCAAGTACAGGCAGTCATGAGGGTTGAAAAATAACGTAATGCACAACGGACCTCATCCAATTTCAAGGTGATTTGGAGCACAAAGGTCAAAGTGAATGCACTTTCATTTTATGTTATAAAGCGACAGCGCAGATTGTTGAAATTTCTCATCGTGAACTCAAAAGAAGGTTTGTTTCTGCCCAGTTTCGAACTGGGGACCTTTCGCGTGTGAGGCGAACGTGATGACCACTACACTACAGAAACTTCGAAAGCACGCATTTTGTCTGCGACGTTCATTCAAAGCTCTTGTGTACGCTGTGTTCCTCGCGTGACTTTGGGATCCTGCCCGTTGATGTAGCATGAGACACACGTGTCTCAATCCTCGTTAGTATAGTGGATGAGTATCTCCGCCTGTCACGCGGAAGACCGGGGTTCGATTCCCCGACGGGGAGGGAGGATGTTCTTCTTTAGCTGCTGTTTGTTCAGGCCTCAACGCTGACATTGTTTAAGACCAGGCTGAAAACAGTTCGGTTTAACCGTGCATACGAAAACTGAAAGTTTCTTATCTACACTCTTTTTTAAATTAATGATGAATTCTATGTTTTATGATTTTCCTTTTGTGATTTTATGTATGTTTTGCTCTCCTTTTGTGATTTTGTGTAACTGTAAAGCACTTTGAATTGCCCTGTGTACAAATTGTGCTCTATAAAAAAACTTGCCTTGCCTTGAGAAAGCATAGATTGTTGAAATTCCTTGTCATGAACTCAAAGAGAGGCTTGTTTCTGCCCGGTTTCGAACCGAGGACCTTTCGCGTGTTAGGCGAACGTGATAACCACTACACTACAGAAACCACAAAAAGGGCATTTTTTGTCCGTGAGGCTCACTCAAAGCTCTTGTGTATGCTGTGTTCCTCGCATGACTTCGGGATCCTGCCCGTTGATGTAGCATGAGACACACGTGTCTCAATCCTCGTTAGTATAGTGGATGAGTATCTCCGCCTGTCACGCGGAAGACCGGGGTTCGATTCCCCGACGGGGAGGGTGGATGTTCATCTCTAGCTGCTGTTTGTTCAGGCCTCAACGCTGACATTGTTTAAGACCAGGCTGAAAACAGTTCGGTTTAACCGTGCATACGAAAACTGAAAGTTTCTTATCTACACTCTTTTTTAAATTAATGATGAATTCTATGTTTTATGATTTTATGTATGTTTTGCTCTCCTTTTGTGATTTTGTGTAACTGTAAAGCACTTTGAATTGCCCTGTGTACGAACTGTGCTCTTGCCTTGCCTTGCCTTGCCTTGCCTTGCCTTGCCTTGCCTTGCCTTGCCTTGCCTTGCCTTGCCTTGCCTTGCCTTGCCTTGCCTTGCCTTGCCTTGCCTTGCCTTGCCTTGCCTTGCCTTGCCTTGCCTTGCCTTGCCCAATCTTGGCCATATCCTTACATTCCAAGTACAGGCAGTCATGAGGGTTGAAAAATAACCTTAATGCACAACGGACCTCATCCAATTTCAAGGTGATTTGGAGCACAAAGGTCAAAGTGAATGCACTTTCATTTTATGTTATAAAGCGACAGCGCAGATTGTTGAAATTTCTCATCGTGAACTCAAAAGAAGGTTTGTTTCTGCCCAGTTTCGAACTGGGGACCTTTCGCGTGTGAGGCGAACGTGATGACCACTACACTACAGAAACTTCGAAAGCACGCATTTTGTCTGCGACGTTCATTCAAAGCTCTTGTGTACGCTGTGTTCCTCGCGTGACTTTGGGATCCTGCCCGTTGATGTAGCATGAGACACACGTGTCTCAATCCTCGTTAGTATAGTGGAAGAGTATCTCCGCCTGTCACGCGGAAGACCGGGGTTCGATTCCCCGACGGGGAGGGAGGATGTTCTTCTTTAGGTGCTGTTTGTTCAGGCCTCAACGCTGACATTGTTTAAGACCAGGCTGAAAACAGTTCGGTTTAACCGTGCATACGAAAACTGAAAGTTTCTTATCTACACTCTTTTTTAAATTAATGATGAATTCTATGTTTTATGATTTTCCTTTTGTGATTTTATGTATGTTTGGCTCTCCTTTTGTGATTTTGTGTAACTGTAAAGCACTTTGAATTGCCCTGTGTACAAATTGTGCTCTATAAAAAAACTTGCCTTGCCTTGAGAAAGCATAGATTGTTGAAATTCCTTGTCATGAACTCAAAGAGAGGCTTGTTTCTGCCCGGTTTCGAACCAAGGACCTTTCGCGTGTTAGTCGAACGTGATAACCACTACACTACAGAAACCACAAAAATGGCATTTTTTGTCCGTGAGGCTCACTCAAAGCTCTTGTGTATGCTGTGTTCCTCGCATGACTTCGGGATCCTGCCCGTTGATGTAGCATGAGACACACGTGTCTCAATCCTCGTTAGTATAGTGGATGAGTATCTCCGCCTGTCACGCGGAAGACCGGGGTTCGATTCCCCGACGGGAAGGGTGGATGTTCATCTCTAGCTGCTGTTTGTTCAGGCCTCAACGCTGACATTGTTTAAGACCAGGCTGAAAACAGTTTGGTTTAACCGTGCATACGAAAACTGAAAGTTTCTTATCTACACTCTTTTTTAAATTAATGATGAATTCTATGTTTTATGATTTTATGTATGTTTTGCTCTCCTTTTGTGATTTTGTGTAACTGTAAAGCACTTTGAATTGCCCTGTGTACGAACTGTGCTCTATGCCATGCCTTGCCATGCCTTGCCATGCCTTGCCATGCCTTGCCATGCCTTGCCATGCCTTGCCATGCCTTGCCATGCCTTGCCATGCCTTGCCATGCCTTGCCATGCCTTGCCATGCCTTGCCATGCCTTGCCTTGAATGTATGGCTACGTGAAGCCTGAATTACAATCTTGGCCATATCCTTACATTCCAAGTACAGGCAGTCATGAGGGTTGAAAAATAACGTAATGCACAACGGACCTCATCCAATTTCAAAGTGATTTGGAGCACAAAGGTCAAAGTGAATGCACTTTCATTTTATGTTATAAAGCGACAGCGCAGATTGTTGAAATTTCTCATCGTGAACTCAAAAGAAGGTTTATTTCTGCCCAGTTTCGAACTGGGGACCTTTCGCGTGTGAGGCGAACGTGATGACCACTACACTACAGAAACTTCGAAAGCACGCATTTTGTCTGCGACGTTCATTCAAAGCTCTTGTGTACGCTGTGTTCCTCGCGTGACTTTGGGATCCTGCCCGTTGATGTAGCATGAGACACACGTGTCTCAATCCTCGTTAGTATAGTGGATGAGTATCTCCGCCTGTCACGCGGAAGACCGGGGTCGATTCCCTGACGGGGAGGGTGGATGTTGTTCTTTAGCTGCTGTTTGTTCAGGCCTCAACGCTGACATTGTTTAAGACCAGGCTGAAAACAGTTCGGTTTAACCGTGCATACGAAAACTGAAAGTTTCTTATCTACACTCTTTTTTAAATTAATGATGAATTCTATGTTTTATGATTTTCCTTTTGTGATTTTATGTATGTTTTGCTCTCCTTTTATGATTTTGTGTAACTGTAAAGCACTTTGAATTGCCCTGTGTACAAATTGTGCTCTATAAAAAAACTTGCCTTGAGAAAGCATAGATTGTTGAAATTCCTTGTCATGAACTCAAAGAGAGGCTTGTTTCTGCCCGGTTTCGAACCGAGGACCTTTCGCGTGTTAGGCGAACGTGATAACCACTACACTACAGAAACCACAAAAAGGGCATTTTTTGTCCGTGAGGCTCACTCAAAGCTCTTGTGTATACTGTGTTCCTCGCATGACTTCGGGATCCTGCCCGTTGATGTAGCATGAGACACACGTGTCTCAATCCTCGTTAGTATAGTGGATGAGTATCTCCGCCTGTCACGCGGAAGACCGGGGTTCGATTCCCCGACGGGGAGGGTGGATGTTCTTCTCTAGCTGCTGTTTGTTCAGGCCTCAACGCTGACATTGTTTAAGACCAGGCTGAAAACAGTTCGGTTTAACCGTGCATACGAAAACTGAAAGTTTCTTATCTACACTCTTTTTTAAATTAATGATGAATTCTATGTTTTATGATTTTCCTTTTGTGATTTTATGTATGTTTTGCTCTCCTTTTGTGATTTTGTGTAACTGTAAAGCACTTTGAATTGCCCTGTGTACGAACTATGCTCTATGCGTTGCCTTGCCTTGCCTTGCCTTGCCTTGCCTTGCCTTGCCTTGCCTTGCCTTGCCTTGCCTTGCCTTGCCTTGCCTTGCCTTGCCTTGCCTTGAATGTATGGCTACGTGAAGCCTGAATTACAATCTTGGCCATATCCTTACATTCCAAGTACAGGCAGTCATGAGGGTTGAAAAATAACGTAATGCACAACGGACCTCATCCAATTTCAAGGTGATTTGGAGCACAAAGGTCAAAGTGAATGCACTTTCATTTTATGTTATAAAGCGACAGCGCAGATTGTTGAAATTTCTCATCGTGAACTCAAAAGAAGGTTTGTTTCTGCCCAGTTTCGAACTGGGGACCTTTCGCGTGTGAGGCGAACGTGATGACCACTACACTACAGAAACTTCGAAAGCACGCATTTTGTCTGCGACGTTCATTCAAAGCTCTTGTGTACGCTGTGTTCCTCGCGTGACTTTGGGATCCTGCCCGTTGATGTAGCATGAGACACATGTGTCTCAATCCTCGTTAGTATAGTGGATGAGTATCTCCGCCTGTCACGCGGAAGACCGGGGTTCGATTCCCCGACGGGGAGGGTGGATGTTGTTGTTTAGCTGCTGTTTGTTCAGGCCTCAACGCTGACATTGTTTAAGACCAGGCTGAAAACAGTTCAGTTTAACCGTGCATACGAAAACTGAAAGTTTCTTATCTACACTCTTTTTTAAATTAATGATGAATTCTATGTTTTATGATTTTCCTTTTGTGATTTTATGTATGTTTTGCTCTCCTTTTATGATTTTGTGTAACTGTAAAGCACTTTGAATTGCCCTGTGTACAAATTGTGCTCTATAAAAAAACTTGCCTTGAGAAAGCATAGATTGTTGAAATTCCTTGTCATGAACTCAAAGAGAGGCTTGTTTCTGCCCGGTTTCGAACCGAGGACCTTTCGCGTGTTAGGCGAACGTGATAACCACTACACTACAGAAACCACAAAAAGGGCATTTTTTGTCCGTGAGGCTCACTCAAAGCTCTTGTGTATACTGTGTTCCTCGCATGACTTCGGGATCCTGCCCGTTGATGTAGCATGAGACACACGTGTCTCAATCCTCGTTAGTATAGTGGATGAGTATCTCCGCCTGTCACGCGGAAGACTGGGGTTCGATTCCCCGACGGGGAGGGTGGATGTTCTTCTCTAGCTGCTGTTTGTTCAGGCCTCAACGCTGGCATTGTTTAAGACCAGGCTGAAAACAGTTCGGTTTAACCGTGCATACGAAAACTGAAAGTTTCTTATCTACACTCTTTTTTAAATTAATGATGAATTCTATGTTTTATGATTTTCCTTTTGTGATTTTATGTATGTTGTGCTCTCCTTTTAGGATTTTGTGTAACTGTAAAGCACTTTGAATTGCCCTGTGTACGAACTATGCTCTATGCCTTGCCTTGCCTTGCCTTGCCTTGCCTTGCCTTGCCTTGCCTTGCCTTGCCTTGCCTTGCCTTGCCTTGCCTTGCCTTGCCTTGCCTTGCCTTGAATGTATGGCTACGTGAAGCCTGAATTACAATCTTGGCCATATCCTTACATTCCAAGTACAGGCAGTCATGAGGGTTGAAAAATAACGTAATGCACAACGGACCTCATCCAATTTCAAGGTGATTTGGAGCACAAAGGTCAAAGTGAATGCACTTTCATTTTATGTTATAAAGCGACAGCGCAGATTGTTGAAATTTCTCATCGTGAACTCAAGAGAAGGTTTGTTTCTGCCCAGTTTCGAACTGGGGACCTTTCGCGTGTGAGGCGAACGTGATGACCACTACACTACAGAAACTTCGAAAGCACGCATTTTGTCTGCGACGTTCATTCAAAGCTCTTGTGTACGCTGTGTTCCTCGCGTGACTTTGGGATCCTGCCCGTTGATGTAGCATGAGACACACGTGTCTCAATCCTCGTTAGTATAGTGGATGAGTATCTCCGCCTGTCACGCGGAAGACCGGGGTTCGATTCCCCGACAGGGAGGGTAGATGTTGTTCTTTAGCTGCTGTTTGTTCAGGCCTCAACGCTGACATTGTTTAAGACCAGGCTGAAAACAGTTCGGTTTAACCGTGCATACGAAAACTGAAAGTTTCTTATCTACACTCTTTTTTAAATTAATGATGAATTCTATGTTTTATGATTTTCCTTTTGTGATTTTATGTATGTTTTGCTCTCCTTTTATGATTTTGTGTAACTGTAAAGCACTTTGAATTGCCCTGTGTACAAATTGTGCTCTATAAAAAAACTTGCCTTGAGAAAGCATAGATTGTTGAAATTCCTTGTCATGAACTCAAAGAGAGGCTTGTTTCTGCCCGGTTTCGAACCGAGGACCTTTCGCGTGTTAGGCGAACATGATAACCACTACACTACAGAAACCACAAAAAGGGCATTTTTTGTCCGTGAGGCTCACTCAAAGCTCTTGTGTATACTGTGTTCCTCGCATGACTTCGGGATCCTGCCCGTTGATGTAGCATGAGACACACGTGTCTCAATCCTCGTTAGTATAGTGGATGAGTATCTCCGCCTGTCACGCGGAAGACCGGGGTTCGATTCCCCGATGGGGAGGGTGGATGTTCTTCTCTAGCTGCTGTTTGTTCAGGCCTCAACGCTGACATTGTTTAAGACCAGGCTGAAAACAGTTCGGTTTAACCGTGCATACGAAAACTGAAAGTTTCTTATCTACACTCTTTTTTAAATTAATGATGAATTCTATGTTTTATGATTTTCCTTTTGTGATTTTATGTATGTTTTGCTCTCCTTTTGTGATTTTGTGTAACTGTAAAGCACTTTGAATTGCCCTGTGTACGAACTATGCTCTATGCGTTGCCTTGCCTTGCCTTGCCTTGCCTTGCCTTGCCTTGCCTTGCCTTGCCTTGCCTTGCCTTGCCTTGCCTTGCCTTGAATGTATGGCTACGTGAAGCCTGAATTACAATCTTGGCCATATCCTTACATTCCAAGTACAGGCAGTCATGAGGGTTGAAAAATAACGTAATGCACAACGGGCCTCATCCAATTTCAAGGTGATTTGGAGCACAAAGGTCAAAGTGAATGCACTTTCATTTTATGTTATAAAGCGACAGCGCAGATTGTTGAAATTTCTCATCGTGAACTCAAAAGAAGGTTTGTTTCTGCCCAGTTACGAACTGGGGACCTTTCGCGTGTGAGGCGAACGTGATGACCACTACACTACAGAAACTTCGAAAGCACGCATTTTGTCTGCGACGTTCATTCAAAGCTCTTGTGTACGCTGTGTTCCTCGCGTGACTTTGGGATCCTGCCCGTTGATGTAGCATGAGACACACGTGTCTCAATCCTCGTTAGTATAGTGGATGAGTATCTCCGCCTGTCACGCGGAAGACCGGGGTTCGATTCCCCGACGGGGAGGGTGGATGTTGTTCTTTAGCTGCTGTTTGTTCAGGCCTCAACGCTGACATTGTTTAAGACCAGGCTGAAAACAGTTCGTTTTAACCGTGCATACGAAAACTGAAAGTTTCTTATCTACACTCTTTTTTAAATTAATGATGAATTCTATGTTTTATGATTTTCCTTTTGTGATTTTATGTATGTTTTGCTCTCCTTTTATGATTTTGTGTAACTGTAAAGCACTTTGAATTGCCCTGTGTACAAATTGTGCTCTATAAAAAAACTTGCCTTGAGAAAGCATAGATTGTTGAAATTCCTTGTCATGAACTCAAAGAGAGGCTTGTTTCTGCCCGGTTTCGAACCGAGGACCTTTCGCGTGTTAGGCGAACGTGATAACCACTACACTACAGAAACCACAAAAAGGGCATTTTTTTTCCGTGAGGCTCACTCAAAGCTCTTGTGTATACTGTGTTCCTCGCATGACTTCGGGATCCTGCCCGTTGATGTAGCATGAGACACACGTGTCTCAATCCTCGTTAGTATAGTGGATGAGTATCTCCGCCTGTCACGCGGAAGACCGGGGTTCGATTCCCCGACGGGGAGGGTGGATGTTCTTCTCTAGCTGCTGTTTGTTCAGGCCTCAACGCTGACATTGTTTAAGACCAGGCTGAAAACAGTTCGGTTTAACCGTGCATACGGAAACTGAAAGTTTCTTATCTACACTCTTTTTTAAATTAATGATGAATTCTATGTTTTATGATTTTCCTTTTGTGATTTTATGTATGTTTTGCTCTCCTTTTGTGATTTTGTGTAACTGTAAAGCACTTTGAATTGCCCTGTGTACGAACTATGCTCTATGCGTTGCCTTGCCTTGCCTTGCCTTGCCTTGCCTTGCCTTGCCTTGCCTTGCCTTGCCTTGCCTTGCCTTGCCTTGCCTTGCCTTGAATGTATGGCTACGTGAAGCCTGAATTACAATCTTGGCCATATCCTTACATTCCAAGTACAGGCAGTCATGAGGGTTGAAAAATGACGTAATGCACAACGGACATCATCCAATTTCAAGGTGATTTGGAGCACAAAGGTCAAAGTGAATGCACTTTCATTTTATGTTATAAAGCGACAGCGCAGATTGTTGAAATTTCTCATCGTGAACTCAAAAGAGGGTTTGTTTCTGCCCAGTTTCGAACTGGGGACCTTTCGCGTGTGAGGCGAACGTGATGACCACTACACTACAGAAACTTCGAAAGCACGCATTTTGTCTGCGACGTTCATTCAAAGCTCTTGTGTACGCTGTGTTCCTCGCGTGACTTTGGGATCCTGCCCGTTGATGTAGCATGAGACACACGTGTCTCAAGCCTCGTTAGTATAGTGGATGAGTATCTCCGCCTGTCACGCGGAAGACCGGGGTTCGATTCCCCGACGGGGAGGGTGGATGTTGTTCTTTAGCTGCTGTTTGTTCAGGCCTCAACGCTGACATTGTTTAAGACCAGGCTGAAAACAGTTCGGTTTAACCGTGCATACGAAAACTGAAAGTTTCTTATCTACACTCTTTTTTAAATTAATGATGAATTCTATGTTTTATGATTTTCCTTTTGTGATTTTATGTATGTTTTGCTCTCCTTTTATGATTTTGTGTAACTGTAAAGCACTTTGAATTGCCCTGTGTACAAATTGTGCTCTATAAAAAAACTTGCCTTGAGAAAGCATAGATTGTTGAAATTCCTTGTCATGAACTCAAAGAGAGGCTTGTTTCTGCCCGGTTTCGAACCGAGGACCTTTCGCGTGTTAGGCGAACGTGATAACCACTACACTACAGAAACCACAAAAAGGGCATTTTTTGTCCGTGAGGCTCACTCAAAGCTCTTGTGCATACTGTGTTCCTCGCATGACTTCGGGATCCTGCCCGTTGATGTAGCATGAGACACACGTGTCTCAATCCTCGTTAGTATAGTGGATGAGTATCTCCGCCTGTCACGCGGAAGACCGGGGTTCGATTCCCCGACGGGGAGGGTGGATGTTCTTCTCTAGCTGCTGTTTGTTCAGGCCTCAACGCTGACATTGTTTAAGACCAGGCTGAAAACAGTTCGGTTTAACCGTGCATACGAAAACTGAAAGTTTCTTATCTACACTCTTTTTTAAATTAATGATGAATTCTATGTTTTATGATTTTCCTTTTGTGATTTTATGTATGTTGTGCTCTCCTTTTAGGATTTTGTGTAACTGTAAAGCACTTTGAATTGCCCTGTGTACAAATTGTGCTCTATAAATAAAACTTGCCTTGAGAAAGCATAGATTGTTGAAATTCCTTGTCATGAACTCAAAGAGAGGCTTGTTTCTGCCCGGTTTCGAACCGAGGACCTTTCGCGTGTTAGGCGAACGTGATAACCACTACACTACAGAAACCACAAAAAGGGCATTTTTTGTCCGTGAGGCTCACTCAAAGCTCTTGTGTATACTGTGTTCCTCGCATGACTTCGGGATCCTGCCCGTTGATGTAGCATGAGACACACGTGTCTCAATCCTCGTTAGTATAGTGGATGAGTATCTCCGCCTGTCACGCGGAAGACCAAGGTTCGATTCCCCGATGGGGAGGGTGGATGTTGTTCTTCAGCTGCTGTTTGTTCAGGCCTCAACGCTGACATTGTTTAAGACCAGGCTGAAAACAGTTCGGTTTAAACGTGCATACGAAAACTGAAAGTTTCTTATCTACACTCTTTTTTAAATTAATGATGAATTCTATGTTTTATGATTTTCCTTTTGTGATTTTATGTATGTTTTGCTCTCCTTTTGTGATTTTGTGTAACTGTAAAGCACTTTGAATTGCCCTGTGTACGAACTATGCTCTATGCGTTGCCTTGCCTTGCCTTGCCTTGCCTTGCCTTGCCTTGCCTTGCCTTGCCTTGCCTTGCCTTGCCTTGCCTTGCCTTGCCTTGAATGTATGGCTACGTGAAGCCTGAATTACAATCTTGGCCATATCCTTACATTCCAAGTACAGGCAGTCATGAGGGTTGAAAAATAACGTAATGCACAACGGACCTCATCCAATTTCAAGGTGATTTGGAGCACAAAGGTCAAAGTGAATGCACTTTCATTTTATGTTATAAAGCGACAGCGCAGATTGTTGAAATTTCTCATCGTGAACTCAAAAGAAGGTTTGTTTCTGCCCAGTTTCGAACTGGGGACCTTACGCGTGTGAGGCGAACGTGATGACCACTACACTACAGAAACTTCGAAAGCACGCATTTTGTCTGCGACGTTCATTCAAAGCTCTTGTGTACGCTGTGTTCCTCGCGTGACTTTGGGATCATGCCCGTTGATGTAGCATGAGACACACGTGTCTCAATCCTCGTTAGTATAGTGGATGAGTATCTCCGCCTGTCACGCGGAAGACCGGGGTTCGATTCCCCGACGGGGAGGGTGGATGTTGTTCTTTAGCTGCTGTTTGTTCAGGCCTCAACGCTGACATTGTTTAAGACCAGGCTGAAAACAGTTCGGTTTAACCGTGCATACGAAAACTGAAAGTTTCTTATCTACACTCTTTTTTAAATTAATGATGAATTCTATGTTTTATGATTTTCCTTTTGTGATTTTATGTATGTTTTGCTCTCCTTTTATGATTTTGTGTAACTGTAAAGCACTTTGAATTGCCCTGTGTACAAATTGTGCTCTATAAAAAAACTTGCCTTGAGAAAGCATAGATTGTTGAAATTCCTTGTCATGAACTCAAAGAGAGGCTTGTTTCTGCCCGGTTTCGAACCGAGGACCTTTCGCGTGTTAGGCGAACGTGATAACCACTACACTACAGAAACCACAAAAAGGGCATTTTTTGTCCGTGAGGCTCACTCAAAGCTCTTGTGTATACTGTGTTCCTCGCATGACTTCGGGATCCTGCCCGTTGATGTAGCATGAGACACACGTGTCTCAATCCTCGTTAGTATAGTGGATGAGTATCTCCGCCTGTCACGCGGAAGACCGGGGTTCGATTCCCCGATGGGGAGGGTGGATGTTCTTCTCTAGCTGCTGTTTGTTCAGGCCTCAACGCTGACATTGTTTAAGACCAGGCTGAAAACAGTTTGGTTTAACCGTGCATACGAAAACTGAAAGTTTCTTATCTACACTCTTTTTTAAATTAATGATGAATTCTATGTTTTATGATTTTCCTTTTGTGATTTTATGTATGTTCTGCTCTCCTTTTGTGATTTTGTGTAACTGTAAAGCACTTTGAATTGCCCTGTGTACGAACTATGCTCTATGCGTTGCGTTGCCTTGCCTTGCCTTGCCTTGCCTTGCCTTGCCTTGCCTTGCCTTGCCTTGCCTTGAATGTATGGCTACGTGAAGCCTGAATTACAATCTTGGCCATATCCTTACATTCCAAGTACAGGCAGTCATGAGGGTTGAAAAATAACGTAATGCACAACGGACCTCATCCAATTTCAAGGTGATTTGGAGCACAAAGGTCAAAGTGAATGCACTTTCATTTTATGTTATAAAGCGACAGCGCAGATTGTTGAAATTTCTCATCGTGAACTCAAAAGAGGGTTTGTTTCTGCCCAGTTTCGAACTGGGGACCTTTCGCGTGTGAGGCGAACGTGATGACCACTACACTACAGAAACTTCGAAAGCACGCATTTTGTCTGCGACGTTCATTCAAAGCTCTTGTGTACGCTGTGTTCCTCGCGTGACTTTGGGATCCTGCCCGTTGATGTAGCATGAGACACACGTGTCTCAATCCTCGTTAGTATAGTGGATGAGTATCTCCGCCTGTCACGCGGAAGACCGGGGTTCGATTCCCCGACGGGGAGGGTGGATGTTGTTCTTTAGCTGCTGTTTGTTCAGGCCTCAACGCTGACATTGTTTAAGACCAGGCTGAAAACAGTTCGGTTTAACCGTGCATACGAAAACTGAAAGTTTCTTATCTACACTCTTTTTTAAATTAATGATGAATTCTATGTTTTATGATTTTCCTTTTGTGATTTTATGTATGTTTTGCTCTCCTTTTATGATTTTGTGTAACTGTAAAGCACTTTGAATTGCCCTGTGTACAAATTGTGCTCTATAAAAAAACTTGCCTTGAGAAAGCATAGATTGTTGAAATTCCTTGTCATGAACTCAAAGAGAGGCTTGTTTCTGCCCGGTTTCGAACCGAGGACCTTTCGCGTGTTAGGCGAACGTGATAACCACTACACTACAGAAACCACAAAAAGGGCATTTTTTGTCCGTGAGGCTCACTCAAAGCTCTTGTGTATACTGTGTTCCTCGCATGACTTCGGGATCCTGCCCGTTGATGTAGCATGAGACACACGTGTCTCAATCCTCGTTAGTATAGTGGATGAGTATCTCCGCCTGTCACGCGGAAGACCGGGGTTCGATTCCCCGATGGGGAGGGTGGATGTTCTTCTCTAGCTGCTGTTTGTTCAGGCCTCAACGCTGACATTGTTTAAGACCAGGCTGAAAACAGTTTGGTTTAACCGTGCATACGAAAACTGAAAGTTTCTTATCTACACTCTTTTTTAAATTAATGATGAATTCTATGTTTTATGATTTTCCTTTTGTGATTTTATGTATGTTTTGCTCTCCTTTTGTGATTTTGTGTAACTGTAAAGCACTTTGAATTGCCCTGTGTACGAACTATGCTCTATGCGTTGCCTTGCCTTGCCTTGCCTTGCCTTGCCTTGCCTTGCCTTGCCTTGCCTTGCCTTGCCTTGAATGTATGGCTACGTGAAGCCTGAATTACAATCTTGGCCATATCCTTACATTCCAAGTACAGGCAGTCATGAGGGTTGAAAAATAACGTAATGCACAACGGACCTCATCCAATTTCAAGGTGATTTGGAGCACAAAGGTCAAAGTGAATGCACTTTCATTTTATGTTATAAAGCGACAGCGCAGATTGTTGAAATTTCTCATCGTGAACTCAAAAGAGGGTTTGTTTCTGCCCAGTTTCGAACTGGGGACCTTTCGCGTGTGAGGCGAACGTGATGACCACTACACTACAGAAACTTCGAAAGCACGCATTTTGTCTGCGACGTTCATTCAAAGCTCTTGTGTACGCTGTGTTCCTCGCGTGACTTTGGGATCCTGCCCGTTGATGTAGCATGAGACACACGTGTCTCAATCCTCGTTAGTATAGTGGATGAGTATCTCCGCCTGTCACGCGGAAGACCGGGGTTCGATTCCCCGACGGGGAGGGTGGATGTTGTTCTTTAGCTGCTGTTTGTTCAGGCCTCAACGCTGACATTGTTTAAGACCAGGCTGAAAACAGTTCGGTTTAACCGTGCATACGAAAACTGAAAGTTTCTTATCTACACTCTTTTTTAAATTAATGATGAATTCTATGTTTTATGATTTTCCTTTTGTGATTTTATGTATGTTTTGCTCTCCTTTTATGATTTTGTGTAACTGTAAAGCACTTTGAATTGCCCTGTGTACAAATTGTGCTCTATAAAAAAACTTGCCTTGAGAAAGCATAGATTGTTGAAATTCCTTGTCATGAACTCAAAGAGAGGCTTGTTTCTGCCCGGTTTCGAACCGAGGACCTTTCGCGTGTTAGGCGAACGTGATAACCACTACACTACAGAAACCACAAAAAGGGCATTTTTTGTCCGTGAGGCTCACTCAAAGCTCTTGTGTATACTGTGTTCCTCGCATGACTTCGGGATCCTGCCCGTTGATGTAGCATGAGACACACGTGTCTCAATCCTCGTTAGTATAGTGGATGAGTATCTCCGCCTGTCACGCGGAAGACCGGGGTTCGATTCCCCGATGGGGAGGGTGGATGTTCTTCTCTAGCTGCTGTTTGTTCAGGCCTCAACGCTGACATTGTTTAAGACCAGGCTGAAAACAGTTTGGTTTAACCGTGCATACGAAAACTGAAAGTTTCTTATCTACACTCTTTTTTAAATTAATGATGAATTCTATGTTTTATGATTTTCCTTTTGTGATTTTATGTATGTTTTGCTCTCCTTTTGTGATTTTGTGTAACTGTAAAGCACTTTGAATTGCCCTGTGTACGAACTATGCTCTATGCGTTGCCTTGCCTTGCCTTGCCTTGCCTTGCCTTGCCTTGCCTTGCCTTGCCTTGCCTTGCCTTGAATGTATGGCTACGTGAAGCCTGAATTACAATCTTGGCCATATCCTTACATTCCAAGTACAGGCAGTCATGAGGGTTGAAAAATAACGTAATGCACAACGGACCTCATCCAATTTCAAGGTGATTTGGAGCACAAAGGTCAAAGTGAATGCACTTTCATTTTATGTTATAAAGCGACAGCGCAGATTGTTGAAATTTCTCATCGGGAACTCAAAAGAGGGTTTGTTTCTGCCCAGTTTCGAACTGGGGACCTTTCGCGTGTGAGGCGAACGTGATGACCACTACACTACAGAAACTTCGAAAGCACGCATTTTGTCTGCGACGTTCATTCAAAGCTCTTGTGTACGCTGTGTTCCTCGCGTGACTTTGGGATCCTGCCCGTTGATGTAGCATGAGACACACGTGTCTCAATCCTCGTTAGTATAGTGGATGAGTATCTCCGCCTGTCACGCGGAAGACCGGGGTTCGATTCCCCGACGGGGAGGGTGGATGTTGTTCTTTAGCTGCTGTTTGTTCAGGCCTCAACGCTGACATTGTTTAAGACCAGGCTGAAAACAGTTCGGTTTAACCGTGCATACGAAAACTGAAAGTTTCTTATCTACACTCTTTTTTAAATTAATGATGAATTCTATGTTTTATGATTTTCCTTTTGTGATTTTATGTATGTTTTGCTCTCCTTTTATGATTTTGTGTAACTGTAAAGCACTTTGAATTGCCCTGTGTACAAATTGTGCTCTATAAAAAAACTTGCCTTGAGAAAGCATAGATTGTTGAAATTCCTTGTCATGAACTCAAAGAGAGGCTTGTTTCTGCCCGGTTTCGAACCGAGGACCTTTCGCGTGTTAGGCGAACGTGATAACCACTACACTACAGAAACCACAAAAAGGGCATTTTTTGTCCGTGAGGCTCACTCAAAGCTCTTGTGTATACTGTGTTCCTCGCATGACTTCGGGATCCTGCCTGTTGATGTAGCATGAGACACACGTGTCTCAATCCTCGTTAGTATAGTGGATGAGTATCTCCGCCTGTCACGCGGAAGACCGGGGTTCGATTCCCCGATGGGGCGGGTGGATGTTCTTCTCTAGCTGCTGTTTGTTCAGGCCTCAACGCTGACATTGTTTAAGACCAGGCTGAAAACAGTTCGGTTTAACCGTGCATACGAAAACTGAAAGTTTCTTATCTACACTCTTTTTTAAATTAATGATGAATTCTATGTTTTATGATTTTCCTTTTGTGATTTTATGTATGTTTTGATCTCCTTTTATGATTTTGTGTAACTGTAAAGCACTTTGAATTGCCCTGTGTACAAATTGTGCTCTATAAAAAAACTTGCCTTGAGAAAGCATAGATTGTTGAAATTCCTTGTCATGAACTCAAAGAGAGGCTTGTTTCTGCCCGGTTTCGAACCGAGGACCTTTCGCGTGTTAGGCGAACGTGATAACCACTACACTACAGAAACCACAAAAAGGGCATTTTTTGTCCGTGAGGCTCACTCAAAGCTCTTGTGCATACTGTGTTCCTCGCATGACCTCGGGATCCTGCCCGTTGATGTAGCATGAGACACACGTGTCTCAATCCTCGTTAGTATAGTGGATGAGTATCTCCGCCTGTCACGCGGAAGACCGGGGTTCGATTCCCCGACGGGGAGGGTGGATGTTCTTCTCTAGCTGCTGTTTGTTCAGGCCTCAACGCTGACATTGTTTAAGACCAGGCTGAAAACAGTTCGGTTTAACCGTGCATACGAAAACTGAAAGTTTCTTATCTACACTCTTTTTTAAATTAATGATGAATTCTATGTTTTATGATTTTCCTTTTGTGATTTTATGTATGTTGTGCTCTCCTTTTAGGATTTTGTGTAACTGTAAAGCACTTTGAATTGCCCTGTGTACAAATTGTGCTCTATAAAAAAACTTGCCTTGAGAAAGCATAGATTGTTGAAATTCCTTGTCATGAACTCAAAGAGAGGCTTGTTTCTGCCCGGTTTCGAACCGAGGACCTTTCGCGTGTTAGGCGAACGTGATAACCACTACACTACAGAAACCACAAAAAGGGCATTTTTTGTCCGTGAGGCTCACTCAAAGCTCTTGTGTATACTGTGTTCCTCGCATGACTTCGGGATCCTGCCCGTTGATGTAGCATGAGACACACGTGTCTCAATCCTCGTTAGTATAGTGGATGAGTATCTCCGCCTGTCACGCGGAAGACCGGGGTTCGATTCCCCGACGGGGAGGGTGGATGTTCTTCTCTAGCTGCTGTTTGTTCAGGCCTCAACGCTGACATTGTTTAAGACCAGGCTGAAAACAGTTCGGTTTAACCGTGCATACGAAAACTGAAAGTTTCTTATCTACACTCTTTTTTAAATTAATGATGAATTCTATGTTTTATGATTTTCCTTTTGTGATTTTATGTATGTTTTGCTCTCCTTTTGTTATTTTGTGTAACTGTAAAGCACTTTGAATTGCCCTGTGTACGAACTATGCTCTATGCGTTGCCTTGCCTTGCCTTGCCTTGCCTTGCCTTGCCTTGCCTTGCCTTGCCTTGCCTTGCCTTGCCTTGCCTTGCCTTGCCTTGCCTTGCCTTGAATGTATGGCTACGTGAAGCCTGAATTACAATCTTGGCCATATCCTTACATTCCAAGTACAGGCAGTCATGAGGGTTGAAAAATAACGTAATGCACAACGGACCTCATCCAATTTCAAGGTGATTTGGAGCACAAAGGTCAAAGTGAATGCACTTTCATTTTATGTTATAAAGCGACAGCGCAGATTGTTGAAATTTCTCATCGTGAACTCAAAAGAAGGTTTGTTTCTGCCCAGTTTCGAACTGGGGACCTTTCGCGTGTGAGGCGAACGTGATGACCACTACACTACAGAAACTTCGAAAGCACGCATTTTGTCTGCGACGTTCATTCAAAGCTCTTGTGTACGCTGTGTTCCTCGCGTGACTTTGGGATCCTGCCCGTTGATGTAGCATGAGACACACGTGTCTCAATCCTCGTTAGTATAGTGGATGAGTATCTCCGCCTGTCACGCGGAAGACCGGGGTTCGATTCCCCGACGGGGAGGGTCGATGTTGTTCTTTAGCTGCTGTTTGTTCAGGCCTCAACGCTGACATTGTTTAAGACCAGGCTGAAAACAGTTCGGTTTAACCGTGCATACGAAAACTGAAAGTTTGTTATCTACACTCTTTTTTAAATTAATGATGAATTCTATGTTTTATGATTTTCCTTTTGTGATTTTATGTATGTTTTGCTCTCCTTTTATGATTTTGTGTAACTGTAAAGCACTTTGAATTGCCCTGTGTACAAATTGTGCTCTATAAAAAAACTTGCCTTGAGAAAGCATAGATTGTTGAAATTCCTTGTCATGAACTCAAAGAGAGGCTTGTTTCTGCCCGGTTTCGAACCGAGGACCTTTCGCGTGTTAGGCGAACATGATAACCACTACACTACAGAAACCACAAAAAGGGCATTTTTTGTCCGTGAGGCTCACTCAAAGCTCTTGTGTATACTGTGTTCCTCGCATGACTTCGGGATCCTGCCCGTTGATGTAGCATGAGACACACGTGTCTCAATCCTCGTTAGTATAGTGGATGAGTATCTCCGCCTGTCACGCGGAAGACCGGGGTTCGATTCCCCGCCGGGGAGGGTGGTTGTTCTTCTCTAGCTGCTGTTTGTTCAGGCCTCAACGCTGACATTGTTTAAGACCAGGCTGAAAACAGTTCGGTTTAACCGTGCATACGAAAACTGAAAGTTTCTTATCTACACTCTTTTTTAAATTAATGATGAATTCTATGTTTTATGATTTTCCTTTTGTGATTTTATGTATGTTGTGCTCTCCTTTTAGGATTTTGTGTAACTGTAAAGCACTTTGAATTGCCCTGTGTACAAATTGTGCTCTATAAAAAAACTTGCCTTGAGAAAGCATAGATTGTTGAAATTCCTTGTCATGAACTCAAAGAGAGGCTTGTTTCTGCCCGGTTTCGAACCGAGGACCTTTCGCGTGTTAGGCAAACGTGATAACCACTACACTACAGAAAACAGAAAAAGGGCATTTTTTTTCCGTGAGGCTCACTCAAAGCTCTTGTGTATACTGTGTTCCTCGCATGACTTCGGGATCCTGCCCGTTGATGTAGCATGAGACACACGTGTCTCAATCCTCGTTAGTATAGTGGATGAGTATCTCCGCCTGTCACGCGGAAGACCGGGGTTCGATTCCCCGACGGGGAGGGTGGATGTTGTTCTCTAGCTGCTGTTTGTTCAGGCCTCAACGCTGACATTGTTTAAGACCAGGCTGAAAACAGTTCGGTTTAACCGTGCATACGAAAACTGAAAGTTTCTTATCTACACTCTTTTTTAAATTAATGATGAATTCTATGTTTTATGATTTTCCTTTTGTGATTTTATGTATGTTTTGCTCTCCTTTTGTGATTTTGTGTAACTGTAAAGCACTTTGAATTGCCCTGTGTACGAACTATGCTCTATGCCTTGCCTTGCCTTGCCTTGCCTTGCCTTGCCTTGCCTTGCCTTGCCTTGCCTTGCCTTGCCTTGCCTTGCCTTGCCTTGCCTTGCCTTGAATGTATGGCTACGTGAAGCCTGAATTACAATCTTGGCCATATCCTTACATTCCAAGTACAGGCAGTCATGAGGGTTGAAAAATAACGTAATGCACAACGGACCTCATCCAATTTCAAGGTGATTTGGAGCACAAAGGTCAAAGTGAATGCACTTTCATTTTATGTTATAAAGCGACAGCGCAGATTGTTGAAATTTCTCATCGTGAACTCAAAAGAAGGTTTGTTTCTGCCCAGTTTCGAACTGGGGACCTTTCGCGTGTGAGGCGAACATGATGACCACTACACTACAGAAACTTCGAAAGCACGCATTTTGTCTGCGACGTTCATTCAAAGCTCTTGTGTACGCTGTGTTCCTCGCGTGACTTTGGGATCCTGCCCGTTGATGTAGCATGAGACACACGTGTCTCAATCCTCGTTAGTATAGTGGATGAGTATCTCCGCCTGTCACGCGGAAGACCGGGGTTCGATTCCCCGACGGGGAGGGTGGATGTTGTTCTTTAGCTGCTGTTTGTTCAGGCCTCAACGCTGACATTGTTTAAGACCAGGCTGAAAACAGTTCGGTTTAACCGTGCATACGAAAACTGAAAGTTTCTTATCTACACTCTTTTTTAAATTAATGATGAATTCTATGTTTTATGATTTTCCTTTTGTGATTTTATGTATGTTTTGCTCTCCTTTTATGATTTTGTGTAACTGTAAAGCACTTTGAATTGCCCTGTGTACAAATTGTGCTCTATAAAAAAACTTGCCTTGAGAAAGCATAGATTGTTGAAATTCCTTGTCATGAACTCAAAGAGAGGCTTGTTTCTGCCCGGTTTCGAACCGAGGACCTTTCGCGTGTTAGGCGAACGTGATAACCACTACACTACAGAAACCACAAAAAGGGCATTTTTTGTCCGTGAGGCTCACTCAAAGCTCTTGTGTATACTGTGTTCCTCGCATGACTTCGGGATCCTGCCTGTTGATGTAGCATGAGACACACGTGTCTCAATCCTCGTTAGTATAGTGGATGAGTATCTCCGCCTGTCACGTGGAAGACCGGGGTTCGATTCCCCGATGGGGAGGGTGGATGTTCTTCTCTAGCTGCTGTTTGTTCAGGCCTCAACGCTGACATTGTTTAAGACCAGGCTGAAAACAGTTCGGTTTAACCGTGCATACGAAAACTGAAAGTTTCTTATCTACACTCTTTTTTAAATTAATGATGAATTCTATGTTTTATGATTTTCCTTTTGTGATTTTATGTATGTTGTGCTCTCCTTTTAGGATTTTGTGTAACTGTAAAGCACTTTGAATTGCCCTGTGTACAAATTGTGCTCTATAAAAAAACTTGCCTTGAGAAAGCATAGATTGTTGAAATTCCTTGTCATGAACTCAAAGAGAGGCTTGTTTCTGCCCGGTTTCGAACCGAGGACCTTTCGCGTGTTAGGCGAACGTGATAACCACTACACTACAGAAACCACAAAAAGGGCATTTTTTGTCCGTGAGGCTCACTCAAAGCTCTTGTGTATACTGTGTTCCTCGCATGACTTCGGGATCCTGCCCGTTGATGTAGCATGAGACACACGTGTCTCAATCCTCGTTAGTATAGTGGATGAGTATCTCCGCCTGTCACGCGGAAGACCGGGGTTCGATTCCCCGACGGGGAGGGTGGATGTTCTTCTCTAGCTGCTGTTTGTTCAGGCCTCAACGCTGACATTGTTTAAGACCAGGCTGAAAACAGTTCGGTTTAACCGTGCATACGAAAACTGAAAGTTTCTTATCTACACTCTTTTTTAAATTAATGATGAATTCTATGTTTTATGATTTTCCTTTTGTGATTTTATGTATGTTTTGCTCTCCTTTTGTTATTTTGTGTAACTGTAAAGCACTTTGAATTGCCCTGTGTACGAACTATGCTCTATGCGTTGCCTTGCCTTGCCTTGCCTTGCCTTGCCTTGCCTTGCCTTGCCTTGCCTTGCCTTGCCTTGCCTTGCCTTGCCTTGCCTTGAATGTATGGCTACGTGAAGCCTGAATTACAATCTTGGCCATATCCTTACATTCCAAGTACAGGCAGTCATGAGGGTTGAAAAATAACGTAATGCACAACGGACCTCATCCAATTTCAAGGTGATTTGGAGCACAAAGGTCAAAGTGAATGCACTTTCATTTTATGTTATAAAGCGACAGCGCAGATTGTTGAAATTTCTCATCGTGAACTCAAAAGAAGGTTTGTTTCTGCCCAGTTTCGAACTGGGGACCTTTCGCGTGTGAGGCGAACATGATGACCACTACACTACAGAAACTTCGAAAGCACGCATTTTGTCTGCGACGTTCATTCAAAGCTCTTGTGTACGCTGTGTTCCTCGCGTGACTTTGGGATCCTGCCCGTTGATGTAGCATGAGACACACGTGTCTCAATCCTCGTTAGTATAGTGGATGAGTATCTCCGCCTGTCACGCGGAAGACCGGGGTTCGATTCCCCGACGGGGAGGGTGGATGTTGTTCTTTAGCTGCTGTTTGTTCAGGCCTCAACGCTGACATTGTTTAAGACCAGGCTGAAAACAGTTCGGTTTAACCGTGCATACGAAAACTGAAAGTTTCTTATCTACACTCTTTTTTAAATTAATGATGAATTCTATGTTTTATGATTTTCCTTTTGTGATTTTATGTATGTTTTGCTCTCCTTTTATGATTTTGTGTAACTGTAAAGCACTTTGAATTGCCCTGTGTACAAATTGTGCTCTATAAAAAAACTTGCCTTGAGAAAGCATAGATTGTTGAAATTCCTTGTCATGAACTCAAAGAGAGGCTTGTTTCTGCCCGGTTTCGAACCGAGGACCTTTCGCGTGTTAGGCGAACGTGATAACCACTACACTACAGAAACCACAAAAAGGGCATTTTTTGTCCGTGAGGCTCACTCAAAGCTCTTGTGTATACTGTGTTCCTCGCATGACTTCGGGATCCTGCCTGTTGATGTAGCATGAGACACACGTGTCTCAATCCTCGTTAGTATAGTGGATGAGTATCTCCGCCTGTCACGCGGAAGACCGGGGTTCGATTCCCCGATGGGGAGGGTGGATGTTCTTCTCTAGCTGCTGTTTGTTCAGGCCTCAACGCTGACATTGTTTAAGACCAGGCTGAAAACAGTTCGGTTTAACCGTGCATACGAAAACTGAAAGTTTCTTATCTACACTCTTTTTTAAATTAATGATGAATTCTATGTTTTATGATTTTCCTTTTGTGATTTTATGTATGTTGTGCTCTCCTTTTAGGATTTTGTGTAACTGTAAAGCACTTTGAATTGCCCTGTGTACAAATTGTGCTCTATAAAAGAACTTGCCTTGAGAAAGCATAGATTGTTGAAATTCCTTGTCATGAACTCAAAGAGAGGCTTGTTTCTGCCCGGTTTCGAACCGAGGACCTTTCGCGTGTTAGGCGAACGTGATAACCACTACACTACAGAAACCACAAAAAGGGCATTTTTTGTCCGTGAGGCTCACTCAAAGCTCTTGTGTATACTGTGTTCCTCGCATGACTTCGGGATCCTGCCCGTTGATGTAGCATGAGACACACGTGTCTCAATCCTCGTTAGTATAGTGGATGAGTATCTCCGCCTGTCACGCGGAAGACCGGGGTTCGATTCCCCGACGGGGAGGGTCGATGTTCTTCTCTAGCTGCTGTTTGTTCAGGCCTCAACGCTGACATTGTTTAAGACCAGGCTGAAAACAGTTCGGTTTAACCGTGCATACGAAAACTGAAAGTTTCTTATCTACACTCTTTTTTAAATTAATGATGAATTCTATGTTTTATGATTTTCCTTTTGTGATTTTATGTATGTTTTGCTCTCCTTTTGTTATTTTGTGTAACTGTAAAGCACTTTGAATTGCCCTGTGTACGAACTATGCTCTATGCGTTGCCTTGCCTTGCCTTGCCTTGCCTTGCCTTGCCTTGCCTTGCCTTGCCTTGCCTTGCCTTGCCTTGCCTTGCCTTGCCTTGCCTTGCCTTGCCTTGCCTTGAATGTATGGCTACGTGAAGCCTGAATTACAATCTTGGCCATATCCTTACATTCCAAGTACAGGCAGTCATGAGGGTTGAAAAATAACGTAATGCACAACGGACCTCATCCAATTTCAAGGTGATTTGGAGCACAAAGGTCAAAGTGAATGCACTTTCATTTTATGTTATAAAGCGACAGCGCAGATTGTTGAAATTTCTCATCGTGAACTCAAAAGAAGGTTTGTTTCTGCCCAGTTTCGAACTGGGGACCTTTCGCATGTGAGGCGAACGTGATGACCACTACACTACAGAAACTTCGAAAGCACGCATTTTGTCTGCGACGTTCATTCAAAGCTCTTGTGTACGCTGTGTTCCTCGCGTGACTTTGGGATCCTGCCCGTTGATGTAGCATGAGACACACGTGTCTCAATCCTCGTTAGTATAGTGGATGAGTATCTCCGCCTGTCACGCGGAAGACCGGGGTTCGATTCCCCGACGGGGAGGGTCGATGTTGTTCTTTAGCTGCTGTTTGTTCAGGCCTCAACGCTGACATTGTTTAAGACCAGGCTGAAAACAGTTCGGTTTAACCGTGCATACGAAAACTGAAAGTTTCTTATCTACACTCTTTTTTAAATTAATGATGAATTCTATGTTTTATGATTTTCCTTTTGTGATTTTATGTATGTTTTGCTCTCCTTTTATGATTTTGTGTAACTGTAAAGCACTTTGAATTGCCCTGTGTACAAATTGTGCTCTATAAAAAAACTTGCCTTGAGAAAGCATAGATTGTTGAAATTCCTTGTCATGAACTCAAAGAGAGGCTTGTTTCTGCCCGGTTTCGAACCGAGGACCTTTCGCGTGTTAGGCGAACGTGATAACCACTACACTACAGAAACCACAAAAAGGGCATTTTTTGTCCGTGAGGCTCACTCAAAGCTCTTGTGTATACTGTGTTCCTCGCATGACTTCGGGATCCTGCCCGTTGATGTAGCATGAGACACACGTGTCTCAATCCTCGTTAGTATAGTGGATGAGTATCTCCGCCTGTCACGCGGAAGACCGGGGTTCGATTCCCCGACGGGGAGGGTGGATGTTCTTCTCTAGCTGCTGTTTGTTCAGGCCTCAACGCTGACATTGTTTAAGACCAGGCTGAAAACAGTTCGGTTTAACCGTGCATACGAAAACTGAAAGTTTCTTATCTACACTCTTTTTTAAATTAATGATGAATTCTATGTTTTATGATTTTCCTTTTGTGATTTTATGTATGTTTTGCTCTCCTTTTGTGATTTTGTGTAACTGTAAAGCACTTTGAATTGCCCTGTGTACGAACTATGCTCTATGCCTTGCCTTGCCTTGCCTTGCCTTGCCTTGCCTTGCCTTGCCTTGCCTTGCCTTGCCTTGCCTTGCCTTGCCTTGCCTTGCCTTGCCTTGCCTTGAATGTATGGCTACGTGAAGCCTGAATTACAATCTTGGCCATATCCTTACATTCCAAGTACAGGCAGTCATGAGGGTTGAAAAATAACGTAATGCACAACGGACCTCATCCAATTTCAAGGTGATTTGGAGCACAAAGGTCAAAGTGAATGCACTTTCATTTTATGTTATAAAGCGACAGCGCAGATTGTTGAAATTTCTCATCGTGAACTCAAAAGAAGGTTTGTTTCTGCCCAGTTTCGAACTGGGGACCTTTCGCGTGTGAGGCGAACATGATGACCACTACACTACAGAAACTTCGAAAGCACGCATTTTGTCTGCGACGTTCATTCAAAGCTCTTGTGTACGCTGTGTTCCTCGCGTGACTTTGGGATCCTGCCCGTTGATGTAGCATGAGACACACGTGTCTCAATCCTCGTTAGTATAGTGGATGAGTATCTCCGCCTGTCACGCGGAAGACCGGGGTTCGATTCCCCGACGGGGAGGGTGGATGTTGTTCTTTAGCTGCTGTT
This sequence comes from Eupleurogrammus muticus, assembly GCA_036785175.1. Lineage (NCBI taxonomy): Eukaryota > Metazoa > Chordata > Actinopteri > Scombriformes > Trichiuridae > Eupleurogrammus > Eupleurogrammus muticus. The sequence continues at coordinate 31,616,876 of JAYKQN010000001.1, forward strand.
TGTTCAGGCCTCAACGCTGACATTGTTTAAGACCAGGCTGAAAACAGTTCGGTTTAACCGTGCATACGAAAACTGAAAGTTTCTTATCTACACTCTTTTTTAAATTAATGATGAATTCTATGTTTTATGATTTTCCTTTTGTGATTTTATGTATGTTTTGCTCTCCTTTTATGATTTTGTGTAACTGTAAAGCACTTTGAATTGCCCTGTGTACAAATTGTGCTCTATAAAAAAACTTGCCTTGAGAAAGCATAGATTGTTGAAATTCCTTGTCATGAACTCAAAGAGAGGCTTGTTTCTGCCCGGTTTCGAACCGAGGACCTTTCGCGTGTTAGGCGAACGTGATAACCACTACACTACAGAAACCACAAAAAGGGCATTTTTTGTCCGTGAGGCTCACTCAAAGCTCTTGTGTATACTGTGTTCCTCGCATGACTTCGGGATCCTGCCTGTTGATGTAGCATGAGACACACGTGTCTCAATCCTCGTTAGTATAGTGGATGAGTATCTCCGCCTGTCACGCGGAAGACCGGGGTTCGATTCCCCGATGGGGAGGGTGGATGTTCTTCTCTAGCTGCTGTTTGTTCAGGCCTCAACGCTGACATTGTTTAAGACCAGGCTGAAAACAGTTCGGTTTAACCGTGCATACGAAAACTGAAAGTTTCTTATCTACACTCTTTTTTAAATTAATGATGAATTCTATGTTTTATGATTTTCCTTTTGTGATTTTATGTATGTTGTGCTCTCCTTTTAGGATTTTGTGTAACTGTAAAGCACTTTGAATTGCCCTGTGTACAAATTGTGCTCTATAAAAAAACTTGCCTTGAGAAAGCATAGATTGTTGAAATTCCTTGTCATGAACTCAAAGAGAGGCTTGTTTCTGCCCGGTTTCGAACCGATGACCTTTCGCGTGTGAGGCGAACGTGATAACCACTACACTACAGAAACCACAAAAAGGGCATTTTTTGTCCGTGAGGCTCACTCAAAGCTCTTGTGTATACTGTGTTCCTCGCATGACTTCGGGATCCTGCCCGTTGATGTAGCATGAGACACACGTGTCTCAATCCTCGTTAGTATAGTGGATGAGTATCTCCGCCTGTCACGCGGAAGACCGGGGTTCGATTCCCCGACGGGGAGGGTGGATGTTCTTCTCTAGCTGCTGTTTGTTCAGGCCTCAACGCTGACATTGTTTAAGACCAGGCTGAAAACAGTTCGGTTTAACCTAGCATACGAAAACTGAAAGTTTCTTATCTACACTCTTTTTTAAATTAATGATGAATTCTATGTTTTATGATTTTCCTTTTGTGATTTTATGTATGTTGTGCTCTCCTTTTAGGATTTTGTGTAACTGTAAAGCACTTTGAATTGCCCTGTGTACAAATTGTGCTCTATAAAAAAACTTGCCTTGAGAAAGCATAGATTGTTGAAATTCCTTGTCATGAACTCAAAGAGAGGCTTGTTTCTGCCCGGTTTCGAACCGAGGACCTTTCACGTGTTAGGCGAATGTGATAACCACTACACTACAGAAACCACAAAAAGGGCATTTTTTGTCCGTGAGGCTCACTCAAAGCTCTTGTGTATACTGTGTTCCTCGCATGACTTCGGGATCCTGCCCGTTGATGTAGCATGAGACACACGTGTCTCAATCCTCGTTAGTATAGTGGATGAGTATCTCCGCCTGTCACGCGGAAGACCGGGGTTCGATTCCCCGACGGGGAGGGTGGATGTTCTTCTCTAGCTGCTGTTTGTTCAGGCCTCAACGCTGACATTGTTTAAGACCAGGCTGAAAACAGTTCGGTTTAACCGTGCATACGAAAACTGAAAGTTTCTTATCTACACTCTTTTTTAAATTAATGATGAATTCTATGTTTTATGATTTTCCTTTTGTGATTTTATGTACGTTGTGCTCTCCTTTTAGGATTTTGTGTAACTGTAAAGCACTTTGAATTGCCCTGTGTACAAATTGTGCTCTATAAAAAAACTTGCCTTGAGAAAGCATAGATTGTTGAAATTCCTTGTCATGAACTCAAAGAGAGGCTTGTTTCTGCCCGGTTTCGAACCGAGGACCTTTCGCGTGTTAGGCGAACGTGATAACCACTACACTACAGAAACCACAAAAAGGGCATTTTTTGTCCGTGAGGCTCACTCAAAGCTCTTGTGTATACTGTGTTCCTCGCATGACTTCGGGATCCTGCCCGTTGATGTAGCATGAGACACACGTGTCTCAATCCTCGTTAGTATAGTGGATGAGTATCTCCGCCTGTCACGCGGAAGACCGGGGTTCGATTCCCCGACGGGGAGGGTGGATGTTCTTCTCTAGCTGCTGTTTGTTCAGGCCTCAACGCTGACATTGTTTAAGACCAGGCTGAAAACAGTTCGGTTTAACCTAGCATACGAAAACTGAAAGTTTCTTATCTACACTCTTTTTTAAATTAATGATGAATTCTATGTTTTATGATTTTCCTTTTCTGATTTTATGTATGTTGTGCTCTCCTTTTAGGATTTTGTGTAACTGTAAAGCACTTTGAATTGCCCTGTGTACAAATTGTGCTCTATAAAAAAACTTGCCTTGAGAAAGCATAGATTGTTGAAATTCCTTGTCATGAACTCAAAGAGAGGCTTGTTTCTGCCCGGTTTCGAACCGAGGACCTTTCACGTGTTCGGCGAATGTGATAACCACTACACTACAGAAACCACAAAAAGGGCATTTTTTGTCCGTGAGGCTCACTCAAAGCTCTTGTGTATACTGTGTTCCTCGCATGACTTCGGGATCCTGCCCGTTGATGTAGCATGAGACACACGTGTCTCAATCCTCGTTAGTATAGTGGATGAGTATCTCCGCCTGTCACGCGGAAGACCGGGGTTCGATTCCCCGACGGGGAGGGTGGATGTTCTTCTCTAGCTGCTGTTTGTTCAGGCCTCAACGCTGACATTGTTTAAGACCAGGCTGAAAACAGTTCGGTTTAACCGTGCATACGAAAACTGAAAGTTTCTTATCTACACTCTTTTTTAAATTAATGATGAATTCTATGTTTTATGATTTTCCTTTTGTGATTTTATGTATGTTGTGCTCTCCTTTTAGGATTTTGTGTAACTGTAAAGCACTTTGAATTGCCCTGTGTACAAATTGTGCTCTATAAAAAAACTTGCCTTGAGAAAGCATAGATTGTTGAAATTCCTTGTCATGAACTCAAAGAGAGGCTTGTTTCTGCCCGGTTTCGAACCGAGGACCTTTCGCGTGTTAGGCGAACGTGATAACCACTACACTACAGAAACCACAAAAAGGGCATTTTTTGTCCGTGAGGCTCACTCAAAGCTCTTGTGTATACTGTGTTCCTCGCATGACTTCGGGATCCTGCCCGTTGATGTAGCATGAGACACACGTGTCTCAATCCTCGTTAGTATAGTGGATGAGTATCTCCGCCTGTCACGCGGAAGACCGGGGTTCGATTCCCCGACGGGGAGGGTGGATGTTCTTCTCTAGCTGCTGTTTGTTCAGGCCTCAACGCTGACATTGTTTAAGACCAGGCTGAAAACAGTTCGGTTTAACCGTGCATACGAAAACTGAAAGTTTCTTATCTACACTCTTTTTTAAATTAATGATGAATACTATGTTTTATGATTTTCCTTTTGTGATTTTATGTATGTTGTGCTCTCCTTTTAGGATTTTGTGTAACTGTAAAGCACTTTGAATTGCCCTGTGTACGAACTATGCTCTATGCCTTGCCTTGCCTTGCCTTGCCTTGCCTTGCCTTGCCTTGCCTTGCCTTGCCTTGCCTTGCCTTGCCTTGCCTTGCCTTGCCTTGAATGTATGGCTACGTGAAGCCTGAATTACAATCTTGGCCATATCCTTACATTCCAAGTACAGGCAGTCATGAGGGTTGAAAAATAACGTAATGCACAACGGACCTCATCCAATTTCAAGGTGATTTGGAGCACAAAGGTCAAAGTGAATGCACTTTCATTTTATGTTATAAAGCGACAGCGCAGATTGTTGAAATTTCTTATCGTGAACTCAAAAGAAGGTTTGTTTCTGCCCAGTTTCGAACAGAGGACCTTTCGCGTGTGAGGCGAACGTGATGACCACTACACTACAGAAACTTCGAAAGCACGCATTTTGTCTGCGACGTTCATTCAAAGCTCTTGTGTACGCTGTGTCCCTCGCGTGACTTTGGGATCCTGCCCGTTGATGTAGCATGAGACACACGTGTCTCAATCCTCGTTAGTATAATGGATGAGTATCTCCGCCTGTCACGCGGAAGACCGGGGTTCGATTCCCGGACGGGGAGGGAGGATGTCGTTCTTTAGCTGCTGTTTGTTCAGGCCTCAACGCTGACATTGTTTAAGACCAGGCTGAAAACAGTTCGGTTTAACCGTGCATACGAAAACTGAAAGTTTCTTATCTACACTCTTTTTTAAATTAATGATGAATTCTATGTTTTATGATTTTCCTTTTGTGATTTTATGTATGTTTTGCTCTCCTTTTATGATTTTGTGTAACTGTAAAGCACTTTGAATTGCCCTGTGTACAAATTGTGCTCTATAAAAAAACTTGCCTTGAGAAAGCATAGATTGTTGAAATTCCTTGTCATGAACTCAAAGAGAGGCTTGTTTCTGCCCGGTTTCGAACCGAGGACCTTTTGCGTGTTAGGCGAACGTGATAACCACTACACTACAGAAACCACTAAAAGGGCATTTTTTGTCCGTGAGGCTCACTCAAAGCTCTTGTGTATACTGTGTTCCTCGCATGACTTCGGGATCCTGCCCGTTGATGTAGCATGAGACACACGTGTCTCAATCCTCGTTAGTATAGTGGATGAGTATCTCCGCCTGTCACGCGGAAGACCGGGGTTCGATTCCCCGACGGGGAGGGTGGATGTTCTTCTCTAGCTGCTGTTTGTTCAGGCCTCAACGCTGACATTGTTTAAGACCAGGCTGAAAACAGTTCGGTTTAACCGTGCATACGAAAACTGAAAGTTTCTTATCTACACTCTTTTTTAAATTAATGATGAATTCTATGTTTTATGATTTTCCTTTTGTGATTTTATGTATGTTTTGCTCTCCTTTTGTGATTTTGTGTAACTGTAAAGCACTTTGAATTGCCCTGTGTACGAACTATGCTCTATGCGTTGCCTTGCCTTGCCTTGCCTTGCCTTGCCTTGCCTTGCCTTGCCTTGCCTTGCCTTGCCTTGCCTTGCCTTGCCTTGCCTTGAATGTATGGCTACGTGAAGCCTGAATTACAATCTTGGCCATATCCTTACATTCCAAGTACAGGCAGTCATGAGGGTTGAAAAATAACGTAATGCACAACGGACCTCATCCAATTTCAAGGTGATTTGGAGCACAAAGGTCAAAGTGAATGCACTTTCATTTTATGTTATAAAGCGACAGCGCAGATTGTTGAAATTTCTCATCGTGAACTCAAAAGAAGGTTTGTTTCTGCCCAGTTTCGAACTGGGGACCTTTCGCGTGTGAGGCGAACGTGATGACCACTACACTACAGAAACTTCGAAAGCACGCATTTTGTCTGCGATGTTCATTCAAAGCTCTTGTGTACGCTGTGTTCCTCGCGTGACTTTGGGATCCTGCCCGTTGATGTAGCATGAGACACACGTGTCTCAATCCTCGTTAGTATAGTGGATGAGTATCTCCGCCTGTCACGCGGAAGACGGGGGTTCGATTCCCCGACGGGGAGGGTGGATGTTGTTCTTTAGCTGCTGTTTGTTCAGGCCTCAACGCTGACATTGTTTAAGACCAGGCTGAAAACAGTTCGGTTTAACCGTGCATACGAAAACTGAAAGTTTCTTATCTACACTCTTTTTTAAATTAATGATGAATTCTATGTTTTATGATTTTCCTTTTGTGATTTTATGTATGTTTTGCTCTCCTTTTATGATTTTGTGTAACTGTAAAGCACTTTGAATTGCCCTGTGTACAAATTGTGCTCTATAAATAAAACTTGCCTTGAGAAAGCATAGATTGTTGAAATTCCTTGTCATGAACTCAAAGAGAGGCTTGTTTCTGCCCGGTTTCGAACCGAGGACCTTTCGCGTGTTAGGCGAACGTGATAACCACTACACTACAGAAACCACAAAAAGGGCATTTTTTGTCCGTGAGGCTCACTCAAAGCTCTTGTGTATACTGTGTTCCTCGCATGACTTCGGGATCCTGCCCGTTGATGTAGCATGAGACACACGTGTCTCAATCCTCGTTAGTATAGTGGATGAGTATCTCCGCCTGTCACGCGGAAGACCGGGGTTCGATTCCCCGACGGGGAGGGTGGATGTTCTGCTCTAGCTGCTGTTTGTTCAGGCCTCAACGCTGACATTTTTTAAGACCAGGCTGAAAACAGTTCGGTTTAACCGTGCATACGAAAACTGAAAGTTTCTTATCGACACTCTTTTTTAAATTAATGATGAATTCTATGTTTTATGATTTTCCTTTTGTGATTTTATGTATGTTGTGCTCTCCTTTTAGGATTTTGTGTAACTGTAAAGCACTTTGAATTGCCCTGTGTACAAATTGTGCTCTATAAAAAAACTTGCCTTGAGAAAGCATAGATTGTTGAAATTCCTTGTCATGAACTCAAAGAGAGGCTTGTTTCTGCCCGGTTTCGAACCGAGGACCTTTCGCGTGTTAGGCGAACGTGATAACCACTACACTACAGAAACCACAAAAAGGGCATTTTTTGTCCGTGAGGCTCACTCAAAGCTCTTGTGTATACTGTGTTCCTCGCATGACTTCGGGATCCTGCCCGTTGATGTAGCATGAGACACACGTGTCTCAATCCTCGTTAGTATAGTGGATGAGTATCTCCGCCTGTCACGCGGAAGACCGGGGTTCGATTCCCCGACGGGGAGGGTGGATGTTCTTCTCTAGCTGCTGTTTGTTCAGGCCTCAACGCTGACATTGTTTAAGACCAGGCTGAAAACAGTTCGGTTTAACCGTGCATACGAAAACTGAAAGTTTCTTATCTACACTCTTTTTTAAATTAATGATGAATTCTATGTTTTATGATTTTCCTTTTGTGATTTTATGTATGTTTTGCTCTCCTTTTGTGATTTTGTGTAACTGTAAAGCACTTTGAATTGCCCTGTGTACGAACTATGCTCTATGCGTTGCCTTGCCTTGCCTTGCCTTGCCTTGCCTTGCCTTGCCTTGCCTTGCCTTGCCTTGCCTTGCCTTGCCTTGCCTTGCCTTGCCTTGAATGTATGGCTACGTGAAGCCTGAATTACAATCTTGGCCATATCCTTACATTCCAAGTACAGGCAGTCATGAGGGTTGAAAAATAACGTAATGCACAACGGACCTCATCCAATTTCAAGGTGATTTGGAGCACAAAGGTCAAAGTGAATGCACTTTCATTTTATGTTATAAAGCGACAGCGCAGATTGTTGAAATTTCTCATCGTGAACTCAAAAGAAGGTTTGTTTCTGCCCAGTTTCGAACTGGGGACCTTTCGCGTGTGAGGCGAACGTGATGACCACTACACTACAGAAACTTCGAAAGCACGCATTTTGTCTGCGACGTTCATTCAAAGCTCTTGTGTACGCTGTGTTCCTCGCGTGACTTTGGGATCCTGCCCGTTGATGTAGCATGAGACACACGTGTCTCAATCCTCGTTAGTATAGTGGATGAGTATCTCCGCCTGTCACGCGGAAGACCGGGGTTCGATTCCCCGACGGGGAGGGTGGATGTTGTTGTTTAGCTGCTGTTTGTTCAGGCCTCAACGCTGACATTGTTTAAGACCAGGCTGAAAACAGTTCAGTTTAACCGTGCATACGAAAACTGAAAGTTTCTTATCTACACTCTTTTTTAAATTAATGATGAATTCTATGTTTTATGATTTTCCTTTTGTGATTTTATGTATGTTTTGCTCTCCTTTTATGATTTTGTGTAACTGTAAAGCACTTTGAATTGCCCTGTGTACAAATTGTGCTCTATAAAAAAACTTGCCTTGAGAAAGCATAGATTGTTGAAATTCCTTGTCATGAACTCAAAGAGAGGCTTGTTTCTGCCCGGTTTCGAACCGAGGACCTTTCGCGTGTTAGGCGAACGTGATGACCACTACACTACAGAAACCACAAAAAGGGCATTTTTTGTCCGTGAGGCTCACTCAAAGCTCTTGTGTATACTGTGTTCCTCGCATGACTTCGGGATCCTGCCCGTTGATGTAGCATGAGACACACGTGTCTTAATCCTCGTTAGTATAGTGGATGAGTATCTCCGCCTGTCACGCGGAAGACCGGGGTTCGATTCCCCGATGGGGAGGGTGGATGTTCTTCTCTAGCTGCTGTTTGTTCAGGCCTCAACGCTGACATTGTTTAAGACCAGGCTGAAAACAGTTCGGTTTAACCGTGCATACGAAAACTGAAAGTTTCTTATCTACACTCTTTTTTAAATTAATGATGAATTCTATGTTTTATGATTTTCCTTTTGTGATTTTATGTATGTTTTGCTATCCTTTTGTGATTTTGTGTAACTGTAAAGCACTTTGAATTGCCCTGTGTACGAACTATGCTCTATGCGTTGCCTTGCCTTGCCTTGCCTTGCCTTGCCTTGCCTTGCCTTGCCTTGCCTTGCCTTGCCTTGCCTTGCCTTGCCTTGCCTTGCCTTGAATGTATGGCTACGTGAAGCCTGAATTACAATCTTGGCCATATCCTTACATTCCAAGTACAGGCAGTCATGAGGGTTGAAAAATAACGTAATGCACAACGGGCCTCATCCAATTTCAAGGTGATTTGGAGCACAAAGGTCAAAGTGAATGCACTTTCATTTTATGTTATAAAGCGACAGCGCAGATTGTTGAAATTTCTCATCGTGAACTCAAAAGAAGGTTTGTTTCTGCCCAGTTACGAACTGGGGACCTTTCGCGTGTGAGGCGAACGTGATGACCACTACACTACAGAAACTTCGAAAGCACGCATTTTGTCTGCGACGTTCATTCAAAGCTCTTGTGTACGCTGTGTTCCTCGCGTGACTTTGGGATCCTGCCCGTTGATGTAGCATGAGACACACGTGTCTCAATCCTCGTTAGTATAGTGGATGAGTATCTCCGCCTGTCACGCGGAAGACCGGGGTTCGATTCCCCGACGGGGAGGGTGGATGTTGTTCTTTAGCTGCTGTTTGTTCAGGCCTCAACGCTGACATTGTTTAAGACCAGGCTGAAAACAGTTCGGTTTAACCGTGCATACGAAAACTGAAAGTTTCTTATCTACACTCTTTTTTAAATTAATGATGAATTCTATGTTTTATGATTTTCCTTTTGTGATTTTATGTATGTTTTGCTCTCCTTTTATGATTTTGTGTAACTGTAAAGCACTTTGAATTGCCCTGTGTACAAATTGTGCTCTATAAAAAAACTTGCCTTGAGAAAGCATAGATTGTTGAAATTCCTTGTCATGAACTCAAAGAGAGGCTTGTTTCTGCCCGGTTTCGAACCGAGGACCTTTCGCGTGTTAGGCGAACGTGATAACCACTACACTACAGAAACCACAAAAAGGGCATTTTTTTTCCGTGAGGCTCACTCAAAGCTCTTGTGTATACTGTGTTCCTCGCATGACTTCGGGATCCTGCCCGTTGATGTAGCATGAGACACACGTGCCTCAATCCTCGTTAGTATAGTGGATGAGTATCTCCGCCTGTCACGCGGAAGACCGGGGTTCGATTCCCCGACGGGGAGGGTGGATGTTCTTCTCTAGCTGCTGTTTGTTCAGGCCTCAACGCTGACATCGTTTAAGACCAGGCTGAAAACAGTTCGGTTTAACCGTGCATACGGAAACTGAAAGTTTCTTATCTACACTCTTTTTTAAATTAATGATGAATTCTATGTTTTATGATTTTCCTTTTGTGATTTTATGTATGTTTTGCTCTCCTTTTGTGATTTTGTGTAACTGTAAAGCACTTTGAATTGCCCTGTGTACGAACTATGCTCTATGCGTTGCCTTGCCTTGCCTTGCCTTGCCTTGCCTTGCCTTGCCTTGCCTTGCCTTGCCTTGCCTTGCCTTGCCTTGCCTTGAATGTATGGCTACGTGAAGCCTGAATTACAATCTTGGCCATATCCTTACATTCCAAGTACAGGCAGTCATGAGGGTTGAAAAATAACGTAATGCACAACGGACCTCATCCAATTTCAAGGTGATTTGGAGCACAAAGGTCAAAGTGAATGCACTTTCATTTTATGTTATAAAGCGACAGCGCAGATTGTTGAAATTTCTCATCGTGAACTCAAAAGAAGGTTTGTTTCTGCCCAGTTTCGAACTGGGGACCTTTCGCGTGTGAGGCGAACGTGATGACCACTACACTACAGAAACTTCGAAAGTACGCATTTTGTCTGCGACGTTCATTCAAAGCTCTTGTGTACGCTGTGTTCCTCGCGTGACTTTGGGATCCTGCCCGTTGATGTAGCATGAGACACACGTGTCTCAATCCTCGTTAGTATAGTGGATGAGTATCTCCGCCTGTCACGCGGAAGACCGGGGTTCGATTCCCCGACGGGGAGGGTGGATGTTGTTCTTTAGCTGCTGTTTGTTCAGGCCTCAACGCTGACATTGTTTAAGACCAGGCTGAAAACAGTTCGGTTTAACCGTGCATACGAAAACTGAAAGTTTCTTATCTACACTCTTTTTTAAATTAATGATGAATTCTATGTTTTATGATTTTCCTTTTGTGATTTTATGTATGTTTTGCTCTCCTTTTATGATTTTGTGTAACTGTAAAGCACTTTGAATTGCCCTGTGTACAAATTGTGCTCTATAAAAAAACTTGCCTTGAGAAAGCATAGATTGTTGAAATTCCTTGTCATGAACTCAAAGAGAGGCTTGTTTCTGCCCGGTTTCGAACCGAGGACCTTTCGCGTGTTAGGCGAACGTGATAACCACTACACTACAGAAACCACAAAAAGGGCATTTTTTGTCCGTGAGGCTCACTCAAAGCTCTTGTGTATACTGTGTTCCTCGCATGACTTCGGGATCCTGCCCGTTGATGTAGCATGAGACACACGTGTCTCAATCCTCGTTAGTATAGTGGATGAGTATCTCCGCCTGTCACGCGGAAGACCGGGGTTCGATTCCCCGATGGGGAGGGTGGATGTTCTTCTCTAGCTGCTGTTTGTTCAGGCCTCAACGCTGACATTGTTTAAGACCAGGCTGAAAACAGTTTGGTTTAACCGTGCATACGAAAACTGAAAGTTTCTTATCTACACTCTTTTTTAAATTAATGATGAATTCTATGTTTTATGATTTTCCTTTTGTGATTTTATGTATGTTTTGCTCTCCTTTTGTGATTTTGTGTAACTGTAAAGCACTTTGAATTGCCCTGTGTACGAACTATGCTCTATGCGTTGCCTTGCCTTGCCTTGCCTTGCCTTGCCTTGCCTTGCCTTGCCTTGCCTTGAATGTATGGCTACGTGAAGCCTGAATTACAATCTTGGCCATATCCTTACATTCCAAGTACAGGCAGTCATGAGGGTTGAAAAATAACGTAATGCACAACGGACCTCATCCAATTTCAAGGTGATTTGGAGCACAAAGGTCAAAGTGAATGCACTTTCATTTTATGTTATAAAGCGACAGCGCAGATTGTTGAAATTTCTCATCGTGAACTCAAAAGAGGGTTTGTTTCTGCCCAGTTTCGAACTGGGGACCTTTCGCGTGTGAGGCGAACGTGATGACCACTACACTACAGAAACTTCGAAAGCACGCATTTTGTCTGCGACGTTCATTCAAAGCTCTTGTGTACGCTGTGTTCCTCGCGTGACTTTGGGATCCTGCCCGTTGATGTAGCATGAGACACACGTGTCTCAATCCTCGTTAGTATAGTGGATGAGTATCTCCGCCTGTCACGCGGAAGACCGGGGTTCGATTCCCCGACGGGGAGGGTGGATGTTGTTCTTTAGCTGCTGTTTGTTCAGGCCTCAACGCTGACATTGTTTAAGACCAGGCTGAAAACAGTTCGGTTTAACCGTGCATACGAAAACTGAAAGTTTCTTATCTACACTCTTTTTTAAATTAATGATGAATTCTATGTTTTATGATTTTCCTTTTGTGATTTTATGTATGTTTTGCTCTCCTTTTATGATTTTGTGTAACTGTAAAGCACTTTGAATTGCCCTGTGTACAAATTGTGCTCTATAAAAAAACTTGCCTTGAGAAAGCATAGATTGTTGAAATTCCTTGTCATGAACTCAAAGAGAGGCTTGTTTCTGCCCGGTTTCGAACCGAGGACCTTTCGCGTGTTAGGCGAACGTGATAACCACTACACTACAGAAACCACAAAAAGGGCATTTTTTGTCCGTGAGGCTCACTCAAAGCTCTTGTGTATACTGTGTTCCTCGCATGACTTCGGGATCCTGCCCGTTGATGTAGCATGAGACACACGTGTCTCAATCCTCGTTAGTATAGTGGATGAGTATCTCCGCCTGTCACGCGGAAGACCGGGGTTCGATTCCCCGATGGGGAGGGTGGATGTTCTTCTCTAGCTGCTGTTTGTTCAGGCCTCAACGCTGACATTGTTTAAGACCAGGCTGAAAACAGTTTGGTTTAACCGTGCATACGAAAACTGAAAGTTTCTTATCTACACTCTTTTTTAAATTAATGATGAATTCTATGTTTTATGATTTTCCTTTTGTGATTTTATGTATGTTTTGCTCTCCTTTTGTGATTTTGTGTAACTGTAAAGCACTTTGAATTGCCCTGTGTACGAACTATGCTCTATGCGTTGCCTTGCCTTGCCTTGCCTTGCCTTGCCTTGCCTTGCCTTGCCTTGCCTTGCCTTGCCTTGCCTTGCCTTGCCTTGCCTTGAATGTATGGCTACGTGAAGCCTGAATTACAATCTTGGCCATATCCTTACATTCCAAGTACAGGCAGTCATGAGGGTTGAAAAATAACGTAATGCACAACGGACCTCATCCAATTTCAAGGTGATTTGGAGCACAAAGGTCAAAGTGAATGCACTTTCATTTTATGTTATAAAGCGACAGCGCAGATTGTTGAAATTTCTCATCGTGAACTCAAAAGAGGGTTTGTTTCTGCCCAGTTTCGAACTGGGGACCTTTCGCGTGTGAGGCGAACGTGATGACCACTACACTACAGAAACTTCGAAAGCACGCATTTTGTCTGCGACGTTCATTCAAAGCTCTTGTGTACGCTGTGTTCCTCGCGTGACTTTGGGATCCTGCCCGTTGATGTAGCATGAGACACACGTGTCTCAATCCTCGTTAGTATAGTGGATGAGTATCTCCGCCTGTCACGCGGAAGACCGGGGTTCGATTCCCCGACGGGGAGGGTGGATGTTGTTCTTTAGCTGCTGTTTGTTCAGGCCTCAACGCTGACATTGTTTAAGACCAGGCTGAAAACAGTTCGGTTTAACCGTGCATACGAAAACTGAAAGTTTCTTATCTACACTCTTTTTTAAATTAATGATGAATTCTATGTTTTATGATTTTCCTTTTGTGATTTTATGTATGTTTTGCTCTCCTTTTATGATTTTGTGTAACTGTAAAGCACTTTGAATTGCCCTGTGTACAAATTGTGCTCTATAAAAAAACTTGCCTTGAGAAAGCATAGATTGTTGAAATTCCTTGTCATGAACTCAAAGAGAGGCTTGTTTCTGCCCGGTTTCGAACCGAGGACCTTTCGCGTGTTAGGCGAACGTGATAACCACTACACTACAGAAACCACAAAAAGGGCATTTTTTGTCCGTGAGGCTCACTCAAAGCTCTTGTGTATACTGTGTTCCTCGCATGACTTCGGGATCCTGCCTGTTGATGTAGCATGAGACACACGTGTCTCAATCCTCGTTAGTATAGTGGATGAGTATCTCCGCCTGTCACGCGGAAGACCGGGGTTCGATTCCCCGACGGGGAGGGTGGATGTTCTTCTCTAGCTGCTGTTTGTTCAGGCCTCAACGCTGACATTGTTTAAGACCAGGCTGAAAACAGTTCGGTTTAACCGTGCATACGAAAACTGAAAGTTTCTTATCTACACTCTTTTTTAAATTAATGATGAATTCTATGTTTTATGATTTTCCTTTTGTGATTTTATGTATGTTTTGCTCTCCTTTTGTTATTTTGTGTAACTGTAAAGCACTTTGAATTGCCCTGTGTACGAACTATGCTCTATGCGTTGCCTTGCCTTGCCTTGCCTTGCCTTGCCTTGCCTTGCCTTGCCTTGCCTTGCCTTGCCTTGCCTTGCCTTGCCTTGCCTTGAATGTATGGCTACGTGAAGCCTGAATTACAATCTTGGCCATATCCTTACATTCCAAGTACAGGCAGTCATGAGGGTTGAAAAATAACGTAATGCACAACGGACCTCATCCAATTTCAAGGTGATTTGGAGCACAAAGGTCAAAGTGAATGCACTTTCATTTTATGTTATAAAGCGACAGCGCAGATTGTTGAAATTTCTCATCGTGAACTCAAAAGAAGGTTTGTTTCTGCCCAGTTTCGAACTGGGGACCTTTCGCGTGTGAGGCGAACGTGATGACCACTACACTACAGAAACTTCGAAAGCACGCATTTTGTCTGCGACGTTCATTCAAAGCTCTTGTGTACGCTGTGTTCCTCGCGTGACTTTGGGATCCTGCCCGTTGATGTAGCATGAGACACACGTGTCTCAATCCTCGTTAGTATAGTGGATGAGTATCTCCGCCTGTCACGCGGAAGACCGGGGTTCGATTCCCCGACGGGGAGGGTCGATGTTGTTCTTTAGCTGCTGTTTGTTCAGGCCTCAACGCTGACATTGTTTAAGACCAGGCTGAAAACAGTTCGGTTTAACCGTGCATACGAAAACTGAAAGTTTGTTATCTACACTCTTTTTTAAATTAATGATGAATTCTATGTTTTATGATTTTCCTTTTGTGATTTTATGTATGTTTTGCTCTCCTTTTATGATTTTGTGTAACTGTAAAGCACTTTGAATTGCCCTGTGTACAAATTGTGCTCTATAAAAAAACTTGCCTTGAGAAAGCATAGATTGTTGAAATTCCTTGTCATGAACTCAAAGAGAGGCTTGTTTCTGCCCGGTTTCGAACCGAGGACCTTTCGCGTGTTAGGCGAACGTGATAACCACTACACTACAGAAACCACAAAAAGGGCATTTTTTGTCCGTGAGGCTCACTCAAAGCTCTTGTGTATACTGTGTTCCTCGCATGACTTCGGGATCCTGCCCGTTGATGTAGCATGAGACACACGTGTCTCAATCCTCGTTAGTATAGTGGATGAGTATCTCCGCCTGTCACGCGGAAGACCGGGGTTCGATTCCCCGCCGGGGAGGGTGGTTGTTCTTCTCTAGCTGCTGTTTGTTCAGGCCTCAACGCTGACATTGTTTAAGACCAGGCTGAAAACAGTTCGGTTTAACTGTGCATACGAAAACTGAAAGTTTCTTATCTACACTCTTTTTTAAATTAATGATGAATTCTATGTTTTATGATTTTCCTTTTGTGATTTTATGTATGTTGTGCTCTCCTTTTAGGATTTTGTGTAACTGTAAAGCACTTTGAATTGCCCTGTGTACAAATTGTGCTCTATAAAAAAACTTGCCTTGAGAAAGCATAGATTGTTGAAATTCCTTGTCATGAACTCAAAGAGAGGCTTGTTTCTGCTCGGTTTCGAACCGAGGACCTTTCGCGTGTTAGGCAAACGTGATAACCACTACACTACAGAAAACAGAAAAAGGGCATTTTTTTTCCGTGAGGCTCACTCAAAGCTCTTGTGTATACTGTGTTCCTCGCATGACTTCGGGATCCTGCCCGTTGATGTAGCATGAGACACACGTGTCTCAATCCTCGTTAGTATAGTGGATGAGTATCTCCGCCTGTCACGCGGAAGACCGGGGTTCGATTCCCCGACGGGGAGGGTGGATGTTCTTCTCTAGCTGCTGTTTGTTCAGGCCTCAACGCTGACATTGTTTAAGACCAGGCTGAAAACAGTTCGGTTTAACCGTGCATACGAAAACTGAAAGTTTCTTATCTACACTCTTTTTTAAATTAATGATGAATTCTATGTTTTATGATTTTCCTTTTGTGATTTTATGTATGTTTTGCTCTCCTTTTGTGATTTTGTGTAACTGTAAAGCACTTTGAATTGCCCTGTGTACGAACTATGCTCTATGCCTTGCCTTGCCTTGCCTTGCCTTGCCTTGCCTTGCCTTGCCTTGCCTTGCCTTGCCTTGCCTTGCCTTGCCTTGCCTTGCCTTGAATGTATGGCTACGTGAAGCCTGAATTACAATCTTGGCCATATCCTTACATTCCAAGTACAGGCAGTCATGAGGGTTGAAAAATAACGTAATGCACAACGGACCTCATCCAATTTCAAGGTGATTTGGAGCACAAAGGTCAAAGTGAATGCACTTTCATTTTATGTTATAAAGCGACAGCGCAGATTGTTGAAATTTCTCATCGTGAACTCAAAAGAAGGTTTGTTTCTGCCCAGTTTCGAACTGGGGACCTTTCGCGTGTGAGGCGAACATGATGACCACTACACTACAGAAACTTCGAAAGCACGCATTTTGTCTGCGACGTTCATTCAAAGCTCTTGTGTACGCTGTGTTCCTCGCGTGACTTTGGGATCCTGCCCGTTGATGTAGCATGAGACACACGTGTCTCAATCCTCGTTAGTATAGTGGATGAGTATCTCCGCCTGTCAAGCGGAAGACCGGGGTTCGATTCCCCGACGGGGAGGGTGGATGTTGTTCTTTAGCTGCTGTTTGTTCAGGCCTCAACGCTGACATTGTTTAAGACCAGGCTGAAAACAGTTCGGTTTAACCGTGCATACGAAAACTGAAAGTTTCTTATCTACACTCTTTTTTAAATTAATGATGAATTCTATGTTTTATGATTTTCCTTTTGTGATTTTATGTATGTTTTGCTCTCCTTTTATGATTTTGTGTAACTGTAAAGCACTTTGAATTGCCCTGTGTACAAATTGTGCTCTATAAAAAAACTTGCCTTGAGAAAGCATAGATTGTTGAAATTCCTTGTCATGAACTCAAAGAGAGGCTTGTTTCTGCCCGGTTTCGAACCGAGGACCTTTCGCGTGTTAGGCGAACGTGATAACCACTACACTACAGAAACCACAAAAAGGGCATTTTTTGTCCGTGAGGCTCACTCAAAGCTCTTGTGTATACTGTGTTCCTCGCATGACTTCGGGATCCTGCCTGTTGATGTAGCATGAGACACACGTGTCTCAATCCTCGTTAGTATAGTGGATGAGTATCTCTGCCTGTCACGCGGAAGACCGGGGTTCGATTCCCCGATGGGGAGGGTGGATGTTCTTCTCTAGCTGCTGTTTGTTCAGGCCTCAACGCTGACATTGTTTAAGACCAGGCTGAAAACAGTTCGGTTTAACCGTGCATACGAAAACTGAAAGTTTCTTATCTACACTCTTTTTTAAATTAATGATGAATTCTATGTTTTATGATTTTCCTTTTGTGATTTTATGTATGTTGTGCTCTCCTTTTAGGATTTTGTGTAACTGTAAAGCACTTTGAATTGCCCTGTGTACAAATTGTGCTCTATAAAAAAACTTGCCTTGAGAAAGCATAGATTGTTGAAATTCCTTGTCATGAACTCAAAGAGAGGCTTGTTTCTGCCCGGTTTCGAACCGATGACCTTTCGCGTGTTAGGCGAACGTGATTACCACTACACTACAGAAACCACAAAAAGGGCATTTTTTGTCCGTGAGGCTCACTCAAAGCTCTTGTGTATACTGTGTTCCTCGCATGACTTCGGGATCCTGCCCGTTGATGTAGCATGAGACACACGTGTCTCAATCCTCGTTAGTATAGTGGATGAGTATCTCCGCCTGTCACGCGGAAGACCGGGGTTCGATTCCCCGACGGGGAGGGTGGATGTTCTTCTCTAGCTGCTGTTTGTTCAGGCCTCAACGCTGACATTGTTTAAGACCAGGCTGAAAACAGTTCGGTTTAACCTAGCATACGAAAACTGAAAGTTTCTTATCTACACTCTTTTTTAAATTAATGATGAATTCTATGTTTTATGATTTTCCTTTTGTGATTTTATGTATGTTGTGCTCTCCTTTTAGGATTTTGTGTAACTGTAAAGCACTTTGAATTGCCCTGTGTACAAATTGTGCTCTATAAAAAAACTTGCCTTGAGAAAGCATAGATTGTTGAAATTCCTTGTCATGAACTCAAAGAGAGGCTTGTTTCTGCCCGGTTTCGAACCGAGGACCTTTCACGTGTTAGGCGAATGTGATAACCACTACACTACAGAAACCACAAAAAGGGCATTTTTTGTCCGTGAGGCTCACTCAAAGCTCTTGTGTATACTGTGTTCCTCGCATGACTTCGGGATCCTGCCCGTTGATGTAGCATGAGACACACGTGTCTCAATCCTCGTTAGTATAGTGGATGAGTATCTCCGCCTGTCACGCGGAAGACCGGGGTTCGATTCCCCGACGGGGAGGGTGGATGTTCTTCTCTAGCTGCTGTTTGTTCAGGCCTCAACGCTGACATTGTTTAAGACCAGGCTGAAAACAGTTCGGTTTAACCGTGCATACGAAAACTGAAAGTTTCTTATCTACACTCTTTTTTAAATTAATGATGAATTCTATGTTTTATGATTTTCCTTTTGTGATTTTATGTATGTTGTGCTCTCCTTTTATGATTTTGTGTAACTGTAAAGCACTTTGAATTGCCCTGTGTACAAATTGTGCTCTATAAAAAAACTTGCCTTGAGAAAGCATAGATTGTTGAAATTCCTTGTCATGAACTCAAAGAGAGGCTTGTTTCTGCCCGGTTTCGAACCGATGACCTTTCGCGTGTTAGGCGAACGTGATTACCACTACACTACAGAAACCACAAAAAGGGCATTTTTTGTCCGTGAGGCTCACTCAAAGCTCTTGTGTATACTGTGTTCCTCGCATGACTTCGGGATCCTGCCCGTTGATGTAGCATGAGACACACGTGTCTCAATCCTCGTTAGTATAGTGGATGAGTATCTCCGCCTGTCACGCGGAAGACCGGGGTTCGATTCCCCGACGGGGAGGGTGGATGTTCTTCTCTAGCTGCTGTTTGTTCAGGCCTCAACGCTGACATTGTTTAAGACCAGGCTGAAAACAGTTCGGTTTAACCTAGCATACGAAAACTGAAAGTTTCTTATCTACACTCTTTTTTAAATTAATGATGAATTCTATGTTTTATGATTTTCCTTTTGTGATTTTATGTATGTTGTGCTCTCCTTTTAGGATTTTGTGTAACTGTAAAGCACTTTGAATTGCCCTGTGTACAAATTGTGCTCTATAAAAAAACTTGCCTTGAGAAAGCATAGATTGTTGAAATTCCTTGTCATGAACTCAAAGAGAGGCTTGTTTCTGCCCGGTTTCGAACCGAGGACCTTTCACGTGTTAGGCGAATGTGATAACCACTACACTACAGAAACCACAAAAAGGGCATTTTTTGTCCGTGAGGCTCACTCAAAGCTCTTGTGTATACTGTGTTCCTCGCATGACTTCGGGATCCTGCCCGTTGATGTAGCATGAGACACACGTGTCTCAATCCTCGTTAGTATAGTGGATGAGTATCTCCGCCTGTCACGCGGAAGACCGGGGTTCGATTCCCCGACGGGGAGGGTGGATGTTCTTCTCTAGCTGCTGTTTGTTCAGGCCTCAACGCTGACATTGTTTAAGACCAGGCTGAAAACAGTTCGGTTTAACCGTGCATACGAAAACTGAAAGTTTCTTATCTACACTCTTTTTTAAATTAATGATGAATTCTATGTTTTATGATTTTCCTTTTGTGATTTTATGTATGTTGTGCTCTCCTTTTAGGATTTTGTGTAACTGTAAAGCACTTTGAATTGCCCTGTGTACAAATTGTGCTCTATAAAAAAACTTGCCTTGAGAAAGCATAGATTGTTGAAATTCCTTGTCATGAACTCAAAGAGAGGCTTGTTTCTGCCCGGTTTCGAACCGAGGATCTTTCGCGTGTTAGGCAAACGTGATAACCACTACCCTACAGAAACCACAAAAAGGGCATTTTTTGTCCGTGAGGCTCACTCAAAGCTCTTGTGTATACTGTGTTCCTCGCATGACTTCGGGATCCTGCCCGTTGATGTAGCATGAGACACACGTGTCTCAATCCTCGTTAGTATAGTGGATGAGTATCTCCGCCTGTCACGCGGAAGACCGGGGTTCGATTCCCCGACGGGGAGGGTGGATGTTCTTCTCTAGCTGCTGTTTGTTCAGGCCTCAACGCTGACATTGTTTAAGACCAGGCTGAAAACAGTTCGGTTTAACCGTGCATACGAAAACTGAAAGTTTCTTATCTACACTCTTTTTTAAATTAATGATGAATTCTATGTTTTATGATTTTCCTTTTCTGATTTTATGTATGTTGTGCTCTCCTTTTAGGATTTTGTGTAACTGTAAAGCACTTTGAATTGCCCTGTGTACAAATTGTGCTCTATAAAAAAACTTGCCTTGAGAAAGCATAGATTGTTGAAATTCCTTGTCATGAACTCAAAGAGAGGCTTGTTTCTGCCCGGTTTCGAACCGAGGACCTTTCACGTGTTAGGCGAATGTGATAACCACTACACTACAGAAACCACAAAAAGGGCATTTTTTGTCCGTGAGGCTCACTCAAAGCTCTTGTGTATACTGTGTTCCTCGCATGACTTCGGGATCCTGCCCGTTGATGTAGCATGAGACACACGTGTCTCAATCCTCGTTAGTATAGTGGATGAGTATCTCCGCCTGTCACGCGGAAGACCGGGGTTCGATTCCCCGACGGGGAGGGTGGATGTTCTTCTCTAGCTGCTGTTTGTTCAGGCCTCAACGCTGACATTGTTTAAGACCAGGCTGAAAACAGTTCGGTTTAACCGTGCATACGAAAACTGAAAGTTTCTTATCTACACTCTTTTTTAAATTAATGATGAATTCTATGTTTTATGATTTTCCTTTTGTGATTTTATGTATGTTGTGCTCTCCTTTTAGGATTTTGTGTAACTGTAAAGCACTTTGAATTGCCCTGTGTACAAATTGTGCTCTATAAAAAAACTTGCCTTGAGAAAGCATAGATTGTTGAAATTCCTTGTCATGAACTCAAAGAGAGGCTTGTTTCT
Organism: Eupleurogrammus muticus; assembly: GCA_036785175.1. Classification (NCBI taxonomy): domain Eukaryota; kingdom Metazoa; phylum Chordata; class Actinopteri; order Scombriformes; family Trichiuridae; genus Eupleurogrammus; species Eupleurogrammus muticus. The sequence continues at coordinate 31,637,954 of JAYKQN010000001.1, forward strand.
GCCCGGTTTCGAACCGAGGACCTTTCGCGTGTTAGGCAAACGTGATAACCACTACACTACAGAAACCACAAAAAGGGCATTTTTTGTCCGTGAGGCTCACTCAAAGCTCTTGTGTATACTGTGTTCCTCGCATGACTTCGGGATCCTGCCCGTTGATGTAGCATGAGACACACGTGTCTCAATCCTCGTTAGTATAGTGGATGAGTATCTCCGCCTGTCACGCGGAAGACCGGGGTTCGATTCCCCGACGGGGAGGGTGGATGTTCTTCTCTAGCTGCTGTTTGTTCAGGCCTCAACGCTGACATTGTTTAAGACCAGGCTGAAAACAGTTCGGTTTAACCGTGCATACGAAAACTGAAAGTTTCTTATCTACACTCTTTTTTAAATTAATGATGAATTCTATGTTTTATGATTTTCCTTTTGTGATTTTATGTATGTTTTGCTCTCCTTTTGTGATTTTGTGTAACTGTAAAGCACTTTGAATTGCCCTGTGTACGAACTATGCTCTATGCCTTGCCTTGCCTTGCCTTGCCTTGCCTTGCCTTGCCTTGCCTTGCCTTGCCTTGCCTTGCCTTGCCTTGCCTTGCCTTGAATGTATGGCTACGTGAAGCCTGAATTACAATCTTGGCCATATCCTTACATTCCAAGTACAGGCAGTCATGAGGGTTGAAAAATAACGTAATGCACAACGGACCTCATCCAATTTCAAGGTGATTTGGAGCACAAAGGTCAAAGTGAATGCACTTTCATTTTATGTTATAAAGCGACAGCGCAGATTGTTGAAATTTCTTATCGTGAACTCAAAAGAAGGTTTGTTTCTGCCCAGTTTCGAACAGAGGACCTTTCGCGTGTGAGGCGAACGTGATGACCACTACACTACAGAAACTTCGAAAGCACGCATTTTGTCTGCGACGTTCATTCAAAGCTCTTGTGTACGCTGTGTCCCTCGCGTGACTTTGGGATCCTGCCCGTTGATGTAGCATGAGACACACGTGTCTCAATCCTCGTTAGTATAATGGATGAGTATCTCCGCCTGTCACGCGGAAGACCGGGGTTCGATTCCCGGACGGGGAGGGAGGATGTTGTTCTTTAGCTGCTGTTTGTTCAGGCCTCAACGCTGACATTGTTTAAGACCAGGCTGAAAACAGTTCGGTTTAACCGTGCATACGAAAACTGAAAGTTTCTTATCTACACTCTTTTTTAAATTAATGATGAATTCTATGTTTTATGATTTTCCTTTTGTGATTTTATGTATGTTTTGCTCTCCTTTTATGATTTTGTGTAACTGTAAAGCACTTTGAATTGCCCTGTGTACAAATTGTGCTCTATAAAAAAACTTGCCTTGAGAAAGCATAGATTGTTGAAATTCCTTGTCATGAACTCAAAGAGAGGCTTGTTTCTGCCCGGTTTCGAACCGAGGACCTTTTGCGTGTTAGGCGAATGTGATAACCACTACACTACAGAAACCACTAAAAGGGCATTTTTTGTCCGTGAGGCTCACTCAAAGCTCTTGTGTATACTGTGTTCCTCGCATGACTTCGGGATCCTGCCCGTTGATGTAGCATGAGACACACGTGTCTCAATCCTCGTTAGTATAGTGGATGAGTATCTCCGCCTGTCACGCGGAAGACCGGGGTTCGATTCCCCGACGGGGAGGGTGGATGTTCTTCTCTAGCTGCTGTTTGTTCAGGCCTCAACGCTGACATTGTTTAAGACCAGGCTGAAAACAGTTCGGTTTAACCGTGCATACGAAAACTGAAAGTTTCTTATCTACACTCTTTTTTAAATTAATGATGAATTCTATGTTTTATGATTTTCCTTTTGTGATTTTATGTATGTTTTGCTCTCCTTTTGTGATTTTGTGTAACTGTAAAGCACTTTGAATTGCCCTGTGTACGAACTATGCTCTATGCGTTGCCTTGCCTTGCCTTGCCTTGCCTTGCCTTGCCTTGCCTTGCCTTGCCTTGCCTTGCCTTGCCTTGCCTTGCCTTGCCTTGAATGTATGGCTACGTGAAGCCTGAATTACAATCTTGGCCATATCCTTACATTCCAAGTACAGGCAGTCATGAGGGTTGAAAAATAACGTAATGCACAACGGACCTCATCCAATTTCAAGGTGATTTGGAGCACAAAGGTCAAAGTGAATGCACTTTCATTTTATGTTATAAAGCGACAGCGCAGATTGTTGAAATTTCTCATCGTGAACTCAAAAGAAGGTTTGTTTCTGCCCAGTTTCGAACTGGGGACCTTTCGCGTGTGAGGCGAACGTGATGACCACTACACTACAGAAACTTCGAAAGCACGCATTTTGTCTGCGACGTTCATTCAAAGCTCTTGTGTACGCTGTGTTCCTCGCGTGACTTTGGGATCCTGCCCGTTGATGTAGCATGAGACACACGTGTCTCAATCCTCGTTAGTATAGTGGATGAGTATCTCCGCCTGTCACGCGGAAGACGGGGGTTCGATTCCCCGACGGGGAGGGTGGATGTTGTTCTTTAGCTGCTGTTTGTTCAGGCCTCAACGCTGACATTGTTTAAGACCAGGCTGAAAACAGTTCGGTTTAACCGTGCATACGAAAACTGAAAGTTTCTTATCTACACTCTTTTTTAAATTAATGATGAATTCTATGTTTTATGATTTTCCTTTTGTGATTTTATGTATGTTTTGCTCTCCTTTTATGATTTTGTGTAACTGTAAAGCACTTTGAATTGCCCTGTGTACAAATTGTGCTCTATAAATAAAACTTGCCTTGAGAAAGCATAGATTGTTGAAATTCCTTGTCATGAACTCAAAGAGAGGCTTGTTTCTGCCCGGTTTCGAACCGAGGACCTTTCGCGTGTTAGGCGAACGTGATAACCACTACACTACAGAAACCACAAAAAGGGCATTTTTTGTCCGTGAGGCTCACTCAAAGCTCTTGTGTATACTGTGTTCCTCGCATGACTTCGGGATCCTGCCCGTTGATGTAGCATGAGACACACGTGTCTCAATCCTCGTTAGTATAGTGGATGAGTATCTCCGCCTGTCACGCGGAAGACTGGGGTTCGATTCCCCGACGGGGAGGGTGGATGTTCTGCTCTAGCTGCTGTTTGTTCAGGCCTCAACGCTGACATTGTTTAAGACCAGGCTGAAAACAGTTCGGTTTAACCGTGCATACGAAAACTGAAAGTTTCTTATCGACACTCTTTTTTAAATTAATGATGAATTCTATGTTTTATGATTTTCCTTTTGTGATTTTATGTATGTTGTGCTCTCCTTTTAGGATTTTGTGTAACTGTAAAGCACTTTGAATTGCCCTGTGTACAAATTGTGCTCTATAAAAAAACTTGCCTTGAGAAAGCATAGATTGTTGAAATTCCTTGTCATGAACTCAAAGAGAGGCTTGTTTCTGCCCGGTTTCGAACCGAGGACCTTTCACGTGTTAGGCGAATGTGATAACCACTACACTACAGAAACCACAAAAAGGGCATTTTTTGTCCGTGAGGCTCACTCAAAGCTCTTGTGTATACTGTGTTCCTCGCATGACTTCGGGATCCTGCCCGTTGATGTAGCATGAGACACACGTGTCTCAATCCTCGTTAGTATAGTGGATGAGTATCTCCGCCTGTCACGCGGAAGACCGGGGTTCGATTCCCCGACGGGGAGGGTGGATGTTCTTCTCTAGCTGCTGTTTGTTCAGGCCTCAACGCTGACATTGTTTAAGACCAGGCTGAAAACAGTTCGGTTTAACCGTGCATACGAAAACTGAAAGTTTCTTATCTACACTCTTTTTTAAATTAATGATGAATTCTATGTTTTATGATTTTCCTTTTGTGATTTTATGTATGTTGTGCTCTCCTTTTAGGATTTTGTGTAACTGTAAAGCACTTTGAATTGCCCTGTGTACAAATTGTGCTCTATAAAAAAACTTGCCTTGAGAAAGCATAGATTGTTGAAATTCCTTGTCATGAACTCAAAGAGAGGCTTGTTTCTGCCCGGTTTCGAACCGAGGACCTTTCGCGTGTTAGGCGAACGTGATAACCACTACACTACAGAAACCACAAAAAGGGCATTTTTTGTCCGTGAGGCTCACTCAAAGCTCTTGTGTATACTGTGTTCCTCGCATGACTTCGGGATCCTGCCCGTTGATGTAGCATGAGACACACGTGTCTCAATCCTCGTTAGTATAGTGGATGAGTATCTCCGCCTGTCACGCGGAAGACCGGGGTTCGATTCCCCGACGGGGAGGGTGGATGTTCTTCTCTAGCTGCTGTTTGTTCAGGCCTCAACGCTGACATTGTTTAAGACCAGGCTGAAAACAGTTCGGTTTAACCGTGCATACGAAAACTGAAAGTTTCTTATCTACACTCTTTTTTAAATTAATGATGAATTCTATGTTTTATGATTTTATGTATGTTTTGCTCTCCTTTTGTGATTTTGTGTAACTGTAAAGCACTTTGAATTGCCCTGTGTACGAACTATGCTCTATGCCTTGCCTTGCCTTGCCTTGCCTTGCCTTGCCTTGCCTTGCCTTGCCTTGCCTTGCCTTGCCTTGCCTTGCCTTGCCTTGCCTTGCCTTGCCTTGCCTTGAATGTATGGCTACGTGAAGCCTGAATTACAATCTTGGCCATATCCTTACATTCCAAGTACAGGCAGTCATGAGGGTTGAAAAATAACGTAATGCACAACGGACCTCATCCAATTTCAAGGTGATTTGGAGCACAAAGGTCAAAGTGAATGCACTTTCATTTTATGTTATAAAGCGACAGCGCAGATTGTTGAAATTTCTTATCGTGAACTCAAAAGAAGGTTTGTTTCTGCCCAGTTTCGAACAGAGGACCTTTCGCGTGTGAGGCGAACGTGATGACCACTACACTACAGAAACTTCGAAAGCACGCATTTTGTCTGCGACGTTCATTCAAAGCTCTTGTGTACGCTGTGTCCCTCGCGTGACTTTGGGATCCTGCCCGTTGATGTAGCATGAGACACACGTGTCTCAATCCTCGTTAGTATAATGGATGAGTATCTCCGCCTGTCACGCGGAAGACCGGGGTTCGATTCCCGGACGGGGAGGGAGGATGTTGTTCTTTAGCTGCTGTTTGTTCAGGCCTCAACGCTGACATTGTTTAAGACCAGGCTGAAAACAGTTCGGTTTAACCGTGCATACGAAAACTGAAAGTTTCTTATCTACACTCTTTTTTAAATTAATGATGAATTCTATGTTTTATGATTTTCCTTTTGTGATTTTATGTATGTTTTGCTCTCCTTTTATGATTTTGTGTAACTGTAAAGCACTTTGAATTGCCCTGTGTACAAATTGTGCTCTATAAAAAAACTTGCCTTGAGGAAGCATAGATTGTTGAAATTCCTTGTCATGAACTCAAAGAGAGGCTTGTTTCTGCCCGGTTTCGAACCGAGGACCTTTTGCGTGTTAGGCGAACGTGATAACCACTACACTACAGAAACCACTAAAAGGGCATTTTTTGTCCGTGAGGCTCACTCAAAGCTCTTGTGTATACTGTGTTCCTCGCATGACTTCGGGATCCTGCCCGTTGATGTAGCATGAGACACACGTGTCTCAATCCTCGTTAGTATAGTGGATGAGTATCTCCGCCTGTCACGCGGAAGACCGGGGTTCGATTCCCCGACGGGGAGGGTGGATGTTCTTCTCTAGCTGCTGTTTGTTCAGGCCTCAACGCTGACATTGTTTAAGACCAGGCTGAAAACAGTTCGGTTTAACCGTGCATACGAAAACTGAAAGTTTCTTATCTACACTCTTTTTTAAATTAATGATGAATTCTATGTTTTATGATTTTCCTTTTGTGATTTTATGTATGTTTTGCTCTCCTTTTGTGATTTTGTGTAACTGTAAAGCACTTTAAATTGCCCTGTGTACGAACTATGCTCTATGCGTTGCCTTGCCTTGCCTTGCCTTGCCTTGCCTTGCCTTGCCTTGCCTTGCCTTGCCTTGCCTTGCCTTGCCTTGCCTTGCCTTGCCTTGCCTTGAATGTATGGCTACGTGAAGCCTGAATTACAATCTTGGCCATATCCTTACATTCCAAGTACAGGCAGTCATGAGGGTTGAAAAATAACGTAATGCACAACGGACCTCATCCAATTTCAAGGTGATTTGGAGCACAAAGGTCAAAGTGAATGCACTTTCATTTTATGTTATAAAGCGACAGCGCAGATTGTTGAAATTTCTCATCGTGAACTCAAAAGAAGGTTTGTTTCTGCCCAGTTTCGAACTGGGGACCTTTCGCGTGTGAGGCGAACGTGATGACCACTACACTACAGAAACTTCGAAAGCACGCATTTTGTCTGCGACGTTCATTCAAAGCTCTTGTGTACGCTGTGTTCCTCGCGTGACTTTGGGATCCTGCCCGTTGATGTAGCATGAGACACACGTGTCTCAATCCTCGTTAGTATAGTGGATGAGTATCTCCGCCTGTCACGCGGAAGACGGGGGTTCGATTCCCCGACGGGGAGGGTGGATGTTGTTCTTTAGCTGCTGTTTGTTCAGGCCTCAACGCTGACATTGTTTAAGACCAGGCTGAAAACAGTTCGGTTTAACCGTGCATACGAAAACTGAAAGTTTCTTATCTACACTCTTTTTTAAATTAATGATGAATTCTATGTTTTATGATTTTCCTTTTGTGATTTTATGTATGTTTTGCTCTCCTTTTATGATTTTGTGTAACTGTAAAGCACTTTGAATTGCCCTGTGTACAAATTGTGCTCTATAAATAAAACTTGCCTTGAGAAAGCATAGATTGTTGAAATTCCTTGTCATGAACTCAAAGAGAGGCTTGTTTCTGCCAGGTTTCGAACCGAGGACCTTTCGCGTGTTAGGCGAACGTGATAACCACTACACTACAGAAACCACAAAAAGGGCATTTTTTGTCCGTGAGGCTCACTCAAAGCTCTTGTGTATACTGTGTTCCTCGCATGACTTCGGGATCCTGCCCGTTGATGTAGCATGAGACACACGTGTCTCAATCCTCGTTAGTATAGTGGATGAGTATCTCCGCCTGTCACGCGGAAGACTGGGGTTCGATTCCCCGACGGGGAGGGTGGATGTTCTGCTCTAGCTGCTGTTTGTTCAGGCCTCAACGCTGACATTGTTTAAGACCAGGCTGAAAACAGTTCGGTTTAACCGTGCATACGAAAACTGAAAGTTTCTTATCGACACTCTTTTTTAAATTAATGATGAATTCTATGTTTTATGATTTTCCTTTTGTGATTTTATGTATGTTTTGCTCTCCTTTTATGATTTTGTGTAACTGTAAAGCACTTTGAATTGCCCTGTGTACAAATTGTGCTCTATAAAAAAACTTGCCTTGAGAAAGCATAGATTGTTGAAATTCCTTGTCATGAACTCAAAGAGAGGCTTGTTTCTGCCCGGTTTCGAACCGAGGACCTTTCGCGTGTTAGGCGAACGTGATAACCACTACACTACAGAAACCACAAAAAGGGCATTTTTTGTCCGTGAGGCTCACTCAAAGCTCTTGTGTATACTGTGTTCCTCGCATGACTTCGGGATCCTGCCCGTTGATGTAGCATGAGACACACGTGTCTCAATCCTCGTTAGTATAGTGGATGAGTATCTCCGCCTGTCACGCGGAAGACCGGGGTTCGATTCCCCGATGGGGAGGGTGGATGTTCTTCTCTAGCTGCTGTTTGTTCAGGCCTCAACGCTGACATTGTTTAAGACCAGGCTGAAAACAGTTTGGTTTAACCGTGCATACGAAAACTGAAAGTTTCTTATCTACACTCTTTTTTAAATTAATGATGAATTCTATGTTTTATGATTTTCCTTTTGTGATTTTATGTATGTTTTGCTCTCCTTTTGTGATTTTGTGTAACTGTAAAGCACTTTGAATTGCCCTGTGTACGAACTATGCTCTATGCGTTGCCTTGCCTTGCCTTGCCTTGCCTTGCCTTGCCTTGCCTTGCCTTGCCTTGCCTTGCCTTGCCTTGCCTTGCCTTGCCTTGCCTTGCCTTGCCTTGAATGTATGGCTACGTGAAGCCTGAATTACAATCTTGGCCATATCCTTACATTCCAAGTACAGGCAGTCATGAGGGTTGAAAAATAACGTAATGCACAACGGACCTCATCCAATTTCAAGGTGATTTGGAGCACAAAGGTCAAAGTGAATGCACTTTCATTTTATGTTATAAAGCGACAGCGCAGATTGTTGAAATTTCTCATCGTGAACTCAAAAGAAGGTTTGTTTCTGCCCAGTTTCGAACTGGGGACCTTTCGCGTGTGAGGCGAACGTGATGACCACTACACTACAGAAACTTCGAAAGCACGCATTTTGTCTGCGACGTTCATTCAAGGCTCTTGTGTACGCTGTGTTCCTCGCGTGACTTTGGGATCCTGCCCGTTGATGTAGCATGAGACACACGTGTCTCAATCCTCGTTAGTATAGTGGATGAGTATCTCCGCCTGTCACGCGGAAGACGGGGGTTCGATTCCCCGACGGGGAGGGTGGATGTTGTTCTTTAGCTGCTGTTTGTTCAGGCCTCAACGCTGACATTGTTTAAGACCAGGCTGAAAACAGTTCGGTTTAACCGTGCATACGAAAACTGAAAGTTTCTTATCTACACTCTTTTTTAAATTAATGATGAATTCTATGTTTTATGATTTTCCTTTTGTGATTTTATGTATGTTTTGCTCTCCTTTTATGATTTTGTGTAACTGTAAAGCACTTTGAATTGCCCTGTGTACAAATTGTGCTCTATAAATAAAACTTGCCTTGAGAAAGCATAGATTGTTGAAATTCCTTGTCATGAACTCAAAGAGAGGCTTGTTTCTGCCCGGTTTCGAACCGAGGACCTTTCGCGTGTTAGGCGAACGTGATAACCACTACACTACAGAAACCACAAAAAGGGCATTTTTTGTCCGTGAGGCTCACTCAAAGCTCTTGTGTATACTGTGTTCCTCGCATGACTTCGGGATCCTGCCCGTTGATGTAGCATGAGACACACGTGTCTCAATCCTCGTTAGTATAGTGGATGAGTATCTCCGCCTGTCACGCGGAAGACTGGGGTTCGATTCCCCGACGGGGAGGGTGGATGTTCTGCTCTAGCTGCTGTTTGTTCAGGCCTCAACGCTGACATTGTTTAAGACCAGGCTGAAAACAGTTCGGTTTAACCGTGCATACGAAAACTGAAAGTTTCTTATCGACACTCTTTTTTAAATTAATGATGAATTCTATGTTTTATGATTTTCCTTTTGTGATTTTATGTATGTTGTGCTCTCCTTTTAGGATTTTGTGTAACTGTAAAGCACTTTGAATTGCCCTGTGTACGAACTATGCTCTATGCGTTGCGTTGCCTTGCCTTGCCTTGCCTTGCCTTGCCTTGCCTTGCCTTGCCTTGCCTTGCCTTGCCTTGCCTTGCCTTGCCTTGCCTTGAATGTATGGCTACGTGAAGCCTGAATTACAATCTTGGCCATATCCTTACATTCCAAGTACAGGCAGTCATGAGGGTTGAAAAATAACGTAATGCACAACGGACCTCATCCAATTTCAAGGTGATTTGGAGCACAAAGGTCAAAGTGAATGCACTTTCATTTTATGTTATAAAGCGACAGCGCAGATTGTTGAAATTTCTCATCGTGAACTCAAAAGAGGGTTTGTTTCTGCCCAGTTTCGAACTGGGGACCTTTCGCGTGTGAGGCGAACGTGATGACCACTACACTACAGAAACTTCGAAAGCACGCATTTTGTCTGCGAAGTTCATTCAAAGCTCTTGTGTACGCTGTGTTCCTCGCGTGACTTTGGGATCCTGCCCGTTGATGTAGCATGAGACACACGTGTCTCAATCCTCGTTAGTATAGTGGATGAGTATCTCCGCCTGTCACGCGGAAGACCGGGGTTCGATTCCCCGACGGGGAGGGTGGATGTTGTTCTTTAGCTGCTGTTTGTTCAGGCCTCAACGCTGACATTGTTTAAGACCAGGCTGAAAACAGTTCGGTTTAACCGTGCATACGAAAACTGAAAGTTTCTTATCTACACTCTTTTTTAAATTAATGATGAATTCTATGTTTTATGATTTTCCTTTTGTGATTTTATGTATGTTTTGCTCTCCTTTTATGATTTTGTGTAACTGTAAAGCACTTTGAATTGCCCTGTGTACAAATTGTGCTCTATAAAAAAACTTGCCTTGAGAAAGCATAGATTGTTGAAATTCCTTGTCATGAACTCAAAGAGAGGCTTGTTTCTGCCCGGTTTCGAACCGAGGACCTTTCGCGTGTTAGGCGAACGTGATAACCACTACACTACAGAAACCACAAAAAGGGCATTTTTTGTCCGTGAGGCTCACTCAAAGCTCTTGTGTATACTGTGTTCCTCGCATGACTTCGGGATCCTGCCTGTTGATGTAGCATGAGACACACGTGTCTCAATCCTCGTTAGTATAGTGGATGAGTATCTCCGCCTGTCACGCGGAAGACCGGGGTTCGATTCCCCGATGGGGCGGGTGGATGTTCTTCTCTAGCTGCTGTTTGTTCAGGCCTCAACGCTGACATTGTTTAAGACCAGGCTGAAAACAGTTTGGTTTAACCGTGCATACGAAAACTGAAAGTTTCTTATCTACACTCTTTTTTAAATTAATGATGAATTCTATGTTTTATGATTTTCCTTTTGTGATTTTATGTATGTTTTGCTCTCCTTTTGTGATTTTGTGTAACTGTAAAGCACTTTGAATTGCCCTGTGTACGAACTATGCTCTATGCGTTGCCTTGCCTTGCCTTGCCTTGCCTTGCCTTGCCTTGCCTTGCCTTGCCTTGCCTTGCCTTGCCTTGAATGTATGGCTACGTGAAGCCTGAATTACAATCTTGGCCATATCCTTACATTCCAAGTACAGGCAGTCATGAGGGTTGAAAAATAACGTAATGCACAACGGACCTCATCCAATTTCAAGGTGATTTGGAGCACAAAGGTCAAAGTGAATGCACTTTCATTTTATGTTATAAAGCGACAGCGCAGATTGTTGAAATTTCTCATCGTGAACTCAAAAGAGGGTTTGTTTCTGCCCAGTTTCGAACTGGGGACCTTTCGCGTGTGAGGCGAACGTGATGACCACTACACTACAGAAACTTCGAAAGCACGCATTTTGTCTGCGACGTTCATTCAAAGCTCTTGTGTACGCTGTGTTCCTCGCGTGACTTTGGGATCCTGCCCGTTGATGTAGCATGAGACACACGTGTCTCAATCCTCGTTAGTATAGTGGATGAGTATCTCCGCCTGTCACGCGGAAGACCGGGGTTCGATTCCCCGACGGGGAGGGTGGATGTTGTTCTTTAGCTGCTGTTTGTTCAGGCCTCAACGCTGACATTGTTTAAGACCAGGCTGAAAACAGTTCGGTTTAACCGTGCATACGAAAACTGAAAGTTTCTTATCTACACTCTTTTTTAAATTAATGATGAATTCTATGTTTTATGATTTTCCTTTTGTGATTTTATGTATGTTTTGCTCTCCTTTTATGATTTTGTGTAACTGTAAAGCACTTTGAATTGCCCTGTGTACAAATTGTGCTCTATAAAAAAACTTGCCTTGAGAAAGCATAGATTGTTGAAATTCCTTGTCATGAACTCAAAGAGAGGCTTGTTTCTGCCCGGTTTCGAACCGAGGACCTTTCGCGTGTTAGGCGAACGTGATAACCACTACACTACAGAAACCACAAAAAGGGCATTTTTTGTCCGTGAGGCTCACTCAAAGCTCTTGTGTATACTGTGTTCCTCGCATGACTTCGGGATCCTGCCCGTTGATGTAGCATGAGACACACGTGTCTCAATCCTCGTTAGTATAGTGGATGAGTATCTCCGCCTGTCACGCGGAAGACCGGGGTTCGATTCCCCGACGGGGAGGGTGGATGTTCTTCTCTAGCCTCAACGCTGACATTGTTTAAGACCAGGCTGAAAACAGTTCGGTTTAACCGTGCATACGAAAACTGAAAGTTTCTTATCTACACTCTTTTTTAAATTAATGATGAATTCTATGTTTTATGATTTTCCTTTTGTGATTTTATGTATGTTTTGCTCTCCTTTTGTGATTTTGTGTAACTGTAAAGCACTTTGAATTGCCCTGTGTACGAACTATGCTCTATGCGTTGCCTTTCCTTGCCTTGCCTTTCCTTGCCTTGCCTTTCCTTGCCTTGCCTTGCCTTGCCTTGCCTTGCCTTGCCTTGCCTTGCCTTGCCTTGCCTTGCCTTGCCTTGAATGTATGGCTACGTGAAGCCTGAATTACAATCTTGGCCATATCCTTACATTCCAAGTACAGGCAGTCATGAGGGTTGAAAAATAACGTAATGCACAACGGACCTCATCCAATTTCAAGGTGATTTGGAGCACAAAGGTCAAAGTGAATGCACTTTCATTTTATGTTATAAAGCGACAGCGCAGATTGTTGAAATTTCTCATCGTGAACTCAAAAGAAGGCTTGTTTCTGCCCAGTTTCGAACTGGGGACCTTTCGCGTGTGAGGCGAACGTGATGACCACTACACTACAGAAACTTCGAAAGCACGCATTTTGTCTGCGACGTTCATTCAAAGCTCTTGTGTACGCTGTGTTCCTCGCGTGACTTTGGGATCCTGCCCGTTGATGTAGCATGAGACACACGTGTCTCAATCCTCGTTAGTATAGTGGATGAGTATCTCCGCCTGTCACGCGGAAGACCGGGGTTCGATTCCCCGACGGGGAGGGTGGATGTTCTTCTCTAGCTGCTGTTTGTTCAGGCCTCAACGCTGACATTGTTTAAGACCAGGCTGAAAACAGTTCGGTTTAACCGTGCATACGAAAACTGAAAGTTTCTTATCTACACTCTTTTTTAAATTAATGATGAATTCTATGTTTTATGATTTTCCTTTTGTGATTTTATGTATGTTTTGCTCTCCTTTTGTGATTTTGTGTAACTGTAAAGCACTTTGAATTGCCCTGTGTACGAACTATGCTCTATGCCTTGCCTTGCCTTGCCTTGCCTTGCCTTGCCTTGCCTTGCCTTGCCTTGCCTTGCCTTGCCTTGCCTTGCCTTGCCTTGCCTTGCCTTGCCTTGCCTTGCCTTGCCTTGAATGTATGGCTACGTGAAGCCTGAATTACAATCTTGGCCATATCCTTACATTCCAAGTACAGGCAGTCATGAGGGTTGAAAAATAACGTAATGCACAACGGACCTCATCCAATTTCAAGGTGATTTGGAGCACAAAGGTCAAAGTGAATGCACTTTCATTTTATGTTATAAAGCGACAGCGCAGATTGTTGAAATTTCTCATCGTGAACTCAAAAGAAGGTTTGTTTCTGCCCAGTTTCGAACTGGGGACCTTTCGCGTGTGAGGCGAACGTGATGACCACTACACTACAGAAACTTCGAAAGCACGCATTTTGTCTGCGACATTCATTCAAAGCTATTGTGTACGCTGTGTTCCTCGCGTGACTTTGGGATCCTGCCCGTTGATGTAGCATGAGACACACGTGTCTCAATCCTCGTTAGTATAGTGGATGAGTATCTCCGCCTGTCACGCGGAAGACCGGGGTTCGATTCCCCGACGGGGAGGGTGGATGTTGTTCTTTAGCTGCTGTTTGTTCAGGCCTCAACGCTGACATTGTTTAAGACCAGGCTGAAAACAGTTCGGTTTAACCGTGCATACGAAAACTGAAAGTTTCTTATCTACACTCTTTTTTAAATTAATGATGAATTCTATGTTTTATGATTTTCCTTTTGTGATTTTATGTATGTTGTGCTCTCCTTTTAGGATTTTGTGTAACTGTAAAGCACTTTGAATTGCCCTGTGTACAAATTGTGCTCTATAAAAAAACTTGCCTTGAGAAAGCATAGATTGTTGAAATTCCTTGTCATGAACTCAAAGAGAGGCTTGTTTCTGCCCGGTTTCGAACCGAGGACCTTTCGCGTGTTAGGCGAACGTGATAACCACTACACTACAGAAACCACAAAAAGGGCATTTTTTGTCCGTGAGGCTCACTCAAAGCTCTTGTGTATACTGTGTTCCTCGCATGACTTCGGGATCCTGCCCGTTGATGTAGCATGAGACACATGTGTCTCAATCCTCGTTAGTATAGTGGATGAGTATCTCCGCCTGTCACGCTGAAGACCGGGGTTCGATTCCCCGACGGGGAGGGTGGATGTTCTTCTCTAGCTGCTGTTTGTTCAGGCCTCAACGCTGACATTGTTTAAGACCAGGCTGAAAACAGTTCGGTTTAACCGTGCATACGAAAACTGAAAGTTTCTTATCTACACTCTTTTTTAAATTAATGATGAATTCTATGTTTTATGATTTTCCTTTTGTGATTTTATGTATGTTGTGCTCTCCTTTTAGGATTTTGTGTAACTGTAAAGCACTTTGAATTGCCCTGTGTACAAATTGTGCTCTATAAAAAAACTTGCCTTGAGAAAGCATAGATTGTTGAAATTCCTTGTCATGAACTCAAAGAGAGGCTTGTTTCTGCCCGGTTTCAAACCGAGGACCTTTCGCGTGTTAGGCGAACGTGATAACCACTACACTACAGAAACCACAAAAAGGGCATTTTTTGTCCGTGAGGCTCACTCAAAGCTCTTGTGTATACTGTGTTCCTCGCATGACTTCGGGATCCTGCCCGTTGATGTAGCATGAGGCACACGTGTCTCAATCCTCGTTAGTATAGTGGATGAGTATCTCCGCCTGTCACGCGGAAGACCGGGGTTCGATTCCCCGACGGGGAGGGTGGATGTTCTTCTCTAGCCTCAACGCTGACATTGTTTAAGACCAGGCTGAAAACAGTTCGGTTTAACCGTGCATACGAAAACTGAAAGTTTCTTATCTACACTCTTTTTTAAATTAATGATGAATTCTATGTTTTATGATTTTCCTTTTGTGATTTTATGTATGTTTTGCTCTCCTTTTGTGATTTTGTGTAACTGTAAAGCACTTTGAATTGCCCTGTGTACAAATTGTGCTCTATAAAAAAACTTGCCTTGAGAAAGCATAGATTGTTGAAATTCCTTGTCATGAACTCAAAGAGAGGCTTGTTTCTGCCCGGTTTCAAACCGAGGACCTTTCGCGTGTTAGGCGAACGTGATAACCACTACACTACAGAAACCACAAAAAGGGCATTTTTTGTCCGTGAGGCTCACTCAAAGCTCTTGTGTATACTGTGTTCCTCGCATGACTTCGGGATCCTGCCCGTTGATGTAGCATGAGACACACGTGTCTCAATCCTCGTTAGTATAGTGGATGAGTATCTCCGCCTGTCACGCGGAAGACCGGGGTTCGATTCCCCGACGGGGAGGGTGGATGTTCTTCTCTAGCCTCAACGCTGACATTGTTTAAGACCAGGCTGAAAACAGTTCGGTTTAACCGTGCATACGAAAACTGAAAGTTTCTTATCTACACTCTTTTTTAAATTAATGATGAATTCTATGTTTTATGATTTTCCTTTTGTGATTGTATGTATGTTTTGCTCTCCTTTTGTGATTTTGTGTAACTGTAAAGCACTTTGAATTGCCCTGTGTACGAACTATGCTCTATGCGTTGGCTTGCCTTGCCTTGCCTTGCCTTGCCTTGCCTTGCCTTGCCTTGCCTTGCCTTGCCTTGCCTTGCCTTGCCTTGCCTTGCCTTGAATGTATGGCTACGTGAAGCCTGAATTACAATCTTGGCCATATCCTTACATTCCAAGTACAGGCAGTCATGAGGGTTGAAAAATAACGTAATGCACAACGGACCTCATCCAATTTCAAGGTGATTTGGAGCACAAAGGTCAAAGTGAATGCACTTTCATTTTATGTTATAAAGCGACAGCGCAGATTGTTGAAATTTCTCATCGTGAACTCAAAAGAAGGCTTGTTTCTGCCCAGTTTCGAACTGGGGACCTTTCGCGTGTGAGGCGAACGTGATGACCACTACACTACAGAAACTTCGAAAGCACGCATTTTGTCTGCGACGTTCATTCAAAGCTCTTGTGTACGCTGTGTTCCTCGCGTGACTTTGGGATCCTGCCCGTTGATGTAGCATGAGACACACGTGTCTCAATCCTCGTTAGTATAGTGGATGAGTATCTCCGCCTGTCACGCGGAAGACCGGGGTTCGATTCCCCGACGGGGAGGGTGGATGTTCTTCTCTAGCTGCTGTTTGTTCAGGCCTCAACGCTGACATTGTTTAAGACCAGGCTGAAAACAGTTCGGTTTAACCGTGCATACGAAAACTGAAAGTTTCTTATCTACACTCTTTTTGAAATTAATGATGAATTCTATGTTTTATGATTTTCCTTTTGTGATTTTATGTATGTTTTGCTCTCCTTTTGTGATTTTGTGTAACTGTAAAGCACTTTGAATTGCCCTGTGTACGAACTATGCTCTATGCCTTGCCTTGCCTTGCCTTGCCTTGCCTTGCCTTGCCTTGCCTTGCCTTGCCTTGCCTTGCCTTGCCTTGCCTTGCCTTGAATGTATGGCTACGTGAAGCCTGAATTACAATCTTGGCCATATCCTTACATTCCAAGTACAGGCAGTCATGAGGGTTGAAAAATAACGTAATGCACAACGGACCTCATCCAATTTCAAGGTGATTTGGAGCACAAAGGTCAAAGTGAATGCACTTTCATTTTATGTTATAAAGCGACAGCGCAGATTGTTGAAATTTCTCATCGTGAACTCAAAAGAAGGTTTGTTTCTGCCCAGTTTCGAACTGGGGACCTTTCGCGTGTGAGGCGAACGTGATGACCACTACACTACAGAAACTTCGAAAGCACGCATTTTGTCTGCGACATTCATTCAAAGCTCTTGTGTACGCTGTGTTCCTCGCGTGACTTTGGGATCCTGCCCGTTGATGTAGCATGAGACACACGTGTCTCAATCCTCGTTAGTATAGTGGATGAGTATCTCCGCCTGTCACGCGGAAGACCGGGGTTCGATTCCCCGACGGGGAGGGTGGATGTTGTTCTTTAGCTGCTGTTTGTTCAGGCCTCAACGCTGACATTGTTTAAGACCAGGCTGAAAACAGTTCGGTTTAACCGTGCATACGAAAACTGAAAGTTTCTTATCTACACTCTTTTTTAAATTAATGATGAATTCTATGTTTTATGATTTTCCTTTTGTGATTTTATGTATGTTGTGCTCTCCTTTTAGGATTTTGTGTAACTGTAAAGCACTTTGAATTGCCCTGTGTACAAATTGTGCTCTATAAAAAAACTTGCCTTGAGAAAGCATAGATTGTTGAAATTCCTTGTCATGAACTCAAAGAGAGGCTTGCTTCTGCCCGGTTTCGAACCGAGGACCTTTCGCGTGTTAGGCGAACGTGATAACCACTACACTACAGAAACCACAAAAAGGGCATTTTTTGTCCGTGAGGCTCACTCAAAGCTCTTGTGTATACTGTGTTCCTCGCATGACTTCGGGATCCTGCCCGTTGATGTAGCATGAGACACACGTGTCTCAATCCTCGTTAGTATAGTGGATGAGTATCTCCGCCTGTCACGCGGAAGACCGGGGTTCGATTCCCCGACGGGGAGGGTGGATGTTCTTCTCTAGCTGCTGTTTGTTCAGGCCTCAACGCTGACATTGTTTAAGACCATGCTGAAAACAGTTCGGTTTAACCGTGCATACGAAAACTGAAAGTTTCTTATCTACACTCTTTTTTAAATTAATGATGAATTCTATGTTTTATGATTTTCCTTTTGTGATTTTATGTATGTTTTGCTCTCCTTTTGTGATTTTGTGTAACTGTAAAGCACTTTGAATTGCCCTGTGTACGAACTATGCTCTATGCCTTGCCTTTCCTTGCCTTGCCTTTCCTTGCCTTGCCTTTCCTTGCCTTGCCTTTCCTTGCCTTGCCTTGCCTTGCCTTGCCTTGCCTTGCCTTGCCTTGCCTTGCCTTGCCTTGCCTTGCCTTGAATGTATGGCTACGTGAAGCCTGAATTACAATCTTGGCCATATCCTTACATTCCAAGTACAGGCAGTCATGAGGGTTGAAAAATAACGTAATGCACAACGGACCTCATCCAATTTCAAGGTGATTTGGAGCACAAAGGTCAAAGTGAATGCACTTTCATTTTATGTTATAAAGCGACAGCGCAGATTGTTGAAATTTCTCATCGTGAACTCAAAAGAAGGTTTGTTTCTGCCCAGTTTCGAACTGGGGACCTTTCGCGTGTGAGGCGAACGTGATGACCACTACACTACAGAAACTTCGAAAGCACGCATTTTGTCTGCGACGTTCATTCAAAGCTCTTGTGTACGCTGTGTTCCTCGCGTGACTTTGGGATCCTGCCCGTTGATGTAGCATGAGACACACGTGTCTCAATCCTCGTTAGTATAGTGGATGAGTATCTCCGCCTGTCACGCGGAAGACCGGGGTTCGATTCCCCGACGGGGAGGGTGGATGTTGTTCTTTAGCTGCTGTTTGTTCAGGCCTCAACGCTGACATTGTTTAAGACCAGGCTGAAAACAGTTCGGTTTAACCGTGCATACGAAAACTGAAAGTTTCTTATCTACACTCTTTTTTAAATTAATGATGAATTCTATGTTTTATGATTTTCCTTTTGTGATTTTATGTATGTTGTGCTCTCCTTTTAGGATTTTGTGTAACTGTAAAGCACTTTGAATTGCCCTGTGTACAAATTGTGCTCTATAAAAAAACTTGCCTTGAGAAAGCATAGATTGTTGAAATTCCTTGTCATGAACTCAAAGAGAGGCTTGTTTCTGCCCGGTTTCGAACCGAGGACCTTTCGCGTGTTAGGCGAACGTGATAACCACTACACTACAGAAACCACAAAAAGGGCATTTTTTGTCCGTGAGGCTCACTCAAAGCTCTTGTGTATACTGTGTTCCTCGCATGACTTCGGGATCCTGCCCGTTGATGTAGCATGAGACACACGTGTCTCAATCCTCGTTAGTATAGTGGATGAGTATCTCCGCCTGTCACGCGGAAGACCGGGGTTCGATTCCCCGACGGGGAGGGTGGATGTTCTTCTCTAGCCTCAACGCTGACATTGTTTAAGACCAGGCTGAAAACAGTTCGGTTTAACCGTGCATACGAAAACTGAAAGTTTCTTATCTACACTCTTTTTTAAATTAATGATGAATTCTATGTTTTATGATTTTCCTTTTGTGATTTTATGTATGTTGTGCTCTCCTTTTAGGATTTTGTGTAACTGTAAAGCACTTTGAATTGCCCTGTGTACAAATTGTGCTCTATAAAAAAACTTGCCTTGAGAAAGCATAGATTGTTGAAATTCCTTGTCATGAACTCAAAGAGAGGCTTGTTTCTGCCCGGTTTCGAACCGAGGACCTTTCGCGTGTTAGGCGAACGTGATAACCACTACACTACAGAAACGACAAAAAGGGCATTTTTTGTCCGTGAGGCTCACTCAAAGCTCTTGTGTATACTGTGTTCCTCGCATGACTTCGGGATCCTGCCCGTTGATGTAGCATGAGACACACGTGTCTCAATCCTCGTTAGTATAGTGGATGAGTATCTCCGCCTGTCACGCGGAAGACCGGGGTTCGATTCCCCGACGGGGAGGGTGGATGTTCTTCTCTAGCCTCAACGCTGACATTGTTTAAGACCAGGCTGAAAACAGTTCGGTTTAACCGTGCATACGAAAACTGAAAGTTTCTTATCTACACTCTTTTTTAAATTAATGATGAATTCTATGTTTTATGATTTTCCTTTTGTGATTTTATGTATGTTTTGCTCTCCTTTTGTGATTTTGTGTAACTGTAAAGCACTTTGAATTGCCCTGTGTACGAACTATGCTCTATGCGTTGCCTTTCCTTGCCTTGCCTTGCCTTGCCTTGCCTTGCCTTGCCTTGCCTTGAATGTATGGCTACGTGAAGCCTGAATTACAATCTTGGCCATATCCTTACATTCCAAGTACAGGCAGTCATGAGGGTTGAAAAATAACGTAATGCACAACGGACCTCATCCAATTTCAAGGTGATTTGGAGCACAAAGGTCAAAGTGAATGCACTTTCATTTTATGTTATAAAGCGACAGCGCAGATTGTTGAAATTTCTCATCGTGAACTCAAAAGAAGGCTTGTTTCTGCCCAGTTTCGAACTGGGGACCTTTCGCGTGTGAGGCGAACGTGATGACCACTACACTACAGAAACTTCGAAAGCACGCATTTTGTCTGCGACGTTCATTCAAAGCTCTTGTGTACGCTGTGTTCCTCGCGTGACTTTGGGATCCTGCCCGTTGATGTAGCATGAGACACACGTGTCTCAATTCTCGTTAGTATAGTGGATGAGTATCTCCGCCTGTCACGCGGAAGACCGGGGTTCGATTCCCCGACGGGGAGGGTGGATGTTCTTCTCTAGCTGCTGTTTGTTCAGGCCTCAACGCTGACATTGTTTAAGACCAGGCTGAAAACAGTTCGGTTTAACCGTGCATACGAAAACTGAAAGTTTCTTATCTACACTCTTTTTTAAATTAATGATGAATTCTATGTTTTATGATTTTCCTTTTGTGATTTTATGTATGTTTTGCTCTCCTTTTGTGATTTTGTGTAACTGTAAAGCACTTTGAATTGCCCTGTGTACGAACTATGCTCTATGCCTTGCCTTGCCTTGCCTTGCCTTGCCTTGCCTTGCCTTGCCTTGCCTTGCCTTGCCTTGCCTTGCCTTGCCTTGCCTTGCCTTGAATGTATGGCTACGTGAAGCCTGAATTACAATCTTGGCCATATCCTTACATTCCAAGTACAGGCAGTCATGAGGGTTGAAAAATAACGTAATGCACAACGGACCTCATCCAATTTCAAGGTGATTTGGAGCACAAAGGTCAAAGTGAATGCACTTTCATTTTATGTTATAAAGCGACAGCGCAGATTGTTGAAATTTCTCATCGTGAACTCAAAAGAAGGTTTGTTTCTGCCCAGTTTCGAACTGGGGACCTTTCGCGTGTGAGGCGAACGTGATGACCACTACACTACAGAAACTTCGAAAGCACGCATTTTGTCTGCGACATTCATTCAAAGCTCTTGTGTACGCTGTGTTCCTCGCGTGACTTTGGGATCCTGCCCGTTGATGTAGCATGAGACACACGTGTCTCAATCCTCGTTAGTATAGTGGATGAGTATCTCCGCCTGTCACGCGGAAGACCGGGGTTCGATTCCCCGACGGGGAGGGTGGATGTTGTTCTTTAGCTGCTGTTTGTTCAGGCCTCAACGCTGACATTGTTTAAGACCAGGCTGAAAACAGTTCGGTTTAACCGTGCATACGAAAACTGAAAGTTTCTTATCTACACTCTTTTTTAAATTAATGATGAATTCTATGTTTTATGATTTTCCTTTTGTGATTTTATGTATGTTGTGCTCTCCTTTTAGGATTTTGTGTAACTGTAAAGCACTTTGAATTGCCCTGTGTACAAATTGTGCTCTATAAAAAAACTTGCCTTGAGAAAGCATAGATTGTTGAAATTCCTTGTCATGAACTCAAAGAGAGGCTTGCTTCTGCCCGGTTTCGAACCGAGGACCTTTCGCGTGTTAGGCGAACGTGATAACCACTACACTACAGAAACCACAAAAAGGGCATTTTTTGTCCGTGAGGCTCACTCAAAGCTCTTGTGTATACTGTGTTCCTCGCATGACTTCGGGATCCTGCCCGTTGATGTAGCATGAGACACACGTGTCTCAATCCTCGTTAGTATAGTGGATGAGTATCTCCGCCTGTCACGCGGAAGACCGGGGTTCGATTCCCCGACGGGGAGGGTGGATGTTCTTCTCTAGCTGCTGTTTGTTCAGGCCTCAACGCTGACATTGTTTAAGACCATGCTGAAAACAGTTCGGTTTAACCGTGCATACGAAAACTGAAAGTTTCTTATCTACACTCTTTTTTAAATTAATGATGAATTCTATGTTTTATGATTTTCCTTTTGTGATTTTATGTATGTTTTGCTCTCCTTTTGTGATTTTGTGTAACTGTAAAGCACTTTGAATTGCCCTGTGTACGAACTATGCTCTATGCCTTGCCTTTCCTTGCCTTGCCTTTCCTTGCCTTGCCTTTCCTTGCCTTGCCTTTCCTTGCCTTGCCTTGCCTTGCCTTGCCTTGCCTTGCCTTGCCTTGCCTTGCCTTGCCTTGCCTTGCCTTGAATGTATGGCTACGTGAAGCCTGAATTACAATCTTGGCCATATCCTTACATTCCAAGTACAGGCAGTCATGAGGGTTGAAAAATAACGTAATGCACAACGGACCTCATCCAATTTCAAGGTGATTTGGAGCACAAAGGTCAAAGTGAATGCACTTTCATTTTATGTTATAAAGCGACAGCGCAGATTGTTGAAATTTCTCATCGTGAACTCAAAAGAAGGTTTGTTTCTGCCCAGTTTCGAACTGGGGACCTTTCGCGTGTGAGGCGAACGTGATGACCACTACACTACAGAAACTTCGAAAGCACGCATTTTGTCTGCGACGTTCATTCAAAGCTCTTGTGTACGCTGTGTTCCTCGCGTGACTTTGGGATCCTGCCCGTTGATGTAGCATGAGACACACGTGTCTCAATCCTCGTTAGTATAGTGGATGAGTATCTCCGCCTGTCACGCGGAAGACCGGGGTTCGATTCCCCGACGGGGAGGGTGGATGTTGTTCTTTAGCTGCTGTTTGTTCAGGCCT
The DNA here is from genome assembly GCA_036785175.1 of Eupleurogrammus muticus. NCBI lineage: Eukaryota > Metazoa > Chordata > Actinopteri > Scombriformes > Trichiuridae > Eupleurogrammus > Eupleurogrammus muticus. The sequence goes on from JAYKQN010000001.1 coordinate 31,660,535, forward strand.
CAACGCTGACATTGTTTAAGACCAGGCTGAAAACAGTTCGGTTTAACCGTGCATACGAAAACTGAAAGTTTCTTATCTACACTCTTTTTTAAATTAATGATGAATTCTATGTTTTATGATTTTCCTTTTGTGATTTTATGTATGTTGTGCTCTCCTTTTAGGATTTTGTGTAACTGTAAAGCACTTTGAATTGCCCTGTGTACAAATTGTGCTCTATAAAAAAACTTGCCTTGAGAAAGCATAGATTGTTGAAATTCCTTGTCATGAACTCAAAGAGAGGCTTGTTTCTGCCCGGTTTCGAACCGAGGACCTTTCGCGTGTTAGGCGAACGTGATAACCACTACACTACAGAAACCACAAAAAGGGCATTTTTTGTCCGTGAGGCTCACTCAAAGCTCTTGTGTATACTGTGTTCCTCGCATGACTTCGGGATCCTGCCCGTTGATGTAGCATGAGACACACGTGTCTCAATCCTCGTTAGTATAGTGGATGAGTATCTCCGCCTGTCACGCGGAAGACCGGGGTTCGATTCCCCGACGGGGAGGGTGGATGTTCTTCTCTAGCCTCAACGCTGACATTGTTTAAGACCAGGCTGAAAACAGTTCGGTTTAACCGTGCATACGAAAACTGAAAGTTTCTTATCTACACTCTTTTTTAAATTAATGATGAATTCTATGTTTTATGATTTTCCTTTTGTGATTTTATGTATGTTGTGCTCTCCTTTTAGGATTTTGTGTAACTGTAAAGCACTTTGAATTGCCCTGTGTACAAATTGTGCTCTATAAAAAAACTTGCCTTGAGAAAGCATAGATTGTTGAAATTCCTTGTCATGAACTCAAAGAGAGGCTTGTTTCTGCCCGGTTTCGAACCGAGGACCTTTCGCGTGTTAGGCGAACGTGATAACCACTACACTACAGAAACGACAAAAAGGGCATTTTTTGTCCGTGAGGCTCACTCAAAGCTCTTGTGTATACTGTGTTCCTCGCATGACTTCGGGATCCTGCCCGTTGATGTAGCATGAGACACACGTGTCTCAATCCTCGTTAGTATAGTGGATGAGTATCTCCGCCTGTCACGCGGAAGACCGGGGTTCGATTCCCCGACGGGGAGGGTGGATGTTCTTCTCTAGCCTCAACGCTGACATTGTTTAAGACCAGGCTGAAAACAGTTCGGTTTAACCGTGCATACGAAAACTGAAAGTTTCTTATCTACACTCTTTTTTAAATTAATGATGAATTCTATGTTTTATGATTTTCCTTTTGTGATTTTATGTATGTTTTGCTCTCCTTTTGTGATTTTGTGTAACTGTAAAGCACTTTGAATTGCCCTGTGTACGAACTATGCTCTATGCGTTGCCTTTCCTTGCCTTGCCTTGCCTTGCCTTGCCTTGCCTTGCCTTGCCTTGAATGTATGGCTACGTGAAGCCTGAATTACAATCTTGGCCATATCCTTACATTCCAAGTACAGGCAGTCATGAGGGTTGAAAAATAACGTAATGCACAACGGACCTCATCCAATTTCAAGGTGATTTGGAGCACAAAGGTCAAAGTGAATGCACTTTCATTTTATGTTATAAAGCGACAGCGCAGATTGTTGAAATTTCTCATCGTGAACTCAAAAGAAGGCTTGTTTCTGCCCAGTTTCGAACTGGGGACCTTTCGCGTGTGAGGCGAACGTGATGACCACTACACTACAGAAACTTCGAAAGCACGCATTTTGTCTGCGACGTTCATTCAAAGCTCTTGTGTACGCTGTGTTCCTCGCGTGACTTTGGGATCCTGCCCGTTGATGTAGCATGAGACACACGTGTCTCAATTCTCGTTAGTATAGTGGATGAGTATCTCCGCCTGTCACGCGGAAGACCGGGGTTCGATTCCCCGACGGGGAGGGTGGATGTTCTTCTCTAGCTGCTGTTTGTTCAGGCCTCAACGCTGACATTGTTTAAGACCAGGCTGAAAACAGTTCGGTTTAACCGTGCATACGAAAACTGAAAGTTTCTTATCTACACTCTTTTTTAAATTAATGATGAATTCTATGTTTTATGATTTTCCTTTTGTGATTTTATGTATGTTTTGCTCTCCTTTTGTGATTTTGTGTAACTGTAAAGCACTTTGAATTGCCCTGTGTACGAACTATGCTCTATGCCTTGCCTTGCCTTGCCTTGCCTTGCCTTGCCTTGCCTTGCCTTGCCTTGCCTTGCCTTGCCTTGCCTTGCCTTGCCTTGCCTTGAATGTATGGCTACGTGAAGCCTGAATTACAATCTTGGCCATATCCTTACATTCCAAGTACAGGCAGTCATGAGGGTTGAAAAATAACGTAATGCACAACGGACCTCATCCAATTTCAAGGTGATTTGGAGCACAAAGGTCAAAGTGAATGCACTTTCATTTTATGTTATAAAGCGACAGCGCAGATTGTTGAAATTTCTCATCGTGAACTCAAAAGAAGGTTTGTTTCTGCCCAGTTTCGAACTGGGGACCTTTCGCGTGTGAGGCGAACGTGATGACCACTACACTACAGAAACTTCGAAAGCACGCATTTTGTCTGCGACATTCATTCAAAGCTCTTGTGTACGCTGTGTTCCTCGCGTGACTTTGGGATCCTGCCCGTTGATGTAGCATGAGACACACGTGTCTCAATCCTCGTTAGTATAGTGGATGAGTATCTCCGCCTGTCACGCGGAAGACCGGGGTTCGATTCCCCGACGGGGAGGGTGGATGTTGTTCTTTAGCTGCTGTTTGTTCAGGCCTCAACGCTGACATTGTTTAAGACCAGGCTGAAAACAGTTCGGTTTAACCGTGCATACGAAAACTGAAAGTTTCTTATCTACACTCTTTTTTAAATTAATGATGAATTCTATGTTTTATGATTTTCCTTTTGTGATTTTATGTATGTTGTGCTCTCCTTTTAGGATTTTGTGTAACTGTAAAGCACTTTGAATTGCCCTGTGTACAAATTGTGCTCTATAAAAAAACTTGCCTTGAGAAAGCATAGATTGTTGAAATTCCTTGTCATGAACTCAAAGAGAGGCTTGTTTCTGCCCGGTTTCGAACCGAGGACCTTTCGCGTGTTAGGCGAACGTGATAACCACTACACTACAGAAACCACAAAAAGGGCATTTTTTGTCCGTGAGGCTCACTCAAAGCTCTTGTGTATACTGTGTTCCTCGCATGACTTCGGGATCCTGCCCGTTGATGTAGCATGAGACACATGTGTCTCAATCCTCGTTAGTATAGTGGATGAGTATCTCCGCCTGTCACGCTGAAGACCGGGGTTCGATTCCCCGACGGGGAGGGTGGATGTTCTTCTCTAGCTGCTGTTTGTTCAGGCCTCAACGCTGACATTGTTTCAGACCAGGCTGAAAACAGTTCGGTTTAACCGTGCATACGAAAACTGAAAGTTTCTTATCTACACTCTTTTTTAAATTAATGATGAATTCTATGTTTTATGATTTTCCTTTTGTGATTTTATGTATGTTGTGCTCTCCTTTTAGGATTTTGTGTAACTGTAAAGCACTTTGAATTGCCCTGTGTACAAATTGTGCTCTATAAAAAAACTTGCCTTGAGAAAGCATAGATTGTTGAAATTCCTTGTCATGAACTCAAAGAGAGGCTTGTTTCTGCCCGGTTTCAAACCGAGGACCTTTCGCGTGTTAGGCGAACGTGATAACCACTACACTACAGAAACCACAAAAAGGGCATTTTTTGTCCGTGAGGCTCACTCAAAGCTCTTGTGTATACTGTGTTCCTCGCATGACTTCGGGATCCTGCCCGTTGATGTAGCATGAGACACACGTGTCTCAATCCTCGTTAGTATAGTGGATGAGTATCTCCGCCTGTCACGCGGAAGACCGGGGTTCGATTCCCCGACGGGGAGGGTGGATGTTCTTCTCTAGCTGCTGTTTGTTCAGGCCTCAACGCTGACATTGTTTAAGACCAGGCTGAAAACAGTTCGGTTTAACCGTGCATACGAAAACTGAAAGTTTCTTATCTACACTCTTTTTTAAATTAATGATGAATTCTATTATTTATGATTTTCCTTTTGTGATTTTATGTATGTTGTGCTCTCCTTTTAGGATTTTGTGTAACTGTAAAGCACTTTGAATTGCCCTGTGTACAAATTGTGCTCTATAAAAAAACTTGCCTTGAGAAAGCATAGATTGTTGAAATTCCTTGTCATGAACTCAAAGAGAGGCTTGTTTCTGCCCGGTTTCGAACCGAGGACCTTTCGCGTGTTAGGCGAACGTGATAACCACTACACTACAGAAACCACAAAAAGGGCATTTTTTGTCCGTGAGGCTCACTCAAAGCTCTTGTGTATACTGTGTTCCTCGCATGACTTCGGGATCCTGCCCGTTGATGTAGCATGAGACACACATGTCTCAATCCTCGTTAGTATAGTGGATGAGTATCTCCGCCTGTCACGCGGAAGACCGGGGTTCGATTCCCCGACGGGGAGGGTGGATGTTCTTCTCTAGCCTCAACGCTGACATTGTTTAAGACCAGGCTGAAAACAGTTCGGTTTAACCGTGCATACGAAAACTGAAAGTTTCTTATCTACACTCTTTTTTAAATTAATGATGAATTCTATGTTTTATGATTTTATGTATGTTTTGCTCTCCTTTTGTGATTTTGTGTAACTGTAAAGCACTTTGAATTGCCCTGTGTACGAACTATGCTCTATGCCTTGCCTTGCCTTGCCTTGCCTTGCCTTGCCTTGCCTTGCCTTGCCTTGCCTTGCCTTGCCTTGCCTTGCCTTGCCTTGCCTTGCCTTGAATGTATGGCTACGTGAAGCCTGAATTACAATCTTGGCCATATCCTTACATTCCAAGTACAGGCAGTAATGAGGGTTGAAAAATAACGTAATGCACAATGGACCTCATCCAATTTCAAGGTGATTTAGAGCACAAAGGTCAAAGTGAATGCACTTTCATTTTATGTTATAAAGCGACAGCGCAGATTGTTGAAATTTCTCATCGTGAACTCAAAAGAAGGTTTGTTTCTGCCCAGTTTCGAACTGGGGACCTTTCGCGTGTGAGGCGAACGTGATGACCACTACACTACAGAAACTTCGAAAGCACGCATTTTGTCTGCGACGTTCATTCAAAGCTCTTGTGTACGCTGTGTTCCTCGCGTGACTTTGGGATCCTGCCCGTTGATGTAGCATGAGACACACGTGTCTCAATCCTCGTTAGTATAGTGGATGAGTATCTCCTCCTGTCACGCGGAAGACCGGGGTTCGATTCCCCGACGGGGAGGGTGGATGTTGTTCTTTAGCTGCTGTTTGTTCAGGCCTCAACGCTGACATTGTTTAAGACCAGGCTGAAAACAGTTCGGTTTAACCGTGCATACGAAAACTGAAAGTTTCTTATCTACACTCTTTTTTAAATTAATGATGAATTCTATGTTTTATGATTTTCCTTTTGTGATTTTATGTATGTTGTGCTCTCCTTTTAGGATTTTGTGTAACTGTAAAGCACTTTGAATTGCCCTGTGTACAAATTGTGCTCTATAAAAAAACTTGCCTTGAGAAAGCATAGATTGTTGAAATTCCTTGTCATGAACTCAAAGAGAGGCTTGTTTCTGCCCGGTTTCGAACCGAGGACCTTTCGCGTGTTAGGCGAACGTGATAACCACTACACTACAGAAACCACAAAAAGGGCATTTTTTGTCCGTGAGGCTCACTCAAAGCTCTTGTGTATACTGTGTTCCTCGCATGACTTCGGGATCCTGCCCGTTGATGTAGCATGAGACACACGTGTCTCAATCCTCGTTAGTATAGTGGATGAGTATCTCCGCCTGTCACGCGGAAGACCGGGGTTCGATTCCCCGACGGGGAGGGTGGATGTTCTTCTCTAGCTGCTGTTTGTTCAGGCCTCAACGCTGACATTGTTTAAGACCAGGCTGAAAACAGTTCGGTTTAACCGTGCATACGAAAACTGAAAGTTTCTTATCTACACTCTTTTTTAAATTAATGATGAATTCTATGTTTTATGATTTTCCTTTTGTGATTTTATGTATGTTTTGCTCTCCTTTTGTGATTTTGTGTAACTGTAAAGCACTTTGAATTGCCCTGTGTACGAACTATGCTCTATGCCTTGCCTTGCCTTGCCTTGCCTTGCCTTGCCTTGCCTTGCCTTGCCTTGCCTTGCCTTGCCTTGCCTTGCCTTGCCTTGCCTTGCATGTATGGCTACGTGAAGCCTGAATTACAATCTTGGCCATATCCTTACATTCCAAGTACAGGCAGTCATGAGGGTTAAAAAATAACGTAATGCACAACGGACCTCATCCAATTTCAAGGTGATTTGGAGCACAAAGGTCAAAGTGAATGCACTTTCATTTTATGATATAAAGCGACAGCGCAGATTGTTGAAATTTCTCATCGTGAACTCAAAAGAAGGCTTGTTTCTGCCCAGTTTCGAAATGGGGACCTTTCGCGTGTGAGGCGAACGTGATGACCACTACACTACAGAAACTTCGAAAGCACGCATTTTGTCTGCGACGTTCATTCAAAGCTCTTGTGTACGCTGTGTTCCTCGCGTGACTTTGGGATCCTGCCCGTTGATGTAGCATGAGACACACGTGTCTCAATCCTCGTTAGTATAGTGGATGAGTATCTCCGCCTGTCACGCGGAAGACCGGGGTTCGATTCCCCGACGGGGAGGGTGGATGTTGTTCTTTAGCTGCTGTTTGTTCAGGCCTCAACGCTGACATTGTTTAAGACCAGGCTGAAAACAGTTCGGTTTAACCGTGCATACGAAAACTGAAAGTTTCTTATCTACACTCTTTTTTAAATTAATGATGAATTCTATGTTTTATGATTTTCCTTTTGTGATTTTATGTATGTTGTGCTCTCCTTTTAGGATTTTGTGTAACTGTAAAGCACTTTGAATTGCCCTGTGTACAAATTGTGCTCTATAAAAAAACTTGCCTTGAGAAAGCATAGATTGTTGAAATTCCTTGTCATGAACTCAAAGAGAGGCTTGTTTCTGCCCGGTTTCGAACCGAGGACCTTTCGCGTGTTAGGCGAACGTGATAACCACTACACTACAGAAACCACAAAAAGGGCATTTTTTGTCCGTGAGGCTCACTCAAAGCTCTTGTGTATACTGTGTTCCTCGCATGACTTCGGGATCCTGCCCGTTGATGTAGCATGAGACACACGTGTCTCAATCCTCGTTAGTATAGTGGATGAGTATCTCCGCCTGTCACGCGGAAGACCGGGGTTCGATTCCCCGACGGGGAGGGTGGATGTTCTTCTCTAGCTGCTGTTTGTTCAGGCCTCAACACTGACATTGTTTAAGACCATGCTGAAAACAGTTCGGTTTAACCGTGCATACGAAAACTGAAAGTTTCTTATCTACACTCTTTTTTAAATTAATGATGAATTCTATGTTTTATGATTTTCCTTTTGTGATTTTATGTATGTTTTGCTCTCCTTTTGTGATTTTGTGTAACTGTAAAGCACTTTGAATTGCCCTGTGTACGAACTATGCTCTATGCCTTGCCTTGCCTTGCCTTGCCTTGCCTTGCCTTGCCTTGCCTTGCCTTGCCTTGCCTTGCCTTGCCTTGCCTTGCCTTGCCTTTCCTTGCATGTATGGCTACGTGAAGCCTGAATTACAATCTTGGCCATATCCTTACATTCCAAGTACAGGCAGTCATGAGGGTTAAAAAATAACGTAATGCACAACGGACCTCATCCAATTTCAAGGTGATTTGGAGCACAAAGGTCAAAGTGAATGCACTTTCATTTTATGTTATAAAGCGACAGCGCAGATTGTTGAAATTTCTCATCGTGAACTCAAAAGAAGGCTTGTTTCTGCCCAGTTTCGAAATGGGGACCTTTCGCGTGTGAGGCGAACGTGATGACCACTACACTACAGAAACTTCGAAAGCACGCATTTTGTCTGCGACGTTCATTCAAAGCTCTTGTGTACGCTGTGTTCCTCGCGTGACTTTGGGATCCTGCCCGTTGATGTAGCATGAGACACACGTGTCTCAATCCTCGTTAGTATAGTGGATGAGTATCTCCGCCTGTCACGCGGAAGACCGGGGTTCGATTCCCCGACGGGGAGGGTGGATGTTGTTCTTTAGCTGCTGTTTGTTCAGGCCTCAACGCTGACATTGTTTAAGACCAGGCTGAAAACAGTTCGGTTTAACCGTGCATACGAAAACTGAAAGTTTCTTATCTACACTCTTTTTTAAATTAATGATGAATTCTATGTTTTATGATTTTCCTTTTGTGATTTTATGTATGTTGTGCTCTCCTTTTAGGATTTTGTGTAACTGTAAAGCACTTTGAATTGCCCTGTGTACAAATTGTGCTCTATAAAAAAACTTGCCTTGAGAAAGCATAGATTGTTGAAATTCCTTGTCATGAACTCAAAGAGAGGCTTGTTTCTGCCCGGTTTCGAACCGAGGACCTTTCGCGTGTTAGGCGAACGTGATAACCACTACACTACAGAAACCACAAAAAGGGCATTTTTTGTCCGTGAGGCTCACTCAAAGCTCTTGTGTATACTGTGTTCCTCGCATGACTTCGGGATCCTGCCCGTTGATGTAGCATGAGACACACGTGTCTCAATCCTCGTTAGTATAGTGGATGAGTATCTCCGCCTGTCACGCGGAAGACCGGGGTTCGATTCCCCGACGGGGAGGGTGGATGTTCTTCTCTAGCTGCTGTTTGTTCAGGCCTCAACACTGACATTGTTTAAGACCATGCTGAAAACAGTTCGGTTTAACCGTGCATACGAAAACTGAAAGTTTCTTATCTACACTCTTTTTTAAATTAATGATGAATTCTATGTTTTATGATTTTCCTTTTGTGATTTTATGTATGTTTTGCTCTCCTTTTGTGATTTTGTGTAACTGTAAAGCACTTTGAATTGCCCTGTGTACGAACTATGCTCTATGCCTTGCCTTGCCTTGCCTTGCCTTGCCTTGCCTTGCCTTGCCTTGCCTTGCCTTGCCTTGCCTTGCCTTGCCTTGCCTTGCCTTGCCTTGCCTTGCCTTGCCTTGCATGTATGGCTACGTGAAGCCTGAATTACAATCTTGGCCATATCCTTACATTCCAAGTACAGGCAGTCATGAGGGTTAAAAAATAACGTAATGCACAACGGACCTCATCCAATTTCAAGGTGATTTGGAGCACAAAGGTCAAAGTGAATGCACTTTCATTTTATGTTATAAAGCGACAGCGCAGATTGTTGAAATTTCTCATCGTGAACTCAAAAGAAGGCTTGTTTCTGCCCAGTTTCGAAATGGGGACCTTTCGCGTGTGAGGCGAACGTGATGACCACTACACTACAGAAACTTCGAAAGCACGCATTTTGTCTGCGACGTTCATTCAAAGCTCTTGTGTACGCTGTGTTCCTCGCGTGACTTTGGGATCCTGCCCGTTGATGTAGCATGAGACACACGTGTCTCAATCCTCGTTAGTATAGTGGATGAGTATCTCCGCCTGTCACGCGGAAGACCGGGGTTCGATTCCCCGACGGGGAGGGTGGATGTTGTTCTTTAGCTGCTGTTTGTTCAGGCCTCAACGCTGACATTGTTTAAGACCAGGCTGAAAACAGTTCGGTTTAACCGTGCATACGAAAACTGAAAGTTTCTTATCTACACTCTTTTTTAAATTAATGATGAATTCTATGTTTTATGATTTTCCTTTTGTGATTTTATGTATGTTGTGCTCTCCTTTTAGGATTTTGTGTAACTGTAAAGCACTTTGAATTGCCCTGTGTACAAATTGTGCTCTATAAAAAAACTTGCCTTGAGAAAGCATAGATTGTTGAAATTCCTTGTCATGAACTCAAAGAGAGGCTTGTTTCTGCCCGGTTTCGAACCGAGGACCTTTCGCGTGTTAGGCGAACGTGATAACCACTACACTACAGAAACCACAAAAAGGGCATTTTTTGTCCGTGAGGCTCACTCAAAGCTCTTGTGTATACTGTGTTCCTCGCATGACTTCGGGATCCTGCCCGTTGATGTAGCATGAGACACACGTGTCTCAATCCTCGTTAGTATAGTGGATGAGTATCTCCGCCTGTCACGCGGAAGACCGGGGTTCGTTTCCCCGACGGGGAGGGTGGATGTTCTTCTCTAGCTGCTGTTTGTTCAGGCCTCAACGCTGACATTGTTTAAGACCAGGCTGAAAACAGTTCGGTTTAACCGTGCATACGAAAACTGAAAGTTTCTTATCTACACTCTTTTTTAAATTAATGATGAATTCTATGTTTTATGATTTTCCTTTTGTGATTTTATGTATGTTTTGCTCTCCTTTTGTGATTTTGTGTAACTGTAAAGCACTTTGAATTGCCCTGTGTACGAACTATGCTCTATGCCTTGCCTTGCCTTGCCTTGCCTTGCCTTGCCTTGCCTTGCCTTGCCTTGCCTTGCCTTGCCTTGCCTTGCCTTGCCTTGCCTTGAATGTATGGCTACGTGAAGCCTGAATTACAATCTTGGCCATATCCTTACATTCCAAGTACAGGCAGTCATGAGGGTTGAAAAATAACGTAATGCACAACGGACCTCATCCAATTTCAAGGTGATTTGGAGCACAAAGGTCAAAGTGAATGCACTTTCATTTTATGTTATAAAGCGACAGCGCAGATTGTTGAAATTTCTCATCATGAACTCAAAAGAAGGTTTGTTTCTGCCCAGTTTCGAACTGGGGACCTTTCGCGTGTGAGGCGAACGTGATGACCACTACACTACAGAAACTTCGAAAGCACGCATTTTGTCTGCGACGTTCATTCAAAGCTCTTGTGTACGCTGTGTTCCTCGCGTGACTTTGGGATCCTGCCCGTTGATGTAGCATGAGACACACGTGTCTCAATCCTTGTTAGTATAGTGGATGAGTATCTCCGCCTGTCACGCGGAAGACCGGGGTTCGATTCCCCGACGGGGAGGGTGGATGTTGTTCTTTAGCTGCTGTTTGTTCAGGCCTCAACGCTGACATTGTTTAAGACCAGGCTGAAAACAGTTCGGTTTAACCGTGCATAAGAAAACTGAAAGTTTCTTATCTACACTCTTTTTTAAATTAATGATGAATTCTATGTTTTATGATTTTCCTTTTGTGATTTTATGTATGTTGTGCTCTCCTTTTAGGATTTTGTGTAACTGTAAAGCACTTTGAATTGCCCTGTGTACAAATTGTGCTCTATAAAAAAACTTGCCTTGAGAAAGCATAGATTGTTGAAATTCCTTGTCATGAACTCAAAGAGAGGCTTGTTTCTGCCCGGTTTCGAACCGAGGACCTTTCGCGTGTTAGGCGAACGTGATAACCACTACACTACAGAAACCACAAAAAGGGCATTTTTTGTCCGTGAGGCTCACTCAAAGCTCTTGTGTATACTGTGTTCCTCGCATGACTTCGGGATCCTGCCCGTTGATGTAGCATGAGACACACGTGTCTCAATCCTCGTTAGTATAGTGGATGAGTATCTCCGCCTGTCACGCGGAAGACCGGGGTTCGATTCCCCGACGGGGAGGGTGGATGTTCTTCTCTAGCCTCAACGCTGACATTGTTTAAGACCAGGCTGAAAACAGTTCGGTTTAACCGTGCATACGAAAACTGAAAGTTTCTTATCTACACTCTTTTTTAAATTAATGATGAATTCTATGTTTTATGATTTTCCTTTTGTGATTTTATGTATGTTGTGCTCTCCTTTTAGGATTTTGTGTAACTGTAAAGCACTTTGAATTGCCCTGTGTACAAATTGTGCTCTATAAAAAAACTTGCCTTGAGAAAGCATAGATTGTTGAAATTCCTTGTCATGAACTCAAAGAGAGGCTTGTTTCTGCCCGGTTTCGAACCGAGGACCTTTCGCGTGTTAGGCGAACGTGATAACCACTACACTACAGAAACGACAAAAAGGGCATTTTTTGTCCGTGAGGCTCACTCAAAGCTCTTGTGTATACTGTGTTCCTCGCATGACTTCGGGATCCTGCCCGTTGATGTAGCATGAGACACACGTGTCTCAATCCTCGTTAGTATAGTGGATGAGAATCTCCGCCTGTCACGCGGAAGACCGGGGTTCGATTCCCCGACGGGGAGGGTGGATGTTCTTCTCTAGCCTCAACGCTGACATTGTTTAAGACCAGGCTGAAAACAGTTCGGTTTAACCGTGCATACGAAAACTGAAAGTTTCTTATCTACACTCTTTTTTAAATTAATGATGAATTCTATGTTTTATGATTTTCCTTTTGTGATTTTATGTATGTTTTGCTCTCCTTTTGTGATTTTGTGTAACTGTAAAGCACTTTGAATTGCCCTGTGTACGAACTATGCTCTATGCGTTGCCTTTCCTTGCCTTGCCTTTCCTTGCCTTGCCTTTCCTTGCCTTGCCTTTCCTTGCCTTGCCTTTCCTTGCCTTGCCTTTCCTTGCCTTGCCTTGCCTTGCCTTGCCTTGCCTTGCCTTGCCTTGCCTTGCCTTGCCTTGAATGTATGGCTACGTGAAGCCTGAATTACAATCTTGGCCATATCCTTACATTCCAAGTACAGGCAGTCATGAGGGTTGAAAAATAACGTAATGCACAACGGACCTCATCCAATTTCAAGGTGATTTGGAGCACAAAGGTCAAAGTGAATGCACTTTCATTTTATGTTATAAAGCGACAGCGCAGATTGTTGAAATTTCTCATCGTGAACTCAAAAGAAGGCTTGTTTCTGCCCAGTTTCGAACTGGGGACCTTTCGCGTGTGAGGCGAACGTGATGACCACTACACTACAGAAACTTCGAAAGCACGCATTTTGTCTGCGACGTTCATTCAAAGCTCTTGTGTACGCTGTGTTCCTCGCGTGACTTTGGGATCCTGCCCGTTGATGTAGCATGAGACACACGTGTCTCAATCCTCGTTAGTATAGTGGATGAGTATCTCCGCCTGTCACGCGGAAGACCGGGGTTCGATTCCCCGACGGGGAGGGTGGATGTTGTTCTTTAGCTGCTGTTTGTTCAGGCCTCAACGCTGACATTGTTTAAGACCAGGCTGAAAACAGTTCGGTTTAACCGTGCATACGAAAACTGAAAGTTTCTTATCTACACTCTTTTTTAAATTAATGATGAATTCTATGTTTTATGATTTTCCTTTTGTGATTTTATGTATGTTGTGCTCTCCTTTTAGGATTTTGTGTAACTGTAAAGCACTTTGAATTGCCCTGTGTACAAATTGTGCTCTATAAAAAAACTTGCCTTGAGAAAGCATAGATTGTTGAAATTCCTTGTCATGAACTCAAAGAGAGGCTTGTTTCTGCCCGGTTTCGAACCGAGGACCTTTCGCGTGTTAGGCGAACGTGATAACCACTACACTACAGATACCACAAAAAGGGCATTTTTTGTCCGTGAGGCTCACTCAAAGCTCTTGTGTATACTGTGTTCCTCGCATGACTTCGGGATCCTGCCCGTTGATGTAGCATGAGACACATGTGTCTCAATCCTCGTTAGTATAGTGGATGAGTGTCACGCTGAAGACCGGGGTTCGATTCCCCGACGGGGAGGGTGGATGTTCTTCTCTAGCTGCTGTTTGTTCAGGCCTCAACGCTGACATTGTTTAAGACCAGGCTGAAAACAGTTCGGTTTAACCGTGCATACGAAAACTGAAAGTTTCTTATCTACACTCTTTTTTAAATTAATGATGAATTCTATGTTTTATGATTTTCCTTTTGTGATTTTATGTATGTTGTGCTCTCCTTTTAGGATTTTGTGTAACTGTAAAGCACTTTGAATTGCCCTGTGTACAAATTGTGCTCTATAAAAAAACTTGCCTTGAGAAAGCATAGATTGTTGAAATTCCTTGTCATGAACTCAAAGAGAGGCTTGTTTCTGCCCGGTTTCAAACCGAGGACCTTTCGCGTGTTAGGCGAACGTGATAACCACTACACTACAGAAACCACAAAAAGGGCATTTTTTGTCCGTGAGGCTCACTCAAAGCTCTTGTGTATACTGTGTTCCTCGCATGACTTCGGGATCCTGCCCGTTGATGTAGCATGAGACACACGTGTCTCAATCCTCGTTAGTATAGTGGATGAGTATCTCCGCCTGTCACGCGGAAGACCGGGGTTCGATTCCCCGACGGGGAGGGTGGATGTTCTTCTCTAGCTGCTGTTTGTTCAGGCCTCAACGCTGACATTGTTTAAGACCAGGCTGAAAACAGTTCGGTTTAACCGTGCATACGAAAACTGAAAGTTTCTTATCTACACTCTTTTTCAAATTAATGATGAATTCTATGTTTTATGATTTTCCTTTTGTGATTTTATGTATGTTGTGCTCTCCTTTTAGGATTTTGTGTAACTGTAAAGCACTTTGAATTGCCCTGTGTACAAATTGTGCTCTATAAAAAAACTTGCCTTGAGAAAGCATAGATTGTTGAAATTCCTTGTCATGAACTCAAAGAGAGGCTTGTTTCTGCCCGGTTTCGAACCGAGGACCTTTCGCGTGTTAGGCGAACGTGATAACCACTACACTACAGAAACCACAAAAAGGGGATTTTTTGTCCGTGAGGCTCACTCAAAGCTCTTGTGTATACTGTGTTCCTCGCATGACTTCGGGATCCTGCCCGTTGATGTAGCATGAGACACACGTGTCTCAATCCTCGTTAGTATAGTGGATGAGTATCTCCGCCTGTCACGCGGAAGACCGGGGTTCGATTCCCCGACGGGGAGGGTGGATGTTCTTCTCTAGCTGCTGTTTGTTCAGGCCTCAACGCTGACATTGTTTAAGACCAGGCTGAAAACAGTTCGGTTTAACCGTGCATACGAAAACTGAAAGTTTCTTATCTACACTCTTTTTTAAATTAATGATGAATTCTATGTTTTATGATTTTCCTTTTGTGATTTTATGTATGTTGTGCTCTCCTTTTAGGATTTTGTGTAACTGTAAAGCACTTTGAATTGCCCTGTGTACAAATTGTGCTCTATAAAAAAACTTGCCTTGAGAAAGCATAGATTGTTGAAATTCCTTGTCATGAACTCAAAGAGAGGCTTGTTTCTGCCCGGTTTCGAACCGAGGACCCTTTCGCGTGTTAGGCGAACGTGATAACCACTACACTACAGAAACCACAAAAAGGGCATTTT
This sequence comes from Eupleurogrammus muticus, assembly GCA_036785175.1. NCBI lineage: Eukaryota > Metazoa > Chordata > Actinopteri > Scombriformes > Trichiuridae > Eupleurogrammus > Eupleurogrammus muticus. Next base: position 31,675,604 of record JAYKQN010000001.1, read on the forward strand.
TTGTCCGTGAGGCTCACTCAAAGCTCTTGTGTATACTGTGTTCCTCGCATGACTTCGGGATCCTGCCCGTTGATGTAGCATGAGACACACGTGTCTCAATCCTCGTTAGTATAGTGGATGAGTATCTCCGCCTGTCACGCGGAAGACCGGGGTTCGATTCCCCGACGGGGAGGGTGGATGTTCTTCTCTAGCTGCTGTTTGTTCAGGCCTCAACGCTGACATTGTTTAAGACCAGGCTGAAAACAGTTCGGTTTAACCGTGCATACGAAAACTGAAAGTTTCTTATCTACACTCTTTTTTAAATTAATGATGAATTCTATGTTTTATGATTTTCCTTTTGTGATTTTATGTATGTTTTGCTCTCCTTTTGTGATTTTGTGTAACTGTAAAGCACTTTGAATTGCCCTGTGTACGAACTATGCTCTATGCCTTGCCTTGCCTTGCCTTGCCTTGCCTTGCCTTGCCTTGCCTTGCCTTGCCTTGCCTTGCCTTGCCTTGCCTTGCCTTGCCTTGAATGTATGGCTACGTGAAGCCTGAATTACAATCTTGGCCATATCCTTACATTCCAAGTACAGGCAGTCATGAGGGTTGAAAAATAACGTAATGCACAACGGACCTCATCCAATTTCAAGGTGATTTGGAGCACAAAGGTCAAAGTGAATGCACTTTCATTTTATGTTATAAAGCGACAGCGCAGATTGTTGAAATTTCTCATCGTGAACTCAAAAGAAGGTTTGTTTCTGCCCAGTTTCGAACTGGGGACCTTTCGCGTGTGAGGCGAACGTGATGACCACTACACTACAGAAACTTCGAAAGCACACATTTTGTCTGCGACGTTCATTCAAAGCTCTTGTGTACGCTGTGTTCCTCGCGTGACTTTGGGATCCTGCTCGTTGATGTAGCATGAGACACACGTGTCTCAATCCTCGTTAGTATAGTGGATGAGTATCTCCGCCTGTCACGCGGAAGACTGGGGTTCGATTCCCCGACGGGGAGGGTGGATGTTGTTCTTTAGCTGCTGTTTGTTCAGGCCTCAACGCTGACATTGTTTAAGACCAGGCTGAAAACAGTTCGGTTTAACCGTGCATACGAAAACTGAAAGTTTCTTATCTACACTCTTTTTTAAATTAATGATGAATTCTATGTTTTATGATTTTCCTTTTGTGATTTTATGTATGTTGTGCTCTCCTTTTAGGATTTTGTGTAACTGTAAAGCACTTTGAATTGCCCTGTGTACAAATTGTGCTCTATAAAAAAACTTGCCTTGAGGAAGCATAGATTGTTGAAATTCCTTGTCATGAACTCAAAGAGAGGCTTGTTTCTGCCCGGTTTCGAACCGAGGACCTTTCGCGTGTTAGGCGAACGTGATAACCACTACACTACAGAAACCACAAAAAGGGCATTTTTTGTCCGTGAGGCTCACTCAAAGCTCTTGTGTATACTGTGTTCCTCGCATGACTTCGGGATCCTGCCCGTTGATGTAGCATGAGACACACGTGTCTCAATCCTCTTTAGTATAGTGGATGAGTATCTCCGCCTGTCACGCGGAAGACCGGGGTTCGATTCCCCGACGGGGAGGGTGGATGTTCTTCTCTAGCTGCTGTTTGTTCAGGCCTCAACGCTGACATTGTTTAAGACCAGGCTGAAAACAGTTCGGTTTAACCGTGCATACGAAAACTGAAAGTTTCTTATCTACACTCTTTTTTAAATTAATGATGAATTCTATGTTTTATGATTTTCCTTTTGTGATTTTATGTATGTTGTGCTCTCCTTTTAGGATTTTGTGTAACTGTAAAGCACTTTGAATTGCCCTGTGTACAAATTGTGCTCTATAAAAAAACTTGCCTTGAGAAAGCATAGATTGTTGAAATTCCTTGTCATGAACTCAAAGAGAGGCTTGTTTCTGCCCAGTTTCGAACCGAGGACCTTTCGCGTGTTAGGCGAACGTGATAACCACTACACTACAGAAACCACAAAAAGGGCATTTTTTGTCCGTGAGGCTCACTCAAAGCTCTTGTGTATACTGTGTTCCTCGCATGACTTCGGGATCCTGCCCGTTGATGTAGCATGAGACACACGTGTCTCAATCCTCGTTAGTATAGTGGATGAGTATCTCCGCCTGTCACGCGGAAGACCGGGGTTCGATTCCCCGACGGGGAGGGTGGATGTTCTTCTCTAGCTGCTGTTTGTTCAGGCCTCAACGCTGACATTGTTTAAGACCAGGCTGAAAACAGTTCGGTTTAACCGTGCATACGAAAACTGAAAGTTTCTTATCTACACTCTTTTTTAAATTAATGATGAATTCTATGTTTTATGATTTTCCTTTTGTGATTTTATGTATGTTTTGCTCTCCTTTTGTGATTTTGTGTAACTGTAAAGCACTTTGAATTGCCCTGTGTACGAACTATGCTCTATGCCTTGCCTTGCCTTGCCTTGCCTTGCCTTGCCTTGCCTTGCCTTGCCTTGCCTTGCCTTGCCTTGCCTTGCCTTGCCTTGCCTTGCCTTGCCTTGAATGTATGGCTACGTGAAGCCTGAATTACAATCTTGGCCATATCCTTACATTCCAAGTACAGGCAGTCATGAGGGTTGAAAAATAACGTAATGCACAACGGACCTCATCCAATTTCAAGGTGATTTGGAGCACAAAGGTCAAAGTGAATGCACTTTCATTTTATGTTATAAAGCGACAGCGCAGATTGTTGAAATTTCTCATCGTGAACTCAAAAGAAGGTTTGTTTCTGCCCAGTTTCGAACTGGGGACCTTTCGCGTGTGAGGCGAACGTGATGACCACTACACTACAGAAACTTCGAAAGCACACATTTTGTCTGCGACGTTCATTCAAAGCTCTTGTGTACGCTGTGTTCCTCGCGTGACTTTGGGATCCTGCCCGTTGATGTAGCATGAGACACACGTGTCTCAATCCTCGTTAGTATAGTGGATGAGTATCTCCGCCTGTCACGCGGAAGACCGGGGTTCGATTCCCCGACGGGGAGGGTGGATGTTGTTCTTTAGCTGCTGTTTGTACAGGCCTCAACGCTGACATTGTTTAAGACCAGGCTGAAAACAGTTCGGTTTAACCGTGCATACGAAAACTGAAAGTTTCTTATCTACACTCTTTTTCAAATTAATGATGAATTCTATGTTTTATGATTTTCCTTTTGTGATTTTATGTATGTTGTGCTCTCCTTTTAGGATTTTGTGTAACTGTAAAGCACTTTGAATTGCCCTGTGTACAAATTGTGCTCTATAAAAAAACTTGCCTTGAGAAAGCATAGATTGTTGAAATTCCTTGTCATGAACTCAAAGAGAGGCTTGTTTCTGCCCGGTTTCGAACCGAGGACCTTTCGCGTGTTAGGCGAACGTGATAACCACTACACTACAGAAACCACAAAAAGGGCATTTTTTGTCCGTGAGGCTCACTCAAAGCTCTTGTGTATACTGTGTTCCTCGCATGACTTCGGGATCCTGCCCGTTGATGTAGCATGAGACACACGTGTCTCAATCCTCGTTAGTATAGTGGATGAGTATCTCCGCCTGTCACGCGGAAGACCGGGGTTCGATTCCCCGACGGGGAGGGTGGATGTTCTTCTCTAGCTGCTGTTTGTTCAGGCCTCAACGCTGACATTGTTTAAGACCAGGCTGAAAACAGTTCGGTTTAACCGTGCATACGAAAACTGAAAGTTTCTTATCTACACTCTTTTTTAAATTAATGATGAATTCTATGTTTTATGATTTTCCTTTTGTGATTTTATGTATGTTTTGCTCTCCTTTTGTGATTTTGTGTAACTGTAAAGCACTTTGAATTGCCCTGTGTACAAATTGTGCTCTATAAAAAAACTTGCCTTGAGAAAGCATAGATTGTTGAAATTCCTTGTCATGAACTCAAAGAGAGGCTTGTTTCTGCCCGGTTTCGAACCGAGGACCTTTCGCATGTTAGGCGAACGTGATAACCACTACACTACAGAAACCACAAAAAGGGCATTTTTTGTCCGTGAGGCTCACTCAAAGCTCTTGTGTATACTGTGTTCCTCGCATGACGTCGGGATCCTGCCCGTTGATGTAGCATGAGACACACGTGTCTCAATCCTCGTTAGTATAGTGGATGAGTATCTCCGCCTGTCACGCGGAAGACCGGGGTTAGATTCCCCGACGGGGAGGGTGGATGTTCTTCTCTAGCTGCTGTTTGTTCAGGCCTCAACGCTGACATTGTTTAAGACCAGGCTGAAAACAGTTCGGTTTAACCGTGCATACGATAACTGAAAGTTTCTTATCTACACTCTTTTTTAAATTAATGATGAATTCTATGTTTTATGATTTTCCTTTTGTGATTTTATGTATGTTTTGCTCTCCTTTTGTGATTTTGTGTAACTGTAAAGCACTTTGAATTGCCCTGTGTACAAATTGTGCTCTATAAAAAAACTTGCCTTGAGAAAGCATAGATTGTTGAAATTCCTTGTCATGAACTCAAAGAGAGGCTTGTTTCTGCCCGGTTTCGAACCGAGGACCTTTCGCGTGTTAGGCGAACGTGATAACCACTACACTACAGAAACCACAAAAAGGGCATTTTTTGTCCGTGAGGCTCACTCAAAGCTCTTGTGTATACTGTGTTCCTCGCATGACTTCGGGATCCTGCCCGTTGATGTAGCATGAGACACACGTGTCTCAATCCTCGTTAGTATAGTGGATGAGTATCTCCGCCTGTCACGCGGAAGACCGGGGTTCGATTCCCCGACGGGGAGGGTGGATGTTCTTCTCTAGCTGCTGTTTGTTCAGGCCTCAACGCTGACATTGTTTAAGACCAGGCTGAAAACAGTTCGGTTTAACCGTGCATACGAAAACTGAAAGTTTCTTATCTACACTCTTTTTTAAATTAATGATGAATTCTATGTTTTATGATTTTCCTTTTGTGATTTTATGTATGTTGTGCTCTCCTTTTAGGATTTTGTGTAACTGTAAAGCACTTTGAATTGCCCTGTGTACAAATTGTGCTCTATAAAAAAACTTGCCTTGAGAAAGCATAGATTGTTGAAATTCCTTGTCATGAACTCAAAGAGAGGCTTGTTTCTGCCCGGTTTCGAACCGAGGACCTTTCGCGTGTTAGGCGAACGTGATAACCACTACACTACAGAAACCACAAAAAGGGCATTTTTTGTCCGTGAGGCTCACTCAAAGCTCTTGTGTATACTGTGTTCCTCGCATGACTTCGGGATCCTGCCCGTTGATGTAGCATGAGACACACGTGTCTCAATCCTCGTTAGTATAGTGGATGAGTATCTCCGCCTGTCACGCGGAAGACTGGGGTTCGATTCCCCGACGGGGAGGGTGGATGTTGTTCTTTAGCTGCTGTTTGTTCAGGCCTCAACGCTGACATTGTTTAAGACCAGGCTGAAAACAGTTCGGTTTAACCGTGCATACGAAAACTGAAAGTTTCTTATCTACACTCTTTTTTAAATTAATGATGAATTCTATGTTTTATGATTTTCCTTTTGTGATTTTATGTATGTTGTGCTCTCCTTTTAGGATTTTGTGTAACTGTAAAGCACTTTGAATTGCCCTGTGTACAAATTGTGCTCTATAAAAAAACTTGCCTTGAGAAAGCATAGATTGTTGAAATTCCTTGTCATGAACTCAAAGAGAGGCTTGTTTCTGCCCGGTTTCGAACCGAGGACCTTTCGCGTGTTAGGTGAACGTGATAACCACTACACTACAGAAACCACAAAAAGGGCATTTTTTGTCCGTGAGGCTCACTCAAAGCTCTTGTGTATACTGTGTTCCTCGCATGACTTCGGGATCCTGCCCGTTGATGTAGCATGAGACACACGTGTCTCAATCCTCGTTAGTATAGTGGATGAGTATCTCCGCCTGTCACGCGGAAGACCGGGGTTCGATTCCCCGACGGGGAGGGTGGATGTTCTTCTCTAGCTGCTGTTTGTTCAGGCCTCAACGCTGACATTGTTTAAGACCAGGCTGAAAACAGTTCGGTTTAACCGTGCATACGAAAACTGAAAGTTTCTTATCTACACTCTTTTTTAAATTAATGATGAATTCTATGTTTTATGATTTTCCTTTTGTGATTTTATGTATGTTTTGCTCTCCTTTTGTGATTTTGTGTAACTGTAAAGCACTTTGAATTGCCCTGTGTACAAATTGTGCTCTATAAAAAAACTTGCCTTGAGAAAGCATAGATTGTTGAAATTCCTTGTCATGAACTCAAAGAGAGGCTTGTTTCTGCCCGGTTTCGAACCGAGGACCTTTCGCGTGTTAGGCGAACGTGATAACCACTACACTACAGAAACCACAAAAAGGGCATTTTTTGTCCGTGAGGCTCACTCAAAGCTCTTGTGTATACTGTGTTCCTCGCATAACTTCGGGATCCTGCCCGTTGATGTAGCATGAGACACACGTGTCTCAATCCTCGTTAGTATAGTGGATGAGTATCTCCGCCTGTCACGCGGAAGACTGGGGTTCGATTCCCCGACGGGGAGGGTGGATGTTCTTCTCTAGCTGCTGTTTGTTCAGGCCTCAACGCTGACATTGTTTAAGACCAGGCTGAAAACAGTTCGGTTTAACCGTGCATACGAAAACTGAAAGTTTCTTATCTACACTCTTTTTTAAATTAATGATGAATTCTATGTTTTATGATTTTCCTTTTGTGATTTTATGTATGTTTTGCTCTCCTTTTGTGATTTTGTGTAACTGTAAAGCACTTTGAATTGCCCTGTGTACGAACTATGCTCTATGCCTTGCCTTGCCTTGCCTTGCCTTGCCTTGCCTTGCCTTGCCTTGCCTTGCCTTGCCTTGCCTTGCCTTGCCTTGCCTTGCCTTGCCTTGCCTTGCAAGGCTACGTGATGCCTGAATTACAATCTTGGCCATATCCTTACATTCCAAGTACAGGCAGTCATGAGGGTTGAAAAATAACGTAATGCACAACGGACCTCATCCAATTTCAAGGTGATTTGGAGCACAAAGGTCAAAGTGAATGCACTTTCATTTTATGTTATAAAGCGACAGCGCAGATTGTTGAAATTTCTCATCGTGAACTCAAAAGAAGGTTTGTTTCTGCCCAGTTTCGAACTGGGGACCTTTCGCGTGTGAGGCGAACGTGATGACCACTACACTACAGAAACTTCGAAAGCACGCATTTTGTCTGCGACGTTCATTCAAAGCTCTTGTGTACGCTGTGTTCCTCGCGTGACTTTGGGATCCTGCCCGTTGATGTAGCATGAGACACACGTCTCTCAATCCTCGTTAGTATAGTGGATGAGTATCTCCGCCTGTCACGCGGAAGACCGGGGTTCGATTCCCCGACGGGGAGGGTGGATGTTGTTCTTTAGCTGCTGTTTGTTCAGGCCTCAACGCTGACATTGTTTAAGACCAGGCTGAAAACAGTTCGGTTTAACCGTGCATACGAAAACTGAAAGTTTCTTATCTACACTCTTTTTTAAATTAATGATGAATTCTATGTTTTATGATTTTCCTTTTGTGATTTTATGTATGTTGTGCTCTCCTTTTAGGATTTTGTGTAACTGTAAAGCACTTTGAATTGCCCTGTGTACAAATTGTGCTCTATAAAAAAACTTGCCTTGAGAAAGCATAGATTGTTGAAATTCCTTGTCATGAACTCAAAGAGAGGCTTGTTTCTGCCCGGTTTCGAACCGAGGACCTTTCGCGTGTTAGGCGAACGTGATAGCCACTACACTACAGAAACCACAAAAAGGGCATTTTTTGTCCGTGAGGCTCACTCAAAGCTCTTGTGTATACTGTGTTCCTCGCATGACTTCGGGATCCTGCCCGTTGATGTAGCATGAGACACACGTGTCTCAATCCTCGTTAGTATAGTGGATGAGTATCTCCGCCTGTCACGCGGAAGACCGGGGTTCGATTCCCCGACGGGGAGGGTGGGTGTTCTTCTCTAGCCTCAACGCTGACATTGTTTAAGACCAGGCTGAAAACAGTTCGGTTTAACCGTGCATACGAAAACTGAAAGTTTCTTATCTACACTCTTTTTTAAATTAATGATGAATTCTATGTTTTATGATTTTATGCTCTCCTTTTGTGATTTTGTGTAACTGTAAAGCACTTTGAATTGCCCTGTGTACGAACTATGCTCTATGCGTTGCCTTGCCTTGCCTTGCCTTGCCTTGCCTTGCCTTGCCTTGCCTTGCCTTGCCTTGCCTTGCCTTGCCTTGCCTTGCCTTGAATGTATGGCTACGTGATGCCTGAATTACAATCTTGGCCATATCCTTACATTCCAAGTACAGGCAGTCATGAGGGTTGAAAAATAACGTAATGCACAACGGACCTCATCCAATTTCAAGGTGATTTGGAGCACAAAGGTCAAAGTGAATGCACTTTCATTTTATGTTATAAAGCGACAGCGCAGATTGTTGAAATTTCTCATCGTGAACTCAAAAGAAGGTTTGTTTCTGCCCAGTTTCGAACTGGGGACCTTTCGCGTGTGAGGCGAACGTGATGACCACTACACTACAGAAACTACGAAAGCACGCATTTTGTCTGCGACGTTCATTCAAAGCTCTTGTGTACGCTGTGTTCCTCGCGTGACTTTGGGATCCTGCCCGTTGATGTAGCATGAGACACACGTGTCTCAATCCTCGTTAGTATAGTGGATGAGTATCTCCGCCTGTCACGCGGAAGACCGGGGTTCGATTCCCCGGCGGGGAGGGTGGATGTTGTTCTTTAGCTGCTGTTTGTTCAGGCCTCAACGCTGACATTGTTTAAGAACAGGCTGAAAACAGTTCGGTTTAACCGTGCATACGAAAACTGAAAGTTTCTTATCTACACTCTTTTTTAAATTAATGATGAATTCTATGTTTTATGATTTTCCTTTTGTGATTTTATGTATGTTGTGCTCTCCTTTTAGGATTTTGTGTAACTGTAAAGCACTTTGAATTGCCCTGTGTACAAATTGTGCTCTATAAAAAAACTTGCCTTGAGAAAGCATAGATTGTTGAAATTCCTTGTCATGAACTCAAAGAGAGGCTTGTTTCTGCCCGGTTTCGAACCGAGGACCTTTCGCGTGTTAGGCGAACGTGATAACCACTACACTACAGAAACCACAAAAAGGGCATTTTTTGTCCGTGAGGCTCACTCAAAGCTCTTGTGTATACTGTGTTCCTCGCATGACTTCGGGATCCTGCCCGTTGATGTAGCATGAGACACACGTGTCTCAATCCTCGTTAGTATAGTGGATGAGTATCTCCGCCTGTCACGCGGAAGACCGGGGTTCGATTCCCCGACGGGGAGGGTGGATGTTCTTCTCTAGCCTCAACGCTGACATTGTTTATGACCAGGCTGAAAACAGTTCGGTTTAACCGTGCATACGAAAACTGAAAGTTTCTTATCTACACTCTTTTTTAAATTAATGATGAATTCTATGTTTTATGATTTTATGTATGTTTTGCTCTCCTTTTGTGATTTTGTGTAACTGTAAAGCACTTTGAATTGCCCTGTGTACGAACTATGCTCTATGCGTTGCCTTGCCTTGCCTTGCCTTGCCTTGCCTTGCCTTGCCTTGCCTTGCCTTGCCTTGCCTTGCCTTGCCTTGCCTTGCCTTGCCTTGCCTTGCCTTGAATGTATGGCTACGTGAAGCCTGAATTACAATCTTGGTTAATCCTTACATTCCAAGTACAGGCAGTCATGAGGGTTGAAAAATAACGTAATGCACAACGGACCTCATCCAATTTCAAGGTGATTTGGAGCACAAAGGTCAAAGTGAATGCACTTTCATTTTATGTTATAAAGCGACAGCGCAGATTGTTGAAATTTCTTATCGTGAACTCAAAAGAAGGTTTGTTTCTGCCCAGTTTCGAACTGGGGACCTTTCGCGTGTGAGGCGAACGTGATGACCACTACACTACAGAAACTTCGAAAGCACGCATTTTGTCTGCGACGTTCATTCAAAGCTCTTGTGTACGCTGTGTTCCTCGCGTGACTTTGGGATCCTGCCCGTTGATGTAGCATGAGACACACGTGTCTCAATCCTCGTTAGTATAGTGGATGAGTATCTCCGCCTGTCACGCGGAAGACCGGGGTTCGATTCCCCGACGGGGAGGGTGGATGTTGTTGTTTAGCTGCTGTTTGTTCAGGCCTCAACGCTGACATTGTTTAAGACCAGGCTGAAAACAGTTCGGTTTAACCGTGCATACGAAAACTGAAAGTTTCTTATCTACACTCTTTTTTAAATTAATGATGAATTCTATGTTTTATGATTTTCCTTTTGTGATTTTATGTATGTTGTGCTCTCCTTTTAGGATTTTGTGTAACTGTAAAGCACTTTGAATTGCCCTGTGTACAAATTGTGCTCTATAAAAAAACTTGCCTTGAGAAAGCATAGATTGTTGAAATTCCTTGTCATGAACTCAAAGAGAGGCTTGTTTCTGCCCGGTTTCGAACCGAGGACCTTTCGCGTGTTAGGCGAACGTGATAACCACTACACTACAGAAACCACAAAAAGGGCATTTTTTGTCCGTGAGGCTCACTCAAAGCTCTTGTGTATACTGTGTTCCTCGCATGACTTCGGGATCCTGCCCGTTGATGTAGCATGAGACACACGTGTCTCAATCCTCGTTAGTATAGTGGATGAGTATCTCCGCCTGTCACGCGGAAGACCGGGGTTCGATTCCCCGACGGGGAGGGTGGATGTTCTTCTCTAGCTGCTGTTTGTTCAGGCCTCAACGCTGACATTGTTTAAGACCAGGCTGAAAACAGTTCGGTTTAACCGTGCATACGAAAACTGAAAGTTTCTTATCTACACTCTTTTTTAAATTAATGATGAATTCTATGTTTTATGATTTTCCTTTTGTGATTTTATGTATGTTTTGCTCTCCTTTTGTGATTTTGTGTAACTGTAAAGCACTTTGAATTGCCCTGTGTACGAACTATGCTCTATGCCTTGCCTTGCCTTGCCTTGCCTTGCCTTGCCTTGCCTTGCCTTGCCTTGCCTTGCCTTGCCTTGCCTTGCCTTGCCTTGCCTTGAATGTATGGCTACGTGAAGCCTGAATTACAATCTTGGCCATATCCTTACATTCCAAGTACAGGCAGTCATGAGGGTTGAAAAATAACGTAATGCACAACGGACCTCATCCAATTTCAAGGTGATTTGGAGCACAAAGGTCAAAGTGAATGCACTTTCATTTTATGTTATAAAGCGACAGCGCAGATTGTTGAAATTTCTCATCGTGAACTCAAAAGAAGGTTTGTTTCTGCCCAGTTTCGAACTGGGGACCTTTCGCGTGTGAGGCGAACGTGATGACCACTACACTACAGAAACTTCGAAAGCACGCATTTTGTCTGTGACGTTCATTCAAAGCTCTTGTGTATGCTGTGTTCCTCGCGTGACTTTGGGATCCTGCCCGTTGATGTAGCATGAGACACACGTGTCTCAATCCTCGTTAGTATAGTGGATGAGTATCTCCGCCTGTCACGCGGAAGACCGGGGTCCGATTCCCCGACGGGGAGGGTGGATGTTGTTCTTTAGCTGCTGTTTGTTCAGGCCTCAACGCTGACATTGTTTAAGACCAGGCTGAAAACAGTTCGGTTTAACCGTGCATACGAAAACTGAAAGTTTCTTATCTACACTTTTTTTTAAATTAATGATGAATTCTATGTTTTATGATTTTCCTTTTGTGATTTTATGTATGTTGTGCTCTCCTTTTAGGATTTTGTGTAACTGTAAAGCACTTTGAATTGCCCTGTGTACAAATTGTGCTCTATAAAAAAACTTGCCTTGAGAAAGCATAGATTGTTGAAATTCCTTGTCATGAACTCAAAGAGAGGCTTGTTTCTGCCCGGTTTCGAACCGAGGACCTTTCGCGTGTTAGGCGAACCTGATAACCACTACACTACAGAAACCACAAAAAGGGCATTTTTTGTCCGTGAGGCTCACTCAAAGCTCTTGTGTATACTGTGTTCCTCGCATGACTTCGGGATCCTGCCCGTTGATGTAGCATGAGACACACGTGTCTCAATCCTCGTTAGTATAGTGGATGAGTATCTCCGCCTGTCACGCGGAAGACCGGGGTTCGATTCCCCGACGGGGAGGGTGGATGTTCTTCTCTAGCTGCTGTTTGTTCAGGCCTCAACGATGACATTGTTTAAGACCAGGCTGAAAAGAGTTCGGTTTAACCGTGCATACGAAAACTGAAAGTTTCTTATCTACACTCTTTTTTAAATTAATGATGAATTCTATGTTTTATGATTTTCCTTTTGTGATTTTATGTATGTTTTGCTCTCCTTTTGTGATTTTGTGTAACTGTAAAGCACTTTGAATTGCCCTGTGTACGAACTATGCTCTATGCCTTGCCTTGCCTTGCCTTGCCTTGCCTTGCCTTGCCTTGCCTTGCCTTGCCTTGCCTTGCCTTGCCTTGCCTTGCCTTGCCTTGCCTTGCCTTGAATGTATGGCTACGTGAAGCCTGAATTACAATCTTGGCCATATCCTTACATTCCAAGTACAGGCAGTCATGAGGGTTGAAAAATAACGTAATGCACAACGGACCTCATCCAATTTCAAGGTGATTTGGAGCACAAAGGTCAAAGTGAATGCACTTTCATTTTATGTTATAAAGCGACAGCGCAGATTGTTGAAATTTCTCATCGTGAACTCAAAAGAAGGTTTGTTTCTGCCCAGTTTCGAACTGGGGACCTTTCGCGAACGTGATGACCACTACACTACAGAAACTTCGAAAGCACGCATTTTGTCTGCGACATTCATTCAAAGCTCTTGTGTACGCTGTGTTCCTCGCGTGACTTTGGGATCCTGCCCGTTGATGTAGCATGAGACACACGTGTCTCAATCCTCGTTAGTATAGTGGATGATTATCTCTGCCTGTCACGCGGAAGACCGGGGTTCGATTCCCCGACGGGGAGGGTGGATGTTCTTCTCTAGCTGCTGTTTGTTCAGGCCTCAACGCTGACATTGTTTAAGACCAGGCTGAAAACAGTTCGGTTTAACCGTGCATACGAAAACTGAAAGTTTCTTATCTACACTCTTTTTTAAATTAATGATGAATTCTATGTTTTATGATTTTCCTTTTGTGATTTTATGTATGTTTTGCTCTCCTTTTGTGATTTTGTGTAACTGTAAAGCACTTTGAATTGCCCTGTGTACGAACTATGCTCTATGCGTTGCCTTGCCTTGCCTTGCCTTGCCTTGCCTTGCCTTGCCTTGCCTTGCCTTGCCTTGCCTTGCCTTGCCTTGCCTTGAATGTATGGCTACGTGAAGCCTGAATTACAATCTTGGTTAATCCTTACATTCCAAGTACAGGCAGTCATGAGGGTTGAAAAATAACGTAATGCACAACGGACCTCATCCAATTTCAAGGTGATTTGGAGCACAAAGGTCAAAGTGAATGCACTTTCATTTTATGTTATAAAGCGACAGCGCAGATTGTTGAAATTTCTTATCGTGAACTCAAAAGAAGGTTTGTTTCTGCCCAGTTTCGAACTGGGGACCTTTCGCGTGTGAGGCGAACGTGATGACCACTACACTACAGAAACTTCGAAAGCACGCATTTTGTCTGCGACGTTCATTCAAAGCTCTTGTGTACGCTGTGTTCCTCGCGTGACTTTGGGATCCTGCCCGTTGATGTAGCATGAGACACACGTGTCTCAATCCTCGTTAGTATAGTGGATGAGTATCTCCGCCTGTCACGCGGAAGACCGGGGTTCGATTCCCCGACGGGGAGGGTGGATGTTGTTGTTTAGCTGCTGTTTGTTCAGGCCTCAACGCTGACATTGTTTAAGACCAGGCTGAAAACAGTTCGGTTTAACCGTGCATACGAAAACTGAAAGTTTCTTATCTACACTCTTTTTTAAATTAATGATGAATTCTATGTTTTATGATTTTCCTTTTGTGATTTTATGTATGTTGTGCTCTCCTTTTAGGATTTTGTGTAACTGTAAAGCACTTTGAATTGCCCTGTGTACAAATTGTGCTCTATAAAAAAACTTGCCTTGAGAAAGCATAGATTGTTGAAATTCCTTGTCATGAACTCAAAGAGAGGCTTGTTTCTGCCCGGTTTCGAACCGAGGACCTTTCGCGTGTTAGGCGAACGTGATAACCACTACACTACAGAAACCACAAAAAGGGCATTTTTTGTCCGTGAGGCTCACTCAAAGCTCTTGTGTATACTGTGTTCCTCGCATGACTTCGGGATCCTGCCCGTTGATGTAGCATGAGACACACGTGTCTCAATCCTCGTTAGTATAGTGGATGAGTATCTCCGCCTGTCACGCGGAAGACCGGGGTTCGATTCCCCGACGGGGAGGGTGGATGTTCTTCTCTAGCTGCTGTTTGTTCAGGCCTCAACGCTGACATTGTTTAAGACCAGGCTGAAAACAGTTCGGTTTAACCGTGCATACGAAAACTGAAAGTTTCTTATCTACACTCTTTTTTAAATTAATGATGAATTCTATGTTTTATGATTTTCCTTTTGTGATTTTATGTATGTTTTGCTCTCCTTTTGTGATTTTGTGTAACTGTAAAGCACTTTGAATTGCCCTGTGTACGAACTATGCTCTATGCCTTGCCTTGCCTTGCCTTGCCTTGCCTTGCCTTGCCTTGCCTTGCCTTGCCTTGCCTTGCCTTGCCTTGCCTTGCCTTGCCTTGCCTTGCCTTGCCTTGAATGTATGGCTACGTGAAGCCTGAATTACAATCTTGGCCATATCCTTACATTCCAAGTACAGGCAGTCATGAGGGTTGAAAAATAACGTAATGCACAACGGACCTCATCCAATTTCAAGGTGATTTGGAGCACAAAGGTCAAAGTGAATGCACTTTCATTTTATGTTATAAAGCGACAGCGCAGATTGTTGAAATTTCTCATCGTGAACTCAAAAGAAGGTTTGTTTCTGCCCAGTTTCGAACTGGGGACCTTTCGCGTGTGAGGCGAACGTGATGACCACTACACTACAGAAACTTCGAAAGCACGCATTTTGTCTGTGACGTTCATTCAAAGCTCTTGTGTATGCTGTGTTCCTCGCGTGACTTTGGGATCCTGCCCGTTGATGTAGCATGAGACACACGTGTCTCAATCCTCGTTAGTATAGTGGATGAGTATCTCCGCCTGTCACGCGGAAGACCGGGGTCCGATTCCCCGACGGGGAGGGTGGATGTTGTTCTTTAGCTGCTGTTTGTTCAGGCCTCAACGCTGACATTGTTTAAGACCAGGCTGAAAACAGTTCGGTTTAACCGTGCATACGAAAACTGAAAGTTTCTTATCTACACTTTTTTTTAAATTAATGATGAATTCTATGTTTTATGATTTTCCTTTTGTGATTTTATGTATGTTGTGCTCTCCTTTTAGGATTTTGTGTAACTGTAAAGCACTTTGAATTGCCCTGTGTACAAATTGTGCTCTATAAAAAAACTTGCCTTGAGAAAGCATAGATTGTTGAAATTCCTTGTCATGAACTCAAAGAGAGGCTTGTTTCTGCCCGGTTTCGAACCGAGGACCTTTCGCGTGTTAGGCGAACCTGATAACCACTACACTACAGAAACCACAAAAAGGGCATTTTTTGTCCGTGAGGCTCACTCAAAGCTCTTGTGTATACTGTGTTCCTCGCATGACTTCGGGATCCTGCCCGTTGATGTAGCATGAGACACACGTGTCTCAATCCTCGTTAGTATAGTGGATGAGTATCTCCGCCTGTCACGCGGAAGACCGGGGTTCGATTCCCCGACGGGGAGGGTGGATGTTCTTCTCTAGCTGCTGTTTGTTCAGGCCTCAACGATGACATTGTTTAAGACCAGGCTGAAAAGAGTTCGGTTTAACCGTGCATACGAAAACTGAAAGTTTCTTATCTACACTCTTTTTTAAATTAATGATGAATTCTATGTTTTATGATTTTCCTTTTGTGATTTTATGTATGTTTTGCTCTCCTTTTGTGATTTTGTGTAACTGTAAAGCACTTTGAATTGCCCTGTGTACGAACTATGCTCTATGCCTTGCCTTGCCTTGCCTTGCCTTGCCTTGCCTTGCCTTGCCTTGCCTTGCCTTGCCTTGCCTTGCCTTGCCTTGCCTTGCCTTGCCTTGCCTTGCCTTGCCTTGCCTTGCCTTGCCTTGCCTTGCCTTGAATGTATGGCTACGTGAAGCCTGAATTACAATCTTGGCCATATCCTTACATTCCAAGTACAGGCAGTCATGAGGGTTGAAAAATAACGTAATGCACAACGGACCTCATCCAATTTCAAGGTGATTTGGAGCACAAAGGTCAAAGTGAATGCACTTTCATTTTATGTTATAAAGCGACAGCGCAGATTGTTGAAATTTCTCATCGTGAACTCAAAAGAAGGTTTGTTTCTGCCCAGTTTCGAACTGGGGACCTTTCGCGAACGTGATGACCACTACACTACAGAAACTTCGAAAGCACGCATTTTGTCTGCGACATTCATTCAAAGCTCTTGTGTACGCTGTGTTCCTCGCGTGACTTTGGGATCCTGCCCGTTGATGTAGCATGAGACACACGTGTCTCAATCCTCGTTAGTATAGTGGATGATTATCTCCGCCTGTCACGCGGAAGACCGGGGTTCGATTCCCCGACGGGGAGGGTGGATGTTCTTCTCTAGCTGCTGTTTGTTCAGGCCTCAACGCTGACATTGTTTAAGACCAGGCTGAAAACAGTTCGGTTTAACCGTGCATACGAAAACTGAAAGTTTCTTATCTACACTCTTTTTTAAATTAATGATGAATTCTATGTTTTATGATTTTCCTTTTGTGATTTTATGTATGTTTTGCTCTCCTTTTGTGATTTTGTGTAACTGTAAAGCACTTTGAATTGCCCTGTGTACGAACTATGCTCTATGCGTTGCCTTTCCTTGCCTTGCCTTTCCTTGCCTTGCCTTGCCTTGCCTTGCCTTGCCTTGCCTTGCCTTGCCTTGCCTTGCCTTGAATGTATGGCTACGTGAAGCCTGAATTACAATCTTGGCCATATCCTTACATTCCAAGTACAGGCAGTCATGAGGGTTGAAAAATAACGTAATGCACAACGGACCTCATCCAATTTCAAGGTGATTTGGAGCACAAAGGTCAAAGTGAATGCACTTTCATTTTATGTTATAAAGCGACAGCGCAGATTGTTGAAATTTCTCATCGTGAACTCAAAAGAAGGTTTGTTTCTGCCCAGTTTCGAACTGGGGACCTTTCGCGTGTGAGGCGAACGTGATGACCACTACACTACAGAAACTTCGAAAGCACGCATTTTGTCTGCGACGTTCATTCAAAGCTCTTGTGTACGCTGTGTTCCTCGCGTGACTTTGGGATCCTGCCCGTTGATGTAGCATGAGACACACGTGTCTCAATCCTCGTTAGTATAGTGGATGAGTATCTCCGCCTGTCACGCGGAAGACCGGGGTTCGATTCCCCGACGGGGAGGGTGGATGTTGTTCTTTAGCTGCTGTTTGTTCAGGCCTCAACGCTGACATTGTTTAAGACCAGGCTGAAAACAGTTCGGTTTAACCGTGCATACGAAAACTGAAAGTTTCTTATCTACACTCTTTTTTAAATTAATGATGAATTCTATGTTTTATGATTTTCCTTTTGTGATTTTATGTATGTTGTGCTCTCCTTTTAGGATTTTGTGTAACTGTAAAGCACTTTGAATTGCCCTGTGTACAAATTGTGCTCTATAAAAAAAACTTGCCTTGAGAAAGCATAGATTGTTGAAATTCCTTGTCATGAACTCAAAGAGAGGCTTGTTTCTGCCCGGTTTCGAACCGAGGACCTTTCACGTGTTAGGCGAACGTGATAACCACTACACTACAGAAACCACAAAAAGGGCATTTTTTGTCCGTGAGGCTCACTCAAAGCTCTTGTGTATACTGTGTTCCTCGCATGACTTTGGGATCCTGCCCGTTGATGTAGCATGAGACACACGTGTCTCAATCCTCGTTAGTATAGTGGATGAGTATCTCCGCCTGTCACGCGGAAGACCGGGGTTCGATTCCCCGACGGGGAGGGTGGATGTTGTTCTTTAGCTGCTGTTTGTTCAGGCCTCAACGCTGACATTGTTTAAGACCAGGCTGAAAACAGTTCGGTTTAACCGTGCATACGAAAACTGAAAGTTTCTTATCTACACTCTTTTTTAAATTAATGATGAATTCTATGTTTTATGATTTTCCTTTTGTGATTTTATGTATGTTGTGCTCTCCTTTTAGGATTTTGTGTAACTGTAAAGCACTTTGAATTGCCCTGTGTACAAATTGTGCTCTATAAAAAAACTTGCCTTGAGAAAGCATAGATTTTTGAAATTCCTTGTCATGAACTCAAAGAGAGGCTTGTTTCTGCCCGGTTTCGAACCGAGGACCTTTCGCGTGTTAGGCGAACGTGATAACCACTACACTACAGAAACGACAAAAAGGGCATTTTTTGTCCGTGAGGCTCACTCAAAGCTCTTGTGTATACTGTGTTCCTCGCATGACTTCGGGATCCTGCCCGTTGATGTAGCATGAGACACACGTGTCTCAATCCTCGTTAGTATAGTGGATGAGTATCTCCGCCTGTCACGCGGAAGACCGGGGTTCGATTCCCCGACGGGGAGGGTGGATGTTCTTCTCTAGCTGCTGTTTGTTCAGGCCTCAACGCTGACATTGATTAAGACCATGCTGAAAACAGTTCGGTTTAACCGTGCATACGAAAACTGAAAGTTTCTTATCTACACTCTTTTTTAAATTAATGATGAATTCTATGTTTTATGATTTTCCTTTTGTGATTTTATGTATGTTTTGCTCTCCTTTTGTGATTTTGTGTAACTGTAAAGCACTTTGAATTGCCCTGTGTACGAACTATGCTCTATGCCTTGCCTTGCCTTGCCTTGCCTTGCCTTGCCTTGCCTTGCCTTGCCTTGCCTTGCCTTGCCTTGCCTTGCCTTGCCTTGCCTTGCCTTGCCTTGCCTTGAATGTATGGCTACGTGAAGCCTGAATTACAATCTTGGCCATATCCTTACATTCCAAGTACAGGCAGTCATGAGGGTTGAAAAATAACGTAATGCACAACGGACCTCATCCAATTTCAAGGTGATTTGGAGCACAAAGGTCAAAGTGAATGCACTTTCATTTTATGTTATAAAGCGACAGCGCAGATTGTTGAAATTTCTCATCGTGAACTCAAAAGAAGGTTTGTTTCTGCCCAGTTTCGAACTGGGGACCTTTCGCGTGTGAGGCGAACGTGATGACCACTACACTACAGAAACTTCGAAAGCACGCATTTTGTCTGCGACGTTCATTCAAAGCTCTTGTGTACGCTGTGTTCCTCGCGTGACTTTGGGATCCTGCCCGTTGATGTAGCATGAGACACACGTGTCTCAATCCTCGTTAGTATAGTGGATGAGTATCTCCGCCTGTCACGCGGAAGACGGGGGTTCGATTCCCCGACGGGGAGGGTGGATGTTGTTCTTTAGCTGCTGTTTGTTCAGGCCTCAACGCTGACATTGTTTAAGACCAGGCTGAAAACAGTTCGGTTTAACCGTGCATACGAAAACTGAAAGTTTCTTATCTACACTCTTTTTTAAATTAATGATGAATTCTATGTTTTATGATTTTCCTTTTGTGATTTTATGTATGTTGTGCTCTCCTTTTAGGATTTTGTGTAACTGTAAAGCACTTTGAATTGCCCTGTGTACAAATTGTGCTCTATAAAAAAACTTGCCTTGAGAAAGCATAGATTGTTGAAATTCCTTGTCATGAACTCAAAGAGAGGCTTGTTTCTGCCCGGTTTCGAACCGAGGACCTTTCGCGTGTTAGGCGAACGTGATAACCACTACACTACAGAAACCACAAAAAGGGCATTTTTTGTCCGTGAGGCTCACTCAAAGCTCTTGTGTATACTGTGTTCCTCGCATGACTTCGGGATCCTGCCCGTTGATGTAGCATGAGACACACGTGTCTCAATCCTCGTTAGTATAGTGGATGAGTATCTCAGCCTGTCACGCGGAAGACCGGGGTTCGATTCCCCGACGGGGAGGGTGGATGTTCTTCTCTAGCTGCTGTTTGTTCAGGCCTCAACGCTGACATTGTTTAAGACCAGGCTGAAAACAGTTCGGTTTAACCGTGCATACGAAAACTGAAAGTTTCTTATCTACACTCTTTTTTAAATTAATGATGAATTCTATGTTTTATGATTTTCCTTTTGTGATTTTATGTATGTTTTGCTCTCCTTTTGTGATTTTGTGTAACTGTAAAGCACTTTGAATTGCCCTGTGTACGAACTATGCTCTATGCGTTGCCTTGCCTTGCCTTGCCTTGCCTTGCCTTGCCTTGCCTTGCCTTGCCTTGCCTTGCCTTGCCTTGCCTTGCCTTGCCTTGCCTTGCCTTGAATGTATGGCTACGTGAAGCCTGAATTACAATCTTGGCCATATCCTTACATTCCAAGTACAGGCAGTCATGAGGGTTGAAAAATAACTTAATGCACAATGGACCTCATCCAATTTCAAGGTGATTTGGAGCACAAAGGTCAAAGTGAATGCACTTTCATTTTATGTTATAAAGCGACAGCGCAGATTGTTGAAATTTCTCATCGTGAACTCAAAAGAAGGTTTGTTTCTGCCCAGTTTCGAACTGGGGACCTTTCGCGTGTGAGGCGAACGTGATGACCACTACACTACAGAAACTTCGAAAGCACGCATTTTGTCTGCGACGTTCATTCAAAGCTCTTGTGTACGCTGTGTTCCTCGCGTGACTTTGGGATCCTGCCCGTTGATGTAGCATGAGACACACGTGTCTCAATCCTCGTTAGTATAGTGGATGAGTATCTCCGCCTGTCACGCGGAAGACCGGGGTTCGATTCCCCGACGGGGAGGGTGGATGTTGTTCTTTAGCTGCTGTTTGTTCAGGCCTCAACGCTGACATTGTTTAAGACCAGGCTGAAAACAGTTCAGTTTAACCGTGCATACGAAAACTGAAAGTTTCTTATCTACACTCTTTTTTAAATTAATGATGAATTCTATGTTTTATGATTTTCCTTTTGTGATTTTATGTATGTTTTTCTCTCCTTTTATGATTTTGTGTAACTGTAAAGCACTTTGAATTGCCCTGTGTACAAATTGTGCTCTATAAAAAAACTTGCCTTGAGAAAGCATAGATTGTTGAAATTCCTTGTCATGAACTCAAAGAGAGGCTTGTTTCTGCCCGGTTTCGAACCGAGGACCTTTCGCGTGTTAGGCGAACGTGATAACCACTACACTACAGAAACCACAAAAAGGGCATTTTTTGTCCGTGAGGCTCACTCAAAGCTCTTGTGTATACTGTGTTCCTCGCATGACTTCGGGATCCTGCCCGTTGATGTAGCATGAGACACACGTGTCTCAATCCTCGTTAGTATAGTGGTTGAGTATCGCCGCCTGTCACGCGGAAGACTGGGGTTCGATTCCCCGACGGGGAGGGTGGATGTTCTTCTCTAGCTGCTGTTTGTTCAGGCCTCAACACTGGCATTGTTTAAGACCAGGCTGAAAACAGTTCGGTTTAACCGTGCATACGAAAACTGAAAGTTTCTTATCTACACTCTTTTTTAAATTAATGATGAATTCTATGTTTTATGATTTTCCTTTTGTGATTTTATGTATGTTGTGCTCTCCTTTTAGGATTTTGTGTAACTGTAAAGCACTTTGAATTGCCCTGTGTACGAACTATGCTCTATGCCTTGCCTTGCCTTGCCTTGCCTTGCCTTGCCTTGCCTTGCCTTGCCTTGCCTTGCCTTGCCTTGCCTTGCCTTGCCTTGCCTTGCCTTGCCTTGCCTTGCCTTGAATGTATGGCTACGTGAAGCCTGAATTACAATCTTGGCCATATCCTTACATTCCAAGTACAGGCAGTCATGAGGGTTGAAAAATAACGTAATGCACAACGGACCTCATCCAATTTCAAGGTGATTTGGAGCACAAAGGTCAAAGTGAATGCACTTTCATTTTATGTTATAAAGCGACAGCGCAGATTGTTGAAATTTCTCATCGTGAACTCAAAAGAAGGTTTGTTTCTGCCCAGTTTCGAACTGGGGACCTTTCGCGTGTGAGGCGAACGTGATGACCACTACACTACAGAAACTTCGAAAGCACGCATTTTGTCTGCGACGTTCATTCAAAGCTCTTGTGTACGCTGTGTTCCTCGCGTGACTTTGGGATCCTGCCCGTTGATGTAGCATGAGACACACGTGTCTCAATCCTCGTTAGTATAGTGGATGAGTATCTCCGCCTGTCACGCGGAAGACCGGGGTTCGATTCCCCGACAGGGAGGGTGGATGTTCTTCTCTAGCTGCTGTTTGTTCAGGCCTCAACGCTGACATTGTTTAAGACCAGGCTGAAAACAGTTCGGTTTAACCGTGCATACGAAAACTGAAAGTTTCTTATCTACACTCTTTTTTAAATTAATGATGAATTCTATGTTTTATGATTTTCCTTTTGTGATTTTATGTATGTTGTGCTCTCCTTTTAGGATTTTGTGTAACTGTAAAGCACTTTGAATTGCCCTGTGTACAAATTGTGCTCTATAAAAAAACTTGCCTTGAGAAAGCATAGATTGTTGAAATTCCTTGTCATGAACTCAAAGAGAGGCTTGTTTCTGCCCGGTTTCGAACCGAGGACCTTTCGCGTGTTAGGCGAACGTGATAACCACTACACTACAGAAACCACAAAAAGGGCATTTTTTGTCCGTGAGGCTCACTCAAAGCTCTTGTGTATACTGTGTTCCTCGCATGACTTCGGGATCCTGCCCGTTGATGTAGCATGAGACACACGTGTCTCAATCCTCGTTAGTATAGTGGATGAGTATCTCAGCCTGTCACGCGGAAGACCGGGGTTCGATTCCCCGACGGGGAGGGTGGATGTTCTTCTCTAGCTGCTGTTTGTTCAGGCCTCAACGCTGACATTGTTTAAGACCAGGCTGAAAACAGTTCGGTTTAACCGTGCATACGAAAACTGAAAGTTTCTTATCTACACTCTTTTTTAAATTAATGATGAATTCTATGTTTTATGATTTTCCTTTTGTGATTTTATGTATGTTTTGCTCTCCTTTTGTGATTTTGTGTAACTGTAAAGCACTTTGAATTGCCCTGTGTACGAACTATGCTCTATGCGTTGCCTTGCCTTGCCTTGCCTTGCCTTGCCTTGCCTTGCCTTGCCTTGCCTTGCCTTGCCTTGCCTTGCCTTGCCTTGCCTTGCCTTGCCTTGAATGTATGGCTACGTGAAGCCTGAATTACAATCTTGGCCATATCCTTACATTCCAAGTACAGGCAGTCATGAGGGTTGAAAAATAACTTAATGCACAATGGACCTCATCCAATTTCAAGGTGATTTGGAGCACAAAGGTCAAAGTGAATGCACTTTCATTTTATGTTATAAAGCGACAGCGCAGATTGTTGAAATTTCTCATCGTGAACTCAAAAGAAGGTTTGTTTCTGCCCAGTTTCGAACTGGGGACCTTTCGCGTGTGAGGCGAACGTGATGACCACTACACTACAGAAACTTCGAAAGCACGCATTTTGTCTGCGACGTTCATTCAAAGCTCTTGTGTACGCTGTGTTCCTCGCGTGACTTTGGGATCCTGCCCGTTGATGTAGCATGAGACACACGTGTCTCAATCCTCGTTAGTATAGTGGATGAGTATCTCCGCCTGTCACGCGGAAGACCGGGGTTCGATTCCCCGACGGGGAGGGTGGATGTTGTTCTTTAGCTGCTGTTTGTTCAGGCCTCAACGCTGACATTGTTTAAGACCAGGCTGAAAACAGTTCAGTTTAACCGTGCATACGAAAACTGAAAGTTTCTTATCTACACTCTTTTTTAAATTAATGATGAATTCTATGTTTTATGATTTTCCTTTTGTGATTTTATGTATGTTTTTCTCTCCTTTTATGATTTTGTGTAACTGTAAAGCACTTTGAATTGCCCTGTGTACAAATTGTGCTCTATAAAAAAACTTGCCTTGAGAAAGCATAGATTGTTGAAATTCCTTGTCATGAACTCAAAGAGAGGCTTGTTTCTGCCCGGTTTCGAACCGAGGACCTTTCGCGTGTTAGGCGAACGTGATAACCACTACACTACAGAAACCACAAAAAGGGCATTTTTTGTCCGTGAGGCTCACTCAAAGCTCTTGTGTATACTGTGTTCCTCGCATGACTTCGGGATCCTGCCCGTTGATGTAGCATGAGACACACGTGTCTCAATCCTCGTTAGTATAGTGGTTGAGTATCGCCGCCTGTCACGCGGAAGACTGGGGTTCGATTCCCCGACGGGGAGGGTGGATGTTCTTCTCTAGCTGCTGTTTGTTCAGGCCTCAACACTGGCATTGTTTAAGACCAGGCTGAAAACAGTTCGGTTTAACCGTGCATACGAAAACTGAAAGTTTCTTATCTACACTCTTTTTTAAATTAATGATGAATTCTATGTTTTATGATTTTCCTTTTGTGATTTTATGTATGTTGTGCTCTCCTTTTAGGATTTTGTGTAACTGTAAAGCACTTTGAATTGCCCTGTGTACGAACTATGCTCTATGCCTTGCCTTGCCTTGCCTTGCCTTGCCTTGCCTTGCCTTGCCTTGCCTTGCCTTGCCTTGCCTTGCCTTGCCTTGCCTTGCCTTGAATGTATGGCTACGTGAAGCCTGAATTACAATCTTGGCCATATCCTTACATTCCAAGTACAGGCAGTCATGAGGGTTGAAAAATAACGTAATGCACAACGGACCTCATCCAATTTCAAGGTGATTTGGAGCACAAAGGTCAAAGTGAATGCACTTTCATTTTATGTTATAAAGCGACAGCGCAGATTGTTGAAATTTCTCATCGTGAACTCAAAAGAAGGTTTGTTTCTGCCCAGTTTCGAACTGGGGACCTTTCGCGTGTGAGGCGAACGTGATGACCACTACACTACAGAAACTTCGAAAGCACGCATTTTGTCTGCGACGTTCATTCAAAGCTCTTGTGTACGCTGTGTTCCTCGCGTGACTTTGGGATCCTGCCCGTTGATGTAGCATGAGACACACGTGTCTCAATCCTCGTTAGTATAGTGGATGAGTATCTCCGCCTGTCACGCGGAAGACCGGGGTTCGATTCCCCGACAGGGAGGGTGGATGTTCTTCTCTAGCTGCTGTTTGTTCAGGCCTCAACGCTGACATTGTTTAAGACCAGGCTGAAAACAGTTCGGTTTAACCGTGCATACGAAAACTGAAAGTTTCTTATCTACACTCTTTTTTAAATTAATGATGAATTCTATGTTTTATGATTTTCCTTTTGTGATTTTATGTATGTTGTGCTCTCCTTTTAGGATTTTGTGTAACTGTAAAGCACTTTGAATTGCCCTGTGTACAAATTGTGCTCTATAAAAAAACTTGCCTTGAGAAAGCATAGATTGTTGAAATTCCTTGTCATGAACTCAAAGAGAGGCTTGTTTCTGCCCGGTTTCGAACCGAGGACCTTTCGCGTGTTAGGCGAACGTGATAACCACTACACCTTTTGTGATTTTATGTATGTTTTGCTCTCCTTTTATGATTTTGTGTAACTGTAAAGCACTTTGAATTGCCCTGTGTACAAATTGTGCTCTATAAAAGAACTTGCCTTGAGAAAGCATAGATTGTTGAAATTCCTTGTCATGAACTCAAAGAGAGGCTTGTTTCTGCCCGGTTTCAAACCGAGGACCTTTCGCGTGTTAGGCGAACGTGATAACCACTACACTACAGAAACCACAAAAAGGGCATTTTTTGTCCGTGAGGCTCACTCAAAGCTCTTGTGTATACTGTGTTCCTCGCATGACTTCGGGATCCTGCCCGTTGATGTAGCATGAGACACACGTGTCTCAATCCTCGTTAGTATAGTGGATGAGTATCTCCGCCTGTCACGCGGAAGACCGGGGTTCGATTCCCCGATGGGGAGGGTTGATGTTCTTCTCTAGCTGCTGTTTGTTCAGGCCTCAACGCTGACATTGTTTAAGACCAGGCTGAAAACAGTTCGGTTTAACCGTGCATACGAAAACTGAATGTTTCTTATCTACACTCTTTTTTAAATTAATGATGAATTCTATGTTTTATGATTTTCCTTTTGTGATTTTATGTATGTTTTGCTCTCCTTTTGTGATTTTGTGTAACTGTAAAGCACTTTGAATTGCCCTGTGTACGAACTATGCTCTATGCGTTGCCTTGCCTTGCCTTGCCTTGCCTTGCCTTGCCTTGCCTTGCCTTGCCTTGCCTTGCCTTGCCTTGCCTTGCCTTGCCTTGCCTTGAATGTATGTCTACGTGAAGCCTGAATTACAATCTTGGCCATATCCTTACATTCCAAGTACAGGCAGTCATGAGGGTTGAAAAATAACGTAATGCACAACGGACCTCATCCAATTTCAAGGTGATTTGGAGCACAAAGGTCAAAGTGAATGCACTTTCATTTTATGTTATAAAGCGACAGCGCAGATTGTTGAAATTTCTCATCGTGAACTCAAAAGAAGGTTTGTTTCTGCCCAGTTTCGAACTGGGGACCTTTCGCGTGTGAGGCGAACGTGATGACCACTACACTACAGAAACTTCGAAAGCACGCATTTTGTCTGCGACGTTCATTCAAAGCTCTTGTGTACGCTGTGTTCCTCGCGTGACTTTGGGATCCTGCCCGTTGATGTAGCATGAGACACACGTGTCTCAATCCTCGTTAGTATAGTGGATGAGTATCTCCGCCTGTCACGCGGAAGACCGGGGTTCGATTCCCCGACGGGGAGGGTGGATGTTGTTGTTTAGCTGCTGTTTGTTCAGGCCTCAACGCTGACATTGTTTAAGACCAGGCTGAAAACAGTTCAGTTTAACCGTGCATACGAAAACTGAAAGTTTCTTATCTACACTCTTTTTTAAATTAATGATGAATTCTATGTTTTATGATTTTCCTTTTGTGATTTTATGTATGTTTTTCTCTCCTTTTATGATTTTGTGTAACTGTAAAGCACTTTGAATTGCCCTGTGTACAAATTGTGCTCTATAAAAAAACTTGCCTTGAGAAAGCATAGATTGTTGAAATTCCTTGTCATGAACTCAAAGAGAGGCTTGTTTCTGCCCGGTTTCGAACCGAGGACCTTTCGCGTGTTAGGCAAACGTGATAACCACTACACTACAGAAACCACAAAAAGGGCATTTTTTGTCCGTGAGGCTCACTCAAAGCTCTTGTGTATACTGTGTTCCTCGCATGACTTCGGGATCCTGCCCGTTGATGTAGCATGAGACACACGTGTCTCAATCCTCGTTAGTATAGTGGTTGAGTATCGCCGCCTGTCACGCGGAAGACTGGGGTTCGATTCCCCGACGGGGAGGGTGG
Source organism: Eupleurogrammus muticus (assembly GCA_036785175.1). NCBI lineage: Eukaryota > Metazoa > Chordata > Actinopteri > Scombriformes > Trichiuridae > Eupleurogrammus > Eupleurogrammus muticus. The sequence goes on from JAYKQN010000001.1 coordinate 31,702,883, forward strand.
ATGTTCTTCTCTAGCTGCTGTTTGTTCAGGCCTCAACGCTGGCATTGTTTAAGACCAGGCTGAAAACAGTTCGGTTTAACCGTGCATACGAAAACTGAAAGTTTCTTATCTACACTCTTTTTTAAATTAATGATGAATTCTATGTTTTATGATTTTCCTTTTGTGATTTTATGTATGTTGTGCTCTCCTTTTAGGATTTTGTGTAACTGTAAAGCACTTTGAATTGCCCTGTGTACGAACTATGCTCTATGCCTTGCCTTGCCTTGCCTTGCCTTGCCTTGCCTTGCCTTGCCTTGCCTTGCCTTGCCTTGCCTTGCCTTGCCTTGCCTTGCCTTGCCTTGAATGTATGGCTACGTGAAGCCTGAATTACAATCTTGGCCATATCCTTACATTCCAAGTACAGGCAGTCATGAGGGTTGAAAAATAACGTAATGCACAACGGACCTCATCCAATTTCAAGGTGATTTGGAGCACAAAGGTCAAAGTGAATGCACTTTCATTTTATGTTATAAAGCGACAGCGCAGATTGTTGAAATTTCTCATCGTGAACTCAAAAGAAGGTTTGTTTCTGCCCAGTTTCGAACTGGGGACCTTTCGCGTGTGAGGCGAACGTGATGACCACTACACTACAGAAACTTCGAAAGCACGCATTTTGTCTGCGACGTTCATTCAAAGCTCTTGTGTACGCTGTGTTCCTCGCGTGACTTTGGGATCCTGCCCGTTGATGTAGCATGAGACACACGTGTCTCAATCCTCGTTAGTATAGTGGATGAGTATCTCCGCCTGTCACGCGGAAGACCGGGGTTCGATTCCCCGACAGGGAGGGTGGATGTTCTTCTCTAGCTGCTGTTTGTTCAGGCCTCAACGCTGACATTGTTTAAGACCAGGCTGAAAACAGTTCGGTTTAACCGTGCATACGAAAACTGAAAGTTTCTTATCTACACTCTTTTTTAAATTAATGATGAATTCTATGTTTTATGATTTTCCTTTTGTGATTTTATGTATGTTTTGCTCTCCTTTTATGATTTTGTGTAACTGTAAAGCACTTTGAATTGCCCTGTGTACAAATTGTGCTCTATAAAAAAACTTGCCTTGAGAAAGCATAGATTGTTGAAATTCCTTGTCATGAACTCAAAGAGAGGCTTGTTTCTGCCCGGTTTCGAACCGAGGACCTTTCGCGTGTTAGGCGAACGTGATAACCACTACACCTTTTGTGATTTTATGTATGTTTTGCTCTCCTTTTATGATTTTGTGTAACTGTAAAGCACTTTGAATTGCCCTGTGTACAAATTGTGCTCTATAAAAAAACTTGCCTTGAGAAAGCATAGATTGTTGAAATTCCTTGTCATGAACTCAAAGAGAGGCTTGTTTCTGCCCGGTTTCGATCCGAGGACCTTTCGCGTGTTAGGCGAACGTGATAACCACTACACTACAGAAACCACAAAAAGGGCATTTTTTTTCCGTGAGGCTCACTCAAAGCTCTTGTGTATACTGTGTTCCTCGCATGACTTCGGGATCCTGCCCGTTGATGTAGCATGAGACACACGTGTCTCAATCCTCGTTAGTATAGTGGATGAGTATCTCCGCCTGTCACGCGGAAGACCGGGGTTCGATTCCCCGACGGGGAGGGTGGATGTTCTTCTCTAGCTGCTGTTTGTTCAGGCCTCAACGCTGACATTGTTTAAGACCAGGCTGAAAACAGTTCGGTTTAACCGTGCATACGGAAACTGAAAGTTTCTTATCTACACTCTTTTTTAAATTAATGATGAATTCTATGTTTTATGATTTTCCTTTTGTGATTTTATGTATGTTTTGCTCTCCTTTTGTGATTTTGTGTAACTGTAAAGCACTTTGAATTGCCCTGTGTACGAACTATGCTCTATGCCTTGCCTTGCCTTGCCTTGCCTTGCCTTGCCTTGCCTTGCCTTGCCTTGCCTTGCCTTGCCTTGCCTTGCCTTGCCTTGCCTTGAATGTATGGCTACGTGAAGCCTGAATTACAATCTTGGCCATATCCTTACATTCCAAGTACAGGCAGTCATGAGGGTTGAAAAATAACGTAATGCACAACGGACCTCATCCAATTTCAAGGTGATTTGGAGCACAAAGGTCAAAGTGAATGCACTTTCATTTTATGTTATAAAGCGACAGCGCAGATTGTTGAAATTTCTCATCGTGAACTCAAAAGAAGGTTTGTTTCTGCCCAGTTTCGAACTGGGGACCTTTCGCGTGTGAGGCGAACGTGATGACCACTACACTACAGAAACTTCGAAAGCACGCATTTTGTCTGCGACGTTCATTCAAAGCTCTTGTGTACGCTGTGTTCCTCGCGTGACTTTGGGATCCTGCCCGTTGATGTAGCATGAGACACACGTGTCTCAATCCTCGTTAGTATAGTGGATGAGTATCTCCGCCTGTCACGCGGAAGACCGGGGTTCGATTCCCCGACGGGGAGGGTGGATGTTGTTCTTTAGCTGCTGTTTGTTCAGGCCTCAACGCTGACATTGTTTAAGACCAGGCTGAAAACAGTTCGGTTTAACCGTGCATACGAAAACTGAAAGTTTCTTATCTACACTCTTTTTTAAATTAATGATGAATTCTATGTTTTATGATTTTCCTTTTGTGATTTTATGTATGTTTTGCTCTCCTTTTATGATTTTGTGTAACTGTAAAGCACTTTGAATTGCCCTGTGTACAAATTGTGCTCTATAAAAAAACTTGCCTTGAGAAAGCATAGATTGTTGAAATTCCTTGTCATGAACTCAAAGAGAGGCTTGTTTCTGCCCGGTTTCGAACCGAAGACCTTTCGCGTGTTAGGCGAACGTGATAACCACTATACTACAGAAACCACAAAAAGGGCATTTTTTGTCCGTGAGGCTCACTCAAAGCTCTTGTGTATACTGTGTTCCTCGCATGACTTCGGGATCCTGCCCGTTGATGTAGCATGAGACACACGTGTCTCAATCCTCGTTAGTATAGTGGATGAGTATCTCCGCCTGTCACGCGGAAGACCGGGGTTCGATTCCCCGATGGGGAGGGTGGATGTTCTTCTCTAGCTGCTGTTTGTTCAGGCCTCAACGCTGACATTGTTTAAGACCAGGCTGAAAACAGTTCGGTTTAACCGTGCATACGAAAACTGAAAGTTTCTTATCTACACTCTTTTTTAAATTAATGATGAATTCTATGTTTTATGATTTTCCTTTTGTGATTTTATGTATGTTTTGCTCTCCCTTTGTGATTTTGTGTAACTGTAAAGCACTTTGAATTGCCCTGTGTACGAACTATGCTCTATGCGTTGCCTTGCCTTGCCTTGCCTTGCCTTGCCTTGCCTTGCCTTGCCTTGAATGTATGGCTACGTGAAGCCTGAATTACAATCTTGGCCATATCCTTACATTCCAAGTACAGGCAGTCATGAGGGTTGAAAAATAACGTAATGCACAACGGACCTCATCCAATTTCAAGGTGATTTGGAGCACAAAGGTCAAAGTGAATGCACTTTCATTTTATGTTATAAAGCGACAGCGCAGATTGTTGAAATTTCTCATCGTGAACTCAAAAGAAGGTTTGTTTCTGCCCAGTTTCGAACTGGGGACCTTTCGCGTGTGAGGCGAACGTGATGACCACTACACTACAGAACCTTCGAAAGCACGCATTTTGTCTGCGACGTTCATTCAAAGCTCTTGTGTACGCTGTGTTCCTCGCGTGACTTTGGGATCCTGCCCGTTGATGTAGCATGAGACACACGTGTCTCAATCCTCGTTAGTATAGTGGATGAGTATCTCCGCCTGTCAAGCGGAAGACCGGGGTTCGATTCCCCGACGGGGAGGGTGGATGTTGTTCTTTAGCTGCTGTTTGTTCAGGCCTCAACGCTGACATTGTTTAAGACCAGGCTGAAAACAGTTCGGTTTAACCGTGCATACGAAAACTGAAAGTTTCTTATCTACACTCTTTTTTAAATTAATGATGAATTCTATGTTTTATGATTTTCCTTTTGTGATTTTATGTATGTTTTGCTCTCCTTTTATGATTTTGTGTAACTGTAAAGCACTTTGAATTGCCCTGTGTACAAATTGTGCTCTATAAAAAAACTTGCCTTGAGAAAGCATAGATTGTTGAAATTCCTTGTCATGAACTCAAAGAGAGGCTTGTTTCTGCCCGGTTTCGAACCGAGGACCTTTCGCGTGTTAGGCGAACGTGATAACCACTACACTACAGAAACCACAAAAAGGGCATTTTTTTTCCGTGAGGCTCACTCAAAGCTCTTGTGTATACTGTGTTCCTCGCATGACTTCGGGATCCTGCCCGTTGATGTAGCATGAGACACACGTGTCTCAATCCTCGTTAGTATAGTAGATGAGTATCTCCGCCTGTCACGCGGAAGACCGGGGTTCGATTCCCCGCCGGGGAGGGTGGTTGTTCTTCTCTAGCTGCTGTTTGTTCAGGCCTCAACGCTGACATTGTTTAAGACCAGGCTGAAAACAGTTCGGTTTAACCGTGCATACGAAAACTGAAAGTTTCTTATCTACACTCTTTTTTAAATTAATGATGAATTCTATGTTTTATGATTTTCCTTTTGTGATTTTATGTATGTTGTGCTCTCCTTTTAGGATTTTGTGTAACTGTAAAGCACTTTGAATTGCCCTGTGTACAAATTGTGCTCTATAAAAAAACTTGCCTTGAGAAAGCATAGATTGTTGAAATTCCTTGTCATGAACTCAAAGAGAGGCTTGTTTCTGCCCGGTTTCGAACCGAGGACCTTTCGCGTGTTAGGCAAACGTGATAACCACTACACTACAGAAAACAGAAAAAGGGCATTTTTTTTCCGTGAGGCTCACTCAAAGCTCTTGTGTATACTGTGTTCCTCGCATGACTTCGGGATCCTGCCCGTTGATGTAGCATGAGACACACGTGTCTCAATCCTCGTTAGTATAGTGGATGAGTATCTCCGCCTGTCACGCGGAAGACCGGGGTTCGATTCCCCGACGGGGAGGGTGGATGTTCTTCTCTAGCTGCTGTTTGTTCAGGCCTCAACGCTGACATTGTTTAAGACCAGGCTGAAAACAGTTCGGTTTAACCGTGCATACGAAAACTGAAAGTTTCATATCTACACTCTTTTTTAAATTAATGATGAATTCTATGTTTTATGATTTTCCTTTTGTGATTTTATGTATGTTTTGCTCTCCTTTTGTGATTTTGTGTAACTGTAAAGCACTTTGAATTGCCCTGTGTACGAACTATGCTCTATGCGTTGCCTTGCCTTGCCTTGCCTTGCCTTGCCTTGCCTTGCCTTGCCTTGCCTTGAATGTATGGCTACGTGAAGCCTGAATTACAATCTTGGCCATATCCTTACATTCCAAGTACAGGCAGTCATGAGGGTTGAAAAATAACGTAATGCACAACGGACCTCATCCAATTTCAAGGTGATTTGGAGCACAAAGGTCAAAGTGAATGCACTTTCATTTTATGTTATAAAGCGACAGCGCAGATTGTTGAAATTTCTCATCGTGAACTCAAAAGAAGGTTTGTTTCTGCCCAGTTTCGAACCGAGGACCTTTCGCGTGTTAGGCAAACGTGATAACCACTACACTACAGAAAACAGAAAAAGGGCATTTTTTTTCCGTGAGGCTCACTCAAAGCTCTTGTGTATACTGTGTTCCTCGCATGACTTCGGGATCCTGCCCGTTGATGTAGCATGAGACACACGTGTCTCAATCCTCGTTAGTATAGTGGATGAGTACCTCCGCCTGTCACGCGGAAGACCGGGGGTCGATTCCCCGACGGGGAGGTCGGATGTTGTTCTTTAGCTGCTGTTTGTTCAGGCCTCAACGCTGACATTGTTTAAGACCAGGCTGAAAACAGTTCGGTTTAACCGTGCATACGAAAACTGAAAGTTTCTTATCTACACTCTTTTTTAAATTAATGATGAATTCTATGTTTTATGATTTTCCTTTTGTGAATTTATGTATGTTTTGCTCTCCTTTTATGATTTTGTGTAACTGTAAAGCACTTTGAATTGCCCTGTGTACAAATTGTGCTCTATAAAAAAACTTGCCTTGAGAAAGCATAGATTGTTGAAATTCCTTGTCATGAACTCAAAGAGAGGCTTGTTTCTGCCCGGTTTCGAACCGAGGATCTTTCGCGTGTTAGGCGAACGTGATAACCACTACCCTACAGAAACCACAAAAAGGGCATTTTTTGTCCGTGAGGCTCACTCAAAGCTCTTGTGTATACTGTGTTCCTCGCATGACTTCGGGATCCTGCCCGTTGATGTAGCATGAGACACACGTGTCTCAATCCTCGTTAGTATAGTGGATGAGTATCTCCGCCTGTCAAGCGGAAGACCGGGGTTCGATTCCCCGACGGGGAGGGTGGATGTTCTTCTCTAGCTGCTGTTTGTTCAGGCCTCAACGCTGACATTGTTTAAGACCAGGCTGAAAACAGTTCGGTTTAACCGTGCATACGAAAACTGAAAGTTTCTTATCTACACTCTTTTTTAAATTAATGATGAATTCTATGTTTTATGATTTTCCTTTTGTGATTTTATGTATGTTGTGCTCTCCTTTTAGGATTTTGTGTAACTGTAAAGCACTTTGAATTGCCCTGTGTACAAATTGTGCTCTATAAAAAAACTTGCCTTGAGAAAGCATAGATTGTTGAAATTCCTTGTCATGAACTCAAAGAGAGGCTTGTTTCTGCCCGGTTTCGAACCGATGACCTTTCGCGTGTTAGGCGAACGTGATAACCACTACACTACAGAAACCACAAAAAGGGCATTTTTTGTCCGTGAGGCTCACTCAAAGCTCTTGTGTATACTGTGTTCCTCGCATGACTTCGGGATCCTGCCTGTTGATGTAGCATGAGACACACGTGTCTCAATCCTCGTTAGTATAGTGGATGAGTATCTCCGCCTGTCACGCGGAAGACCGGGGTTCGATTCCCCGATGGGGAGGGTGGATGTTCTTCTCTAGCTGCTGTTTGTTCAGGCCTCAACGCTGACATTGTTTAAGACCAGGCTGAAAACAGTTCGGTTTAACCGTGCATACGAAAACTGAAAGTTTCTTATCTACACTCTTTTTTAAATTAATGATGAATTCTATGTTTTATGATTTTCCTTTTGTGATTTTATGTATGTTTTGCTCTCCTTTTGTGATTTTGTGTAACTGTAAAGCACTTTGAATTGCCCTGTGTACGAACTATGCTCTATGCGTTGCCTTGCCTTGCCTTGCCTTGCCTTGCCTTGCCTTGCCTTGCCTTGCCTTGCCTTGCCTTGCCTTGCCTTGCCTTGAATGTATGGCTACGTGAAGCCTGAATTACAATCTTGGCCATATCCTTACATTCCAAGTACAGGCAGTCATGAGGGTTGAAAAATAACGTAATGCACAACGGACCTCATCCAATTTCAAGGTGATTTGGAGCACAAAGGTCAAAGTGAATGCACTTTCATTTTATGTTATAAAGCAACAGCGCAGATTGTTGAAATTTCTCATCGTGAACTCAAAAGAAGGTTTGTTTCTGCCCAGTTTCGAACTGGGGACCTTTCGCGTGTGAGGCGAACGTGATGACCACTACACTACAGAAACTTCGAAAGCACGCATTTTGTCTGCGACGTTCATTCAAAGCTCTTGTGTACGCTGTGTTCCTCGCGTGACTTTGGGATCCTGCCCGTTGATGTAGCATGAGACACACGTGTCTCAATCCTCGTTAGTATAGTGGATGAGTATCTCCGCCTGTCACGCGGAAGACCGGGGTTCGATTCCCCGACGGGGAGGGTGGATGTTGTTGTTTAGCTGCTGTTTGTTCAGGCCTCAACGCTGACATTGTTTAAGACCAGGCTGAAAACAGTTCAGTTTAACCGTGCATACGAAAACTGAAAGTTTCTTATCTACACTCTTTTTTAAATTAATGATGAATTCTATGTTTTATGATTTTCCTTTTGTGATTTTATGTATGTTTTGCTCTCCTTTTATGATTTTGTGTAACTGTAAAGCACTTTGAATTGCCCTGTGTACAAATTGTGCTCTATAAAAAAACTTGCCTTGAGAAAGCATAGATTGTTGAAATTCCTTGTCATGAACTCAAAGAGAGGCTTGTTTCTGCCCGGTTTCAAACCGAGGACCTTTCGCGTGTTAGGCGAACGTGATAACCACTACACTACAGAAACCACAAAAAAGTTTCTTATCTACACTCTTTTTTAAATTAATGATGAATTCTATGTTTTATGATTTTCCTTTTGTGATTTTATGTATGTTGTGCTCTCCTTTTAGGATTTTGTGTAACTGTAAAGCACTTTGAATTGCCCTGTGTACAAATTGTGCTCTATAAAAAACTTGCCTTGAGAAAGCATAGATTGTTGAAATTCCTTGTCGTGAACTCAAAGAGAGGCTTGTTTCTGCCCGGTTTCGAACCGAGGACCTTTCGCGTGTTAGGCGAACGTGATAACCACTACCCTACAGAAACCACAAAAAGGGCATTTTTTGTCCGTGAGGCTCACTCAAAGCTCTTGTGTATACTGTGTTCCTCGCATGACTTCGGGATCCTGCCCGTTGATGTAGCATGAGACACACGTGTCTCAATCCTCGTTAGTATAGTGGATGAGTATCTCCGCCTGTCACGCGGAAGACCGGGGTTCGATTCCCCGACGGGGAGGGTGGATGTTGTTCTTTAGCTGCTGTTTGTTCAGGCCTCAACGCTGACATTGTTTAAGACCAGGCTGAAAACAGTTCGGTTTAACCGTGCATACGAAAACTGAAAGTTTCTTATCTACACTCTTTTTTAAATTAATGATGAATTCTATGTTTTATGATTTTCCTTTTGTGATTTTATGTATGTTGTGCTCTCCTTTTAGGATTTTGTGTAACTGTAAAGCACTTTGAATTGCCCTGTGTACGAACTATGCTCTATGCCTTGCCTTGCCTTGCCTTGCCTTGCCTTGCCTTGCCTTGCCTTGCCTTGCCTTGCCTTGCCTTGCCTTGCCTTGCCTTGCCTTGAATGTATGGCTACGTGAAGCCTGAATTACAATCTTGGACATATCCTTACATTCCAAGTACAGGCAGTCATGAGGGTTGAAAAATAACGTAATGCACAACGGACCTCATCCAATTTCAAGGTGATTTGGAGCACAAAGGTCAAAGTGAATGCACTTTCATTTTATGTTATAAAGCGACAGCGCAGATTGTTGAAATTTCTCATCGTGAACTCAAAAGAAGGTTTGTTTCTGCCCAGTTTCGAACTGGGGACCTTTCGCGTGTGAGGCGAACGTGATGACCACTACACTACAGAAACTTCGAAAGCACACATTTTGTCTGCGACGTTCATTCAAAGCTCTTGTGTACGCTGTGTTCCTCGCGTGACTTTGGGATCCTGCCCGTTGATGTAGCATGAGACACACGTGTCTCAATCCTCGTTAGTATAGTGGATGAGTATCTCCGCCTGTCACGCGGAAGACCGGGGTTCGATTCCCTGACGGGGAGGGTGGATGTTGTTCTTTAGCTGCTGTTTGTTCAGGCCTCAACGCTGACATTGTTTAAGACCAGGCTGAAAACAGTTCGGTTTAACCGTGCATACGAAAACTGAAAGTTTCTTATCTACACTCTTTTTTAAATTAATGATGAATTCTATGTTTTATGATTTTCCTTTTGTGATTTTATGTATGTTGTGCTCTCCTTTTAGGATTTTGTGTAACTGTAAAGCACTTTGAATTGCCCTGTGTACAAATTGTGCTCTATAAAAAAACTTGCCTTGAGAAAGCATAGATTGTTGAAATTCCTTGTCATGAACTCAAAGAGAGGCTTGTTTCTGCCCGGTTTCGAACCGAGGACCTTTCGCGTGTTAGGCGAACGTGATGACCACTACACTACAGAAACTTCGAAAGCACGCATTTTGTCTGCGACGTTCATTCAAAGCTCTTGTGTACGCTGTGTTCCTCGCGTGACTTTGGGATCCTGCCCGTTGATGTAGCATGAGACAACACGTGTCTCAATCCTCGTTAGTATAGTGGATGAGTGTCTCCGCCTGTCACGCGGAAGACCGGGGTTCGATTCCCCGACGGGGAGGGTGGATGTTGTTCTTTAGCTGCTGTTTGTTCAGGCCTCAACGCTGACATTGTTTAAGACCAGGCTGAAAACAGTTCGGTTTAACCGTGCATACGAAAACTGAAAGTTTCTTATCTACACTCTTTTTTAAATTAATGATGAATTCTATGTTTTATGATTTTCCTTTTGTGATTTTATGTATGTTGTGCTCTCCTTTTAGGATTTTGTGTAACTGTAAAGCACTTTGAATTGCCCTGTGTACAAATTGTGCTCTATAAAAAAACTTGCCTTGAGAAAGCATAGATTGTTGAAATTCCTTGTCATGAACTCAAAGAGAGGCTTGTTTCTGCCCGGTTTCGAACCGAGGACCTTTCGCGTGTTAGGCGAACGTGATAACCACTACACTACAGAAACCACAAAAAGGGCATTTTTTGTCCGTGAGGCTCACTCAAAGCTCTTGTGTATACTGTGTTCCTCGCATGACTTCGGGATCCTGCCCGTTGATGTAGCATGAGACACACGTGTCTCAATCCTCGTTAGTATAGTGGATGAGTATCTCCGCCTGTCACGCGGAAGACCGGGGTTCGATTCCCCGACGGGGAGGGTGGATGTTCTTCTCTAGCCTCAACGCTGACATTGTTTAAGACCAGGCTGAAAACAGTTCGGTTTAACCGTGCATACGAAAACTGAAAGTTTCTTATCTACACTCTTTTTTAAATTAATGATGAATTCTATGTTTTATGATTTTCCTTTTGTGATTTTATGTATGTTTTGCTCTCCTTTTGTGATTTTGTGTAACTGTAAAGCACTTTGAATTGCCCTGTGTACGAACTATGCTCTATGCCTTGCCTTGCCTTGCCTTGCCTTGCCTTGCCTTGCCTTGCCTTGCCTTGCCTTGCCTTGCCTTGCCTTGCCTTGCCTTGCCTTGCCTTGCCTTGAATGTATGGCTACGTGAAGCCTGAATTACAATCTTGGCCATATCCTTACATTCCAAGTACAGGCAGTCATGAGGGTTGAAAAATAACGTAATGCACAACGGACCTCATCCAATTTCAAGGTGATTTGGAGCACAAAGGTCAAAGTGAATGCACTTTCATTTTATGTTATAAAGCGACAGCGCAGATTGTTGAAATTTCTCATCGTGAACTCAAAAGAAGGTTTGTTTCTGCCCAGTTTCGAACTGGGGACCTTTCGCGTGTGAGGCGAACGTGATGACCACTACACTACAGAAACTTCGAAAGCACGCATTTTGTCTGCGACGTTCATTCAAAGCTCTTGTGTACGCTGTGTTCCTCGCGTGACTTTGGGATCCTGCCCGTTGATGTAGCATGAGACACACGTGTCTCAATCCTCGTTAGTATAGTGGATGAGTATCTCCGCCTGTCACGCGGAAGACCGGGGTTCGATTCCCCGACGGGGAGGGTGGATGTTGTTCTTTAGCTGCTGTTTGTTCAGGCCTCAACGCTGACCAGGCTGAAAACAGTTCGGTTTAACCGTGCATACGAAAACTGAAAGTTTCTTATCTACACTCTTTTTTAAATTAATGATGAATTCTATGTTTTATGATTTTCCTTTTGTGATTTTATGTATGTTGTGCTCTCCTTTTAGGATTTTGTGTAACTGTAAAGCACTTTGAATTGCCCTGTGTACAAATTGTGCTCTATAAAAAAACTTGCCTTGAGAAAGCATAGATTGTTGAAATTCCTTGTCATGAACTCAAAGAGAGGCTTGTTTCTGCCCGGTTTCGAACCGAGGACCTTTCACGTGTTAGGCGAACGTGATAACCACTACACTACAGAAACCACAAAAAGGGCATTTTTGTCCGTGAGGCTCACTCAAAGCTCTTGTGTATACTGTGTTCCTCGCATGACTTCGGGATCCTGCCCGTTGATGTAGCATGAGACACACGTGTCTCAATCCTCGTTAGTATAGTGGATGAGTATCTCAGCCTGTCACGCGGAAGACCGGGGTTCGATTCCCCGACGGGGAGGGTGGATGTTCTTCTCTAGCCTCAACGCTGACATTGTTTAAGACCAGGCTGAAAACAGTTCGGTTTAACCGTGCATACGAAAACTGAAAGTTTCTTATCTACACTCTTTTTTAAATTAATGATGAATTCTATGTTTTATGATTTTATGTATGTTTTGCTCTCCTTTTGTGATTTTGTGTAACTGTAAAGCACTTTGAATTGCCCTGTGTACGAACTATGCTCTATGCCTTGCCTTGCCTTGCCTTGCCTTGCCTTGCCTTGCCTTGCCTTGCCTTGCCTTGCCTTGCCTTGCCTTGCCTTGCCTTGCCTTGCCTTGCCTTGCCTTGCCTTGCCTTGAATGTATGGCTACGTGAAGCCTGAATTACAATCTTGGCCATATCCTTACATTCCAAGTACAGGCAGTCATGAGGGTTGAAAAATAACGTAATGCACAACGGACCTCATCCAATTTCAAGGTGATTTGGAGCACAAAGGTCAAAGTGAATGCACTTTCATTTTATGTTATAAAGCGACAGCGCAGATTGTTGAAATTTCTCATCGTGAACTCAAAAGAAGGTTTGTTTCTGCCCAGTTTCGAACTGGGGACCTTTCGCGTGTGAGGCGAACGTGATGACCACTACACTACAGAAACTTCGAAAGCACGCATTTTGTCTGCGACGTTCATTCAAAGCTCTTGTGTACGCTGTGTTCCTCGCGTGACTTTGGGATCCTGCCCGTTGATGTAGCATGAGACACATGTGTCTCAATCCTCGTTAGTATAGTGGATGAGTATCTCCGCCTGTCACGCGGAAGACCGGGGTTCGATTCCCCGACGGGGAGGGTGGATGTTCTTCTCTAGCCTCAACGCTGACATTGTTTAAGACCAGGCTGAAAACAGTTCGGTTTAACCGTGCATACGAAAACTGAAAGTTTCTTATCTACACTCTTTTTTAAATTAATGATGAATTCTATGTTTTATGATTTTCCTTTTGTGATTTTATGTATGTTTTGCTCTCCTTTTGTGATTTTGTGTAACTGTAAAGCACTTTGAATTGCCCTGTGTACGAACTATGCTCTATGCCTTGCCTTGCCTTGCCTTGCCTTGCCTTGCCTTGCCTTGCCTTCCCTTGCCTTGCCTTGCCTTGCCTTGCCTTGCCTTGCCTTGCCTTGAATGTATGGCTACGTGAAGCCTGAATTACAATCTTGGCCATATCCTTACATTCCAAGTACAGGCAGTCATGAGGGTTGAAAAATAACGTAATGCACAACGGACCTCATCCAATTTCAAGGTGATTTGGAGCACAAAGGTCAAAGTGAATGCACTTTCATTTTATGTTATAAAGCGACAGCGCAGATTGTTGAAATTTCTCATCGTGAACTCAAAAGAAGGCTTGTTTCTGCCCAGTTTCGAACTGGGGACCTTTCGCGTGTGAGGCGAACGTGATGACCACTACACTACAGAAACTTCGAAAGCACGCATTTTGTCTGCGACGTTCATTCAAAGCTCTTGTGTACGCTGTGTTCCTCGCGTGACTTTGGGATCCTGCCCGTTGATGTAGCATGAGACACACGTGTCTCAATCCTCGTTAGTATAGTGGATGAGTATCTCCGCCTGTCACGCGGAAGACCGGGGTTCGATTCCCCGACGGGGAGGGTGGATGTTGTTCTTTAGCTGCTGTTTGTTCAGGCCTCAACGCTGACATTGTTTAAGACCAGGCTGAAAACAGTTCGGTTTAACCGTGCATACGAAAACTGAAAGTTTCTTATCTACACTCTTTTTTAAATTAATGATGAATTCTATGTTTTATGATTTTCCTTTTGTGATTTTATGTATGTTGTGCTCTCCTTTTAGGATTTTGTGTAACTGTAAAGCACTTTGAATTGCCCTGTGTACAAATTGTGCTCTATAAAAAAACTTGCCTTGAGAAAGCATAGATTGTTGAAATTCCTTGTCATGAACTCAAAGAGAGGCTTGTTTCTGCCCGGTTTCGAACCGAGGACCTTTCGCGTGTTAGGCGAACGTGATAACCACTACACTACAGAAACCACAAAAAGGGCATTTTTTGTCCGTGAGGCTCACTCAAAGCTCTTGTGTATACTGTGTTCCTCGCATGACTTCGGGATCCTGCCCGTTGATGTAGCATGAGACACACGTGTCTCAATCCTCGTTAGTATAGTGGATGAGTATCTCCGCCTGTCACGCGGAAGACTGGGGTTCGATTCCCCGACGGGGAGGGTGGATGTTCTTCTCTAGCTGCTGTTTGTTCAGGCCTCAACGCTGACATTGTTTAAGACCAGACTGAAAACAGTTCGGTTTAACCGTGCATACGAAAACTGAAAGTTTCTTATCTACACTCTTTTTTAAATTAATGATGAATTCTATGTTTTATGATTTTCCTTTTGTGATTTTATGTATGTTTTGCTCTCCTTTTGTGATTTTGTGTAACTGTAAAGCACTTTGAATTGCCCTGTGTACGAACTATGCTCTATGCCTTGCCTTGCCTTGCCTTGCCTTGCCTTGCCTTGCCTTGCCTTGCCTTGCCTTGCCTTGCCTTGCCTTGCCTTGCCTTGCCTTGAATGTATGGCTACGTGAAGCCTGAATTACAATCTTGGCCATATCCTTACATTCCAAGTACAGGCAGTCATGAGGGTTGAAAAATAACGTAATGCACAACGGACCTCATCCAATTTCAAGGTGATTTGGAGCACAAAGGTCAAAGTGAATGCACTTTCATTTTATGTTATAAAGCGACAGCGCAGATTGTTGAAATTTCTCATCGTGAACTCAAAAGAAGGTTTGTTTCTGCCCAGTTTCGAACTGGGGACCTTTCGCGTGTGAGGCGAACGTGATGACCACTACACTACAGAAACTTCGAAAGCACGCATTTTGTCTGCGACGTTCATTCAAAGCTCTTGTGTACGCTGTGTTCCTCGCGTGACTTTGGGATCCTGCCCGTTGATGTAGCATGAGACACACGTGTCTCAATCCTCGTTAGTATAGTGGATGAGTATCTCCGCCTGTCACGCGGAAGACCGGGGTTCGATTCCCCGACGGGGAGGGTGGATGTTGTTCTTTAGCTGCTGTTTGTTCAGGCCTCAACGCTGACCAGGCTGAAAACAGTTCGGTTTAACCGTGCATACGAAAACTGAAAGTTTCTTATCTACACTCTTTTTTAAATTAATGATGAATTCTATGTTTTATGATTTTCCTTTTGTGATTTTATGTATGTTGTGCTCTCCTTTTAGGATTTTGTGTAACTGTAAAGCACTTTGAATTGCCCTGTGTACAAATTGTGCTCTATAAAAAAACTTGCCTTGAGAAAGCATAGATTGTTGAAATTCCTTGTCATGAACTCAAAGAGAGGCTTGTTTCTGCCCGGTTTCGAACCGAGGACCTTTCACGTGTTAGGCGAACGTGATAACCACTACACTACAGAAACCACAAAAAGGGCATTTTTTGTCCGTGAGGCTCACTCAAAGCTCTTGTGTATACTGTGTTCCTCGCATGACTTCGGGATCCTGCCCGTTGATGTAGCATGAGACACACGTGTCTCAATCCTCGTTAGTATAGTGGATGAGTATCTCAGCCTGTCACGCGGAAGACCGGGGTTCGATTCCCCGACGGGGAGGGTGGATGTTCTTCTCTAGCCTCAACGCTGACATTGTTTAAGACCAGGCTGAAAACAGTTCGGTTTAACCGTGCATACGAAAACTGAAAGTTTCTTATCTACACTCTTTTTTAAATTAATGATGAATTCTATGTTTTATGATTTTATGTATGTTTTGCTCTCCTTTTGTGATTTTGTGTAACTGTAAAGCACTTTGAATTGCCCTGTGTACGAACTATGCTCTATGCCTTGCCTTGCCTTGCCTTGCCTTGCCTTGCCTTGCCTTGCCTTGCCTTGCCTTGCCTTGCCTTGCCTTGCCTTGCCTTGCCTTGCCTTGAATGTATGGCTACGTGAAGCCTGAATTACAATCTTGGCCATATCCTTACATTCCAAGGACAGGCAGTCATGAGGGTTGAAAAATAATGTAATGCACAACGGACCTCATCCAATTTCAAGGTGATTTGGAGCACAAAGGTCAAAGTGAATGCACTTTCATTTTATGTTATAAAGCGACAGCGCAGATTGTTGAAATTTCTTATCGTGAACTCAAAAGAAGGTTTGTTTCTGCCCAGTTTCGAACAGAGGACCTTTCGCGTGTGAGGCGAACGTGATGACCACTACACTACAGAAACTTCGAAAGCACGCATTTTGTCTGCGACGTTCATTCAAAGCTCTTGTGTACGCTGTGTCCCTCGCGTGACTTTGGGATCCTGCCCGTTGATGTAGCATGAGACACACGTGTCTCAATCCTCGTTAGTATAATGGATGAGTATCTCCGCCTGTCACGCGGAAGACCGGGGTTCGATTCCCGGACGGGGAGGGAGGATGTTGTTCTTTAGCTGCTGTTTGTTCAGGCCTCAACGCTGACATTGTTTAAGACCAGGCTGAAAACAGTTCGGTTTAACCGTGCATACGAAAACTGAAAGTTTCTTATCTACACTCTTTTTTAAATTAATGATGAATTCTATGTTTTATGATTTTCCTTTTGTGATTTTATGTATGTTTTGCTCTCCTTTTATGATTTTGTGTAACTGTAAAGCACTTTGAATTGCCCTGTGTACAAATTGTGCTCTATAAAAAAACTTGCCTTGAGAAAGCATAGATTGTTGAAATTCCTTGTCATGAACTCAAAGAGAGGCTTGTTTCTGCCCGGTTTCGAACCGAGGACCTTTTGCGTGTTAGGCGAACGTGATAACCACTACACTACAGAAACCACTAAAAGGGCATTTTTTGTCCGTGAGGCTCACTCAAAGCTCTTGTGTATACTGTGTTCCTCGCATGACTTCGGGATCCTGCCCGTTGATGTAGCATGAGACACACGTGTCTCAATCCTCGTTAGTATAGTGGATGAGTATCTCCGCCTGTCACGCGGAAGACCGGGGTTCGATTCCCCGACGGGGAGGGTGGATGTTCTTCTCTAGCTGCTGTTTGTTCAGGCCTCAACGCTGACATTGTTTAAGACCAGGCTGAAAACAGTTCGGTTTAACCGTGCATACGAAAACTGAAAGTTTCTTATCTACACTCTTTTTTAAATTAATGATGAATTCTATGTTTTATGATTTTCCTTTTGTGATTTTATGTATGTTTTGCTCTCCTTTTGTGATTTTGTGTAACTGTAAAGCACTTTGAATTGCCCTGTGTACGAACTATGCTCTATGCGTTGCCTTGCCTTGCCTTGCCTTGCCTTGCCTTGCCTTGCCTTGCCTTGCCTTGCCTTGCCTTGCCTTGCCTTGCCTTGCCTTGCCTTGCCTTGCCTTGAATGTATGGCTACGTGAAGCCTGAATTACAATCTTGGCCATATCCTTACATTCCAAGTACAGGCAGTCATGAGGGTTGAAAAATAACGTAATGCACAACGGACCTCATCCAATTTCAAGGTGATTTGGAGCACAAAGGTCAAAGTGAATGCACTTTCATTTTATGTTATAAAGCGACAGCGCAGATTGTTGAAATTTCTCATCGTGAACTCAAAAGAAGGTTTGTTTCTGCCCAGTTTCGAACTGGGGACCTTTCGCGTGTGAGGCGAACGTGATGACCACTACACTACAGAAACTTCGAAAGCACGCATTTTGTCTGCGACGTTCATTCAAAGCTCTTGTGTACGCTGTGTTCCTCGCGTGACTTTGGGATCCTGCCCGTTGATGTAGCATGAGACACACGTGTCTCAATCCTCGTTAGTATAGTGGATGAGTATCTCCGCCTGTCACGCGGAAGACGGGGGTTCGATTCCCCGACGGGGAGGGTGGATGTTGTTCTTTAGCTGCTGTTTGTTCAGGCCTCAACGCTGACATTGTTTAAGACCAGGCTGAAAACAGTTCGGTTTAACCGTGCATACGAAAACTGAAAGTTTCTTATCTACACTCTTTTTTAAATTAATGATGAATTCTATGTTTTATGATTTTCCTTTTGTGATTTTATGTATGTTTTGCTCTCCTTTTATGATTTTGTGTAACTGTAAAGCACTTTGAATTGCCCTGTGTACAAATTGTGCTCTATAAATAAAACTTGCCTTGAGAAAGCATAGATTGTTGAAATTCCTTGTCATGAACTCAAAGAGAGGCTTGTTTCTGCCCGGTTTCGAACCGAGGACCTTTCGCGTGTTAGGCGAACGTGATAACCACTACACTACAGAAACCACAAAAAGGGCATTTTTTGTCCGTGAGGCTCACTCAAAGCTCTTGTGTATACTGTGTTCCTCGCATGACTTCGGGATCCTGCCCGTTGATGTAGCATGAGACACACGTGTCTCAATCCTCGTTAGTATAGTGGATGAGTATCTCCGCCTGTCACGCGGAAGACTGGGGTTCGATTCCCCGACGGGGAGGGTGGATGTTCTGCTCTAGCTGCTGTTTGTTCAGGCCTCAACGCTGACATTGTTTAAGACCAGGCTGAAAACAGTTCGGTTTAACCGTGCATACGAAAACTGAAAGTTTCTTATCGACACTCTTTTTTAAATTAATGATGAATTCTATGTTTTATGATTTTCCTTTTGTGATTTTATGTATGTTGTGCTCTCCTTTTAGGATTTTGTGTAACTGTAAAGCACTTTGAATTGCCCTGTGTACAAATTGTGCTCTATAAAAAAACTTGCCTTGAGAAAGCATAGATTGTTGAAATTCCTTGTCATGAACTCAAAGAGAGGCTTGTTTCTGCCCGGTTTCGAACCGAGGACCTTTCGCGTGTTAGGCGAACGTGATAACCACTACACTACAGAAACCACAAAAAGGGCATTTTTTGTCCGTGAGGCTCACTCAAAGCTCTTGTGTATACTGTGTTCCTCGCATGACTTCGGGATCCTGCCCGTTGATGTAGCATGAGACACACGTGTCTCAATCCTCGTTAGTATAGTGGATGAGTATCTCCGCCTGTCACGCGGAAGACCGGGGTTAGATTCCCCGACGGGGAGGGTGGATGTTCTTCTCTAGCTGCTGTTTGTTCAGGCCTCAACGCTGACATTGTTTAAGACCAGGCTGAAAACAGTTCGGTTTAACCGTGCATACGAAAACTGAAAGTTTCTTATCTACACTCTTTTTTAAATTAATGATGAATTCTATGTTTTATGATTTTCCTTTTGTGATTGTATGTATGTTTTGCTCTCCTTTTGTGATTTTGTGTAACTGTAAAGCACTTTGAATTGCCCTGTGTACGAACTATGCTCTATGCGTTGCCTTGCCTTGCCTTGCCTTGCCTTGCCTTGCCTTGCCTTGCCTTGCCTTGCCTTGCCTTGCCTTGCCTTGCCTTGCCTTGCCTTGAATGTATGGCTACGTGAAGCCTGAATTACAATCTTGGCCATATCCTTACATTCCAAGTACAGGCAGTCATGAGGGTTGAAAAATAACGTAATGCACAACGGACCTCATCCAATTTCAAGGTGATTTGGAGCACAAAGGTCAAAGTGAATGCACTTTCATTTTATGTTATAAAGCGACAGCGCAGATTGTTGAAATTTCTCATCGTGAACTCAAAAGAAGGTTTGTTTCTGCCCAGTTTCGAACTGGGGACCTTTCGCGTGTGAGGCGAACGTGATGACCACTACACTACAGAAACTTCGAAAGCACGCATTTTGTCTGCGACGTTCATTCAAAGCTCTTGTGTACGCTGTGTTCCTCGCGTGACTTTGGGATCCTGCCCGTTGATGTAGCATGAGACACACGTGTCTCAATCCTCGTTAGTATAGTGGATGAGTATCTCCGCCTGTCACGCGGAAGACCGGGGTTCGATTCCCCGACGGGGAGGGTGGATGTTGTTGTTTAGCTGCTGTTTGTTCAGGCCTCAACGCTGACATTGTTTAAGACCAGGCTGAAAACAGTTCAGTTTAACCGTGCATACGAAAACTGAAAGTTTCTTATCTACACTCTTTTTTAAATTAATGATGAATTCTATGTTTTATGATTTTCCTTTTGTGATTTTATGTATGTTTTGCTCTCCTTTTATGATTTTGTGTAACTGTAAAGCACTTTGAATTGCCCTGTGTACAAATTGTGCTCTATAAAAAAATTTGCCTTGAGAAAGCATAGATTGTTGAAATTCCTTGTCATGAACTCAAAGAGAGGCTTGTTTCTGCCCGGTTTCGAACCGAGGACCTTTCGCGTGTTAGGCGAACGTGATAACCACTACACTACAGAAACCACAAAAAGGGCATTTTTTGTCCGTGAGGCTCACTCAAAGCTCTTGTGTATACTGTGTTCCTCGCATGACTTCGGGATCCTGCCCGTTGATGTAGCATGAGACACACGTGTCTCAATCCTCGTTAGTATAGTGGATGAGTATCTCCGCCTGTCACGCGGAAGACCGGGGTTCGATTCCCCGATGGGGAGGGTGGATGTTCTTCTCTAGCTGCTGTTTGTTCAGGCCTCAACGCTGACATTGTTTAAGACCAGGCTGAAAACAGTTCGGTTTAACCGTGCATACGAAAACTGAAAGTTTCTTATCTACACTCTTTTTTAAATTAATGATGAATTCTATGTTTTATGATTTTCCTTTTGTGATTTTATGTATGTTTTGCTATCCTTTTGTGATTTTGTGTAACTGTAAAGCACTTTGAATTGCCCTGTGTACGAACTATGCTCTATGCGTTGCCTTGCCTTGCCTTGCCTTGCCTTGCCTTGCCTTGCCTTGCCTTGCCTTGCCTTGCCTTGCCTTGCCTTGCCTTGCCTTGCCTTGAATGTATGGCTACGTGAAGCCTGAATTACAATCTTGGCCATATCCTTACATTCCAAGTACAGGCAGTCATGAGGGTTGAAAAATAACGTAATGCACAACGGGCCTCATCCAATTTCAAGGTGATTTGGAGCACAAAGGTCAAAGTGAATGCACTTTCATTTTATGTTATAAAGCGACAGCGCAGATTGTTGAAATTTCTCATCGTGAACTCAAAAGAAGGTTTGTTTCTGCCCAGTTACGAACTGGGGACCTTTCGCGTGTGAGGCGAACGTGATGACCACTACACTACAGAAACTTCGAAAGCACGCATTTTGTCTGCGACGTTCATTCAAAGCTCTTGTGTACGCTGTGTTCCTCGCGTGACTTTGGGATCCTGCCCGTTGATGTAGCATGAGACACACGTGTCTCAATCCTCGTTAGTATAGTGGATGAGTATCTCCGCCTGTCACGCGGAAGACCGGGGTTCGATTCCCCGACGGGGAGGGTGGATGTTGTTCTTTAGCTGCTGTTTGTTCAGGCCTCAACGCTGACATTGTTTAAGACCAGGCTGAAAACAGTTCGGTTTAACCGTGCATACGAAAACTGAAAGTTTCTTATCTACACTCTTTTTTAAATTAATGATGAATTCTATGTTTTATGATTTTCCTTTTGTGATTTTATGTATGTTTTGCTCTCCTTTTATGATTTTGTGTAACTGTAAAGCACTTTGAATTGCCCTGTGTACAAATTGTGCTCTATAAAAAAACTTGCCTTGAGAAAGCATAGATTGTTGAAATTCCTTGTCATGAACTCAAAGAGAGGCTTGTTTCTGCCCGGTTTCGAACCGAGGACCTTTCGCGTGTTAGGCGAACGTGATAACCACTACACTACAGAAACCACAAAAAGGGCATTTTTTTTCCGTGAGGCTCACTCAAAGCTCTTGTGTATACTGTGTTCCTCGCATGACTTCGGGATCCTGCCCGTTGATGTAGCATGAGACACACGTGCCTCAATCCTCGTTAGTATAGTGGATGAGTATCTCCGCCTGTCACGCGGAAGACCGGGGTTCGATTCCCCGACGGGGAGGGTGGATGTTCTTCTCTAGCTGCTGTTTGTTCAGGCCTCAACGCTGACATTGTTTAAGACCAGGCTGAAAACAGTTCGGTTTAACCGTGCATACGGAAACTGAAAGTTTCTTATCTACACTCTTTTTTAAATTAATGATGAATTCTATGTTTTATGATTTTCCTTTTGTGATTTTATGTATGTTTTGCTCTCCTTTTGTGATTTTGTGTAACTGTAAAGCACTTTGAATTGCCCTGTGTACGAACTATGCTCTATGCGTTGCCTTGCCTTGCCTTGCCTTGCCTTGCCTTGCCTTGCCTTGCCTTGCCTTGCCTTGCCTTGCCTTGCCTTGCCTTGAATGTATGGCTACGTGAAGCCTGAATTACAATCTTGGCCATATCCTTACATTCCAAGTACAGGCAGTCATGAGGGTTGAAAAATAACGTAATGCACAACGGACCTCATCCAATTTCAAGGTGATTTGGAGCACAAAGGTCAAAGTGAATGCACTTTCATTTTATGTTATAAAGCGACAGCGCAGATTGTTGAAATTTCTCATCGTGAACTCAAAAGAAGGTTTGTTTCTGCCCAGTTTCGAACTGGGGACCTTTCGCGTGTGAGGCGAACGTGATGACCACTACACTACAGAAACTTCGAAAGCACGCATTTTGTCTGCGACGTTCATTCAAAGCTCTTGTGTACGCTGTGTTCCTCGCGTGACTTTGGGATTCTGCCCGTTGATGTAGCATGAGACACACGTGTCTCAATCCTCGTTAGTATAGTGGATGAGTATCTCCGCCTGTCACGCGGAAGACCGGGGTTCGATTCCCCGACGGGGAGGGTGGATGTTGTTCTTTAGCTGCTGTTTGTTCAGGCCTCAACGCTGACATTGTTTAAGACCAGGCTGAAAACAGTTCGGTTTAACCGTGCATACGAAAACTGAAAGTTTCTTATCTACACTCTTTTTTAAATTAATGATGAATTCTATGTTTTATGATTTTCCTTTTGTGATTTTATGTATGTTTTGCTCTCCTTTTATGATTTTGTGTAACTGTAAAGCACTTTGAATTGCCCTGTGTACAAATTGTGCTCTATAAAAAAACTTGCCTTGAGAAAGCATAGATTGTTGAAATTCCTTGTCATGAACTCAAAGAGAGGCTTGTTTCTGCCCGGTTTCGAACCGAGGACCTTTCGCGTGTTAGGCGAACGTGATAACCACTACACTACAGAAACCACAAAAAGGGCATTTTTTGTCCGTGAGGCTCACTCAAAGCTCTTGTGTATACTGTGTTCCTCGCATGACTTCGGGATCCTGCCCGTTGATGTAGCATGAGACACACGTGTCTCAATCCTCGTTAGTATAGTGGATGAGTATCTCCGCCTGTCACGCGGAAGACCGGGGTTCGATTCCCCGATGGGGAGGGTGGATGTTCTTCTCTAGCTGCTGTTTGTTCAGGCCTCAACGCTGACATTGTTTAAGACCAGGCTGAAAACAGTTTGGTTTAACCGTGCATACGAAAACTGAAAGTTTCTTATCTACACTCTTTTTTAAATTAATGATGAATTCTATGTTTTATGATTTTCCTTTTGTGATTTTATGTATGTTTTGCTCTCCTTTTGTGATTTTGTGTAACTGTAAAGCACTTTGAATTGCCCTGTGTACGAACTATGCTCTATGCGTTGCCTTGCCTTGCCTTGCCTTGCCTTGCCTTGCCTTGCCTTGCCTTGCCTTGCCTTGCCTTGCCTTGCCTTGCCTTGCCTTGCCTTGCCTTGCCTTGCCTTGAATGTATGGCTACGTGAAGCCTGAATTACAATCTTGGCCATATCCTTACATTCCAAGTACAGGCAGTCATGAGGGTTGAAAAATAACGTAATGCACAACGGACCTCATCCAATTTCAAGGTGATTTGGAGCACAAAGGTCAAAGTGAATGCACTTTCATTTTATGTTATAAAGCGACAGCGCAGATTGTTGAAATTTCTCATCGTGAACTCAAAAGAGGGTTTGTTTCTGCCCAGTTTCGAACTGGGGACCTTTCGCGTGTGAGGCGAACGTGATGACCACTACACTACAGAAACTTTGAAAGCACGCATTTTGTCTGCGACGTTCATTCAAAGCTCTTGTGTACGCTGTGTTCCTCGCGTGACTTTGGGATCCTGCCCGTTGATGTAGCATGAGACACACGTGTCTCAATCCTCGTTAGTATAGTGGATGAGTATCTCCGCCTGTCACGCGGAAGACCGGGGTTCGATTCCCCGACGGGGAGGGTGGATGTTGTTCTTTAGCTGCTGTTTGTTCAGGCCTCAACGCTGACATTGTTTAAGACCAGGCTGAAAACAGTTCGGTTTAACCGTGCATACGAAAACTGAAAGTTTCTTATCTACACTCTTTTTTAAATTAATGATGAATTCTATGTTTTATGATTTTCCTTTTGTGATTTTATGTATGTTTTGCTCTCCTTTTATGATTTTGTGTAACTGTAAAGCACTTTGAATTGCCCTGTGTACAAATTGTGCTCTATAAAAAAACTTGCCTTGAGAAAGCATAGATTGTTGAAATTCCTTGTCATGAACTCAAAGAGAGGCTTGTTTCTGCCCGGTTTCGAACCGAGGACCTTTCGCGTGTTAGGCGAACGTGATAACCACTACACTACAGAAACCACAAAAAGGGCATTTTTTGTCCGTGAGGCTCACTCAAAGCTCTTGTGTATACTGTGTTCCTCGCATGACTTCGGGATCCTGCCCGTTGATGTAGCATGAGACACACGTGTCTCAATCCTCGTTAGTATAGTGGATGAGTATCTCCGCCTGTCACGCGGAAGACCGGGGTTCGATTCCCCGATGGGGAGGGTGGATGTTCTTCTCTAGCTGCTGTTTGTTCAGGCCTCAACGCTGACATTGTTTAAGACCAGGCTGAAAACAGTTTGGTTTAACCGTGCATACGAAAACTGAAAGTTTCTTATCTACACTCTTTTTTAAATTAATGATGAATTCTATGTTTTATGATTTTCCTTTTGTGATTTTATGTATGTTTTGCTCTCCTTTTGTGATTTTGTGTAACTGTAAAGCACTTTGAATTGCCCTGTGTACGAACTATGCTCTATGCGTTGCCTTGCCTTGCCTTGCCTTGCCTTGCCTTGCCTTGCCTTGCCTTGCCTTGCCTTGCCTTGCCTTGCCTTGCCTTGAATGTATGGCTACGTGAAGCCTGAATTACAATCTTGGCCATATCCTTACATTCCAAGTACAGGCAGTCATGAGGGTTGAAAAATAACGTAATGCACAACGGACCTCATCCAATTTCAAGGTGATTTGGAGCACAAAGGTCAAAGTGAATGCACTTTCATTTTATGTTATAAAGCGACAGCGCAGATTGTTGAAATTTCTCATCGTGAACTCAAAAGAAGGTTTGTTTCTGCCCAGTTTCGAACTGGGGACCTTTCGCGTGTGAGGCGAACGTGATGACCACTACACTACAGAAACTTCGAAAGCACGCATTTTGTCTGCGACGTTCATTCAAAGCTCTTGTGTACGCTGTGTTCCTCGCGTGACTTTGGGATCCTGCCCGTTGATGTAGCATGAGACACACGTGTCTCAATCCTCGTTAGTATAGTGGATGAGTATCTCCGCCTGTCACGCGGAAGACGGGGGTTCGATTCCCCGACGGGGAGGGTGGATGTTGTTCTTTAGCTGCTGTTTGTTCAGGCCTCAACGCTGACATTGTTTAAGACCAGGCTGAAAACAGTTCGGTTTAACCGTGCATACGAAAACTGAAAGTTTCTTATCTACACTCTTTTTTAAATTAATGATGAATTCTATGTTTTATGATTTTCCTTTTGTGATTTTATGTATGTTTTGCTCTCCTTTTATGATTTTGTGTAACTGTAAAGCACTTTGAATTGCCCTGTGTACAAATTGTGCTCTATAAATCAAACTTGCCTTGAGAAAGCATAGATTGTTGAAATTCCTTGTCATGAACTCAAAGAGAGGCTTGTTTCTGCCCGGTTTCGAACCGAGGACCTTTCGCGTGTTAGGCGAACGTGATAACCACTACACTACAGAAACCACAAAAAGGGCATTTTTTGTCCGTGAGGCTCACTCAAAGCTCTTGTGTATACTGTGTTCCTCGCATGACTTCGGGATCCTGCCCGTTGATGTAGCATGAGACACACGTGTCTCAATCCTCGTTAGTATAGTGGATGAGTATCTCCGCCTGTCACGCGGAAGACTGGGGTTCGATTCCCCGACGGGGAGGGTGGATGTTCTGCTCTAGCTGCTGTTTGTTCAGGCCTCAACGCTGACATTGTTTAAGACCAGGCTGAAAACAGTTCGGTTTAACCGTGCATACGAAAACTGAAAGTTTCTTATCGACACTCTTTTTTAAATTAATGATGAATTCTATGTTTTATGATTTTCCTTTTGTGATTTTATGTATGTTGTGCTCTCCTTTTAGGATTTTGTGTAACTGTAAAGCACTTTGAATTGCCCTGTGTACAAATTGTGCTCTATAAAAAAACTTGCCTTGAGAAAGCATAGATTGTTGAAATTCCTTGTCATGAACTCAAAGAGAGGCTTGTTTCTGCCCGGTTTCGAACCGAGGACCTTTCGCGTGTTAGGCGAACGTGATAACCACTACACTACAGAAACCACAAAAAGGGCATTTTTTGTCCGTGAGGCTCACTCAAAGCTCTTGTGTATACTGTGTTCCTCGCATGACTTCGGGATCCTGCCCGTTGATGTAGCATGAGACACACGTGTCTCAATCCTCGTTAGTATAGTGGATGAGTATCTCCGCCTGTCACGCGGAAGACCGGGGTTCGATTCCCCGACGGGGAGGGTGGATGTTCTTCTCTAGCTGCTGTTTGTTCAGGCCTCAACGCTGACATTGTTTAAGACCAGGCTGAAAACAGTTCGGTTTAACCGTGCATACGAAAACTGAAAGTTTCTTATCTACACTCTTTTTTAAATTAATGATGAATTCTATGTTTTATGATTTTCCTTTTGTGATTTTATGTATGTTTTGCTCTCCTTTTGTGATTTTGTGTAACTGTAAAGCACTTTGAATTGCCCTGTGTACGAACTATGCTCTATGCGTTGCCTTGCCTTGCCTTGCCTTGCCTTGCCTTGCCTTGCCTTGCCTTGCCTTGCCTTGCCTTGCCTTGCCTTGCCTTGCCTTGCCTTGAATGTATGGCTACGTGAAGCCTGAATTACAATCTTGGCCATATCCTTACATTCCAAGTACAGGCAGTCATGAGGGTTGAAAAATAACGTAATGCACAACGGACCTCATCCAATTTCAAGGTGATTTGGAGCACAAAGGTCAAAGTGAATGCACTTTCATTTTATGTTATAAAGCGACAGCGCAGATTGTTGAAATTTCTCATCGTGAACTCAAAAGAAGGTTTGTTTCTGCCCAGTTTCGAACTGGGGACCTTTCGCGTGTGAGGCGAACGTGATGACCACTACACTACAGAAACTTCGAAAGCACGCATTTTGTCTGCGACGTTCATTCAAAGCTCTTGTGTACGCTGTGTTCCTCGCGTGACTTTGGGATCCTGCCCGTTGATGTAGCATGAGACACACGTGTCTCAATCCTCGTTAGTATAGTGGATGAGTATCTCCGCCTGTCACGCGGAAGACCGGGGTTCGATTCCCCGACGGGGAGGGTGGATGTTGTTGTTTAGCTGCTGTTTGTTCAGGCCTCAACGCTGACATTGTTTAAGACCAGGCTGAAAACAGTTCAGTTTAACCGTGCATACGAAAACTGAAAGTTTCTTATCTACACTCTTTTTTAAATTAATGATGAATTCTATGTTTTATGATTTTCCTTTTGTGATTTTATGTATGTTTTGCTCTCCTTTTATGATTTTGTGTAACTGTAAAGCACTTTGAATTGCCCTGTGTACAAATTGTGCTCTATAAAAAAACTTGCCTTGAGAAAGCATAGATTGTTGAAATTCCTTGTCATGAACTCAAAGAGAGGCTTGTTTCTGCCCGGTTTCGAACCGAGGACCTTTCGCGTGTTAGGCGAACGTGATAACCACTACACTACAGAAACCACAAAAAGGGCATTTTTTGTCCGTGAGGCTCACTCAAAGCTCTTGTGTATACTGTGTTCCTCGCATGACTTCGGGATCCTGCCCGTTGATGTAGCATGAGACACACGTGTCTCAATCCTCGTTAGTATAGTGGATGAGTATCTCCGCCTGTCACGCGGAAGACCGGGGTTCGATTCCCCGATGGGGAGGGTGGATGTTCTTCTCTAGCTGCTGTTTGTTCAGGCCTCAACGCTGACATTGTTTAAGACCAGGCTGAAAACAGTTCGGTTTAACCGTGCATACGAAAACTGAAAGTTTCTTATCTACACTCTTTTTTAAATTAATGATGAATTCTATGTTTTATGATTTTCCTTTTGTGATTTTATGTATGTTTTGCTATCCTTTTGTGATTTTGTGTAACTGTAAAGCACTTTGAATTGCCCTGTGTACGAACTATGCTCTATGCGTTGCGTTGCCTTGCCTTGCCTTGCCTTGCCTTGCCTTGCCTTGCCTTGCCTTGCCTTGCCTTGCCTTGAATGTATGGCTACGTGAAGCCTGAATTACAATCTTGGCCATATCCTTACATTCCAAGTACAGGCAGTCATGAGGGTTGAAAAATAACGTAATGCACAACGGACCTCATCCAATTTCAAGGTGATTTGGAGCACAAAGGTCAAAGTGAATGCACTTTCATTTTATGTTATAAAGCGACAGCGCAGATTGTTGAAATTTCTCATCGTGAACTCAAAAGAGGGTTTGTTTCTGCCCAGTTTCGAACTGGGGACCTTTCGCGTGTGAGGCGAACGTGATGACCACTACACTACAGAAACTTCGAAAGCACGCATTTTGTCTGCGACGTTCATTCAAAGCTCTTGTGTACGCTGTGTTCCTCGCGTGACTTTGGGATCCTGCCCGTTGATGTAGCATGAGACACACGTGTCTCAATCCTCGTTAGTATAGTGGATGAGTATCTCCGCCTGTCACGCGGAAGACCGGGGTTCGATTCCCCGACGGGGAGGGTGGATGTTGTTCTTTAGCTGCTGTTTGTTCAGGCCTCAACGCTGACATTGTTTAAGACCAGGCTGAAAACAGTTCGGTTTAACCGTGCATACGAAAACTGAAAGTTTCTTATCTACACTCTTTTTTAAATTAATGATGAATTCTATGTTTTATGATTTTCCTTTTGTGATTTTATGTATGTTTTGCTCTCCTTTTATGATTTTGTGTAACTGTAAAGCACTTTGAATTGCCCTGTGTACAAATTGTGCTCTATAAAAAAACTTGCCTTGAGAAAGCATAGATTGTTGAAATTCCTTGTCATGAACTCAAAGAGAGGCTTGTTTCTGCCCGGTTTCGAACCGAGGACCTTTCGCGTGTTAGGCGAACGTGATAACCACTACACTACAGAAACCACAAAAAGGGCATTTTTTGTCCGTGAGGCTCACTCAAAGCTCTTGTGTATACTGTGTTCCTCGCATGACTTCGGGATCCTGCCTGTTGATGTAGCATGAGACACACGTGTCTCAATCCTCGTTAGTATAGTGGATGAGTATCTCCGCCTGTCACGCGGAAGACCGGGGTTCGATTCCCCGATGGGGCGGGTGGATGTTCTTCTCTAGCTGCTGTTTGTTCAGGCCTCAACGCTGACATTGTTTAAGACCAGGCTGAAAACAGTTTGGTTTAACCGTGCATACGAAAACTGAAAGTTTCTTATCTACACTCTTTTTTAAATTAATGATGAATTCTATGTTTTATGATTTTCCTTTTGTGATTTTATGTATGTTTTGCTCTCCTTTTGTGATTTTGTGTAACTGTAAAGCACTTTGAATTGCCCTGTGTACGAACTATGCTCTATGCGTTGCCTTGCCTTGCCTTGCCTTGCCTTGCCTTGCCTTGCCTTGCCTTGCCTTGCCTTGCCTTGCCTTGCCTTGCCTTGCCTTGAATGTATGGCTACGTGAAGCCTGAATTACAATCTTGGCCATATCCTTACATTCCAAGTACAGGCAGTCATGAGGGTTGAAAAATAACGTAATGCACAACGGACCTCATCCAATTTCAAGGTGATTTGGAGCACAAAGGTCAAAGTGAATGCACTTTCATTTTATGTTATAAAGCGACAGCGCAGATTGTTGAAATTTCTCATCGTGAACTCAAAAGAGGGTTTGTTTCTGCCCAGTTTCGAACTGGGGACCTTTCGCGTGTGAGGCGAACGTGATGACCACTACACTACAGAAACTTCGAAAGCACGCATTTTGTCTGCGACGTTCATTCAAAGCTCTTGTGTACGCTGTGTTCCTCGCGTGACTTTGGGATCCTGCCCGTTGATGTAGCATGAGACACACGTGTCTCAATCCTCGTTAGTATAGTGGATGAGTATCTCCGCCTGTCACGCGGAAGACCGGGGTTCGATTCCCCGACGGGGAGGGTGGATGTTGTTCTTTAGCTGCTGTTTGTTCAGGCCTCAACGCTGACATTGTTTAAGACCAGGCTGAAAACAGTTCGGTTTAACCGTGCATACGAAAACTGAAAGTTTCTTATCTACACTCTTTTTTAAATTAATGATGAATTCTATGTTTTATGATTTTCCTTTTGTGATTTTATGTATGTTTTGCTCTCCTTTTATGATTTTGTGTAACTGTAAAGCACTTTGAATTGCCCTGTGTACAAATTGTGCTCTATAAAAAAACTTGCCTTGAGAAAGCATAGATTGTTGAAATTCCTTGTCATGAACTCAAAGAGAGGCTTGTTTCTGCCCGGTTTCGAACCGAGGACCTTTCGCGTGTTAGGCGAACGTGATAACCACTACACTACAGAAACCACAAAAAGGGCATTTTTTGTCCGTGAGGCTCACTCAAAGCTCTTGTGTATACTGTGTTCCTCGCATGACTTCGGGATCCTGCCCGTTGATGTAGCATGAGACACACGTGTCTCAATCCTCGTTAGTATAGTGGATGAGTATCTCCGCCTGTCACGCGGAAGACCGGGGTTCGATTCCCCGACGGGGAGGGTGGATGTTCTTCTCTAGCTGCTGTTTGTTCAGGCCTCAACGCTGACATTGTTTAAGACCAGGCTGAAAACAGTTCGGTTTAACCGTGCATACGAAAACTGAAAGTTTCTTATCTACACTCTTTTTTAAATTAATGATGAATTCTATGTTTTATGATTTTCCTTTTGTGATTTTATGTATGTTGTGCTCTCCTTTTAGGATTTTGTGTAACTGTAAAGCACTTTGAATTGCCCTGTGTACAAATTGTGCTCTATAAAAAAACTTGCCTTGAGAAAGCATAGATTGTTGAAATTCCTTGTCATGAACTCAAAGAGAGGCTTGTTTCTGCCCGGTTTCGAACCGAGGACCTTTCGCGTGTTAGGCGAACGTGATAACCACTACACTACAGAAACCACAAAAAGGGCATTTTTTGTCCGTGAGGCTCACTCAAAGCTCTTGTGTATACTGTGTTCCTCGCATGGCGAACGTTAGGCGAACGTGATGACCACTACACTACAGAAACTTCGAAAGCACGCATTTTGTCTGCGACGTTCATTCAAAGCTCTTGTGTACGCTGTGTTCCTCGCGTGACTTTGGGATCCTGCCCGTTGATGTAGCATGAGACACACGTGTCTCAATCCTCGTTAGTATAGTGGATGAGTATCTCCGCCTGTCACGCGGAAGACCGGAGTTCGATTCCCCGACGGGGAGGGTGGATGTTGTTCTTTAGCTGCTGTTTGTTCAGGCCTCAACGCTGACATTGTTTAAGACCAGGCTGAAAACAGTTCGGTTTAACCGTGCATACGACAACTGAAAGTTTCTTATCTACACTCTTTTTTAAATTAATGATGAATTCTATGTTTTATGATTTTCCTTTTGTGATTTTATGTATGTTGTGCTCTCCTTTTAGGATTTTGTGTAACTGTAAAGCACTTTGAATTGCCCTGTGTACAAATTGTGCTCTATAAAAAAACTTGCCTTGAGAAAGCATAGATTGTTGAAATTCCTTGTCATGAACTCAAAGAGAGGCTTGTTTCTGCCCGGTTTCGAACCGAGGACCTTTCGCGTGTTAGGCGAACGTGATAACCACTACACTACAGAAACCACAAAAAGGGCATTTTTTGTCCGTGAGGCTCACTCAAAGCTCTTGTGTATACTGTGTTCCTCGCATGACTTCGGGATCCTGCCCGTTGATGTAGCATGAGACACACGTGTCTCAATCCTCGTTAGTATAGTGGATGAGTATCTCCGCCTGTCACGCGGAAGACCGGGGTTCGATTCCCCGACGGGGAGGGTGGATGTTCTTCTCTAGCCTCAACGCTGACATTGTTTAAGACCAGGCTGAAAACAGTTCGGTTTAACCGTGCATACGAAAACTGAAAGTTTCTTATCTACACTCTTTTTTAAATTAATGATGAATTCTATGTTTTATGATTTTCCTTTTGTGATTTTATGTATGTTTTGCTCTCCTTTTGTGATTTTGTGTAACTGTAAAGCACTTTGAATTGCCCTGTGTACGAACTATGCTCTATGCCTTGCCTTGCCTTGCCTTGCCTTGCCTTGCCTTGCCTTGCCTTGCCTTGCCTTGCCTTGCCTTGCCTTGCCTTGCCTTGCCTTGCCTTGCCTTGCCTTGCCTTGAATGTATGGCTACGTGAAGCCTGAATTACAATCTTGGCCATATCCTTACATTCCAAGTACAGGCAGTCATGAGGGTTGAAAAATAACGTAATGCACAACGGACCTCATCCAATTTCAAGGTGATTTGGAGCACAAAGGTCAAAGTGAATGCACTTTCATTTTATGTTATAAAGCGACAGCGCAGATTGTTGAAATTTCTCATCGTGAACTCAAAAGAAGGCTTGTTTCTGCCCAGTTTCGAACTGGGGACCTTTCGCGTGTGAGGCGAACGTGATGACCACTACACTACAGAAACTTCGAAAGCACGCATTTTGTCTGCGACGTTCATTCAAAGCTCTTGTGTACGCTGTGTTCCTCGCGTGACTTTGGGATCCTGCCCGTTGATGTAGCATGAGACACACGTGTCTCAATCCTCGTTAGTATAGTGGATGAGTATCTCCGCCTGTCACGCGGAAGACTGGGGTTCGATTCCCCGACGGGGAGGGTGGATGTTGTTCTTTAGCTGCTGTTTGTTCAGGCCTCAACGCTGACATTGTTTAAGACCAGGCTGAAAACAGTTCGGTTTAACCGTGCATACGAAAACTGAAAGTTTCTTATCTACACTCTTTTTTAAATTAATGATGAATTCTATGTTTTATGATTTTCCTTTTGTGATTTTATGTATGTTGTGCTCTCCTTTTAGGATTTTGTGTAACTGTAAAGCACTTTGAATTGCCCTGTGTACAAATTGTGCTCTATAAAAAAACTTGCCTTGAGAAAGCATAGATTGTTGAAATTCCTTGTCATGAACTCAAAGAGAGGCTTGTTTCTGCCCGGTTTCGAACCGAGGACCTTTCGCGTGTTAGGCGAACGTGATAACCACTACACTACAGAAACCACAAAAAGGGCATTTTTTGTCCGTGAGGCTCACTCAAAGCTCTTGTGTATACTGTGTTCCTCGCATGACTTCGGGATCCTGCCCGTTGATGTAGCATGAGACACACGTGTCTCAATCCTCGTTAGTATAGTGGATGAGTATCTCCGCCTGTCACGCGGAAGACCGGGGTTCGATTCCCCGACGGGGAGGGTGGATGTTCTTCTCTAGCCTCAACGCTGACATTGTTTAAGACCAGGCTGAAAACAGTTCGGTTTAACCGTGCATACGAAAACTGAAAGTTTCTTATCTACACTCTTTTTTAAATTAATGATGAATTCTATGTTTTATGATTTTCCTTTTGTGATTTTATGTATGTTTTGCTCTCCTTTTGTGATTTTGTGTAACTGTAAAGCACTTTGAATTGCCCTGTGTATGAACTATGCTCTATGCGTTGCCTTTCCTTGCCTTGCCTTGCCTTGCCTTGCCTTGCCTTGCCTTGCCTTGCCTTGCCTTGCCTTGCCTTGCCTTGCCTTGAATGTATGGCTACGTGAAGCCTGAATTACAATCTTGGCCATATCCTTACATTCCAAGTACAGGCAGTCATGAGGGTTGAAAAATAACGTAATGCACAACGGACCTCATCCAATTTCAAGGTGATTTGGAGCACAAAGGTCAAAGTGAATGCACTTTCATTTTATGTTATAAAGCGACAGCGCAGATTGTTGAAATTTCTCATCGTGAACTCAAAAGAAGGCTTGTTTCTGCCCAGTTTCGAACTGGGGACCTTTCGCGTGTGAGGCGAACGTGATGACCACTACACTACAGAAACTTCGAAAGCACGCATTTTGTCTGCGACGTTCATTCAAAGCTCTTGTGTACGCTGTGTTCCTCGCGTGACTTTGGGATCCTGCCCGTTGATGTAGCATGAGACACACGTGTCTCAATCCTCGTTAGTATAGTGGATGAGTATCTCCGCCTGTCACGCGGAAGACCGGGGTTCGATTCCCCGACGGGGAGGGTGGATGTTCTTCTCTAGCTGCTGTTTGTTCAGGCCTCAACGCTGACATTGTTTAAGACCAGGCTGAAAACAGTTCAGTTTAACCGTGCATACGAAAACTGAAAGTTTCTTATCTACACTCTTTTTTAAATTAATGATGAATTCTATGTTTTATGATTTTCCTTTTGTGATTTTATGTATGTTTTGCTCTCCTTTTGTGATTTTGTGTAACTGTAAATCACTTTGAATTGCCCTGTGTACGAACTATGCTCTATGCCATGCCTTGCCTTGCCTTGCCTTGCCTTGCCTTGCCTTGCCTTGCCTTGCCTTGCCTTGCCTTGCCTTGCCTTGAATGTATGGCTACGTGAAGCCTGAATCACAATCTTGGCCATATCCTTACATTCCAAGTACAGGCAGTCATGAGGGTTGAAAAATAACGTAATGCACAACGGACCTCATCCAATTTCAAGGTGATTTGGAGCACAAAGGTCAAAGTGAATGCACTTTCATTTTATGTTATAAAGCGACAGCGCAGATTGTTGAAATTTCTCATCGTGAACTCAAAAGAAGGTTTGTTTCTGCCCAGTTTCGAACTGGGGACCTTTCGCGTGTGAGGCGAACGTGATGACCACTACACTACAGAAACTTCGAAAGCACGCATTTTGTCTGCGACATTCATTCAAAGCTCTTGTGTACGCTGTGTTCCTCGCGTGACTTTGGGATCCTGCCCGTTGATGTAGCATGAGACACACGTGTCTCAATCCTCGTTAGTATAGTGGATGAGTATCTCCGCCTGTCACGCGGAAGACCGGGGTTCGATTCCCCGACGGGGAGGGTGGATGTTGTTCTTCAGCTGCTGTTTGTTCAGGCCTCAACGCTGACATTGTTTAAGACCAGGCTGAAAACAGTTCGGTTTAACCGTGCATACGAAAACTGAAAGTTTCTTATCTACACTCTTTTTTAAATTAATGATGAATTCTATGTTTTATGATTTTCCTTTTGTGATTTTATGTATGTTGTGCTCTCCTTTTAGGATTTTGTGTAACTGTAAAGCACTTTGAATTGCCCTGTGTACAAATTGTGCTCTATAAAAAAACTTGCCTTGAGAAAGCATAGATTGTTGAAATTCCTTGTCATGAACTCAAAGAGAGGCTTGTTTCTGCCCGGTTTCGAACCGAGGACCTTTCGCGTGTTAGGCGAACGTGATAACCACTACACTACAGAAACCACAAAAAGGGCATTTTTTGCCCGTGAGGCTCACTCAAAGCTCTTGTGTATACTGTGTTCCTCGCATGACTTCGGGATCCTGCCCGTTGATGTAGCATGAGACACATGTGTCTCAATCCTCGTTAGTATAGTGGATGAGTATCTCCGCCTGTCACGCTGAAGACCGGGGTTCGATTCCCCGACGGGGAGGGTGGATGTTCTTCTCTAGCTGCTGTTTGTTCAGGCCTCAACGCTGACATTGTTTAAGACCAGGCTGAAAACAGTTCGGTTTAACCGTGCATACGAAAACTGAAAGTTTCTTATCTACACTCTTTTTTAAATTAATGATGAATTCTATGTTTTATGATTTTCCTTTTGTGATTTTATGTATGTTGTGCTCTCCTTTTAGGATTTTGTGTAACTGTAAAGCACTTTGAATTGCCCTGTGTACAAATTGTGCTCTATAAAAAAACTTGCCTTGAGAAAGCATAGATTGTTGAAATTCCTTGTCATGAACTCAAAGAGAGGCTTGTTTCTGCCCGGTTTCGAACCGAGGACCTTTCGCGTGTTAGGCGAACGTGATAACCACTACACTACAGAAACGCCAAAAAGGGCATTTTTTGTCCGTGAGGCTCACTCAAAGCTCTTGTGTATACTGTGTTCCTCGCATGACTTCGGGATCCTGCCCGTTGATGTAGCATGAGACACACGTGTCTCAATCCTCGTTAGTATAGTGGATGAGTATCTCCGCCTGTCACGCGGAAGACCGGGGTTCGATTCCCCGACGGGGAGGGTGGATGTTCTTCTCTAGCCTCAACGCTGACATTGTTTAAGACCAGGCTGAAAACAGTTCGGTTTAACCGTGCATACGAAAACTGAAAGTTTCTTATCTACACTCTTTTTTAAATTAATGATGAATTCTATGTTTTATGATTTTCCTTTTGTGATTTTATGTATGTTTTGCTCTCCTTTTGTGATTTTGTGTAACTGTAAAGCACTTTGAATTGCCCTGTGTACGAACTATGCTCTATGCGTTGCCTTTCCTTGCCTTGCCTTTCCTTGCCTTGCCTTTCCTTGCCTTGCCTTGCCTTTCCTTGCCTTGCCTTTCCTTGCCTTGCCTTGCCTTGCCTTGCCTTGCCTTGCCTTGCCTTGCCTTGCCTTGCCTTGAATGTATGGCTACGTGAAGCCTGAATTACAATCTTGGCCATATCCTTACATTCCAAGTACAGGCAGTCATGAGGGTTGAAAAATAACGTAATGCACAACGGACCTCATCCAATTTCAAGGTGATTTGGAGCACAAAGGTCAAAGTGAATGCACTTTCATTTTATGTTATAAAGCGACAGCGCAGATTGTTGAAATTTCTCATCGTGAACTCAAAAGAAGGCTTGTTTCTGCCCAGTTTCGAACTGGGGACCTTTCGCGTGTGAGGCGAACGTGATGACCACTACACTACAGAAACTTCGAAAGCACGCATTTTGTCTGCGACGTTCATTCAAAGCTCTTGTGTACGCTGTGTTCCTCGCGTGACTTTGGGATCCTGCCCGTTGATGTAGCATGAGACACACGTGTCTCAATCCTCGTTAGTATAGTGGATGAGTATCTCCGCCTGTCACGCGGAAGACCGGGGTTCGATTCCCCGACGGGGAGGGTGGATGTTCTTCTCTAGCTGCTGTTTGTTCAGGCCTCAACGCTGACATTGTTTAAGACCAGGCTGAAAACAGTTCGGTTTAACCGTGCATACGAAAACTGAAAGTTTCTTATCTACACTCTTTTTTAAATTAATGATGAATTCTATGTTTTATGATTTTCCTTTTGTGATTTTATGTATGTTTTGCTCTCCTTTTGTGATTTTGTGTAACTGTAAAGCACTTTGAATTGCCCTGTGTACGAACTATGCTCTATGCCTTGCCTTGCCTTGCCTTGCCTTGCCTTGCCTTGCCTTGCCTTGCCTTGCCTTGCCTTGCCTTGCCTTGCCTTGCCTTGCCTTGCCTTGCCTTGAATGTATGGCTACGTGAAGCCTGAATTACAATCTTGGCCATATCCTTACATTCCAAGTACAGGCAGTCATGAGGGTTGAAAAATAACGTAATGCACAACGGACCTCATCCAATTTCAAGGTGATTTGGAGCACAAAGGTCAAAGTGAATGCACTTTCATTTTATGTTATAAAGCGACAGCGCAGATTGTTGAAATTTCTAATCGTGAACTCAAAAGAAGGTTTGTTTCTGCCCAGTTTCGAACTGGGGACCTTTCGCGTGTGAGGCGAACGTGATGACCACTACACTACAGAAACTTCGAAAGCACGCATTTTGTCTGCGACATTCATTCAAAGCTATTGTGTACGCTGTGTTCCTCGCGTGACTTTGGGATCCTGCCCGTTGATGTAGCATGAGACACACGTGTCTCAATCCTCGTTAGTATAGTGGATGAGTATCTCCGCCTGTCACGCGGAAGACCGGGGTTCGATTCCCCGACGGGGAGGGTGGATGTTGTTCTTTAGCTGCTGTTTGTTCAGGCCTCAACGCTGACATTGTTTAAGACCAGGCTGAAAACAGTTCGGTTTAACCGTGCATACGAAAACTGAAAGTTTCTTATCTACACTCTTTTTTAAATTAATGATGAATTCTATGTTTTATGATTTTCCTTTTGTGATTTTATGTATGTTGTGCTCTCCTTTTAGGATTTTGTGTAACTGTAAAGCACTTTGAATTGCCCTGTGTACAAATTGTGCTCTATAAAAAAACTTGCCTTGAGAAAGCATAGATTGTTGAAATTCCTTGTCATGAACTCAAAGAGAGGCTTGTTTCTGCCCGGTTTCGAACCGAGGACCTTTCGCGTGTTAGGCGAACGTGATAACCACTACACTACAGAAACCACAAAAAGGGCATTTTTTGTCCGTGAGGCTCACTCAAAGCTCTTGTGTATACTGTGTTCCTCGCATGACTTCGGGATCCTGCCCGTTGATGTAGCATGAGACACATGTGTCTCAATCCTCGTTAGTATAGTGGATGAGTATCTCCGCCTGTCACGCTGAAGACCGGGGTTCGATTCCCCGACGGGGAGGGTGGATGTTCTTCTCTAGCTGCTGTTTGTTCAGGCCTCAATGCTGACATTGTTTAAGACCAGGCTGAAAACAGTTCGGTTTAACCGTGCATACGAAAACTGAAAGTTTCTTATCTACACTCTTTTTTAAATTAATGATGAATTCTATGTTTTATGATTTTCCTTTTGTGATTTTATGTATGTTGTGCTCTCCTTTTAGGATTTTGTGTAACTGTAAAGCACTTTGAATTGCCCTGTGTACAAATTGTGCTCTATAAAAAAACTTGCCTTGAGAAAGCATAGATTGTTGAAATTCCTTGTCATGAACTCAAAGAGAGGCTTGTTTCTGCCCGGTTTCAAACCGAGGACCTTTCGCGTGTTAGGCGAACGTGATAACCACTACACTACAGAAACCACAAAAAGGGCATTTTTTGTCCGTGAGGCTCACTCAAAGCTCTTGTGTATACTGTGTTCCTCGCATGACTTCGGGATCCTGCCCGTTGATGTAGCATGAGGCACACGTGTCTCAATCCTCGTTAGTATAGTGGATGAGTATCTCCGCCTGTCACGCGGAAGACCGGGGTTCGATTCCCCGACGGGGAGGGTGGATGTTCTTCTCTAGCCTCAACGCTGACATTGTTTAAGACCAGGCTGAAAACAGTTCGGTTTAACCGTGCATACGAAAACTGAAAGTTTCTTATCTACACTCTTTTTTAAATTAATGATGAATTCTATGTTTTATGATTTTCCTTTTGTGATTTTATGTATGTTTTGCTCTCCTTTTGTGATTTTGTGTAACTGTAAAGCACTTTGAATTGCCCTGTGTACAAATTGTGCTCTATAAAAAAACTTGCCTTGAGAAAGCATAGATTGTTGAAATTCCTTGTCATGAACTCAAAGAGAGGCTTGTTTCTGCCCGGTTTCAAACCGAGGACCTTTCGCGTGTTAGGCGAACGTGATAACCACTACACTACAGAAACCACAAAAAGGGCATTTTTTGTCCGTGAGGCTCACTCAAAGCTCTTGTGTATACTGTGTTCCTCGCATGACTTCGGGATCCTGCCCGTTGATGTAGCATGAGACACACGTGTCTCAATCCTCGTTAGTATAGTGGATGAGTATCTCCGCCTGTCACGCGGAAGACCGGGGTTCGATTCCCCGACGGGGAGGGTGGATGTTCTTCTCTAGCCTCAACGCTGACATTGTTTAAGACCAGGCTGAAAACAGTTCGGTTTAACCGTGCATACGAAAACTGAAAGTTTCTTATCTACACTCTTTTTTAAATTAATGATGAATTCTATGTTTTATGATTTTCCTTTTGTGATTGTATGTATGTTTTGCTCTCCTTTTGTGATTTTGTGTAACTGTAAAGCACTTTGAATTGCCCTGTGTACGAACTATGCTCTATGCGTTGGCTTGCCTTGCCTTGCCTTGCCTTGCCTTGCCTTGCCTTGCCTTGCCTTGCCTTGCCTTGCCTTGCCTTGCCTTGCCTTGCCTTGAATGTATGGCTACGTGAAGCCTGAATTACAATCTTGGCCATATCCTTACATTCCAAGTACAGGCAGTCATGAGGGTTGAAAAATAACGTAATGCACAACGGACCTCATCCAATTTCAAGGTGATTTGGAGCACAAAGGTCAAAGTGAATGCACTTTCATTTTATGTTATAAAGCGACAGCGCAGATTGTTGAAATTTCTCATCGTGAACTCAAAAGAAGGCTTGTTTCTGCCCAGTTTCGAACTGGGGACCTTTCGCGTGTGAGGCGAACGTGATGACCACTACACTACAGAAACTTCGAAAGCACGCATTTTGTCTGCGACGTTCATTCAAAGCTCTTGTGTACGCTGTGTTCCTCGCGTGACTTTGGGATCCTGCCCGTTGATGTAGCATGAGACACACGTGTCTCAATCCTCGTTAGTATAGTGGATGAGTATCTCCGCCTGTCACGCGGAAGACCGGGGTTCGATTCCCCGACGGGGAGGGTGGATGTTCTTCTCTAGCTGCTGTTTGTTCAGGCCTCAACGCTGACATTGTTTAAGACCAGGCTGAAAACAGTTCGGTTTAACCGTGCATACGAAAACTGAAAGTTTCTTATCTACACTCTTTTTGAAATTAATGATGAATTCTATGTTTTATGATTTTCCTTTTGTGATTTTATGTATGTTTTGCTCTCCTTTTGTGATTTTGTGTAACTGTAAAGCACTTTGAATTGCCCTGTGTACGAACTATGCTCTATGCCTTGCCTTGCCTTGCCTTGCCTTGCCTTGCCTTGCCTTGCCTTGCCTTGCCTTGCCTTGCCTTGCCTTGCCTTGCCTTGCCTTGCCTTGAATGTATGGCTACGTGAAGCCTGAATTACAATCTTGGCCATATCCTTACATTCCAAGTACAGGCAGTCATGAGGGTTGAAAAATAACGTAATGCACAACGGACCTCATCCAATTTCAAGGTGATTTGGAGCACAAAGGTCAAAGTGAATGCACTTTCATTTTATGTTATAAAGCGACAGCGCAGATTGTTGAAATTTCTCATCGTGAACTCAAAAGAAGGTTTGTTTCTGCCCAGTTTCGAACTGGGGACCTTTCGCGTGTGAGGCGAACGTGATGACCACTACACTACAGAAACTTCGAAAGCACGCATTTTGTCTGCGACATTCATTCAAAGCTCTTGTGTACGCTGTGTTCCTCGCGTGACTTTGGGATCCTGCCCGTTGATGTAGCATGAGACACACGTGTCTCAATCCTCGTTAGTATAGTGGATGAGTATCTCCGCCTGTCACGCGGAAGACCGGGGTTCGATTCCCCGACGGGGAGGGTGGATGTTGTTCTTTAGCTGCTGTTTGTTCAGGCCTCAACGCTGACATTGTTTAAGACCAGGCTGAAAACAGTTCGGTTTAACCGTGCATACGAAAACTGAAAGTTTCTTATCTACACTCTTTTTTAAATTAATGATGAATTCTATGTTTTATGATTTTCCTTTTGTGATTTTATGTATGTTGTGCTCTCCTTTTAGGATTTTGTGTAACTGTAAAGCACTTTGAATTGCCCTGTGTACAAATTGTGCTCTATAAAAAAACTTGCCTTGAGAAAGCATAGATTGTTGAAATTCCTTGTCATGAACTCAAAGAGAGGCTTGCTTCTGCCCGGTTTCGAACCGAGGACCTTTCCCGTGTTAGGCGAACGTGATAACCACTACACTACAGAAACCACAAAAAGGGCATTTTTTGTCCGTGAGGCTCACTCAAAGCTCTTGTGTATACTGTGTTCCTCGCATGACTTCGGGATCCTGCCCGTTGATGTAGCATGAGACACACGTGTCTCAATCCTCGTTAGTATAGTGGATGAGTATCTCCGCCTGTCACGCGGAAGACCGGGGTTCGATTCCCCGACGGGGAGGGTGGATGTTCTTCTCTAGCTGCTGTTTGTTCAGGCCTCAACGCTGACATTGTTTAAGACCATGCTGAAAACAGTTCGGTTTAACCGTGCATACGAAAACTGAAAGTTTCTTATCTACACTCTTTTTTAAATTAATGATGAATTCTATGTTTTATGATTTTCCTTTTGTGATTTTATGTATGTTTTGCTCTCCTTTTGTGATTTTGTGTAACTGTAAAGCACTTTGAATTGCCCTGTGTACGAACTATGCTCTATGCCTTGCCTTTCCTTGCCTTGCCTTTCCTTGCCTTGCCTTTCCTTGCCTTGCCTTTCCTTGCCTTGCCTTTCCTTGCCTTGCCTTGCCTTGCCTTGCCTTGCCTTGCCTTGCCTTGCCTTGCCTTGAATGTATGGCTACGTGAAGCCTGAATTACAATCTTGGCCATATCCTTACATTCCAAGTACAGGCAGTCATGAGGGTTGAAAAATAACGTAATGCACAACGGACCTCATCCAATTTCAAGGTGATTTGGAGCACAAAGGTCAAAGTGAATGCACTTTCATTTTATGTTATAAAGCGACAGCGCAGATTGTTGAAATTTCTCATCGTGAACTCAAAAGAAGGTTTGTTTCTGCCCAGTTTCGAACTGGGGACCTTTCGCGTGTGAGGCGAACGTGATGACCACTACACTACAGAAACTTCGAAAGCACGCATTTTGTCTGCGACGTTCATTCAAAGCTCTTGTGTACGCTGTGTTCCTCGCGTGACTTTGGGATCCTGCCCGTTGATGTAGCATGAGACACACGTGTCTCAATCCTCGTTAGTATAGTGGATGAGTATCTCCGCCTGTCACGCGGAAGACCGGGGTTCGATTCCCCGACGGGGAGGGTGGATGTTGTTCTTTAGCTGCTGTTTGTTCAGGCCTCAACGCTGACATTGTTTAAGACCAGGCTGAAAACAGTTCGGTTTAACCGTGCATACGAAAACTGAAAGTTTCTTATCTACACTCTTTTTTAAATTAATGATGAATTCTATGTTTTATGATTTTCCTTTTGTGATTTTATGTATGTTGTGCTCTCCTTTTAGGATTTTGTGTAACTGTAAAGCACTTTGAATTGCCCTGTGTACAAATTGTGCTCTATAAAAAAACTTGCCTTGAGAAAGCATAGATTGTTGAAATTCCTTGTCATGAACTCAAAGAGAGGCTTGTTTCTGCCCGGTTTCAAACCGAGGACCTTTCGCGTGTTAGGCGAACGTGATAACCACTACACTACAGAAACCACAAAAAGGGCATTTTTTGTCCGTGAGGCTCACTCAAAGCTCTTGTGTATACTGTGTTCCTCGCATGACTTCGGGATCCTGCCCGTTGATGTAGCATGAGACACACGTGTCTCAATCCTCGTTAGTATAGTGGATGAGTATCTCCGCCTGTCACGCGGAAGACCGGGGTTCGATTCCCCGACGGGGAGGGTGGATGTTCTTCTCTAGCCTCAACGCTG
Organism: Eupleurogrammus muticus; assembly: GCA_036785175.1. Classification (NCBI taxonomy): domain Eukaryota; kingdom Metazoa; phylum Chordata; class Actinopteri; order Scombriformes; family Trichiuridae; genus Eupleurogrammus; species Eupleurogrammus muticus. The sequence continues at coordinate 31,746,326 of JAYKQN010000001.1, forward strand.
ACATTGTTTAAGACCAGGCTGAAAACAGTTCGGTTTAACCGTGCATACGAAAACTGAAAGTTTCTTATCTACACTCTTTTTTAAATTAATGATGAATTCTATGTTTTATGATTTTCCTTTTGTGATTTTATGTATGTTGTGCTCTCCTTTTAGGATTTTGTGTAACTGTAAAGCACTTTGAATTGCCCTGTGTACAAATTGTGCTCTATAAAAAAACTTGCCTTGAGAAAGCATAGATTGTTGAAATTCCTTGTCATGAACTCAAAGAGAGGCTTGTTTCTGCCCGGTTTCAAACCGAGGACCTTTCGCGTGTTAGGCGAACGTGATAACCACTACACTACAGAAACCACAAAAAGGGCATTTTTTGTCCGTGAGGCTCACTCAAAGCTCTTGTGTATACTGTGTTCCTCGCATGACTTCGGGATCCTGCCCGTTGATGTAGCATGAGGCACACGTGTCTCAATCCTCGTTAGTATAGTGGATGAGTATCTCCGCCTGTCACGCGGAAGACCGGGGTTCGATTCCCCGACGGGGAGGGTGGATGTTCTTCTCTAGCCTCAACGCTGACATTGTTTAAGACCAGGCTGAAAACAGTTCGGTTTAACCGTGCATACGAAAACTGAAAGTTTCTTATCTACACTCTTTTTTAAGTTAATGATGAATTCTATGTTTTATGATTTTCCTTTTGTGATTTTATGTATGTTTTGCTCTCCTTTTGTGATTTTGTGTAACTGTAAAGCACTTTGAATTGCCCTGTGTACAAATTGTGCTCTATAAAAAAACTTGCCTTGAGAAAGCATAGATTGTTGAAATTCCTTGTCATGAACTCAAAGAGAGGCTTGTTTCTGCCCGGTTTCAAACCGAGGACCTTTCGCGTGTTAGGCGAACGTGATAACCACTACACTACAGAAACCACAAAAAGGGCATTTTTTGTCCGTGAGGCTCACTCAAAGCTCTTGTGTATACTGTGTTCCTCGCATGACTTCGGGATCCTGCCCGTTGATGTAGCATGAGACACACGTGTCTCAATCCTCGTTAGTATAGTGGATGAGTATCTCCGCCTGTCACGCGGAAGACCGGGGTTCGATTCCCCGACGGGGAGGGTGGATGTTCTTCTCTAGCCTCAACGCTGACATTGTTTAAGACCAGGCTGAAAACAGTTCGGTTTAACCGTGCATACGAAAACTGAAAGTTTCTTATCTACACTCTTTTTTAAATTAATGATGAATTCTATGTTTTATGATTTTCCTTTTGTGATTGTATGTATGTTTTGCTCTCCTTTTGTGATTTTGTGTAACTGTAAAGCACTTTGAATTGCCCTGTGTACGAACTATGCTCTATGCGTTGGCTTGCCTTGCCTTGCCTTGCCTTGCCTTGCCTTGCCTTGCCTTGCCTTGCCTTGCCTTGCCTTGCCTTGCCTTGCCTTGCCTTGAATGTATGGCTACGTGAAGCCTGAATTACAATCTTGGCCATATCCTTACATTCCAAGTACAGGCAGTCATGAGGGTTGAAAAATAACGTAATGCACAACGGACCTCATCCAATTTCAAGGTGATTTGGAGCACAAAGGTCAAAGTGAATGCACTTTCATTTTATGTTATAAAGCGACAGCGCAGATTGTTGAAATTTCTCATCGTGAACTCAAAAGAAGGCTTGTTTCTGCCCAGTTTCGAACTGGGGACCTTTCGCGTGTGAGGCGAACGTGATGACCACTACACTACAGAAACTTCGAAAGCACGCATTTTGTCTGCGACGTTCATTCAAAGCTCTTGTGTACGCTGTGTTCCTCGCGTGACTTTGGGATCCTGCCCGTTGATGTAGCATGAGACACACGTGTCTCAATCCTCGTTAGTATAGTGGATGAGTATCTCCGCCTGTCACGCGGAAGACCGGGGTTCGATTCCCCGACGGGGAGGGTGGATGTTCTTCTCTAGCTGCTGTTTGTTCAGGCCTCAACGCTGACATTGTTTAAGACCAGGCTGAAAACAGTTCGGTTTAACCGTGCATACGAAAACTGAAAGTTTCTTATCTACACTCTTTTTGAAATTAATGATGAATTCTATGTTTTATGATTTTCCTTTTGTGATTTTATGTATGTTGTGCTCTCCTTTTAGGATTTTGTGTAACTGTAAAGCACTTTGAATTGCCCTGTGTACAAATTGTGCTCTATAAAAAAACTTGCCTTGAGAAAGCATAGATTGTTGAAATTCCTTGTCATGAACTCAAAGAGAGGCTTGCTTCTGCCCGGTTTCGAACCGAGGACCTTTCGCGTGTTAGGCGAACGTGATAACCACTACACTACAGAAACCACAAAAAGGGCATTTTTTGTCCGTGAGGCTCACTCAAAGCTCTTGTGTATACTGTGTTCCTCGCATGACTTCGGGATCCTGCCCGTTGATGTAGCATGAGACACACGTGTCTCAATCCTCGTTAGTATAGTGGATGAGTATCTCCGCCTGTCACGCGGAAGACCGGGGTTCGATTCCCCGACGGGGAGGGTGGATGTTCTTCTCTAGCTGCTGTTTGTTCAGGCCTCAACGCTGACATTGTTTAAGACCATGCTGAAAACAGTTCGGTTTAACCGTGCATACGAAAACTGAAAGTTTCTTATCTACACTCTTTTTTAAATTAATGATGAATTCTATGTTTTATGATTTTCCTTTTGTGATTTTATGTATGTTTTGCTCTCCTTTTGTGATTTTGTGTAACTGTAAAGCACTTTGAATTGCCCTGTGTACGAACTATGCTCTATGCCTTGCCTTTCCTTGCCTTGCCTTTCCTTGCCTTGCCTTTCCTTGCCTTGCCTTTCCTTGCCTTGCCTTTCCTTGCCTTGCCTTTCCTTGCCTTGCCTTGCCTTGCCTTGCCTTGCCTTGCCTTGCCTTGCCTTGCCTTGCCTTGCCTTGCCTTGCCTTGAATGTATGGCTACGTGAAGCCTGAATTACAATCTTGGCCATATCCTTACATTCCAAGTACAGGCAGTCATGAGGGTTGAAAAATAACGTAATGCACAACGGACCTCATCCAATTTCAAGGTGATTTGGAGCACAAAGGTCAAAGTGAATGCACTTTCATTTTATGTTATAAAGCGACAGCGCAGATTGTTGAAATTTCTCATCGTGAACTCAAAAGAAGGTTTGTTTCTGCCCAGTTTCGAACTGGGGACCTTTCGCGTGTGAGGCGAACGTGATGACCACTACACTACAGAAACTTCGAAAGCACGCATTTTGTCTGCGACGTTCATTCAAAGCTCTTGTGTACGCTGTGTTCCTCGCGTGACTTTGGGATCCTGCCCGTTGATGTAGCATGAGACACACGTGTCTCAATCCTCGTTAGTATAGTGGATGAGTATCTCCGCCTGTCACGCGGAAGACCGGGGTTCGATTCCCCGACGGGGAGGGTGGATGTTGTTCTTTAGCTGCTGTTTGTTCAGGCCTCAACGCTGACATTGTTTAAGACCAGGCTGAAAACAGTTCGGTTTAACCGTGCATACGAAAACTGAAAGTTTCTTATCTACACTCTTTTTTAAATTAATGATGAATTCTATGTTTTATGATTTTCCTTTTGTGATTTTATGTATGTTGTGCTCTCCTTTTAGGATTTTGTGTAACTGTAAAGCACTTTGAATTGCCCTGTGTACAAATTGTGCTCTATAAAAAAACTTGCCTTGAGAAAGCATAGATTGTTGAAATTCCTTGTCATGAACTCAAAGAGAGGCTTGTTTCTGCCCGGTTTCGAACCGAGGACCTTTCGCGTGTTAGGCGAACGTGATAACCACTACACTACAGAAACCACAAAAAGGGCATTTTTTGTCCGTGAGGCTCACTCAAAGCTCTTGTGTATACTGTGTTCCTCGCATGACTTCGGGATCCTGCCCGTTGATGTAGCATGAGACACACGTGTCTCAATCCTCGTTAGTATAGTGGATGAGTATCTCCGCCTGTCACGCGGAAGACCGGGGTTCGATTCCCCGACGGGGAGGTTGGATGTTCTTCTCTAGCCTCAACGCTGACATTGTTTAAGACCAGGCTGAAAACAGTTCGGTTTAACCGTGCATACGAAAACTGAAAGTTTCTTATCTACACTCTTTTTTAAATTAATGATGAATTCTATGTTTTATGATTTTCCTTTTGTGATTTTATGTATGTTGTGCTCTCCTTTTAGGATTTTGTGTAACTGTAAAGCACTTTGAATTGCCCTGTGTACAAATTGTGCTCTATAAAAAAACTTGCCTTGAGAAAGCATAGATTGTTGAAATTCCTTGTCATGAACTCAAAGAGAGGCTTGTTTCTGCCCGGTTTCGAACCGAGGACCTTTCGCGTGTTAGGCGAACGTGATAACCACTACACTACAGAAACGACAAAAAGGGCATTTTTTGTCCGTGAGGCTCACTCAAAGCTCTTGTGTATACTGTGTTCCTCGCATGACTTCGGGATCCTGCCCGTTGATGTAGCATGAGACACACGTGTCTCAATCCTCGTTAGTATAGTGGATGAGTATCTCCGCCTGTCACGCGGAAGACCGGGGTTCGATTCCCCGACGGGGAGGGTGGATGTTCTTCTCTAGCCTCAACGCTGACATTGTTTAAGACCAGGCTGAAAACAGTTCGGTTTAACCGTGCATACGAAAACTGAAAGTTTCTTATCTACACTCTTTTTTAAATTAATGATGAATTCTATGTTTTATGATTTTCCTTTTGTGATTTTATGTATGTTTTGCTCTCCTTTTGTGATTTTGTGTAACTGTAAAGCACTTTGAATTGCCCTGTGTACGAACTATGCTCTATGCGTTGCCTTTCCTTGCCTTGCCTTGCCTTGCCTTGCCTTGCCTTGCCTTGCCTTGAATGTATGGCTACGTGAAGCCTGAATTACAATCTTGGCCATATCCTTACATTCCAAGTACAGGCAGTCATGAGGGTTGAAAAATAACGTAATGCACAACGGACCTCATCCAATTTCAAGGTGATTTGGAGCACAAAGGTCAAAGTGAATGCACTTTCATTTTATGTTATAAAGCGACAGCGCAGATTGTTGAAATTTCTCATCGTGAACTCAAAAGAAGGCTTGTTTCTGCCCAGTTTCGAACTGGGGACCTTTCGCGTGTGAGGCGAACGTGATGACCACTACACTACAGAAACTTCGAAAGCACGCATTTTGTCTGCGACGTTCATTCAAAGCTCTTGTGTACGCTGTGTTCCTCGCGTGACTTTGGGATCCTGCCCGTTGATGTAGCATGAGACACACGTGTCTCAATCCTCGTTAGTATAGTGGATGAGTATCTCCGCCTGTCACGCGGAAGACCGGGGTTCGATTCCCCGACGGGGAGGGTGGATGTTCTTCTCTAGCTGCTGTTTGTTCAGGCCTCAACGCTGACATTGTTTAAGACCAGGCTGAAAACAGTTCGGTTTAACCGTGCATACGAAAACTGAAAGTTTCTTATCTACACTCTTTTTTAAATTAATGATGAATTCTATGTTTTATGATTTTCCTTTTGTGATTTTATGTATGTTTTGCTCTCCTTTTGTGATTTTGTGTAACTGTAAAGCACTTTGAATTGCCCTGTGTACGAACTATGCTCTATGCCTTGCCTTGCCTTGCCTTGCCTTGCCTTGCCTTGCCTTGCCTTGCCTTGCCTTGCCTTGCCTTGCCTTGCCTTGCCTTGCCTTGCCTTGCCTTGCCTTGAATGTATGGCTACGTGAAGCCTGAATTACAATCTTGGCCATATCCTTACATTCCAAGTACAGGCAGTCATGAGGGTTGAAAAATAACGTAATGCACAACGGACCTCATCCAATTTCAAGGTGATTTGGAGCACAAAGGTCAAAGTGAATGCACTTTCATTTTATGTTATAAAGCGACAGCGCAGATTGTTGAAATTTCTCATCGTGAACTCAAAAGAAGGTTTGTTTCTGCCCAGTTTCGAACTGGGGACCTTTCGCGTGTGAGGCGAACGTGATGACCACTACACTACAGAAACTTCGAAAGCACGCATTTTGTCTGCGACATTCATTCAAAGCTCTTGTGTACGCTGTGTTCCTCGCGTGACTTTGGGATCCTGCCCGTTGATGTAGCATGAGACACACGTGTCTCAATCCTCGTTAGTATAGTGGATGAGTATCTCCGCCTGTCACGCGGAAGACCGGGGTTCGATTCCCCGACGGGGAGGGTGGATGTTGTTCTTTAGCTGCTGTTTGTTCAGGCCTCAACGCTGACATTGTTTAAGACCAGGCTGAAAACAGTTCGGTTTAACCGTGCATACGAAAACTGAAAGTTTCTTATCTACACTCTTTTTTAAATTAATGATGAATTCTATGTTTTATGATTTTCCTTTTGTGATTTTATGTATGTTGTGCTCTCCTTTTAGGATTTTGTGTAACTGTAAAGCACTTTGAATTGCCCTGTGTACAAATTGTGCTCTATAAAAAAACTTGCCTTGAGAAAGCATAGATTGTTGAAATTCCTTGTCATGAACTCAAAGAGAGGCTTGTTTCTGCCCGGTTTCGAACCGAGGACCTTTCGCGTGTTAGGCGAACGTGATAACCACTACACTACAGAAACCACAAAAAGGGCATTTTTTGTCCGTGAGGCTCACTCAAAGCTCTTGTGTATACTGTGTTCCTCGCATGACTTCGGGATCCTGCCCGTTGATGTAGCATGAGACACATGTGTCTCAATCCTCGTTAGTATAGTGGATGAGTATCTCAGCCTGTCACGCTGAAGACCGGGGTTCGATTCCCCGACGGGGAGGGTGGATGTTCTTCTCTAGCTGCTGTTTGTTCAGGCCTCAACGCTGACATTGTTTCAGACCAGGCTGAAAACAGTTCGGTTTAACCGTGCATACGAAAACTGAAAGTTTCTTATCTACACTCTTTTTTAAATTAATGATGAATTCTATGTTTTATGATTTTCCTTTTGTGATTTTATGTATGTTGTGCTCTCCTTTTAGGATTTTGTGTAACTGTAAAGCACTTTGAATTGCCCTGTGTACAAATTGTGCTCTATAAAAAAACTTGCCTTGAGAAAGCATAGATTGTTGAAATTCCTTGTCATGAACTCAAAGAGAGGCTTGTTTCTGCCCGGTTTCAAACCGAGGACCTTTCGCGTGTTAGGCGAACGTGATAACCACTACACTACAGAAACCACAAAAAGGGCATTTTTTGTCCGTGAGGCTCACTCAAAGCTCTTGTGTATACTGTGTTCCTCGCATGACTTCGGGATCCTGCCCGTTGATGTAGCATGAGACACACGTGTCTCAATCCTCGTTAGTATAGTGGATGAGTATCTCCGCCTGTCACGCGGAAGACCGGGGTTCGATTCCCCGACGGGGAGGGTGGATGTTCTTCTCTAGCTGCTGTTTGTTCAGGCCTCAACGCTGACATTGTTTAAGACCAGGCTGAAAACAGTTCGGTTTAACCGTGCATACGAAAACTGAAAGTTTCTTATCTACACTCTTTTTTAAATTAATGATGAATTCTATTATTTATGATTTTCCTTTTGTGATTTTATGTATGTTGTGCTCTCCTTTTAGGATTTTGTGTAACTGTAAAGCACTTTGAATTGCCCTGTGTACAAATTGTGCTCTATAAAAAAACTTGCCTTGAGAAAGCATAGATTGTTGAAATTCCTTGTCATGAACTCAAAGAGAGGCTTGTTTCTGCCCGGTTTCGAACCGAGGACCTTTCGCGTGTTAGGCGAACGTGATAACCACTACACTACAGAAACCACAAAAAGGGCATTTTTTGTCCGTGAGGCTCACTCAAAGCTCTTGTGTATACTGTGTTCCTCGCATGACTTCGGGATCCTGCCCGTTGATGTAGCATGAGACACACATGTCTCAATCCTCGTTAGTATAGTGGATGAGTATCTCCGCCTGTCACGCGGAAGACCGGGGTTCGATTCCCCGACGGGGAGGGTGGATGTTCTTCTCTAGCCTCAACGCTGACATTGTTTAAGACCAGGCTGAAAACAGTTCGGTTTAACCGTGCATACGAAAACTGAAAGTTTCTTATCTACACTCTTTTTTAAATTAATGATGAATTCTATGTTTTATGATTTTATGTATGTTTTGCTCTCCTTTTGTGATTTTGTGTAACTGTAAAGCACTTTGAATTGCCCTGTGTACGAACTATGCTCTATGCCTTGCCTTGCCTTGCCTTGCCTTGCCTTGCCTTGCCTTGCCTTGCCTTGCCTTGCCTTGCCTTGCCTTGCCTTGCCTTGCCTTGAATGTATGGCTACGTGAAGCCTGAATTACAATCTTGGCCATATCCTTACATTCCAAGTACAGGCAGTAATGAGGGTTGAAAAATAACGTAATGCACAATGGACCTCATCCAATTTCAAGGTGATTTAGAGCACAAAGGTCAAAGTGAATGCACTTTCATTTTATGTTATAAAGCGACAGCGCAGATTGTTGAAATTTCTCATCGTGAACTCAAAAGAAGGTTTGTTTCTGCCCAGTTTCGAACTGGGGACCTTTCGCGTGTGAGGCGAACGTGATGACCACTACACTACAGAAACTTCGAAAGCACGCATTTTGTCTGCGACGTTCATTCAAAGCTCTTGTGTACGCTGTGTTCCTCGCGTGACTTTGGGATCCTGCCCGTTGATGTAGCATGAGACACACGTGTCTCAATCCTCGTTAGTATAGTGGATGAGTATCTCCGCCTGTCACGCGGAAGACCGGGGTTCGATTCCCCGACGGGGAGGGTGGATGTTGTTCTTTAGCTGCTGTTTGTTCAGGCCTCAACGCTGACATTGTTTAAGACCAGGCTGAAAACAGTTCGGTTTAACCGTGCATACGAAAACTGAAAGTTTCTTATCTACACTCTTTTTTAAATTAATGATGAATTCTATGTTTTATGATTTTCCTTTTGTGATTTTATGTATGTTGTGCTCTCCTTTTAGGATTTTGTGTAACTGTAAAGCACTTTGAATTGCCCTGTGTACAAATTGTGCTCTATAAAAAAACTTGCCTTGAGAAAGCATAGATTGTTGAAATTCCTTGTCATGAACTCAAAGAGAGGCTTGTTTCTGCCCGGTTTCGAACCGAGGACCTTTCGCGTGTTAGGCGAACGTGATAACCACTACACTACAGAAACCACAAAAAGGGCATTTTTTGTCCGTGAGGCTCACTCAAAGCTCTTGTGTATACTGTGTTCCTCGCATGACTTCGGGATCCTGCCCGTTGATGTAGCATGAGACACACGTGTCTCAATCCTCGTTAGTATAGTGGATGAGTATCTCCGCCTGTCACGCGGAAGACCGGGGTTCGATTCCCCGACGGGGAGGGTGGATGTTCTTCTCTAGCTGCTGTTTGTTCAGGCCTCAACGCTGACATTGTTTAAGACCAGGCTGAAAACAGTTCGGTTTAACCGTGCATACGAAAACTGAAAGTTTCTTATCTACACTCTTTTTTAAATTAATGATGAATTCTATGTTTTATGATTTTCCTTTTGTGATTTTATGTATGTTTTGCTCTCCTTTTGTGATTTTGTGTAACTGTAAAGCACTTTGAATTGCCCTGTGTACGAACTATGCTCTATGCCTTGCCTTGCCTTGCCTTGCCTTGCCTTGCCTTGCCTTGCCTTGCCTTGCCTTGCCTTGCCTTGCCTTGCCTTGCCTTGCATGTATGGCTACGTGAAGCCTGAATTACAATCTTGGCCATATCCTTACATTCCAAGTACAGGCAGTCATGAGGGTTAAAAAATAACGTAATGCACAACGGACCTCATCCAATTTCAAGGTGATTTGGAGCACAAAGGTCAAAGTGAATGCACTTTCATTTTATGATATAAAGCGACAGCGCAGATTGTTGAAATTTCTCATCGTGAACTCAAAAGAAGGCTTGTTTCTGCCCAGTTTCGAAATGGGGACCTTTCGCGTGTGAGGCGAACGTGATGACCACTACACTACAGAAACTTCGAAAGCACGCATTTTGTCTGCGACGTTCATTCAAAGCTCTTGTGTACGCTGTGTTCCTCGCGTGACTTTGGGATCCTGCCCGTTGATGTAGCATGAGACACACGTGTCTCAATCCTCGTTAGTATAGTGGATGAGTATCTCCGCCTGTCACGCGGAAGACCGGGGTTCGATTCCCCGACGGGGAGGGTGGATGTTGTTCTTTAGCTGCTGTTTGTTCAGGCCTCAACGCTGACATTGTTTAAGACCAGGCTGAAAACAGTTCGGTTTAACCGTGCATACGAAAACTGAAAGTTTCTTATCTACACTCTTTTTTAAATTAATGATGAATTCTATGTTTTATGATTTTCCTTTTGTGATTTTATGTATGTTGTGCTCTCCTTTTAGGATTTTGTGTAACTGTAAAGCACTTTGAATTGCCCTGTGTACAAATTGTGCTCTATAAAAAAACTTGCCTTGAGAAAGCATAGATTGTTGAAATTCCTTGTCATGAACTCAAAGAGAGGCTTGTTTCTGCCCGGTTTCGAACCGAGGACCTTTCGCGTGTTAGGCGAACGTGATAACCACTACACTACAGAAACCACAAAAAGGGCATTTTTTGTCCGTGAGGCTCACTCAAAGCTCTTGTGTATACTGTGTTCCTCGCATGACTTCGGGATCCTGCCCGTTGATGTAGCATGAGACACACGTGTCTCAATCCTCGTTAGTATAGTGGATGAGTATCTCCGCCTGTCACGCGGAAGACCGGGGTTCGATTCCCCGACGGGGAGGGTGGATGTTCTTCTCTAGCTGCTGTTTGTTCAGGCCTCAACGCTGACATTGTTTAAGACCAGGCTGAAAACAGTTCGGTTTAACCGTGCATACGAAAACTGAAAGTTTCTTATCTACACTCTTTTTTAAATTAATGATGAATTCTATGTTTTATGATTTTCCTTTTGTGATTTTATGTATGTTTTGCTCTCCTTTTGTGATTTTGTGTAACTGTAAAGCACTTTGAATTGCCCTGTGTACGAACTATGCTCTATGCCTTGCCTTGCCTTGCCTTGCCTTGCCTTGCCTTGCCTTGCCTTGCCTTGCCTTGCCTTGCCTTGCCTTGCCTTGCATGTATGGCTACGTGAAGCCTGAATTACAATCTTGGCCATATCCTTACATTCCAAGTACAGGCAGTCATGAGGGTTAAAAAATAACGTAATGCACAACGGACCTCATCCAATTTCAAGGTGATTTGGAGCACAAAGGTCAAAGTGAATGCACTTTCATTTTATGATATAAAGCGACAGCGCAGATTGTTGAAATTTCTCATCGTGAACTCAAAAGAAGGCTTGTTTCTGCCCAGTTTCGAAATGGGGACCTTTCGCGTGTGAGGCGAACGTGATGACCACTACACTACAGAAACTTCGAAAGCACGCATTTTGTCTGCGACGTTCATTCAAAGCTCTTGTGTACGCTGTGTTCCTCGCGTGACTTTGGGATCCTGCCCGTTGATGTAGCATGAGACACACGTGTCTCAATCCTCGTTAGTATAGTGGATGAGTATCTCCGCCTGTCACGCGGAAGACCGGGGTTCGATTCCCCGACGGGGAGGGTGGATGTTGTTCTTTAGCTGCTGTTTGTTCAGGCCTCAACGCTGACATTGTTTAAGACCAGGCTGAAAACAGTTCGGTTTAACCGTGCATACGAAAACTGAAAGTTTCTTATCTACACTCTTTTTTAAATTAATGATGAATTCTATGTTTTATGATTTTCCTTTTGTGATTTTATGTATGTTGTGCTCTCCTTTTAGGATTTTGTGTAACTGTAAAGCACTTTGAATTGCCCTGTGTACAAATTGTGCTCTATAAAAAAACTTGCCTTGAGAAAGCATAGATTGTTGAAATTCCTTGTCATGAACTCAAAGAGAGGCTTGTTTCTGCCCGGTTTCGAACCGAGGACCTTTCGCGTGTTAGGCGAACGTGATAACCACTACACTACAGAAACCACAAAAAGGGCATTTTTTGTCCGTGAGGCTCACTCAAAGCTCTTGTGTATACTGTGTTCCTCGCATGACTTCGGGATCCTGCCCGTTGATGTAGCATGAGACACACGTGTCTCAATCCTCGTTAGTATAGTGGATGAGTATCTCCGCCTGTCACGCGGAAGACCGGGGTTCGATTCCCCGACGGGGAGGGTGGATGTTCTTCTCTAGCCTCAACGCTGACATTGTTTAAGACCAGGCTGAAAACAGTTCGGTTTAACCGTGCATACGAAAACTGAAAGTTTCTTATCTACACTCTTTTTTAAATTAATGATGAATTCTATGTTTTATGATTTTCCTTTTGTGATTTTATGTATGTTGTGCTCTCCTTTTAGGATTTTGTGTAACTGTAAAGCACTTTGAATTGCCCTGTGTACAAATTGTGCTCTATAAAAAAACTTGCCTTGAGAAAGCATAGATTGTTGAAATTCCTTGTCATGAACTCAAAGAGAGGCTTGTTTCTGCCCGGTTTCAAACCGAGGACCTTTCGCGTGTTAGGCGAACGTGATAACCACTACACTACAGAAACGACAAAAAGGGCATTTTTTGTCCGTGAGGTTCACTCAAAGCTCTTGTGTATACTGTGTTCCTCGCATGACTTCGGGATCCTGCCCGTTGATGTAGCATGAGACACACGTGTCTCAATCCTCGTTAGTATAGTGGATGAGTATCTCCGCCTGTCACGCGGAAGACCGGGGTTCGATTCCCCGACGGGGAGGGTGGATGTTCTTCTCTAGCCTCAACGCTGACATTGTTTAAGACCAGGCTGAAAACAGTTCGGTTTAACCGTGCATACGAAAACTGAAAGTTTCTTATCTACACTCTTTTTTAAATTAATGATGAATTCTATGTTTTATGATTTTCCTTTTGTGATTTTATGTATGTTTTGCTCTCCTTTTGTGATTTTGTGTAACTGTAAAGCACTTTGAATTGCCCTGTGTACGAACTATGCTCTATGCGTTGCCTTTCCTTGCCTTGCCTTTCCTTGCCTTGCCTTTCCTTGCCTTGCCTTTCCTTGCCTTGCCTTTCCTTGCCTTGCCTTTCCTTGCCTTGCCTTGCCTTGCCTTGCCTTGCCTTGCCTTGCCTTGCCTTGCCTTGAATGTATGGCTACGTGAAGCCTGAATTACAATCTTGGCCATATCCTTACATTCCAAGTACAGGCAGTCATGAGGGTTGAAAAATAACGTAATGCACAACGGACCTCATCCAATTTCAAGGTGATTTGGAGCACAAAGGTCAAAGTGAATGCACTTTCATTTTATGTTATAAAGCGACAGCGCAGATTGTTGAAATTTCTCATCGTGAACTCAAAAGAAGGCTTGTTTCTGCCCAGTTTCGAACTGGGGACCTTTCGCGTGTGAGGCGAACGTGATGACCACTACACTACAGAAACTTCGAAAGCACGCATTTTGTCTGCGACGTTCATTCAAAGCTCTTGTGTACGCTGTGTTCCTCGCGTGACTTTGGGATCCTGCCCGTTGATGTAGCATGAGACACACGTGTCTCAATCCTCGTTAGTATAGTGGATGAGTATCTCCGCCTGTCACGCGGAAGACCGGGGTTCGATTCCCCGACGGGGAGGGTGGATGTTCTTCTCTAGCTGCTGTTTGTTCAGGCCTCAACGCTGACATTGTTTAAGACCAGGCTGAAAACAGTTCGGTTTAACCGTGCATACGAAAACTGAAAGTTTCTTATCTACACTCTTTTTTAAATTAATGATGAATTCTATGTTTTATGATTTTCCTTTTGTGATTTTATGTATGTTTTGCTCTCCTTTTGTGATTTTGTGTAACTGTAAAGCACTTTGAATTGCCCTGTGTACGAACTATGCTCTATGCCTTGCCTTGCCTTGCCTTGCCTTGCCTTGCCTTGCCTTGCCTTGCCTTGCCTTGCCTTGCCTTGCCTTGCCTTGCCTTGCCTTGCCTTGCCTTGAATGTATGGCTACGTGAAGCCTGAATCACAATCTTGGCCATATCCTTACATTCCAAGTACAGGCAGTCATGAGGGTTGAAAAATAACGTAATGCACAACGGACCTCATCCAATTTCAAGGTGATTTGGAGCACAAAGGTCAAAGTGAATGCACTTTCATTTTATGTTATAAAGCGACAGCGCAGATTGTTGAAATTTCTCATCGTGAACTCAAAAGAAGGTTTGTTTCTGCCCAGTTTCGAACTGGGGACCTTTCGCGTGTGAGGCGAACGTGATGACCACTACACTACAGAAACTTCGAAAGCACGCATTTTGTCTGCGACATTCATTCAAAGCTCTTGTGTACGCTGTGTTCCTCGCGTGACTTTGGGATCCTGCCCGTTGATGTAGCATGAGACACACGTGTCTCAATCCTCGTTAGTATAGTGGATGAGTATCTCCGCCTGTCACGCGGAAGACCGGGGTTCGATTCCCCGACGGGGAGGGTGGATGTTGTTCTTTAGCTGCTGTTTGTTCAGGCCTCAACGCTGACATTGTTTAAGACCAGGCTGAAAACAGTTCGGTTTAACCGTGCATACGAAAACTGAAAGTTTCTTATCTACACTCTTTTTTAAATTAATGATGAATTCTATGTTTTATGATTTTCCTTTTGTGATTTTATGTATGTTGTGCTCTCCTTTTAGGATTTTGTGTAACTGTAAAGCACTTTGAATTGCCCTGTGTACAAATTGTGCTCTATAAAAAAACTTGCCTTGAGAAAGCATAGATTGTTGAAATTCCTTGTCATGAACTCAAAGAGAGGCTTGTTTCTGCCCGGTTTCGAACCGAGGACCTTTCGCGTGTTAGGCGAACGTGATAACCACTACACTACAGAAACCACAAAAAGGGCATTTTTTGTCCGTGAGGCTCACTCAAAGCTCTTGTGTATACTGTGTTCCTCGCATGACTTCGGGATCCTGCCCGTTGATGTAGCATGAGACACATGTGTCTCAATCCTCGTTAGTATAGTGGATGAGTATCTCCGCCTGTCACGCTGAAGACCGGGGTTCGATTCCCCGACGGGGAGGGTGGATGTTCTTCTCTAGCTGCTGTTTGTTCAGGCCTCAACGCTGACATTGTTTAAGACCAGGCTGAAAACAGTTCGGTTTAACCGTGCATACGAAAACTGAAAGTTTCTTATCTACACTCTTTTTTAAATTAATGATGAATTCTATGTTTTATGATTTTCCTTTTGTGATTTTATGTATGTTGTGCTCTCCTTTTAGGATTTTGTGTAACTGTAAAGCACTTTGAATTGCCCTGTGTACAAATTGTGCTCTATAAAAAAACTTGCCTTGAGAAAGCATAGATTGTTGAAATTCCTTGTCATGAACTCAAAGAGAGGCTTGTTTCTGCCCGGTTTCGAACCGAGGACCTTTCGCGTGTTAGGCGAACGTGATAACCACTACACTACAGAAACGACAAAAAGGGCATTTTTTGTCCGTGAGGCTCACTCAAAGCTCTTGTGTATACTGTGTTCCTCGCATGACTTCGGGATCCTGCCCGTTGATGTAGCATGAGACACACGTGTCTCAATCCTCGTTAGTATAGTGGATGAGAATCTCCGCCTGTCACGCGGAAGACCGGGGTTCGATTCCCCGACGGGGAGGGTGGATGTTCTTCTCTAGCCTCAACGCTGACATTGTTTAAGACCAGGCTGAAAACAGTTCGGTTTAACCGTGCATACGAAAACTGAAAGTTTCTTATCTACACTCTTTTTTAAATTAATGATGAATTCTATGTTTTATGATTTTCCTTTTGTGATTTTATGTATGTTTTGCTCTCCTTTTGTGATTTTGTGTAACTGTAAAGCACTTTGAATTGCCCTGTGTACGAACTATGCTCTATGCGTTGCCTTTCCTTGCCTTGCCTTTCCTTGCCTTGCCTTTCCTTGCCTTGCCTTTCCTTGCCTTGCCTTTCCTTGCCTTGCCTTGCCTTGCCTTGCCTTGCCTTGCCTTGCCTTGCCTTGCCTTGAATGTATGGCTACGTGAAGCCTGAATTACAATCTTGGCCATATCCTTACATTCCAAGTACAGGCAGTCATGAGGGTTGAAAAATAACGTAATGCACAACGGACCTCATCCAATTTCAAGGTGATTTGGAGCACAAAGGTCAAAGTGAATGCACTTTCATTTTATGTTATAAAGCGACAGCGCAGATTGTTGAAATTTCTCATCGTGAACTCAAAAGAAGGCTTGTTTCTGCCCAGTTTCGAACTGGGGACCTTTCGCGTGTGAGGCGAACGTGATGACCACTACACTACAGAAACTTCGAAAGCACGCATTTTGTCTGCGACGTTCATTCAAAGCTCTTGTGTACGCTGTGTTCCTCGCGTGACTTTGGGATCCTGCCCGTTGATGTAGCATGAGACACACGTGTCTCAATCCTCGTTAGTATAGTGGATGAGTATCTCCGCCTGTCACGCGGAAGACCGGGGTTCGATTCCCCGACGGGGAGGGTGGATGTTCTTCTCTAGCTGCTGTTTGTTCAGGCCTCAACGCTGACATTGTTTAAGACCAGGCTGAAAACAGTTCGGTTTAACCGTGCATACGAAAACTGAAAGTTTCTTATCTACACTCTTTTTTAAATTAATGATGAATTCTATGTTTTATGATTTTCCTTTTGTGATTTTATGTATGTTTTGCTCTCCTTTTGTGATTTTGTGTAACTGTAAAGCACTTTGAATTGCCCTGTGTACGAACTATGCTCCTTGCCTTGCCTTGCCTTGCCTTGCCTTGCCTTGCCTTGCCTTGCCTTGCCTTGCCTTGCCTTGCCTTGCCTTGCCTTGCCTTGCCTTGCCTTGCCTTGCCTTGCCTTGCCTTGAATGTATGGCTACGTGAAGCCTGAATTACAATCTTGGCCATATCCTTACATTCCAAGTACAGGCAGTCATGAGGGTTGAAAAATAACGTAATGCACAACGGACCTCATCCAATTTCAAGGTGATTTGGAGCACAAAGGTCAAAGTGAATGCACTTTCATTTTATGTTATAAAGCGACAGCGCAGATTGTTGAAATTTCTCATCGTGAACTCAAAAGAAGGTTTGTTTCTGCCCAGTTTCGAACTGGGGACCTTTCACGTGTGAGGCGAACGTGATGACCACTACACTACAGAAACTTCGAAAGCACGCATTTTGTCTGCGACATTCATTCAAAGCTCTTGTGTACGCTGTGTTCCTCGCGTGACTTTGGGATCCTGCCCGTTGATGTAGCATGAGACACACGTGTCTCAATCCTCGTTAGTATAGTGGATGAGTATCTCCGCCTGTCACGCGGAAGACCGGGGTTCGATTCCCCGACGGGGAGGGTGGATGTTGTTCTTTAGCTGCTGTTTGTTCAGGCCTCAACGCTGACATTGTTTAAGACCAGGCTGAAAACAGTTCGGTTTAACCGTGCATACGAAAACTGAAAGTTTCTTATCTACACTCTTTTTTAAATTAATGATGAATTCTATGTTTTATGATTTTCCTTTTGTGATTTTATGTATGTTGTGCTCTCCTTTTAGGATTTTGTGTAACTGTAAAGCACTTTGAATTGCCCTGTGTACAAATTGTGCTCTATAAAAAAACTTGCCTTGAGAAAGCATAGATTGTTGAAATTCCTTGTCATGAACTCAAAGAGAGGCTTGTTTCTGCCCGGTTTCGAACCGAGGACCTTTCGCGTGTTAGGCGAACGTGATAACCACTACACTACAGATACCACAAAAAGGGCATTTTTTGTCCGTGAGGCTCACTCAAAGCTCTTGTGTATACTGTGTTCCTCGCATGACTTCGGGATCCTGCCCGTTGATGTAGCATGAGACACACGTGTCTCAATCCTCGTTAGTATAGTGGATGAGTATCTCCGCCTGTCACGCGGAAGACCGGGGTTCGATTCCCCGACGGGGAGGGTGGATGTTGTTCTCTAGCCTCAACGCTGACATTGTTTAAGACCAGGCTGAAAACAGTTCGGTTTAACCTTGCATACGAAAACTGAAAGTTTCTTATCTTCACTCTTTTTTAAATTAATGATGAATTCTATGTTTTATGATTTTCCTTTTGTGATTTTATGTATGTTGTGCTCTCCTTTTAGGATTTTGTGTAACTGTAAAGCACTTTGAATTGCCCTGTGTACAAATTGTGCTCTATAAAAAAACTTGCCTTGAGAAAGCATAGATTGTTGAAATTCCTTGTCATGAACTCAAAGAGAGGCTTGTTTCTGCCCGGTTTCGAACCGAGGACCTTTCGCGTGTTAGGCGAACGTGATAACCACTACACTACAGAAACGACAAAAAGGGCATTTTTTGTCCGTGAGGCTCACTCAAAGCTCTTGTGTATACTGTGTTCCTCGCATGACTTCGGGATCCTGCCCGTTGATGTAGCATGAGACACACGTGTCTCAATCCTCGTTAGTATAGTGGATGAGTATCTCCGCCTGTCACGCGGAAGACCGGGGTTCGATTCCCCGACGGGGAGGGTGGATGTTCTTCTCTAGCCTCAACGCTGACATTGTTTAAGACCAGGCTGAAAACAGTTCGGTTTAACCGTGCATACGAAAACTGAAAGTTTCTTATCTACACTCTTTTTTAAATTAATGATGAATTCTATGTTTTATGATTTTCCTTTTGTGATTTTATGTATGTTTTGCTCTCCTTTTGTGATTTTGTGTAACTGTAAAGCACTTTGAATTGCCCTGTGTACGAACTATGCTCTATGCGTTGCCTTTCCTTGCCTTGCCTTGCCTTGCCTTGCCTTGCCTTGCCTTGCCTTGCCTTGCCTTGCCTTGCCTTGCCTTGCCTTGCCTTGAATGTATGGCTACGTGAAGCCTGAATTACAATCTTGGCCATATCCTTACATTCCAAGTACAGGCAGTCATGAGGGTTGAAAAATAACGTAATGCACAACGGACCTCATCCAATTTCAAGGTGATTTGGAGCACAAAGGTCAAAGTGAATGCACTTTCATTTTATGTTATAAAGCGACAGCGCAGATTGTTGAAATTTCTCATCGTGAACTCAAAAGAAGGTTTGTTTCTGCCCAGTTTCGAACTGGGGACCTTTCGCGTGTGAGGCGAACGTGATGACCACTACACTACAGAAACTTCGAAAGCACGCATTTTGTCTGCGACATTCATTCAAAGCTCTTGTGTACGCTGTGTTCCTCGCGTGACTTTGGGATCCTGCCCGTTGATGTAGCATGAGACACACGTGTCTCAATCCTCGTTAGTATAGTGGATGAGTATCTCTGCCTGTCACGCGGAAGACCGGGGTTCGATTCCCCGACGGGGAGGGTGGATGTTGTTCTTTAGCTGCTGTTTGTTCAGGCCTCAACGCTGACATTGTTTAAGACCAGGCTGAAAACAGTTCGGTTTAACCGTGCATACGAAAACTGAAAGTTTCTTATCTACACTCTTTTTTAAATTAATGATGAATTCTATGTTTTATGATTTTCCTTTTGTGATTTTATGTATGTTGTGCTCTCCTTTTAGGATTTTGTGTAACTGTAAAGCACTTTGAATTGCCCTGTGTACAAATTGTGCTCTATAAACAAACTTGCCTTGAGAAAGCATAGATTGTTGAAATTCCTTGTCATGAACTCAAAGAGAGGCTTGTTTCTGCCCGGTTTCGAACCGAGGACCTTTCGCGTGTTAGGCGAACGTGATAACCACTACACTACAGAAACCACAAAAAGGGCATTTTTTGTCCGTGAGGCTCACTCAAAGCTCTTGTGTATACTGTGTTCCTCGCATGACTTCGGGATCCTGCCCGTTGATGTAGCATGAGACACACGTGTCTCAATCCTCGTTAGTATAGTGGATGAGTATCTCCGCCTGTCACGCGGAAGACCGGGGTTCGATTCCCCGACGGGGAGGGTGGATGTTCTTCTCTAGCTGCTGTTTGTTCAGGCCTCAACGCTGACATTGTTTAAGACCAGGCTGAAAACAGTTCGGTTTAACCGTGCATACGAAAACTGAAAGTTTCTTATCTACACTCTTTTTTAAATTAATGATGAATTCTATGTTTTATGATTTTCCTTTTGTGATTTTATGTATGTTTTGCTCTCCTTTTGTGATTTTGTGTAACTGTAAAGCACTTTGAATTGCCCTGTGTACGAACTATGCTCTATGCCTTGCCTTGCCTTGCCTTGCCTTGCCTTGCCTTGCCTTGCCTTGCCTTGCCTTGCCTTGCCTTGCCTTGCCTTGCCTTGCCTTGAATGTATGGCTACGTGAAGCCTGAATTACAATCTTGGCCATATCCTTACATTCCAAGTACAGGCAGTCATGAGGGTTGAAAAATAACGTAATGCACAACGGACCTCATCCAATTTCAAGGTGATTTGGAGCACAAAGGTCAAAGTGAATGCACTTTCATTTTATGTTATAAAGCGACAGCGCAGATTGTTGAAATTTCTCATCGTGAACTCAAAAGAAGGTTTGTTTCTGCCCAGTTTCGAACTGGGGACCTTTCGCGTGTGAGGCGAACGTGATGACCACTACACTACAGAAACTTCGAAAGCACACATTTTGTCTGCGACGTTCATTCAAAGCTCTTGTGTACGCTGTGTTCCTCGCGTGACTTTGGGATCCTGCTCGTTGATGTAGCATGAGACACACGTGTCTCAATCCTCGTTAGTATAGTGGATGAGTATCTCCGCCTGTCACGCGGAAGACTGGGGTTCGATTCCCCGACGGGGAGGGTGGATGTTGTTCTTTAGCTGCTGTTTGTTCAGGCCTCAACGCTGACATTGTTTAAGACCAGGCTGAAAACAGTTCGGTTTAACCGTGCATACGAAAACTGAAAGTTTCTTATCTACACTCTTTTTTAAATTAATGATGAATTCTATGTTTTATGATTTTCCTTTTGTGATTTTATGTATGTTGTGCTCTCCTTTTAGGATTTTGTGTAACTGTAAAGCACTTTGAATTGCCCTGTGTACAAATTGTGCTCTATAAAAAAACTTGCCTTGAGAAAGCATAGATTGTTGAAATTCCTTGTCATGAACTCAAAGAGAGGCTTGTTTCTGCCCGGTTTCGAACCGAGGACCTTTCGCGTGTTAGGCGAACGTGATAACCACTACACTACAGAAACCACAAAAAGGGCATTTTTTGTCCGTGAGGCTCACTCAAAGCTCTTGTGTATACTGTGTTCCTCGCATGACTTCGGGATCCTGCCCGTTGATGTAGCATGAGACACACGTGTCTCAATCCTCTTTAGTATAGTGGATGAGTATCTCCGCCTGTCACGCGGAAGACCGGGGTTCGATTCCCCGACGGGGAGGGTGGATGTTCTTCTCTAGCTGCTGTTTGTTCAGGCCTCAACGCTGACATTGTTTAAGACCAGGCTGAAAACAGTTCGGTTTAACCGTGCATACGAAAACTGAAAGTTTCTTATCTACACTCTTTTTTAAATTAATGATGAATTCTATGTTTTATGATTTTCCTTTTGTGATTTTATGTATGTTGTGCTCTCCTTTTAGGATTTTGTGTAACTGTAAAGCACTTTGAATTGCCCTGTGTACAAATTGTGCTCTATAAAAAAACTTGCCTTGAGAAAGCATAGATTGTTGAAATTCCTTGTCATGAACTCAAAGAGAGGCTTGTTTCTGCCCAGTTTCGAACCGAGGACCTTTCGCGTGTTAGGCGAACGTGATAACCACTACACTACAGAAACCACAAAAAGGGCATTTTTTGTCCGTGAGGCTCACTCAAAGCTCTTGTGTATACTGTGTTCCTCGCATGACTTCGGGATCCTGCCCGTTGATGTAGCATGAGACACACGTGTCTCAATCCTCGTTAGTATAGTGGATGAGTATCTCCGCCTGTCACGCGGAAGACCGGGGTTCGATTCCCCGACGGGGAGGGTGGATGTTCTTCTCTAGCTGCTGTTTGTTCAGGCCTCAACGCTGACATTGTTTAAGACCAGGCTGAAAACAGTTCGGTTTAACCGTGCATACGAAAACTGAAAGTTTCTTATCTACACTCTTTTTTAAATTAATGATGAATTCTATGTTTTATGATTTTCCTTTTGTGATTTTATGTATGTTTTGCTCTCCTTTTGTGATTTTGTGTAACTGTAAAGCACTTTGAATTGCCCTGTGTACGAACTATGCTCTATGCCTTGCCTTGCCTTGCCTTGCCTTGCCTTGCCTTGCCTTGCCTTGCCTTGCCTTGCCTTGCCTTGCCTTGCCTTGCCTTGCCTTGCCTTGCCTTGCCTTGCCTTGAATGTATGGCTACGTGAAGCCTGAATTACAATCTTGGCCATATCCTTACATTCCAAGTACAGGCAGTCATGAGGGTTGAAAAATAACGTAATGCACAACGGACCTCATCCAATTTCAAGGTGATTTGGAGCACAAAGGTCAAAGTGAATGCACTTTCATTTTATGTTATAAAGCGACAGCGCAGATTGTTGAAATTTCTCATCGTGAACTCAAAAGAAGGTTTGTTTCTGCCCAGTTTCGAACTGGGGACCTTTCGCGTGTGAGGCGAACGTGATGACCACTACACTACAGAAACTTCGAAAGCACACATTTTGTCTGCGACGTTCATTCAAAGCTCTTGTGTACGCTGTGTTCCTCGCGTGACTTTGGGATCCTGCCCGTTGATGTAGCATGAGACACACGTGTCTCAATCCTCGTTAGTATAGTGGATGAGTATCTCCGCCTGTCACGCGGAAGACCGGGGTTCGATTCCCCGACGGGGAGGGTGGATGTTGTTCTTTAGCTGCTGTTTGTACAGGCCTCAACGCTGACATTGTTTAAGACCAGGCTGAAAACAGTTCGGTTTAACCGTGCATACGAAAACTGAAAGTTTCTTATCTACACTCTTTTTCAAATTAATGATGAATTCTATGTTTTATGATTTTCCTTTTGTGATTTTATGTATGTTGTGCTCTCCTTTTAGGATTTTGTGTAACTGTAAAGCACTTTGAATTGCCCTGTGTACAAATTGTGCTCTATAAAAAAACTTGCCTTGAGAAAGCATAGATTGTTGAAATTCCTTGTCATGAACTCAAAGAGAGGCTTGTTTCTGCCCGGTTTCGAACCGAGGACCTTTCGCGTGTTAGGCGAACGTGATAACCACTACACTACAGAAACCACAAAAAGGGCATTTTTTGTCCGTGAGGCTCACTCAAAGCTCTTGTGTATACTGTGTTCCTCGCATGACTTCGGGATCCTGCCCGTTGATGTAGCATGAGACACACGTGTCTCAATCCTCGTTAGTATAGTGGATGAGTATCTCCGCCTGTCACGCGGAAGACCGGGGTTCGATTCCCCGACGGGGAGGGTGGATGTTCTTCTCTAGCTGCTGTTTGTTCAGGCCTCAACGCTGACATTGTTTAAGACCAGGCTGAAAACAGTTCGGTTTAACCGTGCATACGAAAACTGAAAGTTTCTTATCTACACTCTTTTTTAAATTAATGATGAATTCTATGTTTTATGATTTTCCTTTTGTGATTTTATGTATGTTTTGCTCTCCTTTTGTGATTTTGTGTAACTGTAAAGCACTTTGAATTGCCCTGTGTACAAATTGTGCTCTATAAAAAAACTTGCCTTGAGAAAGCATAGATTGTTGAAATTCCTTGTCATGAACTCAAAGAGAGGCTTGTTTCTGCCCGGTTTCGAACCGAGGACCTTTCGCGTGTTAGGCGAACGTGATAACCACTACACTACAGAAACCACAAAAAGGGCATTTTTTGTCCGTGAGGCTCACTCAAAGCTCTTGTGTATACTGTGTTCCTCGCATGACTTCGGGATCCTGCCCGTTGATGTAGCATGAGACACACGTGTCTCAATCCTCGTTAGTATAGTGGATGAGTATCTCCGCCTGTCACGCGGAAGACCGGGGTTCGATTCCCCGACGGGGAGGGTGGATGTTCTTCTCTAGCTGCTGTTTGTTCAGGCCTCAACGCTGACATTGTTTAAGACCAGGCTGAAAACTGTTCGGTTTAACCGTGCATACGAAAACTGAAAGTTTCTTATCTACACTCTTTTTTAAATTAATGATGAATTCTATGTTTTATGATTTTCCTTTTGTGATTTTATGTATGTTGTGCTCTCCTTTTAGGATTTTGTGTAACTGTAAAGCACTTTGAATTGCCCTGTGTACAAATTGTGCTCTATAAAAAAACTTGCCTTGAGAAAGCATAGATTGTTGAAATTCCTTGTCATGAACTCAAAGAGAGGCTTGTTTCTGCCCGGTTTCGAACCGAGGACTTTTCGCGTGTTAGGCGAACGTGATAACCACTACACTACAGAAACCACAAAAAGGGCATTTTTTGTCCGTGAGGCTCACTCAAAGCTCTTGTGTATACTGTGTTCCTCGCATGACTTCGGGATCCTGCCCGTTGATGTAGCATGAGACACACGTGTCTCAATCCTCGTTAGTATAGTGGATGAGTATCTCCGCCTGTCACGCGGAAGACTGGGGTTCGATTCCCCGACGGGGAGGGTGGATGTTCTTCTCTAGCTGCTGTTTGTTCAGGCCTCAACGCTGACATTGTTTAAGACCAGGCTGAAAACAGTTCGGTTTAACCGTGCATACGAAAACTGAAAGTTTCTTATCTACACTCTTTTTTAAATTAATGATGAATTCTATGTTTTATGATTTTCCTTTTGTGATTTTATGTATGTTTTGCTCTCCTTTTGTGATTTTGTGTAACTGTAAAGCACTTTGAATTGCCCTGTGTACGAACTATGCTCTATGCCTTGCCTTGCCTTGCCTTGCCTTGCCTTGCCTTGCCTTGCCTTGCCTTGCCTTGCCTTGCCTTGCCTTGCCTTGCCTTGCCTTGCCTTGCCTTGCAAGGCTACGTGATGCCTGAATTACAATCTTGGCCATATCCTTACATTCCAAGTACAGGCAGTCATGAGGGTTGAAAAATAACGTAATGCACAACGGACCTCATCCAATTTCAAGGTGATTTGGAGCACAAAGGTCAAAGTGAATGCACTTTCATTTTATGTTATAAAGCGACAGCGCAGATTGTTGAAATTTCTCATCGTGAACTCAAAAGAAGGTTTGTTTCTGCCCAGTTTCGAACTGGGGACCTTTCGCGTGTGAGGCGAACGTGATGACCACTACACTACAGAAACTACGAAAGCACGCATTTTGTCTGCGACGTTCATTCAAAGCTCTTGTGTACGCTGTGTTCCTCGCGTGACTTTGGGATCCTGCCCGTTGATGTAGCATGAGACACACGTGTCTCAATCCTCGTTAGTATAGTGGATGAGTATCTCCGCCTGTCACGCGGAAGACCGGGGTTCGATTCCCCGGCGGGGAGGGTGGATGTTGTTCTTTAGCTGCTGTTTGTTCAGGCCTCAACGCTGACATTGTTTAAGAACAGGCTGAAAACAGTTCGGTTTAACCGTGCATACGAAAACTGAAAGTTTCTTATCTACACTCTTTTTTAAATTAATGATGAATTCTATGTTTTATGATTTTCCTTTTGTGATTTTATGTATGTTGTGCTCTCCTTTTAGGATTTTGTGTAACTGTAAAGCACTTTGAATTGCCCTGTGTACAAATTGTGCTCTATAAAAAAACTTGCCTTGAGAAAGCATAGATTGTTGAAATTCCTTGTCATGAACTCAAAGAGAGGCTTGTTTCTGCCCGGTTTCGAACCGAGGACCTTTCGCGTGTTAGGCGAACGTGATAACCACTACACTACAGAAACCACAAAAAGGGCATTTTTTGTCCGTGAGGCTCACTCAAAGCTCTTGTGTATACTGTGTTCCTCGCATGACTTCGGGATCCTGCCCGTTGATGTAGCATGAGACACACGTGTCTCAATCCTCGTTAGTATAGTGGATGAGTATCTCCGCCTGTCACGCGGAAGACCGGGGTTCGATTCCCCGACGGGGAGGGTGGATGTTCTTCTCTAGCCTCAACGCTGACATTGTTTATGACCAGGCTGAAAACAGTTCGGTTTAACCGTGCATACGAAAACTGAAAGTTTCTTATCTACACTCTTTTTTAAATTAATGATGAATTCTATGTTTTATGATTTTATGTATGTTTTGCTCTCCTTTTGTGATTTTGTGTAACTGTAAAGCACTTTGAATTGCCCTGTGTACGAACTATGCTCTATGCGTTGCCTTGCCTTGCCTTGCCTTGCCTTGCCTTGCCTTGCCTTGCCTTGCCTTGCCTTGCCTTGCCTTGCCTTGCCTTGCCTTGCCTTGCCTTGAATGTATGGCTACGTGAAGCCTGAATTACAATCTTGGTTAATCCTTACATTCCAAGTACAGGCAGTCATGAGGGTTGAAAAATAACGTAATGCACAACGGACCTCATCCAATTTCAAGGTGATTTGGAGCACAAAGGTCAAAGTGAATGCACTTTCATTTTATGTTATAAAGCGGCAGCGCAGATTGTTGAAATTTCTTATCGTGAACTCAAAAGAAGGTTTGTTTCTGCCCAGTTTCGAACTGGGGACCTTTCGCGTGTGAGGCGAACGTGATGACCACTACACTACAGAAACTTCGAAAGCACGCATTTTGTCTGCGACGTTCATTCAAAGCTCTTGTGTACGCTGTGTTCCTCGCGTGACTTTGGGATCCTGCCCGTTGATGTAGCATGAGACACACGTGTCTCAATCCTCGTTAGTATAGTGGATGAGTATCTCCGCCTGTCACGCGGAAGACCGGGGTTCGATTCCCCGACGGGGAGGGTGGATGTTGTTGTTTAGCTGCTGTTTGTTCAGGCCTCAACGCTGACATTGTTTAAGACCAGGCTGAAAACAGTTCGGTTTAACCGTGCATACGAAAACTGAAAGTTTCTTATCTACACTCTTTTTTAAATTAATGATGAATTCTATGTTTTATGATTTTCCTTTTGTGATTTTATGTATGTTGTGCTCTCCTTTTAGGATTTTGTGTAACTGTAAAGCACTTTGAATTGCCCTGTGTACAAATTGTGCTCTATAAAAAAACTTGCCTTGAGAAAGCATAGATTGTTGAAATTCCTTGTCATGAACTCAAAGAGAGGCTTGTTTCTGCCCGGTTTCGAACCGAGGACCTTTCGCGTGTTAGGCGAACGTGATAACCACTACACTACAGAAACCACAAAAAGGGCATTTTTTGTCCGTGAGGCTCACTCAAAGCTCTTGTGTATACTGTGTTCCTCGCATGACTTCGGGATCCTGCCCGTTGATGTAGCATGAGACACACGTGTCTCAATCCTCGTTAGTATAGTGGATGAGTATCTCCGCCTGTCACGCGGAAGACCGGGGTTCGATTCCCCGACGGGGAGGGTGGATGTTCTTCTCTAGCTGCTGTTTGTTCAGGCCTCAACGCTGACATTGTTTAAGACCAGGCTGAAAACAGTTCGGTTTAACCGTGCATACGAAAACTGAAAGTTTCTTATCTACACTCTTTTTTAAATTAATGATGAATTCTATGTTTTATGATTTTCCTTTTGTGATTTTATGTATGTTTTGCTCTCCTTTTGTGATTTTGTGTAACTGTAAAGCACTTTGAATTGCCCTGTGTACGAACTATGCTCTATGCCTTGCCTTGCCTTGCCTTGCCTTGCCTTGCCTTGCCTTGCCTTGCCTTGCCTTGCCTTGCCTTGCCTTGCCTTGCCTTGCCTTGCCTTGCCTTGAATGTATGGCTACGTGAAGCCTGAATTACAATCTTGGCCATATCCTTACATTCCAAGTACAGGCAGTCATGAGGGTTGAAAAATAACGTAATGCACAACGGACCTCATCCAATTTCAAGGTGATTTGGAGCACAAAGGTCAAAGTGAATGCACTTTCATTTTATGTTATAAAGCGACAGCGCAGATTGTTGAAATTTCTCATCGTGAACTCAAAAGAAGGTTTGTTTCTGCCCAGTTTCGAACTGGGGACCTTTCGCGTGTGAGGCGAACGTGATGACCACTACACTACAGAAACTTCGAAAGCACGCATTTTGTCTGTGACGTTCATTCAAAGCTCTTGTGTATGCTGTGTTCCTCGCGTGACTTTGGGATCCTGCCCGTTGATGTAGCATGAGACACACGTGTCTCAATCCTCGTTAGTATAGTGGATGAGTATCTCCGCCTGTCACGCGGAAGACCGGGGTCCGATTCCCCGACGGGGAGGGTGGATGTTGTTCTTTAGCTGCTGTTTGTTCAGGCCTCAACGCTGACATTGTTTAAGACCAGGCTGAAAACAGTTCGGTTTAACCGTGCATACGAAAACTGAAAGTTTCTTATCTACACTTTTTTTTAAATTAATGATGAATTCTATGTTTTATGATTTTCCTTTTGTGATTTTATGTATGTTGTGCTCTCCTTTTAGGATTTTGTGTAACTGTAAAGCACTTTGAATTGCCCTGTGTACAAATTGTGCTCTATAAAAAAACTTGCCTTGAGAAAGCATAGATTGTTGAAATTCCTTGTCATGAACTCAAAGAGAGGCTTGTTTCTGCCCGGTTTCGAACCGAGGGCCTTTCGCGTGTTAGGCGAACCTGATAACCACTACACTACAGAAACCACAAAAAGGGCATTTTTTGTCCGTGAGGCTCACTCAAAGCTCTTGTGTATACTGTGTTCCTCGCATGACTTCGGGATCCTGCCCGTTGATGTAGCATGAGACACACGTGTCTCAATCCTCGTTAGTATAGTGGATGAGTATCTCCGCCTGTCACGCGGAAGACCGGGGTTCGATTCCCCGACGGGGAGGGTGGATGTTCTTCTCTAGCTGCTGTTTGTTCAGGCCTCAACGATGACATTGTTTAAGACCAGGCTGAAAAGAGTTCGGTTTAACCGTGCATACGAAAACTGAAAGTTTCTTATCTACACTCTTTTTTAAATTAATGATGAATTCTATGTTTTATGATTTTCCTTTTGTGATTTTATGTATGTTTTGCTCTCCTTTTGTGATTTTGTGTAACTGTAAAGCACTTTGAATTGCCCTGTGTACGAACTATGCTCTATGCCTTGCCTTGCCTTGCCTTGCCTTGCCTTGCCTTGCCTTGCCTTGCCTTGCCTTGCCTTGCCTTGCCTTGCCTTGCCTTGCCTTGCCTTGCCTTGCCTTGAATGTATGGCTACGTGAAGCCTGAATTACAATCTTGGCCATATCCTTACATTCCAAGTACAGGCAGTCATGAGGGTTGAAAAATAACGTAATGCACAACGGACCTCATCCAATTTCAAGGTGATTTGGAGCACAAAGGTCAAAGTGAATGCACTTTCATTTTATGTTATAAAGCGACAGCGCAGATTGTTGAAATTTCTCATCGTGAACTCAAAAGAAGGTTTGTTTCTGCCCAGTTTCGAACTGGGGACCTTTCGCGAACGTGATGACCACTACACTACAGAAACTTCGAAAGCACGCATTTTGTCTGCGACATTCATTCAAAGCTCTTGTGTACGCTGTGTTCCTCGCGTGACTTTGGGATCCTGCCCGTTGATGTAGCATGAGACACACGTGTCTCAATCCTCGTTAGTATAGTGGATGATTATCTCCGCCTGTCACGCGGAAGACCGGGGTTCGATTCCCCGACGGGGAGGGTGGATGTTCTTCTCTAGCTGCTGTTTGTTCAGGCCTCAACGCTGACATTGTTTAAGACCAGGCTGAAAACAGTTCGGTTTAACCGTGCATACGAAAACTGAAAGTTTCTTATCTACACTCTTTTTTAAATTAATGATGAATTCTATGTTTTATGATTTTCCTTTTGTGATTTTATGTATGTTTTGCTCTCCTTTTGTGATTTTGTGTAACTGTAAAGCACTTTGAATTGCCCTGTGTACGAACTATGCTCTATGCGTTGCCTTGCCTTGCCTTGCCTTGCCTTGCCTTGCCTTGCCTTGCCTTGCCTTGCCTTGCCTTGCCTTGCCTTGCCTTGCCTTGAATGTATGGCTACGTGAAGCCTGAATTACAATCTTGGTTAATCCTTACATTCCAAGTACAGGCAGTCATGAGGGTTGAAAAATAACGTAATGCACAACGGACCTCATCCAATTTCAAGGTGATTTGGAGCACAAAGGTCAAAGTGAATGCACTTTCATTTTATGTTATAAAGCGACAGCGCAGATTGTTGAAATTTCTTATCGTGAACTCAAAAGAAGGTTTGTTTCTGCCCAGTTTCGAACTGGGGACCTTTCGCGTGTGAGGCGAACGTGATGACCACTACACTACAGAAACTTCGAAAGCACGCATTTTGTCTGCGACGTTCATTCAAAGCTCTTGTGTACGCTGTGTTCCTCGCGTGACTTTGGGATCCTGCCCGTTGATGTAGCATGAGACACACGTGTCTCAATCCTCGTTAGTATAGTGGATGAGTATCTCCGCCTGTCACGCGGAAGACCGGGGTTCGATTCCCCGACGGAGAGGGTGGATGTTGTTGTTTAGCTGCTGTTTGTTCAGGCCTCAACGCTGACATTGTTTAAGACCAGGCTGAAAACAGTTCGGTTTAACCGTGCATACGAAAACTGAAAGTTTCTTATCTACACTCTTTTTTAAATTAATGATGAATTCTATGTTTTATGATTTTCCTTTTGTGATTTTATGTATGTTGTGCTCTCCTTTTAGGATTTTGTGTAACTGTAAAGCACTTTGAATTGCCCTGTGTACAAATTGTGCTCTATAAAAAAACTTGCCTTGAGAAAGCATAGATTGTTGAAATTCCTTGTCATGAACTCAAAGAGAGGCTTGTTTCTGCCCGGTTTCGAACCGAGGACCTTTCGCGTGTTAGGCGAACGTGATAACCACTACACTACAGAAACCACAAAAAGGGCATTTTTTGTCCGTGAGGCTCACTCAAAGCTCTTGTGTATACTGTGTTCCTCGCATGACTTCGGGATCCTGCCCGTTGATGTAGCATGAGACACACGTGTCTCAATCCTCGTTAGTATAGTGGATGAGTATCTCCGCCTGTCACGCGGAAGACCGGGGTTCGATTCCCCGACGGGGAGGGTGGATGTTCTTCTCTAGCTGCTGTTTGTTCAGGCCTCAACGCTGACATTGTTTAAGACCAGGCTGAAAACAGTTCGGTTTAACCGTGCATACGAAAACTGAAAGTTTCTTATCTACACTCTTTTTTAAATTAATGATGAATTCTATGTTTTATGATTTTCCTTTTGTGATTTTATGTATGTTTTGCTCTCCTTTTGTGATTTTGTGTAACTGTAAAGCACTTTGAATTGCCCTGTGTACGAACTATGCTCTATGCCTTGCCTTGCCTTGCCTTGCCTTGCCTTGCCTTGCCTTGCCTTGCCTTGCCTTGCCTTGCCTTGCCTTGCCTTGCCTTGCCTTGCCTTGCCTTGCCTTGAATGTATGGCTACGTGAAGCCTGAATTACAATCTTGGCCATATCCTTACATTCCAAGTACAGGCAGTCATGAGGGTTGAAAAATAACGTAATGCACAACGGACCTCATCCAATTTCAAGGTGATTTGGAGCACAAAGGTCAAAGTGAATGCACTTTCATTTTATGTTATAAAGCGACAGCGCAGATTGTTGAAATTTCTCATCGTGAACTCAAAAGAAGGTTTGTTTCTGCCCAGTTTCGAACTGGGGACCTTTCGCGTGTGAGGCGAACGTGATGACCACTATACTACAGAAACTTCGAAAGCACGCATTTTGTCTGTGACGTTCATTCAAAGCTCTTGTGTATGCTGTGTTCCTCGCGTGACTTTGGGATCCTGCCCGTTGATGTAGCATGAGACACACGTGTCTCAATCCTCGTTAGTATAGTGGATGAGTATCTCCGCCTGTCACGCGGAAGACCGGGGTCCGATTCCCCGACGGGGAGGGTGGATGTTGTTCTTTAGCTGCTGTTTGTTCAGGCCTCAACGCTGACATTGTTTAAGACCAGGCTGAAAACAGTTCGGTTTAACCGTGCATACGAAAACTGAAAGTTTCTTATCTACACTTTTTTTTAAATTAATGATGAATTCTATGTTTTATGATTTTCCTTTTGTGATTTTATGTATGTTGTGCTCTCCTTTTAGGATTTTGTGTAACTGTAAAGCACTTTGAATTGCCCTGTGTACAAATTGTGCTCTATAAAAAAATTTGCCTTGAGAAAGCATAGATTGTTGAAATTCCTTGTCATGAACTCAAAGAGAGGCTTGTTTCTGCCCGGTTTCGAACCGAGGACCTTTCGCGTGTTAGGCGAACCTGATAACCACTACACTACAGAAACCACAAAAAGGGCATTTTTTGTCCGTGAGGCTCACTCAAAGCTCTTGTGTATACTGTGTTCCTCGCATGACTTCGGGATCCTGCCCGTTGATGTAGCATGAGACACACGTGTCTCAATCCTCGTTAGTATAGTGGATGAGTATCTCCGCCTGTCACGCGGAAGACCGGGGTTCGATTCCCCGACGGGGAGGGTGGATGTTCTTCTCTAGCTGCTGTTTGTTCAGGCCTCAACGATGACATTGTTTAAGACCAGGCTGAAAAGAGTTCGGTTTAACCGTGCATACGAAAACTGAAAGTTTCTTATCTACACTCTTTTTTAAATTAATGATGAATTCTATGTTTTATGATTTTCCTTTTGTGATTTTATGTATGTTTTGCTCTCCTTTTGTGATTTTGTGTAACTGTAAAGCACTTTGAATTGCCCTGTGTACGAACTATGCTCTATGCCTTGCCTTGCCTTGCCTTGCCTTGCCTTGCCTTGCCTTGCCTTGCCTTGCCTTGCCTTGCCTTGCCTTGCCTTGCCTTGCCTTGCCTTGCCTTGCCTTGCCTTGCCTTGCCTTGAATGTATGGCTACGTGAAGCCTGAATTACAATCTTGGCCATATCCTTACATTCCAAGTACAGGCAGTCATGAGGGTTGAAAAATAACGTAATGCACAACGGACCTCATCCAATTTCAAGGTGATTTGGAGCACAAAGGTCAAAGTGAATGCACTTTCATTTTATGTTATAAAGCGACAGCGCAGATTGTTGAAATTTCTCATCGTGAACTCAAAAGAAGGTTTGTTTCTGCCCAGTTTCGAACTGGGGACCTTTCGCGAACGTGATGACCACTACACTACAGAAACTTCGAAAGCACGCATTTTGTCTGCGACATTCATTCAAAGCTCTTGTGTACGCTGTGTTCCTCGCGTGACTTTGGGATCCTGCCCGTTGATGTAGCATGAGACACACGTGTCTCAATCCTCGTTAGTATAGTGGATGATTATCTCCGCCTGTCACGCGGAAGACCGGGGTTCGATTCCCCGACGGGGAGGGTGGATGTTCTTCTCTAGCTGCTGTTTGTTCAGGCCTCAACGCTGACATTGTTTAAGACCAGGCTGAAAACAGTTCGGTTTAACCGTGCATACGAAAACTGAAAGTTTCTTATCTACACTCTTTTTTAAATTAATGATGAATTCTATGTTTTATGATTTTCCTTTTGTGATTTTATGTATGTTTTGCTCTCCTTTTGTGATTTTGTGTAACTGTAAAGCACTTTGAATTGCCCTGTGTACGAACTATGCTCTATGCGTTGCCTTTCCTTGCCTTGCCTTTCCTTGCCTTGCCTTGCCTTGCCTTGCCTTGCCTTGCCTTGCCTTGCCTTGCCTTGCCTTGCCTTGCTTTGCCTTGAATGTATGGCTACGTGAAGCCTGAATTACAATCTTGGCCATATCCTTACATTCCAAGTACAGGCAGTCATGAGGGTTGAAAAATAACGTAATGCACAACGGACCTCATCCAATTTCAAGGTGATTTGGAGCACAAAGGTCAAAGTGAATGCACTTTCATTTTATGTTATAAAGCGACAGCGCAGATTGTTGAAATTTCTCATCGTGAACTCAAAAGAAGGTTTGTTTCTGCCCAGTTTCGAACTGGGGACCTTTCGCGTGTGAGGCGAACGTGATGACCACTACACTACAGAAACTTCGAAAGCACGCATTTTGTCTGCGACGTTCATTCAAAGCTCTTGTGTACGCTGTGTTCCTCGCGTGACTTTGGGATCCTGCCCGTTGATGTAGCATGAGACACACGTGTCTCAATCATCGTTAGTATAGTGGATGAGTATCTCCGCCTGTCACGCGGAAGACCGGGGTTCGATTCCCCGACGGGGAGGGTGGATGTTGTTCTTTAGCTGCTGTTTGTTCAGGCCTCAACGCTGACATTGTTTAAGACCAGGCTGAAAACAGTTCGGTTTAACCGTGCATACGAAAACTGAAAGTTTCTTATCTACACTCTTTTTTAAATTAATGATGAATTCTATGTTTTATGATTTTCCTTTTGTGATTTTATGTATGTTGTGCTCTCCTTTTAGGATTTTGTGTAACTGTAAAGCACTTTGAATTGCCCTGTGTACAAATTGTGCTCTATAAAAAAAACTTGCCTTGAGAAAGCATAGATTGTTGAAATTCCTTGTCATGAACTCAAAGAGAGGCTTGTTTCTGCCCGGTTTCGAACCGAGGACCTTTCACGTGTTAGGCGAACGTGATAACCACTACACTACAGAAACCACAAAAAGGGCATTTTTTGTCCGTGAGGCTCACTCAAAGCTCTTGTGTATACTGTGTTCCTCGCATGACTTTGGGATCCTGCCCGTTGATGTAGCATGAGACACACGTGTCTCAATCCTCGTTAGTATAGTGGATGAGTATCTCCGCCTGTCACGCGGAAGACCGGGGTTCGATTCCCCGACGGGGAGGGTGGATGTTGTTCTTTAGCTGCTGTTTGTTCAGGCCTCAACGCTGACATTGTTTAAGACCAGGCTGAAAACAGTTCGGTTTAACCGTGCATACGAAAACTGAAAGTTTCTTATCTACACTCTTTTTTAAATTAATGATGAATTCTATGTTTTATGATTTTCCTTTTGTGATTTTATGTATGTTGTGCTCTCCTTTTAGGATTTTGTGTAACTGTAAAGCACTTTGAATTGCCCTGTGTACAAATTGTGCTCTATAAAAAAACTTGCCTTGAGAAAGCATAGATTTTTGAAATTCCTTGTCATGAACTCAAAGAGAGGCTTGTTTCTGCCCGGTTTCGAACCGAGGACCTTTCGCGTGTTAGGCGAACGTGATAACCACTACACTACAGAAACCACAAAAAGGGCATTTTTTGTCCGTGAGGCTCACTCAAAGCTCTTGTGTATACTGTGTTCCTCGCATGACTTCGGGATCCTGCCCGTTGATGTAGCATGAGACACACGTGTCTCAATCCTCGTTAGTATAGTGGATGAGTATCTCCGCCTGTCACGCGGAAGACCGGGGTTCGATTCCCCGACGGGGAGGGTGGATGTTCTTCTCTAGCTGCTGTTTGTTCAGGCCTCAACGCTGACATTGATTAAGACCATGCTGAAAACAGTTCGGTTTAACCGTGCATACGAAAACTGAAAGTTTCTTATCTACACTCTTTTTTAAATTAATGATGAATTCTATGTTTTATGATTTTCCTTTTGTGATTTTATGTATGTTTTGCTCTCCTTTTGTGATTTTGTGTAACTGTAAAGCACTTTGAATTGCCCTGTGTACGAACTATGCTCTATGCCTTGCCTTGCCTTGCCTTGCCTTGCCTTGCCTTGCCTTGCCTTGCCTTGCCTTGCCTTGCCTTGCCTTGCCTTGCCTTGCCTTGCCTTGAATGTATGGCTACGTGAAGCCTGAATTACAATCTTGGCCATATCCTTACATTCCAAGTACAGGCAGTCATGAGGGTTGAAAAATAACGTAATGCACAACGGACCTCATCCAATTTCAAGGTGATTTGGAGCACAAAGGTCAAAGTGAATGCACTTTCATTTTATGTTATAAAGCGACAGCGCAGATTGTTGAAATTTCTCATCGTGAACTCAAAAGAAGGTTTGTTTCTGCCCAGTTTCGAACTGGGGACCTTTCGCGTGTGAGGCGAACGTGATGACCACTACACTACAGAAACTTCGAAAGCACGCATTTTGTCTGCGACGTTCATTCAAAGCTCTTGTGTACGCTGTGTTCCTCGCGTGACTTTGGGATCCTGCCCGTTGATGTAGCATGAGACACACGTGTCTCAATCCTCGTTAGTATAGTGGATGAGTATCTCCGCCTGTCACGCGGAAGACGGGGGTTCGATTCCCCGACGGGGAGGGTGGATGTTGTTCTTTAGCTGCTGTTTGTTCAGGCCTCAACGCTGACATTGTTTAAGACCAGGCTGAAAACAGTTCGGTTTAACCGTGCATACGAAAACTGAAAGTTTCTTATCTACACTCTTTTTTAAATTAATGATGAATTCTATGTTTTATGATTTTCCTTTTGTGATTTTATGTATGTTGTGCTCTCCTTTTAGGATTTTGTGTAACTGTAAAGCACTTTGAATTGCCCTGTGTACAAATTGTGCTCTATAAAAAAACTTGCCTTGAGAAAGCATAGATTGTTGAAATTCCTTGTCATGAACTCAAAGAGAGGCTTGTTTCTGCCCGGTTTCGAACCGAGGACCTTTCGCGTGTTAGGCGAACGTGATAACCACTACACTACAGAAACCACAAAAAGGGCATTTTTTGTCCGTGAGGCTCACTCAAAGCTCTTGTGTATACTGTGTTCCTCGCATGACTTCGGGATCCTGCCCGTTGATGTAGCATGAGACACACGTGTCTCAATCCTCGTTAGTATAGTGGATGAGTATCTCCGCCTGTCACGCGGAAGACCGGGGTTCGATTCCCCGACGGGGAGGGTGGATGTTCTTCTCTAGCTGCTGTTTGTTCAGGCCTCAACGCTGACATTGTTTAAGACCAGGCTGAAAACAGTTCGGTTTAACCGTGCATACGAAAACTGAAAGTTTCTTATCTACACTCTTTTTTAAATTAATGATGAATTCTATGTTTTATGATTTTCCTTTTGTGATTTTATGTATGTTTTGCTCTCCTTTTGTGATTTTGTGTAACTGTAAAGCACTTTGAATTGCCCTGTGTACGAACTATGCTCTATGCGTTGCCTTGCCTTGCCTTGCCTTGCCTTGCCTTGCCTTGCCTTGCCTTGCCTTGCCTTGCCTTGCCTTGCCTTGCCTTGCCTTGCCTTGAATGTATGGCTACGTGAAGCCTGAATTACAATCTTGGCCATATCCTTACATTCCAAGTACAGGCAGTCATGAGGGTTGAAAAATAACGTAATGCACAACGGACCTCATCCAATTTCAAGGTGATTTGGAGCACAAAGGTCAAAGTGAATGCACTTTCATTTTATGTTATAAAGCGACAGCGCAGATTGTTGAAATTTCTCATCGTGAACTCAAAAGAAGGTTTGTTTCTGCCCAGTTTCGAACTGGGGACCTTTCGCGTGTGAGGCGAACGTGATGACCACTACACTACAGAAACTTCGAAAGCACGCATTTTGTCTGCGACGTTCATTCAAAGCTCTTGTGTACGCTATGTTCCTCGCGTGACTTTGGGATCCTGCCCGTTGATGTAGCATGAGACACACGTGTCTCAATCCTCGTTAGTATAGTGGATGAGTATCTCCGCCTGTCACGCGGAAGACCGGGGTTCGATTCCCCGACGGGGAGGGTGGATGTTGTTCTTTAGCTGCTGTTTGTTCAGGCCTCAACGCTGACATTGTTTAAGACCAGGCTGAAAACAGTTCAGTTTAACCGTGCATACGAAAACTGAAAGTTTCTTATCTACACTCTTTTTTAAATTAATGATGAATTCTATGTTTTATGATTTTCCTTTTGTGATTTTATGTATGTTTTTCTCTCCTTTTATGATTTTGTGTAACTGTAAAGCACTTTGAATTGCCCTGTGTACAAATTGTGCTCTATAAAAAAACTTGCCTTGAGAAAGCATAGATTGTTGAAATTCCTTGTCATGAACTCAAAGAGAGGCTTGTTTCTGCCCGGTTTCGAACCGAGGACCTTTCGCGTGTTAGGCGAACGTGATAACCACTACACTACAGAAACCACAAAAAGGGCATTTTTTGTCCGTGAGGCTCACTCAAAGCTCTTGTGTATACTGTGTTCCTCGCATGACTTCGGGATCCTGCCCGTTGATGTAGCATGAGACACACGTGTCTCAATCCTCGTTAGTATAGTGGTTGAGTATCGCCGCCTGTCACGCGGAAGACTGGGGTTCGATTCCCCGACGGGGAGGGTGGATGTTCTTCTCTAGCTGCTGTTTGTTCAGGCCTCAACACTGGCATTGTTTAAGACCAGGCTGAAAACAGTTCGGTTTAACCGTGCATACGAAAACTGAAAGTTTCTTATCTACACTCTTTTTTAAATTAATGATGAATTCTATGTTTTATGATTTTCCTTTTGTGATTTTATGTATGTTGTGCTCTCCTTTTAGGATTTTGTGTAACTGTAAAGCACTTTGAATTGCCCTGTGTACGAACTATGCTCTATGCCTTGCCTTGCCTTGCCTTGCCTTGCCTTGCCTTGCCTTGCCTTGCCTTGCCTTGCCTTGCCTTGCCTTGCCTTGCCTTGCCTTGAATGTATGGCTACGTGAAGCCTGAATTACAATCTTGGCCATATCCTTACATTCCAAGTACAGGCAGTCATGAGGGTTGAAAAATAACGTAATGCACAACGGACCTCATCCAATTTCAAGGTGATTTGGAGCACAAAGGTCAAAGTGAATGCACTTTCATTTTATGTTATAAAGCGACAGCGCAGATTGTTGAAATTTCTCATCGTGAACTCAAAAGAAGGTTTGTTTCTGCCCAGTTTCGAACTGGGGACCTTTCGCGTGTGAGGCGAACGTGATGACCACTACACTACAGAAACTTCGAAAGCACGCATTTTGTCTGCGACGTTCATTCAAAGCTCTTGTGTACGCTGTGTTCCTCGCGTGACTTTGGGATCCTGCCCGTTGATGTAGCATGAGACACACGTGTCTCAATCCTCGTTAGTATAGTGGATGAGTATCTCCGCCTGTCACGCGGAAGACCGGGGTTCGATTCCCCGACAGGGAGGGTGGATGTTCTTCTCTAGCTGCTGTTTGTTCAGGCCTCAACGCTGACATTGTTTAAGACCAGGCTGAAAACAGTTCGGTTTAACCGTGCATACGAAAACTGAAAGTTTCTTATCTACACTCTTTTTTAAATTAATGATGAATTCTATGTTTTATGATTTTCCTTTTGTGATTTTATGTATGTTGTGCTCTCCTTTTAGGATTTTGTGTAACTGTAAAGCACTTTGAATTGCCCTGTGTACAAATTGTGCTCTATAAAAAAACTTGCCTTGAGAAAGCATAGATTGTTGAAATTCCTTGTCATGAACTCAAAGAGAGGCTTGTTTCTGCCCGGTTTCGAACCGAGGACCTTTCGCGTGTTAGGCGAACGTGATAACCACTACACCTTTTGTGATTTTATGTATGTTTTGCTCTCCTTTTATGATTTTGTGTAACTGTAAAGCACTTTGAATTGCCCTGTGTACAAATTGTGCTCTATAAAAGAACTTGCCTTGAGAAAGCATAGATTGTTGAAATTCCTTGTCATGAACTCAAAGAGAGGCTTGTTTCTGCCCGGTTTCAAACCGAGGACCTTTCGCGTGTTAGGCGAACGTGATAACCACTACACTACAGAAACCACAAAAAGGGCATTTTTTGTCCGTGAGGCTCACTCAAAGCTCTTGTGTATACTGTGTTCCTCGCATGACTTCGGGATCCTGCCCGTTGATGTAGCATGAGACACACGTGTCTCAATCCTCGTTAGTATAGTGGATGAGTATCTCCGCCTGTCACGCGGAAGACCGGGGTTCGATTCCCCGATGGGGAGGGTTGATGTTCTTCTCTAGCTGCTGTTTGTTCAGGCCTCAACGCTGACATTGTTTAAGACCAGGCTGAAAACAGTTCGGTTTAACCGTGCATACGAAAACTGAATGTTTCTTATCTACACTCTTTTTTAAATTAATGATGAATTCTATGTTTTATGATTTTCCTTTTGTGATTTTATGTATGTTTTGCTCTCCTTTTGTGATTTTGTGTA
Organism: Eupleurogrammus muticus; assembly: GCA_036785175.1. Taxonomy (NCBI): domain Eukaryota; kingdom Metazoa; phylum Chordata; class Actinopteri; order Scombriformes; family Trichiuridae; genus Eupleurogrammus; species Eupleurogrammus muticus. The sequence goes on from JAYKQN010000001.1 coordinate 31,786,029, forward strand.
ACTGTAAAGCACTTTGAATTGCCCTGTGTACGAACTATGCTCTATGCGTTGCCTTGCCTTGCCTTGCCTTGCCTTGCCTTGCCTTGCCTTGCCTTGCCTTGCCTTGCCTTGCCTTGCCTTGCCTTGCCTTGAATGTATGGCTACGTGAAGCCTGAATTACAATCTTGGCCATATCCTTACATTCCAAGTACAGGCAGTCATGAGGGTTGAAAAATAACGTAATGCACAACGGACCTCATCCAATTTCAAGGTGATTTGGAGCACAAAGGTCAAAGTGAATGCACTTTCATTTTATGTTATAAAGCGACAGCGCAGATTGTTGAAATTTCTCATCGTGAACTCAAAAGAAGGTTTGTTTCTGCCCAGTTTCGAACTGGGGACCTTTCGCGTGTGAGGCGAACGTGATGACCACTACACTACAGAAACTTCGAAAGCACGCATTTTGTCTGCGACGTTCATTCAAAGCTCTTGTGTACGCTGTGTTCCTCGCGTGACTTTGGGATCCTGCCCGTTGATGTAGCATGAGACACATGTGTCTCAATCCTCGTTAGTATAGTGGATGAGTATCTCCGCCTGTCACGCGGAAGACCGGGGTTCGATTCCCCGACAGGGAGGGTGGATGTTCTTCTCTAGCTGCTGTTTGTTCAGGCCTCAACGCTGACATTGTTTAAGACCAGGCTGAAAACAGTTCGGTTTAACCGTGCATACGAAAACTGAAAGTTTCTTATCTACACTCTTTTTTAAATTAATGATGAATTCTATGTTTTATGATTTTCCTTTTGTGATTTTATGTATGTTTTGCTCTCCTTTTATGATTTTGTGTAACTGTAAAGCACTTTGAATTGCCCTGTGTACAAATTGTGCTCTATAAAAAAACTTGCCTTGAGAAAGCATAGATTGTTGAAATTCCTTGTCATGAACTCAAAGAGAGGCTTGTTTCTGCCCGGTTTCGAACCGAGGACCTTTCGCGTGTTAGGCGAACGTGATAACCACTACACCTTTTGTGATTTTATGTATGTTTTGCTCTCCTTTTATGATTTTGTGTAACTGTAAAGCACTTTGAATTGCCCTGTGTACAAATTGTGCTCTATAAAAAAACTTGCCTTGAGAAAGCATAGATTGTTGAAATTCCTTGTCATGAACTCAAAGAGAGGCTTGTTTCTGCCCGGTTTCGATCCGAGGACCTTTCGCGTGTTAGGCGAACGTGATAACCACTACACTACAGAAACCACAAAAAGGGCATTTTTTTTCCGTGAGGCTCACTCAAAGCTCTTGTGTATACTGTGTTCCTCGCATGACTTCGGGATCCTGCCCGTTGATGTAGCATGAGACACACGTGTCTCAATCCTCGTTAGTATAGTGGATGAGTATCTCCGCCTGTCACGCGGAAGACCGGGGTTCGATTCCCCGACGGGGAGGGTGGATGTTCTTCTCTAGCTGCTGTTTGTTCAGGCCTCAACGCTGACATTGTTTAAGACCAGGCTGAAAACAGTTCGGTTTAACCGTGCATACGGAAACTGAAAGTTTCTTATCTACACTCTTTTTTAAATTAATGATGAATTCTATGTTTTATGATTTTCCTTTTGTGATTTTATGTATGTTTTGCTCTCCTTTTGTGATTTTGTGTAACTGTAAAGCACTTTGAATTGCCCTGTGTACGAACTATGCTCTATGCCTTGCCTTGCCTTGCCTTGCCTTGCCTTGCCTTGCCTTGCCTTGCCTTGCCTTGCCTTGCCTTGCCTTGCCTTGCCTTGCCTTGCCTTGCCTTGCCTTGCCTTGCCTTGAATGTATGGCTACGTGAAGCCTGAATTACAATCTTGGCCATATCCTTACATTCCAAGTACAGGCAGTCATGAGGGTTGAAAAATAACGTAATGCACAACGGACCTCATCCAATTTCAAGGTGATTTGGAGCACAAAGGTCAAAGTGAATGCACTTTCATTTTATGTTATAAAGCGACAGCGCAGATTGTTGAAATTTCTCATCGTGAACTCAAAAGAAGGTTTGTTTCTGCCCAGTTTCGAACTGGGGACCTTTCGCGTGTGAGGCGAACGTGATGACCACTACACTACAGAAACTTCGAAAGCACGCATTTTGTCTGCGACGTTCATTCAAAGCTCTTGTGTACGCTGTGTTCCTCGCGTGACTTTGGGATCCTGCCCGTTGATGTAGCATGAGACACACGTGTCTCAATCCTCGTTAGTATAGTGGATGAGTATCTCCGCCTGTCACGCGGAAGACCGGGGTTCGATTCCCCGACGGGGAGGGTGGATGTTGTTCTTTAGCTGCTGTTTGTTCAGGCCTCAACGCTGACATTGTTTAAGACCAGGCTGAAAACAGTTCGGTTTAACCGTGCATACGAAAACTGAAAGTTTCTTATCTACACTCTTTTTTAAATTAATGATGAATTCTATGTTTTATGATTTTCCTTTTGTGATTTTATGTATGTTTTGCTCTCCTTTTATGATTTTGTGTAACTGTAAAGCACTTTGAATTGCCCTGTGTACAAATTGTGCTCTATAAAAAAACTTGCCTTGAGAAAGCATAGATTGTTGAAATTCCTTGTCATGAACTCAAAGAGAGGCTTGTTTCTGCCCGGTTTCGAACCGAGGACCTTTCGCGTGTTAGGCGAACGTGATAACCACTATACTACAGAAACCACAAAAAGGGCATTTTTTGTCCGTGAGGCTCACTCAAAGCTCTTGTGTATACTGTGTTCCTCGCATGACTTCGGGATCCTGCCCGTTGATGTAGCATGAGACACACGTGTCTCAATCCTCGTTAGTATAGTGGATGAGTATCTCCGCCTGTCACGCGGAAGACCGGGGTTCGATTCCCCGATGGGGAGGGTGGATGTTCTTCTCTAGCTGCTGTTTGTTCAGGCCTCAACGCTGACATTGTTTAAGACCAGGCTGAAAACAGTTCGGTTTAACCGTGCATACGAAAACTGAAAGTTTCTTATCTACACTCTTTTTTAAATTAATGATGAATTCTATGTTTTATGATTTTCCTTTTGTGATTTTATGTATGTTTTGCTCTCCCTTTGTGATTTTGTGTAACTGTAAAGCACTTTGAATTGCCCTGTGTACGAACTATGCTCTATGCGTTGCCTTGCCTTGCCTTGCCTTGCCTTGCCTTGCCTTGCCTTGCCTTGCCTTGCCTTGCCTTGCCTTGCCTTGCCTTGAATGTATGGCTACGTGAAGCCTGAATTACAATCTTGGCCATATCCTTACATTCCAAGTACAGGCAGTCATGAGGGTTGAAAAATAACGTAATGCACAACGGACCTCATCCAATTTCAAGGTGATTTGGAGCACAAAGGTCAAAGTGAATGCACTTTCATTTTATGTTATAAAGCGACAGCGCAGATTGTTGAAATTTCTCATCGTGAACTCAAAAGAAGGTTTGTTTCTGCCCAGTTTCGAACTGGGGACCTTTCACGTGTGAGGCGAACGTGATGACCACTACACTACAGAAACTTCGAAAGCACGCATTTTGTCTGCGACGTTCATTCAAAGCTCTTGTGTACGCTGTGTTCCTCGCGTGACTTTGGGATCCTGCCCGTTGATGTACCATGAGACACACATGTCTCAATCCTCGTTAGTATAGTGGATGAGTATCTCCGCCTGTCACGCGGACGACCGGGGTTCGATTCCCCGACAGGGAGGGTGGATGTTGTTCTTTAGCTGCTGTTTGTTCAGGCCTCAACGCTGACATTGTTTAAGACCAGGCTGAAAACAGTTCGGTTTAACCGTGCATACGAAAACTGAAAGTTTCTTATCTACACTCTTTTTTAAATTAATGATGAATTCTATGTTTTATGATTTTCCTTTTGTGATTTTATGTATGTTTTGCTCTCCTTTTATGATTTTGTGTAACTGTAAAGCACTTTGAATTGCCCTGTGTACAAATTGTGCTCTATAAAAAAACTTGCCTTGAGAAAGCATAGATTGTTGAAATTCCTTGTCATGAACTCAAAGAGAGGCTTGTTTCTGCCCGGTTTCGAACCGAGGACCTTTCGCGTGTTAGGCGAACGTGATAACCACTACACTACAGAAACCACAAAAAGGGCATTTTTTTTCCGTGAGGCTCACTCAAAGCTCTTGTGTATACTGTGTTCCTCGCATGACTTCGGGATCCTGCCCGTTGATGTAGCATGAGACACACGTGTCTCAATCCTCGTTAGTATAGTGGATGAGTATCTCCGCCTGTCACGCGGAAGACCGGGGTTTGATTCCCCGACGGGGAGGGTGGATGTTCTTCTCTAGCTGCTGTTTGTTCAGGCCTCAACGCTGACATTGTTTAAGACCAGGCTGAAAACAGTTCGGTTTAACCGTGCATACGGAAACTGAAAGTTTCTTATCTACACTCTTTTTTAAATTAATGATGAATTCTATGTTTTATGATTTTCCTTTTGTGATTTTATGTATGTTTTGCTCTCCTTTTGTGATTTTGTGTAACTGTAAAGCACTTTGAATTGCCCTGTGTACGAACTATGCTCTATGCGTTGCCTTGCCTTGCCTTGCCTTGCCTTGCCTTGCCTTGCCTTGCCTTGAATGTATGGCTACGTGAAGCCTGAATTACAATCTTGGCCATATCCTTACATTCCAAGTACAGGCAGTCATGAGGGTTGAAAAATAACGTAATGCACAACGGACCTCATCCAATTTCAAGGTGATTTGGAGCACAAAGGTCAAAGTGAATGCACTTTCATTTTATGTTATAAAGCGACAGCGCAGATTGTTGAAATTTCTCATCGTGAACTCAAAAGAAGGTTTGTTTCTGCCCAGTTTCGAACTGGGGACCTTTCGCGTGTGAGGCGAACGTGATGACCACTACACTACAGAACCTTCGAAAGCACGCATTTTGTCTGCGACGTTCATTCAAAGCTCTTGTGTACGCTGTGTTCCTCGCGTGACTTTGGGATCCTGCCCGTTGATGTAGCATGAGACACACGTGTCTCAATCCTCGTTAGTATAGTGGATGAGTATCTCCGCCTGTCAAGCGGAAGACCGGGGTTCGATTCCCCGACGGGGAGGGTGGATGTTGTTCTTTAGCTGCTGTTTGTTCAGGCCTCAACGCTGACATTGTTTAAGACCAGGCTGAAAACAGTTCGGTTTAACCGTGCATACGAAAACTGAAAGTTTCTTATCTACACTCTTTTTTAAATTAATGATGAATTCTATGTTTTATGATTTTCCTTTTGTGATTTTATGTATGTTTTGCTCTCCTTTTATGATTTTGTGTAACTGTAAAGCACTTTGAATTGCCCTGTGTACAAATTGTGCTCTATAAAAAAACTTGCCTTGAGAAAGCATAGATTGTTGAAATTCCTTGTCATGAACTCAAAGAGAGGCTTGTTTCTGCCCGGTTTCGAACCGAGGACCTTTCGCGTGTTAGGCGAACGTGATAACCACTACACTACAGAAACCACAAAAAGGGCATTTTTTGTCCGTGAGGCTCACTCAAAGCTCTTGTGTATACTGTGTTCCTCGCATGACTTCGGGATCCTGCCCGTTGATGTAGCATGAGACACACGTGTCTCAATCCTCGTTAGTATAGTAGATGAGTATCTCCGCCTGTCACGCGGAAGACCGGGGTTCGATTCCCCGCCGGGGAGGGTGGTTGTTCTTCTCTAGCTGCTGTTTGTTCAGGCCTCAACGCTGACATTGTTTAAGACCAGGCTGAAAACAGTTCGGTTTAACCGTGCATACGAAAACTGAAAGTTTCTTATCTACACTCTTTTTTAAATTAATGATGAATTCTATGTTTTATGATTTTCCTTTTGTGATTTTATGTATGTTGTGCTCTCCTTTTAGGATTTTGTGTAACTGTAAAGCACTTTGAATTGCCCTGTGTACAAATTGTGCTCTATAAAAAAACTTGCCTTGAGAAAGCATAGATTGTTGAAATTCCTTGTCATGAACTCAAAGAGAGGCTTGTTTCTGCCCGGTTTCGAACCGAGGACCTTTCGCGTGTTAGGCAAACGTGATAACCACTACACTACAGAAAACAGAAAAAGGGCATTTTTTTTCCGTGAGGCTCACTCAAAGCTCTTGTGTATACTGTGTTCCTCGCATGACTTCGGGATCCTGCCCGTTGATGTAGCATGAGACACACGTGTCTCAATCCTCGTTAGTATAGTGGATGAGTATCTCCGCCTGTCACGCGGAAGACCGGGGTTCGATTCCCCGACGGGGAGGGTGGATGTTCTTCTCTAGCTGCTGTTTGTTCAGGCCTCAACGCTGACATTGTTTAAGACCAGGCTGAAAACAGTTCGGTTTAACCGTGCATACGAAAACTGAAAGTTTCATATCTACACTCTTTTTTAAATTAATGATGAATTCTATGTTTTATGATTTTCCTTTTGTGATTTTATGTATGTTTTGCTCTCCTTTTGTGATTTTGTGTAACTGTAAAGCACTTTGAATTGCCCTGTGTACGAACTATGCTCTATGCGTTGCCTTGCCTTGCCTTGCCTTGCCTTGCCTTGCCTTGCCTTGCCTTGCCTTGCCTTGCCTTGCCTTGCCTTGAATGTATGGCTATGTGAAGCCTGAATTACAATCTTGGCCATATCCTTACATTCCAAGTACAGGCAGTCATGAGGGTTGAAAAATAACGTAATGCACAATGGACCTCATCCAATTTCAAGGTGATTTGGAGCACAAAGGTCAAAGTGAATGCACTTTCATTTTATGTTATAAAGCGACAGCGCAGATTGTTGAAATTTCTCATCGTGAACTCAAAAGAAGGTTTGTTTCTGCCCAGTTTCGAACTGGGGACCTTTCGCGTGTGAGGCGAACGTGATGACCACTACACTACAAAAACTTCGAAAGCACGCATTTTGTCTGCGACATTCATTCAAAGCTCTTGTGTACGCTGTGTTCCTCGCGTGACTTTGGGATCCTGCCCGTTGATGTAGCATGAGACACACGTGTCTCAATCCTCGTTAGTATAGTGGATGAGTATCTCCGCCTGTCACGCGGAAGACCGGGGTTCGATTCCCAGACGGGGAGGGTGGATGTTGTTCTTTAGCTGCTGTTTGTTCAGGCCTCAACGCTGACATTGTTTAAGACCAGGCTGAAAACAGTTCGGTTTAACCGTGCATACGAAAACTGAAAGTTTCTTATCTACACTCTTTTTTAAATTAATGATGAATTCTATGTTTTATGATTTTCCTTTTGTGATTTTATGTATGTTGTGCTCTCCTTTTAGGATTTTGTGTAACTGTAAAGCACTTTGAATTGCCCTGTGTACAAATTGTGCTCTATAAAAAAACTTGCCTTGAGAAAGCATAGATTGTTGAAATTCCTTGTCATGAACTCAAAGAGAGGCTTGTTTCTGCCCGGTTTCGAACCGAGGACCTTTCGCGTGTTAGGCGAACGTGATAACCACTACACTACAGAAACCACAAAAAGGGCATTTTTTGTCCGTGAGGCTCACTCAAAGCTCTTGTGTATACTGTGTTCCTCGCATGACTTCGGGATCCTGCCCGTTGATGTAGCATGAGACACACATGTCTCAATCCTCGTTAGTATAGTGGATGAGTATCTCCGCCTGTCACGCGGAAGACCGGGGTTCGATTCCCTGACGGGGAGGGTGGATGTTCTTCTCTAGCTGCTGTTTGTTCAGGCCTCAACGCTGACATTGTTTAAGACCAGGCTGAAAACAGTTCGGTTTAACCGTGCATACGAAAACTGAAAGTTTCTTATCTACACTCTTTTTTAAATTAATGATGAATTCTATGTTTTATGATTTTCCTTTTGTGATTTTATGTATGTTGTGCTCTCCTTTTAGGATTTTGTGTAACTGTAAAGCACTTTGAATTGCCCTGTGTACAAATTGTGCTCTATAAAAAAACTTGCCTTGAGAAAGCATAGATTGTTGAAATTCCTTGTCATGAACTCAAAGAGAGGCTTGTTTCTGCCCGGTTTCGAACCGAGGACCTTTCGCGTGTTAGGCGAACGTGATAACCACTACACTACAGAAACCACAAAAAGGGCATTTTTTGTCCGTGAGGCTCACTCAAAGCTCTTGTGTATACTGTGTTCCTCGCATGACTTCGGGATCCTGCCCGTTGATGTAGCATGAGACACACGTGTCTCAATCCTCGTTAGTATAGTGGATGAGTATCTCCGCCTGTCACGCGGAAGACCGGGGTTCGATTCCCCGACGGGGAGGGTGGATGTTCTTCTCTAGCTGCTGTTTGTTCAGGCCTCAACGCTGACATTGTTTAAGACCAGGCTGAAAACAGTTCGGTTTAACCGTGCATACGAAAACTGAAAGTTTCTTATCTACACTCTTTTTTAAATTAATGATGAATTCTATGTTTTATGATTTTCCTTTTGTGATTTTATGTATGTTTTGCTCTCGTTTTGTGATTTTGTGTAACTGTAAAGCACTTTGAATTGCCCTGTGTACGAACTATGCTCTATGCCTTGCCTTGCCTTGCCTTGCCTTGCCTTGCCTTGCCTTGCCTTGCCTTGCCTTGCCTTGCCTTGCCTTGCCTTGCCTTGCCTTGCCTTGAATGTATGGCTACGTGAAGCCTGAATTACAATCTTGGCCATATCCTTACATTCCAAGTACAGGCAGTCATGAGGGTTGAAAAATAACGTAATGCACAACGGACCTCATCCAATTTCAAGGTGATTTGGAGCACAAAGGTCAAAGTGAATGCACTTTCATTTTATGTTATAAAGCGACAGCGCAGATTGTTGAAATTTCTCATCGTGAACTCAAAAGAAGGTTTGTTTCTGCCCAGTTTCGAACTGGGGACCTTTCGCGTGTGAGGCGAACGTGATGACCACTACACTACAGAAACTTCGAAAGCACACATTTTGTCTGCGACGTTCATTCAAAGCTCTTGTGTACGCTGTGTTCCTCGCGTGACTTTGGGATCCTGCCCGTTGATGTAGCATGAGACACACGTGTCTCAATCCTCGTTAGTATAGTGGATGAGTATCTCCGCCTGTCACGCGGAAGACCGGGGTTCGATTCCCCGACGGGGAGGGTGGATGTTGTTCTTTAGCTGCTGTTTGTTCAGGCCTCAACGCTGACATTGTTTAAGACCAGGCTGAAAACAGTTCGGTTTAACCGTGCATACGAAAACTGAAAGTTTCTTATCTACACTCTTTTTTAAATTAATGATGAATTCTATGTTTTATGATTTTCCTTTTGTGATTTTATGTATGTTGTGCTCTCCTTTTAGGATTTTGTGTAACTGTAAAGCACTTTGAATTGCCCTGTGTACAAATTGTGCTCTATAAAAAAACTTGCCTTGAGAAAGCATAGATTGTTGAAATTCCTTGTCATGAACTCAAAGAGAGGCTTGTTTCTGCCCGGTTTCGAACCGAGGACCTTTCGCGTGTTAGGCGAACGTGATGACCACTACACTACAGAAACTTCGAAAGCACGCATTTTGTCTGCGACGTTCATTCAAAGCTCTTGTGTACGCTGTGTTCCTCGCGTGACTTTGGGATCCTGCCCGTTGATGTAGCATGAGACAACACGTGTCTCAATCCTCGTTAGTATAGTGGATGAGTGTCTCCGCCTGTCACGCGGAAGACCGGGGTTCGATTCCCCGACGGGGAGGGTGGATGTTGTTCTTTAGCTGCTGTTTGTTCAGGCCTCAACGCTGACATTGTTTAAGACCAGGCTGAAAACAGTTCGGTTTAACCGTGCATACGAAAACTGAAAGTTTCTTATCTACACTCTTTTTTAAATTAATGATGAATTCTATGTTTTATGATTTTCCTTTTGTGATTTTATGTATGTTGTGCTCTCCTTTTAGGATTTTGTGTAACTGTAAAGCACTTTGAATTGCCCTGTGTACAAATTGTGCTCTATAAAAAAACTTGCCTTGAGAAAGCATAGATTGTTGAAATTCCTTGTCATGAACTCAAAGAGAGGCTTGTTTCTGCCCGGTTGCGAACCGAGGACCTTTCGCGTGTTAGGCGAACGTGATAACCACTACACTACAGAAACCACAAAAAGGGCATTTTTTGTCCGTGAGGCTCACTCAAAGCTCTTGTGTATACTGTGTTCCTCGCATGACTTCGGGATCCTGCCCGTTGATGTAGCATGAGACACACGTGTCTCAATCCTCGTTAGTATAGTGGATGAGTATCTCCGCCTGTCACGCGGAAGACCGGGGTTCGATTCCCCGACGGGGAGGGTGGATGTTCTTCTCTAGCCTCAACGCTGACATTGTTTAAGACCAGGCTGAAAACAGTTCGGTTTAACCGTGCATACGAAAACTGAAAGTTTCTTATCTACACTCTTTTTTAAATTAATGATGAATTCTATGTTTTATGATTTTCCTTTTGTGATTTTATGTATGTTTTGCTCTCCTTTTGTGATTTTGTGTAACTGTAAAGCACTTTGAATTGCCCTGTGTACGAACTATGCTCTATGCCTTGCCTTGCCTTGCCTTGCCTTGCCTTGCCTTGCCTTGCCTTGCCTTGCCTTGCCTTGCCTTGCCTTGCCTTGCCTTGCCTTGCCTTGCCTTGAATGTATGGCTACGTGAAGCCTGAATTACAATCTTGGCCATATCCTTACATTCCAAGTACAGGCAGTCATGAGGGTTGAAAAATAACGTAATGCACAACGGACCTCATCCAATTTCAAGGTGATTTGGAGCACAAAGGTCAAAGTGAATGCACTTTCATTTTATGTTATAAAGCGACAGCGCAGATTGTTGAAATTTCTCATCGTGAACTCAAAAGAAGGCTTGTTTCTGCCCAGTTTCGAACTGGGGACCTTTCGCGTGTGAGGCGAACGTGATGACCACTACACTACAGAAACTTCGAAAGCACGCATTTTGTCTGCGACGTTCATTCAAAGCTCTTGTGTACGCTGTGTTCCTCGCGTGACTTTGGGATCCTGCCCGTTGATGTAGCATGAGACACACGTGTCTCAATCCTCGTTAGTATAGTGGATGAGTATCTCCGCCTGTCACGCGGAAGACCGGGGTTCGATTCCCCGACGGGGAGGGTGGATGTTGTTCTTTAGCTGCTGTTTGTTCAGGCCTCAACGCTGACATTGTTTAAGACCAGGCTGAAAACAGTTCGGTTTAACCGTGCATACGAAAACTGAAAGTTTCTTATCTACACTCTTTTTTAAATTAATGATGAATTCTATGTTTTATGATTTTCCTTTTGTGATTTTATGTATGTTGTGCTCTCCTTTTAGGATTTTGTGTAACTGTAAAGCACTTTGAATTGCCCTGTGTACAAATTGTGCTCTATAAAAAAACTTGCCTTGAGAAAGCATAGATTGTTGAAATTCCTTGTCATGAACTCAAAGAGAGGCTTGTTTCTGCCCGGTTTCGAACCGAGGACCTTTCGCGTGTTAGGCGAACGTGATAACCACTACACTACAGAAACCACAAAAAGGGCATTTTTTGTCCGTGAGGCTCACTCAAAGCTCTTGTGTATACTGTGTTCCTCGCATGACTTCGGGATCCTGCCCGTTGATGTAGCATGAGACACACGTGTCTCAATCCTCGTTAGTATAGTGGATGAGTATCTCCGCCTGTCACGCGGAAGACTGGGGTTCGATTCCCCGACGGGGAGGGTGGATGTTCTTCTCTAGCTGCTGTTTGTTCAGGCCTCAACGCTGACATTGTTTAAGACCAGGCTGAAAACAGTTCGGTTTAACCGTGCATACGAAAACTGAAAGTTTCTTATCTACACTCTTTTTTAAATTAATGATGAATTCTATGTTTTATGATTTTCCTTTTGTGATTTTATGTATGTTTTGCTCTCCTTTTGTGATTTTGTGTAACTGTAAAGCACTTTGAATTGCCCTGTGTACGAACTATGCTCTATGCCTTGCCTTGCCTTGCCTTGCCTTGCCTTGCCTTGCCTTGCCTTGCCTTGCCTTGCCTTGCCTTGCCTTGCCTTGCCTTGCCTTGCCTTGCCTTGAATGTATGGCTACGTGAAGCCTGAATTACAATCTTGGCCATATCCTTACATTCCAAGTACAGGCAGTCATGAGGGTTGAAAAATAACGTAATGCACAACGGACCTCATCCAATTTCAAGGTGATTTGGAGCACAAAGGTCAAAGTGAATGCACTTTCATTTTATGTTATAAAGCGACAGCGCAGATTGTTGAAATTTCTCATCGTGAACTCAAAAGAAGGTTTGTTTCTGCCCAGTTTCGAACTGGGGACCTTTCGCGTGTGAGGCGAACGTGATGACCACTACACTACAGAAACTTCGAAAGCACGCATTTTGTCTGCGACGTTCATTCAAAGCTCTTGTGTACGCTGTGTTCCTCGCGTGACTTTGGGATCCTGCCCGTTGATGTAGCATGAGACACACGTGTCTCAATCCTCGTTAGTATAGTGGATGAGTATCTCCGCCTGTCACGCGGAAGACCGGGGTTCGATTCCCCGACGGGGAGGGTGGATGTTGTTCTTTAGCTGCTGTTTGTTCAGGCCTCAACGCTGACCAGGCTGAAAACAGTTCGGTTTAACCGTGCATACGAAAACTGAAAGTTTCTTATCTACACTCTTTTTTAAATTAATGATGAATTCTATGTTTTATGATTTTCCTTTTGTGATTTTATGTATGTTGTGCTCTCCTTTTAGGATTTTGTGTAACTGTAAAGCACTTTGAATTGCCCTGTGTACAAATTGTGCTCTATAAAAAAACTTGCCTTGAGAAAGCATAGATTGTTGAAATTCCTTGTCATGAACTCAAAGAGAGGCTTGTTTCTGCCCGGTTTCGAACCGAGGACCTTTCACGTGTTAGGCGAACGTGATAACCACTACACTACAGAAACCACAAAAAGGGCATTTTTTGTCCGTGAGGCTCACTCAAAGCTCTTGTGTATACTGTGTTCCTCGCATGACTTCGGGATCCTGCCCGTTGATGTAGCATGAGACACACGTGTCTCAATCCTCGTTAGTATAGTGGATGAGTATCTCAGCCTGTCACGCGGAAGACCGGGGTTCGATTCCCCGACGGGGAGGGTGGATGTTCTTCTCTAGCCTCAACGCTGACATTGTTTAAGACCAGGCTGAAAACAGTTCGGTTTAACCGTGCATACGAAAACTGAAAGTTTCTTATCTACACTCTTTTTTAAATTAATGATGAATTCTATGTTTTATGATTTTATGTATGTTTTGCTCTCCTTTTGTGATTTTGTGTAACTGTAAAGCACTTTGAATTGCCCTGTGTACGAACTATGCTCTATGCCTTGCCTTGCCTTGCCTTGCCTTGCCTTGCCTTGCCTTGCCTTGCCTTGCCTTGCCTTGCCTTGCCTTGCCTTGCCTTGCCTTGAATGTATGGCTACGTGAAGCCTGAATTACAATCTTGGCCATATCCTTACATTCCAAGTACAGGCAGTCATGAGGGTTGAAAAATAACGTAATGCACAACGGACCTCATCCAATTTCAAGGTGATTTGGAGCACAAAGGTCAAAGTGAATGCACTTTCATTTTATGTTATAAAGCGACAGCGCAGATTGTTGAAATTTCTCATCGTGAACTCAAAAGAAGGTTTGTTTCTGCCCAGTTTCGAACTGGGGACCTTTCGCGTGTGAGGCGAACGTGATGACCACTACACTACAGAAACTTCGAAAGCACGCATTTTGTCTGCGACGTTCATTCAAAGCTCTTGTGTACGCTGTGTTCCTCGCGTGACTTTGGGATCCTGCCCGTTGATGTAGCATGAGACACACGTGTCTCAATCCTCGTTAGTATAGTGGATGAGTATCTCCGCCTGTCACGCGGAAGACCGGGGTGCGATTCCCCGACGGGGAGGGTGGATGTTGTTCTTTAGCTGCTGTTTGTTCAGGCCTCAACGCTGACATTGTTTAAGACCAGGCTGAAAACAGTTCGGTTTAACCGTGCATACGAAAACTGAAAGTTTCTTATCTACACTCTTTTTTAAATTAATGATGAATTCTATGTTTTATGATTTTCCTTTTGTGATTTTATGTATGTTGTGCTCTCCTTTTAGGATTTTGTGTAACTGTAAAGCACTTTGAATTGCCCTGTGTACAAATTGTGCTCTATAAAAAAACTTGCCTTGAGAAAGCATAGATTGTTGAAATTCCTTGTCATGAACTCAAAGAGAGGCTTGTTTCTGCCCGGTTTCGAACCGAGGACCTTTCGCGTGTTAGGCGAACATGATAACCACTACACTACAGAAACCACAAAAAGGGCATTTTTTGTCCGTGAGGCTCACTCAAAGCTCTTGTGTATACTGTGTTCCTCGCATGACTTCGGGATCCTGCCCGTTGATGTAGCATGAGACACACGTGTCTCAATCCTCGTTAGTATAGTGGATGAGTATCTCCGCCTGTCTCGCGGAAGACCGGGGTTCGATTCCCCGACGGGGAGGGTGGATGTTCTTCTCTAGCTGCTGTTTGTTCAGGCCTCAACGCTGACATTGTTTAAGACCAGGCTGAAAACAGTTCGGTTTAACCGTGCATACGAAAACTGAAAGTTTCTTATCTACACTCTTTTTTAAATTAATGATGAATTCTATGTTTTATGATTTTCCTTTTGTGATTTTATGTATGTTGTGCTCTCCTTTTAGGATTTTGTGTAACTGTAAAGCACTTTGAATTGCCCTGTGTACAAATTGTGCTCTATAAAAAAACTTGCCTTGAGAAAGCATAGATTGTTGAAATTCCTTGTCATGAACTCAAAGAGAGGCTTGTTTCTGCCCGGTTTCGAACCGAGGACCTTTCGCGTGTTAGGCGAACGTGATAACCACTACACTACAGAAACCACAAAAAGGGCATTTTTTGTCCGTGAGGCTCACTCAAAGCTCTTGTGTATACTGTGTTCCTCGCATGACTTCGGGATCCTGCCCGTTGATGTAGCATGAGACACACGTGTCTCAATCCTCGTTAGTATAGTGGATGAGTATCTCCGCCTGTCACGCGGAAGACCGGGGTTCGATTCCCCGACGGGGAGGGTGGATGTTCTTCTCTAGCTGCTGTTTGTTCAGGCCTCAACGCTGACATTGTTTAAGACCAGGCTGAAAACAGTTCGGTTTAACCGTGCATACGAAAACTGAAAGTTTCTTATCTACACTCTTTTTTAAATTAATGATGAATTCTATGTTTTATGATTTTCCTTTTGTGATTTTATGTATGTTGTGCTCTCCTTTTAGGATTTTGTGTAACTGTAAAGCACTTTGAATTGCCCTGTGTACAAATTGTGCTCTATAAAAAAACTTGCCTTGAGAAAGCATAGATTGTTGAAATTCCTTGTCATGAACTCAAAGAGAGGCTTGTTTCTGCCCGGTTTCGAACCGAGGACCTTTCGCGTGTTAGGCGAACGTGATAACCACTACACTACAGAAACCACAAAAAGGGCATTTTTTTGTGGTTCACTCAAAGCTCTTGTGTATACTGTGTTCCTCGCATGACTTCGGGATCCTGCCCGTTGATGTAGCATGAGACACACATGTCTCAATCCTCGTTAGTATAGTGGATGAGTATCTCCGCCTGTCACGCGGAAGACCGGGGTTCGATTCCCCGACGGGGAGGGTGGATGTTCTTCTCTAGCTGCTGTTTTGTTCAGGCCTCAACGCTGACATTGTTTAAGACCAGGCTGAAAACAGTTCGGTTTAACCGTGCATACGAAAACTGAAAGTTTCTTATCTACACTCTTTTTTAAATTAATGATGAATTCTATGTTTTATGATTTTCCTTTTGTGATTTTATGTATGTTGTGCTCTCCTTTTAGGATTTTGTGTAACTGTAAAGCACTTTGAATTGCCCTGTGTACAAATTGTGCTCTATAAAAAAACTTGCCTTGAGAAAGCATAGATTGTTGAAATTCCTTGTCATGAACTCAAAGAGAGGCTTGTTTCTGCCCGGTTTCGAACCGAGGACCTTTCGCGTGTTAGGCGAACGTGATAACCACTACACTACAGAAACCACAAAAAGGGCATTTTTTGTCCGTGAGGCTCACTCAAAGCTCTTGTGTATACTGTGTTCCTCGCATGACTTCGGGATCCTGCCCGTTGATGTAGCATGAGACACACGTGTCTCAATCCTCGTTAGTATAGTGGATGAGTATCTCCGCCTGTCACGCGGAAGACCGGGGTTCGATTCCCCGACGGGGAGGGTGGATGTTCTTCTCTAGCTGCTGTTTGTTCAGGCCTCAACGCTGACATTGTTTAAGACCAGGCTGAAAACAGTTCGGTTTAACCGTGCATACGAAAACTGAAAGTTTCTTATCTACACTCTTTTTTAAATTAATGATGAATTCTATGTTTTACGATTTTCCTTTTGTGATTTTATGTATGTTTTGCTCTCCTTTTGTGATTTTGTGTAACTGTAAAGCACTTTGAATTGCCCTGTGTACGAACTATGCTCTATGCCTTGCCTTGCCTTGCCTTGCCTTGCCTTGCCTTGCCTTGCCTTGCCTTGCCTTGCCTTGCCTTGCCTTGCCTTGCCTTGCCTTGCCTTGCCTTGCCTTGAATGTATGGCTACGTGAAGCCTGAATTACAATCTTGGCCATATCCTTACATTCCAAGTACAGGCAGTCATGAGGGTTGAAAAATAACGTAATGCACAACGGACCTCATCCAATTTCAAGGTGATTTGGAGCACAAAGGTCAAAGTGAATGCACTTTCATTTTATGTTATAAAGCGACAGCGCAGATTGTTGAAATTTCTCATCGTGAACTCAAAAGAAGGTTTGTTTCTGCCCAGTTTCGAACTGGGGACCTTTCGCGTGTGAGGCGAACGTGATGACCACTACACTACAGAAACTTCGAAAGCACACATTTTGTCTGCGACATTCATTCAAAGCTCTTGTGTACGCTGTGTTCCTCGCGTGACTTTGGGATCCTGCCCGTTGATGTAGCATGAGACACACGTGTCTCAATCCTCGTTAGTATAGTGGATGAGTATCTCCGCCTGTCACGCGGAAGACCGGGGTTCGATTCCCCGACGGGGAGGGTGGATGTTGTTCTTTAGCTGCTGTTTGTTCAGGCCTCAACGCTGACATTGTTTAAGACCAGGCTGAAAACAGTTCGGTTTAACCGTGCATACGAAAACTGAAAGTTTCTTATCTACACTCTTTTTTAAATTAATGATGAATTCTATGTTTTATGATTTTCCTTTTGTGATTTTATGTATGTTGTGCTCTCCTTTTAGGATTTTGTGTAACTGTAAAGCACTTTGAATTGCCCTGTGTACAAATTGTGCTCTATAAAAAAACTTGCCTTGAGAAAGCATAGATTGTTGAAATTCCTTGTCATGAACTCAAAGAGAGGCTTGTTTCTGCCCGGTTTCGAACCGAGGACCTTTCGCGTGTTAGGCGAACGTGATAACCACTACACTACAGAAACCACAAAAAGGGCATTTTTTGTCCGTGAGGCTCACTCAAAGCTCTTGTGTATACTGTGTTCCTCGCATGACTTCGGGATCCTGCCCGTTGATGTAGCATGAGACACACGTGTCTCAATCCTCGTTAGTATAGTGGATGAGTATCTCCGCCTGTCACGCGGAAGACCGGGGTTCGATTCCCCGACGGGGAGGGTGGATGTTCTTCTCTAGCTGCTGTTTGTTCAGGCCTCAACGCTGACATTGTTTAAGACCAGGCTGAAAACAGTTCGGTTTAACCGTGCATACGAAAACTGAAAGTTTCTTATCTACACTCTTTTTTAAATTAATGATGAATTCTATGTTTTATGATTTTCCTTTTGTGATTTTATGTATGTTGTGCTCTCCTTTTAGGATTTTGTGTAACTGTAAAGCACTTTGAATTGCCCTGTGTACAAATTGTGCTCTATAAAAAAACTTGCCTTGAGAAAGCATAGATTGTTGAAATTCCTTGTCATGAACTCAAAGAGAGGCTTGTTTCTGCCCGGTTTCGAACCGAGGACCTTTCGCGTGTTAGGCGAACGTGATAACCACTACACTACAGAAACCACAAAAAGGGCATTTTTTTGTGGTTCACTCAAAGCTCTTGTGTATACTGTGTTCCTCGCATGACTCCGGGATCCTGCCCGTTGATGTAGCATGAGACACACATGTCTCAATCCTCGTTAGTATAGTGGATGAGTATCTCCGCCTGTCACGCGGAAGACCGGGGTTCGATTCCCCGACGGGGAGGGTGGATGTTCTTCTCTAGCTGCTGTTTGTTCAGGCCTCAACGCTGACATTGTTTAAGACCAGGCTGAAAACAGTTCGGTTTAACCGTGCATACGAAAACTGAAAGTTTCTTATCTACACTCTTTTTTAAATTAATGATGAATTCTATGTTTTATGATTTTCCTTTTGTGATTTTATGTATGTTGTGCTCTCCTTTTAGGATTTTGTGTAACTGTAAAGCACTTTGAATTGCCCTGTGTACAAATTGTGCTCTATAAAAAAACTTGCCTTGAGAAAGCATAGATTGTTGAAATTCCTTGTCATGAACTCAAAGAGAGGCTTGTTTCTGCCCGGTTTCAAACCGAGGACCTTTCGCGTGTTAGGCGAACGTGATAACCACTACACTACAGAAACCACAAAAAGGGCATTTTTTGTCCGTGAGGCTCACTCAAAGCTCTTGTGTATACTGTGTTCCTCGCATGACTTCGGGATCCTGCCCGTTGATGTAGCATGAGACACACGTGTCTCAATCCTCGTTAGTATAGTGGATGAGTATCTCCGCCTGTCACGCGGAAGACCGGGGTTCGATTCCCCGACGGGGAGGGTGGATGTTCTTCTCTAGCTGCTGTTTGTTCAGGCCTCAACGCTGACATTGTTTAAGACCAGGCTGAAAACAGTTCGGTTTAACCGTGCATACGAAAACTGAAAGTTTCTTATCTACACTCTTTTTTAAATTAATGATGAATTCTATGTTTTATGATTTTCCTTTTGTGATTTTATGTATGTTTTGCTCTCCTTTTGTGATTTTGTGTAACTGTAAAGCACTTTGAATTGCCCTGTGTACGAACTATGCTCTATGCCTTGCCTTGCCTTGCCTTGCCTTGCCTTGCCTTGCCTTGCCTTGCCTTGCCTTGCCTTGCCTTGCCTTGCCTTGCCTTGCCTTGCCTTGCCTTGCCTTGAATGTATGGCTACGTGAAGCCTGAATTACAATCTTGGCCATATCCTTACATTCCAAGTACAGGCAGTCATGAGGGTTGAAAAATAACGTAATGCACAACGGACCTCATCCAATTTCAAGGTGATTTGGAGCACAAAGGTCAAAGTGAATGCACTTTCATTTTATGTTATAAAGCGACAGCGCAGATTGTTGAAATTTCTCATCGTGAACTCAAAAGAAGGTTTGTTTCTGCCCAGTTTCCAACTGGGGACCTTTCGCGTGTGAGGCGAATGTGATGACCACTACACTACAGAAACTTCGAAAGCACGCATTTTGTCTGCGACGTTCATTCAAAGCTCTTGTGTATGCTGTGTTCCTCGCGTGACTTTGGGATCCTGCCCGTTGATGTAGCATGAGACACACGTGTCTCAATCCTCGTTAGTATAGTGGATGAGTATCTCCGCCTGTCACGCGGAAGACCGGGGTTCGATTCCCCGACGGGGAGGGTGGATGTTCTTCTCTAGCTGCTGTTTGTTCAGGCCTCAACGCTGACATTGTTTAAGACCAGGCTGAAAACAGTTTGGTTTAACCGTGCATACGAAAACTGAAAGTTTCTTATCTACACTCTTTTTTAAATTAATGATGAATTCTATGTTTTATGATTTTCCTTTTGTGATTTTATGTATGTTGTGCTCTCCTTTTAGGATTTTGTGTAACTGTAAAGCACTTTGAATTGCCCTGTGTACAAATTGTGCTCTATAAAAAAACTTGCCTTGAGAAAGCATAGATTGTTGAAATTCCTTGTCATGAACTCAAAGAGAGGCTTGTTTCTGCCCGGTTTCGAACCGAGGACCTTTCGCGTGTTAGGCGAACGTGATAACCACTACACTACAGAAACCACAAAAAGGGCATTTTTTGTCCGTGAGGCTCACTCAAAGCTCTTGTGTATACTGTGTTCCTCGCATGACTTCGGGATCCTGCCCGTTGATGTAGCATGAGACACACGTGTCTCAATCCTCGTTAGTATAGTGGATGAGTATCTCCGCCTGTCATGCGGAAGACCGGGGTTCGATTCCCCGACGGGGAGGGTGGATGTTCTTCTCTAGCTGCTGTTTGTTCAGGCCTCAACGCTGACATTGTTTAAGACCAGGCTGAAAACAGTTCGGTTTAACCGTGCATACGAAAACTGAAAGTTTCTTATCTACACTCTTTTTTAAATTAATGATGAATTCTATGTTTTATGATTTTCCTTTTGTGATTTTATGTATGTTGTGCTCTCCTTTTAGGATTTTGTGTAACTGTAAAGCACTTTGAATTGCCCTGTGTACAAATTGTGCTCTATAAAAAAACTTGCCTTGAGAAAGCATAGATTGTTGAAATTCCTTGTCATGAACTCAAAGAGAGGCTTGTTTCTGCCCGGTTTCGAACCGAGGACCTTTCGCGTGTTAGGCGAACGTGATAACCACTACACTACAGAAACCACAAAAAGGGCATTTTTTTGTGGTTCACTCAAAGCTCTTGTGTATACTGTGTTCCTCGCATGACTTCGGGATCCTGCCCGTTGATGTAGCATGAGACACACATGTCTCAATCCTCGTTAGTATAGTGGATGAGTATCTCCGCCTGTCACGCGGAAGACCGGGGTTCGATTCCCCGACGGGGAGGGTGGATGTTCTTCTCTAGCTGCTGTTTGTTCAGGCCTCAACGCTGACATTGTTTAAGACCAGGCTGAAAACAGTTCGGTTTAACCGTGCATACGAAAACTGAAAGTTTCTTATCTACACTCTTTTTTAAATTAATGATGAATTCTATGTTTTATGATTTTCCTTTTGTGATTTTATGTATGTTGTGCTCTCCTTTTAGGATTTTGTGTAACTGTAAAGCACTTTGAATTGCCCTGTGTACAAATTGTGCTCTATAAAAAAACTTGCCTTGAGAAAGCATAGATTGTTGAAATTCCTTGTCATGAACTCAAAGAGAGGCTTGTTTCTGCCCGGTTTCGAACCGAGGACCTTTCGCGTGTTAGGCGAACGTGATAACCACTACACTACAGAAACCACAAAAAGGGCATTTTTTGTCCGTGAGGCTCACTCAAAGCTCTTGTGTATACTGTGTTCCTCGCATGACTTCGGGATCCTGCCCGTTGATGTAGCATGAGACACACGTGTCTCAATCCTCGTTAGTATAGTGGATGAGTATCTCCGCCTGTCATGCGGAAGACCGGGGTTCGATTCCCCGACGGGGAGGGTGGATGTTCTTCTCTAGCTGCTGTTTGTTCAGGCCTCAACGCTGACATTGTTTAAGACCAGGCTGAAAACAGTTCGGTTTAACCGTGCATACGAAAACTGAAAGTTTCTTATCTACACTCTTTTTTAAATTAATGATGAATTCTATGTTTTATGATTTTCCTTTTGTGATTTTATGTATGTTGTGCTCTCCTTTTAGGATTTTGTGTAACTGTAAAGCACTTTGAATTGCCCTGTGTACAAATTGTGCTCTATAAAAAAACTTGCCTTGAGAAAGCATAGATTGTTGAAATTCCTTGTCATGAACTCAAAGAGAGGCTTGTTTCTGCCCGGTTTCGAACCGAGGACCTTTCGCGTGTTAGGCGAACGTGATAACCACTACACTACAGAAACCACAAAAAGGGCATTTTTTTGTGGTTCACTCAAAGCTCTTGTGTATACTGTGTTCCTCGCATGACTTCGGGATCCTGCCCGTTGATGTAGCATGAGACACACATGTCTCAATCCTCGTTAGTATAGTGGATGAGTATCTCCGCCTGTCACGCGGAAGACCGGGGTTCGATTCCCCGACGGGGAGGGTGGATGTTCTTCTCTAGCTGCTGTTTGTTCAGGCCTCAACGCTGACATTGTTTAAGACCAGGCTGAAAACAGTTCGGTTTAACCGTGCATACGAAAACTGAAAGTTTCTTATCTACACTCTTTTTTAAATTAATGATGAATTCTATGTTTTATGATTTTCCTTTTGTGATTTTATGTATGTTGTGCTCTCCTTTTAGGATTTTGTGTAACTGTAAAGCACTTTGAATTGCCCTGTGTACAAATTGTGCTCTATAAAAAAAATTGCCTTGAGAAAGCATAGATTGTTGAAATTCCTTGTCATGAACTCAAAGAGAGGCTTATTTCTGCCCGGTTTCGAACCGAAGACCTTTCGCGTGTTAGGCGAACGTGATAACCACTACACTACAGAAACCACAAAAAGGGCATTTTTTGTCCGTGAGGCTCACTCAAAGCTCTTGTGTATACTGTGTTCCTCGCATGACTTCGGGATCCTGCCCGTTGATGTAGCATGAGACACACGTGTCTCAATCCTCGTTAGTATAGTGGATGAGTATCTCCGCCTGTCACGCGGAAGACCGGGGTTCGATTCCCCGACGGGGAGGGTGGATGTTGTTCTTTAGCTGCTGTTTGTTCAGGCCTCAACGCTGACATTGTTTAAGACCAGGCTGAAAACAGTTCGGTTTAACCGTGCATACGAAAACTGAAAGTTTCTTATCTACACTCTTTTTTAAATTAATGATGAATTCTATGTTTTATGATTTTCCTTTTGTGATTTTATGTATGTTGTGCTCTCCTTTTAGGATTTTGTGTAACTGTAAAGCACTTTGAATTGCCCTGTGTACGAACTATGCTCTATGCCTTGCCTTGCCTTGCCTTGCCTTGCCTTGCCTTGCCTTGCCTTGCCTTGCCTTGCCTTGCCTTGCCTTGCCTTGCCTTGCCTTGCCTTGAATGTATGGCTACGTGAAGCCTGAATTACAATCTTGGCCATATCCTTACATTCCAAGTACAGGCAGTCATGAGGGTTGAAAAATAACGTAATGCACAACGGACCTCATCCAATTTCAAGGTGATTTGGAGCACAAAGGTCAAAGTGAATGCACTTTCATTTTATGTTATAAAGCGACAGCGCAGATTGTTGAAATTTCTCATCGTGAACTCAAAAGAAGGTTTGTTTCTGCCCAGTTTCCAACTGGGGACCTTTCGCGTGTGAGGCGAACGTGATGACCACTACACTACAGAAACTTCGAAAGCACGCATTTTGTCTGCGACGTTCATTCAAAGCTCTTGTGTACGCTGTGTTCCTCGCGTGACTTTGGGATCCTGCCCGTTGATGTAGCATGAGACACACGTGTCTCAATCCTCGTTAGTATAGTGGATGAGTATCTCCGCCTGTCACGCGGAAGACCGGGGTTCGATTCCCCGACGGGGAGGGTGGATGTTCTTCTCTAGCTGCTGTTTGTTCAGGCCTCAACGCTGACATTGTTTAAGACCAGGCTGAAAACAGTTCGGTTTAACCGTGCATACGAAAACTGAAAGTTTCTTATCTACACTCTTTTTTAAATTAATGATGAATTCTATGTTTTATGATTTTCCTTTTGTGATTTTATGTATGTTGTGCTCTCCTTTTAGGATTTTGTGTAACTGTAAAGCACTTTGAATTGCCCTGTGTACAAATTGTGCTCTATAAAAAAACTTGCCTTGAGAAAGCATAGATTGTTGAAATTCCTTGTCATGAACTCAAAGAGAGGCTTGTTTCTGCCCGGTTTCGAACCGAGGACCTTTCGCGTGTTAGGCGAACGTGATAACCACTACACTACAGAAACCACAAAAAGGGCATTTTTTGTCCGTGAGGCTCACTCAAAGCTCTTGTGTATACTGTGTTCCTCGCATGACTTCGGGATCCTGCCCGTTGATGTAGCATGAGACACACGTGTCTCAATCCTCGTTAGTATAGTGGATGAGTATCTCCGCCTGTCACGCGGAAGACCGGGGTTCGATTCCCCGACGGGGAGGGTGGATGTTCTTCTCTAGCTGCTGTTTGTTCAGGCCTCAACGCTGACATTGTTTAAGACCAGGCTGAAAACAGTTCGGTTTAACCGTGCATACGAAAACTGAAAGTTTCTTATCTACACTCTTTTTTAAATTAATGATGAATTCTATGTTTTATGATTTTCCTTTTGTGATTTTATGTATGTTGTGCTCTCCTTTTAGGATTTTGTGTAACTGTAAAGCACTTTGAATTGCCCTGTGTACAAATTGTGCTCTATAAAAAAACTTGCCTTGAGAAAGCATAGATTGTTGAAATTCCTTGTCATGAACTCAAAGAGAGGCTTGTTTCTGCCCAGTTTCGAACCGAGGACCTTTCGCGTGTTAGGCGAACGTGATAACCACTACACTAAAGAAACCACAAAAAGGGCATTTTTTTGTGGTTCACTCAAAGCTCTTGTGTATACTGTGTTCCTCGCATGACTTCGGGATCCTGCCCGTTGATGTAGCATGAGACACACATGTCTCAATCCTCGTTAGTATAGTGGATGAGTATCTCCGCCTGTCACGTGGAAGACCGGGGTTCGATTCCCCGACGGGGAGGGTGGATGTTCTTCTCTAGCTGCAGTTTGTTCAGGCCTCAACGCTGACATTGTTTAAGACCAGGCTGAAAACAGTTCGGTTTAACCGTGCATACGAAAACTGAAAGTTTCTTATCTACACTCTTTTTTAAATTAATGATGAATTCTATGTTTTATGATTTTCCTTTTGTGATTTTATGTATGTTGTGCTCTCCTTTTAGGATTTTGTGTAACTGTAAAGCACTTTGAATTGCCCTGTGTACAAATTGTGCTCTATAAAAAAACTTGCCTTGAGAAAGCATAGATTGTTGAAATTCCTTGTCATGAACTCAAAGAGAGGCTTGTTTCTGCCCCGTTTCGAACCGAGGACCTTTCGCGTGTTAGGCGAACGTGATAACCACTACACTACAGAAACCACAAAAAGGGCATTTTTTGTCCGTGAGGCTCACTCAAAGCTCTTGTGTATACTGTGTTCCTCGCATGACTTCGGGATCCTGCCCGTTGATGTAGCATGAGACACGCGTGTCTCAATCCTCGTTAGTATAGTGGATGAGTATCTCCGCCTGTCACGCGGAAGACCGGGGTTCGATTCCCCGACGGGGAGGGTGGATGTTCTTCTCTAGCTGCTGTTTGTTCAGGCCTCAACGCTGACATTGTTTAAGACCAGGCTGAAAACAGTTCGGTTTAACCGTGCATACGAAAACTGAAAGTTTCTTATCTACACTCTTTTTTAAATTAATGATGAATTCTATGTTTTATGATTTTCCTTTTGTGATTTTATGTATGTTTTGCTCTCCTTTTGTGATTTTGTGTAACTGTAAAGCACTTTGAATTGCCCTGTGTACGAACTATGCTCTATGCCTTGCCTTGCCTTGCCTTGCCTTGCCTTGCCTTGCCTTGCCTTGCCTTGCCTTGCCTTGCCTTGCCTTGCCTTGCCTTGAATGTATGGCTACGTGAAGCCTGAATTACAATCTTGGCCATATCCTTACATTCCAAGTACAGGCAGTCATGAGGGTTGAAAAATAACGTAATGCACAACGGACCTCATCCAATTTCAAGGTGATTTGGAGCACAAAGGTCAAAGTGAATGCACTTTCATTTTATGTTATAAAGCGACAGCGCAGATTGTTGAAATTTCTCATCGTGAACTCAAAAGAAGGTTTGTTTCTGCCCAGTTTCGAACTGGGGACCTTTCGCGTGTGAGGCGAACGTGATGACCACTACACTACAGAAACTTCGAAAGCACACATTTTGTCTGCGACGTTCATTCAAAGCTCTTGTGTACGCTGTGTTCCTCGCGTGACTTTGGGATCCTGCCCGTTGATGTAGCATGAGACACACGTGTCTCAATCCTCGTTAGTATAGTGGATGAGTATCTCCGCCTGTCACGCGGAAGACCGGGGTTCGATTCCCCGACGGGGAGGGTGGATGTTGTTCTTTAGCTGCTGTTTGTTCAGGCCTCAACGCTGACATTGTTTAAGACCAGGCTGAAAACAGTTCGGTTTAACCGTGCATACGAAAACTGAAAGTTTCTTATCTACACTCTTTTTTAAATTAATGATGAATTCTATGTTTTATGATTTTCCTTTTGTGATTTTATGTATGTTGTGCTCTCCTTTTAGGATTTTGTGTAACTGTAAAGCACTTTGAATTGCCCTGTGTACGAACTATGCTCTATGCCTTGCCTTGCCTTGCCTTGCCTTGCCTTGCCTTGCCTTGCCTTGCCTTGCCTTGCCTTGCCTTGCCTTGCCTTGCCTTGCCTTGCCTTGCCTTGAATGTATGGCTACGTGAAGCCTGAATTACAATCTTGGCCATATCCTTACATTCCAAGTACAGGCAGTCATGAGGGTTGAAAAATAACGTAATGCACAACGGACCTCATCCAATTTCAAGGTGATTTGGAGCACAAAGGTCAAAGTGAATGCACTTTCATTTTATGTTATAAAGCGACAGCGCAGATTGTTGAAATTTCTCATCGTGAACTCAAAAGAAGGTTTGTTTCTGCCCAGTTTCCAACTGGGGACCTTTCGCGTGTGAGGCGAACGTGATGACCACTACACTACAGAAACTTCGAAAGCACGCATTTTGTCTGCGACGTTCATTCAAAGCTCTTGTGTACGCTGTGTTCCTCGCGTGACTTTGGGATCCTGCCCGTTGATGTAGCATGAGACACACGTGTCTCAATCCTCGTTAGTATAGTGGATGAGTATCTCCGCCTGTCACGCGGAAGACCGGGGTTCGATTCCCCGACGGGGAGGGTGGATGTTCTTCTCTAGCTGCTGTTTGTTCAGGCCTCAACGCTGACATTGTTTAAGACCAGGCTGAAAACAGTTCGGTTTAACCGTGCATACGAAAACTGAAAGTTTCTTATCTACACTCTTTTTTAAATTAATGATGAATTCTATGTTTTATGATTTTCCTTTTGTGATTTTATGTATGTTGTGCTCTCCTTTTAGGATTTTGTGTAACTGTAAAGCACTTTGAATTGCCCTGTGTACAAATTGTGCTCTATAAAAAAACTTGCCTTGAGAAAGCATAGATTGTTGAAATTCCTTGTCATGAACTCAAAGAGAGGCTTGTTTCTGCCCGGTTTCGAACCGAGGACCTTTCGCGTGTTAGGCGAACGTGATAACCACTACACTACAGAAACCACAAAAAGGGCATTTTTTGTCCGTGAGGCTCACTCAAAGCTCTTGTGTATACTGTGTTCCTCGCATGACTTCGGGATCCTGCCCGTTGATGTAGCATGAGACACACGTGTCTCAATCCTCGTTAGTATAGTGGATGAGTATCTCCGCCTGTCACGCGGAAGACCGGGGTTCGATTCCCCGACGGGGAGGGTGGATGTTCTTCTCTAGCTGCTGTTTGTTCAGGCCTCAACGCTGACATTGTTTAAGACCAGGCTGAAAACAGTTCGGTTTAACCGTGCATACGAAAACTGAAAGTTTCTTATCTACACTCTTTTTTAAATTAATGATGAATTCTATGTTTTATGATTTTCCTTTTGTGATTTTATGTATGTTGTGCTCTCCTTTTAGGATTTTGTGTAACTGTAAAGCACTTTGAATTGCCCTGTGTACAAATTGTGCTCTATAAAAAAACTTGCCTTGAGAAAGCATAGATTGTTGAAATTCCTTGTCATGAACTCAAAGAGAGGCTTGTTTCTGCCCAGTTTCGAACCGAGGACCTTTCGCGTGTTAGGCGAACGTGATAACCACTACACTACAGAAACCACAAAAAGGGCATTTTTTTGTGGTTCACTCAAAGCTCTTGTGTATACTGTGTTCCTCGCATGACTTCGGGATCCTGCCCGTTGATGTAGCATGAGACACACATGTCTCAATCCTCGTTAGTATAGTGGATGAGTATCTCCGCCTGTCACGCGGAAGACCGGGGTTCGATTCCCCGACGGGGAGGGTGGATGTTCTTCTCTAGCTGCTGTTTGTTCAGGCCTCAACGCTGACATTGTTTAAGACCAGGCTGAAAACAGTTCGGTTTAACCGTGCATACGAAAACTGAAAGTTTCTTATCTACACTCTTTTTTAAATTAATGATGAATTCTATGTTTTATGATTTTCCTTTTGTGATTTTATGTATGTTGTGCTCTCCTTTTAGGATTTTGTGTAACTGTAAAGCACTTTGAATTGCCCTGTGTACAAATTGTGCTCTATAAAAAAACTTGCCTTGAGAAAGCATAGATTGTTGAAATTCCTTGTCATGAACTCAAAGAGAGGCTTGTTTCTGCCCCGTTTCGAACCGAGGACCTTTCGCGTGTTAGGCGAACGTGATAACCACTACACTACAGAAACCACAAAAAGGGCATTTTTTGTCCGTGAGGCTCACTCAAAGCTCTTGTGTATACTGTGTTCCTCGCATGACTTCGGGATCCTGCCCGTTGATGTAGCATGAGACACACGTGTCTCAATCCTCGTTAGTATAGTGGATGAGTATCTCCGCCTGTCACGCGGAAGACCGGGGTTCGATTCCCCGACGGGGAGGGTGGATGTTCTTCTCTAGCTGCTGTTTGTTCAGGCCTCAACGCTGACATTGTTTAAGACCAGGCTGAAAACAGTTCGGTTTAACCGTGCATACGAAAACTGAAAGTTTCTTATCTACACTCTTTTTTAAATTAATGATGAATTCTATGTTTTATGATTTTCCTTTTGTGATTTTATGTATGTTTTGCTCTCCTTTTGTGATTTTGTGTAACTGTAAAGCACTTTGAATTGCCCTGTGTACGAACTATGCTCTATGCCTTGCCTTGCCTTGCCTTGCCTTGCCTTGCCTTGCCTTGCCTTGCCTTGCCTTGCCTTGCCTTGCCTTGCCTTGCCTTGCCTTGAATGTATGGCTACGTGAAGCCTGAATTACAATCTTGGCCATATCCTTACATTCCAAGTACAGGCAGTCATGAGGGTTGAAAAATAACGTAATGCACAACGGACCTCATCCAATTTCAAGGTGATTTGGAGCACAAAGGTCAAAGTGAATGCACTTTCATTTTATGTTATAAAGCGACAGCGCAGATTGTTGAAATTTCTCATCGTGAACTCAAAAGAAGGTTTGTTTCTGCCCAGTTTCGAACTGGGGACCTTTCGCGTGTGAGGCGAACGTGATGACCACTACACTACAGAAACTTCGAAAGCACACATTTTGTCTGCGACGTTCATTCAAAGCTCTTGTGTACGCTGTGTTCCTCGCGTGACTTTGGGATCCTGCCCGTTGATGTAGCATGAGACACACGTGTCTCAATCCTCGTTAGTATAGTGGATGAGTATCTCCGCCTGTCACGCGGAAGACCGGGGTTCGATTCCCCGACGGGGAGGGTGGATGTTGTTCTTTAGCTGCTGTTTGTTCAGGCCTCAACGCTGACATTGTTTAAGACCAGGCTGAAAACAGTTCGGTTTAACCGTGCATACGAAAACTGAAAGTTTCTTATCTACACTCTTTTTTAAATTAATGATGAATTCTATGTTTTATGATTTTCCTTTTGTGATTTTATGTATGTTGTGCTCTCCTTTTAGGATTTTGTGTAACTGTAAAGCACTTTGAATTGCCCTGTGTACAAATTGTGCTCTATAAAAAAACTTGCCTTGAGAAAGCATAGATTGTTGAAATTCCTTGTCATGAACTCAAAGAGAGGCTTGTTTCTGCCCGGTTTCGAACCGAGGACCTTTCGCGTGTTAGGCGAACGTGATAACCACTACACTACAGAAACCACAAAAAGGGCATTTTTTGTCCGTGAGGCTCACTCAAAGCTCTTGTGTATACTGTGTTCCTCGCATGACTTCGGGATCCTGCCCGTTGATGTAGCATGAGACACACGTGTCTCAATCCTCGTTAGTATAGTGGATGAGTATCTCCGCCTGTCACGCGGAAGACCGGGGTTCGATTCCCCGACGGGGAGGGTGGATGTTCTTCTCTAGCTGCTGTTTGTTCAGGCCTCAACGCTGACATTGTTTAAGACCAGGCTGAAAACAGTTCGGTTTAACCGTGCATACGAAAACTGAAAGTTTCTTATCTACACTCTTTTTTAAATTAATGATGAATTCTATGTTTTATGATTTTCCTTTTGTGATTTTATGAATGTTTTGCTCTCCTTTTGTGATTTTGTGTAACTGTAAAGCACTTTGAATTGCCCTGTGTACGAACTATGCTCTATGCCTTGCCTTGCCTTGCCTTGCCTTGCCTTGCCTTGCCTTGCCTTGCCTTGCCTTGCCTTGCCTTGCCTTGCCTTGCCTTGCCTTGCCTTGAATGTATGGCTACGTGAAGCCTGAATTACAATCTTGGCCATATCCTTACATTCCAAGTACAGGCAGTCATGAGGGTTGAAAAATAACGTAATGCACAACGGACCTCATCCAATTTCAAGGTGATTTGGAGCACAAAGGTCAAAGTGAATGCACTTTCATTTTATGTTATAAAGCGACAGCGCAGATTGTTGAAATTTCTCATCGTGAACTCAAAAGAAGGTTTGTTTCTGCCCAGTTTCGAACTGGGGACCTTTCGCGTGTGAGGCGAACGTGATGACCACTACACTACAGAAACTTCGAAAGCACACATTTTGTCTGCGACGTTCATTCAAAGCTCTTGTGTACGCTGTGTTCCTCGCGTGACTTTGGGATCCTGCCCGTTGATGTAGCATGAGACACACGTGTCTCAATCCTCGTTAGTATAGTGGATGAGTATCTCCGCCTGTCACGCGGAAGACCGGGGTTCGATTCCCCGACGGGGAGGGTGGATGTTGTTCTTTAGCTGCTGTTTGTTCAGGCCTCAACGCTGATATTGTTTAAGACCAGGCTGAAAACAGTTCGGTTTAACCGTGCATACGAAAACTGAAAGTTTCTTATCTACACTCTTTTTTAAATTAATGATGAATTCTATGTTTTATGATTTTCCTTTTGTGATTTTATGTATGTTGTGCTCTCCTTTTAGGATTTTGTGTAACTGTAAAGCACTTTGAATTGCCCTGTGTACAAATTGTGCTCTATAAAAAAACTTGCCTTGAGAAAGCATAGATTGTTGAAATTCCTTGTCATGAACTCAAAGAGAGGCTTGTTTCTGCCCGGTTTCGAACCGAGGACCTTTCGCGTGTTAGGCGAACGTGATAACCACTACACTACAGAAACGACAAAAAGGGCATTTTTTGTCCGTGAGGCTCACTCAAAGCTCTTGTGTATACTGTGTTCCTCGCATGACTTCGGGATCCTGCCCGTTGATGTAGCATGAGACACACGTGTCTCAATCCTCGTTAGTATAGTGGATGAGTATCTCCGCCTGTCACGCGGAAGACCGGGGTTCGATTCCCCGACGGGGAGGGTGGATGTTCTTCTCTAGCTGCTGTTTGTTCAGGCCTCAACGCTGACATTGTTTAAGACCCGGGTGAAAACAGTTCGGTTTAACCGTGCATACGAAAACTGAAAGTTTCTTATCTACACTCTTTTTTAAATTAATGATGAATTCTATGTTTTATGATTTTCCTTTTGTGATTTTATGTATGTTGTGCTCTCCTTTTAGGATTTTGTGTAACTGTAAAGCACTTTGAATTGCCCTGTGTACGAACTATGCTCTATGCCTTGCCTTGCCTTGCCTTGCCTTGCCTTGCCTTGCCTTGCCTTGCCTTGCCTTGCCTTGCCTTGCCTTGCCTTGCCTTGCCTTGAATGTATGGCTACGTGAAGCCTGAATTACAATCTTGGCCATATCCTTACATTCCAAGTACAGGCAGTCATGAGGGTTGAAAAATAACGTAATGCACAACGGACCTCATCCAATTTCAAGGTGATTTGGAGCACAAAGGTCAAAGTGAATGCACTTTCATTTTATGTTATAAAGCGACAGCGCAGATTGTTGAAATTTCTCATCGTGAACTCAAAAGAAGGTTTGTTTCTGCCCAGTTTCGAACTGGGGACCTTTCGCGTGTGAGGCGAACGTGATGACCACTACACTACAGAAACTTCGAAAGCACACATTTTGTCTGCGACGTTCATTCAAAGCTCTTGTGTACGCTGTGTTCCTCGCGTGACTTTGGGATCCTGCCCGTTGATGTAGCATGAGACACACGTGTCTCAATCCTCGTTAGTATAGTGGATGAGTATCTCCGCCTGTCACGCGGAAGACCGGGGTTCGATTCCCCGACGGGGAGGGTGGATGTTGTTCTTTAGCTGCTGTTTGTTCAGGCCTCAACGCTGACATTGTTTAAGACCAGGGTGAAAACAGTTCGGTTTAACCGTGCATACGAAAACTGAAAGTTTCTTATCTACACTCTTTTTTAAATTAATGATGAATTCTATGTTTTATGATTTTCCTTTTGTGATTTTATGTATGTTGTGCTCTCCTTTTAGGATTTTGTGTAACTGTAAAGCACTTTGAATTGCCCTGTGTACAAATTGTGCTCTATAAAAAAACTTGCCTTGAGAAAGCATAGATTGTTGAAATTCCTTGTCATGAACTCAAAGAGAGGCTTGTTTCTGCCCGGTTTCGAACCGAGGACCTTTCGCGTGTTAGGCGAACGTGATAACCACTACACTACAGAAACCACAAAAAGGGCATTTTTTGTCCGTGAGGCTCACTCAAAGCTCTTGTGTATACTGTGTTCCTCGCATGACTTAGGGATCCTGCCCGTTGATGTAGCATGAGACACACGTGTCTCAATCCTCGTTAGTATAGTGGATGAGTATCTCCGCCTGTCACGCGGAAGACCGGGGTTCGATTCCCCGACGGGGAGGGTGGATGTTCTTCTCTAGCCTCAACGCTTACATTGTTTAAGACCAGGCTGAAAACAGTTCGGTTTAACCGTGCATACGAAAACTGAAAGTTTCTTATCTACACTCTTTTTTAAATTAATGATGAATTCTATGTTTTATGATTTTCCTTTTGTGATTTTATGTATGTTGTGCTCTCCTTTTAGGATTTTGTGTAACTGTAAAGCACTTTGAATTGCCCTGTGTACAAATTGTGCTCTATAAAAAAACTTGCCTTGAGAAAGCATAGATTGTTGAAATTCCTTGTCATGAACTCAAAGAGAGGCTTGTTTCTGCCCGGTTTCGAACCGAGGACCTTTCGCGTGTTAGGCGAACGTGATAACCACTACACTACAGAAACCACAAAAAGGGCATTTTTTGTCCGTGAGGCTCACTCAAAGCTCTTGTGTATACTGTGTTCCTCGCATGACTTCGGGATCCTGCCCGTTGATGTAGCATGAGACACACGTGTCTCAATCCTCGTTAGTATAGTGGATGAGTATCTCCGCCTGTCACGTGGAAGACCGGGGTTCGATTCCCCGACGGGGAGGGTGGATGTTCTTCTCTAGCTGCTGTTTGTTCAGGCCTCAACGCTGACATTGTTTAAGACCAGGCTGAAAACAGTTCGGTTTAACCGTGGATACGAAAACTGAAAGTTTCGTATCTACACTCTTTTTTAAATTAATGATGAATTCTATGTTTTATGATTTTCCTTTTGTGATTTCATGTATGTTGTGCTCTCCTTTTAGGATTTTGTGTAACTGTAAAGCACTTTGAATTGCCCTGTGTACAAATTGTGCTCTATAAAAAAACTTGCCTTGAGAAAGCATAGATTGTTGAAATTCCTTGTCATGAACTCAAAGAGAGGCTTGTTTCTGCCCGGTTTCGAACCGAGGACCTTTCGCGTGTTAGGCGAACGTGATAACCACTACACTACAGAAACCACAAAAAGGGCATTTTTTGTCCGTGAGGCTCACTCAAAGCTCTTGTGTATACTGTGTTCCTCGCATGACTTCGGGATCCTGCCCGTTGATGTAGCATGAGACACACGTGTCTCAATCCTCGTTAGTATAGTGGATGAGTATCTCCGCCTGTCACGCGGAAGACCGGGGTTCGATTCCCCGACGGGGAGGGTGGATGTTCTTCTCTAGCTGCTGTTTGTTCAGGCCTCAACGCTGACATTGTTTAAGACCAGGGTGAAAACAGTTCGGTTTAACCGTGCATACGAAAACTGAAAGTTTCTTATCTACACTCTTTTTTAAATTAATGATGAATTCTATGTTTTATGATTTTCCTTTTGTGATTTTATGTATGTTTTGCTCTCCTTTTGTGATTTTGTGTAACTGTAAAGCACTTTGAATTGCCCTGTGTACGAACTATGCTCTATGCCTTGCCTTGCCTTGCCTTGCCTTGCCTTGCCTTGCCTTGCCTTGCCTTGCCTTGCCTTGCCTTGCCTTGCCTTGCCTTGCCTTGCCTTGAATGTATGGCTACGTGAAGCCTGAATTACAATCTTGGCCATATCCTTACATTCCAAGTACAGGCAGTCATGAGGGTTGAAAAATAACGTAATGCACAACGGACCTCATCCAATTTCAAGGTGATTTGGAGCACAAAGGTCAAAGTGAATGCACTTTCATTTTATGTTATAAAGCGACAGCGCAGATTGTTGATATTTCTCATCGTGAACTCAAAAGAAGGTTTGTTTCTGCCCAGTTTCGAATTGGGGACCTTTCGCGTGTGAGGCGAACGTGGTGACCACTACACTACAGAAACTTCGAAAGCACGCATTTTGTCTGCGACGTTCATTCAAAGCTCTTGTGTACGCTGTGTTCCTCGCGTGACTTTGGGATCCTGCCCGTTGATGTAGCATGAGACACACGTGTCTCAATCCTCGTTAGTATAGTGGATGAGTATCTCCGCCTGTCACGCGGAAGACCGGGGTTCGATTCCCCGACGGGGAGGGTGGATGTTCTTCTCTAGCTGCTGTTTGTTCAGGCCTCAACGCTGACATTGTTTAAGACCAGGGTGAAAACAGTTCGGTTTAACCGTGCATACGAAAACTGAAAGTTTCTTATCTACACTCTTTTTTAAATTAATGATGAATTCTATGTTTTATGATTTTCCTTTTGTGATTTTATGTATGTTTTGCTCTCCTTTTGTGATTTTGTGTAACTGTAAAGCACTTTGAATTGCCCTGTGTACGAACTATGCTCTATGCCTTGCCTTGCCTTGCCTTGCCTTGCCTTGCCTTGCCTTGCCTTGCCTTGCCTTGCCTTGCCTTGCCTTGCCTTGCCTTGAATGTATGGCTACGTGAAGCCTGAATTACAATCTTGGCCATATCCTTACATTCCAAGTACAGGCAGTCATGAGGGTTGAAAAATAACGTAATGCACAACGGACCTCATCCAATTTCAAGGTGATTTGGAGCACAAAGGTCAAAGTGAATGCACTTTCATTTTATGTTATAAAGCGACAGCGCAGATTGTTGAAATTTCTCATCGTGAACTCAAAAGAAGGTTTGTTTCTGCCCAGTTTCGAACTGGGGACCTTTCGCGTGTGAGGCGAACGTGATGACCACTACACTACAGAAACTTCTTTGGACTCTTTGACTTTGGGATCCTGCCCGTTGATGTAGCATGAGACACACGTGTCTCAATCCTCGTTAGTATAGTGGATGAGTATCTCCGCCTGTCACGCGGAAGACCGGGGTTCGATTCCCCGACGGGGAGGGTGGATGTTGTTCTTTAGCTGCTGTTTGTTCAGGCCTCAACGCTGACATTGTTTAAGACCAGGCTGAAAACAGTTCGGTTTAACCGTGCATACGAAAACTGAAAGTTTCTTATCTACACTCTTTTTTAAATTAATGATGAATTCTATGTTTTATGATTTTCCTTTTGTGATTTTATGTATGTTTTGCTCTCCTTTTGTGATTTTGTGTAACTGTAAAGCACTTTGAATTGCCCTGTGTACAAATTGTGCTCTATAAAAAAACTTGCCTTGAGAAAGCATAGATTGTTGAAATTCCTTGTCATGAACTCAAAGAGAGGCTTGTTTCTGCCCGGTTTCGAACCGAGGACCTTTCGCGTGTTAGGCGAACGTGATAACCACTACACTACAGAAACCACAAAAAGGGCATTTTTTGTCCGTGAGGCTCACTCAAAGCTCTTGTGTATACTGTGTTCCTCGCATGACTTCGGGATCCTGCCCGTTGATGTAGCATGAGACACACGTGTCTCAATCCTCGTTAGTATAGTGGATGAGTATCTCCGCCTGTCACGCGGAAGACCGGGGTTCGATTCCCCGACGGGGAGGGTGGATGTTCTTCTCTAGCTGCTGTTTGTTCAGGCCTCAACGCTGACATTGTTTAAGACCAGGCTGAAAACAGTTCGGTTTAACCGTGCATACGAAAACTGAAAGTTTCTTATCTACACTCTTTTTTAAATTAATGATGAATTCTATGTTTTATGATTTTCCTTTTGTGATTTTATGTATGTTTTGCTCTCCTTTTGTGATTTTGTGTAACTGTAAAGCACTTTGAATTGCCCTGTGTACGAACTATGCTCTATGCCTTGCCTTACCTTGCCTTGCCTTGCCTTGCCTTGCCTTGCCTTGCCTTGCCTTGCCTTGCCTTGCCTTGCCTTGCCTTGCCTTGCATGGCTACGTGAAGCCTGAATTACAATCTTGGCCATATCCTAACATTCCAAGTACAGGCAGTCATGAGGGTTGAAAAATAACGTAATGCACAACGGACCTCATCCAATTTCAAGGTGATTTGGAGCACAAAGGTCAAAGTGAATGCACTTTCATTTTATGTTATAAAGCGACAGCGCAGATTGTTGAAATTTCTCATCGTGAACTCAAAAGAAGATTTGTTTCTGCCCAGTTTCGAACTGGGGACCTTTCGCGTGTGAGGCGAACGTGATGACCACTACACTACAGAAACTTCGAAAGCACGCATTTTGTCTGCGACGTTCATTCAAAGCTCTTGTGTACGCTGTGTTCCTCGCGTGACTTTGGGATCCTGCCCGTTGATGTAGCATGAGACACACGTGTCTCAATCCTCGTTAGTATAGTGGATGAGTATCTCCGCCTGTCACGCGGAAGACCGGGGTTCGATTCCCCGACGGGGAGGGTGGATGTTCTTCTCTAGCTGCTGTTTGTTCAGGCCTCAACGCTGACATTGTTTAAGACCAGGCTGAAAACAGTTCGGTTTAACCGTGCATACGAAAACTGAAAGTTTCTTATCTACACTCTTTTTTAAATTAATGATGAATTCTATGTTTTATGATTTTCCTTTTGTGATTTTATGTATGTTGTGCTCTCCTTTTAGGATTTTGTGTAACTGTAAAGCACTTTGAATTGCCCTGTGTACAAATTGTGCTCTATAAAAAAACTTGCCTTGAGAAAGCATAGATTGTTGAAATTCCTTGTCATGAACTCAAAGAGAGGCTTGTTTCTGCCCGGTTTCGAACCGAGGACCTTTCGCGTGTTAGGCGAACGTGATAACCACTACACTACAGAAACCACAAAAAGGGCATTTTTTGTCCGTGAGGCTCACTCAAAGCTCTTGTGTATACTGTGTTCCTCGCATGACTTCGGGATCCTGCCCGTTGATGTAGCATGAGACACACGTGTCTCAATCCTCGTTAGTATAGTGGAAGAGTATCTCCGCCTGTCACGCGGAAGACCGGGGTTCGATTCCCCGACGGGGAGGGTGGATGTTCTTCTCTAGCTGCTGTTTGTTCAGGCCTCAACGCTGACATTGTTTAAGACCAGGCTGAAAACAGTTCGGTTTAACCGTGCATACGAAAACTGAAAGTTTCTTATCTACACTCTTTTTTAAATTAATGATGAATTCTATGTTTTATGATTTTCCTTTTGTGAGTTTATGTATGTTTTGCTCTCCTTTTGTGATTTTGTGTAACTGTAAAGCACTTTGAATTGCCCTGTGTACGAACTATGCTCTATGCCTTGCCTTGCCTTGCCTTGCCTTGCCTTGCCTTGCCTTGCCTTGCCTTGCCTTGCCTTGCCTTGCCTTGCCTTGCCTTGCCTTGAATGTATGGCTACGTGAAGCCTGAATTACAATCTTGGCCATATCCTTACATTCCAAGTACAGGCAGTCATGAGGGTTGAAAAATAACGTAATGCACAATGGACCTCATCCAATTTCAAGGTGATTTGGAGCACAAAGGTCAAAGTGAATGCACTTTCATTTTGTTATAAAGCGACAGTGCAGATTGTTGAAATTTCTCATCGTGAACTCAAAAGAAGGTTTGTTTCTGCCCAGTTTCGAACTGGGGACCTTACGCGTGTGAGGCGAACGTGATGACCACTACACTACAGAAACTTCTTTGGACTCTTTGACTTTGGGATCCTGCCCGTTGATGTAGCATGAGACACACGTGTCTCAATCCTCGTTAGTATAGTGGATGAGTATCTCCGCCTGTCACGCGGAAGACCGGGGTTCGATTCCCCGACGGGGAGGGTGGATGTTGTTCTTTAGCTGCTGTTTGTTCAGGCCTCAACGCTGACATTGTTTAAGACCAGGCTGAAAACAGTTCGGTTTAACCGTGCATACGAAAACTGAAAGTTTCTTATCTACACTCTTTTTTAAAATAATGATGAATTCTATGTTTTATGATTTTCCTTTTGTGATTTTATGTATGTTGTGCTCTCCTTTTAGGATTTTGTGTAACTGTAAAGCACTTTGAATTGCCCTGTGTACAAATTGTGCTCTATAAAAAAACTTGCCTTGAGAAAGCATAGATTGTTGAAATTCCTTGTCATGAACTCAAAGAGAGGCTTGTTTCTGCCCGGTTTCGAACCGAGGACCTTTCGCGTGTTAGGCGAACCTGATAACCACTACACTACAGAAATCACGAAAAGGGCATTTTTTGTCCGTGAGGCTCACTCAAAGCTCTTGTGTATACTGTGTTCCTCGCATGACTTCGGGATCCTGCCCGTTGATGTAGCATGAGACACACGTGTCTCAATCCTCGTTAGTATAGTGGATGAGTATCTCCGCCTGTCACGCGGAAGACCGGGGTTCGATTCCCCGACGGGGAGGGTGGATGTTCTTCTCTAGCTGCTGTTTGTTCAGGCCTCAACGCTGACATTGTTTAAGACCAGGCTGAAAAGAGTTCGGTTTAACCGTGCATACGAAAACTGAAAGTTTCTTATCTACACTCTTTTTTAAATTAATGATGAATTCTATGT
Organism: Eupleurogrammus muticus; assembly: GCA_036785175.1. Taxonomy (NCBI): domain Eukaryota; kingdom Metazoa; phylum Chordata; class Actinopteri; order Scombriformes; family Trichiuridae; genus Eupleurogrammus; species Eupleurogrammus muticus. The sequence goes on from JAYKQN010000001.1 coordinate 31,824,863, forward strand.
TTTATGATTTTCCTTTTGTGATTTTATGTATGTTTTGCTCTCCTTTTGTGATTTTGTGTAACTGTAAAGCACTTTGAATTGCCCTGTGTACGAACTATGCTCTATGCCTTGCCTTGCCTTGCCTTGCCTTGCCTTGCCTTGCCTTGCCTTGCCTTGCCTTGCCTTGCCTTGCCTTGCCTTGCCTTGAATGTATGGCTACGTGATGCCTGAATTACAATCTTGGCCATATCCTTACATTCCAAGTACAGGCAGTCATGAGGGTTGAAAAATAACGTAATGCACAACGGACCTCATCCAATTTCAAGGTGATTTGGAGCACAAAGGTCAAAGTGAATGCACTTTCATTTTATGTTATAAAGCGACAGCGCAGATTGTTGAAATTTCTCATCGTGAACTCAAAAGAAGGTTTGTTTCTGCCCAGTTTCGAACTGGGGACCTTTCGCGTGTGAGGCGAACGTGATGACCACTACACTACAGAAACTTCGAAAGCACGCATTTTGTCTGCGACGTTCATTCAAAGCTCTTGTGTACGCTGTGTTCCTCGCGTGACTTTGGGATCCTGCCCGTTGATGTAGCATGAGACACACGTCTCTCAATCCTCGTTAGTATAGTGGATGAGTATCTCCGCCTGTCACGCGGAAGACCGGGGTTCGATTCCCCGACGGGGAGGGTGGATGTTGTTCTTTAGCTGCTGTTTGTTCAGGCCTCAACGCTGACATTGTTTAAGACCAGGCTGAAAACAGTTCGGTTTAACCGTGCATACGAAAACTGAAAGTTTCTTATCTACACTCTTTTTTAAATTAATGATGAATTCTATGTTTTATGATTTTCCTTTTGTGATTTTATGTATGTTGTGCTCTCCTTTTAGGATTTTGTGTAACTGTAAAGCACTTTGAATTGCCCTGTGTACAAATTGTGCTCTATAAAAAAACTTGCCTTGAGAAAGCATAGATTGTTGAAATTCCTTGTCATGAACTCAAAGAGAGGCTTGTTTCTGCCCGGTTTCGAAACAAGGACCTTTCGCGTGTTAGGCGAACGTGATAGCAACTACACTACAGAAACCACAAAAAGGGCATTTTTTGTCCGTGAGGCTCACTCAAAGCTCTTGTGTATACTGTGTTCCTCGCATGACTTCGGGATCCTGCCCGTTGATGTAGCATGAGACACACGTGTCTCAATCCTCGTTAGTATAGTGGATGAGTATCTCCGCCTGTCACGCGGAAGACCGGGGTTCGATTCCCCGACGGGGAGGGTGGGTGTTCTTCTCTAGCCTCAACGCTGACATTGTTTAAGACCAGGCTGAAAACAGTTCGGTTTAACCGTGCATACGAAAACTGAAAGTTTCTTATCTACACTCTTTTTTAAATTAATGATGAATTCTATGTTTTATGATTTTATGCTCTCCTTTTGTGATTTTGTGTAACTGTAAAGCACTTTGAATTGCCCTGTGTACGAACTATGCTCTATGCCTTGCCTTGCCTTGCCTTGCCTTGCCTTGCCTTGCCTTGCCTTGCCTTGCCTTGCCTTGCCTTGCCTTGCCTTGCCTTGCCTTGCCTTGCCTTGAATGTATGGCTACGTGAAGCCTGAATTACAATCTTGGCCATATCCTTACATTCCAAGTACAGGCAGTCATGAGGGTTGAAAAATAACGTAATGCACAACGGACCTCATCCAATTTCAAGGTGATTTGGAGCACAAAGGTCAAAGTGAATGCACTTTCATTTTATGTTATAAAGCGACAGCGCAGATTGTTGAAATTTCTCATCGTGAACTCAAAAGAAGGTTTGTTTCTGCCCAGTTTCCAACTGGGGACCTTTCGCGTGTGAGGCGAACGTGATGACCACTACACTACAGAAACTTCGAAAGCACGCATTTTGTCTGCGACGTTCATTCAAAGCTCTTGTGTACGCTGTGTTCCTCGCGTGACTTTGGGATCCTGCCCGTTGATGTAGCATGAGACACACGTGTCTCAATCCTCGTTAGTATAGTGGATGAGTATCTCCGCCTGTCACGCGGAAGACCGGGGTTCGATTCCCCGACGGGGAGGGTGGATGTTGTTCTTTAGCTGCTGTTTGTTCAGGCCTCAACGCTGACATTGTTTAAGACCAGGCTGAAAACAGTTCGGTTTAACCGTGCATACGAAAACTGAAAGTTTCTTATCTACACTCTTTTTTAAATTAATGATGAATTCTATGTTTTATGATTTTCCTTTTGTGATTTTATGTATGTTGTGCTCTCCTTTTAGGATTTTGTGTAACTGTAAAGCACTTTGAATTGCCCTGTGTACAAATTGTGCTCTATAAAAAAACTTGCCTTGAGAAAGCATAGATTGTTGAAATTCCTTGTCATGAACTCAAAGAGAGGCTTGTTTCTGCCCGGTTTCGAACCGAGGACCTTTCGCGTGCTAGGCGAACGTGATAACCACTACACTACAGAAACCACAAAAAGGGCATTTTTTGTCCGTGAGGCTCACTCAAAGCTCTTGTGTATACTGTGTTCCTCGCATGACTTCGGGATCCTGCCCGTTGATGTAGCATGAGACACACGTGTCTCAATCCTCGTTAGTATAGTGGATGAGTATCTCCGCCTGTCACGCGGAAGACCGGGGTTCGATTCCCCGACGGGGAGGGTGGATGTTCTTCTCTAGCTGCTGTTTGTTCAGGCCTCAACGCTGACATTGTTTAAGACCATGCTGAAAACAGTTCGGTTTAACCGTGCATACGAAAACTGAAAGTTTCTTATCTACACTCTTTTTTAAATTAATGATGAATTCTATGTTTTATGATTTTCCTTTTGTGATTTTATGTATGTTTTGCTCTCCTTTTGTGATTTTGTGTAACTGTAAAGCACTTTGAATTGCCCTGTGTACGAACTATGCTCTATGCCTTGCCTTGCCTTGCCTTGCCTTGCCTTGCCTTGCCTTGCCTTGCCTTGCCTTGCCTTGCCTTGCCTTGCCTTGCCTTGCCTTGCCTTGCCTTGCCTTGAATGTATGGCTACGTGAAGCCTGAATTACAATCTTGGCCATATCCTTACATTCCAAGTACAGGCAGTCATGAGGGTTGAAAAATAACGTAATGCACAACGGACCTCATCCAATTTCAAGGTGATTTGGAGCACAAAGGTCAAAGTGAATGCACTTTCATTTTATGTTATAAAGCGACAGCGCAGATTGTTGAAATTTCTCATCGTGAACTCAAAAGAAGGTTTGTTTCTGCCCAGTTTCGAACTGGGGACCTTTCGCGTGTGAGGCGAACGTGATGACCACTACACTACAGAAACTTCGAAAGCACGCATTTTGTCTGCGACGTTCATTCAAAGCTCTTGTGTACGCTGTGTTCCTCGCGTGACTTTGGGATCCTGCCCGTTGATGTAGCATGAGACACACGTGTCTCAATCCTCGTTAGTATAGTGGATGAGTATCTCCGCCTGTCGCGCGGAAGACCGGGGTTCGATTCCCCGACGGGGAGGGTGGATGTTCTTCTCTAGCTGCTGTTTGTTCAGGCCTCAACGCTGACATTGTTTAAGACCAGGCTGAAAACAGTTCGGTTTAACCGTGCATACGAAAACTGAAAGTTTCTTATCTACACTCTTTTTTAAATTAATGATGAATTCTATGTTTTATGATTTTCCTTTTGTGATTTTATGTATGTTTTGCTCTCCTTTTGTGATTTTGTGTAACTGTAAAGCACTTTGAATTGCCCTGTGTACGAACTATGCTCTATGCCTTGCCTTGCCTTGCCTTGCCTTGCCTTGCCTTGCCTTGCCTTGCCTTGCCTTGCCTTGCCTTGCCTTGCCTTGCCTTGCCTTGAATGTATGGCTACGTGAAGCCTGAATTACAATCTTGGCCATATCCTTACATTCCAAGTACAGGCAGTCATGAGGGTTGAAAAATAACGTAATGCACAACGGACCTCATCCAATTTCAAGGTGATTTGGAGCACAAAGGTCAAAGTGAATGCACTTTCATTTTATGTTATAAAGCGACAGCGCAGATTGTTGAAATTTCTCATCGTGAACTCAAAAGAAGGTTTGTTTCTGCCCAGTTTCGAACTGGGGACCTTTCGCGTGTGAGGCGAACGTGATGACCACTACACTACAGAAACTTCGAAAGCACGCATTTTGTCTGCGACGTTCATTCAAAGCTCTTGTGTACGCTGTGTTCCTCGCGTGACTTTGGGATCCTGCCCGTTGATGTAGCATGAGACACACGTGTCTCAATCCTCGTTAGTATAGTGGATGAGTATCTCCGCCTGTCGCGCCGAAGACCGGGGTTCGATTCCCCGACGGGGAGGGTGGATGTTCTTCTCTAGCTGCTGTTTGTTCAGGCCTCAACGCTGACATTGTTTAAGACCAGGCTGAAAACAGTTCGGTTTAACCGTGCATACGAAAACTGAAAGTTTCTTATCTACACTCTTTTTTAAATTAATGATGAATTCTATGTTTTATGATTTTCCTTTTGTGATTTTATGTATGTTTTGCTCTCCTTTTGTGATTTTGTGTAACTGTAAAGCACTTTGAATTGCCCTGTGTACGAACTATGCTCTATGCCTTGCCTTGCCTTGCCTTGCCTTGCCTTGCCTTGCCTTGCCTTGCCTTGCCTTGCCTTGCCTTGCCTTGCCTTGCCTTGCCTTGCCTTGCCTTGAATGTATGGCTACGTGAAGCCTGAATTACAATCTTGGCCATATCCTTACATTCCAAGTACAGGCAGTCATGAGGGTTGAAAAATAACGTAATGCACAACGGACCTCATCCAATTTCAAGGTGATTTGGAGCACAAAGGTCAAAGTGAATGCACTTTCATTTTATGTTATAAAGCGACAGCGCAGATTGTTGAAATTTCTCATCGTGAACTCAAAAGAAGGTTTGTTTCTGCCCAGTTTCGAACTGGGGACCTTTCGCGTGTGAGGCGAACGTGATGACCACTACACTACAGAAACTTCGAAAGCACGCATTTTGTCTGCGACGTTCATTCAAAGCTCTTGTGTACGCTGTGTTCCTCGCGTGACTTTGGGATCCTGCCCGTTGATGTAGCATGAGACACACGTGTCTCAATCCTCGTTAGTATAGTGGATGAGTATCTCCGCCTGTCGCGCGGAAGACCGGGGTTCGATTCCCCGACGGGGAGGGTGGATGTTGTTCTTTAGCTGCTGTTTGTTCAGGCCTCAACGCTGACATTGTTTAAGACCAGGCTGAAAACAGTTCGGTTTAACCGTGCATACGAAAACTGAAAGTTTCTTATCTACACTCTTTTTTAAATTAATGAAGAATTCTATGTTTTATGATTTTCCTTTTGTGATTTTATGTATGTTGTGCTCTCCTTTTAGGATTTTGTGTAACTGTAAAGCACTTTGAATTGCCCTGTGTACAAATTGTGCTCTATAAAAAATCTTGCCTTGAGAAAGCATAGATTGTTGAAATTCCTTGTCATGAACTCAAAGAGAGGCTTGTTTCTGCCCGGTTTCGAACCGAGGACCTTTCGCGTGTTAGGCGAACGTGATAACCACTACACTACAGAAACCACAAAAAGGGCGTTTTTTGTCCGTGAGGCTCACTCAAAGCTCTTGTGTATACTGTGTTCCTCGCATGACTTCGGGATCCTGCCCGTTGATGTAGCATGAGACACACGTGTCTCAATCCTCGTTAGTATAGTGGATGAGTATCTCCGCCTGTCACGCGGAAGACCGGGGTTCGATTCCCCGACGGGGAGGGTGGATGTTCTTCTCTAGCCTCAACGCTGACATTGTTTAAGACCAGGCTGAAAACAGTTCGGTTTAACCGTGCATACGAAAACTGAAAGTTTCTTATCTACACTCTTTTTTAAATTAATGATGAATTCTATGTTTTATGATTTTCCTTTTGTGATTTTTATGTATGTTTTGCTCTCCTTTTGTGATTTTGTGTAACTGTAAAGCACTTTGAATTGCCCTGTGTACGAACTATGCTCTATGCCTTGCCTTGCCTTGCCTTGCCTTGCCTTGCCTTGCCTTGCCTTGCCTTGCCTTGCCTTGCCTTGCCTTGCCTTGCCTTGCCTTGAATGTATGGCTACGTGAAGCCTGAATTACAATCTTGGCCATATCCTTACATTCCAAGTACAGGCAGTCATGAGGGTTGAAAAATAACGTAATGCACAACGGACCTCATCCAATTTCAAGGTGATTTGGAGCACAAAGGTCAAAGTGAATGCACTTTCATTTTATGTTATAAAGCGACAGCGCAGATTGTTGAAATTTCTCATCGTGAACTCAAAAGAAGGTTTGTTTCTGCCCAGTTTCGAACTGGGGACCTTTCGCGTGTGAGGCGAACGTGATGACCACTACACTACAGAAACTTCGAAAGCACGCATTTTGTCTGCGACGTTCATTCAAAGCTCTTGTGTACGCTGTGTTCCTCGCGTGACTTTGGGATCCTGCCCGTTGATGTAGCATGAGACACACGTGTCTCAATCCTCGTTAGTATAGTGGATGAGTATCTCCGCCTGTCGCGCGGAAGACCGGGGTTCGATTCCCCGACGGGGAGGGTGGATGTTCTTCTCTAGCTGCTGTTTGTTCAGGCCTCAACGCTGACATTGTTTAAGACCAGGCTGAAAACAGTTCGGTTTAACCGTGCATACGAAAACTGAAAGTTTCTTATCTACACTCTTTTTTAAATTAATGATGAATTCTATGTTTTATGATTTTCCTTTTGTGATTTTATGTATGTTTTGCTCTCCTTTTGTGATTTTGTGTAACTGTAAAGCACTTTGAATTGCCCTGTGTACGAACTATGCTCTATGCCTTGCCTTGCCTTGCCTTGCCTTGCCTTGCCTTGCCTTGCCTTGCCTTGCCTTGCCTTGCCTTGCCTTGCCTTGCCTTGCATGGCTACGTGAAGCCTGAATTACAATCTTGGCCATATCCTAACATTCCAAGTACAGGCAGTCATGAGGGTTGAAAAATAACGTAATGCACAACGGACCTCATCCAATTTCAAGGTGATTTGGAGCACAAAGGTCAAAGTGAATGCACTTTCATTTTATGTTATAAAGCGACAGCGCAGATTGTTGAAATTTCTCATCGTGAACTCAAAAGAAGATTTGTTTCTGCCCAGTTTCGAACTGGGGACCTTTCGCGTGTGAGGCGAACGTGATGACCACTACACTACAGAAACTTCGAAAGCACGCATTTTGTCTGCGACGTTCATTCAAAGCTCTTGTGTACGCTGTGTTCCTCGCGTGACTTTGGGATCCTGCCCGTTGATGTAGCATGAGACACACGTGTCTCAATCCTCGTTAGTATAGTGGATGAGTATCTCCGCCTGTCACGCGGAAGACCGGGGTTCGATTCCCCGACGGGGAGGGTGGATGTTCTTCTCTAGCTGCTGTTTGTTCAGGCCTCAACGCTGACATTGTTTAAGACCAGGCTGAAAACAGTTCGGTTTAACCGTGCATACGAAAACTGAAAGTTTCTTATCTACACTCTTTTTTAAATTAATGATGAATTCTATGTTTTATGATTTTCCTTTTGTGATTTTATGTATGTTGTGCTCTCCTTTTAGGATTTTGTGTAACTGTAAAGCACTTTGAATTGCCCTGTGTACAAATTGTGCTCTATAAAAAAACTTGCCTTGAGAAAGCATAGATTGTTGAAATTCCTTGTCATGAACTCAAAGAGAGGCTTGTTTCTGCCCGGTTTCGAACCGAGGACCTTTCGCGTGTTAGGCGAACGTGATAACCACTACACTACAGAAACCACAAAAAGGGCATTTTTTGTCCGTGAGGCTCACTCAAAGCTCTTGTGTATACTGTGTTCCTCGCATGACTTCGGGATCCTGCCCGTTGATGTAGCATGAGACACACGTGTCTCAATCCTCGTTAGTATAGTGGAAGAGTATCTCCGCCTGTCACGCGGAAGACCGGGGTTCGATTCCCCGACGGGGAGGGTGGATGTTCTTCTCTAGCTGCTGTTTGTTCAGGCCTCAACGCTGACATTGTTTAAGACCAGGCTGAAAACAGTTCGGTTTAACCGTGCATACGAAAACTGAAAGTTTCTTATCTACACTCTTTTTTAAATTAATGATGAATTCTATGTTTTATGATTTTCCTTTTGTGAGTTTATGTATGTTTTGCTCTCCTTTTGTGATTTTGTGTAACTGTAAAGCACTTTGAATTGCCCTGTGTACGAACTATGCTCTATGCCTTGCCTTGCCTTGCCTTGCCTTGCCTTGCCTTGCCTTGCCTTGCCTTGCCTTGCCTTGCCTTGCCTTGCCTTGCCTTGCCTTGCCTTGAATGTATGGCTACGTGAAGCCTGAATTACAATCTTGGCCATATCCTTACATTCCAAGTACAGGCAGTCATGAGGGTTGAAAAATAACGTAATGCACAATGGACCTCATCCAATTTCAAGGTGATTTGGAGCACAAAGGTCAAAGTGAATGCACTTTCATTTTGTTATAAAGCGACAGTGCAGATTGTTGAAATTTCTCATCGTGAACTCAAAAGAAGGTTTGTTTCTGCCCAGTTTCGAACTGGGGACCTTACGCGTGTGAGGCGAACGTGATGACCACTACACTACAGAAACTTCTTTGGACTCTTTGACTTTGGGATCCTGCCCGTTGATGTAGCATGAGACACACGTGTCTCAATCCTCGTTAGTATAGTGGATGAGTATCTCCGCCTGTCACGCGGAAGACCGGGGTTCGATTCCCCGACGGGGAGGGTGGATGTTGTTCTTTAGCTGCTGTTTGTTCAGGCCTCAACGCTGACATTGTTTAAGACCAGGCTGAAAACAGTTCGGTTTAACCGTGCATACGAAAACTGAAAGTTTCTTATCTACACTCTTTTTTAAAATAATGATGAATTCTATGTTTTATGATTTTCCTTTTGTGATTTTATGTATGTTGTGCTCTCCTTTTAGGATTTTGTGTAACTGTAAAGCACTTTGAATTGCCCTGTGTACAAATTGTGCTCTATAAAAAAACTTGCCTTGAGAAAGCATAGATTGTTGAAATTCCTTGTCATGAACTCAAAGAGAGGCTTGTTTCTGCCCGGTTTCGAACCGAGGACCTTTCGCGTGTTAGGCGAACCTGATAACCACTACACTACAGAAATCACGAAAAGGGCATTTTTTGTCCGTGAGGCTCACTCAAAGCTCTTGTGTATACTGTGTTCCTCGCATGACTTCGGGATCCTGCCCGTTGATGTAGCATGAGACACACGTGTCTCAATCCTCGTTAGTATAGTGGATGAGTATCTCCGCCTGTCACGCGGAAGACCGGGGTTCGATTCCCCGACGGGGAGGGTGGATGTTCTTCTCTAGCTGCTGTTTGTTCAGGCCTCAACGCTGACATTGTTTAAGACCAGGCTGAAAAGAGTTCGGTTTAACCGTGCATACGAAAACTGAAAGTTTCTTATCTACACTCTTTTTTAAATTAATGATGAATTCTATGTTTTATGATTTTCCTTTTGTGATTTTATGTATGTTTTGCTCTCCTTTTGTGATTTTGTGTAACTGTAAAGCACTTTGAATTGCCCTGTGTACGAACTATGCTCTATGCCTTGCCTTGCCTTGCCTTGCCTTGCCTTGCCTTGCCTTGCCTTGCCTTGCCTTGCCTTGCCTTGCCTTGCCTTGCCTTGCCTTGCCTTGCCTTGAATGTATGGCTACGTGATGCCTGAATTACAATCTTGGCCATATCCTTACATTCCAAGTACAGGCAGTCATGAGGGTTGAAAAATAACGTAATGCACAACGGACCTCATCCAATTTCAAGGTGATTTGGAGCACAAAGGTCAAAGTGAATGCACTTTCATTTTATGTTATAAAGCGACAGCGCAGATTGTTGAAATTTCTCATCGTGAACTCAAAAGAAGGTTTGTTTCTGCCCAGTTTCGAACTGGGGACCTTTCGCGTGTGAGGCGAACGTGATGACCACTACACTACAGAAACTTCGAAAGCACGCATTTTGTCTGCGACGTTCATTCAAAGCTCTTGTGTACGCTGTGTTCCTCGCGTGACTTTGGGATCCTGCCCGTTGATGTAGCATGAGACACACGTCTCTCAATCCTCGTTAGTATAGTGGATGAGTATCTCCGCCTGTCACGCGGAAGACCGGGGTTCGATTCCCCGACGGGGAGGGTGGATGTTGTTCTTTAGCTGCTGTTTGTTCAGGCCTCAACGCTGACATTGTTTAAGACCAGGCTGAAAACAGTTCGGTTTAACCGTGCATACGAAAACTGAAAGTTTCTTATCTACACTCTTTTTTAAATTAATGATGAATTCTATGTTTTATGATTTTCCTTTTGTGATTTTATGTATGTTGTGCTCTCCTTTTAGGATTTTGTGTAACTGTAAAGCACTTTGAATTGCCCTGTGTACAAATTGTGCTCTATAAAAAAACTTGCCTTGAGAAAGCATAGATTGTTGAAATTCCTTGTCATGAACTCAAAGAGAGGCTTGTTTCTGCCCGGTTTCGAAACGAGGACCTTTCGCGTGTTAGGCGAACGTGATAGCAACTACACTACAGAAACCACAAAAAGGGCATTTTTTGTCCGTGAGGCTCACTCAAAGCTCTTGTGTATACTGTGTTCCTCGCATGACTTCGGGATCCTGCCCGTTGATGTAGCATGAGACACACGTGTCTCAATCCTCGTTAGTATAGTGGATGAGTATCTCCGCCTGTCACGCGGAAGACCGGGGTTCGATTCCCCGACGGGGAGGGTGGGTGTTCTTCTCTAGCCTCAACGCTGACATTGTTTAAGACCAGGCTGAAAACAGTTCGGTTTAACCGTGCATACGAAAACTGAAAGTTTCTTATCTACACTCTTTTTTAAATTAATGATGAATTCTATGTTTTATGATTTTATGCTCTCCTTTTGTGATTTTGTGTAACTGTAAAGCACTTTGAATTGCCCTGTGTACGAACTATGCTCTATGCCTTGCCTTGCCTTGCCTTGCCTTGCCTTGCCTTGCCTTGCCTTGCCTTGCCTTGCCTTGCCTTGCCTTGCCTTGCCTTGCCTTGCCTTGCCTTGCCTTGCCTTGAATGTATGGCTACGTGAAGCCTGAATTACAATCTTGGCCATATCCTTACATTCCAAGTACAGGCAGTCATGAGGGTTGAAAAATAACGTAATGCACAACGGACCTCATCCAATTTCAAGGTGATTTGGAGCACAAAGGTCAAAGTGAATGCACTTTCATTTTATGTTATAAAGCGACAGCGCAGATTGTTGAAATTTCTCATCGTGAACTCAAAAGAAGGTTTGTTTCTGCCCAGTTTCCAACTGGGGACCTTTCGCGTGTGAGGCGAACGTGATGACCACTACACTACAGAAACTTCGAAAGCACGCATTTTGTCTGCGACGTTCATTCAAAGCTCTTGTGTACGCTGTGTTCCTCGCGTGACTTTGGGATCCTGCCCGTTGATGTAGCATGAGACACACGTGTCTCAATCCTCGTTAGTATAGTGGATGAGTATCTCCGCCTGTCACGCGGAAGACCGGGGTTCGATTCCCCGACGGGGAGGGTGGATGTTGTTCTTTAGCTGCTGTTTGTTCAGGCCTCAACGCTGACATTGTTTAAGACCAGGCTGAAAACAGTTCGGTTTAACCGTGCATACGAAAACTGAAAGTTTCTTATCTACACTCTTTTTTAAATTAATGATGAATTCTATGTTTTATGATTTTCCTTTTGTGATTTTATGTATGTTGTGCTCTCCTTTTAGGATTTTGTGTAACTGTAAAGCACTTTGAATTGCCCTGTGTACAAATTGTGCTCTATAAAAAAACTTGCCTTGAGAAAGCATAGATTGTTGAAATTCCTTGTCATGAACTCAAAGAGAGGCTTGTTTCTGCCCGGTTTCGAACCGAGGACCTTTCGCGTGCTAGGCGAACGTGATAACCACTACACTACAGAAACCACAAAAAGGGCATTTTTTGTCCGTGAGGCTCACTCAAAGCTCTTGTGTATACTGTGTTCCTCGCATGACTTCGGGATCCTGCCCGTTGATGTAGCATGAGACACACGTGTCTCAATCCTCGTTAGTATAGTGGATGAGTATCTCCGCCTGTCACGCGGAAGACCGGGGTTCGATTCCCCGACGGGGAGGGTGGATGTTCTTCTCTAGCTGCTGTTTGTTCAGGCCTCAACGCTGACATTGTTTAAGACCAGGCCGAAAACAGTTCGGTTTAACCGTGCATACGAAAACTGAAAGTTTCTTATCTACACTCTTTTTTAAATTAATGATGAATTCTATGTTTTATGATTTTCCTTTTGTGATTTTATGTATGTTTTGCTCTCCTTTTGTGATTTTGTGTAACTGTAAAGCACTTTGAATTGCCCTGTGTACGAACTATGCTCTATGCCTTGCCTTGCCTTGCCTTGCCTTGCCTTGCCTTGCCTTGCCTTGCCTTGCCTTGCCTTGCCTTGCCTTGCCTTGCCTTGAATGTATGGCTACGTGAAGCCTGAATTACAATCTTGGCCATATCCTTACATTCCAAGTACAGGCAGTCATGAGGGTTGAAAAATAACGTAATGCACAACGGACCTCATCCAATTTCAAGGTGATTTGGAGCACAAAGGTCAAAGTGAATGCACTTTCATTTTATGTTATAAAGCGACAGCGCAGATTGTTGAAATTTCTCATCGTGAACTCAAAAGAAGGTTTGTTTCTGCCCAGTTTCGAACTGGGGACCTTTCGCGTGTGAGGCGAACGTGATGACCACTACACTACCGAAACTTCGAAAGCACGCATTTTGTCTGCGACGTTCATTCAAAGCTCTTGTGTACGCTGTGTTCCTCGCGTGACTTTGGGATCCTGCCCGTTGATGTAGCATGAGACACACGTGTCTCAATCCTCGTTAGTATAGTGGATGAGTATCTCCGCCTGTCGCGCGGAAGACCGGGGTTCGATTCCCCGACGGGGAGGGTGGATGTTGTTCTTTAGCTGCTGTTTGTTCAGGCCTCAACGCTGACATTGTTTAAGACCAGGCTGAAAACAGTTCGGTTTAACCGTGCATACGAAAACTGAAAGTTTCTTATCTACACTCTTTTTTAAATTAATGATGAATTCTATGTTTTATGATTTTCCTTTTGTGATTTTATGTATGTTGTGCTCTCCTTTTAGGATTTTGTGTAACTGTAAAGCACTTTGAATTGCCCTGTGTACAAATTGTGCTCTATAAAAAAACTTGCCTTGAGAAAGCATAGATTGTTGAAATTCCTTGTCATGAACTCAAAGAGAGGCTTGTTTCTGCCCGGTTTCGAACCGAGGACCTTTCGCGTGTTAGGCGAACGTGATAACCACTACACTACAGAAACCACAAAAAGGGCATTTTTTGTCCGTGAGGCTCACTCAAAGCTCTTGTGTATACTGTGTTCCTCGCATGACTTCGGGATCCTGCCCGTTGATGTAGCATGAAACACACGTGTCTCAATCCTCGTTAGTATAGTGGATGAGTATCTCCGCCTGTCACGCGGAAGACCGGGGTTCGATTCCCTGACGGGGAGGGTGGATGTTCTTCTCTAGCTGCTGTTTGTTCAGGCCTCAACGCTGACATTGTTTAAGACCATGCTGAAAACAGTTCGGTTTAACCGTGCATACGAAAACTGAAAGTTTCTTATCTACACTCTTTTTTAAATTAATGATGAATTCTATGTTTTATGATTTTCCTTTTGTGATTTTATGTATGTTTTGCTCTCCTTTTGTGATTTTGTGTAACTGTAAAGCACTTTGAATTGCCCTGTGTACGAACTATGCTCTATGCCTTGCCTTGCCTTGCCTTGCCTTGCCTTGCCTTGCCTTGCCTTGCCTTGCCTTGCCTTGCCTTGCCTTGCCTTGCCTTGCCTTGCCTTGCCTTGAATGTATGGCTACGTGAAGCCTGAATTACAATCTTGGCCATATCCTTACATTCCAAGTACAGGCAGTCATGAGGGTTGAAAAATAACGTAATGCACAACGGACCTCATCCAATTTCAAGGTGATTTGGAGCACAAAGGTCAAAGTGAATGCACTTTCATTTTATGTTATAAAGCGACAGCGCAGATTGTTGAAATTTCTCATCGTGAACTCAAAAGAAGGTTTGTTTCTGCCCAGTTTCGAACTGGGGACCTTTCGCGTGTGAGGCGAACGTGATGACCACTACACTACAGAAACTTCGAAAGCACGCATTTTGTCTGCGACGTTCATTCAAAGCTCTTGTGTACGCTGTGTTCCTCGCGTGACTTTGGGATCCTGCCCGTTGATGTAGCATGAGACACACGTGTCTCAATCCTCGTTAGTATAGTGGATGAGTATCTCCGCCTGTCGCGCGGAAGACCGGGGTTCGATTCCCTGACGGGGAGGGTGGATGTTCTTCTCTAGCTGCTGTTTGTTCAGGCCTCAACGCTGACATTGTTTAAGACCAGGCTGAAAACAGTTCGGTTTAACCGTGCATACGAAAACTGAAAGTTTCTTATCTACACTCTTTTTTAAATTAATGATGAATTCTATGTTTTATGATTTTCCTTTTGTGATTTTATGTATGTTTTGCTCTCCTTTTGTGATTTTGTGTAACTGTAAAGCACTTTGAATTGCCCTGTGTACGAACTATGCTCTATGCCTTGCCTTGCCTTGCCTTGCCTTGCCTTGCCTTGCCTTGCCTTGCCTTGCCTTGCCTTGCCTTGCCTTGCCTTGCCTTGCCTTGCCTTGAATGTATGGCTACGTGAAGCCTGAATTACAATCTTGGCCATATCCTTACATTCCAAGTACAGGCAGTCATGAGGGTTGAAAAATAACGTAATGCACAACGGACCTCATCCAATTTCAAGGTGATTTGGAGCACAAAGGTCAAAGTGAATGCACTTTCATTTTATGTTATAAAGCGACAGCGCAGATTGTTGAAATTTCTCATCGTGAACTCAAAAGAAGGTTTGTTTCTGCCCAGTTTCGAACTGGGGACCTTTCGCGTGTGAGGCGAACGTGATGACCACTACACTACAGAAACTTCGAAAGCACGCATTTTGTCTGCGACGTTCATTCAAAGCTCTTGTGTACGCTGTGTTCCTCGCGTGACTTTGGGATCCTGCCCGTTGATGTAGCATGAGACACACGTGTCTCAATCCTCGTTAGTATAGTGGATGAGTATCTCCGCCTGTCGCGCCGAAGACCGGGGTTCGATTCCCCGACGGGGAGGGTGGATGTTCTTCTCTAGCTGCTGTTTGTTCAGGCCTCAACGCTGACATTGTTTAAGACCAGGCTGAAAACAGTTCGGTTTAACCGTGCATACGAAAACTGAAAGTTTCTTATCTACACTCTTTTTTAAATTAATGATGAATTCTATGTTTTATGATTTTCCTTTTGTGATTTTATGTATGTTTTGCTCTCCTTTTGTGATTTTGTGTAACTGTAAAGCACTTTGAATTGCCCTGTGTACGAACTATGCTCTATGCCTTGCCTTGCCTTGCCTTGCCTTGCCTTGCCTTGCCTTGCCTTGCCTTGCCTTGCCTTGCCTTGCCTTGCCTTGCCTTGCCTTGCCTTGAATGTATGGCTACGTGAAGCCTGAATTACAATCTTGGCCATATCCTTACATTCCAAGTACAGGCAGTCATGAGGGTTGAAAAATAACGTAATGCACAACGGACCTCATCCAATTTCAAGGTGATTTGGAGCACAAAGGTCAAAGTGAATGCACTTTCATTTTATGTTATAAAGCGACAGCGCAGATTGTTGAAATTTCTCATCGTGAACTCAAAAGAAGGTTTGTTTCTGCCCAGTTTCGAACTGGGGACCTTTCGCGTGTGAGGCGAACGTGATGACCACTACACTACAGAAACTTCGAAAGCACGCATTTTGTCTGCGACGTTCATTCAAAGCTCTTGTGTACGCTGTGTTCCTCGCGTGACTTTGGGATCCTGCCCGTTGATGTAGCATGAGACACACGTGTCTCAATCCTCGTTAGTATAGTGGATGAGTATCTCCGCCTGTCGCGCGGAAGACCGGGGTTCGATTCCCCGACGGGGAGGGTGGATGTTGTTCTTTAGCTGCTGTTTGTTCAGGCCTCAACGCTGACATTGTTTAAGACCAGGCTGAAAACAGTTCGGTTTAACCGTGCATACGAAAACTGAAAGTTTCTTATCTACACTCTTTTTTAAATTAATGAAGAATTCTATGTTTTATGATTTTCCTTTTGTGATTTTATGTATGTTGTGCTCTCCTTTTAGGATTTTGTGTAACTGTAAAGCACTTTGAATTGCCCTGTGTACAAATTGTGCTCTATAAAAAATCTTGCCTTGAGAAAGCATAGATTGTTGAAATTCCTTGTCATGAACTCAAAGAGAGGCTTGTTTCTGCCCGGTTTCGAACCGAGGACCTTTCGCGTGTTAGGCGAACGTGATAACCACTACACTACAGAAACCACAAAAAGGGCGTTTTTTGTCCGTGAGGCTCACTCAAAGCTCTTGTGTATACTGTGTTCCTCGCATGACTTCGGGATCCTGCCCGTTGATGTAGCATGAGACACACGTGTCTCAATCCTCGTTAGTATAGTGGATGAGTATCTCCGCCTGTCACGCGGAAGACCGGGGTTCGATTCCCCGACGGGGAGGGTGGATGTTCTTCTCTAGCCTCAACGCTGACATTGTTTAAGACCAGGCTGAAAACAGTTCGGTTTAACCGTGCATACGAAAACTGAAAGTTTCTTATCTACACTCTTTTTTAAATTAATGATGAATTCTATGTTTTATGATTTTCCTTTTGTGATTTTTATGTATGTTTTGCTCTCCTTTTGTGATTTTGTGTAACTGTAAAGCACTTTGAATTGCCCTGTGTACGAACTATGCTCTATGCCTTGCCTTGCCTTGCCTTGCCTTGCCTTGCCTTGCCTTGCCTTGCCTTGCCTTGCCTTGCCTTGCCTTGCCTTGCCTTGCCTTGCCTTGAATGTATGGCTACGTGAAGCCTGAATTACAATCTTGGCCATATCCTTACATTCCAAGTACAGGCAGTCATGAGGGTTGAAAAATAACGTAATGCACAACGGACCTCATCCAATTTCAAGGTGATTTGGAGCACAAAGGTCAAAGTGAATGCACTTTCATTTTATGTTATAAAGCGACAGCGCAGATTGTTGAAATTTCTCATCGTGAACTCAAAAGAAGGTTTGTTTCTGCCCAGTTTCGAACTGGGGACCTTTCGCGTGTGAGGCGAACGTGATGACCACTACACTACAGAAACTTCGAAAGCACGCATTTTGTCTGCGACGTTCATTCAAAGCTCTTGTGTACGCTGTGTTCCTCGCGTGACTTTGGGATCCTGCCCGTTGATGTAGCATGAGACACACGTGTCTCAATCCTCGTTAGTATAGTGGATGAGTATCTCCGCCTGTCGCGCGGAAGACCGGGGTTCGATTCCCCGACGGGGAGGGTGGATGTTCTTCTCTAGCTGCTGTTTGTTCAGGCCTCAACGCTGACATTGTTTAAGACCAGGCTGAAAACAGTTCGGTTTAACCGTGCATACGAAAACTGAAAGTTTCTTATCTACACTCTTTTTTAAATTAATGATGAATTCTATGTTTTATGATTTTCCTTTTGTGATTTTATGTATGTTTTGCTCTCCTTTTGTGATTTTGTGTAACTGTAAAGCACTTTGAATTGCCCTGTGTACGAACTATGCTCTATGCCTTGCCTTGCCTTGCCTTGCCTTGCCTTGCCTTGCCTTGCCTTGCCTTGCCTTGCCTTGCCTTGCCTTGCCTTGCCTTGCCTTGCCTTGCCTTGCCTGTATGGCTACGTGAAGCCTGAATTACAATCTTGGCCATATCCTTACATTCCAAGTACAGGCAGTCATGAGGGTTAAAAAATAACGTAATGCACAACGGACCTCATCCAATTTCAAGGTGATTTGGAGCACAAAGGTCAAAGTGAATGCACTTTCATTTTATGTTATAAAGCGACAGCGCAGATTGTTGAAATTTCTCATCGTGAACTCAAAAGAAGGCTTGTTTCTGCCCAGTTTCGAACTGGGGACCTTTCGCGTGTGAGGCGAACGTGATGACCACTACACTACAGAAACTTCGAAAGCACGCATTTTGTCTGCGACGTTCATTCAAAGCTCTTGTGTACGCTGTGTTCCTCGCGTGACTTTGGGATCCTGCCCGTTGATGTAGCATGAGACACACGTGTCTCAATCCTCGTTAGTATAGTGGATGAGTATCTCCGCCTGTCACGCGGAAGACCGGGGTTCGATTCCCCGACGGGGAGGGTGGATGTTGTTCTTTAGCTGCTGTTTGTTCAGGCCTCAACGCTGACATTGTTTAAGACCAGGCTGAAAACAGTTCGGTTTAACCGTGCATACGAAAACTGAAAGTTTCTTATCTACACTCTTTTTTAAATTAATGATGAATTCTATGTTTTATGATTTTCCTTTTGTGATTTTATGTATGTTGTGCTCTCCTTTTAGGATTTTGTGTAACTGTAAAGCACTTTGAATTGCCCTGTGTACAAATTGTGCTCTATAAAAAAACTTGCCTTGAGAAAGCATAGATTGTTGAAATTCCTTGTCATGAACTCAAAGAGAGGCTTGTTTCTGCCCGGTTTCGAACCGAGGACCTTTCGCGTGTGAGGCGAACGTGATAACCACTACACTACAGAAACCACAAAAAGGGCATTTTTTGTCCGTGAGGCTCACTCAAAGCTCTTGTGTATACTGTGTTCCTCGCATGACTTCGGGATCCTGCCCGTTGATGTAGCATGTGACACACCTGTCTCAATCCTCGTTAGTATAGTGGATGAGTATCTCCGCCTGTCACGCGGAAGACCGGGGTTCGATTCCCCGACGGGGAGGGTGGATGTTCTTCTCTAGCTGCTGTTTGTTCAGGCCTCAACGCTGACATTGTTTAAGACCATGCTGAAAACAGTTCGGTTTAACCGTGCATACGAAAACTGAAAGTTTCTTATCTACACTCTTTTTTAAATTAATGATGAATTCTATGTTTTATGATTTTCCTTTTGTGATTTTATGTATGTTTTGCTCTCCTTTTGTGATTTTGTGTAACTGTAAAGCACTTTGAATTGCCCTGTGTACGAACTATGCTCTATGCGTTGCGTTGCCTTGCCTTGCCTTGCCTTGCCTTGCCTTGCCTTGCCTTGCCTTGCCTTGCCTTGCCTTGCCTTGAATGTATGGCTACGTGAAGCCTGAATTACAATCTTGGCCATATCCTTACATTCCAAGTACAGGCAGTCATGAGGGTTGAAAAATAACGTAATGCACAACGGACCTCATCCAATTTCAAGGTGATTTGGAGCACAAAGGTCAAAGTGAATGCACTTTCATTTTATGTTATAAAGCGACAGCGCAGATTGTTGAAATTTCTCATCGTGAACTCAAAAGAAGGTTTGTTTCTGCCCAGTTTCGAACTGGGGACCTTTCGCGTGTGAGGCGAACGTGATGACCACTACACTACAGAAACTTCGAAAGCACGCATTTTGTCTGCGACGTTCATTCAAAGCTCTTGTGTACGCTGTGTTCCTCGCGTGACTTTGGGATCCTGCCCGTTGATGTAGCATGAGACACACGTGTCTCAATCCTCGTTAGTATAGTGGATGAGTATCTCCGCCTGTCACGCGGAAGACCGGGGTTCGATTCCCCGACGGGGAAGGTGGATGTTGTTCTTTAGCTGCTGTTTGTTCAGGCCTCAACGCTGACATTGTTTAAGACCAGGCTGAAAACAGTTCGGTTTAACCGTGCATACGAAAACTGAAAGTTTCTTATCTACACTCTTTTTTAAATTAATGATGAATTCTATGTTTTATGATTTTCCTTTTGTGATTTTATGTATGTTGTGCTCTCCTTTTAGGATTTTGTGTAACTGTAAAGCACTTTGAATTGCCATGTGTACAAATTGTGCTCTATAAAAAAACTTGCCTTGAGAAAGCATAGATTGTTGAAATTCCTTGTCATGAACTCAAAGAGAGGCTTGTTTCTGCCCGGTTTCGAACCGAGGACCTTTCGCGTGTTAGGCGAACGTGATAACCACTACACTACAGAAACCACAAAAAGGGCATTTTTTGTCCGTGAGGCTCACTCAAAGCTCTTGTGTATACTGTGTTCCTCGCATGACTTCGGGATCCTGCCCGTGATGTAGCATGAGACACACGTGTCTCAATCCTCGTTAGTATAGTGGATGAGTATCTCCGCCTGTCACGCGGAAGACCGGGGTTCGATTCCCTGACGGGGAGGGTGGATGTTCTTCTCTAGCTGCTGTTTGTTCAGGCCTCAACGCTGACATTGTTTAAGACCAGGCTGAAAACAGTTCGGTTTAACCGTGCATACGAAAACTGAAAGTTTCTTATCTACACTCTTTTTTAAATTAATGATGAATTCTATGTTTTATGATTTTCCGTTTGTGATTTTATGTATGTTTTGCTCTCCTTTTGTGATTTTGTGTAACTGTAAAGCACTTTGAATTGCCCTGTGTACGAACTATGCTCTATGCCATGCCTTGCCATGCCTTGCCATGCCTTGCCTTGCCTTGCCTTGCCTTGCCTTGCCTTGCCTTGCCTTGCCTTGCCTTGCCTTGCCTTGAATGTATGGCTACGTGAAGCCTGAATTACAATCTTGGCCATATCCTTACATTCCAAGTACAGGCAGTCATGAGGGTTGAAAAATAACGTAATGCACAACGGACCTCATCCAATTTCAAGGTGATTTGGAGCACAAAGGTCAAAGTGAATGCACTTTCATTTCATGTTATAAAGCGACAGCGCAGATTGTTGAAGTTTCTCATCGTGAACTCAAAAGAAGGTTTGTTTCTGCCCAGTTTCGAACTGGGGACCTTTCGCGTGTGAGGCGAACGTGATGACCACTACACTACAGAAACTTCGAAAGCACGCATTTTGTCTGCGACGTTCATTCAAAGCTCTTGTGTACGCTGTGTTCCTCGCGTGACTTTGGGATCCTGCCCGTTGATGTAGCATGAGACACACGTGTCTCAATCCTCGTTAGTATAGTGGATGAGTATCTCCGCCTGTCACGCGGAAGACCGGGGTTTGATTCCCCGACGGGGAGGGTGGATGTTGTTCTTTGGCTGCTGTTTGTTCAGGCCTCAACGCTGACATTGTTTAAGACCAGGCTGAAAACAGTTCGGTTTAACCGTGCATACGAAAACTGAAAGTTTCTTATCTACACTCTTTTTTAAATTAATGATGAATTCTATGTTTTATGATTTTCCTTTTGTGATTTTATGTATGTTGTGCTCTCCTTTTAGGATTTTGTGTAACTGTAAAGCACTTTGAATTGCCCTGTGTACAAATTGTGCTCTATAAAAAAACTTGCCTTGAGAAAGCATAGATTGTTGAAATTCCTTGTCATGAACTCAAAGAGAGGCTTGTTTCTGCCCGGTTTCGAACCGAGGACCTTTCGCGTGTTAGGCGAACGTGATAACCACTACACTACAGAAACCACAAAAAGGGCATTTTTTGTCCGTGAGGCTCACTCAAAGCTCTTGTGTATACTGTGTTCCTCGCATGACTTCGGGATCCTGCCCGTTGATGTAGCATGAGACACACGTGTCTCAATCCTCGTTAGTATAGTGGATGAGTATCACCGCCTGTCACGCGGAAGACCCGGGTTCGATTCCCTGACGGGGAGGGTGGATGATCTTCTCCAGCTGCTGTTTGTTCAGGCCTCAATGCTGACATTGCTGACATTTTGCTCAATGCTGACATTTTGCTCTCCTTTTGTGATTTTGTGTCTCAATCTTCGTTAGTATAGTGGATGAGTATCACCGCCTGTCACGCGGAAGACCCGGGTTCGATTCCCTGACGGGGAGGGTGGATGATCTTCTCCAGCTGCTGTTTGTTCAGGCCTCAATGCTGACATTGTTTAAGACCAGGCTGAAAACAGTTCGGTTTAACCGTGCATACGAAAACTGAAAGTTTCTTATCTACACTCTTTTTTAAATTAATGATGAATTCTATGTTTTATGATTTTCCTTTTGTGATTTTATGTATGTTGTGCTCTCCTTTTGTGATTTTCTGTAACTGTAAAGCACACACGTGTCTCAATCCTCGTTAGTATAGTGGATGAGTATCTCCGCCTGTCACGCGGAAGACCGGGGTTCGATTCCCCGACGGGGAGGGTGGATGTTCTTCTATAGCCTCAACGCTGACATTGTTTAAGACCAGGCTGAAAACAGTTCGGTTTAACCGTGCATACGAAAACTGAAAGTTTCTTATCTACACTCTTTTTTAAATTAATGATGAATTCTATGTTTTATGATTTTATGTATGTTTTGCTCTCCTTTTGTGATTTTGTGTAACTGTAAAGCACTTTGAATTGCCCTGTGTACGAACTATGCTCTATGCGTTGCCTTGCGTTGCCTTGCCTTGCGTTGCCTTGCCTTGCGTTGCCTTGCCTTGCGTTGCCTTGCCTTGCCTTGCCTTGCCTTGCCTTGCCTTGCCTTGCCTTGCCTTGCGTTGCCTTGCCTTGCGTTGCCTTGCCTTGCCTTGCCTTGAATGTATGGCTACGTGAAGCCTGAATTACAATCTTGGCCATATCCTTACATTCCAAGTATCCATCCAATTTCAAGGTGATTTGGAGCACAAAGGTCAAAGTGAATGCACTTTCATTTTATGTTATAAAGCGACAGCGCAGATTGTTGAAATTTCTCATCGTGAACTCAAAAGAAGGTTTGTTTCTGCTAAGTTTCGAACTGGGGACCTTTCGCGTGTGAGGCGAACGTGATGACCACTACACTACAGAAACTTCGCAAGCACGCTTTTTGTCTGCGACGTTCATTCAAAGCTCTTGTGTACGCTGTGTTCCTCGCGTGACTTTGGGATCCTGCCCGTTGATGTAGCATGAGACACATGTGTCTCAATCCTCGTTAGTATAGTGGATGAGTATCTCTGCCTGTCACGTCGAAGACCGGGGTTCGATTCCCCGTCGGGGAGGGTGGATGTTCTTCTCTAGCTGCTGTTTGTTCAGGCCTCAACGCTGACATTGTTTAAGACCAGGCTGAAAACAGTTCGGTTTAACCGTGCATACGAAAACTGAAAGTTTGTTATCTACACTCTTTTTTAAATTAATGATGAATATTATGTTTTATGATTTTCCTTTTGTGATTTTATGTATGTTTTGCTCTCCTTTTAGGATTTTGTGTAACTGTAAAGCACTTTGAATTGCCCTGTGTACAAATTGTGCTCTATAAAAAAATTTTCCTTGCCTTGAGAAAGCATAGATTGTTGAAATTCATGGTCATGAACTCAAAGAGAGGCTTGTTTCTGCCCGGTTTCGAACAGAGGACCTTTCGCGTGTTAGGCGAACGTGCTAACCACTACACTACAGAAACCACAAAAAGAGCATTTTTTGTCCATGAGGCTCACTCAAAGCTCTTGTGTATGCTGTGTTCCTCGCGTGACTTCGGGATCCTGCCCGTTGATGTAGCATGAGACACATGTGTCTCAATCTTCGTTAGTATAGTGGATGAGTATCACCGCCTGTCACGCGGAAGACCCGGGTTCGATTCCCTGACGGGGAGGGTGGATGATCTTCTCCAGCTGCTGTTTGTTCAGGCCTCAATGCTGACATTGTTTAAGACCAGGCTGAAAACAGTTCGGTTTAACCGTGCATACGAAAACTGAAAGTTTCTTATCTACACTCTTTTTTAAATTAATGATGAATTCTATGTTTTATGATTTTCCTTTTGTGATTTTATGTATGTTGTGCTCTCCTTTTGTGATTTTCTGTAACTGTAAAGCACTTTGAATTGCCCTGTGTACGAATTGTGCTCTATAAATAAACTTTCCTTGAGAAAGCATAGATTGTTGAAATTCCTCGTCATGAACTCAAAGAGAGGCTTGTTTCTGCCCGGTTTCGATCCGAGGACCTTTCGCATGTAAGGCGAACGTGATAACCACTACACTACAGAAACCACAAAATGGTCAATTTTTGTCCGTGAGGCTCACTCAAAGCTCTTGTGTATGCTGTGTTCCTCGTGTGACTTCCGGATCCGTGTGACATGATGCACATGTGTCTCAATCCTCGTTAGTATAGAGGACGACTATCTCCGTCTGTCACGCGGAAGACCGGGGCCCTTTTCTTTCAGCTGCAGATGGTTCTCCAAAACGGAGAAAAGCAGTTCATCAACAAAAGGCCACCATTAGCCATGGGTGAGTTCAGCTATATGCCAGGAATAAAGGAAATGGTGCAGGATGTCCTGAACACCAACCTTCTGCACCTCTTTAAATAAATAAATGAATGTATGGCTAAGTGAAGCCTGAATTAGAATCTTGGCCACATCCTGAAATTCCAAGTACAGGCAAACATGCTACCTAAATGCTACCTAAATCTCTTCTATGTTCGTTTTGTGATTTTATGTATGTTTTATAAATAAAATTGCCCTGTGTACGAATTGTGCTCTATCAATAAACTTGCCTTGCCTTGCCTTGCCTTGCCTTGCCTTGCCTTGCCTTGCCTTGCCTTGCCTTGAATGACAAATGTATGGCTACGTTAAGCCTGAATTAGAATCTTGGCCATACCCTTACATTCCAAGTACAGGCAGTCATGCCACTTAAATCTGAGGGTTGAAAAATAACTTAATGCACAACGAGCCTGTGAGCGACCGACGTGGTCTCCCCACAAAAGGGATCAGGGCAACCAGAAAAGATCGGAGACAGGAGGCAGCGGAACTCAGTTTTATCAAACGAGGCGATTTATTCGACAGTGGTACATACAATACCGACACAGCATATGCTCACTGTTAGTGTGGCGGTCCACCTCTCAGCAAGTAGACCGAACAGCCACACGTCGCACCTCCTGTGTGCCACCTACAAACATGTCCGGGGGGGAACTCTCCCTCTCCGCTATTCAGTTCCCCCTTATAATCAGGTGAGAAGGGGAGGGGCCATCACCTTCTCACACTTCCCTCCCCTTCTGGAGTCTCGCCAACTGGGTGGCGAGACAAAAGTCCGCGACCGTGGTCTGTGTCCTCCCCGGGGCCCGCTCGACCACTCTCTGTCTTTGGTCGTAGCCCCGCCAGTGTCCAGCTGCGTCCCGCCGGCCATCTCAGTCAGCACTTCCGCCAGCCCGCTAGCCGTGTCCGCTAGCCGTGTCCGCTAGCCGTGTCCGCTAGCCGTGTCCGCTAGCCGGCTCCTTCGCTGACTGTCTTGCCGACACTTTCGCCGACACTCTCGCCAACACCGCCGCCGATCCTCTCGGTAGCACCGTCCATCTGCGAGCTCCACCTCCTCTCTCCAGCTTCTCAGGTGGCACCACTGATCCCACCGCTGCCACCAAATGTGAGCGACCGACGTGGTCTCCCCACAAAAGGGATCAGGGCAACCAGAAAAGAAGCAGAGACAGGAGGCAGCGGAACTCAGTTTTATCAAACGAGGCGATTTATTCGACAGTGGTACATACAATACTGACACAGCATATGCTCACTGTTAGCGTGGTGGTCCACCTCTCAGCAAGTGGACCGAACAGACAGTCCCACACGTCGCACCTCCTGTGTGCCACCCACAAACATATTCGGGGGGGAACTCTCCCTCTCAGGTATTCAGTTCCCCCTTATAATCAGGTGAGGGGCCATCACCTTCTCACAGAGCCTTATCCAATTTCAAGGTGATTTGGAGCACAAAGGTCAAAGTGAATGCATTTTCATTTTCTGGTATAAAGAGACACTGTAGATTGTAGATTGATGCTTCAGTTTACTTCAATTGTCTCAGTGTCTCATGTGGGCCGGGAGAAGAAGAATTGGACTGTTTATTGTCCAAGGTCCTCTTTTCCAATGTAGAAGACCAGAAGTCAAGCTGCTTGAAGTCAAGCGTGAAATATCCATGGTCATTCATGATATAGGGTGCAATGTCCAGTGCAGGTGCTGTTAAACCTTGCACTCTTATATCCAAGCTCACCACAGCGCACACCGCTACCGGAATGTTCATCATGATCTTTATGATTCCTTCTGTTGAGGATCTGTATGGAGATGCAAATGTCATGTCCCTGCTTTTACCACCAGATGCACCAAAACCTGGTTTAAATAACCATGGCGTTGCAGTGCTTGAAAGGCCAGTCAACTCATCAGATCCGGCACTAGACCCAAAGACAAAGAAGAGGTAACAGCAAGCATCAAGAAAAATATTTGCTTCCGTTAATCCTGTGCAATGCCACAGGTTGGTTGCCTCAATCCCACGGCACAAGATATTCCCAACCAAGTATTGAACATTAACTTATTGTTTAGAAAGTACTATATTATGATTAATATGATGTGCTTTTAAAGTCATTTTTTTGTGCAAAAACTGAGAAGTAATATTTGTCAATCGTATAAATTCTTGGCTGTTAATCTATGATCTATGACAGTTAACTGAACTGAATAAACTTTTTTCATGATATCTAATTTTTGGAAAGGGTCTGTATTTTGCAGTTTCAGACAGACTTTTTTTTTCCTTTAAATACGTCTCTTGACAGTAAAGGTTGCAGGACCCCAGGTTACCAAGTAAGAACTTGCGAATAAAAGTCTTTTCTTTTCAGTTTGACTCGGAATGGTTGAACCCTGTGTAACCTTCTCACGGAGCCTCTTTTTTTTTTTTTTTTTGTAAATTGAGAACCGAATCCATACGGCTCCCGTATCTGGTTCCAGCCATTTGTTTTACAAATTAAAACACTCTAATCCCTTAAGCTATTTGGCAGCGCACACCAACTGAATTTGTTTAAAAAATTATATTCATTTCAAAGGTTTTTAAGCTGCACGGCAAATGCATCCCGCCGGCCTCGAGTGGACGGGGTAAGAAAGTTGTCAAACATGACGTGCCCCTGTCTCCTCTTCGTACTGGATCATGCCTCTCCAGCCCAAGGTAAACCCCCCCCCATCCACTTCCTCCATCCACTCCATTCCATCAAAGCAGTAAGATACATGTTTGCCTTTGAAGGGAGTGTAATTTTTTTTTTTACCTATTTCTTTTTTTCTCCACCAGACTGTGAATTGTGCCTTTGGGCCCTAGCTGGTAGAGTGATGATTGTGGAGCAGGTAGAAGCACTTAATAATACAGTGTCAGTGCAGAGGAGCAGTGGGGGGGGGGCATGGGTGGGTTGCTCTCTCTCTCTCCCTCCCCCCTGGTGATGCAACCTCTCTTTTGACTCAGAGGACCCCCCCACCCCCGCCACTGTTGGGCTGATGAGCACCCAAGGTGGCGTCTGACCTCATGGTGCTCAAGGATGTGGGGAGTCAAGTAACTGGAAACTGTCAGAAAAAACAAGGTCTGGAAAGACCAAGAGAGTGGGGGCCGGTAAGACAGGAGTCATGGCGAGAGCTTCAGGCACGGCAGCGTGAACGAGCTGAGTGTTTGACCTAGGGGTCACGAGCGTTAACATCACCGCGCGTCTTCACCTGAACCTGAAATTACATTGATTTATCACGAGAGGAAAAAAAGCTGTTTTCATAATACGAGCTGGTCTGTGTTTATATGAATACGTAAAAATTCATTTCAGCAATCAGTATTGTAATACTTCAGAAATCGAGATTATGAATGACTGACGTCCAAAAGATGTTCTATCTCCTCAGCGTGGCGAAAGGATTTCCCTTTGACAGCATCACAGAAATCCATTAGCTCACTTATAAAAATAATCAGCTTATGCATGGAGAGCAAAGAGAGTCAAATTGATGATAATATGACGTTTATCTGTGTGATTTTGTATGGATAGAGTTTTTTTTTCCTTTATGTTGGCCAATCAAGTCTTGTTTTCCCAAATTAATATTTATTTTATCTTAATGTTAACTATTTATCTCATATTATGGACTTTTTTATCTTAAATTCTTTTAAAAACCAATGGACATAATTTGAGATAGAAACTTAATAATGGACTACATAAATACAAGATATTACCCACTGGTAATATTTTATTTTTTTTGCAATGTAGTTTTGCTACTGTACACACATCCGTCTGTCTGTTTCTATTCTTAAGGTTTCTTCTTTTTTTTCTCCCCATTAAATGGGTTTTATGGGTTTTTTCCTTGTACGATGTGAGGGTCTAAGCATAGGAGATGTTGTATTGCTGCTGTATAAACTGTAAAAGCCCCAGGAGGCGAATGTCTGATTTGTAAGTTTGGGCTGTGACACAAGGCGGGGGGCCGGAGGCTGAACCCAAATGCACGACTCCTCACAGTTTGTTCAAAAAAGGAAAAGTCTTTATTATATTTCCGTACAAAGAGTCACTCTTCATGAGGTAACAAAAATTCACTCTTGCGAGGTAACAAAAAATCACTCTTGCGAGGAAAACCAAAAAATCACTCTTGCGAGGAAAACAGGGCTAGGAAAAGTAACAAGGGAAGGGCTGTCAAAACAAGACTGAGAACTTAAGTAGGCAGGAACAAAACCTGAAAGGACCTGGAGCTGGGCGCTGGTTCTTGGCACATGGAACATGACGAACTGGCACAGGACAAGGGGAGACACAGACAATATATAGACAGGGTAACAGGGCACAGGTGAAAACAATCAGGGCAGGGGAAGGCAATCACCTTGGCGGGAAACACACAAGGGCAGGAAGCAAAGGTGCCTGAAACAAGAGGGAAGAGTCATTTCAAAATAAAACTGGAAGTGCAGGACAAGACAACACGAGTGACAACTTAACATTTACGACGAGACATGAAATAATTTCTTTTTTTTTGAAAAAGTAATACAACTTTATATTGGGGAACTATGTTTTTTTTTTGTTCTTATTCCCTATCTAATCTCTTAACATCTGCAAAACAACACTGTTTAATAATATTTAGCTGATAATAATATATATATCCTCGTCTTGATACTTTTACTGAAAAACAAGGCTCTGAATGCCACTTGGGTACATGAAACCATTCAGACATGTTGAATATTTGAATTAGTTGAACATGCCCTTCCAACAACATGTTCATTAAGAAATTGTTGTTAAATTGTTATATACATATATATTTTTCACAAGGATTTAAAGCTGCCCAGCCCACTGCCACTATATTGAAAAATCAGGTCAGAGGGAAATCCGTACAAAGATCCATACTGGTGGGATCAGTGAAATTATGGTCTCCATGTTTCAGATATATGCCCTGAACATGGGAAATGGGGCTAGATGTCCAAAAAGCTTCTGTTTGCTAACCCATTCACCATAACATCTTTATGAGGTCATAATAGGTCAAGTATAATCTTCAGTTTGTTTACTTCCACCTAGCAATAATAATGATAATAATAATAATAATAAAAATCCAAATAGTATGGCTTAAAAGTTTCAATTTTCCATAATTCATAATGTTCACAAACAAGTATAAAAGTGTTTTTGAACAGTCATAGTAGTGCAAATCTTTGGTCTGATGTGGAAATACATATATTTATAAGAAATGACTCCATTCCAAATACTTCACGGGAATATGACTTGAAGATAATGTCATCCTTTTTTTTATTTTTTTGCACAGACTACACTCTCGATCTTGGAATTATCCCACCATTCTCATGTAGCGGGCGTAATTACCTTACAAGATAGCAGTGTGTAAAACCATGATAGGCATCTGGAGGGAAATAAAAACAACTGACCTGAGGATTTAGGGCGACGCACGTTTGAGCGGATGATCCCACAGACCCTCCGGCTCGACTCGGTCCCCTTAAGACCATAAACTATGCATTAGCTAGCAACCATAATTTCAACCCTCCCCAACGGGAACGTTAAAAATGGCAACGGTAACGTCTCCACTCCAAAGGCGCACAGTGCGTGTTGATGCTTCACACGAGTTGGAACGAGTATAAATAAAATCGAATCCAGTAGAAGTTTACTTGATGAAATGTTACTAAAAGAAGTAAAAGTGAAACGTAGCTCATTTAAAATCAGAGTACACTTTTTACTTCTCTTGTCCAATATAAAACAACAGTCCCCTCTGCCCCATATTTGTGTCTGTGCCTGTGTCGTGTTGCAAACCAATAACCGTATGCTGTCGACTTTCCATATGGAAACACAGCCATTATTGCTACCATTGGGCCTCAAGGTTTTTCTTAAATTTGTGCCCATCCGGGCACATCCATTACTTTCTAACTACATGGACACAGACGGAACGATGGCGACCTTGGGTCACCACAGGCAGAAAATCCACACGGTGTATGAAAGCTCCACATATCACAATAATGACTGTAGCAGAAAGCATAACCTGACCCTTATCCCTTTGTAATAGGAGACGTTTGATACACAGGTGAATTTAAAAATGTAACAAAGTGCATTACTTACAATGACATGCAAAAAGTAAAGTAAAAAACTCCAAACCCAAAGATATGTCTTCGAGGAATGTTGCATCCGCAGGATGGATTATTTTGTTTTACTTTCACCGGGATTGGTTTTGATCCAAGCAAGGAAACTCGTCCAGTGAGAGGAGGGGGGGAAGAAAAAAAAAGGCAGTTTGTTTCTCTGGCCAAAAGGGACACAATACGGCAGCATGTGAAGAATCAGCCATCGGGCACCAGATGGGGTCTGGACGTACGGCATGTTCAGCTGGAGGGGGGGAGGGTGGCTTGGTCTCGCAGATATAACCCGCTGGTGAAAGTGAAAGTATTTGTCTCCTTCCTTCTCCGGCCCAGCGGGCTTCTGGATGTAATGGTCTGCACTCGCCGACGCCAATTTCTGGACTTCAGGGCTTCAAAGGAAAAAATCAGCTCCTGACGCTCACTGGTAGACATCATGTATTGGTGATTTTTCTTTTTTATACCAATGTGTTATCCATAACAAGTTGTTATGTGTCAAAAGCAGAAAAAAACAAGGGGATTCAAGGGGGACGAGCATTAATCCATCCTGGAATGGATGGTCTCTGTGCACCTGGCAGACGTGTGAATTACACATTCCGGATCACTTATTTTTATTAATTTCCTAAGAAACAGTCTGTATTTTACTTGAAAGCCTCCGGAGGCTGTGTTAACCTGTTTGTTTGCCGTCCTATGAACCTCATAAGACATGACGACAATTAGGCCAATCTTCATAATCATTACTCACAGGTCCTCAGGGGAGAGCTTAGGTATAGTAAACTTATGGCTGCGGTGGTGATTTGTCTGGCATCCGCTTGGTAATTCTTCTATTTATAGAGGCTCATTAAGCTGTGTAGATCACTCCTCGCCGCTAACCCATCTAGGCTTCTTGTGTCATTTCTCGTGGTGAAATTAAAGCAGAGGGTTCAGCACAGTCTGAATGTCCAGACCAGTTAAAAGACCATTATGTTCTCTGGCTGTCATCACTCTGAGAGAGAGCCAACGCTGAAAGAGTCATTTAATACGTGACAGGGCCTAATAAGTGCTTTAGATATTTACCCTTTCTCAAATCTACATGAAACTGCTATATTTTAAAAATGTCTTATTAGGAATTAACATACTGTAGATAGGTATAAATTTCCCTGCTCTGTATTTCAGGAGCGTTGAATATTCTTCGGGCTTTGTATGGATTTAACACAGGAAGATATTACTTTGGATATTATGGAACATTTCTTGGGGTCAGCACGTCACAATGTAATTTAAACCAAAATTTAGAAATAGTGGTGATGCATGTTTGTTATAAGAGCCAAGAGGAAGGATGAACCCTCAATTTTAGATCTTTGACCTTAGGGAGAAAGGCAGCACAACATCTGAACCAAAATGGGTTTAATTTATTAGTATTTACAACTGTAGACTAGGATTGTAAAGGAGTGTTAACAGGAACAGCAGAGACCTAAATATGATCACTAAAAAGGTGTTTTTTTTTTTTTTCATAATTTACAATTTGTAATTACATGATGACTTACTATCACTTTTATAGCCTTACTGCAAACTGAACACATATTGATTTGTCCACATTTTCAAATTAAGCAGATATTTATTATCGTTTATTAAAGTTTTTTTTTTTTTTTTTAAAACATCATGTAACTAAAGACTTGATGGTTATTACCTATTTTTTCCATTGTTCCGAGATGCAGCTGTGGTGTGTGTGTGTGTGTGTGTGTGTGTGTGTAAATGAGGGGAGAAAAGCTCAGGGAGAAAACACCATTTATTAATAAGTCATTAATGTGGGCAACCACATATGTGATATTTATATTTACCCATTATTTACACTGGCTACTAGTGAGTCTTAGAATAGATTTAAAGATTTTAATGATCACTTTTAAGGCCCCAGTGGGACCGACCCACTGAGTACATCAAAGACTGTTTAGTCCTATCTGAGCTTGGGATGTGCCAGTGGGTCCCTTATACTGATTCCAAAATTCCTGCTGCTCCAAAATGACCTAGCATGGAAGATCCATCCACTTATTGTTTCTTTGGCTTCCTTTAAACCTCTTTAAAAGGAAAAAAAAGCTCAGTCAGTAGCTGTGACTGGAAGCCTTGCTGTGTATAACTCCTGATATATTCTTCCATCTTTTGAATATCTTATATTTTTATTACTTGTATGTTCTTTTTAAAATGTTATATATATATTTTGTTTCAGATTCTGCCTTTTATTGTTTGCTGTTGAGAAGCACTTGTGACAATGTTTTGAAAAGGTGCTGTTGAATAAAGCTTATTATTATGATTATTATCTTTACTCTATTTATTGGTGCTGCAGCTCTCAAATAAACATGAATTAGTGGAGCCAGTCAATTGGTGATTGAAACAATTGATCAATTAGTTGTTTGGTTCACAAACGGTCTAAAATATCAATCTGAAAGCTGAGAACTTAACATTTAGTCCACAACCAAAAGAATGTTTACTATTATAGAAGACTAAAAAAAATCAGAATATAATCAGAGAAGAGAAGCCGGAACCAGAAAATCCTCTCAAACTTTGACTCAACATCAAAACAGCCATTATGACTATAATTAATGTGTATATACCTTACTGGATGATTTTCTTATATTATAGTCTTCTAGACATTAATATCCAGAGACTGGTTATTTATACACAGCACTAATAAAAAAACGAGAAACTCTTATTGAACTCAAGAGCTTGAAAGATTGTTTTTCAAAACAGGCAACCTTAAAGATAGTGGTGGCCTAAAATTGATCCATAAACCAATTACAAACCATTAAATAAGGGCAACTTATATTAATTTTATATAGGATGACTTATCATAATGGTGACAGACAAATTTGGATAAAAAACAGCAACTAACTAAAAAATTCTGCGGGGGGAAAAAGGCCATTGGATTTACATACTGTAAACACACATTGCTCTTTAGATGCTTTTCACACAGGGAGAATGAGATTAAAATCAGTATCTTTGCCTGTTGGGTGATGCTCATTGCCCAAATGTGTTTTTTTCTCCACAAATTCCCCCACACATGCTCCTATATCCGCCTGGAAAACACTGCAGAATTAAAATCTTCCTAAGGGCAGCCACGTTCTTAGGAACTCAAGCTTGGATCTGTTGCCGTGCGTCGCCACCTTTAAACGAACGGGACTCACCGTGCTTTCAACCCGCGAGGGGCAGAATGAGAAGACAAAAGCAGGAAAAGACCCGCAGAGAGCCTGAATAAAATTAGCCTCCGATTCCAAATGAAAAAGGGGTGGGCAAAGAGGAAAGGAAGCATCATTTAGTATCACCCTCCTTCTCACCTCTAAAGGGTGGAGAAGTTGGTTGGAGCTATTACGCTCTCCATCATGCCAGGGTCCCTTCGGACGACACACGACGCGGCACGAGACCGATGATCAAGGAGGCGCACTAGGGCTGCTCCCGTCTCAGATCTGAATAGCAATGATAACAATCAGTTATCATCATTGCACTACAAGCCTCAATGATCCTCCTCAATTATCCTTTGGCAGGTTAGGGAGCGAGGAACGCAACCCGGCGCCACGGTTGGTGTGTCTGTCTACACGCTGCTGTAAATTCAAACCTATTAAATAAACTCTTATATAATCACATTATCATGCCATGGAATTACTAACATTTGTTAACAAACTGTGTTATTCCCAGTTGTCAGTAGAACACCTTGACTGTTGCTACACATCAGTCATTGATGCACTGTGTGGTGCAACTTACATGCCCCCTCTTCATTGCCATTCCACTTTTTTCTTTGGTCTGAGGAAAACTTTTTCTTAAATAAATGAAAAAAATAAATACATTCACTGAATTCAAGAAATGAACATAATTATTGGGCAATACAATACATTTGTAGTTGTCACGATGTGATTTTTGGCAGTGTATGCCCCTAAAAAATATTGCACACAACTGAAAATGTAATTACCTTTAATTTGAACACTGTAAAAAAAGAAATCTTATAAAGGCGAAATGTCTTGTATTTAGTGCAATTAGTCATTAAAAAGATGTATTATCTATATATCTATATATATAGATATATTTTATCTTTTAACTTTTACATTTTTGTCAAAGAGGTTGAGATAAAATGTCAGAATTATGAGATAAAAAGTCCTTAATATTAAATAAAAAGACAACATTAAAATTAAAAAAAGTAAAATAGTAACATTTTGAAAATAAGCAAAATTATCTACTGAAGGAATAAGAAATTTCATTTAGTGCCAGCACTCATAAATATATCAAATAACAGAATAAATAAGCGTAAATTAAAATTCAATAATAAAAAAAAAATATTGTGTACAGTGCGAAATATCATGTTCTGAACATTCATACTCCTCCTGCCATGAAACTAGCTGCAGCATCCAGGATGTGATTAAAAGTAACAACCAGTTTATACCTTAGTTTTATCACATATGTCTGCAGCGTAATCAAAGTCTCCAACAGGAGCAGCCTCACATCTCACATTTCTCCTATACACACCCTACGCGGGGGGGGAATAGGAGGTGAGTGAATTGTTTGCGAAGAAAAGAAAAAGTAAGGCTGGATCCGCTTGCTGCAGACAGGGTGTGAAATGTATCGAAGAAAAAAATAAATAAATAAAAGCACCAAAAAGCACGTACAACATCCTCTTTGATGGTGGTGAAACTCCTCCTGGCAGCCATGACATGGAATTCCAAATTCTTCAATTGCTTATGACTACTGTGACTTGGCTATGTGAGAGAGAAAGTTTTTTTTTTCATATATAATCTGTGGGTGGATTCAGCTCAGTTGTTCTTCATACAAATAGAGCAATGCGACATAAAAGACTCAAAATATGAGGCTGTATTTGAAGTCTTTAGTTGACAAGTGCAAGTAGACAGATGTTATTTTACATTTTGTATGGGAGACCTTCAATGTCTTAGTCCATCTCTCTATACTTTCTGACTTCTTAGTGTGTCACTGGTTCCCAGTTCCTATTGTCTCATATAAATATTGTTTTAAAAGGCTTTATAATGTAAAACATATGTATTATTTTGTATTTTAAAAACAGATGTGGGCACTATAGTTTTTTTGGCTAATGTCTGGGGACTGTTTTCAGTGGAAGGAAAGGAATGTTTTGTGCTCTAGTGAGTATTTCTGGCAGGAGGACAGAAAAATAATAAATTACAGTGTGTGTGTATATGTGTATGTGTTTATTTCTCTTATGGTAATGAAGCAACATGTCACCCAGTGCAACAGCGTGGCTCCTTCAGGTGTTTTTAATATTTTATTTTTTTTATGACAACAAGAAGCTCTGTAATATGAGGGAATGTGATATAGCACAATAACTTTTTAGTAGTAGGAAATCAGTGTTGTTTTTGGTTTTTCATTGGGTTTGAGATCTGAGAACACAACAGCATCGCTACTATGAAGATTACAAACAAACCAATAGTTTCTCCAGGTAATACTGTTTTAGGAAAGTATTAATATTGTTATTGGGATGCAATATATTGGAATAACCCCTTTAATTATAGTGCTAGATACACTGTAGATGGAATCTGACATAAAGAGTTTGTAGGTCCGAACAGCTCCGAGATATTGATGTGTGCTTGTGCTGTTAAGGTTTAAGGTTTAAAAAAAAAAAAAAAAAGTGTTGTCAAGTTTGCTCTTCCCCAAGGTCTGCCCTTCAGATATGAGATAGCATGTCAGTCTTCTCTCTGCCCATCCCTCACGGTTGATAAAGGGATCAGTCAAACCCAGCTGAAAGCATGTCCATGAGTTCCCTTATGGACGGATAGACAGATGCTTCTGACAAGAAGCACGGAAAAAGTTACTGTTTGGCACTCTCCCTGCTATATAAAAACCCAGTCCGTGACATGTGGCCGTTAAAGGGACACTCCGGTGATTGACTGTTGTTTTTCATAAAGCTGAGGGACAAAGTGACAGATGCGACCGTAAGAAAAAAAAATGGAAACCATCGAGTCATTTCACCCCCCTAAGCTACAACATTACTCAAGAATAGGAAGTATACAACATTCTTTGTTACCTTCAGTCAGAACTTTGAAGCTCAACACAAAAAATATAAGTAAGTAAGTGAAAAATATGAGTTAAAAAGGCACAAAGTAAAGCGAATTAGTATTTTTTAACAAAAGAAGACTGAACTGACCCAAATACAGGCAAAAAAATGTTGAGATAAGCAAAATGTGTCAATGGAACAAGGTAGTTCAGGAAAATCATAATTAAAATTGGATTAACTGTACCCAAACCAAAAACTTAAACTTGTTAGATGATTTTTGCGGTACAACACCAGAACCTTTTTTCCTTAATACCTTCACCAAGGAGAAAGCAAAACCACTGAGATAATGTTTATGAAACTTGGCATTGGGAGCATGGAATTAATGAACCCAGTACATTTTAGTGTAGAACTCACTTCTTTGTGGTTATTAGTGGCACATGAGGAGTGACAGAATGAGGAGTGACAGAACTACATTAGGTATGACTTAATGTTTGCCACACGTCGATACTGCTACACATTCTTATATTAGGTAGAAGACTGACCATTGGCTTTGGCAAAGGTACATGCCCCCTGATGCTTTTCTAGTTTTGGTTGAAAACCATCCTACTTATATTTAACAGCACCGGATTAGAGGTCATTGGTTTCCAGAACTTGTTCCACATAAAACTTTACCCCAGTCTCTAAAAGACTCTCCTCAGACTCTTCCCCAATATCTTCCTGTCAGTCCCTGAGCTCACAAATCTCCTAATTTCAATTCAAGCAGTAGTCCACGTTTCATGCAATTACACATAAGGAGCCAACTCACCAAGATGGATCGTGTTTTTATCTGCTCCAAGTCCAAACATCCTGTCTTCATTACAATTTAAACTAACTCCTATGTGACCTTTCAAGCTGGAACCATTTGGGGACACAACTGGGGTGTGTTCACGATCCCCAAACCCAATGCATTCAGCACCTCTGTAGAGGAGTCACAGGTTCAGTCTACTTTCCTTCAGTCCTTCTAGCTATAGAAATGCAACAAATAGGTGACTTTTACATATTTTCTTATGGTTTCTGATAACCTAGTCCAACCCATCTATCAAACCATGGTGACTAAAAAAAACTGCCAGGAACTAGTTAGAATAAATTTCATGTCAGCTTACATGTGGACAGAGATTGCTGTGGCCTGAGTTAGTGGCCTTTCTTGACTGAACAAATGTAATCACTTGTGGAATTTTGCAATGAAATTGACCAAGGAACAGTATTTAATATGTTCTTATACAGCTAATCTGCTTAAAAATGCAATTCGAATAAATTGGCCACGAGACCAAAAAATTCAACGGGTGTGTTATGGCATTGTCAATATATCAAAATAGCTTGTAGATATTAAAGACAGACAGTAATTTATCCTTCCGATGCAGAAAGTGCTCCAAGTAATTTAGACTGCAAGTTTGTTTTTTTAGAAAGATGAGCAACTTTTAGTGCTAAACTATTTAACCGCCATCGGGTATATCATTAAGAATGTGTGTTATGATTGGTTATAGGCGATGTACAGGCACATTTGATAGACAAGCCCAATAAATGGTGCTGGGCTTTCATAAACCATGCCTAGAGTACACAATTCTACTGAAATGTTAGCAGTTTAGGTCCATTAAGTATAACTTTATAAAATTCCTTAGACCCATATACCCCTGTTCATAGCCATTCAAATCAGACAATTACAGGAGAGACTCAGAAAGAAGCTTGAGAAAGGAGATATCAGACTTTATTGAGATCATCTTGTTCAAATGCATCTTGTTAGGGAAGTCAAAATTTCAAATGAAAAACAGGAGAGTGTATAATATGGGACAATAAAATGGTATCAAAAAAAGTTAAACCTAAAAAACTTTTTTTTTATTATTCTTATAGGCACGTGACTAGGCTTCCAATGATTGCCATCAGTATCTGTTTTTGCCAACTGAAGTTGATCGTTGACTTTTGACTTTTTTTTTTTAATTCTTGAGCTGCAGCAGCTGTGCACTGCACTCTGGATCAGAATGGCACTCAAATTGCAGTTAGAGCTTCAAATCTTCAAGTGGTTTGGAGAGGAACCCACTGATCTACTCAGCTGCAGGTGAGACGGCTTCAGATCGCAATTTTATTTATTTTATTTTTGTTAATTCACTTTAATTTTGACTATCAGGTACCTGGTGCCTCATGTCTTGGTTTGCATATCCTCATATTTGTCGCACATGCATACCTGTGTACCAGTTTTGTGCACCCATGATATAATTAACAATAAACAAATACTATACTTTTTCTTATATATATATATATATATATATATATATATATATATATATATATATATATATATATATATATATATATATATTTATATATTTAAAAATGCTTATAAATGCAATATATTATTATTTTTATTAATCTTAATATTAATACTATTACTAGAATTATAATATATGCTTAAATATTTACTCAAAGTAAAAGTTGAAATTGCTAACAATCCTATTACCTACATAGCTATTATAGTGTGTTCCAAGCCCTTTATTAACTTGGCAACCAGTGAATGAAAATGTATATTCATATTTATGAATAATATATTTAATAATTTATTATGTGTGTTTTTTGATCGTTTGAAAGTTTTGCTGGCAGTACTGAGAGCATTGTTGACATGCGTGAACAGTTGATTGTGCCATGTGAACCTGCGCTGCTGCCTGGAGACGGACCTGCGGTCCCACAGGAGTTACAGAGGCGACAGGGGGGTTGCAGGACAGGAGTCAAATGGAAGAAAAAAAAGAAAAGACATAGACCAGCGGTCCCGGCAATTATAACGGGAAATGTAGGGTCATCGGTGGAATAAAACTGATAACTCGGCATCGCTTGTGAGGCCCAAAGGAAATACCATC
This sequence comes from Eupleurogrammus muticus, assembly GCA_036785175.1. Classification (NCBI taxonomy): domain Eukaryota; kingdom Metazoa; phylum Chordata; class Actinopteri; order Scombriformes; family Trichiuridae; genus Eupleurogrammus; species Eupleurogrammus muticus. The sequence goes on from JAYKQN010000001.1 coordinate 31,863,913, forward strand.
AGTGTAGCACTTGCACATCCTGAATAGCAGCGTTGAGGTTCCAGGTTAGGAAATATAAATTATTTCCTATATATTATAATATATATAAAGGGGGAGAACACTGACAATGTGACTGACTGCATTACTGACTACATCAGATTCTGTAAACCCAGACCATACACCACTTCTCCAACGAGAAGTTCTTGATCACCATTAACGTGAAGCCACTTCTGAATAAGAAGAAACAGGCTTTCAGGTCTTGTAGGGCCGTGTGGATGGGAAAGAAACACATCACAGGACAATTTATCAAGTTTTTTTTTAACAGGTCAAGCTGACCTCCTGCCATGTTTCCTGCACATCACCTCTCCCTCTGTCCATCCCCCCAACCCCCAACACGTTCTTTGATTTCTCCAGTGCCTTTGAAAATATTCAGCCTCTGCTACTGGGTGATGGGTGTTGGTGATGAAATGATCTCCTAGGTTACTGACTACTCGACAGGCAGTCAACATTTGTCCATCCGGCCAGGGTCCTGTCTGATGTGGTCACCAGTGATGTAAGATCTACACAGGGGACTGTGTAGGATCTGCACAGGGGACTGTGTAGGATCTGCACAGGGGACTGTGTAGGATCTGCACAGGGGACTGTGTAGGATCTGAACACTGGACTTTGTAGGATCTTCACAGGAGACTCTGTAGGATCTGTACAGGGGACTGTGCTTTCTCCCTTCCACCTCATGTCACCTACAGTTCTGTTATGTTATGACTTAGCTGCATGTATGAGAGTGAGAGAGAAGGGGGCTGGCATACAGGACACTGATAGACAGCTTTGTAGAATGGTCCAAATAGAGTAACCTGAGGCCGAAACACCAACAAGACCAGAGAGATAGTGGTCAGCTTCAGGGGGAAGCTTTCATAGCCACTTCTGATCAGAGAGGAGGTGGTGGAGAATGTTGAGGTCTACAAATACCTGGGAGTGGTGACAACATACTGGCAGTGACACCAACAGTGATAAGTACATCAAGAAGGCAGCCTCTGTGGAACACTGGGTGTCAGGCTAGAGTCTCTTTTTTGAGACTGGTGGATAATAACACTGTATAATAACAACTAAATAACTAAGGTCATAACTTTTTACCATACCAACCATATTTTTTAGGCACAGATAGTGAAAGACTATTATCAGAAAGTGGAGACAGTAAAGAGTGTTCCTTTATCAGAGAAAAGGCTACAACATGTGTTCAGGGTCACATACATAGGGAACTCTTTGTGAATTTTCTCAGATTTGATTGGATGAATTATTTGTTGCTGACCTTGTTCACCTCAACGCTATAGTAAACTTCCCTTATCTACCCCCCAAGGGGGGCGCGGGGGTAGATAAGGGAGCTCCTAAATTATTCATGCCAATCATTAAACATCTAGGCACATTACATATTGGATTCATGAAAACTTTATATGTAAAACCATGACACTATTTATCAAGCTCCCGCCATATACACTGCTCCTGATGTCTGTAATAGTTTTGCGTGGTGTCTCTTGCTTTCTTTGCAGTACTGCTTACTTAAACATGAACAGGCCTTTGTTCCATCCACATTACACTTCTAATCAATAAATGCGGTGCCGGCGGCGGCACCGTGGCTCGTTGATGCTAATCATAGCTCGCCAGGTTCACATACTTGCCTCAGATACGAGAGCCGCGGCGCTAATATCTCATTATCATGGATCTGCTGATTACTTTTTCTGGAGTCCCACCCTGCACCAGCCTTTTTTTCTGCTCATTTGAATACATTTGAATATGGCGAGTGCAGGACGTGGAAGGCAAAGTGCTAATTTGATCACCGAGGAGAGGAGGTTAAAGATGTTCCCGTGAATCCTAGCACTTTTTTTTTAAATGACATTGAGCTCTCACTTATTTCCCGGTTCAATAAAAGCAGGGATGAGGTGTTACCTATCACATGTAGCCCAGGCTCCATCAGACAGCACTGTTTTAATCAGCGATGTCACCTCTCCAATCAGCTCGCTCTTTTTATCCTGTTTTTTTTACCGGTGTTTGCAAATTATTCCGCAAATATTTCCTCCCGCAGCATGGCTATGGTTCCGCAGAGGGAAGAATTGATTACTGATTACAGCTGACCTGTTTTGCAGATGTAAGCTTATTGTGTGCGTGTGTGTGTGTGTTATTTACCATGTGATCTAGTGCCCCTCATCAGCGGTGAAAAGACAAGCAACGTCGCACAGATGGCACTTTATACAGGATGACGCCTCTACAGACGTTATTTGAATGGTTATTCAATGTTAAATGTGATAAGTGCTTTGGGAGGGGGGTGGGGGTTGAGTTTGAAAAGAGGCGGAGAGAAGCAGGAGTTTGTTTCTGCTACATGTGCTCGGCATATTAATCGAGAACAGAACACTGCGGATGCACATATGTACGCCATGTGCTCACACCCCCCCAACACACACACACACACACACACGTGGACTCACGCGGAGCAACGTGCATGTAGGAAATGAAAACGGCGACGGGTGCTCCGATTGGGTTTCGCGTCTGTTTGGGGCTTGTAAACATGGCAGGGGATCTGAGCGTTGTTCTCTGGCTGAACGAGCGGGCGCATTCAGCTTTTTATTAAATCCGCCCCATTTCCTCGGAGAATACTCAAATTAGATTGTATACTAATACAGCATATGATGCAGCGGGCCACCTAGAAGGAGCCGTGTTATAGGTCACTGTAATCCAAGCTGTCAGTGTTTGATACAGAATGGAACACGGTGGAAAAATATTCTTTTTGACCTTGGCAAGAGGGCATTTTCTTTCCATATGAGCTTGAGAGGGGCAGTCACTGCTTTATATATGGCTCCATGTTTGATGCAATATGGCTGAACATTTGGTGTGACACATCATTTTCTATTAAGTATCCCTCTATCCTTTACACAAGGTGAAAATGAAACTCAAAATCACATTGGCATCAATGCAAAATCCACCCCCCCCCAAAAGAAACCTATGTATATAGTACTAATTTAAAAATATGTATGTGTTGTACAGTTTGCTTTGTAGTAGATTTTATAAACATTATATCCCATATGTTATGAATTTCTTCATCCCAAGGTGATTGTCAGCAGTTTGAAAGAATGAGGAAAGTCAAGTGGAGGCAGTTAATTTGTTGGGAGCGAGAAAGAGACAATTTTGTTTGACTGCATAAATTACACCTAAAATATTGAAGGGAAGACATTAGAGGACAATGTTGAAGTATATCACGGATATGGAAGGACATACATTGCAATGATGTACGTAAACACACTGCCATGCTTTTAAATTTCAGCATGAGCTATGTTTGTGTGTGTGAGTGTGTGCCACAAAGTGCAGTGCATGTTTAGGCCAATAAAGGTTCAACTTCTAACAGGAAGAGCTGTACTAGGTGCTCGTTTATCTCATCATATCTCATCATTGCAACATGTTGCAATATGTCCAGAAGAGATTTGCAGACATTAGTGGAGCAACTAACTCATATTAACACCAGAAGCTCGGCTCCCTAATGTTAACATGAAACGGACTCAAAGGAAACTTCTGGCTGTTCGACTTATCATTTAGGATAATATTGTATTCAATAAAATTGTAAGAGACATGGGACCAAGCCAGCGAATTTCTAATGATGCTGCCAAGTTCTGAGTTATTATTGTTGGATGCAATGTTATCATAACGGATGGGGCTGAGGGCCAGGGCTATGAAAATGAAGAGCTAACATAACAACAAGATAACAACGGCGGGAGCGTTTTGTTGTGTTTGCTCTCACACACACTAATAAAACCATGTCGTAATAAAGAGGAATCATTTTTCAAAACGGTGCCTGGTGCCGGTGCCGGTCATAATCCTCATCCTCTGGCTCCAGTTGAGACCCATTTCAAGCTGCCAATCTCTCTCTAGAAAAAAAAAATGTCTTGCTAGATCATTTTTAATGAGAAGCTATTGTTGACAGAGCTAATGGAGTCTTTCTAATATGTGTTTTTGTAGCAACTTTGAAAGGAACTGTTCCATTACCCATAAAAAAAGTCTACAAGTATGGTGAGAGATATTTAATATCTCTTCCTGGATGCACCCGATTTGATGAAAACTTTCACTTTTGGTTGGGCTGCTCGTGAATATTAAAAAGGAGCAGCCCATCATTTTGTTTGACAATGTTATAGCATTGTTATAGGTTCTATTATGAGCATAGTTTGCTGTATTTCTGAATACAAAATAAGCCATGAAGTTGCTAAATCTTTCTTCAGTTTGGATTTTTAATGTCTATTCTAAAGTTTGAGAGTATCATTTTTTTTTAGAGCCGTAAGTCAAGCCTGTTACAAGTTCCTCCCCCCGATATGTTAAGATGTTGTAATTCTTTCCCACAAACCGTGTCCTTAAAACTAAAATAGCTTATGCTTTCTTTAGATTTGCTGCAGACTTGCACTCAGATATATTGTTGCTTGCATGGATTTTTCTGTGATCCTACTACTGTTCTCCTCACATTCAGCCTGCTTCTGTGCTCACAGATTTCTGTTCTGCTCTTGATTTTTTTTTTTTTTTTTTTAATTTTAATGCAAAATTCCCGACCAATAGAAGACCAGGTGCGAGAGTAACCAATGAAACGATCCCTGTCTCCTTGATGAAACATTCGCCTCACTTCTTAGACCGTCTCATATGGGTGGTTACTCTTTAGCCGGGTTTATACATTCACGCCCTCCAGGGCCTATTAAATTTACTTCACCTGCTTTGTTTATGACTTTTGGAATGAAAGGACAGTTAATATATGTATTTACTAGCACCATGTTTTTTCTTTCTCTGATTATACTAGCTGCATATAATATTTATAGAAGCTATACAGCACACCCTGGGAGGCCATGTGCTGGAGAGGAAAAGAGTCTAGAAGATGGCTGTCAAATATAAATAACCAAGGTAAAGGACCTCTAGTTATTTGTTTTTATTTTAATGTTGCTATTATTGCTATTATTACTTACTTCAAAATAGATTGATAGTCATATTTGTTAGTATCCAGGACCGAGACTCTGGCCGCCCTGCTGGTCAGCAGCGGCAAATACAGTACTCTGTATGGTCTACCCCTCCCTTCCTGTGTCTTCCCTGATTACGATCATGTCCAGCTGTGCCTTGTTACCTCTGTGTGTCAGTCTGCATTTAAGCCCTGTTAGTTCTCCCCTCTGTGTCCGATCGTCTGCATGTGTTCCCCCGTGTGTGAGGGCTCTGGCTCTGGCTCTGGCTCTGGCTCTGGCTCTGGCTCTGGCTCTGGCTCTGGCTCTGGCTCTGGCTCTGGCTCTGGCTCTGGCTCTGGCTCTGGCTCTGGCTCTGGCTCTGGCTCTGGCTCTGGCTCTGGCTCCTGGTATCCGTTGCTGTTCTGTCTGATTTTGGTTTTCTGCCGTTTTGAACCCGTTGCGGTCTCTTTCTGTTGGATTGTTTGAAGATTTTGTTGCTACTTTGTTTGACTAGTGTTTGTTTTCCCTTATTCCTTTGTGGACACCTTTCGTTATTACTGTGAAAAGTATTTTTTGTGACCTTAAATAAACACTCCTAAGACTGATCTGCATTTGGGTCCCTGTGTTCCCGTACGAGTCCTAACAGAACGATCGGACCAGGATGGACCCAGCAGATCAGAATCTGGTGAGGACCTGCCTGGAACAGCAGGGGGCGCTCCTTGGCCGCCAGCAGACTCAGCTCGACGCAGTGGTCGCCAGCGTCAAGGACCTGACCGCCCAGATTCAGGGGCTCCAGTTCCATCAGCCCCCTCCAGTCTCGTCTCCTCGGTCCGCCCATGAGCCACGGCTGCCCCCACTGGAGAAGTACTCTGGCGAGCCTGGCATCTGCCATTCCTTTTTGTCCCAATGCGCCCTCATTTTTGAACTCCAGCCAACCACCTTTCCCACTGATAGATCTAAGGTGGCCTACGTGATCACTCAACTGTCGGGGCGTGCCAGAGAGTGGGGAACTGCTATGTGGGATGCTGAAGCAGCTGTCTGTGAGACCTTCCAGGAGTTTTCCTCAGAGATGAAGAGGGTGTTTGATCGCTCCAAACATGGACGAGAAGCTGCTCGAGAGCTACTGCAGATGCGTCAGGGGCGGAGGTCAGTGTCAGACTTTGCGATCGATTTTTAGAACCCTTGCTGCCACCACCAAATGGGACTCTGAGGCACTGTATGACACTTTTCTAAGTGGTTTATCTGAGGACATCAAGGATGAACTAGCATCCCATGACCTGCCCCCATCCTGTGAGGCCCTCGTTGACCTGGCCATCCGCAGCGACACGAGACTACAGCAACGCCGCCGTCCAAGAGGGTCCAGGTTTCCTGCTGAGTCTCCAGCTATCCCGGGCCTGCAACCACCTCCTGCGCTCATCACCACAGCGGGACCAGAGCCGATGCAAGTCGACCGCACCCGCCTGACTCCGGAGGAGAGGCAAAGGAGGATCTATTCCCGCGCCTGTTTATACTGTGGCCAACCAGGCCACTACATTGCCTCCTGTCCGGTAAAGACCCAACGCTCACCAGTAAGGGGAGTACTGGCGAGCGTGACCCCCACACATTCCCCATCTGCCCAGCGCACCCTTCTTTTAGCCACCCTGGGTTGGAGAGCCCAACAAATGGAGGTGGCAGCACTCGTAGACTCCGGGGCCGAGGAGAATTTCATTGACGCCGGCTTGGTAAGTCAGTGGCAGCTACCTGTCACCAGTCTAGCGAAACCTCTGGTGGCCAATGTACTGACTGGAGTGGAATTGGCCAAAATCACTCACACCACGGTTCCGGTGAGTCTTACTCTGTCTGGTGATCATCACGAAAAGATATGTTTTCATGTTATCAATGCTCCTCAAGTTCCGTTGGTTCTTGGCCACCCCTGGCTTGTTAAACACAACCCACACATAGACTGGCTAGGAAGGTGTATTAGGACTTGGAGTTCTTTTTGCCACTCAAATTGCCTTCCCCAGATACAGACTCCAGTGAGCTCGGGCCCCGACTCCCAGGAAGAGTTCCCAGACTTATCAGGGGTTCCTCAGGACTACATGGACCTAAAGGTCGTTTTTAGTAAGTCCAAAGCCTCCTCTCTCCCTCCTCATCGGCCATATGATTGTGCAATTAACCTTCTCCCAGGCACTTCCCCCCCTAGGGGTCGTTTGTATTCCCTGTCCCGACCGGAGATGGAGGCTATGGACAAATACATCCAGGAGTCCCTCGCCGCAGGTATTATTCGACCGTCCTCGTCTCCTGCCGGAGCGGGGTTTTTCTTTGTTGGGAAAAAGGACGGTTCGTTGCGGCCATGCATTGACTACCGGGGTCTCAATAATATTACTGTCAAGAACCGGTACCCTCTTCCCCTTATGTCCTCTGCCTTTGAGTTTCTCCAGGGGGCCACCATCTTTACGAAGCTTGACCTTAGGAATGCCTACCATCTTGTCCGCATACGTGAAGGGGACGAGTGGAAGACCGCCTTCAATACCAGCTCCGGACACTATGAGTACCTTGTAGTTGCATTTGGCTTAACTAATGCCCCCGCAGTTTTTCAAGCCTTGATTAACGACGTCTTACGTGAATTCCTGAACGTTTTTGTCTTTGCCTATCTCGATGATATTTTAATTTTTTCTAAGACTTTGCCTGACCATATCATCAATGTCCGCAAGGTCCTGCAGCGCCTCCTGGAGAACCAGCTTTTCGTGAAGGCCGAGAAGTGTGAGTTCCACCAGGGGACCGTCACTTTTCTCGGCCATGTGATTACCCCTGGCGCTGTAAAGATGGACCATGGTAAAACCAAGGCGGTTTTGGATTGGCCCACGCCTGCTAATCGTCGGGACCTACAGAGTTTCCTGGGGTTTGCAAATTTCTACAGACGATTTATCAGAAACTTTAGCACTGTGGCCGCCCCCCTCACCGCCCTAACCTCCCCTGCTGTAAGGTTTGTCTGGTCCCCAGTAGCAGACAAGGCCTTCCAAGACCTGAAACATCGGTTCACCTCTGCCCCAATTCTGACCCTGCCCGACCCCAATCGCCAGTTCATCGTGGAGGTCGATGCTTCTGAGGTTGGGGCCGGTGCCGTACTGTCACAGCGCTCCGTGAAAGATAACCGGATTCACCCCTGTGCCTCTTTTTCCCATCGCCTGTCTCCAGCGGAACAGAACTACAGTGTGGGTGACCGGGAACTGCTAGCCGTCAAGTTGGCCTTAAGAGGAGTGGAGGCATTGGCTGGAGGGTGCCCTGCACCCATTTTTAGTCTGGACAGACCATAAGAACTTGGAATACATCAGTAAGGCCAAGAGACTTAATCCCAGACAAGCACGCTGGTCTCTATTCTTTGCTAGGTTCAATTTTACCCTGTCTTACCGTCCGGGCCACAAGAACGTTAAGCCGGACTCTCTATCCCGACAGTTTTCTGCATCTAAGACGGCCTCTGAATCTGACACCATTCTCCCTCCCCGCTGCCTTATAGGGGCAGCCCAGTTTGACATAGAAACAGCCGTATTATCAGCCCAAGCAGGAGAGGCAGGGCCCAGTCAATGCCCCGTCAACCGGTTGTATGTCCCTAGCTCCGTCCGTTCTCAGGTCCTGCAGTGGGGTCATTCCACCCAGTTATCGTGCCACCCTGGTCCGCGACGAACTCTAGCTTTCATTGAAAGGAGGTTCTGGTGGCCGTCCATAAAAGAGGACAGCCTCAACTTTGTTCGGGCCTGCCAGGTCTGTGCCCGAAATAAGACTTCCACCCAACCCCCTGCTGGTCTGCTACAGCCCCTGCCCGTGCCCCAGAGACCATGGTCTCACATTTCCCTGGACTTTGTTACGGGGTTACCCCCATCAGCCGGTAACACCACCATACTCACCATAGTGGATCGTTTCTCCAAATCGGTCCACTTCATCCCCCTGCCCAGTCTCCCTTCTGCCAAAGACACTGCTAGCCTCATGATTAAACATGTGTTCTGCTTACACGGGTTACCGGTAGAGGTAGTATCTGATAGAGGGCCCCAATTCACATCTGCTTTCTGGAAAGCCTTCTGTAAATTGCTAGGTGCCTCTGTCTATCTGTCTTCAGGGTTTCATCCACAGAGCAATGGCCAGACGGAGAGGGGGAACCAGATGATGGAGACGGTGCTGCGCTGTATGGTGTCCCAAAATCCCTCCTCGTGGAGTCAACAACTTCCCTGGGCCGAGTACGCAATCAACTCCCACGTCTCCTCCGCAACTGGACGATCGCCTTTCGAGTGTTGCCTGGGCTACCAACCACCCCTGTTTCCGGACCAAGAGAAGGAGGTTGGGGTCCCCTCTGCCGAGGCCTTCATCCGCCGGTGTCGCCGTACGTGGAGGCAAACCCGCCTGACTCTTCGTCGCTCGGCTGCGAGAATGAAGGTCCAAGCTGACAAGCGTCGTTCCCGGGCCCCACGGTACCGCCTGGGTCAACGTGTGTGGCTCTCTACACGGGATTTGCCCCTTAAGACTGAGTCTCGTAAACTCTCCCCACGCTTCATCGGTCCCTTCCCCATCACTAGAGTCATCAGCCCCACTGCTGTCCGCCTCAAGCTCCCAACGCCTCTGCGTCGCATTCACCCCACCTTTCACGTGTCCAGAGTTAAGCCTGTTGTCTGCAGCCCTATGCATCCCGCCCCCAAACCCCCTCCTCCCCCCGTCTCATTGATGGCTCTGAGGCATACACCGTCCGACGCCTACTGGATGTCCGACGCCGAGGCCGGGGACTCCAGTATCTCGTGGACTGGGAGGGCTACGGCCCTGAAGAGAGATGCTGGGTCCCGGCTCGGCACATCCTGGACCCTGGTCTGGTGAGGGACTTTCATCGTCGGCATCCCACACCACCCAAAGGGACGCCAGGAGGCGTCCGTTAGGGGGGGGGGTACTGTTCTGTCTGACTGTTATATGAACTTTATAAAGGGAAAATATCATTTTTTATAGCTTTAATTCTATAATTTCATTAATAGGCATTTATTAAAAGAATAAATAAGTAACATAACATGAACTGTACCTATATTCATTATATATTGTTTCTTGCAGAATGTGCCTGAATGTCATGTTAGAAATTGCAATAATTGTAGTAGTAATAGTCTACGTCATTTTCAAATCTTTCAATAAGTATTTTTTTTTTTTAAATTTAGAACAAATTGACTGTTTCTGTTATTCTTGTCCCAGATGGAACGCAACCAGGACTACTTGGAAAATCTGCATGTTCCTGTACCTTGCTCCAGGTCATTAAAGTTGCCTGCCCCTTGTCCCTTGTTCGCGCCTCTGTCACTGAATTCTGCTTGATATAGAGATATGATAGTCTCAATCCACTCTACAGATGAAAACAAATTACCAAGTACTACAATCCAGTTTAAAAAGTGATCAAGACACTGTAATGATACCATGGTTGTCTCCATAGTTTTTCAGAAGAAGAAGTCTTTACTTTGTTTTTCAAAGGAAACTGCAACTTTAAGGTCAGTAATTTTGCTGTATGTGTCTATTATCTTACTCTTAATATGAGGTTCAATATATTAATATTATATTATATTATATGGAACCAAGTTCACAGGAATTGTAGCACCTTAGCTTCAGGAAAAATATGAGCTGAGAGACATTATTTCCTCCCATAGTCCTGAAACAACTGCAAAGGCACAAGTGCTCTTTGTTAAATTTATGTAACTAATAGCATAGGCTAATTACAATGAATTGTTAAGAAAACTGTGATGCACAGTGAAATATGCAGAGATAAAACTATCACCAACCTTTTAATTTACTAAAGCTCTGTGGAACTTTTTGCTTGCTCTCCAGTGCTTTGGTTTATAGTTTCAGTTCACTCACAACATTGTTTTAAGCTGGTTTCAGAGAAAAAAAAAGAAAAAAAAAAAACTATAAAAATCAAATGTACAATATCTTCTCAGAACCAAATGGCAAACACGCACAGTCCACTAAAGACTAGCTGGTAGGTTACTTGTGCATGTAGCAGCTAAGGGGCAGATATTCCCCTCAGGAGTTGGTACAGAGCAGAAACGGAGCTGAAACATTAGACTTTCACTCCTCAGATAGTGGGAAGCTCAACCCACAGCCTATGAGAAGACAAAATCAGAAAGTGTAAAATTGATTGTCAAATAGTCCCCAATGTATGGTGTACTGCTGGTACTGGTGTAGAGTGGATGTCACTCATTATCACTCATGTCCTTATAGTCAGTTCTTCTTATTGTATCAGTTAACTGGAAGTACAATACTTAGATATTTTCTAGTTTCTTTATTAATTCCAGAGCAAACCACAAGCCAAGTGTTAGGCCCCACTCCCATGTCTGGGGAGGCCAGGGTGAGAAAAACCGGGTTTCATTGATTTCAGTCATCATTAGAGGTCTTTTGAACATAAAGCCCCAACAACGGTCCTAGGATCATTGGGATATGCAAAGGTGGGGAGCATCCTAAATGCCAAAGCAGTATCACAGAGAGACAAGAAATCTACTCAAAATTTCTTAAATAACTGCTTTGGGTTTTTTCAATTTTATCTTTATAGGCTGGTTTTGATATTTGGTCTCATTGGTGTGTTTAGCATGGTATTGCTGGCCCCTGGTGTAGATTCTGCTGGAATGGATTCAGCAATAATTGTCACCAAAGGGGAGGACAAAAAAGATATTTGGGCTTACACTTACTATACTATAATATACTATAATAGTTCTTTAAAATGATTAGAACAATCAAAAGCTGTACAATTGTTATATTTACTCCAACAAAGAGATCGTCGTCTTCTCTTCCACAAGGACTTCACATGCACTGCCAGTGTTGCCATGTTGGCATGCTAGATTCACAGACTCTACAAGTGGATCTTTTGGAATTATGTGTGTGTCTGAAGGAAAAGAAGGTATATCCAATTGGATCTAATTCTGGAGTGAAAAGAACGTGGATGTTGTAGTTTCCGCCTGTGATCGTTTATGAGAGTATTCAGAAAGTGGGCATTATAACTTATAAGCATATGGGCAGATAACGAAAGTTATGCACTGAATATGGATACGCTCCAGTCAAACGGTTATATGCCAGTTTATTCCAACACAGCTTGATGTTATTGATGTTACGTAACATTAACAATAAAATTAATAAAATAACACCTGGCTTAATGTTATAGGTCCTACTAGTGTCACATGGCTACATAACAAACACAACACCACAACCATCAATGTACATTAACGAGTTATTAACAGTTAGTATTAACTTTTTTTTTTTTTTTTTCCTGAAATGTGGGGGAAGATAATTAATTAATGAAAGTGTTAAGCTCACACTGTTGAGGTCACAGGAGTCAACACTTTCACTCATTATTGCAGAAACATACATATACACATAAGATATAAAACACTAAGAGTGAAAATTTAGCACTTCTGAGTTTAAGTATTACTCATTTTAAGCTTGGAAGGAAAGAATTACAGTACAAAATACAGATCTATTAAGAAGGGAGATGGCTTAATGTGGGCAGACCGAGGATGTATTAAGAAGAAGGGGCTGACCGAGGTTATTACCCCTCACCACCTTTCATACCGTTCAGAATTTATACCTTTATAGCATGGTCTGGGTCAATTTTGACCTGAGCCACGAATTCACCCATAATAAATGCCTATACCAGATTTTGAAATACAGATTTATAGAGAATGAATAAAATAGCCTATCTGACTTTAATACATGGATGATTAATCTTTAATTAATACTCCAGAGAGCAGAGAGTGTATTTTTATTCAAGATTTTTAACCATTCCTTTTTGTAGAAAGGCATCTATCATCACAAAATATCATATCCTGTTTTTTATATACTTTTATATACTTTATTGGCAATAACATTTTAGAACTGTTTATTGTATAGACCCAAACACTCTTATTGTGATATTATAGTTTGAAGGTTTTCTTAAAACTGCAGGCACACATACATTGTGGCATTGATAATTTCACTTGAGTATATGAGTACTTCTTTGACCATTAAAATATTTAACTTTCTCTCTTACAGTCAATGATGAAGAATTATATCTTTTCAAGTCTACAGAATGCCTATATTACAAATTAGCTTGTAAATATATCTGTATCACATGTACAGTATGGTGGCTAAAATGAAGTAAGACATTGGAGTTGAGGAGTTGGGAGTGCAAACTTTTTTTTTGTTTCTTTTTGTGGCTACAAAGGGTCTGTATTATTCTTGAAGAATAGAGAGAACAATATTATGTGAACAATAAAATGTGAATTTTCTGTGAAAATGACCTACAAGATATTATATATAAAGAATGAATAAATGTGTCTAGAACAAAATGTTTCTTTAGTATCCGAAAGTAGAAACTTTCTTCTTTCTTGTGTTTACATATTCATTGAACTGAATATTCTGGGGGTCTTCTGGTCAACACTGATGGTAGCGGCTGGCAGGTTTTCTAACATACTCAAAAATCACACAGTAAATAACTTGTGTTCTTGCAGTTATTTTTATAAAAATCCTATGCTTTTAGGGGCTGTTTTCAACCAAAGCCAAAGGTTTTTAGAAAGTTGTTACAGAGGGTTAAGAAGGTGGTTGTGGTTTAGAACAAAGACTGTGGAGCAGGAATTGTACTGTGTGGATGTCGAATGATAGATATTTTTTTTTGTTTATTTTATTTTTTTTTAACAAGCCAGAAAAGGATCGACCTATATAGTATTTGGTTGAAATGTAATCTGGTATCATAACAACAGAAACACAGTATATGTTTGTATTATATAACACAGATAAGGAAAAAGGCAAATAAATATTCACTTTCTGTCGATAAAAATAAAAGCCTAGATATAGAAAAACATAAGCTGATAAAGGACTGAAAAGTCATTAAATTCTGTACATGATTGACAGTGATCATTTTATTATCTGCATTTATTTGTCTGCATTTTTTTGCCTTCCCTACTCACCTGTAACATGAACAACTTTTCTGCTTCTAAAATCAATTTTGGTGCTGACTATAGGCAGCTGATTTTATTCATAATAACTTGTCTTCCGCAGATATTTGGGTTGATATATGCTTAATTTATTTAAAATAAGCTTTATCAGATTTGGATGTCTAGTCACATCTTTTGTGTATGTGTGTGTGTGTGTGTGTGTGTGTGTGTGTGTTTTAAACAAATGTTAAACAAAACAAACAAACAAAAATTTCTTTAAAATGTACAATTAATGTACAAAAATGCCTGGCCGGTGTGCACTCAAAGCTTTTATTTTCATTGCATTACGATATTTTGATGTCAGCTGTGCTGTTGAATGTGTTCCGCTGCAAACCCGGAAAAAAAAACAAATGAAACCTGATTTCCAGTTTCCAAATGAGCGTGATGAGAGAGTTCATCAGGGTGGTCTCCTGTCATGTTGCATCAGCCCGTAGCCGTGGCTCTCCCCAAAAACTTTAGCAATTTGCATCTGGATGAGCATGTGCACGCCTATCACTATCCATTAACCCCACTTCAAACAGAAGCTGATTACGAAGCGCTCCTAAAACGCTCAGCTGTGTCTGGTCTCGTTGCGGGCTCACACAGAATGTAACATGAGAGGGATTGTTCCCCCCGCCGAGTCCTCTGAGATTTGGATTTGATAAAGGAGCTCCATATAAATAATTTGACTTAATGCTGAATTATTGCGTTACAAACAACAGACAAAAAAACACATTGCGTTCCTCGAAAATACAATTAATACCGTAGCCATTAGAAACAAAAACAAGCCTTGTTGTTGACAGTTCCATTTAGAGGAATTAGTACAAATGATCTCAGTATAATCTGACTGCACTACTGCGCCCTACAGATTTATATTTCTATTTTCATGAAAGAAGCTGATTAATGTGAAAAAAAAACTTATGGATTTGCATAATTCCATGAATGATATGATCCTCTTAAATGCCATGAATGCCACATCAATTAGAGAGACGAGACAACGACTCCGCTCCCGTCATCCGATTTGTGCAAAACACAAAGTGTGATATTATGATTTTTTATCCATTAAAATCTATTAATCACTGCAATTGCAACTGTACTAGTTTTATTTTTTTATGCCTCTGTGCAAAAGGAAGTAAAACTCAGTTTTCGACGATGCACTGCAATCCCAACACAGATGTTAAAACACCAGAAACCACACGGAATCGCAACAGGACGCGCGGCAGGAGTCGCGAGCATGACCATAGTTGTCACTCATGCCCGTTTGTGTCCGCGTTTCCCCCGGAACAATTCGTGTTGCGCACAGGCAGGATGTTTCACCGGGTGATTACGAGACACCTCGAAAACGTGACGTCCGCTAGAGATTCAGATCAAGAGGCGCCGCAGGGCCTGATGGAATTATTTTCCTCTGCACTTTATTCCCTTCCCACGTCTGCTCGCGATGTATGATTGTTTTGAAAGAGAGAGAGAGACGGCCGAATGGCTAATAAATGGCTGCATTCCAAATAGATTCATGTCCGTAGGTGAAATTGGCTCAATAAGAGCCGTCGTACGTTTGAACTCTCAGAAGGATCATCGCTCTCAGCGTGAGATGTGAGAGCGACAGGATGTCGGGCTTTTGTTGCGTTCTGGGACACAAACAACTGCAATGAGAATTTCCTACAGGATTCAGGATGATTTTCAGGCAGGAGCAGCTGCATCTGATGTATTATTAAGCTGTTTAATGGTGAACATTTTATCAAACACATTCGGCAGAAAGTACACTGCAAAAAGTGTTTTTTTTTTCTCTAGGAAATATCTTATATTTAGTACATTTAGACCAATATTTAATACATTTATTTTGAATTATCTCATTCCATTATCAGATAATTTTACTTATTTCAAATGTTAAGTGTTAAGACAAATTAAGTTTATATATATATATAAATATATATATATATATATATATATATATATATATATATATATATATATATATATATATATATATATATATATATGAGTTAATAATTATACTTAATATTGAATTAATTTTACAAAAAATAAGATATTTTTATGGTCTAGATAACCTTTTTTTATTTGAAATAGCCAGCACACAGCCTCCAGAATAAGATTTTTACCTATTTCTTCTATTCTTTGCATTCTATTTATATACTAATACTTGGATTGTGGCTGTTTTTGTCCTGTTGGCTATTGAAAAAACACTTTCTTCACTAATTATTTGCTGATGTTCAGTGCTGGGAAGGTAGTGTACACAGGGGCACAGATGTCATGGCAACTAAAGGATAGCACTGTGATACATAAGTAGGATATTTTTTTATTTTTGTAAAAGATTTTTAGTGGCATAGAACCTTTGACTATACAGTAGCCAGACACAAAGAAATGGAAAACTTGCAGCAAAGTAACGTTTCAGCCAGGATTAGAACCGGAGGTAAGCAGGTGTGCTACTTAAGAAGGAAGTGCTCTACCCCTACACCACTGTAGCAGACGTACAGGAGTTGCCTTATTATACAGATGTTGATATATATATACAGTGGGGAAAATAAGTATTTGCTATTTTGCTATTTCTCCCACTTAGAAATCATGGAGGGGTCTGAAATTTTCATCGTAGGTGCATGTCCACTGTGAGAGAGATAAACTAAAAAGAAAAATCCAGAAATCACAATGCATGATTTTTGAATGATTTATTTGTGTGATATAGCGGCAAATAAGTATTTGAACACCTGTGTGTCATCTAGAATTCTGACCCTAAAGGACCTGTTAGTCCGCCCATTAGAAGTCCACCTGCACTCCATGTATCATCCTTAATCAGATGCACCTGTTTGAAGTCCTTAGCTGCATAAAGACACCTGTCCACCCCATACAATCAGCAAGACTTTAACTTGTAACATGGCGAAGACCAAAGAGCTGTCCAACGACACAAGAGAGAAAATTGTACACCTCCACAAGGTTGGAAAGGGCTACGGATCAATTGCCAAGCAGCTTGGTGAAAAAAGGTCCACTGTTGGAGCAATCATTAGGAAATGGAAGAAGCTAAACATGACGGTCAATCTCAATCGGAGTGGAGCCCCATGCAAGATATCACCTCGTGGGGTCTCAATGATTCTAAGAAAGGTGAGGAATCAGCCCGGAACTACACGACAGGAGTTGGTCAATGACCTGAAAAGAACTGGGACCAACATTTCCAAGGTTACTGTAGGTAATACACTAAGACGTCATGATTTGAAATCATGCATGGCACGAAAGGTTCCCCTGCTTAAATCAGCACATGTCAAGGCCCGTCTTAAGTTTGCATATGACCATTTGGATGATACAGAGGAGTCATGGGAGAAAGTTTTGTGGTCAGATGAGACCAAAATAGAACTTTTTGGTCATAATTCCACTAAGCGTGTTTGGAGGAAGAAGAATGAAGAGTACAATCTGAAGAACACCATCCCTACTGTGAAGCATGGGGGTGGTAGCATCATGCTTTGGGGGTGTTTTTCTGCACATGGGACAGGACGAGTGCGCTGCATTAAAGAGAGGATGACTGGGGCCGTGTATTGTGAGATTTTGGGGAACAACCTCCTTCCCTCAGTCAGAGCATTGAAGATGGGTCGTGGCTGGGTCTTCCAAGACGACACCGACCCAAAGCACACGGCCAGGAAAACCAAGGACTGGCTCCGTAAGAAGCATATCAAGGTTCTAGCATGGCCCAGCCAGTCTCCAGACCTGAACCCAATCGAAAATCTTTGGAGGGAGCTCAAACTCTGTGTTTCTCAGCGACAGCCCAGAAACCTGACTGATCTAGAGAAGATCTGTGTGGAGGAGTGGGCCAGGATCCCTCCTGCAGTATGTGCAAACCTGGTGAAAAACTACAGGAAACGTTTGACCTCTGTAATAGCAAACAAAGGCTACTGTACCAAATATTAACATTCATTTTCTCAGGTGTTCAAATACTTATTTGCCGCTATAGCACACAAATAAATCATTAAAAAATCATGCATTGTGATTTCTTGATTTTTCTTTTTAGTTTATCTCTCTCACAGTGGACATGCACCTACAATGAAAATTTCAGACCCCTCCATGATTTCTAAGTGGGAGAGATAGCAAAATAGCAGGGTGTTCAAATACTTATTTTCCCCACTGTATATATATATATATATATATATATATATATATATATATATATATATATATATATATATATATATATATATATATATATATATATATATATAAGTGCATATTTATACATATAAAACTACATTTTCCAGCATGCTTAGCAATTTGGGCCAATGCTTGAACCCTGGAAACCTGTGTGGTGTTGCAGTAAAGTGTGTGAACGCTTTATAAACATGTAATAATAGTCCACAAAGTAATTAAAACACAACCCTACCAGCTCCTCCCTACCAAGAGGCTTGGTGCCTGACTTGCATGCCGCAGGGACGCCTGAAAACCCGCCACGTGCTCGTCTCATGCACACACGCTGTCGGCTTTTTTGGCTAAGGATGCTCCGCTTTTTGTTACGAGCCTGCGAGTAAAAGACTTTCTCAGTTTTGCATCACGCTGTGTCAGTGTCTGCTCTCCTCTTTTCTTTTTTTCCCCCTCTGTTTGGCCATGACAGTGTCTGTACTTTGCCAAAGATCATTTGTGAGGAAAAAAAAAAATCTATGACACCACTTTATGAAAGCACCGCTCAATGACTTTTTTTCTTCGGTGAATAGATCCATTTGATTGCATCACCTCAGTTTCCGAAGAAAGAAATTGTTTCAATGAGTGGATTCAACCTGGACTCTGTTTCCATAAAATGATATTGAACTCCGATCCTTGCTGGAAACCAGGCTGGTGAGTGTTTTAAGAGGAATTTTAAAAGCTTTATAGAGTAAAAGGAAACCAGAGATTTGGATGGTTATTATCTGTGAGTACATTAGTTCAAGCAATGTTTTTAACAAAATAGTAATATTTCATAATATTATACTTATAATGATCATGCTTACAATACTGTTCATCATCTATATATCTATATTTAACATTTTACTTTTTTCTGTAATATTGGCTAATCGCAAGTGTTGTAGCATGTAATAGTGTAGGTGTTGCTGAACTCAAGCTGAAAGTAGTAGGTCATAGTAGCCACCACCTAATTCCATTTTTTCAGACTGAGTGTGTGAGAAGGCAGACTGCATTGCTGTTACAGGTAGCTGCTAACTAGATGCTTTTTGACCATAAAAGCATGCACTTTCTGGTATCTAAATGGATAAAAGTGAACACATTAAACTGGTTAAATGGCAAGATAGAGCTCTTTTAAAGTAAAGGCTGTTGTTTTTGAATTGAGATGAGAGAGCAGCCTGCAGCAGGCATGTTGCCTCCTGACAAAAAAAAAAAAAGAAAAAAAAAAAGGAAAGTCTGACTTTATTTTTAGTCTAGAGAGAAACTGGTTGACATTCTCCATCCATCCATCCATTTTCTATCCCGCTTATTCCTTTTCAGGGTCGCAGGGGTCTGCTGGAGCCTATCCCAGCGCATTTTATGGCGAGAGGCAGGGATACACCCCAGATGGTCGCCAGCCAATCGTGGGGCACACACACCATTCACACACCATTCACACTCACACCTATGGGCAATTTAGAAATGCCAATTAACCTGAGCATGTTTTGTATTGTGGGAGGAAACCGGAGTACCCGGTGAAAACTGTTGTGGAAGTTTTTGCCCTGCTGGTGAAGAATGAAATAGAGACTTCTGCCGGCCGACAAGGTTTTATTTTCTTTGCAAAGAAAAGGTCAATCTACACACGAGCGGTAAGAATGAAGAAAGACCCCGAGTATGGGGAGAGCTGAACATTTAAACCTGAGGACCACCCCCCTACCCAAAGGCGTATTTTCACACCTTCTGGGGTGAATGCTCTAGGGTTGTGGTTTTGCAATTGATGTCTGCAATTCCAGACATCATGATTAAATGACAAAGGGAGGTGAGCTGTTGCAGACATGGAAATGAAATTAGAGTATACATACAAAGGGAAGTGGGGTGCTGTGGGAAGACATGGAATTAGGATTCACATCCTGATGTAAAACACAACAGGAAGGTTGGGTGTCTCTTGTAGACAAGGAAATTGCCATTACAAAACCCATGCAGACACGGGGAGAACATGCAAACTCCACACAGAAAGGTCCCAGACCCAGGCCCCAAGGAGGTCTTGAACCTGCGACCTTCTTGCTGTGAGGCAACAGTGCTACCCACTACTCCACCGTGTCGCCCTTGGTTGACATTCTAAAGCACATAAATAACCATTAAGCACTCAAAATGGTGGATGGTTTGCTGTGGAGAGACAGACACTTTTGGTTTCAGTTTCATTTTGTGAAGGCTGTATTGCAGCAGTAAATGGAAAGAACTACCGGGCAAATCTGTGTTGTTGTCTTTGCATTAATCCTATGTCAAAATAATTATTGCTTTTAAATGGAACTGCGTTAATTTGACAGCCCTAATTTTGACATGCAATAGCAACAAACCTGCCACTCAAACTTAAGCACAACATGGCATTACTAATGTTTACTGTTAAAGGTAAATATGTACAGTGATTATTCAACACTTGATGGCAAGTGTAAAACATGTATATAATACACGTATGGATGGGTTAACCGAGGTTTCAAATATAATTACATCCAAAGTCTCTAAAAACAAAATCCAGCAGCTCTCTAAAAGCTAATCAGACACATTAGCATAAATTAAAAGTAGACTACTGTCTAAAGACACAACATGCAACATTAAAACACCATTAACACTCTAAGTAGGAAACTAAGTACACATTTTCTCTTTGAAATTAATCATACTCATAACTTAAGCACACATAGCTAATTTAAAATATGTTGTTTTTGGGACAAATAATTCACCTTTAGATCAACTTGAAACTTGATCAATCAATTGGCAAATAATTTTGCATGTTTCATTTTTTTTCTTAAAATAAAAGTAAATTGTTTGATGTTTTATCTTAATGTCCTTTTTACCTAATATTTTGGAATTTTGGTCTCAATTTTTTAAAACTTGAAAAAATGTGTAAATTGCAGCTGATTATGATGATTGTAAAAGTGCTGCACATAGGCCTATATCAATATACTCACTCAGTTTATTCAGCTCGAAACACATGCAACCTTCCACTGTGTCTTCAGATGGGCTCCAGGGCTCATTCCTGGGCCCCTCCACTTCATCATCTACCTTCTTTCCCATGGCAATACATTCAATACCCAGTTACACGAATGTCACCCAACTCTTAACTTTCCAATAAACCAACATCCTTTCTTACTTATTGACTGCCTGATAGGAATCAAATCCTGATTCTTACTTCCACCTCAGCTCAGACTATCCAAATCCAACCTCAAAGCTGATCCGTATCTCACTACTCTATACTTGTTCCTCAGTTTAAGCCTGTTTTTATTAGTTTGTGTATGTCCTATGTTTTTAATTGTCCTGTACCACATTCTTGAGTGCTAGAAAGGTGCATTTAAATACAATTTTAAAATAAATATTTTTATATTTTATTATTGATCCTTAACTTGAATGCAAAATAAACCAGTGAGTCTTCACACCTTCACGACCCCCCCTAGAGTCTCCTCCAGCAATAAAGGGTTCAAACAGAGTTTAAGAATAGAGAACATGGAGCAGTTTATGTAAGAAACAGGCATCTGCTGAATATTAATTTGTCCAGGCAGTTTTGTTGACACTGCACTGCATATAATGACATATTGCTTCCTCTGCTCGTTGTAGATTTTGCAGATAACTTTGTTCTGTACACTTAGAGAATTTCTGCCCTCGGGCATTCACGTTAATAATGCACTGATGGCTCAACCTGTGAATTTTAGCACTGTTTTCAGGAGTGATAAGAGCACCATCCCGTGTTAGGGGAAACGATCTCTCCTGATTGCGCCAATGTCCTCCTTCGTCTATAGTTATCCCCTTTTTTCATGTTCGGAGCCAATCATTTTAATGTAATAATTCTACTCACGCATAGAAATGTGCCGTGTCCTCTTCTCTAGTGAATATTTATAGCTCAATGCAAAGCAGTCGACTGCCTTCTCCCTCCAGGCCAGACAATTTGGACTTCATCAATATGTATTTCCAAGGACTTTTAGAAAAGGCACTTCAAAGGAACTTCATCAAGGATTCTTTTTGTCTTTTCAGTCGGCCTCATAACTGAGCCAACATACCCTCTTCTTGGTTTTGACGTATATCCATGAATTATTCCTCTCAGGGTTAGCGTGATGTCTCACTCCAAGTGTTTTCCTCGCTCCGCATTGGTTGGGGGAGAATGGCACCGTGACATCCGCCCAGACAGCATTTTGCTTTTCATGTTTGTGTAAATGAATAGAGATGTAATGACTGTAATGTCTGGCAGAGAGAGAAAAAAAATGTATGTGAAAATGAGCCAGAATATTCAAGCGGGAGTCAAATAAATACACAATTCATCTGCTGTTGGGATGTCTTAACTCTGCCAAAACACAAAACAGCAACTGTTCCTATACCCAGGAGGCCGTGCAGTGGGGGATGTAAAGGGGATGGGATCCTCTCGTTTGCACAAATAATTCAATTATTCCCAGTGTTAACAAAAGATTTGAGGAAATGTCCACTAAAGCCACAACTTTCCCCTTCAGTGTCCCAGCTGTGTTTGATCTGCTGCTTATGGAACATCTGCAGAGGAAGAAAAAAATGACACTGCAAAAATGAATGAAATGTTATCAGAGGCAAATATCTTGTATTGAGTAAAATTACTCCAACACTGAGTACAATTTTCTTTAATAATCTTTATCCATTAGTAGATAATTTGAAAAACAAGATATTGTTCCTCATTAAGATTTTTATTTATTTATATTTTTTTTACAGTGTATGTGTCTTGGTGTGTTTTCTTTGGAAACAATTCGAACAGTAGAAGACAGAAGAATTAATGCAATTCTCATCTTACAGATGAACATGTGAATTTATTCAGCCTTAAATGGAGCAAGCACCCCTTGGTCAATTCAAGGTGAAACACAACTGTGTCACCTTGTTTCACAAAAAAGTGATCAATTTTAGGATTTTTGGCTATTTTGCTTCCATACATACATTACATTGGGAATACTGCTCGAGGGTACCTGCTTCAAGGACATTTACATCAGGTGCTGCAGGAAAAAAAAAGGAAAAGTGAATCAGTAGGGATCCCAAACTCCTGGATAACTGACTTTTTTGTCCTGCTGCAGGCAGGAAGAAGGTACCTGATTATTACTATTTCATTATCATTACTATGTTAATTGTACAACTGAGATAACTGACAGAAAAATATTTAGTTATCACACTGCAATCACATGTGACAAATGAAGATGATTGATTGATTCATTCATTGATTCATTCAGTCATTCAAATCTGTCACAAATATATGTATTTTATTTAGACAACAACACTCTTTTGGTATTTGCTTTATTAAATAAAGGTGTAAAATAGGTTGTCTGGTTTAGACTGAAGCACAAGTGCATAATGCATCAGGCATGCTACTTAGTACATTTGAAGACACAATCATTAGTAGATCAGTTTGTACATTTATTTGTGTAATAATGTGCATGCTTTTATGAATATAGACATTGATCAAGGCCTCAGAGGTTTCATTGTTTCATATTGTTTGATATGACCGGCTTATAGGTAGCTAATAATAGCAATTGAATTGTAATGTAATTGGCATTCACTTTTGCTAAATTTATTCAATTTTTTTTATAGTATGGAAAACCTCAGTTTATCATCCAAAAGTGTGTGATTAGATCCATGACCCAAATTGCATTAACAACGTATTAAGGACTGTTTTCCATGATAAGAAAACAACTTCTCTGGTTGTATTGTAGTGTGTATTGGTGGTTTTTGCAGGCCTTGTTCAGTTTTTCAACTGATATTTTCTCTTGCAGGTTGTCCTCCCCTGCTTTTAATTTAGATTTAAGATGATTCTAGTGTTTCTGCAATCAGAAGGTTATACAATTAAGAAATTATTCCTTTTTCAAAAGGTTTTTTGATTAAAACTTTCTCTAAAGAGAATAGAATAAAGATGCTAAAGGGTTGATTTTGATTGGATTTAATTAAGCTCTTAAACTGCAGTTATTTAAATAAAACTGTTTAATTGATTTGATGTTTTACAATGTCATGTTCAAACCACTAGTAATAATGATTTGTAATACATTTTCTTATTCATATTTTTTTTTTTTTTCTGTAAATCAACCAATGTGCCATACACATTGCCCATTCAATGAACAGTCTTATTTGACTTTATTCTTCTTCAGATATTACAGCAAAAATGCATCTTAGTGAGTCAAAAAGTGGTTGTTACAATGAGTCCAACATTGAGTACTGGTAGATTTGTTTCATTGGGAGATAATTCACCTCGTTGTTTTATTTATTCATTTGTTTTTCTAAAAAAATGGATCAAAAATAAATCTAGGAAAAAAACATATAATAAAAACATCTCTACTAGTCAAATAAGATAATATACTGAATATTGGACTGATTGTACCAAATACAATATATTTTCACCTGATAAGATTTATTTATTAATCTATTTTTTACACTGTCTGTGTCTGGAATTTTATTATTTTCTAATTACCTTGATTTTCATCCATCCATCCATTTTCTATACCTGCTTATTCCTCATTAGGGTCGCAGGGGTCTGCTGGAGCCTATCCCAGCGCGTTACGGCGAGAGGCAGGGATACACCCCAGATGGTCGCCAGCCAATCGTGGGGCACACACACCATTCACTCACACACTCACACCTACGGGCAATTTAGAGTTTGCCAATTAACCTGAGCATGTTTTTGGACTGTGGGAGGAAGCCGGAGTACCCGGTGAAAACCCACGCAGACACGGGGAGAACATGCAAACTCCACACAGAAAGGTCCCAGACCCAGGACCAAGGAGGTCTTGAACCTGCGACCTTCTTGCTGTGAGGCAACAGTGCTACCCACTGCTCCACCGTGTTGCCCTCTTGATTTTCATATGAATACAATTATAATTTGTCAATTTTTTTCTCAGGTTTTATTTTCTTTAGCATATAATCTACCGCCAAAACTCACAGTGCATACACAAAAACAACAGACAGTGGCATTTCTTTTCAAAGAAAAACCTTCAGTACAGATATTTATCTCAAACAAACATACCAGCTGCATCCCTGAGAAGCAGATACGCATCTTACCAAGTGATGCTTCTTAAAAAATGAAGTGACTAGACGAGTAGTGTGCGCCTCTCACGGCATGATTTATTCCACCGTGCGGTGATATTCCGCTGTATTAGGGATTCAGTTTCATATTTCATTGTACATTTTCAATGCAGCACTCCCTTAGCCATGAAGAGGATTGGTCTCAAGTGCTGCTTCAAGAAATCTACAACGTCTCAGTTAGAGGGGAATTCGCCGCTCATTTCTGTCAGGGCCTCACTCCATTATTTAGGCGGGTTTATTTTTACCTGAACGCGGCACCTTCAACAGTGGCCGGAACCATTTTTAGAATTAAATTCACTATGTCAAACAGCCTATTGGGTAGTGTGCAAAGTCAAATCTGAGAGGACGCATGCTTGACTGCACCGGAGAATGTTCCAGTGGAGCTGAAGTTGATAAAAAAGGCAGGAGCACTTCAGCGCTTGAGATAGAAAATGAGAACGTATTAGGCCGCGTACGTGCCGGGGCGGAGGTGTGGGGATGTGTGCGGGGTGTGTTTGCTCACACTAAAGGCTGTGACAGCACACGGAAAAACACGTTTCGCCAGCATTCCTTGCGCCTCATTCAGTCTGGAGCTCACTCGACCGCTGCTGCTCTCTTTTTCTCCACCTCTTCCTACAGATAAGTCAGGAAGCTGACAATGAGGCCTAATAACTTTATTTTTAACCCCATCGAACAGAGACAAATAGTCTCCCCCTTTTGTTCCTTACTGTCAGAGTTGTGCTGCTTTGACCTGATCAGGTTCATTTCAGATAATTGGCGACTGCTTTTTTTTTTAAAAAAATTTTTCCCTGCAATCCTTCCTCCTGAAGCTAAAACAGACCCCCCACATTCAAATGTGCGTAGAAGGTCTGTAGGCGTGTATGAACCCTATGCAGCCTCTTAGGTGTCAAGCAGAGAGAATTTTTTTTCCTGGATTGATCTTTGCATTCCCTATACAATAGTTTTGTGTAACCTTGTAAAAATGTTTGTGTTGCTGCAAAAATATTTTTGCATTATATATATAAAATTTTTTGCAATATGGTGTTCCCTATTATATCCTACTGGGCCATTTGCATGTCCACTCAGCGGTCCTCAGTGTAATGTTAACGGCTATATTATGGATTGTATGGTGTAATCTGAGTTACTAAAACAGTGTTCCCCTATTTTAAAAACAAATGTTTAGGGATAGGAAGTAGTTCAGGCAGATACTCTGTTTTAATCTAGAGGGGGAGGTTCATTACTTTGACTAACTAAACAAATCAATTATTAGAGCACATTTAAAAAACATATGAATAACAATAAAATATAGAAAAAAGAGAAAATATATTTTAAAATGATATTGTTCCAAAAGGAGGGCTTAAACACAGAAGTAATAGTAAAGCTACAGAAGTAATGCAGGCATCCTTTAAACATGTAATATGGTAGTAGAAAACCATATAGTAATAGTAGGTATTGCTCAACCAATGAGGTTACAAAGGTAAAGCACTTACATCTAGCGAGGAGCTAGGTAACAAACATTATTGCAAGTTTAAAGTAAAGATTATTCAAAAAAAATTATTTCTATTTGACCCTTAAAAGGCTCTGTAGAATCCAGTCATAGATTTTGTTTTTATTTATTTTTTTAATCAATGTTCTCATTTAACTGCATTACATGTAGGGTTGAGGAATAACAGAAAAAAATGAGTTTCAAGAATATGCCTTTTCCTCAAGGTCTTCTTTCCTGTGTTATAGCTAAAAAAGCCCCGTGGAGTTTAATGAGAGATTGCAGGATGCACAGAAGGTCATCTAACTTTATAGTACCCCGGAAACTTAATAATGCATCAGCCAGTAGAATGGCTGATTGATTGTGTAGCAAACTAGGAAGCTCTCCCACTGTGTCTCTCCCGGGCCTGAGCCAGAGGGATGCTTCCTAACAGCACCTGCAACCCTGCCCTGGGCTTAGCTGGAGATGCATAATGCAGTCTTTGCTTTCCCTTTTTTTTCTGTGGCATCAAACAGTATGTTCTACCTCCAAAGGCTACGGCGGTTGCAGGCTTTGCTGACGTTTCTTACTATCCGGGGGAACTACTCCTCGCTAAAATACAGGTCTGTTCTTATCGCAGAGGCTAAGTCTAATACAGTTTATTGATGATTTATCATAGACAAAGACGTTTTGCTCTCCTCAACCCTGGCAATTCATCGACCATTTCAAATAGAATAGTTCAATATCTGTAGTTTGCTACAAAATTGGCACAGTTGTTGACAGTGTCAAAAAGATGACGCTTATTCATTTTGGTGTTCTTTAATTGGAAAAAAAAACATCATGTACACTACCAAAAAAAGTATTTATATTTTATTAGATTATCTTAATTTAATTATATTTACAAATATAAATTTAAAAAGATATGAACTAATTAATTTTGCCAGTCTGTCATAAAAAGTAGCCTATCATCTGCATATAGAAATATTTCGAAAATGCTAAACATTTTCAGTTTTCCTATCACCAAGGGTCTGAAATAACTTGATTTTCAGATTTTTCTTGTTATGCCAAAGGTTTATAATACAAAATTGTTGGAAACATGGTCCATGGTCCATTCTAAGTATATGTGCATTGGAAATGTCACGTTTTTACACAACGCATGTCTGAGGGTGTGTTCACACTAGCCTCGGTTAAATTATATATTGCAAATTATCACCCACAAGACAAATAACTAGAAGATGCTGCATTTTGTAGATAGTTGTAGGCTGACAATACAGTACAACTTCTAAGGTTGTGTTGTGTGTTTTTGTATTCCATTTGAATTTTGCCCTTGTGAACATAAACTGAATCAGCTGACAAACAAAATAATGTATCTTGCATCTGGTGTGAACAAATGAGGGGGACTATCACACACCCTAAATAAGCCCCACTGCTCCACAAAGAAAAAGTAAAAGAACAAGAACAAAAAAAAAACATTTTTTGAGCAGAGTAAGGCTTTAAAGTTTTATCTAACACATTTGTAATGTGGGATACAGAGCTCCAAACTATGCTTCTAACTGTTTGGCATGATGAAAAAGATAAGTGTTTTCAACGTGAGAGCATCAGAGGCCATTCGGCTGATGACACTTGATGACTGCAACCCCAGACAGCTTACAGACAGAGTTAAGTAAAGCCATTCGACAGCTGTCTGAAAACATGAAAGATGATGTTAGGCATGCAGTGACTTTTTTACTTTCTCCAGCACAAAGTTTTTGCTCTTCAACATCATATGAGAGCACACAAGTAGTAAAAGGAGAATAATTATCTGATAACCTTTGTGAGGAGGTGTTGTTTTTAGCACCATTTGTTGAACTGAACAGAAAAACTACTGGTTTGGTTATTGTGAAAATACCCATCACTTACTGTTCTTTTAAATTTTGGAGTGGTTATAAATTGTTTTGGTGTTTGGATGTATAGTGGCTCCTGCTGGTCAATGGAATGTTAGTAGTTGAATGAGGGATCAATATATAACCTTTTGCTGGTGATTCATCTAAAATTAACCCTGACGATTTTAGAAATATACACATTAAAAAAAGTGTTATTTTACTGGCTCAAACATTAGTTTGGGCAAGTTGGGTCATTCAGCCGGCTTATTTTCATGGAGTTGGGTCACTCTTGGTTTGGTTTCATAACCCAAATACTGTTTGCCTGTTTGCCTGTTTGCCGGTTTATTCTATGATGCTGCATTCTGCATTCACCCAATGTGTGTTCTCTTCATTTTTTACCCAGCACTGGGTTAAAAAAACTAAGCAAACTGGGTCGTAAATCAAAATTCCTTAGAGTGTAGCCACATATTGATTAAGATGCACATTTGCATGTCAGATAGAAGATGGACCTTTGGCCTTAGCATCAGTTTGCATGAAGCTTGGGCAAAAAAACAGCATCAATACATATTGTCAATATCCACATCATTACAAAAAAAATAAGAAAATAATTCAATGCAATATTGACAGTTTCACTTAAGATTTGCATAAAAAACAAATAAAATAAACCAATGCTGGTCCCTCTTTGGCCGATAAACATCATACTATATATTCACTGATAATGGAGCAATACATGAATCGAACATCGAAAATGATTTACAAGACAAATACCAAATCAAAAGTGATTGCATTGAGCCTTTTTCCTCTCTTAAAAGCAGGTAATTAAAAAGGTCAATAATCACCATCAGTGACAAAAACCCAGAAAAAAAATTATATATATATATATATAGGATGTCTTCTCTGACTGCCCTTTTATTTCTATATTGAATTCACAGCAGCGAAACATTACTTTAAATAACATGTATTTTAGATGTTTTTGTTTGCAAGCTGAAATCTCAAAATCTATGTGAGATTTATCCAGACACAGTGTCCATCGGGAAATATAATAATAACTTAACAGATCTATTTACAAAAAAAAAGGGAAAAACAACTAAAGTATTACTATAAAACAAAGCCTCCAGGTATGGTTGAGAGCAGAGGACTAACCCTTTAGCTTATTTTTGGTCTTTTATCATCCTTCCATTCAAGGTGATGAACAGCATACAGTCACCCGTTGTATTTTTGAACTGACTTGAAGATGGATTACACCGCCGCCGTTATCAGTCCTGAAAGCTGGAGAATTCTCGATGTCGGGGCAAGTTTGACGAATGGGAGGGAGGCGCTGGCTCTACAGCCTGTTTGTCATCGGGACTGAGACGAGCGCGGCACAGATCTGAATGGCTCTACCTTTGCCCCCCCTCCCTGATATGGGGCGCTCACCTCCGCAACATGTTAACACACATTAAAATGTTACAGCCTGCAAAGATCTACATGCCTAAACTTTTCATCAGCTGCCTCTGCCTTGCTCCCAATGTTGGTAAATTTCCTCTGATACCATCGTTGTCACTACACCGTCGCAGTCGCAAAAAAAAAAAAAAAAAAATCCAAAGTACAGTACCAGATACTTTTCTCCTTCCCTTTCACATGTATCAGAGCCAACGAATGCAGAGAGAGGCTTTTGCTTGACAGAGGGCTGTGATTCTGCCGCCCCGGCGGGAGTCGTTTCTGGCACGGCGCCCAACACGCCGGTACCGCAGAAGAGGCCTCTGATCCCTGAGAGCTTCCTGTTATGCTGCCGTGGCCCCTGAAGTGGGTCATTGGAAATGACATGCACAGATGCTTGCGTCGCCCATGCTGCAGGAAACCAACGTAATGGCCTGCCATCAATGAACCTGTCGCCCAACCCTGCCGATGTCCAACCCGAGCCCCCTTCCACCACCACCACCACCAACCCCCCTCAGTGAACAGGACAAGCTCCCCGAAGATCTATTACTCTCTAAACTTCTCTGAAGAAAGACGCGTGAGAACCGGGCCATCTCGCTGGCAGAGCATCTCTTTATGGATGTCCCATCAGCCCAGGTAATAAAAGTGTGAGGCATTAGAGGGCCAAGGGGAGAAGGCCTGGATGCAGCATAGGACGGGGAGGGGTGTGTGTGTGTGTGTGTGTGTGTGTGTGCGTGTAGAGGGGGGGTTTAAAAGGGACAGCAGACGGTAAGAAGTATTAATGAAAATCCCACACCGCTATCTGGTACTTGTTTGATGGAGGGGCTTTGTTCGGAGGGATCAGAGAAATTCAGACCCATCCTTTTAGCACAACAATATCTCACACTGACATCTAAATGCAATTATCTCGAGCAATACAAAGGTGGGGGTGTGGGGTGGGAGGGCATATAAAGGTTGACACGTTTTGTGGTTTTAAGGCCAGACACCACTCCAGAATTCTCTTTTTTAACATAAAATTTTTTTGGTATCATTTTGCATCAATACCGAATGTAGCCCATGATGATCATCATCTACAACATATATTTAATTCTTTAAAGGCATTCTCTGGGTTATGATTCTGTGGGTTATGCAAATTGTTGCATTATTATATCTTTTAACCTCATCTGCATATTTAATTTTGTTAATTTACAAAACGTTTAATACCAAAAAAATGTATTCTATGTTTACGTTCACTATGTTAAGTTACATTATTATAGAAGGAAAAAAACACCCTATTCCAGAGTGGTATCGGGCCTTAAAGGTTAGGGAGTATAGAGTGTAATGAGTCAACACCTAACTTGACCTTCCGGTTAAAAGTTTAATTAATTAGATTGTCATGAGTTTCCATGACTTTGTTCACACAGACCGTGTGAGCCATAGAATACATTAACATAATTTTCATTACATTTTGGGTGTTTAATTTAACTTTTGTTCACCTATGCTCTTCCCGATCATTAGAAATTAAAGAGTGAGACTGTAATAGTGTATAAAATTGAGTTCAGGCACATGTTCATTTATCAGAGGGACACATTTCCTCTTACAGTCCCCCAATATTCAGCGATAAACAGCATAATATGGTTCAACTGAGTATTATTTGTACAGTCAAAGTAATCCAGGTATTCTACTTTTATTTACCCCTCTATTGCATAAAATACACTACTTAAGCACAGTAAGTGTTTTGAATGTTTTTACTTCTTAAAATGGCCTAAATAATATGGTATATTAAAATATATTTATACATTATAAGAAAAAACATATTCTCAGGATAGTTTCATGCTAAGTAAGTGACTGAGATGAGTAAATTTATTTCTGTTTATTTGGTGAAAATGTTTCAAAATCCTGAATAAAAGACAACCTTTGGTCATGAGATAACGATGCTTACATATCAAATGTGAGAGCAAAAGGGACTGGTCATGTGACCTCATAAACTTTTCACACCTTACTGTACACAACTAGATTTTATATTTTAGAAAAACAAAGATATAGTGTATGGCAATACTACGCAATAGAGAGTTAATTCTGAATTTCCAAATTTCCCCTTTTTTTCCCTAAAGTGGTACATCACGCTAAAAAAAAGATAAAGAGCCATCTAAGCCCTCTATAATCATGCACCAAGCCACATAATAAAATACATGGCACTCACCAACTGTTACTGACTACCAGTGATGGAAATAACATAATGATAAATAATAGCGTTTCAGTGAATAATATGATTGATTACTGGTACCATTATCATAATGCTGTTACTGTTAGTTGCTATTATGATTGGCTTTTTTAAGTCATTTACCTAATGCTACCTACAACAAAAGAAACAGAAGAAGATATTGCGTGTATGTGTATGTGCTGCTGCACACAGTTTGTGTGTGATTGCATGCACACCTTCAGCTGACAGGAGGCAAAGGGAGAGGAGAGAAAAGAGGACTGATAACGTGATGAAGTGCTATTTTGAGGTGAGCACGGACACGTGTTACTCAGACAACAGTCATATCGTGCGGCATGTCATGTGTTGTGTTGAAGTTCATTATTTTCACATGTATTGCAGACTCCATTCTTCTGTTGTACTGAAGGATCGACAGAGAATCATTTGTCTGGCTTCTGTTGCTGTTCTGTTTATCTGTGTGTTTGCTGCTATGTGCTGTATATATCAGATAGAGAGTTAAAGGGACAAGGGACGATGCCAAAAATGTCTTGTCGTGTAACCTGAAAAACATCCTTTTCCGGTTTACACCATATGACTTATTTTGTGTCAAAAATAGCACAAAATCGAGATTGTTTTGTAGAAATAAATGGTACAAATGGACTTTAAATGACAAGAAACCAACATGAACACATGCTTTTCAAAACTGTATTTTAAAAGGGTTTTGACTTTTTCATTTGGCCAAACATGATTTGCCAACAACCCATAGCTTATATAAATGCAGGCATGATGTTAAGTTATGTATGTGATGAAATGATGTGACCACTGTTGTAGTTTTATGCTATAAAAGGCAAGTCTTCATAATGACTAGTACATGTCTACCCATTCCTGTTCCTGTAAAGCTACTATCCTACATGTTTTAAGAATCTCCCTACTCCAACACACCTGATTCTAATCATCAATGCACAATCAAGTCGCTGAAGTTTGCCAAGGGCTTGTGCATATTTGGAGTCAGGTGTGTTGGAGTAGGGAGATTCCTAAAACATTTAGGATAGTATCTCTACAGGAGCAGGTTTGGGCAGCCTTGTGCTAGTGATTAATCTACCATGACCCTTTTCATTCTTTCTATTTCCCTTATAAAGTGACTCATCCTTATTACAAAACTAAAATGCATCATGAATAAGTGTCCACAAAATAACATGTATCACCATTTAAAGATGGTATGATATGTGCATCCCTGTGAGTTATTCAGTAATAAGTAGTAGCACATGTGAGCAAAAAACAGATGTCAAATGTGCAGAATTGTGTTTGCGGGCCTAAAGATCATCATGTGAGTCGCATATCCAGCATGTACACATTTCTCTGTCCTGGGAGGAACATTATTTATGGGAAAGTCTGCTCTCTTCATGTCGTGTAGACACAAAGGGATGCCAGGATATTGCAGGAGTCATATACCCGCCTCAAAGCTGGAGGAAATGGAATATATGTGAATTGTATAGAAACAGAAATTGACTATTGCACAAATGAATTGACAAAATGAGGTAAACATTGCATAGGGCATCACGTTTGTTAAGAATCATGAATCAGAAACGTCCACCAATTAAACTGTTTAACCAGACATTTTACCACCACAAAGGCTAATTAACAGCAACCACGACTGTTCCATAAACCTCCCAAATTGTTTTCTGTATCTAAACCTAACCATCATTAACTGTAACAATGCCACACACAAGCCACAATATAATATACATGATTAACAGTGATTTATACCAGTTGGAAAAAATGTCTAATGATGATGCTAATGGCCTGAAATTGGAATAAATTGAAAGCCTTGTGTCTCATATGGACACGGAGGGGTTGGGATGTAGGATACCCGCGGATGGACTGTGGTATAAGGGAAAGCTGCACCAAGACTAAACCTGCCTCTAACTCCTCTACAGGAGCAGCATGTAACCACCACATTCAGTATAGGCAGATGGACATTGATCATAAAGGCACAGCATATGTGCAAATAATTAACATTACTAATCAGCTAAAGATGGTGCATTCTCTGATATTGTGTGACATCTGAATAGGGCACTTGTTATGCACTATTAGTTATGTTCATAGGTAAGTTGGATAAGTGGCACTATATCAACATCATTAAAAATAACATTTGGTTGATGAACAGTGTGATAAATGCAATGTAATGTCTCTTTAATTTGCAATAAAACTGGTGATATTGTGACCATTTCAATGTTCGAATGTTTTAGCTTTTGTTTCACTCCTGACTGAATCAGAAGCTTTCAGCAGCCTAGCTCCTCAATTACTGTGGTTAAGTATGTGAACAGGGATAAAACCACTTGGCTTTGGAAAAAAAATACATACATGGATCTTTCAATTGAAATGAATGATGTGATTTGATTCAACAGAGTTACTGTATGTGTGATTTACCATAATGGTCATAGTAATACTGCAGTTGTGTATATATATATATATATATATATATATCTATATATATCTATATATATATATATATATATATATATATATATATATATATATATATATATATATATATATATATATATATATATATATATATTTCTGCATGAAGGTGCGATTAATAAATGAATGTACATTGAGTCCTTCCTGCTGAAAACATTCTATAGGCTCCAGAGCTGCATACATACATCAGAGTGGTGGTGCACACTTGACACTAATGGGATATAATTATGGTTTCAAAACAAAAGGCCGGTTCTGATGTATTCTGACTGGGATTTATTTTGAAGACAACTCTGAGCTGATTGCACTCATTAGCTTCTTTTTATTATTATTATTCTTTTAATGAGGCATCTTTTTTTTTTCCTTCTTCTTCTTACGTTACACAAAGGCCGCTGTCACGAAGGAAGTGATTCCCTGAACAAGTCCAGACCCTTTGCTAGCGCCACCAACACTTGACGGAAATTGAAACGGCGTAAGGGATAGGTTGAATCAATAGATTTTTTATTTTTTTTTCAAGTCCCTGTCAACTCCCATTGTTGATATCCGCCAAATGCACACAAAAGGCTGGCAGGCTGCAGCGTAAAAATAGCTGGCACCCCGCATGGCGAGCCGAGCATACAGGGAATAATTGAGAGAAGTGGAAGCGATGCGTAGATTAAGTGCTTAACGTCCTCTAGAAGGGAACCCAGAGTTTTGACTTAAATAGGATAGATGCCTGCTGGATACATGGAGCTGTATTGTTTAGGTTTTTTTGCAGTTCCCCTGTTCAAACTCCAGTAAGACTTTCTTTTCTTAGAAACCGCAGTGTGGGCATCTGGGATGAGGGTGATGGTGAGGCAGAGGCTCGGCAGCTAATTCAATCCATTTTTTTTTTTTAATTTTCTCCTCCTCGTTTCTGCCCTGAAACAGCGCACACACACTTTGACCTGAATCAATGGAATGTTGAAACCAAGCTTGTGTCTTGACTGAGGCTCCCTGGTGTGCATGTCTGTGTGTGTGTGTGTGTGCACGTGATGGACATTGCTGCAGGGCCCACAGAATGAAGCTATTATCCAGGGGAGAGTTTGGCTCCAAAGTGCATTTCTTAACAAAATCTTATAATCTTCTTCACTGCGATGTAGTATAATGTTCTAAAGACCCCCCTCTTCAGCATTAGTTTTTACCATTTATAGTAACATGGCCATCTTTATGGAATATATCAGCTTGATATAATTATTACAATTTGCACTATGCTGGATTATATGCTTTACATGTTGTTAATGTTGTTTGTGGAGTTTTTTTTTGGCCTCTTGCATGCTTTCCTTTTTTATTTATTTATTTTTTTTTAAATCACAATCCCCAGTCCCCAGAAAGTTGTAAAAAAAAAAAAAGCTACTACAGGTCCATGGCACACAGTCTGGTCAACAGTGGCTGCAGCTGTCCATTCGCCCATCCATATGTAAATATATTAATTTCTAACAGAAGCCAAAAAATGCTGCCAGACCTTGTAAGTCAATATGTGTGCATACGTGCGTGTGTGACAACATTTTTTTCCAGTAAATACAAGTAGTCACTTTTGTTTTAACACAAGAGAACACTGAGCTAGTGGGTGACTAATCTTTGCCACAACCCCACTCCCATCTTTCCAATGCTCATTTTAGTGTGCATGTTAGGACTTGTAATCAGAATGGAAAACAATGCAACAGAAAACATCCTCACCATATTTAAGTCAGATAGATAAAAATAGTCGAATGACATACCTGACACCAAATGATGGGTAAATGGTTTAGCTCTAAAAGTTGCTGTCTAAACACTTCCTAAGGCTGCATTGAAAGGTAAATCACTGTCTGCTGCCATGTCGGATCCACAGTCATCGATAAAGTTGCCTGTGTGTTCATCGTCTTGCTGCACCCTCCCCCTGTTCTGTGATTGGCTCCCCCCCGCCGAGGGGGAAATTGGTTCCTTGGTGTCCAGACTAAATTGTAGAGTGAAGTGAACTGGCGTGCAATGAAGGATGTGTGTACCCAGGCTAGATGTAAAGAGTAACTGCTTGGCTGAGAAGGTGCAGATTGTTTATCTGCAGACAACGCCAGCAACATGCAAAGTCACATGCATGAGGAGAGTATTTACTTTTATTTATATATTTAATTTAATTTTATTGTTTCATTTCTAAAAAAAGAAGGGAAAAATCAAGTCACACATGATAGAAGCTTTTCAATTTGTGGAACAATAGCTAGAACATTTTTTATTTTTTTTCTTTGAAGAAAACTGAACATGCATATGATGCATACCTGGGCTTTAGTTTTAGTTCAGTTTGTGGAAAATGGTTTGCCTGGCCCTTTAAAATGTTATAGAGCAATACAAACTGTAACAATAGGGCATAAACTCTTCTTAAACTTCAAAGGGCACACACACATTCCTGGCAGCAGTGCTGCAGGAGAAAACAGGGGATGCACAAGGAACTTTGTTGATTGCAATTTCTGGGAGAGGATTTTTTAAATAACATTTGATGTCAAATAAATATTGAGAATCTAACAACATACCGATGCATGAGTGCTGTGTCACTTCCACCGGGCCTGTGGTGTAATGCTCAGGGCCATAACGCATGAATTATGGGCTCCTGAGCGGCACAGGCAGAGGCAGTCAGTGATGGGCTACCGACAGCACCTACTGTACATCCCTGTACATGGCGCTCTTGTTATACATTAACACTGAGGCCGCTTAATTATACATCAAAAGTAATTGTTAATCAGTGAAGTGTAGCACATATCGTGCTCCTCGGGGGGAGAGGAAAAAGAGAGGAGGCCGACCCCGCTAACGGAGCCGGACGTCAGCTCCTTCAGCAACCACCACGGGTGGGTTTTATCACCCCGACTTCCAACATGAAAATATGAGCTGGAACACATGTTTCTGTCAACCTTTTTTCCCTCTCTCTCTTTCTCACACTCTTTCTCTCTCCCCGAGGTGTTAGCAGAAGCGCTTCTGGTTAGGAAGGTGGTATCGAGTAGCTCGGCTATGCCGCTGTCGCCACACGATGTCTGCATTCCACAGCCTCATTAGGATTTACATTTTATTTTTAACCAATTTTATCAATCCTGCAGTGCCGTCTTCATACAGAATACTTCTGAAAAAGGCAGTTTTTGAACCCCCGTGGGCTGCTGACAATAAATGGCATTCTGTGATGTATCGTTGTATACCAATTAGAACATCAATAACACTATCATTAAATCAGCATCAGTTAATCAGCAGATTCAAAGAGGTAGCCGAAGGGTCATCACTAAAACAACACAGGGACTAGAAGGGGATATACTGTCCATACAAGTATAGCACTAATGATGCACTATTTCCAAAATAGTGTACATTCTTCATTTATTTATTTAAAAGATGAAAGTAAAAGAAACAAAAGCAGTTTCCACATGCTCAAAGGTGGGTAGGAGGAAGTAAAAATGTATTTAGTCCTGCCTGTTAACACAGATCCATTAAGGCAAAATAATTAATATTGAATTATAAACCTGTGAATATATATCATATAATATTATAAATATACGATAAAGTCAAAAACCTTTTAAAATACAAGTTAAAAAGCATTCATCAGGTCTCTCAAAATGTATGTTTTGTATTCAGGTTGCTTTACTTAAAAGTCCATTTGTATCATTTTATTTATTTATTTTTTTACAACAAAAATACAATTTCGTGCAATGACATTTCAAATAGTGTAACCGAAAATTTTGAATATTTATTCCCACCTAGAATATAAAACTAGTTCAAAGTTTTTTTTTTTTTTTTTTAACCTTTTTTAAACTATCTGGTACCAAGAATTTTAGGGTTGCACAACATGACAGTTTAGCCATTGTCCCATAAATAATCATCTATAAATAATATAAACATATACACCCATACCATCTATATCGCAAAACTATGTATTGCATTATGCGCAATATTATGTATTGCATATATGTATTGCATATACATACAAATACTGTGTAAAATACAAACACAGGCCTGCTTCAACACATATAGAAGTCTATTACAAGCAATGTAGAGTTTTTAATGCACTGTGTTATACATGTTTTACACAGTTTTACAGAGGCTGGTGCCAAATGACAGAAGATCAGACTCAGAATCAGATTCCCTCGGCGAGTAGCGGGCTCAAGGGACTAAACGTGGTCCAGATGTCAGCAGGAAATGCAACAAATACGAACACCAAACACAAAAAAACCCATAAACATACCAGTGTGAGAAAAAGAGAGACAGTAATTTACAGCGACTACAAAAAAGTACAAGACATTATGTTGTTAAACGTTACATGTAAACCGTCCTTGGTTAGTGTGCGGAACGCTTTGTACTTTTTTTTGATTATATTTAGCAGTGGGGGGAAAATTAGAAGAACAAAAGGTTGTAGTTTCTACATGCTGTGTCTATAAAGTATTTGTATTCCAGTTTAAACACCCCTTTTTATCGGGGGAAAATGCACTGCAGAGCCTTGACATTATGTAGTTACCTGTAAATTGTGTCCTAGATAGAATGCTGATGATGATTTTTCACACAAGTATCAATCGTTTTGATATTGTTGTTTTTAATCATCTGGAGCAACAGGGTTCCATGTAACAAACAGACAGAAATGCCACCAATTATAATATTCTGTGTATTGGGGCTGTGCCTTTACATATTGTGCAAATGATGATGTTTGTGGGGAAAAAGCTGAATATAAATAGAGGTATGATGTAAATACCCATGCAATAATTAGTGGAAATAAAATAGTTATATTATTATTACATTATTTATATTTATGTACATTTACTTAAAAAAAAAGATCCACATCTACAAAGTGCAGGACAGACAGAATGAGATGTAAGGAGAGGTAGAGTTGGTATATTTTCCTCTAGGGGGAGTTGAAAAGAGTTCATAGATGAATAAAGACTGTACATGTATATCTTGAAGGTCCCATACGGAACATGCCTGGGTTTTATTTATTTATTCATTTATTTATTTATGTTTCATTTGAAAGCTTTGCTATCAAGTAACCATTATATCTCCTCTCTCAAGCTTTCCTCTGTATCTCTAAACAGAACAGGTTGTTTCATTATAATGATTTACCTTTAATTGTTATAGAGGGACAATACATTATTGGGCATTTTAAAATAAAATGTAATCACATGCAGTTGTAGCCGAAGGTTAATATCAATTGGCAGAAGGTACATGATACTATAATACTATAATACATTACTATAATAGGCACAATATTCGAAAAACATCACACAACATAGTTAACAATAAAACCCCCCATAAAGTAATTTTATGAGTGTAGTTGCTTTTTGGTTGAAAAAATTGTCCTAAGATAATGCCTTGTTCACACGAATGAATCACTAGTGCACACGGATCCAGCTCTAAGATAAAAGAAAAATATTTTTTCAGGACTAAAGGTGTTTTAAAGTTGCCAGTGATAAATGTGTTGTATATAGTGGGTGTATCCCTAGAGTTTAAAGGAGAAATTTTAACTTAAATTATAGCCAAACTGTCCTCTTATTTAATCCTCAGATTCTTCTGCTATGCATAAAGTATTGCCAGCGCGCTGGAACAGGGCTGAGACTTCCTGACAACACGACACCCATCTGCCAATAACATCACTTATCTGTGAAATGGTGCGACAACAAAGTGTGTGTGGAGTTTCTCAGTGTCTCTAAATGCTAAATCAACCTGTTGTCAAATTAACTGCTGAACCAACATAGTTTACTGAACTCAAATGAGCCGTTTTACACTTCTCAACAATATCAGAGCATTCAGCAGCAGCCACCAGAGACCTGGGAACCTATTGTGGCTTAATGTATAGACACTCATTGGCTCCTTCTAGCTCAGTCTAGCTCTTTAAATCTCTGTCTGCCTAATTAACACAAATTGTTGACTGAAGTGAGTAAGGACATATTTACTCCTCAGGCAGAAAAAAGGGTTTCGCAAGGATAAGAGACGAGCAGCGGGTTACCATTATACTGAAAATCCGACTGGAGGGAAATTGCTACAAAAGCTCAACACTAGAGGTATCAGTGAAATTACTCTATCGATGCTTCAGATATATGCCAGGACTAACAAACTATCCCCTTAACTTGACAAATTAACAAATTAGATCTTTAAATAAGCCTAGTATTATCTCTGGTAGGCTTAGCATGTTTCTGGCTGAGGCACTAATACATAAAAAGCCTTAACAGCAGCAGGCTAAGACTATAACTAACAGTTGCTCAATTGATTCACACACACACGCAGCATCAGAGGCCTATTTCAGTCACGTGTTTCAGTCATGTAGTTATAGCTGTTATTAACATGCAGCAAGATCTCCAGAAAACCTTTACGATGGCGATGGCCCACGGTTGCTAGGAGATTTGTCTCACAACTGCAAACACCTCTATAGGAAGCATACAGTCTTCTGCCTCTTTATGCGGAGTGGAGGCTGGCGGCATGGGGACGGGCAGCAAGCCGGAGCGGAACAGTTCTGCAGATGGTCCTAGCAGCGGGGCTCCTGGCAGCTGCCCTGCAAAAAAAGAAAAAAAAAAAAAAAAACGCCCAAAGCAGCTGTCTCTCGCACCATTCAGGCAGCAGAAAAAGGGCAGCCTTCTGGAGGATTACCGCCGTAAATGCCTCTAATCAAACGGTCAAACGCTGTGATTAAAGCACGACGACTGGTTTGTCTATCCAACAGTCGCCCTGGAAAATCATTTACTACCCACTGACTCTGATATCTGTGACCTGCTATAGCCTTGTATTTCCAATTTCACTCCACTTTACTGAACAATACTGTATGTGGACCCTGGCAGATTAGCTGTTACTGCAGCAGTTTAGTCAGCCAGCCCACATAGGACAGATGTAGATGTGACTGTAGAATATGACCAGGAAACAAGGAAATATGGAGCTCGGCACCTCCTCCCCCACCAACCAGAGGAAGACAGACTCCTACCAGTGTATCTGGAGGCTTTTGAAACACTAAGTGAACAGCAGCAGTCGACATAAACAAAGCGGAGTGGTAATAATGCAGCAGACGAGCGAGCTGAGCGCTGCTCAGATACAGCAGCTGTGATTAAAGCTTTAATATATGTTACAGTGCAA
This sequence comes from Eupleurogrammus muticus, assembly GCA_036785175.1. Classification (NCBI taxonomy): domain Eukaryota; kingdom Metazoa; phylum Chordata; class Actinopteri; order Scombriformes; family Trichiuridae; genus Eupleurogrammus; species Eupleurogrammus muticus. The sequence goes on from JAYKQN010000001.1 coordinate 31,905,426, forward strand.
GCCGTGTGAATGTAGCTGCCTGAACTGTGTAGGCATTTCTAGCACATTTTGGGGGACTCTATATTGAATCAAAGCACCCCTAAAATTCGTGAGATTTTTTTGGTTCTTTATGTCTTTTTTGAACCAGCTACAAAAGTGTCTCAAGCTTTGGGAGAGAAGGAAGGAGTATTCTACTGTTACATTGCAAACATTCTGTCATAGACAGGGTTGCACCTGTTTTATTATATAGTATTACTACTTTGTTGTTTTGGTGCTGTCCTTGTTCTTTTTGAACTGTATTTTTCTATATGGGTTTGTGTTATATAATACAGACAAGAAGTCGTCAATTATTTATTTAAAGACTCAATATACATTTTTTGCAGGTAAAAATGTCTTGTATTAAGTATGTTGTTGAGTGCTGTACTTTTATTATCCTAAATGTTTTCAACAATTTGGGATTTTTTGTGAATCCATGTTTTGCAATTTGTATTTAATCTAATGAAGGGATGGATTTCCATGGATGGATCCACATTTAACACAGCTGTTGCTTTCTGGACTATACTGCAAATATTGATATGCATTTTTTTTTAATTTTGCTTTTATTATTGTTGTTGTTGTTGCTGTTAGTCGTTTTCTCTTAGAATTGATAAACAGGGTGTAAGCCTTGGCTTCCTCCCAATACTTTTCTATAGTAGTAACAATAAAATGCATTACTTTTTTTCCTTTTTTAAATTGTTTTTGTTTCTTATGTTTAAAATCATATTTAAAAAAATGATTCATAACATAACATTTATATGATGCAATTTTTTTACATTGGGTGACATGATGGCATGGTTTGCATGTTTGCCATGTGTCTATGAGGGTTTTCAAGCTTCCTCCCACAGTGTAAAAACATGCTTAGGTTAATTGAAGACTGAATAAATAAATTTTCCATAGGTATAAGTGTATGAACAAATGATGTGTGTGTGTCTGACGATAGGCTGGCGACCTGTCTGGGGTGTATCCCTGCTTTATACCTGTAATGTGCTGGGATTGGCTTGAGCAGACCCCCACCACTCGGTGGCTAGCTGAAGAGAGCCAGGACACAAGGAGAACCCTCCACCCACAAACTCATTAATGACTACCATGAGTCAGAACATGTCTTCCGAAGGACAACATCTCCTACAGCTCAATGTCCCCGGTGCCTCACATGCCACTGGGGCTTTATTATCAGGACCAGAAGGTAGACTGCACCCTACTCGCCCACCAGCATCAGCAGTTACTTAGTTTTCCCAGGAGTGCTCACATTCAAACACTCGCCAAGCTCACACCTGCTTCACTTTCATCATGCAGCTGGAACAGGGTCCAGGGTTATTGTTGCTGGCCGACTGCACCTGTATCTGCGTGCGTAAAGAGCTCATGTTGTATGTGCAATTAAAAAAAATAAAAATAAAAAAAAAAACAAGTTGTGAAATTTAAAAATCTGAATGGGGAAGAAAGTTTATTCAAGTTGGCAGTTCAAGACTTTGAGTGTGGCATGATGGGCTGGTCTGAGTATTTCAGAAACTGCCGATCTACTTGGATTTTGACACTCAACCATCTCGAGGGTTTACAGAGAATGGTCTGAAAATAAGAAAATATCCACTGATAGAAATGCAATAGTAGCTCAAATAACCACCAGTTACAACCAAGGTCTGCCGAAGATCATCTCTGAAGGCACAGCACATCCAGTCTTGAGGATTGATGAGCTACAGCAGCAGAAGACCACACCAGGTGCCACTCCTGTCAAATAAGAACAGGAAGATGAGGCTACAATTCACACAGGATCACCAAGATTGGACAATAGAAGATACAAAAAAATGAATGGACCAAGCCGCCAGCTATGAACAAAGTTTGAAGTCCCTGTGATGATGTTCTCTCTACCAGAGAAGAGGTGCTGTCACTCTTCCAGACCATTACCAGAGCCATGAACGGACCGTGCATCAACAGCCGCTAGGTCAGAGAAACCAAGCTGGATTCCACTTGATGCCAGGAGTCCACTGGATCCTGAATGCCAGCGGCTCCGCCCCCAGGAGCAGATGGTCTCTTCTGCATTTTGATTTTGTCTTGCCAAAACACATTTCTAGGTAAGCGCTATTCACATGCTGTTCCACCATCTCACTCATCCCAAAGTCTATGTAATTATACATAAAACTTCGATTGTGTTCTGTAAGAATGAAGCAACAGCGGGGCACATCATCAAAAATATTATGGCTGGCATTCATAAAGTGTACATATAATTAACTGCATATTGTTACATGGGTCTATTGAATGCTTCTCTCTGATTGGTTCATTGCTGTGCTCTATGGTTCATTATTTCTGTATAATGCCTTTTGTCAAGTGTAACTGGCTGTTGCTAGGGATGCCACTGATCAGAGGTGTCGAGATATGCAGGGTATTTACATTTTGTATTGCTTTTACCATCATTAAACAACTTGCGACTAATTATGATACTGACATAAGTGACTTGTAACGTATTGCAGAGAGAGTGGAGGCTCCTTCCACATTGTGTCTGGACCAAAACCTGCAGGATCGGAGCCTCAACCCACAATGTTGTCAATAAATAATACTCATGTTTGTGTTTGCATCACTTTTTGAAATGTGAATGTCAGTGACTTGTTTATATAGTTTATTTCCTGTTGTGTTTTGTAGAATGACTTACAACAAGGAGAGCTTGCAGCCTTCCAAGCTGAAGCTGTCTATATCAATGAAGAACCTGAAAAGTTTGTGAAAGAGTATAATGTAAGGGCCTTGGTTGTTTTGAACTCAAAATATACATTTTCTCACCATGATGTAATGCCTCTGTGATGGACTATAGCCAGAAAAAATGGTGTTACCAATTAATCGTGTCCCTTTCTGTCTGTTTTTACAGTGAGAGGAAAGCCAGCCAGAAATAGACTGGGTGGTTATGGGTGTGTATGCCGTAAAGCATGAAGGTGCAGATGCTGAAGATGTTCCGGAAGATGCCTGAACCTAAGTTCAGGTCATTGATAAAACTGACCCCATTTACACTTTTTAATGTGTTTAAAAGATCCTGACTTAGCTTGTTACACACATGCTAACTGATGGATTGAGTACATTTACATGTTGCAGTGTTGTGACCTGGAGGCTATTCATTGTGCAGAAGTATGTGGTTTTGTTATTCCGCTCACCAGAGTTGTGGTTTTGGCTGTTAGCCTTTTTTGTAGTATCTAACTGTTTATTTATTTTATTTTATTCCAAATTGTTGTATGTACAACAGTAAGATTCTGGTAAACCTTCATGATGTTTTAAGATTGTAACCATTGTTTGAGAGATAGTCCCTGCCATGGTTGGAGCTAAAAGGTGATTGGAGCTCCAAAAATGTTTAATTGGTAATATGTTTAATGACTGATAACTTGGATGTGTTTTTCAAACCCTGTATGGGGCCAGTTGGATATTTTGGCCTTTAATTCTGTATACTGTATAGCCTCTGCATGCATTGCAAGTATTATTATTTTTCACTTGGAATTTGAAAATTATAAGTTAAATTTAATAAATTTGTGGCCCTAGCCATTTTTTTTTAGAACTTTTGCTTGAGTACGGGTGCTTTTACAGTTGGTACAGTTTTGGAACACTTAATTAAAGTGGTGTTTTTTGAATCTTGTTTTTAACCTTTTTCTTTCAAAATACTCAAAAAATGCGTTGATTGATTCACTTAAAATGTTAACTTCAAGAAGTAGTTGCACATAACTTTGTTAGGTAACTTAAGTATGATTAATCTAATACTATGCATTAGGTGTTAATAGAAAATATTAGTTATAATTTACACATATATTGTTAAGTAGTAGATTAAAGAATTATTGAATATTTCATTCTCCTACTTTAGCAAGTGATGTGGAACATGGAAAAACATTTTTTAACTAAATCCAAAAAATCCTTTTATTTGAGCAAAGGACTTCATGTCCCATTTCATTCATTTTTACTTACTCTCTAAGAACCAGTCATTTAAAATAATTAAATATACAATCTTGGGAATGCACACTGAATTATTTCCTCCCACCACGTTTAATGAAGTCAATTTCCGTTCACAGTTTGTTCCGAGGCAACAAATGGAGAAAAAGTGTATTTTGTATAAGATCAATCAGAACCATACATTAGGATAGTGACAAAATATAAAAAGGGGAGGGACTATGGGGTATAAAAACAAAGTAATAATGGCTTTTTATGCTATTTCTACATAAAAACCAGCAACTAAAAAAAGGGAGGGGGGAAAAAAGGCATAGAGGCACAGATAGAAAATCTAATCGCAGCATCACGACTGATCAGAGAGCTTGAGATTTAAGACGCGTTCCTCGTTTCTGGCCTTCCAGCGGTTACCAGTGTTTGAAGGCGTTTCACAGGGAGTTAATTCACCGGCCCTAAGAGACGAGCAGAAAGTGTTTCTGATCTCTTGCTACACTTCATTTGAGTCTTTGAATGTATTCTCTGGATGTAATTGTTCTGAGGCTGAGGAATAATGGGATCACTTAGCAATAGAACACAATGGTAATTTAATATACCTTTGCGTGTGTGTGTGTGTGTGTGTGTATGTGAGTGTTGCCTTGTATCCAGTTACGTCTTTCAAAGATCTTCCAGTTCCAGGCTCCGTATTGATTTCCAACTCAATCCTCTCGCCTCCAGTCCTTAGTCTTTACACACTGATCTACAGACCGTTTGTCAATCAGCTCATTCTTTGTGTTTCTTACAGACATGTTTGTCCAAAAGAAGAAAATCAATGGAGGCCATCATTAAAAAAAAAGGAGTCCTGTTACACCACAGTAATTGGCCAGAATTTAGCATCCAAATTGACAGCAGATCTTCTACAGTAATAAAACTTTGGGAGGAAAAAAAACAAAACAATTGATTGGCTTCCAAAGGTTAGAATATAAAAGACAATGACATGATAGTGTGCACCATTTGCACGAGGGAGAAAACAATCAATTAAAATGTAAAATAAGCCACCCAGTTCAACTTGCGAAATTGCTGTCTTAAAATAATGTGACCTTTTTGACATAAAAGATCAACAAAGACCATAGCAATGCATTTCTAGTGCTTACACACTTTCAGTGAGAACATACAGTACAGCCTTCAAGTTCTAAACCTGACCTATTTGCTAAAATTTGGGTAAAACAAAAATGTGACCTGCATTTTTTTCTTTAGTATTGAAAGGCAAATCGAAGCTCATTGAAATTATACAAATAGATCAATTACATCTGCAAAAAGATCAATTACATTATGCACCTGACACCTGAATGTGTATCCTGGACAGAAAGTGCAAAATATTGATCACTGTTTCTCACAGCTCAAGATGCAACCAAAAATGCTTTTTTTGTTGAGACCAACAGTACATCACTATTATAGAAGACTAAAAAAAAATCAGAAAAAAATCAGATGTGACAAACTAGAAACAGATTTTTACCTTTCTTAAATATTGCTCAAATCAATCAATAATCAATAGTAAAATAGTTGCTGATTGATTTACTAGTTGGCAACTATTTGATTAGCTCTTATCCTTTGAGGACAAAGAAAAACTACATTAATAAAAAAAATAAAAAGAACATTTGCTGAATGAAGGAGGGGAAGACCAGGAGTTCGAATGTTTCTTGGCTTCTAAGCAGAGGACTTTTTTAATATCTCTAATGGGCATTTTTTTGTCTGTATTTCCACACAATTATATAACCAGCAGCTATATTGCACATGTTTGTTCTCTTGTAGTAGTTTCCTGTTGCAAATAAAGTATTTACTGCAGCAATCCTGACGTTTATTGTTTTTTTCTCCATAAACTGCAGATTCTATGAAGCTACTCTGAGATGAGTCATACATTTTGGTATTGGACATTTGAAAAAAAAAATAAATGAAATGCATTCTCTAAATTTAACAGAAGAGTGCAGTTTCAGAAGACACATTCTGCTGAACACAATATATTTTCTGCTGTATACAGATAGAATTGATAGACATAAAGTCTCAGTAATTCTCTTTGCTGCTGTGCTATAATTGACTCAATTTTGGAAAGTATTAGTGTTGTGGACAATTTGAGAGATGTTTGCAGTAATTTGGTAGAATGTATGTATTGTGTTTTGTTGTATTTTAAAAATTGTCGGTCTGTTGGTGCATGAAGTGCTCAAAAAAAAAGTGTTAAAGTTTTGAAAATTCCTTTTTAGCAATCATAAAAAAACTGTAATAACAGAAATGTTTTTCACAGACTGAACTAAATGTATTTGAGAAGGTCTATTTAGAAAATTTCTTTGGCCTATTTTTTCATTGCATGAAGTGTGAATTCTAACTTGTTTTTGTCTATTAATGTTTAAATCATACTGAACAGCTTTTGCACATCTTCCAACTCAAAACCCACAATAATTACACCCAAAAATCCATGTAGGTAAAAAGCTCATTAAAAGACACAAAATACCACAGTTCACAAACAAAAATATAAACCATGATTCTACAATGTCTACAAATAAATACATCTGTTTGACAATTCAAAATTAATCATTCCGATGCTTGTCAACAGGAAGTCGACTTCTGCAATGGTACTTGTAAATATTTGATTTGTATTCAGTTGTATTTCCTTGTAACTAATATATCTTGCTTTTATTCTTTAATATGCTTATTCATATGTGTTTTGTTACTGTGAGACAAAAGCTTCTCAAAAGAGAGAACTTACTTGGCAATAAAGACCTTCTTTTAGAGTAGGCTTAGATATTATTGCCATGACCATTTTTTTCACCTGAAAGTTGGTGCTATTACTTAGCACCAACAAATTTAGGTAAATTTATTAAGTTCAGTTTATTCAACTTTGTGACTGTGATCACTCAGAAAGGTCACTACTAGCAAATAATGATGGAAAAATGTTAAATACCAAAGCAGTCTCACCAGGCCGTGAGATTGCTGAACTCTCTTCCCTCCTCCCTCTCACCCTCAGCCCCAGCCAGAAGGAACAACAGGCTGGAAGACCAAGTCTAGGTCACTGGACTGTCTCCCCCCCACCCACCTAAATTGACACTCTGCACATGCAAAAATTTGCACACACTTGCTGCTGCTATATTTATACTTATATTGTTATTGCACTAGCCATTACATTACTACAACAACTACCTCATAATGCACATAGCTGGGACAATCAATGCTGTCTTGTCTTTATCTGTTTTGTCTTGTTGAATTTGTCTTTCCACACCCTACTACTTATGTCTTGTCTTGGGGTACTCATGTCTTGTCCTGTCATGTGTGTTTGTTTATTTCTATTTTAGTTTAGTAAGACTAGGCAAAAGTAGCCTTAAGCTACTGCACTTTACCATTGTAGTTTAGGATTGTCTCGTCTTGCGCACCTGCACTTTGATGTTGTTGTACATGTAAAACGAATAGGATATTGAGAAACGCAATTTCGATTCCTTTGTATGTCAAGTACATGTGAAGAAATTGACAATAAAATTGACTTTGACTTTTTGACTTTGACTTTGAATTAGAATCTTGGCCACATCCTGACATTCCAAGTACAGGCAATCATGCTACCTAAATCTGAGGGTTGAAAAATAACATAATACACGTAGGGCCTGAACCGAGTTGCCGGGTGATTTGAAGCACAAAGGTCAAAGTGAATGCATTTTCATTTTCTGGTATAAAAAGAAAGCATAGATTGTTGAAATTCCTCATCATCAACTCAAAAAGAGGCTTGTTACTGCCCGGTACCTTCCGTATGTGAGGCGAACATGATAACCACTACACTACAGAAACTACAAAAAGCGCAAATTTTGTCTGCGAGGCTCATTCAAAGCTCTTGTGTATGCTGTGTTCCTCGCTTGACTTCAGGTGCTTGACTTAAGCTGACTCGTCAACTTTGTGTGCCTGCTTCTTTGAAAACGTATTGTTATAAAATTATCTTGTTGTTTTATTTTTTTTCACTGCCACAAGATCCCTTCGGAGATTTACGTTGGAACTGCACATGTTGCCCGTGGATGTAGCATGACACACATGTAGCTCAATCCTCGTTAGTATAGTAGAAGAGTATCTCCGCCTGTCACGCCGAAGACCGGAGTTCGATTCCCTGACGTGGAGTTTTTTTTTTTTTTTCTTCTAGCTGCTGATTGTTCTCCAAAATGGACAAAAGTAGCTCTTCAAAGACAAGCCACCGTTAGCCATGGGCTAATTCAGCTATATGCTCAATACCAAACTTCTGCACCACTTTTTATAAATCAATAAATGTATGGCTAAGTGAAGCCTGAATTAGAATCTTGGCCATATCCTGACCTTCCAAGTACAGGCAGTCATGCCACTTAAATCTGAGGGTTGAAAAATAACGTAATGCACAAAGGGCCTTATCCAAGTTCAAGGTGATTTGGAGCACAAAGGCCAAAGTGAATGCACTTTCATTTTATGTTATAAAGAGAAAGCGCAGATTGTTGAAATTTCTCATCGTGAACTCAAAAGAAGGCATGTTTCTGCCCGAGGACCTTTCACGTGTGAGGCGAACATGATAACCACTACACTACAGAAACTTCAAAATGGTCAATTTTTGTCCACTAGGTTCATTCAAAGCTCTTGTGTACGCTGTGTTCCTAGCGTGACTTCGGGTGCTTGACTTAAGCCAAAGGTTTTAAATGCAGGACATCACTTTGGTGGTACTCAACCCTTACGTGTGGTGCCACCAGAAGATGAAGATTTCACTTGTTATACACATAAACATGTATTGGATGGATCGGCCCAACATTTGGACATTCAGGGTTCCCAGGCCTTGTATTGTGATGGCTTTGGAGGCGCCACACTGAGGTTGACCTGATCTTACACCATCTTGCATTGGTTTAGAGAGCCGCCGTCTTTTGTTACTGTTTGGTTGTCTGTGAAATGTAGTTGGTTGGTAGTAGTTATAGTATATAATACGATCTGTTCAGTCTGAAGTATTTTGTTTTTGTGAATTAATATGCAGAAGACAATAAATCCTGTTATATTTGGTTGACGGAAGTGAATTCTTTTCTATTGATATTCCCACAAATATTCATTGTTTTTAAAATAAACTATTGGCCTGGATTTTCCAGTGGTGCTTCGTTTATAATTAATTTAAATCAATAAATTAATTAATTTTAATAATAAAGAATAATCATCTTTGATGATTATAAATTAACGCAAATAACCAAATTTAATGCACAACAAGCCACAGAGCACAAACCAGCATGCTGACCAAGATTCCTCTTCACCACAACGGAGACAAAGTCGTAATCGCCACAGCGACCTGAGCAACTCAGAAAGGTCTTATGCAGACAGCCAACGGTCGTACAAGGGCTGACACTTACGCAATCAGCAACTCGATTCCTTAACCAAGGACCTACCTGCCTTGTGTTAGAACGTTTATTAAACAGCCTCAAAAGTGCCAACAAAACTAAGAAAGTACCGACTTTGCAGACTCCAAGAGTATGCAAAAACAGATCAAGTCTTTTTAAGCCCTTCTATTTTCCCAAAGCAGCAGAGCCAGCTCCACCCTGAGGGGAAAATGGAAGTGACACTAGAGCACAGTAGGGACTAACTGTGTGCCCTACTCACCCCCGTCTCCATGTATTAACTGCAAACCCCTTCAGGGTACCAATGTCTGCAAATCTCCATCTTGATTTCATACCAACTGCCATGACACAGCCACCAGACTGAACCAAGCAAAAGAAAAACAGAGGGCGTTACTAACAGTCCCTAAAGAGCAACCGGGCATCTTGATGAAATTGTCCTCCATCATTTCAAATCTGACACATCATGTAGAGATTGAGATTATGGATGCATTTTTGGGTCACAATATTTCTATAGCTGACTTCCTATAGCAATAACACCTGATTGAAGGGACTAAATATTTTGAATTATGTTTCACACCAACTAGGATAACCACCGAGTTCAGTGATCAAGGGCACAATTTTTCACACTGTGATTGTAAGAACATCCCTCCATCTCTGGTCTTATGGAAAAGTTGTTTGCTTGGGAGTGGCCCGATAACTAGTAGCAGCATTTATTTTAAAACTGTTATTTCCATCACTGATTAATGCTATGGTTTGAGAAGTTAAAGTTAATGTTATAAGTGTTGTGTCAGTGTTATAGCTTCACAGTTTTGAATGCAAACCGGCTGCAGATTTCATCTGTAAATGTCTTTATAATAAGATTCTAATAATAGTAGTAATATGCAGATATCTTTCCAGAATAAGTTTACTTTTGTTAGGATTATTGAATTTTCTTTTAATGGATTACATTATACCAGAGAAGAGGGACAAAAGGGCAATGAATGTCCTTTCTGTTCCTTATAAAAAAACTGATGAAAGGTCAGATAACACTGTATCGGATACTGATGATGAGGCGAAAACCGAAGTTATGTTGAATATGATACAATATCTGTTACACAGGGTAATGGAGAATCACATGCAGCTTCCTGAAATACATATCTTCACCAAATAAAATACTTAACAGGAATATGTATTGTGCAGGTTTAACCTTTATATAGAGATATAGAAGTATAGGTGTGGTGTATAATTTCAGATAGAATTTCTCTCTGAGAAAGAGAAGAAAAAAAGAAAGGACATTATAAAGTTGAGTCATAACATTTGATCTCAAGGTCCCAGATACATGAAGTTACATGAAATAGAAAGAGAGGCTTTTCCGATAACACTTGGACAGTTGAATAAGTGAAACTGATTGGAAATTTTGGATTCTAGGACAGTTTAAGTAGAAAAGATCTTTAATGCAACTTTACATGTGAACCTGGCAACTCTGAGCTTCAGCTCTCTCCTTAGATCTTCTATAGGATTCAGGTCCAGAGACTGGCTGGGCAACTCCATGACCTCGATCTGTTTCTTCTTCAGCCGTTCCTTGGTTGCCTTGACTTTATGCTTTGGGTCATTATCCTGCTGGAAAACACACCTACAACCAATTTTAAGCTTCCTGGCAGAGGGAATTAGGTTTTCACTCAGGATTTGATGGTACATGGCTCCATCCATCCTCCCACTGACACAGTGAAGTAGTCATGTCCGCTGTGCAGAAAACACCCCCAAAGCATAATGTTACCACCTCCATGCTTGACAGTGGGAATGGTGTTTTTGGGGTCATAAGCAGCATGTCTCTCCTTCCAGATGCAATAGGTTGAATTGATACCAAAGAGGTCAATTTTGATCTCATCTGACCATAACATCTTCTCTCAGTCACTCCCCAAGTCATTCAGATGATAAGTGGCAAGTTCATGTGGGCTTGCACATTTGCTTTCTTAAGCAGGGCTACTATGTCAGCACTGCAAAATGTTAGACCATTGCAGTGTAAAGTGTTATCAACCTTTTGCTAGGTGAATATGATCCCAGCTGTGTTAAGATCATCCATTAACACTGTCCTTTTTGTATTAGGTCTATTTCTCACCATTCCTATGATCCTGGAAACCCCACGAAGTGAGAGTAGTTTGGAGCCCCAGGCCTAGGTCGATTGATGATCATGTTGTGAGTCTTGCACACAATTGCACCAATAATTTTTCATCTTAATGGCCAGCTTCTTGCTAATAGTTTTGTAGCCCATACTGGTCTTATGCATATCTACAATCTAACTGATTGATTCTGTGGCCAGGTGGCTTTTATACAAGTCATTAGTGATATCAGGTTTAATTTAGGTGACAAGTTAATTTGGAGATAATACTTATTTTCCTCAATAAATTGCAAATAAATTATTACAAGTTCTTTAAAGAAAATTCTTGATTTTCTTTGTGATATTCTGTCTCAGCATGTTAGACCACACCTACCACTGATTGAGTCTTTATTAGTGGTCAAACCAACAAAATCAACACGGGATCCAATAATTGATTTCCCCAAAGTATAATTGTTGTGTTCTGTAGCTATAGGGCATTACAAAGGCTCTCGCTAACAATCTATATTACCTTACATCACATCAAAAGGTACTGTAATTATAAATGTAGTGCATCTAAGTGACACTTTTACTAACATACAACATCAGATTGAACAGCAAACGCCAACAAAGGAGATTGAAGTGTTATTGTCAAACATTTTGAAACCAATATCTCATATTTACCTGCATGCAGCAGTAACTTATAGTGTTAGGTTTATTTTAGATAATAAAAAGACAATTCACATACACAAAGGATCATTTATGGTGATGGATGAGTAATGACAGTCCTTGAGCACTTTTAATATGTAGTAATTAGGACCTATCAGACATTACTTCTCTGACAACCTCTGATGGATATCTTGTCAAAATCATACTGTGTAACACTGCTGCACGTAATTCATTATAAGTTACATCTACATGCCTTAAAACTGACACCGTTAAGCATCAGTAAAAATTATACAGATTATATAAACCATAATATATTAAAAGTTAATTATCATTGCTCACTCTAGAAATATCCATATTTCCAGTAGTATTGGTGTTTCTAAGTGACTACCTTACCTTTGAGACTGTATTGCCAAATTGGTTATTGGTCCAGATCCTCTGTTGGTGTCCTTGTTTATAATTAGGTTTGATTAATAAATTAATTAATTTCTAACAATAATTATTAATCATCTTTGAGAATTATCAATAATTACTAATAACCAAATTAGGCACCTACAATGCACAACAGGACAATAAAAGAAATATTATCTTATCTTTGCCATTCCTATGTTATTTGACATATTTGACATAGAACATTTCCAAATTGTCAAAGTTGTAACTTGTGTAGTCATGTACAGTATTGTGTATAACATCAACATGTAACCATTGATGAAATAGTTAACATTTTTACATCCGCCCCTTTAATTTTTAGATTTACAAACGCTCAGTAATATTGTTAACGCATGCTGTTGTAATCATAACAGTTAAGTAGCTGTGGCTCATTAACACACATAATGAACATTTATTCTGTTTAAGTGTTTTCAACACAGTAAGTGTGAATTACATTTAACATATTTGAGTGTTAGATGCAGATTTCCCCTAAAATAACAGTGTAGACTCATGCAAAACTAATCTCCATCCAGAAGTGTGTGGTATTGTCTTTTTATCTCATTGTTTTGTGGTGTCAGTAACAGTGTGCAGTGTCATTCCCAGTTCCTTTAAATGAGGCTTTGCTTCTAAAGAAAAAAGAAATGGCACTGGAGCAAATGTTGCTTTGGGACACCACATCAGCTCTCCCTACGGAGACCATTCAGGCATGGTTCCTCCGTGGAGAGTAGGAGCCGGGCATCCGGGCCGACAAGAGGGAGGAGAAAGAGGCAGATGCGTCAGGGCCCACCAGAGGCTTTAAAGACAAGGCCGTGGTCTTTCTATAACAAGGTCGACAATCTACAGGCAAATGTGAAGCCCCTTTCGGAATAAAAAGATGCTTGTCTTACTGCCTTGACATACATAGAGGCATAGAAGCAGCAGGATCTATGGTCTGATCTGTAAATGTGGAGCTTTGGAGAAACCTCTAAAGGGGACCCTACAGTGTCTGGGGAAATCACTGGTTGGGGGTCTCTCAGTTTATATCCCTCTATGACCTGGTACCGGTCCAGGTCCATCGATACCAGGCTGGGTCCAACTCTTTTTCCTCAGGTCACAGTATAATAAGTGATATTGCCTAATATCTGATAGGCAGTTTTTAAGCAGTGGTTGTCATTTATTTAAATTGTTGATTAATCTAGTGATTATTGAAACGATTATTCCATTATTCATTAAATGGTGACGAAATGTCAGTCACTGTTTCCCAAAGCTGAAGATGTGATGTCAAATAACTTGTTTTGTCCAGATCAAAAGTCTAGAATCCCAATAATACAAAATAAACCTGAATAAACAATCTGATTTGTGGAGCTGGGACCGGAGAATTTGGACATTTTGCTCTTAAAAAGGACTCAAAACAATCAATTACCAAAATAGTTGCTGGTTACTTCAGTTGGCAACTCAGCAATTAAAAGACTAATCGTTGCAGCTCTCTCTGCTTTATTACTTTCGCTAGGTTAGGTGCAAGTTAAATGACAGTGGACCAGGATAAATTTAGCACATTTGTTTATGCTTATCAGAACAAAATCATGGAACCCAACAACATGTGCTTATTAAATCTATTCATTGAAGGAACAAGCACAGCAGGGGTTTTATGATTTCAATGTGTTTTTTTTTTCACTTTTTTTTTTTTCGCCTATGAAAGCCTATAGGCAAAAACAAAAAAAAGGAAGAAAAAAAACAAATCAAAAAAAAAAAATAACATGGTGGAGTGCCATGTGTCGACACCATATTGCAGTATTATGTCAGTGTGACTATAAGCTGTCCATTTCTCCCATTTTTCTCAACAGCATTCCTCCTGGGTCCTTATCCTACGAGTCAGTATATCTCACTCACAGTTTTCATCCAGACATCTTGTGTCGGTGGATCAGGTTTATACCACTTCCTTATGATTGCTTTCTTACAAGCTGCCAACAAGATTTCAGCACATATCTGACCACTTTCAGCAGAACGTATTGCCAAAATACAGTAGTATATGAGTTATCATATCGCAGAATTCTAGGGGGACATCCTCCCAAAAAGTTATGATTTGAGGACTGAGCCAAATCTTCTCCAACATCAGTTGTGGGTTTTAATGTGTTAATTTTGTCTAACTAATTAAAGAATAAAATTGGTCACTACTGATTCCAATTTTATAAGGGGAAAATGCTTCACTGTCATCTTCTTGGCCAGTTGCAATTGTAATTTAGAATTTTAATCTGAACTGTTTATCTAGTAAAAAAAAAAAAAAAAAAAAAAGAAAAAGTGTCATAATTCACATTAATATTAAGAGCGCTAAAAGAGTGACATCATCTTCTGTATTCCGTATGCGTTTCCTGTATTTTTTTTCTTTTTTTTTTCAATTTCAATTTATTTTCAATTTTGTATTTAAGAGTTAAAAGTGGGTAGCTAGTGTTATTGCGTTCAAAGTGCAAGTTTGGTGTTTTGTAAAAGGACGTATGGTGAGGGCAGGATACAAAAAGGTAAAAAAAAAATAATTGTTAGTATCTGGGACTGAGACTCTGGCCGCCCTGCTGGTCAGCAGCGGCAATAACAGAGTACTCTGTATGGTCTACCCCTCCCTTCCTGTGTCTTCCCTGATGGTGATTATGTCCAGCTGTGTCTTGTTACCTCTGTGTTCCTGTCTGTATTTAAGCCCTGTTAGCTCTTCCCTCTGTGTCTGATCGTCTGCATGTGTCTCCCCGTGTATGAGGTTCTGGCTCCTTCTCCTGTTCATGGTATTTATTGTTGTCCTGCCTGATTTTGTTTTCTGCCGTTTGTACCCGTTGCGGTCACCTTTTGTTGGATTGTTTAAAGATTTTGTAACAGTACTGTTACGACTTGTGCGAAAACACAGAGACCCAAATGCAGATCAGTTCCAGGAGGGTTTATTTAAAGCCACAAAAATACTTTTCAAAGTAACTACAAAAGTAGTCCACTAGGGCAGTAAGCAAAAATACTTTTCAAAGTAACAAAAGGTGTCCACTAAGGAGTAAGGGAAAAAACACTTGTCAAAGTACAACAAAAGGAGTCCACTGGGGCAATAAGCAAAAATACTTTTCAAGGTAACAACAAAAGGAGTCCACTGGGGCAATAAGCAAAAATACTTTTCAAAGTATCAACAAAAGGTGTCCACTAAGGAGTTTACAAAGTAGCAAACAAAATCTTTAAACAATCCAACAAAAGGTGACCGCAACGGGTACAAACGGCAGAAAACAAAATCAGGCAGGACAACAATAAATACCATGAACAGGAGAAGGAGCCAGAACCTCATACACGGGGAGACAC
The DNA here is from genome assembly GCA_036785175.1 of Eupleurogrammus muticus. Taxonomy (NCBI): domain Eukaryota; kingdom Metazoa; phylum Chordata; class Actinopteri; order Scombriformes; family Trichiuridae; genus Eupleurogrammus; species Eupleurogrammus muticus. The sequence goes on from JAYKQN010000001.1 coordinate 31,921,161, forward strand.
ATGCAGAGCCAGAACCTCATACACGGGGAGACACATGCAGAGCCAGAACCTCATACACGGGGAGACACATGCAGAGCCAGAACCTCATACACGGGGAGACACATGCAGAGCCAGAACCTCATACACGGGGAGACACATGCAGACGATCAGACACAGAGGGAAGAGCTAACAGGGCTTAAATACAGACAGGAACACAGAGGTAACAAGACACAGCTGGACATAATCACCATCAGGGAAGACACAGGAAGGGAGGGGTAGACCATACAGAGTACTCTGTTATTGCCGCTGCTGACCAGCAGGGCGGCCAGAGTCTCAGTCCCAGATACTAACAATAATATTGTACAATTAAACTTAGGAGAAGATGAACATAAATCTGTAAAAGACTTTTTTTTTTTTCATTTTAATTGTGTTTGTAAACACACTGAACCTTTTTTAGTAATTTTATTCGTAAAGCCAAACTTTTATTTTATTTTAGTTTCAGTTAAAAGAAATGTATTTCATTTTAATTTCTTCATAAAAACAATAACCTTGATTCCTTCACAGTAAAAGGGTGACCTGTGTTATGCATCGTAGATTTGGGAAAAGTCATCTAAACATTTGATCTAGACAATGGATAATTAATGTAGTAAATGTATTTCAGCAAAATGTATGCAAGTAGGGCGACACGGTGGTGCGGTGGGTAGCACTGTTGCCTCACAGCAAGAAGGTCGCAGGTTCAAGACCGCCTTGGGCCTGGGTCTGGGACCTTTCTGTGTGGAGTTTGCATGTTCTCCCCGTGTCTGCGTGGGTTTTCCCCGGGTACTCCGGTTTCCTCCCACAATACAAAAAACATGCTCAGGTTAATTGGTAAACTCTAAATTGCCCATAGGTGTGAGTGTGAGAGTGAATGGTGTGTGAATGGTGTGTGTGCCCCACGATTGGCTGGCGACCATCTGGGGTGTATCCCTGCCTCTCGCCTTAACGCGCTGGGATAGGCTCCAGCAGACCCCTGCGACCCCGAAAGGGAATAAGCGGGATAGACAATGGATGGATGGATGGATGTATGCAAGTATCAAAGATAAAAGTTCTGATAGTATTATGAGTGCCTCCAACTATTGGTGTTAATAGATGACTCCAGTCCAGGCTTCCCTCCCTCAGCTGTTCATTCAATTTAAAATAGATTTTAAGATCTTACTCATCACATTTAAATCACCAATACTCAACTTTAGATCCTCAGGTGAGGCTCTTTTTATTTGTTCCAAAGTTGAGGGTTAAATCGGAGCCTTCTCCATCAGGGCTGCTCAACTTTTGGAACGACTTGCCCGTGGATATAAAGCTTATAAATCACTTCTTTTATAGACTGGCCTTCATAGGATGTCACCGTTCAAGCTTTCTTCTTTTACTATCTCTTATTGTCTTTGTTTTTCATTCCTTTTATGTTATCTTATTGCCAGTGTTTTATTTGTGTTCACTGCTGAGGTTTTTTCCTGCTGTTGTTTCTTTCTTTTTTAATCGGATGTTCTTCTCTGTCAACTTTACTACTTTGTTTTTAAATATGTATATTAATATAGTATTATTAATATATTTATTATATTAAATCTTTAAATAAGTACAAGAACATTTTAACTTATTAACATGGATTTTGGATTTTATGGCACTTTACCATTGTTATGTCTAAATCTAGTTTTATGATTGTCTCGCTTGCGCACCTGCACTTTAATGTTGTTGTACATGTAAACGCATAGGATAGTGAGAAACACAATTTCGATTCCTTTGTATGTCAAGTACATATGACGAAATTGACAATAAAATTGACTTTGACTTTGATGGATACTATTTGAATAGAATTATAGTAAATGTATTGCATCATTATATTTGGCTCAAAATGCATCACAAATATAAAAGAGAAATAACCAATTTACTATAATATAAATAATAAAATATGCATATATATATATATATATATATATATATATATATATATATATATATATATATATATATATATATATATATATATATATATAATGTAAAAAACATTTGAAAATAAACTAAATGCAATGGAATACAAAGTGCAATATTTCTCTCTGAAAATAAGATAAGATAAGATAAGATAAGATAAGATAAGATAAGATAAAACTTTATTGATCCCACAACGGGGAAATTTGTGTGTTACTGCAGCATTACAGATAAAGAGAAGAAAATAAAGCTGAAGATAAAAAAAAACTATAAAGAAATAAAAATAAAAAAAACACAACACAATGTACAAATTCGCAGAATTTGTTGATGATCCGCATACACAGTATGCATTATGGACATAGAATGGAGAGAAAATGCTAATAAATAGTAAGAAAATGTAGTAGAGTAGAAGTCTAAAGTAGTATCACATGGAAATAATCAAGTAAAGTATAAGTACCTCAAAATTGCACTTAAGTAGTACTGAGTATGTACTTAGTTGCTTTACACTACTGCAATACACATGGTGTATAAACGGTGTTATATTCTGATGCTGTAAACAAGACACAGGCAATAGAGGCGTGTGACTGAATCAAATGTGACATAAAAGCCATAAATGATGGATAAAGCCCATAGTAGCGATCATAAATGGTCTTCGGCAGCACATAAGCCGCCACTGGAAGAATCGGAGACAGTCTGACCATCAACACGTATTGCCTATCAAAGTCATCTCACTGTAAAATACCTTTAGCTTTGGGAAAAGGAATTGAAGCCCCCACTCGCCCAATCCAGACATCAGCGGTCGCTGGATGACACATAATACCCATCCACCATGGAATTGGTTGGCTACAAATGAAGGATGAAAACTCTGAAGACAGAGGTATTTGTGAGGAGGCGGTCGAGTGGAACCCACGGAAACGCTGTTTACCTCTATCATCCTGAGGTTGTTTAGTGTCTGGCCTGTATCCATGTTAGGGGGGGGGGCACCTCAGAAGACTGGATAGCCCCCACACACACTAGCAGATCACAGGAAACTGACACTTCTTGTACAGGATGGCTGATAATTAAACTGAAAACCAATCATTGTCAAATATGTGTTCATGGTGTCACTTGAGGGTCTGCTACACTTCGTGTCTACACTTCATACTCATAATCTGTGATGTTTGCTCCCTGCTAAAACTCTGCCAATGAGAGCGCTACTGCCCCCTAATGCGGGGAGGGGGGTGCGTTTGAACAACAATATTGACAATGTATTGACAACGAGTAAGATTAAAACCATAAGCTTTCTGTTGTGCTTTTTTAATTTGTTGTGCTTTCTAATTTTGACAGCTTACCACACCAAAGTTTAACCATCCATTAGAAAAAAATCTCCACTTCTGCTTAATCCTTCTCCCCAGTTTCCTCCTCCACCTCATTTCTCCCTGTAATCTCCTCATCACTGGTGGCAGCCTCTACAACAAGCTCTGCAGCTGCCATGGTGAACAACCTAGGCCGCTATATTAGAGAATTTATGGTATATTGAAAATTGAACTGTAGGGAAATTGCTACAAAGCGCAATACTGGAGGAATTAAAAGAAAAAATGGTCTATGCTTCTGATACATGTCAGGAACATGATAAATGGTGCTAGATGCCAATGCACATACCTTTTACATCTAAATATGTTCATATCATTTGTACTCACAACCAATTGTTAGTAGTACAAAGGAGAGTTTGAATAATCTCATTGGCAATGGACATTTTCTTAAAATTATTATTATTATTTTTTTTAATTTTCACTCTGAGTCACAAATCTCCGATTTAGTAACACTTGCAGACAGAAAACTTTTTTTTTTTGCTTTTTTCCCGACAACATTCTGAAGGGTTTTACAGAGGGGGTTTGTTCATATGTCATTCATAGTCAGATTTATAGAACACTTTTTCTTGGAAAACATAGAGAATTGTTTTTCTTTTCTTTTTTTTGAACTGCTGACAGTATTTTCAGTTTTTTTGTTTGTATTGATAAAAAGACAGATCCGACATTCCCTCTGAAAAACCTTCCGCTCTAACAGGTCATCAAAATGAAACAGTATTTTTTTCTTACCTGGCATTATCCATTGTTCAGATTACTGAAAATGTTCTCAGATAATGGCTCATTTAAATATTTATAGTCATGACATGTAAAAAAAAAGGTATTATCAAAAAATTATTGTAAGAAATCAGTCTAAAAGGTTTACGGTGACACCAATTATTTAAAATGTCATTCTATTCACCTGTAGTGTCTTTTAGACTAAACTGATAATTAATACCATTTTTATGGCATTTTCCACCTTTCTGGTTCTGGCACATGAAGTAACATCTTTTTATTATTATTTAACCTAGCTTTGCTGTTTCACCGTTGATGAACACACACAATAGACCTTTCTGAATGACTGATGGTGGTGGTGATTCAGAGACCTTTCAGAGTTTATATATTACATATTTGTGGGTTAGCGATTGGTTTTGGGAGATCCAGACTAATTCTCGAAAAGAGCCAATAGTTATTGACTAACATTTTTTGAGTAACATTTGTCAATGGCAAGTGGCTAGACTCTGCAAACAAAATGTAATATGAGTCTGGTAGGACCAGGCTACCACAATATTGCACAGACTGCTAAATAGTCACCCCTCACTTTTGTGCAAAACATTAAAAAACAACTGTGTTTTTTGCAGTTATTTTGTGATGAATGAGAGGGGGGTTCTTTTTTATCAAATTTTGTCTTGTATTTTAATTCTCATATCTTCCTGTTTTTGCTGTTCTCAGAGCAGTAGAAGAGGTCTCTCATTTATTCATTCATTCATTCATTTTCTTGTGGCGACATTGCAAACCCCTGCAAATATATATCCTACAATCTAAAAAAATTGCAATTTCCTGGAGACTGGTTCATTTTTTTTTCCACTGCTAAGCACATATTTTAATGTTAGCACCTTATTAAACCAAAACAATGCACATAAAGGGGCTGAAAACATCCCTGGGCAAGGGAAAATATAGCAGTTTTGGGAGATAATTCTCCTGATGGTTTCCATGAGTCATTTTAGATTTAAAAGATTTGGTAAGGGCATGTTTTGATGCTGTCTACAAAACCTATTCTTCAAAAGCTAGATGTTCTCCATATTTGAGAACACAAAACGCTAACAGGTATACTTCTTCACTTGTTCTTGAAACATATGCTTATATCTGAAGCAGAAAGCCTTTTATATTGTAGTAAGGTGCTTATTACATGAAATGTTTTTAAAGAGATCCTCTCGCACAGAGAAACTTGTGTCTCTGTTTAGAGAGTTTCAGCTTGTTGTGCATCCGACATCTATAGCCTAGAGCAAAGCTGATTGTATCACTATTGCTAAGCTGACTTTTTCAACTTTCTGGCAACTTCATCTTAGATAGAGGGAAATTTGCATTAATTAGATAGGCTCTTTGAGTTGCAAGAATATGCTGCAGGACGAATATATTAAGATGCATTTTGAGACATGATCTAAATACTAATCAACATTGTTTTTTTTAACTTGAGATAGATATCAAATAAGAAGGGACATCATGCTTGATCTGTGAAAAGTCTACTTAATATCATATATTAATATATCATTAACAAGTCAGTCAGTCTTTTTCTATACCCGTTGCTCACCAATCCTAGCACATTACAGGCAAGAGGCAGGGATACACCCCAGAGGGTTTGCCAAGCTATCATGGTCATTAATAGATTCGATTTAAATAATAAAAATGTTAAATATGCAGCTGTGCATTCGCTGTGCATCCTCTCAGCTGCAAGTGGTCCAAAGGATCAGTTAGTTGAAGCACATAATTATTCATTTTGCATCCCTCAGTATGATGCTACTGCTTGAGGTAAATATTCACATTTCAAACTCTCATCACACTCAGGCAGACAGTTCCTAGAAGGCTAAGCAAGATTGCTAAGTTGTCTTCCCAGTCAGTTCCTTCAGGGGAATCTCAAGGCCAGGCCAGATTTTAATGTCAGAGTTTCCTGCAGCACTTTATAGTCGAGGCGGCCACCTCTGTAGCAAAGGCCTCTCCCCACCTCACCTATGATGTCCCTCTGAAAAAAAAACAAATAAACACTCCACATCCCTGCATTTGTAGCAGTGCAATGTGTCTCAAAAAATGTTATTGTTCCTCACACTAGTACAGGGTATGGCCGTAACTTTTGAGGAAATGTTAATAAGTGCAGTTTCTTTTCTTCTTTCAAAGGAGAACTACTTCACACTCTAGTTGCAGGGTCTTCTCAGGCCCTCAAGAAATACTAATAATCTCACCTAACAATTACAAAGAATCTAGGCCTAAATTTACCCCCTCCCCTCTAAAGAATTTTAGGAAACACCAGATGCAGTCTTTTACAAGTGTTCTGACTCTGGCCCAGCTTCTATCTCATTTAGACTTGCCTGGGAGACCTCTAAATGGACGTATCCAGGAGCCATTTTAACCTAAACCACCTCAGTTGGCACCCTATTAATGCAAAGGAGCAGCGGTTCTTCACCGAACTCCTTCAGTATGCCTGAGCTCCTCAACCTACCTATTGCTCAACTGCTGTCTGCTACATTTAGGAGGATGGCATCAGATCATATGGGATTGTCACTGGCTACAGACTCTTGTTCCAAAATTATTTCACCTTTGAGATCACTTTTAATTGTGACAAGCTTGTTTTGCCAGTGATGGCAATGTCATCCTAAAGCAACATGTAACCAAGCTGGCGACCTGCTTACGGAAGAGATGCAAAGTTGTGTAAAAGATCTTAGACATAGGCTCCTGACAATTTCCAATGTATAAAGTGTAAAAATGCCAATATGTCTTTTTTTCCTTGTCACTGATAGAGTTCAATCATTTAATACTCCAAACAACTCACAATAGTCATTTTAAAGGAAAATAAACAAGCAATAAAATGATATAGGATACAATGCTTATGATAGAGTGACAACAGAGTTTGACCAGACTTTCTTTTTGCAATGTGTCAAATTATGTGTTTGTATGTGGTGTGTGGATATATATATATATATATATATATATATATATATATATATATATATATATATATATATATATATATATATATATATATATATGCATACATAAATAAAGAGACTAAAGACTAAAAGTGACAGAAAGCTATATCCATGTGTTCTGCCAAAGCTAGACGGCTACATGCAGACTTTTGAAGTCAATGATCTGAGAGTTATGGGATAATAATGATATAAGTGAGATGATAATGACAGCTATTATAGTCATACAGCAGCACTTCACCATAATGGCTTGTGAGACTTAACTGTATCTGGACTATATCTCTTCCACAGCTCGTGATTTACTCTAGGGGTCATAGTGACATGTCAATAGGAAAATGGCCCACCATTTGATATATAGTGGTTGGAGGATTGTATATCGTCCCCTTTTATGACCAAGGATTTTTTTCACAAAGCAAGCTTCTACGCATTTCAACATACGTTCTATGCAAATATCCAACTTCTCGTCTTCAGTTTCCTTACACATGTCATGCACTGTTCGTACTGTGAATTAAATCCCGTCAGCTTTATGATTGTCCTATAACCACCTGTGATAAAAAGTCAAATTCATTTCCCACTTGTGCAATAAACCTTTTAATTAAATATGGTATTCGAAATGGAGCAATGCATCTTAATGCGCTTTATTGCTGTGGAGGTTTTGAGATGTAGGCCACTCAGCTGCAATTTTACAGCAGGCCTTTTTCAAACAAGTCAATACAAAAATATGTCCAAAGTACTCTGTTACACTGCCACAGCAGTGTAACAGGAGCAACTACTCATCAGCTTCTGATTAGTCAGTGAGGTCACCCCACAAAAACAACACACCTGAGACAGGCAACTGTGTCGGAGCCGACGTGCTTTACTTCCGCACTGCAAAGCAAACCGCAGCATCTGAACAGAAAAGCCTCTCCGTCAATTATGCATGTGTATTTGGTTATATGATGCAGAGACAGTGAGATGTCTCCAAACTGATCAAGTTTTAGTGTGCAAGAACCTTGTGTCAGTAAGTGGCAACCCTGGAACTGTGATTATCCTGTTTCTGTGGTGACCCTGGCTTATCTGGACAAGAGAAGACAGTTGCTGTCACATTTCAAGTCAAGTAAGTTTTATTTGTATAACCCAAAAACACAAATCACAGATTCATCTCAATGGGACCATCTAGTCTGTGAGAATTACAAACCACTGTTGTACAAATCTGAAGCTCCACCTTGAATTCCTGTGTTGTATTTCATTGTTGCTATTTCAAACAAAGCAGCATGTATGTTTATCTCTGTAGAGCATTAGAGAAACCACACATCTATCGTATCCAAGTATTACACTATTCATGATAGTTGGTTTAGAATTGTCCATTGCCATTGGTACGGATCCCACTTTTGAAATGCACAATCATTTTAATGTTTTAGTGGCTATTTGTGGCTCCTGCTGGTCAATCAAATGTTAAAAGAATGAGCAATTGACAGAACTATATTAGATATGATCCTAATAGTTTTGGAAATTTAGCCTCGTTAGTTGTGCTGCCAATTTGCATGATTGACTATTGGTCTTGGTGACTCTCTGAGTCCCCTTATAGTCTTAAGAAGATATCACTCAAAGCATTTGTTTTGGCGATTTTTGTTTTCATGAGATATCTAAAAAACATTCATTGCAGCTAAGATAGAATACATCGTTTTCTTCTGGGTAAATTGAGTGTTTTGAAATGTGCTATCAATTTTGAATTAGTGGAATTGCACAGTGATTAGTATGAGACTATCTTGGTTATTGTAGCTGTCAATCAAGAACAGTTGCTTTGGTTGAAAGCACCATTTCACAACACAGCATGATGCCAAGAGAATGCGTATTTGACAGAGATTAAAATAGTTTTATGGTGTAGCTTTATGGGGGAAATATGCTTAGGTTGGAAAATAAAAGTCTGTGAAAATCAGTTTAGTGGTCCATCCCCAGAGATCATTTCTTGTGTAAACACACCCAAAGTGTCTCTCCCTTATTCATTTGACGATTGCCAGACACTTCATGTTAAACTCACTCATGCTTGCAGACATAGTCTAGGACTATGAAGTGCTTGTGTTTTGACAGACTCATACTATATCTCTGTAGTGCTTGGCAGCGCCAATCAACAATAAACATGCCTGGATGCCTGCTGCAAGCTATTTTACAGCTCTTGATTTTGCTAATACAATTTTTGAAAGAGAGACAGTACACTGGCTGCATGATGTTCAACACTTCAACACACTGGTGTCTGGAAATTGAAAATTCAACTTTGTTAATGGTCCATGGTCTGTGCTGCTCCGCTGTGACCTTCCTGAAGAGGAGGCTGCTGAGTGCCAAAAACAGAATCTAGAGACTTTATAGAAAACATTGAGATGATACTGATACAGTTCCCTTGCTAGAAATGCAATATAACAAAAACAAAAAAAAAAAGATTGAGGTCCTCAACATGCCCATGTTGACATCCCAAGAAGGCTGCCATTGCTGTAAACCCTATTCATAATGCAATGTCTGTTGCACTAAACAAGCCATATGCATAGTATTCTTTCACATGTAAATGTCAAACAAGTGTACTGGGAATGCTGATTTAGTGTGATTGATATTTTTCATCTGATACAGTATGTGCAAAGTACAACAAGTGTGCTAACAATGGCTAGCCTTTCGCTATGGTCATGTTTACCTGAAATGCTAATTTGGTTTTGACCTGTCTGTAATGTGATTCCACGCTCCAATTTCCAACTTCCAAGGTTATTGGGAACATAGCATTAGGCTGAGTACTGAACTCTGGTTTCCCAATTCTTTCTCAGCATTCAAAGTTCTGTATCAAAGGAATCGATCTAATGCTGTCAGTGATTGGTGAGCTAACATCACACATGATCACACGGTGATAGACTAGTGAAATACACTAGGGCAATTAGCAAATTAGACAAAAATATGACTGGACTACATATGGTCATTGTGAGAAATTTAATTCCAGGAGCTGAGATGTACATTCAGTTTTTTCAAGGATGGCGAGGCTAGAAATAGGACAGTGGCTTGAAGTGTAATGAGTCGCCTCTGGTGTGGGGGTCGGCTGTTTTGAACAGCACCATATGGCAGGTGTGTATTTTGGCCTTCTGGCTTCATACGTTCGTATCTGTCGATATTATGTTAACACACAACTTTTTCATGTTGCAAAACTGCCTTGAGACGAAAAATCCCAAGGTGCTGAAACATAAAACTAAAGAGTTAAACATACAAGCAGTGAGAGTGTCTGTAGTCCTGATGGCTTGGGGGAAGAAGCTATTGCACAGTCTGGTGGACCCTGCACGGTGCAAATTGAGCCTGCTTCCAGATGGCAAGAGTGCGAAGAGGTGGTGGTGGTGGGGGAGGGTCATGATGTTAGAGGCCTTTCTGAAACACCAGTCTGTTTACGCTTCACAAATCGTTCATTTATGGACATTGTCTTCCTGAACAAAATGTGTAAATGTCACAAATGTTTGCTGCGGAGTTTCTTTTCCGCAATAATCCAAAATCCAATGGTAAAATCCCACAGGCTTTTTGTCGAGGGAACCAGTCAGCGGCTGTACATTTCCTCCACCAGACAGTAATGCAGTGCATTAGGATTCAACAACTGTCTTCTTAGTCTTCTTCACATTCTGACTGAGGTTGTACAACATAGCCAGTTGCTCCTCCTCCTCCTCCTGTAGTGTGTTTCATCCTGGTTGGAGCAAGATCTGGCAGAAGAGCCACGAGTCAGTAAGGTGAATATGGAAAATGCATGAGGTGAGCTGAGGCAGGTCAGCATTCAGTATGTAGGTTCAGTGTGGAGGTTTATAAGGTTTAAGGTTTTGTTGGTTTGTCATTCAAAGCATGTTCACGCATTAAAAGGACAAAAATTGCATCTCAGGTGCAAGCATTATGAAGAACTTAAAGGAAATAGTTCAGTATTTGGTACATTTCTGAAGCATAGAGACAATTTTACTGATCTTCCAGTGTTGAGTTTAGGAATAGATTAGTTCTAGAACTATTTTGAAGACCACAGTATGGTTCCAGTAAACCCCCACCACTTATGGCAAAAATAGGTGCAAACACTGATTTCCAAGTGTTTCAAAGCAAGTATAAATAAAAAAGATATGGCAAAAAATTACACAGCTATGTATTTTGTATCAATGTTTATTCAGATTTTTAGTTTAAAGTTGAATATATAAATATTTGTTTTCTGATAAGATTAAAATCTGCCCTTCCATTATGTTGAAAATGTGGTTAGGGGAAATACTGGAGAGATTAATGGAATTATGCTTATCCATGCTTCAGATATATGATATCAACATTGGAAATAGGGCTCATTGTCCAAAATACTTAAATATCCCATTAATATTTCTCTAAATAAATAAGTACTTAAGAATAAGAATAATTTAATATTTTAAAGTAACTTCAAAAGAAAGGCAAAGACAGAAGGCAACATAGTACAAAGCTGAGCAGCATAGTTTCTTACAGCAGCAGCAGTAGCAGCATGATAGTTCTTATGAAGTCGAGGGCTAGTGTTCAGTCAATGAAGGAAGGAGCTTGTCAGTCTGACAGCCTCTGGGAAGAAGCTGGATTTCAGCCCTCAAGGTTTCGTCTTTGATGCTCCGCAAACCTTGTGCCTGAGGGGCGTTGGGCAACCAGTCCGTTTGCAGGGTGGGTGGGGTCCTTACTAATAGAGGAAGCAGCACTCCTGCACCTGCTGATATAGATCTTCTCAATAGACGGGAGGCTGCTCTCAGAGATCCTTTCAGCAGATTTTTTACCACCCTCTGCAGCACCTTCCCTGTCAGCAGCAGAGCAAGTCTCACACCGGACAGTGGTCCAGGATATGGGATGTTTACATCCTAGCTTGTCGGTCAGGAGGCCCAGGATCCAGGTCCAGAGGAATGTGTTGAAGCCCGGCCCGCTCAGTATCCTCATTCTGACGCATGTCTCCTCTGTGTGCTAAATCTTATTAACAATTTACAATTGAGGCCAATTATTTTAAGGGGAAAAAGTGTATTGAGATGAAATATTCATGATGTTTCTTTGTGATCTTAAAATAATTAACTGTGTTCATGGAAAAAAAGTGCCTTCACATCTTCAATTATTACAGTTGAGATCATTAAATACCAAGACAACTTGATTGCATAAGAGCTTTCACTTTTTTTAAGCCAAAAGGGACATTTTGATATTTTATCACTATAATCAATATCAAAGGGTTCTGTCACTTGATGTGATGAAGGCCAAGTGAAGCTAGTGAACTGAACATATTATAAGTATTTAGTGTTTGTTGCCATTTGGAAACACTATACCTGAGTGGGGAAAAAAGCAATGTAATATAGTTTATATTGCAATAACATTGCAGTAGCATTTCAGATATGAAAATGTGCCACGTTCAATGAAATGCAAGATAGGAAAGACTCACACAGTACCTTACTACAGTGTGTATACCAGTTTAATTGGTAATAATCTTAGTACAACTAACTTTCTACATAGCTGTAGAGCCTGGGTCCATAAGGTTTACAATACTTTGTTGGACAATGTAGTCCTATACACACACACAAATGATCAAATACAATGCAATACATTACTTAATAATGAATTTAACTCACCTATTCTTCAGCATATTGCTTTTTTTTTTTTTTTTTAAATGTCATAATTTTGGGCAATGTTTGAGGAGGAAAATGAGTGGTTCCTTACTGGAAGAAATCTGTGGAAAAGGCTTTCAACGTGGTATCCAAAAAGTCATGTGACAAGTTTAAAGACTGCTATTGGTTCTATTATGGCCCTACTTCTTTTGAATGCATTCACTAAAACTGGCAATGATATTACCATGTGGCCAATGTCATAATATAGACAGTTAAGAGATTGACACAGTTAAAGTATTGTAATAAGTCGAAAACAGTATAATTTTGGGGTAAAGTATTGCAGTCGATAAACGTGAGTTTCAACTTATCTATATACAGTTAGGTAGTTTAGTTCATAGGTTACCAACAAAGGATTGGGTCCCTCCAAGGGTTCAGCCGATCAATCTGAGGGGTCATAAGATGATTAGATATTTTTCCTATTTGTGGGAGCTGCTAACAAATTCTAGAAATATGAAAACAGAGTGGACTACATACTGCTGTTCATAAAGTGTCAAAAGATGAAAATTTAAATTGCTACTTTCATCTGTAAGTGGAGTATCATGTACAAAATTTCCTCAAATATAGTGGAGTAGAATTATACAGCAGCATTAAATGGAAATATTCAAATATCTCAAAATTGTACTTTTAAATCACCACTTCTGAGCTGCAATTCAAAAATGTACAATGAAACAATGCTGCTTGAATATAGAGCCTCATTATTATTGATGTTTCTTGATGTGCTGATGAAAGAAGTCGCCACCTGACATGTCTTCTTTGCATATAAAAAGAATTTTAATTCAAAAAGAACAGTGTCAAAAAACATGCTGAATCTGAGAGCATCTCTGAGGGCCAAATCGTAGATCTCTCTCTGTCCAGTCAAATCAGACCCTCTTATATATATTTATACCAAAAACCAACCTAACAAGCCATTTCCTATCCAGATTGTCAGTTTTATTAGGGCTATCCAGCCTTTAATGTTTTTGTCTAGGTTTCCTGCCTCAATGTCCTTGAGACTATCTGAAGAAGTAAAGCTAATTTTGATCTCTGACCTGGGTTTTAGCCTCTGACCCCTTTGGTCATTTTTAACAATCGCATGCCAAGGTTTCATTAAACATCAGCTCTCACAAGATCTACATCCACATGGCACCTCATCTTACAAGACAGGAATAGACAAAACACTAAGACCCCAAACTGGATGGTTTATCAACCCATCTGGTCATTTTAAAATATCTTTGTGCTGATACACTGCTGTGGTTGCAGGTTACTTATTTGATGTTGTGCAAATGTACACTGTTACTCCAAACAAGAAAAGTTCTTTAATGAAGTTGATTAAGTGTAAAATTCACTACATCGTGTTGTATATTCGAAGTTATTGTCGGCTTGTGTGTTTATGATGTGTACAGTGAATCATCCCTCTAACTAGATTGTAGATGAACATGTAGCCTGAATCACAGCTGGCCTTCGTATCTGGGGCTGTTACAGTCAGACTGCGTCACCCTATTTCTTTTCACACAGCAGAAAATTTGCGTGTGTTTGGTTTGCGAGTTCAAGTCGTGCGTCAGATGTTTTATTCGAGCGGAAACCCTTAACGCTGCAGGGTTTATGGTGGCGGTGGGGGGTGAAGAAGGGGAATGGAAAAAAAAAAACAAAGACCTCAGATTATTACTTCATAAATCTGCTAAGTGCCCTTTTTTTCCTCAGGTAATGAAAGGGTTGATTTATGGCAACATAATTGCCAACAGCGTGAACTACTCGACGAACCTGAAGAACGCTAAATCTTGCATGCGGCCATTAAGCATCTCTCCGCGTTCATGTCCCCACACTAATTCTGCTTCTTAGTAACCGCGGATAAGAGGAGCATGAAACTGTCTGCGCTCTGAGCTCTTGACATGAACCAACACACTTCATGTTATCATTGCAGGTTTTTTTTTATCCTTTTTAATGACGGGCGAGGGGCCTTGGTTGTTTGTTAGGACATGCAGTCGGGGAGCTCTGAGCATTATCATCAGTGTTTGAGATGAGTGTCCGCGGCTTAAAATATTTCCTCTGCTGACGTGAATGATACAGCTCTGTCTGTGCCAAAAACTCTCCGTGGTAGAAATGTACACACACGTTGAGTCTATGTTCTTCTTTAAACAAACACTTTACGAGATTAGAGGTGGATTCAGGACACAGTTAGCTCATCTTAGTTTAGCTTAGTATACGAATGGAAGCAAGGAGGGAAACTCCATCCAAACTTAAAAAAAACACACATTTTCAAACACCTTTAAAGCTCATAAGTAACGTGTATATATGTGAATATATTAAGTGTAAATGTGAAGACAGTTTATTTCATATGGGGTTTTCAGATACAAGAAAAGCAGTCTTCTCGTTCATTTAAATGAGGCATAGCAGATGGTTTCTTAGTAAAAGGAAAACAAAAACAACAGCCTTTTTTCATTTCTTTGGTTTATATAGGTTTTAATAGTCCTATTTCATATTTTTTTCTGCTTTTACCATATGAACCCTAAAGTTAGAACAAAAAGCTTTGGTGCAGGTTCGGGCTTTTGATTGTTATATTATTATTATTTTTTTCTATTTCTGATCTGGTTTAATTCATGGCAGCTCCTTTTTTATTTACTATTTGTTGTTCATTCAATTTCCCTTTTTTTTTTTTTTTCGTATATATTTTTTGTAAAAATGTTTTGTCTTTTATTTTATTATAGATTTTATCAGATTTCCTACTTCTTTTTATTTATTCATTTATGGCATTTGTTTTTTTTCTGTATATTATTATTATATATTGTTATTATTATGAATAATAATAATGTTAATTGTTAATAATAACAGCCATAAGAAATAGGAATATATATATATATTTTTTTTTTAACTTCTTAATAAACTGCCCATACAGATACAAAAATATATATATATTTTTTAAAACTACCAGTTGACAGAACTGGTTGTCAATCCACACAACTTCACCAGTCCAGAGGTAGATTTTAAAGTCTCAAAGAGAGTCCACATGAGCAGGAACATGTCAGGGTGGATGGAGAGAATGTGCATTACAACACAATGCAAGACAGAATGATACAGCCCAATATAAACCAATGCACAGGTTAGTGAATGTACTCAATAGAAGTTGCCTCAGATATAGAGGAATTTGTCATGTATGTTTAACAAAGTGTATTAGATCTGTTCCAGATAAATACAGGAGACTGTGCCGTACAGCCATTTTTTTTTAAACAGGGAGGAGAAACAGACTTCCTCACCATTTCGTTACGTAACATGGCCGTGCTTTTATTTATTGTATACTTTGCCATGTTGTTTCTTGCAGTGGGACCACCAATGAAAATTAGCCTTTGGCCACAAATGGCTGCATTTACATTTTATTAGTCAGTCATTTTCTATACCTGCTTATTCCTCATTAGGGTCGCAGGGGTCTGCTGGAGCCTATCCCAGCGCGTTACGGCGAGAGGCAGGGATACACCCCAGATGGTCGCCAGCCAATCGTGGGGCACACACACCATTTACTCACACACTCACACCTACGGACAATTTAGAGTTGCCAATTAACCTGAGCATGTTTTTGGACTGTGGGAGGAAGCCGGAGTACCCGGTGAAAACCCACGCAGACACGGGGAGAACATGCAAACTCCACACAGAAAGGTCCCAGACCCAGGACCAAGGAGGTCTTGAACCTGCGACCTTCTTGCTGTGAGGCAACAGCGCTACCCACTGCTCCACCATGTCGCCCCCTTACATTTTATTATAAAAAGTTAAAATGAATGTAACACAAAAGGAGGAAACCTTATGACCACTGCACCCTGAGGAAAGCATGAGCCAATGCGTCTCAGTGTATCTTAATGGATTTCTAATGATATCAGCCCACTGAATTAAAGGCTTTTATCTTTTACCTAAAGTTAGACTTCTCATGCCATTTGGTTTTGGTCATAAGGTTTCCTCCTTTTTCTTGGTTATTATTCCCTTCCATGAGCACCTGTGGTTTGAGGGACACCAGGGGTGCTCCACTTACTAATGTAGAACAAATAACATTAAATAAAGGTTAATAAATTGTGCATGGCCACAAAAGAAAACCTAGGGTCCTGTCTTATTGATTTACATTTGTCATGCGTAGCAGAGGCAAAGGGAAAGGTCCTATTTAGTTTGGTCTTAGAAAAGTGCAATAAGTGGATGCCTTTAAACTGAATGAGTTCAAGTCCTATTAAGCCCCATGTATATGTCTAGCTAGCAAAGTGTCAAAAACGTACAGTCCTTTATTGAAATATAACATTTTAACAAGAATAGATCTAATGCTTTTAAAAATTAAAGTTTAAAAAATAATGAGTCCAAGGTCTATTTTATAGTATTTCTGGTCCTCAGCATAGGGGCTAGTTTACTATAGAAAACACAGATTACAGATTACCTATGTGGATGTTGAGGAGTGGAGGACTGGTGCTTTTCATTCACCCCAAATCGTCAGAATGAAGTTGTGTTAATATGCAGAAAACGGTGAAATTTATCTCTTCCTCCTGGTCTGGTTTGGTCTCTGGGTGCTCGACACCCCTAAACCTCTGATCCTACGTAATCACCCCTTCTTGGGCCCATAGCACGTCTGAAATCTCATCGCCTAGGCAACAGATGCAATACAGAAGACCGTTTTGCTATTTTTTTTTAGCATTTTTTAGGATTTTAGGAATCTGCTGATTGTCTCAAAGGGCTGTTCTTTTTTTTTATACATTGACAGTAGTAAAACTCAGCTTCAACAAACAAGCGGAGACCTTGGCATTTTGACATTCACCCTGATATGTCTCTTCTCTTGGCAGCCGTCCCTTTTCAAAGAAAAAGAAAAGAAAAAGTTTTGTTCCCTGTGATCTGCGTCGTCCACGTTGTTCGTCTTCTTCATTTAGAATAGCAGACTTAATGTTTTTCCCAGTCCCCTTTGGAAAGGAGGGGAAAACATGGAAAAAAAATAAATATAAATTCAAAAAATGTCAAAGTATCACTTTCACAGAGAAAAACTGCTTCCTGATGCGCCTAAAGCAGGTCGGCATGTCTGATCCTTCCCTCGGCAGTCGACCTTTTCACGGGAAGATGTCCCCCAGCTCTGCACCATTCCCTAAATGTGCATCGGCAGGCCAGATATTCCACCGATTGCTTTTATTTTGGAAAAAAAAATAGCCACTTCTTTCACTCCCAGCACTTTACCACCAGCTCGAATCATGCCCATCTATGCCTATCATATTATAGGACAAGCCTGTATGACTGCTCCACATGGGTTTTATACACACCAGAGGGGCTGATGGATGAATTTCTGATGTGCTTCCCACAGGAGTCTGAGAGGACATTTCCATTTCGAGACTGGGAGAAAATGCTCTGCACGGCCCGTGGGAATTCCGGTATCTTAGGTGCCTGTGCTGCCATTTCCATTCGATTACCTCACCTCAAACTGCTGCCGTTACTCCAACAAGCCCTGCTGTTCACATATTTGTATTGTTTTTATTTTTTTTCATGAAACAAAGCAATCGCTTTTGTGCATAATATAGACAAGAGATTGCATGGTTTAAAACACAGAGAAAGGACCCAACATCTGCAGGAAATTATTTTCCTGTCAAATGGGGGGACTGCAAAGTTCCAGGAAGAAATACGGCGTGCGCAGTTACACCCACTTTGCTCCCCTTTCTCCTTCACTTATCCCCACAACATAGACTTTGATTTATTTCAGTGTCCTGCATGCGCACTTTTTTTTTTTTTTTTAACGGGGAGAAGCAGGACCTGAGCAGCGCTGTCTGCTGTCCTGAGAGTGGCAGTCATTGTGCAGCGGCGTTCGCCTCATCCTGCAAAGTTTCCATTGCTGTAATTTCCCAAATGGTCTCATTCTTAAGTGCGAGCTTCCAGAAATACATACAGATACATAGAAAACACTCTCAGGGTGGAGGAATGCACTGCAGCAAGGCTACATCCCATTATATCGACTACAAATCCAGGAGACACCAAATCTATTATGTGTTTCTAGTCTACAAATGGACCAATAAAGACAATTATACCTTAAATTAATGTATATGTAGTGTTGTCATTGTCTGTGTGCTACATGCACACATGAAAATCACTCATTCAATGAGAAAATATATATTTAGAAAAGGGAGAAGGTTGGGGGATGCAGGTTTCTTATACTAGTGACTCATTGTCACTGGAAATAGATAGATAGATAGATAGATAGATAGATAGATAGATAGATAGATAGATAGATAGATAGATAGATAGATAGATAGATAGATAGATTTTTTTTCACCTAGTGCATTTAAAGTAGTACTGACTGGCAAAATGAATACAGATCTTGTCCTGAAAAAAACATTGTACAGCATGCCTCAGAGACACAAATAACATTAAGTATAATAAAATATATTAAAAACAGTTATTGCAGTTTTTTAACAGTGGTGGGTTATGTTCTACCTACAAGAGTAAAATGTTTTATGAGTAGCCTAAACATATTCTACAAAAAATAAATCCTGATTTATATGCAAGGCAGTGGATATTGTAGGAAAAAAAACAATTAAGGACCATTCCACTGAGTTCTACACCTAAAAAGCTGTTTATTCTTTACATTGAGAACATCAGGGACAAAATATGGAAAAATACGGAAAGGCTCAAATGAAGGGTGTAGTGCATTATGGGAAACATAGGATCCAGAGTTATTGGAGCTTTGTGAATTTATTATTATCATTTTATTTGATGGCAGATAGAAACGACGGCCATGAAATGCAGTCAAAGCCACTCAAAGCCTACTTGATCGACATGTTTTAATTTAAATATCATGTAGCAAAATGAGAATTGTGTTTTTCTTACCTCAGATTGAACTGTTTTAGTAAAAACTGACTTGGATCATGACCCCCTTTACATTCCTGCACCACCCAATAGAAACTTCAGGTGTGAATTGTAATGCTATGATTAAATCAGATATATTCTACCACCCTCATACAGGACATACAGGTACCAGGGGAGCATGTCAGCGACACTGAATGTGTAATTTATATGCTAAAATGTCCATGCGTCCATAGAGAATTCAAAACCCGGGTTAGTGAGTATAAAAGTGCCACCGGTGGAATGGGTGACTTGATCAGGACATTGCCAGACATTTGAATATGTAAAATCAGGAGTTGATTGCCCCGAGATTCATGAGCCTTGAAGTGGTGACGTCTCCATATAGAGGAAGAGATGGAAACCCGATCATTCTGTTGTAGCCTGGCTACAGTTAGAAATGAAAAGACTAAAAAAGAAGTGGAATTTATCAGTAGCCGCCACAGTGAGTGTGTGGAAGTATGGATGTGTTAATGACCTGGATGTGGCTCCGCCCCTCAGCGGCACGCCCATTTTTCCCAGTGGTCATTCATGGTACTGCAACAACAAATCCCATGCAGCCCAAAAATCATTTTTTCTCATTGGCCGTCAAAAGTGAAAGAGAAACTTTTAACCCTGCTAATCACCAATCTTTGTATTCTAGATTTGTTTAACTTTAAAAACAAAAACCTCTGTAACAGCCAGAAAAGCACTGGAAAAAAGTAGCATGACGTCACAGCTGTGTTCATGAGCGAGGATGTTTTTTTTTTTTAAGACATTATTATTAATAATAATCAATTAAATAAGAATTCAAATAAAAACAAATAATAATATTTGTATTGATTATTATTAGAGTTATTATTATTATTATTTAATATTTTCTATTTTTCTTCAATTTTTTTATGTTGTTGAAAAAGTGAATTAAATGACTTAAATGAGGGTTATGTATATATATATATATATATATATATATATATATATATATATATATATAGAGAGAGAGAGAGAGAGAGAGAGAGAGAGAGAGAGAGAGATATTAAAAAGACTGGTGGACATTTTTGAGTCTGGTATCTACCTGTTAAAATAATCCATGGTGAGAAGACAGACTACAATACTTTAAGGTCTAAACAGTAGCCACTTTTTCTTATAATATATATATCTTATATTTGAAATATTTAACTGGGAAAATAAAAACTGGATCTTGTCTATGTTTTGATCTGAGTTGGTCTGTTGCCTGTGCAGCTTAACATGTGTGTATGATGCATAGTAGATATGACAGTGTTTTAGTAATTGTCTGTTGACACTTAAGAGTTATTCTCTTGTTAACACTACCAGCGTTAGAATTGACTCTTTAAGTGTCTATTTCACTTGGAGATTTTACCTTGTAATCTTTGTTATTAGTATTGATTAAAATCGGAGCTTCTTGTGTGACTTAATGCATCATGTTAAACAACTGAAGACAAACCATTATTCCTGAGCTTGTGGGTCATATTTGACTTGATTTGACTCCACTTATATTATAAGTTTCCCTGCATCTAAGTGGTTAATAAAAAAAATGTAATAGTTGTTGAGCTCTGAATGAAGATAAAGTCGCTTTTAAGTGTAGCTGATGAAATGATTTCTCTATTTCCTCAAGTACATTTTGGGGTAGCGTGAGGATCAAGTATCGGATCAGAGAAATGACGACACCTGCACAACATCGGTGAGCAGCAGCAGCAAGTGTGTGTGAGAGAGATTACAAGCATGTTGTGGAGGGAAAAAAAACAGACGTGGTAAATGAGGTAGATTGCATGCAGACAGCCACATTGATTAACACAGGTAGCATTTCTGTTGCTTGACACTTGCGGCCTAGACATACAGGAGGTTAGACTGCAGCTGAATAACACCCATAGACAAAAAACATCCACATTGTATATATGATTTGAATTCCTTCTCTCGCCCACGCCTGGCTCTAGAAAAAAAAAATGTGTAGGCATGTTTTCTTAACTTTCGCATAGACATTTCATACATCTTTTCCAAGTCAGGTTATATTTTATGCATATTAACCTCCTGGAAAATTAACTGATTCCCACAGCCCATATTTGTTTGCAGTTTGGCAAGTCAGCAGTTTTTACTGTATATGTGTTTGTTTGCATGTATGTGCGTGTTATATTACATTAACAGTTAAAAAAATGTATGTGGTGTGTGCCTCTGTGTGTTTGTGCTTGTGTCTTTGTTGCATTTTAACAGGAAAAAGAATGTGTGTGTTTGTTTGTGTGTAGGTGTGTGCGAGCGTCAGTGTTCCATAGTAACATAGTGACAAGAATGTATGTGTGTGTGCAAGTATGCATGTATGAATGTGTGTGCAAGTATGCATGTATGAATGTGTGTGCAAGTATGCATGTATGAATGTGTGTGCAAGTATGCATGTATGAATGTGTGTGCGTGTGTGTGTCTGTATGTGTGTTTTCCAGTGTCGCTGCTGCGTTTTAACAGGGAGAAGAACACATGCCACCGCATCCCTCTCCAAACACCACGGTGCTACACCCAAAATGACAATTTCCTGTTGCAATGACGCCATCGGGAGAAGCGAATCCTCCTCCACACCAACCTTTAACTTCACCTGGTTGAGGGCTTTAGGAGCGGCGCTCCGCTGTCGGTGGGCGATTACCTTCTGTAGACTGAGCGGCGGCGGCCCTCAGAGTGACGGGGGCTGCTCGCTGGGCTGGGAAGGAGAGTGGATCAGGGCTTAGAGGGAGGCTGCGGTGCCCACAGCCCGCAGTAATCCAGGATCACAGAGTTAGCTCCGTTAGCTTTCCCCCGCTCACTGCAGGGATTAGAGATGCCGAGCTGACCACTCTGATGAAACACTTGCAATATCTGGGGACTGACAGCGACCTGGCAGGAGGACGGGTCACCCAGGGGGGACAGATGGACCCGGCCGTCACCGGACCGCTTCAGACAGAGACGTCCACCGTGAGCTGTAATTAAACCACGGATCATGCCAGCCCCGTAATAGCGTTTCCACATGGATATATACGAATATGGAAAAATCTTACATAAAGATTACATAATAGTGCTAGAATTTAAAGGGTTAAATGGAAAAAAAAAAGTCCATAGTTAATTCAAGCTCTCTGAATCTTGTTATAATTAATCTTTGATTTTGATACAACCAAAAAAAGTGAAAAACAATATTACTGTATATCTTATAGTAGATGAAAATCAAAATGCATTAAAAAAAATTATGTTGCTAACCGCTACTGCAACCACTCAAGGAAAAAACTATATACTTTATCTTTTTTTTTATTTTTATAATTCTTATTTTATTTTTTTCATTAAAAAAAACTGTGACACTAGATATTTTAAGGGGTTGAAATAAAAAAAAAAGGAATAAAAAGTTGGTAATAAATCTAAGATCGCTCATTATTCTCTCTTATTTCGAATAAACCAAAAAAAAAAATATGACTGTGTAATATATACAGTTTAAATATATAGCAGAATAACAAATAACAATCTAACAAATCTATGAGACCCCCCTAAACAATCCACTTTGCATGTTTTTTATTATGTAAGATATATTAAAAAAAAAAAAAAAAAAAACACCAAATTAAAATAAAATAAAAACCTGAGTTGACGTCTTAAAGGGTGAAAATTCTGAAAACTCACCAATAGAGAAGTGATTACAATAAAATGTCAGGTTTTGCAATAACTGTATGTGTAATTATTCTCAATATATACATAACAGTAAATGCAGTTCAGATCTTAATAACAGATTATCTTTTACCATCATAGTTTCCTTATGAGGCAGTTTCAGGTTGGAGCCTCAGGGACTAACGTTGCATGAAGGTTAAACTCTTGATTTAAATTATTGTTGCTCATTGTTATCTTTCATTTGATTTCATTTTGATTCAGAACAAACATGTCAAATGAAATCCTTCCCGAAAAAAATTGATCTTTTTTTTTCCCATATCTGTTTTCTTTGACGAGATGTATAAAAGAAACAAGCTTCCCCCATCGCCTCTTTCTAAATGTGTGTTCTCTGGTAGGCTGCTACCTGCAGTTCTGAGTGTGTGTGGAAGTGTTCCAGACTGTCCTTGCCACTTAAATGACCACATTGGTTGTCCAAGCTTTTAAAACGAATTATGTTTCATGTTTTCCTGACAAGTGATTTCTTGCTGCTGCACAAATGATGACTTTCTTCTCTCACAGGCGACGGTGAAAGTAAAGTTTTGTTGTTGTAGCGCTGTTAAACTCTATAAAACAGAGTCGTCTGGTGATCTGACTTGACAGAATTGGAATGTTTAATCATGACCACAACTTTTTCCTATGTTAATCATTGGCTGCCTGAATCTAATCAACCCTTAACCATTGAGAATAACTTTTTTTCAATGGTGATTCGTAACATTTTGTAAAAACTACTAGATCTGAAAAGGTTCAAACACAGTACAGGGTGGACTAACAACAAGCAGTTCAGGAATTTTTAATTAATTTGTGGGTGACACAATAAAGCGAGTGGGTAGGACTAAGAACGTATAGAAAATTATTGACTGACTATATATATTTGATTTTCCTTTTATTTTGAGTCTGGGTGTAGTGTCAAAGGAGTTAAATTGTAAGCAACTGGACTTTTTCTTGGAGCTTGAAGACCTTTGATCCAAAAGGCTTCTTCAGTTCTAGTCTGATGATGGACACTGGGTGTATAAAAAAAAGGAACAATTTTGAAAATAATATTGCAAAAACATATACTATTCTGTGGATGTATTCATACATGATGGAATGGATTGCATCAAAAGTAAGTAAGGGGAAAACAGGAAATTACTGTTAATCCAAAATAAAAAGAAAAAAAGAAAAGCCCCAAAACAACTTGTATATAGTCCAAAATCGATATAGGCAAATAAATATATGATCAGATATTTACCATTTGTTTCATTGCTGGTAATCCAACAATACTAGATAGATTACTTAAATAAAGTAGTCACTAATCATATAAATAAAGTATTGAGCTCTAATTTACTTCTCATTCTAATTGCATCTATGCTGGAAATAGTACCTCAGGTACCTTTTTCAATTTTATTTGATTTCCAGAAATCATCTCATGAAACCCTGAGACAACCTCACTATGAACCACTGGTCCAAATTGGTGGATAATTATTTAACTAATCATGCTCATTGTTGTGCTGGACCTCAAATATTATAAAACCCACAAACTCCTGCTTGGAGATCACCCCATTGGGGTTTGGCATTTCAACAATAAAACCACCTTCCTCTTGTATGCTCGACTTTGCAAACATTTGAAACTTTTTTTTTTTTTTGGTTGGTAGGCCCTGCAGCTCACAAGTGGGCATCTTATCAAACAGAAGTCACTCTGAAAAGAACTAACTAAAACAAACCCAACACCGTAGCTAACTTAAATAAACCCAATGAAAGCGATGGAGACTATCCCTGACCTTTACAAGAGGTCTGAGGGAATATTTGTATGAACATGAAAGAGGCGGAACTTGGTCAGATGATGGAATGGGCAGAGAGCGCGAGAGAGAAGGCTCCCCGCTCGCTTCTCTTTCATGTTTCTGCCTCTTCGCCACCATCCTCATCAGCGCATGCAGACTGCTTAAATAAGTCTGAGATCTGAGCACACTGTGCCAGCAAAGCCTTCCTTTTTCTCTTTGTATCCATATTTCGGCGACCAGTGTTGTATTTTGCGGGTTGCACCATCGCTGTCACTGCAGCTCAGATGACCTATTGAATATCTATAATAAATAGGCTATATAATGCTGGGGTTAGGGGAAAAAAAAAAAAAAAAATGCCACGACATCGGCCCGCCGGGAAAAACTACGACCTTCGAGATTGGCCTGCTCACATAGGTCATTTGGAAGCAGCCCACGATTCCAACATTATCGATATCTAATGCCAACATTCAGTACCAATTCAGAAAGTAGTGTGACCTTTCCATAGCAATGCAGAATGGAGGAGGAGTGTAGGGAGTCTGGTCTGACTGTCATGGCAGAAAAATGCTGTTCTTACTCACACACATGCAATTACATTTTTTCAATTTATATACATATTTATTTATTTTCTTATCATAATCATTATTATTATTATTATTGTTATTATTATTATTGTTATTATGTACATTGTGTATGTATGTATATACTACTAGTAGTAGTAGTAGTAGTATTATATCAGCTAACCAGATTTATTCTCAAACCTTAGCCTACAGTTGCTATGTACAGTAGATCTGCAATAATTAGTCGATTAAATGATTTTTTGCCAACTATTTCATTATTTGTCAACCATTTTGATTATCGATAGTCAATTTGAGTCATTTTTAACAAGAAATTGTTCAACTTCTCTGGTTCCAGCTTCTCAAATCTGAGTATACTATTATATACTGAACTGGTGACATTTGGGATGTGAATGAAAGCATTGGACGTAAAGAGGATGGATATAACGAGTTGCTGAATGGTTCAATAGGGTCGTAACTCCTAGGATACTCAGTACTTGTATTGTTTAAGGCGCCTATTGGGAATTTGCCACCATACATCTACCCAAACATCACAATGAAAGAGAGGATGAAGGCATTGGATGTAAAATGGACATTGCAAAAAGGTCCAATATGACTATCACTGATGGGATAGTTTTATTGTTAAAGCATGTTCTATTGTAATTTCAGGCTTTTTCATGCTCAGTATAATAACAACATTTTAGAGCTGCAACAATTAATTGATTAGTTGCCAACTATTACATTAAATGCCGACCATCGATTTGAGTCATTTTATTAAGAAAATGTCAGAATTTCCTGGTTTCAGTTTCCTAAATCTAATTATTTTCTGGTTTATTCAGTCTTCTATAATAGTAAACTGATGATATTAGTGTTTTGAACTATTGGTCTGGACAAAAAAAAACATTTAGGTTTAGTCATCAGCTTTAAGAATCAGCGCTGGACATTTTATCCCTTTTTTCATGAACCTAACAACTAATATATTAACCATTGAAATAATCAGCAATCAAAATAGCCATGAGTTGCAGCCCTAATGTGCAGATATTGCAAGAACCAGTCTGTTAAAGCCTTTTTATTGAACATAATCCAGTTTTTATCCTCCAACTAAATTCCTAGTGGTATTTATTTATTCAATGTACCATGGATTTCCTAGTCTCTAGATACCAGTTAATCAGAGATTTCCTAAAAGACAATGTTAACAGCTAGTTTCACAAATTGCTAGTATACACAGTCTTCATTTAAGATAACAAAAATGCTAAATCGTCAAGAGACTCTCCATGAGTCTCTCGATACCACTTGGCAAATCCACACAGAGTTGTTGCTTGTTGCTTTCATGCAGCCATAGCAACCGTGGCCTGCTTAAACACCACAGCTAAATGCTTTATGGACCGCAAACAGTCTCTGGAACTGTTTCTTGTCACAAAACAATTGTCCCTTGCCTACGGATACCTTCATAATCACATGCAAATATCTTTTTATCAAAATTATAACAATTCACGCATTGCACTGTCCATTGAAGACTTTGACAGGGTTCTCAGGGGTGATATTTCTTAACTCTCTAAATTCATTTTTTCCACTCAGTTTCAACAACAAAAACATGTCTTCATACTCTGGTTGAGTGAAGCATCCATCCATCCATCCATTTTCTATACCTGCTTATTCCTCATTAGGGTCGCAGGGGTCTGCTGGAGCCTATCCCAGCGCGTTACGGCGAGAGGCAGGGATACACCCCAGATGGTCGCCAGCCAATCGTGGGGCACACACACCATTCACTCACACACTCACACCTACGGGCAATTTAGAGTTGCCAATTAACCTGAGCATGTTTTTGGACTGTGGGAGGAAGCCGGAGTACCCGGTGAAAACCCACGCAGACACGGGGAGAACATGCAAACTCCACACAGAAAGGTCCCAGACCCAGGCCCAAGGAGGTCTTGAACCTGCGACCTTCTTGCTGTGAGGCAACAGCACTACCCACTGCTCCACCGTGCCGCCCTGAGTCAAGCATTTATAGACTTATTTTTTCTTTCTTTTTTTTAAAGACTAGGTTTTATAACTTTTTTCTCCTTGCAGACTCTGATGTCTTATGCCCTTTGTCAGAAGATTTCACCTGTTATTGAACCTATTTCTACCTTTTGACTAGAAAACTATCTTATCCGTACCTGCTTTGTTGCCACATCCTGTCTGTGAGTCTCATTATATCAGAAACAGGAAAGAATTGCTCAATATAGACATTCGTGTCTGGCAGTAGTCTGGTTTTTTTTTTTTTTTTGCAAGGCAGTGAAAAAATGATGTATTTTATCAAGCGTGAGAGTTCATTTTTGACCTTGTAAACACTACATCAGGGAAACAGCAAGGACCCTGGACAAGAGACCGAATCAACACCAGAAACCAGACAGCATCAGCTGTCCAAAACCACTCAGAATGTCCACTGAGAAGAGGTCAAAGGTCATCGACCAGGAATCATAGGATGACTGGAGAGACATGAGGAAGGAGATTCATATCCGGCACCAGAAAAGGGAAGCCATCTCTCCGAATATACAGCTACTTGGCGTTCCATCTCCATAAGTGGACAGATTTATCCACTGATGATAACCAAGAGATGTGGTTGGAGAGCTCTGAAGAAGGATGTTCGCATCACAAGAGCCATCTGATATTTTATTTATTAATATTTTTCTTTTCAGGAAATTGAGATAAATGTGTCACAGAGACTATTTAAAAGGCACGCAAAAAGTGTCTCTGGAAAAGGAGTTCAGCTCCGAGTGTGAAACCAATAAGCACTTGACACTGATTGAACATCCCCGCTAAAACATGAGCAACTCTGTAATTTACACAGCAAATTGCGCCTGTCAGTTGCTTACAGCCACTAATTCCAGTTGTCTCTATTACCTCTGTCAACGCAAATCAGCTGCTGCTGATTACTGGAGGACCTGTCTTATTTTTCCTCCGAGTTCAGGTAATATATTTTGAATGATTATGTGATTAGGTGTGTGTCCTTTATGTGTCCGGTTTGCTCAAGCTCAAGTCAACGGTAAGGGGGGGAATTCACAAATAAACCTTGCTATTCAGAATGCATCGGCAAAGGGTGAAATACCACACTAACTATGTTAGCGTCATTGTCGTGTCATGCATCCACATTGTTTGTTGATATTACTAAATCACGATGGCATGCTTACCAACACACACACATAAAGTTTACTGGCTGTGGCTAAGAGGGTAGAGCAGTCTCCCACCAATCAGAACATCAGAAATTTCTGGCTTCATCATTCTGCAAATCAAAGCTTATGGGCAATATACAAAATCCAAAATTTCTACTGATGGCTAGTCTATAACTTATTAGCACCTTGCATGGTAGCTACTGCTATCCATTGCAATTTCAGTCTATTTAACATTTCCTTTATAAAGGACAGATTACTTTCTGTATTGGCATTGAATGAAAGGCTGTATGCAAATCAAGAGTCCCAGAATGGTCCAGTGTGGTTGATTAATAGTTGTAACTATTTTTACCTAATTCTTACCCAGTCACAGACATGCGATAATGCATATATGTTTTTGTATCAGCACAGCAATCTTTCTGCAGCTATGTGCATTAAAACTGTTAATATTTGAATAACCGATTAGTTGCCAACAATCCTATTTATCAATTTCCATTTCGATCATCGATTTATCAATTTGAGTCATTTTTATAATGTCAGTGTCCATATTCTCTGGTTCCAGCTTTTCTAAATCTATAGATTTATTGACCAAAATCTCTGGTAGTTGCAGCCATACTGGATTGTTTTTCAGGTTCCCTGCTGGACTCTAATCAGTTTGTCATTGACTATGGATGTCTTGTTTTGTTTGATTTATGCTGTGACTCGTGTTTAGGAATTTGATATATTTCTAGTTTCATTTAAATCAAGTTTCAAAATGAAATTAAATGTTTCATTTTGAACAAAAGCCAGCTAGGTGTTGCCCAGTTTTTGGGATACAGTGATTGTGCCACACAACTAATCAATTTGTTTCAAATCATTGATTGACTAATCAACATGAAAATAGTCGTTAGTTGCAGCCCTACTGGATTGTTTCCTCACTCCCTCCTGTTCCTTAATCAAGCGTATGTCATTGACTATAGACGTTTAGTTTTGTGTTTTCCATTCATGCTGTAGTGTCTATTCTTCTACTTATATATTTTATTGTTTTATGTGAATAAAGATTTGAAAGGAAAGGAAATCTTTCACCTTGTATTAAAGCTAATCTGGGCTTCTAATATCAAGTACATTGACGTCCACACAGTTCCTGCTGATGTCACCGAGGGCGCCATACTTCGTGTTGCATTAAAGGACAAAGTCATCATCTGCCAGGTTGTGGCCTCGGGTGAATGTTTAAAATCGGACGGCACAATCCTGCCTGGCTTGGACAACCGCAAGATCACGGTTTTTAAATGCCCCCCCCCTCTCTCTCTCTATCTCTCTCTCTCTCATCGATGACATCACATGCCATGTCGGTGCTGCGAAGAATGCCAATGACTTCCGAACGGGTCGCGTCAGCAGTGCTCTTTCACCGCCCTGTCACCCCCAATCATCCTCCGCGCCAGCCACCCGCCGAGTGACGTGCGGCGTCTCGCTGTTGACAAGGATGCAAAAACTGCAGAAAAGTGTCAGGGAAACAAATTCAATTTATGCATTCTCTGGGTTATCATTATGCATGAAGCGAGAGAGAGACGGCGTCCCGGCCCAACTACGGCGGTAGGAGCTTATGCATCACTGCAAGCAAAGTTCCTGTGCAGCTGCTGCATGACAACCATATCCCTCAAGGCGATCCTATATGTTAACATGTCGTTGCGAGGGCACTGCTGGGACGACACAGTCGGAGAGGTATACATATTTGATGACCGCCGAGTGGGAGATTAATGGATGATCAAAGAGAAGAGAAAAATCTGCAGCCCCATTAAGAGAAGAAATATTAGAAATACAGATGGGGTAATTGCTCACTGCTTAGTTTTCATTAAGGAATATTGCCTGAATATTCAAGATACATATAGTTGGTTAAAATTTAAAAAAAAGGCATAGTCCCTCTCATGCACTTTCCCGAGCCTCAGGGCCATTGGATGTTACCACTGTTGCAAATACATTTGACATTTCCACCGGTGTAATAAAAAGTGTGCGAAGGATGAAGAGAACTACTGACATTTATGGTAATAAAAAGAGCGGAGGGGGAGGGCAATGCACTGTATGTGTTTGACCTCATCCCGGGAAGGAAGTTGACTATGCATGGCTTTTTGAAGTGGCCAGGTAAATGAAAAAAAAAAGGTAAAATAATAAGAGCGGAGAGGGCGCCGGTGGAACGCATTCGTGTTTGAGGTCGAAGGAGGGGGGAACAAAAGAGTGACATTCTCGGCTCGTCGCAAAAAAACAACGGAGGGAGAGAGCGAGAGGGGGGAAAAAAAGGGACATTTGTAATCCCCGCTATCACCCAAAGTATATCAGGAAGCACGCATGACCTGCCTCGCGAGGTAGAGGGCTTACGGCGTGTCCTTCAAGACTTCAAGGCGCCGTGCTCACATCCAATGCCGACATCGGCATACTCGTGGCATCCCGAGACAGACACTCACCGCCGCCCCCACAGGGGGGGGTTGACCTTTCCATCGCCAAATTATTTAATGATATCTTTGTTTGGTTTCGGCTTCAGTCGTATTTCGCTCTTCTACATTCACAACACTCAGATCTCGTTGTTCAACCTGTTTGCTTTACAAATGCTGTGATTTAGGATTTTAGAACATTTTCAAAAACGAAATTTAACCAAAGATGTCCAGTGTGAACTGTAACTCCCATTACTGTAACTGTAGAAGCTCCTGTAATATTAAGCGTTTTTCGCACTAACTTTGTGATGAGAAGGCATTTAATTCAGTTTGAACTGGGAATGATGTCACAACACAATAGAAACAGCTATTAAAATATAAGCGATACAATACTTTCTTTATGTAGACTTGATTATAAGTAAGTAAAAAAGGCAATATAGATCTGCACACACACACACATATACAACAGATATACAAGCATACTACATGTTAAAGAGGTTCTTCCAGATTATTGTACTAGATTTAAGATAATGTCCATATATGTGTTTTAAACAGGCTCTAGGTTTGACTTTCCTTACAGATCAGGAAATTTAGAGCAGATTGTATGAAAAATTGATAAGTGTGTTAAAAAAGTCCAATTATGGATTCTCCTGATGGCTTGTTTTTGTTTCCTCAGACTGATATCACTTTGTCTGTGAAATCCCATCTGGGAAAACACAATGTCCGACAGAACCGTTTGTTTTGCACGATGCTACATTTTCTGAAACCAGCCGAGGCGAGAGAAAAAATGACGATTATGGCACTGATGCTGAAACCTGCAACAACATTACACATACCCACGACGGAATTCGCCGTCAAAAACGCCTCCACAACAGCTTGTGGGCTATATGTCAATTGATGAAATCCCAATATCCGCGTGAAGGCAGATGATTAGTTATGTGTTTTCCATCTGCTCTGCACAATTAGAGGAGTCACATCAACCTGCTGCATGACACACATTTCCTTCTATGGAAATCACTCTCACAGACATACTGTATATGTGTAGATCCGTTCTCTGGCAGATAATAAATGCAACTTCTTTTTTTCTTCGTTGGTGTGAAATCAGAACTCGGTCTGAAATTTCACACAGGATTCAGTGTGCATGTTTATTATGAAGAAAATCTCTTCATGCATGGATCATGTCATGAAACAGGTATTATCTGGATTATAATCATATTAAGGATAAGAAATGGAACTGTTATTCATATTTCTTATTCAGGATACTGATTATCTGTGCAGGAGCGTCTTTAAATATTCAACAGTAAAGCCTCTGTTAAAATCTTTGACTCTAAAAATCACTCCTAAAATGTAATGATAAAATGCATCGACATGTGATTGTTATTGGCTCAATCTTGCCCTGTTAACCAACAATTATTCTAAATTTATTTTTCAACAATGCCCATGTTTGGAGACCAATCAACAAAAAAAGACTTTCTTTGTTTCTGTCTTGTCTATATGAAATGATCTTTTCTATTCTTAAAAAAAACAACAAAAAAACCCTCAGATTCCAATCTTCAAAATTCAACAAAAACCTAATGGTCTTTAACATACTCTTAAACAGGACTCTAGGTATCTCTGATTAATAATTTCCCATGGTTTTCTGTAGCATATTTGGATATTAGAACCAAAATATCCCAATTCAAAACAAAATGGAAGCAATAGACATGAACTTTTTTTTTAATGTGTGAACAGAACACTGAGCAACCTTTTGTAAAGTGTGAACTTACAATGATCATAACTAATAGTTAAAGTATCTTGGTATCCTTGAAGTATCTTTCAATCATATCAGCACTTGTTTGGAATTAATGTAGAGCACATTCAGTGATTTGCCTAAACTTGTTCAATAAGGATTTTGGATTTTGACAAATAACAGCTCACAGCAACATATTGGGAAAAAAAGAATTATGAACCAGGTCATTTTTGGAACCGTTACCTTAGTTCAAAATGTTTAAATGCAGAATAATAATAATTCTGAACTATGAACCGAACTGGTTCAATTTTAAAATTTGTGAAGTGAACTTTGAACTAGTTCATGTAGAAAGGGAACTTCTCTAACACTGAATCCATAATATGATTTATCTGCAATTTAATGTACAGAAATATCTTAAAAATGCCTCTTTGAAACTCCAGCAAGCACAGGGCATATCTTAGCCTGTCTCATTAATATTCACGTGCCTCTCTTCTGATTTGCAGATTTTCACTTGGAAAACTGCAAAGAACTTGGAACCTACCAATAAAAAAAATCTATAAAATGGAAAATTTACAAATCCTGGCTGTGTTCCATTTTTCCGATTGCTTGACAGAGAGACGATTATTTGTGTATCACCCTCATAACCTATCTAGAATTAAATAAATAAATAAATGAATAAGTAAATACATGGTATACAGGATGTGAAACCATTAAAGAGAAAACAACTATTCAAAAGAAGACCCAATTTTTTTTTAACATGAAACCGGAAAAATATTTTTATTAATTATCATTAATTAATTTATGTTTTCACTATATGCTCAAATTATACTATCCCATAATTATGCTTTGTTAAGTTAAAAATAGTTTTTTCAACATTCCTGTGTCCTGCATTTATATACTGGTGCACGCAACTCAAGCCTCCACACAAAGATGCTACCCCGGGGAATGTAATATGACGACCTTTTGTCCCATCTATTTAACCTCAGCCATGCCTTGCGGATGGTTTCATTAATCCTGGCGACTCTAGTATAGTCTTTGTCGTTATGTTGCCCAGCCCGGTACTCGTTAGTAACAATGATGGGAGGAGTCGGGCCATAGTTTGTCCCATAACTAAGGTAATCGCCGGGGGGGTATACTCGCATGCAAATGTGAGGCCTGCTACATTAGGAAAATGAAAAGGCAGAAAGATGCAGATTTGTATTATTGTGTGATTGCGGTTGATTATGATTGTGTGTTCCTCTAGGCTGTGAATATTTGGCGCCAAAACTGAATTCATGCTCCTTCCACTTGTCCTGGTAATAGTTAATAAAAATGTAGATGTATTTTGAAAGGCTAATCAAGAGAAACATGTATCAGGAGATGCTATCGAGCTGTGCAATGATAATTAGTAAACAAAACGGAGGCTAATTCAGATGTTGTGATGTCACGACAGGAGTGGAAGTTAACAGTAACCGCCTTTGGATCTATGGGCAGCCGCAAACTGATGAAATGGCAAATTAGGGCTAGATGGTGGAGCGCTGACGTCATGTTTGTTCTATCTTGTGGTCTTTTGGGTACATCTTCTACTAAAGGAGCTGCACTCAAGGGTCGTGTAAGCACAACACACACTATTCAAGGTCCTCCAGGAGAAATTGTTATTGCTATACGCGCTATGGAATCATCTGATGGACTAGATAAAGAGTGATTTATCCTGCGGGGGCCCTCCCTTTTTCCTTTTGACTGCAGCAGAACAATCACAGTAATTCCTCTGGATGTCCAGACCGTCACCGCCGTAATCAGGGCCTGCCACACTCGGCAAGCGAGGAGCCCACTCTCTCGGAACATTTCGCATTCAAGGTCCATTAGCCGCGAGCGGCTCTGCTCGAACATGCCCTTGAAAGAAAACGGCCAGAGTAGCAACGTCGGCCACATGCCGGGATGTCGTGGATCAGGCCCTTCCTTGAGACAGGAGGTAGATA
The DNA here is from genome assembly GCA_036785175.1 of Eupleurogrammus muticus. Taxonomy (NCBI): domain Eukaryota; kingdom Metazoa; phylum Chordata; class Actinopteri; order Scombriformes; family Trichiuridae; genus Eupleurogrammus; species Eupleurogrammus muticus. The sequence continues at coordinate 31,955,762 of JAYKQN010000001.1, forward strand.
TTAGTGCATTTTGACAGATGTCATTAATCTGCACCGAGCCACTGAAATCGGAAGCAAGGCCCTCGTGGACGCCGAAGTGAAACATTCACTTGCTGTTTGAGCGGTAACTAGGTTAAATGGACCTGGTGGCGCTAATGGAGCCATTGCCGCCGCAGCAAGGCGTAACCGTGTGGGAGAGCTTTTGCAGAAATTATCTAAAAACCCTTGAAAATCAAACACAGCCTCCATAGAATGTGTTTCTTTTCTTCACTTAGTTAAAAAAAAAGAAAAAGGTTAGATCTGGTTTAATGCTGTGCACTATTGAAAGGAAAAAGCCACCTGCGGGTGCTCTTACGTTGTTGGGCGTCATCAATTTGTGATGTTCAGTATGTCCCAGGAGTGATGAAGTGTTGTAATTTGCTGCCTCTTCTACTTCAAGTAGTGATTTTCCCGTATTGCAGAGAGGAGGCGTGTTTGTGTGTGTGCGTCTGTAGGCAAGGGTGCTTCCTGTACACACAAAAAACACACACAAAAGGAGAATGTTTCTATATGGTGTCAAAAGGTTAAACACGAGGGGTCATCTGATTATTGGCCTGACCGATCTTATCGGCCAATATTTACAATTATCAGAATTCTACAGCTGAATAAAATAAATCTACTTAAAATGTAGTACTTTGGCCCTGATACTCAGCTCAACTTGAACTACCGTATGGGTTATAGAATAAATAAATAGGAGTTTAGGGGTCTTGAGATAACAGATTGGGTGTGGAGAAAAAAGAAGGCCTGCTACATAAATGTAAGATATTCTTGCTTTGGACTTTGGTGGTATTTATTTGAAACCATATAAAAAGTATTTTTATTGCAGGTTTTCATAGCATACAAAACAAACTGTATTCAGTTTAATACCTGGTTTGTTATTACATGACATTTTGTCACCAATATACACTTAACAATAATGAAACTTAATAATAGTATTGGTCAAGCCATATTAAATACAAAAATCTGACATTCCTACTGACACTCGAATGGCATCAAACTACTCCACAGTTGCATTCAGAGTCAGTCTAGTTGTCTATTCTATCTATTTTATCTGGAGAAAGAACTTAAAATGCAAAATATGCCAACTGTGACATCACAATTATTAAGTGAGGATTGTTGATTAAGATTAGGATTTTCATTGTTCTGACGTACAATAAAAACAAAAAAAAAAAATTCTTTAAAAGGGAACGTCATCATCACAAAACTACTGGCATATCAGGTCCTGATATCTGATATTTGAATCATATCAGGGGAAAAAATATATATAAATATTGTATTTAATACATTTAGTAGAATCAAAAGTATCTCATCCCAATGACAGATCATTTAGATGTTTCTATTTTTTTTTTCATCGTATCACCCATATCATTTAAAATATTAGATAAAAGGACAAAATTAGGATTCAAAAGTAAATAAGTAACAAGTAAATAGGACTAAATGAACCATAATTAAGGAGGAAAAACTCCTGAAATAAACAAAAATTCAGTAATAATAAGTCAAGTAACAAAGTACAAATACTTTGTTACTTACTTAATAGAAATTTTGGGTCTCTATACTTTACTCAAGTAATTATTCTTAAGCCCACTTTGTGTGTGTGCATGCGTGTGATGATGTGGTATAATACTTGAATTTGTTATTAGGGTTATAATCAATGCTATACCATAATAATGCTAAATGAATACAGACATGTATGTATACTTTAAAGAGAAAAGCATAGATGTATAATGTGACATAATAATGCAGAAACAGTCATTTTGAAGCCAGTACTGAACACTTTTACATTATTGAGTAATAACAATTACTGAGTAATTTGTTTGTGATGTAATTACTATACGATTGAATAATTATGTCAATGCTTCTTGTGAATCATGCTTTTTCCGGAAATATATATATATATATATATATATATATATATATATATATATATATATATATATATATATATATATATATATTTTTTTTTTTTGTTCCAGTAGTTCCAGATAGTAACTTGATCTCATCTTTGTCAGTCGAAGCAGTTCTTGGAAAATCATTGAGCACATTAGAAGGCCCGGGAGTGGAGCTGAGAGACAGCTTGCTTGGCTGGACCGGGCCCTGCTACCCTGCACACTGTCTGCTGGGCTGAGGTGGAAAGGGGAGGATTGTTCTCAGGTCACGGATGAAGGGATGTTTGAGCCCCAAAATCCTGCGGTGTCCACAGTCCCATGACCGAGGAGATTGTGTATGTGAACCAAGAGTGAAATTTGTCCTAAGCCTCCTCTCACAAAACCTCTCACACTTGACGCTTCTCTTCCCTTCTGACGCTTTAAAGTGCTTCCCTGTCCCACATCCAGGCAGGAATAAAGATCTACAATTCCATCGCTTTAAAAAAGGCATTGAATGTTTTCTTGTATGAGATGAGAAACTCTTCGTCTGTCTGGCATCCATTCATTTTGGTGTAAACAGCTTATTATTACAATATCTGAGAAGACTTTGGTGTGAATCAGAAATTGCATTTTTGTATTTGGTTTGTCTACATGGTTCATTTTACAGCCACTCCATGGGTTGAAAAACCAAGTGACATCCTGTAAGGGTAAAGCTTTCTGCAATGATTATACTTTAGCTTTTTCATTTATCTGAAAAAAAGGCAATATAGATTTTTTTTCTCATTGTTCATTGAATGAACACTGGTACTTTAACCACAGAAACGTAATGAAGGAAATAAGCCAAGGAAACCTTATGACCATAATTATGGCATAAGAAATTCAGGCTCGGAAGACATAAAAGCCCTTAATTCAATGGGTTATAATCACTGTAAATCCATTAAAAATACATTCATATTTGGCTCATAACAAAGAAAAGTCAAGGCAAACCAAACTGCTTTACTACAATCACCAATGAGAACGTTCAAACGTTCACTTAAATTCATTCAATTCCTCATGTGTCTGGGGTGGGAGCGCAGACTCTTTTTTGCAAAATAGCTTTACTGATTTCAAACTAGGTACTTAACTTTTCCACACTGAAAGGCAGCAAAGTCCTCACATTTATTACTTAGGCCGAGATAATATATAAATATGGGGGTTTATAAGAAAAAATAATCAAGTCAAGCTTGTGACCTAAAGAAATGAACTACTTAAAGCAGTGGTTCCCAAACCACCACCAGCCCGTTTGTACTTAACAGATCTCCCCCCAAAAATACTCTGTCTCTGATTGTCAGCAAAAAGGTCTCTTAAAATAGTTACTCTCTCACTTCAAATGCCCTTTGTTCTTCTTGTTTTGTACCATGACCTCTACCAATGAGCAAGCAGAAAGGCCCTCAACAAATCAGAGATCACTTTGATTTAACTCCATTGATTAATGAAGCCAACTAGAATAATCACCTCTTTTCAGAGAGCTTGAGCTTTAGCAATAGATGTCAAAGATGAGTAAAGACGTTCGGTTCTATCATCTCAGGTAACTTTAATATTGCAGTCTACAAAACTCAAAAGAATTGGTTATACCCCATCTGCCATACAACAAATGAATGGGGTTCTTTTCTTGACTTGTTGGGGATAAATGCAGAGCATCACAGTACATTGACAGCAATACAGATAAAATTCAATCTATAACCAACAAGATTCACAACGAGTCAAAGGTTAAAAAAAAAAATGAATAGGTCACTATTTAGGTTGAATTCTGTTTTTTGGAATTGTGATGAAGGAATAACATCTTACAGTCTAAAGTCTGAAGGACACGAGAGAGTATGGCTACAAAAGAGATAAGGAAAGGTAGGGCTAACTTTTCTATTAATATCATCAGTAAGGTGAAAGGCAACACAAAACTAATTTTGAAGCAGATTTAAAAGCTGATAGGAAATGATCATCTTAAGTTCAGTGAGCAATTAAAGTTAAAGACTAATAATAAGTGTCTGCAAGATCCTGCAGAATTGGCAAAAGCCTTTAATGAATATTTTACTGACTCTGTCGCTGAAACTGCACAATGTTTCCCTAACTGAAAACCTTTTACTGTGAATATCACTTTACTCTCTTTTAACATTCAATAAATTACAGTAAGTAAAGTATAAATAATTATAAATATGCTCAAACCTTCCACAGCTAAGGATATTTATGGGGTGGACTCTGCTATGCTTAAGCGCCTTAAAGCATCTCTTACCTCCTCCCCATTGCAGAGATCATTAACCTGTCAATCTCACAGGGGATATTCCCAAATGTTTGGAAGACAGCCTTTGTATTTATTAAGTCATTAAATCAGGCGATCCTCAAAGTCTGTAGCTACAGGCTTTTCAGCATCTTGCTTGCACTACAATTAAACAATAGCCCCTTCTCACTGCATTCCATGTAATTTGGTTGTAGAGCATATCACATTAAACCACTGACACTTTGGGATATACAGTTAAGAAATACTTCAAATTGACTTGACTGCTTCTTTATAGAAGAATTAAACTCATTGAAGTGGCTGTAGTCCTTGACCCGAGAAAGGCTTTTCATACAGTCTTCCATGTATTCATCACCAAACTGTTTCACATTTACTACCTAAAATAACCTCAGGCAGACAGAGTCATATTAAAATTACAAAACAGCTCATTGAATTCACAGCCATCAATCAACTGCTTTTGAGTTCCATACGGGTGTCCCACAAGAACTGTACTTGGACCACTGCTGTTCAGATTGTATGTTAATGATCTACCCTCTGTGTGCTCTGGCATGCAGTTCCAGGTCTACGCAGATTACACAATGTTTTATTTATGCACATGGCAGCAAAAAACAACAGGCTGCTTTGAAACACACCAACGCACTGGATCATATCATGGCTTGCTGAAATTAATGTACCAGAGCTTTCAGGGGGAAAAAGTGAAAGCTATCTAGAGATTAAATATCTGATTGATTCACAGCTGTCACATTTTATGTAAGGATGTGAAGAAAGTTTGTCACAGGATGGAGTGGGGGGGGGGTTAGAAAAAATGCTGCACAATCAACAAATGTGGCAATATTTTTTTCATTAAGGTCATCACAGTGATGTATTTCAAAGTAATCTTGTCACAGGGCAGCTGTGGCTCAGAGGTAGAGCAGTCGTCCACTGGTCAGTGGATCAGCAGTCTGATTCCCATCACCTCTGGGTTCCATGCTGATGTGTCCTTGGGCAAGATACTTAAATCTAATTTGCCCCTGATGGGTGGTGGTGACACCATCAGTGTGTGAACACCATCAGTGTGTGAACACCATCAGTGTGTGGAAGGGTGAATGAGTGTAAATTGCTTTGATTAGTTATTGGTTGGTTCAGAATGACTAGAAAAGCACTGTACAAATGGAATCCATTTCCCTTTCAATTTCCCCACTGTCAACTTTTCACTCAACTATTAAAATTCGATTGGCCAGCAGGAGCCACTAGGAGTTCATCCATGGCCACTTCTACACATAATTGTTATCATAACCGAGTTCAACAATAAACAGACAGACAAACAGCACCAAAAACTCTGCTCCTACAGTGTCCTTTTATGTTGAGCAGGAAACATCCTTCTCACGGTAAACTTGGCTCCGGCAAAGCATGGTGAGAAGCGCCTCTGAGCAATCAGAGCTCCTGTTGATCAAAGTATGCAGAGTGAATGCCCTGCCAGTTTTGTTGTGGCTGGCCTGTTGCAGTAATGCTCAGGAGCCCCTCGCTGTGAGTTTGTTCCGCCTGCTGACCCCGACTCCCTGAAAGAGGAAGCCTCTCCTGTGGCACCATGTGGCCAGACAGAACACACTCGTCCTCCCTGACATTCTTGTGTGCCCGCAGCCAAGGGAGAGAGCTTTTCATGCTCCACTGTTTCCACAGAAAGCAGTGTACTCCAACTCCCAGCTGCTGGGAAGACGAGGACCTGCTCTGTCTCTGACTGTACAGCCTGCTCTCACTTGGATGAGTTTGCTTGAGAGGGGGAAAGGGCAAAAGAGCAGAATCCACACACCTGAAAGGCATAAATCATGGCAATAATTACTTGATCACCACTCGGTCATAACATATATGAAAAGGTTCTCAATAAGAATTTATTTTCCTTTGGGAGAAATTTTATAGAAGCTCTGAGGCGCATCACAAATCACCTAGCAACCACAGCTGATGCCATCATACATTCATTGGCCCATTAGAGAACTGGCCATGTGAAAATAAGCTGACACCAAAAATAGACGAGGACATATTGGAACAAAAATCTGTTATGTTCATAATTTTAACAAATTGGTCTTTGCCACAGGATAGAGCCTGCGTTTTTTGCAGAAACAATGATGCCATGAGAGCGAGTGTGATATGGGAGTTGATTGGAGGGTTTTGCAGCCAGTCAGGCCTGATTGTTCACCATCAAAGCTGTGATTTTTGGGCAAACGAAGAGCCCCGTTACTCATTTACTGCAAATGAAGTGATCAGAAATTAGTGAAAGAATTCAAAATAAAAACAACTTGGATATCAGATAATTCCCCTCCGTGCTTTTCTCTCCTACATCTGAAAGCCCACGAAACAAGGATTCCGCAGAATATCCATGAAATGAGGAGCCTGAGATATCCACTGGTGGATGATGTGTGGATCTGCTCCGGTAAAATAATTGCTTGAATGAAATTTAGACTCCTGATGGAATAATAGTCCTTTAATGGTTATTTCAAGACTGGTAAAGCAGTTCCACTTCAGTTGATATAATCACCTTTGGTTTTACCCAATGTGCATAAAGCTCATACAGAATGAAAGGCATTAAATATAGAGACTAAATACTGCAAATCTTAATTGCCACACATAGGGATCTAGCAGTGTTCTTAAGTATGGTATTAAAGCCATCAATTTGCATTAATCAGCTTTAAAGTGGCTGAAGAGGACATTAAAAGCTTAGTTTCAATGTGGTTTATTTTCTATATGCTACAGTGCCGTTCCACAGTCTCAGCCGAAAGCTTCTTAAGAAGAGAGGGACACTTACACCTACTCAGTTTCCCCCCTGTGTGAACACCTAGCGAAAACTGCAGTTGTTATGTTTCCATCTAATACGCAAGCACATTTTCATCAAACTTCTGAAAACTAATTGCATTCATGAAAAACATAGTCTGGTAAGATGATGCCAGTATTAGATATGTTACACAAAGGCTGTAATTAACAGAATGGAAGAAATAGTGGTTATGTGAGGAGAAAAAGTTTGTTTCAACACATGTTGTGGATAAACTCATTTTACTAAAAAAAAGGCAAAAAACGCCTGATACATTTTTTATTTCAAAATTGAGAACTATTCTGTTTAAACAAACATTGAAGGACTGAGTTCAAGGGTCAACAGCCAGCATACTATTCATTCCATTACTACTCATATATGACTCAAAGCTGATTTCAAAATGCACTTATTCAGTCAAACCACTGAAAATCTTAAAGGTATACGCAGTAATATGCACACATATTAGTCGAATGTTTCATCTGACTCTGTTTTGACCTGTTTTGATAGAATTAACTAATGTTGACGTCAAACTTACGTCATCGTTTATTACAGCTTTCTGCTCAATATTCCATCACTGTTAACTATCAGACATGGTTGATTTCCCCATATCAAAGTTAGTTGAAATTCTGATCCGGTCATTAACATTAGGATTATGTCTGTGAGCTCCTCACCCTACAGATTATTGGTTCAGACCAGCCTCTACGGTGATCATTGGGAGGGGGATCGGGCCAACAATCTGCCAGATTATCAATAGGGAAACTTTTCATCATAGCTGCAGGGTGATAACTGCTATATATGTATATTAGCTATTTATACAAAGTTTCAAAAAATGAGATGAATATACGTAGAAGTCGCTGGCTCCATCCTTATTATTATTATAATTATTATTAACTAATGAATCTAAATAAAAATGTTCTCTGGACTCTAATCTAGTGGGAAATTAAGGGATTTAAATAAACATGAAATCTTTTCATTCAGTGTTCACATCATCTCCCCAAAATGAAAACAACATCCATAATACTTAATATACTGAGAAAATAAATTAATGATTTAGGAAATGAAACTAACCTATAATTATACAGGGAAAAAAATGGTTTGCATAGTTTGGGACTGATGTGACATTGCAAATAAAGCTATTTTTCCTTCCCTGAGGTATCTGTACAGAGTGTGAAGTCTTGCAGTTAGTGATGTTAGTCTGAAACAAAACTAAATTGTTAAAGTTTTCATAGATTTCAGAGAGGAAATACAGAGTCTGTGTTTTTTTTTCCATCATCTTGTGTGTCCATCTTTTAGGATCAGTGGGATCAGGAACAAATCAAGTACACATTGATCACATAGTTGACATTTATTCTCAGTTACATAAAACTTTGTCTTCATTTCATATGATAATGTCTTTGCCCTTGACTTTTTTCCCTCATATTCCAAAAGATGTATCACTTAGTACATTCTTGTTGTTGTACATGTGAAATGCATAGGATAGTGAGAAACGAAATTTCGATTCCTTTGTATGTCAAGTGCATGTGAAGAAATTGACAATAAAATTGACTTTGACTTTGACTTGACTTCATTAGTGTAAATAATATTTGCCCAGTTTTATAATTGAATGTACAGCATGAAGAACATGGAGTGAATTTCTTCTGCAGCAGTTCTGACATCAACAATAATTGCTATTTTTATAGTGGTGATGATTAGATCATTTTTCCATACAGCACTGGGCCCTGCTGCTTGTTTTACTTTTATAATAGTCATGGTTACAATGTGCTGGTATTTCTGTTTGATTATGTTTTTGTTCATAACAATGGGATACCAATATGGATTAGCCCTTAAATGTGGACTAATGTTTTATTCATCAACCAAAATATGGAGTGCACAGAGGTCTTTATAAAGAATGAAAATCAGATCTTGATGTTGCACAATGGCTGGTCACAATATGTTGGCATTTGATTATGTTTTTAACAATGGAATATCACAACTGATATTGTTTGTGAATAATGTTTCATAAATTAATAACCTGCATCACCGTACTGATACAGCTGCGTCCTGCAGTGCAGTAACTACACACATGGTGAAACTAAGAAAAATGGCTCTAAACCCCTAAAGTGAATTTCCAGCCAAATGTTTTGTCAGATGATTAGTGTTAGTGCACTGATTGAATTGGATTAATGACATTATATTGATTCTTACAAAAACATGACCACAAAATATACCGATAGTTCACTGCAACTTTGGATTTCCATGAAGATAAAGTTGTGTATTTTGGACATTTCTGATGTTTTTGATATATATCTGAAGCATAGAGACAATAATTTAACTGATCCCTCGAGTATTGAGCTTTGTAGAGATGTCCCTGCAACTAGACTTTTAATAAAATGGAAGTGCACAGGACAGATTTAAATCCTAGTAAAAGAAAAGAAAATATTTAACTGAATAAACACAGAAAGGAAGGTCATTTTGTAATAGTACTTGTCCCAGTAATTTGTAACGTTTTCAATTTCATTTATTTCCACCTGCTTTTAAAGGTGTGAAAATGAGTGTTGTTCTCTTGTTTGCGAGCAGAGCAGCAGTTTATTAAACCAAAAAAAGAATTACGGGACATTACAGGCATTGAAATTAATTTTCACACAATAGAATGAGCGGATGTTCCTAAATTCATTATCTTGCTTTAGCTAGGTCACTATTGACATAAATATTTGCACATTACCACTGAAAAAGTTTTTTTTCTTTATAAACTTTCTTCTCAAGTATGTTTGTTTCCAACTTTGCAATGGCAACTAAAAGGTCAAAAACGTAACAGACAGGAAACTTGGGTCAATGCAATGGATCACTTGGACATAAGCAACAAGACAAGTATATGACTGACAATACCACCAAATGAGCTTAACATTTAAACGATCTACTGCTTTTATGATTAATACCAATATAACAGCGTCATAAGCTTAATAGCAAATGTAAGCAGCAGCACTTGCCCACATCTCTGAATGCTTTGCCAGGTTTATTGCTAAGACAACGCCAAGTAAATGTGGAAACAATGATAGTAAGATGTGTCTACTTTGTTGAAAAGTAACAGTGATTGGTGCTATTTGGTGCCCTTTAATGTATTGGACAAGTCAGCCAATACAAGCATAGCCTTATTGTTCTACTCCTTCCTCTCCTAGTCTTTATCTGCATGATATTTCCAATCAACATCTTATCATGTAGAGCATTGTTATTAAATGACACATCGCATTTGGTTGTATTTTAGCTGAAAAAAAAAAAACATGATGACAAGACACCAGATAAAAATTTGTCACAGGATATAACTATATTGTTTTTCCTACCTTGCTCATCAGAAGCCATTCCCTTCCTTCCATTCTGTGATTCGTGCAAAACGAAGAAAATAAGCCCCCGGTCTTAAATGCCACTTGTCAAATGGATTTGACTGACACAGATTGCAGAGGATAAGGTTTCAGTCCACGAATTCCCAGCCTGACGTACTCGGCAAATCTGGTTTACCAGTGAGGCATAAAGAACTGTCGTGTTCCCTCAGAGAGGTTTACTTTGGAGAAAACTTTGCCTTTCAGACCTTTTGACAGCATCTCAGGCTTTACTTTCCCTTAATTTATGCCCCGGAATGTAAAGTATTGTTAAAGCCTCCCCCCCTGTTTTCGTGTAGTCTGTCATACTTAAACAGTGGTCGATTTTACTTTTACTACAGCTCTGTTTTCACGAGTCTGGAAGTCAATCCTGGTACAATATTCAGTTTACACAAGTTTGATGTGGAAACGTGAAGCTCTCCAAGGAGTTGGTGGTAACTACTCTATCTCTTCATCCGCACAGGCAGCTTTATCACAAACAAACCCACCATGTAAACCTGGAATCTGTGGGAAGCAGCTGATCTGTGTAGAAGTTAAGCAACACACAGAACAATAAAAAAAACATCAGATCCCGACTGATCCACAGCATGAAGAACATGAGTGAATTTCTTATGCAGCAAGTCTGACATCACCAAAAATTGCTATTTTTATAGTGGTGATGATTAGATCATTTCCCTATACAGTGGTGGCAGCTGCTTGTTTTACTTTTATAATAGCCATGTTGAAAATGTGCTGGTATTTGTGTTTGATTATGTTTTTTGTTCATAACAATAAGATACCATTATGGATTAACCCTTAAATGTGGACTAATGCTTTATTCATAGTCCAAAATATGGTGTGCACAGAGTTCTTTATGAAGAATGAAAATCAGAACTTGAATCATTGCATTGATGTTGCACAATGGCCAGTCACAACATTTTGGTGTTTGATCATTATGAATGCAAAGAAGAAATGGTTGGACCATCATATCATTAGTGCACTATTTTTTCTAAACAGGACCTTAAGAGGTAACAAATAGCGGCTGTAAATGATGTAAAATCTATGGCATTATCAGTGTTTGCTCATTTTATGTAAAAATATTTCATCTTTGGTAACTGCAGCTGTGTGTGTTGAGGTTATATGTCAATCAATTTGTGTTTATTAAGAGTAAAGTGAGTTGAAATTGCAGAATCTCAGTTTCAATATATCTGGGGCCATGTATTCTGCATCTTTTTTCACCCCTCTGTTGTTGGCATCATTTATCAACCAAGTACAGAGTCATGACACCCAGACAAACTCAACCTGTGTGTATGATGCACTGCTTTACAGTAGGATAGTTTATTTATTTCTCCAGACATCAACATCAAGTGTTTCCATTGATGTGATCTGTTTTATTTTGCTTAACACCAGACCTCATATTATTGTCAGTTGAAGTTTGGCATCTGTTAATTTGTTCATATTGGTAGAGCTGTTTATTGGGCACTATAATTATCCATCAAATGCATGTGTACGTAGCTTTTAGCCAATCATATCACACATACCTGATGACAGTAAAATAGTTTACTGCTAAAAGTTGCAAATTTTTCTAAATAAACTCTAAGGCTGCATTGAAAGGTACCGTCTGCCACCATGTTGGCTCTTCAGTTATCAACAAAGTCGCTTCTGTGTTTTGTCTTTGTGTTGCTGTACCCTCCCCTGTTCTGTTATTGGCTGCCTGGATGAGGGGAAAATTGCGTCCTTAGTTTCTGTACTAAATATCCCAGAGAAGTGAATTCGCATCATTGAACGGTGGGAATACCAAGGGTAATAGAGGTGAGAGGAGTAAAGAAAAAAAACATCGACATTGGTTCATGATTTTGAAGAGCTCTGTATGTGCATCTCTACTCATGAACCAATCAACTGAAATGTGGTGAAAAGCCTAAAACAATGGAAACCGTTCCACTCACTGAAAACCAAGGGTAAATTCCAATTTGCTGCTAAAGTTTATAGGCATGTTTGTGACATCATATCATTAGTGCACTATGCGTTGTGAATCAGCCCTTAAGCCAGTGCAAATGATGCATAAAAATTGGTCCCATAAATGGCCACGATCCCTTCTTTTTGAATTTGCCACTGCAAATGCATTTGTGCATGTATTGTTGAGAACTCATTGTAACAACACATTATCCACTTGAAGGTACAGCAGGCAGGGTTTGTTAGTTTGTGGTAAACAGCATTCAAAGTTGGCCTCCCACATGCCATGGCAGGCAGAAGAGAGTGAAAGTGAAACTTAAAGAAATGGCGATAACAATGTCATGAAATAGATTAATATAATATATACCTTTTTTACTCCTGCAACAAAGGTTACATTTAAGGCACAGATACAAACACACACACCTCTTCAGAGCTCCTGCAGAACACTGCAGAAAGTGCTGATTCATCTGCAGCTTTGCCTCTGTCTGCAACAGCTCAGAGCAAGATCATCAAGATGAGAGCAAACTGACACCTGACACCTTGCACTGTTATTGACTAGTGGCAAATATGCATACATGACACATAGGCACATCACCGCACACCTGTAGTGGGTCATAAATTAGGGATTACTGTTGTACCTGATGATACCGTTAATATATTCACATGGTAAAATTATATAGTAAATATAGTAATAATATACTTAAGTAAATGCCCACTTAGTTGGAAGTTAATTAACATTATTTCATTATAGCATGTTTCTGTCTTCTGGCAAACATTCAATCAATTAAACTTTGAATTAACCATATAATGTTTATTAATGGTTTTCACTCAAACTAATGACAAAGTAAATAATTACCAAATGCAACTTTACAATGGCATCCAAATAATATTAATACATGTTTGCAAAGCTACTTGTTAACCATTAACAGTAAAACCACATTTAATTAAAGTTTATTAAACTATATTTTAACTTATAGATGACTATTTTTAGGCATCTCGAACTCAGTCTGTGGTGAATGAATTTTTTATAAGAAAGCCATTTAAAAGTTGCATCCATTTTCACTAGGAAATTGTATTCTAGGTTTTTTTTTATAACATTTCCATTGTGCTAGCCAAGAAGTAGGTCTAAACAGAAAATAACAAGGCAGGAAATTGCTATGATGATGCAAGTTTGGAGTAAAATTGATGCTTTGAAAAAGGCCCGGAGTACATCTGTTTTTTTAGGCTTCTTGGTTATGGATTTAGATCTACAGATGCTACTCCATGAATACGTTTGAGGACCTTTATTTTGCAGAATGTCACTGTCGTACCTCAGGTAATTGTGCAATAGATCTCTGCCAGATGGTGACCCTCTGCCAGTGCCAGGCTTTGCAGAATTTGTCATTTCTAGCTGCATGCGGTTTCTGCTGCACCCATTGAAATGATGACAAACTGTCATTACAAGCAGACCAAACAACTGTTTACTGCCTCATCTATATTCTGCAGTCTTGTGTCCTTTTATTTACAGGGCATAGTCCCACTACGCCCTTCCACCTCACCCACGTTATTAAAAATAGCAATCCATTTCCTCCCCAAATGTGTTTAATAGCAATCCACCATCAGTGTCAGGGAGCCAATAAGCATGTAACATGCTTCCATCAGGATATATAATTCTGGGGATTGGCTGTTAAAGTTTATTGTAGGTGCATGCAGGAGAAACACTCAGTATGTCCAGAAACGGGGTTAACATATGTGTGTTGTGTTTTGAGAGTTTTGAATAACAGCATGCGTCTCATAGGTATAATTTGTGACCCACAAAGGAAGCCTGTCGTGTTCAGGATAAACAGCAGCATGATGAACATATGGTAAAAAGAATGGTAAAATAAACCGGGACAATGATCACGAAAATGTAGCCGTGTTTCCCACCTGGTTAAGAAGTTAGGCGGCAAGCCAGCGTCCTGCCGGCAAAAAACAAACAGGACCTGTCTGGAAAAGTAACAAGCACCGCTGACACTTTAATGTTGCTGACAGCAGGAAATGGAAATAAAAACTGTGAGTAAGTAAGTAACAGTAGAAAAAAAATGACAAAAAGAAATCCATCAGCTGGGACACCAATAAAATATTCTTAAAAACACTGCTAAATAACCATCTCATAAAAATACATTAAATTTCTGTAATTAAACTTTATATCTCTAATCTACATAAAATTGGTGTGTGCATGTGTGCATGTGTGCATGTGTGTGTGTGTGTGTGTGTGTGTGTGTGTGTGCGTGTGTAATGATAACAAAACCGGAAGAATTTAAAATTATAATTAAATTATACTGACGCAGCCATAATAAAGATAATAATAATAAAGGCTTAACATTAGATAAATGCACTGTCACAAATTTTATTACATATATTTGATTAAATCTATATTCATTGTAAAGGAATCATCATCATCAAAATGTTTGATTTACTTTTTTTAAAAAAACAATATAATAAATTCTGCTTTAAAGCAGGTAATCAAGTTTATAATTGTATACTTAAAATATGAAGGATGATGAATTCCTCATTGTTCAATATTTTACATAGCACATGTTCATTTAGTGTATATATTGCAAAATTTAATTAAAACATTTAGGTTTAATTAATATATAATTTTCATGTACTTTTTGAAATCATTAGCCTCATAGTTAAGTCATACGACTTAGGCAATTTTGCTATGAGGCAAATATCTGAGAATATCTGGAGTATTACATTTTTTTTACAGTGTAGACATTCAGCACATCATACAGAGAGGAATAATAGTCAGTTATTGCACATACTATAATATACTTATACTTACTTATACACTTTTTTAAAAAGCTTTCATGAAAAATACACATTTCTTTAAGTGTTGTTTGAACCAGTCAACAGACTCCACTGATCTAATTGGAGAAGACAGTCAGTTCCAAAGTCTGGGTGCCAGGCTGCCGAAAGCACAGTCACCTTTACTTTCAATTTAGTGCATGGAGTGAAAGGAACAGAAATAATGGACTGTGGATATAATGGTTGCACTAGATCCTGTCAGATTGAGTCTTTACAAATGGCAAGTGGTAAATGGTGCTGTTTTTGCTGTTTTTTCCAATTTAATATTTAGATTTGTATGGTCTGTTTATAGAAATTTAATTTCTTTTATTGTGTAAAAGTATCTAGTTAGACCTGTAGCAGAAATACAGTCTGCCTTCTCACTCTGAAACCCTTCCCTCCCTACTGAAACACTCGTTGTGATTGGCTTAGCCCGGTCAAACATGTTCTTCCCCCTGAGCTGGGGTCAGTAGGAGAAACACTACAAAGTACAAGTAGAAGCACTCTGGAAGAGGGGAGGCACCTGCCTGTATCCAGGAGTGATTACTTTTAGCTTCTACTCCTGTTGTGACATCACAACCAGAGCTATTTCCAAATTTCAGCCAGGTTTCAGCAACACGACAGAAGAGTGCAGACCGTAACAGAATGAGTGGGTGGGAATATTTCAAATTAAGAACTAAACTTTTTTTTTTTATTTTATTTCTTCACAAAATTGACTCTTTAAAACTGTGACTTCAGTTCACAGTTTGGTATACTGCAGTGCGTTTGTGTACTGAGGAGCTAAAATTGAAATATACAAACTTGTACCTTTTTTTTCCAATAAAATTGATTAAATTGGTATCAGAAAAAATGCCACACAGTATGGGTATCAACACATTTTTAACAGTCTCATTGCCATCACTGTACACACATAAGACACTTAAGCCGAGTATATACAGTACTTCTGAATACATACTTTTTTTTCTTGTCTGTGCCTGTTTTTCTTTCTTTCCTTCACGCCAACACAATGCGTAGTTATGTTTTTTTGGAGCTGTGAGTCAGCCTCCAGCGTAGGGGGATTACGTCATCAACAAAGCAATGTACGCAGAAGTATAAACTAGCCCCACCTCCAAAAGGCCTATTCTGAGCCCTTAAAAACTCGGCTCTTTCTAAAGGAGTTAATATCATCCGCGTGCATTCGTGGTCAAGGTGAAGGTCAGCGCTGACACGATTTCAGTGCTGCTCTATTTCAAGTTATCATTAATAAAGGGCAGCGGCGGCGGCGAGCTCTCACTCTGCTGTCACAGTGACACACCTAATCAGCCCCTCTGCTCCTCAGAGGGTGCCGCGGTTGTTCAAGCCCAAGGTTACATGTCTTCCACTTCTTCACCGGGGCCCGCTGGAAAAGAAAATTGGTCATATCTGGAAAGATGGCACTGACATCTTGACACTTCCCCCCGAGTTGCTGTGCGAGAATATAAGTTGACACATTATAAGTGCGAGTGAAATGTAATTACGGCAAGTAAGGCGAACTGGGTCACACGCGATGTCTTCCAAACACCTCTAAAGGCAAACGATTTTATACCCGTTCCATAACAGCCTTCCTTTAAAAACTGCTGTCAAAAGTCAGTCCTGTAATAACACAAAAAAATGGTAACCCTAACTTTTACAGTCCCCTAATTACTAGGTATTTAACCAGAACATATATAGTAATAACAGTATATTATTTGGTCATTTTCATTTGCAAAAAAAAGGTAAATACAGTGAAAATACAGCTGAAATACTAGGTCGATGAAATAATATGTTAATACTGTGGAAATAATCATGGCCTATTTTTATAGGTACGTTTCTTCTTAATTACTGTGTAAGTGGTCAAGTTTTACTAAGTGATAATTCAGAACCTCAGAATGGGACTAATCTGAAACTAATCTGAACATACCATTTATTTACCGGGTAAATCTAGTATTTTTCTGTATTTACCTACTTACAATGGTAATTTACTTTATTTTAAATTTGCACAGCGCAACCTTTCCCCTCTCCATTCACACCCAGTCAAGATATCAGAGGTCAGTAATGAAACAGCGATGTAGGCGAGAAACTTGGATAACCTGAAGATGAAAATTGCCAGCGGTGATGGCAAAATCGTGGATAATACATACTCAAAGGTGTTGTCTGTTTTTTTTTTTTCCTTTTAGTGGAGCAAGTGACAAAAACTAATGGCCTTTGATAGCAGAAAATTAGGTCTGTTGTCACTGAAAAAACAGATGAGGGCGGGGGTGATGTGCTTCTATGGTTTGATCCAGGTAAGAACACTGGTAGCTGAGTTCTGCACATGCTAAAGCCTCTGCTGGGTTTTGCTGGTTAGAAGAGTGATTCCTGAAATTTGGAATTGTGGGGTGCAAGAGAATGCATATTCAATAATGGATTTCATGTGTGACCGGAGCATAAGGGTGGAGTCCAGAATGACACCCAGATCAAGGACTCCTGGGGATGAACAGATGGAACAAGCGAGAAGATCTCCAACCTTCCGGAGCAGAGCCTGGGGAGCCATAGCCAAGATAGACCTCAGCTCTCAAACCCCAAAACAGGAGGACAAAGAAGCTCTAAATACAATTAGTGATGAGAATTGCTTTCATGTTCACTTAAAGTCCGAAATCAGTTCAGGTCATGGGGACTGGTATTCACGGGTCGGTTCTGGAATGGAGCTAATATGGGTTTGCAAATATAGACCCGTGCAGGATCCTGCAACACACATTGAAATAAACCTTTCTGCACATCTGGCCATTAAATAATTAACTAATGTGATTGCTGTGGCTTGTTGGGTACAGGATGTTAGAATTGTTGGACATTGTCAATGAAATGCTAGTGCCAGAAAGGCACTATATGCTCAGTTAGGCTGTTAAAATCAATCAAATTTATTAATGTTTCGATCATATTATCATTTATGTTGACTGTATTGTTGACATTTCGGTGTAAGATTACTAACCTGGTTCAAGATCTCTGAATTGTGGCTTTTTTCATCAATTCAAATAGGTGTGTATTATTTTTTTGTTAAAACCAATAGTCCACAAGCCAAAGGTTATCAGTCTACTATTCAAGAAGACTAAAGAAACTAGAAAAAACATGATTTGAGAACCTAGAACCAGAGACATCCTCCTCAAAATGGCTCAAATTGGTTATCTAAATAGTCAGTGATTATTGTGATGATCTGTTGCTACCTGATCAATCAAGTACTCATTGGAACTCCACTGAAGGCTTTTTTCCTGGTTACTTATATGAGTTTCAAACATCTGGGTTTGTCATGATGTCTTTACATTGATATCTGACACATTTACACTCTCTGTAGCATCAAATTTCCTCTTTGTGTCCTCCTGTTGAGTAGTGGGTGGAAGTATTTTTACAAAAAACTTGATCTTTGGCACCAAAAACATTAATGCTGAATCATACTTAGTTGATTTGATTCATTTGGACGACTTCATATCAGATTCAGATAAACGTTAAAGTACACATTTGCACAGAAAGAGGACTGTAAGTGCATTGTAGTCTGTACATTTCCCTATTTTATGCACCTGCCTATTGTTTTAAGAAAGACTTGAGAAACTGTGAATCCATCTTTTAAATTTCCATGTTTTTTTTTTTTATTATAGTATGACAAATTTCTAAGAAACTGCTCCCAGAAACCATATAGTGGAAAAAAAGACAGAATCCGGATGGATATGTCAGTCACTGATTATTGATTGGGAGCAACTTAATCCCCTCTCTAAAAACGGGAAGTGATTACCATGAAGATGATGTCAGACAGAAAAATAAAGTGGAAAAGAAATGGCAGGACGGCCCTTCCAGAAAAAATAGCTTCAGTTGGAAGTTTATTCTTGAACGAAACTGTTAAACAGACGGATTTCTCTTGGGCTGTAGTTAATCAGAAACGTTCCTCTGCCAAAAAGTGACATACATACATATCAATGGTGTTACTTGACATTTGACAAACTATACAGAAGACATATGTTACGTTTTTTTTTTGCATGTGCATGTTCCATTAAAGTTTCCACAGGCTGCGGTTGCTGAACAAGGTTTCTCTGACGAGGAAATCAGTCGCTGGCTTGGCCTCAAATAAGCCCAATCCTGAGCTGTATTAATAAAGCAAAAGATAGGTTCAAGGTTATTACTGCTTATATAGACACCACGCTGCGTGGGAAAGTCTGTAAAATTGTTGAGGGAGAGAAATATTAGATTTGTATATTACTTCCTGCATCATCATCCTTCGACTCAACACGGCCGAGTGATGTTATGAAACCTGGCAACGGCATCTCTAGCCGATTTATTCGCTCTATTCAAATTTGAACATAAAACAGAAAAATATGAAAATCGTGAATTATGTGAATGTCGTATCAAGGGTGCAGGTTTGATTTTGACATTGGTGGGGACATAAAAGTGCTTCAATGTGGCATCCCTGCTAACATCCCTTTCTCTTATTTTTCAACCTCATCTATAAACCCCCAGCCTCTCCTCCTATATTTCTACTTCCTCTTACAACAATGGATGGATGCATGACCTTTGAGGATTTGGAATAAGACAATCATGATGGTTATAGTTGGAGGACGAAAATCAGATTCATAATTATTACAATTAATTCTACAACAATAGGAATGCATAATGTTTTACTGTATTTTTTTCCCACAAACTTTCATTATTGGTATTTTTAAAAATAGCTGCCTTCCAACACACAGGTTATGCATGAAAAATGAAAAAAAATGTATCTCTTTGGCTTTAAATATACATTTTTTTTTAATTATCTGTGTTATAGGGGCTCAACAGTTAACCTTTAAACTCTCTTACATCCACTTTTCTTTTATTCCCAACATCCTGCTTTTACCGCACACCTACACACACACACACACACACACACATATGTACCCACATGCACACACACACAAAGGAGGCAGTAGAATAAACGTATAAACTGAAACATTTAAGAGTCAGGGGAACAGGTCATGATGACATTGACACTGCCTTTTGTTTTGTTTCTGAATAAATGATAAAAGGACTGTTCATAGTACGAAACGTGATTCTTAAAGTGACAAAGCCACAAATATTTGTCACAGATTTTGCAGTTCACCTGAGGCCATTTGAGAACTTTAGCATCTTTCGGTTCATTATTTGAGTTTTATAGCCACATTTGATTCATTTTCTGCACTTTTCTATAAGGGCTTACAAATCTAGCTGTCTGTGTGTCATACATTTTATTTGTGGTTCTTCATAATCATATATCAGCATGTTTAATAAGGCAACACAAACAACTTCCCTTCAACTCCTTATTTGCTAACGAGTAATTTTAATTAACTCAGATGTTTTTATTTATTTATTTATTTATTTATTTATTTATTCGTTTTAATAATTCTAAACCTACTGCAGCCTTTGGTTTTCTTTCATGTAAAAGAAAAGAAAGAAAAGAAAGCTTCAATACAGCTATTTAAACATACCAAAACTAATCATCCTCTTTTTACCCTATTTTGATGATTTGGTTTGATAAGATTTTCAACATCCTTCACCCTCTAACCCTAAACTGGATTAAATTAGATTCAAAAGTCGGAGTGTCATGTTTGTCAGTTATGTCAATCACCAGCCTTACAGAGGAACCCAGGAATCGCCACAACAGCATATGTTATATTACGCAAATACAGAGCTGGGGAAACAATGATTGCTGTTACATGCCATTTAAAACTAGGGAATATAGCATCTTGTAGACATGGCACTCATAGGACTGGTATTGTAGAACCCTGGTAATATAGTCTTGAACTCAGGAAAAATAGGTCTCTATGAGAGAGCATGTCCATGTGGGGCCCATAAGCGTTAAGTTTGGATAGCACATATACAAACACACAAAACACAGGTGAGGCCATCACAGAAACTGAGGACAAACCCAATAGGGACCCAGCTGGGTAGCATCCCAGACTTCATCCTGCATGATTCAAGGAACATTCAAAATCCCGAGAGAGCTTTATTATCAATGTCTCCTCGTCTCCGGCCCACTGAAGACGGCCGGTGTGTGATACAGGGGCAGCCGGCTCCTGTTGGTGCTTCTGGGGATTAGCCTCCCTAAACAATGCTGCCCCCCGAGCCCCGTGTGGATTATAATGAAGACACAATATCCACACGGCCGTGGACTTGCCTGCTTCCATCTTTTTATCAAGCCTGTTTGGGTGATGCTCCAGCTGTACAAAACAGCCAGTTTGTAGGCTGCCTTAATCAGCCTCTCCAGGGGTGTATCCCTGGGTGTCTTGCAGCTGATGCTTTCCACGAATCAGCAAAAGGAAGACAACAAGGGTTTTGGATGGATTCATGTCTGGAATTAGGGCTTTTCCAAGGTTTGTTGGCTTATGAGGCATACATGTAGCTGTATAAACTAAAACTGCACATAAGGGATGTAGTGGCTGCCAATACAGGTTGGCTTGAGCAATATGTTTTCACCTACACCTTTCTGATGATGGTGCAGATTGTTTTAAGTCATGTTTTAAGAAATACTAGGTTTAGAGGCCAACACTGTAGCTCATCCAGTGGACCATGCACCACGTATCAAAGCTGAGTCCTTACTCAGCACTCGGGTTCAAACATGGCTTTTGTCTACCAAAAAAAGTACAATCACTGTTTCATAAATCTTCCTCAATGAAAACCAGCAAAGATTTCAAGCATGTCTGCACCGGAGGTTTGATCCTGTAGGTCCACACCTGAAACTTAGATTCACCTCTCCTCGTAGTCTAAAAAAAGGTTTTCCATGTGTTATTGTAACAGGAAGGAATGATGGAATCTCTACATTCATAGATGACTGAAAAACCTCACTGGGGCAATGGAGGTTTCAATAATCTAAAATGATGTCATTCAGTACAATTATTTCTAATTTGCTTTGAATACTTTATTTATTGGCTAATTAAAACTAGCGGCTGAGATTTATTAAAGCTGCTGCCAGTTAAACAAATAACATCAGATCACAGCCGTAAGACCTATTACGAGCATAAATGGACCAGTTGGGTCTGATCAAGGCTTTGTTTTTTTGTTTTCTTTGATTTATAGATGTCCTGTCCCAGTATACAGAGCGCCTAGAGAACCAGCACAGTAATGAGCGCGGTCCTCAGAGCGGAAGGTTAAATGTGGGGTTTTACTCCCAGCTAAAGTGATTTAGATAATCTGATCTGGTCTCTTGTTTACAACCTGTTTAATTGCCTGCAGCTTGTGTTTCCTGACCTGTGGGACTTCATAGGAGCAAAAGTCTCACGTTACTAACTAACTCGGTTATATTATTCCATAATTTATCCATTATCCATTTGATTTATGGTAATGTTTTGTTTTGGCAAATACATACTGCTTATATTTAAAAAAAAAGAACATTATTTCAGTATATGATGGGAATATTAATGAGATGTGTTTATATTAATATATATCATTCTGTTTCTGTATTTAATTTTCTCAGAATATAAAATTCATATTCACGGTCATGGCCTTAAAAGGGATAATTGATATACATTGTGGCCAAAACTACAAAAACAGATTTGAAATAAATTAGTACAGTTCATTAAATGGAGGTCATGCTGATTTATATTTATTTAATTTTTGCAGAGTGTGATGTATGTGATTAAAATGTATAACTATAAGGAATAACTTAGACCACACACATTCCTCTTAGTTCTAGACACACACACACACACACAAACACACACACACGTCTGTCTTCCCATGTTAACAAGCAGTCATTGGGAAACAAAAGGTTGCCAAACTGTTGCTCAACTGCCCACTCAGGTGAACGTCCAGCTGCAATAATCCGTCTGGGATTCAGTGTGTGGAAAGACACGTCGGTATCTGTTGGATTCATTTTCTCCAACTTGGTCAGGTTAGGAAGAAATGTCTAAATTAAACTACGTTGACCTTTCGGGTAAAGTGAAATACCACTGGTCTCATTATTCTGAAAGATAGCTGGAGGCAGGAAGAATATATATAACCCGTTATGTTGGTCACAATTTATGGGAAAGTGCAGCGGTGCTTATGTGGAATGCCTTTGTCCTGACACACACCATATTACTTCTATAAAGCTGAAATACAGGGCTTTGCAAATGTATTCCCGGTATTAACAGCTTGGTACGGGGATGTATATAAAATAATGCAACCCCTTAAATCCCAGGTGCCATTTCATAAATTGTATTTTAAGGACTCGATGCAAATATTACAAATGACGTCTCCCGGAGGGCATCGTGACATGTAAAAATTAACTGAATGGCACCTGTGCTGTGAGAGCCTGGTCACCTTGTGCTGCAAATAAGTGATCCAGGGGATTTTTTCATTGACTTTACTGAGCTTTTAACAAGAAAAATAATATGCAGGGGGGAGGAAAAAAAGAAAAAGGAACGCTGCAGCTTTGGGTTCATATAGCGGCACCACAGCCAGCAGCGATTTGACAAATATGTTCTTGTTATTATTCACTGGCATACATATTCATCCACTGAACACACAGGGGGGGCAGCGCACGGATCTACTAGAGGATGAGGTCATAGTATTATAATAGGAAGAAAGAGGACAGCAGTGTGTGTGTGTGCGTGTGTGTGTGTATGTGTGTGGGGGGGGGGGACGTTATCTTGGAAGTTGGGAGATCCCTGACTTTTGACTGCGACGTCTCTGTGGGGGCGAAAACGGGAATCGTTTCACAGAAAGTAGGACCTCAGCAGCAGACACACAGAGTGTGTGATGGATGGGCTGTGATTATTCAACGGCAGCTTATTATCAATCGTATCGCGCTGCTGATTCAAGCCTGTTGCTGTGAAGAAAAATCGAATAATTTCATCCAGCAATAACACGATTTTCCTGACAATTTGTATGTTTTTTACGGGCTGTGTGCACCTGAGATGTAATATATATATATATATATATATATATATATATATATATATATATATATATATATATATATATATATATATATATAGTGTTCAGAGCTTTAAGATGAAGTGCAAACCCATTATTACAAATAGAATAGTTAATAAAGTTCATATTTTATATTAATACAAATAAGTTAATATTGAATAGCACAAATGGACGTCATACTTCATACTGATTTTAGCCTGTTGCAATGAAGAAAAAAAATCAAATGACTTCATTAGAGTTGCAATAACAGTGTTTCCTGACAATGAATGCATTCCATAAAGAAATGATGAGGACTGTGTGCACATGAGCTGTAGCACATCCCTTAATTATGGCAAATGGTAGTAATGCATCCAGATGGGTGAATTATGCCTATAAGTATTATAATGGAATAATATGCATTTCAACAAGGACGTTTAAAGTGCTTTATGTAAAATATTAAAGGGATCATAAGAAAGTGTTAATATTTTATTATTAAAGCAATTTTAAAATAGAATATTACACAATACAAGAATAAAAGTTACAGTGCAGTGTGAGGGATGAGTGATTATTTGATTTAATACAAGGCAGCAGCAAAAACAAAGTTCTCAGCCTTGATTTTACAGAGCTGAGAGCTAGAACAGGATAGAATCTATAAATAGAATAGTTTTTGCATGCAAAAGGCATAATTTGGGCTTACACAACATTAAACACACAATTACATGGGAAAAAAAACAGGCCAAGTACTCAAAGGGGAGGACTGAGTCAGAGTTCATAATAATGTATTGTGTGCTGAGGCAGGACGGCTTCAACAGTAGCTGTCCTTCCTGATTAAGATGTTTTATGGCAACAGGGATGTACGATTTTCTATAGATGTTTTCTTTGCACAGGAGACCTCTTTTTTTTTTACACAAGGGGACCTCATCCCTGAGGGCAGGAGCTGGTAAAAACTGTGATTTGAAGGGTTGAGAGAGAAAGAGAGAGAAAGAGAAAGAGAAAGAGAGAGAGAGAGTTGCAACAGATCTGCAGTTCTCTGGGAGTTTGTACCAGATGCATTTAGAGCCACACACAGATCATCATCGGTGAATAATTTTCTGAACAGGTTATGCAATTGAAAATATCTATTTAACATAAGCTGACTTTGGAAATAATTCACGTATGAAAACTTTTAGAAGGTTTTTGTTTGTATAGTCGAATCCCCAAAGAAAAGTCACAAACCAGACTTGCTGATGGTGAGCATTGAGACATTCACAGTGTTGGGAAAGTTCACTTTATATATGAACTAGTTCAAAGTTCAGTTCACAATTGTTAAAATGAACCAGTTTATTTCAGAGATTATAAAGCAAAATATTGAACTAAGCGAGGGTTAAGTATTAAGGGGACAACCCTCTAAATTTGCCCTGCAGAATATTCCCTAAAAAAACATAAGGAAAAACTTGGTCTTTATTAGGAAAATTAAAAAAAAAAAACAGGACTGTAGTCCTTAAGGTGCAGTCTGAGTCAGTACTGACTTTTCTATATGGCACAGAACTGGTGATTCATACACTGTATATTTTAAAGTTATGTGGCTGTGCTCTTACAGCAGATAATTATAGCCTACATTGGAGAAATTACTATTGTCCCTGACAACCAGACACCTGATGAGGCTGTGACTGTGAGGCTATATATATATATATATATATATAGAGAGAGAGAGATGATATTATATTTGTTTATTTAGTTTTTATTCTAGGAATAGAAAGCAGACCTGTCCTGGATGACCTGAGAGATTCAGACTTCTCATAATGCAGCATCAGATCATAAATGTATTTTGGTCCTAAACCATTCTGTGCTTTATATATTAAGTCAATTCTTTGCCAGACAGGAGGCTGGCATGATGATGACAGAAAAAAGAATGATGGGACTGAAATAGCACAGTACTTCTTCAGTCCAGTGATTCCTGCATTCGATTATTTTTGTACACCAATTAGGAGAAAAAACACACACACGCAGGGATCACTAACTTCAGTGGCTGTGAGTTAACACAGATGAAATATAAGCATCAGAACTCTGGGTAGTACCCTTACGAAAATTAACCATGGTTTTACCATGGGAAATACCGTGGTTTTACCATGGTTTTTTGGGTCATGGTTTACCATGGTTTTTTTGTGGTAACCATGGTTATACTATGGTTTTTATGTAGTAACCATGGTTCTACCATGGTTTTTGGAAGTACCATGAACCAACCATAGTAATACTATGGTATCCAAAAACCATGGTAGAACCATGGTTACTACATAAAAACCATAGTATAACCATGGTTACCACAAAAAAACCATGGTTAACCATGGTGACCCAAAAAACCATGGTAAAACCACGGTATTTCCCATGGTAAAGCCATGGTTAATTTTCGTAAGGGTATACCTTCAAATTTTGACATAATGTACATGACTTTAAGTTGTGTAGTATTTCTAATTACTCATTTTCTCAATCTTACACATAAAACAGTTTTACCACAAGCATTGTCTGTAATTCGTAACACAATTCAAAACAGGATTAAAATTATTTATTTGCCTTTAACAACTGTACATACCTATTCCAGAATAAGAAGGAGAATACAATACCATTGGTATCACTTTAAGCCTATTGGTATATGTGTGGGTACTTTTTCCAGTGATACCCATGCATGCTCTGAACCTTTGAGGTTCTTTATCACTGCTTGCACTAATTGTGCTCCCCTTGTACCGTGATTTCCTACAAATGAGAGTGTAAGGAAGAGCGGGGGTTATGTGCCAGAAGATGCATTGTCTTCCTTTTAAATGCCCCATTAGGCTCGAGCTAAAGGATTATGAGGGTCCTCATTAGTTAGCCTAGTCCTCACCCTGACATGCCATCTCTTATGGGTATCCCTGCCGTCAAGGCTCTCTGAACTGTGTTTAAACAAGGCGAGGGCCTTGTCAGGGCAAAAAATATGAATTATGAGCAATGTCTGAAAACTGTTCACTGCAAAAGTGCTTTTTAATTTTTTTTTTCCTCCAGGATGTCAGATACAAGCTGCCTTACCTGAATCATTCTTCTCCGTTAATCCAAAACAGTTTTTTTTTTTTTCTCTCTTGATTCCGGTTGTCATTTTCTTTGCCGGGGGAAAGCTCTCTATCGAGGAAAGCTGACAGCAGGAATAGGATTTAAAAATTGAACATGTAATGTGCTCCCGAGTAAGGAGTCTGCAGTCTATTTTTGGGATTCTTAATTGGAAACTGATCTCCATAATGGCAGTTTTCATGAAGATGTCGCGAAAGAGGATTAGCTCTGAAATGGTACCAAAGGTCGTTAGGCTTAGTGGGATTCCGCGAGTCATCCAGAGTACGAACGTGTCGTCATCGTCGATGCTCCGTTCAGCCAGACGAGGTGGGAGGGTTAAAAGGGATGCTGTGTCCATTTTTTTTTTAAACTGTCGAAAGGGAACGAGAGCCTGAAACACAATGCATTAGCTTCCATTAACTCAAGGTTGAGCGGTGGCCACTCAGATTCTGCTTTTTTTTTCCTCTGTTTTCTGAAAGTTTCTCCCCGTGAAAGAGCGTACTCGGCGTGCTATTACCGCATCATCACTTCCTGGACCGGAATACGGTGAATTTTTAAATCAGGCCCTCTTAAAGCCTGACCCAGCATTGTCCCTGTTTTCCCTCTTGTAGCACTCTCACCCACTGAAAGATGAAAGAAATGTTGATCCACATCGTCTCCAAGTCCAAGGGTGGAATTGAAATGAGCGGTGGCTCTATTACGCCCGTGTAATCTCTGAACCGTCGATGACGGACATTGATCTCTGTCTTCGAGGGAATCCAAGTAAATCAATCAGCCGGGCAGGCCACAGATAGCATGGACCTCCCCAGATCATCCCCTCATTAATAACGGAGCTGGGCGGTCGATGGTCTGGAGCCAAACTACCGCTAACTACGCCAGAGCACCAACTCGGGCCTCGGTGGAAGACTGGATATACAAGCTGATGACGAGCTGCTTTAGGAGCTGCAGCAATCAGCAAAAGCAGAGATACTTAATGAAATGAGACCGCTCATCACATTTAATCTGCACCGGCGTTAATACAGGCTGAGGTTTTAGTTCTCGTGAAAATCGATTCTAGAGGCGACATGAAACATTTCAACCCAGAGGTGTCAAGCAATGAAAAGCAAAATACTTTGTTGCCTTACTTAAGTAGAAATTTTGCACTTCACTAGCCTTTTTTTCTGCTGACTTTTTAATTTAAGCTCCTTGCATTTTTTAGAAAAATATCCTTCTTACGCCTATTTCATAACAACTCTAAAAGCCAAAAAGTGATTTTCTGCCAGAAAATGCATTATTTCACCTTGCTCTGTACATTGCACCCAGTACCCTTTTTCACTGTTAGAATACCTTTAAAAGGACAATGCAATGCATTAAAACACATTTTTCTAGTCCTAACTCCCTTGCTGGCCTGGTGGATGGAGCTGAGGGTGGAAAGGTTCAGAATCCTGACAGCCGACAGGAAGAGGCTGTTGATGAGTGTGGTGGTGAAGGACTGGAGGCTCCTGTACCTCTTCCCAGAGGGCAGGAAACGGAACAGATTGTGAACAATAAAACACATAAACTGCAATGCCAAAAAGTGATTACAGCTCATATATTTTGATTGACAGACAACTCATCCATTTTCATTACTTTCACCTTTCAATCTATAAAATTTTATTCATGAAGCACATTTGAAAACACCTGTTAATTGATCAAATTGCTTCACATGTACAAATAGTATAAATCATATAAAGAGCTGGTAATTGTTGAAACACAAAAATAAAATATATAAAGAAGCAGATATAAGAAGATAAGCAACTATTTAAAACAGTTATATCAATTGAGAGCTAAATAGACAGATAAGTAAAGTCATGGTGGTCTAGCTGCTATTCTGTGTGTGTTTTGAGCTGTGATTTGAATGTGGTAACAGAAAAAGGCAGATCAGATGGATGTGGGGAGGCTGTTCCAATGTGTGGAAAATTGTAAAAGCACGGTCACCTCTGTGTTTAAAATTGCTGCGTTTTGTTGTTAAAAGCCCCCGTGGTCGGCTGACATGAGGGATCTGATGGCGGTGTAGGGGTTTAAAAGTTCAGGCAAGCGGGGGAGAATCCATTCAGGGATTTATATGTGAAAAGAATCTATTCAACTACATTCTGAATTTGACGGGTAGCCAGTAGAGAGAGGCCAGCTTGGGAGTGACGTGGTCTCTTTTCCAGGTGACTGATGGAAGTCTGGCTGCAGTGTTCTGTATTGTTTGTAGGCAAGTGAGCGATGATTGATTGATTCCGGTATACAGTTAATTGCATTGCATATACCAGGTGGGTGGAAATTAATGCATAGATGACAGTTCCTAGGTTTTTAAATGAGAGGAATGGCTTAAGTATTGAGTTGGAAGAAACTGGTTCTGACAACTGAATTGACCCGAATCGAAAATGAATCCAAGGTTTTCGACATGTGGTTTGATGAACCTGGATAGAGTTCCAAGACTGTGGTCAGAGGTTTTACTGACATTGAGTTGACGGAAACTTGCTGCCATTTAGAACTTTATTTTGTAAATCCAGTTGGGGATGTTGGTGAATTTGGATTTTTCATCGGGTTTGATGGGAAAATGGCGCTGGGTGTTATCAGCATGGCAGGAAAAAGGGATTGTCATGTTTTAAAGTTATTCGACCAAGCATGTGTATGGAAAAGAGGATGGAACCTAGGATTGAACCTTGAGGGATGTCACAGGACAAGGTAGCTGAGGGGGAGGAGAGTGAGACAATGTTTATAGAAAACCTTCTATTGTTGAGGTAGGACCTGAACCAGTTTAGAGAACTGAATTTAATTTCTGTGCTATGGTGTAGATGGTCTATTAGTGTGTTGTGGCCTATTGTGTCGAAAGCTGCACTGAGGTATACCATGTTGAGGATGGCACAGTTACTGGAATCAATGGAGCGGTAGAAATCATTGTGGACATCTATTGTAGCAGATTCTGAGTTACAATGGTAAAATGAGAAGGTAGAATAGAATGACAGAATGGGAGTTTGGAGATAGGTCTGTAGTTGCTGTTCATAATGGAGAGGATGCCTCAACATGTGACTTCCAAGACGTACTTCCAGGAGAGCAGTGGGAATAGTGTCAAGAGTGCAGGTTGTTGGTTTCATGGTGGAGATGATGTGTGAGAAGGTAGCTGGAGAAGTGGGTTGGAAACAGTCCAGATTGGATGAGTAAATCAGCAAGGTAGCTAGGTTTTCGGCAGAGGGTTTATTGCTTCTCTTGGTACCTTCCAGAGACACAAGAAGGCTGCTGTTGGGCAAGGAAAGATGACTGAGTTTATAATTTTAAATAGGACCTCAGGATTTTGGCAGTTATTTAATATTATTGAGGAGAATTGGCTCTGGCAGACTTAACTGCTTTTGGGTAGTTGTATAAATAGTACCTGAATATTTCACAGTTATTTTGTCTGTTTTTTTTTCATTCCCTCTGCATTTCTGAGATTGTGTGAGAGCACGGGTGTTGTAATTGAGCCAGGTTTGAGTTTTATTCTGGGGATTTAAGAGTTTGAGTGGGGCAATCGAGTCCAGGATGTCAACAAAGGTTAAGTTATGGGAACGTATTGTTCTAAGATGATGAAAATGATAGAAATGCTTCAGTGAACTTTCTGCCTGTGGAGTAGGAAGCTGATGGCTGAGGTTTAGGATTTAGATTAAAAATGGTGGAGAAATAAATGCATCTGAGATCCCATGCTTTCAACAGCTGGAAAAGGAGTGGTCAGACTGGGTGTCAAAACTAAATACAAAGCATGACCGTAGTTATGGTTTAGGCCTGATACCAGTTGTGTGGAGTAAAAAGAGTCCATATTAGTCCATAGGAATTACAATTTTGATCATGTGATACAATAATTGAAGATAAAAAATCAGCGAGAAAAGTGGTATGCAGCCTTGGGGGATGACAAACTACTAACATCAGCTTTGAAACTAGAAAAGATGTCAGTGTTATAAAGGTGCAGTTTAGGGAATCTCAAAAGATTATTGCCAGGCTACCCCCCCCCCCCCCCCCCCCACCAGATATTGGGCCGAGGGGAGCTATCAAAACCATAGTGAGGGGGACACGTTTCCAGAAGTTCAGCATGTTTCAGCCGACTTTCCAATACTTAATACTAATTCATTTTTAAAAGAGCCGTATTACAGGACAGAAGTTTTGAGGAAGCAGGGCCACTTTGTTTTTTGTAGGAGAGGTTATTTTTTGTTCAAATTCTCTGGTTATAGCTTCTAAAATCTGTTTATTTTCTGCCTATAATAGTAAACAGGTGATTATTTGAGTTGTGGACTGTTAATCTGGACGGAAAAAGACATTTGAGGTTGAATCTTTAGCTTTAGGAAAAATGTGATCCACATTTTAAATTGATTTATGAACCAAACAATATTTGTTTCAATTATCAATAGATGAATCTACTATCAAAATAATTTGTACTTTGGTATGATTTTTAAAAGATTGTTTTAGTTTGGTGTCTGTGTCACACTTACAAAGGCGAAGATAACTTGTCATTTTCAGCATCTACATTGTTAGCTAGAAAATTATTGTCATACTTTTTTTCATGCAGCGATGGAGACAGTGACATGCAGTTAGGAGACGAGGAGGAGAATTCTAACTGAAGTAATAACATTCTACACCCATTGAGCCAGACTCAATTATATACCTGAGCTCAACATGGTTTAAATCTTCACCTGAGGGACACGGTCAAAATCAGCAGATGACAAACACCTCTGTGAAATAATCAAAGTAGGCATCAGTAAATTTACTTTGTGATCATATGAGAGATTTAGATACCTTGAGATCTTGGTTCATAATCATTAATTTTCTCTGGCAAAAAAAAAACAACACAGCGGGTATTTTTCGAGGAAGCAAACACAGCAGGAACAGATTCAAAACAAACATAGTCATCAAAACTTACTCTGTTATAGGTATTGATTCTTGCTGGCTAAAGAAATTTCAGGGTGATTATTCAGTGCCGTCAAATGAATAGAACTCTATTCCATTAGTTTGCTTTTATCAAAGCAATTTTATCATCACCAGGGCTTTGAATGTCTCTTGTGTAGAGTTCCCATATCCCTAAAATCCTGCCAATATCTTCTATCCACCCATATATGGGTAAGTGTGCCAAATTGAAAATGTCTGACACACTTATACAGTAGAGTCAGAATTAACTAAGGAAATTAAAAATGAGCAGGGTTAACTAGGGGTTGCTGGTTTATCACAAAGTTGATATGACATGTAACATACAATACATTTTCATTTCAAAAAGTATAAAAATATTTTTATGAAGTGACATCAATGGGCCGGTCGGGACACGCCGCCCCCTGGTCTGTGATCCATGTACAGCTTCCGCCCTGCTGGAACCGTCCCCATTCAGGTCCGTTCGCTGATTTAAGTCCCCATATTCTTCTTATGATGAACTTCTAGAAAACCAATTAATTGAAGTGATTAAAGTGTTCCCTAACTCAAGCGAAGTTAAGAAGATTGAGGTCAAATAGTGTTAATTTATTTGAGGGAATATTCGACTGGTCCCCCCCCCCTTTCCTAGGCGCTTTATCAAAAGTGCCCCACTGCTTAGACATTGGTTAATTCCCAACCTTAATTGTTGTGTCTGAAATAGCTTGTGGGTGGAAGTGACTTGAAGTGACGCGTCGCTCGGCGGAACAATGGGACTGAGGAGGATTCCCCCTCCTCTGGGATCTTATACTTTGCTTCATAAAGCCAGAAGAAAGAAACTGGAACGGTTATGGTCGCAAGATAATTGCCACTCAGCGACAAATTCTGTCAGAGGAAGAATCTGTTAACAGCAAAGATCAAATTCTAATTAGCACCCATGGGATATTTTTAAAGTTACTCAGGTTATTTACCTGCAAGTTAAGTTGAACTAAGGCAAGAGCTTGATTATCCAACTCGGACCAATGGAGTTAGTACATTTATTGACAAAGTCGTAATATCTAACTTACAAAAGTTGGTGATATACACTCCTTAGCCTATTAGTATTGTGCCATTAACAGTGGAACTTTTTTAACAGCAAAACTCAAAAGAAGGGGTAAAAAATAAAAACCCAGAGGTAAACTGTCACAATGAACAATTTTAGATTAGATTAGATTAGAGGCACTTTTATTTATCCCACAATGGGAAGTCTTGTAAATAACTGCATAATGGACTGCTTCTGGTTTGAGTTATTCTGTTTATGTTTTCCATACAGTTTGACAGTAATTCTATTATCTTGGTGGGTTAGAACCCACTTGCCAGTTTGAGCAGAGTTATCTGCAATCAAGTTGGTGCACCTATATTTGTTCTAATGTCTAGCCTAATGAGCTGCACTGGATTTAATTTGTCTTGGACATTCCTTAGCTTTGTTTAGCAGAACAGTCTTGACTATATTAAAATATGATATTCATGAGTATGTTTTAATAAGTAAACAATTCAATCAAAAACAGACTGTTGTGTTTTTATTACCTTATTGTGGGAATTTTTTATCTACATGGGGTGTGGGTCTCTTTGGAGAGACCAAATATAAGCTTGTGGAATTATATCACACACAGGATTAGGGCTGCAACTAACAACTATTTTGATCAATAATTATATCAACCATTTAACTATATAATTATTATATTAAATATTGTAACGATCAATCAATTAGTTGTTTGGTTCATAAAATGGTACAACCATGGTGCAACCTAAATGTCTTTTTTTCTGTCCACAATCAAAAACTCATCAGCTTAGTATTATATAAAACTAAATAAACTAGTTAATAATCAAATTTAAAAAAGAAAAAAAAAAGAAAAAATGGATCCAGAGAATTTGGACATTTTCTTTTTAAAAATTACACACCTATAATAATAAATTCTTAAAATAGTTAGTTAGTGGTTAATGAAATAGCTAACTAATTGATGATTAATCAACTAATAGTTGCAGATTAACACAGGGCACAATTACTTAAGGTTCAGCTTTTTTTAACAGAAGGTATACATTACTGAGTTTACTATTGCTGAATTACTTTTATATGCTTGCAGTTTTTTTTCCAACATTATTAATTTAAAAAGAAAAAAAATGAAATACAGCAGTGGCACAGACATATCAAAATACAGTACATAAATATTTAATAACCATAAACACCAAAAATGATCCTGAGAGTACATAATGTATTATAAAGGACACTTTACAAGGATTCACCAAATGCATGAGGAACTTCCCAGACATTGTAGAGTGTCACGCACTGTCAGGTACATTTAAGCAGAACTAAAATGAATATAAAACCTGTACCTTTTTCTAAAAAGCCAGGAACAATAGCCAAGTGTGGCTGTATGCATACAAACATTACCTTGAAAAGAATTCCATTTAGGGAAAAAGATTAGGCTAAACCACAGGGGCCTATAGTCACTACCCACCTCCCCAAAAATGTTTTTCTTAAGGTCATAATAACTATCGCAATTTTGCTCAGCACTTCTCAGCATTAACGTGTTTAATGGAGCTGATGCTGTAATCACTTTTTGTCAAGCTATATTGCAGTTTTATGTGTTGTACTGTCCCTTTAATACCATTTGAAAAGGTAATAGCTCATAATATAATTGAAAAAATTGTGTTTCTCTAGGCAGAAACAACCTTCAATTAGCAATGTAGGGGCTGTCTTCAGTATTTGGCAGACTAATCCAGCCAGCATGTCCATGTTGCGCCCATAGGGGCACATATGGGTCCCAAGTGGGTTTGTCCGGAGTTTCCATGGTGGCCCCACCTGTTTGTGGCCACATAGAGGGTATGGGCCAACGCCACAGCCCAAACTTAACCCTTATGGGCCACACATGGATATGCTGGATGGGGAGGAAGCTCAACAGGATGAGCTGCTGGCCCAAAGCTCAAACAGCTCATCGGCATAGGGTTGACTTCTAAGTTCAATCCCTGGATGCTTCTTTATATGATTCAGAAACCCAAATGTCAAGCTCAAAGATTCCCATTTAGTTCTGTTTATTGATGTGTATGTTATACTCTTGTTGAAAGACAGAGCCTATCACATAAACAGCCTGATTATGCTGATTATGCTATGAATTGCCAACACTTATTCTGTCACAATTGTGATCATTCGTGAATAAATTATACAAAGTTTCCTTTACTTTTACTGTGGACATAAAGTTGTGTGCATTTTGCACATTATGATTGATCGAGGCATATAAAAGCAGCTGCAGAAGTTTATGAACTGGATAATACAGCTGTAGCACTACCTTTAAATTTACCAGTTACATCATTTTTAGAAAATATGAACAAATATTACGTTCTCAACTGAAGCAGCATTCACTTCATCAGAATAATGTTTTACCACTGTCTCTTGGTGTAAAGGTGAATATTTCATTTTGATTTGTTTAACAATAATTCGTCGGTGGTTATTATAATTCACTGTCTATCAATATAATATCAGTTTTTATGTAGCAGAAAGTTGATATTCACATGAAGACAGAAGAGAGACTGAGGAGTCTCTCCTTTAGGGTTAAGAGACTCACACACACACAGGCACACACACACAGTCCAAGGCCAAGGCATAACCAGCATGTCGTACATGAGCGTTATAGTGTATTCCCTTACCCCATGCTTGTGTACACGAAAAACAACACTTGCCATGAACCCCGAGCACTAATTATAACATAGCAAGAAGTTTATTTTGTTTGTTTTGCTCTCTGTGCTCTACACTTTTCTGGCTGACATATAAAGCTTCATTATCCCAGTGCTTGTGGAGTAGTTTTTTGGAAGTGGGTTAGTTGTCAGGCAGCGCTGAAAAATCCCCAGCTTTTGGCTGCTCTTGACACTCCGGTTGAACCCGTCCTATTAACGCTGGATTACTGTGGAGAGGCCGTGTTTCCTTGACAAGGGAATAGAGCGGAACATCTGAGCCGGGGATGATTTCATCTCGCTCGCTTTTAATTGCTCTAGCATCCATTCACGCACTTTCAGGATGCGCCAAGCGGCTTTGCAGATTCCAAAGGAGGAAAAAAGTCAGGGTTCAGCATAAATGGCTACGAATATTGTATTTTTTTTTTCTTACGGCTGCAGAGATCAAGGTTGTGTGGTCTCAGGATAAACAGATCTCTTTCCAGCTACAATGCATTTTCCTAAAAACATCAAAATTTTGAGATATTCAAGGGTCAGCATGCGCCTTACAGAGAATTTAAATCTGTAATGAAATGAGCTCCTCTAATGTATAGTGATGATCATGATCACTGAGTAGACAGAATAAACATTAGATTCCCTAATGACTAACATGCTTTGTGTGACAACCATTTATCATGTAAGCTCAAAGCACCAAGCAACAGTGGCTGGTAGTAGAGAATGTGATGTAACCTTTAGTGTGATATTAAGTATGATATCAAAATGTACAAATACAGGTCTCTGCCCATTTTTACACAGTATGATGTGCATTAATACATTTAAGCCCTTTTTTTCAAATTTTTCACAAATATCTAAAAATAAATATATATAAATAATCAGTTGGGGCATTAAACAATCATATTAAATAGCTTTTTTACTTTATTTTGTTCTCTTTTTTGAAAGAAAATTGCATTTTATAGACTCATTGTACAACTGTAGTTGTTGCTTGCAGTTATATGCCCTTTACCAAACAATTACAAACAAAATATTATTTTTTTTGGCTTACTTTAGAGACTTAAGTGATAAATAGATAGAGAGCAGAGTTTCCCTTGCAGGTAAGTCAATCTCAATTACTGGCGTCCGGGTAAATGCTGGTGTTACTATGGCATTAATGTTTGGTCTTCCATGCTGTCTCAAAGTGTTCAAAATAATCTTCATTGTCTTTGTCGTCTACAAACACCTCACTAATCCCTTTCTATTGATAGGGATTTGTGGATGAGCCCGACTCTGAGAGGTGGTCTCGGTCTGGATCAAACTAGACCTAGACCAACTAGAGAGGTTCATCAGAAGTAGAATAAGGAAGGAAAAATGCTCTACAGTAGTACCTGGGGTTACCCTGTCTTCAGTGTGGAACTATAAAGGACAAGCATTAGTTTCGAAGGCCTCTGCTACTCTCAACATGGGGAATAGAATAAAGCACAGTTGCATCAGTTATATTAAGGATGAAAAAAAGATCAGATCATAGACATGGGCAAAATGTTTGGTCTGTCAAAATAGAGCTTTTGGTATTTGAAAGAAGAAAGAACCCTTTGATAAAATCACAGATCACAGAAACGATTGTGTTGGAAAAACTCTACTTTGTTTACTGTGAAACTGATCGGAATATCATAAAGACTATTTGCCATAACTTTTAAAATCCATGCACAGCATGCCACTGAGCCTCCTTTACCAGAGCAAGAAGTGCTGCGATGCACAAACACTGGAGACTACACACCTGTCTTTCTGGTTCAGTTCTTTTTTGATGATGAAACTCATTTGTTTTTATTATTACTCGTATTATCCCAACGTGAACCTAGTGAACCTAGTGTCTGCAATTTGAGTACTAGATTTAAACCAGGGTGAAGCGGTGGGTAGCGCTGTCGCTGCACAGCAAGAAGATTGCAGGTTCAAGTCCTTGGGCTGGGACCTTTCTGTGGAGTTTCCATGTTCTCCCCATGTCTGTGTGGGTTCTCTCCAGGTTCTCTGGCCTTATTCCAAAAACATGCTGAGTTGGATTGGAGATTCTAAATTGCCCGTAGCTATGAGTGTGTAAGTGAATGGTGTTTTGCTCCATGATAGGCTGGTGACCTGTCTGGGGTGTATCCCTGCCTCCCCTGTAATGTGCTGGGATTGACTCCAGAAGCCCCCTGCTCCCCTAATGAGGAATAAGCGGGTATAGAAAATGACTGATTTAAACCAAATATGAACCTTTAAAACTACAGAAAAATCCATTTTCATTTCTACACTTATTCTATTTAATCTAATAAGTATGCTATACCAGTCAAGGACAAAGACTAGTAGCATAAAGTATATTGACTTCAAAATAAGCAGTTTGTTGGAGATTTACAGTATACCCAAAAACAGAAAATGCATATAGACAAACCCAAATCCAGGGAAAACTATACGTGAAACAACTGAAGGACACGTTTACACCGATCAGTGGCTGTTCAGGCTTACAGGAGAACCTTGTGATAACCCCCGAGTACTGAGCACTTTCCCTTTGAAGGTTCCCGTCCCAGGCTGAATAACAATGTAATCACATCTGAAGTCCGGCTCCTGTTTGGGGTCTGAAATGCACCTTTTTCAAATGAAACCCGGGTGTTTGCGTTTGCCAACATTTTCATATGAGCATTTCCTGCCACATGCTAATCACAACGCCGCAGTTCGAATCGACAAAAGATTTATTATAGACGAACGTGAGCGGGGGGAATACATGCCTCTGGCTGATTGCCTGAGCGTTATTGAACTGCTCCGCCGGCGACGCCACCCGCCAGCCACGGTATTGTCATCTTATGGGAGCAAAAGTAAAGCCCCCAGCCGAGATCACAGTACCCGGCCGTCCATGCTTTGACTGATATGTAACCTGCTTCTTTCCCACTTCCCTAAACACATTGACAGATGCTAACATTTAATGATTGTTTCATCTACCATAAACCATAATCCCCTAATCTCTGTTTGTCATATCTATCATCTCCCACTGTTCTGTGCAGAAAGGAGGGAGCCCACCTTCAGCTCAGGAACTACTAATCCGCTTACAGTCACACGTGAAATGGAAGAAACTGTTGTTTTTGTTGCAAACTGGCCAACATCAGCCTAAATGGAGTGGCGGGAGGCCATTTCTGTTGATGAGTCACACAGATGTTTGTGAATAGGCTTCATAGCGTTGCTGCTTTTTGGAAGAACACAAAAAAAGAGGAGGGTTAATTTGACTAAAGATTAATTTAGTCGTGGCATCCCGGCGGCCCAGCAGGTGACACTGCACACAGTGTCATGGTGGAGTTCTGCCTACATCAACCCACGTCTCACACCTTCAATTCCTGTCTGTATCTCCACAGCAGGTGGTTTCATGTTGGAGACTCTGCTTTGAAAAGGAAGAAATCAAATCATTGTATAATATTTGTTTAGTTAGAATCCTAAAAAGATAAATCTACTATTAAAATTTGAGCATCTCAAGTAATTAAAACTACAAATCCCATAAGATTTTTGTAGCACAACAGCATGTGTAATGCAACATAACTGCTGTTATCCACCCTGCTGTTATCTTTGCTGTGTGTCAGTCAATTACATATAAGTTGTTTTTTAAAGGTACAGTGTGTAAGATTAAGAGCCATCTGCATTTAGCAGAAGAGACTTGGCAGAAATGGAATATGATATTGGTATGCATTGGTATAATTTGATTGAAAGAAAATAGGAATTGTTTTGTTTGTATTACTTTATATTGAGACCAAAGCTGTTTTTAAACACAGCTGGGACCTTTGGGAATTGACCCACCTTCAAGTGACCATTCAAAGAACCAAGGTTTTTGGCACTTGGGTTTTCCTCTCATCAGTGGTGACTGTTAACTGTTACCTTTAGGTGCAATAATACTTTTGCAATAAAACTTTATCAAAGGGCCCCTATTATAAAAACAGCAACATGAAGTACTAAACTAAACACCAGAAACTTAAAAAATATGTCTCTGGTGTTCCTGCTATCACACAATGTGTGAAAAGAGACCACACACACTCATTCAGTTGTGGTCTGGCCACCTCTGCAGTGTTGCTGAACACTAGTGTATTTATAAATTTATCCTGTTGTGATGTCACAACAGGAGTGAAAGTTAATAGTAACCATACCTGGATCCATCTCGTTTTTTTGAATAGAAAGAACTAGTTTTTTCAAAATGAGAGTGTGAGAATGTGAACTGCCAACCATGAAAATACAATTTTTAAACAATGAAAATAGCACTAGATGCAGCAGCTTTATTCTCCTGCATCACATCAGTATATGTACAACATTTTATCTGCAAATCCATTATAAATTAAATCCTTTACAGGAAAGGGGGACTATTATTTATAAATGCAATTTCATAGAAAGCTGATAATGTGCAACATGGTTTGAATGTATTTATATTATTCCTTTGAGTATCACAGTGGGCTATCTAAGCAGGATGTGTTACCCTCTGCCAGAGTATGCAGATGTGTGTGTGCAGATGTGTGTGTGTGTGTGTGT
Source organism: Eupleurogrammus muticus (assembly GCA_036785175.1). Taxonomy (NCBI): domain Eukaryota; kingdom Metazoa; phylum Chordata; class Actinopteri; order Scombriformes; family Trichiuridae; genus Eupleurogrammus; species Eupleurogrammus muticus. The sequence continues at coordinate 31,995,797 of JAYKQN010000001.1, forward strand.
GTGTGTGTGTGTGTATGTGGAGTGTATGTGTGTGTTTGTGTGTGTATGTGTGTGCATGTATGTGTGTTTGCATGCATGTAGTGCAGTGTGTTCCTCCCTCAAAGTCATGGATAAGGTCATCTTCTTTTATCTGGCAACGAGACCATACACAGTCCCTATCATACAATACATATCATCTTTAAAGACACACACAGTACATGACTTCAAATGCATTCAAATGTATCATCTCAAAATGCTCAAGAATATAATAAATGTGCAGAGGTGTAAGAAAGGATGGAAACATTGCATTAAACAGACATTGGCTTTATGTCTCTACTATCAATGACTAGCTTACTGTTTATACTGCAAACATTTTTTTTTACATGAAAGGACTGGCTTATCAGCAGTGTTTATGATAACACTCATAGAAGTAAACAAAATGCACTACTGTAATTGTTTGTGTGTTGGTATGCGGTTTTGTTTCTCAAACCTGACATGGTTGCTTCAAGTCTAATGTTTAAATGACATTTTGAAGGATGCTTAGATTAATTTGAGCTATAGCATGTGTGGGAAAAATGTTCTGAATAAGTTCTTGCCAATATGACCTCAGTAAAGCAATTAAAAAGTACAGTCTAAATGACAAACATCAAATATATCCAATTCAATTAAAAAAAAATCTTTTACAATGATGAACTGTGGTATGAGGCATGCACTATAATATTAACAAATACTTTCATAGCAAATGAACTTTGCAAAGTGCTTCACAAACAAAAAGTATGAAGAGTTTCCACTCACAAGCAGTGAAGCATATACCTAGTAACAATTTTAGTAAAATAGAGAGCCATATATGCAATTAATTCAGAAATATGTATGCCTTGGTGGAGGAAAAGATCTTCTCACGAATTGATCTGACAAAAAACAGATTCAACAACTTGCTCCACCAATTGGTTGAGTTTGACTATGTCTGTCAAGGAAGGTCTAGATCAGGATGGTTTTAACCCAGCTATCTCTGTGCTGGCCTGGTGGTTCTGGGTAGTAGTAGTAGAATCTCTGTCTTGTCCTTATTTAACTGAAGAAAATAAGGAACCAGCCAAACTTTATCACTGTGGAGACAATTTTGTAATCGTGTTACATGGGCCTGATTTTGGGAGTTGAGGGGGCGTTAGATCAATTTATCACGGATGATGGATGATTCTTCCCAGTCGGGGCATGGGAAGACAGAAAAGGAGCAGACCTAAAAGTGAACCCTGGGGAATCCCGTATGAGATATTTGCAGGTGTGGAGGATGAAGTGCCAATAGAAACAGTATATCATCTGTTTGAATTGTAAGAATAGAGCCAATTGAGGGCGAATCCATAAATGCAGACTCAGATTGTCAAGAGATCCAGGAGCATTGTGTGGTCGACAGTGTCGAAAGCTGCACTGAGATATAGAAGAATTAAGTTTTATGAGCATCATGTGTCACTCTAGGGAGAGGTGTCTGACTGGAACTCCTCAGAATGTTGCTTTTAAAGTGTCAAACCAAAACTAATTAAAAAAAAAACAGTTCTCAAGAAAGATCACGTGCTGATTCTAGAACTCATATTGTTACAAAAGAGATATATGAACTGATGCTGATCATAGTTTTTTTTTTAATGGAGAGATCTTGATTGCAAACTACTAGATATTTTAATTAAACAACCAACACCTCCTTTTACACAGAAGACCTTTTTGTTATTTGACAGCAGGAACAGCACAGGTGTAAATTACACAATTACAAAATGCTGGCTGAATTCCATTTAGCTGCTGTCACATAACTTAGTGGGACATAACAGAGCCATTGTTAATTAATAACACCAGTACTTTCATAACCAGGATGATATTTGCATATGACTAGTTTGACCTGTAATTACTTAGTAATAAAAATATATATAATTATTAGTTATAATCATTTTCAGTGGTTGTTTTTGATCCTATTGATTGCAAATCTATTATCCATTAAAATTCCACAGCAAATTGCCTGCAGAGGTCATGCATAGCATAGCATTAGTTCCATGTGAATCCCACTCCAGAATTATGGTCATGCTGTAAATTCTAAGTGAAAGTTTTGGTTGCAAACCAAAGTTACACTAAAATTATGTAATTGGTATAACTGTGAATGTTGGTATCAGTTCAGTTATAAAATCTAAAGTGTCTCTCCTAGCAGCCGCTGACAGGACTGTCAGCAGAAGAGTTGACAGACGGGAGGGTAGAGGAGGAGACGGGAGAGACTGGCTTTCTGTTTTCATAAATAGTATTTCACCCGAATTTAGAGACATTTGCAGCCATAAGAAATGCAGACATTGGTGTACCATTCACATCATTGGGCAGGGTTGATAGCCATTTACTGTAGGTACTCAGCTTCAATACATTAAACTGTCAATTCAGATTCCTTTATTTAAGTCATTGCTCTTGACATTATTTTGGACTTCATCTATAATTTCTGTAAAATGATAAATTATTAGTGATACTTTCAGTTTGAGGTGAATCAGTCAAATAATGTAAAAGATATCACCATGAAAGGTACCAGTTTATCTATTGTTTTTAGGAATAAATTCATACATTTTTAAATCTTCCTTTGTATTTTAACCATTAGTTGCCTTTGGTTGAGAAAAGGATATTACACATTTATATGTGCAGATATAAATATATATCTTTATGTACAGATTTGTGCAGGAGAAAGGAGCTTTACAGTATGACTTTTGGTGAATTTTGATTGAATCCACAAATGCAACATGGTCAGAGTGAAAGAAAAAAAAAAAAAAAAAAAAAAAACTAAATGTGGATTGTGTTGTGTTTTGTACTTCTATGCTAAACTGAAATAAGATATGCGTTTATAGAAGCAAAATAGCCCCAAATCTAAAAATTGATCAGTCCCTGAAAAATATTTGTGTCTCTTGTTAATCTCCAAATAACGTGGTAGCTAATCTGTTGTTTTATTTAGAACCCGTTGGCTTGTCTGATTGCCCTGGTGGATTTGTTTTAGTGATGCTGATGCATTTGCAGATCTTAGGAGTTAGGCGTTCAGGACAACAGATTGTTGCAAGAGCTAGAAAAATAAAACCAATTGTAACAAACCATAATCTCCTTTATCTATCCCTGCTCAGTTGCAATAATGACAACTTTCTTAGTTATAATATCAAGTGGAGCGTATTTGCTTCTCCAATGGCAGGAATGTGCCATCAGTCGATGTCGAGGGCCAATTGAAGTCTGTTTTGACTGCATGATAGTCCGCTGCCGTTCTCCAATATATTTTATTTTATGCAAATGTTCAGGTTTAATTGTCACACAGGGCTAAGTGGACGTGACTTTGACTCGGAGATGACCTTTCAGTTAGCCAAAGAGCCATTTAGTTCAGCCGTATTAATATAGAAGATTTATACTCCCATAACGGAAGGCCTCCGCCGCGGTATTACTCACAGTGATTAGTGACTAATGAATGGGTGCCAACCTGTGTTGTGGTAATGCATTCCTCTGACGGATTGTGGTCAACCCGGTTTTGGGAAGGCCGCCAAAAAAAGTTTATTAGTGAAGCCGTATTAATTAACACGTTAGGGGACATTAATCTAGGGAAGGGGAGTCAATTATTCTCTTTAGCCTGATCTCACAAAAAAAAGGAATATTGCATTGCAGGATGTTTTTCATTTACATGAGGAAGTTTCAGATCTCCCGGATATGTCATTTATGAGCTATAGTTGGCTTGTTTAGTGAGAAAATTAGGTATTAATTTCAAGTTAAGAGATGGAGAAAGTGGCTTTAACACTTGCTTTTCACAGTACTGGAATTTTGTTTTCTGTGCCTGGGTAGATATGGTCAACACATGTGCTTTCAGGATAGAAAAAAGAACAAATTTTCCAATTAGGTCCATTGCATCGTTATGCATCATTAGATACCTGTTGATTGATTGATTTAAGGCAATTTAAGCAGTGATAGATAAATTCCTGAAAAAAAAGTATAAATACTGTATATAAATATCAAGTAAAATTCAAGCATAGAAAATGCTATTTAGGTAAAAATATAGAAGTATTATGAGGAAAATGTAGTTCAAGTATCAAAAGTATGAGTTTTCATTAGACAAACTGTGATAATATTATATTGACTAGGAATGAATCTAGATGTTGCCTAACCCAAACTGATATAGACCCATGGAGGATTTATGTGTGACTTTCGATGGATTTGCGCTTTCTCTACTTTTAATAAAATGTTCATTCCAGCAGAGGAAAAATATGAACCGTCTCTCCTCCGCAGATGCTTCTCTCTCTCTCATATATATGACGCAGTGTCCTCTGACTTCCAGCATGCCCTGAGCCGTCACCGATGCTCCCAGATTTATAAACCTACGCTGCTGTATGCAAATGAATGCCAACACGGAGCAACAAGAGAACGATTCCCGGGAACAGGAGTAGAATGATACTGTCAACGGCGAGGCGCGCTGTATTAAGCCAGCAATAAAGAGGCAATTTGCTCCGTCGCGCTGTTTCAAAACTGTTCCGATCTTGATTTCTAACAGAGAGCAATAAGAAGGATTTTTATAGCTCTGTAACACCAACTGACTGTAATATATCTGCAGAAGATTTTGATTTGAGTAAATACTGAGTTTAATATATATTAAAAAAAAAAGTATTTTGGATATGTTATATGTCATGCTCACATTTAAAGTTCATCTTTGTACTCTAACATAATTGTTCATTTTAGTTAAAGGCCATTACAGTAGTTCTATTATGAAACGGGCAATATATCAATATCATATTGATATTTTGATATGTGATCTTTAAGTTGTGGTATGGCATAAGTGCTGTTTTTTTTTCCTTGTTAAAAAGACCGCATTACAGTAAAGTGCTGGTAAGTGTCTTTCATTTATAGAGTGCCTTTCTATTCTTACTAACAGCTAATGATTGATGGATTTATAAAGAATATTTGCCTTAAATGACAAGTGAAAATGTGGCAGAGACAGCAGAATTTAAACTAGATATTTGTGTGTTCTAATTTTTTATTAGAGGTGCAATGATTACAGCCAGCTATCACATTAATCACAAACTATTTTGACAATTGATCAATCAATTCCAGTCCATTTTTTTAATCTGTTGTTTCTAGTTTCTTAAATCTGATTATTTTCTAGTTTCTTTAGTCTGCTTCAATATTCATTTAATTGATTTATTGTTTCGAATAAAATTGACTATTAAAATACTGATTAAATGCTGTCCTGTTTTCTTGGAGTATTTGGATAGGCAACAGTTATGTGCTGCACGTTTTGAATGAGTCAGGACATGAACACTCATCGTCATGAATTTGCGGAAAGGATGGAGCTGTCTATTTCATGAATAATTAAAAAGTACATACTGTACATACATGGTCTCATGCATGGTCACAAAGATCATTAACTTTTCACTAACTTTACATAACATTGCATAGTGTTTGTATTACAACGTGTTTCAAGGATAAAACAAAAGAGGCTGATTTTTATAAAGAAAAAAAGACCCATCAGAAGAAATTATTACATTTTTTTATTATTGTTATTAAACATTAACCTTTGGACAGGAAGTGCGAAGGTGCCATTATGCAGAAAAGGCCATATAGGTAATGAGGAAATTGTTGCTGCATCCTGGTTTAATTAAGGAGGAAATTACACTGTCATCCAGTATCTGCGTTGATCATGAGACGATGATTCAGCTCAGCGGATGATTGACTGACTGATCAGGACATGCAATCACTTAGCCGTGATCAATCAGAGCTGCGACTGGCAATGTGAGACAAAAGAAAACCGCTCAATCAGACACAGTCAGATTAGTTTGATCAGCGGCAGCTGCACAATTTTACACTGTCTGTCTGCGTTTTTGGAGAATATCTGCAGCCGACATCTATTTCACGTTTATTTTATTTCTCGAACTTCTCCATGTGTATGAAAGCACTCCTTTTTTCAACCAGTCGAGTTTTGCTGCAGTGGGAAAGGGAAACTTTCTGAGAACACCTGCTGACAGCTGTTTTATTCTAATTAAAAGTAGCTGAAACCAGCTCCACCTCCAGCAGCTACAGCACTAACATGCTGCTTGCACACGGATGCTTCAGTATTTACTCATTTAATCTCAATTTGTGCTTACAATTTTAATGCATGCATTTTAATCGTTAGACTTCACTCACATACCAACTTCATACCTTATTAAATTGGTGTATTTGGTTAAATATTGTAATTGTAATGTTTTATATTCACTCACAATAGTGACCAGGGGGAAACATTGTAGTCAGAATATATAAAAATTCTACAATTTCAACAAATCCACACAATATAGATATAAAACAGCGTAATAAGAATAAAAGATCATTAGAAATTACTTAATAACTTTATTACTATTTATTACTTATTTGTTAGAGTCCTGAAGGAGACACTTTTGTCTTCCACAAGCAGGAAATAAACAGATCTAATCATTTGACATTTCACAGAAGTCAAATGAAATCAATAGATTTCAAAGCAAGACAACCATTTTTTTTTCTTTTTAATCTGATGACATCACAGCTTTTAGATCCAAACATCTTCACTCATGGGAAGCGAGATGCTGTAAAACATTTTAAAATACAGCATGCTAAAAGAAAAAATAACAAATGATGAATGACACAAAAAAGACAGATACAAGTAAATAATAGCAATAAAGGAAATGAGTACTAAAAAGTAGTAGAAGAAAACACTTCAGCTACTCATTATAAGTAACACAATCTATAAAGAACTATCCCAAATCAATGTATAAATAATAACAAATTACCCATTTATACAGGCCAATACAAGTCATTGTAAGTATTGTAATTATTAAAATATATAATAGTGATCATGCCTATCCCATCATGTGCACCAGTGGATCTCAGAATACAACTTTCAGTACTGAAAACATTGTAGAATTTGGGAATAACAGCTTTTGGGAAAAAATGCAGCATTTGACGAAACCCTTCCCCAAACAGCTCCTAAGTTCAACTCCCCGGCATTGTGCCGCCGGCGGGAAACAGGCGGACCTGTCAAACGTATTGACAGCTAATTTAATAAAGTGAGACTATAAAAGACCCGGGCCGACATGGCATCAGCCGGAGCCGTCCTCGGCGTCCTGGCGAAGGACAGAGGTGGCGCCTTGTCAGGAACGGACGGAGACTACGTCAGAGTCTGCAAACTCTCAAAAAAAAACAAAAAAAAGAGAGACAACACAGCGGATCAGCAGCTGTCACAGCATGTCACGGATGAGACACAGCTCCATTTGCACCTCGAGTTACCGGCTGACTCCCAGACAAAAAAACATCATTCGGCTCCCTGGTCGCGGACCCAGGCCATGCACAATAGAATTGATGGGGCTGCGCCATGTATGTAAGTAATATCTGACAGACAGGAGTGCTGTGATGATCGAGACATAGAAATAAATCTCACCTATCCTCCCGGTCCCAGGCGCTGGCGGTGGGAAAGTCAGTTTTCACGCCGTATACGGGTTTTATTTGTCTGCACTCTCCGGTGATTTATATCGTGGGACGTTTACAACAATTTGCGCCCCCTCAAAAATGTTGGCTGTACGACGCCCTTGTCAGTATCAGTTTGTTGTGATGTGTTGGTTCATAGATCTCATACATCATCCCGGTCGCCAACAACCACAACGCTCTGTGTGTCTGTGTGTGTGTCCAGCAGAATTGGTGTTTTAGTTACACAGCGTTGCTTGGAAGCAGAGCTTCTTTGGCCCTGGAGACAGAAACAATCTCATTGAAGTTCGACCCTCCGACTGGAGCCAAAACAAAGAAATAAGTTATCGGTTAAACACAACTTTCACAACTCGAAGGTGAAGAATGAAGAAAAATAAAATACGCATTTAAGTAAAAGAAAAAAAAAACACTATCAACTATCATGGTATTCATGCGGGAGGTCAGGGATATGGCTGCACCATTTCTCAAAGTACATCCACTTTGTGCTACATTATTAACATTTGTTGAACACCTATTCATCCACAGATCTGGCTGATGGCTTACAGTCCTCATCCTACCCACCACTGTCACTCACAGTAGAACAGTCTATTTTCATGGTTTATATTGAACTGCATTAAACAGCCTCTTAACCCATAAGGCTCATTAAGTCCCAAAGTGACATTTACTAAGCCTCCTAATATGGAATATGTTTACCACTAATGCCCAATGTTACATATGTGTCAAAATACAGATCTTTGGGAATAAAAATTATTATTCTGAAAAAAAGGAATGTGTTCTATGTGGCCCAGTTGGTCTATTGGTATAACACATATATTTACTTTAAGAATAAACAGGTCTGGATTCTTATGGGTTAAAACAATGCTCTTTAATCTTTTTCTTCACGTTTTTTAGCCTGCGACAGGATGCCATCAGGACTGAACTTATTCAAAAAAAAGAAGCAGCTCTGTAGCAGTGCTAGCACCCACCTGGACATTTCAAGGACAAGAAATTCAATAAAACACCCTTTTCAGGAACACAAACTAACATGATGATCTATATCATTTAAAGATCAAGGTAGAAACCTTAAAAGAATGTCTGCCTTCTTGAAATTTCAAGTGGTGGGACATTGTTCATGCCAGTTCTCATGTTCATATGCATATCACCAACTGAAGGATTACATCACTGAACTGGTTTTGAGGGGCACGTGTTTTTTTTTCTTCCAAAGGGTCTCCTTTGGAGAGCATTTCTGCTAATTTGTATGCTCATTTTACTGCTTAAATGATTGACATAATGAACTTTAGACAACAATGAAAGCCATCTTGGAAAATGATCACCATCTCAAATTATTTAAATGGTAAACACTCAAAGTCCTTGGAGACTATTTGTGCCAAAGTAGCTTCTTTCTCCATGGGTATGTTTTCTTTTTTTGGTATCCACTGCACTATCTACCGTCACAGTCTGGCACTGAGCTGTCAAGTTCATTGTTTTAAGATTATGGTTGTTTTGCATGTTTTTTCCTCCTGTGGTCTCTGACCTATAGTCTAATCTGTGCATCCCGGCTTAATTGCTTGCATGATTAGAAAACCAGAATGAGGAGTTGCAGCCATGTCAAGCAGGCGTAAGTAATCGGATAAGTGCACATTCGCGGCTTCCCTGAAAGCACCACGAGGCGGATCACGGATTTACTGATGCGGAAATGAAGAGAACCTGTACAGGATGCTTTCAGCAAGTGAACAACAGCTTCTCTTGAAATCTTATGAGGAAGTAAAACATATGGTCGCTGTGATTAAACAGAGACAAAAGGCCTTAAGAGGGAGAAGTGGAAGTTAATGTGACTTTGGAAATTTACCCTGACAAATAATTACACTTGTCTACAATACAAGAAAAAGTATTACAACCTTATGCACAAATTTGTCTGTCTATCTATTTAGAACAGAGATAACTGCACAAGAAAGGTTCTGACAAGTGAGAATTATCTATTAAGGGGTGACCTGATAATTGAATGTGCAGAACTGCTCTGAGGACAATAAGTATGTAAAAAAGGCATAAAATGGCTCCCAAAAAATCTTTAAATAAATACGAGAATATTATGCAGGCTGATAAGTGCCTTGATTGTTTATAATAATGTACAAAAGAGGTGTATAAATTTATGAAAGTGCTGCTCACATTTTATTGTCTGTACTGATTTTATCTGTTAATAAAAAAAAAAAAGCTCATGTGTCGGCACAACCAAATAAGAAAAGTTGTAGCACCTGTGGGACGTGAGGGTGAAAAAACATGTGATGGCACTTTATTTATTGTTCTCATCGCTGACTTCACTGAAACCACCTTTGCAACTTCATCAGCCTTTGCATAACGATAAGTATAATGAAAACTGTCACATAAACGATTATATAAATGATTATTCTCCCAACAACATAGCAGTGGGCATACTTAGCTGAATGAAAATTTATATATGTGTGGTTTTTAATGCACAGCTATTAGTCGATATACATAAAGAAGAACAGGATTATCTGGAAAAGTCATATTTATTTCCGTTGAAGTGGCCATTGACTAATAGGTGACCAGCAGGGTAATTTTAGCCCAGCTGTTAGCCTGGTCTGGAGCACACCACATGGATGTAATAAATCTCAACAGTGGTTTATGTTCCTCTGCCTTCATGCAACAGAATCATAGCTAAATTCAGCATAGACAACTGAAAACCCCTCAGCTTAATCCACTATCTAGGTTTTGTGTAACGGCCCCCAGGTGAGTGTTCCACACATTTCGGGCCATGTCCACACGGACATTAGCTCACTAACTCTATTTGTTTCCGTTTTGGTCAGAAACCGCTCCGGTTGTTAGGGTTTTATTTTCTTACGCACAGATAAATCAGTTTGTCAGTGAGCTCAGCCTGTGGAAGACCTCACAGGATAAAACACTGCTCTTTCTTTTATTTTTATGATAATCAACCTCCTCCTCTATTATGCTCTGTGTTTGATTAGTTGTGTATACAACTTGTTTGGTCTTGTATTACATATTTTCTTGTTCCTATTTGAGAAAGCCATCTGTCTTCTTTTTTTGCATTTAGTACGGTAGAAAGAGACAAGAAGGTGGGAGGAACAGAGATGGGTATTAGCCAAAGGTCCGTCTCATGTGGGATTCGAACCAGGACCACCTGCCACGAAGACTATAACCTCTGCATATGGGGTTGCCACTATACCCATAGCGCAGTCTATGGACTATTGTTGAGAATTACCGCTTGTGCTATACATGCTTAGGCATCGGTCCACCAAAGTGATTGTTTCAACAGGATCTTGATGGCTACATTTAATAAAATAAACATAAACTTGTCCGTGCCGGTGAAGGTATGTTGATGTGAGGTCCACCACCTCTGTCATCCAAATAAGCAGTGAGCGGATGATCGATATCCGTGTTCTGCACTGCTCTGAAAAGCATCTGTATACCAAGAGGATGTGCGAATGAGAAGCTGTCAGTCCAGCACACTGATGGAAGATGATGCTGTATTTGTGTGTTTGGAGAAAGAAATGTTGAGGTTTATGCTACAAGGTGCTGCTTTTACTGTTTTTGACTGTGCAAAATAAATAAAGGAGTTGGTAGATGTTCTAGGAGGTGATGACATTGAAATAAGTACAGTGGCTAAGAAATTGCTAAGAGGTGACTATATATATAGATATATAGCATTCACAATAAGCTATTGCTGCTGCTTCTATTGGCCCTGAGAAAAATATCCTGACAGCGAGGTTGTGTCTATTTCATGTCATGTTCCCCTGAGCTTCCTTTAATTTGCTTCGTGGCACCACACCTACGTGGAGGGCCAAGGGCCGGGACCTGCTCATTTACTGGAGTGTGAAATGTCAATATATACTTACAACAAAAGGCATTCCGCCACGCACTCGGCACCGTGGGCGCACTTATCCGAAGCATGAGCCCCCTCCCTCTCTGAACACGCGGGCAGTATGCAGACCTCATCGTTTTCACATTGCCACTACCGAACGTCCACCTCGAAAGATAAGAAAGCCCGGAGTCGTTGTCCGGGATCGGGTGATGATTTTTTTGGTTTCTCGTGCATATTCCCCAGGGATGACCTCTTGATGATAGCATTTGTCCATATAAAAAGAAATAGCCTAGAGCAAACGTTCTTCCCTTCCCTCTGCCAAATGTTAATCTCTTATAAAAATGAATGAATTCTCAGGCGAGGGGGTCACGCCGTCTGCCTTCCCGAGTCTCAAAAGGCGCCAATTAGTCATCACAAGAGCAGACAAAAAACTACCTGTGATTGCCCCTTTTGGATTCTATATTGCTAATGTATTGTATTAGAGGTTTTTATGGTGTTTTAAAGGGGAAAAGGTAACGCAGGATCAGATAGCGTTCAAAGCCCCCCGGCGGCAAAGGTTATGGGCGTTAAGTGAAGCGACTCATGGAGGCGATTGAAAATGAAAGTCAAAATAAAGGGCAGCTCCTGAGAAGTGCTTTTTATCTGTACATAGAGCGAACCATCATCCTGTTTATTCATGCACGAAGAGCGGCGTTAAGTTCCTTATATCCCCTTTGATTCTGTTGAGCTGGTGAGGCGTTATCCCTTTTCTTCACGATCGCTGCAGAGGATCTGATTTCGTGCAAATTAAATGGTTGTGATATGGCACCTCTATCAGTGCTAATCAGCAGGACAACATGATTTGTCTTTCTGAAACTGTTACAAATGATTTTTTAAAAATAAATATATCATATAGGGCTGCAACTAACAACTATTTTGATAGTCGGTTAATCTATTAATTATTGAAACAATTCCTCCATTAGTTGTTGGGTTTTTAAATGGTGCAAAACGCTGATTACAGTTTCCCAGAGGTGAAGATGTGACACAACTTCTTGTAAAGTTGAACTTCTAGTTCTCTAGAAAGTCAGATGATGAAAGGCATCTGTCACCCACTCATCTAACTATAGGTCTTTGTCAGCCATTGACATCCTAACCTATAGTGTAGCTGTAGTGTTTCTTGGGAAGACAGCTGTTATTCAACCCTTTTAATCCCACTGGCAACTATAGTTGCCAATGTCTATGATAGTCATTTTCTAAAATATCTTAATGGTACTTCTGTTTTTTTTTTCTTTTTCTTTTTCAAATAGATGACTACACAATTTAGACAAAGGTTTCTAGCATAACCAAAAACAAGTACCAAGGACATCTATAGTCAGTCATTTAAATCCATTTATATGTAATTTTATGTATACTTATATGGACACTTTGAAAAAAATGTGGGCTTAAATGGGTTAATAGACCTCATACTGTGTTGAAATGAGCAGAGATATAATTATATGTACGAAAACATGAAAAAAAGCTTTGGACTTAAACGGGTTAAGCTTGATTTATGCGTTTTTCTCCACACCATAGCCTGTTACCCAGAAATTCAAGGACATGTCATAACGGTTGATGCAGATCACAACAACTATGATTGGTCTGCTCACCCGCATAATGCTGCAGTTATTTAAGTAACAAGAACTGTTTTTTTTTCTCAGTATATTAGTTCAAACTTCTTTTCCATAGATCACATTGGCATTAAGACCTCATGGTGTGTGTGACATCATGAGAGGCTGTGTCCTGGAGGAGTGCTACATTCCCAGGTATGGCTCCATCTGATGGTGGAGGCGGGAACTCCATCAGCCTTCTCAACACAGGTGTGGCTATTGACTGCTGATTGGCTGAGGGCTGGCATATAAAGCAGTCTGAGCGTGCCAGGTTGGTGTGCATGTGGTGGAGTTAAGAGATTGTGTACAAAGGTTGTGGAGAGCTGGTGACCTCATTCTCCTGGTGTAACCCTGTGGACAGTTGGGATGATGCTATTTCTCTGGAGGACCTACCTGGAGAAATAGTTCCTTGGAGAAATCTGAACTGAGTGTTTGTTAGTTATTTGTGTTTTGTTACCAGTGACCCTGAGATAGAGGGAATTCTCACTAAAGAGACTTGTTTGATAAAGAGACATATTTTCTTCTAAGTTCTGTTGATTATAAAGAAGTCAGATTTAAGCCTTTTGAATCCCTACATGCATTTTGTTAGTTCAAATATATGAAAATAAACTTAACTTTGTTTGGAAATCTCGTGTCCTTGTGCTGTTGGTACTATCCTACTTAAGGGTAACCTTTTATGATCACATGTGGAGATGCAATGCAGACAAAATGGAACAAGTATATACTATACTAAACACAAGTATAATTAGGCCTGTTGTTAATCTCTTGTGGGATTTTCTCCTCAAACTAATAGGTTTTTTGTGTTTAAAGATGCACAAAATCTTCCTGGATGGAAGCTTTTTATCACCATGAATGTCCTAAGTCAGAAAAGCATGACATCGGTCATAGATCCTGCTATAAAGTAGAGGGAAATCAGCCATGTTTTGTCACTGCTATAATATGTATTTCAGTTAGAATCCTTTCCCTGCAAGCTATAATGCTTTAGTCCAGCTTGATAGAGAAGATGTAGTTTGGCTTCAAAGGGGAATACAATTAAAAACAAAATAGCGTAAACCTAAACATTTTAGGGTCTTGGGAATAAATTTATGTGGTCACCACAATAAAGGTGTGCTAAAAACCCCTCCGTCGCACTGGATGAAACAAGAGCAACTCCCTCTGAACTGGCACTCGATAGCTTAAAAATAGCACGTTATGTTTTTTTATCAATGAACGTTGAATTTCCGACTGACTTTTGTTTTCTGTGGTGGTTACATTTGCAAGAATTTAACCATTTCAATCCTCATTTCAAGACTTTAACACATTTCCCCAAAACATTTTTGCAATACTATACAGACCATACTCTATGCAGGAATAATGTTTTAGTGAAAAAAAAAAGAAAATAATATTAATTCTGCCCCAGCTTGCATAGTTAGTGGTACTCAAGTTTTAACACACTGAGAATAACAAAATTCATCACTCTGCTAGCACAAAGAAAGATCCTTCTCAACTGGAAAAATCCTTTAAATCCACCCAAGCTCGATTCGTTGGTTGAGAAATGTAACTTGAGGAAGTGAGACTGAAAATGTGTGACTCAAAGTTATGTCTAAGCTGAAAACTTTGAGAAATCTGGAAGCAAAGTTAATTTAAACTTCTCAACTACTTCACCTGTGCATTCTACACACTTTTTTTTCTTTATTTCACTACACCCCCCCCTTTTTAATTGTCAAGTTAGTTTTTCTTTGTTTTCCTTTACTGAGGAAAAAATAAAAATAAAAACCTATTTAGAATAAAAAATACATAATTTTTCCTCATTACACATCAGTATAGCATGTGATGCATGTAATAAAACACAACAAATCATCAAATGTTACTTGTAAATGCATATAAAGTGCTAGGCGTACATATTTTGATTAAATGAGTGCTAAGTGTACATATTTTGATTAAATGAGTGCTAAGTGTACATATTTTGATTAAATGAGTGCTAAGTGTACATATTTTCATTAAATATATGTTTTGAGTGTCTAGAGTAGTGACATAGGTGTAAAAGAGGCTGCATCAACTGAAACTCCCAGATAAACGGTTTTAATGCTTTATACTATTATTAACCTGATCAAATGGTCCTATGTTGTTTCATGCCATATCAGTTCCATTCTGTGTTGCAGATGCACAGACCTGCAAAATGAACAAATTATTTTTGTTTTAAATTTTAATTAAATTCCATTCGGAGAAATCGGGCTGCCATTAGAGCGCTGGGTTTGTTGCAGAGCCATCTTAACAACCCCCCATGTATCTTCAGTCCTTTTATGATGATCACATCCATTTTCTTTTTTCTGCCAACGGAGCCAAGCGTGCACACACACACACACACACACACACACACACACACACACACACACACACACACACACACACAATCACATACACTAGATCAACCAGAGCTGCCTGGCAGGAGGCATATATATATATATATATATATATATATATATATATATATATATATATATATATATATATATATACACAAACACACAAATGGTTTTCAAATTATAAAGCTATAGAAATTAATTATTTTTCTAATTTAGCCTAATCATATATGTCTATATATAATTTTAATTAAAATATTTCATCATTACTTCCTGATTTTAGCATACACTGTATCGGTCTTTTCCAATCTTATGGACACTCAAAATTGCCTTAAATGTACCTTCTCATTGCCCATTGGAATATCAAGACACCTAGCTCTGTGATTAGCCTCATGTCTGTGCAGCATTTTGGTGTTTTTTTTAACTTATTAACACGATATTGATGGCAGATTAATTTACCATTTGCTTCCATCTTGCCACTTTTGTTGACCTGTTTCCCAGCAGCTGCAGGCAGCTGATTTCTAGGAGAAAGTGCTGATCAGACCCATGTTCCTTTACCTGCTCAGCACCAACCAACAAAGTAAGGCTTTAGTCTCACACTATGGGAGTTTTAAAATCATAAACTGATTATGAAATAAGGAGAAACTTCACAGATGATGTTCTTTCTAATTATAAATGTGCACACAGTACAAGATTGTTAGATAATGGTGCATCACATTCTTCTGTATATTATTAAAAGGGCCCTTATCCCCTCCCATCTCCTACTAAAACCTGCTATGCTGTGATTGGCCTATTTCGTCAGATAAAGTTTGACCCCTCAGAGAGCTGTGGTTGGTCAGAGAAACAAAAGTCAAGCACAAGCACACTCACAGGAGGAAGGGGGTCATTACATGAATCCAGGGTGGGTTACTATTTGCCTATTTGTTTTGACTATTTGACTCATGTTGTGACATCACAACAAGAGTCATTTCTAAATGGTTTGTGTTCAGCCAGGTTTCAGCAAAACTACATAGGAGCTTGCAGAAATCAGAATGAGTGGGGGGTCTTATTTCAGTTTGTGTGTTTGCAGGAACAACATTGAACTAAATATTTACACACAAGCCCTGAAAAGGTTTGTTTTTTTTCATAATAGGGCCCCTTTAAGATAATCATCATCACCAACATCTGTACTGACCAGGGTCCCACACCAGATCTGATTGTCTGGAGACCTGATGACTTCAATTTGACAGAAACACAAGTGGAAAGTATCTACTGTATGCGTAAATGGGAAAATATTTGCTAACCATTTACTTTACATTGTAGGTCTGGTATAAAAAAAATACTCATAAATGCTGCTTCTACTCTTAGGAGGCAAGAGAATCTATTGGTGTTCCTGTGCAAGTTGAGTTTTCTGTGTTTTCTCTCCATGTGAAACATGTCAAAAGAAAAAAAAATCAAGACAAATAGAACATTAAACAACAGCGATTTTTTTTTTTTTTTTTTTTTTGGGCACTGAAAGAACCGAAGAAACCGAAAGCATTTGGGAATCTGAAGAAAAAAACTGCTGTGGGACAGACCACACAATAAGATGAGACAGTTGCATTCTAACAGTTGTTGGTTCTGTCAAACCACAGCAATATGGGGGGAAGTCAGATCGCACCATATCCAGTAACCTTTCACTTTGAAACCCTTAAAAACATCACTGCCTCCAAGCCGAATGGATACGTTCAACCACAAATTTGTGTGGTAGGTTTATAACAGACCTCGTTGGATTTGAACCTTGAACTCGGCTTTGAAGACAGTGGTGAATCCCCTCTGGCATTAGGGTGTTTTGGATTATCTTCAAGAAGAACGATGCTACTGGTTGCAATGCAGTGGGGACATACTGTGCACTCCTGTCCAATAAAACAGCAGTGGTGAGCACAGACATGGAGGCCAGGATGAGTAATTATCTGTATCTATTTCGGTCACATAAAGAACCCTTCTACTAAAGCATGTCTGGGATGGCACAGAACAGTGTTTAGAATGTTGAGAATGTCTCGAATGTCACAACCAGCCTTTAAAGAATCCCAACAAACTAACTTTAATACTACAACACGTACATTTGCAAAGCACAGGTTCACCATGTTGAACTTCACTAGAGACTAGATAACAACTTAAACATTTGTGTTTGTACAATTAAACAAGCAGAAAGTAAGTACATTTACTCAAGTACTCTACCAATTTTGAAGTACTTGGTATTGCTTTCCTAGTAAAAAAAACAAAAAAAACAAATGAACACAGAAGTACCCAAATGTTTTAGGCACAAGTAGGACAAATTCATCAATTCTGTCAGTGAATGAGGGAACCAGTCATCAATATAATCTGATCAGATTGTAGCCTAAACCCCTATTTATTGTATGCTTGTTTCTCTTTATTTCTTTTTTTTTTGTTTCAGGTAAACTACAGCTCAAAGACTGGAAAATATATGCTATCATTGGGTAATTACCATTGATAATGCATATATAAAAACTTTGAATCTATAGCTAAAAATACTAGGTACTTTCTTACTAAAAATGTAGTATTTATTAAGTATTGTTGTGTAAGTGCTACTCATAATAAGTAGTATAGGATCTAAGGCTGTAAAAGTAGGTATTTTACCGAGTAAATATATTGTGTCAGTGGGTAATTGTTACTGGGAATAAGTGGATAAATACAGAGAAAGTAATATTAGATAATAGTGACCAATACCCAGTAAGTAAATGGTAAACTGAGATTAGTTTCACAAGATTCACTTTCTGCATTAATCAAAACGTGCACCATGTAGGTTCTGAATTATTACTTAGGAAGCCATGTTTGTTTCCACAGTAATCATCACCAATGTAACTTTTACATCTATCTGGCATTTCAGATGTATTTTTGCTGTAACTACTTATTGCTAGTGGTAATGCATGTATACCATGTATTTACCACTTAAATAGCTAGTAGTTAGGCGATTGAAAAGAAAGGTTACCGTAATTTATATTCAACTCTGTCTGACAGCTTTAATTCCTTTCTGAAGAAGTTAAGAATATCTTACATTAAATGTAATATATATATATATATATATATATATATATATATATATATATATATATATATATATATATATATATATATATATATTGTGTGTGTGTATACTATGTCTGTGTCTGTATATTGCATATTACAGATATTTATTATGCATATTGTACATTTTTGTCTTTTTTGTATTATTATTGTTATTATATCTTAAACAATAATAGTTTTACTATTATTTTTTCAGAAGTAGTGAGTAGTGGCTCCACATTGACAAACTAAAACATTAATATTCTCTAACGTAAAAGAGTCTGACTTTTACTTAAGAAGCATTTTCTATTTAGGACTTGGACTTTTGAGATGACAAGTATGAGACAAGTATGTTTTGAGATGACATTACTTCTACTTTTACTCAAGGAAAGGATCTGAGTACTTTGTCCACTCCTGCAATTAAAAATCAAGATAGAGAAAGGCTTCTCATATATTTGGGTTCACAATTCGAGAGAAAAAGTATTTGAAAGCAAGTGAGGACAGAATCATTATGTGCAGAAAGAAATGTTATGATTGATCACTTCCAATTTGGTCAGGTTTTACTTTAATTAAATGTCACTGCTGGATAATATTGGGTTGCTTCTCAGCATGGGTCACAGATGTTAACAATTCAACTAGAATATTTACATTTGAGTTTGTTATCAGAAAACCTTTCCTTTGGTTTCATGTTCTCTATGTATTTAACTGAGACAGCCTGTTCTCTCTGAACACTGAAGAAATGGGGTGAAAAAAAGAATTCAAATAAATTCATTGGCCTGATCTGATGAATAGAAACATTCAAACGATGTGGGCACCTTATGACACTTTCTTATAAATGGGATTCGGTATCATGGTGATACCCCCAATCCGAAACAGTAAGAGACAATTATGAAATGACTTCTACAATACCCAACCATAAATAATTTGTAGAGGAATCCTTTTCTTAAATTCATCACATAACTGATTTACACAGTGTTTCTTTTTTAAAGATGATTCTTTGGCCTTTTAGATATCAAGATTTGCTTTGTAATCAATTGGCCGTTTTTGCCAAACCCCAACATCATTAACAGTGGAACCCTGTAAAAGTGTAATAAATATGCACATAAAAGAACATTATATCAAACCAAACGAATGAGGCTAAAGCTGCATGTCCTCAGTCATCAGTTGATGCACATGTTGCAGAAATAAAAATAAGGAGCACAAAACTATACAAATGTACTACAAGAATCCCAGAGGTTTGATTTTCATTTTATTGTTAGTATTTCAAACAAGTACTAATGTCTGTGAGGGTCAATCTAGACAAAAAGCTCAACTCTCCCCCCCCAGAGATAATTGGAACCAGTCTCATGCTGGATCAGGCCTCTGGAGGTGTCGTGGGTCTATAGATTAAAATCAAGGAAAGAGGTCACCTACCTGATGACCCCAGTGAAACCTTTACCCTTACTGCCACTCAAGAAATGATTAATGATTTCAATATATTGTAAAACCAAATCATAAGAGCTCAACCCCCTAATTTCTTGTGCTTTTGTGTGAGCCAAAGACAGACATCCACTCACATAATAGACATCTATTCTAATTGATTCTATAAATAATTCAAGTGTGGTAGTACTAGTACGAATGGGTGTTCCAGTCTTGTTTCAATAGTGTAGCTAATCCAAATGTATCCATACAAAGTAATGCAGCTAGTGGTGGACTGCTATAAAAAAAGGAATCAGCTGTATGGGGTGGCAGAATGTTGTGATGCATGGTGATAGGGCACTTTCGTCAAGTTTACCCCTTCTGGGCTCTTGAGGGCACCTTATCAGGTTTTATCCACTGGAAGGGCACCCTAGAGAGCAATTAATCACATGTTGTCCAAAAGAAGGGAACCGTAGAGCGGACTTGTTAATATTTTGACCAGAGGAAGGGCACCTTAAAGGGATTTTTATCATGTTTGACCCCGAGAGGACATTTAGTTAGATTTTGTCCAACAGAAATGCGCCCCTAAAGGCACTTTGTCAAATGGGAGGGAATGAAACCCAAGAGAGCATTAAATCAGTTCTTGCTCAATTTGTTTAAAATACATTTTACCACATTAAATTGCACATTGGGTCACCCTGGAGGGTATATATCATGTTTTGTCCACTGGAGTGCATGCTACACTGAATATAAGTAAGGCAAGGTTGATAATATTTAAAGTACCACACATACTAGGCATCCTAGTCAGAGGAGGCAAACCAACTGTTTAATCCGTGCCTTACAATTTCACTATTTTACATATAGGAAAGATGAAAAGAAGATACCACCCTGCAAGCTCCACATGCCTGCCATGCCTAGTTATAGTAGTAGTTTGCTTATCTATAATTGGGCAATGGCTGTTGCAGGGGGGCAATTTTAAAACTGAGACTGCAGAAAAGTTTTAACATACGGTAAACCTCTGAATTGTCATTCTTGTTTCCTCCGTAAATATTGAAACAGTGTCTTTGTGAAACTGTATGTACAAGTTTAGTCAAAGTTTCCCAATCATATGGTCGACTGCAGCTCACAAGCATCCTTTGGCTGTTTGACACATGTTTGTACATTTAAATCTGCCTTCCGTGAAGCATATGGACTGGAAGAATTGGTCTCCATTATCTCTATGCCTTTTATTATACAGCTCTCTAACATACTGGGTGCACCTCTACTGTGCACAATGTTCTTTCTACTCAGAGTGTAAGGAGAGGGCGGAAAGCTTGTTACATACTAGTGAAAAGCACTCCTGCTGGGTCACCCTCCGACTCAACTTTACTGTATAACAAGTTGTCAGAGAGGTGCTCTTGTCACACACACTGAGCTGATGAATTCCTCCGGCTATGGCTGCACATGAAAACAACCCACTTACCGCCTGTCGACATCGAGCTCAGGATGAAATCGCATTCGTAGACGTTTATGTTGAACACAGAGACACATCGAGCGGTGGCTAAATATTCATTGTTCCTCTTTTCAAAAACGCATCTCCAAATGAAACCTAGATACGCAATGAAGGCCTAATTTGTCACGCGAAAGATGTCATCTGTTGGCGGTAGCCGAGTCTACGAGAGAAGACAGCTGTGTGATTAAAATTCTCACACCCTCTCGCGGTGTAAAATACTTTGGGGCAGACGGCTTATTATGGCATTCCCTTTCATGTCTCTGGAATAAACTTATCACAGTAATGCTCTTCCCCAGATCTCGCATTGATTCACGGCCCCTTCGGCGTGTCAGGAAACTTCAGATGGAGATGAAACGAGAAGGGGAATAAATAGTCTTTCAGATATGCGAGTCGCTCTAATCAGCTGCGAGACAAACATTGGGGGTTCAAGGAAAGGTCAGCCGTCAGCGCGGCGGCTGCAGACTCATCTGGGTTGCACTTGCGAGGCTTCTCCAGGGCAGATGCTCATAACCACATCTTACGATGGGTCCGCCACTGTATGGCCAACCCGAGATAAGCCTCCCCCTTGCACCCCAAGAGCGTGGGTCCATAATGGGAAGTGACAGGCGGCGGATGATGAAAAAAGAATTTTCCCATCACCTCCTTGGGAAAAAAATGCATTTGAATAGCTGGTGTCCATTTACTTGTCAGCATGCCGTTGGTTTCATGGTAAGAGCGGGTTTCTGTGAAGTCAAGTCCTGTCGCAACAAGGCGCCCGGGCAAGCAACCTTCATGCTTTGATCTCTTCTTACCTGCTGTGTATATTTTAGCTTGTCCTAGCTTTGTCGGAGTCCGACTGGCTCCCGACGCAGCTAACAATGGCCTCATGCTGGAAAAAAAAGAACACGGGGGACATGATTGACATGGAAAAAAAAACAAGGTTGCCGTTCGCTCCTGAGGGTTCTCCATTCTGGCTGTGTAATGTCATGAAGATTTCCTAGAATGTGAGGGGACCCCTCGTGGGTCGTCGGGCTACATGCAGCAGTTCTCTCCCACGCAGTTGCGACTATGCTAATTCCAGGTGTAAAATGACACACTCCCCCCCCCCACCATAAAACCTCAAAAACACGTTCCTCCACGGTCGGGCCCGCCGGATCGACTCCTGACGCTGCATCGTGTCACCTCCACTTTCACAGCGACTGCTCTGGTTACTTTCAGCCTGGGAATTAACAGGAACACACACGCGCGTCGAGGGGAAAAATGGGCCCAATTAGTCAGTTGAACCACCTCCAAAATGTGAAAGGAAAGGTCTGTGTTAGTAGAGCAAGACAGTGAATCTATGTACTGCAAGGAAAAAAAAAGCATGACATAAGTATCAAGGACAGCTTCCCAGTCCTACTTTTTTTAGGAAGTGTTTTTTAGGCAGTACCGCACCTGTGTATCGGTATAATTACCACTGGGGTCAGTGTACACTTGCTGGCTCTCAGTAGTAATAAATGTTGCATTTCAGGCATGTGGGAGTGTGGGAAACTCCCAATTTATTGAAAGAGGAAAAAAATGCATTAGTTTCCTTGGAAAGATTTCATAACCCTTCCCGGGTCAGTCATTTGGCATCATTTACGATGTGCATGACATTACACGGCTTCACATCCATCATGTTTATAATCCTGAAAACACGATTAGGTGAAACAATCAGTGTTGCTTCATCATGCATCTACTGTGTATACTAAGCTGGCAAATAACACATTATGATGGAATTGGTTATTATGAATTCTCTACAATTATAAATCCCCCAAAAGAATTGAATTATTAGACTATTTGTACAATATAAAGCCTGTCTCCTCTTGCTGTAGTAAATATGTATTAACTTAACACGAATTCACTATTATGTGTCTTGATAGATCCCTGATAGAATGAGATAATTTTATATTCACATATACATTACACAAGCTCTTTGCATTACACTGCGAAAATAAAATCTTAAAAACATTTTTTTTTTACAATTAGTCCAATATTGAGTTAAAATATCTTATTCCATTGGCATTTATTCTATATTTCTAGACTTCTTTGCGGTGAAAACAGATGATTCTCTGGTTCCAGCTTTAAAATCTGATTATTGTCTGGTTTCTTTAGTCTTCTATAATCGTAAACTGATTATCTTTGGGTTGTGAACTGTTGGTCTGAATGAAAAATAGACATTTGCATCTTTATCTTTGCGAAACAGCACTAGACATTTTTGCATTATTGTATGAACCAAACAACTAATCAATGATCTCTTTCATATTACATAGATTAAAATAGTTGCAGCCCAAGTATGTGGGATGCAGGAATCTCTGGAGGTCATTGCTTCACAATGATTAAAAACCAGGATACCACAGCCTATTTGCTTATGTTCTTTATTTCATTTTTATTAATCTGTCGTGCATCTCCTGAAACTTTAGCAAGCACATTAAGAAATTGCTGCACGGGCCCTTTAAATTTAATCAAACGGTGCAGTAGACTGCTGCATGAAGAATGGTGTGTTGCACGTCGAGTTAATTCAGCCTCACAGACCTGTTTCACTTCTGGGGTTTCGTGACTTATAAGGCACAGAGGTTATAATTATCATCCACCAGATGTTAATATTCAACTCCTGACTTTTAAATTGAATGCAGAGTAAAATATAAGACCTGCCCCCGCGCAGCCGCTTTATTACTTATGGCAAGTGTATATTAGACATCACACAGCGCAGTAGCCGTTGGAATTAAAGCCAAGCGCCGTCTCTGAATGCTTCTGAACAAACATAATAATTTATAAGTTCAAATACCATATATTCTTTTTCTGATAAGAGTGGTGGTGGTGTTAAACAGTGGTTTTCTTTGTAATATGGCCTCTTCACCTCCCAAGCAGCCAGCCAGAGGCAAATCAATATTCACAGTTTATGCACTCAGGTGAGAATAAGGTGATGTGGTGCTCTGTGCTTCCTGAAACGTATTTGTTCTTGTCAAATTGGGGGGCCGTGGGCCACCTTTGTCAGAAAAGCAATATTTACTTGCAAATAAATGATTGTTTTCCATAATAGTCATCAATTTTAAAGGGTCAGGTGAAAGTTTTAGACGCATTTGTCTTGGCGGTAATATAAATTCGCAGCTCCGGGCGAAGTCGTGTCTGAGAAATCAATAGCGCGCACACAGGTTACAATTAGGTGGGAATTAATCAGAGCCACAGGCTCCTTCGCCCCCCTGTAAATAATCAAGGGACAAAAATCCTGCTGCTGCCTCCTGGAAACCAAACAGGAGTGGGGAAAAAAAAGAGGGAGAGGAAAAAAAAACAAGGTATCTGGTGCAATCTGAGGATCAATCAAAAAAGGCTTTTATGGAAATGGTCGGGGGGGAGGGGGGGATTCTGAAACCGAGCTGTGATGAATACGCCGGTGGAGGAGAGTGTGCAGGAATCAATAGCAGATGATTCATTTCTGGCGGCAAAATGGTTGCAAGCTGAGTCCCAAAGGAACTCCGAGCCATTTCCAAGAGTGTGTTTGTGTGTGTGTGTGTGTGTGTGTGTGTAAATGGAAGGGGAAGGGTGTGTGTGTGCTTCTCTTTTTCTGTTCGATATGCACTTGTGTATTTTACGTCTATTTATGTCTGGATTTGAGCATTTCTAAACCGGTGTGTGCATCCCTTTTTTTCTGTACACTGCGCACTCATGTGTCTTTCTGCCATTTTTAAATGTGTGTGTGCATGTAACCGTGTGTGTGTGTGCGGCTGCTTGACAAGTTCAACTAATGTTTTAACATGAAATCTTACTCAGCATGTGACGATTAAAGTCCTGACATAGACTTTATTAATCACACCAATATGTACACATCAAATTATTTACAGCATTTATAACATGAAACTCAAGACATTAGTCAAAATGGTGACATCTAATACTTAAAAACACAATTCACAGTAGTAAATATACTATAGTAATGAATATAATAAATCCAATTTACTGGCAGTTTGGAACAGAGTAGGAATAAAGATACGAGTAAACCATATTTCCACACATGACAAAAAAAACAACTTTTTTTTTTTTTCAAATACATCAAAGAAAACTGTGATTAAACTAATAAACTATATCTGTGTGTATGTGTGTGTGTGTGTGTTAAAATGTCTTCAAATCAAATTAAAATAGAGTTACTGTTTTTTTTCTCCCATATTTTAATGACTTAATCCAATGTTTTTCCACATAATGATAAAAAAATGAAAAAAATAAACCTTTGAATTAATGTGACTTCTGTATTTGTTATATCCTTCTATAGATGATAATGTTAATTTATTTTAATTCAAAAGAATAATGTATATATGTTATATATTTATTTTAATGTATGCATCAATGTTTAGAGAATTTTCAAGAATTTTACCATTTAGACTGTAAACAATGTCCTCCGGCATTAATCTCTCCGTATGTAACTTATTGTGTTTTTTTTTTTTTTCTTGACTATAGTACTCTAGTTTGTTTTTAATTATGTTTTTCTTTATTTTTTTTTGGTGATGATACCATTCATTTCTTTTCTAAACCAATACCTATTAAACCTAATGTTGGTATCCTCACTACATTTTGCAAAAACTGAATGTGTTTGGACAATCTAAATGAAAAGTAGCACATTTCAAATTAGAGCTTCATAATGAATACAAGATACTACTCAATCTCTGTGTTTAATTATGAAGATCCATCCAAGATGGACTAAAAATTAAAACTGTCCTCCCACACATATCATATACTGCATCGTTTCTATCATAAGCAGTCATGTGGGGAGCTGTAATTATACAACCGTGTTACACACAGGACTATGGAGGCGGAAGAATACAGTAAGTAGTTCCTACCAACTGGGTGTCATTTAGACAAGTACTTTCGACTGCACTCCTGGCATTAATATTGATATTGATTTACACCAAATTTCTATAACATTTTGAGAATTGATTCTAGAACATAACTATCTGCTACTGTAAGTATCAATATTTCACATCGGAACACCACTAATATTTAACACATGTAACATGTAACATGCAATGGAGAAACTAAACTTTCTATTAATGATCTTCAGGTAGCTAAATGGAAGTCCTAAATGGAATATGTGATTAAAAGCCAGGAATATGGAACACAATGATGTAGGCTTATCTATTGTAAAAGGCTCCAGCATCAGCAGAGTGACCGATCTTGGTTTATGGCTTAGGAGAAACACACTTTTAAATTCAAGGCTATCGATGAGAAGGAATTTCTGAAAATTACATATAGCCCTTTTAAATATTTCGACAACTGTGTATGTGTATGTATATTTATTTAAAAATGGTATTTTTTTTTTTAATTTCTCTCCCCCTTTGATGAATATATTCTATGCAGACACAGGATGTCAGACGAGGTAACGATGGCTGGAAACGGAAGATGCTCTGAATCACTCGTCAGCCGAGTGACACGACTGAAGCACTTGTCACGCAATTTTGCCAAGAGGCATTTCAGAACAGTGAACACAAGCCTGAAGTTTTACCCCTGATTGCCCATTCGAGTGTTTCGACTCCGCGAAGCGAGCGTCACCTTGAGCACTTTGCCTGTGCTCTCTGAATCCGAAAGGCTTGTTTTGCTTTTTTTTTTTCCACTCTCCCTCTCTCTCTCTCCCTCTCTCTCTCTCTCTCTCTTCTGTTGAGACTCAATTTTGCACTCCAAGCTTTCAGGTTCCTCATTTCCTGTTCCGCTGCTTCTCAAGTTTGGCTACGCAAGTTAATTGGCACGCCTCTGGAAAGTTTGGGGTTCTATGATAGAGTGGCTGCGGCTGGGGGGGGGGCAGATGCATTTCCAATGTCATCTAGGCAAGCGTTTGGATGGACTGTTTTTTTTTTTGTTTTCCACTGAAAGGTCCTCTATGTGCTCGTCGGAGCACAAACCCATGCCAATTATAAACAACCGCAACAGTTCAAATTTCCCATTGGTGTCGCTCCCCAAGGATACGCCACCTGCCTCTTTCGTACTCGGGGAGGAAGAGTTAGTGACAAGTACTGACGAGAGTGACCTTCTAAAGAATCTGTTGCGTGGAGACGTCGTTCTGGCAGACGACGGCTTTATGGTGGGGGATAGTGCAGGATTCTACAGAAGACACCTGCTTTCACAACAGGGAAGACACAGCTATCTGCAAATGAGGAAGAGCAAACCTGAAAACCCACTAACGCGCGTATTCATGTAGAAAGGGTCACAGGATTAACAAGGAAGCGGTAAAAGCGAGTGATCCGCTGGCGTTAATTGATAAGGTCCGGGGTCATTTTCCGATCTTTATCCAATCCTGCTGATGCTGTCGTCCCGCCGGAGTAAACAGCGGATATTCTATACATTTATCTGAAGGACAAAAAGGGGCTGGAGCACACGGATTGATTCGCAGCCTTTATTTGCGGACAGACTGTGAATCAATCGCTGAGAAGCACCTGATTCAGCTGCTCTCTGCCAGAAGATGTGTGCAGGGAAAGATGTTTTAATCCGTCCCTTCATTATCAGTATATTGGAAAGCGTAGAAGAGAGACCGCGAATTAATGTTCTATCAAGTCGATTCAGTCATCATGAATAATGTGTTTGTGTATGGCATTTTTTGCAGTTGCAGTTTGTTTGTAGTCACATGAAAATCTAATTCAAATGTTTGAACACACTGTATCTTTGGACTTTTAATCTCATAATACTAATTTTTCAATCTCAAATTCTTCAAAAAACTTAAAAAAAAAAAAGAAACTTAAATTATTTGCCAATGGATTTAGATAATTCAAGATAATTTAGACTAATCGTACTACAAGAAATTCCCCCTGATTAAATGTATGCAGTGCATATGGACATTTGACATAAACTTTCTTTAGAGTAACAAAGATCTAATTTTCAAATTATTTACAATATTTAATTTGACAGAAGTGCAATTTTCACATATTATCACTTGAAGCCTAGACCGCATAGGTCTGAGTTTGAGATCCAAGTTTAGTTTCCCTGTCTGATGCTAACTCGCTCCCTACCACAGGTAAGTAGGTGGACGTTTTTGAGAAAATATCGGCCCCAGCACCTCTATACACTGGCTTTTCTGTTGCCAGAAGCAAAAAATTCCCTCTCAAAATTCCTGCGTCTTTTTTTACATCTGGGAACTCATTCTAAACATATATTGAACATAAATTAAATGAATGTTCTCTGTTAAAGAAATAAACAACCCTCCACCGTTATTCACTTGGCTCCTTCCTTCTGGAACCCCACCCCTCATCCTATATAAGTGACAGATACTTCAAACACTAACCATAACCTAACCTCTAACCTTTAACCTTTCACCTCTTACCCCAAACCCGAATCTCTATCCAAACCTCTAACCTCTAACCCCTTAACCCTAACATAACAACCTCCCCCTAATCAATATTGCTAACAAAGTGGTGAACATAGGATCTGGAGAACATACATTATCAGGGGCTCAGATTCCTCCTACTCTGGAAGGGGGCAGGTGAGAACCACGGCAATAACAGTGAAAAAAGTTGATTATGCAGCTGTACGATATATGAAGTGTCCCCGGGCAAATTGAAAGTAAAATTTAAGATGGTGACATTTCTGAGGCCGTATTGATAAAAGTGTCAAACTATGAAGTGTTGTTGATATTGTTTATAACTGTTTTGACACCATTAAGTAGATCATTTCCTAAAGCTTGAATTATGCAATTTTATGCCCCATTGATCTATCCGAGCGACTTGTGATGATATATATTAACCAAATGTGCTGACGTACCAGAAAATAAATTCTGATCCTGCAGAGGAGTATTTAGACTGTGAACTTTATTTTGCCTGAAAGATTATTAATTACACTATCCCATCAATAGCGTTTCTATAGTTTTTCGCCATTTGCTTATGCACATGATATAATAGCGGGTTTGTGCATACACCTCTCTTTTTTCATCAGTCACCACTCTTCCTGAAAAAAATATCCCCAAAACATCAGTGGTGCCAGATATTCTTGCATTTTTATTTAGCTTTTTGTCACATCAATGAGTTAAACATTTTAAGGGCTCGTATTGTAAAGGTTTAAAAGGCAGCTGCTGTTGCTGGGACAGCTGCTGCATCATATCTAACTGGGATGCATGAGAGGTAATCTTTAGGTCAGGTTATTGCCCGGGGGGGGAGGGGGCTTCATGGGGCCAAAGACAAATAGAGCGAGGGAGAAAAGTAGATGAGATCCATCGCCGCCACCACAATGTAATTATCTCCACTCTGGTGCACGTTGGTCCACCATTTCGCAAAGCACTAATTATACGTATATTGTATGTATATTGTGGTCGCTCTTTGTCTCTGTCACTTTTCGTCTGTGCCCCCCCCCCCCCCTCACAACACCCAGTCTGGCCTGTCTCCGCCGTCTCGTCGTGCAAGTGTCGGGACGAGCCGTATCCCTTCTCTCCTGGTGGGCTCGGGCGGCGTAATTGCACGGCTCTGCTTATCCGATTCCACTTTATTCAAAGTGAAATGAGGCCGGCTTCCCGGGGTGTCTAACCATAAAAAAAAAAAAAAAAAAGCAAGACTGGGGAATAGCGACTGCAGTAGGAGTCCGGTGAAAATACCAGGCAAGACGTGTCAATAGAGTCTGTTTATTAACCACCTCGGGGGTGTTCGTGTGAATTTTGTTCTCCTTTTTGGAGAATCGGTGTGAAACAAGTTTAAACAGCAGTCTTTTATTTATCTGCACTCCGGAGAGATAATATTTGACCCATTTAGATCGAGGAGTAAAAAGCGGTAATGGGATATGGTCGACATTGATCAAAACGCCGTCTGATGTTAACCTCAAAGGGTTTGAATTACATTTTAGCAAACATGACACAGCTTTCGCTCCATGCTGCATGAATTCTCCTAATTGTGGGATAGTTGGACCCCCTAAAACATGACCTATCTCTCTGTGTGAAGCGAGGAATTCTTCTGATCTACTTCTCCCTCGGTGGGCGTATTCCTGGGGGTCTGAGGAAGTGTACAGACGACTGAAACCAACTGGCCTAATGACCCAATGAATGAATAAATGAAATAATAAAGAGAGAAATGTTGAAATAAAAGGCTACACCCACTGTGTTCTGATTGGCCAAAAGCTGTCTGAAATGTCCCGCCCCTTTGTTCAGGTGGGGTTGGTCAGAGAAACAGAAGGCAAGTACAAGCACTCTAGAAGGTGGTGTGACTTTAGGCATCTGGGGGGGGGTTGTATTAATTTTTATTCCTGTTGTGACATCACAACATAACTTGTAGATTTAAGTTAATAATAAATATAAGTTCTACTATTCAGGAACATTTTGACTGGATACTGCGACTTCTACTGCTTAGGACACATTAACTTTTCCTACTCTCTAACCAAAATCCATTCAAAAATGTTGGCATTTTACAAACAGGTGCATCTAATATAATTAGAATATCATTTGGGCTTTTCATTATCGGTAAGCCATAATCCTCAAAATTACAAAAAATAAAGGCTTGACATTTCTTATTTAGGAATCGATATAATTTAAGAGTGTTTTTGAAATGGTTGACAACAAATACCAAGCTGTTTTCATGATATTTGAATATTTGAGATGGTATTTTGTGTAGGTTACCAGAGTTCATCACTGCTGATTTTCCAATTCTCAGGCGGGATTGTTCCTATAATACATTTTTTTTACATAATGCATAGTTATCTGACCCAATCTTCATATAAAAGAATAGTTGTAAGGCCTTCGTTATAGCCCAGGCTGTGTTTGTGCTGGCCAGGTCGATGCAGAGGAGGAGATTTCCTTTCATTACGCCGAGGATTCACACGCAGAGATGCGTGAGGAAGTCTATTGTAAAAATCGCCGTGTTGAAATCTCATTCCCTGTGCCAGATTCCGTCTGCCCTTGTTTGTGAGCGTTGAAATTGGGTTTTAAACGGCTTTCGTGCGTGAGGTCCGACGGAATCCTATACCCTGACAAAACATTTGTCCTTTCTTCCCTTCGCTGGGGCTGATCTGTCGGGGATTTTCTGCAGCCGTCTGAACACCTGAAGCGAGGCCCCGTGAATACAAATTTGTGGCGACACCTCACTTTTTTTTTTTTTTTTTTTTATCCCGCATCAGCCTGTGCCTGCGAGTGTCTGGCTATCTGCTTAATCTGCCCAGCCCGGAGTTGTAAATTCAATAAAGTGACCTGCCTTCAAAAGTTGTGCAGCTGTCTGCTGCTGTTATGACATCTGTGCCCCCCCTACAAAAAAAGGTAAAAGTATAACACTTTTTTCCCTGTGTGAATTTGATCAATGCACAGGGCGGAATGACAGTTGCCTTGCAGAAGAATTCTGTTTACCCGTAAACTTGCAGTATACACAGACAAAAACTATATTTGCAGGGCTGGTTGGTAGACTTCATGCTAGCATGCCAGCAGAGTTGGATAAAGAACTCCTTTATTTTACTATAAGTGAACAACCATCTAATACATACCCATTAACAAGTCCTGAATATACTTTTTATATAGGTAAAAGTACAGAAATGTCATCAGTACAATGTACCTAAAAAGTTAAAACTAATAGGACTTATTATGCAGACCGTGTTAAATTTACTTCTGAAATTTGAAATACTTTGGACAGATTAGTAGTCTTTGTGAAAGAAAAGCATCATATATTTTTGGAAAGGTCTGACTAAACCATCAAATCTGATAAAGGTTATATAAATGCTGAGCCACTAGAAAAAAGAAAGCATATTATTTCTGGGTTAAGATGATTGATTTTCATACAGCAGCTCCACAAAATCCATATGAACCAGTGCCACAATGAACAAAAAGAGATAGATATAATAGGTATAATAAAAAATTACCTCCACTGAGGAGGTTATGTTAGTCACCCTTTGTGTGTCCGTTTGTCTGATTGTTAGGAAAATAACTCAAAAGGTTTTCATGAAATTTTCATCAAATGTTGGGTATAGTACCATGAACAGATAATGGTTTCCTGGTGGTGATATCTAACACCTGCACAGCTTGTCTGTCAGCTTTGCACATACGCCAGAGACACCAAGAGAGGACTGAGACTGAGCCTTCTTTCATTCCACAATAGTGCATGTATTCAATAAGTACATGACATCATTGGGAGTCACGTCATGCTTGGCAGAGCTCTGCACTATCAGAGTGATTTTCTAGTTACTGTTATTTTACCTTTTGCCCATTTTTATGCCTTGAATAACGCAGACAGACCCAGGCAGAAAACAGGAGAAAAGGTCCCTGTCAGAATCAATGCATGTCGCAGTTGTAGTTATGGTGTATAGTATATTTCCTGAAAATTCACTCCAGTGCATTTATAAGGAAAAGCTTGTACTTTCTACTGCATTATATTTATGACTTGCTGTACTTGGTTGAAAAGTAAAATTTAACAACAAAAACACAAATTCAAAAAATATAGATATATTACTGATTTTTTGTTACTTTTGTAGCATTTAAAAAGATTTTAGGGGTGCAAAAGTGCAGTAAAGTGCACTAAAAAGCCTTTGTATTACCATCTCACTTAGATGAAGCAGTGACCCCCTTGAAAAGTACTAAAAGCCCCTTTTAACCCCCTCTACTGTAACTGTGGTGTAAAGTAATTAAGTACATTTACTTCACTTATGTACAGTTTTGAGACACTTCTTACTTCACTCCATTGTATTTCAAATCTTTAACTTTAGTTACTGAAGATATAATGAAGTCATATTTAGTAATAAAGATTGATTCTTGTTGTTAAAATGTTACTTTTCAATGATATTTCCTTCTGAAATGCAGTGGAGTGTAGTATGAAGAACCTTAAAATTGCACTTAAGTACACTACCTCAGTAAATAAACTTGGTTACTTTACGGTACTTGGTGGCTACTATTTTACTTAGTTTTTTACAGTCTACTTTCAATCAACCTTTAAGTGACTGTTCCCCTCTGGATCTCCTCTCCTTTGGTCTGAAAAGCTGCACACCTCAGCTGCACGTTATGTTCTCCAGCATATAGACATATTCCATTCAATTCCAACTTTATTTCAGACTCAGGGTCCAGATAAAAAGATAGTATTTAACTTAGATACCTACATAGTGTAGAAACCTGTGGCTATGAAAAAGGAAAAGGTCACACCACTTTTATTTTGAAATTGATTTAATTTGGAATTATTTTATCTGAAGAGTTAAGACAAGACAAGTTTTAGAGGAAGTAAAACAAACTGCAGAGAAACACACTTTTCACATTTTCTAGATTTGGCTTCTCAAATCTAATTATTTTTTAAATTATTTTCTGGTTTCTTAAATCTTTCTATAGTTGTAAACTGATGATCTTTTGGTTGTAGACTGTTGATCTTGGGCAAAAAAGGCATTTTTAGTTGAATCTCTGGCTTTGGGAAAACAATGATCATAACAGTACTAAATGAAAAGTAATATTTTAACAACAAAAAAAGTAAAAGTACTGTCTGTTTTTGATACGTTTTTGGGAAAGACATGTGTCTGTGGCTTCGTTTTCCTCACTATTGCTTGTCTGTCTGTCTAAACCCGCATAGCTGATGTTACGGGCCTTCCTTGCTTCACGCTGGCAACACGCCCTCCACCCCCCAGATCCTCCTGGCTCGCAGCATTGTCCCCCGGACTCACATCTGACAGCATCTGGTCTGGCTGCTAAATCACAGGCGCCCTTTGACGTCGGGTTTGAGCTGCGTGACGCTCCGAAAAGGAACAAAAGAGAACGGTGAATTCATTTAAAAAGAAGGAATAAAAATCGTCTTTTTTTTATGTTTACACCGCATGTGCGAGCTGCTGGGGTTCCTTTTGATGCTAATTGCGGAGACAACAGTTAAATCTGTGATAATTACGAGGGATCTTGGGGGTGAACCATAATAACGAGGAACCGCGGGGCCCGGAGGACGGCGGGATGAAGCCGTATATTTCATGACCCGGCCGCCGCGCCGCGGCATCACGGAAGCGATCTTAATAAGGGAGCATTAAGCAAATTACCTGTGAAAATGGACAAGTCATTTTCCTTCCCCAGGCAGCAGCCCCCCCCTTTTTTTTTTCTTCTTTTCATATGATTAGAGCACCGCAGTCATTAATCTGAAAGGAGGCCGCTCCTCAGCGGCTTTTCAGGAACGAGACTGTTTATTCATAATGTCACGTAGTCAAGTGACAAGGTCACGGGCCCCGGGTCGCACCCGGATGTGTATATCATAATCGACCTCGAGTGGCTCAGCTCTCCCCTCTGTTACTCACACACACACACACCCCCACACACATACACAGACAAACATATAAACATGCAAATGCTTGCATTCATGCAAATATACAAGAAACCTTGGAAATACTGTACAAACAAACCTGACAGATCCGATGCAAATAGTGAATGCATATGCAGATGAAAGCAACGGTACAGTTATCGACAGTGGTCTGCAGAAAATAACATGAAGAAAAGGGGGAAAATCCCACTTATCACAGATACTACAAGGACAATAGGTACGTGAACGGCTCGGGATTATGTGATTGTTGAACGGCTCATTTTAAAACCATTCAAACGCTGCTCTGACGGTTTCCAGGCTCCGAGGGAAATGATGTTTCTGTCTGGGTCATGAATAAAGGCGGTTTTGTGCCTTTATTTGCTTGAAAGTAAAGAAAGAGTGAGAGGAGATGTGGGAGAGAGAAGAGAGAAGGGAAGCAACTTTCTGTAAAGGTCTGACCAGCTGGGACTGAACTTGGGACTCGCTGCTCAGGGTCACGTTCACCCCGCGCGTGTCGCCCCCGAAGGCGTTCTTGAGAACAACTTGGGATTGCAAAAAATATATATAACAAGCAGCTTTGACACTGCCGTTTCTTCATCAGAGTCAGAAGTACTTTAAGGTTGCAAATCGACCTTGAAGTGAGTGTGATCCGGTCATTTTTTCCTCCCTCTGGATCTCCTCTCCTTTGGTCTGAAAAGCTGCACACCTCAGCTGCACATTACTTTCTCCAGCATATAGACATATTCCATTCAATTCCAACTTTATTTCAGACTCAGGGTCCAGATAAAAAGACCAGATTTGACTTAGATACCTACATGCTGCTGTATACAATTTGTAATTGTGGCTATAAAATGAATCTGTTTTTGTTTTGACATTGATTTAATTTGAAACTCATTTTAATTTAAAAAGTTAAGGTGGAATATATTTTTTTAGATGAAGAAAAAACAATTACAATAATCACCATCTATTTTGACAATCAATCAAGTCATTTTGAAGAAGAAAAGGTTCACATTCTCTGGTTTCAGATCCTCAAATCTAATTATCATCTGGTTTCTCTCATCTTATATAATAAACTGATGATTTTTGAGTTGTGGAATGCTGATCTGAACAAAAAAAGACATTTTAGGTGAATCTTCGGCTTTTGGGAAACAGTGATTAGCATTTTACACCATTTTATGAACCAAACATCTAATCTAATAATCATTTCAGTAAATATTAGAGTAATCAACTATAGAATAGTCATAGGTTGCAGTCCTACTAACAAAGCTTCAACCTTTGTATTAGACTCAATGTCGAAAATGATGAAACAGTTTGGTCATGCCATTACTGATAATACTTATTTATTTCATAATTTTCAATGGAGACATATTATTGTTCATTTTCATTCGAGAAAAGCAGATTAATAATGTTTAAAACAAACTGCATGTTATATTGATGTGTCAAGCATTTGATCCCATAGATGTTTGGGGGGGGGGTTGTGAAGTGAAATTATAAAACAAATATATTCATAACACACTAAATTACAACAAAAATTATATCATGATACTTTTTGTTTTAATAGAAACGGTTTAAACCATATTGTTTTTAACTTTTATAGAACCGGAAAGAGACAAAAACAAATACAAAGTTGAAGCAAAGTTGGAAGAACAGGCAGAGACTGACACAAGAAAAACAGCTTGAAAACCTAAAGCATTTCAACTTTTATTCTCATACTTGGGGATATATAGTGTGTAAATACACACACATATACACACACACACTGTGAGAGCCGAGAGCTCACAGATGTAGCATACACACAGATATAGTGCACAGACAGGCAGAAACGCAACGCCATCGCCATCCGATTTTAACTACTGACAAATCATGTAATGAGATGTGGTCCTGCAGTCCTGATATCTGCAGCTCACTGTACATATAAATCAACAGAGGGGGTGACTGAGGCCTGCAGAACGCCCCGGTTCTTCTTTTATCTGCAATTCGCTTCGAGCTCCCCTGATTCTTCCTTGTTCACAGTGTGCCCCCCACAGGAAAGCGGCGGAACTGCGCCCTCATCACTTCCAGGAGGATGAAAACTCAGGGATGTGTATTCAATTCTGTTATAAAAGGATTTTTTTTTTTCTAAATAGTTTAAAATTTCAGAGAAGACTCCTGCTCTCAAATGTCACCGTTTTTTTTTTTTTATTCAAGTGCGATCTCTGAGACTGACTCTGACTAATATTTTATACCAAGTGCAAGTACATAATGATTTGCAATTTTTAGATCTTAAAATGTCACAATGGAAAAAACAATGCTAATTGATACAGCTGTGCATATGAGGAGTACGGGACAGCAAATCTCAAGCAGCGGTTCCTGCCAATGAGCTTCCTGACTGATGCCGTCTGGACACAGAATTTTAATCAAAACCCAATTTAGTTCATGGGACGCATCCAGCGCAGTTTGATCTCAAGTGGTCCGACCCACTTGTGATCAAGTGGGTCGAAGCAATAAACATATAAATAACAACAGCTACGAATTCTTCCTGTTCATGCCATTAAGTATATTGTATAAAAATAAGAAATACCATGAGGAAAAAAAAAGTTCTTGTTTCTTTAGTCTTTTGTAATAGCAAACTGATGATCTTTGACAAAGAAACTGCATTTTTATGTTGAAACTTCAGCTTTGGGAAACAGTGATCAACATTTTACACCATTTTATGAACCGATTAATCGTTCTGATGATTAATCGATTAATCCACTATCAAAACAACTATTTGTGCAGTCATTCAATGGACCAGATTGCACCTTTCAATGTTTGTGTTAAATTATTGATTTATTATCATAAACAAAGACAAGTGTTTGAATTCACCTTTACTAGTTACTTGTCATTATGTAATTACGAATATAGACTAGATGTAAGTTTCTTTTGTGAAGTTAGGCAATTCCATATCTAAGGGTAGAGGATTGTTGGGAGAGCTACTATAAGCTGATTTCAAACATATTTGTTTTTTATCTTGTTTGTGCATCCAGCGTCCACATCTATTGGTTTGTTTCAGGTGCCTCAGAGAAATAGTTAAAGAAATAGTGAGAAAGATATCTATGAGTATAACCCTTTTCTTGTTGTTTTAAAGTATGCTCCTTTTAAAAATGTGCATACGCCAATGCATATTGTTACTTTCTTGCTTATCTTTAATTATTACAATCAGAAGTGGATTCCAAAGTTGCAAAAGGTTGAGAACCACTGTACTGTGATCACGTGTACTTGTGCATGTCCCACTGAACGAAAACCGAGTCCCTCTCCAGTCACACAGTAACTAAAGTACTGCAAAGAATTTATGCTTACCCAGCAAGGGCCCGAGCAGTTGGCAATATAATTTCTTTATTCATTATTTATTTATTTGCCTTTTTTTTTTTTTTTTCTACCGCGGTGGAAATAACGAGACATGCCCTGAGAGAAATGTCCCAGCTCTCCCCGGTGTAATTGGCGCTGCCTTCATAGCGACGTGTCAGTCACCCGACTGCAGCAGATTTACAACTTCATCTGGCGCGCGGGTGAAACCCCGTAAGAGCAGTTTCCCCCTGACAGCTTCTGTTTCACGGCGTTAGAGTGCTCCCTTCCATGGCCGACGAGAGAGCCACTGTTCAGTTTTCATAAACAGCCGAGTGTGTCAGCACAGCAGCTAGTCTAAACCATTAACCGGTAAAATAGTTGACAACAGCTCCAACTGCAGTATTTTAACACTGTGAAACCGAATCCCTATATTTTTATGCCTTAAAATTCCTTGTATTTTAAGGGGATGACTAATAAAAATGTAATATATGACAGATATATATTTTAGGCATATGGCGTGTTTATTGAAGTTACAAAAAGAAAGGAAATCCAAACAAGGAGAGATAATAAAATACATAGGATCAAATAAATAAAAAAAAAGTGTAAAAGTTTCCCAATGCTCTAATAAAGAGAAAACTTTTCAAACGAAATTTAAAAGAGGCTAAAGTGAATTAGTGTGTCTGACCTCGGTAGGCCGAGAGTTCCGTGGTGTGACAGCTCTAATAGCAAATCACCTTTAATCACCAACTGTGGACCTGAGAGTAACCAGCAGGGCTCCATCTGTGGATCTTAATGGCCGAGCGGGCACACACCAAGTCAATAAGTCAGAGGTGTGTGCAGGAGCGAGGCTGTTCAGAGCCTTAAAGTCGAGCAATCAGAGTTTAAAAATTCAACAGGGAGCCAATGTGGGGAGGCAAACACAGGGGTCATGTGATCATAATTCTTGGTTCTAGTAACCTGTCGAGAGGCAGTGTTTCGTCCCCACTGGAGACAATGGGGGTTAGGGGGTCTGGCCGATGCCCAGGTAAAGTATGTTGCAATAATCAAGCTGGGAATAGATAATCAGTCTGTATAAATCAGCAACTGATGTAAATGTCTTTTTTCAGAGGTCATCTTGAGCTTGAAGAAACATGACTTCATGACATTGATAGTATCAAATATTATCCTATATTCTTTGCCGCCTTGTGTAATATTTTTTCCCCAAGATTAAAGATAGCAAAAAGCTGATGAAATTTGGGAATAGTATGAACTCACTCTTATCTTTATTAAATTCAATGAGGTTTTGGGACAGGGATTTATTATTGGAGAGGGAAGTTATAAGTTTTCATCGGCTGCTAGAATATGTGTGTTTTATGGCAGATAACTGAGTGCTATCAGCATAACAATGCTTCTGAATGACCTGGCCAAGTGGCAGCATATAAAGACAACA
Organism: Eupleurogrammus muticus; assembly: GCA_036785175.1. NCBI lineage: Eukaryota > Metazoa > Chordata > Actinopteri > Scombriformes > Trichiuridae > Eupleurogrammus > Eupleurogrammus muticus. The sequence goes on from JAYKQN010000001.1 coordinate 32,034,875, forward strand.
GATGGGGGCCAAGAACATAACCTTGTGGGACACCACCACTGATTTACAAAGAGAGCAGAGGTAACCAGGGCAAATGTTCTGCTGCAGATGTATGAACATAATAACTGTATCCAAATAAATAGGTAGGAGATAGCATATAACAAATAAGAATACGATATAGATATCAGGTTGTGGATAAACACACAATAAAAAAAATCATACTGCTGGGATGTATTTACATTTTTAGGTATTAGCTAATTCTACATTATTTTTCTGAAAACATATAAAGGTCTATGTTTTTTTTAATGATGTGGGCTTGTATCTAGCTAATCGATCAGCTGGATACAACCTAACCTTCCACCAAGGGAAAAAGATTTACTGAAATGAAGTGAATTAGTTTCCAAGCTGAACCTGTTTTTAGCAAGGTGGGTGTGTCAAATTTTCAGTCAATGGAACTGATAGCCTGAGCTACAAAAAATAGCCAATTTGGGGAATTGAAGGTTATTAATTGGAGGCTATTGAAATCTGTTAAAGCAGAACCAGAGACATCGTCTTTTATTCCATGCCTTCTTCCCTGTCAAACTCCGGTCATTGAGAGTGACGCTGGCAATGGCTCCTCTATCACCTATAGGATACCCAGCGGTGCTGTTCCATGAACAGACATCCCCTCCTTTCTGAAATACACCTCCCTTTGCCAACAGGCTCTGCTGCTACACTCGAGGATTCACTCCCTCCCTCGGATTTTCCTGAACAGGATTTTAATCTGCAAACCTTTCACTCATAAACATGCCTCTCTAAATATTCAGCCACTGCTGCCTTGATGGAGCCGCTCGTTAAAGATTTACACCGTGGTTGTTAGTTCAACACATTTTTCAAGGTATAAAGTGTGCCACGCTCAGCTGTGTGCAGGTACAGTGTGTAAGATTGGTTGGCATTTAGCAGCATCTAGTGGAATAGCATGGGCAGGATGTGAAGGATAATCTTCAGTTCATTTTCAACATAAAATAGACATACAAATGCTACTTTTGTATGTTTTTTGTGTGCAAAGCTTTCTGTCAGGCACTTAAAAAAGTATATAAAGTAAACCCGAGGATTGTTAAGAAAGGGAATGGGTAAATGATCTTATAAACATAGTTTCTGATATGTATCTCTCCTCAATCAGAAACTGTTTGACTGTGTAACATTTTGAGATTGTATGTATATGTCAAATACTGACAGGCTCCCCATATCTCTCATTTAGTCTATTGAAACTTGTAATAGTCCCACAGAGCCTGTATGCTAGCCCACAAGGTAAGAAATACCATTAAAATGACCCATGGTTTGCCAAGTAATAACTGTGGAGAGTAGTGCAGTGTATATCCCCAAATATTATACAATATAATGTCTCCGGTTGCTCCAGAGGAGCTGTAGATTAAATAGAGCTCAGCAGCTCAAGGATCATTGGCTTTGTGAAGATAAAATAGGTAATATGCATTAAAGTATACACTGCTATATAAGATCTTGGCATTGCTTTTGTCCATTTCACTTTCTGGGCAGCATGTGTTCAAGATTCTCCTTTCAATTTTTTTTTTCTTCCAGTATGGAGACACTGTGGTTTGAATTACCTAAACTGTGCAGAAGAACCGCAGCAGGCGCTCTGGTATCCAAATGAGAGCCACTTGTCAAGGTCATGCCACAACCCTTTATTAATTTATCCTCTGACAATAACTTCCCGGGGTTGCTCCCCGCCATCTTCCGCTGGAGCGGCTCGATTCCGTGGCCTTACGTGTTTACGGGAAATCAGCGGCATCAGTCACCCGCGGACAGTCAATTGAATATTTTGCCCTCCCGCATCTTTTCAAATCACCGTGTAATGCCACCGCTGTTGCTCCGGATCTGATCAGGAAGATATATCTTAGTCGGTTAATGGGGACGACGATGCCCGCAGGTAAGATTGCCTCATCATTTTGTGGCCCCAGTCTGCAGTAGTTTGTATTAAAGAAAGGCCACCAATGCTCCACTGCCACAGTAAGCATGCAATGAAACTGCAACACATAAGCCGAAGGTATGGAAACGTTAACTGTTTCCTGTTATCAGGTAGAAGGACCTGGTAACCACTGGTAGAAGCTGCAGTGAGGGGTCATAGCACCCAGCAGTATTAAAGAAGACCATTATGGGAAAAAACACTTTTTTAGTGCTTGTGTATAAATATTCAGGTTTCTGCCCGTCTTCCTCTCATTCTGTTGTGGTCCGGCCTCTATATATAGTGTTGCTTAACGCAAGCCATTTAGAACTGGCTCCTGTTGTGATGTTACAACAGGAATGGAAGTAAATAGTAACCACCCCCGGATCCATGTAGCCTTCCCCAACTTCGAGAGAGTTGTACTGGACTTATGTTCCTCCTGCCAACCCCAACCGTCTGAGAGAGGAAGGACATTTCTGGCAGTGCTAGACTAATCACAACAGAGTGATGTTTTGGTAATGTTAGAGTATGTGTGAGAAGGCAGACTGCATTACTGCTACACTTTTAGATGCTAGAACTAGATGCTTTTGAGCCATAAAAGCATGATAATTTTATTATATAAATGTCAATAATACACCAGGAAAATGTCAAAAGAAAGAAAAAAGACCTCATTACACTTCAGACATGGATTTGCTGGGTTTGAAATACTCTTAAAACTGATAACTCAATGCATTCCCACTTCATACAGTGATTGATCGGTGTGCACAAAGGCAGCGTTTGAACTTCTCTCTCAAGCTCTGAACTTTTTTCTCAAGCTCAGTGTTTTCATTCCTCGCACAGCTACCTTCTGTCACCTTTCATGTTGCACAGCTGAACACAACATCATCAGCACCTCGGAGCAGGGACTGTCTAGAAGGATGGCTGCTATCCTCTATCCTATCTTAAGATCGCTGAGTCTCTTCTGTGGTGACAGACTTTTCACCCTCCCTCCCAGCGTGGCCATTTGGAACATCTATAAACACGCTCGCAGGTAGACATGATTGGACAATACTGTATATGAATTATACCACTGAGACAGCTAAATGCAATCCAAGAGATTTAGATGTGAGTTTGAGTAATAGATCCACAAGGTAGAAGGCTCATAGCCGACAACAGAAAATTGCACAACTGTTTATTATGTCACTGGGAAAGGGATTTTACAGTTCGGGAAAGATAGCACTGCAGCAATAATTGTATCTATTGTTGTAAGGGATGAATCTGAATGAAGTTTTAGTTGCTTGTTTAAAAAGAATATAGACCTCCATCGTCAGAATAGTTTGAGCCACTATGTGGTTTGAATGTAATTGAAATATCTGGCATGCATGCAATAAAATGTAGCAGCTGACTTTCCCCCAAACCAAAACACCTTTAAAGGTACAGTGTGTAGTTTATGGTGCCATCTAGAGGTGAGGTTGTACATTACAACCAACTAAGTAATACCGATCATTAAGAGATCCTATGATTTCTCTCCAACATGGAAGGAGACCTGTTTCATTTGTAGATAAAAATTTGTTCAATCTGAGGTAGTGAAAGACTTATTATTATTATTAGAGTTATTATTTGAATAAGCATTATACACTAATTAAAACAATCTTATGAATAATGTATTGCATTCCTACCTTTAACATCCCTGCTTAACACCCCATCTAGACCTCTAGATAACAGATAGTGGAAGGTGCATGAAGAAGCAAATGAATAAAATAACAATAATAAAATTCAGTATACAAACAGAAATGAAAATAATAATCGTGATAAAATATAACAATAAAATTTGCAATAAAAAATGTAATAAAAAGGTATATGAATACTAAATACAATACAAGAGTGAAACCAGTCATTAATAGCACCGAAGTTGCTGCAGTACTGTTAAAGAGTACACACCACGTACAGGCAGCAGGGCACACACACACACACACACACACACACACACATTGTGACCAGAAGCATACCTCCATTGTAAAATGCTGGCAGGCAGCCGACCAAAACAACACATCCTTAACAAACCACCCACAGGAATGTTATTTATTTATATATGTATATTTTTAATTTGGCACTTTGAAAAGTCTTTACACACCACTGTTAAAAAACATACTGATTTTTTCATGTAACAACACTCTGGTTAGGGTCTGATTGGGAATTGGCACAAAAACACTTGTGGTGAGAGAAAGATCACGACTTGGTTTTAAATTAAATGTCATTGTCATGGCAACAGTGCCAACACCACCGACTCTCTACTTTTTGCCAACTAACAAACTATATAAACACAGTTACAAAACAACTAATTTGAAGAATCAAAGTTACACTGTTATGCTGTTGTGCCTCGTGTATAAATGCACAATAGGCAGCATCACAAAACAATATGGAGACGCATTCATCATTGCCATGGCAGAGGAATCTATTTATTATTGTACAGATTTGGCCAGAATTGGGTAGTATTCTAGAAGAGGCCGGGCTGGTATGTCCATATGGGGCCCATCAGGGCTAAGTTTGGGCTGCACATGTGGGTCTCAAATGGGTTTGTCCACAGTTTCCATGGTGGCCCCTAGCTCTGTTTGTCCATATATTGTTTGCCCACATGAACATGCTGTTTTTTTTTCTTTTCCCCACTAGTCAGAGCTGGGGTTTTATGATTCACTTGAGGACACCTGGATTGGCTGGCTCAGCTGCCAGAAACTGTCCCGCTGGTATGTGAATGTGAAGCTTTGAGAGGAGGCCACAGCAATCCTGTCTGGAGGTTTAACGTTAGCTCCTTCAGTTAGGTTTGGTGTCTTTTTCGTTTTCTTGTGCATCTGCTTATGTATGTAATGACTGTTGGCCATTAACAAAATTCATTGCGTTGTTACTAAATTTGTTATTGACTGGGTTGGCAAGTACCAAGTAGGTTTGGTCAGATAATGGGCTAAGATCGCCAAGACTGACATTGAGAAACCAAAGAAATTCAAATTCACATTGTTCGCTGGGTGAAGCATCAACGCTGAAAAACATCATGGCAAGGACAAAAAGAGGCCAGAGACGGACCGACCATCGTGGTGAGGCGATAGAACCAACAACCCGGAACATCCTGTGGTAATTAGCGACGTAATGATTTCGTCCTCTACTTGCGTGCTCCCTGCACAATCCCCGTACGAATCCCTGCCGACTGACTGTCACAACCAATACAGACATTTTGCATATTTATCTGGCCTGACATCCCGGCCAACCCTGCCATGAAATACCGAGGCCCGGCTTTGGCTGCTGGAGGATGGCCAAAGACCAGGGAGTGAGGATGAGAGAGTTAGAGGGAGGTGAAACTTCTTCTTCAGAGTGTGTGTGTGTGTGTGTGTGTGTGTGTGTGTGTGTGTGTGTGTGTGTGTGTGTGTGTGTGATACTCCCTACACTTCAGAAGATGTAAATAAAGCTCTTTTGGGAAGTAGCAATCCGGGTGAGGACTGGGAGCGGATGCGGGGGAGAGGGGGTCATAAACTCAACAGTGATGTGAATTATGCAGGTTGTGTGCAGGAAAAAAGTCTTCAGAGAGCCGGAGACTGCAGACAGTCCACAGCACAGAGAACATGCTTTCTACAGAAGCACGAGCTGATGGAAGATTGCTACTTTTCAAACAAACATCTATATTGATATCTGTCAACTTTTTTTTATAAGTGTGACTATTACCTGACCCTGACCCCACTGGTCAGTTTGTAACATCAGTGAATGATTAATCTCATTCTACAGCTAAATTAAATCTTTGCAGTGGAGCATTACTAATATTAAGCACATTATGTAACTCATTTTACATTGCTTTTATCATGTAGCAACCTAACCCTATATATAATTATTCCTTTTGGAGCATTATTTTCATTGACATTTTTGATAAGGCAAAAACATATTAAGAAAAAATTAAGCTGGTGTATATATATATGTATATGTATAACTGTCTAAATACAGACATGCTTTTATCACATTTAAGTTTATCTCTAAATTTGCATGTGCACATAGTCACATCCACATATGCACAAGTACAGACATATATGTACCTGCATACATGTATAAATAAAGAAAATACATAGAATGAATAAAAATTAATAAAAGAAATGGAAAAAAAGGTATACTGGCAAATTATATTATATGAAAAAACAGAAAAGATGGTGCATTAATTTATACATTTTTGTTTTATTTGAGATGAATATTTATATTTGAATTTATCAATATATTTGTGTATATATGCAATTATTATTATTTCCTTTGATATTAAAACAGGTGAGACACATGACAAATAGTGGTTATGGTGAAATAATGAGACACGGTGCTTGTGTGTGCATGTGTTTGTGTGTGTTTAAGATGCAAAATCTTTACATATTTACCATATCCAACACATCTGCACCCATCTGGAGGTGGGAAAAAAAGTCATAATACCATTGCAATAGTGTCCACTTACTGTTGCACCTTTCTAACTACATAATTATGAGTTTCATTATGTATTCATATAGCACTTTCAGTGATAATCACACAGTCTCGTACATTATAATCTGCCCTCTGGGGGTGTGATGCTTGACAGCGATACCAGTTATAACAAGCAATTGTCAAGAAAAGATAGAAATAGAGATTTTACTTTGAGAACTGCTTGGGCAGATAATTAATCAAAATAAATTGATCGGTGTTGCCGGAGCGTGCTACAGAAAGATTCACCCAGACAAGTCGGCAGTGTAAACACCGGTCTGCTTTGTCCATTGATTACCATTTGGACCCTTCGGCTGGAACCAAACCTGATACAAATCTGCCATTTGTTTGTCTCCTCCGCTGTGTGCCGCTCGCTCCATGAGATGATTAAAGTAATCGTCTCAAAGATTTGTAATCGAGCCTATCACCCACTGATGAAATGTTTGCATTTACAGTGATTTGGTTATTACAGACCATGGGTCAGTGGTGACATTCTCCAGGAAAGCAATCCACACCCTGGTGGCTATCTACAGTATAGCCTGCCTCATCCATCTTAACCCATAAAAACCCACATTCTTTTCAAAATTTTCATGCAAATAATTACATCAAGTGAGTCACGACCAATCATTTTAGAGTTTGTATATATACATTCATGGTGTTTATTATTATTATTAATATTAGATTATATTAGAATATATTTGATTCCATTAGATTAAATTAGAATTGTTGGTTTATATCCATTATTTAATCTGCTTTGAATAAAATTGTATTTGCAACTGTAGTTATACTTGCATTATTTATTCCAGTTAAAAAATATATTTTGAGGGGGGGATTATTCTCTTCTCTATTATTCTCTCTCTCTCTCTCTCTCTCTCTCTGTATATATATATATATATATATATATATATATATATATATATATATATATATATATATATATATATATATATATATATATATACATATATAGGGCATATAAACTTTTTTTTACTTGAGTGAAAAATTACAGTCATAGACTTGGGCACTATACTATACTATAATAACAACTATACTACTATAAAAAAAGAACACATCAAATAATTTTTTTTCCAAAAATACAATCAGGCCATTCTGATTACACTGGTGTTTGCTCAAGCGTTTCTTTTATCTGATTTCTTTCTACGTCATTATTTGATGACGTTATTGACAAGTCAATACTGACAGCCGCGACGGCCGCTCTCAAACCTCCGTCACATTGTGGACTGCCCTTCAGATCGCTCACACGCCCACTGTGCAAACTAAGTGATGTCAAACAGGCAAGATGGAAGCTCCCAGAGAACATATATATTAGCTTCACTGTTTTCCTTTTTGCATAGACGCAGGAAGTGGAGACATGTCATCCATCTTCGGTCTTTGGTTTTGCATCAGCCAGCAGTGATGGCGGGTTGTGTGGAGGGGGGTGGGGTGCGGAGGTCGAGAGAGCAATGCAACAGACTTCAATTTTCTCGTGTGTTATAATGTGTGTTAGGCGCTGAGCCAGGTGGCATTGTTCCGGATGTGGGAGTGAGGTCAAGCGAGGTCAAAAAAAAAAAAAAAATGAGAAAAAAACAGTTCCTCATTTAAAGTATGAGTTTCCCAGCCTTACTGTTTCATCATGTGGGTGTTTTCTGAGTTTACAAACCTCCCCTCACTGATGTAAAACAGACAGAGATGTGTGACTGATTTGAAGGCTCTTGTGGGTTGATCTATAGACTTAGAAATTAACATTCCCTCAACAGTAAAAGTAGTCTTTCTGTTTAAAGTAATTCCCAGCTACTAAAACAACTGTTACTATTAGGGAGAAGCTGGGCCAACCAAAAGTTATTAAATCACAAACCTGTTTCCTGTGTCTCCTGGCCTGATGATATTCAAACCGCTTTAAGGCTCCTGGTGATCCTGTGCCGGGTTGCCAGGGTAACGCCGCGAATACTGAATATCCGGATCCGTGCATCTATATTGCAGTAAAAATACTGTGTGAAGTAAAAGAATTGCAGTAAAAGTATGTCAGTATTATAAGTTTATACAGTAAAAGTCGCTCAGTGACCTTTGACCTTCTTGCTGTGAGGAAAGAGTGCACCACCTTGTTGCCATTGCAGTAAAGATACTAAAGTAAAAGTGCATACATATTATGTAGGTAAGGTATTGCAGTATCATGCAGTATCATGAGTTGTTGATATAAAAGTACATGATTATTATGAGTAGTATTGAAGTAAAGGTGCACAATAAGTATGATGAGTTGTTGTAGGTAATGTAGTAATAATGCAGTAAAAGTGCATAAGTACTATGGTAAGCTGACCTTTATAATGCACCTTTTTTAACCATTCCAAGCTTCACAGTATAAGTGTTTGTTCACCTATTCCCACACACACACACACACACACACTGACGGAATCGTCATCAGGAGCGACTCAGGGTTAAGCATCTTGCCCAGGGACATGTGACCTGCGGCCAAGAGAAACCTGGGAACGGAACCAGGAACGGCTGCTCCACCTCTGAGACATGCAGCTTATGCGCAGCGAAATGAGATTTAAATATCAGGATTGTATATTCATGAACGGCGTTACAGAATGAGATTTACAGCCGTTGGATTTATTCCGGTACATGTCGAGTGATAAATGAAATCCATAATTAATACCAGTTGCTTTTCAGATGGTTTCTGCTGTCTGTGTGCAGTAATCAGGTGAAGTGTGATACGCTAAATACTCTCGGGGGAATATAAACCAAAACTAATGAGAGAAACACAGAGAGAACGTGTTTTTCCTGCCGTTACCCGGGGACCAGCCCTGACTTTTAAAATGACATCTAATCAAAACGCGGGGTTCGACGATGACTTTCAATTAATTTCATTTCCAAACCAGTCCTTTTTTGACACAATGAGGGCACGCTCTCATCTCCTGGAACGCATAGCTCAGTCTGACGACGGCAGACTAAACAATGGATAAAGGGAACAGATGAGAGGGTGATACAGAACAGATGTATATGGACCGTGGATATGACGGCGGAGGAGGAGCAGCGGGGGGACACCAGACAAAAAAGAAAACATCAGAATAACCGAGCAAAAAAAAGCTGCGGTCAGATTTTCGTCGGGCTCTGATGTGGACGATATGAACTGGAAATATGATTCCAATTAGCGTGTTGTTGTTTTTCAGTGTTTTTTTTTTCAGCTGCATTGACTGGCTTTGGGCCACATGGCGGCAGAATTCCAGAACAAGTGAGAAACCACACACATTTGACATATGGTCAATGAAGGAGTTATCCATCATCTGCTTAACGAACATAATTTTTTATTTTACAGGGACTTAATTTGCATGTATCTGACATGTGTTTTCTACAAAAGGTTGAGAAATAATAATAAAAGTTTTTTTTTTTCTTTTTTTTAAATCACATATGATAATAACAACAAATATTCAACCCTAGTCCTAACGGGCCACTGTGGGTGCAGGTGTGGGTGTTCCAATATATGGATTTGATAAATAATCCAACTTCTAAAATGTATATATATATGAATGAAGTAATTAGAATCGTGGGTTATTAAAGACTGGCACGTTATGATATCATAGACTTGTGTGCTGTTATTGCTCGACATGGGACAACAAGGCCTAAACAGGCATTGTAATGCAGTATTAAAAAAATCCACAAACTACATATGGCAATATATAGGAGCCCAGTTACTATAAATCATACATACATATTCATTTAATTCACATACAGGTATACTTCACTTATTTACTTTACAGTGAAATTTTTAATTAACCATACAAAGCTGGTAGATGGTGTGTTTCTTATACTTCAAGGCAGAAACTTGTAATTAAATGGTATTAAATTAATCTGAGACGATGTGCCTGAGATCGATTACATATAATAAAAAATCATAGTAACAGTCATGTTTGCTGTAGTCTCTTCAGTAAGTAATGTATTCCTACAAAAGACACAACAAGGTTTTATTCTCTTTAGGCTGACTTGTCCTATGGTGGAATGATTGGGCACCAATTAATACAAAATACTGTATTCAATTAAGTAAATTTGGATTAACTGAGTTAGAACACGGTAAAAATCAATGATGTTGGATCTTTTTTTTTTTATTGCATATAAACAGAATGTGTATAATGTGCAATTACACCGAGCAGATGGAATAAAATGAATCAAAGGCTTTAGCAGATGCCGGAGTGGATGTGATGAAAGAAGTGCACATCCATCTGGACTGGGAGGACACTATTAGATCCATATAACGGATGAATGGACCGCGCTTATATATTATGAGCTTTGAAGAACGCTTTGAGACACTGAAAAAGCCATAAATGTTCGTGGAAGTTTATGCCCGGTAGTTTTATTCAGTTGTGAGTCTGCTGACAGACAGTTTGACTCGTCATCACGGGGAAACACAAGTGTGCTGGCTTAATGATATTGATCACTGGGGTATTTAATTACACCGATGCCATTACATGCACTTGTGTTTTTCCTTCTTTGAGCACAAATTATTGCTTTGAAAATAGGGCCTATTAATATGGATGTTTTTGTATCTAACGCACCGCAATTTAATCGTGACCCGGAGCATTCACGGACCACAATTAAATCTAATACATTAAAAAGAGGGTCATAACCAAAAGCATGATACACATGAATGATATTGTATTAGGAACATTTAATGAGACGACCTATCACGGAGGCTTTCGCTGGGGAAGAGGCTCGTTGCTTGTTCCCAGCACTTTGTGTGATGAGTGTGTTGCATTCAGGTTCCCATCCAGACCGGCCTTAATAACACTGTATGCCCAGAGGCCTGGGTCACTGACCAGTACTCCGCTAACGCTGGCACAAAAAACACATGGTCCAGTGTCCATTAGTCTGTGATGCACACTAATTTGTTTAGGGAAATGGCACTGTACACGTACGCATGATGTAAAGCGGATATGAAACAGAGGCCTGCTGCAGCACAAAGCCATATTTATATATATGCAGCACCATATTTAACACCTCCTTTACAGGGTTTAAACGTCACCTCAATATAGTTTTACCTCATCCTTATGTCAAGCTTCTTCCGGGAGCTTTCGAAAGAACGGGGCGGTGGCTATGGAGTTATGACATCACAACCTAATTCAAGTCCAAACAGCATTGACCTGAAATTACTAATAAATAAGGACATTGGACTTACTAATTGAATTTTAAAATGTTTGTCTCTGCCTTATTATCACATGCATAAATAAAACTATACTTTAAAATAGGAAAAGTTCTATAAATGCACAAGTTGCTGTCTTGTTGTTAAAATACAATGTTTCAGCCCATTTTGACCCTTTTCTAGTTTGTTAAAAGAGCACATACAGTAAAAAAAAAAATAATTAAAGGCTGGAAATGACTGTGTCTGAAAAAATATGTTTAAAAAAGCATCTGATATGAGCAGCAGCATGGAGGCTTGCACGGCCTCATTTTTACTTTCTACCAATCAACGTGAGTCCTGTTTGCAGTTTGATAGCTGCAAAGGTTCAACAGGTTCCTCCCAGCATATGTTGCCGTGGCTGTGGGATTCCCGGCAGGTGGTGAGAGCCTGCGGTGTGAATTTGTGTCCGGCAGCTGCTCAGCATGGGAAAAGTGTTTTTTTGGGGTTTTTTTTAGATTTTTCCGCGAGGCCAGACACCTCGGGACATCCTACGATACGTGGCTGTCGTTAGTCAGTCAGTCACGTTTCGCAAAAAAGAAAAAGAAACATTCCTTTCCGCTCCTGTCATCCGAAAAGACGAGAGGACTCGCTGACACACACTCGTCTGTTAAAAACCTCCTTGTCATCACATGGAAATCGTACACACCTGCTCCGCCGTGCCATCTTGACAAGTAGACAAAACGCTCGTGGTGGCGGCGGATTGCTGTTTTTGAAAAGTCTAACTGACAGCAAATACTCAGAGAATGCCAAATCATCGACTCCCAATGCAATCGCTAAGGTCCAAAAAGCAGAAGCATGAAAAGGAAAGGTTTTCTTGTGATCCCAGGCACATCTTCATTGAGAGTTTTGTACGTTACAGAGCCTATAGCAGTGCATATATAAAGACCTGATGGCGGTTAAACCGCGACAGTTGACGGCTCACGCTCTGCAGCCTTTTTCAGTGGAGGTGGCTGCTGTATGGCATCTCTTTTTTCCGTACCAACCTGAAATCTCAGTCTTCCTGTCAGCAGGCGCTACAGGCGCTGCCTTTCCCGGCGAGGTATTAGACCTCCTGTGAATTAATAAGCTCCCCGGCCAGACAAAAAAAAAGACATGTTTGATATGGATGTAGTTTAGTGATAAAAAAAAAACACAGAAGCCAAATGATAACAGTTAACGATAAAAGCTTGGGAAAAGAAAAAAAAAAAAAAAAGGAGAAACAAATGTGTTTGTGCGACCGTGATAATGCATCCCGGGGGGGCTTTTAAATAACATTTCAGGGCAAAGAAAAATCACTCGGCTATCTATAATCTAACGCTGTGAAGGGAGGCATTGGAATCTGGGTCACACTTCTGATTCGAATAGGCCGGTGCTTATATCCAACTTATTATCAAGTGATATTAAAAAGTTTGACTTTCAGGTGAGATGGAAGCAAAGTATTATATATGTATGTAAAAAAAGAAGAGAGAGAGAGCTAATAGCTTGCTTCATGTATGTATATATATGTATATGTTTATATATATATATATATATATATATATATATATATATATATATATGTATGCACATATATATGGGTGGCATCATGCATTTGCATTTGGATACCATTATATGTATTTGGGCAAGGCAAAGTATCTCTGTGAGCCTGAAATAACTATCAGAGACTTCATCAGAAGACAAATTATAGACTCTGAATTGAGCTTCAGATCAATTTTTTTTGCTCAAAAGAGCAAGAGAACTACAGAGCAAGATTTTTAATAAAATCGAATGGGTAAAGCTCAAGTGAATCAATGAACACACACCACAGGCAGTACTAGGAAGAGACTTGCCTTTCTGGGTGATGCCTGACAAATAATAATTATGAGATAGAAGGAAAATAGCTCCATCAAAGCATAAAACAAAAAAAAAATCAAATAGCGAATAGTGAATAGCAATGAAATGTGTCACCAAATACAGCTCTAAACAAATCAAGCAGAGCTCGGTTTGGCTTTCAATAGGTGTATTAAATTAAGCAAGCAAAGCAATATCCGAGTGTGTGTGTGAGTGAGTGTGTGTGTGTGTGTGTGGAAGAGTGAGTGTGTGCATGTCAAAGACTTTTCTGACAAGCTTAAAGTTCAATCCACTGCAATCACAAAATGGTTCAGTTTGCAGTTCACACTAAAGAAAGAACCACTCACCAAGACAAATTATTCCAGGAAATCAAAAAACTGAAAAAGAAATGTCTATATTTGCCCCAAATTCACTGTATACTCTATTCAATAAATAAGCCATTGGTCGTATGTGGTCATGTGACTAGCTTAACTAACATAACTATTTAATGTGTCATGGGAGCACTCCAAACAATTCCAGTTTTCCTTCGAATGTCCATAGTTGTTGAGTTAGCTGCTGTGGAGAAACTAGTGAACCTAGTAAATGACCAAAAGTGCCTAACTGGAATAAGAAAAAAAAAAGAAAATGCACACTGGCCTTCAAGGGAACACCTTTGCTGCAACTTTTTAATAAGTTGAAAGGTTAAAGTCCTGACTCATCCTTTGCATTCGCCACACTCAGGAATCATTGGGTGATCCAACCCCCCAAAGTCTAACCCTTTGAATGCTGAGAGCCAAACAAGGAAGGGGATGGGAGCCATTTCAAAAATGTCTGGCATGACTTGACTGGGAATTGATCCCACAGTCTCCCCATTCCAGGACAGATACAGCACCCATACAGCATGTCCATGTGGGGGCCCATAAGGGTTAAGCTGCACATATGGCTGTCAAGTGGCTTTGTCCCACATATGGGAAAACACAGGTGGGGCCACCATGGAAACAAACCCAATTTGGAACCTACTGTATATGCGCAGTAGGGGTGGGACGGTTCACATCAACATTCAAAGGGTTGTGGTCACGGTCTCGAGTTTGGTTTGGTAAATGTTGATCATTAGGAAAGCATAAAAAGCTCAAATTGTGTTGCAGTCTGAAGTTAAAAGTAGGTGAGATTCTGGCTGCAGGAGAGGAGACATTGATAGTTACATCATGTTTCATTCAGTAGACAAATACCATAGTCTCTATCAACACTAGACTGAAATGTGTCTTCATACAGTGTGGAAATTACCATGTTGCTAAAGTGTTTGTGGGAGGAGATTTTATATTGTGACTCAAGTGCTTTAATCATAGAGCTGCACACCGTTGCACTTTTCTCAGCAACTTACTTCCTGCCGTAATCATAGGTCACTAAATGCAGCCACGCTGCGCACCTATAAAGTGCTGCTGGTCATCTTCAACTCGAACCTGCTGATCTGGAGGGCGGAACACGTCACCTAGGAGTAAAAGCAGATGAAGAGAAAGGACAAGCTCTAAACGGAACACACACAAACCAAACTGAGACAGTTGAAGTAAACGGTTCTGTCCTATCCCTGACGTATGGCCCAAGCTTAACCCCTTATGGTCCCCACCACGGAGCTGTTGCGCTCATATTGTGATCAGTGATCTTAAAGAGAATTCTGAGACAGCCTGTGGTGCTGCACAGAAGAAGTAGGTGGATGGGAAAAAAAAAACCTTATCATTGTTATTATACGCCAAAAAATAGTGTTCAGCACCAAGTGGACGTCAAACATCCCTATTACGAACACACAACGCAACAAGCCTAGCATCAGATATCCCACACATAGCATGAAGTTGTTAAGCCTGAGAAGGAATCCACTAAACAGCCAGCGTTGCAATAACGGGACCAGTGTTGCCTTTGCAATTTGGTGAGTTGCGGTGATCTTTGCAGTCATCTACTTAGATTGGCGATTGCTCAGGAGACTGTGTGCACTTCCACTTCCACGCGCTGTGGCTGACATCTTAATTTGCTTCTGCTGGGCAGGTTTACTCCTCTGCAGTCCTTCTTTCAGACTCGATTACACACCCGGCATGAATTTTATTCACCTCTAGTATTTCCAATAGAAATATTTCAGCTAGTGGCAAAAAAAAATGAGAGCAATCTTATTTGATTTAAAATTACCTGCCACATAAGACAGTTTTGCTCATCCAGCCCTTGAAGGGGGAACCCTGCTTGATAATTGCCATGTTTTCGCATTCATTTTCTCCCCCCTTGTATTCACACACAGGCCACAGCAAAAAAGAGACAGCTCCACAATCGAGGCTATTACGCAGGAGCCACAGCCGCCGACTTCCAACCATGACGAGGACTTTTGTATCATCGTTCCTTTCATTGAGCCGTGCGTGGCTCAGGATGCAGCCGCGCATTCACGGGATAGAAGTACCTGACTGCTTTCCCCATGGGGTGATTGAGCAACTCTCTGAGTTATCCTGAAACAGCAGCGCTACGGCGCCGGAGACGGGTTGGACTCCTCTCCTGTCTTAATCGCGAAAAGAGACGGTGCTCCTAAAGTGATGAGCGAGCATTCCCGGCTCATTATTTTTTTTTTGCAGCGAGATACGGGTTGTCACTTTGGCTCTGCAGAGTCAAAAATGAAAATCCCAGACTTTTTTTTTTCTCTCGGTAGACGTCTTTATTACCTCTCGCCAGTGGATGCTTTCTCACGGTGTTCCTTTTTTTTTGACAGTAGAAAAGAAGCTTTGTTCTTTTGTGCTGCTAAGAAAAACAGGAAGAGATGCTGCCAGCAAAAAACAACAATCAGTTTCATCTAAAATAAAAAGATTAATAGCAGATTTCACATTTTAAGGTAGGATCTTGTTTTTTAGCCATGTTGACATTAATTTTAAATAATTTCAGCAAATAAATTCACATGTTTAATACAGATAGAGATTTAAGTATTTATTTCTGTTGCTCTGTTTATACAGAAGTCACAGATTATACAGATTATTTTCTGATTTCTTTAGACTTTTATAGTACTAAACTGATGCTCTGTGGGTTGTGGACCATTTGTCTGGACAAAAAAATACAATATAGGTAGAATCTTCAGCTAAGGGAAACCGTGATCGACATTTTACACCATTTTATGACCCAAACAACTAATCGATTACTCATTTCAATAATCAATACTCTATGCACATGTCCACAAGGCTGATTCCTTTTTTGGTTTGTCAACACTCTTGATTCACAAATTTCTTCATGTCATTTCCTCTCCTCCCCCCCTCTGTCATGTGATTTTTGCATTTCTTTTGATTACTGTACAGCTCCAAAAAGGAATAATCCAGCACATTTTAATTCCTACAACCACTAGTTGTTCAACATGCTGGGTAGTCCTATCAACTTATCACTCCAAGGTATTTTCTGGTCATTTTAACCCAAATTCTGACCTTTCCCTCATCCTAACAAAGTGCTTTATGGGCCTTAACCTTACCAGACCACCATGGTCTGGGTAACTAATCTATTCTGATTGGCTGCAGGGTTCCCATCATTCCTGAAATAGGACACTTACAAAGTAGTTCCAGTGAAACTGACTGTGGGCCGTTCTAAATTATTGCTCCGAACGGCGTTAGAGCTTGTCTAAAATGAGTAACCATAGCAACAGGGATGCAGTCAAAGCCTACTTTTGTTACACAAGAACAACAGCAACAACATAAGATTTGTTTTAAACCTCTGGCATGATCTTTGATAGGGTTTAAATTTAAAAATGATCCACAGGAGTGGTTGTGATTGATTGAATAACAATAACATACAGTGACACAGAAATCAAAGAAATAATAGTAATAATTATGTAAAAAACCTGCAAGAGAGTGGTGAGTGTGGAATTAGTGGAAGTAGAACTGTGGAAATATGCTGATTTTTGGCCTGCATACTGTGAAAAGTTCAGATGATTATATATATACATACATTTATGTAAGAACAAAATCCCCTATCATCAGCACAAAGTGTACAAAGCCGCTAAATACCTTAAATGGGGCTCTTTAATGTTTATCTGCTGGAATTAATCCCTTTTGTAGGTGAGCAAGCTGAGGGAGGATCTGCGGCGGGTCCCCTGACAGAAGAGAAATTTTAATTAGCATCGCTTGCAGTTTGGGTCACCAACATAGACATTCATCTGAGACTGTTCAATATTTAATTAAATGGCTCTTGCTTTACACCTTTGTTCACCTCACAACACAATCCCCCCACACACACAACACCTTATATTCAGCATCCCAATTAATCAGTGCAAAACACTTAATGAGAAACAGCTGTCAAAGTAAATACTCAATAAATCCCTAAAGTGTCACTCGGCTGTCGTCTTAAGTGATACTGGGTGTTTAAAGTGCAATGCAGAGGCTTAAGAGCAACAGATTTTAATCATGTGAAAACAACAAATGCTGCAATGCCATCAAGTTCTGTTTTTGTCACAGAACGGGGTCTGGTCAATGCATCACTAACATCCACGAGTTTATTTATTTTTTCACCGGCTGAAAAATCTGATGCAATTGCTGCAATGTATATGGGTCAGTAAAAAATCATGAATGGCAAGATGAGAAATCAAAAAGGTTTTAAAATACAGTTTTAAAAGCATTCATCAGGTTATTTAAAAATGTAGATTTTGTGTTCATGTTGGTTTCTTCTTGTCATTTGAAAGTACATTTTGTTTTACAAAAATCACACAAAATATGTCTTTTTTTAGGTTTTCAGGGTTAAAACCATATGACAGTTTTGTAATAGTGTGTTGTATTAGTATTGTATATTATACTCATTGTTTTTAAAGTAATAAATACATGTAAGAACATTAGTTTATCAATGTGGAGCCAATTTGAGCTACTGGGAGGTAGATTAATAGTAATACTGCATCATTTTACAGCTTCACACAAACTGCCTTAAAAAAGACAATATAACACAATATTAAAGTCTATATAAAATTTTGGATTCTATATCTGAAAATTAACTAATGCAATAGTTACCTCTGAAATATTCACGTGACAGTACACAAAGGAAATATACTTACTTACTTTCCACCACCTGTGCTGGAAAAGAGGACGAAAAAGTGTTTTTCTCTTCAAACCTAACTGAAGATTTAAGATGTTTTAAATACTTTGTCACCTTGTCGGGTTCCTGACGTCTCACCACCTGTGTGTGTGATGCAACTTCCCTCAGAAAATAAGTATTCCATCTGTTTTAACCAGAAAATGGGCTAAGACAAGGCGTTATTTGCCTTTTTTTGCATCTGATCTCAAGGTGAGCTCTACTTTTAACGCTGGAATTTCCCACATGACAAAAAGGTGGCGCGAGACGAACTGGAAAAGAAAACGCATTCAGACATTTTGGCGAGACAGGGAAGGCATTGATGTAACTGATCGATGGCTTGCTGGAAGACCTTAACGGAACAGAGGAGCAATCAATCAAGCCACATGTGTGAAAAAACTCAAAAAGTCAGCATGGGAAAAAGGCTTATTCTTATTTTTCACTTACGTTTTGAAGCAAGTATGCAACTTGTTGTTGGTAAAAAGTTGAATTTAGAAACAATAATACTATTTCTTAGTACTTCTCCAGCAGGGCTTATGGCCTCAGATGGAATCATTGCTGACATATTTTCCTGAGAGCTGGACTCACCAGTATCAAAAACCTCTAAAGACACCTATAGTCACGTGGAATGTTTTGTGCTCCTTTGTTCCGTGTGTCCTTTCTCCCATTTGATCACAGGGATTATTCAGAGGTTTAGTCTTTTAAGTCCTGTTTCGTTTTGCCCATCTAACTTGTTAGCATTTAAATGACTTTTTGTAATTGCCTCGGTGAATCTTGAAATAACACAGGGGGGAGGCTTTTTTTTTTTTCTCCTCCGTTCAGTTCTCAATAACAAACAAACAGAAAATCCTCCGGATCCCCGTCAGAAAATGCTGTTTCACCTCAACCGGCTCACGTCGCCGCCGCCCGTCCTGACTTTGATGCTCGTCTTTTGCAACATGTAACGCTTTGAGTTTTAACCACTGAAAAATATTCAGCAATTAGCAGCCCAAAAACCCCCTCAGGAGAGAGCCACCCGAGACCGTAAAGTGTTATCATGCTGCTCGCGAACCCACAGAGCGGTTGTTGCGAGAGCTTCTTTGAATGTGTGTGAGAATGTGCGTAGCCTACATGAGGGCTGTAAGATGTCCTGTTGTGAGAGTGCTTATCTTGTATTTACACATACGGGCATGACTTCATATTTTCATATCATATTTAAGCTTCTGCTTCCAATATGATTAAACCTATAGACCTTAGTGTGGTCAGAACATCCAGCTGGACTGATCTCTGGATATCCATAGCTAGTGTAACAGTGAACATGCAGTGAAATACCAAATAAAAGCCCAGTTTCAATTAACCAATGGACCCCCTTAAAAATGCAGTGTATTTTTTGAGAAACAACCGTTGGATCCAAATAATGAATGCCTGAATGCAGTTTTTTTTTTCTTCAGCTCCTTGATCTGGATGCTCCTGATGCTCCAATGACGTTAAAGTATAAACTGTAATCTGTCCAGTACTGTATTCTGACCTTTACCATAATGAGCATTATTTTTTGTCAGGAAAGTTGCCTATATAAATATTAATTGTATATCGCAAAGTCTCAAATAAATGCCTGGTCTGTTATGTGGTACTTTACGGTACACTATACTTTCAAAAGTATATCCTTGCTTTGCATATGAATTTATTTGTATATTATATTTATATGACATCGGTCCACCCTTTACGGGGGGGTTCTTTAAAGCCACATATCTAAAAATGATGATGATGATGATGATTATTACATTCCTCTTCCTTAATAACATTTTAACTTTTTATCATATCTCCTCTTAAGCTTTATACGTCTTAGGACAGAGTGCAATGCAACAACCATCTATCTATCTTGGTACTCTCAGTATAATACAATTACCATTGTTGGTGTTTACTTGTTGTAATAACTAATCCAGTAGTGAGCAATCTATTATCATCTATTATTAGGCTGTAGGTCAATGAGCAATAAAACAAGAACATTCTGTTTCTATATAACTAGGTAGTCTCTGAATCATAAATTACCATTGTTGGTAATAACTACTAATTAACTACTAATGTGCAGTGAGTTTTGTGCAATTAAAATATACTTTATAATCATTATCCCTTCTTGTATCCAGCTAATGATACATAGCTAGCTAGTGTTATGCTTTCATGTATTTAATGTAAATACCTGTAACGTACATTATGAGTCATTCTAGTTATCATGTGACCAAGGGTATCAACTATAGAAATGTTATTGTTGCTAGGCAACAATGCTAGGCAGTCTGGATACTGTACTGTTCTGTACAGTACTGTATTTGTACACACTAAAAAAAATTGTATGCTGATTTTCCATAAATATATAAAAAATATATATTTGATATATATATATATATATATATATATATATATATATATATATAATTAAAAATCAATGCGAAATAAGTACATGGAAAGGTATCAGTCGATATGTCATAGCCTAGATAAAGTATCCAATAACAACACATGAGTTGTTTATTACTCTAGCCAACAAATAATCTGTATGTGGATATCTTGAATTTGTTTTACCAGAATGGGTACATCAACAAGGGAATGATGTTGTTGCAGCTGTAACGGCATCTGTCAGCTTGGTCATTTTATGCAAAGATCTGTAAAAAAAAAAAAATACACTTATAACATTATCCTCAATATGTCCTGGCTGAGGGGGGAAAATATTACCAAGGAATCCCATAGTGGAAGATTTTTGAAATGACCCAAATATCCCCTTTACACACAGGTGAATAGGGTTTAAATTATAACCATTAGTTAGTCACCATCAGCCTGTGACCTGGGGACTCTAGAAAGTGGCCCAAAGCAAACACATCTCTCTCAGTACTCCCGAACTCAGTCTGGAGCTCAGAAAAAGTGGATTTAATAAGGGCTGGTTTGAGTTCAAGTGGCTAGAGTGTTCTGTTTCGAAAAAAAAGTGCTGGTTTGTTATGCCTGTCGTCACTTTGGAAAGTGTATTCGTACAAACAAAGATTCCCTTGCCAGTGCCTCTGGCTTCTCAAATTGGAACAGGGCTTTGCAGTCCTTCAGCAAGCATGAAAAAAAGTGCCCACACATCCTGCATGACAAGCTGGCAGAGCTACTGAAGCACAAAAACACAAAAGGGCATAATAGAACTGCCCTTCTTGTCCTAAGTGTCAAAGAAAGTGATCTCTTTTCAACTGCAATCTTTTTTAGAGAGAAATTATACCTGTGAGAATTTTTTCTATGAGAGGTTTTAGTCTGGTTTCAGATTGCATGATCACACTAAATAAAACTGCTGTATTTAGAATGTTTAATGATGAATTATTTAATGATTCTGCTATCTTGCTGACACTACATCTGACAGTGGCCCTTAATACTAGGGATCGCAATATCTTGTTATTCCAACTAGAATAACATGTCACCATTTAAGATCCTGCCCTGATGTTACTTAAGTTGTACTTGACTGATAGGTGAGTTCTCCTTAAATGTAGCTCCCCCTTATGAGTGGCATCCCACAAGGCTCCATCCTAGGCCCTTTATTGTTTTCTTCACATTTGCTGGCTCTGGGTTCCATTTTTCATAAGCACAACTTCTTTCATCATTGGCTTGTAGATAATGGGCAAATATACCTAAGAAAATATTTATCTTACTGTCATGGCTGTGGCACCTCTCTCATTTTTAAATTATAATTTGCAAAATGACCGCATTGTATTTTTTGAAAAACAGCCCATCCTCATATATATATGTATATATATATATCATCTTATATCATCATGGAAACTGCAGATGTATGCAGCCATTAACCCATTAAAAAAATAATTTGCAGGTAATAAAATTCAGAAGCAAAACATCAACAAACTAAAAAATTAACTGAAAATACTTAAAAGACCAAGATGGAAGCTAAAAAATCAAATATAAATGTTGGTGTATATTTTATTACAACACTTTCCTGCTACAGATTTCTAATTAGTAATGTTTTCTGTGATAACACTTTAGCTCGGAGGTGGCAGGCAGGTTCCACATAGACTGCTTTTACTCACTCAGTCGTGTCTATTTAAGTTAATCACTGAACTTTGTTTAAAGGCAAACAAGCAACCTAAACATTTTGCCTCTGCACCCAGGTGTCTTACCACTGGGCTGATTTGCATTTTTATATACAAATTATAGTTAATTAGGAATGTTTACTTTACAAAGGAAGTGTTTAAACGGAAGAGGCAACAAACCGACTTGTGTTTGTGCTCAACAGAGCTGTTGAGGTTCTCATCAGTTTTAAAGGACTAAGAACTGTATGATGTGAGAATTGCTTCGACAACAGTTGGACTTTATGGGCTTGCCCCCATACTAAACTCTGCTTAAAAAAATGTTGCTGGAACCAGATTTCCTGAATGCCAGTTCTTTATCAAAACTAAACAATGTGGGGTTGGTTCTATTATAATGAATGATTTTGCTGCATTAAATTATAAGGAATATATTTTTGTGCAAAGTGGAGAGAGATGTGAGGATATTAGCTCATTATCACTATCATCATGTCTACAGTGAGACTTAATAAAAGCGTAGGCCTCGGTGGATTTCATCAATCCGGCACCTAAATCTTGTACAACCATTACCATAAAATGACTCCAGCCCGTCCTCATTTGCTGATTCCCCCAGTGATTCATTGTGACTTCACAATGATGTGGGCTGTCGCATTGTCTGTGTCTCTCTGGCAGTTCGCTCACCTATCCCGCGAATGAAACAGTTTCGAATGAAGAGCCGCCTGCATCTGTTCACTGCGAGCGGCCTCCTCTGGCCCCCTTTTCCTCTCACAAAGCACAAAAATGAACTCGGAGACTGGTGCGTACCTCAAAAATCAAAAAGAGTGCTCCAAGAAACAAAAAAAGGAAAGCCAGTGAAGGACTTTTCACAGATGTTTTCCCAAGAAAAAAGAAAGAAAACCTTTATATAATTCAACATAAGGTCAAAGGGTTCAGTGTAAAGAGATTTTAAATAAGATCCTCAAAGCCCCATTAATGATTATAACTGATTATAGAATGTGGAACTCATATTATATAGAATATTTTCATTACACATGAAGTGAAATATTTCAATTTTTCAAATATTTCTTTAAATTATGAGTATTATGAATATTATGGAAACACCAAAAACCTATCATGATATTCTAATTATTTGTTATCCCTATTTTACAGAGGCCCTGGCTCCTTGTTTCCTCTCCAGCAGCAGGTTTGTGTGTGACTTTGTGCCGGGGTTTAATCAGACACCAGCCTCCAGACTTTATGTGGGTCAGGATACACAGGGGGGACACAAACACAAAACCTCCGAAAAGTGTTGTGTTTATGAGTGAATTATTTTAAAAGTGGCGTCAACTTGGGCTTAAAACATGGTCGATGGTGTTTTACTGTCCTGCCCCGTCTCGGTCACCCAACCTGGGATTCCTCTGGCTGGTTTCAGAGCCAATTCTGTTACGAGAAAGAGTTTTTGCTATGATAGATAATAAATAAGAGCGTCCCTGAAGCCTTTTTCGGTTTGGTTTCTGTCTACATTCATATGTGTAATCAGCTATTGGGGATTGGACTAGCCCAGATCTGTGTTATTTAAACTCATAAAACAAAAATACAGAATATCGACACTAAAAATAACTTTTATTCCAAATAATACTAATACTAGAAGCCCAAAAGACTTAAACTGATAAAATAGGATGGTGTACATTTTCCTTATATGTGGAAGCATTAAACAGGGGCCTCATTGCATGTCCTATATTAACCTTAGTTTCAAAGATGGGGGAAAAAAACCTATCTTCCTATTACAGAAGCAATTCCTGAACCCATGGCTGTGTCATTCACAGTCACTTGTCTCTGGCTATAGTTCACTTTCTATATTATATTGGACAAGAAAAGACAGGCGTTTGGTTCAATTTTAGCTCCAGGGTTGGATGGAGCATGTCAATCAAATTTAAAATGAATCACCCTAGTAGTCGATATATACATTAATTTGTATTAATGTATTAATGCATTAATACATGGTCTGAGGATTACAAAAGCGTCCCCTTACAGTGTGGATTGTGATTTGATCACTCAAAACCACAGTCAGGGCTGTTCTGTGAGTTTCTTATAGAAGTGTATGCTGTGTGTGGAAATATGTTGGATTATATCCTTATAAATGTTACAGCTTTTCTGCTATTCCAGCAGTTAAATGATAGCTGACAATTACAGGATGCTGATGGTAAATAATGCAATATGTGATTCATTTACTTCAGATTTGTATTTGAATGATGACACCTTTTTTGGATAATTCAACACCTTGGATCATTATTTTAATTAAGTAAGGGTTAATCAACACTCCTCAAATGTGATTATTTTCAGGTGTCTTTATTCTCCTATGGTAAATTGATGATCTTTGTTGGTCTGGACAAAAAAGACATTTTAGGTTGAATCTTCAGCATTGGGAAACTGTGATTGACATTTTAAACCATTTTATGAATCCAGCAACTAACGGATGAATAATCAGTAGCTTAATCCACTATCAAAATAGAGGTTAATTGCAGCTCTAATCAACAGGTAGCTGTGCTATAAATGATATTGATGCCAAATTCATGATTCATTGATTAACCTACTTAAGCCGAGATGGTTAAATAATAACAATAATAATAATTTCTAAAAAACTGTTCATGCATAATAAACTTATCATAGAGGGCTTTACATGTTTATAAATGACAACAACCTCAACAGTCAGTCACCATGGCAACACGGAAAGCCATTTGTTAAATTTACATACTAAGAATTAAGCTTTGATAATGAGGGGATGATTTGAAAGGCTAGATTGGTCACCATAGTAAATTAAATCTAGTCTAACAGTATTTCAGAACTTCTTTTAACTCACAGCAACTATATGCATACAGTGCAATTGTCCTGCAGCAGGACAGATGGGGGGGCTGTCATGTCTCTCCTCCTTCAGTATTCATGTCGGAGGCCTCCATCCGCCCGAGCCGGTTGGTTGCGATGCAGGGCACAGAGGAGTGACAGCGACAGGGAGACGAGTGCTGTCACCTCGCACTCAATCAGTGTGAATTCATTACGGGGGGGAGGGGGGGAGGGATAGGAAGTCTAATCAGTCTCGCAGGATCACCCGTGGATCCTGCGCTATTCATGACCAAGCGGCATCTGCTCAAGCTGCACCAGCCGCGGCACTCGGCCGCCCCCGGAGCACCATGTAATTACGTTGAAAGTCGCACATCCAGAGAAGAGGCCCCGTGTTTGTTTGTCTTTTCAAGTCCCAGCTGCTGCTCCGCCGCACACCTCATAAAAAGCTCCCGAATCAGCACCATAAATAATCCTTTTGAGTGATCCTTAAAGTACACAAGAATAAACTGTAGGAAACAGATGAATGTTTTTGGTCTCGACTCTCAGATGCAAGCTCGCTCAGATTTGCAGGCCTTTGTCTGATATTTAAAAGAAACGATGTGTAAATAGAGCCATCTGTACTCCTCTGCACAACCAGTGGAGGAAGACATATTTAGACCCTTAACTGAAGTGTATCACAGCCTAAAAATACTCTGTTCCAGTTCTTTATTCAAGATGTGATCTTTTTGGGCAGGAGGATATTGGTATATGCGCAAAAAAAAAGTGTTAAAATAATCAAGTAATGATAAAGTAGTTAAATAGGGCTACTTTGTAACTACTTGGTTTTATCTACCACTTTGCATTTAAGTAATTTGTAATAAATGAGTTGTTATTCATTTTCTGCACCTGGTTTAGAGTTAATTAGGAATGAATCAAAGAAAGTGGCCAATATGTTTGATAAGCAGTGATGAATCATATATTACCTAAGTTAGATTTAGATTTATTAACACTAATCTATCTACATTATTTAGATAGATAGCAATCCATCAGGTAAGGAACCATTATTATGATTCACACCGCAATTAATAACATATTAGTTACAGTTATTTCAGATCTCACATAACTATTGAGATTTGCACAACAGTCCACAATATTTAATCATTTGCGTATCATAACAGCAGGTACTCTTCCTTGAAACTAATTCCAAAGGCTTTTGGACATGCATCAATCACTTTTAAACAACTTTGGTGCTTGATAACATCATGGTTTTCCGAAGCAATTTATAGTTGATGTGGACGATTCTACAACAGCTTTCTTGTCCTTCCATATGCATTCCTGCATACATAGTAGTTTAACAGCTCTCAACATGCTAAGCATTTAAAAAAGTAATTATTATTGTTACTAATTACTTCAAAAGTAACTGAGTAAGTAACAGAGTTACTCCACACAGGGTCTGTGAAGCTTGTTTTGACTACGGCCTCAGTAGCCTGTGTTAGTGAGGTATAAAGTAGCAGCTAAACCAGATAAAGCTCAGAACTTAACTCTTCTGAAATCTTTTTTCTAACAAGTCGCTGCCTTAAACTCCTCAACTTAACAGAGGGTTTGTAATGGGAATGGCATTGTAACAATTGAAAATTAATGAATTTGAATTTGAACTTTAACAACTTTGTTGATAATTGTCCCAATCCAAGCCCCCACTTCACACGGTCACAACCTCACCTAAAATAATTTTCTGTGAGAGCCATTACATTTTTATTCCCTTTTCAGTGTTCTCTGTGTCTCTGGTTCACATCTTTATAATCTGTTCTTTACACTACAGGTTATTGCACCATGGAACCAAACACAGTGTGTGGACTATAGGTAGCTTTGTCCATCTGTAATAACTTTGAATATTTAATTACGTATAATAATTATGTAATCACATTATTCATATTTATATACGTTATGATAGCACTGTGTAATTATTATTATTATAGCTTTTCAATATATACACTGACATGCTTATAATTCAGCACTGACTATATTGGATCTGAGTTAAGCGGTAGGAACAGATTGGTTTTTACTTCTTCCTATGCCCTTTAAAGCATATGGAAACCTTTTTTTTGTGTGTTCATGCAGATCTGAATTGTACTTACATAGAGCAGAACTTGAGTAAGTCTAAAGTGTCTAAACTTGTTAATGTACGTAATGTAATGTAATGACATGTGCACCCATGACTTATTAGCAACTAAATAAAAATACATCTTCGGAACGGAAGAAGGATTTTCCTGTCATTTGTTGAAAAAATGGATCCAGGGAGAAACTTTGTCGGTCTCTGCCGCCATCATCCAAGCTGGGTGAGTAGATTTCCACCAGAAAAAAGGAAAAAGTGGGCAATCATCTGGTGTGCGTCTGTGTTGTTTTTCACAGATAGTGTTTTGATTGCCTGGGAGGGGGGGGGGGGGGTCGGAAAATTGCCCCGCTTCATCCGCATTGGATGAACTAGCAAGCTGAGAATAAACATTCTCTTCCCTTTTTTTCCGCCGAGGAGTGAGACGGCTTCACGGCTGATGTCTTTACAGCCGAGGAAGCGGAAGTGTGCCGCCCCTCTCGGCTCGATGGCCGTGTCGAAGGGCTTAGTGGGGATGCTCAGGCCCTCAGCATGGCCCAGACAACATGTCCCCCTTCAAATGAGTTCTGGGTGTCAGGATGGCTGACCACCAATGAGGGAGAAAACAGAAATCAACAAAATCTATCCTCTTTGAAACTCAGGCTCTACTTTGAGGGCTTGCCACCCTTCATCATAAAAAAAGAAAAAAAAAAAAAAAAAAACTCAGTCCGCTTTGATTTTTTTCCTCAAACTTCTGTGGTCATGGCTGGCATGAAGGAGCAGCCGCCTCAAGTCTGCGTCGGTGTGTGAAAGCGAAGCAGGTGCAAGATGAATCACGAGCTGGCTTGTTGATGGCATCAAGGGAAGATGAAATTAACGCATCACACGTTCGCCTGGAAATAGATAAAGTCTGGCATATGCAACAATTTGGAATAGAAAGCGGAGCTGGCCATTATGGTGGCCACCATGAAATGCTCCCTAAGAATAGATTCGATGAGAGGTGGAGGTGTAAAGAGTTTTGCACCAATTTTCATGTTGTCTTTTGAGGGATTGAGCTTAACCCATTTAAGATTTTTTTTAAGTTGTTTTTATATAATTATATATGTTGAGTCACTAATAATCATGTTATTTATTTTATGTTCTAATATTTTGTACTCTGATTTGAGGAAAACAGCATTTGAATGACACAAATATACCCATACACAAAAAGTATTTATACTAAGTAGAAAATTCTTTTTTGGGTGTTAGGGTCAGGGTTAGAGACTATTTTAGAGACTTGAACAAAATAGATACCTACACGTGTTAAGGTTGAAAGTCCTAAGAGTTGACTTCTTTCAGATTGGCGTTGTTGATTTATTAGTATAACAGAAAGCTGGAAAATAATGTATTTGCTTAAAGTCAAAGTGGTCTACTATCATGTGACTGAAAAAAATGTATGATGATGTATATTTGCCAGTGGTCTTAAATGACTGCAGAGAAGGTAAAAAAAATATATAATGAAAAATGATGGTTGGTCAGACCCTTAAGACTTATTTAGGAAGCAAGAAAATCCCTCTTGTAGCAGCATTTCTTATACATGGGTAAAGCTATACTTCCAATTTACAGTAATATTGTGGGTATGCAAGGGGTCATAAATCAAATTCTGTTTAAAAAAAATGTTTTTTCACTGGCAGCGTCCCATACTGCATCACCTGCATCAGCTCCTTATACTGCATCACCCTAAAGTCATATAGGACGACCTACAAATAAAAAGGCTAAAAATGAATTAACATTTAAAATATCCATGCTGCTTGCATGCAGGCTGAGCAATTTTTTTAATGATTTTGAAATTTAAATTTATGTACCTTTTGTAACCATTTAAAATTTCTGGGTAGTGGTGTGACACCCTAGTCAAACTGTGCTCTGTAGAAGGAAGACTGAGCTAAGAACCATTTCTGACAACTAAATCACTGTGATAATTAGTGCTGGGGGCATCATGGGAACATCCCTCCTTCTCCACACTCTACACTTACATATCAAATGGCAATTATTTCCTAATATGTGTTAGAAATTGCCTAATTGCCACATATGCCCGCTGCGCTCATTGGCCATTTGGTGTAAGCACAAAGATGTGTGAGCTGTTAAGTGTGTTTCTGTGCCACAAATAGGCGTGACCCAATCCACTGTACTGTTCCTAATTACAAGCCTGCATATTACTGTACCCACCGTTTTCGTTACTGCTGGCACCTGAAGGTGCTGCCACTACTTCCGTCTTTCAACAACATGAACTTTAATGGGATACGTTGGCAGAACTCTTTCACTTCAGTTTCTGGTGCAGTTTTCATGCTAAAGTGTGTTTTGTGTATCCTATGGTATTGTCCCCCCCCTAATATTTGAGAGATTTTATTTATTATTTAGTCAGCCAGTCAGTCATTTTCTATACCTGCTTATTCCTCGTTAGGGTCACAGGGGTCTGCTGGAGCCATTCCCAGCACATTACAGGTAAGAGGCAGGATTACACCCTAGGCAGGTAGCAGTCTATCATAGAGGACACACACCAGTAAGAGTTATTATTTATTGTTATTTATTAATTTTTTATAATTTGTCCTTTTTTAAACAATATACAGAACTTGCTTTAAACGTGTTATTTTAATAGCAAAAATACATCAACTTGTAGAAGTTTAAGAAGTGTGTATTTATTTATATATTAGTATTATTGAATATAGACAAGAAAGAAAAAGGCAACATTGAAAGAAGTGGACTTTCGTTAATGTGTTTTCAATGTGTTTGGGCATTGCTATAAAAAATAAAAGTCTAAACTTTTGTTTAAAGGGGGGCACGGATGGAACAGGGGTTAGCGCTGTTGCCTCACAGCAAGAAGGTCGCAGGTTCAAGACCTCCTTGGTCCTGGGTCTGGGACCTTTCTGTGTGGAGTTTGCATGTTCTCCCCGTGTCTGCGTGGGTTTTCACCAGGTACTCCGGCTTCCTCCCACAGTCCAAAAACATGCTCAGGTTAATTGGCAACTCTAAATTGCCCGTAGGTGTGAGTGTGTGAGTAAATGGTGTGTGTGCCCCACAATTGGCTGGCGACCATCTGGGGTGTATCCCTGCCTCTCGCCGTAACGCGCTGGGATAGGCTCCAGCAGACCCCTGCGACCCTAATGAGGAATAAGCAGGTATAGAAAATGACTGACTGACTGACTTTTGTTTAAACTTTTAATTTTGGTCTTCATTATAAGAGGCTATATATAATTTAAAACATGTGAGGCTTTTCTTTCATAAATGTAGGAATTGAATTGTGATAACTTATATGTTGACTGTCTGATCTGGTCTTTGGGTACCACATCCAAGATTTAACCCTGAGCAGGTTACTAGCTGCAGTCAGGGGTCGGGATTCAAAATCTGTTTGAATGTCATCATAAAACACCATTAATCTTTAAAGAATTCAATATCACCGACAACAGCGGTAGATAACAACTAAAAATGTAATATTCATGCAGATATGCTTCTCTGGGATGTTATTTTCTGTCGTCATTGAAAAGTACAAAGTCATTGTGGCTTTTATTGCTTTCTATTAAGCATATTATCTGTAAATGTGGATCTACCGAAGAGTTTCCTGTCATTCACTGGCCTCGTCATTAACTCTAATAAACCTAATATATCTATATCTAACTCTAATATGTTCATATTACGAGCATGATGCTGTATGCAGGTCACATCTTGAAATTTTTCAGAGTGAGTCCGTGTTCATATTTGTGACCCTTTCATGTCCTGATACCAGAGAAGTGGATAGCTCATCCTCTCATCGCACTCCTTTTAACTCCCTTTGTAGCTGCAAAATAAAAAAGTCTCTTCACACAGAAATTTGAAACATTGCAAACAAAGCCCAAAGTCCTATCTCCATTCTGTGCAGCAAAGCATGGAGTCACTTTTTTTTTTACAATTATTTTAGCTAATCCTGCATCTGAGTTTCTATCTCAGGGCCATAAAAAGTGGTACTTTTTATCTCCTGGTTCCTGTTAATTCTCTCCTGTTCAAAGCAACTCCAACAGCATGTCAGAAATGGTTAAATCGCCTAATAGAAACGCATGTGCCATTTCGAATGTTGACATATTTACTGCAGGTACTTTTAGTGGCAATGAAAATCAATTCCCTATGATTCAGTGCATTCATCCAACATGGGACCACACAGCTTACCACAACGTGTGGACATGGGAAATCACAAGGAGAGCGTGATTTAGTTGAACCCGTGAGTGATGCGTTCACAGCATGAAAACTGTGTGGATCAAAGTCTCCGCTCTGGTTTTGCAATGTGCAGAGGCACCAGTGGGAGATCTGTGCTGTTGCTTATCGGTGAAAGGAATCGCAAATCTTTTCCAGCGATGCCGTGTTCATTATAGTCATACGTGACAGAGATGTGACTGGCTGCGTGTATGGCACGTCTCGCATGGAGATAAGCACTTGTTGGTCGTACATGCCTGTGTCATGATCAGGTTATCAAGTGGACATATGTGTCAGTGTATAATACCAAACCTCCTTATTCGGCCTCTGGTGATGGAAGGCCTTTTACAACTTAGAAAGGGAAAGCTCTCTCTGGACCCTGAAAACACAGACAGCAAGGTATCCACATGCCAGCTCATCACCCAGGAAATCGAAGAAGGTGCACCAAGATGGTACCACCACATCAGCTAATCTTTGGAAGTCACATGACCACAACTCAGGATGAGTTGAAACAGATATCATGTGATCTCTGTATTTCTTTGCATTTTAAAACAGTACTTCCTAAAATTCTTTATTGAATGTATCATGAAAACAAACTATATTTTACATATCCAAATACATTTCCAGTTATGGTTAAAATCTTTAATTAATTGAAATAAGAAAATGACAATGTCATCATAAATGCACAAAACAATCTACATTTTTTTAATGAATCGTATGCAGAGGATATCTATGCATTCCATAAGATTATATAATAATTTAATAGTGTTAATATTTTTGTCTCGCATCTTTAAAGTTCCATGTAATTATGACATTGTATTGGATATGCAAAATATTATTGTGTACTTATGTATCAGTGATCTGCTTGAATAAAGGCATTTTAAAAACTGATGTTTTAACTCATCCTATGAAAAAAAGACTATTCTTTTAACTAATCTTATAAAAAAAACAATCTCATTAGTCAACAATAAAAAAAAATCTCTAAAAATCTATTAACATCTGTAATACTCTAAATCCATAAAGCATATTGCATAACTGATGACAGGTCACATGATTTCTGGTGAGGGAGATCAGATGGAGAGATGATGTATGGTGTCATCATGCTGCAGCGAGGTGCTCTTGGAAAAGCAACAAACACCAATACCTGTGCCCTCCAGCTCCCGACACAAGCCTAGGAATAATTAGAGGAAATACTTCCTGTGCACACCCACTCAGCTCTGCCGTGCGTCTCAGACAGTACAGGAGTCTATAAAAGTACCGTCGGTCCGATTCAGTGCTGTCCGCCTGCTGCACCCTCTGCAAAACACGGAGAGAATAATTGGACCCAGCTAGCTGTGGACTGGGCATACTATGTGCAAATGTTTTGAATTTTGAGTGACAGGTGATAGATTTTATTATATATTCTATACAATGTGTCAGGCTCCAGTTGAGACGCCACAGTGGAGTTGCAGGGCGCGTATATGCCGGTCCAATCTCTGTCATCTTGAGGTACTGCAGGGAATTTGTGCTGTGTCAGGCAAGAAATGACCAAATAGAGTTCGTCCTGCTGACTGGTGCCTTTCTTTTTCCGGAGGAGGAATAAGCAGTCTGATCTTTTCTGCAGTAGAGTAGAAGACCATGAGTAAAAGTTTTGCTTTCAATCCTTTACTAGAACTGGTGCAGCAGATATTTCTCTATACCCAGAGAACAGAGGTTCTCAAAGGACAATCAGACATCTAAAACAAAAATCTTTTCAGATTCCATAGTGTAATAATCATCTCAAACACACTTAACTGATGATTTAAACTGATTTATTCACTTGGACTAACAGAAACAAATAGTTTGATTTGAAAGTGGATTGGAGCTGGACAGCGTGATCGATGCTAGAAGTCCATGCCAAGCTCTGAACTTGAAGCCAAACAGCATGTATAACATAAACAAAAAAAACAAAAATCAGAAGTACCTGGTACGTGATGAGTAGAGCAACAGAATCTCATGTGTACATTGCCTTCCTGATGGATCATCAGGTTACTGAAGACAACTGAAGGTGTTAACTGCATGACATCACTTAAGTAGTGCTCCGCCCTTACCTGTGGCACCATCAAAGGGTAAAGAATTCCCTTGTTTATACACATGAATATGTATTGGAAGGATTGGCCCAATATGTGGACATTCTTAGGGCTATTATGGTGATGACTTTGGTGTACTTGTAATTTTCCTCAAGCGTCACGGAGAAATTAATATTTGACTTCTTTGTTTAAATGTTATCTACGTCGACTGGAACATCTCCCGTACATGGCGAAATTGCACATGCTACTCACCGACTAGCTAAATTCGCATGAGGCGCAGTCCTCGTTTGTATAGTGGATGAGTATCTCTGCCTGTCATGCAGAATAGCGGGGTTCGATTCCCCGACGGGGAGGTTTGAGTTTTTCTCACAACTGCCGATTGATCTCCAAAATGGACAAAAGCAACTCATCAGCTAAAAGGTGTGTTGTGATGGCTTTCGTCATGCTTAGCCTTCCTTTTACGCTGGTGGTACAAAGCACATGAACTCCAGCTGTGTCTTCAGTCTTTTGACCATATTCAGATGTTCCAAATACAGGCAATCATGATACTTTTGGCTGGTGGTTGAAAAGGAAGTAGTATGAAAATTCTAAATCAGCCCAAAATTTGGCACAGGACATTCTCAGACCTCTTATGGTGATGGCTTTGGTGGGACTTTCCTCAAGCACCATGGAGAGTTTGACATTTGACTTTTTTCTTTAAATATTGTCTACATCGACATCTTCCGTGAACGTCGAATTGCACATGCTACTCACCGACTAGCTAAATTCACATGCGGCGCAGTCCTCGTTAGTATAGTGGATGAGTATGTCCGTCTGTCACGTGGAAGACCGGGGTCGATTCCCCGACGGGGAGATTTGATTTTTTCTCACAACTGCTGATTGTTGTTCAAAATAGGCAAAAGCAACTCATCAGCTGAAAGGTGTGTTGTGATGGCTTTTGTCATGCTTAGCCGTTCATTTTACGCTGGTGGTTCAAAGCACATGAACTCCAGCTGTGTCTTCAGTCTTTTGACCATATTCAGATGTCCCAGATACAGGCAATCATGACACTTATGGCTGGTGGTTGAAAAGGAAGTAGTATGAAAATTCTAGATCAGCCCAACATTTGGCACAGGACATTCGCAGACCTCTTATGGTGATGGCTTTGGTGGGACTTGGAACTTTCCTCAAGCACCATTGAGAGTTTACAGTTGACTTCTTTCTTCAAATATTGTCTACGTCGACATCTTCCGTGAACGTTGAATTGCACATGCTACTCACCGACTAGCTAAATTCACGTGAGCCGCAGTCCTCGTTAGTATAGTGGATGAGTATCTCCGCCTGTCACGCGGAAGACCAGGGTTCGATTTACCGACGGGGAGGTTTGAGTTTTTCTCACAACTGCTGATTGTTGTTCAAAATGGACAAAAACAACTCATCAGCTAAAAGGTGTGTTGTGATGGCTTTTGTCAGGCTTAGCCTTTCCTTTTATGCTGGTGGTTCAAAGCACATGAACTCCAGCTGTGTCTTCAGTCTTTTGACCATATTCAGATGTTCCAAATACAGGCAATCATGATACTTTTGGCTGGTGGTTGAAAAACAA
The DNA here is from genome assembly GCA_036785175.1 of Eupleurogrammus muticus. NCBI lineage: Eukaryota > Metazoa > Chordata > Actinopteri > Scombriformes > Trichiuridae > Eupleurogrammus > Eupleurogrammus muticus. The sequence goes on from JAYKQN010000001.1 coordinate 32,070,025, forward strand.
AGGAGTACAAAAATTTGGGTCTCCTCATGTTCTCATATGATATAGTGCACAAAGGTCACACAAACATTTTTTTTTTGGTTACATAAGACAGCATAAACAACTGAAATTACTCAGCGGGAACCTAAAGAAAGGCATGTTTTCACCCGCTTTCGAAACGGGGACCTTTCGCATGTAAGGCGAACGTGATAACCTCTACACTATGGAAACTGTGAGAAAGGCACTTTTATCCACTGGGGTGAGTCAAATCTCTTGTGTCCACTGCCTTCCTGATGCATCTTCAGGTGCCTGACGACAGCCAATGGTGTTAATTGCAGGACATCGCTTTAGTGGTGCTCCGCCTTACCTGTAGCACCATCGGAAGGAAAAGAATTCACTTGTTTATACACGTGAATATGTATTGGAAAGATCAGCCCAACATTTGGCACAGGACATTCTCAGACCTCTTATCGTGATGGCTTTGGTGGGACTTGGAACTTTCCTCAAGCACCATGGAGAGTTTGACATTTGACTTCTTTCTTTACATGTTGTCTACGTCGACTGGAACGTCTCACGTAAACGTTGAAATTGCACATGCTACTCACCGAATAGGTAAATTCGCATGCGGCGCAGTCCTCGTTAGTATAGTGGATGAGTATCTCGGCCTGTCACGCGGAAGACCGGGGTTCGATTCCCCGACGGGGAGGTTTGAGTTTTTCTCACAACTGCTGATTGTTGTTCAAAATGGACAAAAGCAACTCATCAGCTAAAAGGTGTGTTGTGATGGCTTTTGTCATGCTTAGCCTTTCCTTTTATGCTGGTGGTTCAAAGCACATGAACTCCAGCTGTGTCTTCAGTCTTTTGACCATATTCAGATGTTCCAAATACAGGCAATCATGATACTTTTGGCTGGTGGTTGAAAAACAAAGTATTACAAAAATTTGGGGCTCCTCATGTTCTCATATGATATAGAGCACAAAGGTCACACAAACATTGTTTTTTTGGTTACATGAGACAGCATAAACAACTGAAATTACTCAGCGGGAACCTAAAGAAAGGCATGTTTCCACCCACTTTCGAAACCGGGACCTTTCGCGTGTAAGGCGAACGTGATAACCTCTACACTATGGAAACTGTGAGAAAGGCACTTTTATCCACTGGGGTGAGTCAAATCTCTTGTGTCCACTGCCTTCCTGATGCATCTTCAGGTGCCTGACGACAGCCAATGGTGTTAATTGCAGGACATCGCTTTAGTGGTGCTCCGCCTTACCTGTAGCACCATCGAAAGGAAAAGAATTCACTTGTTTATACACGTGAATATGTATTGGAAAGATCAGCCCAACATTTGGCACAGGACATTCTCAGACCTCTTATCGTGATGGCTTTGGTGGGACTTGGAACTTTCCTCAAGCACCATGGAGAGTTTGACATTTGACTTCTTTCTTTACATGTTGTCTACGTCGACTGGAACGTCTCACGTAAACGTTGAAATTGCACATGCTACTCACCGAATAGCTAAATTTGCATGCAGCGCAGTCATCATTAGTATAGTGGATGAGTATCTCCGCCTGTCACGCGGAAGACCGGGGTTCGATTCCCCCACGGGGAGGTTTGAGTTTTTCTCACAACTGCTGATTGTTGTTCAAAATGGACAAAAGCAACTCATCAGCTAAAAGGTGTGTTGTGATGGCTTTTGTCATGCTTAGCCTTTCCTTTTATGCTGGTGGTTCAAAGCACATGAACTCCAGCTGTGTCTTCAGTCTTTTGACCATATTCAGATGTTCCAAATACAGGCAATCATGATACTTTTGGCTGGTGGTTGAAAAACAAAGTAGTACAAAAATTTGGTCCTCCTCATGTTCTCATATGATATAGAGCACAAAGGTCACACAACCATTGTTTTTTTGGTTACATAAGACAGCATAAACAACTGAAATTACTCAGCGGGAACCTAAAGAAAGGCATGTTTCCACCCGCTTTCGAAACGGGGACCTTTCGCATGTAAGGCGAACGTGATAACCTCTACACTATGGAAACTGTGAGAAAGGCACTTTTATCCACTGGGGTGAGTCAAATCTCTTGTGTCCACTGCCTTCCTGATGCATCTTCAGGTGCCTGACGACAGCCAATGGTGTTAATTGCAGGACATGGCTTTAGTGGTGCTCCGCCTTACCTGTAGCACCATCGGAAGGAAAAGAATTCACTTGTTTATACACGTGAATATGTATTGGAAAGATCAGCCCAACATTTGGCACAGGACATTCTCAGACCTCTTATCGTGATGGCTTTGGTGGGACTTGGAACTTTCCTCAAGCACCATGGAGAGTTTGACATTTGACTTCTTTCTTTACATGTTGTCTACGTCGACTGGAACGTCTCACGTAAACGTTGAAATTGCACATGCTACTCACCGAATAGCTAAATTTGCATGCGGCGCAGTCCTCGTTAGTATAGTGGATGAGTATCTCGGCCTGTCACGCGGAAGACGGGGGTTCGATTCCCCGACGGGGAGGTTTGAGATTTTCTCACAACTGCTGATTGTTGTTCAAAATGGACAAAAGCAACTCATCAGCTAAAAGGTGTGTTGTGATGGCTTTTGTCATGCTTAGCCTTTCCTTTTATGCTGGTGGTTCAAAGCACATGAACTCCAGCTGTGTCTTCAGTCTTTTGACCATATTCAGATGTTCCAAATACAGGCAATCATGATACTTTTGGCTGGTGGTTGAAAAACAAAGTAGTACAAAAATTTGGTCCTCCTCATGTTCTCATATGATATAGAGCACAAAGGTCACACAAACATTGTTTTTTTGGTTACATAAGACAGCATAAACAACTGAAATTACTCAGCGGGAACCTAAAGAAAGGCATGTTTCCACCTGCTTTCGAAACGGGGACCTTTGGCGTGTAAGGCGAACGTGATAACCTCTACACTATGGAAACTGCGAGAAAGGCACTTTTATCCACTGGGGTGAGTCAAATCTCTTGTGTCCACTGCCTTCCTCATGGATGTTCAGGTGCCTGACGACAGCCGATGGTGTTAATTGCAGGACATGGCTTTAGTGGTGCTCCGCCTTACCTGTAGCACCATCGGAAGGAAAAGAATTCACTTGTTTATACACGTGAATATGTATTGGAAAGATCAGCCCAACATTTGGCACAGGACATTCTCAGACCTCTTATCGTGATGGCTTTGGTGGGACTTGGAACTTTCCTCAAGCACCATGGAGAGTTTGACATTTGACTTCTTTCTTTACATGTTGTCTACGTCGACTGGAACGTCTCACGTAAACGTTGAAATTGCACATGCTACTCACCGAATAGCTAAATTTGCATGCAGCGCAGTCCTCGTTAGTATAGTGGATGAGTATCTCGGCCTGTCACGCGGAAGACCGGGTTTCGATTCCCCGACGGGGAGGTTTGAGATTTTCTCACAACTGCTGATTGTTGTTCAAAATGGACAAAAGCAACTCATCAGCTAAAAGGTGTGTTGTGATGGCTTTTGTCATGCTTAGCCTTTCCTTTTATGCTGGTGGTTCAAAGCACATGAACTCCAGCTGTGTCTTCAGTCTTTTGACCATATTCAGATGTTCCAAATACAGGCAATCATGATACTTTTGGCTGGTGGTTGAAAAACAAAGTAGTACAAAAATTTGGTCCTCCTCATGTTCTCATATGATATAGAGCACAAAGGTCACACAACGATTGTTTTTTTGGTTACATAAGACAGCATAAACAACTGAAATTACTCAGCGGGAACCTAAAGAAAGGCATGTTTCCACCCGCTTTCGAAACAGGGACCTTTCGCATGTAAGGCGAACGTGATAACCTCTACACTATGGAAACTGTGAGAAAGTCACTTTTATCCACTGGGGTGAGTCAAATCTCTTGTGTCCACTGCCTTCCTGATGCATCTTCAGGTGCTTGACGACAGCCGATGGTGTTAATTGCAGGACATCGCTTTAGTGGTGCTCCGCCTTACCTGTAGCACCATCGGAAGGAAAAGAATTCACTTGTTTATACACGTGAATATGTATTGGAAAGATCAGCCCAACATTTTGCACAGGACATTCTCAGACCTCTTATGGTGATGGCTTTGGTGGGACTTGGAACTTTCCTCAAGCACCATGGAGAGTTTGACATTTGACTTCTTTCTTTACATGTTGTCTACGTCGACTGGAACGTCTCACGTAAACGTTGAAATTGCACATGCTACTCACCGAATAGCTAAATTTGCATGCAGCGCAGTCCTCATTAGTATAGTGGATGAGTATCTCTGCCTGTCACGCGGAAGACCGGGGTTCGATTCCCCGACGGGGAGGTTTGAGTTTTTCTCACAACTGCTGATTGTTGTTCAAAATGGACAAAACCAACTCATCAGCTAAAAGGTGTGTTGTGATGGCTTTTGTCATGCTTAGCCTTTCCTTTTATGCTGGTGGTTCAAAGCACATGAACTCCAGCTGTGTCTTCAGTGTTTTGACCATATTCAGATGTTCCAAATACAGGCAATCATGATACTTTTGGCTGGTGGTTGAAAAACAAAGTAGTACAAAAATTTGGGCCTCCTCATGTTCTCATATGATATAGAGCACAAAGGTCACACAAACATTGTTTTTTTGGTTACATGAGACAGCATAAACAACTGAAATTACTCAGCGGGAACCTAAAGAAAGGCATGTTTCCACCCGCTTTCGAAACGGGGACCTTTCGCATGTAAGGCGAACGTGATAACCTCTACACTATGGAAACTGTGAGAAAGTCACTTTTATCCACTGGGGTGAGTCAAATCTCTTGTGTCCACTGCCTTCCTGATGCATCTTCAGGTGCCTGACGACAGCCGATGGTGTTAATTGCAGGACATCGCTTTAGTGGTGCTCCGCCTTACCTGTGGCACCATCAGAAGGAAAAGAATTCACTTGTTTATACACGTGAATATGTATTGGAAAGATCAGCCCAACATTTTGCACAGGACATTCTCAGACCTCTTATGGTGATGGCTTTGGTGGGACTTGGAACTTTCCTCAAGCACAATGGAGAGTTTGACATTAGACTTCTTTCTTTACATGTTGGCTACGTCGAATGGAACGTCTCCCGTAAACGTTGAAATTGCACATGCTACTCACCGACTAGCTAAATTCACATGCGGCGGAGTCCTCGTTAGTATAGTGGATGAGTATCTCCGCCTGTCACGCGGAAGACCGGGGTTCGATTCCCCGACGGGGAGGTTTGAGTTTTTCTCACAACTGCTGATTGTTGTTCAAAATGGACAAAAGCAACTCATCAGCTAAAAGGTGTGTTATGATGGCTTTTGTCATGCTTAGCCTTTCCTTTTATGCTGGTGGTTCAAAGCACATGAACTCCAGCTGTGTCTTCAGTCTTTTGACCATATTCAGATGTTCCAAATACAGGCAAACATGATACTTATGGCTGGTGGTTGAAAAGGAAGTAGTATGAAAATTCTAGATCAGCCCAACATTTTGCACAGGACATTCTCAGACCTCTTATGGTGATGGCTTTGGTGGGACTTGGAACTTTCCTCAAGCACAATGGAGAGTTTGACATTAGACTTCTTTCTTTACATGTTGGCTACGTCGAATGGAACGTCTCCCGTAAACGTTGAAATTGCACATGCTACTCACCGACTAGCTAAATTCACATGCGGCGCAGTCCTCGTTAGTATAGTGGATCAGTATCTCCGCCTGTCACGCGGAAGACCGGGGTTCGATTCCCCGGCGGGGAGGTTTGAGTTTTTCTCAATACTGCTGATTGTTGTTCAAAATGGACAAAAGCAACTCATCAGCTAAAAGGTGTGTTGTGATGGCTTTTGTCATGCTTAGCCTTTCCTTTTATGCTGGTGGTTCAAAGCACATGAACTCCAGCTGTGTCTTCAGTCTTTTGACCATATTCAGATGTTCCAAATACAGGCAAACATGATACTTATGGCTGGTGGTTGAAAAGGAAGTAGTATGAAAATTCTAGATCAGCCCAACATTTGGCACAGAACATTCTCAGACCTCTTATGGTGATGGCTTTGGTGGGACTTGGAACTTTCCTCAAGCACCATGGAGAGTTTGACATTAGACTTCTTTCTTTACATGTTGTCTACGTCGACATCTTCCGTGAATGTTGAATTGCACATGCTACTCACAGACTAGCTAAATTCTAATTCGGCGCAGTCCTCGTTAGTATAGTGGATGAGTATCTCCGCCTGTCACGCGGAAGACCGGGGTTCGATTCCCCGACGGGGAGGTTTGAGTTTTTCTCACAACTGCTGATTGTTGTTCAAAATGGACAAAAACAACTCATCAGCTAAAACGTGTGTTGTGATGGCTTTTGTCATGCTTAGCCTTTCCCTTTACGCTGGTGGTTCAAAGCACATGAACTCCAGCTGTGTCTTCAGTCTTTTGACCATATTCAGATGTTCCAAATACAGGCAATCATGATACTTTTGGCTGGTGGTTGAAGAACAAAGTAGTATGAAAATTTGGGGCTCCTCATGTTCTCATATGATATAGAGCACAAAGGTCACACAAACATTGTTTTTTTGGTTACATGAGACAGCATAAACAACTGAAATTACTCAGCGGGAACCTAAAGAAAGGCATGTTTCCACCGCTTTCGAAACGGGGACCTTTCGCGTGTAAGGCAAACGTGATAACCTCTACACTATGGAAACTGCGAGAAAGGCACATTTATCCACTGGGGTGAGTCAAATCTCTTTTGTCCACTGCCTTCCTGATGGATCTTCATGTGCCTGACGACAGCCGATGGTGTTAGTTGCAGGACATCGCTTTAGTGGTGCTCCGCCTTACCTGTGGCACCATCAGAAGGAAAAGAATTCACTTGTTTATACACGTGAATATGTATTGGAAAGATCAGCCCAACATTTGGCACAGGACATTCTCAGACCTCTTATGGTGATGGCTTTGGTGGGACTTGGAACTTTCCTCAAGCACAATGGAGAGTTTGACATTAGACTTCTTTCTTTACATGTTGGCTACGTCGAATGGAACGTCTCCCGTAAACGTTGAAATTGCACATGCTACTCACCGACTAGCTAAATTCACATGCGGCGCAGTCCTCGTTAGTATAGTGGATCAGTATCTCCACCTGTCACGCGGAAGACCGGGGTTCGATTCCCTGACGGGGAGGTTTGAGTTTTTCTCAATACTGCTGATTGTTGTTCAAAATGGACAAAAGCAACTCATCAGCTAAAAGGTGTGTTGTGATGGCTTTTGTCATGCTTAGCCTTTCCTTTTATGCTGGTGGTTCAAAGCACATGAACTCCAGCTGTGTCTTCAGTCTTTTGACCATATTCAGATGTTCCAAATACAGGCAAACATGATACTTATGGCTGGTGGTTGAAAAGGAAGTAGTATGAAAAATCTAGATCAGCCCAACATTTGGCACAGAACATTCTCAGACCTCTTATGGTGATGGCTTTGGTGGGACTTGGAACTTTCCTCAAGCACAATGGAGAGTTTGACATTAGACTTCTTTCTTTACATGTTGGCTATGTCGAATGGAACGTCTCCCGTAAACGTAGAAATTGCACATGCTACTCACCGACTAGCTAAATTCACATGCGGCGCAGTCCTCGTTAGTATAGTGGATGAGTATCTCCGCCTGTCACGCGGAAGACCGGGGTTCGATTCCCCGACGGGGAGGTTTGAGTTTTTCTCACAACTGCTGATTGTTGTTCAAAATGGACAAAAGCTACTCATCAGCTAAAAGGTGTGTTGTGATGGCTTTTGTCATGCTTAGCCTTTCCTTTTATGCTGGTGGTTCAAAGCACATGAACTCCAGCTGTGTCTTCAGTCTTTTGACCATATTCAGATGTTCCAAATACAGGCAAACATGATACTTATGGCTGGTGGTTGAAAAGGAAGTAGTATGAAAATTCTAGATCAGCCCAACATTTGGCACAGAACATTCTCAGACCTCTTATGGTGATGGCTTTGGTGGGACTTGGAACTTTCCTCAAGCACAATGGACAGTTTGACATTAGACTTCTTTCTTTACATGTTGGCTATGTCGAATGGAACGTCTCCCGTAAAGGTTGAAATTGCACATGCTACTCACCGACTAGCTAAATTCACATGCGGCGCAGTCCTCGTTAGTATAGTGGATGAGTATCTCAGCCTGTCACGCGGAAGACCGGGGTTCGATTCCCCGACGGGGAGGTTTAAGTTTTTCTCACAACTGCTGATTGTTGTTCAAAATGGACAAAAGCAACTCATCAGCTAAAAGGTGTGTTGTGATGGCTTTTGTCATGCTTAGCCTTTCCTTTTATGCTGGTGGTTCAAAGCAAATGAACTCCAGCTGTGTCTTCAGTCTTTTGACCATATTCAGATGATCCAAATACAGGCAATCATGATACTTTTGGCTGGTGGTTGAAGAACAAAGTAGTACGAAAATTTGGGCCTCCTCATGTTCTCATATGATATAGAGCACAAAGGTCACACAAACATTGTTTTTTTGGTTACATGAGACAGCATAAACAACTGAAATTACTCAGCGGGAACCTAAAGAAAGGCATGTTTCCACCCGCTTTCGAAACGGGGACCTTTCGCGTGTAAGGCGAACGTGATAACCTCTACACTATGGAAACTGCGAGAAAGGCACTTTCATCCACTGGGGTGAGTCAAATCTCTTGTGTCCACTGCCTTCCTGATGGATCTTCAGGTGCCTGACGACAGCCGATGGTGTTAATTGCAGGACATCGCTTTAGTGGTGCTCCGCCTTACCTGTGGCACCATCAGAAGGAAAAGAATTCACTTGTTTATACACGTGAATATGTATTGGAAAGATCAGCCCAACATTTTGCACAGGACATTCTCAGACCTCTTATGGTGATGGCTTTGGTGGGACTTGGAACTTTCCTCAAGCACAATGGAGAGTTTGACATTAGACTTCTTTCTTTACATGTTGGCTACGTCGAATGGAACGTCTCCCGTAAACGTTGAAATTGCACATGCTACTCACCGACTAGCTAAATTCACATGCAGCGCAGTCCTCGTTAGTATAGTGGATCAGTATCTCCGCCTGTCACGCGGAAGACCGGGGATCGATTCCCCGACGGGGAGGTTTGAGTTTTTCTCACAACTGCTGATTGTTGTTCAAAATGGACAAAAACAACTCATCAGCTAAAACGTGTGTTGTGATGGCTTTTGTTATGCTTAGCCTTTCCCTTTACGCTGGTGGTTCAAAGCACATGAACTCCAGCTGTGTCTTCAGTCTTTTGACCATATTCAGATGTTCCAAATACAGGCAAACATGATACTTATGGCTGGTGGTTGAAGAACAAAGTAGTACGAAAATTTGGGCCTCCTCATGTTCTCATATGATATAGAGCAAGAAGGTCACACAAACATTGTTTTTTTGGTTACATGAGACAGCATAAACAACTGAAATTACTCAGCGGGAACCTAAAGAAAGGCATGTTTCCACCCGCTTTCGAAACGGGGACCTTTCGCGTGTAAGGCGAACGTGATAACCTCTACACTATGGAAACTGCGAGAAAGTCACTTTTATCCACTGGGGTGAGTCAAATCTCTTGTGTCCACTGCCTTCCTGATGGATCTTCAGGTGCCTGACGACAGCCGATGGTGTTAATTGCAGGACATCGCTTTAGTGGTGCTCCGCCTTACCTGTGGCACCATCAGAAGGAAAAGAATTCACTTGTTTATACACGTGAATATGTATTGGAAAGATCAGCCCAACATTTTGCACAGGACATTCTCAGACCTCTTATGGTGATGGCTTTGGTGGGACTTGGAACTTTCCTCAAGCACAATGGAGAGTTTGACATTAGACTTCTTTCTTTACGTGTTGGCTACGTCGAATGGAACGTCTCCCGTAAACGTTGAAATTGCACATGCTACTCACCGACTAGCTAAATTCACATGCGGCGCAGTCCTCGTTAGTATAGTGGATCAGTATCTCCGCCTGTCACGCGGAAGACCGGGGTTCGATTCCCCGACGGGGAGGTTTGAGTTTTTCTCACAACTGCTGATTGTTGTTCAAAATGGACAAAAGCAACTCATCAGCTAAAAGGTGTGTTGTGATGGCTTTTGTCATGCTTAGCCTTTCCTTTTATGCTGGTGGTTCAAAGCACATGAACTCCAGCTGTGTCTTCAGTCTTTTGACCATATTCAGATGTTCCAAATACAGGCAAACATGATACTTATGGCTGGTGGTTGAAGAACAAAGTAGTACGAAAATTTGGGCCTCCTCATGTTCTCATATGATATAGAGCAAGAAGGTCACACAAACATTGTTTTTTTGGTTACATGAGACAGCATAAACAACTGAAATTACTCAGCGGGAACCTAAAGAAAGGCATGTTTCCACCCGCTTTCGAAACGGGGACCTTTCGCGTGTAAGGCGAACGTGATAACCTCTACACTATGGAAACTGCGAGAAAGTCACTTTTATCCACTGGGGTGAGTCAAATCTCTTGTGTCCACTGCCTTCCTGATGGATCTTCAGGTGCCTGACGACAGCCGATGGTGTTAATTGCAGGACATCGCTTTAGTGGTGCTCCGCCTTACCTGTGGCACCATCAGAAGGAAAAGAATTCACTTGTTTATACACGTGAATATGTATTGGAAAGATCAGCCCAACATTTTGCACAGGACATTCTCAGACCTCTTATGGTGATGGCTTTGGTGGGACTTGGAACTTTCCTCAAGCACAATGGAGAGTTTGACATTAGACTTCTTTCTTTACGTGTTGGCTACGTCGAATGGAACGTCTCCCGTAAACGTTGAAATTGCACATGCTACTCACCGACTAGCTAAATTCACATGCGGCGCAGTCCTCGTTAGTATAGTGGATCAGTATCTCCGCCTGTCACGCGGAAGACCGGGGTTCGATTCCCCGACGGGGAGGTTTGAGTTTTTCTCACAACTGCTGATTGTTGTTCAAAATGGACAAAAGCAACTCATCAGCTAAAAGGTGTGTTGTGATGGCTTTTGTCATGCTTAGCCTTTCCTTTTATGCTGGTGGTTCAAAGCACATGAACTCCAGCTGTGTCTTCAGTCTTTTGACCATATTCAGATGTTCCAAATACAGGCAAACATGATACTTATGGCTGGTGGTTGAAAAGGAAGTAGTATGAAAATTCTAGATCAGCCCAACATTTGGCACAGAACATTCTCAGACCTCTTGTGGTGATGGCTTTGGTGGGACTTGGAACTTTCCTCAAGCACCATGGAGAGTTTGACATTAGACTTCTTTCTTTACATGTTGTCTACGTCGACATCTTCCGTGAATGTTGAATTGCACATGCTACTCACAGACTAGCTAAATTCTATTGCGGCGCAGTCCTCGTTAGTATAGTGGATGAGTATCTCCGCCTGTCACGCGGAAGACCGGGGTTCGATTCCCTGACGGGGAGGTTTGAGTTTTTCTCACAACTGCTGATTGTTGTTCAAAATGGACAAAAACAACTCATCAGCTAAAACGTGTGTTGTGATGGCTTTTGTCATGCTTAGCCTTTCCCTTTACGCTGGTGGTTCAAAGCACATGAACTCCAGCTGTGTCTTCAGTCTTTTGACCATATTCAGATGTTCCAAATACAGGCAATCATGATACTTTTGGCTGGTGGTTGAAGAACAAAGTAGTACGAAAATTTGGGCCTCCTCATGTTCTCATATGATATAGAGCACAAAGGTCACACAAACATTGTGTTTTTGGTTACATGAGACAGCATAAACAACTGAAATTACTCAGCGGGAACCTAAAGAAAGGCATGTTTCCACCCGCTTTCGAAACGGGGACCTTTCACGTGTAAGGCGAACGTGATAACCTCTACACTATGGAAACTGCGAGAAAGGCACTTTTATCCACTGGGGTGAGTCAAATCTCTTGTGTCCACTGCCTTCCTGATGGATCTTCAGGTGCCTGACGACAGCCGATGGTGTTAATTGCAGGACATCGCTTTAGTGGTGCTCCGCCTTACCTGTGGCACCATCAGAAGGAAAAGAATTCACTTGTTTATACACGTGAATATGTATTGGAAAGATCAGCCCAACATTTTGCACAGGACATTCTCAGACCTCTTATGGTGATGGCTTTGGTGGGACTTGGAACTTTCCTCAAGCACAATGGAGAGTTTGACATTAGACTTCTTTCTTTACATGTTGGCTACGTCGAATGGAACGTCTCCCGTAAACGTTGAAATTGCACATGCTACTCACCGACTAGCTAAATTCATATGCACCGCAGTCCTCGTTAGTATAGTGGATGAGTATCTCCGCCTGTCACGCGGAAGACCGGGGTTCGATTCCCCGACGGGGAGGTTTGAGTTTTTCTCACAACTGCTGATTGTTGTTCAAAATGGACAAAAGCAACTCATCAGCTAAAAGGTGTGTTGTGATGGCTTTTGTCATGCTTAGCCTTTCCTTTTATGCTGGTGGTTCAAAGCACATGAACTCCAGCTGTGTCTTCAGTCTTTTGACCATATTCAGATGTTCCAAATACAGGCAAACATGATACTTATGGCTGGTGGTTGAAAAGGAAGTAGTATGAAAATTCTAGATCAGCCCAACATTTGGCACAGAACATTCTCAGACCTCTTATGGTGATGGCTTTGGTGGGACTTGGAACTTTCCTCAAGCACCATGGAGAGTTTGACATTAGACTTCTTTCTTTACATGTTGTCTACGTCGACATCTTCCGTGAATGTTGAATTGCACATGCTACTCACAGACTAGCTAAATTCTAATGCGGCGCAGTCCTCGTTAGTATAGTGGATGAGTATCTCCGCCTGTCACGAGGAAGACCGGGGTTCGATTCCCTGAAGGGGAGGTTTGAGTTTTTCTCACAACTGCTGATTGTTGTTCAAAATGGACAAAAACAACTCATCAGCTAAAACGTGTGTTGTGATGGCTTTTGTCATGCTTAGCCTTTCCCTTTACGCTGGTGGTTCAAAGCACATGAACTCCAGCTGTGTCTTCAGTCTTTTGACCATATTCAGATGTTCCAAATACAGGCAATCATGATACTTTTGGCTGGTGGTTGAAGAACAAAGTAGTACGAAAATTTGGGCCTCCTCATGTTCTCATATGATATAGAGCACAAAGGTCACACAAACATTGTGTTTTTGGTTACATGAGACAGCATAAACAACTGAAATTACTCAGCGGGAACCTAAAGAAAGGCATGTTTCCACCCGCTTTCGAAACGGGGACCTTTCGCGTGTAAGGCGAACGTGATAACCTCTACACTATGGAAACTGCGAGAAAGGCACTTTTATCCACTGGGGTGAGTCAAATCTCTTGTGTCCACTGCCTTCCTGATGGATCTTCAGGTGCCTGACGACAGCCGATGGTGTTAATTGCAGGACATCGCTTTAGTGGTGCTCCGCCTTACCTGTGGCACCATCAGAAGGAAAAGAATTCACTTGTTTATACACGTGAATATGTATTGGAAAGATCAGCCCAACATTTTGCACAGGACATTCTCAGACCTCTTATGGTGATGGCTTTGGTGGGACTTGGAACTTTCCTCAAGCACAATGGAGAGTTTGACATTAGACTTCTTTCTTTACATGTTGGCTACGTCGAATGGAACGTCTCCCGTAAACGTTGAAATTGCACATGCTACTCACCGACTAGCTAAATTCATATGCACCGCAGTCCTCGTTAGTATAGTGGATGAGTATCTCCGCCTGTCACGCGGAAGACCGGGGTTCGATTCCCCGACGGGGAGGTTTGAGTTTTTCTCACAACTGCTGATTGTTGTTCAAAATGGACAAAAGCAACTCATCAGCTAAAAGGTGTGTTGTGATGGCTTTTGTCATGCTTAGCCTTTCCTTTTATGCTGGTGGTTCAAAGCACATGAACTCCAGCTGTGTCTTCAGTCTTTTGACCAAATTCAGATGTTCCAAATACAGGCAATCATGATACTTTTGGCTGGTGGTTGAAGAACAAAGTAGTACGAAAATTTGGGCCTCCTCATGTTCTCATATGATATAGAGCACAAAGGTCACACAAACATTGTTTTTTTGGTTACATGAGATAGCATAAACAACTGAAATTACTCAGCGGGAACCTAAAGAAAGGCATGTTTCCACCCGCTTTCGAAACGGGGACCTTTCGCGTGTAAGGCGAACGTGATAACCTCTACACTATGGAAACTGCGAGAAAGGCACTTTTATCCACTGGGGTGAGTCAAATCTCTTGTGTCCACTGCCTTCCTGATGGATCTTCAGGTGCCTGACGACAGCCGATGGTGTTAATTGCAGGACATCGCTTTAGTGGTGCTCCGCCTTACCTGTGGCACCATCAGAAGGAAAAGAATTCACTTGTTTATACACGTGAATATGTATTGGAAAGATCAGCCCAACATTTTGCACAGGACATTCTCAGACCTCTCATGGTGATGGCTTTGGTGGGACTTGGAACTTTCCTCAAGCACAATGGAGAGTTTGACATTAGACTTCTTTCTTTACATGTTGGCTACGTCGAATGGAACGTCTCCCGTAAATGTTGAAATTGCACATGCTACTCACCGACTAGCTAAATTCATATGCACCGCAGTCCTCGTTAGTATAGTGGATGAGTATCTCCGCCTGTCACGCGGAAGACCGGGGTTTGATTCCCCGACGGGGAGGTTTGAGTTTTTCTCACAACTGCTGATTGTTGTTCAAAATGGACAAAAGCAACTCATCAGCTAAAAGGTGTGTTGTGATGGCTTTTGTCATGCTTAGCCTTTCCTTTTATGCTGGTGGTTCAAAGCACATGAACTCCAGCTGTGTCTTCAGTCTTTTGACCATATTCAGATGTTCCAAATACAGGCAAACATGATACTTATGGCTGGTGGTTGAAAAGGAAGTAGTATGAAAATTCTAGATCAGCCCAACATTTGGCACAGAACATTCTCAGACCTCTTATGGTGATGGCTTTGGTGGGACTTGGAACTTTCCTCAAGCACCATGGAGAGTTTGACATTAGACTTCTTTCTTTACATGTTGTCTACGTCGACATCTTCCGTGAATGTTGAATTGCACATGCTACTCACAGACTAGCTAAATTCACATGCGGCGCAGTCCTCGTTAGTATAGTGGATGAGTATCTCCGCCTGTCACGCGGAAGACCGGGGTTCGATTCCCCGACGGGCAGGTTTGAGTTTTTCTCACAACTGCTGATTGTTGTTCAAAATGGACAAAAACAACTCATCAGCTAAAACGTGTGTTGTGATGGCTTTTGTCATGCTTAGCCTTTCCCTTTACGCTGGTGGTTCAAAGCACATGAACTCCAGCTGTGTCTTCAGTCTTTTGACCAAATTCAGATGTTCCAAATAAAGGCAATCATGATACTTTTGGCTGGTGGTTGAAGAACAAAGTAGTACGAAAATTTGGGCCTCCTCATGTTCTCATATGATATAGAGCACAAAGGTCACACAAACATTGTTTTTTTGGTTACATGAGACAGCATAAACAACTGAAATTACTCAGCGGGAACCTAAAGAAAGGCATGTTTCCACCCGCTTTCAAAACGGGGACCTTTCGCGTGTAAGGCGAACGTGATAACCTCTACACTATGGAAACTGCGAGAAAGGCACTTTTATCCACTGGGGTGAGTCAAATCTCTTGTGTCCACTGCCTTCCTGATGGATCTTCAGGTGCCTGACGACAGCCGATGGTGTTAATTGCAGGACATCGCTTTAGTGGTGCTCCGCCTTACCTGTGGCACCATCAGAAGGAAAAGAATTCACCTGTTTATACACGTGAATATGTATTGGAAAGATCAGCCCAACATTTTGCACAGGACATTCTCAGACCTCTTATGGTGATGGCTTTGGTGGGACTTGGAACTTTCCTCAAGCACAATGGAGAGTTTGACATTAGACTTCTTTCTTTACATGTTGGCTACGTCGAATGGAACGTCTCCCGTAAACGTTGAAATTGCACATGCTACTCACCGACTAGCTAAATTCATATGCACCGCAGTCCTCGTTAGTATAGTGGATGAGTATCTCCGCCTGTCACGCGGAAGACCGGGGTTCGATTCCCCGACGGGCAGGTTTGAGTTTTTCTCACAACTGCTGATTGTTGTTCAAAATGGACAAAAACAACTCATCAGCTAAAACGTGTGTTGTGATGGCTTTTGTCATGCTTAGCCTTTCCCTTTACGCTGGTGGTTCAAAGCACATGAACTCCAGCTGTGTCTTCAGTCTTTTGACCAAATTCAGATGTTCCAAATAAAGGCAATCATGATACTTTTGGCTGGTGGTTGAAGAACAAAGTAGTACGAAAATTTGGGCCTCCTCATGTTCTCATATGATATAGAGCACAAAGGTCACACAAACATTGTTTTTTTGGTTACATGAGACAGCATAAACAACTGAAATTACTCAGCGGGAACCTAAAGAAAGGCATGTTTCCACCCGCTTTCAAAACGGGGACCTTTCGCGTGTAAGGCGAACGTGATAACCTCTACACTATGGAAACTGCGAGAAAGGCACTTTTATCCACTGGGGTGAGTCAAATCTCTTGTGTCCACTGCCTTCCTGATGGATCTTCAGGTGCCTGACGACAGCCGATGGTGTTAATTGCAGGACATCGCTTTAGTGGTGCTCCGCCTTACCTGTGGCACCATCAGAAGGAAAAGAATTCACTTGTTTATACACGTGAATATGTATTGGAAAGATCAGCCCAACATTTTGCACAGGACATTCTCAGACCTCTTATGGTGATGGCTTTGGTGGGACTTGGAACTTTCCTCAAGCACAATGGAGAGTTTGACATTAGACTTCTTTCTTTACATGTTGGCTACGTCGAATGGAACGTCTCCCGTAAACGTTGAAATTGCACATGCTACTCACCGACTAGCTAAATTCATATGCACCGCAGTCCTCATTAGTATAGTGGATGAGTATCTCTGCCTGTCACGCGGAAGACCGGGGTTCGATTCCCCGACGGGGAGGTTTGAGTTTTTCTCACAACTGCTGATTGTTGTTCAAAATGGACAAAAGCAACTCATCAGCTAAAAGGTGTGTTGTGATGGCTTTTGTCATGCTTAGCCTTTCCTTTTATGCTGGTGGTTCAAAGCACATGAACTCCAGCTGTGTCTTCAGTCTTTTGACCATATTCAGATGTTCCAAATACAGGCAAACATGATACTTATGGCTGGTGGTTGAAAAGGAAGTAGTATGAAAATTCTAGATCAGCCCAACATTTGGCACAGAACATTCTCAGACCTCTTATGGTGATGGCTTTGGTGGGACTTGGAACTTTCCTCAAGCACCATGGAGAGTTTGACATTAGACTTCTTTCTTTACATGTTGTCTACGTCGACATCTTCCGTGAATGTTGAATTGCACATGCTACTCACAGACTAGCTAAATTCTAATGCGGCGCAGTCCTCGTTAGTATAGTGGATGAGTATCTCCGCCTGTCACGCGGAGGACCGGGGTTCGATTCCCTGACGGGGAGGTTTGAGTTTTTCTCACAACTGCTGATTGTTGTTCAAAATGGACAAAAACAACTCATCAGCTAAAACGTGTGTTGTGATGGCTTTTGTCATGCTTAGCCTTTCCCTTTACGCTGGTGGTTCAAAGCACATGAACTCCAGCTGTGTCTTCAGTCTTTTGACCATATTCAGATGATCCAAATACAGGCAATCATGATACTTTTGGCTGGTGGTTGAAGAACAAAGTAGTACGAAAATTTGGGCCTCCTCATGTTCTCATATGATATAGAGCACAAAGGTCACACAAACATTGTTTTTTTTGGTTACATGAGACAGCATAAACAACTGAAATTACTCAGCGGGAACCTAAAGAAAGGCATGTTTCCACCCGCTTTCGAAACGGGGACCTTTCACGTGTAAGGCGAACGTGATAACCTCTACACTATGGAAACTGCGAGAAAGGAACTTTTATCCACTGGGGTGAGTCAAATCTCTTGTGTCCACTGCCTTCCTGATGGATCTTCAGGTGCCTGACGACAGCCGATGGTGTTAATTGCAGGACATCGCTTTAGTGGTGCTCCGCCTTACCTGTGGCACCATCAGAAGGAAAAGAATTCACTTGTTTATACACGTGAATATGTATTGGAAAGATCAGCCCAACATTTTGCACAGGACATTTTCAGACCTCTTATGGTGATGGCTTTGGTGGGACTTGGAACTTTCCTCAAGCACAATGGAGAGTTTGACATTAGACTTCTTTCTTTACATGTTGGCTACGTCGAATGGAACGTCTCCCGTAAACGTTGAAATTGCACATGCTACTCACCGACTAGCTAAATTCACATGCGGCGCAGTCCTCGTTAGTATAGTGGATGAGTATCTCCGCCTGTCACGCGGAAGACCGGGGTTAGATTCCCCGACGGGGAGGTTTGAGTTTTTCTCACAACTGCTGATTGTTGTTCAAAATGGACAAAAGCAACTCATCAGCTAAAAGGTGTGTTGTGATGGCTTTTGTCATGCTTAGCCTTTCCTTTTATGCTGGTGGTTCAAAGCACATGAACTCCAGCTGTGTCTTCAGTCTTTTGACCATATTCAGATGTTCCAAATACAGGCAAACATGATACTTATGGCTGGTGGTTGAAAAGGAAGTAGTATGAAAATTCTAGATCAGCCCAACATTTGGCACAGAACATTCTCAGACCTCTTATGGTGATGGCTTTGGTGGGACTTGGAACTTTCCTCAAGCACCATGGAGAGTTTGACATTAGACTTCTTTCTTTACATGTTGTCTACGTCGACATCTTCCGTGAATGTTGAATTGCACATGCTACTCACAGACTAGCTAAATTCTAATGCGGCGCAGTCCTCGTTAGTATAGTGGATCAGTATCTCCGCCTGTCACGCGGAAGACCGGGGTTCGATTCCCCGACGGGCAGGTTTGAGTTTTTCTCACAACTGCTGATTGTTGTTCAAAATGGACAAAAACAACTCATCAGCTAAAACGTGTGTTGTGATGGCTTTTGTCATGCTTAGCCTTTCCCTTTACGCTGGTGGTTCAAAGCACATGAACTCCAGCTGTGTCTTCAGTCTTTTGACCAAATTCAGATGTTCCAAATAAAGGCAATCATGATACTTTTGGCTGGTGGTTGAAGAACAAAGTAGTACGAAAATTTGGGCCTCCTCATGTTCTCATATGATATAGAGCACAAAGGTCACACAAACATTGTTTTTTTGGTTACATGAGACAGCATAAACAACTGAAATTACTCAGCGGGAACCTAAAGAAAGGCATGTTTCCACCCGCTTTCAAAACGGGGACCTTTCGCGTGTAAGGCGAACGTGATAACCTCTACACTATGGAAACTGCGAGAAAGGCACTTTTATCCACTGGGGTGAGTCAAATCTCTTGTGTCCACTGCCTTCCTGATGGATCTTCAGGTGCCTGACGACAGCCGATGGTGTTAATTGCAGGACATCGCTTTAGTGGTGCTCCGCCTTACCTGTGGCACCATCAGAAGGAAAAGAATTCACTTGTTTATACACGTGAATATGTATTGGAAAGATCAGCCCAACATATTGCACAGGACATTCTCAGACCTCTTATGGTGATGGCTTTGGTGGGACTTGGAACTTTCCTCAAGCACAATGGAGAGTTTGACATTAGACTTCTTTCTTTACATGTTGGCTACGTCGAATGGAACGTCTCCCGTAAACGTTGAAATTGCACATGCTACTCACCGACTAGCTAAATTCACATGCGGCGCAGTCCTCGTTAGTATAGTGGATCAGTATCTCCGCCTGTCATGCGGAAGACCGGGGTTCGATTCCCCGACGGGGAGGTTTGAGTTTTTCTCAATACTGCTGATTGTTGTTCAAAATGGACAAAAGCAACTCATCAGCTAAAAGGTGTGTTGTGATGGCTTTTGTCATGCTTAGCCTTTCCTTTTATGCTGGTGGTTCAAAGCACATGAACTCCAGCTGTGTCTTCAGTCTTTTGACCATATTCAGATGTTCCAAATACAGGCAAACATGATACTTATGGCTGGTGGTTGAAAAGGAAGTAGTATGAAAATTCTAGATCAGCCCAACATTTGGCACAGAACATTCTCAGACCTCTTATGGTGATGGCTTTGGTGGGACTTGGAACTTTCCTCAAGCACCATGGAGAGTTTGACATTAGACTTCTTTCTTTACATGTTGTCTACGTCGACATCTTCCGTGAATGTTGAATTGCACATGCTACTCACAGACTAGCTAAATTCTAATGCGGCGCAGTCCTCGTTAGTATAGTGGATGAGTATCTCCGCCTGTCACGCGGAAGACCGGGGTTCGATTCCCCGACGGGGAGGTTTGAGTTTTTCTCACAACTGCTGATTGTTGTTCAAAATGGACAAAAACAACTCATCAGCTAAAACGTGTGTTGTGATGGCTTTTGTCATGCTTAGCCTTTCCCTTTACGCTGGTGGTTCAAAGCACATGAACTCCAGCTGTGTTTTCAGTCTTTTGACCATATTCAGATGTTCCAAATACAGGCAAACATGATACTTATGGCTGGTGGTTGAAGAACAAAGTAGTACGAAAATTTGGGCCTCCTCATGTTCTCATATGATATAGAGCACAAAGGTCACACAAACATTGTTTTTTTGGTTACATGAGACAGCATAAACAACTGAAATTACTCAGTGGGAACCTAAAGAAAGGCATGTTTCCACCCGCTTTCGAAACGGGAACCATTCGCGTGTAAGGCGAACGTGATAACCTCTACACTATGGAAACTGCGAGAAAGTCACTTTTATCCACTGGGGTGAGTCAAATCTCTTGTGTCCACTGCCTTCCTGATGGATCTTCAGGTGCCTGAGGACAGCCGATGGTGTTAATTGCAGGACATCGCTTTAGTGGTGCTCCGCCTTACCTGTGGCACCATCAGAAGGAAAAGAATTCACTTGTTTATACACGTGAATATGTATTGGAAAGATCAGCCCAACATTTTGCACAGGACATTTTCAGACCTCTTATGGTGATGGCTTTGGTGGGACTTGGAACTTTCCTCAAGCACAATGGAGAGTTTGACATTAGACTTCTTTCTTTACATGTTGGCTACGTCGAATGGAACGTCTCCCGTAAACGTTGAAATTGCACATGCTACTCACCGACTAGCTAAATTCACATGCGGCGCAGTCCTCGTTAGTATAGTGGATGAGTATCTCCGCCTGTCACGCGGAAGACCGGGGTTAGATTCCCCGACGGGGAGGTTTGAGTTTTTCTCACAACTGCTGATTGTTGTTCAAAATGGACAAAAGCAACTCATCAGCTAAAAGGTGTGTTGTGATGGCTTTTGTCATGCTTAGCCTTTCCTTTTATGCTGGTGGTTCAAAGCACATGAACTCCAGCTGTGTCTATAGTCTTTTGACCATATTCAGATGTTCCAAATACAGGCAAACATGATACTTATGGCTGGTGGTTGAAAAGGAAGTAGTATGAAAATTCTAGATCAGCCCAACATTTGGCACAGAACATTCTCAGACCTCTTATGGTGATGGCTTTGGTGGGACTTGGAACTTTTCTCAAGCACCATGGAGAGTTTGACATTAGACTTCTTTCTTTACATGTTGTCTACGTCGACATCTTCCGTGAATGTTGAATTGCACATGCTACTCACCGACTAGCTAAATTCTAATGCGGCGCAGTCCTCGTTAGTATAGTGGATGAGTATCTCTGCCTGTCACGCGGAAGACCGGGGTTCGATTCCCCGACAGAGAGGTTTGAGTTTTTCTCACAACTGCTGATTGTTGTTCAAAATGGACAAAAACAACTCATCAGCTAAAACGTGTGTTGTAATGGCTTTTGTCATGCTTAGCCTTTCCCTTTACGCTGGTGGTTCAAAGCACATGAACTCCAGCTGTGTCTTCAGTCTTTTGACCATATTCAGATGTTCCAAATACAGGCAAACATGATACTTATGGCTGGTGGTTGAAAAGGAAGTAGTATGAAAATTCTAGATCAGCCCAACATTTGGCACAGAACATTCTCAGACCTCTTATGGTGATGGCTTTGGTGGGACTTGGAACTTTCCTCAAGCACCATGGAGAGTTTGTCATTTGACTTCTTTCTTTAAATATTGTCTACGTCGACATCTTCCGTGAATGTTGAATTGCACATGCTACTCACTGACTAGCTAAATTCTAATGCGGCGCAGTCCTCGTTAGTATAGTGGATGAGTATCTCCGCCTGTCACGCGGAAGACCGGGGTTCGATTCCCCGACGGGGAGGTTTGACATCTTCCGTGAATGTTGAATTGCACATGCTACTCACCGACTAGCTAAATTCTGATGCGGCGCAGTCCTCGTTAGTATAGTGGATGAGTATCTCCGCCTGTCACATGCGGCGCAGTCCTCGTTAGTATAGTGGATGAGTATCTCTGCCTGTCACGCGGAAGACCGGGGTTCGATTCCCCGACGGGGTGGTTTGAGTTTTTCTCACAACTGCTGATTGTTGTTCAAAATGGACAAAAACAACTCATCAGCTAAAACGTGTGTTGTGATGGCTTTTGTCATGCTTAGCCATTCCCTTTAGGCTGGTGGTTCAAAGCACATGAACTCCAGCTGTGTCTTCATTCTTTTGACCATATTCAGATGTTCCAAATACAGGTAATCATGATACTTTTGGCTGGTGGTTGAAGAACAAAGTAGTACGAAAATATGGGCCTCCTCATGTTCTCATATGATATAGAGCACAAAGGTCACACAAACATTGTTTTTTTGGTTACATGAGACAGCATAAACAACTGAAATTACTCAGCGGGAACCTAAAGAAAGGCATGTTTCCACCCGCTTTCGAAACAGGGACCTTTCGCGTGTAAGGCAAACATGATAACCTCTACACTATGGAAACTGCGAGAAAGGCACTTTTATCCACTGGGGTGAGTCAAATCTCTTGTGTCCACTGCCTTCCTGATGGATCTTCAGGTGCCTGACGACAGCCGATGGTGTTAATTGCAGGACATCGCTTTAGTGGTGCTCCGCCTTACCTGTGGCACCATCAGAAGGAAAAGAATTCACTTGTTTATACACGTGAATATGTATTGGAAAGATCAGCCCAACATTTTGCACAGGACATTCTCAGACCTCTTATGGTGATGGCTTTGGTGGGACTTGGAACTTTCCTCAAGCACAATGGAGAGTTTGACATTAGACTTCTTTCTTTACATGTTGGCTACGTCGAATGGAACGTCTCCCGTAAACGTTGAAATTGCACATGCTACTCACCGACTAGCTAAATTCACATGCGGCGCAGTCCTCGTTAGTATAGTGGATCAGTATCTCCCCCTGTCACGCGGAAGACCGGGGTTCGATTCCCTGACGGGGAGGTTTGAGTTTTTCTCAATACTGCTGATTGTTGTTCAAAATGGACGAAAGCAACTCATCAGCTAAAAGGTGTGTTGTGATGGCTTTTGTCATGCTTAGCCTTTCCTTTTATGCTGGTGGTTCAAAGCACATGAACTCCAGCTGTGTCTTCAGTCTTTTGACCATATTCAGATGTTCCAAATACAGGCAAACATGATACTTATGGCTGGTGGTTGAAAAGGAAGTAGTATGAAAATTCTAGATCAGCCCAACATTTGGCACAGAACATTCTCAGACCTCTTATGGTGATGGCTTTGGTAGGACTTGGAACTTTCCTCAAGCACAATGGAGAGTTTGACATTAGACTTCTTTCTTTACATGTTGGCTAGTCGAATGGAACGTCTCCCGTAAACGTTGAAATTGCACATGCTACTCACCGACTAGATAAATTCACATGCGGCGCAGTCCTCGTTAGTATAGTGGATGAGTATCTCCGCCTGTCACGCGGAAGACCGGGGTTCGATTCCCCGACGGGGAGGTTTGAGTTTTTCTCACAACTGCTGATTGTTGTTCAAAATGGAAAAAACAACTCATCAGCTAAAAGGTGTGTTGTGATGGCTTTTGTCATGCTTAGCCTTTCCTTTTATGCTGGTGGTTCAAAGCACATGAACTCCAGCTGTGTCTTCAGTCTTTTGACCATATTCAGATGTTCCAAATACAGGCAATCATGATACTTTTGGCTGGTCGTTGAAGAACAAAGTAGTACGAAAATTTGGGCCTCCTCATGTTCTCATATGATATAGAGCACAAAGGTCACACAAACATTGTTTTTTTGGTTACATGAGACAGCATAAACAACTGAAATTACTCAGCGGGAACCTAAAGAAAGGCATGTTTCCACCCGCTTTCGAAACGGGGACCTTTCGCGTGTAAGGCGAACGTGATAACCTCTACACTATGGAAACTGCGAGAAAGACACTTTCATCCACTGGGGTGAGTCAAATCTCTTGTGTCCACTGCCTTCCTGATGGATCTTCAGGTGCCTGACGACAGCCGATGGTGTTAATTGCAGGACATCGCTTTAGTGGTTCTCCGCCTTACCTGTGGCACCATCAGAAGGAAAAGAATTCACTTGTTTATACACGTGAATATGTATTGGAAAGATCAGCCCAACATTTTGCACAGGACATTCTCAGACCTCTTATGGTGATGGCTTTGGTGGGACTTGGAACTTTCCTCAAGCACAATGGAGAGTTTGACATTAGACTTCTTTCTTTACATGTTGGCTACGTCGAATGGAACGTCTCCCGTAAACGTTGAAATTGCACATGCTACTCACCGACTAGCTAAATTCACATGCGGCGCAGTCCTCGTTAGTATAGTGGATCAGTATCTCCGCCTGTCACGCGGAAGACCGGGGTTCGATTCCCCGACGGGGAGGTTTGAGTTTTTCTCACAACTGCTGATTGTTGTTCAAAATGAACAAAAACAACTCATCAGCTAAAACGTGTGTTGTGATGGCTTTTGTCATGCTTAGCCTTTCCCTTTACGCTGGTGGTTCAAAGCACATGAACTCCAGCTGTGTCTTCAGTCTTTTGACCATATTCAGATGTTCCAAATACAGGCAAACATGATACTTATGGCTGGTGGTTGAAGAACAAAGTAGTACGAAAATTTGGGCCTCCTCATGTTCTCATATGATATGGAGCAAGAAGGTCACACAAACATTGTTTTTTTGGTTACATGAGACAGCATAAACAACTGAAATTACTCAGCGGGAACCTAAAGAAAGGCATGTTTCCACCCGCTTTCGAAACGGGGACCTTTCGCGTGTAAGGCGAACGTGATAACCTCTACACTATGGAAACTGCGAGAAAGTCACTTTTATCCACTGGGGTGAGTCAAATCTCTTGTGTCCACTGCCTTCCTGATGGGTCCTCAGGTGCCTGACGACAGCCGATGGTGTTAATTGCAGGACATCGCTTTAGTGGTGCTCCGCCTTACCTGTGGCACCATCAGAAGGAAAAGAATTCACTTGTTTATACACGTGAATATGTATTGGAAAGATCAGCCCAACATATTGCACAGGACATTCTCAGACCTCTTATGGTGATGGCTTTGGTGGGACTTGGAACTTTCCTCAAGCACAAAGGAGAGTTTGACATTAGACTTCTTTCTTTACATGTTGGCTACGTCGAATGGAACGTCTCCCGTAAACGTTGAAATTGCACATGCTACTCACCGACTAGCTAAATTCACATGCGGCGCAGTCCTCGTTAGTATAGTGGATGAGTATCTCCGCCTGTCACGCGGAAGACCGGGGTTCGATTCCCCGACGGGGAGGTTTGAGTTTTTCTCAATACTGCTGATTGTTGTTCAAAATGGACAAAAGCAACTCATCAGCTAAAAGGTGTGTTGTGATGGCTTTTGTCATGCTTAGCCTTTCCTTTTATGCTGGTGGTTCAAAGCACATGAACTCCAGCTGTGTCTTCAGTCTTTTGACCATATTCAGATGTTCCAAATACAGGCAAACATGATACTTATGGCTGGTGGTTGAAAAGGAAGTAGTATGAAAATTCTAGATCAGCCCAACATTTGGCACAGAACATTCTCAGACCTCTTATGGTGATGGCTTTGGTGGGACTTGGAACTTTCCTCAAGCACCATGGAGAGTTTGACATTAGACTTCTTTCTTTACATGTTGTCTACGTCGACATCTTCCGTGAATGTTGAATTGCACATGCTACTCACAGACTAGCTAAATTCTAATGCGGCGCAGTCCTCGTTAGTATAGTGGATGAGTATCTCCGCCTGTCACGCGGAGGACCGGGGTTCGATTCCCTGACGGGGAGGTTTGAGTTTTTCTCACAACTGCTGATTGTTGTTCAAAATGGACAAAAACAACTCATCAGCTAAAACGTGTGTTGTGATGGCTTTTGTCATGCTTAGCCTTTCCCTTTACGCTGGTGGTTCAAAGCACATGAACTCCAGCTGTGTCTTCAGTCTTTTGACCATATTCAGATGATCCAAATACAGGCAATCATGATACTTTTGGCTGGTGGTTGAAGAACAAAGTAGTACGAAAATTTGGGCCTCCTCATGTTCTCATATGATATAGAGCACAAAGGTCACACAAACATTGTTTTTTTTGGTTACATGAGACAGCATAAACAACTGAAATTACTCAGCGGGAACCTAAAGAAAGGCATGTTTCCACCCGCTTTCGAAACGGGGACCTTTCGCGTGTAAGGCGAACGTGATAACCTCTACACTATGGAAACTGCGAGAAAGGAACTTTTATCCACTGGGGTGAGTCAAATCTCTTGTGTCCACTGCCTTCCTGATGGATCTTCAGGTGCCTGACGACAGCCGATGGTGTTAATTGCAGGACATCGCTTTAGTGGTGCTCCGCCTTACCTGTGGCACCATCAGAAGGAAAAGAATTCACTTGTTTATACACATGAATATGTATTGGAAAGATCAGCCCAACATTTTGCACAGGACATTCTCAGACCTCTTATGGTGATGGCTTTGGTGGGACTTGGAACTTTCCTCAAGCACAATGGAGAGTTTGACATTAGACTTCTTTCTTTACATGTTGGCTACGTCGAATGGAACGTCTCCCGTAAACGTTGAAATTGCACATGCTACTCACCGACTAGCTAAATTCACATGCGGCGCAGTCCTCGTTAGTGTAGTGGATGAGTATCTCCGCCTGTCACGCGGAAGACCGGGGTTCGATTCCCCGACGGGGAGGTTTGAGTTTTTCTCACAACTGCTGATTGTTGTTCAAAATGGACAAAAGCAACTCATCAGCTAAAAGGTGTGTTGTGATGGCTTTTGTCATGCTTAGCCTTTCCTTTTATGCTGGTGGTTCAAAGCACATGAACTCCAGCTGTGTCTTCAGTCTTTTGACCATATTCAGATGTTCCAAATACAGGCAATCATGATACTTTTGGCTGGTCGTTGAAGAACAAAGTAGTACGAAAATTTGGGCCTCCTCATGTTCTCATATGATATAGAGCACAAAGGTCACACAAACATTGTTTTTTTGGTTACATGAGACAGCATAAACAACTGAAATTACTCAGCGGGAACCTAAAGAAAGGCATGTTTCCACCCGCTTTCGAAACGGGGACCTTTCGCGTGTAAGGCGAACGTGATAACCTCTACACTATGGAAACTGCGAGAAAGACACTTTCATCCACTGGGGTGAGTCAAATCTCTTGTGTCCACTGCCTTCCTGATGGATCTTCAGGTGCCTGACGACAGCCGATGGTGTTAATTGCAGGACATCGCTTTAGTGGTGCTCCGCCTTACCTGTGGCACCATCAGAAGGAAAAGAATTCACTTGTTTATACACGTGAATATGTATTGGAAAGATCAGCCCAACATTTTGCACAGGACATTCTCAGACCTCTTATGGTGATGGCTTTGGTGGGACTTGGAACTTTCCTCAAGCACAATGGAGAGTTTGACATTAGACTTCTTTCTATACATGTTGGCTACGTCGAATGGAACGTCTCCCGTAAACGTTGAAATTGCACATGCTACTCACCGACTAGCTAAATTCACATGCGGCGCAGTCCTCGTTAGTATAGTGGATCAGTATCTCCGCCTGTCACGCGGAAGACCAGGGTTCGATTCCCCGACGGGGAGGTTTGAGTTTTTCTCAATACTGCTGATTGTTGTTCAAAATGGACAAAAGCAACTCATCAGCTAAAAGGTGTGTTGTGATGGCTTTTGTCATGCTTAGCCTTTCCTTTTATGCTGGTGGTTCAAAGCACATGAACTCCAGCTGTGTCTTCAGTCTTTTGACCATATTCAGATGTTCCAAATACAGGCAAACATGATACTTATGGCTGGTGGTTGAAGAACAAAGTAGTACGAAAATTTGGGCCTCCTCATGTTCTCATATGATATAGAGAAAGAAGGTCACAAAAACATTGTTTTTTTGGTTACATGAGACAGCATAAACAACTGAAATTACTCAGCGGGAACCTAAAGAAAGGCATGTTTCCACCCGCTTTCGAAACGGGGACCTTTCGCGTGTAAGGCGAACATGATAACCTCTACACTATGGAAACTGCGAGAAAGGAACTTTTATCCACTGGGGTGAGTCAAATCTCTTGTGTCCACTGCCTTCCTGATGGATCTTCAGGTGCCTGACGACAGCCGATGGTGTTAATTGCAGGACATCGCTTTAGTGGTGCTCCGCCTTACCTGTGGCACCATCAGAAGGAAAAGAATTCACTTGTTTATACACGTGAATATGTATTGGAAAGATCAGCCCAACATTTTGCACAGGACATTCTCAGACCTCTTATGGTGATGGCTTTGGTGGGACTTGGAACTTTCCTCAAGCACAATGGAGAGTTTGACATTAGACTTCTTTCTTTACATGTTGGCTACGTCGAATGGAACGTCTCCCGTAAACGTTGAAATTGCACATGCTACTCACCGACTAGCTAAATTCATATGCACCGCAGTCCTCGTTAGTATAGTGGATGAGTATCTCCGCCTGTCACGCGGAAGACCGGGGTTTGATTCCCCGACGGGGAGGTTTGAGTTTCTCTAATAACTGTTGATTGTTGTTCAAAATGGACAAAAACAACTCATCAGCTAAAACGTGTGTTGTGATGGCTTTTGTAATGCTTAGCCTTTCCCTTTACGCTGGTGGTTCAAAGCACATGAACTCCAGCTGTGTCTTCAGTCTTTTGACCATATTCAGATGTTCCAAATACAGGCAAACATGATACTTATGGCTGGTGGTTGAAGAACAAAGTAGTACGAAAATTTGGGCCTCCTCATGTTCTCATATGATATAGAGCAAGAAGGTCACACAAACATTGTTTTTTTGGTTACATGAGACAGCATAAACAACTGAAATTACTCAGCGGGAACCTAAAGAAAGGCATGTTTCCACCCGCTTTCGAAACGGGGACCTTTCGCGTGTAAGGCGAACGTGATAACCTCTACACTATGGAAACTGCGAGAAAGTCACTTTTATCCACTGGGGTGAGTCAAATCTCTTGTGTCCACTGCCTTCCTGATGGGTCCTCAGGTGCCTGACGACAGCCGATGGTGTTAATTGCAGGACATCGCTTTAGTGGTGCTCCGCCTTACCTGTGGCACCATCAGAAGGAAAAGAATTCACTTGTTTATACACGTGAATATGTATTGGAAAGATCGGCCCAACATTTTGCACAGGACATTCTCAGACCTCTTATGGTGATGGCTTTGGTGGGACTTGGAACTTTCCTCAAGCACAATGGAGAGTTTGACATTAGACTTCTTTCTTTACATGTTGGCTACGTCGAATGGAACGTCTCCCGTAAACGTTGAAATTGCACATGCTACTCACCGACTAGCTAAATTCACATGCGGCGCAGTCCTCGTTAGTATAGTGGATGAGTATCTCCGCCTGTCACGCGGAAGACCGGGGTTCGATTCCCCGACGGGGAGGTTTGAGTTTTTCTCAATAATGCTGATTGTTGTTCAAAATGGACAAAAACAACTCATCAGCTAAAACGTGTTATGTGATGGCTTTTGTCATGCTTAGCCTTTCCCTTTACGCTGGTGGTTCAAAGCACATGAACTCCAGCTGTGTCTTCAGTCTTTTGACCATATTCAGATGATCCAAATACAGGCAATCATGATACTTTTGGCTGGTGGTTGAAGAACAAAGTAGTACGAAAATTTGGGCCTCCTCATGTTCTCATATGATATAGAGCACAAAGGTCACACAAACATTGTTTTTTTGGTTACATGAGACAGCATAAACAACTGAAATTACTCAGCGGGAACCTAAAGAAAGGCATGTTTCCACCCGCTTTCGAAACGGGGACCTTTCGCGTGTAAGGCGAACGTGATAACCTCTACACTATGGAAACTGCGAGAAAGGAACTTTTATCCACTGGGGTGAGTCAAATCTCTTGTGTCCACTGCCTTCCTGATGGATCTTCAGGTGCCTGACGACAGCCGATGGTGTTAATTGCAGGACATCGCTTTAGTGGTGCTCCGCCTTACCTGTGGCACCATCAGAAGGAAAAGAATTCACTTGTTTATACACGTGAATATGTATTGGAAAGATCAGCCCAACATTTTGCACAGGACATTCTCAGACCTCTTATGGTGATGGCTTTGGTGGGACTTGGAACTTTCCTCAAGCACAATGGAGAGTTTGACATTAGACTTCTTTCTTTACATGTTGGCTACGTCGAATGGAACGTCTCCCGTAAACGTTGAAATTGCACATGCTACTCACCGACTAGCTAAATTCATATGCACCGCAGTCCTCGTTAGTATAGTGGATGAGTATCTCCGCCTGTCACGCGGAAGACCGGGGTTTGATTCCCCGACGGGGAGGTTTGAGTTTCTCTAATAACTGCTGATTGTTGTTCAAAATGGACAAAAACAACTCATCAGCTAAAACGTGTGTTGTGATGGCTTTTGTAATGCTTAGCCTTTCCCTTTACGCTGGTGGTTCAAAGCACATGAACTCCAGCTGTGTCTTCAGTCTTTTGACCATATTCAGATGTTCCAAATACAGGCAAACATGATACTTATGGCTGGTGGTTGAAGAACAAAGTAGTACGAAAATTTGGGCCTCCTCATGTTCTCATATGATATAGAGCAAGAAGGTCACACAAACATTGTTTTTTTGGTTACATGAGACAGCATAAACAACTGAAATTACTCAGCGGGAACCTAAAGAAAGGCATGTTTCCACCCGCTTTCGAAACGGGGACCTTTCGCGTGTAAGGCGAACGTGATAACCTCTACACTATGGAAACTGCGAGAAAGTCACTTTTATCCACTGGGGTGAGTCAAATCTCTTGTGTCCACTGCCTTCCTGATGGGTCCTCAGGTGCCTGACGACAGCCGATGGTGTTAATTGCAGGACATCGCTTTAGTGGTGCTCCGCCTTACCTGTGGCACCATCAGAAGGAAAAGAATTCACTTGTTTATACACGTGAATATGTATTGGAAAGATCGGCCCAACATTTTGCACAGGACATTCTCAGACCTCTTATGGTGATGGCTTTGGTGGGACTTGGAACTTTCCTCAAGCACAATGGAGAGTTTGACATTAGACTTCTTTCTTTACATGTTGGCTACGTCGAATGGAACGTCTCCCGTAAACGTTGAAATTGCACATGCTACTCACCGACTAGCTAAATTCACATGCGGCGCAGTCCTCGTTAGTATAGTGGATGAGTATCTCCGCCTGTCACGCGGAAGACCGGGGTTCGATTCCCCGACGGGGAGGTTTGAGTTTTTCTCAATAATGCTGATTGTTGTTCAAAATGGACAAAAACAACTCATCAGCTAAAACGTGTTATGTGATGGCTTTTGTCATGCTTAGCCTTTCCCTTTACGCTGGTGGTTCAAAGCACATGAACTCCAGCTGTGTCTTCAGTCTTTTGACCATATTCAGATGATCCAAATACAGGCAATCATGATACTTTTGGCTGGTGGTTGAAGAACAAAGTAGTACGAAAATTTGGGCCTCCTCATGTTCTCATATGATATAGAGCACAAAGGTCACACAAACATTGTTTTTTTGGTTACATGAGACAGCATAAACAACTGAAATTACTCAGCGGGAACCTAAAGAAAGGCATGTTTCCACCCGCTTTCGAAACGGGGACCTTTCGCGTGTAAGGCGAACGTGATAACCTCTACACTATGGAAAATGCAAGAAAGGAACTTTTATCCACTGGGGTGAGTCAAATCTCTTGTGTCCACTGCCTTCCTGATGGATCTTCAGGTGCCTGACGACAGCCGATGGTGTTAATTGCAGGACATCGCTTTAGTGGTGCTCCGCCTTACCTGTGGCACCATCAGAAGGAAAAGAATTCACTTGTTTATACACGTGAATATGTATTGGAAAGATCAGCCCAACATTTTGCAGAGGACATTCTCAGACCTCTTATGGTGATGGCTTTGGTGGGACTTGGAACTTTCCTCAAGCACAATGGAGAGTTTGACATTAGACTTCTTTTTTACATGTTGGCTACGTCGAATGGAACGTCTCCCGTAAACATTGAAATTGCACATGCTACTCACCGACTAGCTAAATTCACATGCGGCGCAGTCCTCGTTAGTATAGTGGATGAGTATCTCCGCCTGTCACGCGGAAGACCGGGGTTCGATTCCCCGACGGGGAGGTTTGAGTTTTTCTCACAACTGCTGATTGTTGTTCAAAATGGACAAAAGCAACTCATCAGCTAAAAGGTGTGTTGTGATGGCTTTTGTCATGCTTAGCCTTTCCTTTTATGCTGGTGGTTCAAAGCACATGAACTCCAGCTGTGTCTTCAGTCTTTTGACCATATTCAGATGTTCCAAATACAGGCAATCATGATACTTTTGGCTGGTGGTTGAAGAACAAAGTAGTACGAAAATTTGGGCCTCCTCATGTTCTCATATGATATAGAGCACAAAGGTCACACAAACATTGTTTTTTTTGGTTACATGAGACAGCATAAACAACCCAAATTACTCAGTGGGAACCTAAAGAAAGGCATGTTTCCACCCGCTTTCGAAACGGGGACCTTTCGCGTGTAAGGCGAACGTGATAACCTCTACACTATGGAAACTGCGAGAAAGGCACTTTCATCCACTGGGGTGAGTCAAATCTCTTGTGTCCACTGCCTTCCTGATGGATCTTCAGGTGCCTGACGACAGCCGATGGTGTTAATTGCAGGACATCGCTTTAGTGGTGCTCCGCCTTACCTGTGGCACCATCAGAAGGAAAAGAATTCACTTGTTTATACACGTGAATATGTATTGGAAAGATCAGCCCAACATTTTGCACAGGACATTCTCAGACCTCTTATGGTGATGGCTTTGGTGGGACTTGGAACTTTCCTCAAGCACAATGGAGAGTTTGACATTAGACTTCTTTCTTTACATGTTGGCTACGTCGAATGGAACGTCTCCCGTAAACGTTGAAATTGCACATACTACTCACCGACTAGCTAAATTCACATGCGGCGCAGTCTTCGTTAGTATAGTGGATCAGTATCTCCGCCTGTCACGCGGAAGACCGGGGTTCGATTCCCCGACGGGGAGGTTTGAGTTTTTCTCACAACTGCTGATTGTTGTTCAAAATGGACAAAAGCAACTCATCAGCTAAAAGGTGTGTTGTGATGGCTTTTGTCATGCTTAGCCTTTCCTTTTATGCTGGTGGTTCAAAGCACATGAACTCCAGCTGTGTCTTCAGTCTTTTGACCATATTCAGATGTGCCAAATACAGGCAAACATGATACTTACGGCTGGTGGTTGAAAAGGAAGTAGTATGAAAATTCTAGATCAGCCCAACATTTGGCACAGAACATTCTCAGACCTCTTATGGTGATGGCTTTGGTGGGACTTGGAACTTTCCTCAAGCACCATGGAGAGTTTGACATTAGACTTCTTTCTTTACATGTTGTCTACGTCGACATCTTCCGTGAATGTTGAATTGCACATGCTACTCACAGACTAGCTAAATTCTAATGCGGCGCAGTCCTCGTTAGTATAGTGGATGAGTATCTCCGCCTGTCACGCGGAAGACCGGGGTTCGATTCCCCGACGGGGAGGTTTGAGTTTTTCTCACAACTGCTGATTGTTGTTCAAAATGGACAAAAACAACTCATCAGCTAAAACGTGTGTTGTGATGGCTTTTGTCATGCTTAGCCTTTCCCTTTACGCTGGTGGTTCAAAGCACATGAACTCCAGCTGTGTCTTCAGTCTTTTGACCAAATTCAGATGTTCCAAATACAGGCAATCATGATACTTTTGGCTGGTGGTTGAAGAACAAAGTAGTACGAAAATTTGGCCTCCTCATGTTCTCATATGATATAGAGCACAAAGGTCACACAAACATTGTTTTTTTGGTTACATGAGACAGCATAAACAACTGAAATTACTCAGCGGGAACCTAAAGAAAGGCATGTTTCCACCCGCTTTCGAAACGGGGACCTTTCGCGTGTAAGGCGAACGTGATAACCTCTACACTATGGAAACTGCGAGAAAGGCACTTTTATCCACTGGGGTGAGTCAAATCTCTTGTGTCCACTGCCTTCCTGATGGATCTTCAGGTGCCTGACGACAGCCGATGGTGTTAATTGCAGGACATCGCTTTAGTGGTGCTCCGCCTTACCTGTGGCACCATCAGAAGGAAAAGAATTCACTTGTTTATACACGTGAATATGTATTGGAAAGATCAGCCCAACATTTTGCACAGGACATTCTCAGACCTCTCATGGTGATGGCTTTGGTGGGACTTGGAACTTTCCTCAAGCACAATGGAGAGTTTGACATTAGACTTCTTTCTTTACATGTTGGCTACGTCGAATGGAACGTCTCCCGTAAACGTTGAAATTGCACATGCTACTCACCGTCTAGCTAAATTCATATGCACCGCAGTCCTCGTTAGTATAGTGGATGAGTATCTCCGCCTGTCACGCGGAAGACCGGGGTTCGATTCCCCGACGGGGAGGTTTGAGTTTTTCTCACAACTGCTGATTGTTGTTCAAAATGGACAAAAACAACTCATCAGCTAAAACGTGTGTTGTGATGGCTTTTGTCATGCTTAGCCTTTCCCTTTACGCTGGTGGTTCAAAGCACATGAACTCCAGCTGTGTCTTCAGTCTTTTGACCATATTCAGATGTTCCAAATACAGGCAAACATGATACTTATGGCTGGTGGTTGAAGAACAAAGTAGTACGAAAATTTGGGCCTCCTCATGTTCTCATATGATATAGAGAAAGAAGGTCACAAAAACATTGTTTTTTTGGTTACATGAGACAGCATAAACAACTGAAATTACTCAGCGGGAACCTAAAGAAAGGCATGTTTCCACCCGCTTTCGAAACGGGGACCTTTCGCGTGTAAGGCGAACGTGATAACCTCTACACTATGGAAACTGCGAGAAAGGAACTTTTATCCACTGGGGTGAGTCAAATCTCTTGTGTCCACTGCCTTCCTGATGGATCTTCAGGTGCCTGACGACAGCCGATGGTGTTAATTGCAGGACATCGCTTTAGTGGTGCTCCGCCTTACCTGTGGCACCATCAGAAGGAAAAGAATTCACTTGTTTATACACGTGAATATGTATTGGAAAGATCAGCCCAACATTTTGCACAGGACATTCTCAGACCTCTTATGGTGATGGCTTTGGTGGGACTTGGAACTTTCCTCAAGCACAATGGAGAGTTTGACATTAGACTTCTTTCTATACATGTTGGCTACGTCGAATGGAACGTCTCCCGTAAACGTTGAAATTGCACATGCTACTCACAGACTAGCTAAATTCTAATGCGGCGCAGTCCTCGTTAGTATAGTGGATGAGTATCTCCGCCTGTCACGCGGAAGACCGGGGTTCGATTCCCTGACGGGGAGGTTTGAGTTTTTCTCACAACTGCTGATTGTTGTTCAAAATGGACAAAAGCAACTCATCAGCTAAAAGGTGTGTTGTGATGGCTTTTGTCATGCTTAGCCTTTCCTTTTATGCTGGTGGTTCAAAGCACATGAACTCCAGCTGTGTCTTCAGTCTTTTGACCATATTCAGATGTTCCAAATACAGGCAATCATGATACTTTTGGCTGGTGGTTGAAGAACAAAGTAGTACGAAAATTTGGGCCTCCTCATGTTCTCATATGATATAGAGCACAAAGGTCACACAAACATTGTTTTTTTTTGGTTACATGAGACAGCATAAACAACCCAAATTACTCAGTGGGAACCTAAAGAAAGGCATGTTTCCACCCGCTTTCGAAACGGGGACCTTTCGCGTGTAAGGCGAACGTGATAACCTCTACACTATGGAAACTTCGAGAAAGGCACTTTTATCCACTGGGGTGAGTCAAATCTCTTGTGTCCACTGCCTTCCTGATGGATCTTCAGGTGCCTGACGACAGCCGATGGTGTTAATTGCAGGACATCGCTTTAGTGGTGCTCCGCCTTACCTGTGGCACCATCAGAAGGAAAAGAATTCACTTGTTTATACACGTGAATATGTATTGGAAAGATCAGCCCAACATTTTGCACAGGACATTCTCAGACCTCTTATGGTGATGGCTTTGGTGGGACTTGGAACTTTCCTCAAGCACAATGGAGAGTTTGACATTAGACTTCTTTCTTTACATGTTGGCTACGTCGAATGGAACGTCTCCCGTAAACGTTGAAATTGCACATACTACTCACGACTAGCTAAATTCACATGCGGCGCAGTCCTCGTTAGTATAGTGGATCAGTATCTCCGCCTGTCACGCGGAAGACCGGGGTTCGATTCCCCGACGGGGAGGTTTGAGTTTTTCTCACAACTGCTGATTGTTGTTCAAAATGGACAAAAGCAACTCATCAGCTAAAAGGTGTGTAATGATGGCTTTTGTCATGCTTAGCCTTTCCTTTTATGCTGGTGGTTCAAAGCACATGAACTCCAGCTGTGTCTTCAGTCTTTTGACCATATTCAGATGTGCCAAATACAGGCAAACATGATACTTACGGCTGGTGGTTGAAAAGGAAGTAGTATGAAAATTCTAGATCAGCCCAACATTTGGCACAGAACATTCTCAGACCTCTTATGGTGATGGCTTTGGTGGGACTTGGAACTTTCCTCAAGCACCATGGAGAGTTTGACATTAGACTTCTTTCTTTACATGTTGTCTACGTCGACATCTTCCGTGAATGTTGAATTGCACATGCTACTCACAGACTAGCTAAATTCTAATGCGGCGCAGTCCTCGTTAGTATAGTGGATGAGTATCTCCGCCTGTCACGCGGAAGACCGGGGTTCGATTCCCCGACGGGGAGGTTTGAGTTTTTCTCACAACTGCTGATTGTTGTTCAAAATGGACAAAAACAACTCATCAGCTAAAACGTGTGTTGTGATGGCTTTTGTCATGCTTAGCCTTTCCCTTTACGCTGGTGGTTCAAAGCACATGAACTCCAGCTGTGTCTTCAGTCTTTTGACCAAATTCAGATGTTCCAAATACAGGCAATCATGATACTTTTGGCTGGTGGTTGAAGAACAAAGTAGTACGAAAATTTGGCCTCCTCATGTTCTCATATGATATAGAGCACAAAGGTCACACAAACATTGTTTTTTTGGTTACATGAGACAGCATAAACAACTGAAATTACTCAGCGGGAACCTAAAGAAAGGCATGTTTCCACCCGCTTTCGAAACGGGGACCTTTCGCGTGTAAGGCGAACGTGATAACCTCTACACTATGGAAACTGCGAGAAAGGCACTTTTATCCACTGGGGTGAGTCAAATCTCTTGTGTCCACTGCCTTCCTGATGGATCTTCAGGTGCCTGACGACAGCCGATGGTGTTAATTGCAGGACATCGCTTTAGTGGTGCTCCGCCTTACCTGTGGCACCATCAGAAGGAAAAGAATTCACTTGTTTATACACGTGAATATGTATTGGAAAGATCAGCCCAACATTTTGCACAGGACATTCTCAGACCTCTTATGGTGATGGCTTTGGTGGGACTTGGAACTTTCCTCAAGCACAATGGAGAGTTTGACATTAGACTTCTTTCTTTACATGTTGGCTACGTCGAATGGAACGTCTCCCGTAAACGTTGAAATTGCACATGCTACTCACCGACTAGCTAAATTCACATGCGGAGCAGTCCTCGTTAGTATAGTGGATGAGTATCTCCGCCTGTCACGCGGAAGACCGGGGTTCGATTCCCCGACGGGGAGGTTTGAGTTTTTCTCACAACTGCTGATTGTTGTTCAAAATGGACAAAAGCAACTCATCAGCTAAAAGGTGTGTTGTGATGGCTTTTGTCATGCTTAGCCTTTCCTTTTATGCTGGTGGTTCAAAGCACATGAACTCCAGCTGTGTCTTCAGTCTTTTGACCATATTCAGATGTTCCAAATACAGGCAATCATGATACTTTTGGCTGGTGGTTGAAGAACAAAGTAGTATGAAAATTTGGGCCTCCTCATGTTCTCATATGATATAGAGCACAAAGGTCACACAAACATTGTTTTTTTGGTTACATGAGACAGCATAAACAACTGAAATTACTCAGCGGGAACCTAAAGAAAGGCATGTTTCCACCCGCTTTCGAAACGGGGACCTTTCGCGTGTAAGGCGAACGTGATAACCTCTACACTACGGAAACTGCGAGAAAGACACTTTCATCCACTGGGGTGAGTCAAATCTCTTGTGTCCACTGCCTTCCTGATGGATCTTCAGGTGCCTGACGACAGCCGATGGTGTTAATTGCAGGACATCGCTTTAGTGGTGCTCCGCCTTACCTGTGGCACCATCAGAAGGAAAAGAATTCACTTGTTTATACACGTGAATATGTATTGGAAAGATCAGCCCAACATTTTGCACAGGACATTCTCAGACCTCTTATGGTGATGGCTTTGGTGGGACTTGGAACTTTCCTCAAGCACAATGGAGAGTTTGACATTAGACTTCTTTCTATACATGTTGGCTACGTCGAATGGAACGTCTCCCGTAAACGTTGAAATTGCACATGCTACTCACCGACTAGCTAAATTCACATGCGGCGCAGTCCTCGTTAGTATAGTGGATCAGTATCTCCGCCTGTCACGCGGAAGACCGGGGTTCGATTCCCCGACGGGGAGGTTTGAGTTTTTCTCACAACTGCTGATTGTTGTTCAAAATGGACAAAAGCAACTCATCAGCTAAAAGGTGTGTTGTGATGGCTTTTGTCATGCTTAGCCTTTCCTTTTATGCTGGTGGTTCAAAGCACATGAACTCCAGCTGTGTCTTCAGTCTTTTGACCATATTCAGATGTTCCAAATACAGGCAAACATGATACTTATGGCTGGTGGTTGAAAAGGAAGTAGTATGAAAATTCTAGATCAGCCCAACATTTGGCACAGAACATTCTCAGACCTCTTATGGTGATGGCTTTGGTGGGACTTGGAACTTTCCTCAAGCACCATGGAGAGTTTGACATTAGACTTCTTTCTTTACATGTTGTCTACGTCGACATCTTCCGTGAATGTTGAATTGCACATGCTACTCACAGACTAGCTAAATTCTAATGCGGCGCAGTCCTCGTTAGTATAGTGGATGAGTATCTCCGCCTGTCACGCGGAAGACCGGGGTTCGATTCCCCGACGGGGAGGTTTGAGTTTTTCTCACAACTGCTGATTGTTGTTCAAAATGGACAAAAACAACTCATCAGCTAAAACGTGTGTTGTGATGGCTTTTGTCATGCTTAGCCTTTCCCTTTACGCTGGTGGTTCAAAGCACATGAACTCCAGCTGTGTCTTCAGTCTTTTGACCATAT
The DNA here is from genome assembly GCA_036785175.1 of Eupleurogrammus muticus. NCBI lineage: Eukaryota > Metazoa > Chordata > Actinopteri > Scombriformes > Trichiuridae > Eupleurogrammus > Eupleurogrammus muticus. The sequence continues at coordinate 32,109,544 of JAYKQN010000001.1, forward strand.
TCAGATGTTCCAAATACAGGCAATCATGATACTTTTGGCTGGTGGTTGAAGAACAAAGTAGTACGAAAATGTGGGCCTCCTCATGTTCTCATATGATATAGAGCACAAAGGTCACACAAACATTGTTTTTTTGGTTACATGAGACAGCATAAACAACTGAAATTACTCAGCGGGAACCTAAAGAAAGGCATGTTTCCACCCGCTTTCGAAACGGGGACCTTTCGCGTGTAAGGCGAACGTGATAACCTCTACACTATGGAAACTGCGAGAAAGGCACTTTTATCCACTGGGGTGAGTCAAATCTCTTGTGTCCACTGCCTTCCTGATGGATCTTCAGGTGCCTGACGACAGCCGATGGTGTTAATTGCAGGACATCGCTTTAGTGGTGCTCCGCCTTACCTGTGGCACCATCAGAAGGAAAAGAATTCACTTGTTTATACACGTGAATATGTATTGGAAAGATCAGCCCAACATTTTGCACAGGACATTCTCAGACCTCTCATGGTGATGGCTTTGGTGGGACTTGGAACTTTCCTCAAGCACAATGGAGAGTTTGACATTAGACTTCTTTCTTTACATGTTGGCTACGTCGAATGGAACGTCTCCCGTAAACGTTGAAATTGCACATGCTACTCACCGACTAGCTAAATTCATATGCACCGCAGTCCTCGTTAGTATAGTGGATGAGTATCTCCGCCTGTCACGCGGAAGACCGGGGTTCGATTCCCCGACGGGGAGGTTTGAGTTTTTCTCACAACTGCTGATTGTTGTTCAAAATGGACAAAAACAACTCATCAGCTAAAACGTGTGTTGTGATGGCTTTTGTCATGCTTAGCCTTTCCCTTTACGCTGGTGGTTCAAAGCACATGAACTCCAGCTGTGTCTTCAGTCTTTTGACCATATTCAGATGTTCCAAATACAGGCAATCATGATACTTTTGGCTGGTGGTTGAAGAACAAAGTAGTACGAAAATTTGGGCCTCCTCATGTTCTCATATGATATAGAGCACAAAGGTCACACAAACATTGTTTTTTTGGTTACATGAGACAGCATAAACAACTGAAATTACTCAGCGGGAACCTAAAGAAAGGCATGTTTCCACCCGCTTTCGAAACGGGGACCTTTCGCGTGTAAGGCGAACGTGATAACCTCTACACTATGGAAACTGCGAGAAAGGCACTTTTATCCACTGGGGTGAGTCAAATCTCTTGTGTCCACTGCCTTCCTGATGGATCTTCAGGTGCCTGACGACAGCCGATGGTGTTAATTGCAGGACATAGCTTTAGTGGTGCTCCGCCTTACCTGTGGCACCATCAGAAGGAAAAGAATTCACTTGTTTATACACGTGAATATGTATTGGAAAGATCAGCCCAACATTTTGCACAGGACATTCTCAGACCTCTTATGGTGATGGCTTTGGTGGGACTTGGAACTTTCCTCAAGCACAATGGAGAGTTTGACATTAGACTTCTTTCTTTACATGTTGGCTACGTCGAATGGAACGTCTCCCGTAAACGTTGAAATTGCACATGCTACTCACCGACTAGCTAAATTCACATGCGGCGCAGTCCTCGTTAGTATAGTGGATGAGTATCTCCGCCTGTCACGCGGAAGACCGGGGTTCGATTCCCCGACGGGGAGGTTTGAGTTTTTCTCACAACTGCTGATTGTTGTTCAAAATGGACAAAAGCAACTCATCAGCTAAAAGGTGTGTTGTGATGGCTTTTGTCATGCTTAGCCTTTCCTTTTATGCTGGTGGTTCAAAGCACATGAACTCCAGCTGTGTCTTCAGTCTTTTGACCATATTCAGATGTTCCAAATACAGGCAATCATGATACTTTTGGCTGGTGGTTGAAGAACAAAGTAGTATGAAAATTTGGGCCTCCTCATGTTCTCATATGATATAGAGCACAAAGGTCACACAAACATTGTTTTTTTGGTTACATGAGACAGCATAAACAACTGAAATTACTCAGCGGGAACCTAAAGAAAGGCATGTTTCCACCCGCTTTCGAAACGGGGACCTTTCGCGTGTAAGGCGAACGTGATAACCTCTACACTACGGAAACTGCGAGAAAGACACTTTCATCCACTGGGGTGAGTCAAATCTCTTGTGTCCACTGCCTTCCTGATGGATCTTCAGGTGCCTGACGACAGCCGATGGTGTTAATTGCAGGACATCGCTTTAGTGGTGCTCCGCCTTACCTGTGGCACCATCAGAAGGAAAAGAATTCACTTGTTTATACACGTGAATATGTATTGGAAAGATCAGCCCAACATTTTGCACAGGACATTCTCAGACCTCTTATGGTGATGGCTTTGGTGGGACTTGGAACTTTCCTCAAGCACAATGGAGAGTTTGACATTAGACTTCTTTCTATACATGTTGGCTACGTCGAATGGAACGTCTCCCGTAAACGTTGAAATTGCACATGCTACTCACCGACTAGCTAAATTCACATGCGGCGCAGTCCTCGTTAGTATAGTGGATCAGTATCTCCGCCTGTCACGCGGAAGACCGGGGTTCGATTCCCCGACGGGGAGGTTTGAGTTTTTCTCACAACTGCTGATTGTTGTTCAAAATGGACAAAAGCAACTCATCAGCTAAAAGGTGTGTTGTGATGGCTTTTGTCATGCTTAGCCTTTCCTTTTATGCTGGTGGTTCAAAGCACATGAACTCCAGCTGTGTCTTCAGTCTTTTGACCATATTCAGATGTTCCAAATACAGGCAAACATGATACTTATGGCTGGTGGTTGAAAAGGAAGTAGTATGAAAATTCTAGATCAGCCCAACATTTGGCACAGAACATTCTCAGACCTCTTATGGTGATGGCTTTGGTGGGACTTGGAACTTTCCTCAAGCACCATGGAGAGTTTGACATTAGACTTCTTTCTTTACATGTTGTCTACGTCGACATCTTCCGTGAATGTTGAATTGCACATGCTACTCACAGACTAGCTAAATTCTAATGCGGCGCAGTCCTCGTTAGTATAGTGGATGAGTATCTCCGCCTGTCACGCGGAAGACCGGGGTTCGATTCCCCGACGGGGAGGTTTGAGTTTTTCTCACAACTGCTGATTGTTGTTCAAAATGGACAAAAACAACTCATCAGCTAAAACGTGTGTTGTGATGGCTTTTGTCATGCTTAGCCTTTCCCTTTACGCTGGTGGTTCAAAGCACATGAACTCCAGCTGTGTCTTCAGTCTTTTGACCATATTCAGATGTTCCAAATACAGGCAATCATGATACTTTTGGCTGGTGGTTGAAGAACAAAGTAGTACGAAAATGTGGGCCTCCTCATGTTCTCATATGATATAGAGCACAAAGGTCACACAAACATTGTTTTTTTGGTTACATGAGACAGCATAAACAACTGAAATTACTCAGCGGGAACCTAAAGAAAGGCATGTTTCCACCCGCTTTCGAAACGGGGACCTTTCGCGTGTAAGGCGAACGTGATAACCTCTACACTATGGAAACTGCGAGAAAGGCACTTTTATCCACTGGGGTGAGTCAAATCTCTTGTGTCCACTGCCTTCCTGATGGATCTTCAGGTGCCTGACGACAGCCGATGGTGTTAATTGCAGGACATCGCTTTAGTGGTGCTCCGCCTTACCTGTGGCACCATCAGAAGGAAAAGAATTCACTTGTTTATACACGTGAATATGTATTGGAAAGATCAGCCCAACATTTTGCACAGGACATTCTCAGACCTCTTATGGTGATGGCTTTGGTGGGACTTGGAACTTTCCTCAAGCACAATGGAGAGTTTGACATTAGACTTCTTTCTTTACATGTTGGCTACGTCGAATGGAACGTCTCCCGTAAACGTTGAAATTGCACATGCTACTCACCGACTAGCTAAATTCATATGCACCGCAGTCTCGTTAGTATAGTGGATGAGTATCTCCGCCTGTCACGCGGAAGACTGGGGTTCGATTCCCCGACGGGGAGGTTTGAGTTTTTCTCACAACTGCTGATTGTTGTTCAAAATGGACAAAAGCAACTCATCAGCTAAAAGGTGTGTTGTGATGGCTTTTGTCATGCTTAGCCTTTCCTTTTATGCTGGTGGTTCAAAGCACATGAACTCCAGCTGTGTCTTCAGTCTTTTGACCATATTCAGATGTTCCAAATACAGGCAATCATGATACTTTTGGCTGGTGGTTGAAGAACAAAGTAGTACGAAAATTTGGGCCTCCTCATGTTCTCATATGATATAGAGTACAAAGGTCACACAAACATTGTTTTTTTTGGTTACATGAGACAGCATAAACAACCCAAATTACTCAGTGGGAACCTAAAGAAAGGCATGTTTCCACCCGCTTTCGAAACGGGGACCTTTCGCGTGTAAGGCGAACGTGATAACCTCTACACTATGGAAACTGCGAGAAAGGCACTTTCATCCACTGGGGTGAGTCAAATCTCTTGTGTCCACTGCCTTCCTGATGGATCTTCAGGTGCCTGACGACAGCCGATGGTGTTAATTGCAGGACATCGCTTTAGTGGTGCTCCGCCTTACCTGTGGCACCATCAGAAGGAAAAGAATTCACTTGTTTATACACGTGAATATGTATTGGAAAGATCAGCCCAACATTTTGCACAGGACATTCTCAGACCTCTTATGGTGATGGCTTTGGTGGGACTTGGAACTTTCCTCAAGCACAATGGAGAGTTTGACATTAGACTTCTTTCTTTACATGTTGGCTACGTCGAATGGAACGTCTCCCGTAAACGTTGAAATTGCACATACTACTCACCGACTAGCTAAATTCACATGCGGCGCAGTCCTTGTTAGTATAGTGGATCAGTATCTCCGCCTGTCACGCGGAAGACCGGGGTTCGATTCCCCGACGGGGAGGTTTGAGTTTTTCTCACAACTGCTGATTGTTGTTCAAAATGGACAAAAGCAACTCATCAGCTAAAAGGTGTGTTGTGATGGCTTTTGTCATGCTTAGCCTTTCCTTTTATGCTGGTGGTTCAAAGCACATGAACTCCAGCTGTGTCTTCAGTCTTTTGACCATATTCAGATGTTCCAAATACAGGCAAACATGATACTTATGGCTGGTGGTTGAAAAGGAAGTAGTATGAAAATTCTAGATCAGCCCAACATTTGGCACAGAACATTCTCAGACCTCTTATGGTGATGGCTTTGGTGGGACTTGGAACTTTCCTCAAGCACCATGGAGAGTTTGACATTAGACTTCTTTCTTTACATGTTGTCTACGTCGACATCTTCCGTGAATGTTGAATTGCACATGCTACTCACAGACTAGCTAAATTCTAATGCGGCGCAGTCCTCGTTAGTATAGTGGATGAGTATCTCCGCCTGTCACGCGGAAGAGCGGGGTTCGATTCCCCGACGGGGAGGTTTGAGTTTTTCTCACAACTGCTGATTGTTGTTCAAAATGGACAAAAACAACTCATCAGCTAAAACGTGTGTTGTGATGGCTTTTGTCATGCTTAGCCTTTCCCTTTATGCTGGTGGTTCAAAGCACATGAACTCCAGCTGTGTCTTCAGTCTTTTGACCAAATTCAGATGTTCCAAATACAGGCAATCATGATACTTTTGGCTGGTGGTTGAAGAACAAAGTAGTACGAAAATTTGGCCTCCTCATGTTCTCATATGATATAGAGCACAAAGGTCACACAAACATTGTTTTTTTGGTTACATGAGACAGCATAAACAACTGAAATTACTCAGCGGGAACCTAAAGAAAGGCATGTTTCCACCCGCTTTCGAAACGGGGACCTTTCGCGTGTAAGGCGAACGTGATAACCTCTACACTATGGAAACTGCGAGAAAGGCACTTTTATCCACTGGGGTGAGTCAAATCTCTTGTGTCCACTGCCTTCCTGATGGATCTTCAGGTGCCTGACGACAGCCGATGGTGTTAATTGCAGGACATCGCTTTAGTGGTGCTCCGCCTTACCTGTGGCACCATCAGAAGGAAAAGAATTCACTTGTTTATACACGTGAATATGTATTGGAAAGATCAGCCCAACATTTTGCACAGGACATTCTCAGACCTCTCATGGTGATGGCTTTGGTGGGACTTGGAACTTTCCTCAAGCACAATGGAGAGTTTGACATTAGACTTCTTTCTTTACATGTTGGCTACGTCGAATGGAACGTCTCCCGTAAACGTTGAAATTGCACATGCTACTCACCGACTAGCTAAATTCATATGCGCCGCAGTCCTCGTTCGTATAGTGGATGAGTATCTCCGCCTGTCACGCGGAAGACCGGGGTTTGATTCCCCGACGGGCAGGTTTGAGTTTTTCTCACAACTGCTGATTGTTGTTCAAAATGGACAAAAGCAACTCATCAGCTAAAAGGTGTGTTGTGATGGCTTTGTCATGCTTAGCCTTTCGTTTTACACTGGTGGTTCAAAGCACATGAACTCCAGCTGTGTCTTCAGTCTTTTGACCATATTCAGATGTTCCAAATACAGGCAATCATGATACTTATGGCTGGTGGTTGAAAAGGAAGTAGTATGAAAATTCTAGATCAGCCCAACATTTGGCACAGGACATTCTCAGACCTCTTATGGTGATGGCTTTGGTGGGACTTGGAACTTTCCTCAAGCACCATGGAGAGGTTGACATTTGACTTCTTTCTTTAAATGTTGTCTACGTCGACTGGAACATCTCCTGTAAACGTCGGAATTGCACATGCTACTCACTTACTAGCTAAATTCACATGTGGCACAGTCCTCATTATTATAGTGGATGAGAATCTTCGCCTGTCACGCAGAAGACAGGGGTTCTCCAAAATGGACAAAAGCAACTCATCAGCAAAAAGGTGTGTTCTGATGGTTTTGTCATGCTTGGACTCTTTGAGTCGAAAAATGCACAAGCTCCTCACTGACGTAGCAATGAGCATGCAGCTCAGTCCTCATTAGTATAGTGGACGAGTATCTCCACCTGTCACACGAGAAAGTTATGTTTTTCTTCCAACTGCTGATCAACTACTTATTTCACTCAAAGAAATGCAAATCAATTCATGTCTTTAATATAATTTTTTTTGATATCCTGTATCTCATTGTTAAAAAGTGTATCTTTAATATTCTAATAGACTGTTTGCTTCTATGTCAGTGGTAAAACTCAATACAGTCCATGTTATGTACAATACAGTTATGTGATGGGAGTCACCTCTTGTTGTTTAGCAGTGAGCTGAAACGACGGATCAGGTCCAATCCGGCAAATTTATAGTGACATTTGAAATTAATAAAGGAAATTGAGATTCATTTATACATCCCAGCCTCAGCAGGCATATCAGCAAAACTGTCAAGTTGAGGTCACATATAGTCATGCTTCCAATGTAGGAGGCTCTACGCCAAGAAGAAAATTACTTATTTTTCAGCCCCGACAGGATGTAGTATACACTGTGGCCAGCAGAAGACATCTATTCCCATGTAAAAGCAATAGATCAGCATTTTTAATGGCACTTGTCAGGACCCCACTTCTGCAGAGTTTAGTGAAAGAGCTGATCAACAGCCAAACATGGAAACATCACCCTTGTGGTGCATGGACTATCAATCAAACATGGTTATGTGATGCAAGCTCAAAAGTGTTTAATTTTATTTTGATTTAATCGATATATAATAAAACAAACTGTTAAGTCTAACAAACAATTATGTATCTTTTTTTCATTTTGTACTCATATAATAAAACACATTTTAGTGACTGGAAAACATATATATTGCATTATATTTGTGCCACATTAGTACATTCATACACACACATACACCGTCGCCTTACAGCACTGTATAAAAAGTTTATCTGCAAAACCCACTTACCTGGTGTTGATATGATGCCACAATGACTGTCTGACAGCTGCAGCTACAGGCACTATGTGGGCATGTCAGAGATTGTCTGGACACGTCTTTGTTGATTTACAGTTAAACTGCTACTATTGTTGTGTAAATTAATATTATGTTGTTGAATGTTATTTTTGAAAAGTCACAGGAAGGCTTTGACACAAAGTAAAAAAAAACTTACAAAAAGGCTTTTTGGGCATGAAGATGCAATCCAACCCCTCTGCATGTGGCTGCCCAAACCACAAATTTAGTGTAGGCTATCACTTATAACCCTACTACTACTTCTTACTATCCCATGTCAATACGGCTGCTGTGATATATGTCTATTGGTGTGTCGTTAATATTTATTATATTGAGTAGTATTTTACTCCTTTGCTCTCCTTATTATGTCATTTATTGTTTATATAAAGTACTGAATTGTGTTTTTAGACACTTAGTGCCATTAATATTATAATGAAATCCTTACTGGTACACTAGTGTACTATTTTTGTTTTATAGGTTAGTGTTTAATATATTGTGCCCCAGAATAAATGTTGCTGATCAATTCAAATGTATTGTTATTTAATGATTTTATTCATCAAAAAATGTTTCCAGTTTTAATAGGGATTTCATTTTCTTCTATTTCAGGCAAATTGTATAGATGCACTTTCAATCTTTCCTGTTACAATCTGGAAAACAAAGTTAATTAAATGTTTCTTTGTAATTTTTTATGTAATGAGGATATGATATTATGCAGAGGTACTTATAACAATTTTATAGATAAATGATACTATTTATAGTTGCGGTGGATAGTAGGGGGTCACAAAGTGTTTTCTTCTTACAGGCCAGACTGGATTGAATAAATTATTGCAAGATTCACTAATGGGTGAACAAGGGCCATAATCAGTATATTCACATCTTTGTTGAGGGGGTTTAGTAAAAGGCACAGGGGGTTCACCCATTTTGACCAATAGTAAAAATTGACTTTTCACATCCTGTAGGAGGAAGAAATATTAGTGAATCTCTGAATGTTTGGCCAGTAGTAGGAGGAGGAGCTTAGAGAATGTGTTTAGAACTCTGTTGGAAATCTGTAAGAAGACTTACCACTCTGTAGGGTTTAAACGCCTGCTCAGAGTTGTGAAGACAGTGTCCAAGATCACCAGGACTCCACTGCCGTCTCTACACAGCACAAATGCAGAGACCACACAATAGCGGATAACCCTCATCAGACTTTTCAACAGCTGAAACAATAACTTGACACTTAACATCACTACCTCATCCTGTTTACAGCTGTAACTTTTGAATGCACCTTACTCTTTATTGCATTTTATTGTGCTATCTTTATTACTTACATATAACTGTATTGCTTCTTAAAGTTTATCACATAAACCAAGGAGGTAATGTGATCGCCAGCATCTGTCTGTCTGTCTGTCTTCCTGTCTGTTTGTCAGCAAGATAACTCAAAAAGTTAAGCCCAGATTTTCGTCAAACTTCCAGGGAATGTTGGGAATGGTACCATGAACTGATCAACCAATTATGGTAATGATCCGGGAGAAGTCCTGGTGTCTCACGGGATGCATGTGCAAGGCCAAAAGTCTTCATCTTATTTGTCTGTGCCCTCATTGCCACAACTGCCTTAACAAAGATACCTGCCCCTTTTTCTTGTTGCAAGGTAGATAATATTTTTCCTCGACTTATGTCAACTTAATACTTTTTTCTTAAAATATGATTAGTTTGACTATTTATCTTAATGTTGTTGTTTTTTATCCCATATCTCTTAATTGTTACTATGTACAAGAGATTTACCCCTCATAGGATTTTATTTTCTGCAGCTACACTATGTGTGATGCTACACTGCAAAACAAAAAAATGAAATCATAACAAGTGAAATTTTCATTAAAATAAACTCACAGGAAAAAAAAACAGCCAATGGAATAAGATAATTCTACTCAATATTCAATATAAATTGTAATTGTACCAAAACAAGACATTTTCTTTTGATAAGATTACATTTTTGCAACAGTTAAAAAATCAACACAACAATCTGTGCTTTGTTTGTGACATCCATTGTCTCGTCTACCTCTACAGCAACAAATGGGGCAGCGTTAATCTCCCTTTTATTATTATTTCTAATCACATCACGGACTGCTTCTATTAGCTTGTTCTGCATTCTATTTGACAAGCCAGAAAACACAGTGGATTTCTCCAAATGTCTAGCTATCCTTTCTTATTTCTCAGCAAAAGCATGTAATAGTTCTACATATTTGCCACGATTAGAGGAGTTCGCCCTCTCATCGTTACCACAAAATGTCAACTCCTGTTTAACTAGGAAGCCGGTTGCATTAATGAGGTCTTTCAGGATCTCTCGGTTTTCCTTTACCTTAGAGTTTTGGATGCTAATATTATTATATATTTGCTCAAAGCCAAATCTATCCTTGAGCTTCCAAAAGTTTTTAAAGCAGTCTGGCTGATGTAGCATCCGTTTGGAGTTAGCGAGTTAGCTTCTGTCCCATAGTTTGAAGCTAGCCTTTTAGCTCCGGCGTTGGTCTTCCGTTGTTAATCACTTCCTGCTTTGACTGAAAGTCCAGTTTTTAGACATTTTTAAGCTTAGATATAGAATCCTCTTCCATTTTGGCAGTTCGACGGAGCAAACCACAAAAACAAACGGCTCGCGGCAGCGCACTTGACTCTCACTTGGCGCTTCTTCGTAAAAGGAGCAGCAGCAACAAGCCATTGGCCCACAGACGCCCCCTTTCACTGAGGCAGAGTATTATCTGCGTCACTTTGTGCCTTTTACCACGGTTTTATGTCCCATAAGTAAAACTAAATATGCCATTAACAAATAATAAATGTTAATGGTTAAAGACATTAGCCAGACTGTGGAAAATCAGGGTATATGACCGTATATGCAAACATTATATTGGCGACATGCAGCGATACGAAAACAGGCATGGGCCAGTTGCATGTATAAAACCAGCTTGTGATGGATTGAGCATTCAAAGTTTAGGCTTGTTGCTGCCGCACCTATAAGATTGTTCAAAATTAGTCATACATAAAGATCAGTGGACAAATATTAATATTCATTCTATGGCATCATTATTATTTATTTTCCTCACCTGCCTCCCCTGACCTATATATTGATATATATATATATATATATATATATATATATATATATATATATATATATATATATATATATATATATATATATATATATATATATATATATATAATCCAGGTGGTTATTATGATGTGTTAATTAATTACAATTGTTTAATCTAACTTCAATGTTGCTGAAGCGCCAATAAACCTGCAGGAAATGTAGCTTTTTAATTAGATCTCCACATAAAACTCCAGCCAACACAGATATTTATTCTCGTCTTAATCAGCCGTCTGGGCTTTGAGGTATCATTCGCTTCATCTGCAGGCAGCCGGCCAAAGTGCGATTGGAAGCCAGATTCGGCATGCCCTCTATGAAGCTATATGTGCACAGCTATATTTTCACACGTGTAAGGTAGGGCCAAGATATTTGCTTCTCCCCCCTGTTCATAAAAGAAAAAAAAAACAGATCTCAGTATAACCCAGTGCGTCACATGACAGCCACCAGCACGTTGGCCCCGGCAGAGCAGGGAAATAACTTCATCTGAGATATGATGGTATCTGTCTCTCAGGCTGCAGACTCCCTCATTACTGTAGTTTCTTTGACTGGTTGTTCAGACACCGGCCCGGAAGCCGTCACCGTCGCGGGCCCAGGCCGCACCTCTCATTTGAACTTCTTGCACGCTGAGTCGCTGACTGCCGCCCCAGCCCCGCCCTCACACATAAAACCATTTGTGATTGACATAGTTTTTGACTGTCTGACAGCCCTGACAGCTGCTGTGTCACAGCATGCCACTCACTCTTGACCCGAATGGCCAAATGGATGTCAGGATTTGGTCTTAAAAAAAAAAAAAGCAGAAGAGCAGAAATAACTGAGGGCTAATAGATCAATACAAGCTGAAGGGGCCCTAATGTGTAAAAAAAAAAAAAAAACACCTTTTTAGTGATTATTCGTAAACATTTAAGTCTCTGGTGGTCCTATTAATACACAAACTGTGCACTAAGACCATCCTCATATTGTGTAGTGTTTCTGAAACCTAGCTGGAAACAGACTGTTAAGAAATAGCTCCTGTTTTGATGTCACAACAAGAAGTCAATGGTAACCACCCCTGGATTCACAAGTTCCTAGACTGTATTTCCTCCAGCTGTCTGAGGGGTGGGACAGCTCTAAACCAATCAAAGCAGAATGGGTGTTATTGTGGGGGGGGAACTACAAACAGAGTTGCTGCTACAGGTCTAACCAGATACATTTGGACCATAACAGCATGCACATCTCATAAATAGACCACGGAAGTTTTCCAAACTAAACTGGGAAATGGTAAAACAGAGCCCTTAAAGACTTAATATAATAGAGTAATCAAATAATCAATGAAACTTGCACATCTATTGAGCCTCTTTCAGGGCATGGGGAACAAATATTTACAGTTTTGATTTGTGAATGGTTTGTAAGGCAGGAGATAACTTCACCTGCTTCTTGAAAAAGTAAATATTGCTCAATGATAAAGATTTCGATTCTGTTTTTTTAATGAATCATGCAACTATCTGTACATAAAAAATGAGACATTTGTAGCTAGTTGTTACTTACACATGTTTTTACTGGTCCAGCCAACTTGAAATCAAACTGTACTGGATGTGACAAATGAACACGGAGTCTGACAGGTTTCGACGGACGCTTTGTTTCTGTTTGTCTCTTGGTTTCTTTCCTTTTCCACGGATCAATGCTGTTTCTATTTCAGAGAACGTATAATTCGGAGTGCTAATTAAATTCACTCTGTGTCGAGGTCGTCTACTATTTTACTGGTGATTACAGACCAGCGTTGGCACTTTAGACATCATTTTCCACCTCGTGTGAAGTGGAGAGTCACACAAATAAGTCAGTTTGTCTGAATTCATTCTTTTACAGAAATGAAAATCAATTATCAGACTGCTAGTGTTAAAGCTAGTGACTGTTAAAGCATTGACTATGACAAAGACGTCTTTGTTATAGTCATTGTTAGTTTGTTATAGTCATTATTAGTAAATGGGTTAAAACTGTGTTTTTTAGACCACTAATGACTAATCATGCAGAATATATAAAATGCTGTACTGTGCTCTGCAGTGTGCAGAGCACATTCCCTGTTTTTTTTCCAACGTGCTGTTTTTTTTTCCTGCATCAGCTGTCCATCAGCCCTGCCAAGGTAAAGGGGGCAGAATAAGCAGCTGCCAGGAGACTCCTCAGCTGCAGAGAGCCGTGCGGAGATAAATGCGGGGCCGCAGTGCTCTGGAAACGCTCCAGCCCCTCATTCACCCTGACGACTGTGCAGTGTAACTCCCACATTTCATTTGGATTCGCATCAGCAAATTTGACTCTAATTGTTGTTTATGAAGTTGAGACAACCGATCACATAAAGTGCATTGTGTCAATGTATAACCGCAGTATGTAGTTATTCATACAATGTAAATGTGTAGAAGTGTCAGTAATATGAGTCTATTTCTCTTAAGGGATTAAATGAAATGATTTTTTTGTCTGAAATGTGAGTAGCTGATGTTGTTTCAGTGGTAGATGTAGCCATTTGATCAAATCTGATCAAATAGGATAAGGTGTGTGAGTGTGTGCATGCATGTGTGCGTGTGTGCATGTGTGTGTGTGAAGCTTAAAGTAGTTTATAATAATAGTTTATAATATATATACATATATACATATGTCCAAGGTACATTTAAGGGTATTTTTGCTCCTCCTCACTATAGGGGGCTGAAACATACAGATGTGGTTTATGTGGATGTTGAGGAGCTGCTGCAATAAAATGAGTCATCTTGCCTCAGAAAGGATTTTTTCCAAATTTGATGGTTTTAAAAGGGGCTCAGAGCCACAAAACCTCCGGTCCTTCAACCCCTGCCACCCCTGCCACATGTCCAACTTTCTGCTTCTGTGAAGAAAATGAACAGCGGTTTTACTTCAGGAAACCCCTTGAGTACCCGAAAACAACTCCCTCTCACTTTACAACTCAATGTCATGTAATGGCAGGGCATCTTCTGCACACTTGTCACATGAACGTTCCCCACCCCCCCCCCCCCCCCCCCAGATGTTGGAGTGAAAAGCTTATGGTCAGGAAAAGAGATGCTGCTCAGGGGTGGTCATAATCCCCTAAATCCCCTTAAAGTTTGTTCACTTGACCCGATGGCACTGAAAGAAAATTAGTTCCCTGCACTGTAACGATTTTCTTATGGGGCTTTTGAGCTGAGAGTCAGCGACTCTGAAACTGTTGGCTCCTTTTTTTTTCCCCCCTTGCCGCTTCTTATCACCTCCGAAAGGAGTCCTCACATTCAGAAATAAGGAGAACACCCTTGATCCCTGTCAAAAACTCAGTTGGACTTACCAGACATTCTTGGAGGTGATGTCAACGGCTAGGGCTATGAGCCCCGGGATAACAGCGTTCCCAAAAAAAAAAAAAAACTTTTAAATAAGTGTAAAAAGACACTTTTCAACCACTCGTGTGTCCCAGCAATTTTTTTTTAATTCATCATTTTTTTCTATAATCATACACTCAGAAGCCAAAAACAAATCCTGCAGACAGGCCTGCGAGGCTCATGGCTCCGGATGAAATGCAACTTTTGCCCAGACGGATCCCACAGGAGCTGTTCGGGGATCTAATCTAAGAATCTTGATAATATCCAACAATTTTGCAATTTGTTTAAATAAGATTAAGTCCGCCGGCAATCTGAGCTGAATGCACTTCTTCTCTTTTAGCTTTTCACTTTTAGCTTTAGGTCTCTAGAATGTTTGTTATTAAAAAGGGCTGTAAAAGAATTCAAGTCTGCAGATTTTAGCCTTTTAGCAAAAAGCCTGTTCATAGCTTATAAGTCTGTCTTATGATATATTACAGAACACCTACTTGAGCGGGCATTCTTTTGGGTTTGAACCAACCCCGTTGAGATCATCAATACACGTCAATATTGAATAATACTGTGATAACCACCAGCAGCTGCTTAGATGCTGACTCCAAATACCTGGCTCCAAAAACATAGCCCCAGTAAATCAGTTCTCAGCAGGTCTCAATCACTTAATTCAAGTCCACCAAAAGGGGTAATGTAGTGAGTTTGGTCCATTAGTGAGACTTAAAGACTTATAGTAGCTTTGATGTCCTATGCCTTTTTTTTCCCAAATTGATGCTTTCTACATCTTTGCATGACAAACATGTTAGGGCCATATTATACAGAACTTTTGCAGAGCTGGTGTATAAATATTTAGATGTATAGTACCCCTGCCAATGCCCAAACAGTAAAATATGACCACCCTCTTATTCTGCTGCAATTCAACCTTCTTTTGTAGTGTCACTGAAACTGTTGTGATGTCACTACAGGAGTGTGCGATCTATGTCGCCATCTATGTCGTCATCCCCCTTCTTCCAGAGCTTGAATTTGATATCTCTGACTGACCCCAGGGGGGCGGGACATTTCCGATAGCACTCAGTCAGCGGCCAATCACAACAGAGCATTAAGATTTTAAAGTGAGTGTGTGAGAAGGAAGACTGCATTGCAGCTACAGGTCTAACTAGGGGATTTTGGACCATAAAGACATGCACATTTTTTTTATAAATACATCATGAAAAATTATATATACGTATATACTACGGTCGGGATGGTTCGCAAAATCCAATGGTTCAGTTCAGTATACATTGATCATTGAGGAAATTAACAATGTCTTCAGCTCAAAACTGAATTTTGTTACAGTCTGAGGTTAAAAGAAGACGAGATCCTGGCTGCAAGCTAGGAAACATTGATAGTTCAATGTTTGTTTCATTTTTTTGGCAAACAAAATTTACAGTAACAAAGAAAAACTGTTTGAAATTATCTCTCTTCATACAATCGAGGAATTACCATGTTGTTGACATGTTTGCAGGAGAGGATTTTATATCATGACTCCAGTGTCCGCCCTAAACCAGTATACATGTGCTATGGGGTTTGACACCGTCCCATCATCCTCAATCTCAACTCTCAATCTCAATAATGCGCGTTCTCGTGAAGTGCAAGCTGTTGTTTTGAGACAAGGGCTGAGATTAAGGGCTAATTGACTGCAGAGAAAGCAAGCCACCACTGCGAGTATCTTCTTTGTTAATGAAGAAATAAATAAAAGAAAAACATTGCATTATGTTAGTTTAGGCCCAGTTTATGAATGATTTGCCATTTTGTTGCCTAAGATTAATTTTTATTTTGTGGTTTTTTGTCAGGAGCAGGAGCAGACCTGTCTACTCCCATTATAAAATTATTATTTTCTCTGTATAAATGTAGCTTTTATATATGTAATATAAAAGATGATTAAGTTAATGTTAGGTCATCTTTGCATTAATAATCTGTTGCATTCTTAATTCTGTTGGAGCTAGTAAAAGTTGACCAGATAGACCTGAGTCCAAAGTGAATGCCAGAGAGTACTTTGTATTTACCAATGGAATTGTCTAATCTGTTTTAAAGAATTTGAAATGTGAGAGAAGTGACATAGTTCTGGAGTTTGTGAAACTTTTGTGCAATGGTATGATTTTTGATATTTCCATGCTGTTAGGAAATTGACCATTCTGAAAGGATACATTTGGATTTCCTTCCTATAACCATTTAAATTAATGTATTGCTACTATCATTATAATCAGTGGATCATTTGTGCTTTATTTTTGGATTTCTTGAATAAAATAATAAATATTTTATATTTAACAATATAATTATTATATTTATAATATAATATTATAATATTATCAACATTTTTTTTTCTCCTCTACTGGCTTGCAATACATTATGTTAGCTTTGTTTGCACTGGAGCTGTATTTCTCTAGTTAAGTTGGGTCTAACATTTACAAAAAATTGTTATTGTCCAATTAATTTATATTATTGATCTCTTTTTCTAATCAGTTATGTATTTGGGGGAGTTAGCTCAATGACTTGAGCCCTTCCTATTTATCCTATTTAATATATTCCACATTTCCTTGATATTATCATTTTCCTTGTGTATATTCCCTTTTAGATATCTTATTATTATATGGGTTAAATTACAGTTTTATAGTATATAAATTATGTACTTCTTGACCGCTTCTTTGGTTCTATGTTTAAATATAGTCTGTACACAACATTCTTCTTTTCACATGTATTCTGTAAACCCTTGGTGATCTACTATTTCTCATTATACTTATTTTATCTGCTATAATAATTTAATTGGACAGATTTTATCACATAATTTTTTTGAATATTCTCAAAAATTCTTCATACACTTTTGTCGGTGTCTACTTTATTATACAGTGATTCCCAGTTCTGCATTATAATGTCATTTTTTAAGGCAACTATGGACTCCTCCATCCTAACCCATCGACAGTGAATTTTCCCCTCCTGTTGGTAACTTATGTAATTACTCTTATAAATTGAAACAACTGGAAGGTGGTCATTGATATCATGAATCAGTAATCCCCTCAATGCATCATGATCAATGTCATTTGCAAATATATCGTCAGTTAGCATTATGAAAAGTAATTTGCTCGGTTTAGCGATTCTGGGATGTAGTCCAATATTATACACTGTGTTGATAAATTGTTCTGTTCTCGTGTGTATATTAGAATTTAGTAGATCAATATTGAAATCACCTCAGACAAATGTGATTTCATGGCTCATTCTAGGAACATTACCCTCCATCCAGGTATGCGGGGCCTTATAATTACTAACTTGCTAAATAGTATGACTAAAAAAGTAACAACTTAGTGGATTTAATGGCCTAATAGCCCCCAACAATAAAAACATGATCTAACGCATAACAGTTTTTACCATCATGATGGTGCCAAGCCGAAAACCTCCTCTGGTTTGTCGGCCACAAGCCCCCCCCCAGCTACTTCCCCTAGAAAAAACAAGCAAAAAAAACAATCCGCTCATATGAACACACAGCGCGAGAAAGAGACCCACCACGAGGAGAGTCGGTCCAACTGTTCTGAGTGCAAGGTTGATAAAATGTGATTGCATTTTAATTTATTGAAATTGCAAGAACCTTTCATCAACCATGCATTGTGTTACCAGATGTGATTGTTTGTTTGTTTTCTGGTTGATTGTTACTGTGTTTTTTTTGCAAAGTTCTTTTTACTACCTCTGTTTAAAGTTAACTTTTTGTCTTTTGATCGTTGTTTACATTGCTCTAAAACAGGGGTGTCCAAACTTTTTGCAAAGGGGACCAGATTTGGTGTGTTAAAAATGTAGGGGGGCCAACCTTGGGGGACGTTCTTTACATATAACAGCAATTAATTTATATACATTTCAGTGAGCCGTTCTCTGTTTCACGTTTGCTTTTTATCTTAATTTCAGCTATCTTAAGCATATGTTTTGGTTCATTTGAAACATGCATATCAAAATTCAATTGACATTGAAAATTGAAATTAAATATTCAATTAACTTCACTTTTTTTTAACACTTTAATTAACTTTTTTGTAGCAGTTGAAGAGAAGTAATTGTACTCTTGGGTGCAAATTACATTTGAAACATAAAAAAAAAATCTCACTATGGCAGTTTAATATTTACAGAATTTTTAAACACAATAACAGAGAAATTGTCATATCAACAAGTGCAGGGCTCATTTAAAATATGACAGTAACTATAAATGTTGACAGGACGCGCGGTGGTGATGTGCGCACTAGCGGTGTAGCCCCCCCCCGCTAGTGCGTACCTTACAGTCTGATTTTTCAGGAATTACTATTATATACAGTTAACTGCCCACAGTTTTACAGCTTTCCCTCCTTCTTCACTTACTTTGTTACTTATTAGTGTTGCTAATCCGCTTTGTTTGCCAGTCATCGATGGCGCGCCATCCGTAATTATCCCAGAAATTTTATTCCACGGGAGTTTCATGTTATCCACGGCAGCGCCAACAGAAGAGAATAAATCTGTTCCTCTTGTTTGGTTTTTCAGGCTCTGTAGGTCAAGTAGCTCTTCAGTAATATTCATTTCGTTGTCCACTCCTCTCAAAAAAATAAGTAACTGAGCAGTGTCAGAGGCGTCTGTGCTTTCGTCGCAAGCTAGTGAAAAAAAGTCAAACTCCTTTCCTCTGACTCCCAATGGTCTTTTGATGTCCGATGACACACAGGCAGACTTTGGCAAACTCTTGCTGCTTCTCAGGACAGATATTTTTTACCATCACACAGTCTTTGAAAAAACTCACCCTCGGTGAAAGGTTTGCAATGCTTTGCATACATACTAAGTTGTTGTTCCTATTTGAGCCTGTAGATGGCAGCACTTAGAACACACAGGTAACAGCGCTGCTGCCCAATGTATTACGTAATTGTACATGCGGGCCAGGCGTTATTGATTTTATGATGGAGGCTGCGGGCCGGATGAAAATTGACCACGGGCCGCATTTGGCCCCCGGGCCGGACTTTGGACATGTCTGCTCTAAAATATAGGTCTATTTTATTGAAGTTTGACTTTTAACAGTGACAATTGTGTAAAAAAAACATCCTAAAGCTACTAATTTATCAACAGCAACAGGCAACTATCGATGACATCAATCCGTCTCCTTCTTCTTCTTTAATTTAATTAACAGACTGAATGCAATGTTTGCATGATGTTGTGAAGGAGTGTTCCATTTCCAAGTCACCAAAAGGGCCCTTAACACTTGGTTTTGAGGGCCACTAAGATTAAGGGTTGAGCTTGAGGGTTATGGGTGAGGGTTGAGATGATAATTGGGATTCATTGAACTCCGCCATGGCTGCCCTTTGTCACCAATTCTATTCTGGTCCTGATTGCTTCATCAGGCCATGACCTTCAGCTCTCACTGAAGAGGTTTGCAGCTGAGTGTGAAGTGTATGGAATGAATATCAGATCCTACAAGTCTGGGGCCGTGGTTCTCAGCAGGAAACACGTGGAGTGCAGACTCTGGGTCGGGGATGAAGTTCTGCCTCAGGTAGAGGAGTTCAAGTGTCATAAGGTCTTGTTCATGAGTAAGGGGATGATGGAGGACAGCGTCTGCAGTGATGTGGACTTTGCATCAGTCTATCATGGTGAAGAAAGAGATTCACCAGTCAGTCTCCGTTCATACCCTCACTATGGTCACAAGCTTTGGGTGGTGACTGAAAGGATGAGATTGCAAATACAAGTGGCCTAAATGAGGGTTTAGGGGTGCTGAGTACCCAATATCAAGACCAGCCAGGCAAGATACATTTTTGTACATTTTATCATTATTTCATTCCTACCTTTGTAAAAGGAAATCAACGTGTTTTTGTGAAGGTCTGTAATCAAATCTGATAAAGGTTATTTTGATGCTGAGCCACAGAAACAGAAATAAAATCCTAATTTCCTGGGAAGATATAGAGCAGCTCCTCAACATACCCATAAACACTCTGCATGTTTCTGGAGTAAATCAGCCCCCTATAGTGAAAACTACCAAACATTGACTTACTTATTTTTTGGACTTTTATTTTGAAAGTGTAAAAACACACATTCACTTTTTCAATGTTTGTCTCTGCCTTCTTGCTTCTTGTCTGAATTATATTATACAATTATATTATACAAATATACATATATCGTACCAAACGTAACAAAGAAACATGCTTGAAATCTACATGCTACTACTGTGTTTATTCCAAAGAAAGAACCACACAGATTTAGAAGAAATCACCTTTTTTTTGTGAAAGATAAAAGTGAAGCTTTGAACATTCTATAACTCTATAAGAAATATTACAACTTTATTCTTGTAATTTAATAGAGAATGTTAGTGTGGCTGTAATACTTAATGTTCTTATGAGATGCATAATCAAGCTAATCGATCAGCTCCTAATTTATTTTTATCATAATTCATGCTTGTTCTGTGATTTGAAGTATTTTGAACACTGGCAATTTATCTAGTTGTTTTGTTGATAGCACTATTATGCCGTTGTCTTGGGAATATCCAATAAAAATGAGCCATTTTCTCTTATTTAAACTGAATCTAGATTTATTGCAAAATCAAACTTAAATGAGATACAGTTGCAAATGTGGATCTCTCAGCTCGCTAAGCTGGAAGAACACACATCAGGTTTAACACACGCTTTTTGTGTCACAGAGTCATCCAAAAACATGTGGCCTGATTATGTCTACATAATCCGTCTTGTATTCATCCCTAGTGTAGGATCTGGAGAGTCTGTGTGAGACATTCAGGGATTCAGCTATGAGCACAAAACAATATATAATATTGTATTTTATACACATCTCAACATACAAAACATATATACAACATACATTATGTCAATATACTGAAAACACTATTAGTATAAAATCGTAATTTTACTATTATATAACTATTAATAATAATATTACTAATAGTAATTAAAAAAATGATAATCATGGCATGTTTTTATTATCACTTAAAAAGTAATTAGTTAAGTAAAGTAGAATATAGTAGTAATATAATACCAATTGTAGTCCGAAAGGAATTCAGCTCATTCATTTTTTACTGATTCACTTCTGTGAAACATTTAGAAACAACACAGAAAATGCATAGTTTGCCATATAACTATAAGTCAATTTGGAAAATAATAGAAAGTCATGAAAAACAGAGGACAATATATTCAACTGATTAAATATATAAAAATATGAAACTGGAGAGTAATCTGACGCTAACCCAACATCTTTCCAGTTCCCCCTAACACACACAAACACACACACATGCTGGCCTATCACTTTAAGAATCACCCAAAAGAAGGCAGCAGGAGTGTTAGAACTCGGACAAGCTCGAGTGGATAAACGATTGAGCAGAAAGGTCGGCCTCCACCGGTCCCCCCCCCCCCAGTACAACCAACGCCAGCTGTGCTCTGCTGGAGTTACGGGGGGTCAGGGAGGTGTCAATGTGACCGAAATCACTCAGAACAGACAAAAGGCAAATATCACGTTAAATTCCAAATATCTTTGAACGCGGCTCGGCTGCAATAGTCCCTTTTTTATGACGGCTCTGTGCAGGATTTAAGTAGCCAGTCTTTCAGGTGTAGCTCTTTGATTCGCGCTGCAACTCCTCTGGGTATTAAAGCCTTGCGCACACAGCGGAAACGGCCGCTCAAGACTAATACTAATTAGCCTCCGGGATTATTTTTTTCAGGTGATGCATTTCACCTGTCGAACAGGAGTCGGCGTTAGTGAATGGCGCATTTAGATAAAGTTAGACTTTGCTGGGGTCCCCAGTGTCTCTGGTGTTTACTCGTCGGAGGGGAGGTGCGGCGCTTGGGAGTTGCTCCACTTATAGAAAATGATTCGGGTGAACACTCGCAAACAGTGGCCCTTTTTTCTCTCTCTCCCCCGCCCCAACCCCCCTTTCCCCCACCCCCTCCACTCTAATTAAACAATGTAGGCTAAGTTTTATCGGGGACAGAGGTATCCATAACGCCAACCTTGGAACGCTTGTGGCACTTAAAAGCCATAAACACAAGACAAATGTTCATCAGCTGCACGAGTGAGTCGTAATCAATCATAGGAACTTTAGCAGAGGAAACAGATTATTTCCTGCACGGGAGAGTGCTGATGCTGACATAAGGATATAAATGAATGCATTCTAATTGTAACTCTGTATAATGGTACACAAACGGATGAAATATGCTGTCCTTATATAACTGGAAATAAAAAAAAAAAAAGGAGGGAAGTGTGACTGGTTGCAATCAGGCTCATCTGAGAGGGAGGCCCGATGTCGGAAGTGCAACAGCTACACCCTGTGGTCATAGGAGCACATAGCACACTGACCACTATGGAAGACACATTACTCACCTTTAATTTAGTCCCATATTTTTCTTTGCAATTTTAAAACGTGCATTTTACTCATTTGGCTTCCCTCAAATCTACATTTCATGTCCTTTTTAGAACCTTTGATGATGATGATGATATTATCTAAATTAAAAAAGGCATTATCCTTATAAATAGATCATAAATAGATAGGCCAAGAGAGGTATAAATTGAACTTCATTCACTAAAAAAACAAATGACCTTTGTCAAACACGTGTGACATTGAAAAACAGCTATATATCTTTATTTTATAATATAAAAACAGTCAATTTTATAAGGAAAGTCATAAAAGCAGAAGAAAATATATTACAACTTATTAAATATGCAGTTGGAGGATAATCTACCATCAATAGATTTTAAAAATGTTTTCTCTTTTTAATTTCAAAGGTGAATTTGGAGAGCTTTCAGAAGAAGAAAACATTTGCTGAAAATGGTGACCAGTGGGAAGAAGTACTGGGTTAAAATTTAATATTTTTTAAGTGTATTTTTATTCATGTATTTGTGTTATATAACACAGACAATAGGTATAATTACAGAGACAAACATTGAAAGAGTCAATTTATGAAAAGGCTAAAACCTATCAAGAATATTGTGTTTATCCCTATATGTTACACTATTGGCATATGGAATTAAACCTACTTTTACTTAAAGTTGTTTTGTTTAAAACTGGTAAATATATATCCACTGATGAATGAGTGAGTCAAGTTCATGTCTATGATTCTATGATTTTTAATTTTTTGTATTGTATTTGATCATTTGATAATGGACAACTGTGTGTTTGAATGTGTATGTTGACATTTGACAACTCTGTACCATTAAGGATGTTTTGGCCTGGCACGTACAGTGGGGAAAACAAGTATTTGAACATTGCTATTTTGCTATTTCTCCCACTTAAAAATCATGGAGGGGTCTGAAATTTTCATCGTAGGTGCATGTCCACTGTGAGAGAGATAAACTAAAATGAAAAATCCAGAAATCACAATGCATGATTTTTTGATGATTTATTTGTGTGATATAGCGGCAAATAAGTATTTGAACATCTGAGAAAATGAATGTGTAATCTGCAATGTTTGCTATTACAGAGGTCAAACGTTTCCTGTAGTTTTTCACCAGGTTTGCACATACTGCAGGAGGGATCCTGGCCCACTCCTCCACACAGATCTTCTCTAGATCAGTCAGGTTTCTGGGCTGTCGCTGAGAAACACAGAGTTTGAGCTCCCTCCAAAGATTTTCGATTGGGTTCAGGTCTGGAGACTGGCTGGGCCATGCTAGAACCTTGATATGCTTCTTACGGAGCCAGTCCTTGGTTTTCCTGGCTTTGGGTCGTTGTCGTGTTGGAAGACCCAGCCACGACCCATCTTCAATGCTCTGACTGAGGAAAGGATGTTGTTCCCCAAAATCTCACAATACACGGCCCCAGTCATCCTCTCTTTAATGCAGTGCACTCGTCCTGTCCCATGTGCAGAAAAACACCCCCAAAGCATGATGCTACCACCCCCATGCTTCACAGTAGGGATGGTGTTCTTCGGATTGTACTCTTCATTCTTCTTCCTCCAAACACGCTTAGTGGAATTATGACCAAAAAGTTCTATTTTGGTCTCATCTGACCACAAAACTTTCTCCCATGACTCCTCTGTATCATCCAAATGGTCATATGCAAACTTAAGACGGGCCTTGACATGTGCTGATTTAAGCAGGGGAACCTTTCGTGCCATGCATGATTTCAAATCATGACGTCTTAGTGTATTACCTACAGTAACCTTGGAAACGTTGGTCCCAGTTCTTTTCAGGTCATTGACCAACTCCTGTCGTGTAGTTCCGGGCTGATTCCTCACCTTTCTTAGAATCATTGAGACCCCACAGGGTGATATCTTGCATTGGGCTCCACTCCGATTGAGATTGACCGTCATGTTTAGCTTCTTCCATTTTCTAATGATTGCTCCAACAGTGGACCTTTTTTCACCAAGCTGCTTGGCAATTGCTCCGTAGCCCTTTCCAGTCTTGTGGAGGTGTACAATTTTCTCTCTTGTGTCGTTGGACAGCTCTTTGGTCTTCGCCATGTTACAAGTTAAAGTCTTGCTGATTGTAGGGGGTGGACAGGTGTCTTTATGCAGCTAACGACTTCAAACAGGTGCATCTGATTAAGGATGATACATGGAGTGCAGGTGGACTTCTAATGGGCGGACTAACAGGTCCTTCAGGTTCAGAATTCTAGATGACACACAGGGGTTCAAATACTTATTTGCCGCTATATCACACAAATAAATCATTAAAAAATCATGCATTGTGATTTCTGGATTTTTCTTTTTAGTTTATCTGTCTCACAGTGGACATGCACCTACGATGAAAATTTCAGACCCCTCCATGATTTCTAAGTGGGAGAAATTGCAGGGTGTTCAAATACTTATTTTCCCCACTGTAACTAGCATAGTGTGTTTAGTTATAGGCTGATTTGTCCATTGTGAAAGTATATTTTTTGTGGATCCAGGCTCCACAATCATGTATACTAATATAGTTGTGTTTTCAGAGGCATCCATTTGACAGATACACATTTAAATGTTGAAATTTTAAATTTTGTCACAATGTTATTACAAAACATGTTTACATTATTTTAATATTTTTGTCATATGACAAGAAACACTAAAATTTTGCTAAAAATATATTATTTATATTTTATTTATTTATTTATGTCTCTTAATTATGGTTATTTGGACTATTTTAAGTTTTTAAAAAATCATGCAAAACTTTTTTTTTTACAAAATGTCATCAATGGGGTTTCAAAGGGTTTATTTAAGGCAACTTCAAGCTCCCACACAAGAACTTTTTCTTAGACGTTAGCCATGAAATAACTGCAGTTCCTAGCATTCACTTTCAGGATCTTTACAAAGATCACGTTAAAATCCATTTCCGGCCACCCTATGTCACTTGAGTGTTGCCTATCGAGAAGGAGAGGGCTGACTCTTCAAACATTCAGGCATCTGAGAGAGCAAACAAAACATGCAACTTCTTATTGACCGCAGGTCTCAGACCATATGCCGGTACAGGTACTGCAGTCTGAAGCCAAAACTGCCAGGTGAGAGCATTTTAATCACCTTTGAAATGAGCGATTAGAATAATTATTTCAAGGGAGAGGAATGGCTCCTGCTATTAACAGCCCTCTGTTCAATATCACAACAAATTAGTTCATGCTCATTAGTATGAGTTGTGCTTGCCTTGTGGGTTGGAAAGCATCCATCGGGAGCCCGCTTTATTACTCCCTGTGAGCAGAGCATGTAATTAGCATTCATCAAGTGCTGTGTTTATATAACATCCCTCCTCACAAATGTAATTTTGACATCGCACAAAGGTTCCTTGTCTGATCAAGGAGGGTCTTACTTGTGAGACTAAATTGATACTTCAAAGGTCAGCAGAACTTCCAAAGAACTACGCTCTGAACCAACAATTATTCAAGTGTTAAGTCAAGTTTATTAGTACATAGCTCATTATTATTATTATTATTATTATTAGTTCGGGCTGGTGTAGCCAGGCCAACTCTCTATGTCTCCCATTATAGATTCTCGCTGACTCATCCTGCATTTTTCAAAATTGTTGGATTTCTAACCTGCTCCTGTGCCCACATTTTTCAAGCTACGGAAATAAAAGATATATCACCACAACCAGACCCTCAGCTCTCAGGAAACATGTTATGATTATGAATTACGGTTTTTGAGTTATGAGCAGTTGTTCAGGGCATGTGAAACAGACGTTTCTCCCCATTGGGAGCAGCTTTTGTTTGTTGAACTTGCTGTGTGTGTGTGTGTGTGAGTAACCGTAGCAATGGCCACAGCTCCAGCAAAGAGAGATTCAAAAGTAAACAGCTACAGTTCAGCATCACTACATTGTCAGAATTGCATTTTTTGCCTGTGACATAAAATCTCATGTGATTACCTCTGATGTCACAGATTGAAGTCAAAGAATCTCAGGCTATATAAGACCACCACTCAGCAAGCTGTAGCACACCAACGAGTAATAGCGTTGATCTGTTATTTGCAAAACAACATCATCTTTAAAATCACAAAGACCCTTTGTAATTACCAAGCAAAGAATAAGGCAGCGGATAATGGAAATCAACATACATCCTCAATCTCAGAGGGTCATCAGGAAACACCACAGAAGGTGGAGATGAATCCAACAAGGTTACATTTCTAGTATGAAAAAATCTCTATGGTGTTGGATAGGAAATAACTTTCTGATTACGTATTTTTAGACATACACTTCGACAGTTTTAAACAGCATATGTCATCCATAAAACATTTCTAGCAGGATTTAAGCTGAGCTCCAAGAAAATTTAGACATTCTGGATCCTGACTATAGATGCTTCAAGGGTCACGATGAGTTAAAGATTGCATCAATTGAGCCAGGATAAATTCATGGCCTTCCTCTAGCTGGAGAAGGACAGAAACAACACACAGAAGTACGGATTTCAGAAA
Organism: Eupleurogrammus muticus; assembly: GCA_036785175.1. Classification (NCBI taxonomy): domain Eukaryota; kingdom Metazoa; phylum Chordata; class Actinopteri; order Scombriformes; family Trichiuridae; genus Eupleurogrammus; species Eupleurogrammus muticus. Next base: position 32,136,651 of record JAYKQN010000001.1, read on the forward strand.
CTCTAAAATACACATGAGGATAAATCCACAGCTGACTTCTAGTGGAAAGAGATAAACGTCTCACAGAAGAAAGAATTTCAGAAACTTTAAGTTTCACATTTAGGGTTAAAAATTGCTCATAAAATGAGACAAGATGAGTTCACCACTGACCTCCAGGAAGAGAGGAACACATATGCCTCAAAGAACAAAGAATTTCAAAAGCCTCAATTTTTACATGAAGAGTTAAAGATTGCTCTATATATCGAGCTGCAAAATTATTCACCATTGACCTCCAGGATGGAGAGACACAAACGTCTTAAAAAGGCTTCAGAAGCTTACATTTTTATATGAAAAGTTCAAGATTGCTCTATAAACGGGCCACGAATTTGTCACCATTGACCTCCAGACAGAGAGAGACACATAAAAATGTAAACTTCCAAAGTCGTTTTATGAAAAATTCAAGATTGCTCTATAAACGAGCCGCGAACTTGTCACCATTGGCCTCCAGACGGAGAGACACAAACATCTTACAAAGAGTTTCAGAAGCTTACATTTTTATGAGAAATGTTCAAGATTGCTCTATAAACGAGCCACGAATATTTCCCCATTGACCTCCAGATGGAGAGACACATATAAAAATGTAAACTTCCGAAGCCTTTTTAAGACGGGAAAAGTTCAAGATTGCTCTATAAACGGGCCACGAATATTTCCCCATTGACCTCCAAATGGAGAGAGACACATATGAAAATGTAAACTTCCGAAGCCTTTTTAGGACGAGAAAAGTTCAAGATTGCTCTATAAACGAGCCACGAATTTTTCCCCATTGACCTCCAGACGGAGAGACACACAAACATCTTACAAAGAGTTTCAGAAGCTTACATTTTTATATGAAAAGTTCAAAAGACACATATAAAAATGTAAGCTTCTGAAGCCCTTTTAAGACGTTTGTGTCTCTCTCCTTCCTGGAGGTCAATGGTGAATAATTTTGCAGCTCGATTTATAGAGCAATCTTTAACTCTTCATGTAAGAATTGAAGCTTTTGAAATTCTTTGTTCTTTAAGGCATATGTGTTCTTCTCTTCCTGGAGGTCAGTGGTTAGCTCATCTTGTCTCATTTTATGAGTAATCTTTAACTCTAAATGTGAAATTTGAAGTTTCTGAAATTCTTTCTTCTGTGAGACGTTTATCTCTTTCCACTAGAGGTCAGCTGTGGATTTATCCTCATGTGTATTTTAGAGTTTCTGAAATCTGTACTTCTGTACGTTGTTTCTGTCCTCCCCATCTAGAGGTTGGCCATGAATTAATCCTGGCTCAATTGATTCTTTAACTCATTGTGAACCTTGAAGCATCTATAGCAGGGGTCCCCAAACTTTTTCCTGTGAGGGCCACATAACCAGGGTCAGTTTGTAACAGAAAAAGTGTGACGATTTCAGGAGTGCCTAAATGTAAAAATGCATTGTTTTCCACAAAGCCACAATCAAATAACCCTTTCTGGGTTCTTCACAGAAAAAAGCTAGGAAATGAATAACACTTTTAATGAAATCTGTAATAAACAAAAAAACATATCTGGGTTCTTCACAGAAAAAAGCCAGGAAAAAATAACACTATCTAGGAAATAAATAATAACCAAATAATTCATTTCAGTAGTTAACGCAAACATAAGGCGCACCTAACTATAGGAAGCAGGTTTATATACAGATATATAGAAATTTATATAAACAAAAATAGAGCGGAAGCAAAACTGAGATTGGTTGAGCTTTATTTAAGTGTTAAGTAGTACAATCAAAGTCCTTGTCCTCTGTTTCTGATTCCAACAGCAGCTAAATCTCTATCAAACATGCCAGCTTCACTTTCTTCAAACACCAGAGAAGGTGGAGATAAATCCTACAAGGTTACATTTCTGGTATGAAAACATCTCTATGGTCTTGGATAGGAAATAACTTCTTTCTGATTATGTATTTTTAGTCATAGACTTAAACAGTTTTAAACAGCATATGTCATCCATAGGTGTATGACTTTAAAAACATGTAATCAGAAAGACTACAGACCAGAGAGTTGCATAAGTGACATTAGAACTTCCCAGTGCTGATGTCACATATAAGACTTTACGGTCTCTTTCTCGTATTTTTCTTCTCCCTGTGCTGTTACCTTGACGTGGTGGAGAAGCTTGAGTGCTTCTAGAACCCTGAGAGCTGTGGGGGGGCCTCTGGCTCCTGGCAGGTTTAACCTCACCAGACTGCTCTCAGATTAGGAGCAGGACTAAAGCCAGCACAACCCACAAAAAAATTCTGTTACACAAACTAGACTCCTTGAGTAATGTTTGTAACTGAAATCTGTTTATTTAGATTTTTTTAATATTATTTATTATATTTCACTGTCTTTCACATATGACGGATAAAGATCAACTGATAGGTTAAGTAAAAATAGCAAGGCCACGATTAAAAAATAGTAATTCAAACTTGCAATTCAGGAAAAGTACAGAACTAATGTGTACTTAAAGTAACAAAACAACACATACTCTCCTATAATAGTATTTTTATTGTCATAATTAACAATATATCACCAGAATTTAATATGTACTTGTCAGCAGTTCATAGCCTAAGCAGAAATTGATTGAGGTGGTGGTGGTAAGCATTTTTGTTACTCTTTAAAACAAATCAGTTTGTTAAATGAAAAGTACTTTAATATTTTTGCAATTTAATTTATTATTTATTACCAATAAATAAATGTATGGCGAGTGCCTTACCTGAAAGACACCACTGTTTTTTGCCCAACAGTCTAATACCTACCAGGAGAAAACCTTAAAAACCCCTAGAAGTCAATGTGATTTGACACCTTTGATCAAATCACTTGCATTGTTTAGGTTTGTGATTTCTTTGTTATAAAACCTGCTCTACAACAGCTTTTTCTCTATTTTTCTGTTTCTCCCATTATCTGAAGGTGATTATTTCCCCTAAAAGCGGGCATGGCCGTTTTGCTTGGCCTTGATGGTTCTATACTCTGATTCATGTTGTCAGTCAGTTAGTCAGGGTCAGACTTTCATAGACATTTTTCACTTTTGTATGATAAATAGTGATAAATAACATTATTATGAAAATGTCATGCCACAGTAGAGTCCCAACGCCTAACGGCCCAGCCCGAACCCTCACAATTGCTGCAGGAATTATTATTATTATTATGACACAGGTTCACAAAGCATGGGACTAAAATTGTTTCAGTTGTAATAACATTGTATTGAATTTTGAAATGTGCAATTGAAAACATTGTCAAATATAGTGAAATGCAATGTGGGAAGGACCCACAGAGTGCATTACTACAGTGTGTACACTGAGTTTCCGAAGGATAGTGTGCCTTTGCTCCTTTTTTTCCCCAATTTTGCAAAATTAACTTCTTCTAAACAAAAGAGCAGAAAATAATATGACACTTGGTAAAAAGTTTAAAAAAAAGTTTAAATTGTAATGACAAAGTAATTGCTAATCATAGAGATGGGTCCATAGAGTTCACAATGCGCTTTTGGACAATGGGTTTATAACTAAACACACAATGTTAACAACATGTCAGGCCAACAATTCCATGATTCTATGCTGTTGCTAAATGACAACGTACACATTTTAACCATTTTCCATTATTAAATGATCAAATATAATGCCATTAATTACATAACAATCAACCTTTCACACCTATACCATCAGTATATATTCTCCCAGCTCAGAAAAATACTTTTTGGGCATTATTTGCAAAGAAATATATTGAGGCTCCTCGCTGTGAGGGCCTTCAATAACAATTTTAAACAAAATTTTAACCATGCTATTGGCTCTACTTTCTTTTACTACCTTGCATAACCCTGTAGCTACAAGAGATAGAAACACTTAATTGTTGACGTTGCATTCATTGTTAGTCATCTTCAACTACAACTGAAACACACTATTTAAAGACGTTATGCATTAAATGTGGAAGAGCTGGTATTTAGTTCTTTGCACTTCCACTTGCAAATCCACTGCTCTGCAGTACACAGAGCTGATTGCAACATCATTTGCGCATCTTTTGGTGTCTTTGCTTCTTAAGCTCCTATTCACAGATATGGCGCTCGTGACACGATGGCATAAACACACCTATACATTTTAGCAGCTGCAATTTGCCCTTGTTGTCCTTGAGCAGTTTCCAGTAATTCTGTTTTTTTCTCCACGTTTTAGCAGATTGGTTAATGAAAACTACAGGCCGCATAAAAAGCTTAATGCATGTGTTAATTAAGTAGAGCTCCATCTCTCATACTTTGTATATGTAATATAAGCTACTGTTACAGCTATACCTGAGCAGCTGAACTGATAAGTGCGTCTGTGTGGCATTCATGCATGCGCCAGTAGCATTAACACCGGATCAGTCAGGGTCTGACGGGGAATTAAAGTTCTGTGTTCTGCTAAACATCTACACTGATCAGCTGTTGCACACAGATTCCAGGGTTATACGGTGGGATTGTTTGTAATAAAGCAGCATGTAGGGATGAAGACAGCACATAGTTACCAGCAGCTATCTGGCCATGGCGATTATTTCACTTTACCTGCTCTCGGCTGTTAGCGTTGATTTCTGTAATGAGACTGTTTTTCCAGTTTTAGTGATTTTATAACAATGATACTGTATTATAACTATAGTGTTATTATAGCATTAATAAATACATTATTATAGAGTTATTAAAATGTTAATCAGGGTTACGAAGAGATTCTAAAGTGTTATTGAAAGGGAGTGGGTTTATATATATATATATATATATATATATATATATATACTCTATTTGAGTGGAGTATAAAGGGTTATTGAGTGTTATTAAAGATTTTTTAAAAGGGTGATTAGAAGGTTAAAGAGTGTATTACAGGGTTATGATAGGGATATTGAAGGTTCATAGGAGGGTTATTATAGTCTTATTACATGGTTATTAAACACATTATTTAAGGGCTCGAACACGTCATTAATGGGATATTTGAACATTATTAGAGGGTTATCACATGATAGAGGGTTGAATTAATAGTGGGTTACTAAAGAGTTAGAGAGTACGGTAAGGTTTTAATCAGTTATTAAAGGTTTATTAGAGTGTTATCAAAGTGTTTTTAGAGAGTTCATAAAATCATTGTTAAAGGGCTATTGCAGCGTTATTAAAAAGCATTATTAGAGGATAGAGACATACTAAAGGGTTATTAAAGGGGTAAATTGAGCGTTGCATTATTACAGGGTTTTGAGTAGGTTTATTAGAGTATTACTATTGGTTAAGATAACATAAGATAAGATAAGACTTTATTGATCCCACAACGGGGAAATTTGTCTGTTACTGCAGCGTACAGAGTAAAGAAAGGAAAAGAAAATGAAAGCTAAAGGAGATAAAAACTATAAAAAAATAAAAATACGCAACACTATGTACAAAATTCGTAGAATTTGTTGACCGCATACACAGTATGCATTATGGACATAAGAATGGAGAAAAAATACAAATAAATAGCAAGAAAAAAAAAGGATGCATAAGCAAAGCATATATACATACATACATGCACGTACATACCTACATACATACACATACACTCATTTTTACATATCTGCATATATATATATGGACATACATATCCACGCACATACACACATGTACACATACATAGCTAATGCATACTTAAGGTGCAGGGTGTGTGTGTGTGTGTGTGTGTGTGTGTGTGTGTGTGTGTAGAGAAAAGTGACGTGTAGAAAGAGTGATTATTAAAAGTGTTATTAGACTTTTATAAAGATTTATTAAAAGGGTTATTAGAAGGTTATTAGACGTTATTACAGGGTTATAAGAGGGTTATTGAAAGTTTATAGGAGGGTTATTATTGTCTTATTGCATGATTATTAAACACATTACTAAGGGGTTATTAGAGCATTATTGGAGCGTTATAACATGGTTATTGGAGATTTACTAGCGTGTTATTACAGGGTTTTGAATGGTTAGTTAAAAGCATATACAAGCATTATTAAAGGGTTATTACAGTGTTATTATTAGATATTATTCGCGTTCTTAGCGGGGTGTCACAGAGTTATTTCCACGGCGTGTGGCTCGGCAGCCAGCGGACGGTATTGCAGTGCGCACACACTTCCTGATGGAGCTGCTGCTCCTGCGGAGAATAAAAACACTCTCCTAGAAAGCCGCCGGACGAGCCGTGGAAAAGTTATGTTTGGCCCGTCGGGCGGATAGAGGCCGTTTCTCACAATGGACGCGACCCGCCGGCTTTCGTACACATGAACAGAAGACGTCCCCATGTCCAGAGAGCCGGAGCTCGTGACAAGTCAACTGCGAACGGTTGAGTTGTTGAAGCTAATAAGCACCTAACGTTAGCATCCGGGCCGGCTAACCCACTGTAGGCCCTGTAGCTTTTACTTACTTGTGGTAATGATACTATAGGTGTGTAATTAAGATTATTTTCAACCCGCTTCAACCCCTATATTATTACTCATTATTTACTTTGACAGCTTTCAGTGCGTCTACGCTTAGCGCCGCTAGCTATGCTAGGTGTTAGCATCCCGTTAGCCGGCTGGCGGCTAACGTGCCACTTGTCTTGACAGCTCGTTGCTGCTCGTTGTGTCATTATGACAGCTGTCGTGAAGCTCACGGTTTTCTCCCCTTTTTTTCTGTCTGCGATCTATCTGCCCGGTTCGCCTCCAGTAAGTTGCTGAGCTGACCCGGGCCAGTAATGTCTCTGACGTTACCATCCACCGACATGCTCGAAACACCTCCAGGGTATCCATTCGAAGAAATCAACTATGAGGATATTGAAGTCGAGGAGGTGGGTTGTTGTGGTTATTTGTGTAAGTTTTATGTTTGCCGGCAGCGACGAGCCTGTAGCGGTATTCCACTGTCAGGAAACAGGGATCAGGAGCACACACCTCTTTTGTCCTGTCGTCCCGTTTTACAGGTGGTGGGGAGAGGAGCGTTTGGGGTGGTCTGCAAAGCCAAGTGGAAAGGCAAAGATGTCGCCATCAAGACCATTGAGAGTGAATCGGAAAGGAAAGCCTTTATTGTTGAGGTATTGCTGTTTTTATTGTCTTAAAATCACAGAATCGAGTGCATCACCTCTTTCAGTGACATAGGTGTCTACTAGGTATGACAGACTGGGTGAGAGGGAGTGGGTTGGTTTAATATTTAAATATTTGCCTATTTATAACAGAATAGAAAGCATTTATTTTCCTAAATATACCTAGATAGACCTAAATCAGCATTGCAGTCTGCCGTCCTATGCACTCTAATATTAATAATTCTAATAATAATAGTAGGTTTTATTTGTAGCACTTTTCATTCACGAATTTCTGAGTGCTACAGGTTAAAAAAAGGAAAAGCATACTATCCTTAACAGTTTAAAGTCTTTCTAAACACGAAAGGTTTTCAGGGCTGTTTTTTTCGATGATACTATACTTGTATGGTATTTTACTACTATAATAGTGGGTGTTCTTGAGGGTCTGTGAATGCATCTCGGAGTAAGACGCTGCAGCTAGTGTGTAGAGTGGTTCTCATGAACTTTTTCCACAAAGTCTGTCGTTTTGGCCACAGTAGCGTGTGTTCGTGTGAGGAATAAAAAAGCAGCTAAACTCGCTAATGTCTTAGTCTGTGGTTTCTGAGAGACGCTACACTACTATGCATACGGGGAGATATATATATATTTTTTTCTGGAGGGAGGAATGTAGACGAGGCTGGTTTAAGCAACTTGTTTGACTGTTCATGTGTTAGCAGGAATAGCTGAGGCCTTAATGTTATACTCAAGAACTGATAACATGTTATTTTGGATCATTGGGCCATATTAAACTGTTGAACAACTTGAATGTAAATTAAATTATGAGCGATTTTCTCCCTTTTGTCTGTAGCTCCGGCAGCTATCACGCGTAAATCACCCCAACATTGTGAAGTTGTACGGCTCTTGCAATAATCCAGTAAGTGAATTGCAGTGTTATCACTGTTTTTATTGCTGCAACATTTCTCTTAATTTACTGTTCTGTGCTACACAGTCCATTTAGTGATCCATCTCAGTATACCCTTCACTAGTAGGTTTATACTGTCCGGTTGAATGTGAGTTTCTAATGATTTTTCTTTCCGAATCAGGTCTGCCTTGTGATGGAATACGCGGAAGGAGGTTCATTGTACAATGGTGAGTCCACATGTTGACCAGACGTGGCATTTGTTCTGCTCCGCTACTGCTACCGAAACGGGCACAGGAGCCTCGTTAGACCATGAGAAGCAGCCCTGTTCAGTTGACCCTGCCTCCCACTGTTTTGCATGTTCAGTTGTCTGTCCAGATCCTTTATAATCCTAAATCGTCACAAAGTGACATGCAGTGACAACCTTATTTTTTTCCCCCTGCATCTAATATCCAAATGCATCTCAGTTTTGACAGAAGCTAGAGTAGCATTACCACACAACTTGTGTAAGTGGTAGAAACAGTGTAGAGAGGTGCAGAGAAGATGCATTAAAGTGACATTTACACAATGGGAAATATTAGCACAAACAACACATGTACTATAGTGCACAAAAATGGCTGTTTGGATCTCAGGAGGAAAGTCAGTTTTATTGAGGCTTATAACGGATGCTGCACGATGTTGTACAGGTGTAATTAATCAACTTCAGTGCAATAATATAGTGAAGTAAGAACATTTCATACATTTAACTCCATTTAACCTATTTATAACTTTTTTTTTTTCATAAAATAAACAGATCCGTGGATCTTGGAACTTGCATCTTATTTTGTGGTTCTGGCCATAATTTCTATCTGCGGTGATGAGATTGTACTCACAGCCACACTAACTGCTGTTTGGTATTCAGGCAACTAAAAATAAGTCGGGGCAAGACACACAAACAGTCAAACAGGATGCAAACAAGTCCCAAACTTAGCCAAATCTTTTTTTGGAAGAGAAATTAAAAGTTAACATTGTCACTTGCAGTGTAGTTACAATTTGTTCCAATAAACTTAGTTTTTGTTGTTTTGTTGACAGTATTCCTGTGAAATTAGTGCTTAATCGTGACATATTGGGAGCACTGAGATTTAATTCATTCTCTGCACAAAAGTGGTTTAGATAATCTAGATAAACCTTTGGCATATTTACAACCACTCGGATCATCTGACTGTTTGTGAGATTTGAGAAACTCTCTTCAAAGAAAAGGTTTCCTGATCAAGACAGAAGCAGCACATAGAATATTAAACACAGAGTTACACAAACGAAATAAATAAATAACTATATATATTCATGCTACATAAATGTATGCCTATAAAATCTACTAAAATTTTAAACATATATAATTAAATAAATGAATTAATAAATGAACTCTTATATAATTTTAAAACAGTTAACAGTAAGACGTCAGCCATATAAAATTTGTACTGTGCTTCACAACAACTTCACACTTCACTTAGTGAATCGTTGTCAAAGTTGCTTATGACATAATAACGTTGGTGTTATTCAGGTGAGCTGTGAACACTGTTTTTTCCTCCTGCGATTCACATGTTGAGGAGCAATAGCGAGTAGACGATGTGTTTGTGTGTTCGACGATGTGTGTTGCATCCGGTCTCATCGTGTTTTACCTGCTCGGTTCCTCTGGAGGTTGACCGTCGTGGTTCCTGACTGTGTTCTTTTGTCCACAGTGCTGCATGGTGCTGAACCCCTACCCTATTACACTGCTTCTCATGCCATGAGCTGGTGTTTTCAGTGTTCCCAGGGCGTGGCCTATCTCCATGGCATGAAACCAAAGGCTCTCATTCACAGGGACCTCAAGCCACCCAAGTATGCTCCTCCTCACCTCACACTCTCTTGTCTCCTGTTTTCACAAGTTTGTGTTATTGTCCCAAAAAAAAACCAAACGCTTAAAGTGGGATGGCTGGCTGATAATGGCAAAAATGTAGAGGTTTCTCCTATTCCACATGGTATTACAACATGAATAGCAACTTGTTGCTACTTAACAGGTTAAATTTGTGCCTTTGACATTGAAAACTTGCTTGCTTGTACATTTCAATCGTCTTATTGCAGTGATAACTGGGAGATATAATTTTTCCTGCACTGTAGAGGCAGAGCTGTGTTATGTTTTATATGCAATATCACAGCAGTAAAGATGTGAACAGGGAAGTGTTCTTCTTAGTGGTTACCGGTTCTGTTTCTGCTATCAGTATTTAATGTAACGTTATTTTTGTTATGTCGTCCATCCCTTTATCATGACGAAGCCTCCGTCATCGGGCGATAACTCTGCTTGTTTATAATGCTCCCCAATCATGGTTGACGAGGCCAAATGGTCAAAAGTAGGTGAAAACGCACTTAAACGCGAAAAGACATCATCTGTAAATAGATAGCGATGTTTGCCCTTTTGTCTCCAGCTCTGGAAGCTTTAAAACATGTAAACAACCCCAACATTATGAAGTTGTACTAGTCCTTAAATGATCCATTAACTCAATCACGATGTTATTACTGAGCTGTAGCTGCAACAATCCTCTTAATTTACTGTTCTGTAGTAGCAAGCAGTCATTTTAACAATCTATTTAAGTTTGTAATAAAATGCTATGGAAAAAAGGACTTTACATTGATAATTACTGGTTTTGTTTTAAATGTTTGTGGGGTATCTAAGGCTTAATGACCTACTTTTAATATATAAATGTTTCCAGAGAAGTCCAATGTTGACACAGCGGAGCCAAAGGGTGATTATTAATACTCCAGGTTTCCTCACTAATAACTAACTTGTATAACTTCTTATACAAGTTACTTCTCCTGTGTGTCAGTGCTGTGCAGAGAAATAAGGCTGAGGGCCATAAGCGACAGGCATACGCAGCAGAGACTCCCATTAGGGGCTGAAATGAAACGAGTTATGAGCAAGAATTTACAGGAGTGGAGTTCCTACCACGTTTCACCGTCCCTTTTGTGCATCTCCCCCTGTTCTTTCCTGACCTTGTCATTTGGAGGTGGGGCTGTGTGTGAGGCTGCAGTTGCACTCAGCACTGATACATTAGACTCAAATTAAAAACTACACTGTTATGTTACTGTAAGTGCAATGAAGGCAAATTGATCTTATCTGTTGGACAAAGGAAAGAGAAACTCATCATTTGTTGATGGATATATATTATCAGACAGTCCTACCTCATTGCAATATAATGAAACATTCCTCTCAACTGTTTAAGATGTCAGTCTGAACGCTCAGTTGCACAGTGTTACTGAGGGGTGTTAAGACACTAGAGATTGTTTACCAGACTGTTGTGGAAAGAAAGCTTCTGGCAGGGCTGTCTGGTATAATCAGCTGGTTGGTTTCCTAGAGGACTGTTGTGGAGTTTCTAGGAATAAGTAGGTCACGCATTGTGACAAATTGTCAACTCCAGGTTGTTGTCAGGGGTGTAATGGTACACAAAAATCACAGTTCGGAATGTTTTCAGCTCATCAGAAAAAGGAAAAAAAAGGTATGAAATGACACTTCAGTCTTTTATTTAGTAAAGTGTTAACATCCATCGGCTTACTGGCTGTAACAATTACTGAAGCGGTTCAGTTTTGCTGCAGTGGAAAAAGGAAAACAAGCTTTCTGTTTCTGCAGTCGGGTCACCTGCTGACAGCTGTTTCATGATGATTTATGGTCTAACTGTGCATAAAGAAGTCGAAACCAGCTCCGCCTCCAGCAGCTACAACAGTAACATGCTGCTGACATACTGATGCTTCATATTAATAATGTAATGGTGTCATAGATAATAATATACCAGTCCAGGGGGGAGGGATCGCCCCAATGCTTTCATATGGTTTTAACTACATTTCTCCTCCCAGAAGAACCAGTTCTTACAGTGTGATGTCTGGCCACATCAGAAATCAAATGTTTTTCACAATGTTCATTCGAAGGAAGCTGTCACAGAGAGGGGAGGGAACAGCTGTCTTCAGAGAGAGGAGGGGGAGATGGAGTATTGGTTCAGTAAGAGATAGCAGCAACACACCATGGCAACAGTGCTTAGTCGCCTCCTATACATTGAGTTGTGTGTTTAACTTGCATTGTATCTATCTATTTATCTATTATATAATTATTGTTCCATAATTCCAAGTAAGTGGATTAGCAGACTGTTTTAACAGTTATTGTTTGGGTCTCGTACAGAAGGAAAGTCACATACCGAGCAAAACAGTTCTGGCTCAAGGTTCAAGGTTTCTTTATTGTCAATTCCTTCTATATAATTTACATTACACAGAGGATTTGAAATTGCGTTTCGCTAGACTCCAGGTGTGCAACTTAAATACTTAACAATATACTATACATGTGCAATTTAAACTTAAAACAGTAGACAATTTAAACTAAAAACAATAGACATGTACACAACACTAATCAACAGAACACACACACTCACACTCACGCTCACACACACACACACAAACACACACACAGAACGCACACACACACAGACAAGGTGCAGGTAGGATTGTGAATAAATTATATTGTGAATATAAACACATTACTTCTTAGTTATTGTACTATATTGAATGTATTTTCCTTTTCAGAGTTTCTCCTGAACTGTTGTTCAGTTTTGAGCATGATTATGATCATAGGTGATCATTTTATGCTAGTAATTCTGTTTCTTTCTTCTGTTTCTGGAATGTCACTGTTCTTAATATTAATACAGATAATTATCAAGCTCTAAATTTTTATAACACGCTCAGTATTTTCAATAATGCTGACTGTTGCCACCACAGACACTTCTGCTTTTTGTTTATTGTTTCCCTTTGAAAGTGTGAGACTTGTAATAGGGTCTGCTTCCTTTGTGCCAGTCTACTTCTAGTGGCAGGCGGCACCGTGCTCAAGATATGTGACTTTGGAACTGCATGCGACATTCAGACCCACATGACCAACAACAAAGGAAGTGCAGCATGGATGGCCCCAGAGGTATTTGAAGGCAAGTATAAGTATATTTGAGATATTTTGGATACCTCTGCCGTCAGTTGTTTTCAACAAAAAGTTAGTGATGTGTATTGTAAATGCCTCGTAATTAGTCGAAGAGAAGAGTCTTGATCGGATTTCATTGGTCTGTTTATTGCAACATTAAAAAAATGTGTACATCTTGTCTAATTTAGGACTGTTTATGAAACGCCAGAGTGAATTTATTTTGAAACGACACCATAGGTGTCACTTCAACACAAAACACAAAACCCACAAATTCAGGAACAATTCTTGAGATCGTCAAAGCTTAGATTTTTTTTTTTTTTTTTGCTGTTCTCCCAAACCCAGGTTTTGTTGTCAACTACTTTACATGTGAATGCCGCCTCCTTGGCATCCTCGCACTACTTTAAGTTAAAAGACTTGTTTGCTCTACTTTAGTTTAAGACATAGATGCTCTATTAGTTCTTCAGTTGTAATAACTGCTCAAGAACTCACACACACTAGCCTACGTATAGCATGGTTCTAGTAATAAATAGGATGACATTTGAAATCAATTCTGGACTTTAGTTTTAATTCTTGTGTTAATTATGGCATCCATCATTTTAATGCTATGATAAGGTATATGGTAGGTTGTAAATGTTATTCTACACTGAAATGTGTGTTGGAGAAATCTTGAATTAAATCAACATATTATCGATAATATAGCAGAAAAATTAAAATTCTATTTAAATGTTATATAGTTCAAACAGGTTTTATTTGAGGAAATGCATACCGGTAACAGAAAGCAGGATCTAATTTTGAAAAACAGATCTACATATTTCAAATAAGATAATAAATGCTCAATAAGGAATTTAAAAGATACATAAATAAATATACTATTGCAGTGTTTTCAGACCAAATGCATATATTTGCCCTGCATTACTGCCATGTATGATTTATACAATTTAAGTATTTGCAGGATCATTTGTGTTTATTTATCCATAACGTTTGATGTCACTTAGAACGACAAGCACAGACTTTAAAGCATTAAAAACCCTAAGTTAACCTAAATTTTGTTGTGATTTAGTTTAAATAAAATGTATAAAATAAATTCATCCTGAGGCCAGTAGAAAACTAAAAGGTTGGTAGTTACAAAGGTTGGTAAAAGGTCTGAATAATGCTTTTTTCAGGTGTGCCTTCAAGAAAACAAGCAAACAACTTTTAAAAATTAAAAAAAGAAAAGCATGTTTTGTAAATGGAGTTCAGATCGATTAGAGCTGCTCTGTAAACACTGGTAAACAATGCTTCTGCAGTGGTTTGTTCATTTCTCCAAAAACCAGCAGCAGGACTCTCGAGTTTTGAATCTTAAATAAATTGTTTAAAACAGATAGAAAGGTAAGAAGTTATACTTAAGCTTGTTTTAAGCTTTTTTGTGCAGTGTCAGATTGTTATATCCTTTTATTAAACTGCTATAGAAAATATATATTTATATAATGTTTTCAACAAAATGCACGGATAAAAATGTCCCTGGGGGGTACAACAAATTTGAAGTGTCTCCAAAGTGACCCACGGGAATGTATATATGTATGTATCCAGTTTTATTTCTGAAAATTCTTACAGAATCATAACAAAGCAATGAAAACTTCTCCTCATTACTTCTTTTCATTTAAATCAACCCCTTCTTTTTACTCAACTTGGCTTCATCACCTTTCACCTTAATTGCATCTTAGTGCTCCTGAGCATCTCTGCATCAAATTCTCGCCGTACTCCCCTGGTTAATTGACGACTCCCTCCCCGAGCAGAGCGAGAAGATGGATGGAGTGACTGTGGCGGCATCGCGGTATTTCCCCCGGGAGACAGCGGCGTACAATTTGTGTTCTCATTCAGCCGGCAGTTTAATTTATTTCTACATGATGAGACACGTTCGTGGCGAGGGGGGGGGAGTCGGGAGAAAAGAGAAATTAAGCCGCAGTTGTTATCTCGTTTTTGGAGGCAAGTTAAGAGTTGCAAGCAATTTAAACAAGTCAAGTTTGACCTCTCCTTTAACTCTTAAAAACTAATTAGCATCGGTGTGAAATGCAGGATGCCTCAGCGCAGCAACTTTAAAATAGCTGTGCGATGTCCACTTTAATTCTGCAATAATAGGCCCAGTAATCAAGCAACGCAGGAGCCGCTCCTCGCTCTCATCTCAAATGTGCCACAGAGAGTTACTTTTATCAGTCAGCAGTGTCAAACGGACCCTGTTTTTTTTTTCTTCTCTGTGCTGTGCAGGCAGCAATTACAGTGAGAAGTGCGACGTGTTCAGCTGGGGGATCATTCTCTGGGAGGTGATCACACGCAGGAAGCCCTTTGATGAAATCGGAGGACCAGCTTTCCGCATTATGTGGGCTGTGCATAACGGTGAGTAACCGGGGGGGAGCAGTTCAAGGATACGACACGTCCAGCCGTCCACTACGGCGAGTCCTCGGACGTGCCTGTACATCAAGGGAACAGCTAAAAGACACCTGTGCAGACTCCCTGCAGCTTGTTCTAATAGAAGGGTTGCCGCTCACAATACGTGGAGAAGGGTTTAATGTTTCTCATCTGAATTCGCCTGCCTGAGTCAAAGTGTGATTTAGTGTAAACCTGCAGTATCTCTCCGCTTCTGATGTGACGCCAATAGTAATGTGTCCCTTTCTTTTTCTTTTTTTTTTTTAATTGTTCAGGCACAAGGCCCCCTTTAATCAAAAATTTACCCAAACCCATTGAGAGCCTGATGACTCGCTGCTGGTCTAAAGACCCCTCTCAGCGGCCTTCCATGGAGGAGATAGTGAAGATCATGACTCATCTAATGAGGGTAAATCTCTTCTGCACACATACACACTGCTCAGCATCTCTGTGAAGGAAAAAATAAACCTGACAAGAGTTAACTCGAAGAGAGTGGAATGTAATTTGTGACTTATTATGAATGAGCCCTGAGGAATAAACAGATTATCAACCTCCATCATCAACACGACATGAAGCCTTATTTGCCCAGAATGCACAAGACCTCATTTGTCTTAAATGATGACAAAACACAGGTAGAGATTGGTTGAAACACGTTTTAGTTTTGACCAATACGTACAGGATGTGGAAGTTCTGTGTCAGCAAGGCACCGCACTTTCCCCTGGGCGTCCCATGTTACCGGATCAGTCCAGTCAGACCACGGCCAACTACAGGCTCTACAGTGTTTGTTTCAGTGTATACTGTTTTTTCCGCAAACAAATTCCTCAAGCTGCACAGATCAGATTGAACCAGGCCAGGAAATTATGCACTAGGAGCCACACAGACAATTTAGCTCATGGGCCGCCTACAGTACAATTAGATCAGAAGTAGGTCGGACCAGTAAAAATGTACATTTAAATAACACCTATTAATTAATGAATCTTTAATTCACAAAATAGGAGAGATGACAAGAAAAAAAGAGCAATTTTAATAACATGATTCTGTGTCGGTCATTCCATATTCAGTCAGTCTACTGTTGCATTTCAATTCTAAACACTTACTCACTGAACAATAGTTTAGTTTAGTTTTTTTAGGCAACTCCTGCCTTACAAACTAGTTACAAATCAAAATTGTAAATATTTTATCCATTGAGCCATAAAGATGCTCATTGATGTCACATTTCTGTGAGGAAATAGTAATTGGCCTAGTCATCATTTGGACCCTTCAGCATGAAGGTTCTGGCCCCCAGGCCGCATGTTTGACATTCCTGGCATAGAAGATTCTTTCAATTTCATCATACACAACAAATTATCTGAAGTTTGAATGCTCTTGGGTTATAATATGCAGATCACAGCTCGTTCAGCTCGCAGGAGATGCTCTGGAGTGCTGCTATTGTTAGTGGTTATATGGGAATCAAAGCCAATTTGCCACATTTTCCACTACATGATAGTAGCTGAACGTGACTTGATTTATTTTAAATTGTAAATGAAGATTTTTGTCTGTTAAACTCTATTTTAACTGGTAAATGTTAAACCAAAAATCAGACATAGGCCTATTGTTTATCTGCCTGGAATTTTGTCTGCAGCTTCCTTATGTTTTGTGACATATGCTTTGTGACATATTCCACATCCAACATCATTCGTAAATTGTAAGTAAATGCTGATGAATCAGAATGTCTTTAAGTAGACAAGCACGGCTGACCCTGCTCCATTTTGAGCAAATGGGAACATGTTATGGCATTTACACTGTTTGAAGTCATTGCTTTACTGATTTAAAAAAAAAATCCAAAAGGCTTGTACTTCTAAGGCACCATTTTCTTAACAGACATTGTGATTCACAACCCTTCACTTCTACTTTTAACTCAACTCAACTCGATTTACTTTGTTTTCCATTACAGATGAATGTCTGTGATTGAATACAAACAGCACCGCGCTTTCTGTCTTGAATGCTTCATTCATGAAAGAAGAAAGTGCTCTCATATCAGTTTAGGACTAGTATAGAACATTGATCTATGATAAGGTTCAAAGTAAAGGCTGTTTAAAAAGAGAGAGAGAGGTCAAACAACAAACAACAGCACTGAGAGAAAGAAAAGGGGTAGAGAAAGATGTACTCTGTGAAGGAAAACGAAGCTTTCAGCCAGCACCATATAGTTGTCAAGTGCCATTTGTTCCTTCTTTGTATGATAAGGCTAAATTTGTTAAATCCAACCTCACTGAATTCTTCCTTCTGATTTCTGTTTCAGTACTTCCCGGGATCTAACGAACCCCTGCAATACCCCTACCAGTATTCAGACGATGGACAGAGCAACTCAGCAACAAGTACAGGCAAGAGCCACTTTTAACATTTTTAGATACAGATGTATGTGGATGTGAATCACACCTGTGAACTTCTATGTCAACAAGGGCAGTTAAAGTGACTGGAGATTTATATGTTGGCCCCCTTTTTTTTGTTTTGTTTTGTTTTATGTTGTCACCTTTTTATTTATGGCAGAATTTGTAATGATGCTTCTACTGAGTAAAAGACGTTGTTTCAAAAAAAAATTCTGTTTAAAGTTTATTTTTTAAATATATTTATAGTTATTACATTTCTTTATTAGCTCCCCATTATTTACTTGCTTCAGCACCAGCTATATAAATATTACATATTTAATACAAGTGCAAATTCAAAACAAATAATAGTAATCAAATGTAACCAAAATCATCACACAAAAATAGAGGTTAAATAGAAAAAAAATATAAGGCAAACACAATGATAACATACTGCTCCCAAAGTGTAACATCTGTCCGTGTGTTCTGTGTTTTGGGGGATAACAGGTTCATATATGGACTACACTGGCACCAGCACAAGCAACAAAAGCGACGCGAACATGGAGCACAGTGATTCTCAAGGGAGCAACGACACTATCAAGATTACGCCTCAGTTTGCACCTCACTTCAAGCCAAAGGCAAAAGAGCTTTCCATATGTCGATCGAAAACTGTTGTGTAATTAACGTTTCCTCTAATACTAGAAGCTGAGGTGGTTTTTCCCAGAGAAAAGCATTAAAGCTTTTTTTTATTTTTAGGGAGACCCGTTGAGGACTCTGCCTCTGTCCAGAGGGGGCAGCGTTGAGAGTCTGCCAGCGCGGATCCTCGACAGCAAAAGAATGAGCGCTGACCTGTCAGAGCTGGAGCCTAAGATGCCCTTTTCACCTGCAGGTAAAGTCAAACATCGTACAGTACGGGGAGAAACTATAGGAAAGCAAAAAAAAGGATCTGAACGAAGCACACTAGCATGATTTTTATATCATTTACTTGAATTTTCTACTCTTTTTTTTTTTTTTTTTTTTTTTTTTTGAGAAAATAGTTGCACACAAGAAAGGCATGCAGCCTTGTTATCAGTTTCTGAGGTGAGTCTTGTTGGAATGAAGCCTTTCAGAGTCCGCAGGAGTCAGGATATTTTTTACATGCACTTTCATCACCCGGAGATGGATTGATTCTTCACATAAACCATGAACACATAGTCTGGCAGCCTCTCCCTCCTTCAAAGGCTCTGACAGCGCTGTTATATCAATATTAAAACCCTTAAGGAGTCCTCACATATGAGTTGAATTCAAATCATATTTGGATTTGATTTGAGCGCAGACTGAGTAAGGATTTTTTTTTTTGTTTTTGCACTTTGAAGTTTATCTACTTTTTAAAAAAATATATTTATTTGGGAGGAAAAAAAAGTGTAGGGTTTGCAGGAGAAATAGATTTATCAGTATATTCCCTTTTTTGAGTTTTTCATAACACCCATCCCCTTTATGGTCAGTATAGCATTCCGAATTGTAAATATTAATATTATATAATCAAATATAAAAAATATAGTCCAGAAGTAGAAGAGTTCTTTCATAGGTTTGGTTACTCAATCAAAGTTCCTGGTGTATTTTTTCTTGAATGTGTCCTTAATAAATCCTGCAATTCTTAGCCCTTGTTGAACCTTTATTTTTTTTCTCAATCCAAACTGAACTTCGTTGAACGCCTGCCGTTTTGTTTGTGCTGAGAACCTGTCATGCGACGGCTACGCGGTTACCGCCCCACGGCGTCTGAGAACGGAAACCCGGGTGCATGCTGCCCTCGCACGTAGCACAACTGTAATGCTCCGCATGCGTGTGGGCTACATGTCCAGTCCAGCTGTGGCGGCCCTCCCTTCCCATGTGTCCGTCTCCGTTTTGCATGCTTGTCGTTGTTCGCAGCTGTATGTGTGTGTGTATGTGTGTGTTTTTGCAGCACGCCCCGAGTATAAACGAGGCCACCGTAAAACCGCATCGCACGGCACCATTCTGGACGTACCCAAGATCGTCGTCACAGGTACCGCTGGTTCCACGGGGCTCCCTGGTGACCGGGTAGAGCTGGCTTGGCTTGAGGCCGTGGGTTGCTCTGCTCTGAAGTGGCTTTCTCGCTTTCTCCTGTGTGTCGCTCCATATGAAGCCAACCATAGAAAGCACATTGGACTTTTCTCCAGGAGTGACATTCCAAACTAGTTTTTTAACTAACACTTATATTCAAATGATTTTAATATTATTCTGACCATGCTTACAGACCAACCTATATCAAAAAGTAGGTTCTTTGGCCTTGTGATATAGAAGATGAGCTTAAGTTGCTGGTCGTGTGTTATTTTAATTCAGTAGCACATGTTTTAAAAATTAGTTTTTCCTTTGCTAATGATTTTTGCCTTTTCCCATCAAACCCACAATAATGCTACACATTCCTTTTTTAAATGTCAGGCAAATATATTTCTAACTCCTGCAGCTGCATGGCCATTATTTTGGTAACTAGCCTATCATCAAAACTGAAAACACATTATATATCCTATGACTACAAGTCTCTATATGAAGACTCGTCATTTACCTCCGGTAAAAAGGGGAACGTGATGCAGCTGATCACCTTATTCCTGCAGGAGCTCAGATGACCAATTCCTAAAATACTCGCGATTCACAACTTCAGCGGGTGTGGAAAAATGCCTCAGAATCTGAATTGAAAACATTTGCAACCTAACAACACAGTCACAAAAATATTCCCATGCCCATAACAGAATATTAAAATAATGTCCATAACAGATTATAATATCTGAAATAATGGCTATAACAGGTTTGAATATTTAAAATAAAGCCCGTAACAGTTTCAAATATTGAGATAATGTCCATAACAGGTTTAAATACTTAAAAAGAATGCTCATATTTGAATTATATCTGAAAACTGAAGTTTGGAGTCACAGCCCTAATGCAAATGACATTCAGTTAATGCTAAATGCTCTAATAGATTGCTCTATAAGAAACCCCTAAAAGATATAGTTATTCTGGTCCTGGAGTTACACACAGCAGAGTTGCCTCATGCCTCTTTGTCTTTTGTGATGTGTTTGATAGACAGAAACCGAACATGAGTGAATACCGGAGCTTATCTCATCTGTAGTCCAATTAAACGCCCAAATTGTAGTTCAATGTGAGGTTGATGAAGACTTCCCCATCAACTTATCAATAAGACATCTTTCTGAAGGACCCAGATGAGCTAAGACTCCTCACTCATGGCCCTGGCCGCACTGTTGTGTCTCTGGCTTGGCTGCGAACCGGTGCTCCAGCGCTCGTCCTTGCTTTTCCTGCATAGAGGACATTGAAAAAGCATGGCTAATTCCCCCCTCCTCCTCCTCCTCCTGCTCCTCCTCTTTCTCTCTTTACATCCATTAACTTTGGGAGGGGGGGGGGAGTCATTTTGATTAATTTCTCTCACATCGAGGGTCAGAACTATTATTACAAGCGAATAAAAGGAACGGGGACAGCTCTGGATGTCAGAAAAAAGCTTCTATTTCGTATCCTTGTAAAGATGCGTTTAAGTGAGTGGTTATTTTATTCCACTGAGTCAGCCGCTGCATGTTTTTTGAAGGTAGGACCCTCGTCATTGCATGTGCACTTCTGTAGTGCCACCAAGCATGAAAATCCATCCATCTATTGGTGTCAATTAGACACCATCGTTGGCAGAAAAGACTCAAATATATTGTTCTCTCTGTAGAGTTTGCCTTTTAAGGCCACATAAAATATATTCTCCTAGATTCAGTCTTGTGTTTATTGTTCATTTATATTTTGTTATCTGACAAATTTGTCAACATATTTTTTTTCAGTATTTTTACCTCAAATTCCCTGTTTTTTTTCATCTTCTTGTTAAAGCGTTTTACATGTTTAATGACTCATGCAGTGGTGTTTACAAAATCTCATCCAATCATCTTGTCTCAGAATCTGTCACCGCTTAAACGCTTAGCTCCACCCACTTTCTTGCTGTCCAATTGAATGTGAGGATGTTTTAAATCCCTCTTGCAAATGTTCACACCTCAAATGTGTATCACTTAGAAATACCTCACAAAAGATGTTCTAACTTCTGTTTCAAAAGGTCTTTAAATTAGCATTTCATCAAATATAGAGCTACCAGGACTGTGGATTATTCCTGGACAAATGAAGCTTGTACATAACAAAACAGAGACATGAACAGGTTTGGTTCAAAAATACCAGCACATTGATTTAGTCCTTTCCACTACTGCTTCCTGTGTTGCTTTAAATTATTGGAAAAAGCTAATTCTCCCAAACTCTAGCTATAAATGCTACTAAGGACTGTTTTTTTACTCACTGTGTCAGAATAGTTTGCTGCACACGTTTTCCATCTATTAGCTAATCAGCGTAGGATAGTTGTCCCAAAGCTGCCAAAGCTTTCCTGGTTAGAAACTGAAGATGTTGTCTGCAGACTATGTGTGTGTGTGTGTGTGTGTGTGTGTGTGTGTGTGTGTGTGTGTTGTCTGTATTGTGCTTTAGACAGAGCTATGTTATCTATTGGCTGTAAAATAGATAAACCAGTCTCTCCAGGAATTTGCGATTCTGATCATTACTAGTTGAAGAATGCAAAAAAAGGTTTCATGTTTATATAGGTCAGGCACATACAGCTGAAGACTTCTGTTGCTGTGGGCAAAAAAAGGATGTGACAAGTCATCCCCTCATTAACAATGAAAATATCTGCAAAAGACAAACCCATTTCCTAATGTGTGTCAAGTTCAACAAATGGGGGCAAACTATGGTAAATAAGTAAGTGGAAGTCACGTTTCCCCTGTAAATATTGATCATTGCAAACAAATCACAGATCCTGGAGGGGCTGATAAACCCTTTTATCTGTGTGGTCATGTCAAACTTCAGATAAGCCCAGTAGCTGCACTATGGAATAA
Organism: Eupleurogrammus muticus; assembly: GCA_036785175.1. NCBI lineage: Eukaryota > Metazoa > Chordata > Actinopteri > Scombriformes > Trichiuridae > Eupleurogrammus > Eupleurogrammus muticus. Next base: position 32,159,170 of record JAYKQN010000001.1, read on the forward strand.
ACTTCATACATGACCGACAATGCTGTCATGTGAAACCTCAACTAACACATAACCAGGTGCTGTGCTGCATTTTGGGGTTGAATTGAGAGTCACATAGGAATTTATTCTGAATATGCAAAGGCACCATCTATTAATGGATTTTTCTGACTTCTTCATGTTATGTATGTAACAAAAACAACTTTTAAATAGCACAGCGGGATCTCTTACCACCTTAACAATTGGGCAGTAATCTGCACTTAGATCCTACTGTGCTTTTACTGCACAACTACAAGAACAACAGTTAGTCAATTTAATTCAAGACTATTACATTATTTGCTTATCAATTAATTGATTTTACAAATGTTTTAAAAGAGAAAATGTCCAAATTCTTTGGTTCCAGCCTCTTAACTCTTGATTATTTTCTGTTCATTTTCATCACCTACAATAGAAAACTGATTATCTTTATTTTGTGGACTGTTGGTCTAGAAAAAGAAGATTGACTTTTTTTGTTTTTTTTTACCATTTTATGAACCAAATAACTAATCCATTAATGGCTTCAATAATCATATTAATCAGCTATCAAGATAGTCATTAGTTGCAGCACTATGCACCACATTGCACCCTGTGGCACAAGTCTCGCCATTGCTCTTTTACAGGACACAGGAGCTGGCTGTGAAATTGATGGTTAAGCTGCTGGAAGCCACCAAATACACTTACGTTTTAGCACCAGTGGCTGTTTTTGTTCCTTCAAAACAGGGCCTACCTTGATAACAACTATACTAATGAGCCACAATCCTGTTATTTATATTGAACACTAACTAAAAATATAGTTCTAGATATGTACATGTGACATTTAAACTGCAATTATGTCAAAACACAGGGAACTACTGATTCTGCTTGGATGCCCATAGACCTCCAGACTACTTCCTAACATCCTGACCCCGCCCCACCCGTAACCCAAACAAGCCAATCAAAACAAACCTGTCAGACAAGTAGTTGTGCATGCGGATTGTGTGTGTGTGTGTGTGTGTGTGTGTGTGTGTGTGTGTGTGTGTGTGTGTGTGTGTGTGTGTGTGTGTGTGTGTGTGTGTGTGTGTGTGTGTGTGTGTGTGTGTGTGTGTGTGTGCGCGCGCGCTATGGGGACCAGAGCTTTCAGCGCCATGGTCACATTACAGCTGTACAGTTGACAGGTCAGGATGCAGAAGGCTTGAATCAGTGCAGCTGTCCCCCCCCCGTGTGTGGCTCTGTGTGTCAGGATGTCCACCCTACTCAAACATCACTCCACACAAACAGGCGGCTCTCATTCTCTCTTCTTTCCGTCCATGCCCCACCCCCATCCCACCCCGTCCACAGCCACATGTGAGTCTCAGAGACGTCGGTCCGTGCAGGATCTGCCGGGCATCGGCACGGAGTCCAGCCAGGTAAGCCACAGTCTTAATGTTCAAACATGATAAAGTCCGTTTTATTTTTATTATTATTGCATTTTATTGATAAATTGGAAAGTCACAGCTTGGATTAGGTAAAAAAAATGTGTCACTTTTAGACCAATATTGTATAGAAATATCTTATTCCAATGTCAGATAATTTAGATTATTTCCATTTTTTTTATTTTAGTTAATATAATCTTCACTTTGACAATAAAGCAGTCTTGAATTCTTAGAAGAAGACTAAATTTTCCCAAATTAGGAAAATAAACTTAAAATGCTGCTTGAACAAATATGCCCATTAACAAAAGAAAAAAAACTACTTATACCATGTAAATAAATACATGCATATATTTCTTGATGATTATATGGACATGTACATGTCAGTGTTAAATATCATAATCATTTAAAATGACGGAGGGTTTTCTGCAATTTCATATGACAGGATGTACTTGGAAATTTATTTTATTTATTCTTTTTGCTTAAAACCTTTTTCCTGAGTTGTCTACACTCATCTCATTGGGAAAATTGCATGAGTAACATTTAGATTTTTTTATTTTGAGTATAAAATGACATTTACAGCAAACTTGGCTCCACCAGCTAATGCCTCCATATCACCTGCTAGCTTGACCACCGTTTGAAATTAAAGGATAGGTTCACTTTTTTTTTAATTATTTTTTGATGTTTTCTTTTAGTTCTAAGTAAAGCTACCTGTTATTTACCCACATTGCATTGTTTCCTGTGACCTACATTTAGCTTCAGATAATCAATTAGATGTCACTTTGTTTTAAAAATAGGAAATAGAAATGTTGAACTCTACCCGACAGGTTTATTTCTACTCTCCTAATCCACTTGATGTATTTATTTTTCCGCACTGATGTCATCTTTCAAAGGGATTAGCTCTTTGTCTTTGTCAAGAGAGAGAAATCCTTGGGGAGGGGAACATGTTTGATATCAGCTCCAGGAAGATGAAGAAGATGAAGATGTTAGTGAGGAAAAAAAAAAAAACGTCACCTCCTCCTCAAACAAACAGCTTCAAATAATCCTCTTGGCTCAGAGAGTTTCTCCTGCCGCCCCAGACGTTTGTCTCCGTTTGTTTAGCAGAAAACCACCAACTCTCTGCAGTCAAACGTGTACCTTCATGCAACATGAAGACGACACACACAAATACTGTTGCTTTAAAAGTATAGAAGGTACACAAGGTTATGTCCCTCCAAGTCTTTAATTTACGTTTCTGCCAGTTTACTTTGATTCTCCATTTTTTTTTGTATATTTTAAAAGATTTTACTGATGATTACAGCTGCAATGATTAATTCATTAATAATTTAGTTGCAAACCAAATAATCATTAACTATGTTGAGTCGTTTCTCAGAAGAAAATGCACCAAATGCTCTGGTTCTAAAAAAACTGACTATCTTTGCATTGTGGAAATATTAAACACGCTTTGAAAATTAAAGATCCATATCAGACAATCTTAAGATATACATATACTCTGCTTTTAAAATCCCATACAAAAGTGGAATATATAATATTTGTATAAAATTTTTGTATTAATGTTTTATGATGAGAAGATGGTCTAAGTGAGAATGCTTGAGAGAGGAGTTTTAAGAACCATCATCTGGAGATGGTTCTTAAAAACTTAAAAACTATATCTTATTAGTGACATTATAACTTCAAATAAAAGTGATTGAACAATATGGGACCTTTAAACCTGGCAAACAGTTAAGAATCCCTATTGGGGTAGGCAGAATCATAATGACAGTTTCTCAGGAAATAACCTTTAAACTGGAAGAATGGATTTTAAATCGAATGTTAATGTATTACACAGTTAAGCTATAGAAGTACAATGGCCTAGATTGTCAGAAGAAGAAGCATTGACACTGATCCAACCTTGACCATTTTCAGTCTCCCACATCATTTTGATGGCTGGAGTAATGTCACGTCTGCAGTCACGGACTGACTTTCCCACACGTTGGACACTGTGTGTTTGCTCTTGCAGGGGAGCAGGAACAGCAGCCGGTCCTCCAGTCCCAGCGTGAGGATGATGCCGCCTGATAAGACGAGCAGCAGAGGCTACTTCTCCCCCGATGACCCCACAGGTACGGAACACACCGTTTCATATCATGTTTATGTACAGCCAGTTCATATCTACTGAACATGTGCAGCCATATTCCTACCATGTTATAACAGGGGTTCCCGATCTCTCCCCCACTGTAATTGGCTATTTTAACCATGATTGTTACAAGTGATGAAAAAATAAGTCATCAGTCCTCCAACTTATTAGATCTTATCCATTTCATGTCCTGTGACATAACAACCATCATTAAAAATGGCAACCATGTAATTCAGTCTTCAGGTGCTTTTTCTAACACCAGTCAAAAAGAAAACAATTCGATATTGGGGAGTAGGGTTGTAACTAACGACTAGTGGATTAGTCTATCATTTATTGGAACAATCAATTAGTTGTTTAGTTCATAAAATGTCAATCACTGTTTTACAAAGCTTTAAATGCAAACCAAAATATATATATTTTTTGTCTAGACAGTCCAAAACCCAAATATCATCAATCAGAATCAAGTGCAACCTGAGAATTTGGACATTTTCTTTTTAAAAATTAGTTAAATGGATTAGTCAGATACCAATATAGTTTATGATCAATGTGATAGTTTCCAACTAATTGATTAATCGATGGAGCTCATCAACCACATCATGAATTATAATGCATATGATACATTCGAATAGGTACTGTTCTGCTCTCAGTCCTCATGAGAAAGATAGAATCACATGCACACTTGTTGCCATGGTAATTAGTCACACATGCAGATTGTCACCTTTTTTCTCTAGTCACCTTTTTTTATGTGAACCAGGGTAGTTGAGGGTAAAAGGGTTTTGTATGTCTTCCCTGTTTTTCCACTACTGATTTTACATGGATTTATACATACAGGTATATGGCTCGTCCACCACAAACTAACGCTGCAAAACATGAAATCTTATCGGGGGAAATATCTTGTATTTAGATATATTTAGAATTATCTTATTTAATCAGCAGATAACTTTACATGCATCAAGTTTTTTTCAAAGAATTTGAGATAAATTTCAGAATTATTAGATGAATATTGCATAATATGACATTAAAAATAAAGAAACCATTAAGGTAAAAAGTAAAAACATTTTTTAACAAAACAAGATTAAATTCGACAGAAGAAGAAACGTAACCTAAATAAGCTAAATTTTCTGCCAGTGGAATAAATTGTTTCAAAATATTTTTAATTCTAGGGGGAATATCTTGTATTATCTATTTATCTAATTCGATTGGCAGATTATTTTACTTATTTCAAGGTTTTCACAGAATTTTGAGGTGAAGAGTCAATTATGCAATGAAAAGTCATCAATATTATATAAAATAATACATTTAGATACAAAATATTCTTCTTTCAAGAAAACAAGACTAAATCTAGCAGTATCAAGAAAAAAAACTTAAATTAAGCATTTTTCTGTCATCTGCTAAAGATATTTCACCAAAGATAATTCTACTCAATACTGGACTAATTATGCCTAAAACAAGATATTTTCACTTAAGATATGAATTTTTCTGTGTACCAGCAAAGCATATTTGAACTGCAACAACCAAACAGGTTATTAGAGCAGCTTGCAAATCTATCATTAGCCTGATAGCATAAAGGTCCTGTTCACCAAAATGCTATGAGCCTAACGATATAAAAGTGTTAAATATCCTAGTTGATGTACTGTTACTTGTTGTCATGGTTAAAAGAAATAGGTGAAGGTTTGCAATTTACAGCCCGAGTGATTGATTGATTGAAACGGGCGACTGCTATCAGTCACAGTTTAAACATGATGGCTGTAAAAGCATCAGTGTCATTGCAGCCGCATGTTGTAAACCTGTCAGGCTGCTGTGTAGGCCATTGACGGGCGTCGTGGAGGAGGGGGCGGGGTCGGGGGGGTCTGTTCAAGAAATCCCTGTGGTAATTCATGTTGAAAAACCCGAGGACTCCGCTGACAGTGTTGGTGTGCAGTAAACCTCTGTCTCTTCCCTCAGACACCAACGGCTCAGACAACTCCATTCCCATGGCCTATCTGACCCTGGATCACCAGCTGCAGGTACAGCGGCCATCAGTCGCTAGCACGCAAACATCATGTCAATATTATACTACACAGTTAGTCTGTTAGTGGATCTACGTGATTCAGTATATGGCTTTATCCACCACAAACTAACCTTACACTGCAGAATTAAATCCTATTAAGGGGAAATATCTTGTATTTACTACAATTAGTTCAATATCACGTAGAATTATCTTGGGGAGTTAATTTTACTTATTTTATGCCTTTCTGAGAGGAACTGAGATTAAACATCAACGGTTTGACCACCTTTGGTTTGATGTTTGATCCAATGGAAATTGTTTTTATTCAATGTTTTAATGCATTTAATTATATTAGTTAAGTTACTGATTAGGGTCAATTTGGTCAAGTTCTAAAAAAAAAAAAAAAAAACGACGATAAATGATTTCTCAACAAATAAATTGGAAAAAAATTGAAATAAGCTTGATAATCCTCTAATGGGAAATGCACTAAAAAACAAGACATTTTCACCTGGCCTGTGTAACCGCTATATTTTTGCTTATTTCCAGCCCCTCGCTCCTTGTCCCAACTCCAAAGAGTCCATGGCCGTGTTCGAGCAGCACTGCAAAATGGCCCAAGAATACCTGAAGGTGCAAACGGAGATCGCCCTGCTGATCCAGAGGAAGTGAGTCATGTAACACCTGTCACACAAAAAAAAAACTTTAGATTTTGCTCCTGTTGAGTTGAAGTAAAAGATTTCAAACCTGCCCTATGCGAATGTGAGGCTTATTTTCCTCAAATGTCATTCAAATCCATGTTACTGAGCACTTCTCCTTTTTCTAAGATGATCCATCTACCTGAAAAGATGCTGAATAAACAGCACGATTGTTGCAAAAACGGCTAAATCAGCGTTCAGAGGGTTAATGTGTCTTCCCGTGTGCCATGTACTGCAGGAAGGAGCTCATCGCTGAACTGGACCAAGACGAGAAGGACCAGCAGAACACGTCCCGTCTGGTGCAGGAGCACAAGAAGCTGCTGGAGGAGAACAAGAGCCTGTCCACGTACTACCAGAAGTGCAAAAAACAGCTGGAGCTGATCCGGGTGCAGCAACAGAAGAGACAGGGGACGTCGTGATGAGGCTCCGCCCCCCCCACCCCGACCCCATAACCCCGCCCCCAGACACATGAACTGCTGCCGCCCCCCTCCTCCCTCCTCCTCACACCTGCACTATAACACTACAAATCTCTCAAGCTCTGCTCCATCTGCCACCCCCCCAACACACACACACACACACACACACACACACACACACACAGTCCAGCTTCATAAAGAGACCTGCATTCTACTGTGTCCTGCATGTCACATCGCAGACCCTACGGCACCCTCTGTACATATTTTTGCACATCTTCACAGTTAATGCTGTGACGGCAGACCAAACAATCACCCCCCCCATGCTGCTGCGGCCTACAGCAGCGTGCAACGGGGGCGGGGCCTGACGGGCGGGCCGCTGGTTTCTACACGTTTGCTCCTCTCAGGGCGTCCGGGCTGCTCCAGGAGGCTGAAGGTGGGGGGGGGGGGGGCGTCCACTCCTCAGCGTCCTCCTTCGTCAGAACAGATCCACCCCCTTCTCCCCTTCTCCCCCCACCTCTCCCCTCCTCAGCGGCCACGCCAAGCCTCCAGAATGTGAAAAAAAAGAAAACTAAACAAAGATGGCTTTTCAGCAAAAAGTGTGAATCATATGCAGAACCTTTTGAGAGCGGTGAGGATGTGTTGGAACTACAGCTGCGCGTGTGGAATCCCCCTGTTATGCAAAACACACACACATAAATTCACATATTTATCTGCAGAACGGCCTCCGTTAGTGAACACGAGCATGAGACACCACACCCGTTTACTTCCTCAAGGTGTTCGACGTATTCATCCGACCTTTCATCACAGTCTAAACCCATGGAGGCAGCGTTTAACGATCTGCTCTGAAAACACACACACACTAGCTCCCAGAGTATAGAAGGAAATTTAAAAGCCATTGAATTTATAATACAGATTTTTTTAATTGAAATTATGAATTTGAATTTTGCAGCCACTAAATTTAATTCCTAAAACTTGTTTTTAGTTTTAGTGTTTTTTCACAAATTCAGAGGTAAAGCTTTTAAAGATTTAATTTTTGAGCTCAAATTTACACCCTAAATTTCAAATTTTTGAGTTCACATTTTTGCCCTCAAATCTTAGCTCTCAAATTTTTAACTTTTAATTTTGGTGATAAAATTTTTGCAGTTACATTTTTTTAATTCAGATTTTTGAGTTCACATCCTCTCGCCTTTAAATCTTAGTGCTCAAATTTTGGTATCCAATTTTTCAAATTGGAGCAAATTAAATTAAAATTTGAATTTTTAAAGACTTTTTAAGAATTTTAAATCTAAATTTGTGAAAATTAAAGTAAAATAGACTCACTGGAACTGAGTTGAGTTGAAGTCAGAGGTGAAAAAAAAACTCAATGCTAGAAATTGAATGGCCTTTAAATTTCCTAAAGTGACAGATTTGCATCATACAGAGCAAATAACAGGAGCAGGGGATTCCCTATAAGAAACTTTTTATTTTGACTTAAGTATTGTTTTTGCGCATAGATGTTTTTTCTGTCTTTTCTATTCAGTAGTTCACTTTGTATGATAGCTATCGTGTCATTTTCGCATTAGGACATATTTTCTCTGGTATGGGAATGCTGCCCTTACAGACGAAACAGAGGAGCCTGTTCCTCTCTATACAGTATCTAGTTTGTTTTTAGTTCACATGTTGCCTTAGGAGTTGCCTGCATTTAAAGTGCTTGACTTGTTTTATGTGACATTTTAGCACGGCTAAAATCTAAAAACTAAAAAAAAAAAAGATATTTTTAATGTAACGGGACATTGAATGAATTTTGATTTTTTTTTTTTTTTCCGGTTGGGAATGAGAAGGATGTAAACTGTCATGTAAATGTTTCCCTCCACATCCAAAGCAGTGACAAAAAAAAGAAGGATTTGGATGTAAGGGTTTTTTTTTTTCTTTTTCCTTTCTTTTTTTTTTCAATCTCATCCCTCAAGTATTTTTGCACAATCACTTTCTCTTTTTTTTTTCTCTGGTCATGTACAAATTTTATCTCATTTTAAGCAATTCTGTTTTTCGGAAGTGCAGGGACTTGACGAGTCGCACTTTTGAAACGTGTTACTGTACGGGAGCCGGGGACATTCAGCGATTCCCCTCCTGAGGTTTTCTGTTCACTAAGAATTCATTTACCGCACTCGCCACTGTTTGAGTGATTCCTGAACTACGGGGAAACGGGGTAAAGTATGTATGACAGTGAGCAAGGCATTATGAATAAACTGAATGGTGAAAAGATGCTGCTTTTCAGGAATATAATTTCTTACAGTAATTGGATGAGATTTATATAAACTAACTGTTACTATCAACTAAAACACATTTTCAACAATTTAAAAGCATTCTCTAGAAATATAACAATCACTTTATAATGCACTTTATTATTCTGTTATTCTGTAATGGAATTTTTTGCATTTCTGAATTAGGGCTGTGTGTTTTTTTTTTTTTTTTCCAATCAGTTAGCAAAATTGCAATTAAACTGAAAAAAACAATCAAAAAATGAAAGCGATAAAAGAACATATATATATGTATATATATAATAACCTTTTTATCTTAAGGTCAAATTCTGAATTGAACCCTATAGTGCATGTGATGTTGTGACCACGGTTTGAAGGTTAATGTTTGACAAATGTCTAATTGAGCTTAATTTGTCCCTGGAGTTCTGATAGAGCTGCCGGTTCAGACCAGGACTGCAGCATAAAATCAAAATGAGCTCATCCTAGCCATTTTTGTTTCAGTTGTCATGGAGACGATGGTTGTTAACTGGATTACTAAAGACAGGAGCTGCTCTGGTGAGGAGTCGTGTGTGCGAGAGGTGTCAAAAGGCTTCAAAATTCAATGCTCAGAAATACTTCTGTAGAAGATGAAGTTTGAACTCAAACTTTTTATTCGAGCAAACGTGTAAAGGTTTGTTCAAAACTATAAATATCAAAGTTATCAAATTATGTGTTATATTGTCCCTTTAAAAGTATTTGAACAGGTAATGGTCGGTGAGTGGCTAAAGCCTATTAAATATAACACTCAACTATAAGATCAAGGGTTTTCTGCTGCAACTAATGATTATTTTGACAGTCAATTAATCTGTTGATTATTGAAACGATCCATTGATTCGTTGTCCGGTTCATAAAATGGTGTAAAATGACAATCACTGTTTCCCAAAGCTAAAGATTTAACCTAAAATATCTGTTTTTGTCCAGATCAACAGTTCACAACCCAGAGATTGTCAGATTACTATCAGAAAAGAAACCAGAAAATAATCACATTCTCTTCCTAAGAATGACTCAAATTGATTAACTGATTATCGAATTAGCTGGTGATTAATGCAATAGTTGGTTAGTTATTGTCATTCATCACTCTCAAATCCATTTTATGTGTTGTACTGACCTTTTAAAGGTATTTTAACAGTAAAAATGGGCTTGATTGGTTATAATTTAGGGCACAGAGCAGGTCAAATAATACGGATAATTGCATGAAAATGTAAGAGTAGAAGTTAAAAAAAAAAAGAAGTTGGTGGAAAAAAAGATTACTACAGTAAAGTATACTATAAATACCCAAAAAGTAGTAGTACTAAACTCCTCTGACATTATCAACATTTTATAGATAAGTGCATTTTTTTTTTTTTTTTACAAATACTCTTTAACGCTGTGACAACGCTGTGGTTGGAGTGTGGTCAGGTGGTTTTGGTTAAAATGATCAATGACAGGACTCAGCTCATTTTACATCTGCAGGAGAAAAAAAGAGTTTTGAATTCAGTTCTCAAAAAAAAAAAAAAATATTGTTTATTTATTCTTTACCTTTTGAATATGTTCTGCTCATTGTCGTATTAGTTCTTGTTTATTTTTATTTTTTGCTATTGGGCTATGCAGCCAGCAGGTGGCGCTGCACATCCAGTCATGGTGTGTGAGGCTCCTTCACAGACAAAGAACCACACATCCTCCAGTGTATCAATGGGAACAAAGTGGGTTTTTATTTTGTCAATGCGGCAAGGGCCCGGCTAAACCTGCTTTATTGATTATGTGAACGGCCGCCGATGATTCATCCTCTATGGGAATAACTGACCGTTACACCAGCCGCTTCTGGTCTTGGACAGTCAGGAAAGAACACGTTTTAGTTTCTTAATCAGTAGCTGTGGTGCGATAGGAATTAAAATAAATAGTAATATATTAAGGTGAAGTGTTTTGGATAGTGTGTGGATAGTGTGGATAGTCAAGCAGTGCACAATATGCACATGAAAATCCAGATTTACTGAGGTTAACAGGCCTCATTTGCATGATATGTTATAGCAATAATTCATTAATAATGGTTTTAGGTTGACCATCACATGGATTATGGTCATTTAGGTATACGGAGTATTTTGTTGCATTGACTCGGCACAGTGCTAAAATGTTGAAATGTGTATAATAGATACATACTGTAAATAGTAAAAAAAAAAAAAAATGAAAACGGTTGAGTAAGCAATTAATTTGGCAATTAATTTCTCAACAGGTCTAACTGATTCAAATAAGTCATAAATAATATTTCACTTCCAATTAAAAGCATTTGAAATGAAGGTGTATTAATAGACAGAACACCATGAATCTCCTCCTCCTCCTCCTCATCATCATCACCCTGTTCAGTGTCTGTCAGAGGTGTGAAGAGTATGCACATTCATTACTCAGGGAGAAGTATAGATACTAGGGTTTACAAATACTAGTATCTATTCAAGCTTTTTGCTCAATTAAAAGTGTAAAAGTCCGGGTTCCAAAACTACTCGGAGTATCATAAAAGAACTCGCTGCCTGTCTTCAAATTATATATATGAGCTGTGATGACATTTTGGCAGAGGTGTTGCAGTTTATGTGTCGTATTGTTCCTCTAATAGTGAGTAAGTGACCTAAAAATGTATGAAATATAACACTCAAGAATGAGAACAACCTTTAACTCTCACTGTGACTTTTCAGCAAGAGGAAAAAAAATGTGTTTTACATGTTTAACCCATTTACGTCAAAATGTTTAAGACTTTTCATGCATATAATTATATCAGTTGAGTCACTAACAATGATGTGGAATGCACCTTTTTTCGGACACACGTATGCAAATTGGAACTAAAGCATTTCAGATCAATGCAAATACATCAGAGGAAAAAAGCAGAAGACATGACGTCTGACATCCGACTAATAGAGCAGAGGTGTCAAACATCAGTCGCATCAATGTTGCAACGAACGACTATTCTATAGATTCATTTATAGATTAGAGATTGGAACAATTCATTCATTCATAGTTCGGTTGAAGATGAAGATCAACAGTCCACAACCCAATTATCATCAGTTAACCATAGTAGACCACTAAAAAAACAGAAAATAGTCAGATATGAGAATCTAAACCAGGAAATTGGACATCTTTCTACTTAAATATGACTCAAATAAATCGATTAATCGTCTAAACGGGAATCAAATCTTTTTTTTTTACAGTTTTGAGTTGTAAGTGGTTTTTAAGGCAGGAGATGACTACCTAAAAAATCAATATTAAGTATTGCAATAATTTGAAATAAAATGCAACAACAGACTAATTGAATGTGTAATAACTGAGACATTACATTGTAGAAATTGCCCCTTTTTTCCCCATGTCATCTCTCCTGTTTTGTAAATTCAAGGTTAAATAACCATAAATCAAACTTGACTTTGACTTCCTCTGCAACAGGCTGTCAGAATGTACATGTTCATACTTCCCCTTCAACCTCACTATTTTGCAAGTACAGATAATTGCGTAGAAATGTAAAAAAAAAAAAAAAAAGGCTAACAAATAAATACACCAGTACACTATAGATACCCAAAATGCGTACTTAATTGAAGTAACACTATAGTACTTGTACTTTGTTCCTTGACGCCTTGGTGAGGCAGGTCTGTCCGTCCGCCTTATGTAAGTTGTTCCTACTGTTCTGGGACCAGCTCATGCTTTTGTGCTATAAATTGCATATAGCTCGCCCATGAATTATTTAAATAATTGATAGCAGCCATCCCGCCGCCGACCGTGAGCCGTAGCCCGTGGGCCGAGCTGTAACAGGCAGCGAATGTGATGGAAAAAGGCCCCGAGCACATTCGCTACTCACAGAGGTAGCGATATAGAAAACGTTGGTCCGGTCAGGGTTTTTTTTTTTTTTTTTTAAGAGATGTTCCTGAGTCAAATAAAAGGCTCATGGATGACAGATAATTCCTGCAAGCGAAATGTTCATGGGATTTTTCCGTATCAGGCAGCTAAAGCCTGAGGTGGACCCATACGTGGTGGGTCAGCACGGCACGATATTTGCATCTCTTCCAATAATATTCTGCTGAAATATTTTTTCTGTATGTTTGCAAGTGCAAAGCCGGAAACATCGGATTCTGCCCGCTTTCAGCTAAATTTAACTGCATGTTCGAGGCTGCGATGCGCACCCGTGATGTCGACGTTTCCACGTACACTGTGAGATTTAGAAATAGAAGTTGAAGACTCAAACTTTTTAACTCGAGTTTGAAAGTTGCGGTTTTTAAAACCACGCTGGTGTAAATGTAAAAATACTCAAATGAACTCACACGGATCCAAACAGTTGAATTAATGTAAATCATTCAAATCATTGCAGTTGCGGCCATCACTTTTTGGCAAGAGAGAAAAATGTGTTTTACATGTTGTATTGTACTTTAAAAGGAGACTTTTGGCTCCACAGTTAGTAGTAAATATATATATATATATATATATATATATATATATATATATATATATATATATATATATATATATATATATATACTGCTGACAAAGGCAAAGTGTGTGTGTGTGTCTGTGTGTGTGTTTTACTGTCCTGTGTTTGAAGTTGACAGCTAAATGGAGAAACAGTGAGTCATTTCATTGTGGAGAAATGATGTCATCTTCCTTCTCCAGCCAGGTATTGCGTGTGCATGTGTGTGTGTGTGTGTGTGTGTGTGTGTGTGTGCTCCCGCTTGGCCTCGCTGAACTGGTGGAAATAAGGAAGACAGCGAATGCCAGCTTCGTCCGCACTCTTTTGTTCTACGAAGGACATGTAGTGTTTGGCTTTATGCTGGTAGGAAATCAGGCAATAGGGTGTGTGTGTGTGTGTGTGTCCATTTGGCCTGTGTGTGGAGGCTTGAATGTGTGTGTGTGTGTGTGTGTGTGTGTGTGTGTGTGTGTGTGTGTGTGTGTGTGTGTGTGTGTTTTTTTATTTTGACAAGGACAGAGGAATCCCCCAATGTCATATTTCTAAAAATTCCTAGGATGTGATTATGTGTATGAAGTACTTTGAATTCTTTGAAGCCACTGCTACACAAGGACTTGAATCTGGAAAAAGAAACAATGCAATACAGCTTTTGAAGTCGCAGCTAAAAAAAAATAAAGAAAGAATAAGTAAGAAACCATTTTTGACATAGCATTCATGTTGGCTTCAACAATGGCTTTAAAGTGAGACAAACCTCCAGAATTGCCATTTTTTGCATAAAATCAATCAATAACTACTATGCTTTCTTAAAATCTACAAATAAACTGCAAGGTATTGTTACATATCTTTATTTCATTACTTTAGCCTATGATCACAGACTACAGCTGAGAATACATTTCATTTTTTAAAGGCCATTTTCTCAAAATGATCTTTTGACCTTTTTACAGGTTACACCAATTCATTTTTTTACCCCAGAGAAGGCACATTAACAGAATTTACAGAATGGTTTATAGGACTCATTGCCAGACTTTTAACAGGATGCATAAGGTTTTTTGACATAATTTAATGACAAATGACCTAAATGACAAATCTGATGAATGGATGAATTTCTCATATTCCAAAATGGCTGCCCCTGCCACCACCACCCTAATTGTTTGCCAGTTGTCTAATGGTATTTTTTGGTTTCCTGCATCAAACAAGCAAATGCACAATCCATCAACTCCCAAACAGAATTGTGACCTGCACACATTATTGTTATTATTGCACATCTATTGTTATGATTATGGGAATCGTGACAATAAGAGAATTTTCAAAAATGTTAAACTACCCTTTAAGGGAAGGTGGCAAATACATACTATTCAAGTTAATCATACTCCAAGCTGGATCGAGCCCTTGCTCAGGATAATGAGACATGAAGACATAGCCAGAGGCCTATGACACATATGGTGCATCTCCACTGTGTGCTATTGGCTCAACTCACCGAGAGCTCAACATTTTAGTCTTTTTATTACCTAAATCTGGTGCCTGGCACTTGCTACTACTTTGGTATCACCACATTCGTGGTTTCAAGTGAGCTAAGCAGTTACTTTAATGTGATGTGACCAGGCTGTTGGCTCCTGATTGGCCAGAAATGTACATCTCATGATGAGTCATGATGAGCATGACGTATATATATGTATATGTATAAATGTGCATTTTCTTGTTTTTGAAATTTGTTTTATTCTGTAATTTTCACGGTTTCGAGCACTTGACTTGACCATTGCACTGGTTCGTTTGATGAAATTGCCTGTGACCCATAGACTTGATTCTAATCTAGGTTGTAACCCAAACTGCATAAACTTAAACAAAAGCAGATGCACCACATGGATAAGTACAGCACCACAGTTTCACACATCCGTCTATGACAACCCTGTCCATGCTTATTCTTGTTGGAAACGTAAGGCACCTTAAATCAAATCAAGTCATACTGTGGTAAGTCGTGCTGCGTAAAGTTGGAGCTGTCTATGGAAAAGTATTATGGCACAAGTATTATGGTCTATATAGAGACATTGAGCACAGTAGCACCAACCAATCAGTCGTCTCCAGCATATACACCTTCTACACCTCATCTTTGTCTTTCAATCTGCTTGCTGGTGAAAACGCCAATAGCAGGAGACTCCTCCCTCATGCTTGTAGGATTCCGTGCAAGAAATGAATGCGCAGTTGCAGCATGCAGCTACAGCTCACAACATTCAGGAGCACTTCAGATGGCCCGAAGTGATGGTGGTCCTTTGCACTCGGAGTTTTTTGGTCATAGAGGATCATCTTGCAGACAGGAGGGTCCAAGAAAAGAAGTGAAAAAGAACAGCCAAGGAAGACCGGTTGACCCTAAACGCCCTGCTATTCCTCACAATGCCAGGAAAAAGAGTCTGCTCAACAACATCCTATGCGACTACCCCCCCCTTTCCACACAACATCCAGCTCATCAACAAGCTGGACGCACCCATGCTGAGGCGGACACCAGTTTCTGTTGCTACATGGCAAATGTGGCGGTGCCCAGACCATCCACATTTTTATGACAGTTATCAAGCATATTCAAATTATGTTCTTGCTATCTACAAAACCATTGGGCTGCGAGCCCCCAGAAAGCATCCGTCTTCTTGCTGTCTAAGCTGTATCAAGGAAAACAAAATTATTCCTATCTCTAGCTCCTGGGTGTGATTATATCAGGATTCTCATTTACTAAGATGTGCATGAGTTCTTTTTTATGACAAAAGTGACTCGAAGCACACCCGCATGCAATTTGAGTGATGATAATCCAATCACAGTCTGTTGGACACCCAGCATTGTGAGATGATTCCAAAATGGTCACCACCACCATCGCTGATGTTGGCCAGTTTGCTCTCAATGACCTTGCAGTTCATGAACTATCTCTTAATAGAGGTTTTAGATTGAAATTTACTGTATTTCCACTGTTCATAGTGGTGTTCAAATAAGATGCTAACAGTAAAACTATAAGCAACAAAGTAGCAGAAGGCTCAAGTGGTATCTGGTATCTGTTGGCTGCATTTTCAATAATGTTATGACCTCATGAACTTTCATGACCATAGAAACAGATAGCCCTAACCCCTAACCATAACCCTAACATAACTGCCCCCCCCCCTACATTACTCCATAGCTAGCCCATACAGCTAGCTTTTAGTGCAATGGCTATAACGTCACAGTGCACAGTGCACCACTACCACCCTGCACCATAACCACCCTGCACCACAGCCACCGTGCACCACAACCACCCTGCACCACAACCATCCTGCACCACCACCAGCCTGCACCACAACCACCCTGCACCACTACCACCCTGCACCACAACCACCCTGCACCACAACCATCCTGCACCACCACCAGCCTGCACCACAGCCACCGTGCACCACAACCACCCTGCACCATAACCACTATGCACCACAACCACCCTGCACCACTATCACCCTGCACCACTACCACCCTGCACCACTACCACCCTGCACCACTACCACCCTGCACCACAACCACCCTGCACCACTACCCACCCATCTGACTTGCTCCTTCTATCACTATATTCAAATTATAGCTCAAAATGTACATTTACAAACAAGTTTTATTTGATTGTTTCATTGCTCTTCTATATGTGTGATTTTATTTGTACATGCATTTCACTTTGATTATTTGCAAGTTGTTATCAAATGTGCTTGATTGATTGATTGATTGGTTGATTGATTGATTGATTGATTGATTGATTGATTGATTGATTGATTGATTGATTGATTGATTGAATAAATGATTGATTAGAATCAAAACTGAAACCCCTATAACAAGGTATTATAAAACCCTCTAGATCAAGACAATTTTGATTCTGAGAAATGCTCACAATACTTCACTGATGAATGAATAAGTAAACAATACAATTTGATGGCTTTTGGTTTGTGGTTGATACCCAGCCTTACTGCAACACCAGTACCTGGTTACTGATGCACTTCTTTAATAAATCAGTTTTTTATTCCTATAATCTTCATGCAAACGATGCAATAATGCACAATAACCTGCTCATTTGCCTTTCTTCAAGTGCAGTAATGAATACAAGGCAGTGATATCATCCCTCTTCTCTCGCTCACTTGCAAGTTGATGTTGCACTTGAAAACCTGTGTGTGCTTTAGATTTTATCTATGGCATGGTAGCCATGGAAACTGGATGACATAAATAGGCTAGCTGTGGCAGGGAGAGATGTTGCATTTTTTAATAATGGACAGAATTTGGGTCATAATATCTTGCATATTGGTCTATAAATTGCACCGTGTGCCAGTTTAAGGATTCCATTAATCTGCACGATTCCCTGGTCGGTCTTCAGAGTGGCTGCGGGCGATTATTTAAGGACTCGGTAAGGTCTCCTTGATGTTGGGAGGAGGAACAAGCTCTCTGCCGCCAAAATTCTTTGTTTACTCCACTTCATGCATTATGTAATTACACATGGTGTTTTAGATACCGTAACAGCGTAAGTATGCTAATTGGGATCATGAATTAATTTGTGATTTGGAACAGCTCTCGACTCCGTCATTCCCCATTCATAATTTCACCGCGGGTCTATTTGGAGGGGCACTAATGAGGGTGAGAGGAGGGAGAGGTTGCAACCACCATCCGGGAGCAACCACTTTTAACAACGGATTTTTCTATATAAATCGTTTTTTTTCATCTATTTATCAACAGTTTGTATGTTACGTTTGGATGATTTTATGAGTCATGGAAGAAAAAGGCAGAGTTAAACCTCAGAGCGTAAAAAAAAAAAAAAAAAGTGTAACCACTGAGTAAAATTTCCATTCCACACACTGGAGGGTGGAAGACCACCCACTCATTCACCGGAATACAGAACCAGCGTGTGAGTAAGTCAGAACTATAAATGTTTGGGGGAAATTTAATATCTGCAAATGTTGATTCTGTGGCACTTTAATGTATTTGTATAGTAGATAAAGTAGTAATTATAATATTAAAGTAATAAAAAAAACACTGTTTTACTCACCTCTTGACGAATGTATAAAACCCGTTGCACCTGTTTCTCCACCCCCTCATCACATTGGTTACTGAGTACTATATTAAAATATAGGTTTTGTCAGGAAAATATCTGAAATTCTCCACACTCTAAGGTTGTGTCTTGCTAAGCTCAAAAGACATTGTTCATCATCATCATTTTGACACCGAAATTCAGCATTTTTGACACGGGAAAGCAATAACTCCTCACGTCTGAGAAGCGGAAACTGGCTTTATTTATTAATTTCCTCTCTTATAAATAACTCAAGCAATTATTCATTTATCAAAACAGTTGCTGATTAATCCACAGGCGATCTGTTTACCCATTGATTGCAATCACCGATTAGCCATTCAGCTTTAGAAAGAGGGCTTATACTCTTTTATTTGAACACATTTTAAAATAAACACAATAAGAAGAGAATCTGACAAGAACAATGGCAACTCCTTTTCGTTCCTATTAACTCAAGAGCCCTTTGTTTAATCCAGTGACCCCTTGTGGGGGTTTGCAACCATGTTACCAGAGTACACTTCTACATCACTGCAAAACAGCTGCAACAAGCTTCTAAATATACTTAAGGTTCTCTTTAATCATGGATGGAACTGGATAGCTGTGTGAAAATAACTGCACGTTTATTTAAAGTGCAAAAAGTAAAAGAAAAAAAAAAACAGAATAAAGGTGGATTGTTATATTGTGTGCGTGCGTGTGTGACCGTCGGCCCGAACACATCTGGTTGACCAAATGTCACTTTTTTACGAGCAGCATGTGAGTTGTGTGTGTGTGTCAGTGCGTTTGCATTGGGGGGTGGGTGCCGTGATGTTGCTAAAGGCCCGAACGAGACATTCTTGAAGGGTTTTGAAGCTTCACCGCAGCAGCAGCGGGCAGACGGACATTTCTGTGGGAGTCTGGCCGTGGCGCTCGCGCCGACAACAATGTCGTTTTCTGCATCAACCCGCATGCTTTTTTTTTTCCCCACAGGCAAAGGTCTGGGAAAAGCACAAATAAACAGCCAAATGTCATGGGGGCAGCTTTGGTTTGGAGGTGTAAGACATGCATTCAGTTTACCATGCAGAATACAGACTGATAATAAGCATCAATAAACATCATGCCAACAAACGTCAGGAAGTGAATGTTCATGCCTGAAGTTGATCTAAATCAATGCTGTAGCAGAATGAACTTGTGAAAGCAGCAGAATCAAAAGTGAAACTGAAAATGCGTGTCGGTCTGATTTTGTTCGGTGTTTTTTTTGTTCTCGTTGTCATTCAGTTAAAACAAACTGAGGCCCTCACAAAGAGAATATAGAGAATATACATATTACTTATTGATCCAACTGTATCATTACAGATTGATAGAGTACAAAGAAATGCTGATCATGGGAAATCTGAGAAATCAGCTGATAACCGTGTGAGTTTAAGGATTGCTGTGTTTTTGCACATATACTCCTTTCCACCTCAAGGGTAATGATACTTTAAAGTATGTTAAAGAAAACACAACTATTGATGTTGACAGCCTACAAGTTGCTATGGCTACTGTAGCCGTTTTAAACACCCATCACAGACACACAGCAACATCAGCGCGAAACCGGAATTTCAATGCTGATTTCTGGGAAAAAACTGGTGACGTCACATCTGAACATCTTGACACCTCTTTTTAACCGATTAGAATGCCATTACAGCATCGCGAGTGTCACAAAATCCAAATTTGATTAATAAAGACTTGTTAGGTTGTAGTTTAAAAGATATATTCATTCATGTGAAGGTATTTCTCCAATGTTAACTTCAATGCATTTAATGATTCATTTAAACTCCTCAATGTCATCTAATCATATATTTTGAGTAAAAATATAAAATAGTGATGATAAAATATAAAATCCACCAGCATCTGAGAAAAAAAAAAAATCTGCCGGCCTATCTCTCGCCGCTCAATGCCTCGCTCTGTCCGCCCTAGCGTTGTCCGTCTGCTGTTTACTGCCAGGGTGAAGCGCCGCGGATTAATGAGTCTCAATTCTGAATAGAGGCGTCTGCTGCTGCTGCTGCTGCTGGACCGGGGTCGGCGATGGCGGCGTGCTCCGCTAGCCGGAAAAACAAAAAAAAAACAACATGCTAAAAAAGGGAAAAAAAAAACGCCCCATGAAGCAAAGTCAGTGATAATCCTCAACATATCGGATTCATCGGCATGGTGCACATTGCTTAAAGTCTTTCCATCCACTGTTTACATACTGTTTGTATTTTTACATTCGCAGCTTGAAATATTTATTGTTCAAATAAGGAGAAAATGTGGAAACAGAGGGAGCATATTGTCAGTATATTGTCAGCAGAGGAAGAGACAGCCTGACTGAAGTTTGTTAAATGTAATGCAAACCTAATATAGCTGCTGTAATCAGATTCAGTGTGTGCACTGCAGACAGAGATTGTGCGTGCGCGCATGTGTGTGTGTGTGTGTGTGTGTGTGTGTGGCGGTGGGGGGGGGGATGAGCCGAAGAGTGCTGGCGAGCGAGTTTTGAGTGGGACAGCGCGACAGCCTGTTATTACCCAGCCCATGTGACTGACAGCGTGTGGGCGAGAAGGTAATTGCTGAAGTATGCCTGCGGTGACGAGGCCTTCAGGGGAGCGGATGTCGAGCAGACTGAGGCACGCGGAAGCCGCGCGGAGCCACAGCCGGTGTGGGGCCCTAGCGAACTGATGACTCATCCCCCATCTCAACGCCCCGTTCGCTCGCTCACTCCGGGCCCGTCTTGTTTACTACCCGCTCATCTCTCCCGGCCCCCGGAGGGTGACAGACAGGCGGCCGTCGCCCGGTGATTGGGTCGTCTTAAAGGATTTCACCTGTTTAGGCTCCGGGGACAAGCGGCTTAGTCAGATCCCAGGTTTTCCACTTCCCCGTGTAACAGCCTTGCAGATCTGGCAGACTGTAAGCCTCTGTTTACTGGGCTGGGACGGACGGAGGGGCGGGGGGGGGGGGGGTCTAAATTTACTAACGCCACTGGAGGTGCTGCAGTGAGTCATGCATTTGTGTTTTTCACGCGTAATCTCCGTTAACCTGGTGACTTCATCTTCTTACTCAAACCCACAGAACATTTAAAGGGGCCTTATTTTGACATGTTGAAGGTTTCATATTGCATTCTCATGGTCTTTCTTATAAACATTAGCACGCTTTGTAGTGGCAAGGCTTCTCACACACTCACTCTAAAAGCCAGTTGGCCCCTCCCCCCCTGAAACGCCCGCTCCGCTGTGATTGGCCAAGCGTTGAAACTGAAGTGAAGTATCCTATCAAGCACGCTGAAAGGTGGAGGGGGCTGGCTATATGGATCCTAGTCACGGTTAACTTTGGCTCCTCTTGTGACATCACAACAGGAGCCATTTCTAAATGTGTGGTGTGGATTCAGGTGTCAGCAACCACAACAGAATGAGTGGGCGGTCTTATATCACAGACACAGAACATTACATATTGCTTTGATTGTACAGTCATGAGCTTTGCATTTGAAAAATGCACATTGTTTTAATACATTTAAAGAAACTTTAAAGAATGATGAACAGAATCAGATCACACAAATTACAAATATTTTCATATATACATATCCAATCCAACCTGGACGTTATGCTCCCTAGGTGAACATACAAATCTTTTTTTCAGAATCAAGTCGTTATAATGAATATGTGAGGAAATAGTTGCACATTTGCACATGAAGCAGAAACAGAGCGACATACATCTGAAAGAAGCTACAAATCTCTGTAGAGTCTGGGAAAAAAAAAGTGTGCTGTCACTTTTAGAGGTTATGATACACGACTTTTGTGGTTTTACGCAGGATACGTGTGCACCGGATTGAACAACAGGCGTGGCGGTGAGAATCTCGCATGAAACTCGACGAAAAACATCTGCCCTCCCCGAATACTTGCAGCTTGAATTTCACGAAACACAATCCTCCTCCTTTTTTTTTTTTTTTTTTTCCGTAACCGTGATATTTGCTCATGCGTCAGCCAAAACATCAGAACGGTAGCCAGACCTGTCAGCAAACAAAACCTCCCTCGCTGCACACTCCACTTTTTTTTTTTTAGTTTTTTCACCCCCCTTTCCCCCCCCTCCTCTCTCTCTCCTGTAAAGACAGTGTTGTGTTTATGTGTTTACTGGCCTCCCGCCCATCTGAACCCTGCAACTCTCCCGCTCTCGCCGCCCACATGCGTGCGCGCACGTCGACGAACCGGCGGTGACAACCTGTCATCTCTGGCCCCTTTTTTTTTTTTTTTTTTACCTTTTAATCTCCGTGGTGCAGGAGGGAGGCAGCAGAAAACTATCTGAGTCTGTCAGGCGGATCCTGTGTTCTAACCAGGGGCGGGGGATTGACCCCGGGCCGGTTCCTTCCACTCAGGGCGGCCAAACGGTTGTTCCTCCGAGAACAAACAACGGGGATGTGTGTTCCTGCACCTGGATTCCTCTGCAGCATTCCAGCAATTTCTGTCTGTTAACCTTTCTGAACCGAGCGGCGGGTTCTATTGATATATCATGCGCAGAAAAGCGCCTTTTTTTTTTTTTTAATTAAATTAAACTACGATGCACAAAACATTCAGAATATTTCTATTCGGGGGAAGTTTTATTGTCATTTTGCAGAGAAAGAGAACTTCAGCGCACACTGGATTTCTTTGTTAGCCGTCATGGCTGAGAGCCAGAGGGGGAGAAGTCACGTTTTTTTTATTTGCAATTTTAAAGCTTATAACATAAAAGAGAAACTGATGAAAAAAAAGTTAAACTGACAACAAAGCATAAAAGAAATAGTAATAAAAAGTTATGATGAAACAGACGACAAATTTTAATCAGAGGGATGCATCATGTATCATGACTGAGTCCTTATTTATACATACAGTATGTGCAACAAAAATAATGCATGTCTCACAAGTAACTAGAGACTCTGTTTTTTATACTTTACCCATTTTTCCATTTTTCTTCAATAATATCAACTTGATTTCAGATTCTCATTGTTTTCCCCACATTCTGTACACCTCATTTACAAGATATCTCCTTATTCTCTACACCCACTTATTACTTACTCGGGTCATGGGGGGGTCAGCTGGAGCCAATCCCAGCATGCTTCAGGTGAGAGGCAGGATACACCCCAGACAGGTACCAGCCTATCACACACCATTCACATACAGACACACACTCATACCTACAGGCAGTCTCCAACTTACCTCAGCGTGTTTTTGGACTCCACACAGAATGATTTGATGCCTTTTTTTTTAAATATAAGATAACTTTAAAAGTACAGTGTGTAAGATTTAGTGGAACAGACTCAGCAGAAAAGGAATGTATTATTCATAAACATGTTTTATTAGTATATACTTCAACTAAAATAAGAATCCATGTGTTTTCATTGGTTTAGAATGAGATGTTTTTACCTACATGGGAAGTGGAACCCATCATGTTTCTACAGGAGCCCGGAATGGACAAATCAAATGCTCGCCACATCTTAAATTAAGTAGATGCAGTCATGAACCTGATCCTCTGTTTTACAACAGAAATTGCATACCTATTAATTGATAAATCAATGAAAAAATACACAATATAGTATGGGAAATTAAAGCTATAAACTGGATTACATGAATCTGTTCAGTATTTTTATGATATGGTTTAAACATATTTTATTATTGCCCCAACATCTGAACTAGTACAGATTTTGTAAAAACTTTTCTTAATAGTGTTGGCAAATGTTAAATTAAATTCCAATAAATCATTAAATATTAAAATGAGAAATGAATAAAATGCATTTGCATTATACATATGAACATTTTACTACAGACAGAATATGGCAAGATAAGAAAGTCAAAAGCCTTTTCAAATACAATTTTAAGAAGTCTGTATCTTTTTTTTTTTTTATAAAAATTTTTTATATAATATAATTATAATAATTTTTATATAATTTTTATAAAGATTTTTTTGACACAAAATGTCAATGGTGTAAGCAAAAGAAGGGGCAAATTTCAAATATCTAATCCACCTACAATATAAAACTTGCTGATAGTGTTTTTAAATTGTTAAAACCTTTTTAATAGAGTTAAACTATCTGGTACAAAGTTTTCAGGGTTACACCACATGACAGTTCTGACATTGTCCCGTAAACATCCTGTTCTGTAGTTTCAGTGACGTTCATGTTTGGAACAAACAGCAACAGAAATGTGAGAACTTTATTTTTCTATACTTTAAACTATGTTCAGTTTATTCAAGGTTCAAGAGGTTATTCCTGAGTGTCTGTGTGTGCACGTGTGTGCATTGTTCATTCAGAGATGGTATACTATTTGGGAAAATATACACGTATAAATGTGTCAATATGACACGTATGCAACTTTTGCCATTGGACATATCCGTGGGAAACGTAAACTGGCAGCGATTCCCTCCCTCCGTCTCTGCAGATTTTTTTTTTTTTTATTTTTTCGGAGGAAGACGAGCTCTCCTGGAGGTAACCCGAGCCCGATGGGTGGGATCCTCGGCGGCGTCTGTTATGAATGGTGGTTAAAACGCTCCCTCCGGGGCCCCGTCAGCCTCTCGGTAGTTGATGTAATCAAAGGCATTCGGGCCTCGGGTCACATGACGCCCCCGCTGGCTGACGACGGCGCTGCGTTTACGTCTCCGTGCCTCCGCCCGGACTTGCCGCTGCGCCTTAGCCAGCAGATCGTGGAAGTTCTTTTTTGGCCGGAGGTCCTATCTGCAGCCAACCCTGATGAATCACTTGGAAATGACTCATCCTCTCTCTCTCTCTTGCAAAGTGATGACTCTTTGACCGACGTGTTTCTCATTCTGAGCAGAGGCTTTATTTTTTTTCCCCTTTTTTTTTTTCATGCTTCTGGATTTGCTTTGAACATTTTTCCTATGAGTCATTGCTTTGAGCAGATGCAGGATTATACATGTGCCTGCTCTGCTCATTGTGCAAATTTTACTGAGCTGCACAACTGTGAGCAAAGGTGGAGGAAGCACTGGCTCCACTACCCCGTTACAAGTTAAAGTCCTGCATCAAAAACAGCAAAGTTTTATGAGCTTGATGCCATAAAGTATTGATTTTGGTTCTCTGGCTGTTTTATTTTTAGATTATTAAAACAAATCATCATTGCTTCAGTGGCATGGTACTATTATCGCTGCTGGAGCTGGAGCTAGTCCAACTCCTTTATATAAAGTTAGATAGTTTAGTCCAGTGGTTCCCAACCTAGGGGTCGGGCCCATCCAAAGGGTCAAAAAATAAAAGTGAGGGGTCATGAGATTATCAATGGGAGAAAAAAATAAGAACAAACTAAGTGCTGATTGACAAATCTGTTTTCAGTTTTAGATCTTTTTCTATAATCTTTGCTTTTTGATGAAATTTCTATTATTTATTGAATTCGATGTGTGTGATGATTATCTATTCAGTCAAATCTCCATCCATAGTGGAAGAGAAAGTATAATATTCCCTCCCACATGTAGTGGAGTGAAGTGTAAAGCAGTGTTAACACAGAAATACTCAAGTAAAGCACAAGCACTACAAAAACTGTTTGTACTATGTATAGTACTGGAGTGAATGTCCTTAACTTTCCAACACTGCGGTGCTGTTATTGGATGAAATCCCCAAATAGTTGTCCCGGAGAAGCGGGATACAGCTGCACTTAATGTTTGTGCGTGAATGAACAGACAAAATTCTGATCATTTTTCGTCTAATCCATCCTCAATAGCGGCCTGTTTTCAATAATCTGATTGTCACTCAAGTATACAGTATATCCCAGTTGGGCCGCGTCCAGGAGTTGTACTGTATGTCTGCAATAGAGAGGGAAACTATGCGGAAATTTCTCAACCTGAATGAGTCAATTTTGTCTGACTGAGCTCTCAGGGTCTTATTTTATTAAAACAAGTTAACTAATTTAGCACGCATCAACTTTTACTTACTTGCATTATTCTGTTCACATTACTATAGAAAATGATCTAAAGACGTATATTAACCGCACCGTATTTTTCCCGCTTATTTTCAGAAGAAAAGATAGCTCTGGACTGATAGACATAAAAATATATTTGTGTGCACAGGGCATACTTGTAGTGTACTTTTCTTTGTAACATTATTTACAGAAACCGGTGCAGGGCCTGTTTTAGGAGCAGAACGGTTGCTTGGCAACGTTGTCGGGAACCCGGGTGTGGAATTGATTGGCTGAACGGTTGTCGAGCGGTTGTGCAGAAAAAAATGACATTCCATGCATCATAAAGAGAGTTTCTGTACAACTCATTTACACTTTTTTTTATTTTTATAATATTTAACTCTTGCAAGCAGTGATGGTTCTTGCCCATTGCGTGTTGGGGTGTCTACATTTTCAGGTCTCTTGCACGCCAGAGGTGGCGCTAGACAACATCTGCGGATTATACGTCATATTTCCAAGGCTCACCTGCCTTGACTTGCATATAATATAATTTAAGTGAAATTCCATTCCTAGTCGATGGGCTTCAATAAGACGTGGGGTGAACCCTCTGCAGCTCTAACAGCCTCTACTCATGTGTGAGTGTGTTCGTGGGAACTTTCGTGCATTTGTAAGGGTCACACACTGATGTTAGATGAGGAGGCCTGGCTCTCAGTCTCGGCCTTAATTCATCCCTAAGGTCCAGTTCAGTTCATCCACACACACACATCCAGGTCTTTATGCACCTTGCTTTGTGCACTGCATGTTGGATTTAAATGGGTGAGATAATATTTTTTAGCAATAAAGTGCATGTGATGTCGCTGCACACGATGTGGCAGCTGATATACGTAATAAATTTGCCATCCTGTAAAAATGTAAAAGGCCAGTAACATAACAAATGTCCAATATAACTTTGAAACAATAACTTTCGGCCAATAAAGTTAATATTACGTTATCGAGTGGTTATCACATTATTGGCTTGGTGAAGGAAAAACAAAAAGTTTGCAAATGTAATAACCGATAATAGGTGATTACATTATTGGGGAAAAAGTTTTTACCTAATCAGTCCAGGACTCTTAGTATGTTATTGGCCAGTTACATTTTAAAAGAGGCCGCTACACGCCATGTAGGTTTTCATGTCAATCAGATGATTTCAGCACATGGGAGTGCGAAAAACGTAATTTCGACTACTTTTTAGCCCAGCCCACGTGAAGTATTACAAAACGACGCTGACTTTGACTTTGGCTTTGACGTTAACTGCTACGCTGCAGTTACTTCCTCTTGTGGGTCAATATAGTTGTGCAGGTTTGTTCAGGGTCACTTATGAAGCTGGAGACATTTGGTGCAGATTAAACAAAGTCTGTTGAAGTTCTAACCATTTCCATAGGAAATGAATTAAGCAATTAACATATAAAAACATGCTTTTCACAAACTTTCACACACAAAAAATTCATTCAAGATGTCTGATTTCATGTTGGTGTTAGGGTATTGGTCGAGAGACTTTTTGGTATGCTTGGACATCTTGTACGTGTGTATGCAAACCATAAAATATAACATTTTAGTGAGGTGAAGTGAGGCTTGCATGGGAAATTTGGTGGTTTTGTGGGCACTTTTTCGGGGGGTAAGATGCATCATTTTGAAAGAAGAAGGGAGAAAGATGTATCCATTGACTTACTGAGCGCTGAAGTCAATCACGTTAACTGCGGTGCTTGTTTTGAAACGTATAGAGAACGGTTCCCCGTGCCCTGAACGCCTCATATGGAGACCATCAGTGGCTGCTGTTACACATGTCCAAATTACACCAAATTAGATGCTGCACTTCATCGGATCCTCAGCAATGTGGCCACTAAGTACTGAGTCGATTAGATGAGCGGCTGTCAAGATGTTGCAGGAACATGCAGAAGGAAAGACGTTCCTTGTTATAAGTTTTGTAAATTGAAGGTAATTAATCATTTATAATCTATTTCTTTACATGGAAAAGGGAGAAATTTGTAGCTGTTGTTTGTGTATACATTGATTTTTACTGGTTCAACCCCATTGAGATTAAACTGTGGTGAACTAAATTGAGTTTGGGATAGTGGAAACAAATCAATAATTATAACAAATATGAACACTATCAATGTTCTCGCATGTACAGTCACATCAAAGTGGGAGAACAGGCCTGTATGAGACACTGTAGCAAACAGCTGTGGGTCGTCATGTGACTGGGTTAAAAACTAACACGTGTTGAACGGAGCGGACGCGCCACATGTATCGGTTGCTTCTCGGGCCGCTCGCGATGCATGACAGGACGCATTTTTTTCTCCTGACACGTATCGACCCGAACAATAACATTCCACACGGGTTGCACAACCAACCAGCCGCTCTGCCCTTGCGTTTTCTTTTTTCTTTTTTAAAGAGTTTCCACGGGCCGTTGGAGGCGCGTTGGTTGGAAGGGTGGAATCTTGGACATTTTCAAATGCTGCTTTTATTAAGTCGAATTGGATTTCCTGATGTGAGATTGTGGTGTTTGTCCACAGTGTGGGCTCCCTTTCTTTAAAAAAAAAAAAAAAAAAAAAGGCCCCCCCGAACTGCAAGGTCAGCGGGTGCGGGAACGCCACTTCCACACGCGTCTTTGTCCTTTGGAGTCTTGTGCTCAGGAATTAAATTCTCCTCGTGTATTTAGAGCATCAGGGCCATAAGCGAGACGCTGACCGTGGAGGCTGCGGGACAAAGGGGCCTCGGCACGCCTCCTTGAGACACAGGGCTGCTTTTAGGTTGCAGAATTTAAAAATGTCCCGAGGCTTTCTGCCTGGATGGATATGAATATGAATACCTTTGCTAATCTGTGGGATTAAGGCGTTGGTTCTTCAAATCGTGTCTCCGAATCCCCCCCACCCCAAGAAAAAAAAATCGTATGGATCGCAGCTCTCTCTCTCTCTCTTTTATTGCATCCTTTTTTTGGCATTTAGCTCCTTATTTCAAGCAATATCTGGGTTTTTTTTTCCCCCTCCGGCACATTTGACTTTTAAATAAGTATTGCGTATTAATTTGAAATTGTGTGCAGACTGGGGTGAAATCGGTGTCTGTCATCCGGAGTTCTGCGAAAGTAGGCTGACTTTGCACATGAAGTGCACTGTTTGGATTAGGCAACGTCTTCTGTCTGCGCCGTGTTTATGAAGGCTGTCGAGGAGCAGCTTGTTTGAAGACCACTTCTTTCGTGTCAGGCGACATAAACTGCAGTGATAGCGCAGCGATCCGCGTTCAGTCACTTCTCAACAATTCTGCAGTTGAAGCCGTTTGGGTCTTTAAAACGCCCCCTATAGCCACTAGAGAATGAATGCTGTGCAGATGTGTAGTTTCCAAAGGGAGAAAATCATCTATGTTCAGGAAGCATCGCAACAAATGACACAACAAAATTCCATTTGTGAGAAGAGCCGCTGTGCTATTCCCGCTCACTATATCCAGAATTTTTGTACCTGCTGACTCACTGGCGACTCCTGCACAGCACAATCAGTTGGTCCTGCAGCACACAGAAGAGACGGTATAGGGTTGGATGGAGGGATTTCATGGGTCCAGATGTAGAAAGAAAAAAGCAAAGCACAGATGAATGTATAATATATATAGTGATATAAAGTCATGTACAAATTGTATTATACATAGTAATATGCAGATGAATGTAATGAAAGTAATGTAATGTACTATCCAGGTATTGTATTACAAACCAAAGTGCAGAGTAATGTAAAGACCAATATAGAGTATTGCACAAACTAATGTAAGTACTAATGTACTTTGTACTGTACACGGATCAGTGACAATGATAGTTGATGATAGTGTCAAAAACTTGTTAAAGTACAGTTTTAGAAACGTTCATTAGTTCTCTTAAAATGAAAGATATGTAGAAATCAAAATTTTGTTTGATTTTTTGACACTAACTGACAAATGGTGTAACCAATAAAGGATGATACATTTATATTTATTTAAATGTATCCTAAAATATAAAACTAGTTCATAGCATGTGTTAGAAAGTTAAACTATGTGATAGAAAATTTTTAGGGTTACACCATATGACATTGTTTTGACATTCTCCCACATAGTAATATACAGAGTAATGCACAGAGAAATATACACTACCCCTCAAAAGTTTGTGAAAGGTCATTAAAGGTCACGCTGTTATTTATCATAGTAGTTGCGAAATGAATAGAAAATATAGTCATGACATTGACATGGTTAGAAATAATGATTTTTAATGATAAGAAAATACTAATTTTCTCCTTCAAACTTTGCTTTCATCAAAGAATGCTCCATCTAAGCAGCTGAACTGTTTTTTAATTGTGCTAATATCATTGCACAAGGGTTTCCTAATCACACATTAGCTTCTATTGCACAACACTGGAGAAATGGGCCTCTGTGCACCTATGGCGATATTGCATTAAAAAACAGACATTTGCAGCTAGATAGTCATTTAGCACATTAACAATATATTTGCTGATTAGTTTAATGTTACTCTCATTGAAAAAAACAGTAATTTTCTTTCAAAAAAAAAGAAAACATTCCTAAGTGACCAAACTTTTGAGCGGTAGTGTACACAGTAATGTCCCAAGCATTTCTCTCAGTTCCACGTTAAAAGTTGCTGCACTCATCCTGCCTTCTCCTGCTTTGTTTGTGACTTTGATGCGTTTCTCCTCGCCGGCGGCCCGTTGGTGTTGTTGTTTTGATGTCAGCGGCAGCATCTCTCAAATCACCGGCAGCGCGGGGAGCCGCTCTTTGAATGCCACTCATGGAACATCCTCCCCCCCACCCCCTATAAAAGTGTTCAGCCCGCGCCGCCTGTGAAGAAGGAGCCGTCTGCCGCGCTATGATAATTCATAATTACATGCAAACTCCCCCGGGGGCAGTTCTTTTACATTAGAAATTAAAACATCTCCAGCGAGCGTTCCCTTGTCCAAATAGGATGTGAGCTCCTTCCAGAACAAAAACCTGCCTCCCTCACATGGCTGCTGTTTTAAGCCGATCTGAGTCCTCCAGCTCCCCCACCCCCCCTGCCCGCCCCCTCCTATCATTTAGCAGCATGCATTTTGCATTTATGTTTGTTTTAAGTCCTCAAAACTCTGAGAAATTAGTCCTTGCCTAACAGATTTTCACACCGAGTGCAACAGCTTAAGGCTGAAGTCAATCCATATTACATGTTGGTTACCATATAAACATGTAAAAGTCCCACTTGACTCAGTATAAATAAAACATTGGTTCAACCTAAAGAAAAAAAAGCCATTTTATTTTATTATTATTTTAATTAAAATTTAGTTGAATTTAATTTTGATTCCACTTAATTATCTAAAGTCGGAGTACTGCTTGAAAACTACATATTACATAATTCAAAGCTGTGTTTTATGATGAATGTAGGATGAAGCTTTAGCAGTCACATTTTCAGGCATATAAAATGAAATACTTTTGTTGATGTTGTGAGTTGTTTATTGGAGCCAACATAATGTTTCAGGTAGACTGAAAATATTTTTAAGTTACACAAACTTAAATATTTTTGTTCATGTCGACTATAAAGTTCATCCACCATAATATTTAGTAGCTGTAAGTCTGCAATTAAACTTATTTCTAAGTAGCATGAACTTTTATTCTTGAATTCAAATATTTAAGTTCAACCAGATTATTAAAATTGTAATTAAAAAAAGGTCATTCTACTTCTTTATTTAGGTTGGGCCCATTACATCCATTCAAAACAATGTTTTAAGTATGATGACTTAGCTTTTTGGCCAAAAAGCTATAAGTCTTATTTCTCATTTCAAAGTAGCATGAACTTATAATTGTCATCATAAATTTAAATATTCAAGTTGAGGAAAAAGGTTTTAAATATAAGAAAGACATGAACAAAATGCGTATTGGTTAAGACAAAAATAGCAATGCAATGTTTTCCATTCTGCTTTTTGAGTAAGCAGCACAAGGCCGTGTCAAATTTTCATTTCCAGATCCTCAAATTAAGCCAATTGTTATTGAGCAGCAGATACTAAGGTCGTATTAGTCACTATAGTAAATCAACAGGTCTAATTTGTGTTACCAGAACTCAAATTGTTCCAGAAGAAAAAAAAGCAGATATTTGAGAAGTCGTTTTGGGGAAGTTGAAATCTCTGCTTTATTGGTTTGTGTTGCCAGGGAACAGCGTGGGTCTATATATACACACACAGTGGTGCATTAAAATGTTTGCCCCCTTGCTGATTTTGTCACATTTAAATGTTTCAGAACAAATTTAAATACTGGTCAAAGGTAACCACAAAATCCAGTTTTGAAATGAGAGGGTTTCATTATTTAAGGAGAAAAAAAATCCAAACCTCCATGGCCTACATCAAGTGTTTGCAATAACTTGCAATGAGACTTTTACAGCTGTGGAGGAGTTTTGGCTCACTCATCTCTGCAGGATTGGGCCAAAACTCACAGCCACATCGGAGGGTTTTGGAGCATGAACCACGTTTTTTAAGCTTATTCCACAGCATCTCAATAGGATTCAGGACTTTGACTAGACCACTCTAAAGTCTTTATTTTGTTTCTTCTTCAGCTACAGAGGTGGCTGCTGTGTTTTGGATAATCGTTCAAGTCGGTTTCAGCCTCAGGTCATGAACAGATGGCTGGATGTTATCCTTCAGGTTCTTTTTTTGTAGACAGCAGGATTCATGGTTCAGTTTAATCACAGCAGGTTTTCCATCTCATGAAGCAGCAAAACAGTCCCAGACCATCACACTACGACCACCACGTTTTACTTACATAGTATCAGGTTGTTTTTCTTAAATGCCACATTACTTTTTCACACACACACACACACATTGGAGAAAATTCATCTTTTGCCTCTTCAGACCACAGCTTATTTTTCCTACACATTTTTAATCACATTTAACATTATTTAGTCACATTTAACTCATATTTGCAAACACATGTTAAATAGCCTTCAAACACACCATTGACAGAAGCTTAAGTAAGAGTTGACCTTTGGTTTAACCTTTGACCTCTGGGTGAAAGCTCCAAAACCAAAAATCATATAACATTATTTTCTTTACATACTAAGATCCTCTTTTAGGTTTAGGATTATAGTGCATTCCTCTTAATTAACACTATAGCCTTCATTTTGAAGTTATTAAAACAATGAATACAAATGAATACAATAAAAACCGTTCACCCCATATGGTTTGACTGCTCACCTAAATCCATGTAACACCTTTTTATTTTCACGCCAAACTTCAAACTTGACACCTCTTTTTTTGGAATGTATGATCAATAGACCATGAATGTGTGTGTTGTCTGTGTGAAAATCTAGGCCTTATGTGGGAAATACACGTTCAGTCAGTAACCATTACACACCTGTGGCTTTGAAGTTATGTATATACATGTGTGTGCATGTGCGTGTATGTGTGTATGCGTACATCATTAATCAGCACAACAGTGTGACCCATTGCCACCTAGAAGTGGAAATGTCAAAGTTGACCCACAAGATGTTATAAATCTGAATAAAACCCCCATAACTCAATGAATTGTGAAGAGCATGGTGTGAAACTATGCATATTATTTTCATGGGAAATAGTTTTTTTTGTTATTATTATTATAATAAAAAGTTCAGTTTTCTTCTTCTTCTTCTGGCTCACAGGCCACATACAGAGCAATTTGATCTTAAATGTGCTGGAATAGTCAAAATTTACATAGAAATCACCTGCAAATTTAGAGTAATACGATATACATATTTACACAATTAATTAGCTTTCAATTTACAGACACAGGAGATATGGCATAAGAAAAAAAGTTAAATTTCAACAATATGATGATTATAATACACCACTGTCGATTTTAGTTATTTCAAGTTGAAAAAAAAAAACTAAAATGTCCAAAATATGAAATAAAAAGACACATCTCCTTAAATATATTATAATCATTGAATGAGTAAATGTGATTTTTTTTAAGTGGAACACAAACATTCATTTCTGAAACTCATAATCTTATAGAGATTATAATCAGATTTCAATGTGGTGCCAATGCACTTTCTAGCAACAAAAAGGGCCGGTGAAAG
The DNA here is from genome assembly GCA_036785175.1 of Eupleurogrammus muticus. Classification (NCBI taxonomy): domain Eukaryota; kingdom Metazoa; phylum Chordata; class Actinopteri; order Scombriformes; family Trichiuridae; genus Eupleurogrammus; species Eupleurogrammus muticus. The sequence continues at coordinate 32,193,436 of JAYKQN010000001.1, forward strand.
AACGTTGTTTTAAACTTTTCTGAATCGGGCATCAATATGATTAGTTTTTCCTAATAAGCAGGATGTGTTAAATGTGTTAAGTTCTGTACAGTGCATGCCTGAGCCCTCTTCTTTGCTACATCTCATACACATGTTGGATATCTGAGAGTGATATTTATGCAATTTCTGTGGCATAAAATAGGTTTGATGGATAATATATATAGTAGGTCAGTCTATATCTGGAGTTGATAGTGGCAGTTAAACTTAATCTATTCAGACCAGACTCCAGTACCATCTCATTCCTCTCTTTATTTATGTAAACCTGGTTGTGCAGTTTTATCAATTGAGTGTCCAAGATAAGGTTCATTACCCACTAACAGTTAATTTATTAATTTGTGAGAATCTTTTTGCAACATATTTCCCAGTGAAACTAGTTATTTAAGGTTTGATCTGGGGCTGGGGGATACAAAGAGCCCTATTGATTAAATGTTATATTGTTTTAAATATTTGAGGGCCATCATATGCTTAATGTAATGGTAAATGTAGATAGATAGAAAATGTTTGTTTTTATACACAAACTATGAATGAAATAATAATTATATTGAACTAAATCCTAACGTATTGATGATGTGGATGCTTGATGATATATAGTGACGTTTTTTACTGCTCAGGCCTACTTCCTACAGTCACTAGAGGGATTTAAATCAAATCCTCACTTTGGATTGGACCACAAGAAAGTGGGTGGAGTTATAGTCATAGTAATATTTAAAATAATAAATAATCATTGAGTTGATTTTGTAAATTTGAGTGTGAACATTTCAAACTGTTTGCAGAAAGAAACAAGTCTGTGATTCTGATGTAATAATCACTCTACACTCAATTATCATTTTTGTGCATATATTTAGCAGATAGCGAGATATAACAGTTAATACGTGGACGCAGGAGTAAAACTGTCACGTGTGTTTTTTTTGTTACCTTTAAACTAGTTTTTTTTTTACCAAAATAAAAAAAAAAAAAACAAGCAGGCACTGAGTTATATTCACGGTTGTGGGCTCAGCTTGCGAGAAACGCCTTGTGTCATCACTCACCGTCATATTCCCGCCGTGTGTGTGTGTTTGGTGGGGAGGGGGCGCGAGGGAGGAGGAGGAGGGTAGGGGTCTGCGCTAACGCTGCCGGCGGAGGAACAAAAAAAAAAGCGCGATTCTCCAAACGTCCCTGCGCACGTTCCGAAGGGGAGGGGGGGGCACGCTCACTGCCGCGCGAGGCCGCGCCGCTAACGATGTTGTGAATGAGGAGAGGTGGTGGTGTTGGCGGGCGGGGGGAGGGGGGGCAGAGTGACGTCAGCGGCCGAATGTCAACAATGTAGCGAGCGAGGAGGGAGGCGTTCCAGTCGAGTGTAACAAACAGCGGAGACGGAGCTGCTGCACACGCACGCACGAGCGCGCGCGCACACACATAAACACGTACGGCACATACGCGACGAGCGCACGCGCGCGCACGCACACGGCGGCGACAAACAAGACCGTAGAATCTCAGACGACTGACCGCGTGTGTGTATGTGTGTGTGTGTGTGTGTGCGCGTGTGTTGTTTTTTTTCCTTCTTCTTCGTGTAAGTGAGAATTAACCGGCGACGGGAGAAGAAGAAGAAGAAGAAGTAGTAGAAGAAGAAGTAGTAGAAGAAGAAGTCACCTCTCCGCAGCCCGGGAGGCTTTGAGGAAAAACGACAAAGCGAGTCATCATGTGAAAGAACTTATGTGGGAAACGGACAAAAGGGGAAATACGAGCAGAACAGAACGCAGAAGGTGAGCTTTTTTTGTTGCATGCAACATTTCTTCGTCTTCTCTATCCCTTCTCGTGAAGAATAATACGCGCGCGCGCGTATGTGTGCTGTGTGTTATTCCGGTAGTTCTCTACATATCCCAAATCCCAGCCTATTGTTGATGCTCTCATTAAAAAAAGGAAAACGAGTTGCAAACTTGCATAAGTGGCGCAGCGGTGGGAGACTGCTGCTATATTTGTATATGTATATAAAATATGGAAGAGAGAGGGGGAAAAAAACTTAAGAGCAAAAAAAAAAAAACTATACAAAAACCGCACGCATGAATCTTGAAACCTTGGCGGTGGTGCAGATATTAAAGGGTGTAATGTGTCGGGGTGTGAACGCGGGTTCGGGAGTGAAACACAACTCTGTACCACATCCTGTTATGTTTTCAGTCAATACGACGTGTGCGCTCCTCTTCTCTTTCTCTCTCTCTCTCTCTCTCTCTGTGTGTTTTGTTGAAGAGTAGACGCGTTAGCGATCCCCGGGCGGAGGGTCAAGGAAAGAAAAAAAAATGCTCCATTAACTGTCACTTCTGCAGCGTCATTGAACGCATCGCTCATTTGCCGCGTGCATATGCTGCATCTCATTCATTTAGACAGGAATAGCTGTCATTAAATGATGATGATGATGATGGTGCAGAACCTCCGTCAGCCGACGGAATCGTCTCGTCGGTGGCGTTTTAAAAAGCCGTTTCTGATCACAAACACCTTCGCCGATGACCTTATGACGCATTCGTTGAGTGCAAAAACAACACAGATTTCCACATGTAAAGCGATCGGGAACGGTGACCGTAGCTGTGGGAGACGGCTGCACCTTTTACGCGCGGTGCCCTCCTGCATTGTCATGTGAATTGATGCTGCAGCAGCGAAGGCTTAGTCAGTCCCCGTCAGTCTTACTATGAAGGTGTGTGTTTGTGTGTTTGTGTGTGTGTGTGTGGAATCACGCCACGGTACAAGTGGCGATCTGTTGTCACAAATATTTATTTATTCATTATTTTTTCAGAAAGGGGTGGAAAAAAGGGAGCAAGATTTAAATAACATTCCCGTTCAGTCAGTAACCATGGCGACGGCACATGCTGCTATCCGCACAACACGGTAGTGGAGATACTATCTGCGACTCTTGTGTGTTTACGGTAAACACCGATCGGTTGACAACGAGCCTTATTTCACTATTTCACCTCAGATCAGCGTTTGCTTTTGCTGTGTTTAGCTGCGGATTTGATAAAGAAATCGCTCGCCCCCAGTTGTTTATTTTGTAAAGGAAGGTACAAATAATCACGTTTATTTCGGGATACTATAATTTTGCTTCGCCACGTGTTTTTTGTATATACGTGTGTGTGATTTTTTTTTTTGATTCATGGTACCTGAAATCATGAGGGAGAGAGCAGGAGTGATGCTGCTGCTGCTGCTAACATGGTGATACAGCATTTTGACCGCGGCCCCTTTGTCTCGATATAGTGCTGATGCAACTCGATGATGATGGTGGTGGTGATGATGATGATGATGATGATGATAGGGGGGGGGGGTTGCGCTGTTTGTGTGCGTGTGATCGCCACCGCGGAACGTGAATCAGCTGCTGATCCGCGAGTCGCGTCGCAATTTAAAGGAGAAGAAGTGGAACGGTCCCCATCTTTCACTCTGATGAAATCAAGAAGAACACACACACACACGTTCTCCCTCACTGACATATCGCTCTGCTTTCGCAACACGTGCACGGCGGCAGCACTCATGCGCAGTTTTACGCACGGAGCCTTTTGTTCTGTACAGTAGCCCCCTCTGCCTTTTTCTCTCCACCCCCCCCTCTATGCACGGCAATCCCCTGCTTATTGTGCTGGGGAGGGGGGTCCAGAACTGTAAAACCGCACGGGTGACTCAGTCAGGCTTAAATGCCGCTTCATCCAATCCGCTGTGGAACGCGTTTATCCCTCCTGTTTATATCCTGTTGTCATCTAAACTTAACGTTACATCCATTTTTCTGTGCTTCAGGGTCCTTTATTACTTGTATTTTCCTTTTCAGTTATTATTGCCGTTAATTAATATTGAAATTGAGATCACAAATGAGTCTAGATTCCTTGTATGAATGAAAATACATGATTGACATTTGTCGTTTTTCTCGTATTTTTAATATTGGGTTAGGTTAGATTACACTATATTGATAAAATGATTTAAATTGAATGAATAAATGATTGATTACAAACACAGCTCAAGAACTGTGAGTGAAGAAAACAAGACACAAAGAATAAAAACCATAAATACTTTAAATATAGTATATTTATACCCCTGTTTATAAGACTCGGTCATTATAGTGATTTAAAACATCTAATAGTAGCATATTGAACTTGAGGTTTCCCAATAAAGATCTACTCCCTGATCAGTGCAGGCAATTTTATTTAGCATAGAGTTTTTTCATGTTGTTTTTTTAATTAATTGATTTATTTATTCAGTTTAAAAGTACAGGGTCATTGCACATTAATACGTTAATCATTTTCAACCCCAGACAGGTGTAAATGGAAACTTCAAGACCTGAAATCCGTCAACAACACTGTAGACCTTGTAAAAATACATAAAACACAAGAAAAACATTAATACATAAAACATTGAGTGGATGAGCGAAGCACACTTCAAGGTTTTTGAGCAGGCCACACACTTGTATTTAAATCATGATTTTAACTCAATTTTAAAATTTGTAATAGAAAACTTCAGATATTCATTGTATCTTTGTGGGATTCTGGAGACATTAGACAGTAGTCGGAAGTGTCTCAGCTGTTCATTAGCCTCCACAATCACACCAGCAGTAATCATCACAACATGATCACAGAAATCAAAATATTGACATAAATATTCTTTACACAGTTTTTTAGGCCGCAACTTAAAATATCTTCATTATCATTTTTTCTGTTGATTCATTTCTCAATTAATCATTTGAGTCTAGTCAATTAAATGCCCAGATCGTACAATGCAATTGATTGTTTTATCCGAACATAAACATATTTACGTTATTATTATAGAAAAGCGAGAGACATATTCACATATAAGAGATTTAGAGAATTTTAAAATGTATTCTTTAAAAAATGACCCTAAAATGAATAATTGCTTGTTAGAATAGTTGCTGTTTCATTTTCTGTTGACTCACTAATCGATTAATTGCAATCCTTGCAATCCAAAAGTCCAAAAATCCTATAAAATTGTGGATTTTCATTGTCAATTGAAGTTTGTAAATCATCACGGTGTGATTCCACTGAACAATAAGGTAAACAACAGTTGCCCAGTTGTTGCATCACATGTTTTTCTTCTGCCCCTTCAAGCTGCAACCTTCAAAGTCACGTCGAGAGTGATGTTAGATACAGAAATGCTGAGCGCATAACTTTACATATATTATGGTGTAGATGATGTTTTTGTTTGGGGAATTGCTTTTATTGTTATTTTTATTTAAGAGGTAATGTACACTTGTTAACCTTTTTACCAACAGGTCAAATTGACCCCATGTGGCCATTCTAGTAAACAGCCTGTGAAATACCAAAGTATGTTGGTTGTTTGATTAAACAAAAAGTTTCTTAAAAAAAGAAATTCCAAGGGGAATTAAAAGAAACATTTAGAAATAGTTGACATATCTTCCTCTTTTTTGTTTTCCCGCCCTAACGTTCTGTTACAGCTGGAAGCGCATCGAAATATAGGAAGCAGGAAAAACATTAGCGACAATCTCGGCGAGGGATCTCAGATAACGTGACGCGTCGTTATATAACGAGGCCGACCGTCATCTCTCAGGTCGAGCCCGGCTTGGGAACCCGTCTCTCAGCCTGAGCCAGGGCTGCTTTTTTGGGGGGGATCTGGACATAATGAGTCCCTCAGGGTTCCCCGGACCGCAGCTGAAATCCCACACGGCAACAGGATCCCTTTATGTGACCCCCCCCCCCCCTTCTGCATATACACGACTGTGCCGTCCAGCGCGACTTCTTCCCGCGCTAATCAGGTTTTATATCACTGAAGTTCCTAATTAACATGGCACGGGAAGCTGCTCGGTGTCGAGTAGTAAGCCCGAACACCACCAGTGGGATTCCTCAAATTACACTTGTGATGGAGCGATCACTTTTATTCGCCTCGGATGAAACAGAAGTGCGGGTTTTTAAAAGTATAACCCTCTCCACCACCACCACCACCACCCCGCTCCTCCAGCATCGATTATTTTGCCTTTCCGCGTCATTAAAAGTCTCGCTTGCATCACCGAGGATATCTTGAGTAACCCCCAGCCGGCTCGGCTCCACGTCCCGAAGATGTTGCCTTTGCCTAGAGGAAAAAAAGAAAGGGGGGGAAAAAAAAAACATGTTCCCATAGCTCTCCCACGTCAGCACAAAGGCATGTTTGACTGGGCTGCTGCCAGCGTGAGGCGTAGATGGAACAGCACTGCTGGGAGAAATCTAAGATCCTGCACTTTACACCAAGGGCTATTGTTTTCTCCCCCCCCTCTCTCTTTCTCTCCCCTCCTCTCTCTTTCTGTCTGTTGTGATCCCTTCTTCCTCCGTCATGTCATGGCTGCCGTTTTTTTTTTTTTCTCCCGCCGTTCACGGCGGCGACGTGCACTCGGCCGCTTGGTCGCCTGCCACGTGAAATCAGATTGCATTATCCCCGCCCGAGCCAGCTCCTGTCAGTCTGCGGTCGCGGCGTTCTTCGCTTGCGTTTCGACGCCAGCCACTTGCCAAGAAGCGATAAAAATCTGAAGGAAGACGAAAAAAGGAAAAAAAAAAAAAGGCCGCAGGCTGATTTATGATTATCCTGTTTGGGATTTTTTTTTTTTTTTATTCTCCGGTGTTGCGCGTGAGACATCACCGGGACACGTAATCATCAAACCGCCGCCCGATGATCTCCCAGACCTGTCTGGCCGCCTCGGGCCGGGAGCTTCACCTCTTGAACCCCTGAGCTAATGCTCTTTATCCCTGTGGTCATCCATAAGTTTACAACCCCCGGCGCTAAAACACACTGAGCTAATTAAAACGACGTACATCTGGTCCCGATTACGTCGGAATTAAAACGTTGGGAAGAGCGGGGGAAAGGTTTATGAAGCAATTTGGACGAAGTGGGGAGCAGAGTAGCATTCGGTGAATGGAGAGAAAACATTTAGCGCAGCGTAATGAGCTGTTTGTATTGGATTAGCGCGGCACTACTACTACTACTACTGGCAAGGGACTGGGAAGCGTTGCCGAGGTCTGTTTAAACCGGCACCCACTGAGCGGGAGAGGGCTTCAGTGTACACTAGAGGTGCTGCTCTGTTTGGTTTACGTACGTTCGAGTGTGTGAGGCAGAAGCCGGAGACACACACACACACTCGACTTGAACCTGCGACCGCGGGTGTTTTGACACGGTGGAAAGAAGCCACCAACGGAATAGTCCCACCGGGATCGCTTTAAAAATGGCTCAGGCCCTAGGGAGCGTTTTCAAAGACACTCAGCAGATTTATTCTGAATGTGAACCACTTTGTTGCCTTTGTATGGGTTCTGTAGATCATTATATACATGTATGAGTAACAGAGTTAGAAACGTTAGACCCAATTCAATACAAATTATTCAGTTTATTAATCATTAACCCACTTAAGTCGCTAAAAAGAAGCCTCGGACTGTCATATTCTACTGAAAAGAAAAATCTAAATGTAAATGTTACTCATACAGTTTTCAAAAACACGATAGAAGACAATGTAGACAAGGGTTTAAAAAAAAAAAAAAATGCTTCCTGTCTCATGACGTCATCAACTTCCTGCCCCTTTCTTCCAAGAACATGGCGAAGACAAACCTTCCCTAAAGAGGTCATTTTATTTCAATTATTATGATTTTTCAAACTTGGTATGTATTAATCTATTTAATCATCTAAGTCTCTAGACTAAGCACACTTATCATTTTGTATCTGGGATAAATATTTTTTTTTTGTTTCGGGGAATATTTGTGCAGGCGACAGCTATAGATGCCGATCATTGAAATGCTCTTTCTCCCTAAAAAGGTTTTACAAAGATTTAAATGGGTTAAACCAATCAACTAAATAATTAAAAAAGAAAAATAAAACCTCTGACAAAATTTCTGAGATTCTGAAATCAGAATTTTAACTTTTGTCAGAATACTGACCATTATAATAGAGTCATTTTAGTTAATTTTTTCTTGTTATTTGATCATATTTTTTCCCTATAAACCTTAAAACATCTATGAACACAAACAAAAATTGGATTATAGGAGAATGTTATTTGATGTAATTTATTGCAATCTTGAATTAAAGTATGTAAAAACAAATACTGTTGTATGTAGATGAACACATTTTTTAGTTTATTCTCTGCATGTCTTCAATTTATGTCCTTAGAATTCATAGATCCTCTAGCTTGAAATTTTGAAACTTAGATTTGAATTCTGATAATAATAAAATAAATAATTAGGAACAAAAAAGGGACTTCTGAGAGAATTCTGTGCAATTTTGTTAACTTTATATTTACATTATTTTTCCTGACATCTGAGTTTAAGTTTTCAGAATTCTTATTCTCCTGTGAAAGAATGTTATCTATTTGAGTTAAGTGTCAGGTCAGACATTCACCTCCAGACTTTTTGAATTTTTCAGAATTATTTTGATTTAAGATTCCTCTTTTTAAAATTCAGTTTAATTCCATTATTCAGTATGAATGTGATTTTAAGTTCTTACTTTAATCTGATAAACACATTGACAACTCATCTCCTACCCCTTTTTTCTGAGAAATAAGACAAAATTATGAATATTTCCAACAGTCTTTCAGATTAGACTTTGATCATAGACTTCTTTTTCAGAATTTTATGTTTCTAATTCTGTCTCAAATTCAAATTCACAAATCGGTGAATCATTTCAACAGAATTCTCTTTCCATTCTCAGGAAGGAACTCCACAACTCAACTACTCATATTCACGTGGGCCTAATTATCTTCCGTACATTTACATCTTCCTTTGATCGTTTGCACGGTTCAGTTCTGAAACAGCGACGGGACTCCTATTCTTAATTGAATCTCGCTTTGAAACTTTAGCACCTGTCAGTATTGTTTCAGACGATGCCCCTGAAACACACACACACACACACACACACACACACATGCACACACGCCCAGTGCTGCGCAAAACACACTCCGCCTCCATATTCATCCAAATTCTTTGATGAAGGTTTTGCATGTTTTTTTGAATTCTACTGACTTGTGTGTAGTCTTTTTTTTCCTTTCTCCCTCCCCTCCCCTCACCAAGCGTCACAGAAAGTGCATGACGTGCTCTAAAGTAAAGAGTGGGAAAATGGCGTCCACCTTGGTAGTAACGGCAACAGAGCCGTTACCGCCGAAATCTTCTTCCTCCTCCCCTATATTCCTGTTGGATCTCCTTGTTCTCGCTGAGGTTATTCGTAGTAAATCCCCGGAGCCTGCCTCCCTACCAACCACCATGCAAATGATATGCATACTATGTCAAATTAGTGCAGTTTTGCAGTGAAAACGAGGCTCGTCTCTAGGGTGAGGCCTCCCCTGGCGTTAGCAGCATGTCTGCGTGTCCTCTTGCGTAACAAGCAGTCGGATTCCATGTAAAAGTCCTCCTCTTGTGTGTCAGCATTTTCTCGCTTTACAGGAACGAAGTGGAGGAGCAGACTGACCCGTCTGTACGGTCCAGTGTCAAAACTGGCTCGTTTGTTGGCTTTTTTTTTTCACGCGCTATTAATCTATCACATGATCTTCGCGGCAGATCGAGAGAGAATGTTTCCAAGGTGGAGACTGAACTTCAACCTGGATGGGATGTGCCCAGTAAATGGAAATAATCCATCAAAAAATCAAAACTCGAGAGAAGCCACTAAAATAGACATGGAAGTTCAATTACAACTATATCTCTAGTAGGGCTGCAACTAAAGATGAATTAATCAGAAAAAATTTACAGATTATTCAAATGATTAATTAGTTAATTAGTTGTTTGGTTCATTAAACATGGTGTTAAATGTCAATCAATTCCAAATCTAAAGATTCACCCTTAAATGTCATCACTTTGTCCGGAATAACAGTCCAGAACCCAAAGATCATCAGTTCATTAGTAAAGAAAACTAAAAGAAATTCTTCTTAAAAATTACTTAAATCAATGTTAAAAATAGTAATTAATGTAATAGTAAGCAACTAATTGATCGTTGTAGCTCTACCCAAAATGGGTGGGAAAGTCTATGAAAGAGAATGCCATATGATGGATTCTGTATTGTCATAAATTAAATAGTTTTATTGTGTTACAATTTTAGTAATGTTTGATTTGCATACATATTATTGTATGAAAATCTCAGTAAATACTATGTAAAAGAAGCTTTTATAGAGATTTCTTTATTTGAGTAATGTAAATAAAAGGTTAAACTCTACCTCCTTAGCTTTTTCTGACAGAAAACGGGTATAATTGATGCTGTAAAAATAAAGCCTTCCGTGTAAATGAGGTCAGAATGAAAAGTGTTGTTTCAGAGCCGCCTGCCCGGACAGAAGAATGCCGTTGTGTGCCTCTTCCACTGAAGTCTGAGGTCACATCCTTGTTGTGTGACACCCTTTTGTTCTGTTCTCTGACACTGCAGCGAACACGTTCGCCGGCGTTGCTGCAATCGGCTCCACAACCTCCTCTTGCTGAGTTATGAGCGCGGAACTCTCCGGAGCGGCCGTATTCGCGGGTTCTGTGAATAATCCGATCCCAGGCAGCCTCCCATACGCGGCGTCAGGATTGGATTGCAGAAGTGCCGTGAATATGATTTTCAATAGAGCTATCGCTTGTCATGGGACTACATGTTGAAGTACTACTCTACTGTAATACCTAGGCTGTGAGAGTCCAGGTATTTTTCTAAAATATTTTTATTGTAGTGAACGGCATTATACACCTTTTTTGTTGATACCTTTTGAACTTTGCCCTGAATCACACAGATTCAAGTCAAGTATAGTTATGTGAGAGTGGTTGGAGTATCTGAGTTGTTTTCACACACATATACCTATGTTTGGCCTTGGGGAAAGGGAGCCGTCGGAAACTAAAAAGAAGAAGATCCTCCCAGACATTCCTTACAGCACACAACCCCCATTCATAAAGACACACGACACGTAAAAAAACTCAGATCCTCCTGCTCACTCTTGTGTTGCACTGATTGATCTCCGCTCTCTGCAGACTTGCGTTTAATAAATTCATTATATTCACTCTACTTCTCCGTTCTGGTGTTTGCCCGCAATAACCAACTCCGACTTCACAGCTCTGGTTCAACGTTAGCTTCACAGCTCTGTTTCAACGTTAGCTTCACGGCTTTGGTTCAACGTAAGCTTCACAGCTCTGGGTTAACGTTAGTTTCAGATACATAGACTACTGTGCATATATATATATGCATATAAATGTATTCTGGCAGAAAAACTGTAGGAAGCAGTAAAGTGCCATCTTTTTTCTATATTCAATCGTAATAGTATATTAAAAAAAACCTATTCAACTATTCCACTCATTAGCTCGTTCCAAAGCTTTTGAGCGTATCTTACCAACTGTATCATTGTAGTTCAGCCTCAGCCTTTTATGCCAAGAACCCTGTTTTGCTCCTGCTTTATCGTAAATGTGCTATTACATTATATGCGGTATTAAAGTTTATCGTCCCGCTGTAAAAACATCCATGTAGCCCCAGAACTTTTTAGCACATCTTACTTTCAGCGTCACTCTCAGATTCCTCACCTTCCACTGCCAAGAATCACTCCCGTGTTTTCCGACGCGTCTTACCGAGTTACAATGGCTTTTTTGTGCAGTCACCGGGCTGAAATTCAAAACCTGCCGTCGTACGGGGACGAACATCTCGCTAGAGGGCCCGCCGCTTCCTGCCAAGGTCATATTGAACCCCCCCTTCCCTCCCCTCCCTCCACCACCGCCACCGCCACCTCTCTCGCTGTCCTCTGGGTCGATGGGAGGAAAAAAAAAAAAAGAAGCGGCGAAGAGTCAAGCAGAGTGGAAGGTATTTCAAACAATCAGCGGATTCCTGGTATGAGGAGTGAGATCATTGCTTTAACGGAGGAGGGAGGGAAGGACGTCGTCGTCCCCCGCCGCCGCCATGAACTCCGGAGTGACAGCGGCTGTGGCAGAGGTCACAATTCCTCTCCCAGACGGGGATTTATTTGTACTTCTCCCGCACATCAGAGGCTTTCTCTTCCCCGAAACCAAAAAACACTCCCATCGCATACGGGAGGCGGCGTTAACACGGCGCTCCGAACATCTGCGGCTGAAGAACGACATATAAATAGAAAAATAATAAGCAGGCTCCCCCTCGTCTCTGGAGGTCAGAGTAAACAAAGTGTCAGAGAAGAACGATTGATCATTCGATAGCATAGCGATTTGATCTCTCTCTCTGGCATTTTACATCGTTAGTAGCTGCTTGATGGCAAACTTGACAATTATTCGAGATCATGAACTGGAGATCGTGAAAAACTATGTTTAAAAAGACAGTTCAGTCAAAGCAGAGTGAACCACCACAAACGTGATGGAGTGCTAAGCCATTTTCTACACATCAAAATTGCATTTTGAACGAGTTATAAGGGGAAATGCCAAAACTGTCATGTAGTGTAACAGATTAATAGTTTAATTATCTTAAAAAAAATTAAAAACAGGTGATATCAACTAGTCTAGGTGGATTAAATATATACAATTTATCATTCTTTTTGGTTACATTTGTTATTTCTGTGTCAAAAATCACACAAAATCTTGATTTTTGTGGGGTAAAAATGATACAAATGGTATTTTTATTGACAAGAAACCAACATGAACATGTACCTTTTTGAGAGACCTGATAAATGATTCGTAATTGTCACTAAGCCATAAATCCCTGTCCAAAGGACAGGCTCATTATTTTTCATGTTTGCCTGGAAAGACTTGGGTCCACAGGCGGATGAAAGAGGTTTTTCAAATGTATGTTGTGCAAAAAAAACACATTTAAGAGTTGATTTACAGCTTATATGAGGCTTCAGCATCCTGACTTATATCAAATTCCCAATTTGTATTACACCATTCTAAGAAATAGTCCCTTTCTATTTTTTTTTCACATCAAGGACGCCATAAACTGCCTCAAATTAGACCACAGACTCCCATTTGACAAGATTTTGTCCCCGGGTCCCTGATCTGATATCTGATATTTTTCGCTTGTTATTACAGAAAGCCTGCGACCGAAATAGCCCTCCGTTCTGTCATTGTGTTCCTTATGGATGTAATCATGGTTAAAAAAAACATGTGGGGACCAACATCTGGGTCATTGGTTCGAGTAGAAATTCGAAAAAAAAATTGACAAGAGACATAAGGCCTCGGTAACGAGTGTGTTGTACTTTTATTTAACACCCCGGGTGAGTCAACCCTCTGACGCATTTTGGGGTGATTTACAGTAAAACCAAATCATATCATCGTTTGACGTTGAAGCGGTGGAGTGTAAGAAGTGCGTTCGCTATGTGTGTGTGCGTGTGTGTGGTTTTGGCAAAGAAGCGCAGCTGTAAAGGAGTTTGTGTCGGGGAGGAGAAGAGGGTTGGAGGGGGAGGGGGGGGGCATCCTGTGAGACCAGCACAGGTGGTTGGGAGGGAATGGAGGGGGGGTGGGGGGGGGTTGTAGGCGTGGAAGCCCAATAACGTGCCCACTTCCTGCACCGAGCTCCCGCCGCCACGCTGTAAAAAAAAAAAAAACAGCAAAGCTCCACAATGAGATCAGCAGGATTTGCCGGCGGTGGCCCGTTGCCACTAAACAGCGGGCGGCCATAGGTGGAGATCTCCACCCTGCCGCGCTGTATATAAGCCCCCCACCCCTCTTGCGCCCCTCTCACTTTTCCACATGACGGCCGCGCCGATGGCTTTTCCATCCGCGGCGCGCAATATATAGAAAACACCAAGGCAAGCACGTGTTGGCGTTAGTTTCATGCGTAGTAGTCTGCCCTTCCTGTCTCTACACGGGTTCCGTTCGGCCTGTAATTTGTGTGAAAAGAAGCGAAAAAAAAACTCAGGACATGTTTGGAGTCGTTCAGTCACAGGCCGAAGCCCTGCTGGTTTGTTAAGTTCACGCCAGTCCAACCATTTCTGGTTTAAAAAATTGCAGATTTTGTGAAAACCTGGCTCGTGTTCTCGAAATATTGGAAAACGTGATATCAGAGTCGAACCTACACACAAAAGATTCCCAACATGGAGATTATGGTTTGAATTATGGTTCTTTAAAGAATAGATTTAGTTTTCTAGGTGAAGTAGTAGATAACTGTATGTGGCAGATAGTATATTTACTCAAGTAAAATTTTGAGGTACTTGTACTTTACTTGATTACTTCAGCTTTAGCTTCTTTAAGATCAAGATTTTAATATTTTACATAATATTTGTTCTGCACTTTGCTCCAGATTGATAATCTAAAATTTAAAATGCTCTTATTTAGTATTTTTAGTGATTAAAAACACTATATTAACACAACAGTCTGCCTAATGACTTCTTTTACTTTTGACACTTTTAAGTACATTTTGCTGACAATTTCTCCTTTCTCTCCACTTCTGTAATTTTTGCTTGTTTTTAAGTGAATTTTTTGACCACAGTATTTCGACTAATTGTACTTCGAAAAAGAGGGTTCCTAAAAGAAGGATCCTCCTCTGTTACTTCTGAGGTTTCTTCCTCTTTTTCTCCCAATTAATTTGTTTTAGAGAGTTTTAACTTGTATGATGTGAGGGTCTAAGGACTGGAGATGTCGTCCAGATGTTACAATACAAACTGTAAAGCCCATTGTGGCAAATCTGATGATGATTTTGTACATATAAAATTGACTTAACTTAACCTGACTTTACAGTCTTCATAAATTCAGTTGAAGAGATAAGCCGAAAAGAAAACGGGTGTACTTAAGTACAATTTTTGAGATGTTCTATATTTATATATATATATATATATATATATATATATATATATATATATATATGTATATATATATACTATAATAATGTGAAACAGTTTGCAGCTTTTAATACATCAATGTACATTTTCCTGATGATTCCTCCTATCTTCTTTCTCTCTACTTCTTTCACTCAAGGATGTTTTTTGACTTTTTCATTGAGTCATTTTCCAACGACAGCATTTCTGCATTTAGGCCGAAGACAGAAGTCAAAGCCTTATAACAAGTTTGATGGTTCTATCAGTGAGTAACGTAACCCGGAGTGACAAAGACACAAAAACCACAGATCGGATGATGGTTTTATGGCCGTGAGACATCTGTAAACCCCGGTTCACTGGCTGCAGGCTTTAAACCCAAATGACCCGGCGCGTAAAGGAAGCCACCAGGTTCACGGTCAGTTCAGCAGGTGTCGGCCTGCCGTGAGTAAGCATGACTCCCGCCGTGTACCCTCCCGCAGGCCCCAGCGGGCCGGGGACGGTGTCATTAAGGACAGATGGCGAGAAGGTCAGCGAGGCGAAGCCGCCGAAGGTCCGCTGTTGATATAACCGAGTCACAAGATCCGCGGCGGCCGAGCGTGTCGAAACAACGCGCCGTGTCGCCTGGGAATCCGCTACCTGCCCGCCAATTCTGCACCAGTGTTTTTCCCCTGCACCGGTTTTTAAGTTACATCTCAGAGATGAACTGCTTTAATACAGTCTCCCTTTGTTTCTGAAAGTCACCACGACCCCCAATTCACCGCGTCGGACATTCACATGTTGGATGAAGTCATCAATCCAGTGAGTGGTGACAAACATTTGCCAGCTGCCAGTAAATATTTAACCATCTCTGAGTTACGGGCTGACTTGCGGAAATTTGCGTTGGCATCGCCTTGCATTTGACTGATGTTTGAGTCAGTGACAAATCATTTTTGGCAAGATGAGAATGTCAGAAACATTTTAAAATACAGTTTAAAAAAACATTCATCAGGACTCTCAAAATGTCAAAAATCAATTTAGTGTGATTTGACATAAGAAAAGGATGATACATTTTATATATTTAATCCACCAAGATAATAAAACTAGTTTATAGCATGTGCATGGTTTTCTTTAATAATTTGTGACACTCTGGCACCAGGGTTACGCCACATAGCAGTTTTGGCATCTTCCTGTTAACTGTCTTAATGATTCTTCAAGTCACTGAATTGGAAACTTTGAATGTGTCAGCAGAGTCCAGCTGTGTTCACGCTCCATCTCCCATTTACCTTCGTTAATAGAATCAGACCTGGATTAAGATTTTAAAAAAGACAGATCAGACATTTCATTTCTTTAGTCGTAAGCCTTTGTGTGTAGAAAGAAGCTTCCAGACAGAAGGTGGGCGTCTCTCTCTTCATTTTACACACAGGTTTTGGCTTTTTGAAGACACCAATATTAAAGCAGAAATGATGTGTATTTGTTGCCAAGCAGAGGAAACCCGCCTGAACAGAAACACAGTTACATGCACACTTGTTGTTTGGTGCAGCACACGGAGGTCTGTTGTTGAACTGTTAACCATTTGTTCATTTCAAATGCTGAGACACAGCTGTACTTTTTGACAAAGTAATCTCCACTCAAGGTCCACTTACGAAAAAAAATTCTAGAGATGAGCCTGCAAATAATGAAATCAGAGGAAATCTGATTTCATTCTAAATCTTATATTTAGTGTAATTATTTCAATATTGAGTCAATTATCTTATTCCATTCTAAATACATGTTTTACGGTTTTTAAAGAATTTGAGATAAAAAGTCATAATTATGATGTAACAAAATCCAAAACATGAGATGAAAAAGACAATGAGATGAAAAAGACAACATCGAAGTAAAAAGTCAAACAATTCAATCCTATTTTAAGAAAACAAAAATACATGAACCAAAATCAAGAAAAAGATAATTCTACTCAGTTTTGGACTAATTGTACCAAAAACAAGATATTTTCACGTGTTATGATTTCACTTTTTTTTTGCAGTGTGAGCTATGGCTCTTTTAAAATCATTACCATATGTTAATTTTTTGCTATGTATTTACCCACATTAAAAAATTAAGACAATGTCTAAGAAATTTGTTTTTGATATAATAATATGATATATACAAAAAAAAATGTTATCTTACACCCATGTGAAACAATACTGACAATCAGACATAACATTTTAAAACTTGTCATTCACACCTAAATTTAGGCTAAAAATTGTTTAAGGTTTGATTTAATACAAGATCTTTTTTCCCTTAACTGATTTCTTTCTTATAATTATGTCTCTCCCTCTATCCTATGAATATCCTTTACAGTTTCTGGCCATTTATTTCGGTTCTGGGCTCCAACTTTTTCCATTTTCCATTCCATTTTTTTTCCCAATTTTTTGTTATCTGACTGCTATGATTCTCTAATCTGAAAGAGATCTTCTCATTTCCCTCTGAAAGACCATTTAAACCTCTTATTATTTATTGCCCTGGTTTCCCTACAATACCTTTTTTTTTAATCTTCCAAGCATATTTATGCCAGGAGGGTTGTTTTTACATTTGAGAAATTATCTTGATTAAACCTTGATTCCACTCATCCACTAATATAAATATTTTCAGTTCTATCTGTATTTGGATTCATATCATATCATAGGTCTCAGAAAAGGATAGGATTTTTTTAGAAACATAATCAATACGGTTTGGAGTAAACTCTTAATGCCAAACTATATTGGATTTCCTGTTGCTTAACTTTGGTTGTGTCATTTTTCTTTGCAGATTTAATATGGGTTGTGTGCCAAAAAGGCCAAAACTTTCATGTGGTGTAACCCTAAAACCTGGTGGCGGATAGTTTAACTCTCCCAAAATTTGACACCATTTGACATTTCGTATCAAGACATCACACATTGTTGTATTTTTTTTTGTCAAAAAAACAACTGACCTTTTAAATAAGAAGAAAGCAACATGAACACAAAATGTACATTTCGAAAGACCTCATAAATGCTTTCTAATATTTTATTTTAAAAAGTGATTGGCGTTCTTATCTTGTCAACCATAATTGTAACTTTGTGTTTTAATCCGTCCAAAGAAATTTGAACAAACGAAGGAAGAAAATTTGTAAGAAAGTCAACACGATGTCTTAGAAGATGATATTTGATGTGACTTTCAGACGCTACGGACGCTCTGGCCTCTGTTTAAAGTCCAGTTCATGCGTGAAAGGCGGAAGGAGAAGAAAGAATTGGGAAAACAAAAGGCAGACGGAGGGGGAGAGAGAGAAAGAGAGAGTCGGCGAAAGCGGAGATCAATAGTGGTGCTGCATGAAAGGCTGCAGGAGGCGGCCATTTAGACGGATTACAGTAGCACCGCTTCCCTTTCATCTCACTCGGGGATTGTGTCTGGAGGGAAGGGAGCTAATTGGTTCTCATCGTGCTTTACCGCCAGCCGCTCGGCCTGATCGCGATAGCCCAGTCCGTTTGAACGCCGCCGCGTACAGTGTGTTCCTTCAGGACAGTACAAGTGTTTAAGCTGGTAATCACAGTCGCACCCCCCCCCAACCACCTCGCTCAAAGAGAAACGGGGCACACAGCAGCAGAAAGAGGCTGATCCGTCAGGCTGCGCTCTGTCCCTTCAGGTCGAGCTGTTCCATCGTTATCAAGTCCGCGCAAAGAGGGGAGGAAAGTGGATTTTCACAATTGATGTGAATCTGATTGTGAAAGATCCGTGTAAACCACTGGCCCGGCGAGACGCACGCAGGCGCACATGTTCAATTTTTCAACGGTATCAAGTAGAGAATGTTCATTCCTTAAAGCGAATTCTAAATGAAATTTTGTCGTTTCAATGAATAATGAGTAATTATGAATTATCATTTTTTTAAATGGCAGCTAATCTCATCTCAGCAATATGAAATGGAGATTTGTGTTTCATCTATTTAAAAGCAAAGAGTCGGCTTCTATTGGTATTTCTGACATACACACATGCTATATATATATATATATATATATATATATAATATATACAATTTTCAATGTAATAATCTCTTCATTTCATTCAACCTAAAATATCTTTTTTGTTCCAGATTATAGAAATATTATTATTCATAATATCATAGAAGACTGAAGAAACCAGTAAATAATTAGATTTTCATTTTCATCAAACACTATGCAAAAGGAGCTTATATAGAGATTACATCATTATTATAATAACAATATAAATTCATTGCAAGTTCTGATTTCATTCAAGCTGACATGGTTACATGTACTATAAAGGTCTGTTTTTACCCTAATACAATTACAGTACATGGAGCCCAGGCAAAGGAATGTTGGTGTTTAATATATAATGTAACATAATTAACATAAGATAAATAAATAATAATCATTATACCAGTTCAATAATACTACTAGGTGATTCTTTTCCAGTCGTCTTATGTGTTTCTGTACAAATTCATCCTGAATCATATAGCATTGACAGAAACAACTCTAACTGTTTCCGCACAATTCTTTGAAGTATTTTGAAATCAAAACCTCTCTTTTCGTCACGAAACAACCTGGAACAATTTAGAGCTTTTATTCTGTGTGTAAGTGATGAATATGACTCGGCTGTGGCGAAAACGTTTCTGCAGCTTTTCCTGTCAGAATGGATGAGTAACTGTGGATGATAGGAGGGTCTGTCTTCACGTTGCAGGGACGCCCTCCTCCGCCGCCGCCGTGCGCCAGCGACCTGCCAATCATCTGTCTGACCCCGCATCTCTCTGACTGATAGTGATGTAGTCAGTGTGACTGTACGCTGCCCGTGGGATACATGATCACTAATCACAATCAGAAGATGAAGCACAAGTCTGTAAGTAGCAAACTACTCCAACTACTACAACATAACTTCCACCGCCTTTTTCTTTCTTTTTTTTTTTCTTTTCATATTTCAAAACAGTATTTTCTGTTGGCAGGATGGCTGTTGCTGTGTTTTTTCCTGTTGTGGTTACACGCTGCGAAGCCGAGGCAAACGCCTGTCACAGTCACAACACACACAAACAACGATTTGCACGGCGCAATCCTTTACACTCGCCATCTACTCATCAATATGGTCGATACGTGATTTATAATTGCAGCAGATACACACCTTGTTTACATCATTGTCACAAATATATGAACAGCTTCTGTTTTGAAAAGCTTAAAGTGACATTTTTTGGTCAAGAAGCTCAAACAACCGAAAAAAACAACAGCAAAGCGGCTCGTTCGTATTCGTAGATTCTGGATGGTAATACTAATGTCGCTTACGTATTCGCGAGCGCACTGTCTGATGCTAATAGATTCTTGACAAAGTGTGAGCATTTCCATTTATAACTAACTGCTGAAAAGGAAACAAAGCTTCCTTCTCTGACTTCCTTTGCAGGTGCTAGAATAGCAGCTGTATAGTAGACTTAATATTCAATGATAATTAATCCAACTGTGACTTTCTGTCTTTCCTCGGCGAAAATCTCTTTAACAAGCCTCTCAGTCATTTACCCCTGTTTCTTTTTTTTTTTTAATTTAACAACTTGTCATAACCAGGCAAAAAAAATGTCCCATTGAACAGATCTTATAAAAAAAAGTGAAAGCATTAACCCTAAAGTGACATGTTGCTCTTTACACAAATCTCTTTATGGCAGCTCTCACGTGTGTTGCAAACATACTGTATATATAAAGTCACAACTCTGGCTTTTCTTTTCTTTTTTTTTTTTTCAATAGTCTGCTAGCGGAACACAAAGGCTTCCTTTGTCCCGGGGCTGTTGGTCTCATAGCCAGAGTTTGTGGCTTAGTGTAAGTAGCGAAGTTAAAGCGGCTGTAGTAGGAGTAGGACTTCTTAGCCCGGGCCACGTGGAGGGCTGGCATCTTGTGTGTGTCACGCCCTGAGACCGGCTCAACATGGATCCGTCTGGCGGCCGTGGCATGCTGCTGCCGCAGCCTTGTACAGGTCCCGGACCTCCCGCTGAAACGATCATTTGGGTTTTTGCTGAAGAGATCAACATAGATCTCAAGAAGTAAAAGATCCTGGCTTGACTCTACGTACAGCCATTGTGTTGGTCTAAAAAAACTGACTCTTAAAATTGCATGTAACCATGTCGGCTTGGCTGAAATCAGCAAAGTTGGAGTAACACACCCAGATAACGCGTTTGGAATCACGCTGTTCACTGCTTCTCCGGTCCAATCAAATCTGTACATGTGCTAGAAGAACAAGCAGCTATAGGTTGCTATACTGCGAGCTGGTTAGCTTGCGCCATTACCAATAACTAAGCTAAGGAGCATATATCTCCAACTATAGTTGTGAGGGTTACACGCCTTTTTCAATAAATTGATTTATGGTCCACGCATGTAGAGTTGGAGAAGAACAGTAGTCCGAGTTGAAGGACTAATGGAGCTATAACCAACACTCGACTCAACTTTGCATGTAAGCGGTCAAAGTGATCAAGTCCATGTCGGTGGGCACTATTGTATAGGTGTCTGAGTAACACTTCCTGTCACTATGTAAAAATGAAGCCAAAATATCCGTTTTCTGGGAGCTGCCATACACATTAGCGTCTTGTATCTGCTTTGTGTCAATCATGATGTACCACCCCTTTTATATCTCAAAGTACACTCAAACATTGTCAACAAGGAATGATAGAAACATAGAAACCTTAGTTTTTCTCACGTCCCATCCAATAACATGAAAGCAGGCAGAACATTTACCACAGCCAATAGTTTGGCTTCACTTTTGCGGAGCTTTTTTTTATATACGTCCAATTGTTTGAACCAGAAAATATCAGTAGATTACCCATTTTCTGATATACAGTGTGCCGAGGTCACAATGGCATGTTTTGATGCTAAAGCTAGCTAGCCCCCTCCTTTCTTTGAACACATCCAGTGGGAAGCAAGCTTGATTTGCTAGGTTTTGTTGTTGTTAAATATATATATTTTAATGAATAATTGTTTTTGCAAAGTAACAAACTTATCCCTATTAGACACTTACCCCCCGAAAGCAGCTAAGGCATACAAGGATCATTGCGATACCGTAGGGATGATTGCGTATAGTGTCTTTACACGTTTCATTATTCTGCCTACAAGAGCGAAAGAAAAATCTCAAAACGGATTCCTTAGGGAAGCTAAAATTCTGAATGACTTCCTGCTTCCCGTCCCGGCCCAGGTTAATGTTGAATCTTGTGTGGTCATTCAAACAATGTCTGGCAAACGCTGGCGAACAGGGAGCCAAGTCAACTGGATTGTTAAATGAAAGGGCCAAGACAAAAAAAAAAGTTATTGTCCAGTCTCAGGCAACAAATGTGTCCAAAAATTATGTGTAACTGTTACTTTTGTTGTAGAGGAAATTAAACAGACTTTAAGAACTTCTATTGAGTTTTTAAATGTACTTAAGAATCTCTTTTTTTAACTTGGCTGTTTATTGAAGCAATGAAACAAAGAAAGTGCAATACAATACAATACAATGTACATAAAGGTACAGTGGGTATTTTTTTTTGGCAGCATCTAGTTGTAATTTTAATTGCAACCGAGTAGAAGTTTAGGCGAGTCTAAAGAACATGGAAAATACTAAAGTAGAAACATGGCGGAGCAACATGGCGCCTTCATGGAGGGAGACCCGCTCCCTATGTAGATAAAAACAGCTCAATCTAAGTTAATAAAAACACATTAATTATGCAAGGTTAGTTTAACTCTGTGCAAATCCTCTTTTCTTAAAAAACCTTGAGACATAGAGTAAGGAGTTTTCCCTGCTTACATTAGATCAGTCAGACTTCTGTGAAATTCTTGCCCAGGAACTTATATTTTACAAAGCACATCCGTCAGACGTGGCGCACGTCTCTGCACTGCGAGTGCCACCACTCACTCGTTGCCCGGGATTTGCGCAACGCCTCTCTGAAGTATCTCCACACTCAACTGTACGGGCCCGTCTTGCCCGTCTGCTTTCCCATGATGCACCTCCCCGTCCCCAGCTTGGCGAGCGCGGTGAAAGAAGCCATTGTTCCTGTCACTTCGAGGCATGTCGCATGCACTTATGACACAGAGTGGGAGAAATTATTCCCATTATACCCCTGGAATGTCTTTGAATCAATCAATTCTGTATGAATAAATGCCGCTCTTTGGTAAAAAGAAAAATTAAAGTATCTCAGTCGCAAATATTCTTATATTGACCTGTTTAAAAGGAGGGGGGAAACACGACAAAGCAAAAACACGATTTAAAAAAGGAAAAAAGAAAAGATTTACAAGTAGGGACACTTTAATTTATGCTAATTTCCCTTTTCTCATTGTGGCATTTTTCATTTTCTAGCCCCCAGAGCCCGATTCAAACGTCTTGATCCGCCAAGGACTTCTCTCTCTCTCTCCCCGTAATTCCTTTTCTTTTCTCTCCGATTGATATGCAAGCGAAACTGCAGTTGGTAAAGCTTGCGCTCTCTCTCTCTCTCTCTCATGGATTTTTCCAGCGTGATGTAATGTTTTGATGATCTCCAGTGTAGTATGCCATGTGCAGCGACATCAAAACAAAAGAAACTCCCCCCCTCCCTCCTCTCTACCCGCCCCCCTCTGAAAAAGGTGGAACGTCTCTGACTTCTCAGGCAGATCATGTATGCTCCACATACCATGAGACCCTTTGAATCCCCCCTCCCCAAAAAAAAAAAAACAGGACGTTCTGCGCTTTGACGTGCGTGAGAACGTTTTATTCTGTCTGTTCTCAAGTTCCAGGCCACATAAAAAATCCTAATAGAAGCGAGGTGAGGCTTCCTGATCTAATTCCTGTTGTCTACGAGGGCTGCAGGAAAAAAAAAAAAAGGGCCTATCCTTTTTCTGTTTTCAGTCCTGAGCCCAGGTTGTAGGAGCTACGCGGATACTCGAACGCCGTGCCGAGGTCACGGAACACCGCTCCATCCGTCAGCGGCTGGTCTATTTTTAACTCCGCCGTATCACGTATCGCCTCATGCCATTTTGTTCTTTTGTTCGGCGCGGGGGGGAAAGATATTTCGGGACACTCTCGGGTAGCCTCCGAGGCAAGGTGAGGCAGAACCTCTCCCCGACAATTGATCCGGCCTCTTCCCTTCCGTGTGCGTGTGCGTGCCTGTGCGTGTGTGTTTGTGAGGTGAGGCCCATCCCACGCCTGCTGCTGACCTGCCTTGCAGAGGTTAAAAATGTGCTCTTTCCCCATTCATTAAGGCTGGGCGTCCCGCGGCCGCCACCGAAGCGCTTTCACTACATCTGTATTCGCGGTCCCTGATCGGATCCAGATGCAGTCTGGGTCACGCGTTGCAGAGACGTACGAGCTCCCCGTATGGCCCGACAGTAAAGGAACATTTAAAGGGGCCGCGCAGCCGGGTCACGGAACAAGGGACGATCTGTGTATTCGTAGTATTTATCAGTTCATTTCAAATCCAGTGTCATGTGAGGCGAGGGGGAGGGTTGAAGACCAAAGAAGTTGTTTGAAACAAAATAGTTACTATGCAGTGGTGGAAAGTACGAAGATTGAGGTATTTGTACTTTACTTGATTATTTCCCTTTAATGCTACAGTGCTTTGTACTTGTGCTTTGAAATATTGTACTTTCTACCACACCACATCTGACAGATGTCATTTATTTCTTTATTTTCTTTCACATAACTAATATACTTTAATATTGTGTTATCTATAATAGTTTAGATTTGTCAGGAATTGATACTTCTAATAACAGGTTTTTATGTTCTAGATTTGATTGTAGTGATTTGGGGTAAATCTGTAGTTCATCATTAACAGGAACACAATAGGAATTGATCATACTGGTCTAAATGGCACCCAGTTGGTAGGAACTACTTCTTCTTCCACCTGTCATAGTCCTGTGCGTAATATGGCTGATAAGCTTCACTCAGGTCAGGTTGAATGTTGACTGAACACTCTCTTGTTTGCTAATTCTGAATAATTAATAAATAACAAGAACCAGGAAGCCTGTCTTGCATTCATTATGAAGCTTCAATTTGAAATGCATTACTTTATATTTAAGTTTTCCAAACACATGAAGGCTCGGTATCATTGACACCAGCCTGAATGTTAATTAGTATTGGATTGGAAAAGAATTAAAAATATATTGGAAGACACATTGAAAAACAACTTATTACACTCTTTTCGTTTTTTTTTTTAATTTGCACTTTGCATGAAAGACACAAAACTCTTACAGTTTCTGTTGATTACATTGATAAACAAAAACATAAAATGCTGAAGTACATTATACTTCTCTACTTGCACTTGAAGGGAACCTACATCATAAGTGCTCATTCTCAGTCCTTATAGACTCATAGATTTCATACACAAGCACACAAACTGCTGACATCGGAGTCCCATAATCGTCAGCAATAACAGCATCTCGGGGAGTGACAAACGGTAATTCATATGTTAGAACTAAAGTTATCAAGGATTTAAAGGGCGAGAGTGCAAAATAAATGACCAGACTGATTCTACATCACGCTTGTTAGATTTCTCTTTACAACCCTTCCAGCCAGCCTACTGCTTTGTTTTCCCTCTGAACTTTTTGCTATGAATGTGACGGGGGAATGTGCGTGGGGCAGAGCTGGGGGGGGGGTTAAGCGCAGGAATTCCCACTCACTTGGCTCATCTTGCGTTCGCTCCACCCGTTCACCGAACCCTCTCTCCTCTCCCCTCCACCACCACCACCACCACACATGGAAAAAGAGGATGTTGTGTTTGTGAAACACGTCGCTCTCGGGACCGCGCGCACCATCACTATTTTCCACACGTCGGGGACCTGGGGACTCGACTCCGTTTAGCGAGAGGAGCAACACCGGGTTCATTTAACCCCCCCTCCTCCATCCCGATCTTTTTTTTTTTTTTTTTTTTTGCTTTTATTTTTAGCCAAAAATCCATCAGGCTTTGACAAGCGGGGGCAATTTGAGCCAAGTCGAGAACAGCGCTCCAGGTCCACTTCCACAAAGTCAATCTCCTGCTCCCCTCCTGGGAGAGGGAGAAAAAAAAAAAAAACCTCCGGACAGCCCTGCTCCTGGCCCAGGGTTCCAGGGTTTTGTTGAGTCATGTGAGATCATGTACATAGAAATGCAGGAGAGTGGTGGGGCGGGGTCGAGGCCGGGGGGCAGCGGGGAGCTAAAATCTGCTCGCGGGCGGGCAGACAGCAGAACGAGCTGGTGCCAGCCCTTGTATAAGGTAATGTCTAGCAAGCACGTCGGGGTGGGACGGATTTATTTTAATACACTGGTGGTCCTGCCAATGTGGAGGGGAGGGGGGGTGTCAAGCCCACCAACTTGCCCCATCGCCACCAGCACTTTTTTTTTTGGCAATAGCTAAAAATAAGTCCTTTTAAGTCTTTTTTTGACATTTAAATCAGCCTGATCGGACTGGATCATTATTGTTTTCCTACAGTTGGGTCGGCTCCTCTGACAGATATATACGTTTGAGTCTGTAGGGAAGTCTGGGTTGGCATGTCACGCCGGTATTTAGCGTTGCAGCGATATAGTACAAGCGGTCGCCTCGAGGTAGATACGCCGGAGCAAGCACCCGCTGGAGCTACTTGAATAGATATGTTCCAATTAAGCCATCAATTGGCTCCTGTGACTCGGCTCTGGGTGTTTATTTACAATGCTCGATATCAGATTCAGATGATAAAAGATTCCAATCTCTTTCCCGGGGAATTATACATTGTCAGTGTTGCAACTAATGATTCATTTCATGGTAGAAAAAAAGGCAAGATAAAAGATTAGAGACATGTTTGTGATAAATGGCTTTTAATCAGTTGCAACTGAGAGCAATAGAGCATTCTTGAGCTTGAATATCAAAGTCTGAGACAACACTTATCGGCTTTCAGCTGCTTCATACTGTCTTCATCAGTGGATGGCGTACATCCCAGATGATGCCAAGATAAGATGAAGCTGAAAGCTCTGGGGAAAAAAAAGAACAAAGGTAGTTGACTATTGTGTTGACCATTCAACAATAAACGTATCCTTTTTATAGTCATTTCAGCCCTGTTTGAATATAGATGCATTAGAAACTACTACAAAATCTATATCAAAGATGTTCTGCAGTCTGTCTGTGCTTTGATAGCTTAAGAACCATTCATGTTCAAGTTCACTAGTGCAACTTGGCCAGAAGGTGGCGCTATAACAAATTTGGTAACTTCTGAAACTTCAAAGTATACAAAACCCCTATTTTCCCCCTGGATTCTGTGGTTACAGACAAATCTGTCGATATAAGCGACACCCATTTCCTTCCATTTTTGTTTTCCTACCACGAATTATGAGCCACTGCAATCAAATTTCAGACCTTCTCCAGATCAGGCCAGACCAATAATATATAGTCTTTGGAATTGTTGATATTTCATACAGGTTAGGTGTAGTTGTCCATATCGTCCAAATGCTGTGGTCAGGGCTTGTGTATATGTATATATGTATGGTTGATTGGTCCAGGGACCAAGCAATGTGGTTTGTTTCCATATAAATTGAAGTTTTCCAGTGAGTGTTACTTTTTTTGGATTGTGTCAACATAACTCACTTGACTCTATAGGTTTATGGATGGATTACCATCGATGACATTTAGTTACTACACATGTTCACTTCAGGATAATCCCCAGACCTTTCTCTTAGTGTCATGCAGGTTAAACAATGTCAATGTCAACACTTTACAACACAGGTATCACTCTATGAAGAGACAATTCATTTATATTATACTGTCTTCAACAGTGCTACAGTACATTTGCAAGATCAAGCGCCAACTTTTTTTTTTTTTACAGGCCAGATATTTTTCCATTGTGGAATTAAACAGTTTAGAGGACATTCGGCGGGTTAATAATTTTTTACAGCCCATAACAATCCTCGACACTCACAGGACATAAATCAGCGGTGTCTGCCTCCGTCGGGCGCTCCGAGGCTCGTTTAGAAACGGGGGCCGTGTGCTCCGCGGTAGCAAAACCCCCTCTTCCACCCACCTTGAGCCGTGAAGGTCACACTAGAGGGGAGTTAATGACCTAGCACGCGGGGCAACATTAATGAGCCCTGCACAAGTGTTATTTAGATTCCATTATAGGCCGTCTTTCCAGTCCTGGTAGAGCTGTCAAGAGGCTGTATATCCTCCGCCTGTGTGCGAGTGTCAAGGGGGGATGGGAGGAGATGCTCCATATGAAGATTATTGTACAAACACAGATATAATTATGTAATTATTCATCTCCATTACTATACCACAGAGCTCCATTGTGTTGCGTGTGCTGTAATAGTGTCAGCTGGCGCTGAGTTTACTGTGCGATTCCTTAAAGCGGCGTAGATCATTTATTTAAACGACTGGAATTGTTGATTAATGATGATCTCTGAGCCGAACAGCAAGGATTTTTTCCTATTATTGTTCCTTCCTTGGTGAAGGAGCACGAGACGATTGCATAAATGACAAAGATTGGTTAAAGATAAAGCAGAAATCATTGAAAAATCAATTGGAGGGTTGATATTTGATTGGAATCGAGTCTCACTTTACACACAGCAACATTTATATAGTTTAGATTTGTGTTCATTGTTCCTGTTAATAATTCGTATGATTCGTATTTCATTTTTCATCCAGATTTACCATGAAAAAATGAACCCGCAGATGTATTTTAATTTCCATCAAATATCGGTGAAGGTTGGTTTGAACATAGTTACTGTAACTAGTTGCGTAATTTAATTTACCACTTGAGCTGGAAATTTAAGCTGCTGACTAACCCTGACCTTTGACCTAAAACAAAAGAAGCTATCGTTGCACCAACCATTTTAATATAACCCAACTCTAAAAGAGCATAAACTGCTCTACAACAGATGCTACAGATGGTATAAATGCCTCTGAATAAACCACGCTAACATATTGTGAGATTAGCAACCAAGAGCCTAAAGTTACTCACTTATTCATGACTCGTGCATGTTCCCAGCTAGCTAGTTGGGTTAGTGGTTAGCTCTCTGGCTACTTTACTATACTATAGCAATAGTGGCTTGAATAGCTTTTTAGTTGATTACATAAGCAAGCTTCTCATATTGGAAGAACTCTAACAAAAGGCACCGTTATCACCGGACATTTGCCGGCATTTATTTACCCGAACCAATATCTTTTCCTTACTTTAACCAAGAGTTGTTCATACCCAACCAGATCTCAACCCCCGAGCGTTGTTATTTTATAAAGTAGCTGCATATTACGGCGCATTATGATCCTAATCCAATAGGCCGATAACAGCAGGTGTAAGTACGGGGGTTGATAAGAACATACTCAGCAGGTGTAGCAGGGCCCTTCTAACCCATATTTATGGGTCTGATAACCGCTGATAACACCCCGTCAGTGGGCTGATAACGTGTGAAAACAGATGGTAGTCATCAGCGTACGCAGAGACGTCTAACAGGGACAGGTGGCGTGGGTGCTATCGCTATGCATGGCGATCTCAGGAAAACCCATATTGCTCTCTTTCAGTGCGACGCCGCTATCACCGTACAGCGATGTGGCTTCCCTCAGAGGAATGGAATTCTATCCTTTCCCTTATGTTGTTCCACCGGGCCGTAAATGGTTGTTTTACATTAATTAACTGTGAAAAATTCCCAATCGCTCCAGGGATCATTGACATAAAGGCTTCATAAATAGCTTGCGGAGTTGGCGGTGTGCCGTTTCGAATCGATAATGTAAAATTCCCCCAATTATTGTGCACAGAATTGAGATGACCCGTCCATAGGGATGCGGGAGTCTCAAGACTTGGTGGTTTCTTTTTAAGGACGTTGTTTTTCTTTTAAACTACTGATGCATGTGAATTCCCACTGTGTTGTCAAGGCCATAGGCTGAAAGGATGCCTCTGGAAAAAAGGAAATTCAGGAAGTTCGGGCTGTAGGCATGAACCATGGGAACAGCAGAGATGGAAACGAAATGCAGACAAAAGCGGATTTTCTTTCTTTCTTTTTCCTTTTTTTGGTAAATCGGGGTTTATTTACTTTCTGACACAGAACGGGAGAAAAAAAGGAGCCCGCTGAAAAATGTTCCGTAACGGCGCTGGAAGTTGGGGTCATTGTTCTGCCGGTTCAATTTCTGTACCGCGGCGCTGGATCGGAGGACCCATCGCCATGGCAACCATTATGTGGGGCAATTGGCGGCGGAGCACTTTAGAAATCTCCTCGGAATATATTAGTAGCCGCAAAGGCCCCCACTCTCTTCACCTTCAACCTCTCGCCATTGTCTCGGAGCTAGTTTACTTCAGGCGCTGTTCTCAGGATTTTCAGGCCTCGGCTCAGGATTGCTCGACCTATAGTCCGTCTCCACGCAGGGATGTAAAAAAACAACCCGGCTGCTGTCGGTGGAGCTTTGAAAACCCCCTCACATAAACAGGCTGAAAATCCGCAAAAACCCGCCAACAGTCGAAGGTCCACTGCTTCCGAAACCCCCCCCCCCCCTCCCGCCATCCATTTCGTAAGGAAGAAATCTAATTAAAAAGGAGTCGTTTCTGTCGACTCCCGAAGGCCGGGCACCAAGCGGAACTTTTCAATTTTCATCAGAGAAATTAAACCATTTGCACTTCAGAGCTAAATAACCAAACGCTGTTTTTTTTTCTCCTGATGTGGCAAAAATCCAAATAAGATGAAGACTTCAATTCGCAGCAGATGTGCTGAGACTCATGTTTCAGTGAGAAAGAGCCGCTGATTCAGAATGCCCGATGAATTGTCACGCCGGGTTTGTGTGTGTGTGTGTGTGTGTGTGTGTGGGGTCATTAAGTGGGAATGCTCTGAATGTGTGTTCTTTTTTACCCCCTCCTCTTTTCAGTGCAATTACCTTACTGCCCTTCACAGACATTTCCCACCGGTATTCCGTCGGCAATATAGGGGACCGAACCTGAAATGCTCAGCAATCTTTTAGCCCCTCGCCTGGGATCGCTTAAAGGCATCGAGAGTATCGCTGCTTTTTTTTTTTTTTAGAATAAAAAAATACAGTGTGATTTCTGTGTATTGGACGGATATGGCACATCATTGCAGAAAAAAAAACAAGCCTCCTAAAGATCCGCTAACCCATCTGGCTGCAGGTGATTAGCAAAAGCCGAGGCAGATGGCGCCACGGCCAGATTCTGCTTCAGGGGTGTATTAATCTGCAGAATAGAACTGACAGCCATTGCTTGGCTTTGAAAAAAAAAAGAAAAAAAAAATTTGCGTTACACGACCGACGAGTGTGAAAGTCGGCCTCTTCCAGTGGCGTGTGGTGGTTTTCTGCTGCTGGAACTGGCTCATTTACCACGGCGAGCCGTTTGACTGGGACCCTCAGGATGTTTTTGTTAGGGATTGACAGGGAAGGGGAGGGGGGGGGGCGTGCGGTATGCAGACCTTCCAGTCTTCTTTCTGCAAGCAAACACGCTAAGGCGGGAGAGAGGTGGGGGGGGGGTGGGATGAGCCACGCAGCAGCCCCCCCACCCCCTACCCCTGCTGCTGGCAGCGGGGTCTGGAAACGTTGACACACGAAGCAGCAGCAGCAGCAGCGGAGCAGCCCCAGAAACCCCAGGAATCCCCCCTGAGAAGACGCCGGGCGGGAGGGGTGAGGTGGAGCCTTGGAATGCGGCGCTCGGAGGAGTCAGAGTCACTTATTTACCAGCTGAACTCGGTGAACCCTGCCTGAGTCAGCCACTTCCACCGCGGCCAACCCTGTCCCACCTTCCCCCTCCCTCCCACTCGCCGCTCTGTTTTTGTTCTTCAACCTACCCCGACGCTCTCTTGTCCGCTCTCCCCGCCTCCTCGCCGAATCCGACCCCCACGGCCGACCCCTCTCACCCTGTTGCTCATCCCGGCGAGTTGCAAACTTTTAAGCTCATGATGAGTAATAAAACAAATGTCAGCAGGAATGTGAGTCAAGCCGGGGCAGCGAGCGCGCGCAGTGTCCGGCCAGGGTGCAGGAAGTCTCACACACACGCACACACACACACACACACACACACACGTCTGTTTCTGCAGTAAACACTTGTGGAGTGAATCTGACCCGAGAATCCTCCAAGCCCACTTCAAACAGGTTAATCTGCTACTTGACCCCGTTGCATATCCTGACCTGCCGCTTTAAGCCGAACGGCTTCAATGGAACCTACCAGGACAAAATAAAAACAAAAAAACGCACCCTGAAAATCCAGATTTGTTGAAAGCTTGATGGTCGAACATCACGTTGTCATGCAGGCAGCTTTACACGGCGGGCTCATGTCTGAATGGACATTAAACCCAGGTTCTGAATCAGGATTATGAAAATCATATTTGACATTTGTGATAATATTAATTATCAAATATTAAGCCATAGAACAAAAAAATATACTTCTCTTTTCCTATAAGAGAGCACTACAGAAACTATTAAAATGGCATTAATTAATAATGGTAACAAAAATAACAATGAATCCACTATCTATTATTGAAAGAGATACATTTCTTTAGTTTAGTCGATTTGGATTAGTTCTTTGATCCAGAAAATTATGTAAATAGTCCGACCCCAAAGATCATCAGCTTACTACTATTGAAGATTTAAGATAAGATTTAAGAAGCTGGAACCAGAGAAATTATTTAGTGAATAACTAAATGGTAACAAATTGATTAATCGGCGAATCATTGCAATTCTAATACAGACACATATTATAAAACCCAGGAGCAGGTTGGGCTTTTTCAGGAAGACATGAGTTGTTCATTTCAACCGTACGTAGGCACTTTCCGACGTCATAGTAGTCAGACGAAGTCCTCATTCATCCTAATGAATGATGAAATAGATTAGAGAACGTGTTTGGGGGATGCAGCGGCAGTAAGTGGGTCGTCAATAATTCACTCATCATTATAAACCCCCCCCCCCCCCCCCCCCCCCCCAGCACCACTGTTCTCCCTGATTGAATGGAGCCATTACACAACATTCCCCTGCTTCCACCTTTTAAAAATCACTATTATTTCACCGAAAACCATGACTTTTACCTAACCCTAATCCAGACCTTAACCAAGGCGTAAAACGTCATTTTTTTGTAACATAGCAACACATTGGTCATATTCCGACATGTTGATATGGTCAGACTGGCAGGTGCAGCACAGCTCTTCTATCCCATATCTCTAAAGGCTGATAATCACTGATACCAGCCATTCAACAGGCTGATAACATTCCAACAGGGAGGTAGGTACACTATGCCTGTTATTATTTTTCTTCTGCTTACATTTTTATTGTTATTTGCACAGCTGTGTATTTTTGCTGAGATAGTAAGACCAGCGATTAACTGCACTTGCAGATATTTTTCTTTAATATCATTAATTTAACATCAGATTTTTTTTCTGTCGATATATTGCACCACTATATATTTTGAAAGAGGTAAGGAAACCTGGCTTAAAAAATACAGATATGTCATTTTCGGTCAATGTTGCTCAGTCAAGCAATGTGATGTGCAGACTTGATGTAAGACGTAACACTCAGTCAGTGAGACCCGTCACCATCACCCTGATGATTAGTAGCTGTCTCGGCCCTTCATTCGGACCACTGATCTCATGAGAGAACAATAATCCATGACTCCACAGGGAGTCCGCCACCGTCCTGTCAGTGATACTCTCCCCATGGCGGCGGCTCGCCGGGAAATGTTAATGGGCTTCATCTGATCGCGGGCTCGAGCAGAAAAACATCATCGTGAAAGATCAATGAAACATCACATGGATTTTTCTTTAAACTAAAGTGGTATATTTCAGGGGAACAGGCAAACGAAAAGCGTCTTGCTTTAGGTGTTTTGGTCTTTTTTTTGTTTGTAAAGAAAAAGTGCAATCCGCTACAGGAAAACACTACTGATTCCCAATTAAGACTTCCATCTTTTCCATACTTTCAAAAAACTACTTTGAGTGAGAGTAAAAAAAAAAAGATCTTTTTTCAAATTTTTTCCATTTCCAAAAACTAACACTTGAAAATGCATCAAAATACAGCCAGTAGTGGATGCATGAGCGGAGTCAACATGCAGGTGTGAAATATACCTATAGAGGGTTGTGGGAACGGCTCCCTTATTGTTCCAGAACAGAGAACAGACGATCTCGGCCGCCATCTTGGGTGGGACGAGGCTCACCTGATCGCGGATATTGAATGAACAGTTACGGAGGAGCTTTATCACCTTCATCTGGCCTCTGATCTGTGTCACCGGCGGCTGATACATTATAGAAGCGGCTTCTGTTCCGTTACATGTGCTCCGTCTGTGTTTTCCCACCTCCGCCTAGGAGATTCATCACCCATGCAGATCCAGATGGAAATATTTGAAATATTTCCTATATTAAAGTTGCAGATTGTGCATCTTTGCAGAGGTGTGTGCTGCCTAAGCTGTCCCCAGCTTGTGTGAGTTTGGACCCTAAGGGGTTTAAATAGGATTTGTTTGGTCTGAAGTGCATTAGTTAACTTTATTTTTTCATTTCTTTGCAGATGATTTTTTGTTGATCTTTTCTTCTTCATATGGTATGGGTTGTTAAATGTAATCTTGTGCTGTGGGGTCTCCCAAAGCAACAGCGTTTTTCAAATCAGAGACGAAACGGTAACAATGACGGCTTAGATGAAGGAGCGTGGGATCATGGGAGCTGTTGTTTTCATTCTTTCCTACAGTGTTCATTGTTTAGGAGGTTTTTCCTTCATCCACTTTAAATATATGGTTAAAAAACAGGACATGGAACATGTACATATATTGGCCCTTACAAAACTTTATTTTTGGTATCAATATCACCATCGGCAAAGATTTTGTTCACTGATGATTTTAAGGAGTTTTTTTTCTTAAACAGATTATGTCAGAGTCAATTGTTACTTTTAGAACTATAAGAGTGTTGAATAAATCTGCTTTGTTTTTTAAATATGCAGCAAATTGAGACAAGTACTGAAAATCAAATTTTAAAAAGCGGGCCCTATTTGCCATTTTCCCAGTTTATTATTTACATTTTATACAAATTAACACGTTTTTTTCCTTCAAAAGCACTTGTAGGACACCAGGACCTGTAGCAGCAATGCAGCCTGCCTTCTCACACACTCTGTTGTGATTGGTCTATCCAGGGATCCTAACTATACTTAACTATAACTTCCAGTCCTGTTGTGACATCACAACCAGAGACATTTCTAAACAGCCTGTTTACAGGAGGAGGTCTGACCACAGGGGAATGAGTTGGGTGGCTTTATATCACAGTTTGTGTTTTAATAAGAATACCAGACCCCCAAATACTTACAGACGAGCACTGAAAATGTGTTTTTCCCTTCATGACGGGGCCCCTTTAAGCAGCAGTTGAGTTCAGTTTTGATTTACTGCTGTGGTGTTCTTTCCTCAGAGATCAGCTGTCAGTCACAGGGGGATTTGACATGTCACTGCACCTTCCCCTTTGCAGGTGGATCTCGTCTCTGTCGTGTTCAGTCACGGTGGCCCGTAGTATCTGCCCTGTTCTTTTTTTGTCTTTATTGAAACTATCGCCTGTGGTAACGTAAAAAGGCATCACTTCCCGTTCACTGAAGTATTTTTTCCTATAGGCCAAACCCGTCATGACTCCGCCGTGGGTGTTACAGTCTGAAAAGCTTTGCTGGACTGGATTTCACTGAAGAGAACAAAACAATCACTTATAAGTGGGAAGTTGTTAAAGCAATAGTGTCGTTGTGAGTAGATGTGCCCAGGTTTAAAGGTCCCAAACTGTTCCCTCTTCCTGTGTTTTATTATTACAGTATATCACACATGCGTTTTACATATCCTCTCCTAGCCATGTCACTACTGCTCGTTTGTGTCTTGTTACTGTATAGATGTGAAGCCACAGCTTCACTGAACTCCCCCGACAGCTGGTGTTAAGCTTCTGAACATGGGCCGCGTGCATATTTCTCCAGAATTAAACGAAGGGAACTAGCAATGTAACGTTAAGATTTGGGTTTAAATCACACTATTTGCTGAGTCGTTAAAAGAACAGGTCATCGGCATTGACTTTGCTCAAAACTTAAAAAATCTATACTCTTGATAGGTTCGTAATCAGTTTTTGCTGAGCTAACACGTCTCTCATTGATCCTCCTATCAGCTAAGAGCAATGTAGAAACAGTCTGGTTAGGAACTGCCACCAGTTACATTGATATCAGCAGATTATACTTTAGCTAATTATCGGCTGTAATAAATCTCCAGGCTTTGTATTCTCGTATCTTTCAATAATATACTGACTCAGTAATATGACTGTGGGTCATAGAGTCTCATTGAAAGTGTATAATTAGGCCTCAGGATTAGATTAATAGCTAAAGGGAATTTATTCTACCAGTTTGTCAGACTGACAGCTCTGCACATCCCTACACAGTTAGGGCTCCAGTAAGAACGCCAATTAAATCTTTTGAGTTTGAGTTATTTGCGACTTCGTAATTGTTTAAAAGATAAATCTGTTTGGAATCAATAAAGGATTTAAAGGATTTGGATCCAATAAGCGGATTTGATCCTGGATTTGAAATCCGCTGAATCACTGTCGGCTCTGACCCATGTCTTCTTTATTACCTGTCTAACGTCATATTTCTGAAAGCCCCGAAATGGGAGTCTGAGCCAACATCACACATCATCCATCGATTCTAGGATCAGAGGTTTAGAGGTGCCGAGCATCCGCAGTTTGAGAGATTTATTTATTTGTTTGCTGCATGTTCTTTTCTAACAAGCTGTAAATATGTATACAAAAAAATTCAGCACTTGGTTGAGAACAGCAAGTCTTTCTTTTATGGTTCTGATCTATCTTCTCTTGCTGTGGATCAGCATTTAAATAACTTTTATTATATTTGATGGTTTAGTCAGATGTGATGCTTCTCATTTTACCGTTTTAACGCAATTTCATTCCCATATTTGTGAAAGGAACACATCAAATTTTTGAGAGGAAATTCTAGTGACTAAACTAGAGCTGTCAAACATGTGGCCTGGGGACCTGGAGAGGTCCATCGAAGGGTGCATTCGTGCCCACTGGATGCAAATTGTTGCAGCTCCACTGAGCTGCTTTCAGGGCTTGTAGGATCAAATATTTACAGTTTTCTTCTGAAAATGATATGAAAGGCAGGAGGTAACTTCACCTGCTTCTTAAAAAACAATATTATTGTAACTGCCTAAGACATGTCTTCTGTTTCGTAATAAATCAAATGTAATTATTTGTAGCTGTTGTTATTTATGCTTTTTTTCTAGTGGCCAGATTTCCCTAAGATCAAACTGCACAGGACTAAATAAACTAAACTAAATTGCCCCAGGAGTAAACCTTCAAATCTGATTTTAGGGGTACTGAGTTTTAATTCGGGGCACCCAGAAATGGGCGGGAAAAGCACTATGATGTCATCATCATCACTTATCCCCAGAAAGGACTCTGGCTTTCGCTTCTGTTCTGATATAACCCTTCTCTCTGAGTCTGCAGGACATTGCACACATTGCTTTCCGTCAAACGGCATTTGGCCTTCTTCTCCAGATCGACCGAGGCAGTGAGTGAATGCACCTTTTTGTTTTGACTCTCCAACATCCCAGCAGAAAATAAAGTAGGTCACGGGCTGACCGAGGTAAAGTATGAGGCAGCAGTTTGCCGGGGCCCCCGAGCAGCAGATCTTGCGTCTCCAGGAAGCTTGTTGCAGGCGGGGATGGGGGGGGGTGGAGACGTTAAACACATGAGTTCCTGTTTGACATCTGTTTCCAGCAGGGCCTTGCAGGCCGGTGTGAGCAACACCACACACCCCCCCTCCTCCCATCCGCCTCCCCCGCGCCATTCACGCTCACAAGCCTCGCTCACCTCACCGCTCGGCCGGCCCAGGTTTGTCAGTTTAACTGCTCTGTGATCCCCTTTCCTCCCCCTCCCTGCCTAGAAACCAGAAAAAAACCCTAATGACGTGCCTATCGTTGACTCTGTGCCCGTAATAATGAAAATCTTGAGAGATAAAATCAGGAAAGACAGGTTCTCTACGCAGGCAGCAGCTACCGTTAGTCCGCAGACGCTCAGGGCTGTGAATAATTAACCAGGTGTATATTTAAGGAGACAAGGCAACACAGTGTGTGTGTGTGTGTGTGTCTGGCGCACATCTGCTCAACGCGAACGATCGCATCCTGCCACTTTGCGCCGGAATCGTCGAATTGCAGCTCGGGACGATGCCGCGAAGAAGCGTGCAACCTGCTCTGGGATCGGGGAGGGGGGAGGGAGGGGCGGGGATTCTCCAAGTGAGCCTTCAACGTGACCGCCACAGTCCGCCGGCACACTGTTCTCCTCCGGATGGCTCGTATTTGTTTTTCCGTCATCAATAAACCGTTTGTAATCCTCCGTCGTCCCTTCCGCGCGGGCTTCCCTCATTACACATATGAGCGCGGGGAGGGAGGGGTGTATTTTTAGCTCCGGGAGATACTGTGACCCCCCCCCCCCTAGCCAGACATCCAGAGGACCAATTATCCTCCTCCTACTACACCTTGCCGCGCTTGAAACCCTAGACTGGGGGCTAGCGAGTCAGGAGTGAGACGGCAACTGATGTCAGAGGCAGAGGCTGAAAGGCAACACGGCGAGCGAGTGACAGGAGTCCAGGCAGAGCGCCAGCGGAGCACCAGATGAGCCAGAGGGCAGAGTGTTCCCGTGTCGCACGGAGGGGGGGGGGAAGGTGTCACTGCTGCGCCCATCTGGAGCACTGCATCGAAGACACGGATGACAGATTTCAGTTTGCGCTGCAGGAATGTCAACATTTTAATCCCAGTTTGGGACACATCATTGTCACCTATACCACTGCTGATTTTTAAAATTTTAATTCAAAAAGTAACCGTGACTCTCAAAGGAATAAGTAATAAGCAGCAAAACATGTAAATCAAGTAAAGTACCTCAGAAATAACCTACTGTAAGTTCACCCATGCTTTTATGTGAACATTTGGTCAAATTATTGGCCACAATTAGAGACAGGCCTCTATTTCTATTTGAACAGATTACCAGTAGAATACAATATTTAGATTTTGTGTCTATTTGAACCTACGTCAGTGCAGGTTGTTTTTTAAAAGGTCCCATATGGTAGAAAGTGAGATTTTAATATGTTGTTGATTATGTGAAGATGTAGATGTTCTAGAAATACGGAGCAGAGGCTCATTAACATTAATCAGACAGACACAAAGCAACATGTTTGGTATAGAGCTGCAGAGAAGCTTGAGACAGAAAACTAATTTGAGATTTCTGATACTTAAAACCACAAATATATATATATTGCTAGTGACATCACAACTTAAAATGAAGGAGAAGTGGAAAAACAACTCCTATATGATGCTACATCTCCTAATTCGCCCAAAATCTCAATAGATAATTCAGGTTTATTACAATTTGAGGTTCATTTGTGTATTTTGTTCTCTTTCATGTACATACGTTTCACACCCCCAGAGTTACTCATGCTGCATTAGATCAAAACACGGCTCCGCCCACTTTCCTCACCAGTGGAGGCCGCCGTCCTGCAGTCAGGCATGTGATACCGATTTTTTTTTTTATGAATATGTTTAACCCCCTGTACATTTTTCCTATGTGGAAACACTGAGGGTTAGTAGGTGCAGTCTACATTTCCACAGTTTTTTTTTTTTTGTTTTTTTTGTGGGGGGGGTTGAAGCATTACAGTAGGTGACTCAGATTTTCCGCTTACTGTCAACCTCCTGACAGCTCCGGGTTCCCTGTGAGTAATTTGTTAGCTGTTGTGTAGCACGACTTGACAGCATCTTCGAGGCTTTTTTTTTTTTTTTTCCCTCTGCTCTGTAAAAATTCATCACATCTGACACAAGCTGAGTCAATACAGATGGCATTCTATAAGAAACACACACTGCACATCCATATATATTCCTATTGAATGCTCCACTCCACTTACAGTAAATTAGTAAAAGCGGACGCTTTTACGAGCGCCGGACTGTGTCTCCTTAATAATTGTTTTCGCTGCAAAAAAAAAAACAATTTAGTCGCGAGGCATGAAAAGCCCCCGCTTTTTTTACCGTGTGATTGCAGTTCAGGACTGCAGAATCTCGGCAGTATCGACGCGTCCGGGCGATTGATACAAAACCATGAACGGCGAGCACGAGAAAGAAGGCCGGAAAACGGCTCCTCTGTTTCACGAGGGCGTCGGGCCGGGACGAGACGCGCGAAGGGAAGAGAGAGCAGAGGGAAAACAGGGCCGTCTGTTGTTGCCCCGCAGCCCTCTGAGCTGAGATCAGACTAATCAATAGCAGGGATAATGTGGAGATGAGTAGGATGACATCAATATTAGGCGAAGAGGCCCAGGAACGCCATTGTGCTGCCAAAGCAAACAGTGGCTCCCCTGAGAGAAAGGAGCTCATTGATAGGGTCCCGCCTCTGTGCATTGTTTGGCCAACCGTACACAGCCACTTCATCAACATGGCGGTGCTGGCAGGGGGGGGGGCTACCTGCTGACCGACAGAGGACGAGGAGACTGTCGATTGAAGGTTAACCATGACGACGTCTCAGCGGCGTGCACCGGCTCCCCCACCCCCATTCCCATCCGTTACTCTCACACCCCGCGTTTTTTTTTTTTTTCGTTTTTTTCAGCCGTGAAATAAATCACAGAGGGTTCAGTCGGGACGACTCGTGCGGCTCTCCAGCGTTCGTCTTCGTGGCAGCGTAGGGTTTCGCCGACACCTGGCGATTTCACAACAGCCAAGCTTTGCCCGGTGGGAAAGCGTGAGAGTTGAGCTATAAAAATACGATATCCTTACTTTTTTTTTCTAAATGGATATAGAGCGCTGGGAGCTTTTTAAAGCTAGAGTGCATCCGTCCACCACTTCGGTTCAGGCTGAAATATCTCAGCAGAGGTTCCGGTATCATATGTACAGTTGATTGGCAAAAAAATTTGTCGATACTGGCGATCGCTCTAACGTTTTGGTCTAGCGTCGTGAGGTGTTCTTGCCTTGAGTGAAATGTCTCAACCAACTGTTTGCTGCGATTCATGTTCATGCATGTTACTTTAAAAAAAAATCGTAAACACTTTTGTGATCCTCCTGTCTTTCCACAAAGCACCATCAAAACTTTGATTTATATCCAAATAATCTGCAAAACCAATGACATTCACATCAACTGTACTAGTAATTAGCAGTGTCATAACATGTTTATTGTATATACCTGCAAACACAAGCATGTGAGCATGCTAAAATTTGCATTTAAAGATGCCCAATTTTTATATTTGTTTTGCAATTTTTGTCTGAAAGTACCTTAGACCTTTAGCAGCAATTCAGACTGCCTTCTTAAACACTATCTCTAAAAATTAAGACGTTTCCCCCCCCTCCCCTCCCTAGTAAACACACACTCTGTTGTGACTAGCCGAGCACTTTCGGAAATGTCACAACCCTCGAACACCCGGGGGGGGGTCGGCCTGGAGAAGCGTCAACAGTCCTAAAAGGAGGAGGCAGCTTCACAGACTCAGAGGTTACTATTAACTTCCTCTGCTGTTATGACATCACAACAGGAGCCTTTTCTAAACGGATCGTGCTCATCCAAGTTT
Source organism: Eupleurogrammus muticus (assembly GCA_036785175.1). Lineage (NCBI taxonomy): Eukaryota > Metazoa > Chordata > Actinopteri > Scombriformes > Trichiuridae > Eupleurogrammus > Eupleurogrammus muticus. The sequence continues at coordinate 32,234,520 of JAYKQN010000001.1, forward strand.
CAGAGGTGGTCGGACCACAACAAAATGTGTGTGTGGCCCTATTTAGCCAATCGTGTGTTAGCAGGAATAGCAACAGACACACAAACACTGAAATTGTGTTTTTTTTTATAGTAGGGTCCTTTAACACTTCACCAACAAAAAAAAAGGTTTTTAATGCAAAGATTTTTTTGAAAAAAATATTTCTGCCAAATGCTAATAGAAAGACCATACGAGACGCCCTGCAGCTCAAGACATCCCCAAACATCTGGCTTTGGAAGCAGAGGAATCCAAAAGATTCCAGACGTGCATTCGGTGTTTAGCTTGGACGCCTTAAACAACGTTTACTGCGCAGCGCTCTTCGTCGTTTCAATCGGCCGCCGTGAAAATTCCGGATCCGGTACGAGGCAGTCGTCAGCGGGCGATGCGCCCTGACCATGTTGGACAAGCTTCAGACGGCTGGGGGGCTCCTCGAAGAAGCCGCATGGCAGGACTGCCACCCCCCCCCCCCCCCATCCTTCCCCAGCAAAAAAGGTAGACATGATTGGAATCCATATCCTTCTCTCTCTCTGCAAGGAATGAGACAGGAGGCGTGTGCAAGTGGCCTCAGATGAAGTTTGAGTTCCCACCACCACCACCCCGTTCACAGCCACACAGCTTAATCTGCTGATCTGCTGATGAAGCCACTTGTGTGAAAACTCGGGCTTTGCGCTGATGAGTCAAAAAAAAAAAATTTCTGCACGACAACGCAGAGGGGCCTGTCTCTAGAGTCCCCTCACCTGGTGGCTTTGTTGTTTGTTGTCTGATATGACGCAGGGTTTCATTATGCTGTCATCTGCTGTTTAGACATTAAACACAATAGCTGTCCCTTTGAGTTAGGGATGCAGCTTTACTGTATCATAGTTATCTGCTTCATTTCTTTTTTTATTCAAAATAGGGGAAAGGGATGGATAAAAGATGATTTTTTTAATCATCAAATAGTCGTTTTAAAAAATTGCAAAACCGCACAGTCTAATTATATGTTGACACATCTCTAAACTCTCTCTCTATACATAGATATAGATATAATCATCAATTAGTCATTCAGTCTTTTGTCACCATAAGATGTCTAATGGGAAACAAAAAATCACAATCATTATATATTGTCACACGTCTAAATCCCTTAAATTGATCTTCCTGAGCAACAAACGTGAATACTTTTGACACCTCTGAATACAAGTGAAATAAGTCCAGTGTATGTGTGTGTGTGGCAAAGAATAACTTGTCCTTGTCCTGCAGTTTGAAGCATTACAGAGATGGAATTCTCTCCGAAATCCAGTTAGACTTGAACAGTGATGGTTTTTACTATGTGCAGTGTCGAGTGACAGTCTTCAGTCGAAGCTTGAATTGATAACTACCCAGGATGCTCGGTGCTGCCGCCCCCCTCCCCCCCCCCCCCCCCCTCCCTCTACAGGCGATCAGCGCTCCTTTTTTCAACAGGGAAGGGATACCCGGCACTTTGATGCGACGCCGCCGCAGCCCGAGCCTCTCCATTCAGCACTTAGTGCTCAACAATACGCGTTTCTTTCATCCGCCAAGCCAATTAATTCACGGCGAGGGGTAGAATTTCAAAGGGCGGGCCGTAGAGAGGGAGACGTATGTATTTTTTTTTTTTTTTAGATGTTGCCAGTGGACGGCGGTGTCACCGCAGTTGACGCACCTGCCGTATATTTGAAGTGAGGGAAGATAAAAAAAAAAAAAACACAAAAGGTGGTCACACACACATGCACGGAGGAGCCGGTTCCCCTCAGGAAAACCTCAGTTCATATTCTCTTTCAACAGTTTATAATGTTCAAATTGGTTTATCAGTCTTTTTTTTTTTTTTTTTGCGGTGAGAATGCCACCAGACCAGAGCGTCGTCCCCGTCACCTCGAGGTTATTTATTGTATCGAGAAGACAAACAAGTCCCCGAGAGTCATTCATGCAGCACTGAGATGTACTATTAGACTTGTGGAACATTTTCTGACTCATTCCTGGCTTCCTCCTCCGAATTATGACTCAGAGAGAGAGAGGGTGAAAAAAAAAAAAAAGGTTTCAGACTTCAGAGCATTCCTGTGCGTGCGTGCGTGTGTGTGTGTGTGCGTGCGTGCCAGACAGACAGAAAGACAAACAGGCACAGAGAGCTAATGCGAAAAAAGGTTGTTACCGAATCAGTTAAATTATGTAATCGTGTTACAAATGTAAGAGAATCAGTTTGGCGATCGAGGTCATATGCAAACACACAAATATTAAAAAAAACACAAAAAACAGGACAGAGTTTGCAGTGGATCAATCAATCAATAGGAGATTTTACCCTGTGCTGCAGCAATAGAAATAAACAGCCAGAGAAGTCTGTGCAGAAGCAAGTTTTCTGCAGATAAGAGTTGACTATCTGCTGTTTAATACTGTATGTGACTGGCAAAGGAAACAAAGGAAACCTTGTGTCTCTTGGTTTTTTCCTGTGTAAAATATGTAAAAGCAGCTTGAGACTCATTTTCTCTCTCGAAAGAAAAGTAATTCCATTACTTTTGGCTGCTGTTACATCCGGTTTATCATCCGAATCATTCATTGGGGCATTTAGAAGTTTGATTCATGAAATATGGATTTGTTTATGGATTCCTGTCAAGTTGTGCATTTATGAAAACCCTCACCAGCCAGAAACCCACGAGGCATAGAAGCCTTTTAGGCTGTATTGGTCCTTTTTTAAAAAGTGAGCAGAGTATGTGTGAAATCCACATTAATCCAGCGTCTAACCTACCTCCTGTTAGAAGGCTTTTTTTTTTTTTTTTCGCTGCCTGCATCAAAACTTTCTCACCAAGTTGTTTTTTTTTTATTGGGATGATCTTTTTAACAGAAGTGAAAGAATCCTCCAGTGTGGTGACAAACAGTTTCCAAAATGGACAAAGGGAGGCCACGCAGACTTACTGTATTAAGTAAGTAGTATTTCACGTCTTTGTATCTCAGACGTTTAGACTCAGGAATGAGCAACATTAATAATATATCCATTCCGTTAAAGTGTGCCAGTAGACCGTGCCAGTGAGGAGGTCGTATTATAGCGGGGAACACCGACCTGGAATGTGGCCATTGTTAAAGTTATTAATTACACCGTTGTTGTTCCTGCTGTGATGTCCGCTCTGATAAAAAACAAATCCACGAAAATGGATCTAATAGGTTCTAATTACTTTAGAAAGCTGCACAACTGTGCTTTTTTTTATTACATAAAACTTTACATCCTATGGCTAGACAAGAACGGGGAGAAGCCCAGAGGGGGGTGCAGAATCATCCAATATGGATGTAATTCCTCCTGGAAAAGGAGTTTACCGTCACAATTTCAGGCTACGCAGATACAGCACGTCTTAAAAGAAAAAGATAAATCAGTACAGAAAGCGATCGGGAAACTCAAAATATTAAAATACATTGCAGAAGTAATAAAAAAGGGAAGAACATACCGCACAGATATCTGGAAAAAGTATTATAGAATACCATAGCTACGGCCTTCAAGCACATCAGTAAACTCTATCGCTAACGTATCAAAATCCCCATTTTAGACCACGCACGACGCGTGCATCCTGTCTTTGTTCAGTATCTCCCTTCGATTGTCGACACCCTGAAAAACAGAGAGAAAAGAAAACATTGTGAAATCAAGACTAGCAGTCATTAACAGCAGGGTAATTGCAGCCTGCTCGTCTGGTAGAGCTGTTAACTGTTCACCAATGGAATGAAATGGGACATGCACAATTTTCACAAGATGCATTTTTCCGTTAGACTTCGCACAAAGTGACTTTTTTTTGCAATGTTGAGTATATCTCTTTTTCCTGTTGCCGCTTGTAGGAAATCTGCCTTTTATTATCTGCCCTTTTTTAAGAAGTATGGTTTTAATACTCTGTAATAAAACAAAAAAAATGACTTAATAGGATGTGGATGTGTTGCAACTGTGGATTCGAAATGTCATGATAATAGATCAGATGAGGCGCAGTATGGGCGTTTCACAAGGCTACGTAAATGTATGCGGCCCCACGCTTGCTCTATTTCTGTGGGAATGGGGAAGTGAAATAGAATTCAAAATGCACCCACCCCCGCTAGATGCAGCGTGTGTGTGTTTGGGCGTGTGTGTGTGTGTGTGTAAAAATGGAAGGAGATGCGTGTCCCGCGGCAACCCCGGCGCTTTGTGAGCTGTTTACAAGTCTCCTCTGTAACCCGTTTCCACTGTCTCCGCTCCTCCCCCGCTCCAAACCCCTCGGTCTATCACGCCTCCGTCACCTCGCCGGAGAGTTTGTTGTGACGAGCCCGAACAACTGTTTGAAACGAGATTACAGCAGTCACACACACACAGGATGTGAAAGAGTTCAGAATAAGTCAGCTTGTCGCATAATACTCCCAATTGGTGTATTGTTGCTAGTGTTTAGTTTTGCCCCATGTGACTGTAGTTGTGAATTCATAGATCACAAAGCAGAGAAAAAGAAAAAAAAATACACGTTTGGAGGCGAGGCAGCAGCAGCCCGAGTGGTTTACATCAGCGCTTTCCCTCAAATAACCTTCGGTGCACCGAGAGCTGATGAATGGACCATGACTCACCCCGGAGCTGTGGCTCTGACAGGTGAAGTCTGGGCTGGGGCTGTTTTTGTTTTTTACAAGATCTGCGAGCTGCAGAGGTGAGAAGAGTTCACCGAACGAGGTGTGTGAGGGCCCCGAGGCACCGCTGAGCCACGCTAGTAAAAAAGGTGCTCATGCTGAAGCTTGTGTACGGGAACATATGTCAATAGATATATGAAGCACCTTCCCAAAACACTTTTAGGGACACTTGAATAAATCTGCAATTTAGCAAGTGGCATTTAATTAAGAGTTGATCTTGACACAAGCACTAGTCTAGAATTACAACACGGTGGGAAAACATTGTGAGTAACAGCCCTGAAGCAGGCGGACTTTTTCGGCTTGAGTTAGTTAGTTAAAGTTATGTTGATCTTTTGTTGTATAGAGGGACTGGCGGAGGACAACGGAGCACAGTCTTAACTTGATGTTCTTTGATCCATGTGGAGATATTGGCAAGAAATGGTGAGTTGTGAGCCAGGACTGTATGGTCTTCTATTAGGAATAATAGAAACAGTTGGGTATCATCAGCATAGCATAGCAGTGGACGTATATTGAGAAGAGAAGGGGACCTAGCACAACACCCTGAGGTACCCCCGCGAATAAGCTGTGTAAAGGTCACACACTTTGTTACTGCATTTGTACAGCTGTGGCAAAACAATGTTCGCTTTATATCCTGCTTTACGTATTGCAAGATGTTGCAATACATTGCAATGAAATGCAGATGTAACCTCGATGTTTAAAGACCTGTATTATTATATCGACAACAGTTTGAACAGGTTTCCAGAAACAAACCTTCCAGGTCTTCAGTCAAGTCTCACAGCAGATGAGTCGAAGCGTCAGTCCTTATTTTTCTCAAGACTGAAGTCAACAGCTCCATGTTATTCCTATATTATAACCAATTTCAGTCCAGCTATCTGGGAGTGAATGGCATCCACACTGGCACATACCACCGTCATCTGTCAGCAGGGGAGATCCATGGCTGTAATTAGTCCAAGCCTCAACGCTTTCACCGAGTCCCTGGGTATCGTGCGTTTCGAGCTGACGCAAAAATCAACAAAAAGCAGAAAATATGGGAATGAATAGTGTCGAGCAGTCCGCCTCGTGCTGAATTGAATCCAGTCCCATGTGAACCGCTTTTCCAACCTGTTCCCAGGAGCCAAATGTGGAAATGTTTTGCTCACTAAGCTGAGAAAAACAATCTCCGCAGACAAACCAATAGCAGACCGTCCGAGTCAACAGAGGCTGCAGATGATTGATGAATCCTCCTCTTTACCTCAGTAGATGTTAAATGTAGCAGTTGTTTTAAAGAGAATTCTACAAAAAAAATTATATGTTATCAGGTGAAATAAAAATTAGTCCGAACTAGTAGTTAGTAGAATTATCTTATTCCATTTGCAGATAACAGCTTATTACAATATTTTTTCTTGATTTAAATCATTACCCAAATAAAAAAGAAATGGAAAAATCTAAATTAGTAGAGTCGAATAAGATAATTATACTTTTTGGTGGGCAAATTGTACCAAATCGAATCCATTATCACTGTTTAAATTCCCTTTATTGCAGTGATGCATCCTTTAACACATGAGTCAAGACCCTAATGAATCACTGATCTCAATCAATGTTCGCATGATGAAATTTAGAGAAATGACACATTCCACATAAAGGGTTAACCCCGATGACATTCATGTTCCACACGGAGGCCGAGGCGAGAGTGTGTCAGCAGTGTTATTGAGCCCTATAGTAGGTTACTAGTCGATGCTTTACATTAAATCATATTGAGCGGAGAGCCGGTGCCTGGCGTAGGGAAGTGGGACATCACTATTGTAGGACCTAAGCGTGGATGGAGGCCAGAGGGAGCTTCGAATGCCCATTCATCAAATCCAGGAGAATAAATCACCCGCTATCACTTCATCCCCGAATGTGTGCTGTTATCTCCTAGTAATGGGGAGAGTTCAGGTAGCTTTTGAACGCACGTTTTTAATTATTCCTCTTTTCCTGCTTCCGCTGTTGTGATCCACATGTGCCCTCGTCGCTATAGGACTTCCCTTTGCTTTAGAGTCCAGCTGTAAAACTACAATGTAGGAAAAAACGCACCATCCCACTTCTTACTTGAGTCATTTCTTCCCTCCGACTTGATTCAATTTTTGCAGCCGATCTTTCATATTGCTTCGGTATAATGTTATTTACACCTTGTTTTTTTCTGGATGCGTAGCACTTATGAGTCACAGTAGACATTCAACTATCCTCCTGAGACTAAGGTGGAAAAAAGTGTTTAGAGTTAGATTAGTTTTTATTATATTCTCAAACAGATATGTCAAACGTGGCCTGGGGGCCGACTAAATGGTCCAATGACTAAATGACTGTACAAAGTGAAACAAAAGAATGGATCAGTTTCTCATTCTTCACAGAAATATGAAGTCAGTAACATCAGGGCTGCAACTAAGAATGATAGTGGATTTATCTATCCATTATTGAAATGATTAATCAATTAGTTGTTTGATTGAAGCTGAAGATTCAACTTTAAATGTCTTTTTTTTGTCCAGATGAAAATTACACATTCCGTAAAGACAATTTAATACTAAAATTTTCTACTTAAAAATGGCTCAAACTGCACATGAACTGAATTGAGTTTGATGCTTGAGATTTCTTAAAGCTCAACTTTATTCAAACGTTACATGTACAGTAGGTACATGTCAGGGTTTTATTGATGTAAAACCATGCAATCCTATAAGAAATAAAGGAATAAAATATATAAAGCACCAAGTCCTGACTTGTACAACAATACACATCGAAGGTAGCTGTTTATCCCTATGAAAATAAAAGAGCTTTGTTCTGCAAATTCATACAGATCACAATTGAGATGTTTGCACACTAAAGTCATGAAATTAAAAAAAAAAACATTTAAACTGTGGAAAACATTCTTGTCTCTCATTTTTCCATAAAATCTACTGCTTTTGACGCCTTCCATTCTGAAATAAGTGGGAAAAGGCTGTTACCGCGCCCCCTCAAAAAGTGATGTCACTTCTCAGCCGGCAGTCGTCCTCTCTCAGGAACATCAGGGCTCATTAAAGTGACATTTACAGTTGGAGAGATATTATCCTAATAAAAACATGTGCTACAGTGCACAAAAACGTCTAACCCGGTCTCGGGAGGATATTTATGGAGAAAAGAACGAACTGGATTTACTACTCGCGGATAACATTTGGACAACAGATGGCCTCCATCGGGATGGAGGTGACGACGTGAACCTTCTCATCCCTTGAACATCGTCCTCGTCGTCTGATAGTGACATAAACGCCTTCCCCTTTTATCGCCCGGCGAGACGCTTTCAGACGACCCACAACTATTGATCCGTCTGCTTTATCATCATGAGACGCGACTCCCTCGCCATCATTACACGCTCTTTCCAACCGCTCTTTCCAACAGCGCTCTAATTAGATTTATGGGGAAAGATCATTGTTTCGGCTTAAAATGATCAGTGAAATTCCAACGTTGGAAATGTCAAACGCCGCGGTCTGGAACCGCTTGTGTGACTTTTTCATCCGTTTTGGTGTGTGATATCTAACCACCGCCCAACTCAGCGCCTCCAAATAAGCGGACGTTTGTCATCTCGTACGGACGTCATCAGTGTCTTCTTCAGACATATTGTGGGAAATTTATTAGGAGGCGATGGAACTACCCTGCATGTTATAAAGTGACGCCGAGGGAAATCCAAGCGGGGAGGCGACGCCGAGGGGCGTGACAAAACCGGCAATATTTTCCACCCCGGGATATAAATCACATCATCATCTTGGGATGACTTAGCTTAATGTATAAAAAAAACCATCATGCCCAATTTGCATCCATTAGAGAATCAATGCTTTGATTGATTTTTGCAGCCGTTCCCATTAGTAAAAACACTATGCTCACCAATGGCTGACGTCTGATGACATCACTGAGAACCAAAGTAATAATACAACTACTGTACTTACTGTAGTGGTGCTCACAGTTTCCTGCAGTGTAATGCAGGATTACTTCAGACTTTTTATGTGCTGTCACTTGTAGTTTGACATCCAAATGAAGTGGTTTGGATCATTCTGATAAACCGTTGCCTTGTTTACAACCTGCCTGATCATCAAAAGTGATAAAAATCCTCACAAATATACAAAAAAAAAATTTATGATCCACTTTGTATAGTCCAAAATTGCAATAAATTTGAATTTCACCTGGAAAAAAAAGTGGTAGAGGAAAAATTTGGTGTTATTTTTGCTCTCTGTGTTGGTTTCTCACCATATAATCCAGAACCTTGAAAGCACCTTCTAGGTATGTTGTCTCATGAAAAAGGCCTGGGAAAAAAAACAACAAAAAAAACAGGCCAAAGTCTAACCGCCAAAGCATCTTAGACGTGTACTTTGCCAGAAGAAAAACAGTAAGTCCTGGCTTTCCTCGACGGTATTATTGCTGAGCTTGGCCATGACTTAGCACTTTGTTGGCCGCGTCCACGCATATCTGTCTGCATCTGTGCCTGTCTTGAGTACAGTTTCAGGTCATAAATGAACTCGAGTGAATAATTGTCGCTTTTCACCTTGTTGAAAACGACTCATATCTGATGCTTTTGTTCTTGATTTTTTTTTTTTTTGGCCTTCCCGTCAGGCTCTACAGCAGCGTGCCCAGCCAAGTGAGATGGATTTAAAGGCCAGAGAGGTTGAGAACTGGTCTGGCTGTTCTATGTTAATGTCTGTGTTCTAGAACTGAAGAGTTTCTTGATCCTGGTGGAAGGAAGGGGCGGGGGGGTCATGTTAGGCCATGTTTGTCCCATCCCATCTCAGCAGATCAGCTGCATGGTTAATGCTTAGCAGAGCAGATTGTGAGAAAATATTTGTATTTATGAAAAAAGTCAATTTTTCTGTTGTTGTGTGTACACATTTAGGTCTCTGGTGTTCCTGCTCTCACACAAACTGTGAAATAAGACCACCCACTCTTTTTTGTGGTTTAACTAAGCCTTTCTAACCAAGCCGTTTAGAAATGGCTCCTGTTGTGATGTCACAACAAGAGTGGAAATTAATAATCATGTAGGATCCATGGACCCTCCCCCTAATTCAAATTTGCTTGTTGCTAAACTTTAGTTTGTCCGACTGACCCCAGCTTTCTGAGGGGCGGGGCATTTCCAACAGTGCTAACCAATCACAACAGAGAGGGGGAGGGGCAGAAACGGGGTTTTTCAGAGTGAGCCTGCATTGCTGCTATAGGTCTAACTAAGTACTTTTTGGCCATAGAAGCATGCACATTTTTTTAAATAGACCAGGAAAATTAAAATACTGGTGCATGTCAAACTAGGGCGCCTTAAACACATAAGTCTCCCTCCTATAGTTCTGAACCATCATACATAATCATTAGGTTGCCATCCCTGAAGTGCTCTTATGTTCCATAATAAGATGGACGAAGCCATATATCGTTTTTCATAACCAAGACTGCATGATGCCGATTTCTTTTTTTTTCCATACTAGAAATATAAAGGGGAAGAAAAATAATGACAGATCAGACATAAACCCAGTATACACTTTAACATGAACCTTTTTTTATGTTTATTTTTGTCATCTGGTCAGTCTGGGCCATTATAAATCCATCGCGGGATTAGTGCCGGCTAAAAATAGCCTCTTACGATAGCAGAATTAGTGCACAGTCTTAACCATAAACAAACAAATGGCAATTCCTCCCCCCTCCGCCGCCGTCCCCGCCCCCACCCTGCCCGCTGGCTGGTCTCTCTCTGCCAGCGTTTTTCAGGGAGTAATTTGTGGTGTGCGGGGAAGGGTTGACCTCGGTCAGGAAACGGCGGCAGGATAAAGAAGGATGCGTTTAGCCCCCGTTTAGAGCTTCGGAGCGGGGAACTCGCCGGGGGCCGCGTCCGGTGTGCGGCGCCCGCAGACGGGGGGGCCCCGAGACGCTCGGCCGGGCAACGCGCATCAATCAGGCCTTCCAAGAACTGTGTGCCACTAGAAAAAAAAAAAGAAAGCCAGCATCCTCCCCGCAGACTGACGTGTCATTTCTTGCCAACGTCGTCTCTTGTCCGCAAATAGCAGCAGCTTGCGTCTGCGTTTTTTTTTTTTTTTCTTTCCCCTCCAGAGGTTCCTCGGGGCTAATCTGAGAGGAAAGCTGCTGGCCTCCCGCATCGGTCAGTGTAACATTTGTTCTACATATGACTACAGGCTGAGGGAGGGGGGGAGTGACCTCTGGGTGCAGGGCAGCAGGACTCGGATTCAAATAAAGCGTATTGAGCAGTTTTAAAAGTTTGGTCGTGTAGGATTTTTCTGCAACAATCCCCGACCACACACGCACACACACACACACACACACACACACACAGTGTTTCCTGTAGCACTGACCCCAGCTGCTGGACTATCATAGGAAATTCTATCAAAGATAAAGCACAAAAACTAATTTTAAAGGAGTAGTAAAGGGTTTTGCAAATAGTGTCTGTAAAAAAAAACTCTTTAAAGGGGTCTATTTATAAAATGATTGTGTGTAAGTCTATACCTTGATATACACCATGTATTGTTCAAATCATACCGCAATTAAAAAAAATGTCACCCCTAATTTTGTACATACCCCACCTGACCTATTTATTGCATATTTCATTTTAAACCCCTCTTATATAGTAGAAATACTATAGCAGTCATTACCATTACCACACATATATGATCTCAGTCGATTGATGAAGACATTTACAGTGAGCTCACACACAGACGAGATGCACCGTGCCTGTATTGTTGTGCCTGGAGTGGACATAATACAATCTGTAATTATCCTAGGAAGCTACAACTCATGCAAACTTAAAAAAAAATATGGTCTAACTCGTGTTTTTTTTGTCTTGGTCTCAGTCTTGAGCTGAGTTGGATTTTGTCTTGATGCGGTCTGTCTCGGTCTTGGTAGTGTCTTGGTCTTGTTTTTAGGCATCTGCAGCTCATACATTTTGGCTGACAGGCAACAGATTTTTTTTCATTCCTTTTACTATTTTAAGTAGTGTTTTTGAAACCAGAACTTGTAACACTTTAACTTAAAGTAAAAAAAAAAGCTCGAGCTGATACTTTTGAGTTCTGCAGTGGCACTTTTTAAAACCCTATTATCTGTACTTCTACTCGAGTAATGAACACGAATAGTTCTGACACCTCTGCTAAAACTTGCTGTTCAACCTCACAAATTAACTACATAGCCTAATAACACCTCCCTGATGAAATAAGGGTGGTGGTGTTACTTCATCAGTGAATTATCTAATACTTACTAATGTAAAGATAGCATTATACTCTATTCGCACCATCTAAATTGTCTAAATCAGATCCTCAGTGTTGTTTGCAGCAACTAAAATTGGTTTAATTGTCTTTAAATCAGCCAAATGCATTGTATCGGTTAACATTTTTAATTGTATTGAGCTGTAACTTCTGCTGATGGCGTCTTTGCACTCATATCTGCCACAGCTTTGACACTTCTGTCATTCTTTTCCGCCAGGTCGGAGACGATGATGATGATGATGCAGTCAGAAATTCTCTGATTCAGCTCTTTCCCGCCCGGCCGCTTGTAATTCCAGCCCCGGACGACATATGACGCGAGCAGCTTTTTTACATTATGCACAAAGTCATTTAATGCATCGCTAATGTGAAAGATATCGATTAGCGCGGCTTTAAAGGAAAATCGGAAACACCTCTGTGACGCTGAAATTCAGATCTGCATCACAGACGCTAAAAATAAACCATTTGAATATGAGTAACCTTGATTCCCCACTTTTTGATTGACTCGTGAATAAAACAAGAGCATAGAAAATTTCCCTGTCACTCTTTTTCATGTTTGCTTTGAAAGGGAAATTTCACATGCAGGAAAAGGACTTAGTCACATTCACACGCTTTCCCTTTAACGCAAGTTTGCATATTTATCTTTTTTTTTTTTTTCCAAGGAGATGGAACAATGGAGATATGAAGCACTCAGTCAGCCTTCGCCGCTCTCAGCCGTGATGACACGAACAAATAGCAGAACACACACTTATCTGCGCTTGCAAGATAAGAGAGAAGCCAGGCTGCCTTTGAATGATGAATGACTGAAGGTTTTAAAGCTGTATTTTTTTTTTTTTTTTATCTCAGATTGGATAATGTAATGTGTTTAAGCCCAGAACAGTCTTTTAATTTCTGGCTCCTGATAAACGTCAATGGAGCAGGATCAATACGTGAAACAAATAGCCCGGCTCTGACTGGATATCGAATATCGGATTAGTCATTTCCAGCCGTGATGGAAAAATCAATCAGAAAGAATTCATCCAGTCGTGTATATATATATATATACTGTACAATCGGTTTCAGGAGGTGGGGTGGAGGGGGGGCAGGTTTGGGTGAACCTTGTCCAAAAGAAGCCACGCCTTCTCCTTGAACCTGTTCCAATTCACGCACTTTAATCAAGTGGAAATCAATAGTCCCTGAGACAAAATATTGACCTTCTGAAGAGCCCAGGCTTGTAACGGAGTCATTTGACCGGCGTCGTGTTTAGACAAACAGCGGGGGGGGGGGGGGGCATATTTCGTATATATAGGCATAGGCATCTGAAATGAAAAACAATGTCTTTTTAATCTGTTCAGATCACCTCTCTGGTTGTTTTGTTCGCTTATTTATTTATTATTTTGTATTTTATACCAAAATTCCTGTTAAAAAAACGTATGATATGAACATGTAGGATATGTTCACTCTTTATTGATCCAATCTATAGCTGAAGTCAATTAATTTCTTAGTTGCCAACAATTACATTAATTGCTGACTAGATTCATTTAATTCCAGCTTCTGAAATCCTGTTTTTTTAGTGTTCTATAATAGAACATTGATTCGTTTTAGGTTGTGAACTGTTGTTTTGGACAGGTTTGAATTTTCTGGTTCTGGGAAACAGTGCTCAGAGTGAAACACAATTGATTAGTTTTTTTTTTTCAAAAATCAATATATTAATCAACTATCAAATAGCTGTTAGTTGTATATCCTGTTCATACCAGAAATAGTGTTTTTTAGTATTTTTGTGAAGCATTCTGGTTCACTTCCTGTTTGTTCCTAAAGGGCTATACAAATGTTAAAACTTGAATTTAAGTGTATAACAAGGAATAAAAGTAATATAATTAACTGATAAACCACTTATTTTATCTGCCAGCAGCAGCAGAAGGATGGATATGTGGGTAATGACGTTACCTTCAGAGCAGGCTGCTAGATGCCATGGTATAAAGATTAGTTTTGTGTATTTACAATGCCGATAATTACTGATTTCCCACACAAAGTCCGGATTTACATGGCGGGCATTCGATAAAATCCAAGTAAGTGGTTAAATCCTTGTGTGCCGCGGCTTCTCACACGCCAAACACATGATTTTGTTCAACGGAAAAAAGGGGAAAAAAAAAACAACAACATTCAGAGCTTGTGTCCTTTCCTCTAAAATCTCAACTACTGCTTTAGTATGGATGTTCTGAGTCATAACAGCAGTCAGATAAAGACATTTTCTTTCATATATTTTTCTACTGTCTAAGTTCAAACACGAAAACAAATAACTACACATTTATCATTAAAGGTGCATTATTTTTTACATTTTTAATGTTTATGATCTATTTATTATAATGATCTGCTTTTATGGCTTTTAGACCTGTAGCAGGAGCTACTCACTCTTGTGATTGGCCTAGCATTAATATGTCCCGCCCCTCAGAGAGGTCGGGGTCATTCAGAGAGACAGAGGTCAAGTACGAGTTCTCTGGATCCAGGAGCAGGTTACTAATAACCTCTGCTTCTTCCTGTTGTTGTGACATCACAACAGAAGACAGGTTTCAGCAACACTGGAGAGGAGGCCAGAGCACAACAGAATGAGTGGGTGGTCTAATATCGCCAGAGATCACTAAATTAAAGTAATAATAATTGTTCAATTAGATAAATTAGACCTTTAAGGAATTCACTCTGTCAGTCAGATGCAGCACTTTAAAATTCAGACTCATACTCAGCTGATTTCAGTGATTTGAACTTACACCTAATCGGAGAACCACGAAACAAGTCACAAGTCAACCCGATCTGGTGAAAACGGCGAGCTCGCGCACGGCGCCCTATCTCGCGTGAGTGCATCGGTGCAGAGGATGCATCACAGGTCGGTTCAGGAGCGTCAAAAGTGCGTCAATGCGTCTCGCGAGGCAAAGTGCGAGGGCACGGAATGAAAGGTCACGGTTTCGAGTGCAGATGTGACACAGAGTGTGGTTGTTGTGGCTTTCTCGGGCAGAAGTTTTGGTGACTCATCCCGAGAAGAGAAAGCGGCGCGTTTGCCGATTGGACGACGCGTCGCGAGTCACGGCGGAAATATCGCCTGGGTCCGATCGCCGGGTCATAAATACCATTTCCTCCTGTATTTATATCCCAAGGCCCGTCTGTCTGCCGGTGACAGAGCATCTCTGATTTATGCTTTTAATTCCACTGTCGGAAAAAGCTTTTATTCCCCAGTCATGTAAGTCGTATAGACACACAGGAAAAAAAAAAAAGCAGCTCTGAGTCATAAAGCCCTAGCTCAGTACTGATTGATGTTTGTATACAACCTACTGTATGTTTTATGTACAGATACATAAATGCTGTTTAACCACTAGTTTTACACTTTTGCTTGAGTTGATATTGAATTGATCTTGAGTTTTTAAACGCTGGAATCTATACTCGTACTTGAATATTGAATGCAAAGACTTTTGAGACCTGGAAATGAAACTGCTCATTGCAGTAGTTGTTAAATAACTTGTTTCCAGATAAAAAGACAATTACCCATATAGTGATTTGTCTTTTAGTCAAATCCAATTGTATGTATCTTTTTGATTATGATGCCTACTGTAGGTTTTATATAAATCCTGTCCAACGTTTTAAAAAGCTCAATCCACAGACGAATGCACCCAGGTCTGAAATCATAAACTGAGCCTTAAAACTGTCATTTTAAATTATTAGTTTAATGGCCTACTGCTCAACTCTAAAACCCAATAAATATACAGAAAACACCATTTAAACTTACAATAATTAAATTACCTTATATGTATGTTCTCAATATGCTTTCAGAAATAATATAGAAAAAATATAGTCTCACAATGTCCTCAGTGTAAACGTGAATTTGAATAATAAAGCTTTTAGATTTGATTGTGTGAGGCTTTGAATGTTGAGTTTCTAGGCTGCTGTAGGTTCAATGATGCACCTGGAGGTAACCATAGCAACCACATGAAAAATCAGCATGTATTTAGTTTTTATTTAAACGTAAACACTTATAAATGATGCACCTGTACACAAAGTCTGTGTGAATAAAGTTAATTCAACATGAACAAAATGACATGTCATAATGTCTACTTTAGGTTTGGCTTTAGTGTCTGTATGCTGCTGCTGCTTTTGCATCATTTTAAGCCGTAAAATGATATTATAACCTGTATATATTATTATTTAAACCTAATCTATAGTCAGGTTTTAAGAAAAATAACACATTTATTATTATTTATAATAATTGTATTCACACAACAACAACACAAATTTATTAGATATTTGTAACCTTTCAGCATATTCAATCCATTTGGCAGTTTTATTCTTCATTATTACAGATGACATCTGCATAAATTGCTAATATTACTGTTTTGATGAGCATTAATAACTGTTATTGACATTTAATGACAATATCTGAACATCATGTTACAATGCTCAGATCTAAGAACTAATATATATATATATATATATATATATATATATATATATATATATATATATATATATATATATATATATATATATATATATATATATTTTTTTTTTTTAAATGTCCCACATTTTCCATGACAGAAGTTTGATTTGTGTCTTTTCTCCTTTCTGTGAATCCTTTATTTCTATTATCATTTGACAATATAAGAACACTTTTTTTCCTCGAATGTGTAAGGCTTTGTGGGTGAATTGTTTGAATGTTCAGCTTCTAGGCTGCTGTCGGTTAAATGATGCACCTGGAGGTAACCATAGCAACCATAGGACCCCCCCGCCTCCCCACAGCATCACCTGAAGTTTTCATTTAAACAACCTCTAAAAGACCTGAGACCAGCCAATGAATGCATTTTCATTGAAGGAGTGCATTCATGATCCTTTCCTGATTTTTTTTTCTGTGGACTATTTGTCACACACACACGTTTCAGCTCAAACATAATAAAGTAAATCATCGTCAAAGATGACACAAGTGAACACAAAATCCATTTTTTTTAAATAAAGGCTTTTATTATTAAAGGAGAGGAAAAAACAAAAATCAAAGCCCACATAACCCTGTTCTCCAAAAGTGAGACTAACCACTTCACATGACAATCACGTGAAAAGCATCTATTTTGTGGTATCATCACGTGATTCCATTCATGTTTGAGCAACATATATATACTTTTTTTTTCTGACAAAAGAGAAGCAGCATGCCTGCGTTTGGCACCACGAAGCTCTGCCGGGCACCAACTGGTCACACACAGTCCAATCCCAATTGTGTGCGCGTGTGTGTGTGTGTGTGTGTGTGTATATTTTCACCCTCACATCACTTCTGAAATTAGCTCCTTCACACTTCAGCGGCTGCTGCTGCTGCTGCTAGTCGTCCAACCCGGTATGGCCGTTCTCTGGCTGGGTAATGTGAGTCAGCTTAAAGCTCCGAGTGCTGGGACATGTAAACGTGTTGCAGCCTCCTCCTTCCTCCTCCTCCTCCTCCTCACACTGGCATCACAGTAAACTGACAGCGACTGCTGTTCAGCAGATCCCCGGACGTGTACAGTACTGCTGAACGGTGCAGCAGCAGCAGAGGTGTCAAAACATGCATGCGGCCCTCGGGGGCCCAGAACAGGCCCGCTAAAGGGTCCTATCCAGACGAAAAGATGACTGTACAAAGTTAGAAACCAAAAATGGGCCAGGTCCTATTTCTCACAGAAATGTGAAGTCAGTAACATCAGGGCTGCAACTAATGACTGTTCTGATAGTCTGAGCTAATTATTGAAATAAATAATCAATTCGTTTTTTGGTTGAAGCTGAAGATGCAATTTAAAATGTCTTTTTTTTGTCCAGACTCATGGTCCACAACCTAAAGATTATCAGTTTACTGTTATAGAAAGACTAAAGAAACCACGAAATGATCAGATTCTAAAAGCTGGAACGAGAGAAGTTGGACATTTTAAAACTATTGATTAATCAACTAAGAAATATCAGGACTTTCAATCAAATTCAGCTCTTTCTGAAAGTACTACTGGATTTCCAAGAAAAACTTAACCTGCAAAGCACAAACAAGTTTTTTTTTTTGTTTTTTTTTTGTAAATGGACCGAAAGGCAGAGGGATGAATTCATGGGGTCCTTCCAGACAACAAGATGTGAGCGAATCTGATGCGGAAGCGGATTCGGCGTGGCGTCCGCCTCGAGCCCCCGATCTTCAGACATGTTGACTTGTGCCCATGGGGGGGTGGGGGCTGTGGGGGGGGGGGGGGGGGGGGGGGGTAATTCCACCAGCCGCATCAGTGGATGTTCTTTCATCTTCCTCAACAGCCTGGTCTGCTGTCTTTTGATCTCAGCTGGGTATTTATACACCAGTGCTGGGGTTTTTCACATTTAGCCGTGATGCTGTGTGTATTCTTAAAATGCAAGAGCACAAGTGTGAAAAAAGGCAGCTTTTTTTTCTTTCTTCGCTCATATCAACAACCAGACTCGTACCCTCAAGCCCACCCACACGCGTGCACACGCACACACGCACACACTCTTGGCCGTGCATGCACACCCACTCACGCTTCCACGTGCACAGACGCGCATTTTGAAGGTTTCTTTTTTTTTTTTGACGTGGGCGATGCCTCTGTGTCAACGCTTTCCTGTGGGGAGACTTTCCACTTGCCTTTTTTTTTTTCCATGAAGAGCTCTGAGCATGAGCTTTTTTTTTTTTTGTCAAAACCGACAGTTGAAATTTTTCTCGTCAACTCCACACACGCTCTGAATTTATTGCCTGAAATAAACGCTTCTAACGCAACCCTGCCCACCCCCCCCTCCCCCCATCCCCTCCCCCAACAACTCTTCCATCCGCTTCCACCGGGCCCCATTAATAATGCAGCGCGTAATCCAGTCTCGGGCACACTCGTGCAAGCAAAGCCCCTCAGCCTGCCAATCACTGGCCCTAATTAGCAGATTTGCTGCTTCTCTGGCTGCGGTAGAGGAGGAAAAAAAAAAAAAAACGGGCCCTTTGTGATGGTTTCGGGGTGTTTTCTGGGGGGCACTTGCAACTGCAAGGCGTCTGCCGAAACAACATACCTCTCGTTTGGCGAGGCCAATAAGTAAGGTGAGAAATACAATTGTAAATCCACTCTCCTCTCTAGATTCTGCTAAAGACTCATTCTACGTTTGTTGTGTGCGCATGCTGTATTTACATTATAAAACTCAGCTGTGTAGAAAGGAAACCCGAGTCATGTCGAGTCACAATTTCTAAACCAAAAGATCTGAGCGTCAAACTCGCACCCGGACACATCTGAACGACAGAACCGAAGCGTAGTGAATCCCGATATATCGGCCTCCGAGACGGAGACAGAGCCCAGACGGAGCAGCGCAGGCCCCAGACATCTGAAACAGCGAGGCCCGGGTCTATAGATAACCCAGTGTTTCTATCACATGTGCAGCGTGTTACCATATAAGACAGCAATATGACTCACCCCCCTGCTCACTGACCTACTATGTGGGAAGTCATGATTCATGCAAGCTGCATTTAAGCAGGCAGGGCCCAAAAATACTCTGGCATGCCATCACACAAACACATACACGACCATCACACACACACACACACACACACATACCTCACTTGCTCAGTCATACTCACCCACCCACAGACACTGATAGGCTCAGATGCTGTCGGTAACATACAGTGAGAGACATTAGAAAGTTGTCAGAGCAAAGACTGGAATAACAAGATGACTGGATCTGTGCTGATGCTTTTCTGAGGTAATGCCAAACTCATAGCCGACACTTTCAAGGGCTTGAATTCTTTATGTGCTGTCAAAGATATATATTTTTTTTAAATATGAGTTAACTCTAGGCTTGTGCAACAGGTAGCCAAATGAAACGCATTGCATGCCAGCTATGCTGATAATCCCCTTTGATTGCATGCCTATATTTGCTAATGTAAAAGCAGGATACTGGAGTTTCGCAAACCAGCTGTTATTGTTTGTTGGGTTTTGTTCTTCGAAATGAGAAGGTCCTTCAAGAACAATTAGTCAGCAAGATGCGTCTATATATAGCATCTCGAGTGTTGTTGCAGTGATAGCTGGAAAACATTGCGATCGAGTTTTTGGGCGACGAGTCTGGGGTTGAATTGGTTAATTCACCCCCCCCCCCCCTCTGTGCAAATAAGTTTGCCTACAGCGAATTGTATTCAGGTGTAGACCACAACAACTGCAGTAGAGACTCCTTTAAGAGGATGTGACCACCGTCGGCTCGCAAACAAACGAGTGGTTAGTCTGCGTCGGGAACGTGATACGACCTCAGTCTGACCCGACTACAAAGTCAACTCTTCGAGTTCGGAGTTGACAGAGTTGCTTTGGTTTGCTCGGGTGAGAGAAGTTATTTATAGCGTAATTTGGACTGTTCATTTATATCGGAGGACAGATGAACCATTACTTAATGCTCAGTGTAAACAAAACACTTACAAGTGAGCTAGAGAGTAAATTGAGGTATCTTGACGTTTTGGGACAGGTGGAAGCTTCCTTGAGACCAGCAGGTGATGCATTTTGATTTCTAAGATTTTTGTTTTGTCAAAAAAAACCAGCTTAACATCTGAACGACACCTGGACTTGTCCTAAAACACCTGATCAGACTCCTCACATTCAGCTCTTTTTTTTCCCTCCAACAACAAAACAGATTCTTCACTTTCACTCTTTTCCCTTGATATCTTCCCGATGTCAAATGGCAAAAGCCGGAGTGTGTTTTTTTTTTTTAATGCAGATGGCGGCCGCGCTGATAATGGGTTTCTTAGTCTGCAACCCAGCTGTCTTTGATGGTTTCCATGCAGTTTGCATCCACACTAATTGTTTCTTCTTAAAAGGAAAATCTCAATGGGGGTTGGGAGTATCGATTCACGCTGTTGAGGTCACCGCCCAGACCTTTCCAACGCGGCGAGATGAAGTAGCTCCGGTGTTAATTAGGCTGATTGCGGATAGATGCGGGTTTTGAGTGCCGCTCCCATTCATCACCCCGAGGACAA
The DNA here is from genome assembly GCA_036785175.1 of Eupleurogrammus muticus. Taxonomy (NCBI): domain Eukaryota; kingdom Metazoa; phylum Chordata; class Actinopteri; order Scombriformes; family Trichiuridae; genus Eupleurogrammus; species Eupleurogrammus muticus. The sequence goes on from JAYKQN010000001.1 coordinate 32,255,322, forward strand.
GCATGGGAGCTCCCAAGGGAGGACTCAACCTAATCCATGGTACCCCCACAACAACGCTGGACCTAGGAGTTGTTGAGACGCCTCCCTAGGACCAGGCCAACATCGCTCTAGGTGGCACGAACGCTTCATCCAGGTCGAGCTTTCTCACCTAAGGATCGATGCGGCATTGTCTTTCCTCCCTGTGCTGCCGATCGAAGAGCTGGGAGACAGATTTCTATCTTGAGTGAACAGGCACTTGATCTGTTTGCAGAAGGTCTCAAGCATAATGACTCCCGGCTGTCGCCATAGACGACTGAGTCCTCCACCTTGTCAGGTATCACCTTGAACTCTCTAGAAAGCCTTCTATTGTGAGGACTTGACTCCACCTGCACTTCTCTCTCGCTATCACAGGGTCCATTTTTTTTTTTTGCCAGGGTGAGCGATTTAGGATGTTTCGTAATCAATCGCACACAAGAAATGATTCAATCCGTGTCAGCGTGATGAAACGCGGCAAAAGAAACAGTCTCATTATGCCTCAGCGTTCCTCGGGTATGTATTCAGCCGAGCCTGGCAAGCATCAGCAGTATGTCTCAGACGTGCCTGTCTTGCATATATTATCTCTCCGGATCAATATCAACAACCCGTTGACCTTCTGAAAAAAAGGCTGTTTGCCTTATCGGTGGCATGGGGGGGGGGGGGGGGGTTCGAGGAGCCTCTGCCTTTGCTTCTCTCTGCGGTCAGAGTGGAAAACCCCCAACAGAAAGAACTGCTCCTGCAGCTTTAATCTGCTCTTGCAATCTTAAACGGAGGAATTCACTTCAGGGAGGACGTTCTGTCACCTGTTTTGATGCTGAATTCACTTAATACTCTCTCTCCTCAAGGTGTGAGGAGACTTGTCGGAAGACTAAACCCCTGTTTTTCTGTGTTGCAAGCTACTTCCGATTTATACGTTTCTAAGGTTCAGTTTGCCTATTGTGAAGAAAGAACACGACAACTCTCCTTCCTCTCATGCAGAACATCCTCTCTATCTCTCTCTCTCTCTCCCTCTTCTTTTGAAATAATTCTTTTGTGATTTACCGGCGTTTGGCTGAACACTGGCAGCAAGGTGGAAGCGCTGTTGCTGGAGACAACACGACCGAGCCCCGAGCGGCGTGCTTCGTCTGCGGCAACATCGGGCCGCAGATGAAAAACACATTGGCTCGTTAGAAAATGTCTTCTTTTTTTTCAGGAAGGAAAGGAAAAACAGCCTTGTTTTTAGTCTTGATGACAGTGCGCTTTTTTAATGGAATGCAACCCGTTTTGCAATGGTTTCACAAAGCCACAGGGGTCAAAGAGTTGAGTCACACCACAGACAAACACGTAATCCCCAAAAGAGTAATGGACATTTTTTTAAAGTGAACAACTTTGGATGATTTTATACAATGATAAACCCAACAATGATCATTTCTGGATACTTTAATCCCTTACAAGTATATTCATCATGTTACAACATACAGACCAGAGTCATAAAACAGCAGGAGTGTGCAATAAGTGAGTGGAAGCAACAAAGGTGGGGGGGTGTAATTGCATAACAGCAGCATAACAGCAGCAAAGGAGACATTGGAAGTTCGAGTCCGTGCTCATATTTTTCAATTACAGCCCGGATTGAGACACGAGGCCCCCGAGCCTCTTTTTCCCCATTTGATGCTCATAATGAACCATTAAGACGTTTTCTGATGATCTCTGCAGTTTGCCCTGCAGAGGAAGCACCACTCCGGGCATGATTAGCACCACCTTTTGGGTAAAGCCTTTAGCACACCACCTACGGTGCATTAAATGTGTGATGTAGTGTATGCATAGACACACAGGAGACTTGTTTCATTATCCCGGTATTGTCTTGAGTACGAGCTGAAGTGTTTTTGCAGCCTTAATAAAGTAAAAAAAAAGAATGATGATGATGAAATCTACATTGTTCCCCAGATTTATTTACAGACTTCTTCTTCTTACTCTTCTTCTTCTTCTTTTCTATGATTGACTGAACATTCTTATGCCAAATTCGAGACCCACAACCATCAATTAGTGACCATTAGCTCTCCTGGTAATACATTACCGTCACATGACTACACTATCCCTCCTCTTCACCGTGTGTATCTACATGTACCGAGTGACACACATGGATTCTAACTATTGGCACAGTCAAGGAGAAAGAGGGGAAAATTACATATATAAAAAAAAAATCAAATACTAAATAAGTCATTTTGAAAATAAGCCAACTGGGATCTGACCAAATCCTCAAAGCGCCGGACCCATTGAGGGAATACAATCTGAATAGGATTATAGAAGTGCGATGCTAAATCACTGGATAGTCTTTTTTCATATAAATGGCGTTCATCAAAGTCATTAGAAATCCTCATCCAGGGACCAACAATGTCTTTTAGCAGATTACATAGCAATATAACGATATATTGCTTCGGATCAAAGAGTTGAAGGCATAGCGACAGATAAATGGACCATGACTCTGACCAACACTGCCCACAAATAATTGTATCGAGTATGAGGAAGCAGATAGTTTCATGTGAGGAAATGAAACCCCTTCCAAAAAATACTCTGCCATCCTCCCTCAGAGGTGATAGTGTGCATGAAAAAGGCTTCTGCTTGCAAACACTTGACATAAAGCAGGAGCCTTATTACAGACTAATTCAGAAAAACTCAGAAATGAACCATACTAGCTGACAAATCAGATTTCAATCCAAAATTATGTCTGGACCCATTTTCTCTATCTCTAAAAACAAAGGAAATACCTTCAAGAATATGCTAATTATTTATCATAATATGTTTTTATTGTAGAGTGAACAGACAAAAATGCAAAAAGATATAACAACTACTAACCATCCATTGCTAAATGTACATACTGTATATTACCTAATCTGTGTAAAATAAGTACAATGTCTGTCAACCAAACTGTAATATATGCCCACATCTCAAAAGACAAGCGCCACTTATCCTAATAAAAGAATCACACATTCTTGTGGTGTCGTTTGGATTCACTAAACTACTGGCAAATTATTTTCACGTTCAGCTTGTCCAGTCTCTCTTAACAGGCTTCACAGATTATTTCTTCCTTGGACCCTAGCAGAGGTCTCTAACCTAGGCAGTGCTCTAAAACTCAGCATCACATGGAGACTCCACCAACACCAACAACAACCTGACCAGATCCTCAAAGTCTATGTCAATGTAAAAACTACAAATAAAAAAAAAATCTAGAATATAACAGCAAGCTCAAACTAAAAATATGCCAATAATCTTTTTGCAAAAACTGCATACTTTTTCTAGAAACAAATCTAAAATGTCAGTAGAATATGAACATTAACATTCTGACAGACATTTCTAAAGGAGTCCAATTTTACTATTTGCTCTAGTTGCAGCAAGGCAGTCTGCCTTCTCACACAGTCACTCTCTAAAAAATCCAATTTCCCTTGTTCCCAGAGAGCTGGTTGGACAAATGAGTCAAGTCACAGTTTTTTTAACAATCATTAGCTTTTAGCTTTAAGCAGTGTGCTGATGGAAAAAAAGGGTTAGGGTTTAGGGTTAGGGTTAGGGTTAGGGGCTGATTTAAGAACACATAGAAGGTCTAAAACAGGACGAGTCACAGCATTACATTTAATAGCAAGAACCTGCCATTAATCTGTAAAAGCTTTTTTCATACAGTAGCTATGAAACGTAAGTAACGATAAACAGCTGTTTATCTCGAGGTGTTTGTGATTTTCACACGGGCCTCAGATGGCGTTCACTAGCGTTCACTTCCCGCCATCATCATCATCATCACCATCCTCGTTGACATGCGTCGCCTCGTACCGCTCCAAGGTCGCTCCTTGCCGCAGCCTAATTTGATAAAGCCAATTAAAACCGTGTTCATTCTCAGTGTAATTACAGTCATCTGGCAGCAGCCCCCCACCCCCGCACACACACCCCCACCCCCTATAATTGTGCACGGTGACACAGTAGTGATGTTTGTCTCCCTCTGACTCAGTGGATAATGTCATTAGACCGTAGAGCATCAGAGGTCGAGGATAACCTTGTTTATGACGAGGAGCCACAGGGCGCGCGCTTGTATGTATTTATTTATTTTATTTTTTTTGGGACGCAGCCGTGAGCGCATGTGCGTACGTTCCGCTGGGGTCAAACTCATTCCACAGTCACTTCAGCCAGGGATGTTACGGTAAATCCAGTTACAGTTATTTCCACCGACTCATTCCCACTCCCTGCTGATTGTATTATTGTATCCCTGTTTGAGGCTTAAAAGAAGAAGAAGAAGAATATTATTGCAGGTGTGGTTTATCAATGAATGATGCAATGGATGCAAATATACAGCAACACAGGAATATCTGTGTCGCCTTACTTATTTAATAGCTCTAATCAACAATAATCCTAAAAAAATGAGTGGTCACATAACACATGGACTCAACTTATATCAGAGAGAAAACAAATGTGAACAATAGATTGAAATGATCAAACTTCAGACTCATTTCCTGTTCTAGCATCGACCTACTTAATGTACCATAGCGGTTGAATGTGCTGTTTTAAGCTAAATAAGAAAGATAACAACTGTGCTGACGCTGAAAACTCTAGAACGAGGTTAAAAGTTTGAGAGGTGAACGTTTAGAAAAAAAGAAAAAGCAATTTTGTATGATATTGCAAATGCCTCTCATTTTTATTGGAACACATTTAAAAAATGATCATGGTGTGATTTATAAAGAGATCTGTATCAAATCTAATGGTATTTTACACTCTGGAGGTCTGGAAAGGACATTTTTTTTCTATTTCATATTACTGATCCTCTTCTTTGATTTAGGATATGAATAGAGAGAGCGATCAGTGACTGTATGGTTGTGACATCACAACCTTACAGAAGTCCTGCCGGCTGATTTTGAAGAAATATTTAGATGTGACAACTTATGCGATCGATCACCAATATACATCCCGTCATGTGACTAATGTTTTAGTCTTGTGAATTGGGGGCATGTGACATCACAACTTCACATAAGTCCTGGCAGCTGGTTTTAAGGCATATTTTCAGTTTATGGGCTGTGTGCACTTTTTCTGTGGATTAAAACACATGATTTACTTATAACCAAAAATACATTAATGTCTCATTTTCTACCTTATTAAATTTAGTAATAAATGTTTTGGGATTTTGCTTAAATCTCAATTAGTGGTTCTGCCTCTGCCCTGTAATGTGTTGGGATTGGCTCCAGCTGACCCCTGTGACCCTAATGAGGAAAACAAATGACTGTGTTCAGCCCTATTTTGCATGCAAGTATTTATTTCATCTAATTTTTAAAAAGGGTAGACTTGTAGTAAAAATTGAATGCTGCCTCCATTATTAACTCTTGAAGAGAAGCCGTCTTTTTATTAACATTACCATCAGAGGTTGTGAACTCGTCCTGACATCGTCATCTGACCACTGACTCAGTGGCACAACGCTGCCGCTCATAGCAACGTAAAAAAAACAGTGTAGTCCTACTTCTTCCGTCTTTTTACTTCATAATTTGTTTTTTGTTGGGGGTTTTTTGCCACGGTTGTGCTGCAGATCCACAAGGAGAAGCCCAGAGGAATGTGTGAAGCTCCGAGATTTTTTTCTTTTCGTCGTTGTATGATAATCACAGTCATGAGGGGCGCCGCCGAGGGGCCCTGGAGTCTGCCCTCGTTCGTTTATAAATTTCATTCTGTCATGACCCCGGCCCACAATCCCCCCACTCCCCCCCCCCCCCACCCCACCCCCCCCTCCTTTCCCTTCCTTCCACACACCCGCCACATTATTCTGCTGAGGGACGGCAGAGAGGACACACATCACAGAGCGTATTATGACACGCTGTCACACATCACCCAACCCCGACACAACCCCGCCCATCCTCCCCCTAAAGCCGCCCTGAACCAACACGGCGTCATATGACCGGGCCGTGCCAACGCTGACTCAAACGTCCCGCCGCTCGCTCGCTCGTGGATGCGCTCTGATTGGTTAGGGATTTTCCAACTTCTTTGTTTGCGATACGAACCGAGAGTTTTCTATTCTGAGTCTGCACGGTTGATTATCGGTGCCACTTGTGACCAGCTGATAACAAAGAAAGGAAAAAAAAAAAGCAAGAAGAAAGCGATGCTCAGGAATGAAATTGACACCACCGGCAATAAGAGTGACTGATTGATTAGACTCTTCTCCTCACAGCTTGAAGTGTAGAAGCAATAATACAAAGCACAGCGACTCATATAATCAATGAATGGCTTGAATCGGTTATCAAGCTAAAGAAATACGTTTTGCTAAATTGCTTGAGGTTATAAATTAATAGTTTTTTTTATTATTATTATTTAAATCAATAATCATCCAAACTTTTTGTCTTCTATTCTGCTTTTCAATTCAAATCAGTTCAATAATTTATTGCCATTACATATACACAAGAGAACGTATCTTACAAAACAGTATAAACATGCTAAATAAATAAATAAAGGTAAAATCAGATTTGAAAAAAAAAGCCTTTCTTGTTTTTTCCAAGTGCGTTGTTGCAGCTCTGCTCAGTGCATAAATATTTTTTAATGAATTACTTTTTTATCATACTTTTATTTTTAGCTTTTTTATTACCTATTTTTTTAATAATGCTTTTCATCCATCTACTTCTTTGCAGTTTCTTGCCATGTTTTCCTATTTGTAATAATGTGCACTGCGCCTATTTAAAGTATACTTGCACCTGACAATTCTGGTCATCCACTATTTTGTGCATATTTCCTGATATCATTGAGCAGTGGGATGTGTTTATGAGACGGGTGTATGTTGCTCATGTTTCATCAACAATTAAAAAAGATCATTGAAAAGAAAAGAAAGAACAGAACTAGAAAATATTGATTTGCTGCCATACCGATGATAGTTCCTTCAGACGGAAGACAAAGGGTTGGATATTTTGTGCGGATGTTACATTGTGACAAAAAGAGCAACAGAAGAAGCGGCATCAAACCGTAGAGACGCTGTAATGCCATCGTGGGTGTTAATGAGCACTCGATCTCGCCGCAGCAATGATTAGGCAACGACGGGCGCCATCAGTGTCAAACTCTCCCATTTGCGTACAAAGAGCCGTAGTGACAGGTGAACCTAATGAATGTGTGCTCACCACCACCAGGCTTGCACTTTTGATCTACACAGGACTCTAAACCCAACAAACTCTAATGTTGGGAACTCATCAGGAAGGTGAAGCGGCGTCACTATCAGTGTGGCAGAGAGAGCTGCAACAACAACTGACGCTGAAAGCAAAAGAAGGGGGGAGAGTAAAAAAAAAAAAAGGAAAAAAGAGTCTTTTGCATCCATCAGCAGTTCTAATCACAATTCTGCCACAACCTGCTATTTTGCGGCGCGTGTGTGTGTCTGGGTATGTGTCTGTGTGTACATATGTGTGTTTGTGTGTATGAATATGCTTGCCTTGTTTGTGTGTGTGTGTGTGTTCTGTTAGTGTAATCCTCACATTTTCCCTCCCCGCTGCACAACAAAATCCATCCGAAGTCCGAGTGAAGCGAAAATGCGCATTCCAGGGTAAGAAATAGCATGTTTGGATTGCTGTGAACCTCGCAACCGCATCTGGAAACATTATTCTTGGAAGACAGGTCATTATCCGAGGAAGCCAACTGAGAAATGTTTGGTGGAAATAAGCAAACTATACAACAATCGGACGAGTCCAGAACCGCAGGAAAGAAGTCTGGGCTGACATGGATGTTCCAAAACAGGCCCCCACACCAGACTGCTCCGGCGAAATCACTACTACGCCTGTGTGTGGCACGTAAAGATCTGTGTGTGTGTGTGTGTGTGTGTGTGTGTGAGTGTGTGTGCACGCGCGTCCTGATGTGAAAGAACTTAGCCTCAAAGGCCCGGCCCCCAGTACTCACTTCCCTACATTGGGATGTATAGGTTTACTCCACTTTTAATGGACATCATTTAAAAAAAGTGGACAGTGGAATTGCTGAAACAACCACGTTATCCCTTCTGGAAATGGTTTGGACAATAATGTGATAAATCTTTTTTTTAACTAGAATTGCTGTTGACTGTTACCAAAAAAAAAAATCAGCTTCCTTTTATAATCTTTGAGTTCAAAAGTGAATCCTGCATTTGCTGAGTCTTATTTAATGGCCTATATGTCATCCTGGTTACTCCTGCTGATATTTTACTGACTACTGATTTTTACAATGTACTGTAAATTTGGCATTTACCGTATATTTTTTTATTTTATATTTTTTTATTTTATACCTGATATAAAACTTTCACAATTCACTATGGATGTCACTTTACGATTTTTATATACTTTGTCTACACATACTCATGGTCATGGTCATTTACAAGCTCTCCACCGTTTATCTGAGTATGGGGTCTGTTTCGAGGAATCGTCTCAAACAGGTGGTGTTTACTACTTCATAACATCTCTGTATCTTGATGAAGAACAAAAGAGTGACAGTATTTGAGCCGGATTTGAAGCGAACAGAAGCTAATGTTCAGTGATTTTATTCTGAATTTACTTTTTTTTTTTTTTATAATCATCAACTAGACTGACTTGCCTGCATTTTGCACACATCCCTTTTCATTTCCATTATGAGTGTCCTTTATTTTCACCAGATGGGAGTACCAGTAGCGACATTCACACAATTCCACACACACACCACCTTCCCTGAAGCTTGGAGTGTGTGAGGATATGAGATTCGCTGGCTCTGAGAATCTTCTGAAGTCCCAAGGAGGCATTCTTTTAATAACGGATTGCAACTCTTCCTGTCTGTCACCATCTCAAGTTAATTCAATTAGTTTCGCCAAAAAAATCACAAAGTTTTTAGCCTTTTTTTTTAATGTAGGGAGGTTGTCTGAAGATGGTTCCACTGGAGAGGAGCCTGATAGTTGAAGGTTGTGCATACTGGCAAAAAACACAATCCTTGTGACAATAACAAAGAGGACATTTCACACAGAGCTATGATGCTTTCTACGTAAGGATATATTGGTTCGGCGAGCTTCTTCTTTTGCACTAATGTTACAAAAAAAACACTCAGATGAGTAACTCTACATCATCATCAGACCACACAAAGATTTCGCTGCGACCAGATGCCATGTTCATGCGTTAATGTGGTATGTGCAATAGACAGAAGTCCCACCATAGCAAGGAGTCCACATTAGTTGTTTTTATTTAGTAACAGTTTTTATTTACCTAAAGGATATTAGCCACGCTTCCTCATTTTCAGTAACACTTCTCCTCTGGCTAAGCATTTTTCTTACAGAAAGGAATGAGTCACTGGCAACTTCGCTGGTAATAGCTAGCAGTAGGAAGTTAAAGTGTTTACATCAAAAACCCACAGGGAAGCACAACCAGTACAAGTTACAGCACATGAAAAACTCACATCCTTTAGTAAATACTGTCATAGAAAAGTACTCAATAGCAAATTAATAGGTACAGACATTTTATCATCAAAATGTACTTTAATATTATCTAGATTGTGTTATTTCATTGTTATAGTGTATTGTATAAGTTGCTTTTAAAGACATGTGATAGTATTTTAATGTTAATCTATGTGTAGCAACTGCCATAGTGTTTTATAAAAGGATGATGTGAAATTGTGAGAATAATAAAGTATATTGCTTTTACGAAAAGTAGTAATGTGGTGGAATAGAGATGTAGTGAAGGATAAAGACACAGATTGTTTTCCTGTCCAATTACAACAAGGAGATTTCATTGAGAATGAGGACGTTTTCACCCTATAATCGGATTTTCCGGACCTCTAAATTTCCCTGATAGCTCGGTGGCCAGAAAAACACTGATAGGAACTTTCCTAGGGAAATCTAATTTGGAGCAGCGTGTAAAAATAGGACCAAAGGACAAAGTCAACCCATGTCACGGCATCGGCTTCACAGAAAATGTGATTTCGCCCAGCAAAGGAGCACGTTAACTCGAGGTCGGAATTCCGCTCTAATTGAGGGCCCCGTCACTCCTTAACACTTATAGATCGGCGAATGCCACTGGATGAAATCAATCGGTGTGCCATACCCATCGCTTAACGACAGAGAGTGGAGCCTCCATTTTAAACTTGCAACCACAAGCATATAGCTGCATATAGCAAACAGGCATCTTGGCACAGGGCATCTTCTAATATAAAGGAACTTTGAGCGAGCCGCATGTGTGTGTGCGTGTGTGTGTGCACGCAATCGTGAACTCGTGGGTGGGTGGGTTGGTCTGCGTGGGTCCGTCTCTGTGTGTGTGTGTGTGTGTGTGTGTGTGTGTGTGTGTGTTCTCGGAGGGAAGATCGCTCTGCATCTGTCATCACAGGGCGAGCGGGAATGGAACGTTTGGCAAGAAAACCAGGGCCACGTGCTGTTCTGTTCCCAGAGCTTAGCGTCTTCTTGGGGTTTTGTGTTTTGATGGAAGTGTGGAGTTACGCTGACTTACTGCAGCCAGGACACGGAGCTGCAGCCAGAGGAGGATATAAAACTTGTCGATTTGATATTATTCATTCGAATGCAATGTGCAGACACAACTTTTTTTTGGGACTTTTTTTGGATTTTAGCTTTTCTCCGCATCTCAGGTTAACTTGTATCTGTCTCATTATTATTAATGAAGCTCTCCTCCGATTGTCTGATGGCAATACATTTCTTTAAAGCTGCTTTGTGCAAGTATTGAACCACTACTGTCATTATGGAGGCTGTATCTTGCTCCTACTAAGCCATACTTATACTTCAGCTGATGTTTCCCCTGCTTTGCTGAGTGTGTCCAAAGCTGCTCAGGCAGCAGCAGCATACCTTTACAGTGAGTCCTCCTTAGATTACAAACACATGTGGACATCTAAAGCAAAAAAAAATCACAGCGCACTTTACCCCAGACTCACACGTCTTCCTTTAATCCTGACAAAAATGTGTTTTTTATTCTGCATGTTTGTATTCAGCGATATGCTTACCGAGGTTTCTTGGACGATTGCAAATTAAACATGCATTGGGAACTGCTTTCAACTGGTGCTGATGTGTGTTTGAGTATTCTTTACCAAGCAAGGGCTTGCACAACAACATTGTGCTGGGTTTTAAATGTTAAAGGGGAGGGCAAAGCGGCGAGCAGTCAGCCGAGCAGGTATGTGTTGAATCATGGAGACCGAGTTGCAGCGGGAACGCCGGTGGTGGCTGATATCAGCCCCGCGGTATGTGCTCGCTGGGCTCGGCTGTAAGCCGACCCCCCCTCTAACCCCCCTCTGTTGTGTTTCTATTTCCAGGGCGTGAGCGGAATGTCCGTGGATGAGAAGCCTGAAGCCCCCATGTACGTGTATGAGTCGACGGTTCATTGTACCAATATCCTCCTCTGCCTCAACGACCAGCGGAAGCAGGATATCCTGTGCGATGTGACCGTCCTGGTGGAGGGCAAGGAGTTCCGCGGGCACCGGGCCGTGTTGGCCGCCTGCAGCGAGTATTTCCTCCAGGCGCTGGTGGGCCAGGCGGAGAATGGCTTGGTCGTTAGCCTTCCCGAAGAGGTACGTCCGTCGAAACGCGCAGCCCTTTCGCAGACGGCTTTCTCCCGCAGAGGTGGAAATGCCACCGGCTTTTTTAGACAATGCAACGCTGCAACTCCCCACTGACCACAATACAAAAGCAGTATGAACCACACACGCAGTCAGTAGGTCTACATGCACAGTTAAGACTGGTCATAGCTGCATTAGTCTACTTACACCACTGTCCATATCCCACACTCCATTTGTGGGATAAGGCCTACTGTCCGTATCTGTCACTCTACATAAGCAGACCATTTATTTCGTTTAACACAGTAATCTAATTTTCTTAGGTTTTATATAAACATTTTGAGTGATGAACTATGAGACCCTCTGTCCATTCAATCCCCCAAAAAGACAGCTATCGGCTAACTTTTGGCATGTATTCTATCATCCTATGGTTCCAATATTCCCACCAAAATACGCACTAGTCCTATAAAGTACAATTACATGAGTCAACGTTTCAACTACAGATGGTATACCTGTTATCCACAAACGTTTGCAGGTAATTAGCTGAGTTCTGACCTGTCCAGTGTTGGTCGTCTATTCTTAACCAGTTCAAACCTTTCAGTAAAGTTCAGTTCAACAAACTACCACCAATATTGTTTGATGCTCAGTATGGTGAAACCTTAGTGCAAAACATATCAAACTCCAGTCCTGCAGGGCCAGATGGGTCCACACTTTTGTTCCATACCAAGCAGTTACACTCCTGATCCTACACCAACCCTCCAGAACCTGAGTTTGACACCTTGCTGCCTCAGTGTGTGAGTGCAGGTATACAGAACGCAAATTCAGTTTTAGAAATGAGGATATTGGGTGAAAAAATATGGAAGGCAAACACAGAATTTTGTCCTCACAAGCTTTCTGAATACATATTTAAAATTCAAATGTGATTGGTTAGTTTTTAATATCACAGAATAAAGCTTTGTTCCAGTGCCTTAATTAGGCCATGTTCACATTGTGCACTATTTTGGGGCTTGATTTCTCCAATACAGAGGTGTTTTAAATGTTTGAATTAACTTCAAAACAATTCGATGTCATGATGAATTATTAAATCATAAATAATAATTTGATATTGATTAGCTTCATCTAGCCTAGGGGGGCCCTGGCTGTTTGTCTATGCCATTTTTCCAACCATTTTTTCTTATTTCTTTATATACGTCTCATGTTTTTTGCATAATTTTTCTGAATTTTTTATTATTTTAATAATTTCAGTGTCATCTTATTTTCCATTCTAAGTGTCTTCTTTTTTGGTCATGACAAATGATGAACATGTTTTAATTTAAACTGCTGTTTGTTGGGGTGGGGTTGGGGGTGGGTTCTGTGGAAAGGTGTGACAAAAGTGCATTATTGAGCCCATAAGTCTGCGATTTGCCAATTAGCACCTGTCAGCTGCAGCCACCTTTCGTTGGCAGCACTTTTCGCGGCTGCGATTAGCACCACCTCAGCCTTCGGCAAACTCGTCGGGGTTCGGCAACACCCCGCGCACTCTCTCCGCTCACCTCAGCTCTCACACTGTCACTTTAAACCGATTCCCCCTCAAGAGCTCCTCCGTCGAACGCACGATGAAAAGTGCCCCGACTGACGTATTGATGTCACACACACACACACGGAATATGCATACATACATACATGTGCCGCCCTGAAAACTGGGACACATCCCGCATGTACCGTTGGAGTCGGCTCCTGGCTGGGGCATTAATAAAGTAACGCCTGTCAAACGACACATTGAAAAAGAAAGACACCGATTGTCGTCTTATGTAAAAATGAGCATCGTGGGCTTTTTTTTTTTTTTTATTTATCTCCCCCCCCCTTTAACTCAAAGGATGACTGCAGGGAATTGCTCCTGGATGCTCAAAGCAGCGTTCTCTTTCATTCACTCGCCGCACATATGAATAATGCAGGAGCTGTGTGTGTGTGTGTGTGTGTGTGTGTGTGTGTGTGTGTGTGTTTCAGGTGTGAGATGGAGTGTGGAAAGTAACATCTTTCAATGACTGTCTCTGAAAATGCCGGAGAAAGGGTTGCTAGAGTTGAGGGTTTAAATAAGCCGCCTTCCCTTTGTCCATTCTTCCTCAGACTGATTGCACACATTTTCATTGTTTCATCTAAATGGTAAAACAACATGGAATAAATAAATTGGCTTTATTAACTAAGCACACTATGAGTTTGCTGCATCATATCCTTTTATAGTTTGGTACAATATAACACAACAAAAAATAGGTTCCAGAACACATGAATATTAAGATTGATATTGAGTGTTTGTGATGTGATGTGTAGGATTATTTAAGGTATGACTGTAATAAGGATTACATCTATTGAATAATGAGTAATAAAGAACAAAAATATACATATGTATCTATCATATAACAATCTGGAAATGTAGTCATATACTGTCTGGATGCAAAAGAAAATGCACAAAATGTATAGTGGCAATCTATGGTCGATAAGGTTTATACATTTGTGGGAAACTGGTAAATAATTTTGCAAAACCTAAGGTGATGTCTTCAAAGATAATAAAGGGACCAACTGTTCTGGTTGTCCCTCTTTTTGCTTACATACATAGATGATCATTTTTGCTCATTATTGTGTCAAATCTATTTGTTACTGTGGAATACTGGATTTTGCATATAAGCAACTAAATATTTAACAAATGAGGTGTGGCAGGCAGCAGTAACCAGATCAATCATAAGGTGAAGTTGTAATACCACAATATAAAACTACACAGTTATAGGTGTAAGTAAATGTCCGGCATTCTAAATGTAATTATGTGCATATGAAATATACAGTGGCATAAATTGGCAATACACAAGACAAACTACAATTTGCCAGTGGCCCAATTTTTTTACATTTTCATTTTTTTAAAGTTAAATTTTCCTTCAAAATAGTATTTTTCTGGCCTGTTCTGCAGGTCGTGCATCTCTGTCTAGACAAGTCACAGCCGCATCACTGAGGAATGTCCTTTCATTGACGTAGCCCGTCAAGTTTTTGAGATCCCCCTTGTCGCCCTTTGCTTCACGGTCAACGACTGAGGCGTGCTGACGCATCCCTGACTCGTGTCTGAAACACCGTCTTCTCTCTGATAACGGGGGGGGGGGGGGGGGAGGGGGCTGCGGCTGGGTTCACTCAGCCAGCCCCCGCCGGTCTGTGTCAGCTCTGCCGGGTTAGCAACACTCCGCTGAGCCTCGCGTGGAGAGCGTGACCTAGAGCAGCTACCGTACGGCTGCCGCCTATGCGCGGCGGACGGCAAATTTAGAAAAAAGGCCTCAGCTGCCACTGGCGGAGGGTGGGGGTAGGAGGAGTGGAGGGGGAGGCTGGTGCACAGATGAACGGCGAAACAAAGACCACCTCCCCCACCGTCACCACCACCACCTTCATCGCTCCTCTCTCCCATGGCCTCGCCGCCCCCTGGAGTAGCCGGGGCCCAGCGCTGCGAGTGACATCATCTATATCTAATGTGATTGTAGGCTTGTGGAAGGGGCAGCCACGGTTTCATCAAGGGGCTTTGTTGGGCCATCACATCATGGGAACAAAACAATCCCGCTTTATCTCGGAGATGCCGTCCTCCCTGGGCCCAGCCTGCAGGGGGAAGGAACAGAAGCACGCTAGGTCCGCATTGGTTGAAGGAGGCTCCACACACACGCACACACACACACACACAGAGCATCTTTCTACATCATATTTCTTGTGAGCGACGGAACAAAGGGGGATTCATAGGAATCAGCGTGCTACGAGCTGCGAGCCAGGGAGAGGAATTTCAAAGAGAGCCCTCCACTGGAGAGGAGCAGTCATCACTTTGACAAACATTAATGACATCCATATTGTGCAACCGTGCGCGAAGACGTGACTCGATCCCCGTCGCCGCGATGCCGACAGATTGCTGTCAGCCAGTGAGCGGAGAGCAGCGTGTTACCTTTGTGTGAGACTCACTGCAGCACACCGGAATGTTATTTTCTATGTCGCAGCGGAAAGCTAATTTACTGAAGTTCAGTTCAGTGAGTTATTGTTGACTTTAATGAGTCATTCCAATGACTTGCAGTGTCCACTTGTGTCCACATCTGACCGGTGTCCAGTGTGGGGAATGCTTTGTCTGGCCGGACTGATTCATTCCAGACCGCTGTGGGGACAGCGGAGGGCTCCAGAAAGCCCTGTCTGATTTTTTTTTTTAATTCTGGAAAAAAAAGAGCACTGTGATTCAGCAGAGCGCTGTTTCACAGACCTCAAACCACCTCCTGTTTGTCAGTTCTTTCCTTAGTCATGAGCCAGGGAACACTATACTTTTTTCATCTCCAAAAGAAAACACACACACAGAAATATGCAGCCTGTGTTAAAATGGAGATGATATCCACCTGCAGTGTCACAAAGGGTTTGTTGTGATTTATTTAACTCAAGTGGTGCTCGTGGTCCCATAAGGCTGCGGTTTACCACATTATTTCAGAATGTGGGATGAAATTCTGAAAACTTTGTTATTAATGAAGAAGACTATCCTCACAACAAAAAAAACATTGTTTGCCCGATGGTGGTAAGAGTTAGGGTCATTGTCGGAAGGTAGGGGTTATGGGTAAGGTTGGAATAGTGGACAAAAAGCCAGAATAGACCAGACCCCCATCCAGAGTCAGTTTGACTTGTTTGAGTTGCTATAGTTGCATGCAAGTGGCTGTAGATTTTTTTAGCTTCTCATTAGCATAAATGTTAACTAAGTGTAAACTGGTTGCTTGAACACATTTCAAGTTCTTAGGCAAACGGTTAACAATTACTAAAACAGAAAAGTCTTGGAGCAGATATCTTCTGGCTCCACCGGAAGCTCGCCCCCAGAGGCTCATCTGTCGTCAGGCTGATGGGTTCCAACATTGGGCATGGAGGAGCCCTGGAGCAAAAGCGGGACTGGAGCAGAAAGATGATAGATGAAAAATCTAGGAGACAGCGGGGTACCCAAAGCAAATCAATATGGGGTTATCATACACCCGAGCAGAGACAGGTGTGGTCCAGGGATTAAACGCCAGGGCGAGAAAGAGAATCCATGATGCAAGATGAAGATCATGGGTGGCTGTGGCTCAGAGGTAGATTGGCTGTCCACAGGTTGGCAGATCGTTAGTTTGACAGTTTGTCAGTCTATCCTCAGGCAAGATACTTAACGCCAGATTACTCCCAATGGCTGCCCCGTTGGTGTCTGAATGTTAATCAGTGAACAAACACTTGTAGTGCTGTCACTTAGTCAAAAAGACAAGAGAAGTGCTAAACAAATGTAGCCCATTTTTTTTAGGGAAGAAGACAGACCAGGAGGTCATGAACAGTTTCTGCAAATTTCATTCATTTCATGGCAATTTGACAATTAGATTAGAATATATCATGTGTTTTTAAAAAAGTGTCCCAAGAGGAAAGGTCACAGAGTGACCGAAATGGATTTTCTACGAGCACATTCATCCATGATGAATCTGCCCATTAGATTTGGTAACATCTCATTAAGCACCGAATTCTTAGTCACGCACAACGTTTGTCCTCACACTGACTCCACGGGGGAAGATCAGGGGATTACGAGAATCATTACAAATTCCTTGGCAACCGCCCCCGGTCAGGGCCAAAGTGTTGAAGACGACTGACGACGAGAGACTCTTCATTTCTGAAAAATGAGAGAACCGGTGGCCCTTTTAACTGCCCCTGAAGACCTATGGAACATTCAAAAGGTTTGGACACACATCAAGGGGATTCTTGTCATAGATAGAACAGATATCAGGTGACATCCCTTCCACCGCCTCGGGTCAAACAGTTGATCGAGACTCGACCTTCACAAAACCCGCCGGTCTTGGGGGGAGGCCTCACACAGACTGACCCCACACTGAGTGCCTGGCCAGGACACTTTCACACACACACACAGACACACACCACCTTCTAGACAGATGGTATGAGCAAGAGACAGAGCCTGTCTTCCTTAAAGATGGGGGTTGGGCGGTGGAAGATGAAGAGGAAGCGGTATGGAAGCGGTAGGAGTGCTGGCACCAAATACCCAGCCCCCCCCCCCACCCTCTTTGGTCCAGCGGGGGGTCTCTCTTTCTCTGCCAACACGAGGACACGTCTCATCCCATAAGCCAGTGGAGAAGACGCCGGGTCTTTGTCTGAGTGCGAGAGGCTGGGCGGAAGAGCACCTTGAGCAGCCAGCCTGCGGTGTGATCCCTGTGTTTACGTGCTTTTGCATTTAACCTCCAAACCCAGCACAATTAAGCAGAGAATATCCTCCTTAATGAAAAGAGGCAAATTCCCCTGCACTAATCCGACGGAGACAGATTCATACACATGTAGAATATCCGGAACGTCCCATGATTTGATGTTTGTTTGGTCTAGCCCCAAAAGACAATCTCGTAGGGTCGTAAATGTTGTGGAGGTGGGGTCATGTCCTCTCCGGTGTCTGGTCTGTACTGTAAGCTGCACTTGTGAGAGGATTAGGACGTACACTGATTTATCTGATTTAATCCACTGTCAGGGGGAAGGTTTACTTACCCGCAGCTCAGCATTGTGAGTGTCTGAGCTTCTGCCGTCGCACAGAAAGACACTTTCCTTCCGTTTCCCGTCGTCTCGCCTTCACAGTGAGGAGATGAGTAGACCGTGCTCAGCTTTCCTGTCATTACTCTCACTTATTCTAAAATGCACGAAACCAGACCCCCTCCCCCCTCCCCCCAAGCATAAATCATCTCCCTCCACTACTGCACTTTAGCACAAGAGCTGAACCGAAAGTGGCACTATTGGCTTATCACAGCTATATCTGTAACAGTGTGTTTGTTTGCAGACATAAAAATAGAGACGAGAGTACACAAACATTTTTAGAGGCTGCATTACTTTTTTGTATTACAAACCAATTTTTTTATGTATTTCGTTCTATCAGCCATTAGGTTCAATAATTATTATATTATATTAATATTTTCATAGCATCATGCCTTATAGTTCCTTATTTGCAATATTTGATTATACAAATCCAAAATTTGCTTTTTTTAGTGCATGTCTTTATCATAACAAAATTATTACTACAGGCAATGCACATTGTGTATGTATTCTGTTAAATTATTAGTGATTTTTCATGCGTCTTCCTACAAATGTCCAGCAGCACCTGTAGAGGCCTCTGTAATAAAGACCACAAGCAAGGTTCTATTATTCTCAATTGAAAATGCTAAAAAGATAGCTTCAGCGATAAAATGCACTTTGATGCTATTTCTAGCTGGAAATGTGCTTTATATTTTCATATTCTTCATCCAGTGACCGTATAGACTGTATAGTGACTGTATATTTAGTTTGTAAGATATCAAGAAGATTCTTTAAGGTTTATATCTTTGATATGGTGGTTTCTATGGACTCTGCTACACCTTTTACTGCCTGTATGAGGCATATCACTGGTAATTAAGTATATTATTATTTTTTATGGTGTGACAATTCCGCGATTAAGATCTGGGTTAGATTTAGGGAAAGCTTTGGGTTGCAATGATCGGGAAAAGCTGTAAAAATCTCCCAACGTGATGGTAAAAAGTCTATTTATTTATCTAAGCACCACCAAACAACCACCAAATATGGACATTTGAGGGAATATTTCACTAAATATCTCTTTTCATCGGGTATTTATGATGAAATGTGATGAATATAATGCATTACTTTTAGGAATAAATATGAAGAAAATAGCCTGATTCTGAAACAAATATATATACTTAATATTTTATATATTTGTTCAAATATTTTTTTCATTCAATTTTAATGATTTAGTATATAGCATATCATATATATATATCCTCATTCCTTGGACCCTCGAATTGAATAATGAAAAGCTCCCTAAAAAATGTATAATGGGGAAAATAATGATAATAAAATATGCAATGATACCATAGGTTATCATACCAGAAAATGGTTAATGCATACAGTGTCTGCCTGCAGATGGAAAAAATGATACATTTTGAAAATTATAGCAGAAATAAAGTAATCCAAACATTATCTTGTGCCTCTCTCAGTGTAATCTAAGCCGAACGCAAACAGATAGAAACAGATAGTGTCTGGTGGGTTGATAAACCGCTCCGGCTTTATAAAGAACACTTCTCCTTTCGGCCCGAGAGCCGTTCTCTTTCTGCGTCGGCCCTTTGTCCGCCTGCACATTTCCTGACGTCTCCTCCGGCGCAGCGGCTTAAAACCCGCCACGGTGCAGTTCCATTTCCATTAGCAACGTGACTCAGGCCCCTTAATTGTTTGTCTACGAACACGGGAGGTTAACGTCGGGTTACTCAGCAGATCTGCTGTTTTAAAGCCTTCTGCAGCTCCCTCCGATGGAGACCCCGGGAGTGTGTTTCTTTTCCTTCCGTTGCCGCACCATTGTCATGCCCTGCTGCGTCCTCATTAGCATGCATGACATGCAGGAATTCACAAGAGCACATCTGCATAAATTAGCCCACTCTTCTACAGAGCCGGGGGAAAAAAAAAGAAAAAAAAAAGGCCAACGTAAGAGAGGAGGGCCGGTCGAAGGGAATAGAGGAAGGGAGGGTGCTGTAGTATTGCTCAGCCTGTTTATATGAAAGGATATTTGGCAGCCTTCCGAAAAGTGTCATGCGAATTATCCCCCCATCTGTGATCGGCCTCTGCCTATAATTTCCCGCGCCGGCGAAACGCTATCGTCCGTCCAGACAGGGCCCAAAACGGTGCGGTGATGAATTTGCCTCTTTGTCTTAACCTCGTGCGCCCTAAAGTGCCGCTAACGGACAAAAAAAACACTTCAGACGTCACGGCGAGGCGGCTAATGACCAGGAAACACTCTGTGTATCCTCCCTGTCCTCTCCTTCCTCCCCCCCCTCAACGTTTAGTTTCCTACAGTGTAACCGTCTCCCTTCCTTTCTCAATCATTCCCCCTCCTCATATTTACCGTGCTCCCTCCCCTCCCCTCCGTCCTGTGTCACTCCCTTTACGCGTTCCTTCATTAAGGGCCGCCGCGCCGCCTGTAACAGTGTGGAGTAATCACATATGGTGCAGGGGCACACACATAAAGATGCGCTCCCCACAGGCAGCAGCTGCTGATACTAGCTGAAAATAGATCCCCGGTACGCTCAGCACTTTTTCCCTCCAGCAGCTTTTGCTGTTTATCAGCGCGCCTGAATGCAGCAGGCCGGACGCCCAGCCCCGTTTAAGCTGCGAATGCCTTGCCATTACTGTCTGTATTTGTGTGTGTGTGTGTGTGTGTGTGTGTGTGTGTGTGTGTGTGTGTGTGTGTGTGTGTGTGTGTGTGTGTGTGTGTGTGTGTGTGTGTGTGTGTGTGTGTGTGTGTGTGTGTGTGTGTGTGTGTGTGTGTGTGTGTGTGTGCATAAATCCTAATGTATGTGTCAAAAAATCACACAGCACATGTGTATCTACAACACCAAACAGTTCGGTTTTTACACTTTTGTGGTACCTTACTTGAGTATTTCCATGTGATCTTGTATTTTTTTTTATTCCACTACATGCATTCAACAGCTTTAGTTAGTTTTCAGATGCAAATTCATCTCAATCGATAACATAACAAGGCTTTAAAATACAGCACATTACTTGAAGATGACCCCGGTGGTTGCAGCCTTTTAGTTTCCTAATGCCTTACAGACGGCAGTGTTCACATGTCTGAGTTGTTAACAGCTCCACCTAATAGAGATGTTTTTCTCACATGGTTTCATTTCGATAAAATGTTCGAATGACGCAATGTTTCGCCAGAAATAAGAAGATTAGAGAAACATCCAACAACTTTTTTCCCCCTCTCCCATCAATCATCTCACGACCCCTCCCATTCGTCCGCTGACCCTTTGGAAGGGGCACCGACCCCTATATTGAGAAATACTAAACTAGCTACCTATATATAAAGCAGCTACGGTAACACGCTGCTAAACACTGATATTAATAATCTGCTGCTCACATGTGTCACAGGACACAACCAATACTTTTACTGTAATACTTCGACACTATCTCAGCTCATAATACTTGTACTCATAGTACTTTTACTTAAGTGGCGATTTTCATGCAGGACTTTTACTTATAGCAGAATATTTTTACATTTCTATATTACTATTTTACGTGAATAGATAAGAAACAAATTATACCAAATATGAGATATAATTGAGCATGGGAGTCATCATCACATACTTCCATTTTGATGTTCTAAGGCTTTATACGCACTAAACGTTAAAATGTTTAATAGGCAACTAATAGGGCTGCAAAAAACAACTGTTTTGATAGTTAGTTAACCTATATGTTATTGATTGGTTCAGAAGGTGGCATAAAATATCCATCACTGTTTTCCAAAGCTGAAGATGACAGTCTGCAAATATTTGATTAATCGACTAATTTCTGCAGCTTTAGCGTCGAACCGTAACACAGTGTATATTACAGATTTATGATTTATGAAGAAGAACTTCTAAAGTTTAAACAAGCACCCTCTTTACCTCTCTAAACATGATCATTCCACTGGTCGTGTGTTGCACTGCCCCGGTGGGTTACGCTGCCTTCTGTTGATCTAGAAGAGCGTTGCCATCCCCCAGAAAACAACCACAGACGATACTAATGATGTCACTGTGGTTATTATAGCTTTGGCTTCGCTGGAAACGTTTTTTATAGAAGTCCTGTGTTGCACAGCGAAAGACGTAAGCATCCACCAGACAGATGGTCTCACACAAACAGCGATGGTCGCTTTATGGGAAGTGTAGGATGAAGTGTTTCTTGGAGCTCAGCCTATACTAGGGACTAAAAGTCAGGATTTTATAAATGTGTTTAAACTAAATAGCTGGAACACTCCTTTAATGCATAAATTTAAAAAATAGAATAAGCCCAGATTCTTGTCAAACTTCATGCATATAATTACATCAGTTGAGTCACCAACAATCATGCTTTGTACTTTGCACAAAATATAATAACAGTTGTTGCTCGCACAAATATACCCATAAACCAAAAAAAAGTATTTATCCCGAGTACAAAATTCTTTTAGTTTTTTCTAGAGACTTGAATGATTAAATAGACATATACATGTCAGGGTTTAAGATCATAATAATGTAAATACAATTACTCTTACTGGGGTGGTTTGTCTTCGCCATCAGGAGGATGTGACAGGAAGTCGATGACATCATTTGACAGCAACTGCTCCAATGATAAAAAAAAAAAAATAATTGCATGAGTAACATTTAGGTTTATATTTCGAATGAATAATGATGGTCATTGGCTTCGGCAACTGTAGTTGCCAGTGGGATTTTAATGAAAAAACACTGTATCCGTCATAGAATTTAAAGAGGAAAAGATCAGGAGATTTCGACTCAATTGAGTCATTACTGCAGAATGTGTGTGTGTGTGTGTGTGTGTGTGTGTGTGTGCGCGCGTGTGCATGTGCGTGTGCATGTGCGTGTGCGTGTGCGTGTTCCTGAGTCCTGCAGCAGTAGTGTAGTAGATGTGCTGTGCTCATCAGAAGAGCAGATAGTCCAGTCAAAGCCGCTACCCTCCCCCCAATCCGTCATACTCAGACACACACACACACACACACACCCACCAACTTACCCTAGCACAGGCACACACACCCACACACACACAGGCACCATCCCCCCTCATGGATATGGAGTCAGCAGCTTCCTCTTAACAATGACTGATGTACACAGTGCTATTGGACTGTCTGTTATCCAGAGCTCACTGCAAGGTGCTTCATACCAGAGGCATGCTGGGAGTCCGCAGCCAGCGGTAACACAAGACAGATGGATGTCCAACCCGCCAGACACAGCTGGGGTGCATCCCCGTCACTAGGAAAAAAAAAACTGCAGAAATATCTTCAAAAATTCTAGCGTTTATATAGGATAATAGTCCCGTCACAGTATACGCTTGTGAGCAACCAGATGTTGCCTTTAGCATATCGCACATCTGTTCAGATCGGTGCCGGTTATGGTTCACATCGTAAACATTTGACTGTCTGTAAACACGCCACAGCCGGAAAGAAAGTTCAGCAGATGTGTGCGATAAAACAAACACAGGAGCGAAGCTGCGAGCTCCAAAAATCAGTCAAAACAACAACTTTTTCTACAGGCGGATGGTCTAATCCAGGGGAGGTCAAACATGCGGCTGGGGGCCAGAATGGGCCCATTTAAAACGGTCCAGTCCGGCCCAGTGGATGTGTAGATGTTCTTTTATGTTTATTCTTTACTGGTCTGGCCCATATAATCAGATCAAATTGTGTCGGATGTGACCCATGAATTAAATTTAATTTGACTCCCCTTGTCTAATCTGACTTCTGAACCAGAACTATACTTTAAGATATGACAAGCTCCACTCCCAGAAATAATGAAAGATATGACAGCTGTTGCTGCCAAGAAGAAGCTAATATGCAATAACAAAGAGGTTTATTCATAGCTTTTTTAATAGCAAATTGCATATATCCTATAGTGGAGGCTGATTTCTTGAACGAAAACCGCATGTAAAGGAGGGACAACATAATAAATGAATGATGGCACTTATAATACATCAGTGACAAATTCTAAAAAAAAAAACGTCATAAACGAGTACAGATATAATACATGGAGTTAACATCATGCTCTGTGACATGTATGAGAATCCTGAGCGAGTTAGCTCCCTCTTTTTTTTGGATCAAGATGGCAAGAGGAATAGATGTAAGTGACTTTGATAGAAGGTTTTAAAGAGTGCCCACGAGGCACGAGTCTGAATGAATGACGCTGATGTGAACCTAATGATACAGCCCTCCTCACCAGCTCCCAGCCCCGCTGCACAGGAACGAGGGGAACATCTTTTGGGAGGATGCCGTCTTTCCCTCCAGTGCCATTTCTGGAGGCTTTCAAACTAAAGAAAAAAAAAATACTGTCAACACATGGTAGCGTTAATAGCTTTTAAATGACTCCCCAAAACGCATTTTGTAATGAAACAACATGGCGCAGCTGTTTTCCAAAGGTAATCGTCGCTGGAATAGTTCATAAATGTGGCTCTCATGAATAAAAAAGAACATGATCAAGAAATTAAATCAACAATAATGCAGTTAACATATAATAAAAAGCGAAAATAAAGAAACAAATGTTCAGTTTCAACCCTACATACTGTCTGTTCTCAATAAAAAGTGTTGAGATATATAAAGATCATCGTTGTTTTCTAGGTGAAGTGAGACCTAGAAGAAGCAGATAGCACAATCCAACCCCTTTTAAATCCGGTTTGAATTGAGTACAATTTTTATGATGTGTAACAATGCACTCATATGAATTTAGCTGAAAGTCAAGTCGGATGCTTCAGCATCGCCGTATCTGTTCACCAATCAGATCACACTCATTACGTTTTGACTCATGTTCCATTCAAATCATTGCAGTCACATCCTCCATTGTGTCGTCGAGTTGGAGCCTTTAGCATCTAGCTCCACAAAGAAGAGTTTTATAGAAAAGGAACGAGGAAAAAGTCAACGCGGCATCTGCTCTACGGGGCTTAAACCTCTAAAGAATAAAAATCAACAACTTAACACACATGTTTATTCATCTCCCAGACGAAAAAATCCACAAAGCTCGATGATATAACACATTCTTAGATGACCTCAAGCTATTTTTTTTTTTTTTTTTTTACTGACATATTTGGGTTTCCTCGCGCGCGCTGCTTTAGTCGTTTTTCCAGGCGGAAAAAAAAAATCCACAGAGCAAATTCTGTGGTTTTTTAAAGCATGATTATTTAGAAGGGAAAATCCTGTTTTACTAGTGCAGGGTGTCCATCAGGAGACCGCCGGACTTCTGGAAGCTGTTGCGGCGCTCGGAAAAACACGCCGAAGCGTATGTCGTTTCACCTAGTTTAGTTCATCAAGTTGCCCCCCCTTCACCGGTAGACACAGGGCTCATTAAAAACCACATTGTGTTGCTTATACCCTACATCTGCAGGATTTTATAGCACTCAAGCCTCTTGAAAAAATGTGCTTTGCAGACCAAATAATACTATTCCATTTTCAAAGTGAATCCATTGTATTTGTGTATTACAGTAAGGTGTTTGACTCTAGAGAATGAACCAGGATAAAGCTGAGACGGTTTGGGTGGTCAAACCCAAGTAAAGAGACAAGAGTGAACCTTAGCAGGAACCTTATTCCCATCCATTGAAATTGCGATGCCTTTTACTCCCTCTCTCTGGTGTGTGTGTGTGTGTGTGTGTGTGTGTGTGTGTGTGTGTGTGTGTGTGTGTGTGTGTGTGTGTGTGTGTTGGGCGACGGCGGCAGCAGAGGGCGGCCCGGGGCCTGCAGGCTCTGGAGTTTACCTAATTATCTGGCATTAGGTCTAAATGGAAGGCTTCCCTCTATCATCCCACACCACATGGCCACAACGGGGATAAGCCGGCGGTCTCACAAACCATTAGGCTTTACGGGCACTTGACCCGAGGAACGCGGGGCACTAACACAGAAAGTGAGGCTGCGGGGGCCGTGCCCTGATGGGAGTACTTCAGTTCACAGCACTACTAGACACTTATATGTATAGGTGCTAACCAAAGGTGTCGAGCATGTTATCTTGATGTACAGCAGCCTGCTGTACTGCCAAAGTCTGGTCAGATTCCTTATACTTTTCATTCATTCCTTTTAAAAATAGTTTTTAAGCAATATTTTACTGTTGAGAACTTGTATTGTTGGACAAAAAAAGTCCGAATAAGCTATCAAGTACTGATACAGATTGTTTCTTAATCAATTGTTTGTGATTTTCAAGAGGGCACCTTAAATAAAATATTTGTACTTTTATTTAACTAAACTTTTTTTTTTGTATTCATATTTCTAAATACCAAAACCCAGGAAAAATGAAAATCAATAATATCAATTCTGATTCTGATTAAGAATCACAATAAATTGACCTTTTCAACAAGACACTTGATGCTTGAGAATTCCCACTGCTGAGAATGCATATAACAGAATGAATAAAAGCAGGTAAATGCTAAGGAGTACACCTAAAAAGTGAAATCCTATCAGGAGAAAATTCCTCATACTTAGTACAATTAGTCTAATATTATTTTATTCCATTGGCAGATAATTTGGCTTTTTTTCATATTTTTTATATATTAAATATAAAAAACTCAAACAATGATATTTTCATTTTTTGCAGTCTAACTGCTTAAACATCCCACATTGGGATGTCTAATTCACTGTTTTGGATTTTGGAAATCCAAAGCAGTGTCATGAGTGGGTGTAATATGATATGACCACAAAGCAGACAGTGGTGGACCATGGAATGTCCCGCAGGTGTTTTTGTTTTTTTTTGTTTTTCCTTTAGTGAAACAAGGCTGGACACAGAGCTGTCCCACAGCACCGGTCCTTATTTACTGTTGTGTATCGAGTTCAGTGCTGACCCCATAAAAAGATTAACCGGTACTTTACAGTGTTTGTTTATGGTCGTTGGAGCTGTCGGGTTTTCTCACCACACTCCAAGTGCTCCGAACAATGGCTGTGCTGATGGTAATGCTGGCAATTTCCCTGTTTTTTCGCAGGTCACTGCCAGGGGATTCGCCCCATTGTTGCAGTTTGCCTACACCGCTAAGCTGTTACTCAGCAGAGAAAACATCCAGGAGGTCATCCGCTGTGCCGAATTCCTGCGCATGCACAACCTGGAGGACTCATGCTTTCGCTTCCTGGAGGCCCAGCTGCGTAGCGAGGAGGACAGCCTGCTGCTCTGCCACAAGGTGGCGGCGGAAGCCAACAACTCGGAGGACGAGGCCATGCAGTCGGAGGCGGGGCGGCCCGCCGACCTCGCCCCCTTTCCCGACGACGACCGGCTCGCAATAGCTATACCCAGTGACTTCGCGGATGGCCGGCTGGACTTCGACCGGCACGGCTCATCGGACCTGCCGCGATGCCCCAAGTACAGGAAATACCAGTGGGCTTGCAACAAGCACAATAATGACACCTCCTCACACACCAGTACCTCAGGTTTTCCAAGCACATTAAAGGAGAGCGGCGTCGGCGGGGCTGTGCCGGGTCAGGGCATGCTGCCCCTGGCGCAGATCAAAGTGGAGCCACAGGCGGAGGAAGAGGCCATCTCATTGTGCCTGTCGGGGGACGAGCAGGACGTCAAGGACAAAGACAGCATGATCGCCATGGAGATGGACAACCCCATATTCATGGAGAGAACCAAGAGAACCAAGTCCCCTTCATGCCTCCGAGCCTTCAAGAAAATGGTGGACCTCCCCGGTCTGCCCAACACGTCGCAGCAGCTATTCGCCAACAGACTTGTCTGCCCCCAGGACAAAGGAAACTCTCAGGGAGATCATAAAAAAGACTTCATGCCTTTCACTGGGGAGCTGGGTCTGTCTGTCGCTTCCCCAAAGGACGTGGATAGTTTACCCGCAGGGTTGTCCATCAAGTCTGCCTCCTGCGACGGGGTCTGCAAGCAGGAAGTGGAGCTGGACCGCCGTAGTGTCATATTTTCCTCAGTGGCCTGCAACCGTCTGGGAACCCCGGCGCATTCCTACCCCGGCGGGAACTCCTTGGAGATGGAGCTCTCCGAGGAAAAGCCGAAGGGCCTGTGGGCCGGAGCCAGCCAGTCCCTCCCCACCTCCCAGACCTACTCCCCAGGCGCCGCCTCCGCCGATCCGCCGCTCCTGTGCCACCAGCGGCCCAACACCAGCTGCCCAGTGCCAATCAAAGTGTGCCCGCGCTCGCCGCCGTGCGAGACGCGCACCAGGACTTCCAGCTCCTGCTCCTCGTACTCGTACGCTGAGGACGGCAGCGGCGGCTCCCCCTGTAGCCTGCCACAGTTTGAGTTCTCCTCGTCGCCGTGCTCCAACGTGGCGCGCTGCCTCAACGCGGACCAGCAGGAGTCCGGCGTGGGCGGGGACGCCCTCTTCAGCCAGGTGCGGCCCAAGATCAAGTGCGAGCAGTCCTATGGCACCAACTCCAGCGACGAGTCGGGCTCCTTCTCAGAGGGCGACAGCATACAGGAGCGGGGGCCGGAGGTGAGTGTAAAACATTGTCTTTCGCCATGTAACGCTCGATGTAGCCATCATGCTCGGTCCCACCTTGGCCAATTATATGGCAGTGGCCCGCTCCCCAGGTCTGCATTAGCGGTCATTAAATAATCATGTAATTGAAGCCAGAGTGCTCAGTATGAGATTTACAGCACCACCAAAGGGCACAGATGTGCTTTGATATTATTAATCTGCTTTATGCCCTGTTGGAGATCTATGTAATGAGTCTGAATACGTGAGCCCAAATGCATCAGGACAGTCTCCACGCAGGAGGCGGCAGAGCTGTTTTTTTTAAGACTGTGATAGGTCGACCATCTCAGCTGGAAGTGGTGTTTTTGCGAGGAGTGCCGCAAGCGGTTTGAAGTGTCAGGATTCTCTCTCTTCGGGATAGAGCCGCCCTCTGAAGTGATTCCTTCCTGGCTCAGTGTCTCTCTCTCTTTTTCTCCTGACGAACGCCAACTAGCCTAACTAGCACTTTTCATCCCAGCAAAAACACTGACATCCATAATCCGGCTCCCCATAAATATGCATAACGCATAATTTCAAGGCGCAGGCTCCTGACATTTATGATCTATCAGCCATTAGCCGAGATACACAGCTGTGGCGGAGTGTGGCGTGTGGCGAAGGGATTACAACCAAACACATTACAGCAGAGCAGCGCTACGCCGTAAAGTTTTAGTGGGCGGCGGTTGCAGTGAGTTAAACGCGAGCGGGCGGGAGGTTTGGTCCCGTGACGGGTGACTGTGCTGCAGCCCGGCAGCACTGACAAGAATGAATAGCCGATCCCCTAATCAGCCTCCCATAATCCACCCGGGCAGACGTCCTCTGAGCTGCCAGACTAGACGACTGTTGTTGTTTACCTGAGTGAAAGATCAGCAAGGGAAACCCTGTAATTCACAGACGGCACGCATGCTTGCGCAGGTATAATAACATCAGAAGGAGCAGCTTTTTCCTACCTGAGGGAAAGGTGAAAGACAGTTAAAAATCAATTCACAAATACACCTTCACTTCCCTCCTGTTTATCCCCGCCGTAATGATCCAAACTCCCATCTGTTTTCTCGGGCTTTCCTCCTGTCTCGTAAACACCACCTTGAGTTTCCCAGTTCAGGATTTGAAATGCTTACGCGATAAATTATACATCCCGCTCGAGGCGTTTAAGGCATATATGATTTTCTGAAGACGGTGACGTCACCCGTTGGCCGGGTTGCAGAGCTTGAACCTACGAACTTTTTTTTAAGCTCTGGGAGGCCATCTCCGCCTGCTGTTTGCTCAAGGTGCAGAATTCTATTTGACGAGCTCTGTGGAGAGTGTTGCTCTAAGTGCACAGAGGGAGCCGAAAAAAAAAAAGACAGCAAGGTGGTGGGGAGAGAGGGGGGGGGGGGGGGGAGTGATGTGTTGCCATGGTGATCAGAGTCACAGCGTAAAAGTCAGTGTGTTGCAATGGTTGGAGCGGCATGACAGGATTGTGCTTTTTTTTTCCTTCCCATGGAAAGAATTCAGTTCCGCTGCAAAAATAAAGAGGCTCAGCAGTAATGTGTAATTATTACCTTCACGGCGTGGTGCACAACAACCATCGCCATCTGATTTATGGGTCTTCGAAAGAGCCCGCCGAATGCGCTGCGGTAAATTATAAGGGATTGATTTACAAGCACCCGGGCTATCAACCAGGAGCAGAGCCCCCCCCCAAAAAAATGACTAGGAGACGTTTCAGCTGCCTTTGTCATCTCTTTGTGCGGCTGCGACTCTGTTTATATGTGTATGTGTCAGCTATTGTAGGCCATCATGATGAATGGACGTTCCCCGGATCGGGCCTGAGCCATGGTTTATTGCACCAGTCAGTCTTTTATAGCGGCGATCACAGAGAGGTGCTCGCAAAAAACGAAGCTCGGGTGTTAAGTGACTCCTCCTTTGCCTTTATGTGGTGAAGAAATGCTACCTCACACTTGCCAGGCCGCTCTTTTTTATTTTTTTCACCCTACCACCCCTCTCTGTAATTCAGCCGTACAAACAAACACAGGGAGAAAGCTGGCATGGCTGTGTTTGCAGAGCAAATGGCAGCAAGGGGTAGGGTGGGGGGTTGGCTTTTGGTAAAAATAGCTGCAGCCCAGGCCTGGACACAATGAACTCCCCCCCCCATGAGGAAGGAAGTTGTTAAAAGTGCAAGCCAGGCCGACCGAAAAGCCTAGTCATTCAAGGTAGCCCGTGTCACCCAAGGTCTCCGGGCAGCTCCACGCTCTGTGGTCACGGGCCGTTGCGTTCACATGAGCCACGTCTGTGTCCGACTGGTAGCCACTCTCACACGGAAGAACAACGACATTCTCCTCTCACCGGCAAGTGAGATTCTGGTTTCTAATGTTTCTATAAGTTGCTTTAACAGCAGTAAGCTATAATGGGAACTACAGTGGAGGTCAGACTAACCTCCTACGCGACCGCAAGGATGGAATGAACTATTCTTATATCATGAAAATCATTAGCTACTTTTTAATAAAGACTCGAAAGGTGATTCCTCCACAGTCCACATTAGCTTTGTGACCCCATGCTGTTCATGTTGTGTCACATGTGGGCGGTGCTACAGAACAACACACACACACACACCTGTTACGTGATTGGTTGTTTGCATGTCACGCTCTGTTAGATCTAGGAGTATGATCTGGTGTTTATGAGCCAGGAATAGAATGTGCTTACAATCACTGCTTTTTAGCAAAAGTTACTTCATTTGTTACTTTGTTAGCTCTGGTACTTTATGTGTTACTTTATGTTCACTCTGTTACTTTATGTGTTACTTTATGTTAGCTCTGGTACTTTATGTGTTACTTTATGTTCACTCTGTTACTTTATGTGTTACTTTATGTTAGCTCTGTTACTTTATGTGTTACTTTATGTTCACTCTGTTACTTTATGTGTTACTTTATGTTAGCTCTGGTACTTTATGTGTTACTTTATGTTAGCTCTGGTACTTTATGTGTTACTTTATGTTCACTCTGTTACTTTATGTGTTACTTTATGTTAGCTCTGGTACTTTATGTGTTACTTTATGTTCACTCTGTTACTTTATGTGTTACTTTATGTTAGCTCTGTTACTTTATTTGTTACTTTGTTAGCTCTGTTACTTTTTTGTTACTTTATACTATCTTTGTTACTTTATTTGTTACTTTATGTGTTACTTTATGTTAGCTCTGTTACTTTATTTGTTACTTTGTTAGCTCTGTTACTTTTTTGTTACTTTATACTATCTTTGTTACTTTATTTGTTACTTAATGTTAGCTCTGTTAATTTATGTGTTACTTTACGTTAGCTCTGTTACTTTATTTGTTACTTTATGTTCACTCTGTTATTTTATGTGTTACTTTATGTTAGCTCTCTTTGTTTATTTGTTACTTTATTTTAGCTCTGTTACTTTATTTGTTTCTTTATGTTAGCTCTGTTACTTTATGTGTTACTTTATGTTCTCTCTGTTACTTTATGTGTTACTTTATGTTCACTCTGTTACTTTATGTGTTACTTTATGTTAGCTCTGTTACTTTATGTGTTACTTTATGTTAGCTCTGTTACTTTATGTGTTACTTTATGTTCTCTCTGTTACTTTATGTGTTACTTTATGTTCACTCTGTTACTTTATGTGTTACTTTATGTTAGCTCTGTTACTTTATGTGTTACTTTATGTTCACTCTGCTACATTATGTGTTACTTTATGTTAGCTCTGTTACTTTACGTGTTACTTTATACTAGCTCTGTTTGTTTATTTGTTACTTTATGTTCTCGCTGTTACTTTATTTGTTACTTTATGTTAGCTCGGTTTGTTTATGTGTTACTTTATGTTCTTGCTGTTACTTTATTTGTGACTTTATGTTAGCTCTGTATGTTTATTCGTTACTTTATGTTCTCGCTGCTACTTTATTTGTGATTTTATGTTAGCTCTGTTTGTTTATTTGTTACTTTATGTTCTCGCTGTTACTTTATTTGTTACTTTATGTTCGCTCTGTTACTTTATGTGTTACTTCATTTTTGCTCTGTTACTTTATATGTTACTTTATGTTAGCTCTGTGACTTTATGTGTTACTTTATGTTAGCTCTGTTACTTTATATGTTACTTTATGTTAATTCTGTTACTTTATTTGTTACTTTATGTTCTCTCTGTTACTTTATGTGTTACTTTATGTTAGCTCTGTTACTTTATTTGTTCCTTTATGTTAGCTGTGTTTCTTTATTTGCAACTTTATATTATCTATGTTTCTTTATATTAGCATTACTACTTTATCTGTTACTTTTAGGTTAGCTCTGTTACTTTATTTGTTACTACATTTTAGCTGTCCTTATTTGCAACTTTATGTTGGCTATGTTATATTAGCATTACTACTTTATCTGTTACTTAATTATAGCTCTGTTGCTTTATTTGTTGCCTTATATTACTGTTATTTCATTTTTGCTCTGTTACTTAATATTAGCTCAATTACTTTGTTAGTGCTATTATTCTACATTAACCCTGTTAATTTTTGTTAAATCTGCTGCTTTATTAACTCTGTTATCTACAGTATCATACACTGTTGCCTTATTTGCAACATTACATTAAGTCTACTACTTTATCTGTTACTTATATTAGCTCTGTTGCTTTATTTGTTGCCTTATATTAGTGCTGGTATTTTATTTTACTTCTGTTGCTTTATTTGTTAGTTAATATAAGCTCTTTTACTTTGTTAGTGCTATTATTTTACATTCACCATGGTAATATGGTAAATATGTTGCTTTGTTGACTGTTATTTTACATTATCATACACTGTTGCCTTATTTGTTACTTTATATTACCTCTGTTACTTTATTTTGGCTCTGTTTCCTTATTTGCAACTCTATATCAGCCGTTTGACTTTATATTAGCTCCGTTATTTTTTCACGTTGGCTCCGTCGTTTCATGTGAGCCGTGTTATTTTGAGCTCCGTCTGTTACAGTAGCCACCCAGCAGAACCGTGTCATGACAGGTGGCTATTTCGCATCAGCGAGAGGACCCGGTGTGTGCAATCAGCCAATGATGTGTATGTGTGTGTGTGTGTGTGTGTGTGCTCCCACAATTCCACGCGGACGTGACATCGCCAAGGCCTCGCCGCTGCAACCATCAGCATCTGAGGCATGGATGTATTACACATCTCCGTGCATGCAGCACCATTTGTAGCTCACTTTGTCTCTCTCTCTCTCTCTCTGTGTATCTTTGTGTTTCTCGGAGCTCCCGGCTGCCGTGTAGGCGTTGAGCTTCATTCTTGCGTATAGTCTGGCCACAGAGGTGCAAATATTGATCTCACAGCGAGTGGGAGGAATGAGGAAGCAGCTCTGATACATCAGCACATTGTTTCATTTTTTTTTTTTTTTTTTGAAATAGCGTGAACGTGTGTGTGTATGTGTGTGACGGGAAGCGCACAGACCTTAATATCAGTTCCGCTCCCCTTACACAACGCCAGAGAAAAAAAACTTTGCTCTACTCTAGATATGATGTGGCTGTGGTCTGGGTCCGATTTGCTATTCATACCGATAGCCGTGGAGCAGTTTACTGATTTTAGTCATACAGTAATAATAGCAATAATATATACACGACATGTCAGATAAATGTGCCTTTTTTCAAGTGATGTTACTCTCTCATGCCTAAAGCACTGTGGCATGAACGCAACATGAAAAACATCCATCAGTGCCTGCTGGAAAAGACAGTTTTTTTTTTTTCTTTTTGGAATTACTGTATTTTTTTAATTATGTAATGGAGTCATGCAGACATATGGCATCGAGAATTTAATGGTAAGCGCAGCTTGTGGGGACGAGGTTGCCGTGGCAGCAGAAAGACGAGAGGAGGGATTCTTGTTTGACATGTGGAAGGCTGTGGATGTATTAAACGTGTATTATTTTTTCCTCACAAATTAAATGCAAGCTTTTTTATCTGTTCTGCAACTTCTCCAACATACAAACTTCATGCCCCCTTTTTTTGGTTGAAATTGTCATTTGGTGAAATATGAGGTTTTTTACTAATTCATTAGTGAATGATGGAAATTTATACAAATACTACAATTAGACCCGTTCACAAAATAAAAAATATAAAGTTAAAAATTATTACCTAACTTCATTACTGTGGTCCACGTGACACAGTGTTTATAGTAATAGTACAAACTCTTTGAGGTTGACAGTTAATTTACACTTTTTATGAGCAAATTATACAGGATTATAATTCTCAAAACATATAAGTAAGAATCCCTTTAAGGAATATATACACGTAAAAGATGATAGTTCACTCTGTTAATAAGGGTGTCATTTACTAGAGGCACAAGTGGGAAGTCAACTCATCTGGTCATGTGACCTTTCTAGATGACATAAATAGATTTTAAGTCAAGACAGATTTTTTTTCACCTAAAAGTTGAATCTCCTGTGTGTATTTCCTTTTTCTCACTTTGAGCACTTCCGGAAGAAAAGAATAACCATGAGCTTACAATTGTGCCAAGCGGGATTAAATGAGTTAAATGAGGGTGATGCATACAATAAATGTGATTAATTATAACACAGGGTCATTTTTTTTTCCTTGAACAGACGTGCAGAGGTAGAGTTGTCGTTGAACTTGAGCAAGAGGAGTGTTGTTTACCCGGGCGTTTTACTTTGAAATCTATATTTACTCGGTGTGATGCATGTACAAGACAAACGTAGTAACAAAGTAATGAGATACGGCGCCTCATCATTACCCCGCCCCCCCTTAAAAAAAAAAAAAGGAGTATATAGCACGTTGCTCTGGAGACACTGAGGGCAGCTATACAGACCAAAACAGAGGAGATATTTCTACACTCGTATTTGTCATGTCTGCAGGGAGGAGGGTGGCGTGTTGGCACACAGGCGTGCGTGAGCGAGCCCCGGGACGCCGCCACAGCTGAGCGACTGCAAACTGTAGCGTACAGTATGCGGGGGCCCCAGGGCCAACCGGGGCACACAGGCTGCACTATTCCTCTGCATGGCCTTAAATCGCCCTGGAAGCCCCAGAGACATTTAACGTCCAGATACCTTACAGTGGTAATATGCGAGATTCTTGTCCTGTTGATTTTGGCTGTGATGTTTCTCGGGGGGGCAGTTGCTGCAGGTTGTTTTTCATCCAAAATTCCCAGAAATAACTTGGCAATCAAACAGTATGTCCAGTACTGGACAAGTTTGTGTTGTGTTGTGCCCATATAAATAAATATTTTTATGAATAGGTTAATATTGTGATCAAGTCATTCGGTAACGGACTAGTAAAAAAAAAACAGCTGCTGTTTATTATCTGCAAATCTTGCGGATGATTACTTCAACCTCCGGGACACAACAAGTGAAACCGTCGTCGTTAGGCTCCGACTGAGGACATGCATGTGTGATAATCCTGTTTACACGCGTGTAAAACCGCAACGGGGGTTGATGGCGCGAAACACAGGATGCGCGGAATTCTAAATGGCACTTTGATAGATAAGAGCTCGGTTTTTAGTGTGGATTAGAAAGAAGTATAGCACAGACCTGGACCAGAGGTGACGGGTGTGTGTTATTTTAGAAAAAATTGCTTCAGCTGTTGAAACCAGAGAAAATATTAGAGCCCTGAAGGGTCTTTTGTGCCAACAAGGTGGCACTTTTGTATGAACTAGTGCAAAGCCCATAGAACGTATTTATTCCTATAGTGAAGTAGATAGACTGGATGTACACATTCAACATTTTCATACCGCTCTGAGCTGTAACACTGGAAAAAAAAAGCTGCTGCAGGATACTGGTGTAAAATGTAAAGGAATGCTTTATAGAAGACTCAAACACGGGTCTGCGGCATTTGAGGCAAGAACACTACCCCCTACACTACCGCAACATGCCGGTAAATTTTAATGACAATAACAATAGAAATATCCATCCAAAACTTTTCACAAAAGAGGATACCCCTGTCGCGC
This sequence comes from Eupleurogrammus muticus, assembly GCA_036785175.1. Classification (NCBI taxonomy): domain Eukaryota; kingdom Metazoa; phylum Chordata; class Actinopteri; order Scombriformes; family Trichiuridae; genus Eupleurogrammus; species Eupleurogrammus muticus. Next base: position 32,291,654 of record JAYKQN010000001.1, read on the forward strand.
CATGCACAATCTATATCTGAAAGTTGAGGTTGATCTGACAAACAGTCAAAGAGATATGACAGGAGCAGACACACAAAGTGGCAGACTGACAGACACTCCTAGCAGGTGACTGCAGGAGGTGAGGACGGGGCACGGTGACCTCTCCCAGCACAGGTCATCCATCCATCCTGCTCGAGCTGTCCACAACCTGCTGCCGGCTGCCAGCTACGCAACAAAAATACCCTGGGAGTCCTTTCTGTATGAAATCAGATCAGCAAGTCTTTTAAATTAGAATAATATCGTCCTCATGTCTGCATGTGTCTGTGTGTGTGTGTGTGTGATGAACCTTGGAGTAAGGACGTGACTAGCCTGCCTTAGCATAAACACTGGACAGCGAGGAGAAACGGCTCACTCCGCTCCATCCAGTGTATAAAAATACACCTGTCGACATGTCTAAAGTTGTATCTTGTTGAGTCCATACACTACCAGGAGTGTTGCTAGACGGGGTCAGGCTGCTCAGGTTGTGAGCAGATTTCAAGAAGCCGCACCACCCTCACTGTACCCAACCAACAAATATCTCCAACATGTACCTTCCCCTAAAAGACTATTATAAATATTTTTCTAAAGAAAGAGTGTAAACCATAAAGACAGATGTCAGGACTGCTACAAAGTTGTGATGTCATCACTTAGAACATAGGCTCAATAATTTAATAAGAGACACAAAACTTTTTGTTTGTTAGAGTTAGGGTAGACTTGCAGAAAGAAGCTCTAGAGGGGAGATGTAAAACTATATTGAGATGAGTTTTGGTCTTTATAGCCGAAATATAGCTTGTTAGGGACGTAAACAAGAGAAAAAGAGAAAACAAGAGTCTAAACGGATGAGTCTTCTTTTTTTTAAAACATATTTTTATAAATTTTTTGAACATGGTGCATTTGTTCAAAACAATTTGTCAGACTTTTTTTTTAAGTATTTAACAGCTTCCCTCCCCCTAACTGAACACTGAGAATCAGTGTAAAAGGAATGAACAATGATCCATTGTTATGTTGATCATTGCACATACATAACCAAAGTAATATTTTGTATATATAAAAATAAAAAATAAAAAAAACATTATAACTAAAGAGGAAAACATATAAGTAATATTTTTTTTTTAAATTTAAGTAAATATAAATGGGTTTGTAAAAATATGACTTTTTTGTTTGATTATATGTGTGCGTTTTTTAATGGATAGGAAAGAAGAAAGCTCTTTGAATTCATGCGTCTAAAGAAGGCCAATCAACATTTTCTCAGAATCTGGCAACAAGACATTTTTTTCTGTATTTAACATTTAAGCAGCTTGCTTTCATATGTTCTTAGAACCAGTATTTCCGGTATTAAACAGAGGCTGCAGATCTCTGAGTATACAATGATGTCTTTTTGGATTATGGAGGATATTGTGTGCAATTATTTTTTTCCCAAAAGACCCTTGTAAATATTTGTAAATCCATATACTGCAGCAAAATATAGGTGAATACAGTGAATATACAGCTGAGTTGAAAAAAATATTTTTTACCTGGAAAATATATGCTATCATGGGGTGTGTACTAGTTAGCTAAATAAAGAGAATCTATAGCTGAAAATGATTTTTACCCACTTAATATATGGTAATTATAATATATTGTTTGGTAATTGCCCTTATAATACGTAGCATGTTAAAATAAAGCTGTAACACCAAGTATTTTACCCAGTAAATATGTGGCGTCATTAATTAGAGTAATTACCACGCAGACTATGTACAAAGAAGTTAATACTAGATTTACCCAGTAAATAAATGGTAATTGATATTATTCCCTTTTTGACACAATAAACACAAACTTGTGCCATTTATCATCCAAATTATAACATAGTAAAACCATGACAGATACCGTTAAAGTAAGTATCTAGTATTTCAGCTGTAGTTTCACTGTATTTACTGTATGATTACTGTATAATAAATGGTTAAATACCTGACACTGAATGTATTGAGGTTCTCAGTGTGTGTGACTAAGTCACTCAGTGTTCCAGTGTTAAATCACCAGTTTATAAAAATACTACCCCACGAAAAAGCTGGTGAAAATAACCATCCTGAATTGTTCACCTGTCCCACATAAATAGTATTTTGAGGCTTGAACATTGATTATTTTTTTTTTCCTCCACCAGTGCACAGTGTCAGGATGGAGGCCCAGCACAGCACTGGTCCTGATAACAGATGAGCCCTACTTTTTTTTTTTTACTCTGTACCCTATTTGCAGCACAATGACCCAGAGAAAGAGAGTGAGTGAGTGTGGAGTTGAGGGAAGGCACAAGGAGAATGGAGGAGAGAAAAAAGGGATGAAAAAAATACAAAAAAAAAACAGCGAATCCAGAACAGTTTGAATTTATGACCGGCGCTGAAGTGTACTCTGTCATCCCGGCCCCGCTGCTTGAACTGGTTCTCGCGGTGGAGCGGCTAAATTTAGCTGTCCCAAGTGTAACGAGTGACTGGTGGAGGACGGAGGGGGGGGGATAGAAACCATCACAAGGTCGCGCCGTCTCCGTCTCCCCCTCCCCCCCACCCCCTACTCCCCCATCCATCCACCTTCTTCTAGCCTGATTTCCTTCTCAAAAAAAAAAAGCGGCCGTATCCCCTAGTCTGGAAGGCGCGTCGCGATACGAGAACACAAAACTTGGCGTCCGGCGGCTCAGTGCGGCGCTTCGTAGACCCCCTCGACCCCTTCCCTCCCCCTCCATCGCAGCTCTTTGAGGCTGGAGTTGTCATGCCCTGGCAAAGTAGCAGGAGCCGAGCCGCGGCCTTGAAAGCCAGAGCCATTATTTATTCATGCGTCTGCATGCAGATGTCGGCCCGAGATGAGAAATATAGGGCTCCTGGCGGCTCGGGGGGGGGGGGCTGCACTTCAAAAATGAGGAAAATTGGGCCCGCGCTTTCTCTCCGTCTCTCTCAGGGACATCTAGACTCGTTCTCCACTGAGGAGTCACTTCCATTCGGCCATGAGTAGACACCTTGCACTTCTGCCGGGGTCAACGCCCTCAGCCACAACTCCAGGAAACCGGAGCGCGGGATCTCTAGGGAGCACCTGCCCCCCCCCCCTACCTACTCCAGCAGCCAGGTGCAGGTGCCGGGGAGTCGCTTCTTCTTCTTCTTCTTTCTCCTCTGTTTGACTTTGTTCCTCCTGCGCTCTGCAGAGGCAGCCGCGGGGAGGGCGGGAAAGTGAGGTGGAGAGAGAGAGAAAAAGAGAGAGAGAGAGTGAGCCCCGTCTCATCTCCGCCAAGCTGCCGTCCTCTGGCTTCTTTCTGGCGTGCCTCCGACGCCCGGAGCTACGGCTCCCTGGTGCGGGCTGATACCACCGGGGCGTAGCTTGCCTGTGATGCGCTTATCATAAGGTTTGCCATCACCTGAGGGTGAGGAATGGGGTGGGGGTGGGGGGGGGGGGGGAGAAAGGGGGCAAACACGCACGGGGGCGTCATATCATATCACAGCACAGAAGTATCACATGGCCTTTCTGATTTTTTTTTTTTTTGGTGTGTGCCCCTGTGCCAGTTCACTGCTTTAGCATTTATCTCTCCCTCTCTCCCACCCCCCCCACCAACTAGTTCTTTTGTTTTGCTGCCGCCGTAGACGTCCATGCGCCCAGAAATCACCTGACAGCGACTTGGATCGGGTTGACAAGTCGCTGCCCCCTCAATCTGTCACGCTGGCACCTTTCCAGGTGCTAAGGGACAGATGGAGAGGGCCTTTTTTTTTTTTTCTTAGATTACCCCCCTCCCCAACCCCCTCCTCTGAGAATGTGCTACATGTTAAACACGGAGCTGAGGGAGCTGGAGCCAGGCTCCTTGCAGCCAGTGGAGTGGTGCTCTTCTGCCATCTTGTGTTCAAACATCAGTATAAGCAGCGCTGTCTATCAGTCTATCAGAAACAATTCATTACATCATTTATTCAAGTCACAGACAAGAAGTATGAAGGTGTATCCAATAATTGACTATTTAAGATGTTATTTTATTCATGCTGGGACAAGTCTTGACATATTTTTGCATTACAAAGTATAAACTTCCTTTTTTTTTTACCTGATAACTTCATATTGTCTTTTCTTTAGTTTTTTCCATTCTCTCAAACAATAAACATTTGCTGAATCTTTTAAATCATTTAAACAATTACACAATATAACACCACATATTGTAGTTTGTGCATCAGGATGTTTAAAATGATATTTCCTACTATAATCATGCTTCTTTTGTAAAAACAAAATAGGTGATTGAAAATTGTCTGGCAATGTTCTACTTGAACATTAATAATTATAAATTCCATAACTCAACAATAACATTTAATTCAATTGTAATAAATAGTCCATTGGAGTGTTCTGTCTTGCTTCCACTTTTGTAAAATCTGTACTTTTCTTTTCTGTAAAATGCACCAAACCTCAACACAATAACTTAAATAAGTCAAAAATAATTGAACAAGACATAATTCATATTATATTTTGATCTGATGTATATTTTTCTTTGTTCATTACAGAAAATATTCTTGGAACATCTTTGTTAGATGTTGTTCTGGCCTAAGATGTTGATATAAAAATCAAGAAATCTGCAGGAATTTTGCAGTCGAAATTAAATCCAGTTAGAGAAATATATGTTTTCTTGTTATTGATATGAATTTTCAGTGCAAAGTCCTGAATTTGCTACCAAATGCACACTTTTGTCTCCTAACATTTTTTTTATTTTCTTGCTTTTGTCATGACATAATGGAGTTTCCACAGATTCCAGTTCGAATAAACGTGTGATCTTTGCTTTTTTTATCCACACCCAAAATTACTTGTGAAATCATGAAATCAACACTCACCAGCGTGGACAGCTCTGTTTGATTCTGACGTACTTCAAGTAGCTCTGCTGGGGTTAAATATAACTGCTACTGATTCTTGAAATGAGTCCAAATCTGGAGAAACCCTGATGTATTTTTGGCAAATTTCAAACTATGTAAAAACTGAATTCCCCCTTTTAAAAAAAAAAAAAAAAACGAACACCTGTCATGTATCACTTCTGCATTTATAGATTGTTAACCCACATGAGGCTGTTTGAACCTGAATTCTTAAGTATTTGATTTCCATTTCTCATTGTGTATTTAATGCCAGACATGACTTTTTTTGCAAACTATTGTTAGAAATACCTTTGTTTCTCCACTTTAGCCAATGGGTGTCCATTATATCTCATACATGTTATAAATAAATTCATACATTTTCTTAAAAAGACACTTTATTGTAATAATTAATATAATCCATGCTAAATTTTTCAAAAGATTTTCCCAAAGGATCAATAGTTTCACTTGATGGTTCAAAGGACGTATTTCCAGACTTTGTGCAGGCTATTTTTTTTAAACTACAAAAAAAGTTGTTTCTATGTTTACTTCTACGTTAAATTTCATTATGATTAGACCAATGGAAAAAATACCCTATTCTGAAATGTCTGGCCTTTAAAATGTAATTTATTTAACAATGTAATTTCTATTTATCGACTTTGTAACAGATTATTCAAAACTCTATAATTATTCCAGTGGCTCATTTCAAACTCAGACTTCAGAAAACTCACCTGTCCCACCTGCTCTTTTTTTTCCCCCCCTTACTCTTCCAGGTGAAGCTCCCCTTTCCCGTAGATCAAATCACGAATCTTCCACGGAACGACTTCCAAATGTTGGTGAAAATGCACAAACTGACCTCGGAGCAGCTGGAGTTCATCCATGACATGAGGCGGCGGAGCAAGAACCGCATCGCGGCGCAGCGCTGCCGCAAGAGGAAGCTCGACTGCATCCTCAACCTGGAGTGTGAGATCAGGAAACTGGTGAGTGGACGGCGTCAGGTCAGCTGCCCTGGGTGATCAAACAATAATAGTCAACTCTTTATTGTGGAGCTTATTTAATGCATGAGCTGCAGCTTCAGAGACTCCCAGTCTGATTCAGCTTCATTCATCCAGTGATAATTGACATATCTGGATATATTAGAAAAGAATCGTTTTCTATGTGACAGCTGACAGCTTCATAATAACAGAGCTGTTTGCAGCATTTGAGTTTAAAGGATATAAAGGGAACATTTACAAGATGGACTTTACCACCCTCTAGTGGCAGAATGTTGGTAATACAACAATGTGCTCCTACCTTAACAACATGGTCCAATTAAAAAAATAAAATAAATTTCATCATATACAATACTTTAATCGTAGTGTTTGTACTCCTGTAGCACAATTTTAGCCTTTAGAGAACCAGCAATTCATTTAGACATTTCTAGGACTAAAAAATGAAGAAGGGAGGGGGGGGTTGAATAAAGAATATAACGAGGGGGATGAATGTAAGGAAGGAGTAAGTGAAAGGGATGGAGGATATTGGAGTTATTGACTTTATGTCAAATATCAACATATTCAATAAACACGTATAATATGTGTATGTTAATAATGGAGAGATAGATAGATAGATAGATAGATAGATAGATAGGTGGGTAGATAGATAGGTGGGTAGATAGATAGGTGGGTAGATAGGTAGATAGGTATTAGCGAGGTAGGTAGAGAGGTAGGGAGGTAGATGGGTATTAGCGAGGTAGATAGATAGGCAGATAGATAGATAGATAGATAGATAGATAGATAGATAGATAGATAGATAGATAGATAGCAAGGTAGGTAGATAGATGGATGGACGGACAGATACTACTACTACTTTATACTTTGCTTTCTGTACTTTTACTTAAACTCAAGACATTTATTTGTAAAGAAATCTTTTTAGACAACAGTATTTTGACTTTTACTTGAGTAAAACACTGCTGTGTGTGTGCGTGTGTGTGTGCATCCAGGTGTGTGAGAAGGAGAAGCTGCTGACGGAGCGGAACCAGCTGAAGGCGTGCATGGGCGAGCTGTGGGAGAACTTCTCCTGCCTGTCTCAGGAGGTGTGCCGGGACGTGCAGCTGAGCCCCGAGCAGGTCCAGTCCCTGCACCACTACTGCCCCGTGCTGCGGCCCGCCACCAACAACGCCACCAGCCACAACCCCAAGCCAGCCCCCAGGCCCGCCGCGGCGCCCCCCGCCGGTGGTGCCACCACCACCACCAGCAGCAGCAGCATCGACCTCACCACCCACTCCGGCTCGGCCACGCCGGAGCCCAGCCTGCACGGCTCGCCCGGCCCCTCGGAGAGCGAACCCGACTCGGCGGTCCGCAACGGGGCGGACCGGGACCGGGACACGGACGGCGGCTCGGGGCCGGAGAGATCCAACCAGACGGTAACGGTCGACTTCTGCCAGGAAATGACCGACAAATGTACAACTGACGAGCAGCCGAGGAAGGACTGCGCCATGTAGTGGCGGGGCTTCTCCTTTGTTTTTGGACGTTTTTTCTGTTTGTTTTTTTATTATTTAATTTTACTCTTCTGACAAACCCTCTCTCGGGGTTGTTGAGACGGTCAGCCTCTGCCAGTGTTCACTGAGAAAAACAAAAAAAAAACAAGCTTTGTTCGTATTTATGTCTCTTTTTTGTGCTCTCTGTTTCGTTGTTTTTTTTAAAGAATTTTTTTTTTTTGTTTTTCAAACGGTTGACACTAAAGTTGTCTTAACAGCAGCAATACTGTTCTCCAGGTATTCTCCTCTTAACCGTGACAGAGTGGGAACTTCTCACCAAACCCTTACAATGGTGCTAAACCCCCCTTCCTCATCCCTCCTCCTCCTCCGGCAGCGACCTCGACAGCGGAGACTCCGCTCTTCACCTCTCACACATCACAGTTTTACAAAAGAAAAGAAGAAAAAAAACCTCATCGGACCTAAAACAGCGGCTCTTTGTCTCTCTGTGTACCAACAGTATCTCTCTTCCTTCTTTTCTTTCTCTCTCTATCTCTTTTTTTTCCCACTCTGTCTCTCAATCTTCTCTACCTCTCTCTCTCTCTCTCTCTCTCTCTCTCCAACCCTCTCTTCCTCTTTTTCTCTGGTTATTCTCTCGCTCTATATTGACTCAGAGGCCCTTTTCGTCACAGCAATTCAAACTCAGGAATAAAGAAAATCCTCTGAATGTTCAACCTAATTCATAAAAAAAAAAACGAGAAAAAAACACACACACACACACAAACACACAGCTTCTGTACGACGAGGAAGTTGCGATGCAGTAGACTGTAAAATGTTCATATGCAAAAAAGAGAAAAAAAGAAAGGAAAAAAAAAAAATGTCTTCGAGCGTCTCGCATTTGTATTTTTTCTGTACAGGCTGTAAAACCGAAAACATTCCTCCTTTTGCCTTCCTCAGCACTGATTGAAAGGAAAAAAAAATACAGAAAAAAAGACGATTTTCGCAGACGGTTAAATGGCGGTTATATATATATATTTTTTTTCTCTCCCACTCATCAGCAATACCATTGTATTTGGATGTTGTAACGGTGACTTTCAAGTGCTTGTTTGGCAGAAATGTGTATATAGTACGGAGCATGGTGACTGTAACAGTGTTTTTTTTTTTTTGTACAGGTTTTAGAAGCTTAGATGTTTCTTTTTCACCCGGGGTTTATATCAAGCACCTTTTTATTTTTTCGCTAAGGGAAAAATCTTTTACTTTGCTGTTTCCTGTCCTGCCTAACGAATATTCCCCCCCCCTCTGTCAAGGTGGGGTGTTCTTATACTCAGGAAATCAGCTCGACACACACACACGTGGACACGTACAGTTACGTCACACACACACACATGCGCGTGCGCGCGCTGACACGCAGTCAGTTTTTTTGAGCCCCATGCATGTATAAAAGTTTTAGATATTTTTTTTTTGGTGGCTCAGGCCAGCTCCTCCGACTTTGACTCCTCTTTAAATGTGAAAAAAAAAGCTTGTGTTTCAGAGGAAATGTCGTTTCTTATCAGTATTTAAAGATGCTATTTATGTACACTCTTAAAAACGAGCTCAGCAGAAAAAAAGAGAAGAAGAAAAAAAAAACGCCTGACATCCAATTTGCAGATTTTTTTTTTTCCAAATGAATCCTGATAAAAATAAAACAAACACACTAAATAATCGGACGCAGTTCAGGCACTTTGTTTACCAGCCCGGGCGCTAAAAAGCCATTTAGCACTTCCATTAGTATCTTTGTCTTAGTTTTAGACCCCTTAAAAAAATGTCTGAGATTTGAGCACTTAAATTGGCACTTCAAGACAAATATATAATTGATATAACAAAAAAAAAGAAGTAAAACCCCTCAACGAAGAACACACGTTTCTGAAACCTCTCTTAACACAACAACAAAAAAAAGAAGCTATTGTTTTTTAAGAGTGTTCGCTCCTCATGTTTCCTTTAGGCTTTAGAAATCGAATAAGCTAACTCCGAATTCATTTTGACGTGAAAAGCAGTGTATGTGTCGTCCAGATGATTGAATAACAATCATATAAAAATAGTAACACGTTTGCCCTACTTGTGCATTTGTTTGAACATCCTCTTTTGGTGATGTGCGTGCATGCTGCGTTATAGCTATAAGCCTAGTTAGTTTTGTCTAGCTTCCGTTTGCCTCGTCAGTTCTCTCCGGAGCAGTTTGCCTTTTTGAAATGATATATTTTTTAAATTATGTGTATAAAACAAGCCGAGTTGTTCGATTAGAATGTGAAGCTTTATCCGTCGGCTCCTTTAAAGACCCAATCCAAAATATTGATGTCACCTTCAAGCTAGCTGCTCTTAGCTAGCATTTGTAACTCAATACAATCTCTTTTAGCATTTCTTTCACTGTTTTTTCCCCTCAAAATTTTGCATTCATTTTTTTTTCTAATCCCAACTGGTATAATACAGCCCTTGCTATTAGCATTTGAGCCCATAGCGTTTTTAACTAAGTAAAACAATTAGCGTGTTAGCATTCAGATCGCAAAAAGGTTTTACAGCAGCGTCTTATCTTCTACACCGATGTTCGTTCATATTCTGACTGTTCATAAGAACAGGAAGTTTAGTCTTCTCTGGTTTAAAAACCTTGCCGACACACATCAGCTCACATTTCTGGTTGCTACAGAAAAACCTGGACAGAAAAATCTTGCATATCTTGCAATAGCATTTCTATTCACTCTGGTCTGGACTCCTGTCCATTGCAAATGCTTTCAGTGGGCGGGACTTCCTGCCTTCACATTGGCTCCTTTAGCCAATCGCCTGAGTGAGTTGTTAAATCAAGTCTCTAAATCCAATCAGGAGAATAGTAAAAAAAATGTTTTCCTCCAAGAGACTATGATAGCACATACTGTTCTTATTTAATTGTTTTAATCAATTTTATTTCTGCAATAACTGCACAAATGGCTGTGTTTATGCTTCTAACATTAACATTAATGCTCGTTCCTTTAGGAGTCATTACTGTTGCCCATAAGACTACAACAGTCTCTGATTGGCCGCTTTACGCTGTCTACAGCATGCAGTCCCTGTCCCAGGTATATTCCAATTCATAGGTTATATTCCAATTTCTGGGAAAACGCTTTCAATGGAGAGAAGGCCAGACCAATGCAAAGAACAAACAGAAACGTGAGCTCATGTGATCAGGATAGTTTTAACCAGGTTATCTCTGCCCCGCTGAAAAAAAAAGGGCCTTCTGTCAAGCTTGTGGGAAACGTTCCTAAAAAGGCAGCTGAACATCGTTTTTTTTGTATTTCACTGTCATTATCTCGACACATGGAGTCGACCGCACACCCACCGCTGACAACAGAAATGTCAAGGGTTTACTTTATTACAGACGTCAGTGTGATTTTGAAAACGTTTTTTTTTCCTTCCAGACCACAACTGGAAAATTCTGGTTTCACTTTGAAAACTGATTCATCATGTAACAACCTCACACACACAAACACACACACTCACACAGTTTTAGTCCCGAAGGATGACTTAAAACTACAGTGTATAAAATTCAGCTGCATCCAGCGGAACACAACTGGCAGAAATGGAATGTAATATTCATACAGTTGTTTTAATTAGTATATAAATCAGCCATGTGGCACCACCATGTTGCAAACTTAACAAAGACTCTAGAGAAAGACTTTCTCTTATTTCAAGACCACTGTAGGTTCTCCTGCTGCTTGGACTATTCAGCTGGTTGCAGACTGTACACTGTACCTTTAAGTAGAATTTTCACTACAACTTTTGTCAGCGATGCAGAAACATTATATAGTTATTATGAGTATAAAACACTCATTCAAAAATCCCATTTTTAATATGTAATAAATGTGTAATACAGAAAATTGCAGAGAAAAAAATCCATCTTTAAAACATAAACTCACCAGAGTTTCAAATTCTAGTAGAAAGGGCAGTAGCCTTCTCGTTATCTTAGAAGAAAGAATAGTGAAGGCAGTGTTTGTACTACATTTCGAAAAGTTATTAATTTAATTCCTGAGAAGCCTGTACGAATGTTTTAAGGAACAGCCTGTACGAATGTTTTAAGGAACAGAGAAATCTTGGATTGGGGCTTTAAAGCTCGGATGAAATGTTGAAACTGACAAGGAAAAGGAAAAACAAAAAGGCATTTGAAGTTCTTCCCCCGACTTTTACTGATGTAAATTTTTAGACGTAGTTTAAAATCCGGTCTCACGTTCGAGACTCTTTCCGTTATACAGCCACAGGATAAATCTAAGTGTATTTTATAAACCTGTCTCTACATCTGTGCAAGACTGGCCCCTATTTTGTAGATGACATAGATGCACAGACACATGCACCCAGACACACACACACAATAAAAATACAGTTTAAAAAGCATTCATTGTATATTTAATCCACCTCAAATATAAAACTCAATGATGGCATTTTTTAAAACCTTTTTAAGACAGTTAAACTATCTGGTACCAAGTTTTTAGGGTTACACCACATGACATTTTATATACCTATACAATCGACACACACACACAGTAGGGGACGCAGCCTGGGGTAGGAGCAGTTGTGGTTCCTCGTCCACTGGTGTGATTTTTCATGTTTGTTCGGCTCCTTTTTTTTTTAACTCTATTTGTGCTTTTTTTCATGCTTGTACCACATATTTACTAAAGCAGAACAGTTTTTGCCCATGTGGAGATTCTAACGAGTTCATGACAGAACATTCAAGTGAAACCCTCTACATCACAGAAGCTGTTTTTTTTTGTCTGCACACATTTTGCAAAGAACTTTTCCCCTTTCTTGTACTTTTGTGATTTGCTTTACTTTAAACCGAGGCCCATTCTTGCATCGCAGAGCACAGACTATTCCTTTGGTTGGAGAAAATAAAGCAAACCTATTGTAACAACGCCCCCAAAGTATCTCTTTGGATACATTAATAATCCTAAAATGATCACAATCTGCTTGTTTTTATCTCATATAGCAATATTTAGCTGTGTGTGTTGATAAATTCAACCTAACAAACCCCTAAAACTTGCATCGACCGGTGAAGAGATCCAGTCAGAAAAGCTTTTTTTGTCCAGACATATAAACTTTTTTAAGTCTTGCTGCAACACTGATTGTTTAAAATGGTTAGAGTACAGTAACAAATCTGTGAAAAGTAAAAAAAAAAAAAAAAACACACACATTGTCCCACAATATGTTTGGGTGGAGGCAGAAGACTCGGACGCAGAACTCAAACTTTGGCAGAAAGAACCAAAAGTCCTCACATGGCCAGATACTATCAAGTAAGAAATATATATATATATTTTTTTTGCAATTTGGGTGAAGTGACCCTTTAGTGTCTCAGGGTGCCATTTGAACCTGCTCTTCATACCACGCTGAAGCAGGAAAAAAAAACATCCCTTAAAAACTTTTGTTAATTTCAACTCATTTTGAATTTGTTTTCTTTGGCCACTTGGGCAACAGAAGAATCTAAAAAACACATTATACGTATGTCATGTGTAGCAGACAGTGGCCCCTTCACCCATCCAGCGGACACAATTAACACCAGCATTCATTCAGAGTCACGTTAGGATCCACCTCCAAGAAAATACGTCTGGTATTCACTCTCCTTTCACCTCTAGGTTTGGTCTCCACCACCTCCTGAGAATTTGGCTGCTAAATTCTCCCCTGTGTTAACCAGCCGGGTCTCAAACTATTTGCTGTTTCCGGGCAAATGTTTTCTGCAGAGCGTTCTGCCTAAAAACACAAGTTTGAAGTTGAAGAGTGCTGGGCAACCAAAACAAGCTAAAACAGGCTCAAAAACTGTTGGCGAGTTACAGCCTGGTAATACGGTGATTTTTTTTGTTACTCCTAGTTACCCTTTTTTATTCGAAATATTGATCAGTGCAGCTTTAAAATTCCGAACATACGAGAAAAAAATTGCATTGAATGAATTTAAGAATGTGATACGTAGGTAAGATCAGTCCTTCGTCAGGTCATATGTGCAACGATATTTGTTCCTGGCCGTTACAACAAACTGGTTTGAGTCGACACTTTGACTTCGTAACTCTTACCATTTTTTTTCTGTGTAATTGTCATGTTTAGTTACTTTTTTTTTTTTTTTTTTTTTTTGTCGCTGCTTCTCCGAAATCAAACACTGGCTTTTCAACTCCAAAGGTTGTTCTATTACAGAAGAAAAAAAGAAGATATGAACAAAAACATGCCTTTTTTTTCACGGATTGCTCAACTTTATTGAAAAGAGAAAAAAAAGGAAGTAAAATCTGGTATCCTGGTTGAATGCACAGGCTGAAATCATCGAGTAAAATATAAAAAAAAAAAAACGGAATATGTTTACAAATAGGTGTCATGTCATGTTCGATCAATTTTTGCCATGTAAAATTGCTCAGTTCAGTTGGACTGGTTCCTCGGTGTTGTGTAACGGGACAAAGAACGAGTCTCCTCGCCCCTTTGTCTTTTAATCCACCTTTTTTTGGGATGGGTCGGCATTACATGGATACAAGTGCACCTCCGATATTTGCCTTAGAACTTGCAGAGGCCATAGTTCACATTCAAGTGAAAGTGAGTGTATGCAGGGGCGCGGGCCCCCCCATCCCTGAGTCACCAGTGCGGACTTTCTCACACTTATCTACCTGTGAAAATCCTTCATACCTCTCATAACTGGTCAATGACTGTATCAGCAAACTGCATCAGGTGTTTTTTCTACATGCTTTTTACACAGATTATATGGATTATTGTATTAGTAGATTTTTGGTGCATCATTTTTAATGTAATAGCTCTTAAGCTTGTAGTTCAAGTTGTTGTTTTTTTTTCCTTTCATTTTTTCTAGATGACTGTTTGTGTTAATATTGTCAATTTGAAATAGCTGTTATTTGCTTATTCTCTACTAAGAGTTCTTACCTTTATAATTTTTAAAATGCTACATGACCCTAATTAATTAAAATGACTTAATAACCATTGTAAATACGGTATTGTGCAAAACCCCCATTTTCATTCATTTCAATCGCTAGTGTTATATAAATGACTTTTTTTGTCTAGACACCATTTCTCTTTATGAAATAAAGAAACATGCATATCACACTGTTGTTCTGTGGATTTTTTTTTTTGATTTGCATAGAAAGTGTCATTTCATGACAACATGTTTGGGGTTTTTTTTTTTGCATCTTGCGGGCAGTGGTGCAAAAAACATGATTGTATTTGATAAACTATTTGCCAAATATTTACCTGCTGCACAGTGTCAACCAAGATTTCAGGTTCGAGTTTGTCATATCAAGTGGAAACCTGTCATTTAGCATTTTTTTGGAAGCGCTTTGCCACTAAAAAGGGTCTGCATGTTAAAGGTATTTGGAATCTATTGTTTTTCACAAGATGTAAAAAGAAAAATAGATAAAATGTTTTCACAAGTAATGAATGCACATAAGAAGTGGAAATATGGAAATAAAATTAAATATATCATAATGGGGGGGTAGAGTGCGTATGCTGCTACAGTTCTAACTAGCACTTTTGGACAATAAAAGCACAATTTTATAAAATAACCACGAATTTTAAAAATATAAAAATATGGCAAAAATAGGGATCCTCTTATTATTAATTCTATTAAAATAAATATAATAAAGGTGATTCCACAGTATATCACCTCCATGTTAAATAGAGAACTGCCCCCTGGAGGTGTGGTGATGATGGGGATGAGAATACTAACATTTTTACAAAAACTTTGTTGGAAGTTTACTGGTTGATTCTAGCCCTGATATTTCACCTTAGACCTAAAGGTACATACTGTATGATTTTTATTTCAGATATTGGTAACATTTTAAGTTTAGTAAAATAAAAAGGTGATGATTCCCTGGTCTTGGAATGATGATTTGACTTAGATACTTTTCTAATGTGGATTTTTGACCCTCATCAAGAAATGTTTCGGACGCCTTACTTTCGGACACTTGAGCTGCCACATGGACGCGCTGGCCGGGATGAGATCAGTGCCCTTGGAAACAACCTGACAAATGGTGTTCCAGGCGTACACAGAAGAACGCAGCGGGGGTGAGCTGGGGGCCACAGGGGGCACCACAGTTCAATTTTTCCCCCGAGGCGTCCTAGTGAGTTAAACCAGCGCTGCGTAGGATCATTAAATTCAATCGGGGTCATCCTCTGGAAAAGCGGGACTCTCCATAGCTATTTCACACTGTTCTGCCCATTAATTATCTTACAAATATGATTAAGAATTTGACCCAAAAAACAGTGGAGGAGTATGAAGGTCAGGGAATGCACAGAATGGACAGAAGCAAGTAGAGAGTGGTCTGGTATTAGCTTTTCTGTCATGTTCATATATGGGTGAGAAAAGCCAATGTAGGTCATCACTTAACCTCAGTGAACCGTGTATCAATGAACCCACAAGAAAGAGAGAGATGAAGAGAAAGTACTGTGTGGACGAAGTATTGGACCAAATGTCTCACATTACCATCTGTAGGACAAAAAAAGACACCAAGAGCTGTTCCAGGAGTTTTGGAGGTTGGATGGATACCACTGTTGTTTCACAGCGAGAAGGTCGTAGGTTCAAGTCCTTTCTGTGTGGAGTTTGGTTGCCCTCACAGTCCTAACACATGTTTGTTTAATTAGAGATTCTGAATTACCTGTAGGTATGAGTGTGTGAGTGAATGGTGTGTGTGTGCTCCATGATAGACTGCTACCTGTCTGGTGTGTATCCTTGACTCTTCCCTGTAATGTGCTGGGATTGGCTCCAGCAGACCATGTGACCCTAATGAGCAGGTATAAAAAATGACTGACTGACAAATGACAGTTCTACATGAGCTATCTTGCTTAATAAAAGTACATAGCAGCAAGTATATTAGTAAGAGTACACGTTCTGCAGCTTATATATTATTCTGTCATTTATGCTGCCAGGTGCATGCATTCAAACACCTGTTTTTTGCAGCTTGCTAACAACCAGTACAGCCTGGTGTTCACTCCCAGCTGCATCTCTTAGCCTAGTCCGGCCTATTTGACGTTTTAGTTATTTTGCGATTTTAGTGTTTTTTTTCTGTCCTTGGATATTTCTCCTGTTGCGTGCCAGCCCACCGGTCCCTCAAGTCCTTCACCTGGAGCCTCATCTCGACCATCCACCCTGTCCCAGGAACACACGGATCAGGCCTGTGTTTGGGTTCCTGACACTATCTGCATTTATTAGATTATTTATATGAAGCATCAGCACTTTTTGAGACATTTCCTCTAATCTGTCTTTGGTTGGTGAAATATATATATATATATATATATATATATATATATATATATATATATATATATATATATATATATATATATTAGATCATTTAAACATTTATTGAAATGTTTTAAGTGAAAAATCTCTACTTAGTGGAACTATTAATAAACAGAACTATATGTTAAATGTTAGCTGACGACACACTGTTGTTTGTAACATATCGAAAGGTTAAAATAACTCTTTTTGTCTTTAATTATGTGTTTTATTTAAGTTTTATATTATACGTTGAGTCAACACTGCATTTGAAAAATACCTAAAGGTGTCAGAAAGTATAGTATTTCCCTTTGGAATATAGTGGTGTAATTTTAAATTTGTACTTGAGTACAGTACTTGAGTGATTGTATTTAGTTACTTCCCACAACTTTCCAGGCAAAAACAGTCCTTGAAGAGGGAAAATGTATTTATTAGAAAAAAACATTAGAAACATTCACAATGACAGAAAAAAAACATTTCCGACATTTGTCAGATATATTCATGTCAGGCTCATCTCAGTGAACACTGAATGTTTTCTTTCCTCAGTTCATGCTGTACGGTAAAACTAAAAATACTGGTTTTAACCAGAGTTCCCTTTTCTTTTTTTGTGCCAATTCCACAATTTTACCACTGTCAAATATCTTTAGCCTCATTTTATGAGCCTCCATATGTGTTTTGAGCCAAATATAATAGTTTATTGTCTTCACATTTATAAAAAGCAAGGTGCTTGCAAACTATAACAATATGAAAAATCAAAGCGGGAGATGACGTTTTGTCCATGGAATACTATGTTAGTATAGGTGCACTATAATTGCTCTTGTTCATGCATGATCCAAAACTGTATAAACATATGAAAATGCAGGATGAGGTTTGCTTTGCAATCAGGATCTCTGGGCTCCTTCAGAACAGTGTTTCTCAAACATGGATACCAAGTACTACAGGGGGTGGATGGAAAAATGGAAGAACACATCAACAGGTTTTTAAAAAGCATTCCTTCTGATTACTATATGTACACATATATATTTTATAGTAGCAAAGTAGCCGACGCTGTCTCATCTTTTCATCAGCTCATGTGCTGCATGTTTATGTGGAAAAAATACCCGTAATTTGTGTCGTATTACACACTGTGGAGTATGGAGCATGTAAACACACATCTTAATGCCATCATTAGGTTTGGCCTCAATGTAAACACTCGCATTGGGATTCCTCCATATTTTTTTTTTGGAAAGATTTCATTCAGAATGAGGAAAAAAAAAAAAAGTCCCATGTAACCGCAGCTCCGTGACATCAAAGTGTTAATCTGAATCTGCTCAAAAGGCACTCAATCCCTTCACTCCGTGTGTCATTCTGCAAACGTCGGGTTATTGTCCGTCACTGCATCGCACGCTGGTTTCTGCTGGTTTGGTAAAATGGGGTCACTGGGTAAATGGGGTGGTGGGGGGGGGGGGGGGTGGATTTAGAATTGAGGGGAAATCGGAACCATTGCTTTCCAACGCCTCCGTCGACTCCAACTTTTGGTCCCAGAACTTTACTTTTTCATGATGGAGGACAGCTCCAGGATCATGCTCTGAATAGGAGAAAAAATACCTGCTGGATTATTCAAGGCACAGACAGGAACACGGTTCATGTTGCTGTCAGCAGAGCAACGGACCGGAACCTTCAACCAGGTCCAGCAAGAAACAACTTTTCGCTTCGTTTTATTTATTTTCTTTGGAGCTGGAGTGTGTTTTTTCTCTGTTGTTAGATGTTCCAAATTTGCCATAAGGGGTCAAATAAAACAACAAAAAAATAAAAGCTACATCATAATTAATTGCATTTTTACATATAAGAGTGCAACTGATTACATTATTTTACATTTGCTTACATATTTTTTTACATAGTTTATACTGTGATTTATACTCTTACAGATGTTTAAATTCATTGAGACATGACTAGACTGACTGAATGTTTCATAAGTATTTTTCCTATTTTCTCAGGAAGCTCTTTTTAGCCGTGGGATCCTGCAGATGGGTGTGTCTTAGTTAAAGAAAATTGATGTTATGCACACACACACACACACACACACACACACACACACACACACACACACACACACACACACACATCCTGTATTTCAAAAATACATATCATAAAACAAAACAATTAACACATCCAAATTTAAATAATACATACATTTTAGATCAGTACTATACCTCTTTTTCAAATAGATGTATTATATATACTTATACTTATATTATATATTATATTATATTCTGATATTAAGGAATATTTGACATAAAATGATGTGATTAATTCATTTTATAGCATTACAGTTGCTGTAATTTTAAACCTGATTATTTGTAATTGTACATACACACACATACTTCTTACCATGTCTTGCTGACTGGTCTAAGAGGGAACTTTAGTATTTAACAATACTCATCAAACTTGTAATAGTCAGTACCTTTACATTCACAGTTAATGTGAGCTATGGGCTGGTCCCACAACTCAGACATCTGGCCTTGTATTAGTATTGTGCTGTTACTTTTTATCTTTTTGAACAAGAGAAGACAAAAGACCTCTCCTGGTTTGAGTTGTTCTGTTTCTGTTTTACATACAGTTCGGACTCTGGGTCAGAGCTTGACGTTGGGCCTCTAGCACATGGCATCTGATCAGGCTGGAGGATTGATTTCAATTGTTGATTGTTTATTTCAGTTCAGAACTAGCAAGATTACATGACCTTTAAAAGGTCCAACTTTATTTAAAAGTCCTGTTTAAATCAGACTACCACTACAACGGACTACTTGATTGATACATACTGAATGATTCAGCCTTGATAGGTGGTACACATGCATGTTGTGCCAGTGCTCAGTTCTCACCATGGACATCCTCCTTCCACTGGCTGGTGGGGTTGCCACCGGGTTCTCGCACTGGTTGACGTGCTGGGCCTCCACGTCCGTCCCGCTCTCAGACTCGGTGGTGTCGGACGGCGTGGCCAGCTCCTCGGACATTCCCCTGGACATGAAGCTGCACTTCCTGGCAGGGTGGTGATCGCTCTTGGGCGAGTCGCTCATGTCGCTGAGCTCCTTGCAGATGCTCACGCGGCTCTGCTTCCTCAGGGCCACGGGGATCTCCGTGTGGCCGTTCAGCGCAGGTCGAGACCCCACATGCTGAGGGTGGCTGGAGCCGTGCGGCCCGTTGGACTCGTCGCTGCTGCACGACTTCCTGTTGTCGGGCGTGTAGTGCCTCTCCGCGGCCCCATGCTGCTGCAGCCCCGGCTGGTTGGAGCCGGCCAGAGCTTCCGCGTGAGCCTCGGACGCAACGGAGCAGGTCATCTGCCTGAGCTGCATCAACCTCTGGGGCGAGGAGTTGGTGAGCACGCACACCTGCTGCACCATGGAGTTCTTCTTTGACCTGTACAGGCTTTCGTCGTCCCCGTATTTGTATCCATACAAGCTCTGTTTGACCTTCTTCACCCCCAGGTGGAAGATTTCCAGGAGGTTGAGGACCAAAGAAACCCCGGAGATGACCAGCATGAAAACCATGAAAATGTTCTTCTCTGTCGGCCGCGACACGAAACAGTCGACGCTGTTGGGGCAAGGCAAGCGTTCGCATTTGTAGAGGGGAGACAGTCCGATGCCGTAGAGAGCACACTGACCGATAATAAATCCCACCTCCACCACAGACCTGGTCAAGATATGGAAAACATATGTGCGCAGCAAGGAGCCTCGGAGGGGAGCCTTCCTCACTTTCTTCTGCTCGTCGAGTTTCCTGAGCTCGCGCTCGATCCGCTTATGGTCCTCCTGCACGGGGTAAGTCCCTTCCAGCTCGGCTTTCAGGCACGCTTTCTTCCGGTGCCTCTCCTTCTCCAGGCTCCTCAGATGGTACAAGGCGTGGCCCATGTAGACCAGGGACGGGGAGGACACGAAGATGATCTGAAGAACCCAGTAGCGGATGAGCGAGATGGGGAAGGCCTGGTCGTAGCAGACGTTCTTGCAGCCGGGTTGCTCCGTGTTGCAGACGAACTCGCTCTGCTCGTCGTCCCAGACGTCCTCGGCGGCCACGCCGAGCACAAGCATGCGGAAGATGAAAAGGATGGTGAGCCAGATCTTGCCCACAATGGTGGAGTGAATGTGGACCTCTTCTAGAATGCTCCCTAGTAAGTTCCAATCCCCCATCTTGTGTTACATTATAACTGCTGTCGGTGAAGAAAGAATCATGCAAGCAGTTAGATGGGTTTTCCACAAGCTTTTAGAAGGATTTTAACTCAGACATGCAATAAGAAAAACTTGCTTTACTCACATTTTTTTCTAGGGTGCTTCTCTCAAGAGCTCCAATGTAAAGCCATCATGAAAGAGAAGATTTGTATGCGGAGACATCGGTGCTCATTTGTCATCCCTTAGAGACGGACGAGACCCCGCTGTGCAGTGTTGCTGACGCTATTTCAATGCCGCTGCAAACTAGGACTCTGGTTCGCATTAATTGATTGACCACATGGTCCTATAACGCCCTGAGGTTAGTTGCACCCTTCCACTTTTCAACACTGGAAATAGCACCAACCGAGATGTCAATACACAGCCACGCAGGATGGTTTCAACTTTTTTTTGATTGGGATGTTCAACCATATGATCAAAAATCTGTGGACAACCGCTTCCATAGGCCTTTTTTCTTGGCCTGTTTTATGTTTTAGGTTTTGTTCCAATGAAGGGGAGTCTTAAGGATGGTATTTTCGACAAAGGTGAGTCTTTGATTTTTGGCACAAGAATAATAGAGGATTATATTTCAAGAAAAAATAATTGACACATATATGAGTTTATTATACTATATATATCAAGAATTTTGAACTTTTGTTTCCAAATATAGGGCCTTCATAGAAAATCAATAAACATGTACTACAAATTTTGAAAATTCCAGTCATACTAGGAACATGTTTGTCTTCCAAAGGAAAGGGTGGCACTATTCCAAGAGTGATCTTGAGTTTGACTTTTTCATCACATATTCACAGTGTTGCATGATTGAGTAATAGACAGTATATTTAGCCTGACAGTGAAATATGAGACATCCATTTTTAATTCTGGCAGCATCTGTTCTCTAATTCATGTCATTGCTGATCTGGCGAGTTACAGACAGCAGCCCTAGGCACCGGCCTCCATTTCAATGCTTTGTGGCCCACTTTAGGAGTCTTTGTGTCATGATGGGTAGGGTACATTGTGCCACCTCGCAGCGTAGTTTATTCCACCACTTCTCCATGAATGCTTTAGACAGATTCCATAACGGACAAGGATTCAACAAACACTGGCATAAATAAATAAAACTTTATTTTCAGTAAACATTTATATACAATAATATTCACAATACTGTATTCCATGCTGTGTATAAGCAATAGGATGAGTCAAATAAATGTCATTGAGGGCCACAGATAAAATGATAATTTGCATTAACAGATAACTGAAGTCCTGTACATGAATTGGACATGTAAACACTTTAACAATCTTCAAACATGTCATGTGACCTCCACCCCATATACATCCATTAAAATTATATTCAAAATATCACTCAGATTTATAATAAAATAGCCCAAAATCTCATCACTCAACATCTAGTGATGTTTCAAGTCATGTCTCGTGAGCCTCCAGTAATGCTAGGAACTTGATTAAAGGAAGCAGGAGCATATTTGCTCTGGAATTATCCTAGCTCAAAGACGGTTTTTCCCAACTGTTTTGAGTAAAACAAAAATTCTGGAGTCGCGGGCAAAAACATGTTGAGTGATTGAGACAAACATATTGTTTTTTTGGGCACCATTTCATTTCTGTAAGTATCAAGAAGTGAATAGAAAAACAAAAAAACAAAAAAATGCTGCACTGAAGAAACTTCAGTAAGGAGCAAACATCTGCAAATATATATAACCACCAATACTGAATTGGTTGATTAATTTAAAAACCAGAAAGTGCATCATAACCAATAACAGTGATGTTTACTGGATTTTTTTTTCTAATTTTTACTATGCAGCTGTATCACTGCTCATATCGATGCTGTCAAGTCATTATTGTTGATTTGTTCACATTGTGAATTCTTTTCAAACAGTATGAACAGGTACAGTAAATAAGTCTAAATACCGCTGCCACTGTCTGAGGTACTTTGAGGTATTTTCATTCTACTTAACCAAACCTTGCGCAAACAGAGCTCAGCTGAACTCGATGTTCATATTTCTATTCAGCTGATGGAGCGGATGCAGGTCTTCCCCTCTTCCTGCACCAGTAGCCTGCTCGCTGGCGCAGCCGCTACAGTACCCGCGTGGAAAAAATGCTTTAATAGAAAAACAACGTGAAGAACGAAACCCCAAGCAGCTCTTCGGTGAGGTCAGGTGTCCATCTTCCCTTGCTTCTTAAAAAGCTTCATGAGTTGGTAAAATCTTTGAGCGATCTGAAAAAAGGAAAAACAGTCAACAGTCAGCATCATCTCCTTCAGTAGGGTTATAACTAACAACTCTGTTAGCAGTAAATTCTATTGATTTTTGAACCAAGTAATGGATTAGTTGCTTCTTTCATAAAGTGGCAAAAAAGTCATTGTTTCCCAAAGCCAAAAATATATCCTAAAATGTCTTTCTAAATACAACTATGTTGATTGTGAGATAGATCGAATAAATTTAGGATGCAATCATTTACAAAACGAGAAACTCATAGTACTGAGCACTGACTTTATGAGCAAAAATGACTCCAATTAATTTATTATCAAAATTCTAATGTAATAGTGTGAAATTACTTGATTATGCATGTCACGAACTGGAAAACTACAGCTATGGACTTACCTGCGCTGATGGTTTATCCAGCTTTTCGGACAAGGCAGAGAAAGTTTCACGTGAAGCACCGTTTGTTTTCAGGTCAACAAGGATGGTTCGATCTTCATCTCTGGAACAAGCAGAACACAAACATAATCATCCTTACTTTCAATTCATTAATTCTTACACATCTCCTGGATGTATAAATAATGTATATGTACAAACTGTTCCATCAGATTTTAGTCTTTAACAGAATAATCTGAATAGAATCGCTGTTTGTAAGAATGATATAAATGGACTTCTTTCCCCCCTTTTTGTTTTTTAATATCTTATATTGCCAACCATGATTCGTCACTGCCCCTTATATTGATTGATACAAATAATTGTCAATTTTCCTTTAGATATTTGAGGGCATTTTAAACTTAAGTTTAATACATAAATGTAGAGGTGGCAGATCTAGCTAGAACATACGATACAAAATGTTTTTTGGAGTGTTTGTCTATTTGATTCAATTTGCTCCATTATCAAGGAAAATATGTTTTTGAGCAAAGGACAGAGCAGTGATGGTTTGCCATTTCGTGCGAACCTTGAACTATTGATAATATAATAAACTATTTTCGTATCATATTGCCAATACATGTTAATATTGTTTTAATGCCCGGGCCTAGTTTGGTTGGGGCGTCATTTACTTAAGGAAAGTAAGTGAGAGACCACAACAACTCCATCAGCTCACCTAGTCCACGCCATCACCACGGTGCCTTTTTTCTTGACGACATTCTTGGCAGAGAGACTGTTGGGGGACAAGGGTGAAGGCGAGGATTTGGCTTCGCTATCGTCCTTCTCGGACTCGGTCACTGTCTCTTTCTCCATTCTGGGCCGCTTTACTTTGGACTTTTCCTGGCGCTTCTTCCGTTTTCGGCCTTCCTTGTGCTCCTTGTCCTTCTCTGGAGTGCTGCTCGAGTTCACAGCATCCGTAAAACTCCTCTCTGATTCCGACGTTTCAATTCTCTCAGAGTCGGACATGTGCAATGGCGATACTTCGCTACTCTGATTCCTTTCAGGGGTTTCGCTGGTGTGAGAAGGCGACAGAGTTTTTGAGGGACTTTGTCGTGCTGCCACATCTTTCTCTTTGTGCTGTGCTTGACTTGTAACATCAACCTTGGCTGCCGGGTGGCTCTTGGCGCTTTGAGCAACATTGTGCAAACCGTTCTTTGAAGGAGTCGTTTCTGACAGAGTTTTTGGAGACCCGGACAGTTTGAGCGACTCCTCTGAAAAACAACCTTTTGAGGTACTTTGTTGAGTATATTCTTCTTTGTGAAATGGATCTTTTGTTAGTGTTGAGCTCTTATCTTTAGAGAGATGTGCATCGGCACCAGTGGCGGCCTGCGACATCCCAGAATGTTCGGTGGAGACGGGGAGACCGTTCACGGAGGGCGTGGCGTTGCAGGGACTGGAATCTTTTTGCAATTCCTCTGACAAAACAGCCTTTTCTTGACCTTCTTGAGGTTCCGCGTCATGTTCTCCACATTGCTGCTCTTCTTCTATTAGTGTTCGACTCGCGCTCTCGTCGGCGGTAAGAGTGACGTTCGCGCCCGGGGATGCCTGACGAATCTTCAGGATGAAATGATCATTGGATTGCTCCATGACTAACGCTTGCATGGGCATGTCTGGCTTGAACACGAAGGACACAGCTGCCGTAGAGTCCATGCTGCTGCTGGACCCGCAGCTGGAGTTGTCCGTGTCCAGGGCAAGGTGAATGTCCTGCTCTGAAGCGTCTTCGCCATCCAGCAGCGTGTCCTCGCTTATGTGCGCGCTGATGACGCTGTCCGGGGTGGACATGATGGTCATGCTGGACGGCTGCAGGAAGCTGAGATGGCTGTCAGACTTGAGGGGCGACGGAATTGTGAGGGAGACGGCCAGATCTTCCGCCAGGATGGAATAACACCTTTGTGAGGCCAGGCTGGTCCGACTCTCGGGCAACTCCAACATGCAACTCTCGTCGAACAAAGCCGGATTCAGAGGGACGTGATCTTTAGAGCGTGGCGATGACATCTTGCGAGGTGAGATGTTCGACCACGTAGCGATAAGTTTGGAGGGGGTATCAAACTTTCCTGGCGAAAGCAGTTTAGATGGAGAGTCAAATTTAGATGGAGTGGTTATGTTAAGGAGTCTCTCTCCATCTTTCCTTGGAGTACCAAGGGACCAGGAGGTATTATCTGAGGTGATTCCGCTACTTTCTAGCAAGTCAGACCCTTGCAAGAGGCACTTGAAGATTTCTCCCATCTGAGAGTCTCTCACCAGGTTGAACGTTAAACTAGAAGCTTGCTGTTCAGTGAGGAGTTCATAGTCTGTTTTGTCAAATAACGAGCCATTTTGAGAGACAACCAAAGAAGTCATGTGATTCTTCTCTGGTGTAGAAGGAATTCTAGGAGGAAGGAAGTCGACCGCAGATTGTTTTTTTGGTGAACACAGGTCAACGTTTCCTTCTTTTTCCACAGTAGTCATTCTGATGTCTTTGCCTCTGCTTCCAAGGCCTGTTTTGTAAGGCGCGACCGCACACGGACTGATTCGACTCAGGCTGACTGGAGGAGATTGTACATGTTTTGGTTGACAGTGTGGCTTCTTTACAGCAGGCTGTCTCGACACTTTCTCATTTTTGCTGGCCCTCTTGTCCTCGGCTCTTGCTGGTTTGTAAAGGCTCTTCAGTGTTGCGTGAATGTCCTTGAATAAATATTCAACTTGAACATCTACAAAGTCCCACAACTTTTGCTTCAGATCAACTGCTTGCTGTTCAAAAATACGTTTTACGATGCCATTATTTGCTACTACGCTAAAGACAGACATGACCAATGTCTTCAGCTTGGATTTCAGCTCACCTGCCTGACTACATATTTGACCAAAATTGGCACCATCTACGAATTCTAAAAAGGACTCCTGGAAATTCTCCATCACACCAAAGAAGCTTTTTTTGGGAAATGTTTTATGAAGCTTCATGTACTTTTTTCGGATTTTAGCACGGACCAACTTAAAAGTGTCCATCACTTCTTCTATAGTGGAAAAAGAAGTTTTGGTCCCTGTAGGACAAACTGTTTTATAACGACTCTTGCTAGTCGGGCTTGGTGTTGATGAACCTCCTGTTTCTCCTGTTGTTTCCTTCTTCAACACAGACTTGGGACTTGATTTATTTTTAACAGATCGTGCCAACTTCGCCCTCTTGGTTGCAGGAGCAGGAGAATCTACGCTTTCTTCATCACTTTCACTCAAAATTTCCCCTTCCTCCAGTTCAGTGTCAGAGAGTCCTGAGGGCGGGTCAGATACTTTGTCCAGGCTTTGTGGCTCATGTTTTGCAGGAGAACCTGGATATTTGTTTTCTTTGTTCACATCCAATGTCTTGGAGTTGACATCAGCAGCTGTACTGGAGAAATCTGCACAGTAAAGAGTGAAAAGATGTTATATAGACTTTGCACCTAATGTTTAAGATACACATTTCAGTACTATGAGATTCTCATCTCGTAAATGATCTGCATCCTAAATCTTTATTAGATCCACCTTACACTCAGATAGGTTTTAGAGGTGCACTGATTAGTTGATTAGTCAAATATGACAATAACTGCCAACTATTTTGATAACCGAACAAAACATTTTAGTGAAAAAATCCAAATTCTCTAGATCAAGCTTCTCAAATTTGATTATTTTATAGTTTCTTTAGTTTTAACAGAAAAAAATTGATATTTGGGTCATGGATTGTTGGTCATTATACATTTTCTTTTAAACATTAGTTTTGGTAAACAGCGATTGATATTTTACAACATTTTATTAACCAACCTAATAATTGTAACCAAAAATCGATGATTGAGCGATAATCAAAATAATCGTTAGTTGCAGCTCTAGTAGTCGCTCTAGATAATCTCTGGATCAAACCATTACCAAAGACTTTGTTGGATTGAATGGGCCAGAGGGACAAACTCTTATGAGTGCAGTAAAGATTTAGAGGTTAGTTAGTTTAAGGTTAGCATACAAATCTTAGGAGTTCTGTACATCTTCTTGACCATGCAGTCTAACACCAACTTCCTAATGGGTGATCATCTTAAAATATAAACTAGCATGACAAAACAACATAACAGGGCTCAAACATTACCTTTTTGAAGGCTTTTGACATGACCAGGCTTGCTCTGAACAAGGAGATGATTCCTCTTGAGTCGCTCTATTCGTATGGGGCTCCTCAGCGGGCTTATGGCGTCAGGGATTCTCTTCAGGTTGTTCAGCGTGCGCATCATGGAGTCCTCGTCGTGGAGTAACAGCATTGAACTGGAAAGCTCAACATTTCCCTCATGACTCTTTCCGGGACTGAAGCCCTTCTTCGGTGTGAATGTGAGGTCGCTGTACTTCTCCAGCGGTGGTGGCTCCTCCGTGGTGCTGCTGACTTTCGACACGCCGATGCAGCCGGTGGAAGAGCTGGGCTCGGCTGTGAGGCTATTGCTGTCACTAGTGTCTTCATTCGTCCTTGTTAACACGTAAATAGCTTCAGGTAAACTCAGCCCTTCTTGGGGGAGTGACTCAAAGCTTATTGTACTAGAAACAGCATCTGCATTTTTACCTCCATCTTGCGTACAACAAGCATCTTTCTTGGGGGTGGTACTGGGTGTAACAGGAGAAGGACATAGTGCTTGCCGGCAGTCTGGAGGCAGTGTAGTGGGAGAAATTTGTGGAGTTCTGGGTTTGGCCTCAGCAGTAATGTCTTCAGCAACAGGTGTTCCCCTTCCATCTGATGTGACTGCATCTTCTTTGACTGAATCCATAGAGAGGTTCTGTGGTACAACGGTTTTAGAAGGTTCAACACTTGAATCAAGAACAACAGATTCAGTAAAAGACTGATCAGTACTATTTCTGCGATTAACTTTTTGTGGAGAATTTCTCATGTGTTGGTGATCAGTCGCCACCACTTGCTCAGATCCATCTACCGGTATGTCTGGGGCCAACTTTGTTCTGTCCTCATGATTGTGCGGAATGCCCTCATGCGTTGTTTTTTGAGAACTGCTCTCTGGTGATTCTGGTGGGAAATGTGCAGTCTTCCGATTCTCTGCAGTCTCGAGTGGCTGGCTATGTGCTGTGGGTGTTTGGACTGAATCAGCTTCACGCTTGTCAGCAGCATGTGCTTCTTTGTCTTTTTCCTGGACATCCTTATCACACTTCTTTTGTGTCATTTCAGAACACGGCATTGTGTCTAAAACAGGCCGCTCTTTTTCATTTTCCGGCCCGTCTTCTAATAAACTGCAATCTACTTCATCAATGACACACATGTCGTCTACATCAGGTTGTGAACCCTCATCATCTGGTTTGGAGTCTAATACATTGTCCACCGCTGAGAGGTTATCCTGGCTGTCATTGATTGGCAACACTAGCTTCTTAATAGGTGAAATGGTTAGATTCAGGGTTTCCATGAAACATAGCTTCCTGTTTGGACTATTTTCCTCCAAAGAATTTTTTTCGGCTGTACTTGGTTCATCTGATAATCTTTTTGAGGCCTTGTGTGCCTTGGCCGACTTTTCTTTGCTATGGGCGATATCTTTAGTATGGTCTGATTCTTTTGATCTAGGTTTTCTGCTCATCTCTGACACAGGGCTCCTCGTATGCCTTCTATCTGCATCTCTTTTCTCTTCCTTCCTCTGATGATTCTTTGAATGCTTATCACCATCCCTCTCTTTGGAGAACTCACTGGAGCTCTTGGCAGGTTGATTTAAAGAGGACTTCTTATGGTCCTTTGGGTCTGAACTTCTGCCATGTCCGTCTCTAGACTTGTTTTTTGTGTGATCTCGACTGTAGCTCTCTTTGGAGCTGTGAGAACCATGATCCGAGTCTGATGTGGTCATTTTTAATTTATCTGGTCTCCTTTCTCGACTTCTCCTTTCTTCAGAGGAACCTGTGTTATGTAAAATGTCTGGAGGGGGGCTTTTAGCTCTCTCTGATCTATGGTGCTCCTCAACACTTTGGTAGTCCCTAGTTTTACATGACCTGGAGTCATATCTCCGTTCTGTGCCTTTGTCCGTTTTGTGCGATTTGTTTTTCTCAGAGGCATCAGAATCACTTTTATGTCTTCTATCTGTTGATTCAGACAGCTTTTGAGTTTGATGTCTTTCTTGTCTGTGCTTTGACTTGTGTTTGTCCGACTCACTGTAGCGGGCTGAAGAACTACTGCTGGATTTTCTGACAGAGCGCTCAGACTGTTTGTTGGCTACTTCACGATCCCCTCTTGATGAACTTTTTGAATGAGTATGAGAGGACACTTTTGAAGCTCTGGTCTCAATGCAAGATCCACTGGCCTGGTAGGTGGAACTGTCGCTGTCTCTTCTTGATGGGTGAGGGTGAATATTCCGAAGATGATCCTCCCTGGGAGGTGAAATCGGGAGAGGTGGAGGAGGTGGGGGTGGTGAAGGGGGAGGAACAGATAGTAGTGGAGGAGGTGAACGTCTGGAGGCTGGTGGAGGAGGATGACAACTGGAAGGTGGTAGAGGTGGCGGCCTACTCATGGAGCTGCCTGAGGAGGGCCGATTGAAGGAGCTATGATCCAGTAGGTTATTTGTACGAGATTGATGATGGCGACCTTTCCCTGGCCTGTTGAAAAAGGTTTGAATAGTCAAATTATCTGTCAACACTGATGTATTCAGTAGAATAATATACATATGTGAATCTTTGAATACAGACCCAAGTGGTTAGAGAATATTTTTTTTTCTAAATATCAATAGGATTCCTGTTATTTCTTTTCCTGCAATTTATATTGGTAAACATATATACATATAAGATCCTTCTTCTTTTCCTCCCTGTTAAAGGGGTTTTCAGGGAGTTTTTCTTGTAGGATGTGAGAGTTTAAGGATAGGAGATGTGTGTTGCTGTTGTACAAACTGAAAACCCACTTGAGGTAAATCTGTGATTTGTAAACTAGGGCTATACAAACAGAATTGGCCTATATTAACTGATTGAGTAGCATTAGTCCAATTACAATTATAATCTGTGTTTCTGAGTGTCAAAACAAACACTTACCATTGGTTGAGCCTTTGAATCTCAGCATCCTTTCGTGTCACCTCCTGTCTTGCTGTTCTTAAAAGTGCAGAGATGTTCTTTTTGAGACGGTAGTTCTCAGTGTTCAGCCCCGTGTTCTGAAAACAAAAATAAATAAATAAATATAGGTTTTACACTAAAATTGGTTTTATTTTAAACGATCTAACTTATAGCCTAATAATATGCAAGAAATTCAAAAATCATTCCAACAGCTTAAAAATAAAAAGGAAAATCTAACAAACCTGCATCTCCATTTGCTCCAGTCTCCGGCGCAACTCTTGAATTTGGTTCTGAGCTGCTTGGAATCTGGACTTCAACTGCAAACGAAATGAAAAGGACTGTGAGATGCAAGCTGACAGCAGGCAGAATTTTATCAGAGCACAGTGATCTCTACAAAGCCTCCATGGGAGCTTTGCAATGTGTGAATTCATACACTTCCTTCATATACAAATGTTAACGCTGAATAATTAACAAAGCTTCACACCATACTTGACAATTTACACCAGACTGTTAACAGGGAAATGTATTGTAGCTGTTTTCACCTCAGACCTAGGTCTGCAATTGCAGTTTCTCATGCATCCTGAGCAATGAGGCTACCAGCAAATAAAAAAAAAAATTTGAAGCACAGAGAACACAGTAACTAACCTCATTGTGAGAGGACTCTTTGCTTTGCTGTTCCTCTGTTACAAGCTCTTCATATAGGTCCATTGACTCAGTTAGCTGCATTGAAATTGGTGAGGGTTTTGCTACTGTAAAAAAAAAGACAAGAAAGAAGATAATTTAATCAATTATACATTTAAACTTATAAAGTCAGCATTGATGTTGAGCAAAAAATCTGGGCTGAAAATTGTTATTATCAGTTGTAGTAATGTAGGAAGTCAGAAGGAACAATTTAAGAAAGGATTTTACCTGAATCGCTGCCAAATCCCATGTCTAGGTCATCGTAAATATCCACAGACTCTTCATTGACATTGGCTACATAGCCTGTGGATGATAGAAATGTTTATTATCAGATCATGTACAACTGTAATCAATACTATGTTTTATCCACACACAAACACACATGCCACTTTTTGTTCCATTATGGGAACAAAGGTGCTATATAGAGCAGTAATTAAACTGTGGACACTAAATATAGCACACTCTGCAGCAAAAAGGAGGTAATTTAGGAATGTATCCATATTAATTGGGGAACATAAATGTTCATATACACTACTATTTGTAGTATAATGGGTTTACATTGCACAAACACCACTAAACACCTGGAACAGCCTTGTACTTACAAGCGTTGTTATTGTCAATGTTCTCCATTCTTCAAAATATTTTTGCGACTCCTACCTACCTGAAAACAATGCAAAAAACAAAAGATTTTATCAGTTAATGAATATCAGACAGAAGATTAAAAAAATTAAATCATAATTTCTTCTTAGAAATTCTGCCATTTTCAACCCTAAGGTCAGCAAACTAGTTATGGTTAGTCCAACTCATTTTGTGAAAAAAGTCTAGTAAAGTAACCCAGTTGATCAGTGGTTTTCTCAACTAAACATTTGCTGATAACAGAAAGCCTGAGTTAAAACAGGAGGTGTGAAATGTCCAGTTATTGGATTTGTAGGACTGTTTTTTAAGCTTAGCCCATAGTAGGGGCTAAAGTCAGGATATCTAAACCTCTCCAGTTTCAATGTTGACCATTGTTACTTTAACCTGGTTATTATAGGTAGGAACAACTGTCCCTTTACGACTGATTAAACACTTCTTAGAATAATTGCAGTCGTCATACCGTAATCTGTCAAATGTCCTGAGACCACAACAGGTAGATCTTTAATATGTCAGAATGATAAAGGCCAAATCAAATAATAAATCAATAAACAGGACAAAATTATGGCAATGTAATATTTTAGATGATTTTTCCCTATTAATTATTTTGTTACTGAACAATTTCTTGGGGTTTTCCCTAGAAAACGTACATTACCAGTGTACTATAAATGTATACATGGCATATGAATTTATATAGTGTATGCTGTCATGTGTTGTTAGCATGAATAACACTGTGCTAGCTTGCCCTCATTCACTGATACAGAGATTTAAATAATATAGGCTTCCAACAGGCTCAAAAACCCTGGTGGTAAATTTGGTTATTATTGATGTTTTAGGTGAATACTGCCATACTTTGACATATTTTTCCTGGTATTGAATACTGAACTGCGTGCTCATATCTTTACGGCTAACGTTACTAACACTAGCTCAACAGTCGGTTACTCTTTGTTGTGTTAGGGCAGTTGACCTCCATGTTTAAGCTAACAGAAACTTTAAAAGCACAGATATGGTATATGAATCAATCGTAACAATGATGAATGAGAATTGCTAAAGTTTCGTTCTTTTGTTGTTCTTATATGACAGGATATACATGATTTAAGCAGAATTATCCACCAAGCCGAAAAGTCAGATTCAGTTAGCTGCTTGTTTAACGTGCCGGTGTAACATGATTAACGTTAGTTATCCGTTAAAGAACGTAACCGTCGCCTCCTAAAGTTCGTGAGTTGGAAGTGAAACCCTGCGATCTTTTCATGGCATTTGAGTGGGTTAACTTACGTGTTTGCGTGCTGTTATATATGTTCTCCCGTTGTTTACAAGTGTAATGTCGCGCCAAGACTGAACCGCACAGGAAGTAACGACATTTTCCCGCGCTGTGTCACTGCCTGGCAGCCATGGGTGTATTCCTGCTGTCGCTCGGCTAGTCCGAAATAAGTCGTGTTCGAGCACGGAATCAAGCTCGAAAAAGGCGAGCGACCGCGCGGCGACTCGGAAGCTTCTTCGACAGTTCCCGCGTCCGCGCGCGGTCAGCGGACGCGAGTCAAAGCGTTAGAACGGCAGCAGGTGTGGCAGAGAGTTGTGTGTCTGTGGCGGGGAGAGGCGCACTGTGCCGGGGTCGCTGACGGCGCGCGTCATCACGGCGTGACGTCAGAGAAAGCGTGGAGGGAGGGAGGGGGGTGAATCCTTCTCGCTCGTTGGGTCAATTTATCCATGAAGGTAGAGTATTTAAATCACACGAACATCACTGTTTTCAATATAGAAAGCATAATTTATTTAAATGCGGTACTTCACTATCACAAGTCCCCGTATATGTATTCTATTTTTGTATTTTATATTATTGTTCTCTGGTATAATATTTACTTATACATGTTATGTTATGGGCGACACGGTGGTGCGGTGGGTAGCACTGTTGCCTCACAGCAAGAAGGTCGCAGGTTCAAGACCGCCTTGGGGCCTGGGTCTGGGACCTTTCTGTGTGGAGTTTGCATGTTCTCCCCGTGTCTGCGTGGGTTTCCACCGGGTACTCCGGCTTCCTCCCACAATACAAAACATGCTCAGGTTAATTGGCAAATCTAAATTGCCCATAGGTGTGAGTGTGTGTGTGAATGGTGTGTGAATGGTGTGTGTGCCCCACGATTGGCTGGCGACCATCTGGGGTGTATCCCCCTGCCTCTCGCCATAAATGCGCTGGGATAGGCTCCAGCAGACCCCTGCGACCCCGAAAGGGAATAAGCGGGATAGAAAATGGATGGATGTTATGTTATATTGTAAACTGAAAAAAACTGACTGCATCCATAATATGTCCAAAGTTATCAGTTTTTTTCATTCATCATTAAATGACTGAATAGTATACATTTTTCTTCTTCCTGCCCCTTTTTTGGTCATGGAATGAAATGAATGTAGTATAATACTGAAATATTGGTTTTTATGATGTGGAAATAATAAAAATGAAATAAATGTCATAATATCAATTATTATGGTATTTGTTGTATTTTTTATTTTCCATTCCGTCATAATTATAGGTGTAGTAGGAGTAAGCTATGGTATGATATGGCAGGAAATGAATGAAAAAGGATATATAAAGTCTGAAGACAATGTTAGTACATTGTCTTCAGACTATATATATCTGGTGTAAGAAATGTGGCTATTTGCATGAAATTAGACTTTTAAACTACCCAAATTATCTTAAATTGGCTCTATGTAAGTAAACTAAAACAATAAATTGCTTTCATTTAGTCATTAAAAACAGGTAGTACAATATGCTATAAGAATATAAAACAATTTATATAAATATAATATTTGTAATATTATATTATATTGTATATAATATTTAGTAGTTTTATTTTTGATACCTTATGACTATACTTTTTATTTGATACTCGCTGATAATACTTTTCTACTTTTACTTAAGTAACATTGTGGCATTAATGGTGTCTATGATTAATGAAGGGGGTCTGTATGGGGTATTATTAGGGCAACTGGCAAAAGAATTAAGAGGTACATTTTTTCGGAGAAGAAAAGAATTCTCACTTTTTTCTCACAAAAGTATGAAACCTGAGATTAAAGTCAAAATTTAGACTTTTGCTGAAAAAAAAAAGATTTTCACCTCTTACATTTCTTTCTGAATTTTTTTAGAACAAGGTCAGAATTATAACGTTATCCCAGAAAAGTCTACATTCTAAATCAGAAATGCGACATATTTTCTGGTAAAAAAAAAATACAGCATTAAATTTTGCCCCTAAGAAGTCTTACTTTTTTGGAACAACAAATATCTAATGCTCTCTATACATTTACAATATTGTTTATTGTGTTTATATGTGTTTTCTTGAACGTTAATGTACTTATTCTTGTCTAATGATTTCTTCTTCTTTGATTTCTTTTTACCGTGTACTGTTATTTGTATTCGTGCGCGTTGTTAATAAAGTTTTGTTTCCAAAGGCTGGAGGACAGAGGGAGGGAGGGGGTAGTCCTCCTCCTCCTCGACCCGGAAGTACTCGCGCTTCACTCACATGTGGACAGGATTCTACCACAAGTGACGGTGAACGTGTTTGTGTGTTGTGGTCCGATAGAATCTGCTGCGTACGGACGCGGGATGAGCCAGGCGGTCTGCCGGACCCCCGGGAACAACAGGAACGGACGCAGGACCAGCAGCGGCGGGAACAGAGGCGACAACCGCGGGAGCAGCGTTCGCACGCGCAGCCGAGCTGCCCGGAGAGCTCCGCCGCTTCAGCCGCTTCCACCGCTGCTGCGGAGACAACACATGTTACGATGGAAAATTTAGAATTGAGCCTGTCGTCGCTGGCCACCATCGCCAGACATGTTGACAGAAGCCACAGCGAACTGAGCCAGTATCTGTCCAAACAGGTGAGGCGTGTTTTCATTTGTGTGGGATCAAGTCACATGTTTACAGTTGTTTATTTCCACTCTGACTCTACGTGTATCTACTATGCTCCCACCCCTCCCCTCACCTCCATTCCACATGTGTACAGATGACGTAATTTACATTAAATCTCTGCTACTATTATATTTTAAGTGACTGTGTGTGTGTGTGTGTGTGTGTGTGTGTGTGTGTGTGTGTGTGTCTGTCTGTCCCTTCAGATCTGGAGCCAGCAGGACCGGCAGTGTATCCTGGAGTGCTTGGCCCAGCTGCTGCTGGAGAAGGACTACACCTTGCTTATTGCCCGCCACCTGCGCCCGCTGGTCCTCGACCTGCTGGAGCGCATCGCAGAGAGGGTGAAGGCCGGCGTCAGGATCAACCACGACCTCCATGAGCGTCTCTGTGTGGCCCTCAGCAAGCTGCTCGGCGTCAGTCCCGACGCGCAGGCGTAAGTGGGCCCCCTGTTTCCTGGGAAAAGGGGAACGCGTTCTTCGGGGCAATGCGTCCTCCCTCTTCCCCTTGAGCCTGATGGTGGTAATGATAATGATGATGATGCTGACGTAGGTGCTGCTGCATCTCTGCAGAATATGGCTCGCCGTATGGATAAAGTGTTGTTTGTCAAGAAATAGTTCCAGCAGGCACTACCGCTAAAAACACACAAAGTTTCCAGAAACACAGAATGTGATGTTATTATTCTTGTGCGGGCACATCAACACTGGAATGAATTTACGGGTACGCATCATCAGTAGCGTTCCACTGGGTCATGGGGTGTTTCGGCCTTTAACACTATACACCCTCTCCAGTGGTGGCTAGCTGCGGTGTGATCAGACCTGAGCTTACGTTCAAAGCCCAATTAGTCACTGCAGTTGCCTTATTAATTAGGGGCAGAACTCTCAGGGAGGGACTATGCATAGTAGGGGTGTCCGGTTCCCTGAGTCAAGGCACTACCTCTTGTCATGTTACTTGGGAGCCCAATTGGGGTCATTCCTCTTCAGCCATAGCCACTAGCTGCTGACACGGCTTTGACAGCTGCGTGCTGGCTCTGTCTCCTGACCCCCCCATGTTCCTCAGAAGTTTTGTGCAGGATGTACCTACAAATCCTTTGCACCCAACCTCCACGGGGCAGACTTCAGCATTCCAGCCATGATATTGCGCTTCAGCAGCCAGTAGCGCAGGTTTTTTCGCTTGTATGCCTCCTCTATGGAGTCCTCCCAAGGTACAATGAGCTCAATGATGTAAACTTTCTTTAAGGAAGGGGACCAGAGCAACAGTTCAGGCCTCAGGGTGGTAGTGGCGATCTCTGAGGAGAACACCAGCTGTTTGCAAACATCTGCCAGCGTCTTCCAGTCGCATGCCCGCTGGCTTCTCTCTGTTGGTGTAGTGATCATCCTGGCGACTGTGGCCCCTTCGCAGAGGTATTACCCAAGAGGTATTAGCTGTTGCCAGTGGCAGGGCGTTGATGTTACTTCACTTTCCCTTCAGAGTGGAAGCAAGGCTCTTTAACACTTGGTTGTGGCACCAAGTGTACCGCCCTTCGGTTAGGCTGGTTTTGCACCCTGTGAGTATGTGTCTTAGGGAGGCTGGCTTGGTACACAGGACGCATGCAGGATCTTTGCCGCACCATTGGTGGAGATTAGTTTGTGTCGAATGGACATCCTCCTTTTGACACTTTGCCCACCATGTCCACCAGCCGTGTTTTCCAAGGGCGACAGTTTTGGCCCATCTTGCTGCCTCCTCCTGAGGCCGCACTTCCTCCACCACCATCTTCCTTCGTGCTGGTTCAGCAGCACTTCTCCAGGCTGGGTGGCTTCCTTGCTGGACATTTCCACAATGTCAACAGGTCTGAGAGCTGCTGTAACCTCCTTCACTGCTCTTGCTGGTATCCACTTTTGTCCTTAGCCAAAGTTGGTGCATTTTCCCTAATCGCTGGATCCTTGGATTCATTCAGGGTCATGTGTGGTCATGTTCTGGCACACTTGAACTCCTCTGTGAGGCTGCTAAGGGGCAACTTGAGGGCACTGTCTCTATAGAGCCCTATGGTTGTGAGGCAGTGCAGGAGTCCAAGCCACTTCTTGATGTAGACAGTGACTTTTCTCTTTAGCATCTCTACCGTTGAGACGGGGACCTCATAGATAGCCAGACACAACACCCGGGGAAGTATGCCAAACTGGAAGCACCAGGACTTAAGCTTGCCAGGTAGCTGGGTATTGTCAATAGCCAGTAGGCCTGCATTGATGTCCTTGGAGAGTTGCTTGACCTGGTCTTTATCTTTCAGGCTTGCATCATAGCACCTTCCTAGGCTTTTGACTGGTTTCACATCGGAAATTGGGTCATCCTCGATGAAGAACTGCAGGTCAGCCAGCACTCCCTTCACCACTGGGATGCTGTGTGATTTGGATGGTTTAATCTTCATGCAGGCCCAACTGATGTTTTCCTCAAGTTTTTTGAGTAACTTCCTGGTGCATGGGACAGTGGTAATGAGGGTGATAATGTTGTCCATATAGGCTCTAAGGGGAGGTAGGCACATGCAGGAGCCAATCCAAGAAGATTGCATGGAGGTCCCTTTTCTCCTGTTTTGGTCTTTGGATCTGGTGCCAGATCATGCTGGTGTGTTCCAAGCACTCCGAGAAGCCCGATATTCCTGCCTTCTGGACTGCGTCTTTCTCCTTTGATATGAGAATTCCTCCTGCCCTACGCCATGCTTTGGGAATGGACCTCTTCTGTCACACCGTCTTCATGAGGCTCGAGCGAAACCAACATACATCTGGTGCATTTTTTATACACCTTGTATGGGACTCTGTTTGGCCAAGGAGCGGATGCTAATCTCGAGCTTCTCCACCTCTTTCCATGTCAGAAGACCTGTCTCACACTGATGTTCTGGTGGGTCAATTGGTGGAATGTCTGGTGGAATGGCAAGGTGTTCATGGCGCTTGGATCTGAGTGGGTTGCTCTCAGGTGCTCCTTCAGATCTTTCTTTGATGTTTTCAGCACTCCACTCTTCTCCTTGGTAAAGAGAGTCTTTAGAAACTTAAAGGGAAACAGTGATCTAACATTTTACAACATTTGATGAACCAAAAAAGTAATTCATTGTTATAATAGCCCTGGATGCAACCTCAAACCTAATTCGGTCCAACCAACATTCCACAACACAAAGATTTTCAGTTTACTATTATAGAAGATTTACAAAACATACATTAATTAATAAGTAAATAATTGCAAATAATTTGAGAAGATGGAACCAGATAATTTGGACATTTTCTTAAGAAAAATTCTATTAATCAATTATTAAAATAGTTGGCAATTATTGTAGTAGTTTCTTCATCAATAGTTGCATCAGTAGACACCTAACCTATACAAATCTGTAGTAGAAGAGTTATTATCTTTCTCTTTTATTATTATTATTATCCTCATTATTCTATTACAACATCATGCTTGTGGTATAAATTGTTTTTGATTTATTTCATCAGAAACGAAATTATCATGCATAAGCAGCAACTTTTCAACAGTGGACATTGTGGTTGATTTTAGATTGAGACTTATATTGTACAAAGTTGGGAGAGATAAGTTAAACACTCCTGAGTGACATTTTCTCCTTCTGTCCATCAGGTTTGCAGCGAGGTACTTCGACAATGCCCCGCCAGTGTTCCAGAGGCTCTTCTTCACCAGTGAAGAGTCCTCAGCCGTCCAGTATGGCCCCCGCAGGATGAAGCTACGGGACCTCATGGGCGCCACGTTGCGCTTCCTCCAGAGTGACTGTGCCAAGTTCCGGGCCCTCTGGGACTGGAGCCCCTGTGTGTCCCAGCTGCTTACCAGTGACATCATGGTTCGAGGGTGTGTACCTGCCTCCTCTGTATATATGTATATATATGTGTATATATGTATTTATATATATATATATGTGTATATATATATATATATGTGTGTATATATGTATGTATATATATATATATATATATGTGTGTATATTATTGTATATTGTACCACATTTTTCTTATAATATTAGGGCTTTATTTTTGTAACATTATGACTTTAGTTTTATAATATTATTACCTTAAATTAAGTTATTTTATTTCTTTATTCTTTTTGTTACTTTATAAGTATATACTAAAAAAATTTAAATTCTCTCTATATTACTGTTCTAAAATCACTACATCTATATACTTTTTTATACAATTTCATGTTTTTCACACCATCCATTAATCTTTTGGTTGCATGATCCTCTTGTCTCTTTCAGGTACACTGCCCATTGTTTAGCACTCGTGTCTCATATGACTGACAATCAGAAAACTATCTTTCTGAGGAAGGTGCTGACAAGTGAAGAGATCCTGCACATGAAAATTAAGTATGCACCTATATGTTCTCCTTTTTCATCTGGGGCTGAATAATATTTAAAATCTTTAGTTTAAATACTGCTAGTGGAACAGGAGAGCCAGTAATAGTGTAAAGAGCAAAGGTTTATTGTTATTTCTGACATTAATATGTAATTATGTAGATATATAGATATAATTTGTAAAGAACGTAAAGGTGTCATTGCCTTCACTCAGATTTACTTAATGAAATGTTAAAATATACTAATAAATGGACTAATTACTATATTTTATTTTCATTAATCTACATATTATTTTCATGATAAATTAATAATAATAATTGATTACTAATCTTCCCATAAAATGTCAGTAAAAAGTGAAAAATGCTTGTTTTATTTCCATAGTCAAATTATTTTCCAACAGATTACTGAAATACTAATATTTCTATCAATAACTCTGTATTGATTTTATCAACTAATTGTTGTGGCTCTAAAGATGAGGTTTTCTGAGCCTGTGTGTCCTGACTCTCCCTTTGTTTTCTGTGTGGAGGGCTTTGGAAGAAACTCAGCAGCTGGAGGTAGAAAAAGCCCTGGTGTTGGCCAATCAGGGCTCAGTGATGTGGCGCCAGGAGAAACCTAATAAGTTCACCCGGGGTCAGGTGGTATCGGAGGACCTGTCTCTGAATGTTGTGGCGGTTTGTGGCGTCGTCCTACCCAGGATATTTCCTAGACAGAACCAACAGGTACGCACCTTTTTGAGTTGTCGCTTGCTCTATCGCTGTTGATCTGTTTGTTTAGTCTGAATGTTGATTTCTATTTCGCAGATGAATCAAAAAGATCTGGTGCTGGTGGACTCCACCTGCCGGAATCTGAGAAGGCTGGCTTTGGCTGTGGCGTCCCAGAAGCCAGTGCTCCTCGAGGGTCCTATCGGATGCGGTAAAACCGCCCTGGTGGAGTTCATGGCTGCCGTCACCGGACATACGAGAGCTACAGAGATACTCAAGGTCCAGTTGGGAGATCAAACCGACAGTAAGGTAAAACAACAGATGGGAGTGACCTGAACTTAAATCTTGCCTTTTCTGAGTATCTACTGAATGTGGAAAGTTTCTCTGTGCTCAGTAAAAGTCTGGTTTTACATGGGAGGCCCTCTTGAGAATGATTTATGACATCACAACTCATATGTAGTTCTGGTACTTAAAACGACTACTAGATGTTGTTAGGGACATCAAAACTTTGTCGGATGGAACCTTCACAAGTAGCAGAGCATGAGCCGAGGCTGAAAATGTGTGAATGTGTTTTGTCTGACAGATGCTACTGGGGATGTACCGCTGCACTGATATACCAGGGAAGTTTGTGTGGCAGCCAGGAACACTGACACAGGCCGTGTCTAAAGGCCAGTGGATTCTGCTGGAAGATATCGACCACGCTCCCCTGGATGTGGTGAGTTACAACACATACTCATCAATATTTTTTCTGATTGCATTCCTGACGTTTTTTTTTTTTTTTTACTACTAAATATTCCTAACGTTACACCTATTTTGTCATTATGCCTTTTTTCCACCACTTTTTTTTTTAAAGATCTCTGTGCTACTGCCTTTGATGGAGAATAAAAAATTGATGATTCCAGGACGGGAGGATTGCATTGATGTTGCTCCTGGATTTCAGTTCTTTGCAACAAGAAGGTAAGAATAAAACTAGATTGTAAATACAGTTCCATATATTCATATGCTGCAGAGTCTGTATTGGAAATACAGTGTATAGAAGAGGGATTTTCAACACTGGTCCTGGAGGGTCATCGTGGATGCAGGTTTTTTGATTAATTCAAGCAGTTACACATCTGGATCTATTAATCAACCACTAGAGCTCTTGCGAAAGTCACTTTACTGCGGACCATCTGATATTTTCTCTTTGATCCTCATAATTATGGAATCCAGTCAAAGGCCGGATTGGACGGTTCGATTGTCCGCGAGTTGATGATCACTGGTATAGACCATAGAGGCCATAGAGATCGTATAGCCTGTAGTGTCAATAATATCTAATGTATGACCATAGTGA
The DNA here is from genome assembly GCA_036785175.1 of Eupleurogrammus muticus. Classification (NCBI taxonomy): domain Eukaryota; kingdom Metazoa; phylum Chordata; class Actinopteri; order Scombriformes; family Trichiuridae; genus Eupleurogrammus; species Eupleurogrammus muticus. The sequence goes on from JAYKQN010000001.1 coordinate 32,333,562, forward strand.
GCATTGAAGAAGGTAGTGACTGTTGGTACTGTAGTGACCGCAGAATTCATAGTGACACTGTTGACCTTATAGACTGCAGTGACCCTAAAGACTGTAGTGACTATGTAGAACATAGTGACCGTAGTGGCCATAGAGACCATAATGACTACCAATATTATCTAATGTTTATGACCATATTGACTGTAGAGACTCGATTGATACTGTAGTGACTACATTGAGTAGAGAGACCATAATGACCCAATTGACCCTTAAAACTCTGGTGCCGTAAAGACCAGATACTGTAGTGGCCATGTTGAGCATAAAGACTTTAGTGATCCTAGTACTGTGAGGCCCTAGTGGCCATAGAAACTGTATCAACAGTACAACTATAGTGACTGCAAAGACAATGGTGTATTGGTGTGAATATTAGCAGGTTTTGCCAGGTTTACAGGAAGGATTTTTTTAGTCAGAGTTCTAAATGCCAGTATTTTGCTTCTCTGATCTTCTTGCATTGTTACAGTTTGAATACCCTTCACTATATGTGTACAGCATGCTGTCCTTATATAAAGGCAGTCTCTTCCAGTTGAGACTGAAAGTGGCCACACAGTGAAAAGCTTCCTCCCGCATTCCCTGATCTCATAACGGCTCTTGATAGTTTTAAAATGTTAAAATCAATCCTAAAATGCCGGGAAGCCAGTGGAGGGAGGCCAGCATGAGGGGTAATGTGTTGTCATTCGCATGGTCCGGTTAAAAGCTGTGCTGCAGCATTCACTGCAAGCGTGAGAGAGAGGCCTGGTTAACACCAGCATGAAGGGCATTACAATAATTAAGTCAGGAAGAGATAAAAGCACGGATAGCCCTTTTATAAAGTCATTAAATGATAAAGTGACTTGACCTTCGGTAAAAGCTGCAGTTGGTAAAAGCTGGATTTGATTACTGCATTTATCTGTTTGTCCTGTTTAAAATCACTGGTCTTTATCACGCTCAGGCTTTTTTTTACAACGGCTCTTACATATGGCTCCAGGAACACAATTAGAGTACTAATGTATTAAATTACTTTTATAATACAAATTCACCCTTTTTGTAATAGTTTAATTACATATATTTAAAAATAGTTTATTTGGAAAGTGTCCTCTGGGTCCAAATATCAGGACTTCAGTTTTGTGTAGAATTAGAATAATAGTTTTGTGATAACTTACACATGTAGACTCCAATGACTACATAGACTGTAGAGATTGTAGTGACTGTAAAGACACTGTATTGACCATGGACTGTAAAGACCATAGAGACTGTATTGACTCTGTAGACCCTAGTTAAAGTAGACACTGTAGAGACCCTAGTCGCCGTAGAAACCTTGGAGACTATATTGAATATATAGACCCTGTGATAGTAGAGCCCTTAGTGACTGTAGCGACTGTATTGACCATAGAGACCCTAAGACTATAGAGACTTTAATGACCGTATAGATCTTGTAAAGACCATAAAGACTGTAGAAACCCCAGTGGCTGTATTGACTATAGAGACTGTAAAGACCATAGTGACTATATTGACCGTAGAGAATTTTCTGACAATTGACCCGTGTGACAGCAAAGACTGTAGTTACTGTGGTGACCCTAGTGACCGCCATAGAAACCTTACAGATTAGAGAGACTATAGTAGCTGTAGTATCACTAATAAAACTTATCTATGATTGTAGAGAAAATACCTATTGAAGAATAGGTTGAATCTGGCTTGTTTCCACAAGCAAATATCACAGGAAATCATAGGATTAGAGTGAGAATATGAATGACGGCACACACATGAAATGTCACAGGAATAGTGGTGTGATCAATGGGATCTCTCCTCCTCATATTTGGCCGCTGACTCTGTGAAGTATGAAGCGTTGAGTTGTCTGTCTGGGATCTCAAGGAAGGAGCTAAGAGTGAGGTTGTGCTTGTGAATTGGCAGGATGTACTACAGCGGAGGCAGCTGGCACAAGCCACACAACTCTCACGCGGCGCTGCTGGACAAGTACTGGACCAAACTGCAGATGGGCAACATGCCAAGAGAGGAACTGAAGAAGGTCAGTGTCGAGATAAAATATGGCATGTTTAAATTTTCATTATGAATGTGCATTTAAGGCAAGACAAGTTTATTTGTATAGCACATTTCAACAACAAGGCAAATCACAGTGCTTTTCATTAAACATTGAAAGCATCAAGATTCAATTTAAAAACAGTTGATTAAAGAGGAAGTATCAAAGATTTAAAAATTATAATAAAAAATAAGAAGACATTATTTTTATTATTATACAATGGAAATAGTTTTGTCTGCTAAAAAAAAGCTTCTTGTCTGCAAAGTATTGTTTTAAACTGAAAAGCTTTTCAAAATGATGAATGTCGCAATGTGTGAGCCATCAAATTTTAATTACCATTGGTGCCTGTAGTGAGTCTGCTTTCCACCACAAAAAGGACTTAAATTGGCCACACAGCATTGTGGTGATGGCAGACTTTCAGTCATGTTTTTCCGAGCTCAACCCGTCTCTCTGCCCGTAGGTGCTGGTCAGCATGTACCCGGGGCTCGTGGCGGTGGCAGACCGTCTCCTGGACATCTACTGCCAGCTGACTGGAGAGAGACACTCCCAGCACGACACAAACAGCCTCCAGAGCGTCGACGACAGCCAGCAGCAAAAGGCCGAGGACAGGACGGCGCTGCTGGAGGGCAGAGCGCTGTCGCTGCGGTGAGGCCCCACTCGCTGCAGGCGTCTTTACTTTGTTTTGTCCTTTTCCCTTCATCCAAACATATTAATACATTACCTATTTTATTCATGATTCATGTGTAACACTTAAATATTTCATCAATTGACATTTACTTGAGAAAAGGGTCATTGCAAATCATGGGCAAATGAGAAAGAAAAAACTTTCTAAAATATAGTTTAGAAAGAAGAAGCATTCATCAGGTTTCTTGTCACTCAAGTCAAGTCCATTTTCAAATGGTTTAACCAAAAAAGAATGATACATTTTAAATATTAAATCCACCCAGAATATGAAACTAATTGATAGCATTTGTTTGTTTTTTTTAAACTTTTTTTAAGATCATTACTATCTGGCACCAAGTTTTTTTTAGGGCTACACCACATGACAGTTTCGGCATTGTCCCACAAAATTGATCATGATCTCTTCAAACGGGATTCTTCAAACCTGGTCCTGGTCTACCAGGTTTTTGTTCCAACCAAGCAGTTATACGCCTGATTCTACTAATCAGCCTGTAGATAATCAGCCAGTCAAATCCTTGCTAAGGACCTTCATTAGTAGAATCAGATGTGTTACTGCTGTGTTGCCCTAGTCACCCTATAGATTGTAGTTACTGCTTGCTGTTGCTTGGGTTGTTGTGGCTGTGTTGCATGCTAGCAAGCAACTGCAAGGGACCCCTTGGAAAATAGGGCCAAGGGGGCCAGTTATCACTCAATCTCCGTTTTTGTCTTAAATTGTGAGGATTGGAAGAGCGCTCACACTTCACGACAATGTGCATTTTAAAACTCAACGGTAATGCCCCATGGCAATCATTGGCCTTAAATTAGTGTATTCCACGTCTTTTTTTTTTTTCAAAAAAGGGATCCAGCTGTGTAATTGATCCAAAACTAATCTAGACTGAATTGATTCAAATTGCTGAATGTATTATTTCTACCAAACTCAAGCCTCCACTGATTTAATTAGCTTTCCACTAGCTGCCGCGGTGGTCGATAGATTATTGATCGGCCTGTCCTCTGGAGTCTGCCGGTCATTGCAGGGCAACCTCATTAGGTAAGAGGTTTATGAACCTCCTCACTTAGCAACAGAATCCATCGGCAGCTTTGTTGAAGGTTCCGTATGCTTTGACATGTGGGATCTGTACAATGTGTAACAGTGAAGACTCGAATCTTTGTGTGTGCAGTTTCCATGTGCTCCATTTCAGTAGTACAGATCCATGGATCATTTATCAACTTAATATGCACGGGTCTAGGTCATCATTTTTTATGTATTCAAATAAAATACTTTAGGTTCACATTTATGCATATTTCTCTTTACTTATTGCATCACTGATCACTGTTTAGAAATATTACCTTTGCCAAAGCTATTGTCGACGCTGAGATCCTGATCATCATCAAATCATGTTTTTTTTTTTCTTTTTGTTCCACAGAGACTTACTCAAGTGGTGCGAGCGAATCAGCATCAACTTCGACGGCACCTCCTCGGCCACAGCACATCATGTCTTCCAAGAGGTTAGCAAATTTCAGAAAAAAGGGGATCAATAATGATTGAATATTGTCCCTATGCAGTTGACAGAATGTACTTGGTGGCAGGGCCACGCTTCACTTTGAAATATGTTGCTGTACTCAGTTTGGTATCCTTTTTTTTTTCAGCACAACTTCATCTATATGATCTGATCTGACAAAAATTATTTGACTTTAATGTGTATTATTGACATATTTTGCCCAGTAAATACGCAAAATTCATCAAATCCATGTTTGAAAAATTGGAATATTTATTAAAACAAAAAAATACAAACTTATTCATTAAACCGGTTTCAAAATTGAAAATGGAAACCTACGGTGCAATTATGAATATTTTACATATTAAAGTAAAATTGAAATATATTAAAACTATAGAGAAACATTTTCCATAAAGAGATGTATATTTATGGAAGTTTTTTTTTTCCTTATTAGCTGCAACTTTGCATGTTGTATGTGGAAAAAAATAGACCTACAACAGGTATCGAGTTGCTTTAATTTAACTGTGTAGAATAGTGTGAGCTGTTTATTACTACTACAACTACTATTTGTCTGTAAAATGACATATATAACTAAATAGATGTAACACCTGGCCACCATCTGATCCCATACAACTTATACTCATGAAACACACGTTTTTACTATAAACTTAAAACTATCATATCTCTGGTATCGGAGAGCCTAAGAGGGTCAATCAAACACTGGAACAGTTTAATGTCTGCACATTGGATTAAGATTGAGAGCTCTACATTCTATAGTTCTGTAGTTACAGTGCTTTGAATACGTCACATTATCCGATCACGCTGAAGAGTTAAAGCCTTTTGTGGCGTTTCTCCCTCTGTCAGGCCCTCGACTGCTTCACAGCGATGCTGTCTCGTCCTGAAGGTCGCCTGCGGATGGCTGAGATCATTGGAAGCAAGCTCAATATCTCCAAAGAGAAGGTATTGATCAAGCACCGGTCAAGTCTCGCGGAGGGATAAAACAATGTGTTTGCACAAAGCAGCTGCTGTAAAGCTTTGATTGTATTTTTGACATGATGGTGATTCCGTTCTTGATGACGATTTCAGCCCTGTTTAAGTTATGATTTGCCGTGATCATTTTTTTTCTCTTCCTCCACTTTTACAATGAGCTATATATTATGCAAAAACAGCCTGTGATTTGTGTCTCCTGTCCTCCAGGCGCAGCACTTCTGCCAGATGTATCAGCCGGGCATCTCGCTGACTGAGCTCGAGGCCTCGGTGGGCCGAGTGACTCTGGCCCGAAAACAGACCGAAGCGGTTCATCTGAGCGTGTAAGTGGGGCGTCCCGTCCGCCCCCCCTCTCCTCTATTATCACCATATAGGCATCAGCCGGTTGCTGTGCCAACATTCCTGAGCTGATAGAACCAAGTTGACCCCCCGCTGGTAAATTGAATAAACATCGAATTGATTTCAAACTGCATTATGGTAAACAAAGCCACCTAATGGCTCAGCCATCAGGACATGCCCAAATATCCATATTTGGTTCTCCCCCAAAGCCAATATGAGGGAGGTCAGACTTTGGACTGAAGACAAAGAGAAATGTGTGAAGAACTGAGATGTATTCCTCTAAAATGAATATAATGTAATATAGCTACAGCATTCATTGTATTTCCAGCTGAGCGCTAATGCTTTTGTCATTTGCACTTCATGTGGAAATGGTATGGATCATTTTAGATAAAACAAGGGTCATGTATAGCCAATCAGAGAGCTATAATGAGCTAAACGAGTCAATTTCATCTTTACAGTGATGCGGAATAGGTTAAGAGGTTTTCAGGTGGCTGCTGCAAAATGCTCTGATATAAAATCCGCTCAATCTGAGTTTAACTGTTTCAGACAGTGGTTTATTTAACAGTTAGACTCAACAGGAAGAGACATTGAGAAGCTCCACACTCAGTTCCAGTAGTGTGTTTTATGTACTAGCGACATTATTGACCTATATGTTGTAACTTGTAACCATATATGTATATTTGAAAGTAGAGCAAAAGACAGAAAAAATGTGGGTTTAATGTGTGAGACGTAAAGAAAATACCAGTATCTTCATCAAACATGTTCCAGTATAATATTGTGAGCTGAACTCCTAAATATCGTGTAATCATTAAATCAGTTTTTGTGTTTACTCTAATGAACAGCGATAACCAGACGTTCGCTGCCACCCGACCGGCCGCCGTGCTGATGGAACAGCTGGCGGTGTGCGTGGCCAAGGGGGAGCCCGTTCTCCTCGTGGGGGAGACAGGAACCGGAAAGACCTCCACAGTCCAACACCTTGCCAGAGTCACAGGTGAGGCATACACACAATAACCAGGCGGTCTGGATTCAGCTGTTTCTTTCTTTTTTGTGTGTGTTGAAATAAAGTTGAGCCGCCTCTCTTTCCTTCAGGACACAGGCTGCGGGTCGTGAACATGAACCAGCAGAGCGACACTGCTGACCTGCTAGGAGGGTGAGTGGCAGGGTCATGATTTAAACAAAACAAACAAATTAGTCTCTATTATTATTATTATTATTATTATTATTATTATTATCTGACACCTATGTTGAGTATTGTTAAAATACTAGCAAAGATAAAAGGCCCTAATCTGATACTGCTGTTGCTGTTTTACATATATGAATAGACCTTAACATAAATAAAATATATACTATAAAAGTAGTGTAAAATATCGATTTCTGTTTCCCAGAGCTGAAGATTCAACCTAAAATGTCTTTTTTTTTTTTTTTTTTATTTTTTTTTTTTTTTTTGTCCGAACCAACAATCCACAGCCAAAGGTCGTCAGTTCAAGAAGTATAAAAAGCATTAAAAAATCTGATTTGAGTAGTAGGAACCAGGTATTAATGATCTAATAAAATAGTTGGCAATTTATGTATTAGTTGGCAACAAATCGATAATTTAATCTCTTAATTGTTGCCAGTATGTATGTAAGCTGAGTTTAGATATTTTGCTTTTTTGATGAGCTGCCACTTTTAAGTTTTAATTTTGTTTTCCCTTATCATGGCTGATTTTGTATACTGATTTTTTCCCCCCAATTCCTTTGCATGTCCTATCTTTTTCCCTCAGGTAAGGTCCCTTAATCAGATCTTTTGATAAGGGGATGATGAATTGGTTTGTTGTTTTCTGGTTCCTAACTCTTCAGTAAGAGTAAAATGGTGGTTGTGGATAGTTGATCTGGACAAAGACATTTTTGCATTAAATTAACATTTTTTTTGAACCAAGCAATTAGTTGATTAACTGCTTATCAAAATAGTTGTTGTAATATGTTGATTAGGAAAAAAAATTGTCATTGATATTGTATCAGGGCGGACATTTTTTGTTGCCAACTTATTGTTAAATAAAATTAAGTTTGCAATATTTTCTGGTCTTTTTGCAGGTACAAGCCCGTAGACCACAAGCAGATCCTGCTCCCGCTGCGGGAGGCCTTCGAGGACCTGTTCTCCCAGACTTACTCGAGGAAGCAGAACCTGACCTTCCTGGGCCACGTGCAGACCTGCTTCAGGGGCAAACGCTGGCAGGACCTGCTCAAGCTCATGGACCACGTCTGCAAGTCGGCGCTCACCAAGGAGCTGCAGGAGAAAGCAAACGGTATCGTATCATGAAGGGGGAACGGTCGGCGTAGTGTTGCTGCGGCGCGATGACGGACCTGTATTCTGCTGTTTGTGTGTTTGTGCAGCCGCTTTGCTGCAGGAGCAGTGGGAGGCGCTGGCGGGGAAGCTGAGTCAGACCCAGCAGCAGATCCGGGCCTGCGAGACAGCCATGGTCTTTGCTTTTGTAGAGGTAAATCCCTATAAACATTAGCCTCTACCCGTGTAACCTTGAAGGAGCAGCTCTGACTTGTATGTGTGTGTGTGTGTGTTCCTCTGTAGGGAACATTAGCACAGGCGGTGAAGAAGGGCCAGTGGATCCTGCTGGATGAGATCAACCTGGCGACAGCCGAGACTCTGGAGTGTCTGAGTGGGCTACTGGAAGGAAACGCCGGGTCCCTGGTGCTGCTCGACCGTGGAGACACTGGTGAGGATCTTTACTGACATGTGCTGCTCATTGTACACGACGTCCTGCTGGGTCTTAAGCAGTGATGCGATTTATGGCAGTGAAACAAGCACTGTGGCAATCCTTTTTTTCAGTAACGGAAAACGAATCTAACTTTTTCCAACGTTACATTACTAGCAGCGTAACCAACCTGTCATTACTAAACATTACTGGCCTGCTGCCAATTTAAACGTCTAATCAAAGAAAGGGATTGTTACAATCATGGCCAAAATGCAACAATGCTGCACGAATGGATTGATAGATAGCCTAAATATTTTTATAGATAGATATATTATTTTTTTAGATATGTTTTAAAATGTTAAAATAAATGAATCATGCAAAATATTTGTTCCTTACCCATTCGATTTTGAGATTATCTTTTTAAAAAATGTTGGTATGTTTGTGCTGAGGCAGCGAGTTTTACATTGATATCTGCAATTCATTTAACGTTCTTCACACCAGGCAATAGGTATCATAGCATAGGTTTTTTTTATATGCGTTTTGTTTTTGCAGGAGTTTTAGGTTCAAATACTATGTAAAAGTTGTATAAAAAAAGTTAGATAGATTTTAGAAAAATGAAGGCCATTTAAAAGTCTTAATTACAATTTTGTGAGGTATTAAATTATTATTATTAATAAATGAGTTTGACTTGCTGAGAGCTAGGATATATTTCAATAAACTTAATTTAAAAATTACTTTATGCTAGCTGTGTTCAAATTTATGTGAAGAAACAGGAACTGGTCAATTTTTTGTCACGCTTTTTAACTATAAACAAGTGGACCAATTTTGCCGCTTAATGGGCTGGTTCTGGATCCTAATTTAGAGCTTTTGAGGAAGTTTAATGGGTTAAGGAGTCAGTTTTATAAAAAAATGTATTTATGATGATTAAATTAGATCAGTTTAGATTTTATTAATCCCAAAAAAGGGAAAATTGCTTTCAAGATGCATGAAAAGCACTTAGTTGCGTTAGGAAAAGACAGTGGGGGAAAAATGTCCTAAATAATGAATCAAACTGAAAAATTTAAGCTATTCAAACCACCATCATTTGAATCCATTTCACACTGTGTTCTTATATTCTTGAGACTGTTGTGTGATGATGTGTGGCGTTTGATCACAGAGCCCCTGATCCGCCACCCGGACTTCCGGCTCTTTGCCTGCATGAACCCAGCGACCGATGTGGGGAAGAGGAACCTGCCGCTGGGACTCAGGAACAGGTGAGCAGAGCAGAGCAGAGCAGGGGAGGGAGGGTGTGAACTACGAGGGAGTCAGCAGGGTCTCAGCCCCCCCTTGATGAGACATGAGCTCCCCTAAAAAATTATTTGTGAAATTTAGTGGGGAATTCTTTGGTATATAATGATATTAATTTCCACATGAAGGTGATTTCTTACTCTTTCACTTTAAGATGCAACAATGTTACTGGGGTGCTTTTTGTGTGCTTGTCTTAAAATGAAATGCAATGGAAATTTGAAAATACAAGTATTTACTTAACAGACATGTCAATCGTGTCTACCATCGCCTATGATGGGATGTTAGAATAGCTGAAGGGCCCGGTTAAGGTGCAGTTGTTTATATGCAGCAGAACTGTTTGATTCATATTTAATGCAAGTATAGTATACATACTGTCCTGGACAAGGAATTCTGCAACAGGGATGTGACATGTTTAATTTATAAACCCGCTCTGCGTGTGTGTGTGTGTGTGTCTGCCTGCCAGGTTTACAGAGCTGTATGTGGAGGAGCTGGAGAATGAGGGAGACCTGCGCATTCTGGTTTCCGACTACCTGAAATGCCTGAATCCACACAGGAACGTCGTCAGTGGCATCATAAGGTCAGACTTTACAGTTGCATGGCTGTAATGTCACAGCACTTGTGCAGTCGTAACACTCATGTCACTGAACATGTCAATCACAATCAGATTTGAGATTATTCATTTTTTCTGGTTCCTTTAGACTGAGTTTTGGATTGTGGACAGTAAAAGACATTATAGGCTTCTTCTTTGGCTTCGGTAGCCCGATCAACAATTTACATTCACAACAATTTACATTTTATGAACCAAACAACTAATCAATAGATTAATCTACTCTCAAAATAATCATTAATAGTAGCCCGAGTTTATAATGATTTAATCTAACTTTGTGTCTGTGAAGTTTGGGATTGTCTAGCGCATACATATCTCAGTATATAAGTCTATGATGGTTGTGTTTGTGCAGCTTTTACCTGGCAGTAAGGAAGGAGGCCAACTCCCACCTGGTGGACGGAACGGGCCACCGGCCACACTACAGCCTGCGCACCCTGTGCAGGGCGCTGAAGTACGTGGCGGCGAACCCCTGCGGCAGCGTGCAGCGCTCGCTCTACGAGGTAGGACGCCGCAGACAAAGAATCCGGCAGATATATATAGAGATTTGCCACTAGATGACTGTTCCTAGCCCGCGGCTGGTTCACGCCAAGCTGACGCTGGTTCATGTTTCCAGGGTTTCTGCCTGAGCTTCCTGACTCAGCTGGACAGAAGCTCCCATCCTCTGGTCCAGAAACTGGTGTGTCAGCACATCCTCATGGGGAACACCAAGTGTCTCAAACAAGTAAGACATCCTGAGGGTTGCTTTAATGCTATTTAAAGTGCTTTATAATAAGCTATGTGTTGCAGTGGAACTTTACATTTTTCCTGAACATTTAAGACCAGTAACAGCTTCAACTTATGGGACAACCATTGAGACACAGAGTTTTATTTCTAGTTTTGACTTGCACCAAAACAGCTGGTGTTATGCCACCTTATGTGTGAATTTTAAATAGTATTCCAGTGTGTCACAGACAAAGTTAACGTGATCTGTGACACAACAGCGTCAGCTAAAGCACTAATTCTACTGCTGGTAAAGCTACTTTCATGTCCTCTATCAATGCTCACAATAGAAATCTAAACAGATATGTAGATTTGTGTAAAACATTCAATGACAGATCAAAGTAAGGTGTCTGCAATGATGATTATTCCCAAAAATGACTTCACTGAAAAAAGAAACTGCTTTTCTCAGTCAAATACATATATTAGACTATATTGAATTATCTAATAACCCTCTTGTTCTGTTTCTTGCAGCCCATCCCGGCGCCCTCGGGCCGGGTGTGCGTGGAGGTGGAGGGCTACTGGGTGTCCCAGGGGGAGATGGAGCCGGCTCTGGACCCCAGCTACATCCTCACCGCCTCAGTCAAGCTCAACCTCCGCGACCTCTCCCGAGTGGTGTCTGCAGGGTAGGAAAGCTGCCTGGCCAGCCCGACCCCCTCCCTTTTACACGATTTCACCCCAAATCAATGGCTTCATCTATAAATGTCCATACGTTTTTTTTTTGTCAGACCTAATTCTGGTACATTAGAAAAAAATGTGGTTGAACTGATTCCCCCTGGAGGCAGGAAGCAGTTTGCTTTTATGCCTCTGTATGACTTCTGATGAGGACAGATGACCTCTCGAACTCTTAAATAGATATCGATATATAGACAGATAGAGATTTTAGAGCATTAGCGATGTCCAGCATTAATGTGTGATAAAGTTTGGCTTCACAGTTTCAGCTCCAGTTCACGGAGCTGATGGTACACGAGCGAAAGGTCATCTCATAACAGAAAAGAAACAAACCAATGACAAGTTGGAAATATCAGTGACTGAAGTACAAGTTGCACCTAATATAGTTCTAGTTTAAATCTGCAGTTCCTGCAACAGGCGCGTTAAACTGTAAGCAAGAAATAAAAACATGGGCACCAGATTTAGCAGGAAGCTACTTTCTATCTGTAGTCCTTTTGTAAAACACAAAAGACATAATGCATACAAATCATTAATTTAGTGCATATAATGACAAGGAACAGGGCTATTTTTAATGGACTCTAATATAAAATGAAAACTTTGGTGTTCCATCTGGCAGTGTTGCTGAAACCTGGCTGAACACAAGCCGTTTAAAAATGACTCCGGTTATGTCACAACAGGAGTTGAAGTTTATAGTAACCGCCTCTTGATACATGTAGCCGCCCAGCTCTTTTATGGAGTGCTTGTACTTGACTTCTGTCAAGACCTCTGACCTCAGCTCCCTGAGGGGGGGGGCACCTCTGACAGTGCTCAGCCAATCACAACAAAGAGGGGGAAACGGGCATACTGCATCGCTGCTACAGGTCTAACTAGGGGATTTTGGGCCATAAAGCATGCACATTTAAATAATAGACTATTAAAATATTAAACTGGGGACATTGCATAATAAGGACATGTTAAATAATTTACTCCTCAAAAGCTGTACAAATATTTATACTATTAACTTAATTTCTAAACCGCTACAACAGAGTAGACACACACTACAGAGGCATGGTTTTATATCGAAGTTTGTGTATTAACAGGAACATTAGAGACTTAAATATTCACACAGACAATGTATATTTTTTTCATAATTTAATCATTAAATTTAATCCCGCTCACAAACATTGTGTGAAATGTAGAGATGCCATGGCTTCGTTGTGTCAGCATCGCCTCCACTGTCCCTCCTCACCATTCAATAGCCCTTTAGGTTAGTTTGGTGCGCCGAGGTTACAGCAAAACACTACATTGAGCTGATGAGAAATCGATAACCCGCCCTCCCCTCACTTTTCTCTCTCTCTCCCTCTCTCTGCAATGCCTCGTCCTCACAGGACTCACCCGGTGCTGATCCAGGGGGAGACATCGGTGGGGAAGACCAGCCTGGTCCACTGGCTGGCCGCGGCCACCGGCAACCAGTGCGTGCGCATCAACAACCACGAGCACACCGACATCCAGGAGTACATCGGCTGCTACTCTTCAGACAACCGGGGCAAGCTGGTGTTCAAAGAGGGTACGAGCACCCACGCCAACGTGGCTTAAAAAGGAACTTGCAAATGGCTGTGCATCTGTTTTACATTTAGATTAAGATAATTCTACTTAATATTAGACTGATTAAGCCTTATACTATTTCTTACCATCAATAAAAGACCACTATGTCTATACAGTGAGTAGAATACAAATTCTTTGCCTTCAAAATCTGGCAGATTTGTTATGCATATTTAATAAGCAGGTATTGATACATGTCGGACTGATTTGTAATCAATGACCGTTACATAAACAGAATCTGGGCTCATCTGAAGCCGTTACACAGCGGAGTTCCCCCCCCTCAGTCAGCCCCCATCTACTATCGAGCCCTGGCATCGCCCCAGACTAATATGCCGCCCGTTTGTGTGTGTGCTGCAGGCGTTCTGATCGACGCCATGAGGAAGGGCTACTGGATCATCCTGGACGAGCTGAACCTGGCCCCCACCGACGTCCTGGAGGCCCTCAACCGGCTGCTGGACGACAACAGGGAGCTCTTCGTGGCCGAGACGCAGGAAGTCATCAAGGCCCACCCCCGGTTTATGCTGTTTGCTACCCAGAATCCCCCTGGGCTCTACGGCGGTAGAAAGGTAGAACAGCCATGTGGTCAGAGAGATTGTTAAGAGCGTGCTGATCCTCATCACAATTAACAGATTAGTTGCAAACTGTAACATTAATCATAACAGTCCACAATCCAAAGATCATCAGTTTACTATTACAGAATTAGTTGCCAATTACATTAATCAATAGATGTTCTAGTTATATCACATGTGCCTACATTTATATATTAAAATGAAATGAACATAAACTCATTTTCTTTTCAGCTGGCTTTCTTTTATAACGCCATGTCCTAGTTTTATACATTTGCACTGACCTGCCACTATTAATGTCAACTATTACTATTATTAATAATCATAACGGTCCATAACCCAAAGATCATCAGTTTACTATCAAAGAAGACAAACACAAAATAATGCTGGAATCAGATATTTTTGGACATTACTCAAACACTTACTCAAAATGATGAATTGATCATCAAGATAGTTGGTGATTGACGTAATAGTTGACAACTAATGGACTAGCTAAACTAATTGGGCTGCAGGATATTCAGCTACATTTACCTGGAAAAGAAGTCCTAGTAATCTTTAATAAGTGATCTCATTCCGTCCCCCAGGTGCTGTCCAGGGCGTTCAGGAACCGCTTCGTGGAGCTGCACTTTGACGAGCTGCCCAGCGGAGAACTGGAGACCATCCTCCACCAGAGGTGCAGCCTGCCCCCGTCCTACTGCACCAAGCTGGTCAAGGTCATGCAAGACCTTCAGGTAACTGTGCACTACTGCACCGTGTCGTGCACAAGTTGTAGGAGTTGAAGTATCAACTTAAGTTTTCATTCAAATAAGTATTGTAAGTGGGGAAAATGCCATAAATAACAGCCCTATTAATCCTGATCTTGTATTGAGTATTAAGCAATATAGATACCCTGGAGTCACACTGCAGAAAATGAAATCTGATCAGAGAGAAATATCTTATATTAGGTACGATTACAACATTGAGTAAAATCATCTTGAATTGTTTTATTCCATTATTTTCCATTATTTTTCAAAGAATTTGTGAATTTAAAGGTCAATTATATGAGCTAAAAGGTCCACATTTTACCCTCACCACAACAATAACCAGATGAATTTTGCCGCAAATAACAAAATCTATGTTTTATTACTTTTTTTGCTAATCATTTATGAATTAGTTAGGCACAGGCATGTACATGGGAGAAAAGTCACATTTCAAACTTGAAAAACAACAGAATACATTGATATTTTATACACATACTCCCATCTGTACACAGACATATATATAAAATAATATAAATACATACATATATACATAGCATATTATATAAATAACTTTTTCTATATAACTATATATGCCCCACGATTGGCTGGCGACCATCTGGGGTGTATCCCTGCCTCTCGCCGTAACGCGCTGGGATAGGCTCCAGCAGACCCCTGCGACCCTAATGAGGAATAAGCAGGTATAGAAAATGGATGGATGGATGGATATAACTATATACCCATATGTGTGCAGCTACATAATTTGGTTGTCTGCCCCATTCCCCTTACTTTAGAATTATCTTGTTTTTAGTAAAATTAATTTTTAAAGTAAAATTAATAATTAAAAATATTTTTTTTAATTATTTCTTTAATGTATTTGCATTGTAGTAAGCTTTTGGCCTTAATGTCATTTTAAGTCCTGCATTACTTTTACTTTAATGATTTAAGTATTTTTTGTATTCAGGACTTTTACATGTTTACTTGCGTAAAAACTAGTTTCAAACCCTTGTATCTATACTTCTACCTGAGTAATAAATGCAAGGGCTATGTTTCCACTCCAGTCTTTACGCAGGGGATCCACCGTGTTCGCGGGCAAACACGGCTTCATCACCCTGCGAGATCTGTTCCGCTGGGCCGACCGCTACAGGCTGGAGGAGCAGGTGGAGGCCTCGCGGGACTGGCTGCAGCATTTGGCCGACGACGGTGAGGTCTTGTTGACAGAACGCGCATTCAGCGTCCCGTTAAACATCCTAATAAGGCTCGCCGGTCCTCTTCCCCAGGATACATGCTGCTGGCGGGACGTGTGAGGAAGCCAGAGGAGGAGGCCACCATCCTGTCCATCCTGGAGAAGCACTTCAAGAGGACGGTGAACCCCGAGAACCTTTTTTCTCAGAAGCAAGTCACCAGCCAGTTCAGTGAGTGGCACACAACGATGCATGCAGCACACACATCCACCAGAGCCCCTGGTTAAAAGGTTCGGGTTTGACGTGCGGTTGGCTCCGATCGGCAGGTCCCTTCATCGACAGCATCGCTGGAGTCCCGGAGGAGTTCCGCCACGTGGTGTGGACACGCGGGATGCGGCGGCTCGCCGTGCTGGTGGGACGGGCGCTTCGGTTCGGAGAGTCTGTGCTGCTCGTAGGAGACACTGGGTAAGGATGTCACAGCGAGGCCCAGCTCATTCTCCCTTTAAGGAAATATATACACTACCGTTCATAAGTTTTTGTATTTTGTGTTTGCCATGAAAGGTCACACAGTTAATTTTATTGTAAAATAACAGTCGGTGAAGACCAGAAGCTACTAATCCGCTTTAGTAGATTTTCCTTTGTCATGTGTGATGCTGCCTCCTGCTGTTCTGTTCTCACCTGAAGTGCTTACAGCAAATACAACCAGCAAATTTGCAAAAACGTGTGTTCCCCTACTCTTTCCCCCTCTGTCTGTCTACCTTTGACTATAAGAACTTGATTAGTATATAAACCTGCTGTATTTTAACTACCACTAAGCTCTTCCCGTTCCCTCACCAGATGTGGAAAGACCACCATCTGCCAGCTGTTCGCTGCTCTGGCCGGACAGAAGTTTTTCTCAGTCAACTGTCACCTGCACATGGAGACGTCGGACTTCCTGGGAGGCCTGCGACCGGTCAGACACACACATCAGGTACTGCATCATCACTGCATGATCACTTTTTTTATTTTTTTTCAATGCCGTATCCCTGGAACGATATATCCTTCTTGTTATTCATGAAATATGTTAGGTTAGAAAGAATATAAATGAATTCTGAGGACTCATCTATGCATACATTCATAAATTAACTTACATTTCCACTTTTATTTTTACTGTAGCCAGGTGAGTGGTGATCTCTACTGGTTTTTCTGTCCTTAATGTTGATGATGATGATGATGATGATGATGCAGCAGTTTTATGTGGAAACAAAAAGAAGGATCATGTAATAATTTAGATTTAAGTGGAGAGGAAAAAGCAAATCTGTGAAGATAAGTTCGAGAATAAAAGTAAAAGCCGCATGTGTGTGTGTGTGTGTGTGTGTGTGTGTGTGTGTGTGTGTGTATGGTGTGTAGGCTGATGGGGAGGACTGCAGGCTGTTCCAGTGGCATGATGGTCCTCTGGTGCTGGCCATGAAAGAAGGAGGAGTGTTTCTCATGGATGAAATCTCGCTGGCAGACGACTCTGTGCTGGAGAGACTCAACAGGTAAGATTTTGGGATGTAAAGCTCTGTTAGGATTTAAAAAAATATTTTGCTCTTTTTATCATCAACTGCATTTGTCTCTCACAAAACATACTTACTTATACAGATTTTGCCTGCAAAAATATAGATTGTAAGACCTTTATACAACTGTAATATAATTGCAATGATGAACACTTTTATGGGTGTATGTGGCCCAAACTTGGTAGTGCACTTGGTACTATATTCCAAATAGCACATTGGGAATTTGATACACATTCATTGAGAATACACATACCCATACACAGTGCGTATTTTCTGTTGTTAGTGTTCTAGAAACCGAGAAGTCCCTCGTCCTGGCAGAGAAGGGCAGCGGGGACAACGACGACGTAGAGCTGATCAGCGCAGCTGCAGCTTTCCGCCTGGTGGCCACCATGAACCCCGGAGGAGACTTTGGCAAAAAGGAGGTAAATAAAAAACAAGGATAAGCTTTATATAAGGAACTTATAATACACAGTTTGAATGTAGTATGTTTGTCCAAGTGATTTTAACAAATGGACGATTGTTCATTGTGCGGTTTTGTCTCACGTGTGTTTTTTGGACAGCTGTCTCCCGCCCTCAGGAACCGTTTCACAGAGATCTGGTGTCCCCAGAGCAACGGCCGCAGTGACCTGGTCCAGATCATCCAGCACAACCTGCGCTCCGGCCTCGCTATCGACGGTAAACTATCAGGCTACGATAGGGCTGAAACTAATAATTCTTTTGATAGTGATTAATCATTTAGTTATTTGGTTCATGCAATGGTGCAAATGGCAATCAATCTAGAGCTAAAATGTCTTGTTTTGTCCAGACCAAAGATCACCAGTAAACTATTATAAAAGTAGATTTGAGAAGCTGAGAATTTCGATTCAATTTAATGAACCAAACAACTAATTAATTAGTTCATTGTTTCAATAGGGGCGACACGGTGGAGCAGTGGGTAGCACTGTTGCCTCACAGCAAGAAGGTCGCAGGTTCAAGACCGCCTTGGGGCCTGGGTCTGGGACCTTTCTGTGTGGAGTTTTCTCCCCGTGTCTGCGTGGGTTTTCACCGGGTACTCCGGCTTCCTCCCACAATACAAAACATGCTCAGGTTAATTGGCAAATCTAAATTGCCCATAGGTGTGAGTGTGTGTGTGAATGGTGTGTGTGCCCCACGATTGGCTGGCGACCATCTGGGGTGTATCCCCCTGCCTCTCGCCATAAAATGCGCTGGGATAGGCTCCAGCAGACCCCTGCGACCCCGAAAGGGAATAAGCGGGATAGAAAATGGATGGATGGATGGAATTGTTTCAATAATCGATTGATTCATTGAGCTGAATTGTACAAAATTTAATTTTTTTTAAACCTACATTAAGTAAAATTATTTTGAATTGTCTTATCTTGTTGGCTGATAAGTTGGCTCATTTAAAGTTTTTTTTAGGCAAATCTTCCAATAGAATGAGATAGTTCTATTTCTTGTTGGTACAGTCTCTACCTCTAACCATTTGTAGAGATCCACAGTCTCATGAACGACGTGATGCCAACTGATGCAGGGCGTAGTCCTCTGGCGACCCCTGTTTGTCTCCATGTGTCAGTCAGGATTTCTCAGGAGGCAAAAAGACTGATCTCTAAGTCAGCGGTAGAGAGTGTTTTGACATTTTCCACGACTGCCTGGTGGGAATACGACAGGAGAGTGTGTCCTGCTGCCAGATTAGTTGGCTGTGATCTCCCCTCTGTGAGCTCTATCTTTCATTTCCACATCCAACTCAAAGTGTTCTTAGACTCCCATCAGGGAGTCGATGGAGGTCCATTAGTGCCAAAGGCAATAGATTTTAAAACAGTACTTACCCTGTTAAAGTTTGTACACTCAGCGGTTTATGAGCCAGTCTTCTGACTATTCAGGGTGAGGAGGACACTTTATATTTGTGCCTGCAATTTTAATTCTAAACGGCACTTTATTTGTATTTTATAGAGGCCTGAACAATAAATTTTATATATATATATAGATAATAGATATAAATAGATCAATCACTGAATAAATCAGCCAGTCATTTAAGACACAAACAATATATCAAGTAAAAATAGATAATTAAAATTGATCAATAATGGTTATCCATTGACATTATTTTATATCAATACATGTTGTAGCTACATTTTCCTCCTCTACACTTATATATTAAAAGTAGATGATTAAGTATGAAATTCCCCTAGTTATTTAAAAGAAAATCACTAACTATTGTTATCAACTAATATTATAATAACACATATTATTTGCCTAATTCTATATATTTGCAGTAGAACTGCTACGATTAATCGAATAATTGCCAAACTATACATGTTTTTTGTGAGCTGATTAATCTATTGAATATCGAAACGATTATTTGATTAGTTGTTCGATTCATTAAATGTTGATAAATGGTTCCCAAAGCTGAAGATTCAACCCTTTATTTTTTTTTTATTTTTTGGTCCAGACCAACAGTCCCCAACCCAAAGATCATCATTTTAATATTATAGAAGAATAAAGAAACCAGAGAATAACCATATTTGAGAAGCTGTGGGTTAGGATCTATAACAGAAATGTTCTTTTCTTTGTCTTTATCCCTTATTTTCCTTTTTGTTTACATGTATACATGCTCGTCATCTCGGTCTTGGAAGAGATTCAATGCGTCTGTATGAATCGTGTTGTTTCTTCTCCTCTCTCGTTGAAATGACTCAAATGACATGCATTCGATCGGACACACAGGCGGTGACATCGCAGAGCTGATGCTGGACTTCATCGAGTGGCTGACGCAGCAGGACTTCGGCCGCCGCTGCATCCAGAGCGTCCGGGACGTGCTGTCGTGGGTGTACTTCCTCAACGCCGTGTGCGAGCGGGACGAGGACGGCTTCATGACCATGGGGGCCCTGGAAGACGAGGAAGAGGCGGAGTGGGACCTCAGACTGGACACGGTTACGGCCTTCATCCACGCAGCATGTCTGGTCTACATAGACGGCATCGGAGCGGGTGAGCAAAATATAAAATAGAACTATTTTTAGCTGTATCATATACTGTAATAACAAGGTTGATTATATAGCAATAACACTGTAATTTTACATCATATAATATATCTATATATAACTTGTAGTTTCATGAGTGTGATTATATAATAATAATAGTGAACTTTTTCTACTGCATCATATGGTAAATTGTTTTCAATGACTTTTCAATGAGAGCATGATTATATTAAATTTCTGCTGCATCATATAATAACAACACTGGTAGTTTTATTCGTGTGATTATATAATAATGTAATTTTTCCACTGCATCATACGGTATAATAGCAGTATTAGTAGTTTTCAATGAGAGCGTGATTATACGGAAATCAATCAATCAATTGATTGATATATTCATAAAACACGTTTAAAAACAACTTTCATTTGATGAAATGATGCAAAAATTGATGTAAAAAGTGTAAAGTAGAAGCAACAATAATATTACAGTAGCGCATTTTTCATGAGAGTAGTGTCACATAATAACAATACTCTATATATAGTTGTGGAATGGAATGAACAAAAAAACGACATTGTCAAAGGAGCTGTTTGGGAGATGTGATCTAAGTCTCCCTTTTCTCTCAGGAACCACGGTGTCCTGCGCAGACAACGCCTTCCTGGCTCGCCGGTTGAGCCTGGGCTTCCTGCAGCAGCGGCTGAGCAAGATGACCAAGCTGGATCAGGAGATGCTCGACGCCCTGCGGGTCTACGACGCCGGCCTGCCCAGGGAGCCCCAGTGGGGGGAGGACTTCTTCGGCATCGACCCCTTCTACATCGCCTTGGGTATGTCAGAATTTACTTAGGTGGTGGAAGACCTCACTCTGATTGGTTGTTCAGATGTGGATCAGTGCATGAGGAGAGAAATGGCAGATACAAAAAATGGCCCATTTAATGCAGTTTCGTTTCACCTTTAGCAGAGGTGTCAAATACTTTTTCACAATAAGTAAGAAGAAATCTTGGCTACCTAAACTTTACTGGAGGAAATATATAACACATACAAGCAATGCACGATCACATAAGAGGGATCACATGAGAAAAAATATCAATTTCATTTTAATTTCATGTTATTCTGTATAAGTATGTGTATTCATATAGACATACTTAAATACAATACATATATGAATATATAGGTGTGTTTGTATAGATGTCTAGTGATGCTCACATACAATTCCCCCGATTGAACAGCGCGTGACTCTATCCTCCTGCATGTATCCCCTCAGGGCCGCAGACGGAGAGCCGCGACCTGCCGGACTACGCCATTGCTGCAGGCACCACCGCCGTGAACGCCCAGCGGCTCCTGCGCGCGCTAAAGCTGCAGCGGCCCGTGCTGCTGGAGGGCTCGCCCGGCGTGGGGAAGACCAGCCTGGTGGCGGCGCTGGCCAAGGCCTCCGGCAACCACCTGGTCAGAATCAACCTGTCGGAGCAAACGGTAACACCTTTTAGAGGCTGATTCTCTCCGATTGAGCTGCAGAATGCCTTTAAAGTAGGAAATGATGATGATGCTGACGATGCATGCTCTCCGACAGGATGTCACGGATTTGTTTGGGACAGACCTCCCGGTGGAGGGGGGGAAGGGCGGAGAGTTTGCCTGGCGTGATGGCCCCCTTTTAGCCGCTTTGAAAGCAGGCCACTGGGTTGTCCTGGACGAGGTGGGCACCACTTTTTTTATTTTACAATACACATAAAGATAAAAAAAATTGGGGATAAAATACAAATATGGGTTGCCATGTCTGGGGTTGTTAATGTGTTGCTGTCATGAAAGTCCTTGTCCAAGTAAATTCCCTGTCCTCGTAATGTGTAACGTTTCCTGTCACATTGCCAAAACACAGAAGCATATATGACTTAGATTTATCATGACCAAGAATTCTAAAACGTATCAGGTGGACAACCACAAATGACTGAAAAATGTTTTTTAGGCTTGGGAATGGTCTACATTGATGTCTCCCCACGTTCTTCAACATGGCTAACTTATTGAGTTCTCCCAACAGTACAGTTTCTAAAATTGTGATAATGTACAGTTATTCTCAATGACTTATTCTCACCCTGTGTCTTTTTGTCTGCAATTTTTTTATTCAAATGCCCATATAAAAGATAGTTACATAGGACAAAACCTTGACAACACCCATACAGTTTAACATTTACATGACTTCTCTCTTCCTATATGTAAATGTGCAGGTAGGGACCAAACCACCAATAAAAACCACAACAGGGTTATTGTTACTGAAGCTATACACGGTCTGCTCTTATTTACGTGAATAGAAGTATAAAAAGGCTGCTGATTCGTACTAAATAGGACTAGTCTTATACCAGATTCCAAATTTGATTCTCTAAATTATTAAATTGCTTTCTTTCAGCCACAAAGACACACTTGGTGGATTTCTATATTTCCAATGTAGTCATATTAATCATAATTGTTGTTAAAGCAATTATGTATTTATGACCCTCCCTTATTGTAAATAGTCCTCTAACTGCAATGCCATAAATGGGCCAACCAGAACCTCTGAGTTAAGTTGGCAGGTATGGTCCTACAACTTACAGCTTGCATCTATAGTAGGATGATTAGAAGCTGTTCTTACTTTAAACCTTTGTAAGAAAACAAGTGTGGTTAATTATGCTGAGGTAATCTGTGATTTTAAACTCGACGCGCCTCCTTCCTCTGACAGCTGAACCTGGCCTCTCAGTCGGTGCTGGAGGGCCTGAACGCCTGCTTTGATCACCGAGCGGAGATCTACGTCCCCGAACTCGGCATGAGCTTCCAGGTGCAGCACGAGAAGACCAAGATCTTCGGCTGCCAGAACCCCTTCACCCAAGGTGGCGGCCGTAAGGGGCTGCCCAAATCCTTCCTCAACAGGTTCACTCAGGTAACAAGCAGTCACTGGCAGACCCTGAGGACAAAAAATACAGCTTCTGACCGAGCAAAGTGTATTGTGACTCCCAGCCAATATTGGTGTCCTGTACTTACTGAATACACGCACTATGGCAGGATGAAAAGAAGGCGTAGACAAAGTTCTTTTCTAGCGTGTATGGTGTTACGTGCAAAAAAACAGGTTACAAGTTATGCAGGTAGCGTATCTCTTTTTTGTTACCCCCAGGTTTTTGTGGACCAGCTTACCAACAAAGACATGGAATTCATAGGAGACTCTATTTTCCCCAACATTGATAAGGAAATCATTGCTAAAATGGTGGAATTCAGTAACAAGGTAGGTATTCTTTTCCCTCCATCCCTCCCTTTTTCTGTGCCTTTTGAGTGTCTGGCAACTTTTCATTTGTTTAAGGCCATTTTGTGAGTCAAAAAAAGGCCTCGAATTTGTTTCCTGCCTCCTACAGCTCGTCCAGGAGGTGTGTGTGGAGCGGCGCTGGGGTCAGAAAGGAAGCCCCTGGGAGTTCAACCTGCGCGACATGTTCCGCTGGTGTCAGCTGATGCAGGCGGACCAGTCGCCGGGGTTTTACAACCCGGGCCAGCATGTAGCCGTGGTGTACGCGGACAGGATGAGAACGGAGGCCGACAAAGCTCAGGTAGCGTGTTGAACCCTGCTTTCATTTGATGATTCATCTGCAGCACTCACCCCCCCACAACATTCTGTTGAATTAAATATATATCTGATAATAGAAACTAATATATTGTACTGTATATTCTTCCTGAACAGCTACAAAGAAACACAGTGGAAAGTGTATCTATCCACTTACACATATACACATCCACTTACCATGCACTATTATAAATAATGAATACAAAATCACAATGATAACTGTATACAATAGGAGGAAAAAGTGGTAAAGATAAAAAAAAAATACTCATATTCATGAAATAACACTGATATCACAGAAAAAAGATAAATCAGTTGAAAAGAAGATTGTTGATACCTCTGTCAGACTGTAAATCTCATCCTGTCCCAACAGGTGCTGTCTGTGTTCAGGAAGGTGTTTGGCGAGGACTTTGAGCCGTACACGGGCTCCAGGCAGTTCCACATCACTCCTCTCAACGTGCAGGTTAGTCCGACACACAAAACCCTAATCACGTGTCTTAAATTATAAAATCAAATTTAAGGACGTCCTCTCATGCGGCCTTCCTGTAGGTGGGCTACTCAGTCCTGCAGCGCAGCGGCGGAGCCCCCGTGGCCCTGGACCCCCCGCTGTCCATCACACACCAGGCCCTGCGGCCCCTGGAGTCCCTGATGAAGTGCGTGGAGATGGGCTGGATGACCATACTGGTGGGCCCCACGGCCAGCGGGAAGACCAGCCTGGTGCGACTGCTGGCCCTGCTGACGGGACACCGCCTCCGAGTCATGGCCATGAACAGCGCCATGGACACCACGGAGCTGCTGGGAGGCTTCGAACAGGTAGCGAGGATCTACTGTTTCTCCAATTTACGCCTGTGCCTCGACACGACAGACCACTTCACCATGCATTCTTTCTACAGGTGGATATCATGCGGCCATGGCAGCAAGTGCTGGAAAGCGTGGACTACATCGTCGCCATGGTAATAAGGCGCGGCTTGATGTCACTAGACGTTGGCATCCAGGACACGGAGTTCATGCTGCAGACCTGGGGTCTGTTCTGCCACTGGCTGAAGGAGGAAGGGCTGCAGAGGTCTGGGGGTGCGGTGAACTCTGAGGCCCTGAACAAGCTGGAGGTCATCATCCTCCTCCTGCAGAAACTCAACACCAAGCTCAAGGTGTTCACAGGTAACAGACAAATAATTACTGAATGCTGCCTGGTGAAAGGCTCAACATGCTGGTGTTTTACCTTGACTGTAAAATGTATGTACAAATAAAATTGAATTGAATTGTTTGTATTGTAGACATGTCCAAACTGCAGATGGACTTCACACTGCTGAAAGAGCGTCTGGCCCAACTGGAGGACGGCTGGACCAATGGGGGTTTTGAGTGGTTGGACGGTATGCTGGTCCAGGCCCTGCAGGCCGGGGACTGGCTCCTTATGGACAACGTCAACTTTTGCAGGTGAGGAATCCACAGTGGTCTTTATTATTCTCTCTACCTGTTCCTATAGATGCAGCAGTTTCCAGTTGGGATATGGAACACGGTTTAACCATAATTATTATAACAATTGAGTTTTTAAAGATCAGGGTCTAGGGAAGAAAAAAAGGAATTTCAGTGTTCCATAATTTGGGGATTTGCACTTATTGTGTTTTGTTTGCTCAGTGCTTCTGTCTTGGATCGCCTGAATGCTCTGCTGGAACCCGGCGGATCCCTCACCATCAACGAACGCGGAGTCATAGACGGAAAGACTCCTAAGATCACCCCACATCCCAACTTCAGGTAGTACGCAAAATTAGAGCCCATTCGCTTTTTTTTTGTTGAAGTTGTTAAAGACATTGGTGCTCAGCTGAAATATGGGCCTGCACAGGTTGTTTCTGACCATGGACCCTGTGCACGGGGAGCTCTCCAGAGCCATGAGGAACAGAGGGGTTGAGGTTTACATCCCTGGGGAGCACGAGGGGGTCTGCTGGGACACACTGGACCTGAAGACCCTGCTCAATACCACGGGGGTGACCGGGGACTGTGTGTGCGATCTGCTGATTGAAATACATAAAAGCATCAAGTCTGCCATCTGGGGTAAGTCTAAAAACCATAAAAACAACTCATGTGCTGTAAGGGAGTCAGCCTGCAAAGTTCATCAAAATCTCTTCTACTTTTCAGATTCCCCTGCGTCATCGATGGCCTCCCTCCTCCATGCTGCCACCCTGTTGTCCTGCCAGTTGCAGAGAGGTGTAGATTTGCCCAGTGCGCTGCAGCATGCATGCGGAGATGCCTATTCCCTCAGCCAACGCACCACTGCTAACCAAAAGGTATAAAAAAATAGCAATATCCATAAATATGTCATCTGGCAGTAGAGGCTTGTGGAATACCCCAAGGCTCTATTATGGGACAACTTTGATATTAAAATCAACCTTTACGCCGATGACATGCTGCTGTGTCCTCAAAGGCCTTTTGAACTAGTTTAAATTTGTTTAAGTTGTTTTTTTTTTCACGTTTGTCTTTCACCATTATTATCCAGGGAATCCAAGAAAGATCAATCTGATCAGATTTATTAAAAAAAAACAAAAAACAAGGTTTTTGACAATTAGTCTGTTTCCATGAAAATGTATGCAAATATTTGTGGTTTATTCATGTAAATACTATTAATTTTGTTTTCTTCTTAACCGCTCAAGCTGATATCTAACATGCACATATATGCTCTCCAGAGGTTGAATAAGCATCCGTTTCCATTATCCTTCCAGCAAGCCCAGCAGGTGATCGAGCAGCACCTGGCCATTCTGGACACGGAGGACTGGGGCAACGGGCTGCTGTGTGCAGGAGTTTGGCCCGACGGCTTCCCCTCCGCCCTCCTCTCCACCGAGGATTCCTGCTTCTCCGCCGTCCTCCGAGATGGACAGGTCCTGTCGTTTTGCCTGAACACCCTCAGCCTACAGGGCAAACGGTAAGGACGGAACAACACAATGAAATGAGTCCACTACAGAAGCTACAGTATGTTACTATCCTGGAGTGACAATATAATGAAAGATGTCTAAGGAAATAAAGTTGTACCTAAAATTTTCAATAAAAAATAAAGCTCTTATCACAAAATTTAACACACACATTGTGTTACCAAAGGAATCGCCCACTGAGTCTGAGTGACCTGCAGAGGGCGCTGCAGAACAGCGGCGTGCACGAAGGCCTGGTGTTCTCCGGAGGAGTGGTGGATCTGGAGGAAGGAGACGCTCTGCGCCTGATTCCCACGGCGGTGAGGCTGCTCACAGAGAGGGCCTCCCATGGAGACTGGATCCTTCGCAGCAGCTGGCTCTCACACCTGGGAAAGAGTTACAAATATGCCCCAGGTGTGTTATCACACGTATCAGGCCAAGTACAAGCCCAAATATTCATGCACGACAAGACATAGACATGGACATTACAGGCTAATCACCATGTGGTTCTTGACTCTCCAGATCCAGCTCTGGTCCAGGTGGAGGCAGGAAACCGAGCTCTGAAGGCCGTGTTCGGTAGCAAACTCGCTGCTAAGGGCAAATCCCTCACAGAGTTGCTCCAGCCGCACAGTATAGGTAAACGTTCTTTCATTTTCTTGATCTTTCATAGTGTGACTAATTTGTATTTGTCTTGACCATTTCTCTATTTGTATGTACAGTCTACCATTCAAATTTTTGGAGTCACTTAGAAAAGCCCTTATTTTTGAAAGAAAAGCCCTGTGTTTTCACTGAAGATAACATTAAACTAATCAGGAAACCACTCTATACATGCTAATCTGTTAAATAACTATTCTAGCTAAAAGCTTATTTCCAGCAAGCATCATTCCGGTAGTGTATTTTAATGAGATTAAAATTGGTATATGAGTGATGGCAGTTCATGAAATTACTGAATTTAGGAATTAATCAATGTGGTGAAACGGTAGACTGTATGTTCATTTACCAACTCAATAACCATTGTTTCATTTTGCCAGATGAATACAGGATCCTGGTGGACATGCGCTGGAACAAGCAGTATCTGGACATTCTAGCCAACAAGTGTAACTTTGAGGACGAGGAAAGATACATGGAGTTTCTAGAGGCACTGAATGCAGTCGCCAACAGGTAGGAGATCTTTCTCCAGAACGCCATGTTTCCTTTAAGTAAGAAATTGCTCTAAAAGTGTATCAAGCTAATGATTTGTTTGTTTGACAGAATTGTTCTGATGATGGACAGAGAGGAGCGGTCTGTCACCTGCACCTGTGCCATCAACCTGTCGGCTCAGAACTGTGCCCTGAGACTAGCCACAGCTTTCAGCAAAGGTGCGTATTGGACACTTAAGCAATTATTAACTCACAGAAGCATCACAAGTATGTAATAGTAGGATTTGGAAACCTTTCCTATTAAGGTCCCCTAATTACTAGATATGTAACCTGTAAATATATGGTAATAATATATAGTATATCATTTGGTGATTACCAATGGCAATAAATAGGTAAATAAACTACATCTGAAATATATTATATATTTACCAGGCAAATATACACTAATATTGGGTAGTTACCATTAGTAAAACATACGTAAATTATTAAAATCTATAGCTGAACTAGATACTAGATATTTAACTGCCACATATATATATACAATTTTTGGGTAATCACCATTAGTAATACATACATAAATGATTAAAATGTATCACTGAAATACTAGATATTTGCCCACTTAGTATATGGTACTTATATTGTTGGGTAATAATAATAGCTAAGGTAGCATAGGTAAATTCAGAGAAACTAAGGCTGTACTAATAGATATTTTATATGGTTATTATTCGGTAAATACCACTTTTAATAAATAGGTAATAGTAGACTTACCTAGTAAATAAATGGTAATGGAGATTATTCCTTTTCTGACACAATAAACACAAACTTGTTTCATGTGAGCTCTGAATGATTAGTTAAACATGACAAATTACACAGTAATTAAACAGAAATTGTAATGTAATAGAAAGTATTATTTCACTGTATTATCTACTTATTGCCAGTGGTAATTAAGCAATCATATTTTAATACAATATATTTACTTGATAAAAAGCTAGTATATAGAGGGCTGTTAAAAGAAGGGTTACCCATCATTTTTGATACCTACCTACCTTATAACGGTTACGAGAGTTACGTGTCAAACGTTTGCAAAGTGACCTACACTGGCCCCACAGTGAGCAAATCCTTGTGTCTAAATCACAATGAGCATCAGTCAGCATGTGGATTTCTGCCCTCACAGGGACGGTGGACATCGGCCACCTGCCCCACCCTGTGCTGATGCACCTGCGGACCTTCTTTGACCTGTGGGACTCCTTCACCCTGCAGGCCGTGCAGGGTGGACAGCCCTACATCTCAGACCACATCATGTTCGAGGTCAATACTGCTTATATTACTAAATCAAAAATTGCTCCTACTCTGACTATTACTGCTACCTGCTTCTTCTTCTAGTATTGCTGACTAATACTGCTGTTGCTAACAAAACCACAATACTATAATAATAATAATAATAATACATTTTATTGTATACTTTGATACAGAAATGCAGCTCATATTGCGTTACAACAGACCAATGACGTCAAAAATAGTTACTGTAGATTCATTACTCGGGTAAAAAAAAAATTCTGTTGAATTTTAAGTATCAATGTAAGCTTTTTAACCAAGTGTACTGGACAATCTTATAATGAAATGTTATGGTGAATATAAACATATTGAAAATGGACATTTTAGTACCATGCAAATACATTAACGAACCATATATGTGAACTATTGAGCATTAAAATTGTTTCTTGGAGCAGAAGATTTACTCACTTTTTTGCACAAGATAGTGCAGTTTATGTGTTTTATTGTCACTTTTGAAAGAGTTTAAATGGGTACTAATTATAATGCTCAAGAATGATAAGTGATTTTTATGTAGAAACAACCTTTAACTCCTAATGTAATAGTTGTCATCAGTTTTGGGAAAATATATTGCATTTAATGCTTTGTATTGTCATTTTAATGTTAATTAGTCTTGTTTAAACATAGGGTAGTTACTACAAGTAGAGTAGAATTAAAGAAAAATGTGTGTGTAATAAAGATGTCCCCTGCTTTAGTGTGGTCACTCATCATACCTGTGTGTGTGTTCAGATCCTGCAGCTGCTGCAGTGGCACGATCGTTTCTGGGATGTTTGCAGCACGCTGCCGGCCGACTCTCAGGGCATCTCCGTGCTGTCTCTGCACTGGCAGTGGGTGCAGAAACACCTCATCGTCCGGCTGCCCCAGCTGCTGCTGGGAGACTCTGACACCGCGTTCGAGTAAACTGTTTTACTTATACAATATACAGTTTATTATTAATGATAATATGATGATAGATACTATAATGTGTAATATGTGTTATTTATCTCATGGTGTTCACCTGATGTGACATTTCCTGTACAACAGTGGTCACCAGGAGCTGCAGGCAGTGTCAGCAGCCATCCAGATGGTACTGTCCACACCGGTGTCTGTGGCCACGGCTCTGAAAGGCATGCAGAAAACTCTGGGGAAAGCCCTGCCGTTTAAGGTAGGGAGAAGAAACTTAACATCAAACCTAGTCCTTAGTCCTTATAGTCATTTTTATTTATTACCTCCACCAAGGGGGTTATGTTTTGCCAGCATTCGTCAAGATAATTTTCTCATGAAATTTTAGTAGTAATCCAGAGGAAATCCTTGTTTCTAGAGATCGTTACATTTTCTGTGGTCTGGTAAGATCACGGTAACTTTCAAACATGCATAAGGTCATAAGGTGGTGCTATATGACACCCGTATAAATTGTCAGAGGTCTCCGCTCTCAGAGTGATTTTCTAGTTTATTCATTTATTTTTTGGTCTTTCTAATAAACCTTATCTATCTTGATGTGTTTATCCAACCAAAAAGGAGGAAGTAATTGACAGCTACTTTTAGTATAATGTTTGTTGGATTCACATTCTCTACTCCCTTTAGCAGCAATTTGCACAATTAATGATTTATCATCCTTCTTCCAAATGTATTTCATAACAAACAAATCTATGAAAACTGATCCTGTGAATTGGAATTATTAGCAGGAACTATCATTAGCTATCATCAGGCGTTAGAAATGGAATGGTGTTTGTCAGTGACAGTTAACCGGCATTTGTCTGATTTACTTCAAATTTCCACATCCATCATCTCCTGCAGTTGGAGTCAGTGGCCGAGTGTGCCGCTCGGCTCCGGCTCCTGAGTAAAGCCCTGGACGTGAGCGATCTGCGGCTGGACGGCACCACGCGTCCCTGGAGGCAGGAGCTGCTCCGCCTCAAGGCCGCCGGGCTCGGGCTGGACGTCAAGGAGAGTCTGCTGGAGGCCTGGGGCCTCGTCCTGCTGGCAAACAACCAGCTGGACCCACAGAAATCTGGTGAGTGTGTGTCTCAGAAAGGCCAGGCTGGACAAAAATCTTTAATATAGAACCTGGGTGAATACATTTTCATATTCTCTGACAAATGGCCAAGAAATCATGAATTCCACCAGTCTGTAAAAGTGTGTGTATTATCACTTTAAGGCTGTCATGTGTATTATTCTTCTCAGGAGTGTTAGAGAGGTTGGTGGCCAGCGTGGAGCAGCAGCAGCGCCAGATGACCTCCAGCGGGCTCCTGGAGGCCCGCGCCATGTCCGACGGCGACGAGGCGGGAGACGCGGCCCTCCTGGCCAGAGGGGAGCTGCAGCAGCTCAGCCGCAGGGCTCAGCTCTGGCCGCTGATGGAACAGCTGGCCGTCCTCAACCAGCTGAGGCTCAGCACGGACCTGCTGCAGCTGGCGCTCGCTCCCGGGTAAAACACTCATTACCGCTTCGCACGGTGCTAAGGAAAAACGCCGGAGGCTGAACCGTTTTTCTCGCCGTTTATTCTGCAGCGACCAGGAGGCAGAGGACAGCCTGCGTCGGGAGCTCTCCAGACACCTCCGCTACTGCCTCCAGTCGTCGCCGATGAACGTCAGCCAGCTCCAGCCGCTCTGGTTCCTGCTCAGCAGTGACAGGGTGAGTAGAGAAGTGTTAGGACAACCTGAAGGGAGATATGTGATCCGTCTGTGCTGTTACTGCCTCCAGCTTCTGTAATGTAAGGAACTGCTGTCCTTCGTTTGTCTCCATTTATGGGACAATCCAAAAAGGTGGTTTGAGAGCCACTGGTGTAGCCTTTGAAAATATGAGGTAACAAGATCAAACTAAAAGCAACAGTTGGATTTTTACATTACACCCTATTAAAGTATTATATTTATCCATAATTTAAATCAAAAAGGCTTTGACAGTGGACAACTTTGGACATGCAGAAACCATTGTATGCACCTATGTAACATTCCAGCCTTTATGATAATAAATGTTTTCGCTCACCAGAAAAAAAATTATTCAAGAATCATGTTCAAAACAAGTCTCTTGCTTCTTGTAGCAGAAATCATCTTACAAGCTTTTTAAATTGCCTAAATCAAGGTATTCTCACCCTTAGGCCATTGTCCATCGTCATTGGGGATTTTACCAGATGTTGCATCAAAAACTCACTTTTGTCAAACAATCACAGGATATTGTTTTAAAATGAAGATATCACCGCTTTTAGTGGCTTTTAAGGGTTTACTTTGCCATAATATTAATACTATACATGCTTTATTTGTTTAGTATGATTTATATGCACACAACAGCATGCATTCATTTTTTAAAGGTTTTTCCATTTCTAAAACACAAGATTTGTGATTTATGCAATAACAAGATGGCAGTAATATAACCTCATTAAAAAATGTTCAAAGCCTTAAACATAAGGATTGTAATGGACATCATGCTGCATTCTGACGGTGATTCTTTGCGCCCTCCAGCCAGCTGAGGAGCTGCAGTATGTGTGGTGTGAGCTTCTGTCCGAAGCTCTGGCTTCGCTGTGGACCAGCAGCGTGACGTCACACCCCGACCGCTGGCTGAAATGGGACCCACTGAATCCTGAGCCCACACTGGCTCCAAAGCTACACCACGCAGCAGATATCACGGTATATGTCTTAAAAACATTGTGCCCAATATTAAGAAAATAAAACATTACTTTTTGTTAATAAAATCACAGAGCGGCATACATGTTGTTTTTCAGGGACCGGCCTTGCTGAGTAAAGCGGTGTGGTCACGCTGCGTGATGGGGGTCCTGAGCAGCAGCGAGACCGGAGGTCGGTGGGAGCCGTCGGGCACCGCCCTCCTCGCCCTCTCCCATGTGACCCTGGGCGAGTGGAAGGAGAGGATCCAGCAGCTGCAGGACGTGTCGGCAGTGTTGTGGGACAACATGGCCATCCCTGCACTGGCTGAGTTCAGGTAGAAAACAACTAGGCCTCAGCAAATTAATGCGTTAATATTGAGCATGGATTAGTTAACTTAATAACACATTTAATTTATTACTTTTATTGCACGTTAATGCAGTTTTTAATATTTCTTTCATCTGTGTATATACATATGTGTGTGTATATATATATATATATATGTATGCATGAATGTATATACATAGAAACATGTATGTAATACTTATATGTACAGTAAATATTTAAAAAATATATATAAAACTGCTACTGTAAAAAGAATGCTGATGTTTGCAAAACAAATGGCACTTTTATTCCTTTGGTTTGTAATCATTGTCCAGTCCTTGTTAAAACATAAAAAAAATGTGGCTTTGCTGATCCCCACTTGTGTCCACAGGGGCACGGACTTCCGGCTGCAGGGCGCCGTCCTGCGCCGGCAGCTCCAGAGCATGGCCGACCTGCTGCCGCCCAGCCTGCAGGAGGGCTACATGGAGAGCTGCGAGAGCCTGGTGGAGGACCCCGATCCGCTCATCGCGGCCCAGGAGATCCAGACGGTGTTCCGGGACTTCCTGCCCCCCAACCTGCTCCCCGACGGTTTGGTGGAGACCTGCGTCACCTGCCTACAGCAGTACGTCCAGAGCAAGGTCCAGGGCAGCAGCCCGCCGGCCCGGGCCGCCGTGTTCTGGGTCAACATGGGCCTGCTGCAGATCAAAGTGTGGACGCCACAGACCATCTTCGACCCGGCGGTGAAGAGGGCCTACAAACTGAACTACGCTCAGCAGGAGGTCAGAACTACACAGTGATGAGAACTTTTCTTTCTCAGCAATACTTTAGGCCACTAGCAAAATTACTTTAAGTAGAGATGAAATTATTAATTAATTATTAATTAGAATTATTTGTTTCCATCATTTTTATTTTTTTCTCTTGCAAACAACTTGAGCTTAAGCCTAAAAGCCTTAAAGCTTTATATAATCCAGAGGAGTTAAACTCAATTTAGTAAATATACCACATTCAGGGCAATTTAATCTCAAGTGGGCCAGATCAGTAAAATTGAACATATAAATAACATCTATAGATTTCTCCTCTCCTTTCTATGTAAAGCAATACATTAACATATATTAACATTAATGAACTTTCAATTTATAAAACCGGAGAGATGGCTTGGATGATGAAAGTCTACTGTTGCATTTCAATCAAAAACATGTATTCACTGAACAATATTTAGTTTTTTTTAAACAGCAGGTGAAGTTATTTCCTGCCTTACAAAACAACAAGTGAAATGGTAGTGACTTCACATGTGAAGAAACAGGAACTGGTCCATTTTTCGTTAGATTGGATTGGACCCTGTAGCGTGCCGGTTCTGGCCCCCAGGCCACATGTTTGACACCCTGATATAATTCATGCAGAGGAGTACAGTAAGGAATATGATAGGGCTGAAACCAACTGTTTTTTTGATAGTCTGTGAATCTATTGATTATTTTTTTATCGATTATCTTGATTGATGAATTAGTTGGTTCTTAAAATGTCGGTCACCGTTTCCCAGAGCTCAAAGGTTTTGCAGAAGTATTTTAAACCCAAGTGCCTATACTTGAATGCATGACTTATGAGATCTATAATATCGCACCTTGAGAAAACTTCAGTATCAAATATTTCAGCAGGATTTGATGTTGTGATCGCTCGAAATGTGGTAGAATGTGGGAAAGAAAACTTTGATGATGATCTCTCTTTTTTTGTTTTCCCCACAAACAGCTGGCTCTGCTGCAGGAGGAGTGGCGAGGGCGCAGCCTGTCGTCTCAGCTGATGACTGGAGCGGAGCTGGAGGAGAGCAGCACCACTGATGGTTTCCAGCATCCTCGAATCAGGTCAGAACCAGACGCAAGTAGCTGAGCTGACATTTTAACCAACAACATTTTGGTAGTATAGATATACACACAGTGTTACTCTCACTGTAGGAAGTTGATTTTCCTTATGATGTATCTAGTCTAGAATGAGGATAAGAATTTTCATCTCAAGTGGTCCGGACCAGTATAAATTTCAGTATAAATATCCACACGTACAAGTTTAGCCCATCCTTTTTATGTTAAGAAATACATTTTAAATGCATACACACTTATTTAAACTTTGTTTTACAAAACAGAAGAGATGTCTTAAGAGAAAAAAAAACGCAAGGCTTAGCGGATCCAAATACTGACCGGCCCACTGCAGATAAAACTGTACAGGGTGTGGCCTATCCAGAACTAAACTGAGTTTGACTCATTGCATTTCCTCCAATAGCTTGAGTTAAATCAACTTTAGTTTATTTACTTAAGATTTGGTGTGTCCTACAATATTGAGTTGAACTGAGTCCTTTAATCCTTGGTGGCAGGTACCTGTGGATTCGGATGCAGCAGGTAAAGGAGCAGATCGCCGAGCTCTCCAGGAAGCAGGCCTGCCGCCCCCATGAGCCTCAGTATGGTCGCCTGTTCCAGGAGCTCCAGCACTACCTGTGCAGCGTGGGCCAGGCGTCTGCAGTGCAAGACCTGCTGTCCCACCTCCTGAAGGCCCTGCAGGGCTCCTCCTCCTCCTCTTCCTCCAAATCCCGGTCCGGGGTCCAGGGCCTCCTGAAGGAGGAGGCCGTGTGGCAGAGCTCCCAGCAGCGCTTCTGCCAGCGGCTGCAGG
The DNA here is from genome assembly GCA_036785175.1 of Eupleurogrammus muticus. NCBI lineage: Eukaryota > Metazoa > Chordata > Actinopteri > Scombriformes > Trichiuridae > Eupleurogrammus > Eupleurogrammus muticus. The sequence goes on from JAYKQN010000001.1 coordinate 32,369,159, forward strand.
AGGAGTACCCCCTGTACCCGGACGTGGTGGGCCCGGTGCGGACCGGCATCCTCCAGCTCCGCCACGGCATGCGGCTGGCCGCCTCCCAGGTGGCCGCCTCGCTCGCCCCCGTGCCGGGCCTCGCCAAGCTGGCGTCCTGCCTGCTCGCCTTCCCCTCGCTGTCGCCCGGCCTGCCGTCCCACCTGGCCCAGGCCGACTTCCTCTGCTCCCGGGCCTGCGCGGACATCCTGCGGAGCCTCGCCAAGATGCTGCCGCAGCATGAGCCGGAGCACGTGGTCCCAGCGCCGTCTACGCTCCTCCTCAACGCTCTGCTCTACGTGCGGTGCCACACGCTTTCCACGGGGGAGTTCAGCAGCCAGGCGCAGAGCCTCTTCAGACACATCTGTCAGGTATTAAACATACTGCTGTCATCAGTGATTCTAGCTACAATAAAGCATCAGCATTTCTGTTGTTGCACACTAGATGTTGCGGTGTTGACTAGACCTGCAAGTTTAGTCAATTGATGGATTATAACCATAAATTCTCAGCCTGTATTCCATTACCAACCAGGTCTCTAACATTGGACAATCTCAATGTGGGGGTAATAATGCAGGCTGGGGCTTTTATTAGAACCAACATTTTGTTGCCCTCGTGTTGACCGTCTCATGATGTGCTCCAGGCTCTGGTGAACGAATGGGACGAGCAGGAGCGGAGGCGGCGGGAGCGCGAGCAGCTGGAGGCCAGTCTGTACCGCAACCGCAGCCGCCTGCACGGTTCGGGACTGACAGAGGACGAGCAGGAGGAGAAGGATTTCAGACGCCTGTTCCCTCAGTTCAACAAGGTACGGTTGTGCTAAATATTTATACTAAATGTTATATTTTAGACACAATAGATTTCATTAAGAGATTTTTATTTGTGCGAATTTGAGGTTCTGATTTTCATTCGAGAAAAGGTCAAAGGGCAAAGCTAATTACAACTTCCCCTCGTCTCACTGTATGCACATGCACTTGCAGGACTTTGCAGACATCGTGTCTCAGCCGAGCCTGGAGGGCCCGGCGGACTTGGGCCTGAAGGGGGAGGGGGAGGAGCCTCCGGAGGAGTCATGGGACAGCAGCTTCCTGTCACCCGCCGCCATGAACACGTTGGTCCACATCCATCAGCGACTGTGTCTGGGATACGCCCAGTCGCTGTGGTACCGGGCCACGGCTCCAGCCAATCACAGCAAAGAGCACATCGATGCCCTGGTCTCCTCCTACCAGATCGCCGCCCCTGTGATGTCACGCTTCTATCATCTGATTGGTCAGTGTTCTTGTTTTCTCATTTATGCTATAAGAATATGGCGCATATATATGTGTGTATATGTATTTATATATAAAATTAATTTAAAACAGAACACAGATTATTAATTCTCTTATTTCCCCCCTCAGATGCAGAACTGGATCAGCAGCTCACAGGCAGTGAACTGCTGGTCTCTACCCTCCTGCAGAACACCGTTCAGGGTTCAGGGGGTCCCGACGGCCTGGCTGTGACCTCAGAAGGACCCTACGACTTCTACCAGCAGCCCAACATGAGCGAGGCACGCCTCTGCCTTCCTGTCCTGGAGCAGCTGAGCGTCGCCGTAAAGCAGAGACTGGACGACTGGCCGGAACACCCGGCTCTCGTACAGGTCAGTGACCCTGTTACATCACGGTCAAGAGTATGAAGGGACGGGTGTTCATACTTACATCACCATCAGGAAAAAAACTATGGAATGGACACAAAATATTGATGCCATGCATCTTTATTATTATCAATGAAACATTACTAAAACAGTCACCGTACAGGTAAAAGATTTTTTTAGTTTTTCTGAGCAACATCAACCTGTATCATAAACATGGGCAGAAAACCACAGCTCCCCACAAATCCATAATATTCACCAGGTAGTGAATTGTTAAATGCATGTAGAATATAAATAGATGTAGTGCACATTAATAGTAAGAGAAACATGGCGAGAAGTAACAAAAAATCCGATTGATAGTCTAAAATGACAAAAAAGAAAGGCTAAAACAAAATATAATAATAAATATATAAATAAAAATGTAATACATTTGAAATTGTAAATATTTGAAATGAACCTATAATATTTAAAACTGAAAACTGAAAAATAATTGACAAAAAAAGAGGGTGTGAGGAGCTGTTAGCTAGCTAGGATAGTACTTGAATCTTTTCCAGATTCATGCAAGATACACCATCTTTAATCAATGCCAGAGGGAAAGAGGAGCAGAATGTTTAAATGAAATTGCTTGTCAAAACAGAAGCCAAATTGTTTAGTTCATTTCAGGCAAGAGTGGAGCAATGCCAAAAATTGTAGTCAGAATTGGATCAATGGTGGCAAAGGGTTTCTATTCATGTTTGAAAAACTAACAGTTGGTGTTGTGCATCTTTAAGGGAAAAATGTACTTCCTTTCCTCCAATGTATTAGAGATTGGCAATGTGAATCTCAAAATATGAATTCAGAAACAACCTTCAACAAATGTTTAAAAACTGCCACTTTTAAATAGATTGTAAAACACAACTGATAAGTGTTGACCTTTATTGGTTCTGTGACCTGTGGACGATCATCAGTTACTGGACTCTTTAGATAATGAAACATGAGTCTTGGTTGCTAAATTTGTAACATCCATGTTTGTTGTCTTCCAGCTGACGGTGGTGATGGAGAGGATCATGGCGTTCAGTCTGTCCAGCCCATTGGCCAAGTTCCTCAACGGCCTGGAGATACTACTCAGTAAAGCTCAGGTGAGCTCCGTTAGCAGCGAGCTGAGTGTGTGCATGTGTGGTTACAGTAATAGTTACAGGGACGGTTACAGGGATTGTTCATACAATCCCATTAAGTAGAAAATGATGCTGTGACAATGTGTGTAGCTAAACCCAGTAATCGGGTAAAATACCTTTAATGTTAATGATCTTTTACCTTCTTATGTGTCCTCCGCTGTTTGCAGGACTGGGAGAACAACGCCAGCCGTTCTGTGTCTTTAAGGAAGGAACTGGAAGCAGTCACCCAGCTTATTATCCAGTGGCGCAAACTGGAGCTCAAGTAAGACACAGCCAGGCTATCCATCCATCTGTCAGAAAAACAAACACATTTTAGATACAAAATTGTGATTCCCCTCAGTTTTCAGCTTCTTAAATCTGATTATTTTTAAGTTCCTTTAGTCTCGTATAATAATAAACTGTTAGTCTGGGGAAAAATATTTGGAGAAACAGTGATTGACATTTTACACCATTTTATGAATCAAACAATTAATTGATTAATTAATTGACAGCCCTCGATATATCTTGGTATGGTCAAATAGAACAATAAGATGGCATCTGTACACCACACTGACATAATCTATGCTTTCTGCTTGATATTCTTTTTTAATATGACACATCCAGTGTTGCTGTTCCTGTGTGTATAATTTAAATGCATGAATACACTGAGTGTGTCCTGTTGTCTCACTCTTGTGCTGCAGTTGTTGGTCAAGCAGTCTGGACAACGCAGTGAAGAGACACACTGAGAAATCCACCAAACACTGGTTCTCTATCTACCAGCTGGTAGAGAGATACCTGGAGGAACAGAGGGCGGATGTCATTATAGGTAAATACACACCGCTTCTGAGCTGTTTTTGCTGTATTCAAAAAAATCCTTTATAAATGTCTCAAGTCTTATGAACCATTAGTGGAAATTCTGTTGATGTGATGATTGATTGACTGAAAAAATGACTATATAGTAGTAGTACTGAATATTTATTAGCTGAGTTTACCTGCTTGTCATTTTCCACAGAAAAATAATGATTAAAGTCAGTTTGCTATTTATGATTGATAATTGAAACGCTGTCTTTTTATTGCCCCCTCCAGATGAGGAGGTGGAGCGCCTCTCCCTGTCCTCGGTGGCCTCCACCCTCCAGGCCTTCATGGAGGGCTCCACCCTGGGCGAGTTCCACACCCGCCTGGCCCTGCTGCTCAGCTTCCACTGTCACCTCCTGCTGGTCCCCAGCCAGCCAGGACGAGGTCAGCCACCACCACTACACCGCTATACAAGGCTCTCACATACAACATGTGGACTCTGAAAGAGTTGAAATGTTCGGTTTGACTGTCTCGGTCCGGGTTCATAATTATGAGCTGATTATTCTTTTTTCTCATAGTGTGATGATTTAAGCACTGGAGCCAGGATATAAAAAACCCTCCAACAAACACTTAAATAACATGTGGAGTGGAAACATCAAGTCTATATGCTTAATTTCTTAATATAGAATGTTGTAATGAGACATGAACTTGACTTGATTGCTGTACAAAAGCCATTTTTTCATTATGAACATAAAAATATTAGTCCTGCACAGAATGCATCGATCCAGATTTGTGTGTTTTTTATCTGTAGAAAACAATTTGTGTATTATTTCAGTCTTGACTGGTTAAGTGGACTTTGATGAGTTTATTGATCTATGAACAGACAGGGTCAGCCATTGCCGATTGGATTATGACTAAACCCAACATGGAGATTAAACCACGATCGGACCCATGACTGACAGCTGCATGTTTCAATGTTGCCTAATTTTACAGAGTCCTTGTCCAGTCTTTTGTGGAACCTGCACAAATACTACAGCCAGTTCTCCGTCTGCATCCAGACCAAAATAAGCCAGCTCAGGCAGCCCATTGAGAAGGAGCTCAAGGTCAGTGCGCTTTTTCAATTCCAGGAAAGTACTTTTCTGACATGCAGAGTTCCGCTATAACGTGACTTTCGGCATCCGGCAGGACTTTGTCAAAATCTCCAAGTGGAACGATGTCAGTTTCTGGTCCATCAGACAGTCAGTGGAGAAGACGCATCGGTAAGATTTCACCTCTCACGTCGTCATTTAACCTTCAGCTAACCCTACAGCCTTCCCCTCGCCTCCACCGACCTTCTCGTCTGCTTGTGTCTTATCAGGACTCTCTTCAAGTTCGTCAAGAAGTTTCAGGAAGCTCTAAACGGCCCGAGCGTCCCTGTCCTGGTGGAGCAGGGCAGCGCTGCAAGCCTGGACAGCGTGGACGCCGACCCCGAGGAGACGCCCATCCACCGGGTTCACCGTGCGCTGAGGAGCAGCCTGCCTGGGAAGGGCCGGGATCTACAGGTCCTTGTTTAGCTTTTTTCTTTGTTCCTTTCATGGAAATGGAGACAAAAAACGGGAAAGAGGTCTGCACTCTTCCCATTTTTAGTTTAACTTTTTCATGACAGAAAAGGAGCAGCAAGAAGAAAAACATGTCTTCTAATTGTCTGTGTTTATTTATGATGATAATTTAATTACAATTTTTTTTCTCCCCAGACTGAGGGTCAGGAGGAAGGCGCCGATGTCGCCTCACTACAGGCGCGTCTGCCCGTCCTGGTCAGAAAGATGAAGAAAATGTGCGTCCAGCTGCTGAAGAAAAACCCAGCGCCCGAGCTGGCTGAAGATCTGGACTGTTTCACCGGTGAGAAAACACACGCACCTGATGTGAGGGTCAGTGACCAATCGTGGCTGGAAAGATGAGGAACTCAAAAACTTATTAAAATACCATGTTGGTTTCTTGTCATTTAAAAGTCATAATTTTGTGTTCTTAATCTCGGAGTGCTTCTTCTTTTTTTTTCTCCTTTTTGCCTGAGTAGAACAATCTGAGTTCTCCTGGGTACTCTAAGCCCCTTTGTGTCTTGTCCAGTGAGTGTGTTTGTGATTATCTATAAAAAAACATTTTAATTTAATGCCTACAATTCTGTTAAGGTGTGATGAGATTCATCATAACATAATGATGAAAAACAATTAGCTCCACCTTTTCAGTCTCAACACCTCTGCTTTTACCCATACTGCTGCTGCTTTTTCTTCCAGGAACATACCACTGTTCCACACTAAAATACATAAAAAATGAACATCTGGTTTCAGGCGAGGTGATCAGCAACCTGCGCGACCTGCAGAGCCTCAACGTGGACATGTCGGCAGAGAAAGAGAAGCAGAAGTCGGAGGTGAAGCACATCCTGCAGCAGAAGCAGAGGGCTCTGTCCGACCTCTTCAAGATGCTCACGGAAATAGGTGACTTTTCCTTTTCTGCTTCACCGGTGTCTCGTTGTATTTTTATGTCGCCAAGACACAAAAATGTTCAACAACTTGACTGTTTTTTTTTTTTTTTGGTTGCTATTTTCCCCATTCAGGTCTGTCGTACCGTAAAGGCCTGACGTGGAACCGGATCGCCGACCCAGACCAAACCGTGTGTATGCAGCCGCTGGAGATGAGCACGGCTCTGTCTGCTGTCAGGAACCAGGAGCAGGCCGACAAAATGTAAAAAATATATACTTTATCTTTTTAGTTGATGTACACTACTGTCCAAAAATGTGGGGTCACACAGGCAATTTTTGTGTTTTCCATGAAAGCTCATACTTTTATTTATCAAATGAGTTGCCAAGGTTAGAAATTATATTTTTTATTTGAAAAATTAATTTTCTCCTTCAAACTTTACACCTATATAGATATTTCATTAAAAAAACTCATATTTGCACCTACAATAGTCATTTACCACATTAGCAATGTTTGAGTGTATTTCTGTTGTTTAATGTTATCTTCATTCAAAAAACAGGGTATTTCTTAAAAAAATAAGGTTTCTAAGTGACCCTAAACTTTTGAACAGTAGTGTATATTTGTATTGCTATGAATTGAAAAGTGAATTCTATAACCATAAAAGTTCAGCCTCGCTCTGCTTCTAGTCTTAACAAACTTTAGCTAGTGCTAACACTAAGCTTGTGTTAGCAAATGTTAACAAGAAACAAAAGTCGGATTATTAGTTGTCATTGGTGCTACTCAAAGCCTAATTATTTACTATAATTCCTTATTCTTGCATAGTTGTCGCAGGCACTGTATGACTAGGTTGATGCAAGTCAGTGCTTCTCAATTATTTTCTGTCACCCCCCCTATGGAAGAAGAAAACACGCTACACTTGTCTACACTTCATACTCATACTCTGTGCTGTATGCTCCCTGAGCACACTGCCAATGAGAGGGCCACTGCCCCTAATGTAGTGGAGGTGCAATTGCACTTTATTCTAGGACAGTAAAAATAAATCAAAATAAAAAAGAATGTTCCCCAAGGTTAAATGCGCCCCCCCTTGACGGAGCCTCCTGCCCCTGGGGGGGCGCCCCACTATTTGAGAACCTGATGTAAGCTAATCTTAACCATAGCTAAAGCTATTCTTGAGTTTAGGTTTGATGGATGAATTTAAGTCTAAATTTAGGATTTAATAGAGGGTATTTTTTTAAAGCCTTAATAATATTAAAATTAAAAGAAAATAATATTTATGAACATTTAAGAGATGTGTTCTAATACACCTCAGTAATAGTCAGGTAACATAACAACTGTTTGTTTATTTATATAGTTCTCTTGAGGTTCATCTGACAACTTTTTTATATTTAAAACGAGGGGTATGCTGTCAAAAGAAAGGCCCAGGGGGCCACAACAACAATGTTAAAACCAATCTTTTCTTGGATAAGGAAACCTAACAAGGTAACCAAGGGGAAAGAAACAATTTGGATGAAAAATAATTGTTTTTAGAATGTTTTGTAGTCGATTTAAGATATGGGTCAAAACCGACCCGTTAACATAAGGGATGGTAGCAGAAAGCTAACACTAGAGGAAGGTTAAATGTATGACATGGCTAAAATAAGCTAATGCTACCGATAGCTAATGCTAATATTGAGTATAAACGTTTGTTTGGGGTTTATTCAATACAGCATTAAATCTACGCTAATTTAGGCTCATGTTACTGATAGCTAATGCTACTCCTAAGGTTTAAAATTTTAAGGCTAAGTAGGCTAATTTCAGCAAACTATAGATAGAAGAAATGTATAATAAAATAATGTACACTATTCTATAGTGTTAGTTTGAGGAGTTTGACACTTTTAACTCATTGTCACTTACAGTATATTTAGTTTTCCATTACCCCATAATCTATACAATAAAGATAATTATTCACCATTTGGCAAATTTCTCAAGTCATATTTGGTCATTTAGACTTTAATATTTCATCAAGACGTTTCTACAACAGATGCTCTGTATAAAACCTTTTCTCTCCATGTTGTAGGTTGTTTCCAGAGTTGTTGACAGCGTGGGACGGCTGTCAGAAGTACTTTTACCGTTCGTGGGCCAGGAGAACAGCCATGATGACTGCTTTTACCTCACCTGCCAAGGTGGGACACGCAAATACTGATCCCCTCCGCTGACGCATTTGGGGTTGAGACTATTGTCTGTGTATTGGGGCCTCATATTCTGAAGTGTGCATGTGTTTGCAGGAGCTGGGCCTGGGCAACATCGAGCGCTGCAGAGGTTTCACCTCCCACCTGTTCAAGCTGCTGCTCAGACAGAGGCAGCGACTGGCCAAGCTCACGGAGCAGTGGGTTCACCTCAGGTCAGTGCTGCAGCCACACAAGACCCGTCAGATGGGCAGAAAGCGGGTGTTAGAGGAGAGCAGACCATAGCCCACAGTGGGTGTAACAGTAGATGATGCTGCAGAAAGAACAGCATTTAAAACATACGGCTGAAGGCTGGATACCGGAGGAAAACACTGATCAATTCTCAAGTGTTATTAAGCTTCCATACTCAGACTAGTGAAAAAATGTTTAAAATACACATTTAAGTCTAAGTCTTTTTTTTTTATTCACTATGTCCAAGTTGTGCCTGTAGATTCGTTATGAAATATATAAATTATTATGATTCACATGAAAGTGTTTCAGGTCTTGTCAGGCTGGATGATATTGGTGCTAATTATTTGAATTATTGAAAACACCCTATTCATTTAATTTATGCTTTTTTTAAATTATCTCAAATAGCAGACTTTGCAATTAAAGAGCCAATCTGTTGATATGAATTCTTGCATGACACCAATAAGACTAAAAGCGTGTTTTTTTCTCTTTTCTTTTGTTATTCAGTATTTTAGTGTTTATTTTTTGACACATTTTTAATAGATTGTGGCACATGCGCTTCAACCTTACATTTTATTATTTCTAATATTACTTTTATTATTAGAAATATTACTAATATTTCCAATAAAATGTCTGCTTCTATTTTTAGGTATTTGTTTTACTATTTATTTTCCTTACTACCCCCATATGCAATATATACAATAGTAATATGTAAATAGACAGTATAGAAATAATATGCGCTTCCTCTTTACATTTCACTCTCTGCACTTCATCCTAATTTATATTATACATATGGTTTATTCCATTTTATTAGTTTTCCGCCTTGTTGATTTGTATATTTTGTCTTTTATATGTCTTAAATTGCCTCCCAGGGGCAAATACATTCATCTGAATCTGCTCCCCCTAGACCAAATGTGACCTTGTTTAACACCAGCAGTAACAACCCTTTTTGTCTCTCCTCGCCTCCCCACACACACACAGGAGACTAGTGAGCAGCGTGCAGGAAGTCAGGACCCACCTCCAGGGCCACGGCGAGGAGGACGCGGGCTGCTGGTTGCCCCCCCAGGCCTCCCTCCAGGGCTGGGTGGGCCGAGGCCAGGCCCTCGCCGCCCAGTGCGGCGCCGTCCTGCAGCAGCTGGCCTGGCTGCTGCAGTGCTGCCCCGAGGACCCGCAGCAGAAGGAGGAGGCGAGCGGCGGCGGCGGCCAGCACACCCTGAGGTGTCCGTCGCCACTTGCAGCCCAGAGGCAGCCCCCTGGCTGCCTGATGCGCAGGGGGGACGCCGCCTGGTGCCACTTAAACCAGCGAGTAACGGCGACGTTAAAGCAGATCCATGACTTGAAGGCGGAGCTTGACAACGTGGCGCAGCAGACGTCAGAGAGCACCCTGCACACATGGTAACCAGTGATAGGAATAACGGCGTTGGTGCCAAGTAACTATAACTAATAACTTTTGATGGTGACACACACTCGTTGTTTGGGTACATCACTCATCATATCATATGACATATTTTTATTTTATTTAGGGTTGTTAAAAGTAACTTGTTTTAACACCACACCTATTACTTGGTAGCGTTAAATGTAACAAATGACCACTGTAGTTCTATTGGTCTGTGCCTGCCATGTTTTTCATTGTTCTAGTGATAATAAACAGATATGGACACAATGACAAATGTCAGTGATAAGACAAATGTTGTACCGCAAATTATGAGCTAATAGCAGGGGTGTTTATTTCTTCAGGCACTCAACAAATCAGTGTTTATTTGGAACCAGGCATCAGTTTGGGACAGGCAATAACTCCTCTTCCTAACAAAAATCTTACTCGGCAAAACTTTTAAAGTATAGAAGTTTACTCAAATTTTTTATTAAACCACTACTACTGTATAACTTTTCTTCTTACTTTGACTCATGACAGCTACTCTAGTTTTCCTCTGCATTATTTAGAAAAGAAAGCTTGAATTTCTCTTGATTTTTTTCCTCCGCACTATATTCCTCGTTGATGATTGACAATAATCAATATTACCGGACAGGGTGTTCTTTAATGTCATTCGAGCGCAACAATTAGGTGTCAGGACTGAGGTGCTTGTGGGAAAAAACAGATGAAGAACAACGTGCACCATCAGTGTTTTTTTTTTTTTTTTAATAGACTAGACTCAGCATTGGTTTACAACCAGCTCTAATTTATTAAATATACACCTGCACCTGGTGTTTAAAGGGGACCCGATGGTTAATTGGTTAATTGTAAATTCATCAACACAGCACAGTTCTGGTAGCTCATGAAATAAATTGAATTCCCTAATTTCCTAAATTGACTCCCCTAACATTTTTTTTTTTATTTTCCACAGGAACTATTTCCTCACGTGCTCCTCAGCCTTTGAGCAGCTGGCGGCGGCGGCGGCTCAGATGCCTGTCATGGAGCAGCACTTCACCGCGGCCGCATGCATCAGCGGCGCCGACAACCAGCCGGCCGTCAAGCAGAGCCTGCAGTACGTCAGGGAGCAGGTGGAGGCCGCCGTCACCGACTTCACCGCCTGGAAGACCCAGCTGCTGTCCCTGGGTCACCAACACACGGGTGAGCGCGCTGAAGGCTACGCACTAATGCAAACGGTTATTCCAAAAAACCCTGATAAGCTAACGCCGCCGCTCTCCCCAGATGAGCGGCCTTCCTTCTGTTCCGACTTCTCTGCTGAGCTGGAGGCGAACATCAACGCGGTGCTGTGCGCCGTGCAGACGCTGGTGAAGAGAACGGAGAGCAAGCTGCAGAGAGAACAGCAAGAAGACGTCAAGACGGGTGAGAACCAAGCAGTTAAATATAGTTGCCAGTCATTAAAATTATATTTTTCGCAAAGCAGAGTCAAAAATTTGGAAAAATTGATGCATACCATGATTGTTAGTGACTAAACTGATATAATTAAGTCGTAAATGTTCTTGAATGGGTTAAGTAGAAATCTTGTGTATCTCTCTGCATCTACATACCCTGACGTTGTGTTTCAGAGAGTGCTGAAGAGGAGACGGAGGGCGAAGGGCCAGCGGACGACCTGCTGAAGCCCGGTCACCTGACCCGTCTGCTGGAGGAGGAGCTGGCGGCGGAGGTGGAGGCTCTGTGCGTGGCAGACGTGAGCGGCGGGCTGGAGAAGCTGCTGAGCCGCCTGGGGACGCACAGGGACTCCTGTCAGCCGGCACAGCTGCAGGTGACCGCAACAGCTGGATAAGTTGACTAGTTCATCTTGTGCTAGCAGCAGCAGCATCTATAATGAGTTTGTGTGTGTATGTGTGTGTGTTCAGGAGGTGAACAGGGCGTGCAGGATGCTGGTGCGTCTGGAGCCTATGCTGGGGATCTATTCGGACACGGTGCGCTACTACCTGGCCGTGTCGCTCGGAGCCCACAGGAGCACCGGGAAGCTGCTGTCGGTGCTGGCCAGCATCTTCACCCAGCTCGCCCAGAAGGTATCGAAACCACACAAGTGACTGGTCTCACCCTCCTAGGCGAGTCCTGAGACAATCATAAGGTTCCTTATCGGCTAAAGTTGATCAAAATGAAAAAACTAGAGGTGGGGACATCGTCTTAATTACGATGTAATTAAGTACAAAGAAAATAAAGCATTGAAAATATTATTGCATTATTTCAGTTTGAATGCCAAACAATGTGGAACATTTGTCAGTCACCATGTTGTGGCTCACGATGATTATTCTGACGCACACAGTTCCGACTACAACGATGAAAGCTCTGCTGGACGGTAACTTTCTGTTCAACGAACGACCCAATGAAACGGTTGGCAACAGCGTTGTTTATTGCAAACTGTGCAGAAAAGACTTGGCATTTCACAGAAGCGCCAACCCTACAATATAATATAAATGCAAAGCACGTCACACGTGGCGTTTCTGGTTCTGGTTCAAACAAGCAGCCCAAACCCGGACAAATGACTGGCTTCATTACTAAGAAAATGAGTAATTCAACAGAAAGTGGACTTTAGACCACTATTAGTGGTTAAAGATAAGGGATTACAAAATGTGCTACAGATAGCAACAAAAATATCATTTACTGAAATAAATGTTCCTTTTGGAGCAAAATTACAGCGGAACCTGTAATTAATAAAGTAATTATACATTTTTTTCAAGTCCCACCTAGAAAAAAATGTTTGTGTGATTGAGTGACTCTGATTGGCAAGATCACAAAAACGCTCTATTCCCAATATAAAGGAGCACTGGTGGCACTCGTTAGAGCGAAACACTTTTTTTTTTTTTTTTCAAACAAAAATTGATTTATCAGTCCTCTCCTTGCCTAACCTCAATATGACCACAGATAGAAAGCTGCTCATTGGTCTGAAACAAATTCAAAGTACCCTACTAACCAAATTTGTATCCTTTTTCCGACCGTCAGGGTTTCTGCCTGCCGCAAGAGCTGATGGCCGGCGGAGACGGCGAGGGCGCCACAGAGTTTCACGACTACGAGGGCGGAGGCATAGGAGAGGGCCAGGGCGAGAAGGACGTCAGCGACAAGATCGAGAATGAGGATCAGGTGAAGAAATACTTTGGATCAGATTTCTAGCCTGAGACCGCAGGCTTATTCTTGACCTCGGAAACAGCAGTTTGACAGAAAACATGAAATCTGAACATGCATGCATTTTTTGTTACGGTTTTGTTTCTTTTCCTGTTTTCTTTGCTATTTTACACTAATATATTCCCATATATATATATATACTTCTTTCTGTTCCTTCCCCAACGTTCTATTTTGAGTTTTAATAACCATTTTTGATTTAATTGTATGTAATTGGAAACCTCATGTGACTATCATTTTTTTTTTATTTCAATTTTGACCAACAGTCGATAACCGAAAGATCATTGTTTTACTATTATAGAAGATTTAAGAAAAAAGTTAATAATCAGCCATATTTTCTACAAAACATTGACTCAAAATAATGAATAGATGATCAAAATATTTACAGATTATTGTGACAATGATAAGAGTGATGCGTCAGTGGTGTTATATTATTATATATTTGTCATGAACATGTTATAGGTGGAGGACACCTTCCAGGAGGGTCAGGAAAAGGAAGAAGGGCAGGACAAAGGGAAAATCAAGGAGGAGGAAAATGCCATCGAGATGTCAGAAGACTTTGACGGCCAAATGCACGACGGAGAGGAGCAAGAAAGAGGTACAGTAACATGCGTTTGAGGGGCGGGGCTTAATGAGGGAAATACGATGCCAGTTTTAACAAGGGCCACCTATTTCTCTCGTCATTTTTTCAGGCGAAGATGAGGAGTCTGATGAAGAGAAAGATGAGGAGGAGCTGGACAAGAAGATGGGCGACCTGGGCGATGGTCAGACTGACACTCTGGATGAGAGAATGTGGGGTGATGATGACGATGACGACAATGAGGAGGAGGAAGGAAGTGAGAAGGAAGAGGAGTCTGGCCAGGGCATGGACCAGGTACAAAAAACAGTAATTAAATGGCTCTCAGCATAAATCATACTGAAAATACTATCAAATATTAGATTATTACATGGGTAAGAGTCTTAAAGTATCTGATATATATTGTACATAATTATAAACATTTTCTGATGTAAAATGTATTCAAAGTAAAAGTAAATTCTAATAATAAAACAAGTAATCAGTTGGAATTTAGTATGAAGTTTATCGTCAATGCATCACTGAGGCTTTAGGTTTGCACATCACACCTGTGCCACTCAATATTAAACCAGAATCAGTTTCCAAAGTATTTATGATATCTCATTTAATTTAGATTTTTATTTTGTATTAAGTAATGAAAATGTTGAAAGGCTATGTAGTGGAGTTAAAATAAAAGTTGAGAGAAATATAAAAACTTAAGTGAAGTATAACTAGTCTCAAAAATTTTAATTAGGTAGTATTAGAGATTTATAATCATCATTTTTTCTAGGTCCATGGTCATATTTTCAATTTTTCCAAAACATATAATTACTAAAAAAGAAAATTCCCATTCTCGCCACCACCTCAAACATTGATGTGTATTAAGATTTTCGGCTCTGCAAATGAGATTTGGTCACGATATGGGGAAAAAAATCCATATCTCTTTAACGCTGCTTCGGTCTTGTCATTACCACACCTGAACTTGAACCACTGTGGTTATTTCAGGGTGAATCTGAGTTGGTTGCTAAAGACGACAACCTGGACGCTGCTGACCCCAACAAAGACAAGAAAAGCCAGGATGACGAGCAACAGATGGATGCGGAGGAGAAAGAGAAAATTAACGAACAGGCAGATGAGGTGATTATTCTCTTCTTGTTTGGTTGTTGTGATCGTTCCTTTTCTTTCCGTCACATTTAAATCAGAATCAGAATTTTGTTGCCTCCCCGTGTCTGAAATGTGCTCTGTCCACAGAGGGAGTTTGACGAGAATGAAGTGGACCCCTACCACGGCCAGCAGGACAAGAGGCCTGAGCCGGAGACCATGGATCTGCCCGAGGATCTCAACCTGGACAAGGATGACGAGGCCGGGGACGATGGCGAGGGCGACGGTGAGATCTGCTGCTCTGGAAACGCAACAGGGACAGCCATAAACAAAGTTGGATGAGGAAAAAAGATACCAATGCACCTGTGCATTATCTGTATTTAAGTTTCACAAATGAGGCAACTGTACTTATTACCACTCTAGAACTGATTTTGAGGTGTTTTGTTACATGCATATGGCTATAATCTTCACATATTTTCTGATTTCTTTGACAGCAGAAGGTTGATACCACTAAGGAGTCATTGGTATACTCTGTTTGGACGTAATGAAATATAATTAATTCTAGCCCATATGATCCCTACTGGTTTACTTTCATACTCATGCATGCGCGAGTATGAACCCGTTTAGCGCCTCAGGTGCATGAAACTGATTATAATAAGACATTTTAATCAAAAGTCATTTTCATCTTTCAGAGGAGAATCCATTCGACATCGATGAGAAAGGCGTGGCGGATGACAAGGAGGATGAGCGACAAGATGGAGGGGAGGAGGAGGAGAGAGCCGAGGAGATGGAGCAGGACCAGCCTGACCAATCAGGAGCAGAGAACGATCAGCAGCCCAAGACTGAGGAGGACGAGGAGGGAGCAGGCGAGAAAGCAGAGGGAGACGAGGAGCCTGCTGAGAAAGATGAAGCAGAGGAGGAGAAAGAGGAGAGAGGAGACGAGGCAGGAAAGGACGAGGATCTGACTGTTCCCAATGACAAAGGGCACAAACCAAAGGTGTGTGTATAAACCAGCTCAGCAGGATCAGCACACGCCGTTTTTTTTTGTTTTTTTTGTGTGTTTAACTCTTGTCGCATTGCAGGAGGAGGAGGATGAAGGTGCAGGCGAGGACGAGGAGCAGCCCGAGTCGGCCGAGAGGAAGGAGCACGCCACCGACGGCCAGACCGGAGAGCAGAACGTTCAGAGCGACACGGCGGTGGAGCTGGCGGGAGAAGCCTCGGAGCGAGACCAAGCTAAAGAGGTGCTCTTCACAGCAATATCACTATGTATTGTCAATATCTACATCATTCTCCTATTCCTTATTAAAAATAGGTAAACATAATGATCAAAAATCATTGTTGTCAAATATTTTCTTGCTATATCGCAAAACATGTTAGTATTAAAAGTAGGTGATTAAGAAAAAAAGTCCCCCCAATATTAAAAGGAGAGCTATTTTGTTTATTTAGTTTTAATTTTTTGTGGTCTATTATCTTGGCCTATTGGCAGATAATTTGGTTTCTTTTTAAATTTTTCAATTTGGTTATGTTTTAAGAAAACTGATAAAATTAAGGAAATCAAGAATAAAGCTACATGAAGAACCTAAAATATTTGCCAATGGTACAAGATAATTCTACGCAATATTGTACTGAATATAACAAGTGCAAGACACTTGTTAAGATTTCATTTTTTTGCGGTGTAACATGAGATTTAAAGATTTATATATAGGTATTGAACGAAAGAGGTTAAGTGTAACTCTTATGCAGAACATCAAACTCGCTCTCAGTCAACACTTTCCTACACTTGAGTGTCGCTCATATCCGTCCAGACTGTCACAGTGTATCTCTGTTGTCTGATAGGAGCACGGGAGCGGGGCGGCAGACGCCAGCCAATCAGAGGGCCACCAGTCAAAGCTGACAGCGAGAATGGCTTCACAGACGCAGACTCAGAGCAAGACTCAGGTATGCGGTCGGCCCCAGGGGGCTCAAAGCCAGTCTTCCCTTCATTCTTCACCAGTTTGAATCAATCTTCTATAATTATAATATATATATATATATATATATATATATATATAATATAATCTTTTTTTCCCCTGTTCCAGAGCTTTAAGAGAAAACCCGGGCAAGCGGACAACGAGCGGTCGACGGGCGACTACAACGAGCGCATCAACAAGCGTCTGCGGATGGCTGAGAGCGCCAAGGATCGGGCCGAGGACCAAGGGCAGGGCGACGCCCGGCAGGAATCAGACCTGTATGAGCACATCAAGCAGGGGGAGACGTCCTACGACGCTCAGACATACGGTCAGCACCAAACACGCCATGATATCACTATATATCAGCAAGATCCACATCAGCAATGCTATAAGATAAAAGATCAATATAGTATTAGTTTCACTCAAAGTTTGTGGAAACAAAACAAACTAATGCTTCTTATTTCCCTTGATAATGGATCAATTATTGAATCAAGTTTCATTTACCAGGCAAATAACAAATCAAGTTTAATATAATATAAATATTTTTTCTCCTGGTCCTTGTTAAAATAAAGTTAAGTGAAACCGATCAATAATCTTCTTTATCAACTTATATGAAATATTTTATATCCATATGTTCTTGCTATATCACCCACCTCTACTTTTGTGTTATAAAAAAAAAAACTCTCAGTAATTATTATTAGCAATCCTTATAAATAGATTATTGTTTATATGCTTTTCTACATTATTATGCCACATTCTTTATTTATGTATGATCTTTTTAAAATATGGATTCATCTGTATTTATTTTGTATTCAGTTTTACCAGTGGATATAATAGCAATGTTATTAAAGTATAATGCCACTTTATTACACATACACAAATTAATTGTATACTTCCTAATTTTAACCCTCATTTTGTGTTGCTAGTTTTGCCCACTGTGTGTAATGCAAATCTATATGACGTTGAATGTATGTTATTTTGCAATTTCATTAAGGAAATAAAAAAAATAATAATAATGAATTAAATTGCTATTGATTATTAAAAAAACTAATTTTACCGCCCATGTATTGGTGTCGCGGCTTCCAGACGTCGCCAGTGCCGACCAGCAGAAAGCAGCGGGGCCTCAGCAAGACCAGGATGAAGATCCGAATGAGGACGTCGCCATGGAAACAGAGGACCCAGAGGACGACCTTCAGGCTGCGGAGGTCCAGGAGCTGAAGCCTGAACAGCTGGATTCCACCAAGACCTCCCAGAAAGGTGTCCCCTCTTCTCCTGAATAATTCAAAAGTCTTAGTTGAAGTAAAAATAAAATAAAGTACTGATTGCGCTGATAGTGAAAATGCCTTCAAAACTAGAACATAGAATCCATCCTCTATATCCAGGTATAGACAGTGGAGAGATGGAGGTGCAGATGCAGGGAGAAGAGGAAGAAGACGACAGATTGAAGGACCGACAAAATCCCAGAGATGATAAAGAGCGAGCAGAGAGGAGCACGGAATCCACAATACACACTGTTCCTGAGCTGCTGCTGGAGACCATGCAGGTAAAAACTGCAACTACCAACATAATATGTTTATTATCAGTACAATAGAATTGTTGATTTATAAAATAAGGTTGTAATTCCATGTTACATTTTCCATTAAAATCTACAGACATAAACAGATACAAACACATCTTCAAATTGTGCAATAGTGAATATGATGTTTTTGTTTTTGTTTTTTTACATTGCAACTATAACGCTACATGATTTTGTTATTGATGTATATTTTTTTTGTCACACATTCTGTTGTCCGATTGGGCCGGACTGGACACTTTAGCTGGCCAATTCTGGCCCCTCGGCCGCATGTTTGACATCCGTGATCTAATGTGAACACAATGGGTGACAATGAATGTGTCTACAGAAGGCAGACAGGGACCCGGAGGAGATCAGGAGGGAGATGGAGCTGCAGTTGGAGGCCTGGCACAAACTGGCTCCAGGAGCTCAGGAGGAGGTGAGTCTTGTTCTAAAATGAATTTTTTTCTGCTTCATAATAGGACTGAACACTACTGAGGGTAAAACTCTTTTCTATCCATTTAATATATGGACCATAAAAACAGACTGCAAATGATATAATATTATACTATATATATATATATATATATATATATATATATATATATATATATATATATATATATATACATTCTACTCATTTTAAGAGGAATTATGTCCCTTTTGCTCTACTGGATTTTAATATCTCACTGAATAGTGTGTATAAAAATATGCACGTATGTGTGAGTGTGGTCTTGTATAGGCAGTTTATGTTTATTATAGTGCTGTGGGGGAAAAAACTCCCTCTCAAAAAGTCTATATAGAAAGGCTATATATGAATATCTTTGATGAGCCCTTTCAGCTTTTCAGACCTCAACAAAAAGTTAACAAAATTCACATCCAATCCGCACCACCTTGGATTTTGAATTGTTCTGCATCAGTTTAGTTAGTGGGAGTATGCAGTTTTGATTTTCCACTCGCCAGAGTGGCCGGTGATCACCACCATCACCACTGGTGACAGGCAACTGCTGATTTTGAACCTTTTTTGAAAACGAGCGCTTTTGTTTAATTTTTAAACTCTAGGATTCGCTTTAACACGTCTTTGTTTTCACTCGGATCCAAACGGTGCACCACAAGCAGTGCATGGTGTTTCCTTGGCAACAGAAACAGACCGTGACTTCGGGTGTGACTTGGTGCTGTGTGTGACTGGAGTGAATTTGCAGTTTCTCTCTCATAGTTTTTTTTTTTATTCCTATTTGTTGCATTTTTCTTTTGCATCAGTTTTTTGGGATTTGTAAGTCTTTGCTTCACTTTTGTTCATGTATTTGCAGCATTTTTCTCCTGCAGCGTTCTTTTATTGCATTGTGTGTTACCATGGTTGAATTGGTTTGATATTGGATAATTTTTAGAACAACTTGTGACGTCTCCATAATCATCCTGAGTATCTATCACAGGGCCGTAATCGGCTCATAGTATGATTTTTGAAAAATTACTTTCATTAATCTGCAATCATTCATATAATCATTTTGACCCTTTGAATGTGTTCATGCCACAGATTAACACTCCCACCCACCTACCCATGCAGCGATATTTAAAAAAAAAAAAAAAAAAGGTCAGGCTCAGGAACTTTGTTTGCTTTTATGCCTGCTTCCCCATTAACTTAATTATAAGGTTTATTATAGTACATTATTAGGTATTGCTGGTAATAGCTGTTGGGAATAGGTCGGTAAAAGCCATAAAGTTACAATATAAATACAAGAACAGCTGTATCCAAATCTGAGGTATGTGGTACTTATATAGTGATATACTGTTATATCTGTGTGTGTGTGTATATATACCGATATACTGTTATACTGATGTAGTGATATATGTGTGCCCCAGGAGAGAGCAGCAGCCTCCATGTGGCACCAGTACCAGACTCTGACCTCGGCACTGTCTCAGCAGCTGTGTGAGCAGCTTCGCCTCATTCTGGAACCGACACAGGCTGCGAAACTCAAGTCAGTGCACACACGTTGCACTAGACATTACACAATGCATGACACACTATGAACTACTCTATACACTGCATACTACATACTACACTTTATGCTACACTACACTACATGCTACACGCTACCCTATACTATACCGTACAATACATACGACAATGTACACTACATTTTAAGATCCTTAATAAAAGATGCGTTAACAGTGAACTGTGAAGTATGATTAGATTCAACTTAATTGTCATTGCATATGTCACAAATACAAATCAATGAAATCCAAGTAGCATCTAACCAGAAGTGCTTGAGTAGTAATTTAATCAGTTATGGTACATATGTATATATATATATATTGCAGATAATGAATAATATAATACAGTATGAAATATAATACAGAATATAAATAGGTTATTGCAGACTATATAATTATTTGCAATGTAATGATGATAGGTAGGTATGGTCTGTTGATTTTGTCCCCTTTTTCATCACTATCCTTCACCTCTCCACAGAGGCGATTTCCGCACAGGGAAGCGTCTGAACATGAGGAAGGTGATCCCCTACATCGCCAGCCAGTTCCGCAAAGACAAGATCTGGCTGCGCAGGACCAAGCCCAGCAAGAGGGAGTACCAGATCTGCCTGGCTGTGGACGACTCGTCCAGCATGGTGGACAACCACTCCAAGCAGGTGAGAAGACACGGTTTCCCTCAAATGTTTAATGTTTAATTACTGTCCGAATTAGGAAGTTCTTTCATCAACCCCAAAATAGCCATTTGACTCATAGAGATCACACTCAGCATCCACTTCCTGGTACTAATCTGTGCATGAGATGGAATACAGAAAAGCCATGGGAAACGCAGCGTTTGAGAGCTTATATAAACTAAAGGTCGGGCTATCTAAAGCTCTGCTGATTGGATTTTGACTCATTTCACAGCAGCAGAAAGACCAGACATAACACACATGCAGAAATGTTGTGTGCAATAACCCGCGCTGTTCTAACCTTGGCAGATAACAGCTTGTTTTGTAGGAAAAGAGGAGGTTCCCAGGATAAAAAATAGTGTTTCAGCCTCCATAAACCTCCCACCTGCTGTGTGGTGTGTAGTCTACAAATACACCTTAGCTTATTATTTTTTAATTAAATTTGGCATTATATATAGTGAACATATTTCTTGCTCTTTATTCTGTTTCAATCTATTGTTTCGTTTATTTATTTATTTAACCCGATTATGTCCTATTCTCTATGATGATTTGGGATATTTTTTTAAGGTAATTGTTGTGTTTTCTTTGGTTTTACACATTACTGAAAATGAATCTTGTATTGTTGGACCCCAGGCGGAAGAGAATAATAAACTGAAATATTGGAAATACACTAAGTCCATCCAGGCATCATCTAATGGACCCTGTTATAATAATATAAATGAGTTATAAATAAACTTCACCTGTCAGAGTTATCATATAGAGTTGATATCTGACATATTCACAGTCTTTGTAGCATCTAAACTTGGATTTAGAACTTGAAAACTTTGATGTCGATTGTCCTATTAATAAATATTCTCCCACTGCCTTTCATTGTAGCTGGCGTTTGAATCTCTGTCTGTGATCATCAACGCTCTCACTCTGCTGGAGGTGGGACAGGTGTCTGTGTGCAGGTGCAAATATTCTCTTTCACTCTTTTGAATGCATGTATGTAATGGATGTATCTGTGTATTGTCACACTCCTACATACTCACGGGCACACTGTTAATGTGTGTTGTCAGTTTTGGCGAGGAGGTGCAGCTGCTCCACCCGTTCCAGCAGCAGTTCAGCGACGAGTCCGGAGCCCGGATTCTGCGCCTGTGTCAGTTCCAACAGAAGAAGACCAGAATAGCTCAGGTCTGAGGACGAAATCATTAGATTATCATCATCTGCCAGATTATTCATGCAGGAGACGCTTTTCTGTCCTAATGTAGTTGTAGTAACGCAAATTGACTTCTTGTCTCTTTAACTTTACATTTTTTTTAACATGTAAATCAGACCTCCAACCACTAGATGGCATTATTTGACATGTTTTTCTGTCTCTAAATCTCTGAAACCAGTGTGTAGACAAAACTCTTAACGCATATAATACAAAATTACAAACTACTTTACAAAAGACAAATTCTATAGATTTGATTTCTTATTTTCGTATTCATCTTAGAATCTAATATGCTTTATCGATCCTGTAGTTTAACCTGTGGTGTTTTTTTTGTCTCTGACTTTGTATTTACCCCCTTCACAGTTTATGGAGACCTCAACCAAAATGTTTCTAGCATCAAGACAGCAGGTGACAGGATCTACTAACTCAGGTAATGACTGAGCTGCATTTTAAACTGCTATAACGGTTATTTGAAAAAAAAATTCTGCTTGTGAATTTGGATACTTCAATATAAAGAGCCATAGTATGTAGATTTCTGATGACAATAAAGGACAAAATTGACCTTTTTAGTAGTTTAAAGTACAGTTGTTTTAAAAATACTAATAGGAATTTAGTGGTTGGTGAAAGTTTTGGAGCTTTTCATGCGGTTACTTGAGAAATGAGTGTTTTACTGCTTCCCCCTGTGTGTGTGTGCCGCTAAGTAAATGGAGCATAGATTGTATCTGGTGTCCAACAAGCGAGCCTTCAGCGGCACAGAGAGGCGAGGAAGTCCCAGATCAGAGCCAGGTCCTCCGAGGTTATACAACCCCCAGCGGAGCTGACATTTCCTTATCACGGAGCAAGGGATTCAGCTCATTCAGCAGCGAACTGATTGAAGTGTCACACACAGTCGGGGGGTTTTCACTAACCCAGCGGCATTAGAAATAATTGTCTGTTAACGGTGGTGGAAATAGTAAATTGGAGAGAAAAGCTGCCTCTTAGAATCTGTGTATCATTTGTTTGTTCATTCTTCAAAATAAACAAAATTTGTTTTAAAAAATGAAAAAAAACTGTGAAATAATACAACTAGAATAATTTGCTTTTTCGATAATAGTAAAAAATTGCATCCCTGTTTTGGAAACAAAAAATTGGACAATGAAGAATAAAACTAGGATTTTTTTGTTTTTATATTTCAATATCAACCATGAACCAGAAACCCTATGGATTAGTTTTGTAAAGTAAATATTTAATTATGTCAAAAGATGAGGTCCACATCCTTAGCCCCGCCTCCAGAACTCTGATTGGTTGATTGTCCTCCAGACTGTCTTCAACCTACAATAAGCACATCTTTCTTTTTGAATCACTGAACATACTTGATTAGAGCTGCAACCGCATGCCAAGAACACACACAGACACACACACTGACACACACCACACAGTCAGAGCTGCAACCAATGATTGATTTATCGATTAGATGCAATTGTTTTATATAATCATCAATCTCAATTGAGCAGTTTGAGTCAGTTTTGAGAAGAAAATGTCCAACTTTTCTGGTTCTAGCTTCTCAAATCTGATTATTTTCTGCTTTCTTTATTCTTCTTTAACAACTGACAGATTGATCAAATATGTGAGTATAACATTCTCTCTGACCTCTGACCCGCGTCCACAGAGACGGCCCAGCTGCTGGTCATCGTGTCCGACGGCCGGGGGCTGTTCCTGGAGGGGAAGGAGCGGGTGACGGCGGCAGTGCGGGCGGCGCGCAGCGCCAACGTCTTCGTCATTTTCGTCGTACTCGACAACCCCAACTCACGAGTAAGAGATGCAGAATTTCACCTATTTTAAAAAAAAAAAATGATTCTTATATAAATAATTATATGTGTAACCGTGCCGGCGTGCTTGCAGGACTCCATCCTTGACATCAAGGTGCCCGTATTCAAAGGGCCGGGAGAGCTCCCCGAGATCCGCACCTACATGGAGGAGTTCCCCTTCCCCTTCTACGTCATCCTGCGCGACGTCAACGCCCTGCCGGAGACGCTGAGCGACGCCCTCAGGCAGTGGTTCGAGCTGGTCACGGCGGCCGACCAATGAGAAGCCATCTCTTCTTCGCGTGGGAGAAGGGAGAAGTGGGCGGCAAACAACACTGCACAAAAAAAAAAAAAAACGCCACTCCGCTGCTAGCCTCTCAGAAGGACTCAACCAGGAAAAAAAAAGGAGAAAAAAAATTGAAAAAAGACGGTTTTGCCGCTGTACATGTGCCTTTATTTTTCTTATTTTTACCGTCATTTTAGTAGACTGTAGAGTTTGATAGCAGCTGTTTCGTCTTTGTTATCAGGGGAATTCCGCTTTCTTTTGTAATGTATTTAGGATTGCTTTAACTTGCACGTCTGAGATGAAACGATAGAAATGAAAAATGTGATTCCCTCGTGTGTGTGAACCACCTCAGTGAAGTCAGTAAATACCTCTGTGTACTATACCCACCTCCCTACTACCCAACCCGATTCCCACGTGTGTGGACGTTTTAGTCAGTGTTACCATCCTTCATCTCCATCGTGAACACGAGCCGATGTACAGAACCACGGGATTGTGTTTTAAAAAAAGGACTTCCGTTAACGTCGTCGCGTAAACAGTAGCATGTCGGTACGGCCGCGGCTGACACCCGGAGGAACCCGCATAATGTGCCTTGGAGAGGGGAGAACAGGATCACGTCTCGCTTCACGCCCGGTTACAGCTCGCCGCCGTCGTCGAGGTCGAGAGGTCACAGCTCCGTCGGAAACCCGGCCCTCGCGCACTTTGAAGCACAGAGACGGCGAACTCACCGTTTTTTTTTTTAAGACGCCCCCCAGTAAGAACCCATTTTAGTGGTTTAAAGACACATACGTCTGCAGTGTTTATCTCCCATCCACGTTTCGGCTGAACGGGAGCTGGGAACTCGTCACTGTGTTTAGGAGTAGGCGTTGATGAAATGTGCATTTGAAGTGTTTATTATCACCTCTGTAATTTTGTAACGTGGACACAAACATATCAGTCTTATTTAAAGAAGTGGTTTCTTAAATGCATCCATGCGTCAGACCCTGACACCAACGATTCTGACAATAAACAGTTTACAAGGTGGTCCCCTGTCTCAGTGGGCATGTGTGGATGTATGTGTTTGAGATCTTTTTTTTTTTTTCCAAAAAACAAGTTGACTTGTCATTGCAGGAAACCCCTGAAATATTCTGTGTTAGATTCAAGTACCTGTCAAATGTTTGGACATTTTCTCATTTCTCATTTTATATTTTGCAAACCCCCTTAAGTGCCTGGACTTGGATTTCTTTTTTTTAGAATGGATTAAGGTGAAACGAGTAGCACTTCAGTCAGTAGCACTTTTAGTTTTTTAATCGTTGCTATTGACTGAAAGCAAAAAAGATAGCATTACTGACCCTTTCTAACCCTCCCAAACCAAACACATGAGTTTGGTTTTAAATGAGTTTCCTGGCGATAAATCCCAGAACTGAAGAAGCCTCTTACGAGAGGTGAAACGTCTTCAAACAAACTAAGAAGTTCAGGTGCTTTTTGCAAAAACTTCAATCAGGTTGACTTTATTGACCAGGTTGAAGCCCAGGTTAACCCCTGCTTGCTATGACTATAGCTCATGGCAAATCCCTACAACGGGGAAAGTAATCGATATAATGTAATTCATATCACTGACTACTTACTCACTACAACGCTCACCAACTTGTCGGCCCAATACTACTCAGTGTGAATTACCAAACAATAGCAGAGATTCAATTGTCAGGTCCCCTTTTTAACACCCGGTGCATGCTTATATTTTGATAAATAATCGCTTGTTCCAAACAAATGATGAGTCTAACTTATGATAAGCACTACGATAAAGACATTAAAGTTTATGTGGTAAATATGCAGTAGAAAACTGGAGAAGTAGCAGCGAGAAATTTAACTACAGTACTGGAAACTTGAGTAGTCATACTGGTTTGAGAAAAGAATTCGAGTAAATTACCATATTTTTTCAGGTTTTGTTGACAAATCAGGAAGGAAATAACATTAAATAATCGCCTTATCTGGTAAGTGATGGAAACAAATGAACACCCTGGCTTTGCTAAAATTCAATGCAGTCAAATATCTGTATTGGGCATATTTAATATACACATATACACAGGACAAAGTCTGCTTTGCTCTCATGCTTTGACCAGTGTTTCCTTATCATCCCACTTAATCATTTGAAAATGGATGATCTATAGTAAGAATCATTTAGAAAAGGAACAGGACAGCTCAAGTGGAACGCTGTGGTTGAGTTGCAGAAATACAAACTCCATGCACACAGTCTTCACGACTCCTGTGACAGGAAACGTAATAGAAGATAGCTGTCACCTTACATCAAGCAAATGGTTGCATCTGCTGAGGAACACTGATGAGGGAGATGCTGCAGTGATGCAATAAAAACTAACATCAGCGTATCTATCAGTGGCAAAACCACCGCAGGTGCTTTATCATCCAGAAAGTCCGATTATGAGTCAGATGGAATGAAAAGATGGAGAAAATAAAAGGTTAAAGACAAACATAACTATTAAAAAAAACAATTGAACCCAATGTGGAGATGAAGATGCTTATCCAGCATAAAATCAGTCGGCTGGACCAACAGAAGTCAAGTACAATTTGCGATTTCTAAGCAGCTCGTGTTGAACAGATGGAACATTTTTCTCTCAATTCTATTTTCAATGGCCACGGCCTTCACCTAGGGTTCAACCTCTTCCCTGCTGAATTTTGTGTTCTTCTGTATTGCTGTTGTATTTTTAATTCATATTTATGTATATTAGTTTGCCTCATTCATAGATCTAAAACCAAACGTACTCCCTTTATCATTTGATTATACTATACAAGTTACAACCACAATGACTTGCGTTGCACATTCCACTTGAAAATATTTTTTATTTGTTACTTAAGGAAAGGCAAAATTATTTGTATAGTACATTTAAATAACAAGGTAATTCAAAGTGCTTTTCATAAAACATTAAAAGAGTCGAGATAGGATTCAAAAACAGATGATTGCAAGGAAGAAATTCCAGAAATTAAAATAAAAAAAACGAGAAAAATTTAATAAAATGAAAAATCTAAGAATTAAACTTAAAAACAAGAACAAAGTTATTCGATTTACGAACTTCCTCAATGTTTCAGCTTTACTCTGAGGAATGATGTGATTGATACTTAAAGATTGTTCACATGTTGCATCTGCTGAAAGCTATTGTGTGGATTTTTATATCATTTATACAAATCCATTTGTTTCATTTTTTTGTTTTACAAATATTTGAAATATATATTTTATCCTATCCTTTTAATTGCACAATTAAAGGAAGTATAATTAATTACATTGCAGTTACAGTGATCACTTGTGACATATCTATTGATTTATGAAGTGATTAAACTTTTGAAAATAAACTGTAGAAAATGTTCTTATTCAGAGTCTGAAAAAAATATTTATTGAGGGAGAAGGAGCAGATTTATTTTGAGACATATGTATATATACCCGTAACTCTACCATGGTGATGAATTTGTCTTCCTCCGGTTACAGTCTTTATCTAAACTTCGTGTGTCACATTCCACAGAGGTTGATGTGATTTACGCCATTTCTTTGTCACGCGTCAGGACGCCGCGGCAGCAGATTCACGCGGTAACGCGGGATCGGGTCTCCTGCTTCTGGAACCTGAGACGGGGAGAAATTCAAATGGCTTTGCTCGCTTTTGTCGGGGGCGCTTTTCTGCACGTTGACCTCCGTGAGGTTACTGTGAGCTGAAAAGCCGCCGACATCAGCTGACAAACACCCCGGGGTTTACGTTGAAGCCACGGGTCCAGAGATTACGCCGCTCGGGTTTCAGTGGTTTTTGCTCACATCTCGCACTGTTAATCTTCTCCCGAACACAAACCTCATCCTCAAATCCTGCTTGAGGAAGCATTGTCGTCTTTTTTTTTTGGCGGGACAAGAGTTGAGCACTTTTACTGAGGCTTATTGTATGACTGGTCTTTATATCAGTCAATCAGAGTTCCTGATCCGCCCCTCTACTTCACAGAGCGACTCTGATTGGCTAGCCAACCCGCAGCGGCCACACCCCCCATCCCGCCCTTCTTTTCAGAGAGTGAGCTAAGCTGCTAGGCTAACCGCTAAGCTAGCTAGCAATTATCAAGCTACCTGGCTTCTACTGGTTTGAGTTAATCTCTTTACGTTTTACTGTTCAGCTACCAAGGTTGGCGTTAGAGCAACTTTAAAGCCTATCACATCATCTATGCATTTAGTCCGACTTTACAAGTTTGAATCAAGTAACGCTAACGTGTTTGTACATATACATGGACTAATTAAATCATTCTTTTTTTATATAAATGTACTGACAGACAAGTACTTTTCATGATAGGTTACAAACAGTACTGAGGTTGCTTTCACACAAACAGTTCATTCAAACCAAAGGTGCTTACTTCATTTTATTGGTGTGAAAGCATCAGTTATGTTTGGCCACACTAAATTAAACACACTGAGACCCAAGTATCATTTGTCTATAAGATTGTTATAAGTACCTCTGCCTAACACTATAATGTATAAGATAAAAAAAGAAAGAAATATGGCCCAACTTACAGCAAAGAATAGATTTATTAACTGTAACCGAAAAGATTGTCTATTGTCTCTTCTTGATTTCCAAACTGTTTGGTCTATTATTAATGTCATCAATATATCCATAACACATGTATATGATGTGTGCCAATAATTATAACCATGTTATACGTAGTAGGTAGTGTGGCCGAGTGGTCTAAGGCGCTGGATTTAGGCTCCAGTCCCTTTGGGGGCGTGGGTTCAAATCCCACCACTGCCAGCTTTACTTCTGCTAATTGTGCGATGCATGGGTAAATGCTCAAACTTGGAGTTTTCATATAAAAGTGACATTGTGCAGATCAAAGTCAAGTCAAAGTCAAAGTCAATTTTATTGTCAATTTCTACACATGTACTTGACATACAAAGGAATCGAAATTGCGTTTCTCACTATCCTATGCGTTTACATGTACAACAACATCAAAGTGCAGGTGCAGATGAATAATCAAGTAGCTATACACACACATATATATATATATATATATACACCTATCTGCTCTACAGCAGATTGAAATCGTCCTCTACTGGCTTAGACGGGTCCATGTCCCTCATTGCCACAACTGCCTGTGCAGAGGCTCCGTCTCTCTGTACAGATGCAGGCCATTTATACATGCAACAGCAGAAATGTGGGAGAGAAGCGCCAATCAATGCTAAAGTTGTTGGCTTGAACTACGGTAAGATGACTTGAGTAAGATTCTCTATACAAACAGATGAAAATTCAATAACACCACCATTATGTGGTGGTGTATAGATCTGTAAACCTCAAGATACTCCCTCTTTAAATAAGACTTAGGTAATATAAAAAAACAGGACCTGGCACATATTGAATTTGTAGCTTACAGCAGCCTTTTTTAACAGAGTTTACACATAATTTGACTGTATGAATCCTCATCTAATGTAATTACTCCACACCCTTCACGAACACTTGTCCTCCGGTGTTTTTGCCTAATCTTCCCACTGTGAAATCAACACTGGTACATGTGTGGCTCTTTCGCATTGTTGATGGATGTGAAGCAGGCCCCCGGGGTCAGCGAAGCACGGCTCGGATCCCGTTCCTCTGATTCACCGAGGCGAGACAATGACGCTTCCACATGGGCCGAGGAGGGCCGGCGTCAGCGGAGAAATCGCAGAGAGAACGGCGAGGAGCCCCCGCTGCTCCGATATCCAGTTCCATTCTTGGGGAAAGTATTGTCTTAGGCTGTCAGCAGATGAAGGAGAGCACAAAGAGGAGTGAAATGACGCATCCAAGGCGCTGCAGACACGCCCTTCCTACCCCAGGACTGGGCCCCTACTCTGCAAGGAGGGGCGAGACAGAGGCATACTTGCTCAGATGTCACCTTTTTTTTTGGACAATTGTCCAACAATATCTAATAAAACCTGTTTCTTAGATGGTATGTGTGGTTTAGGATTGCGAGACGATTCCGAAGATTTTAAAACCCACTCACCCTAATAACCCAGAATTACCATTAACCATTAGTCCCCCAAGCTCCAGAACAGGTGTCTGATGACCCTGTGACATCGCATGTCAACATGAGCTTCTTTTTTTTAAGCAATTAGTTTCTCTTTATATCATTTCAAAGAAATTATAAATATTTTCATTCTAAATCCTGGCTTTACGAAGGCTACCACACAAATCTATGTCAACAAATGGAAAACATATTCAACCATACTCTTCTACTTGGTAAAATCACCACTACATTTGTCAATAATAAATACCTATTTAAATTGTATTTACATAATTATCTGCGGGGCGACACGGTGGTGCGGTGGGTAGCACTGTTGCCTCACAGCAAGAAGGTCGCAGGTTCAAGACCGCCTTGGGCCTGGGTCTGGGGCCTTTCTGTGTGGAGTTTGCATGTTCTCCCCGTGTCTGCGTGGGTTTTCACCGGGTACTCCGGTTTCCTCCCACAATACAAAAAACATGCTCAGGTTAATTGGTAAACTCTAAATTGCCCATAGGTGTGAGTGTGAGAGTGAATGGTGTGTGAATGGTGTGTGTGCCCCACGATTGGCTGGCGACCATCTGGGGTGTATCCCTGCCTCTCGCCTTAACGCGCTGGGATAGGCTCCAGCAGACCCCTGCGACCCCGAAAGGGAATAAGCGGGATAGACGATGGATGGATGGATAATTATCTGCAAAATATATTTGAATGTTACTTTAAACCCATGGTGGAAAGTAACTATATTTACTTTTACTCAAGTACTGTACATAAGAGGTACAATTAAGGTACATTTACCTTGTGTACTTTCCTGTTTAGTGTCCTATTTTCCTTTCATCTGACAGCTTCAGTTACTTTTCAGATTTCAAAACTTTAATAATCTGTTTTTATTCCATTATATTGTCACATGTTCTTGTTTAAGTTTGCGCTTTGTGTCAAAGGTGCCAAATTATAAATTACGTTTTTATTATTATTATTCTGTCCATGGTAAATGCTCTCACATACATTTAGTCATTTAAAAACAAGGAGTAAAACATACTTTATTAAGGCCAGAACTTATCATTTAAGATTGAAAACCATGATTTTGGGCAATGTCATCTTGAGCTTGTCAAAGCCAATTTTTATTTTCTCATTTCCTAAGCCAGGTTTTGTTTTATTTTGCACATTGCACTACTTTAAGTTAAAAGATGTTTTTGCTTTACTTTAAGGTAAGACAGAGATGATCGTTTAGTTTCTTTAGCTGTAATAACTGCTGTAAATCAAGTACTAGATGTTGTCTATGAATATCACGTTAGAACTATATGCATTTGAATGCAATTTTTGACTTAAATTTTCATTCTTGCAGAGAGAGTTATGGCATGTATGGTTTTAATGTTGTGCAAGTTTCTGTGATGCATGTAAATGTATTTGCACTAAACTTGAAATGGAAAAAAATCATAAATGAAATTGAGATCTTAAAATTTGCTAGAAAATTCAGAGTTCAATTAAATTGATCAGCCCTATAACAGAGTCTGCACAATGACAATTTACTATTGATATTATAAATACATTTTGCTGATAATAAGCTACGTGTGTACTTTTACACAACTTACTTTACATTTCCAATTCAGGATTTTTACTTGTTATTAACTATTTTTGTAATGTGTTTTGCAGATCTAGTTTTACTCAAGTAAATAATCTGATTGACATATTAAATGAAATAAAAAAAAACATTATGATATCGCTTTGCATAGCCACGTTATAATTGTAATAGGCTAAAAAAGCTCAAAGGGGGTCAGTGTTGGACCGGAACTCGTTTCATCTCAGGAGTAACTTGCCGGACCTGTGTTGCGTCTCCCCCCCCCTCCTTTTTCTCTGTGATCACGCAGCCCGTGTGCGGGTCCGCTGACATGCTCCCCGCACGCAGGGCGGCGGTGGCTGCGGGCAGCGCGGGGGCGCGTCTCACTCCGCTCTCCTCTTCCTCCTCCTCCTCCTCCTCCTCCTCCTCAGACGGCACGAACTCCCTCCGCGCCACCCGCGGACTAACTAACCCGCACCGTCTCCGGCCAGAGTCCGCGCTTCCGCGGGGCAGTTTCTCATTAAAGGTGAGTGTCTTTATTCACCATTGAAAAAACCTTTTAAACCTTTAACTGTGAATTGTAATAGTTTCGTGGCTCAGTTTTAAAGTGCGTACCTCGGAGGGGACGAGGCGCCCGGTTCTGCCGCCGCCGCTTTGATTTCCCCAAAAGTAAAAACAACACTGTTTATTTAAATAACTGCGCCACTGCTACTTCTTCTATAAGTTAGATTGCTTTACGGTACCAGCTCCGCCGCGTTTATTACGACTTTGTGGTAATTGTGACTTTTTTTTCTCTCCTTCCTTTCACAAAACTGGTATTTTCTGGAAGCTTTTAACGTGAACCGGAGACTTTTTTTTTTATCCCCAGAACGCGGTTGTCGTGGTTACGGCTTGCTGTTCGAAACGCGAACAGGCAGGTGTCGTCGTAAAAGTCCGAAAGTCGCTAAATAAACACACTATATAGTATTATCAAGTCATTTTCTTTTTGTCTTACGGTATGCGAATTAAATTGTCTACCATTCTGATGGTCTCATTTCCTCACTTCTAGTTTATAATAATCAGGCTAATCTTCGCAGGCTAAAGCTGCATCTCGTTTCGGTATCAACACCCTGATGGTTACAAGTTAAACAGTAGCTAGGTTGGCTATAATAATATGTAGCTACCGGCGACAGTTTACACAATACTACACTAGTGTGATACTGTAGGTTACACTGAAACACAAAGGACAAAGCGGGTTAAATAGTTTAATAGGAGCTGCTTCCAGTTGACGATAATGGTATAAAATTCCAAGATTTTGTCCTTTAGATTACAGAAAGTATATGCAACATATGATTGAAAAACTAGATGTAATTATAGTGGGGATCCTCTCCAGGAGGAATTGATAAAACTCATTGCTACCACCAACTTGTAAGTCACCAACTTGCTCACCCATTGTCCTGAAACACCTGTCATGTAATATTGACTAGAGCCGCAACGATTAATCGCTTAACCGATTAGTTGCTAACCGTTAAATTAATCGCCAACTATTTTGATGATCGATTAGAGTCATTTTTAAGAAGAAAATGTCCATATCTCTTCTCAGCTCCTCATATCTCATTATTTCTCATATCTTTAGTTTACTGTAATTGTGAAAGTGATGAACCTTGGGTTGTGGACTGTTAATCTGGACAAACAAAAAGACATTTTAGATTGCATGGTGACTTTCTTTTACTTTTAGGCACTTGTTTTCAAACCCTGTATCAAATTCAGTTTATTTGGTCTTTTGTTGGATTCAGAATTGAATTCTGTCTCTGCTGCTTACAGTTGAGTGACCTCCCCAAGACATTCCCACAGTGTTCTCACTAAATTCCCTGCTAGGGAGTATGCATACACACATAGTCGGGCAATCGTCTAACAAATTCAAAGGGTTAGTTTTGGCCTGAAATCGTAATTAGGAGGTGTCTGAAAACCAGAATAAATCAAGGAATTAATGAAACATTAATTAGGAAAGCGGGTGCAAAATAGCCTGTGCCAAATCAAATGCAAATTAGGCTACAGCCAGTGGAGAAAAAAAAATAAGGAAATGTGCAATAAAGTAGACTTTAATGAAATCCTCTCTGCAGCCTGGAGCCCAAGGCTTAACCTAAATATTTAAGTCTGTGAGGGTTCAAGTTCAGGTTATTTGACAGTTCGATCGTAGTAGGAAGATGCAAGCTAAACAATAAAGGCAAGTAAAATCTGTTAAAATGATAGTATCTCAGCAACAATACAGCAGAAATGTTTATTATGAGCTCATAGAAGCCTGGATGAAGTGCATTTAGTATGAATGCCATAAGTGTATGAGGCTGTAGTATGAAGCAGATTCCAAAAACCCTGGAAAGCGAGGGTTCTTCAAGAGCTAGTGGTAATATTAAAAC
Organism: Eupleurogrammus muticus; assembly: GCA_036785175.1. Lineage (NCBI taxonomy): Eukaryota > Metazoa > Chordata > Actinopteri > Scombriformes > Trichiuridae > Eupleurogrammus > Eupleurogrammus muticus. Next base: position 32,403,134 of record JAYKQN010000001.1, read on the forward strand.
ATGGACTTTTCTGCTGCTCATAATGTGAAAGGACAAAAAAAGGAAAGCCCCTAAAAAAATGTTGAACAAATGGTAGTGTCCAAAATGTTCTTGGAATTAGCTGCTTGAAAGCCACATGAGATATTTATCAAATCCTCTCATCATGAAATATATATTGGGTTTGATGATGAAATAACTAGACCAGAATCAAAGCACTTTATTTCATAAAAATCACATTATCATCAGGTATGGTTGCTTTATGTTTCCCATAGCCCATGCACAATACTCTTAGATATTGACAGTGTAGTTTAGTCTTGCCTTTCTCTAAAGTTTGGAGACCTGAGGGGTAGAGTTTCAATATAAAGAATGAGCAGAATCTATCAAATAGAGAAAAACTCCTGAGTGAAATAGCTGCTAACTTCCCCCCTCTTATTCACCAGCTAATCTGCAGCTGGTGTGTGTGTGTGTGTGTGTGTCTAGTGCTGAGTAGGTAATGTACAGTAGCTTTTTTCACAGCCCAAAACAACACTAACATAGCACTGAGAGTGAACCAGAACACTAAATCTGCAAACAGGCAGCCGAACATTGAGCTGAAACTCACTATAAAGCTCAATAAAGCTGCAGATTTGAGTAAAATTGTTTTGTCATTTGGTACATTTACCGTACAAATATTCATTGCTTGAGCTTTGACCCATTATACAACTGTTCTGACTCGTCACAATGGATTTGACATGTTAAATCTATGATGCTCCCTTTCTGAGCTGTCACAGTTTAACTGCATCTATCAGAACTCTAGATCAGGGGTGACTGTACAATGTGAGACAAAAAAACAAATGGACCAGTTACTGCTTTTTTTTTCTTTAGAAAAATCAGCTTTCAGGCCTCAGGGGATCAAATATTTACAGGTTTGATTTGTAAATGGTTCGTAAGGCAAAAAAAAAAACTCCACCTGCTGCTTAAAAAACTAAATATTATTCAGTGAGTAAATGTTTTGAATTGAAATGCAACAGTAGACTGGATGAATATGGAATAACTGAGACATCATATTTTTGAAATAGCATTTTTTCTAATAGCTCTCTTGTTTTGTGACTCAAAGGATAAGTCACACAACATTTACAATGCATATTTCTTGACATGGAAAGGACAAAGGAGGAGGTAGTTTCTAGGTGTTTTTTTTACGTTTACGTTTACTGGTCTGACTAGTTTAAAATGCACCACTTGTGGCCCATGAAGTGAATTGATTTTGACACCCCTGCTCTAGATCATGTTTAAAATCCTGCGTTTCTTTGTCCACAAACAATTTCCAAACCCCTTTCTACCCGCGTACAGCAGCGTGTCCTGCAGCTGCCTCCCAGCCTGTATGGGCGGGGGGGGGGGGTTGAACAACAGCCTTCAACCCGTGTGTCCGTCTGCTTGTGTCTCCCCAGGGGAGCCAGTTAGCACGGCGCTATGCCCGACGAGGTCAGAGGTCACCAGGTGTATAATGGGCACATAATGAGCCCTAATGGGCCGTGGGGCATAGGAGGAGGGGGGGGCGTTTTTTAAAAGCGCCGGAAACTCAACGCCGTATGAGAGGCGATTATTAGATTTGTCTGTCAGATGGCGAGATGAGGCCGCCGTGAGCGTCGCAAATTCCCATGATGCTTCCTGAGTAAAAATCAATGCTAATAAAGGATTCATGTTAGTTGTCACTGTGCTATTCGAGCTCTATAGCATTAGTAGATGAGATGATATATCTTTGGAATCAGATTTACAGTACATATTACATTTTAAACCCAGCCTCAGGTGGCAGTAAAATAGGAAAAATCCTGGGATTAGCACATTATTTGTCATAGCGAGGCACTGGAGGGGCGAGTGAATGGCCCCGGTGGCGTTAGAAAAAGGCCTTCTTAAAGTCTTTTTTGCCTCACAGGGGGCTCTAAATTCCATTTAACCCTTTATTGGCGCCTTGAGACAATGCACTCTTACAGCCGCGCACGGCCCCCTCAATCTTTTTCTCAGATGCCGCCTCCGCTGTCATTAAGTTCCCCCAGTGCAGAGGATTAAAGAGGGAAATATTGGTGTTGGGGTTGCTTCTTTCAGGAGCGGCTTGAAAGGAGACAAAGGCTAGTGCAGCATGGACAGAGTGTACTCTGTGTGTGTGTGTATTGTGTGCTGTTCAGTGGTAGGATTGAGTGTGTGTTGGGGTGGTGGTGGGGGGGGGGTGTTGTTGGATGCTCTGCCCCACAGCTGACACTCAGTTCTCCCAGCTGGAGACATGGAGATGAGGCAGCTACACCTCCTCCTCCTTGCTCTTTGGGGTGTCTATGCTCATTTTTTGGGGATGTCTATACTCATTTGTTGGGTGTCTATACTCATTTATTTTGGGTGTCTATACTCTTTTTTTTTTTGGGTGTCTATACTCATTTTTTTGGGGTGTCCATACTCATTTTTGGGGGTGTCTATACTAATTTTTTAGGGGGTCATACTAATTTTTTGGGGTGTCCATACTAATGCTTTGGGGTGTCTATATTTAACTTTTTTATGTCTATCCTCATTTTTTGGGGGTGTCCATACTCATTTTTTGGGTGTCTATACTAATTTTTTGCGGGTGTCCGTACTCATTTTTTGGGGTATCTATACTCATTTTTTGTAAGTGTGTTTTGGGAGTAATTCTTCTCGCAAAGAAGAAAAGTCTGCAGCACTTGTGAACTTTTCGTACAAAGTTTGTGGTTTTGGCATTGGCCATGGCCACAGTAGCCCATGTTAACATAAAGAATAAAGCAGTAGATAACCCGCTAACGTGTTTGCGTGTGGGTTTTAAGAAACGTTACGATACTATGCATGCAGGGATGCAAAATGGCTTTTTTAAGAGACGTATAAAGTGCTGTGGGCAACCCCGCCATACTCCTTTGGGGTGTATCTCAGAATGTCAGAGAAAGGTAAACTTACATGTAGGTTTTCACAAAGTGCTCAGAAGAATTACCCTTGTCAACTAATGATGATGAGAGACGTATCTCATCACTGACTGCAATCCTTCACTGTCATCATCAGACGTACAAACACCATCATAAATATCTGTCTGCACCACTGCAATGTGCACATGAAAGTAAAATTATGATTTACACTTCAAGTTTTGTCCATTACATCTGTTTATGACGTGTATGACGTTGTCGGCTGCAAAATAATTTTAGTTCAAAGTTAAAAACAGGAGCAGTGAGCTTGGGGAAAAAAACAGCAGTTTATTTGCAGGTTAGGTGGTGGCCACCAACAATATGTTGTTTGACCTGTAAACTAAATTATATGATTGTACCAACAATGAAACACATTGCTGGTGTTTAATAATCCATCATTACACAACTACAGTAAGTACAGTAGGTCAAAGTTGAACCAGGTAGCCTGTCTGTAAACTGTCATGGAGAGTTTTCATGATAGAGAGTTTTTCTAATTCCACCCTCTTAAATATCAATAGTTTCTTGTTTCTTGAGACTTTTATGACCAAAATGTAAACATCTTTCAGTTGTGGACAAACCAGGCCTGTGAGAAGGGCACCTTGGGTTTTGGGAAACAGTGATCAACAGTTTTCTGTCATTTTATGGACCAAACAACTCATTGATTTAATTAAAAAATATAATCAACAGTTTAGTCGCATCTCTAATTTTAACAATGGCCCAAGCTATGACTTTAACACCCAATTTGTTATAAATCTGATTACTCCTAAAGAAAACGGCACAAATGCATAGAGACTACCGTCAAGTACAGTACGTCTACCATAAGTTAAATATGTATTCAACCATAGACTGAAAGGGCAAGAGACAGCATTTTGCATTTAGGTGTTATGTAACCCAAGTAACTTTTGGCAAACGGATTTCCTGGCACATTCAATTGCACCCTGTAAACTCAGAAATCTGATCTTAAATGGCTATAAAGCTGATTCAAATATGTCATTATTATTATTACTATTTTTTTCACTGTAGCATATTAAACCAAAACACTGATACTATTTTTTATACACTATGGGGTCCACACACCTCACACCAAGTTAAAGTATTAACTTAGTGAATTCTAAATTATTTTCTGGTGCTTTACGTCCATACTGATCTCCCAAGTATAGCGTTCATACTTTTGCCAGAACGGTTGTGAAGTTGGCATTAAATTTCAATGCAGGCAATGTGGTTCCTCTAATGCAGTTTAAGCACAAAAAGGTTCGACCAAGTGAGAAAGTTCTGGAAAAGTTAGTCTGGAATCTTTGATCCTATCGCACAGCTAAAGAAGCTCCAGGGTTTCCCCTAGGTTACTGCTGCACCTTTTTTTCGTGCATGCCCTGCCAGGATTAACATCAGGATTAGTTTGATGTAAATTAAAAATAAATGCATAAAAAGTGCCGTATTCTGGTTTTGTGGTTTTGAGACCAGGGTGAACAGCTGGCTGGAGACGCTGCATAGACGCTGCACCTGGTGTCCCCAATGTGTCTCCGAGCACCCGATTGCATTGTTAATTACATCAGTCTCTAAAGAGGGAGCTCTCCCTTTTCTTTTATTCTCTTTTTCTCTACTCTTTGTCAACAAAAAAAAACCCAAAACTGCATCAGTGATTTACTACAAAACTCGTAGAACCATGTGATGATTATAAACATGTAAAAAAGGTGCTTGGATAAAAATGTAATTTTATTGCATTTCATTCAACAATTATTCACTCTTGCCATATATTTTTTCTCTTTTTGCACCCAGGGATAAAACAGAAAAACAAATATATTAAAAAGAAAAAAATTCTAGCTAAAGGAAAATTATAGTTCAGATTTATTTAGATAATTAATACATACGCTACACTACCATTCAAGTTTGGGGTCAACCAGACAATTGTATGTTTTCCATAAAAGGACACACTTTTATTCATCAAATGAGTTGAAAAATGAATAGACAATATAGTCAAGACACTGAGAAGGTTAGAAATAATTAATTTTATTTGAAATAATAATGTTCTCCTTCAAACTTAAAGCTTTGGTCAAAGAATGCTCCATCTGAGCAGCTAAACTGTTGCTATACAGCTGTACTAACATCATTGCACAAGGGTTTTGTAATCATCCATTAGCTTCTAATGTAATTAGCAAACATAATGTACCATTAGAACACTGGAGTGATGCTTGCTGGAAATGGGCCTTTATACATCTATGTAGATATTGCATTAAAACCAGACACTTGCTGCTACAATAGTCAGTTACCACATGTATAGAGTGTACCGTATTTTCATGGCTATAAAGCGCGATTAAAGCCTTCAAAATGTGCGGTGCGCCCTATGTACGTATGTAGGGGGAAGTGGGGGCATGGATTGTATATAAAGTAACGGGGATGTGCGTTATGCAGAACATGAAAATGAAGGAAATCAGCGCAGCTGAGTTTCCGCGGACATTAGGCAGGTGGCACGAGATGGAGGAGTGGATCACCGGGGCAAAGAGCGAGTGGGAGAAGCATTCTGACGATCACCATTCGACTAAAAGCAGTAACGTTAGCAGAAGAAATGAAAATTGAACATTTTCGAGGAGGTCCATCTTGGTGCTTTCGTTTCGGTGTGATCTTTTCATCCAGACCAGGACTACGGTAGAGCAGCAACTTCCAGCAGATTATAACTTCATTCCGTAGAGCAGCACGGCACGGGAAGTGACTCTGACAGTGAAAAAAGTGAAGCTGGCATGTTTGATGGAGATTTAGCTGCTGTTGGAATCAGAAACAGAGTATGAGGACTTTGATGGTTTGATTGATGACATTACCCCGCTCTATTTTTAAATACACACACTTTGTGTGCTTGTTTTATCCGTGTGGTTTACCATGCACGCAATAATAAAAGACCAAACACAACCAAACTCAGTTTTGCTGTGTATATATCTTTCTGTCTATGAAACCTGCGCCCTAAAGTCAGGTGCCTTATGTCTGTGTTAAATACAGTAATGACACACAAAACTGAGACTGTACCTTTTAGTACGGTGAGCCTTATAGTCGTGAAAATATGGTATTCTGATAAGTTTAATGTTATCCTTATTGAAAAAAAACACTGCTTTTCTTTTACAAATAAGGATATTTCTAAGTGACCCCAAACCTTTAAATGGTAGTGTATAATTGAAACATTAATACTAATAAAAATAATCATAGTAATCATATATAGTTTAGTAATACTATCATAATAATTTATGCTCTGTTATATTCCCTCTTCTGAAAATTTTTGTAATTTTGATTGATATTGGCAGTGTGATCATTTTCGTTGAAATATCAAAGCCACATGGTTTTACTTCGTATATTTCTGAATAATGGCCACTTGAACAAGTCAAAGCTGTGTCCTGTGGCTGGCTCCCTTTGCTTGGAGCTGTTTATTATGGCTTTGATAAGATGTTCTCTTTTTGTACCGAGAAATCTTATAACACCAGCGTCCTCCAGACGCCTAACGTCACCGACCCCACCGTGAGAGCGAAGCGCCGCGTTCCCATGGACGCTTCGGTTCCACAAGGTCGCTGACATGATCGTACACTACAAGAAGAGCTAAGAGATAACGGAAAAACTGACAAAAAAACATCTGCACGTTGTACATCCGTTCTTCATTTTTCAGTTTTGCTTTTAAATATTGGCTATTTTAATTAGATGCAATAGATTTTTAGTCTGTTAGCTTTGTGATATTTTAATATTATTAAACTTTCTATGTCATTAACCCATTTAAACCCATTTAAAAATATATATAAAGTTTTTTTTTTAAGTTCTTTTACCTCGGATGTATAGTTTTTTGTTCACGTGCATATTTGTGCAAGCAGCAAACATAGTTGCCAGTGAATAAAATGCTTTTTTCCTGCAAAGCAGATTGCAAAATGGGGGGAAAATAGTTACATAACATGATTGTAAGTGACTCAACTGATAATTAGATGTATGAAAACTTTGAAAAAAAAGTTAGGGTCAAAATGCCTCGTGACTCCTGTGCAGCGGTTGTAAAGCACATTGCATGTTGTTGTTCACGTATTAAGGCTGATCTCCGTAGTATTTCTCAGATGGATCACGTGTGCCTCTGCTGTCACATGGATGACAATGGTTTATTTCCAGCTCTGACCTCGGGATCAGCCGGGCAGTGTGTGTGTGTGTGTGTGTGTGTGTGTGTGCCTCCCTCTCCCGGTGATTAAACTGATGATACAGCCATAAACGTTTGCCCTGCAATTCCTGGGGGGTATTTACAGCCTGATTTTTGGTCAAGCGTAAAACGCTTGAGTCAGCACAGATTCCCTCTGTTGCTGCGGGGTTAGTTAGTGCGAGCACTGAAACGGATCTCGGGGATTAGCGAGTGGGTCAGAGTATTGTTTTAATCTGGGTTTCGACTCGCTTGTTCACGACCGGCGCGCGGAAAGACAGATGGCCGAGTTTTGAGGGAAATCCAGGGGACGGAGGGCGGGGTCATGTGAGCCACTTGTTTCACGCACCTCGAGGCTTCAGTGAGTTCTACAGTGTGATTACTGCACTGTTAACACAGTGAATGGGGAGGCTGCAGATCTGTTAGTGGGTCAGTGACACATCATGGTTGGCAAGATGAGAAAGTCAAAAAATGTTTCTAAAAATCGGTTTCAAGAAGCATTCATCTGGGCTCTCAAAGTATACTTTTTGTGTTCATGTTAGTTTTGTATCATTTTAAAGTCCCTTATTTTAGACATGAAATGGCAAAGGGTGCAACCGAAAGTATAGATAAATTTGATAAATTTGATATATTTTAACCACCTGGAATATAAAAGTATAAAAGTATACTATTTTTAAGGTTACACCACCTGACACTTTTGGCATTGTCCCTAGTATGTCTTTAGTACTTCTGTAGTTCTAGTCATTTATTCAGAGAAATGGTGTTTCTCCACCAGTCGGAGGATTGGTGGTTCGATTCCCGGCTCTTCTGAGTTGCATATCATTGTGTCCTTGGCTTGTGCCATCGGTGTGTGAACGAGAAGTTTCCTGATGTGCAGGCGGCTTTGTGTATCGCCACTGCCATCAGTGTGTGTGAATAGGGGTAAAGGAAACTTGTAGTATAAAGAGCTTTGAGTGGTCAAAAAGACTAAAAAAGTGCTATAAAAATCAAGCTCAATTCACAAAACAGCAACAAAAATGAAACAAAAAAAGAGATATATTTGGGATTGCAGCTATTTTTTCACTATGAGCTTAAAGAACAGATTGTTTTCTCCTGTCTTGGATAATAACAAAAAATGCACATTGGGTTGAAATTCATTTGTGTGTATTAGAGGTGTGGTTTATGAAAGCCCAAAGCTGTTTATTTGGCACTATGAATGTCTATCAAGACAAATGTAAATAGCTTATAGCCAATCACGTCACACATAGCCAATGATGTACCTGATACCTGATAGTTTAACATTAAAATATGCTTATTTTTCAAAATAAACATGCTGCCTAAATAACTTAACACACTCACTTAACACTTTCTAAGGCTGCATTAAAAGTTAAATTTCTGACTGCTGCCATGTTGGATCCACAGCCAAAGCAACAAAGTTGCTTCTGTTTCGTTATCATTTTGCTGCACCCTCCCTCTGTCCTGTGATTGAGGGGAAGACTGGATCCGTGGTGTACAGACGCAATCCCACAGTGGCGTGAATTTGCATTCAATGAGGTATAGGTACAGCCGGGCTAATAAAATGACACTTTTGGTTTGTCTGCACCATGACCTGGTGAGGAAGTGACAGGAAGTTGATGTCATCATGCGACAGAAAGCCCTTGGAAGTTGTGTATCATGTTGAAATTGTATTAGAAACATTAAGTTTTCTTGTTTATTTTAAGTAGAAGTCATAGAGTCATAGAGTTTAGGTGGTTGTTGCTCTCTATTATTTGTATATTTTTTTGGATTTTGGACCTTGTGCTCTAGGATTAATCAAGAAAATAATCAACAGGTTACTTCTGATGATAATGAACGCAGCCCTTGTTACTTATGTTCTGCTATTCTGTGAATGTGCTTCTTGTTACCTTTAGTGCTATTCACTTATATAATGTACATTTTGAGGTAAAACGTTTGGTTTGGCTTTGACTCTTGTGCTGATTTTATTTCCACTGCCAGTGAAAGCAGTTTTGTTTGTGTCAACAACAACGGCAGAGCTTTCCACTACGATACACAGGTATAAAGGTTATTTTTACTTTACTTGTACATTAGGTGTCATTTATTAGGTATGAGATGTACTGTAGAGTTTCTGCTGCATCAGTGGATGCACAGTGTATGTGTGAGCGCCGTGGGACCGTGCAGCAGTGCAGCCGTTCTTTACAGGGCTGCACAGCTCATACGGAGGGAAGAGATGACCCACATAATGGGGAGAAATACACAGCAGGCTGTGTTGTTGCTCAGAGCACTGAAGTTAATTTTAGTGCACTCATAACTTGCCTCGATGCACAAAGGTAATACTGCCGACGTTGGAGTGATTCTTTTGTTCCGAAGCTGTGACCTCTTGCAAAAGAACGTGTGTCGCGGAGTGTTTCAAATATTGAAATGACCTCCTCCGGGGGTGATATTTTTCATTAGGTTTCATGTATATTTACATGAGATGTTTCAAAGCTGGCATTTGAAGCGTGTGCACTGCCTTTGTGGGGGGAAAAAAGTGATGTAATGTGAGAAGTTCAGAGGTTTCAAGTATAAAATTTAAATGAAGCCTTATTATTTCCTCTCTATGCATGCATGATCTATTTTAGTAGCCCACCAGAGTTGTCACCAGAGTTCTTTTCAACCCATTTAAGCCCACCAAGTCTATGATTTATCATTTTCTACCCCAAAAAAATGAATCATGCTTTTTTTTTCTCGAATTTTTCAACTTTCCAAGTGCTTAAAGTCATAGCATTTAGACTTAAATGTGTTAATACAGACTCTGACGTTTCAATCATTTCCAGTTAAGATAAGATAAGATAAGATAAGACTTTATTGATCCCACACCGGGAAAATTTGTCTGTTACTGCAGCGTACAGAATAAAGAAAAGAAAAGAAAATAAAAGCTAAAGAAGATAAAAACTATAAAAAATAAAAATACACAACACTATGTACTTTACAGTTACTTGTAAAGTGGGTGATAAATTACACAAACTCCTCTTGCTAATCATTTGTAAGAACCGATTATCATAGGCTTCATGTAATGGGGGGAGGGGACTAACCAAAACAAACTGCATTCCATTCCTGACATGTAGGTTAAACAACTATTGTACTTTTTATGCTATTTTCACTTCTTGAATTCTCACAGGTACATTCATTAAACTTTGAATGGAAGGTCCACTGGTTGTTTTCTTTTCCCTCTTATTTTATTATTATTTTTTTTTTTATATAATTCACTTTTTATTGATTTTTCACAACTACATACAAATACATACAAATACAAAAACAAACGTAAAACATCCACATAAGTGAACAGAACCACAGGCAGATATTGACTAGCAAAGTGTTATATAGTGTGAGTTTTATATATATTATATAGTGAGTGAGGTATTTATACATTTGTACCTCACTGAATGTCAGATTATTAAAGAAAAGAGAAAGAGGGAGAGGAAAGAAGTGGTGAATAATAATAATAATAATAATAATAATAATAGAAACAATAAAATAATAATAAATAAAAACAACAGGTTACTCTATTACATCCAAATAGGGGCCCCAGATTTTACTATAAACATCTTCTTCTATTATTCTATAGCACAGCCTCTTATAGGAGGCAATCTTAGACATCTCATTAAACCATTCAACCATTGACACAGCTACTTGTGTTTTCCAATGCCGTAATATTATTCTGCGTCCAACTATTAACAACGTTTTCCCCTTTTTAAATCGACTCCTGTTGGATATGTTGACACCGGCAGGTACATTCCCGGCATTGTTCGGGCTATCCGGCTGTGAGCCACGTTCTGAGAGACGTGCGGTTGCCTTTCTCGTCTACCAGTCACGGTGACGTGTGTCGACAGTCGGCTGTCAGCGCAGCGGCGAGGATGCGTAGAAGAAAGCACTAATTACGTCTCGTGTTACTCACGGGCTAAACGCTGTTGTGACAGGTGTAATTCATGGCTGTCACGGCTCCACGGTGCAGTAGTCTGATGTGTCTGGTTCCCTGACAGTGGACAACTTTGTCTCCCAACACAAAGTTCCTGTCCGAAACCATAACATTCACCAATTTTTCATGTTTTTTTTATAACCACCGGTGGTTAGAAAAAACTTATTTGGGAGATAGAATAGACAGGAACAAAAAAGTAAACATCACTTCATGGTGTCTCAGCAATCACAAGGCCTTTCTAAATACAGAGTACAGTAAAAATTACTTCTCTTGCTAGGAGAAACATCTCAAAATGATATTTTGTGTCGTTTCTATGCACTGAGATAACCAAGCTAAAATCTGCTTGCTCCACAGAGTGGTCATCCTCTCATGTAATAAAGATAAAGCATTGGAAAAATCAAATTTCTCCCGGTTATCAGTTCTCTCTGCCAGGAGGGAGAACAGCACAGAGTGAAGAAAGTAGAAATCAGGCAAATATTCTATCCAATGTTCCACTAAAACCGACCCTCGACAAAGCAGGAAGAGGAATCGTGAAGGATGGGTTCTCAACTTTTCAAGTGTGGCTTAAAACATCCGAAAAGTGAACAATGAAAGACGTTTTACTAGCTGCAGCCCCTGTTGAAGGAGGCTGTTAAAAGATCCTTCAAAGGTGCTTTCAAGGTAAGTGATGAGAGACAAAATCCACAGTTTATCCGCATCATCAATTAGAAGTAAATCCGAGGCTTTAGGCTCAGTTATATCAAGTAACAAAAATATGTATTTTGGCATTAAAGAGACTATTGTTGAGACATATCTACTTTATTTGAATCATTCGGACACTGAAGCTTTATATTAGCTCAGATCAACTTTGAAATACATGTTTACTTAGGACAACTGTAGATTTTAACTCTCATCACTGGTGTTGTTATGAAGAATCCTTGAATGATCAGTACAGGAGGAATGTCCACTGCAGGAAAATCACGTCTTGGGCAGAGCAAAAACACTGATTTTTACTTGTTATTTCTCCTGCAGTTAATTTAATTCTGACAATTTGTGTTTCCCCACCCGTCCGCTTAAATTCACCCAATTGAATTACCTTCAGAGAAACCTGTAGTGTTTCCTGTGTGTGGTTGTGAATAGGTCGGCGGGGTCAGAGCAGGCATGTCGCTGATGTTATCAACTGGGGGGCGACTCCCTTCATCACAGCTGTTTCTCTGAATGGAGCCCGTCACGTCTCCAGCAGGACGGAACATGTCCGCCATCACAGAAAGTGTTTTTCGACCCGAACCTGAACAGGTTTTCCTGGTTCACTGCGCTATGCTATGTGCATTACGTAATGTTGATATGAGCCTGATGTCCCCCGAGTCAGTCACCTTTACAGACACAGGTTATAGCACGTGTGCCACTGCCATTATCATCATAATTCCCTCTTACACATACATATTTGGTTTAACTAGGCTGATAACACCTCTAACAGGCTTAATAAAAAGCCATCATTTGTATTTCTGTAGCAGAGTCAGCCATCTTTGTCAGAATTTATTCAATTAAGCCAAAAATACCACGTCTTACCTGGAATCGTCCTATAATTAAAAATACTACCTTTTCTCTATCATCAGGCTCCTTCGTGACCCCCTCATGGCCTAAATGAGCGTCAACATCTTCTCTACAATTAGGGCCTGTGTCAACGTGTCGGCGACAAAATTTATTTGGTGGCTTTGTTTTCTACCGGAGTGTCCTAACTGGTCATGAGTAATGTGCGACTTGCCCTTTTTGTGACAAACTTTTATATACTTCCTCTTGTAACATTCAAATACTAATAAAAATAGAATGCAGCGCTTTACAGTAATGAAGAAGAGATAACATTGTGAAGGGTTGAATTCATTAAAAATAAGAGCATAAATAAGCCTTTTGTTATATTGAGCAGGCCAACGTGAGAAAGCGTAGAAAGAGTAGTTTAGTAGTACTAGTTTAGTTCTCTATGCACCACTCACAATTCCGATCATCGGTGAGGCAGTAGAACAGGACCTGCATGTGTCCTGTATTCAGGGATTGGTGCAGACGTTTACCTATGCTGATTAGAATCACCCGCCACACCCATTCACTTTACGAGCACAATGGGGGAAAAAACATGGTTGCTAAACATGTGGGGGTTTAAGAACCCTCCATGAATCCAAACATATACTATTCTTAGGACCGTTCTCAAGAACCAATTTAATAAAAATATATATTTATTGGTGAACATTTTCACTCATCCATTGTTTAATGCTAGACAGACAGAGATTTGGTGTTTTAATTATAGATAAATAGAATCGGGTATCATCGGCATAAAAATGAATACAGGCAGGCAATTTATCAAGGGATTATGCATTGAGATAATCTGGCGCTACATATAAATATAACTGAGTATCATCTGCATGATAATTCAAACTCATAATGTGAAAAATAAGGGACCAAGAACAAAACCCTGCAGAATACCACAACAGATTTCAGGTTTGCCCAGTACATGATCAGCACAACAAAATAGCTTCTGCCTGTAAGATAAGTGTAGAAACGAGTTAGGGTCATGCCTGAAAGGCGAATCCAGTTCTCTAGATGTTTATTGTGATCGACTGTATCATAGGCATTTTTATTAGCGGCGCTTCCTCTGAGAAAAAATACTTTTGTGGTGTTTCAGTGCTTGCTTTCAGTGTCCTTTTATAAACAAAAAAATTTGGCATGGATTGTGAGCTTAATTTTTTACCATGTTCAGTGAAGCCAGATGTTTTTGATGTTTTATCTTTGACAGTACAAGTAAAAATGAAGTCATCTCAAACATTGAGTGAGTTACTTGAGTGGTTATGTTTTCAGTCTCCAGCACACAGCTGATGTGTAATTGGTTTCTTTATATGATGTAGACAAAGTGCATATGAGACATGTTCTGTGTGAACATCTGATTGTCCAGAAAAGAACAGGACAGGGATGGATGCATTCCCCTGAGGTCAGGGTTGAACAACCAGGTCGGTGACCCTGGTCTGACCCGACCATCTTCCTCCAGGGGACAATCATTAAAAGGACACAAAGGTGTGGACGTGTCTCTCCGTCCTTTGTGGGTCAAACTCTGTAGAACACCTGGCTCCCTCCAGGCTTTAATCAGTGCTCCGGTATCAACTGAAGCTTGAATTCTTAATTTGGTTTATTTGAAATATACAATTTGTAGAAAGATGCACCATGCTGTTTTAAGCAAAGATGAATTAATATGAATATGACATAATTATCAAATAATTTTACGCATTACAATAATTTAACTGTTAAGGCTAATGTGGGTACAGATGAACTTTGTATTTTATTGTAAAATAAATACAAATTTGTCTGTAATTTTTCTTGATTACAATATTTCTCATCACACCCGATTCTTTTCTGTCCAATCTGTGTTAAATATTTAATATATATATTCTCATTTATATAAATTAGATGTTTGACAATCGATGGAATTGTTTTTTTTACAGTGTACCGCGTCCACTTTGGATGGAGTGTTGACCCTTTAGAAAAAAATGCTAATGTCCCCATTTGATTCCCTGCCAGACAATCCTGGCTCACACTCCCAAACATTCGACTGCTACCGTGTTTTCCTGTTCTTTGTAATTTATTTGGGTCACTGTAGTTTTGTTTCTAACTCGTATCAGGAAAAAAAAGTTATTCGTCTCTTTTGATTTCTCCCTTTTTTCCCTACAAAGAAATGAACAGAGATATGAAAATATTGTTTTTCAGCAGCAGGTTAATGAGAGTCCTCCGGGCGCCTCCTCTCTCAGCCATGTGAAAAAAAAGCGAGGGCTTGGCACGTCTTGTTTTTTGAACGGGGCCTCGAGTTCCTAAAAGTTCGCACAAAAGCCCCGTTGCCTAGCTGCGGGTGCGGAGCCTCGCCGCTGCTGCCAGGCCGCGCTTTTGTTGTGCGTTTTGGGTCTCTTGACTGAACGGAATCTTCCGTAGAATCAACAGGAATGCGGTCGGGGAGAGAGAATTCCCCCCGTTCGCTTAATCTTATTCATTTTTTTCAGCTGGCAGGAGGGAGTCATTCAAATGTTACCATAGTGCGTTAGCACCCTTTTCAGCTCAGATGAACTGACCTCTGTGAGAGCGCAGGGACGGAGACCAGCCTCTCTTTTGGCATTCCACACTTTGTGTGGTCCAATTTTGAATTTGTGGGAATGTTTTAAGGATATTTGTTAATTCTGTACCTCAGGTCGCTTGTTCCTGTCACTCTGCTGACTTCATAAAAACATCATGTGTGGTTTTGTTCAAGAATCTGCTTCTTTTATCCTCCTTTTTTCTCTATTGGTATTTAGAGTGATACAAAATGCAATATGTCACAGATACGGTTAGACAAACAATATATTCCCCCTACTGCGTGTTAGAGTATGTTTTTGTGTAAATATTCGTAAGCAATAACACAAATGGATGGAGAAAGTGACATTTGAATATGTTAATGAGGTCGAAAGGTGTCATTGTTTGTCACGTTTTGCTTAAGGCAAAGTTCACATACTTCTTGAATTACTACACTATTACTTTTACTATTCCAGCTACCAAAAAACAGCTACCATCTGTGGCTTTGGCAAGTCAGCTGATTGGAAAAGTTAAACTAATTTCGCCAATGCGAGGAAAAACATGGACAAGCAAACTCTCACACTCTACATAGAGCCAATAACAGACTTCAGCAGGGATGACTAATAGACCATTTTATTTAATAATTGTATGAGATACGCTGTATGATTGAGGCAGGTTTCCATTGAGAAAACTGCATTGCACAAAATCACATTTTTTAGTTTCCTCCAGGAAATTATTACCACTAAAAAATCCTCTGATTTTTAGCTTCAGTACTTTTCATTTAAGTACAAACGTCTGTAGAAAGCCACGCTTTTCTGTAATATCACTACCGAGTGTGTCCCTTAGGGTCTACAAAAGGGCCCAAATTGGATTTCCAGCTTAGACAAATCCTTACATAAACGCTTAAACCAAATGCTATATAGAAATACGCTGATATTTCCCGCATTATTACAGAAACAAATCAAAACATATTAAATTATCAAAATGTAATTGCAGCAATAATATCTTGTTTGTACTGAAACAGCATTGAGATTTTAGAATTTGCATGTTGCCCAGCCTATAACCATTAACCCGATTGTAACAGTGTTTCCACTCCATATAGTTTTGGGTGTGCCGCTTCATGAAAAAAAGTGTTGTTTGTCATAAGTTCATCAGAGATTTCTTGTAGTAAGTGTAGAAACTCTTCTGTTTTAACACAAACAGCCTCTGGAGGAAATGATGTGGCTGAATGCATGAAGCGTGTGTTATGGTCCAGTTGAGATGAACGACTACTGTCTTCTCCATCTGGATTTAGCCGTGTAGGCCTCTGAATCAGTCCTGCTGGTGATGTCATCTTTACCGCGCTGTATCTCCGTCTCTCCGTCGGTAAAGCGCTGTCATCGCAGATTACGCTCCAGGGATTAGACTGGACATGTCTCTTCCTCCGTAGATACGAGCCGTACAATCAGTATCTAAAGGGGTAAAAAAATGCTGTGTTTTCGCCGTCTCTTGCACATCCTGTTCTTCCTCTCGGGTTTCCAGTTTGCTTGCATGGCTTTGTAGTGTCCCTGAAGAAAGAAAACACATGATTACATAGTGCTTATCCCTTTGCACAGGTCAACATGCTTTTATAGTATTAGCTTCTCTCCACATGCAAACTTCCTCATTATCTAAGGCAACAGCAACACCAGTTTAATATTTTAACGGTCTGCCTAAAGTACGGGTTAGACCCGTAGCAGCAATGCAGTCTGCCTTCTCACACACTCACTCTCTATAGTCATTTATACGGCTTGTGTTCGGGCCAAGTTTTGGCAACACCACAGAGGAGGACAAAACCACAACAGAACGGGTGGCTGATCTTATTTCACAGTGTGTATGAAATCAATTTAATTGGTGTTCTATCAAGTTTCAGGTTAGCATGATTTATTTGTGCAGCAGAAAGACAAATCGAGAGCACGCTTAGGCAACATAATCGGTGCATTTCGTTTGCTTGAATTCAACAGCTGTATAATATGATTCAAATAATAATTTATTCATTTAGAATATTTTTTGTAAATGTTAATTTTTTGTCATGGAAACATCATGTACATCCTTGTGGGATCAGACAACACATTTCTGTCTCACAACAATTAAATACTGTAAAACATTATTTTTTTTATACTTTTACAGTTTATTAATAGTTTATATTTAATCTCAAGAAGGAAATGTATTACTTAAAAATAAAAAAAGCTTTCTGATATCTTTATTTCTTTTAATATGTTAATAGGTATTTCTTGTGCAATATTGAGTCCCTGTGATAGTTCTTTGGAGAGAAAATCTACATTAAAATCAAATCTAAGATCATTGCCTCTAGCTATTTAACTATTGCTGATAAATAAAAGCATCACACAAAGATAAATTCTGCTTCAGCTCTTTCAAAGGGGTGGGGGGAAACAAGATGGTGGTGTTTTTTCAATGAAGGACAAGATGTTAAACAGATTTTTACAGCATTGGTTTAGGCCAGGAGGCATTGTATGAAGATGTCACTGAAGCAAAGTGAGAGATCACAGTGTCTCTCTGGGAAGGATTCCTAATTAGACAGGAATGCATTCCATTGAACCTGTAGAGGCGGAGATACCAAATGACAGCGCAACATCTGTTTCGGTGATGATAAGAAATACGATGAGACACTTGAGGCACGGCAGTATCTTTTTCTTTTTCTGTGGCTCTTCCTTTTCCTGCGGTTAAACTGAAACCACAGACGTGCTGCCGAGGCACCTATAAAACTGTTTGATGTGGGCGTTATGTACAGTAGACACTCAATCCCTGATCAATTTGACCCTTTCTGGCTCTCGTTCTGGATTATTTCTGCACTGCTCGCACAATCCCAGGAGGACTGAACATGGGTTTTAATAACCTGGACAATAGCGTTGCAGGTCCACTCTCCCTATTCGCCCCTGTTTTCCTGTTTGCCAACCTTACCTCCCAACAAAACCTGCACCGGTTATGTTTTCATTCCATGTGCTTCCTGTTTCTCTTCCCCAGCAGCTGAGAGGATGAAGGGCAGGGACCCCGGCGGTTTGTCCAGTCTGTAGTCACAGAAGCAGCAGCAGCAGCAGCAGCAGGACCCAGGCAGCCTTTTTCCCAGCTCCCGCCCCAGCACCTCCGTCTGCAGCCGGGGCCTCGCCATGAGTTAAAGGCCGCAGCCGCCTTCCCAACATCTGGAGCGCCGTGTCTGGAAGCGGCACAACACTCGCCCTGCTTCATGAGCCAGCAGGATGCGGCTGAGGTCCTCGCGCTCTCCGAGCGCCTCCTCATAGCTTCGCACAAGGGTCAAGCCGACAATGTGGTCCAGCTCATCAACAAGGGAGCCAAAGTGGCCGTCACCAAGGTGAGTCCTGAATGTGCCGGTGGCTACTCTTAGCATTTTGATTTGACTTGGCTCTGCTAGCAATGAAGCCTGAGACTAGCTCAGCTGGTCTATTGATCCAGAACTCAGGTCCAGAACGTGGTGTCATAACAACTACTGGCCAGATGCTCATGAATTTTGATCTCAGTATTTATTGTTTACATAGAATTTGAAACCAACGAATCAGAAACCAATTATAACTATTAACAAAAGGAACTATGCTGTCAAACCTGACCTGTTTGATGTGGTTCAAATCAGCTCTTGTCAGATTGGTTTAACTTCTTTCTCTGGGCTTTGTGGTCCGTTCATGCTGTGGTTAATTTAACTACTACTTGTGAATCGTCAACAAGGCTATCTACCAATCTGTGCAAATGATATTTTTGCATTATGTAACCATTGTAACACATTTGCACAATCCACAAGTGAAAAGCTAAACATGTTGTTGATTTGTTTTTATTAGTATCTTATCTTTCCCTCATATATGTTGCTTCAGATTTTGTGTTATAGAACTTATTTCTGTCATTGTGTCATTGTCCATTTTTCTTTTTATTTCTATGCGATGCATATACTTTGCGATTGTTAGATAGGTTTCCCTTTTCATTTCTGTTTTGAGCCGTAGACTATTGGTCAGAAAAAAGAAATTCAAAACATGCATCTCTGTGGAAGTGGCATGATGCCGATGCCAATTTTCTTATTGATTTGAGTGATTGAAATATGTAAAACACAGTGACCACACAGTACCCATCGCTGTGCCACTGCAGTCTCAACTTAAAAAAGAAAGAAGAGAGAAATATCCCTATAAATATAGGAGGTTTGTTGGAATCAGAGCGGCCTGTGATGACTTATTGTTGGCTAGTTGATCATGTTGCTGATACTGAGTTTAGCTTTACCAGTTATATTGTCGGTGACTTTTGGGCGTCACCTTTCTTCCACTGCGTCGCACACTGAGTTGTGAGTTAACTTTTGTCTACAGTGAACAGCATAAAAGCCACTACCACCTCATTCACATTCAAAACCAATGAAAACATTTTCCAGCTGCTCCAGATTCCATCGGCGGAATAACATCAGCCAATTAATTCATCCCTATTGAAGTATTTTGGGTGAGATGTTCAGGTTGCTCCTGGCTGTCTTCCTTCTGCTGAAGCACATTCTCATGTGGGAGAATCTCCTGCTAATTACACAGAGCATGTAAGCCTGTCTAAAAGAGTCCGTTGAATCTAATTAGGTTTAATTGTTTCACATAATAGAGTGATTCAGAGGAGCTTCCTGACCTGTAAACTAATATACCCTGTTTGGCTGTGTGTTTACTATAATTTAAAATAATGCTTTTTTTAAGAAGTCATTTTGAGGAATATTATTTAACACTATAATTATAACGTCTACTATAAATTAAGCTTTTGCCTAAGCTTTCTACCACATCTTACATCAGATCTTGAACAATCAAAACGATGAAGTGGAGATCCTTGTGCTGTATTTGTGAACGCGGATCAGCTGAGGATGAATCCAACATTGATTCAGCTGAGTGCAATTGACCTGGCACATGTTTTCCATGTTGCGTGACCTCCAGCACAAGTTATCATGTGAAGTTTGCGTCCAGATGTTTAGCGGTGTCACAGCTGAGCCACTGCACGGGCCAGATGGATCACAGCGTCACAGCTTTCTG
The DNA here is from genome assembly GCA_036785175.1 of Eupleurogrammus muticus. Taxonomy (NCBI): domain Eukaryota; kingdom Metazoa; phylum Chordata; class Actinopteri; order Scombriformes; family Trichiuridae; genus Eupleurogrammus; species Eupleurogrammus muticus. The sequence goes on from JAYKQN010000001.1 coordinate 32,423,216, forward strand.
TCGAAGAGTCTCTCTCTCACACACACACACACACACACACATACACACACACAGTTGTATTAACACACATGCAGAATGTGATGTAACCCTCCTGTGTGCTAAGTTGGGGCCAATGCTCATGTAGAACAATGGTCTGGATGTTAGAAAAGGTGCAGTGAGCACAGACAGGACTCTCCTTTTCACAGATGGGGCCATCTGTTCATGCTGGATATCCACTGTCCGTACTGTCTCCTTAGCACACAGTGTAAAAACTAGAGTTGGTAATCCATCAAATTTTCAGACTGCTCCAGTGATCAGAGAATTCATCTAGCAGTGATTACTTATAACTTCCGTTGACTGGAAGAACTTTACAAGTTCTGGTTAAATAAAGCCACTGAGCAACGGACGTTTACAATGATGAAAGAAATATTAAAAAGTGCAATAATGCACAATAAAATAATTGTCAATGTTAATTGATTATTAACTTATTGCAATAATAACATGTAAATTTGCCTAGCCCTAATAAAAACTCAGTCGGTGATAACTGATATAACAACAATAAGGCAAACAATTCCTTTCACAGAGTAGTAAATATAGACATGCACCACTCAAAATGCCCAGTATTTCCAATTGTGTGCTCATCCGATTAATTTTTTTTTATATATATGTTTCAAATTACACTGTAATATAAAATTTAAGCCATACCAACCAGCTCTAGTTCATACAGATGTTTTTTTTTTATTAAAGGAAAAACTTAATTAAAAATGCTATCAATTGCTTTCAATTATAGTTATCAGAAAGAAAGAACATTTTCAAAATCGACAACGTAAAATATGGCAATCTGTTTATTTGTAGCCAATAGCAGACAATCGTTGATTTTGTTGGCTTAAATGGGAAATTATCACTGGCAGATTTTATCAGCCTTTGCCGGTAAAGCAAGGCTAAAGCTGCACGTCCTGGGTAAAAAGGTCAACATCCTGCCCAGGTGACGTTCCATGATGAAAAACATGGACGCAATAAACTAAAAAAAATAGCATTCTGTAGTACTACAATACAGATTTATTACAAAAATCATTATCTAACATTAGCCTGTTTGTATTCTTGCTGCCAGTATATTTCGATTGAAATTGGTAAAGTTGAACATCAAACTACTTAAATGTAATCCATACAAAAACAACTGTTAATGTTTATTACAGGGTGCGAACAGCCTGCATCTGTGAAACACAGCTGTTTCCATACTGAGGTTATTAAGGCACTTTTGTAGGTTAAGCTCTGGGTCTCCGCGCTCTTTATCTTTACAACCTGCTGTATAACGCTGCTGATGGGACACATGAGAGAGGCTGTCATAAATTCACCGCGCAGACACGGTGACAGCAGGTCTTTTTGTGCTGCAGGTTTCCTGGATTCAGGAAATCAGTTGCATTTTTGATGTTCCACCCTTAAACCCTTAAACTACACTGTATTTCAGGACCACATGCAAACCAGCTTTTTTTTTGCTTTATACATGATGTATAACACATGTGTAATGTGCTTTTTGTTTTCTGTTCTGTCACTGCAAACCCCATTTTTCCATGGGAACATGAACACATGGCATCATGTTGTAACAGCTACAACAATATTTCACCTGCTGCCCCCCCCCCCTCGCTCTGATGATTTTTTTTTTGTTCCAACCGGCTGTATTTGGATATTTTGGCAGTTTGCCTTTAGGAACGTTTAATCCAGGATAAAGGGGGCAAAGTTTGATATGAAAAAATTCCTCTGCTCAGGAAAAGGAATGTAGGGATAGTTTTTTGGAAGGCTAATATAATGAATGGACTGAGAGAGCACAACATGAAACCAGATGGAAATAAAAGAAAGAAATACATGTGATTAGGAATGGAAATAAGAGTAGATGATGGTTTGGTTTTTCTCAATTGGGTTGAAAACTCAAGAAAAGGCTACTGACAAGATTTTCTATTATCAAGCATAAACAACACCTGTTGTTAATAATATGTAAAATGCAAACATTTCAAACATTCCTGGTTAGGACTAATGATTGTATTTCGGAAGATGTTTTTTTTTTTTACACTAATTTTAAATCTAGGTAAAGGGGCCCTATTATAAAAAAAAAAAAAAAATTTTCAGTCCTTATGTGTAAATATTTAAGTCGCCGTTGCTCCCACTAACTAAACTGTGAAATAAAACCACACGCTCATTCCGTTGTGGTCTGGCTTCCTCTCGTGTTGCTGAAACTTGACTGAACACAAGCCGTTTAGAAATGGCTCCTGTTGTGATGTCACAGTAAGAGTGGAAGTTAACACAAACCACCAGATCCATGTAGGCCTTACCTTGTGGTACAAATCTTTAGCTTCATATATCAAAGCTGTTTCATAACATAAAAATATTAACCTATATACCACCACGCAAGTAACTGTTTCAGCTCCTCATTTTAATGTGTATGCCTTGCGGGATCTCTGGCGAGACGGTAGAGACGCCGCTGTGTGTGTGTGTGTGTGTTTAAACAGCGGTTTAGCTGACTTCACCACATGGAACCCTAGAGATGAGGGCTCGGAGCAGGAAGCAGTCGCTCCGCATCTCCCTTGCTATTAACCACAGTGATGTAGTTAGGACAATAAGTGTACAGCCTGTCATACTGTCATTACACTGTGTAGAATGATATAAGTCATGAAAACCATTCTGGATCCACTGTTTCGATAAGTGGTATCAGTAATAGTGGGGGAGGGGGGGTTATATTCAAATTATTAAAATAAAATACTTTCATCCCTTTGTGAACTTTTTACAAAATGTTGGAAGAAACAAAATATACTGCACAGAGAATTAGCAGAAAGAAATTACTAAAATAAAAAGGCACTCCTAACCATTGTAGACTATTCCTTTCAAAACCAGCTTATCTTTTTGCACAGTGAAATTCTCTCAACAGCTCTCAAATCATATTTGGAATCTGCACTGAATAAAAAAGTCGTACACCTTCTGGGAGTGAATTAGATTTAGTTCTATACATTGTTTTCTTTAATTTTGAAGTGGGCCAAGTATTAATATTTCACGGCCGCTGTCAAACAGCCTATGAGTTAGTTTTGTAAACTCTCAAAAGACTTGATTTAGGACATTTTTTTAAGGCATGAAGAAACTGAAAAAAGCAGCCCACCGAGCCACGAACAGACCCTCAGTCAGTCCGGGGGAACAACGGAGACCTCCTGCTGGCCTGAGTCCAGCTGTTTACCTGAGCTCGGCCCAGGTGGCTCCACTCCAAAACCAGGGCCCAGCGAAACTCAATCCGCGCACCCACATGAATGCCGAGCGGAGCGGTGCCGCACCCACCTCCAAACGCTGAGATAATACCCGGGGCGTACTGCGACTTGCGCTGTTGTGTGGGAATACACACTGGATCTGTAATTAAACCGTATTTACACGTTATAATTACAGATTAACACGGATCACATGGATCTTGTGTTTTATTTGATGTTGGAACAGTTCCCTCCCGTGCTGACATCCTGGTTCACTCAGTCCCTCTTTATGCAGTTAAGCGGAGTTCATTATGTCGGATGTAGCATGCAGGATGTCAGGATGTGTTCAGAGCTTTTAACCTGATCCCGCCGATGACTAAACTAATGTCTCCTGGCTGCCTGTATGAAGGAATTTCCCGCCGTTGACATTCCTGACGTCAATCTCGGCCTCCATGGTTAATTAGAGAGCGTTACTGGATTCCTATTGACTAGTCCATCACAGTGTCAGTTTACACAAGTGACAAAAGTAAGTTTCCTCTCTTAACTCTAGTTGTGTCTATAAATGTGAATATAGTTTGGCTTTTATTTTCCCAGCAGGGTTTTCCCTCAGGAAACGGTTGAGCCGAGGTGGTAAACCACCAAAATCCCAACAGTCTATTTAGTTCATAGATAACGATATGCCACTAGTATTGAAAAGTGCCTCTTCGGAACAGGTTTTTATATATTTCCCTGTTTTATTTGAAGTAAAGGATTAACAAAGATTTGACAATCAAGAATTGTCTTGACATAGTTTTACATCCCCTCTCTTTGTATCCGCCTCATTAATAAAATCCCTCATGTGCTTGCTTCAATTTTGCACCCTCTTTAACACCATTGTGGCAAAAACGTCCACATGAAAAAACTGCTATAAAACATCTTACATAAATATCTTTTTTGGATCGTATTTCTTCATTAATCTCTGAAACAACTTCTAACCATCTCAGCACTACTGAACATTCAACCTTTAAAAGACAGTTTATCTATTGGATTTATAGAAGAATTTCATGAATTACCCTGCAAAGGGTTAATGAGCCTTTCCTCTGATTGGCTGATTTTGCACAGCTGTAAATCTTGTGGTGGTGATGTATAATTGTGACATCACAACTTCACGGAAGTACTGCCGGCAGGTTTTAAAGCTCAGTTTCTGTGCATTTTTTGTGGATTATATCACCACTTCCTACAATATGGGAGCTTAGTTAAATAGTTAAAAGTATTTTTTAAAAAATGACTATGAACTACCATCGGTTTTGGCGATTTTAAGAAGAAAAAGATAGAAAGAGAAAGCAGAGATGACAAAATGGAGATGACTTCAAATTTATAAACTTTCAGTGTTTAAAATTCTCTCTGCTGACTTTTCTTTTTAAACCAGACACTATTAAACATGCAGAAACTCAACAGATTATGATATCTATAATGAGTTAATCTGTCTTCCTTAAATTGAAGGTGAAATGTAAAGTAAAACTGAATTATGCTTGTGCTGCTTACAGCACAGCAACTTTCTATAATATATAGTCTTTCTATAATATAATATAACAACAAAATACTTTACATCCATAGGTAGGAGACACATGTCCTCGGTAACCCATCGTAAAATAAAAAATGCAACTGTTACGCATACAGTTTTTTTCAATAACAAGACAGTAGGTAACATGAAAAAAAAGGTTTTAAGTCAAACAAAACACGTTTTTTGTTAATTATGATTTGTAACCATGAAATGTATATATCTGTTTAAAAGCTATTTCATTATGCAGAGATCACAATGGAAAAAAAAATAGATGATCACATGGTTGTTATTGAAATGAATTGCTCCCATTTTGTAGAGTGGTGAATAAAACTGAAATGAGAGGTGAGTAAAAAAGTTTTTGAAATCAACTTGTAACTTCAGGTCCCACCCACTCTTCCCTTTGCTGGCTTAAGACTGAGGGCGTGGAGTTCATCCTCCACTCCCCTAACACGAGCATCTGCGCAGATTGCTCGCCGTCCTCTCCAACTGTGGATTAGGGGGTTTGATGGGTTTTTTTTTTTTTCGGTTGACTCATTACTGAGCTGCACTGGGAATGTCTGTGCTCATGTTGTGTCCTCTGGTGCTTCGTGTTCGCAGTATGGCAGGAGCCCCTTGCACTTGGCCGCCTACAAGGGCCACACCGAGGTCGTGCGCATCCTGCTCAAGGCCGGCTGCGACCTGGACATCCAAGACGACGTGAGTACACCCCCCCGCACGTCAGCTGCTACGTCTCTCCACTTTCCATCGAGTCTATGCATCAGTTTCAATCGATGATCACCAGCGGACTACTGCTTTATTGGAATTGTAGGTTTTATATTCTTTTTTTTTTTTTTTATGAGAAAATGAGTAGTCCGGTGACCTCTAGCGGCCTTGACTGGGACTCTTTGGACTGCCCACTAGTGGGCTCGCCCACGGGACGCGGACCCGCTTTTCCCACAGATAACGATAACCCAGATCTCTGGTGCCGCCAAATTCACTCTCTGTGGTCAGTGAGCTCCGCGACAGGCTGCAGTCCATCCTCCACGGCTGGAGGGAGGCGGGAGGAGGAGGAGGAGGAGGAGGAGGAGGAGGAGGGGAGAAGACAGTGGAGGAGGGCTGGGAAAGAGCCTGGAGGATCAGGGAGAGTGAAGGAGGTTAGCCAAACCTGCTCCTACTGAACCCTGTGGATATCTGCCTCCCCCCCTCCCACACACACACACACACACACACACACACACACACACACCCTTCCTTCCCTGAAACTCAACTCCTCCACCGCTGCCGCTACTAAACGCTCTCTGTCGTTTCTCCTCTTCCTCTCGTGTAAATCATTGCTCACATAATGCGCCCTCATGTCAAACCCGGCCTGCTAAGCGTCACTCACCGCTAATCTGCTCCCGTGCGCAGGAATTTCCATTTACGGCCGAGCATGAATGTGAGCTGATGCTTTTTCTTTTTTTCTTTCTCGCTGGGACTCTATGCTTACTCTACTGCTTCCTATGGTTACAAACCACAAACCACTGTGGACGCTCCACACCAGTGTTGACCTGCTGTGGTTATTTCACCTGTTACTTCATAGATGCTTGAGTCAGAAACAATTCTGTCAAACTTTCTCTCTAAAGCAGGGGCGTCAAACTCGGTTAAAGTTTATGAGCCACATTCAGCACAGTTTGATTTTAGTGGGCCAGACCTTTAAGAATAATCAAAAGCAGCCATATGCATTTCAAACACTTGTAAAAAAAAAATGATTTCTCCATATTCAGTCACTCCACTGTTGAGTTTCAACTGAAAACATTTACTCACTGAACAATATTTAGTGTTTTCAAAAGCTAGTGTAGTCATGTCCTGCCTTACGAACCATTTAAAAGTGAAAACTGTCAATATTTTATCCCTTGAGCCCTAATAGATTATCACCGATTTCACATTTCAATTAAGAAACAGGAACTTGTCTGTTTTTTTTGTCTCACTTTTACAATAGTCCATTGGGCCGGATTGGACCCTTTAGGGGGCCGCATGTCAGACACCACTGCTTTAAGGGAAAAAAACAATTTAAAACATGCATGTTTTTGGTTTTGTTCCATTTATTGTTCAGAGTGAAACTGCTGTAGCTTGGCATAAAGACTTGAATCAGATAGAAACTGAACTTTTCTACAACATCTGTAAATCTGTTTCTTTAATCGGCTGCTCAAACAGAAATGCCACAATGATTTTAAAAAAAGTCTCTGGTTTGAACAGTTTATTCGTCGTCCGCCCAGTATTTCAGGTTCCTCCGTTTTTTTTTTTCATTTTTCTCTGAACCGATACACTAGTAGCAAACATGGCAACCCTGCTGTTTGTTTTCTGTTTCCTCTGCTTCTGCTTCCAGTCTGTATGCTGAGATACACATTAGACTGATATGGGTCTCCTCATCTCACGATCAGCTATTCATCATTGAAGGTCTATTTATTTTGAAGAAGTATTTTCATTCCATTGATACACAGTAACTCAGCCAAGTTGTGATATTTAGCTGTTTCTATCAAGTTTATTTACAGATACAGCTGATTAATCACTATTCGCTTTATGCATCATTGCTGTACAAATTAGATCCACTTGTTGGTATGGTTTGTTCCCCTCAAAGTGAACATAATGTTGGTATTCCTTCAAGAGAATGTCACCTCTGATTAATGAAAATCTTGTATCTTTCCACCTATGGTGGCATGGAAATACAGCCAAGACACTTTAAATGAACACCATGATAAATGATTTTTTTTCTAGTGATGCTGTCTAGTTGTCGTCCGGTGTATAATACGTGGGCGTTTGTGTGTTTTGTGTTTGGCAGGGGGAGCAGACGGCGCTGCAGAGGGCCGCCGTGGTGGGCAACAGCGACATTATCGGCTCTCTCATCCAGGAAGGGTGTGCACTGGACAGACAGGACAAGGTGCAGCTCGGAAAAACGGAAACAACCGGCAGCTTTTCTGCAGCCGTGTCGAAGAATTTCAAAGCCATGACCAATCTTTATTTACATTTAAAGAATATGGAGCCTCAGGAGTCCACACGTTATGAGTAATGTTCCAAACGGAGCAGAAGCTGCAGTTAAACAATGGGCTGATGTCTGAGTTTTCTACCTCATTGAAGAAAATCCTTAAAACAGGATTTAAATGTCCAAAAACCTTCACTTCATTACCCTTGTCATTAATGCATTTCATAAAATATCTAGATTTATGGGGGAGGTTCATCAATTCAAGTAAGCTGATCTGCGTGTTGTTGACGTGCTAATGTTTTCTCTCTGCTGTCAGGATGGCAACACTGCTCTTCATGAGGTTTCCTGGCACGGCTTCAGTCAGTCTGTCAAACTGCTGGTGAAGGCTGGAGCCAACGTTCATGCTAAAAACAAGGTGAGAGGAAAAAAGCGTATTTGAGTAGACACAAATTCACAAATTTAACATCAGCAGCATGTCCGATATGAAAGGCGTTGCTATCAATTCAGAATCCAAATACGAAAAAACTGAATTGGTTATTAAAAATGCAAAAAATATCATTAGTAACGTGAATAAACGCTGACACACTGTTTCTCCTCCTCCTCCAGGCGGGTAACACGGCTCTGCACCTGGCATGTCAGAACGGCCACGCTCAGAGCGCCAAGGTTCTTCTCCTGGGAGGATCCAGGCCCGACAGCAAGAACAATGTAAGTCTCTCACAAGGTGGATGAGTTAAACGTGCACGGATGCACTTTTTCCAGATGTTCGCTTCTATATTCCAGGGTTAGTATCATCAGCTCAAGAGGTCAAGGTAGATTTGAAGGTGAAGAGATTTTCTCTACTGGTAACCTCTATCAGTGCATGTCATATTATGTTGAGTGCTACAATTGGATGTTTCTTGCCAAAATGCACCATGGAAGTTGTAGTCTCTGTAGGCTTGTTAGTTCACCTTCCTATCAAAGAACCAGGTAAGAAGCAGAAAAGACGTGTGTGTGTGTGTGTGTGTGTGTGTGAGGCTTTGTATGTGGCCTCACCTGCATCCAACCTAATACCATGTGCAGCTGTGTTTATCCTTCTGTTGTCAGGCTGAAGCTGCTTTACACTTCAGAAGCTGGCTCCTCTGGATTTAATGCGGGCTAACAGAAACAAAGCTTCATATTTAAGTCCCTTTTCAAATGAACACAGGCCCTTATTTCTGAATTTGGATGACAAAACCCAAACCCCCTCAGTATCCCACAATGCATTGTGCGCTGGATTTTGTAGCATTAGGGCAGTCCTCAACAACTCATCACATAAGGTATCAGCTTTATATGGAGGAAAAAGTGTAAAATGCATTAAAAATGGTACATTTGTACATTCGGATGTACGTTTGCCACAAGAGTCAAATCAAACAGAAGACTGGCCCTCAAAAAAAAGAGTAAGAATAATTCTGAATAAATAGAAACAATAATACCAGGAGATATCAGGTGTCACAAAATAATAAGAAATACAAAATAAAGCAAATGTAACTGAATTCTCGTAGAATCAGTAGAAACCATAACCTTGCAGGAAAATAAGCATTTAATATTATGAGCTATATAATTTGATGCTAAACACATTATATAATATAACACTATAAATAAAGGGGGAAATATACAAAAGATATATAACCTCAAGTGAGAAAAATATACATTTTCAGTATCACCTAGACCAGGGGTACTAGAATAGAAACCTGAAAAGTTCCACTCACCATGTTTCTGTGGCCTGAAACAGTCGCAGTTTAAGTCTGTTTTCTGCATCCACCTTTCTTTTCTTTTACGCCATTTCTGTATGAAACATGTTCCTGTAAATCACCGAAAAATCTAGATTAAATAAAAATGATCTCGGGATGAATATATATATATATAGATAAATACCGATAGAATACAAAAACAAAGACTGTAGCATACATAATCAATCTCGTGAATCCACAAAGCTTCCCTTTGTAATAGAAGTTTATCTGCCTCTTTTGAGAGAATTTTCACCCTATAAATCCAGTTAATCGGGTTAATATGTAACAGGAAGTAGATCAGCATTATATGTTAATTGCACAGTGTGTGTAATTGCACTTCTGTCTGCTACTGAGCTACTGTGAAAATAAAGGCTGGATTTAAGGCCAAGCGTTTGGATTTCTTCAGTTAGCATATTTCATTATATAGTTGGATAATTCTATTTGTCTAACGGGTTGGTGGAGCCATAATATACATTAATGTAAACATAATTTGACTATTTCACTCACTGTAAAAAAAAATCATAGAGCTTGAATAAAGAGCTGACAGTGAGCCAATAAAGATGGACATCAGAAAACACATTATATAATATAACACTATAAATATAGGGAAAATATACAAAAAATGTATATCACCTAGACTAGAAACTGAAAAGGTCCCCTCACCATATTTCTGTGGCCTGAAACAGTCGCAGTGTAAGTCTGTTTTCTGCATCCACCTTTCTTTTCTTTTACGCCATTTCTGTATGAAACGTGTTCCTGTAAATCACTGAAATATCTGGATTAAATAAAATGATCTTGGGATAAATATATATAAATACTGATAGAATACAAAAACAAAGCATGGAGCATACATAATCAATCTTGTGAATCCACAAAGCTTCCCTTTGTAATAACAGTTTGTCCTATCACTGCCTCTTTTGAGAGAATTTTCACCCTATAAATCCAGTTATTTGGGTTAATATGTAACAGGAAGTAGATCAGCACCTGCAGGGTGTAGAAATGTTTGGTCCTAACAGCACAAATTGTACTAATGAACTAATTTGCTTTTTGGTATAGGGGAATATTTCGTTTGCACTAATCCTTTATGCTGCATTATATATATATATATATAATATATATAAACATAGTTCATTGTTCTATTTTCTCCATCATGTCTTTATTTATCTACCTGTTACTGTGCCGTAGTGACCTTTTCTCCCTCCCTCTGAAATATGAAACGACACATTTGCACTTCAAACATGATCTGCAGCCTTGCAGAAGGAAGCTTCTGCTGCTGTTGTTGTTGTTGTTGAGCACAAAATAAATCCAAGAGGAGGTTGGCGGCAGCGGACTGGAAACAGTCGTCCTCAGGGGGCTCTGATTGTCGAAAGCTTCACTCCGGGCTTCAATATTTAAATAGAGTGTGATGTTTGGGGCGGGCGCTAGTAAATAAACGTATTATGATATAAATATTTAAATCATTGGTTTAATTAATAAGAATTCAGCACTGAAAAAAAAACATTCACTGGGTTGTTTTATATGACCTTTTGTTTAGATTTATAAGTGAAGTCTTTAATTATTAAAATGCCCAAAATAATAAATGCCCATTGACGACAACCCAAAGTAACATATTTAATATCTTTGTTTCTTCCTCTTTTCAGGAGTATGTGTTTTAAATGTAGGCTGTATACTGTTGCATAATCACAACTGTAACGATTTATAATATTTTATGATTTTATTATATGTTTGAATGTAAAAAAGCATATTCTACAAACAAATTGCCTGTCAGCTAAGGTGTAGTCTCCTAAAGTTTTAATCTAAAATTCAGTGGAGTAAGAGTATCATTCTTGATACGCTGCTGTCATGTACCAACAGATCAGTCCATGAAACAGCTGTTTGAGCATCAGCAGCCACCTGCAAGTTGTAGTGCCGAAGGCTCCCACAATAACACGTTTTTATTTAAATTTCGCCATGTCGGGTTTTTGTCGATAGAGAACATGATCTTTTTTTATCAATCAAACAAGTCAAGTGTGCATTTTGTGTTGCATCATGGCTGCAATAAAATGTCCGCTGGGTGAAAACTGCAGAGCTACTGTGCAGAGCTGCAGCCTCAGATTTTATATTCTAGATATTTGTCCGCTCAGGTGAAGCACATTGATAAGTAGATAAATGCTTTTATTCATTAATATCGCTGCTAGAACTGTACTTTTGGAGTTCCACTTACCCAAACAGGTTTATTTTGTACCTGCTGGCTCAGCTGTCAATCAAACATGTTTACTTAAAGGCTTGGATATTACAACATTTGTAATCAGCAAAAAAACAATTATTGACATTGTTGTCATGATTTTCTTTTTCTATTATAATATACAGGAATTAATAATATTATCATGTTTGCAATTGCAAAATAATTGAATGCCTTTTTTTCCCCCAAATAAACACTTTATGTCTGTAAATATTTTTTCCAGACCGGGGATACATGCCTGCATGTTGCAGCCCGCTACAACCACGTGGCCATGATCCGCATCCTGCTCGGAGCCTTTTGCTCCGTGTCAGAGAAGAACCTGGTGAGTTGCACAATCCCTTACATTTAGGTACAGCTCAAAATGTAAGAATCATAATCAGTGAAAACGTGGATTCGTTATTCATTCATTAGTTTTTTTGCATTATGTGTCACAATGCATGAGATCTACACCCTAAATGTGCATATTTTGTGTATAAATAACACTTAAATGTCAGATAAAACTTAAAATGCTCTAGGTATTAAGAAAATCCATTCCAAAATTCTAGATCTAAGCTTCTGAACCAGCATTTGGAGTCAGAGCCTTTGGCGTGAATTGTTAAAAAGGCCATTTTGAGAAAATGGCCTTTAAAAATTAAAATGTATCAGCTGAAGTGATGATATAAAGTGATGACATAAAGGTATTCGTTGAAAAGAAATTGCAGTTTATTTGTACGTTTTATGAAAGTATAGGAGTTATTGATGCAAAATACCCCAAAAATCTGAAAATGTAAAAACCTACTTTATCTTGTCTCTAAGTTTTGAAGACATAAGCAGGGCACTCATATTGTGTATATTGTGTGTGTGTGTGTGTGTGTGTGTGTGTGTGTGTGTGTGTGTGTGTGTGTGTGTGTGTGTGTGTGTGTGTGTGTGTGTGTGTGTGTGTGTGTGTGTGCAGGCCGGGGACACACCGCTACATTTAGCAGCTGCCCTGAATCATAAGAAGAGCGTACGGCTGCTGCTGGAGGCGGGAGCTGACAGCAGCCTCTGCAACACTGTGAGTGCCCGCGGCTTTATTTATTTTCCCCCCCCTACATCATTAATGCAGAAGACGCGTTCGTGCGCTCACGTTTCTCTTCGTCGTCTTCAAGTCGGCGCACACTTTTGCCGCTGAGGCAACAACCTCCTCTTGAGGGGTTCTTACGGCTACACGCTGTCCCTGCTTCCTATCGTCTATTTCTGGAATAAGTGGAAGTAGACAATGTTTTTGCATTTAACTTATCGTTATGAATTATATGTTAATTGCACAGTGTGTGTAATTGCACTTCTGTCTGCTACTCATCTACTGAGAAAATAAAGGCTGGATTAAAGGCCACGAGTTTGGATCTCTTCAGTTAACATATTTCATTATACAGTTGGATTAATACTATTTGTTTAATAAGGTGGTGGAGCCATAATATACATTAATGTAAACATAATTTGACTATTTCATTCACTGTAAAAAAATCATAGAGCTTCAATAAAGAGCTGACAGTCAGCCAAGTGGTTCGGATCATTTCTCATACCGTCATCCATGCAGAATAAGATGATCTCAACAACATTACAGCTTCTTAACCTATTTAAGCTAAAGTCGTCATGCATATGATTGTATCAGTTGAGTCACTAACAATCATGTGGAAGAGCTCAAATCTAAGAATAAGAAAAACAATTCATGCCTGGTAAAAAAAAAAAAAAAAAAATCAAATTATTTATTCTACTGACTTGAATGGTTTAATAGATGTATACATGTCAGTATTGAAGAACAGACTTTAAATAAAATGACTTTTTGGGAGGGGTTGTCTTTGCCATGTTCTCGGAGGAAGGGACAGGAAGCTGATATCATATTAGGTTGTCTATTAACATGTCATTACAAAAAAAAACACATGAGTAACAATTCAATTTTTTTATTATTTTGAGTAGAAATTGACAGTCATCGGCCTCAGCAGCTGTAGTTGCTGGTGGAATTAAAAATTAGAATTAGATTAGAATTATTGCTGTAGAAATGAACATTGCACTAAATTAATAGAGGAAAAAAGTCAGTATAGAGGAAATTTTAAGTTAGCGTTAACAGAAAGAAAAAAACAGTTCCAAATAGAACTACCTCAGCGAGGTTTCCAAGGCCCAAGGGCAATATTTTTCTCTTCACTCCGTCTGAACTCCTGTGTTTTCTGTCCATGCAGGCGGGTCAGACGGCTTTGGACCAGGCCAGAGAACACAACAACCCAGATGTGGCTCTTCTCCTGACCAAAGCTCCACAGGTAAAAAAAAAAAAAAAAAGCTTTAAATGAAATGTGTGACACGCAAAGTTTATTTCTTTTCCTGTGCTTTGAATGATCAAGGCACATATTTTTCCATTATAAATCACCACCAACTTAAAAAATGTGGACGAACCACATATCTCACCCCTACACTCCCGCAAATAACTGTAGATGGTGAATGTAGAAATGTAGTCCCTGTGAAAAATGGCAGTGGTGTTACAAAGAGGAAAGTGTGAGGCTGCAGCAGCTGTTAAAGTGGAAAACAGATTATCAGCAGTTTGATTCCCTCCTCCTTCATTCCACATGTATAGATGGATTGGCTTAGCATACTGAACCCCCAAACTCACCTTCTGCATCCCCTATTTCCCCCCTACTGTCAAGCAAGGAAAGAATTTATCATCTTTGTCCACTCGATAATGACGGTTTTGTCTCCTGTGTGTGTGTGTTCAGGTGCAGAGCTTCGCGCGGGGCAGGAGCGTGAGGAAGAGGAGAGACAAGCTAAAGGCAGAAGGAAGGGCTCAGTCTGTGCCCAGAGATGAGATGCTGCCTTGTAAGGTAAAGAACTTTTTTTTAGAGCCACGATAAACGACTTTTGTTCGCCAAAGTCCGATCTTTCGTCTTCCTCTGTGCCCTGGAGCTCCATTGTTTTGCAAAAAACTATTAAAAACGCATCAGTGAGTTGCACTGTCGCCCTGGGCGACATGGTCCTTCATCACCATGAAACCACACACTCCCCACTGCCAGAAATACTAGCTATTGTCTCAAAGGTGGATTCCTCCACCACTGAAAATAGTCCCTATATATATATATATATTAATTCTGGTTTGAGTCAGAGTTACAACAATTAACCCATTAGTTGCCAACTATCACATTAATCACGAACTATATTGATAATCAATTAATCAATTAGAGTCATTTTCAAGAAGAAAATTCTCTGGTTACATCTGATTAATTTCTGTTTTCTTTATATTTCTATAATATTAAACTGATGATCTTCAGGTTGTGTGCTGTGTTTTAAAGGTGAATCTTTAGCATTAGGAAACACTGATTGACATTTTACACCATTCTATGAACCAAACAACTACTCGATTATTTTGTTTCAATAAATAGTTGCAGCCCTAGTTTGAGTTACAGCAGTATCCAGTCGCATCAACTATATCTCTGATGTCCTTAACCCATTGGCGCATATTCATTGATGCATACTGAAGCATATTTTATGGGTTAAGGACCATTAGGCATATAAGTGCAAGCAGAATTGCAAGCGGGAGAACAAAATGGAAAAAAAATAAATACATAACATGATTGTCAGTGACTCAACTAATATAATAATATGCATGAAAAAAAACTAGCTTGTACCACTTACTTAACTTTCTCGAAGCTCTATGATTTCAGTTGTCATTCTTTCAATGTCTGTTTCTCAGTTTTCTGAGCACTTTAAATTTTCAAATGAGCTGGAAATGTCTTTTCGCAAAACCCCGTCCCTTTTCTCTTCCCTCCGTGCTTCCCGCAGGACAGCGCGTCCGCTGCAGACGACACGCAGAGCAGCGACAGAGCCGCCTGCAAACACGCCGAGGTCACCGAGTCGAACGCCAGGAAGGGAAAGAACAGGAAGCAGAAAGAAAAGGTAGGTCCCGGAAATCGCCGGCTCGTCACTGGATCAGTCACTGCCGCAAGGTGCAAGATTGAGTGACCCCGGGTGTTTGGCGATGTTGCAGCCGTCCCTGTCCGACCCGCTCCGCTGCAAAGACACCAGGACCGGGGAAACTGTTCACAGGAGGAAAGGCAAACCGCGAGGGGTCTCGCCTCACGCCTCCATCCCCCCGCACAGCTATAAAGCCTATCAGCTGTACACGCTGTACCGAGGCAAGGACGGCAAGATCATGCAGGTCAGTGACCGCACTCTGGAATCAGTGTGACCATCATTAACCCGCGTAATCCCAAATTTATCCTTGCACTTTCAGCACATAACACATTATACTCCCTATAAACATCAGGCCCTTTTAGATTTTGGGTTGGTTGAGTTGGTGATCTATAAAGTTTTACACTTGGTGTAAGATGTAAAATGTCTTATTTACTTGTGTTGTTGTTGTTGTTGAGGCCTGAGAAAGAATCTTCTTCCAGAGGATCTGGTCATGTGACCTGTCACACTAGTCAGTAACATAAATAGCTTTTAATTAAGATAGTCACGATTTAAAAGGTGAATTTCTTGCTCAAATTATAACATTTTGAAAAAATAATCCTATGTTTTTAGATTGATGAAGAAATTAGGGTTAGGATTAGGCTAATTTTAAAGGATTTTAGCTAATCCACAATATAACAAAATGTGAAATTAAGGGAGTTTGAATATTTATGAATGCATTGTATATGCAAGAAAAAGTATTTCAGAATTGTATTGCTTTCCTTTATTCATTTTTGTGTCTCGTCACTGTCTAATACACAGATTTTTCAAGGGTTGTTTCTTCATCTGATAATTCCCTACATTATAGAACAATACTGAAGATATCAAAACTATAGAAGAATACATATGGAATCATGTAGATAACAAAACAATGTTAAGAAGAGCAAAATATCTTTGCATTTTTAAATTCCTCAAGAGTCATTTTTGTGGCCTTAATGAGGCAAAATATGAACCAATTTCAGGTTTTCCAAAGCTCTTTCCCACATATTGATGGCTTCACTCATTCACTCATCCCAAGCCATCTCAGTTGGATTTAGGCTGCTCCTGTAATCTGACTTAATGCATCATTTGATGCATCCAGCATTTTAACAATTTATCACACAAAGCCTGTGTAAAAGATTAAACATCAGGATTATGCTGGTAGCTGGAGTTTCAGTCTGTCTTCGTGCCGCACGCTGGACGTTTCAGGCTCCTCTGAACGGCTGCCGCTGCGAGCCCCTCATCAGTAAACTGGAGAACCAGCTGGAGGCCACCAAGGAGGAGATGAAGACCGAGATCCACACGGTCCAGGACCTGATGAACAGCAAGATGGGCCAGCTGGACCGCAAGAACAAACACCAGGTACGGCAGCTCGTAATCGCGAGAACATGCAATAATACAGATGAAGCATATGGTTTTTGGTTTTGAAAGCACTACTGAAACATTATTGAGAAATGTGTTGGCTTGAAAACAATTAAAACAAGTAACGGTTACACAAAACAGAAAAAAAACTACTTTTAATATTGTATTGTAAACATGCATTTCAGAAGAGACAGACTCATGATAATAATTCACTACTAAAAATAACCAGAATTCTGCAGAATCAGAGATGTTTCTTGTTTTTTTTTACTCCACATATTCTTCTTCTTCTTTGTCAAACCTGGCGAGTACATCACCCACGATGCAACTTGACCTCCAACTTCTTTATTCATTGTATTTATTTGTGTGTGTTTTCACCATCCAGTAATTATTTATTTTAAACACCTTCAAACTCTCACAAGGGAAACTTTAACACTGCAATCACAACCTTGATACCTTGATAAAGATGTTACCGTTAGAAGACTTAAATTATGTAAAAAATCAATGGAAAACAAAACTAAATATAAAAGAGTTTCTTAACATCTGTGGTGAGAGTTTTAAAGTCACTAGTGTTTGGGATCAGATTGTCTAGAATAATCTCCTCATCGTGGCTCTGTGCAGCAACAGCTTCAGGTTAAAGTGACGTTCTATCAGATCGCAGCAGCCACTCATGCGTGTACTGTGTGAACGTCACTGCCGTCTGAGAAAATACAATAGAAGAAAATGCATAATCGTCAAGATCTACAGCGCAGACAGGACCAAACATGGGAAACTCAAACCTATGTCTGACTGAGCATCTGTAAAATTTTGTCGCCAAACACTGAGGAGTACGAGTGAGACTGTTTAAATTAAATCTTTCACTTTATCCCCACGGTCAGTTGAGGTCAGAACATATCAGGGAGTATCGGCACTAATGCATCTGTTGACCCAAAGCTCTGTTTCTCCCTCAGATCCGGGCCCTCGATAAGATGACGGTAGAGAGGGTTTCGGCAGAGCGGAGCGAGTGTGTGCAGAGGATCGAGCAGAAGGCCCAGCAGGAGCGGCTGGAGGTGGAGAAGAGACAGGTAACCCCGGCCCACGGTGGTCATAGCTGTGCAGCTTTGCCTCTTTGCTTTTCTTTGGTTTTCACAGACGCATGTATGCAAGTAGTTAACGATTTTATTCGTAATACTTTCAAATACAAACTGAAACACTCTAACTAATTGCAGTGAAAATCTGAGACTCTGACTATTTGCAATTTGAATTGACCATTTGTTTCATTTAATACAAATTTTGAAAGAGGCAAATTGGAACATTGGAACATATACACTACCATTCAAAAGTGTAGGGTCACACTTTTATCAAATGAGTTGCAAAAGAAATATAAAATATAGTCAAGACACTGACCTGGTTAGAAGTAATATTTTTTTTAATAATAGTTCTCCTTCAAGCTTGCTCCATCTAACTAGCTTTACTGATTTTAGCTGTGCTAACAAAACTACACAAGGGTTTTCTAATCATTCATTATCTTCTGATACATCTTCAAAATGCAATGCAAACACAATGTACCATTAGAACACTAAACTTTTGAATGGTACTATATGGATGGTGAGAAGAGAGGAATGTCCAGCTAACGTAAGCCTGGTAACAGACGTATCGTGGCGTGTTGTGTTCTTTAAGCAGGCGTCCCTGGTCAGCGAGCTGAAGAGCTGGTGTCTGTCCAAGCTGCAGAACATGGAGGGTCGCATCACAGGAGACGGCAGTGGCGGCGGCGGCAAGCTGCGACGTTCCTCCTCCACGGCGGACGTCCTGCAAGACGCCGAAGGAGCCGGGCTCACTGTGCTGCCCGCCAGCCCGGGCCCGGAGCTCCAGGACAGCCCCGCACTCCTGGACCCCGGCAGGGCGGAGGCCAGCGTGGCGGACGGTGGCTCGGCCAGCCACTACTTCGTGGTTCACGTGGAGAGCTCGCCAGGTAATCATCATCCATACAATAAAAAATAATTCCCTAGATAATGGAGCAAATCATTGAATCAAACAGCCGGTCATTTAACACACATCATGAACCCTGAAAAGGAAAATACTTCAAAATATTAATAGTTAATTAATAGTTGGTTTCCAAAGTTTGCATTAAACATGGATTTCCTTGGATAATGGAGCATCATTGAATTAAACAGTCAGTGGAGTATTTTATTTAGGCATATATATTCTGCTATATCACCTACCTCTACATTTATTACAAGTAGACCATTAAGCATAAAATGCCCCCTAAGTACTTAATAGAAATTCCTCAGTAATTATCAGTATCAAACACTATGAACAGGTTTTTAGTATTTATTTATAGGCTTTTTTTTGTTATATTGCGAGTCCTGAAATCTTAATTTAGCTTACCAAATGAACTTTCTTTCTGAAAAAAATGCCCCCATAAATTATACTGCATGTAATGTTCTTTCCGTTTCAATTCAATTCAAATCAATAAAAAAACGATTGATTAAATGTAATTAGGTTATTTTCATTTCAATTTATTGATATTTAATTTTACAACAAGTAATAGTTAAGGATCTTCATCCGACATAAACATATAAAAATAGTTGGACCATTGTAGCATATTATAAATTAATAATGGATCAGGGCACTTGTTAAATTGCTCAGTTTAGCAAGTTAAGCTTTTATTTTAGATTTAGTGGCAGCTAAAGGTCAAGTTTTACTTAGACTGGAGTTATCTTCAAAAGCATCAAAGATTTAATACATTCATTGTTCACTATTTATCTCAATGTCATTATACAAATGGTAACATGAAGTAGACAATTCCCGCAGCATTGTGAGGGTTGGGGCTGGGCTGTCCTGACACCACTGATGGAATCCCAGGGTCCCTCCTAATCATTACTAGCAGGTTTGGTAGGTATCGGACCTTTCGATCATCCTGCGTGTTACGTTGCAACATAGGAAAAAAAACTGTTATTTCTTCTTTTTTAAGGGTTTCATATGGACTTTCACATCTTCTTTCAACATACACTTAGCATGATGTTTAAGCTGGATCCCTGTAAAGCACCTAATTCCATTTCATCTCCTCTGTTTGTCAACCACACCACTGGAGTCAGAACTTTCAAGGCATGTCGTGACCCATCATCCTAACTGCAGGCATCGTTCTGGGTACACACAGACATGCCTGGCTTGGTTATTAAAGATTATTTCACGTTGATACTCACTTAACTTCAGTAGTTCCTCAAGGTATTTTGATGTCTGCACAGTGAAGCTCAAACATCCAGATGAACAGGAAGAAAAACAAAAACACCCCCTCCCAATCATTTAGTTAAGAGTATAGTTGAGGGAAATACACCAAAAAGATAAAAGCCGGAAAATCCAGAAAATTCAAAATAATATTTTTATCATTATGATTTTTTTAAATATTTAAATTCCAAAAAAGGACATAGAGTAACAACAATGTATTTTAACACATGCACAAACAATGATTAGGGACCAAACAGCCTTTCTATTAGATCAGTATTAAATTATTTCATAGAAATACAAAAAAAAGTACACAGGTTCCAACATCTTCTGAGGATGCTGAGAAACTGTTAGAAACAAACTGTTGAACTCACCACTAACACCTTCAGATGAGATTCATAGTTACTGAGAAGTATCATGTGAAAATTATATTATTATTATTAATAATAATAATTCTTAATTACAGTAACTCGTGGCTTAAATATGGCTAATGTCCAAATACCTTGATTTACCTTGCTTTACAGTGTCTTATTGGTATAAAATATTTAATATAAGTAATTATTGATCATTTACATGTATCTGTTTTTTAAAAGACCAGGTGAAAAAAAGGCAGAGTGTGACCACTTCATAGTGTGTGTGTATATATATATAATAAACAACAATGCCATGGTAATGCCATATTTAGACACATTATTTACTACTTATATCAATCCAAGTATCAAAATGCTAGCCTATTATTGATGGATAATTCATAATGTGACTCATCATGACCTTAGAATATTTCTATTCATATCTATACATTTACAGCAGGTTACAGGTTGGCATCCCTATTGGTTAGAATCTGTTGATGCACCTGAATATTACAGTTTTTCAATCTTTTCCCCCTCTTTGCCTCGAGGGAGAAAAAACTTTGATTAAACCAGCCTTCTATGTTACATTTTAAATGTCCTGACAATAAAATCTGCAGTCGCAGTAACATAGCAAGTATTTACTTTCACTTTTAGATCCACACATCTGAGCGTCTCTGTCACATTAAAAACCACATTGATGTTATAATTGGTTGGGTTTAATGTATTCGCTTTTTGGGGCTTTTTGTTAATATTTGCACTTGTTGAAATGTAGCCTAAGGGGAAAAAATAAAATGAACTTAAAAAAAAATGTAGAGGATGACTTTGCTGTCCTCAATGGTGACTATGATATATCGTTTTTTTTTCATGCAACCTTTAGTGAAACTATCAATATATCTAATTAATCTTTTAAGTCTATCAATTAGGCCCTTTAAGGAATTTTGTGCCTGGAATAAGTAGGTAAAGTAGGTGAAGATTATGTTTGTTTTTTGTTAATTTTGTGCATATTTGTGCAAGTGGCAACTATAGTTGGCAGTCATTAAAATGCTGTCATTGAAAAATGCTAAAAAATAGATACGTAAGTGAATCATTGGATATAAATATGTGTATGAAAACATTTTTTTTCTGGCTTAAATAGGTTAAAAAGCTGCTGCTTTCTATCTGAGCTGCTTCATACATTAAACAAGGAAGTGTTCTTGTGTCTATTTAGGATGACAGGCGGACATTTCTTTTCTTTGGCAACATTTAAAGTAAAAGCTTGTTGTGTGGAAGCTTTAAATATGTATTAGAACGCCACAAGAGATTAGAGAGAATGAGAGATGGAGATTTCTTCTGGATCCCCCCCATTAAAGTGTTTTTCTAATGAGTTTTTGTACACTGAGGGTCTAAGGACGGGATGCTGTGTTGCCATTGTAAAAGCTGAAAAATCTCTAGGGTTTCATACTACATGTAGCGTATAACTTCATGTTATAAAGCAGTTTTTAACTCTTCATAGAATGATTGTTAATTCTAAATCTGCTCTCAGTTGGACATTTTATTCATTAAGGAGTTTTTTCTCCCAAAAAAAAATCATCTATGAACTTGACTGTTCATCCAGTTTCTTGGCGTTTCTCCATCTGAATGAACATATTCTGAACGTTGCACAGATGGCGATAAGGCTCACGCCGCCGACGCCACCTCCCCCGCGGCAGCCCGGAGCCCGCTGGCGTCCGCCCAGGTGGTCCGCCCGAAGGAGCGCCCACCGCCGCTGCCCGCCGACGCCACCCTGAGAAAGCCCCCGGAGTCACAGGACGCCGACGCGACGGCGCCGAGCGGCGGCTGCAGCAGGAAGCACAGGGCCGGCGGCAGCCTCCCGCAGTCCCCGGCCGCCGAGCGGCGCCGCAGCGGCAGCAGGGAGCGGGGGCGGGGCCAGGACAGAGGGAAGCACCACAAGAAGCACTCGCAGGGCAGGACTAAGTCCAGGGGGGCCCCGGAGGCCCCCGGGGAGCCCTCCTTCGCCCAGGAGCGGGACAACATGCACGCGCTGGAGGTGACGCAGTACTTCTTCGAGGCCGTGTCCACGCAGATGGAGCGGTGGTACGAGCGCAAGGTGCAGGAGGCGCGCTGGCAGGCCGACCAGAGGGCGCAGGCCGACCGTGCCACCCTCATCGACAGGATCGCCTATCTGGAGGACGAGCTGCGCATGATGAGGACCAACCGACACGAGGACTGCTGACGCACGCCTCACTCTGTGGAACACATGCTGCACGTGTCCTAACGAACGAACCAGTAGATGTATAGCTCCGTGTTAGCAGATCGATCCTTATGTGCCATTTTCTAGTTAAGTCGTTCCTTAACTTACACGACGTGTGGAAGGAACTCGGCCGCGGCTGGATGGAGGGAATCCCAGCATGATAAGCTTCTTTGTAGTTGTTGTCTGCATGCTGGAGTCAGACTGTTCATTTTAAAGGACGATCCGTTTAGTCATGACAAATGTGGTCTGTATATACAGCGCGTAACTCAAGTAGGTAGAGAAAATGAGAGTAACAGGCAGGTATCGTTTTCTTAAACAGGCGACAGGCATTTTGACTTTGTTCTTTAAGTAATTTGCAGACTTAACCATGAGCTCTGAAGGAAGCAGAATCTTTTACAGCCAAGTCATTTGTATTGTATAAACCTTGTTATCTGTCATCCTCAACTCAAACGTCAAACACAATTCATCCAGAGAAAGTTCAACCCAGGTGAGTTGCTATTTCAACAATATGATCTCTTCCATATTCAATCAGTGTACTGTCAGCAGGTGAACTTATCTCCTGCTTTACAAACCAGTTACAAACCAAAAAATGTAAATATTTTATCCCTTGAGTTCCTGAAGACATTTTTATGAAAAAGAAGACACGTTTGTACAGTCCCGCATGTTTGAGCAGCCTGACAGCTGTCAGTGTAGTATTATAAAGCTGTGCTTCTCCAAGGCATCTGATAAAACTGCTGCCCCGCCAAAATAAAACAAGCTGAACAAAAAAAAAAAATCCATTCAAATGACTAAAAGGTGACAAGTTTTCAGGTTTTATATAAAATCCTACTGAAGGTCTTCTGAGTATATTAATATTTGGGTATCGAGTTTGCCACTACAATAATTACACCTTTACAGTTTAGTTCTAATAAGTTTAGTGAACAGATCACCTTACATTTGCATTTAACAACACCTTAATAAACTCAAAGTTAAATCAAATCAACTTAATGTTTGAATCTTACAAGTACATATAATTTTTTTTTGTTCCTGTCACCTGCTTCAACATGTACAGTTTAATTTAATTTAAACATGTAAGCAGGAGCAGCAGCATCGTGCCATTTAAACAAACAGCACATTCAGGTGCAAGGAGAGTGTACAGTTTGTTACAAACCCACGACTGCCTCATGCTTAAAAAACAAGCTATCACATAAATGATGGATTGATCCTCACTGCCGTTCAGATGTGTACACGGAAGTTTCTGTAGCTGCACGCTTCAGATGTTTAAAGATAGTAGATGTTAGTGTGAGTGGAAGAAATCTTAATCTCCTGAATTAAACAGTAAAAGGTCTCAACCACTTAACAAGCCAAGTCCTGATCCTGAACCATTAACTGCCTATAACCTGCCGATTGTTTCCTGTAACATGTTGCATGAAGAAAGCGTTTGTGTTGCATTATGGCGCCTGCCGTTCATTTTGATGTTGTGTCTGTCTGCTCATACATGTTGTTAGTCTGATGTTGATGCACTCTGAGCGATGATCCGAAAAACGTTTTGTATAAAAAGATCATTCTAAACCCGTTTCATGTGTTCCTGTTTATTACATAAATATGATACAAACTAGAGGCTCTCAGACGGGCTTAATCAGTCTCTCAGGACAACGCCTTCAGGTCAGTCTCATTTATCCATCCTGCGTTAGAGACTCCCAGCCGTCACCGTGTTTTGTTCCCAGCCAGCGCTAGAGACGTCTGAAGCTCCTCCAGGTGATTGTTCGCCTGTGTGATCATCATCCGGATGGCGTCCTGATGAAATAGGAGTGGTAAAAACGTCAGTGAAGAACAGACAGTACATACAGCGCCTTGCGAAAGTACACAGCCCTGTTGAACTTTTTGACCTTTTGCCACATTTCAAGCTTTAATCATAAAATAATGATATAAAATTGGATATTTTTTGGTAAAGATTTAACAAGAGTACACTGGTAAAGTGAGCATAGATCCTGACATGGTTACCTGGTTTGTGGCATTCTTATTCCTCTTAAACTCGCCTCTGGCCCAGTCCCTGAGATACTTCCTGTCCGATTCGTCCGGTACCTGACGTATGGTCCTCAACATGTTTCTATAAATCCCCAAAACTTTCTGCCTCTGTAAAAACTGATGCAGAAAACAGCAGGTAAGGATCCACAAGGAGAGTTCAAAACAAGCGGTTTCAAGTGACAGGATGGCTTCAAAACAACCTAGAAACAGAATGTTCACATTCAGTAAACAAACACAGAATTTAAGGTGATTATTATTAGTTAATGTTTGAACAGCACTCACATAGTTTGAGATCTGAGTTATGGTTTTTGTGCGCAACGTTAACACTGAACTCCACAATTACCTACAAAATAAATCCATAATATGACTGCAGTAATTACAAATCTGAACATAGAGACAAACCTATAGGGGTCCCCAAGGTTTTAATTTTGGGGCCTCTACTATTCGGCATTAACATATTCCCTCTAGGGAAGATTATGGAAGAAAACGAAATGACAATGGTAAAACTGAGGTTAAAGAGGAATGATTAACCAAAGATAGAAATTCAGTATACTAGCACCTGAAGAACACATCAAGGTTTTAAAAAAAAGGTCATTACAATTGATTAGTGAAAACAGGGACTTTACAGGCCTATAAAAAGTCGACCAGACAGCAGCTGCTAATTTAAAATGCTGCCGCTCCAGTACTTGAAACAGTGGTTCTCAAAAAATGGGGCGCGAGTGCAATTGCACCTCCACTACATTAGGGGGCAGTAGCGCTCTCATTGGCAGAGTGTGCGCAGGGAGCGCTAGCTCAGTGGTGTCGGTGTATGTGTACGAAGTGACACCATGAAAACATATTTAACAGGAATGAGAAGACAGGTGGAGAGAGACGGAGATAAAGAGACAAACGAAAATCTCCCAGAGCTAAGACGAGAAAATATGACGAAGCGTCTGTAGCGCTTGGTTCACTGTGACAGACCGGTGTGTTACTGAGTCTAAAATGTTGGCAGCGGTTAATAAATTAACGCGTCACTTAAAAATACATTATACCGCAATAACGCCGATATTTTTCAGTATCATATGGTTTGACATGGTCAGTCAAAAATGTTTAATTAGGATTTAATTTTATTTTTGAATTTCAGATGCACTTTAAATCTTTTCTGTTACAGTTAATAAAGCTATACTTTGTTGTAAGTTGGTCTATATTTCTTTCTTTTTATTCTTTCTTAGAACAATTTATAGACAAATGATACTATTTATAGTCGCACGGGGGGGGGGGGGGGGGGTGATTGTCATTATCATGTTAGCTCCATAAAACCTCCATGTCATTCCATAATAAATACATTTAACTCCATAATAACTCCGTATAACGCCATGACAAACCCACATCAACTTAATTTGACTTCACATCGCCTCCGTTATTTCCACCAGCTCCTGGGCCATAGCAGCGGTCGGTGAACGGCACCAACCGGAACACCGTGAGACCGCTGGAGGCCTCCGGTCCTTCCGGCTGACCGCTGCCGTCGCGGGTAGAACACCGTTACCTGTTTTAATGAAAGCGCCGCGGCCGGTAACCGGGAACCTGCCATTGGAGTCACGGAACCGGGACGGAACCAGCTGCGCCGCTCGCGGAGCGGATGTTGTGACGGGAAACAATCCCGGTTCGGTCGCCGCGTGACTCCCCCTGGTGGCGGGGAGGACACCCGCACGAGCGCCTACGCTGCACGGCAACCATGGTAACTAACGCTGTAACCATGGCAACACCGCAGACACTGGAGCCGCTATCATTATCTTCAGGTAGTTAAAATATTAAAAGAAAAGTACATTGGTATTATGATTTGATGTAGTTAAATTATAAGAGTGAAAGTAAGTATAGTGAGCTGGTAGTTAAACTATTGCAGTAAAGTACACAAGTATTATGATTTGATGTAGTTAAAGTATTACACTAAAATACATTAGTATTATGAGCTGATGTAGTTAAAGTATTACACTAAAATACATTAGTATTATGAGCTGATGTAGTTAAAGTATTGCAGTAAGGTATATAGAATAAGTATGTAGCATGATTTGATGTAGTACTGCAGTAAAGTACATACGTATTATGAATTGATGTAATTAAAGTATTACAATAAAGTACATCATTATAAAGAGTTGATGATAAATTATTATAGTAAAACTACATAGGCTGATGTAGTTAAAGTATTGAAGTAAGGTATGTAGAATAATTATGTAGCATGATTTGATGTAGTTAAAGTATTGAAGTAAGGTATGTAGAATAATTATGTAGCATGATTTGATGTAGTTAAAGTATTGCAGTAAAGTATATAAGTATTATGAATTGATGTAATGAAAGTATTACAATAAAGTACCTTATTATAATGAGTTGATGTTAAATTATTATAGTAAAAGTACATAGGCTGATTTAGTTGAAGTATTGCAATACTTTTCAGATATATAGTGAATTGATGTATTTAAAGAATTACACGTAAGTGAGTTAGCATTATGACTTAATATACTTCTAGTTAAAGTACTGCTGTAAAATACAAATGTATTATAAGTTGATGTAGTTAAGTAATTACACTAAAATGCATTATTATGTAGCATGATTTGATTTAGTTAAAGGATTGCAGTAAAGTATATAGAATTAGAATGTAGCATGATTTGATGTAGTTAAAGTATTGCAGTAAAGTACATTATTATAATGAGTTGATGTTAAATTATTATAGTAAAAGTACATAGGCTGATGTAGTTAAAGTATTGCAGTAAGGTATGTAGAATAAGTATGTAGCATGATTTGATGTAGTTAAAGTATTACAGTAAAGTATTATGAATTGATGTAATTAAAGTATTACAATAAAGTACATTATTATTATGAGTTCATGTTAAATTATTATAGGAAAAGTACATAGGCTAATGTGGTTGCAATACTTTTCAGATATATAGTGAGATGATGTAGTTTTACACGTGAGTTAGTATTATGAGTTAATATACTTCTAGGTAAAGTATTGCTGTAAAATACGAATGTATTATGAGCTGATGTATTTAAATTATTTTCGGAAAAGGACATACGTATTATGTAGTCAGAGTAGATCATGGAAGTACAACAATAAAGTATTGGTTTGATCTCTGTTACACTGCGTGACATTATAAAATGATTCTATGAAGCATCAGTGTTTAACAGCTAGTTTAAATCCTTTATATACAGTTAGGGTACTCCAGTGGTTCCAAAACTAGTGGTCGTCTATTGTTTATTGTTACTGTGCACAAAAGTCATTCATACATGACAGCTCAGGTGATCCTCCCAGGACATGGATTGTCATTTGTTCATGTGTCCAGCAGATGGCAGCATTTACTCTTTTACTGAGGCCTTGAGTAGAACCTTTTAGTAAAACAATGGGCTGCAAGGAATGGTTAAGAAACCTACTTTTCTTCTCTACTCCCCCAAAATAAACTGCGTCTTACAGTTTATACCAATTATTATGGAAAATGACATCAACATAAAGTTCATTTGCATAGCCCAAAATAACAAAAGCATAGATTTACCTTAAGGAGCTTTACAGTCTGCTCAGCATTAGAACATCCTTTGTCTTTGGACAACAATAGCGACTAAGAAAAAGCTATCTAAAATAAAATGGGAAAAAATGAAAAAAAAAATTGGGAAGATTAGCAGAGGAGGGATCTCTCTTCCAGGATAGACCGATTAACTGAAGATGTTTTGTATAAAACATATCACACAAGTCACAGAACAGCATTTTATGAGTTTTGTGAGTGAATGGTGGCTGTGCCCCATGATAGACTGAATGTGCAATAGATAATATGTGCACAGGATGGAAAAACACATTAAAGCAGGGGTTGAGTACGACATTATAGGTGAAGCAGAAACAAAATCAGTGTTGACATTGGTGCTTGCAGGCATTGTAATAACTGATTTCCAGCCCCCTTGTGTACTCTTTCTCCATCCGGATTGAACTGCTTTGATCCGTGCATCCAACCTGGAGCCAGCAGAAGTCTCTGGAGAGACTGGCTCATACGGAGGTGGCGTGAACGGCTTCACTTTCTGGCCTAGTCAGCGGCAAATGAGAGGTGATGTCGACAGGCTGCGGTTCAGCTGCCTCTATCCCCCTCTTGGGGAGGAGAACGACCTGCTCCAAGGGGATCATCACAGCCGTAGCCCCAGTCCACAGCACAGCTCCACTGCTGGAATCATCTACTAACAAGGCTGGCTGTGGGTCAGCTTTGAGGAAAGTGGTGGACCACAGCAATGCACAGCAATGCTTTTTTTAAATGAAAACGATTTTTTACCAAATGGCATCAGGGTGTATATACTGTAGAGGTATATGAAACATTCACATATATTATGTATCTGCGTAAACTTAAACTTTCTTTTGGAGACTGGGTTGTTTTACTGCCCTACAGTCAAGTGATGTAGTTTCTGAACAGATTGTTCTAACTAGAAAACCTTTGGCTAAAATAACTGAATTGGCAGAGCTGCAAAATGCGCATATAAGAAAGAAGGTGCGCAAAAATGATATAATCTGTTACTGTGAGGATATGTGGGTGGCTTTATTTGTCCTAAAGCTGCACTTTTTTCATACAAGAAAGAAAAAAAGCAAATAGAATATGTTTAAATATTAAGCACACACCTGGATGCCAGTTGGTAAAAATGTTTTGCATGTTTTCTCGTGTTTTAAAATAGGCTCAATCATTATAACTGTAATAACATCCTAATAACATTTTAATAGATGTTTCAAGCAGCTAATGCAATATGTGTTCTTGGCAGCAAGCATTCTACTGGTAAAGATATGATAGATCTTTCACAAAAATTGTGAACACCACTAGAACACCACTGCTAAATTTAGGTTCTGGTACGTGGAGGTTGAAGGTTCCCGACTTGAGTTCAAATCCCTCCAAGCTCTCTAACAAGAAGCAGAGTGGCGCAGCGGAAGCGTGCTGGGCCCATAACCCAGAGGTCGATGGATCGAAACCATCCTCTGCTAATTGTCCATGCTGTTTTTTGTGAAAGGGTCCATGTGATCTTCATCATCTGTCCCCTCATTGTCACACTTCCTTAACAGAGAGACCTGCGTCTTCTCAGCTGTAGTGCACAATATGATGTTATAAGCAGCTATTGCAATATACCCTCTTTGCTACATGCTTTCAACCTGTAAATATATGATAAATATTTCTTTCTGTGACCTTCCTTGGACACGCAGGTAGTGTGGCCGAGCGGTCTAAGGCGCTGGATTAAGGCTCCAGTCTCTCAGGAGGCGTGGGTTCAAATCCCACCACTGCCATCTTGCTCCAACTGGCGTTTACAGCACTGATGTTGTTATGTGGGCCCTTAACCATTTTCTATACCTGCTTAATCCCCACTACGGTCACAGTCGAACCATTATCAACATACCACACATCAAACATCCCTTCTTAGAAGTGGAGGAGGTGTGGCTGAGTGGTCTAAGGTGCTGGATTCAGGCTCCAGTTTCTATGGAGGCAAAGCAAAACTCCCCAACAAGCAGCAGAGTGGTGCAGTGGAAGCGTGCTAGGCCTGTAGCTGATGGATCGAGACCATCCTCTGCTAATTGCATATTTTGTTAACTGTGAAGGTTCCATATGGTCTTCATCGTCTTTGCCCTCATTGTCACAACTGCCTTAACACTGCCTAACCTCTTCTCTCCTGTAGTGCACAATATGATGTTGATGAACCTTTCTCTGGGATTTAATTCACCCCAACAGGTAGTGTGGCCGAGCGGTCTAAGGCGCTGGATTAAGGCTCCAGTCTCTCCGGAGGCGTGGGTTCAAATCCCACCACTGCCAGCAAGTTGCTTTTGATTGACACCACCTGCTCTCAGTGTGTTATGACAATTCACCACTAAAGGATTCTAGTACTTGGTGTGATTTACATATAAACACTTCAGTTTGGGTCACTGCTTCTAAACTTTGCCTGGACAGAGTAGACATCATATCTGGCACAGTGAAACTATCCAGGTTCTCTGAGACTGATTTGAAGGTCAATAGATCGAAGATATTCTCTCTGGTCTGGATACTTGACCAAGAAGCTTCAGGCAGTTCCACCGGTTGGACATTTGGTCCCTAACTGTTCAAGTCAAGTGTGACGCAGTGGAAGCGTGCTAGGCCCACAACCCTGATGTCCATGAAATTCTACCATTCTCACATGATCTCCACGTGCTAAGCTAATGCAATATTTGCTCTTGCAGACCTATGCTCCATGAGTTTTACTAGAAAATAAATGATGGATCTTATGCTGTAAAAAATTATTGATGATTTTAGAAGGTAGTGTGGCCGAGTGGTCTAAGGCGCTGGATTAAGGCTCCAGTCTCTCCGGAGGCGTGGGTTCAAATCCCACCACTGCCATGTATTTCTTTGTACTTGTAAGAGTTCATATCATGCTCTGCCTTCTCTCAATGTGGTATGACTTTGGCATTCTAGTACTTATATATAATACACTTATATATACCGTGCTGGTCAAAGCAGAGGCGCATATAAATTTACTGTTCGTAACACCTGATCATTTTCTATACTTGTTAAATCCACATTAGGTTGCAGCCAATCCATTTTTTTAACATGCAACACATCAAACCTGCATTTTTAGTAGTGGAGGTAATGTCACTGAGTGGTCTAACGTGCTGGATTTTGGCTCCCGTTTTTTATGGAGGCAAAAATCAAAATTAACTAGACAATCCTGCAGCAATTGTGAGGGTTCGGGCTGGGCCGTTGGGCGTTAGGACTCTACTGTGGCATGACATTTTCATAGTCATGTTATTTGTCACTATTCATCATACAAAAGTAAAGAATCTCTATGAAAGTCTGCCCCTGACTGACTGACACCATGAATCAGAGTATAGAACCCACAAATTTAAACAATGCAAGTGATTTGATCAAAGGTGTCAAATCACATTGACTTGTAGGGTTTTTTAAGGTTTTCTCCTGGTAGGTATTAGACTGTTGGGCAAAAAACAGTGGTGTTTTTGGGGTAAGGCACTTGCCATAGATTTATTTATTGGTAATAAATAATAAATTAAATTGCAAAAATATTAAAGTACTTTTCATTTAACAAATTGATAGCATTTGTTTTAAAGAGTAACAAAAATGCTTACCACCACCATCTCAATAAATTTCTGCTTAAGCTATGAACTGCTGACAAGTACATATTAAATTGGTGATATATTGTTAATTATGACAATAAAAATACTATCATAGGAGAGTATGTGTTGTTTTATTACTTTAAGTACACATTAGTTCTGTACTTTTCCTGAATTGCAAGTTTGAATTACTATTTTTAATTGTGGCCTTGCTATTTTTATTTATCAGTTGATCTTTATCCATCATATGTGAAAGACAGTGAAATATAATAAATAATATAAAAGAAAATCTTAATAAGATAGATTTCAGTTACAGACATTACTCAAGGGGTTGATGTAATAATAGTGTTAACTACAATAACTTAATATTGTTTGTACCTTTTTAAATTATCTAAAACTGCAGGTAAATTAAGTTCACATTCATTCATAATCTTTGTCACAAATTATTGTAAGTTATTATTTATTTTTGTTATAGCTACAACATGAACAAAAACAGGAAATAGGTGAAAACAGGAATCAGACCCTTGCACCAGAACATTCAACATTTCTTTAAACATTGATATAAGATACAATTCTAATGATCTAGTTTAGTTTAGTCCAGCTCTTTAGTCCAGTAAAATGAGCATATTTTCTGAGAGGTTATGTTCTCCTGGTCATGATGATATATCCTTTATTTCTGTAGCTTGAAGAATAAGGGCACAGGAGCAGGTTAGAAATTCAATGTTTTACAAAAATGCAGGATGAATCAGCGAAAATTTATAATGGGAGAGATACGAAGAGAAGGAGCACGAAGCTGCGCTTGGAGGATCATAGCGCCAAAACCGTACAACTTTCAACTTTCTTACTCACATTGGAGCGATCGGAAGGGTCATGCCCACGTTTTGATGTAAAAATCATTAACATGCGGTGAAAAGTCTGGCCGTAGCTGTGAGTTCGAAATTTGTTTTTCAGAGGAATTTTTTTGCTTTTACACTCTACCGATGACATCACCAATCTGGACTCCCCATCCGGAATGCATTGCGCCAAAATCTCGCACAAAAATGGTGACTATGTCGCCATAGTAACGAATATCGCCACCAAAAGACATACCACACGATTCCCGATTGATCGGGTCGATTTGATATAACTATTGTGGAGGAGAAGCGAGCCAAACTTTTGAAGGAAGAATAAAGATAGATAGATAGATAGATAGATAGATAGATAGATAGATAGATAGAATAATAAATGTAAGAAAGATTAATAGTAATGGGTTGTGTTCGATTAACTATTAATCGAACCCATCCTCTGCTAATTGTTCATATTGTTATTAGTGAAGGGTCCATGTGATCTTCATCATCTGTCCCCTCATTGTCACACTTCCTTAACAGAGAGACCTGACCTTCTCAGCTGTAGTGCACAATATGATGTTATAAGCAGCTAATGCAATATGTGCTCTTTGCTGCTTTGAGGCTCAATCATTATAACTGTAATAACATCCTAATAACATTTTAATAGATGTTTCAAGCAGCTAATGCAATATGTGTTCTTGGCAGCAAGCATTCTACTGGTAAAGATATGATAGATCTTTCACAAAAATTGTGAACACCACTAGAACACCACTGCTACATTTAGGTTCTGGTACTTGGAGGTCGAAGGCTCTGGATTAAGGTTCCCGACTTGACTTCAAATCCCTCCAAGCTCTCTAACAAGAAGCAGAGTGGCGCAGCGGAAGCGTGCTGGGCCCATAACCCAGAGGTCGATGGATCGAAACCATCCTCTGCTAATTGTCCATGCTGTTTTTTGTAAAAGGGTCCACGTGATCTTCATCATCTGTCCCCTCATTGTCACACTTTCTTAACAGAGAGACCTGACCTTCTCAGCTGTAGTGCACAATATGATGTTATAAGCAGCTAATGCAATATGTGCTCTTTGCTGCACGCTCTTTACCGGTAAATATATGATAAATCTTTGTCTGTGATCTTCACTTCACTGACTGGTAGTGTGGCCGAGCGGTCCAAGGCGCTGGATTAAGGCTCCAGTCTCTCAGGAGGCGTGGGTTCGAATCCCACCACTGCCATCTTGCTCCAACTGCTGTTGGTTGACAGCGTTCCCTGTTGATTGGGTGATTGGTCAGGTGCCAATCTGACCAATCACCCAATCATAACAGCCTGCTCTCAGTGTGTTGTGACCATTTACCACTGAGGCACATATGAATTTACTGCTCATAACATGTGGTGCTTGCAGAACTGATGTAGGTATGTGGCCGGTTAAACATTTTGCATACCTGCTTAATCCTCATTAAGGCCACAGCCAAACCATTTACAACATACCACACATCAAACATGCCTTCTTAGAAGTGGAGGAAGTGTGGCTGAGTGGTCTAAGGTGCTGGATTTAGGCTTATCTTAAAGCCCTGGAAAAAAAAGCTAGTGAGTGGCACTGCTTTTTGAAATTTCATTTGATTAAATATTTTTCATTGTTTTAACATGTATTGCGAAGCTATCATCTGCTCACAATCATAAATACACATTATATAAATACACAACATGATTTATTATCCTGTATGTTGGCATGAGAATAATTTATGTATTGCCTTGGGCCATGTGTCCAGCTTTATGGGATTATTTTGAATGTATTAATAAATGCAGGTTAAATAATTTTATGTTTTGGAGGGTCTATAATCGAGTATAATTCAATCTTAATTCAAAGTCTTTTAAGACTTTGAATTAAGAGTCTTTTATCAGTTTCATAGCAGTAAAGTATAGGATACTATCTCCCACAAAAAGTTACAAAAGTTTTGTTAACTGTAAAAAAAAAGAATAAGACGAACTCTTTAAGGTCAAAGGTAATCACCAGCTTTTTGGAGCGTTCAACATAATTCAGCAAAATGTCATTAAAGGTGTCATCACATGACACTAGTCTGAAATTATTGCCATTGGATAACAGTATAATTTAATGCAGGAACATATAATATATAAGATCTAATGCATGATTTTATTTTTATAATTGTTTGTTTGACTAATGACAAATTACTCTGAGCTTCTCCTTTTGTTTTTTTCCCCGTTAAAGAGTTTTTTTTAGGGAGTTTTACCTTGTACGATGTGACCAAGGACAGGGCATGTTGTGTTGCTTTTGTACAAACTGTAAAGCCCATTGAGGCAAATCTGTGATTTGTAATTCTGGGCACTACAAATAAAATAGAAAATTGAAATCAAATGGAAAGAATACCTGCTGAGTGTATAATTACACAATGTATAAACGCTGCCCCAATGGGGTGCCTTTCTAATACCCCAAATTACAAAAACTAACACTAAAACTAATGGACTAAACTAAAACTAAGCACTTTGATAAAAGGAAAACTAAACCCACCTTAAAAACTATTTAAACTGAAATTGGAAAAAAAAGCCAAACAACAACAAAAAAAAACAACTAATTACAACAAAATGAATTAATTAATCCAAAACTATTACAACCTTGCCACAAACATGGTCAAAGTTACAAAACCATGGGCAGAGTGGTTGCAAAAAACTCATTTAAAATTCCAGCTGAAAACAGAGGAAATGCTATTGGCTTCGACTAGAATCGGAAAGTCATCTTGTTCACTAACATCAGGCTTCACATTGTGCTTCATTAGCTTTTTTTATTTGTTGAAAACACTATGAGAAAGATCTGAGGGAGTGTTCTCGTAAAGCAAGTTTACCACAAGTCACTCAGCTTCCTTTTACTTCCTCTTAGGACTCACAATATTGCATTTACAGATTTATTAAGCCTTCAACGAAAAGTTTTAACATTATGCTTGTTTGCTTTTCATCTGAGAAGTAAGAAGACGGGATATAAATCGCACGTCTATGTTTTATGGACTTTTCTCGATTCTCTGCCATCTATGGAGGATCAGGCCAGGATAGGAAACGATAAGGCTTAACTTTACTTTTTTTTGGCCTCCTATTTCCTTCTCTCTCCCTCCAGTTGCTGCCACTACAATCTTTTACATCATTTGAGCTTATTAACAATCATCAGGTCTAATCTTAACCAGCCTCTGTTAAAAAAGTTTGATTGGTTTCTTACACGTATAAGTCATAGCCAGACATATTACAGAACGAGCCGGGGTGGCGTGGGATCAGCGCCGTGTTCCTACGTTAGTCGTAGGATTAACTGTGTCCAGATTGCTGTCTGAAGTCGGCATTAAAGACAGATGCGCGTCACACGGGAAGATTCCGTCATCATTCTTGGAAGTTGTGGGTGATTTCGGTGAAGTTGCCGTGGAGGAGCCTGGCGGCGTCACGCCAGTCCTTCAAACTCTCCGAAACACTGAAATGCTGCGAATCAGAAATCCCGGACTCATGTGAAAGAAGAACTTTATTCGTGGAATATGCTCTGATAAGCATTACATTCTTAAAACATTTATTCTGAAAGATCAAGGTAGAAGTGACGTTAGTTTGGAAGATGGAGTGTCTGTGTTTTCTTTCTTGTTTTACCTTGTTTTAAGAAGTTATATGACTTTCTATTATAAGAGTTTCATTCCAAAATACTATACCTAAAAAAAGGTGAAAAACCGAATGAGTCAAGATGAGACCTTGGTTTTAAAGGAATAGTTTGACATCTTGGGAAATTTGCTTTTTCAAGAGAAGGATATCACTCTCGTATTCATGCCTTAAGTAATGTGTGCTGTAATTATTTAAATTTGACACCTGAAGATGTGTGTCAATTCTGAATTCACAAAAAATGGAATGCTAAGTTGAGATAGCATGTAGTTACCACCAACTCTCTGATGATGAGAATTGAATCATTCAAACCATTTTGTCTAATAATGCTGGTCTTTGTGCATAGGAGACTGCTTTTGCAATAGGGTGCTTTGTAATTTAAATACCTGCAAACAGCAAGTTCGCTCAGTAACACAGATAATACATTATTTAACCCTTTGCAAGTAACTTTATTTTTGCAGAGGTATGGAATCAAAAAAAGCCATATCTGTAATTATTAAGCATCAGAGATGTTGGTACGCATCTTTTATTATGAGCAGTGTTAAATCTTTTGCATTGCAACCCTTTCTAGTCGTGTGCACTGGCAAGTCACGATTCTTATGAAATGCATTTAGAGTCAAGAAAGGTGCCTCAGAGATCTGCTGTGTTTTGCACTAATGTTAAAGCATGGTCTGGGTTTAGTTTTTTTGAGTTTTTCTACACCCCTTCAACAAAGTAACTACTTTGTGATCAACGATGAAAGAAGATGAAATAATTATATTCGACAAATTTCTAATCCATTTAAGCCCAAAACTTTTTTCCATGCATATTATTAAAGTTAATGGTCTATTGTTTTTTTTCTCCATTTTGTACTCTGCTTATTTTCTTTTAGAAAATAGCCTTTTAATGACTGGCAACTATAGTTGCTGCTTACATAAACATTCACATAAACACAACCTATTTATCCCAGGCGCAAGATTACTTGACGAGACTTGACGGTTTAAATAAACATACCGATTAGGGTTGCAAATTATAATAACTAAATTAAAAGGACCTCTTTCTTGGAGGGTTTGTCTTTACCATATTGACTGTTACAATCCTATATTTAAGAACAGGTTAGAACTTTCCTTTTTAAAGAGCCTTACTAGGGTTGATGACCCCTTGGGCTATATAAATAAATGTACTTTTTTGTTTTATTCAAGTAACTTGTTTATCATTTCATTAAAAAATGTATGAGTAAAGAAACTGGACAATAAAAAATTGCAGTAGTCAAGCCTGGAAGTAACAAATGCATGGATACGTTTTTCCGCATCTTTCAGAGATAGGAACTGTCTGACCTTTGCTATGCCGCGTAGGTGAATAAAGGCAGTCCTAGAAATATGTTTAATGTGGGCAGAGAATGACAAATCTTGGTTGAAAATGACTCCCAGTTTTTTTCCCAGTGGTGCTAGAGGCCAGGGAGATGTCATCCAGGATAGCTATATCACTGGATTTTGAGTTCCTTCAGATTTTGAGTACAATTATTTCTGTTTTGTCTGAATTTAGTAGCAGAAAATTGCAGGTCTTCCAGGATTTTATTATCCTTAAGACAAGCTCGAAGTTTAGCTAGCTGATTGGTTTTATTCGGCTTAATTGATAGATACTGTTGTGTATCATCTGCATAACAGTGAAAATTAATAGTGTTTCCTAATGATTTTACCCAATAGGAGGATCTAAAGAGTGAAAAGTATTGGTCCAAGCACAGAACCTTGTGGAACCCCATGGTTAACTTTTGTATGGATAGAAGAAACATTATTGACATGGACAAATTGGGAACATTTATGTTGCTCTTTTTAGCAGAAAATTACAGTCTTTGGCAACTATATTTGCTCAAATGTGTTAATCCACCCATACATCAATAAAAAAAGGGCCAGACTGCAACAAACTTTTGCCTGCTTTAGGTGCCCATTTCACCTAAATGAAGGAAATGCATTTGAATAAGCGCATGTCTCAAAATGTCAAACATTCTGTCCAAAGTGGATGTTTTTGTTCATTGACTCATACATTTACGGTACCTGCATCTTTGTAGATATGTGGAGGAATGTGGAATGAAACCGTAGCACTTTTAAATGGGTGAAATCATCCACATCACAGCTTAACCAGAACATGTAAAGCATCTAGCCTCAGTACAAACTGTTTACCCACACACAAGCAAACGCTAACCAGATAGAATACTGCTCATTTAGTTACTATGTTGTAACTCAAAATGCCCAATAAATGAAATGAAAAAAAAACAACCATTAAATAATAGTGGTATATAAAAAATGTTTTCAATTAAGGCGATTCAAGTTGGTTACATCACTAGTGAACCTTTCCATGTTTCCAAGTCCCTCCTAAGAAACAGGCCTACAGCCTACTTATAGATACAGTCTAGCATCATGCATCAAACACTGTTTGTACAAGCTCCATTTCTTTGCCAACTCAAGGTGTAATGGCACATGGATCTCCTGCTGTACTATAAATAAATAGATAAATATGCAATAAAGGAAACTGGACCCATAAATACACAAATAAACAGATAAGATATTGCACAGCAAGTGATATATGATGTGTTATACAGCATTAGAATAATGATCAGTCCTGGTCTTCTGGATTTCGTTAATCTGGTTAGTGCCAACAGTGTTTCATGAGTAACAAAGGACGGGGGCATTAAATGCCACTTTAATTGTTTTATCAATCCTCGGATTCATTAGCCATCTGCTCTGGACACATTCAGTTGTGATTCAGTTTCAATGTTTGCAGAGGCAGCAGCAGCCAAATTATACGCACTTATTATTATTTTTTTTTTTCGACAGTTTGATCATGAAGGTAGAAAGTTTCAAGGTAGAAAGTGTTGTTGAAAGATGTCTAGACAGGAGCTGGTTGCACAGAGATAGAATGATGTCCCAGCTGAAAAAGCTTCAAAAAAACCTGCGCCGCCATGTCAAGTTCCACCAATGGCGTCACTACATGTGAAAAACAACATTAATACCACACAAATAGCATTTATATATATATATATATAACTCTTCAGTGTTTAATCTTTCTAATTGCATATTTTCACAGCACTAAAAAATCTAAACATGATTTAGATTTTCCTTTTTATTACTCTACCCATTTTTTTCCCAAAACAAAGTGCCATGGTAGACCAAAGGAAAAGCAGTTGTAGTGTGAACAGTGATTGCTACCTGTTAGAATTATAGATAGTTTTAGAGCTCTTCATTCCCAGACAAGAGTGAGTTGGCCATGTGTCTGTTTTTATTTCTATGTAACTCTACCGAAGCAAGAGCAAATCTCCAACTGGCCTAGAGCAGTCTCTGTGCAACCAGCCCCAGGAGGTCACCGGAATAGAATTGAAGAGATTTATATGATTTAGTAATAAAATAAATTCAAAGGAGTAGACGTTGAATAAGCAGTAGCGTCCAGTGGTGATATGTGAGCCAGGGTTGAGGATATTCGCACCATATTCCGCGTGTGATCATCTTTTGTCCGTTCTGTCAAGCATGTTGCTCCAGGATGGAAACACATACCTCTAAGTGTCAACAACACTGCTTTCCCAGTTCCCCCTTTTAAATGCAACAGTTTGGGGTTAAAATGCACGCGCTCAGCAGTACACACACCAGTAGATCAGGTTGAAGAGGATGTAGGCGCCAGGGAAGATCATGCGAGAGTACGTGTCGATGGTGTGGGTGTTCTGGATGATCCGGAAGCCACGGATCCCCTTCTTCTTGGTCCCCGTGGACTCGTTATCCAGGGAGAGGTGCACCACGATCCGCTCCTGCTTTTCCGACGCCTCCTCGGCCGCCATGGAGGCCCTGGTGTAGCCCGCCAGGCTGTTGGCGTCCTCCTCGCTGTACGTCCCGTCCAGAATCATGGTCTTGTCATGGGACATGCCGCAGGTGCAGGGGAGCGTCTGGGACTGGGAAAAAAAAAAAAGATTGATTAAAAGGTTTGGAAAACCTTGTTGATGTTGTATTACTGAAAACAATTGTTACCTGTTCCCTGGCTTTTTCTCGGAGCTTCCGGTCTTTCCCGTCCCGCACGGTTGTCAGGTAGTTGACGGCGGCGTATTCAAGCACAGACAGGAAGACAAAAACGAAGCTGACCCAGAGGTAAATATCCACGGCTTTAATGTAGGAGACCCGGGGCATGGAGGCGTTGACTCCAGTGATGATGGTGGACATGGTGAGCACTGTGGTTATACCTGAAGCACGAGAACATACAACAACCTAGAGTTAGCAAGCCACCAGGAAGGCCTTATGGAAATAAATGTATCCATTTCATCTCTGTAGAGCAGAGACCTCTGGGACATGGAGATAAAACCTAGAAACAACAAGTTGGGCTCCATCAAAAAGTGTGAAGAAACTCTTTTCACTGTTCAAATTTAAATGCTACAGTTTGGCTGTAACAGAAGTTGCCAATAAAAGTTAATGAGCACAGGATTAATATGGATTTGGTCTTTGCAGAGGCAGAGTTGACTGAATTACATCAGTTAAGCCACTAACAATCGTGTTATGTACTAATTTTACTTTTACAACTATAGTTGCCACAAATATGTCAATAAACAAAAAGGTATTATTTTTTGGAATATACTCTAGAGATTTGGATGAATAAACAGATATATACATGTCAGGGTTGGAAATCACAAGGATTTAAATAAAAATGACTTCTATTTGGAAGGTCATGTTCTCAGAAGGAAGGGACAGGAAGATGATGACAGTAAGCACTTTTTTTTGTTTTCTTAAACCTTGATCAAAGTTGTCTATCATTTCCTAAAAAAATATTCGAATAACATTTACATTTTTCTTTTTATTTCAAGTAAAAAAACATAATTTGTAGACTTTGGCAACTTGGTTACATGTTGTTACGCAACAAGACTTCAGGATGCTGCACACTGTCACAAATTTTGACCTGTCATTCACCATTTTGGCTCATGTCAACAAACGAGAGACACTGTGGTAATTGGTGAACTTCTGGGCCGTGGTTAGATGTTTTTTCCCCTTTCGGATGAAGACACAAGCGGAATGTGAATGGACAGAATGTTGCATATGTTGTTACCTAACGAGACTCTGGCAGGGACGGCCCTGCGGTCGATCCAGAAGGACACCCAGGACAACATGACCATCAGAGTGGCGGGGAAGTAGGTCTGCAGCAGGAAAAAGAAGATGTGACGCCGCAGAGTGAAGTTGATGTACAGTCGGTTGTACCAGCCTGGAGACAAGGGAAGGAATAAATTCATATATTCATGCATCAGAGGTAAAGCAGGGGAATGATGTCCTGAAAATGCCAGAGCACACTCGAAAACACAGAATTGGAAAAAATGAACAATGAAGATGCACGGATGGACGATGTGAATAAAAAATGAGATGAAAAGAAATGAGATACTTGCATTGGAAAACAAAATCTATGCCAGCCGGAGCACAGAAAGGTGAAAAAAACGGTCAAGAGCTCATTTATGTGTTTTTCAGAACAGAATAAAATCCGTTATTTGCCCACTGGGATTGTGGAGTGGATCGCTGCCTCAGGCCACCTCCTTCCAATCAATTTGTTACTTATTAGGGCTGTTTGTTGCACAAATTGTAGAAGCTGTTGGGATTACATTTAAACCTCTGTGCTACAACGTTGCCTTATGGCAACAAACTTCTTTTATGTCTACCACACAAAGTACATCACCAGTTATAATGCAATGCATAAAAAATAAGTGAGTCCATGAGAGAACCAATAGGGTTCTCTCATGGAGTTTCTGGCCTTTTCTACAGGCCTCTTCACAGGGAGGAGCCTCAACATATTTAATGATGTTTCTTCTCAGAAATTTATTTGATTACTTAAAAATTGAAAAACTATAAAATGTGTATGTTGCCGTTGGCAACACTGTGGCATCATGGAATTGTTGGCCTGGCATCTAGCATTGTGTGTTTAATTATTGTTGACGTTGTCCAAAAGCATATTGCAAACTTTATAGACCCAGGCCCCACAACCATGGAGAACTATAAAGTTATGTATTAAGATTATTAGACATTACTTTGGTATACTTTGGTATACTTTGGTAATGATTATACTGTGATCACATGTGACATATAGAGATTGGTCATTTCAGATGTCCATTTCCACAGCACTAATTCCATCGTTAGAGCTAGTCATGCAAGCCATTCTACTCTTTTTCCCTGCTGACGGTAAACTACTGCTATGATTAAGTTAGAATTCAGTAAAACAGCAACAGATTTAAGGTACAGTAGCTTCTTCATGTAAGAAAAAAAGTGTTGAGTTTTGATGGTAGTAGCTTACCGTCTCACCTGTCAGATTAATAGCAAGGAAGAAACGATTAGAATTAATTAGAGTTTGGAAACTTAATTCATATTAAAAAAGAATAAATAAGCGGGAGTCCAATAAGAGTGGTGAGAATAACATGAGCAGTGTTTTGCTGATGGAATTATTGCTGTGTGAATGTAGATTATATAAAAATGACCATGTGTGCTCCCGGCCAGCATGTCGATGTAGAGGCCCATAAGGGTTAAATATGTGCTGGACAAATGGGTGCCAATTGGGGTTATTTGCAGTTTTTATGGGTAAAACATGGTCATTCTGACTGGGCTACTGACCAACCTTTATTATTCAATGCTGGCCAGGAGGGGGCTTGCAGAGTGCATGCATGCCTGTTTGGTTGATCCAGCCTGACACAGAATTCCACGGGTCATTAATCTGGGCACTGTACCTGTGCTGCTGTAGAAAGCCAGTCTGGAGGTAGTGTGAAACTTCTGGATGAGAAACTGTGATAGAGAGATCCTGTCGTCGGTGCTCAGGGACTCGTCGCCACTTTTCCAATACAGCATCAGGTCCTCATCTGTATAGGCATCTGAATTGTAAGAAGTGGAGATTAAAGTCAGTCATTTTCTGTACCTGCTGATTCAGCCAGCATGTCCATGTGGGGCTGATATGGGTAAGTTTGGAATGAATAAGTGGGTTTTTCAACATTTTCCATAGGGGTCCAACCAGTTTCGCCCATATATGGGATAAATTTGTTTGCCCATATATGGACAAACGCAGGTAGGGCCACCATGGAAACTGTGGAGAAATATATATTTGCATATGGACATGCTGGCTGGGTGCAAACAAGGTCACTGGTCAATGTAATAATCTTCAGGTAATGTTACAACATGATGCAGATATCTCCACTGTTGGTGGGCATCAACGACTCTCCGAAAAACCACCATCCCCTTTAAATTTTTGTGACAAAATGTTTTAGATCTACTACTCACAGCTCTCCAGCTCCAAAGTGCATGTCTGCGAGTCCAAAGGAAACCGGCTGAAATCCATGTTACACGCAGCAGTAACTGTAACCCTGAGTGAACCAAAAGCAGATTGTAAACCTCTGCCAGGTCTCGTTTTGCCATCTGTGCATGGGTTCGTTATCTGTCCTCACCTCAGGCTGTACAGGACGTGGCCGTCGGGGAAGACCCGGAGCATGATGTTGTCAGTGGTGGTGTCGTGGATGAAGGACCTCTTGGAATGGACGAAAAACACGTCGGGCACCCAGATCTTCTTCACCAGGCGGCCGTCGAAGGTCATGCTCTTGTTGGTGGAGCTGGGGAAGGCCAGCCTCTCATCCTTCCAATAGTGCCGCAGATACAGGGTCATGGTGAAGTCCTGGGGAAGCAGGGGGGGTGGGGGAGAAAAAAAATACATCCTCTGGATTAACTCGCTCGTCTCAACAGGACTGTACTTGCTTTTATTGAATCTCAGGGGGATTAGACTGCTGTGGCCGGCCACTGCTGGATTATATGGATCGTTTATGACTAAACATACATGGTCACCAGTAGTGCAGAACATATGTTAACTAAATGCAATCCAGAGCTTCTATTGGTAGATTGTCCTTTTTTTCTGTTGCTATGCAGGCAATAGCAGTCTTGTCACAAGAGATCATCATCTATCCCATTCTCCTTATGTGCCCGTCACATGATGATACCCCCCAAATCCCTCAAATGAGTTGTAACTGTAATGCTGTAAGTTTACTAGTGGTGGAAAAAGTACTCAGATCTCATCCTTTAACCAAGAAAAGTAGAAATACTGTGATCAAAAGTTACTTAATAACGAGTCAATGGACAATCTAATCAGTCAATATGAAGAGGATGTACAATTACCCCAAAAGATATATGTCAATGTTCATTTGGCCTCCTGTTTGCTATTTAACCTTTAACCTCACCGTGTCTCATTTCTTTAGTAATAAGAACTTCAGATCAGGTCTGTTAAAGCCATCAATCATAATTGACATATTATTATTTACATGTTTTGTAATTACAGATAAAACCACCTCTTGTCCAGGCTTTTTGATTGTCTTAAGTTACAGTTTAGTTGGAGCTTTTTCGATTACTCTTCATCTTACAGGTTTCTGTTTTTGAGTATATATATATATATCCATCCATCCATCCATTGTCTATCCCGCTTATTCCCTTTCGGGGTCGCAGGGGTCTGCTGGAGCCTATCCCAGCGCGTTAAGGCGAGAGGCAGGGATACACCCCAGATGGTCGCCAGCCAATCGTGGGGCACACACACCATTCACACACCATTCACTCTCACACTCACACCTATGGGCAATTTAGAGTTTACCAATTAACCTGAGCATGTTTTTTGTATTGTGGGAGGAAACCGGAGTACCCGGGGAAAACCCACGCAGACACGGGGAGAACATGCAAACTCCACACAGAAAGGCCCCAGACCCAGGCCCAAGGC
Source organism: Eupleurogrammus muticus (assembly GCA_036785175.1). NCBI lineage: Eukaryota > Metazoa > Chordata > Actinopteri > Scombriformes > Trichiuridae > Eupleurogrammus > Eupleurogrammus muticus. Next base: position 32,468,214 of record JAYKQN010000001.1, read on the forward strand.
GGTCTTGAACCTGCGACCTTCTCGCTGTGAGGCAACAGTGCTACCCACCGCACCACCGTGTCGCCCTATATATATATATATATATATATATATATATATATATATATACCATTTTTTTCCAAAAGAAAGTGCCATAGTAGACCAAAGGAAACAGTTGTTGTGAACAGTGATAGACACCATAATATATACTGTCACTGTCAAAAAATGAGAGTTTGGTAGTAAACAGAAAATTTCTATATTACTTATTTCACTCACTTTAAAATATTGATTCTGTAGGAAACAATGCATGGTGCCATGGACAGCATTGGTAAATTTAGAAAATATTGGGAAAGGTGTTTTGTCTGGATTTGTTTGAAGATGACAAAGATATAGAATAATGCTCCTCATCTTGGTCCTTTCCTAAATGACACAGGCAACTGGCCTCGTGCAGCTTTGTGACATGAAATGTCAATAAGACCAACTGTCATTTGAATTCATTCATTTTTCCTCATCTGTTCCACAAAACAATTCAATCCAAAATACTTGGTTCTAATTTGAAATGCAAACTGAGATTGTCCCTGCAAACAACAATTTACATATTATCAGGGTGAGAGTTCTGGGTCCAATTTATGGTTCCAGAACAGAAGGCTGATTTAATAGCGTTACTCGACATGCATTTCAGTCTGACTTAGAGCTGAATAAACAATTCCTTCCACTGAGCTTTCATAATCTAATTCTGATTATCCAACTGAAAACAATAGCTAAATGACTGGAACTAAACGGATACTTTAATCCGTCTTTTTTAACCTCCCAATGAACAAAATCATTTCTCTAATGCCAGTGGCATAACACTGATGTCAGAGGAGAAACTATTCATTTTTTCCCCAAACCACATTTATAATCTGATCTGGTACTTTTGACAAGGAAACGTCGTATTGAGAAATGTTGCCATTGTCCTGCTCATGTTTCCATCAACATGCTGTCACTGAAAGAACGTTCACACGACGCCTCATTAGCCGCTTTGTGTGGCAAGAGCTTCTTCCCCCGATGTGTGGGAATCAGCAACTTCCAGAGCTGATTCTGTCACAGATTCGTGAATTAGATCCGCCACCAGCAGCGTAATCCACTGAAATAGCGCCGCTATTAGATTTCTACTTCTTGTGTAATCCTGTTACGTTCGGTTTCAGTTGCTCTTCGCTATCAAACCTGATTGGACATTAAGTTAAGGAGATGGAATAATCCGAGTAATCCTCTCTTTTCCCGCCCAGACTGGATCTGAAAAATAACAGTAATTAATTCTAATTACTGTTATTTTTAGTGTCGGGCAGATTTCGGGTTCGTGGTGGAATCCATTTCCCCTGCTGATGCTTTCTGTTTGTACTCTATTATTAACTTTAAGCCACTTACCATGTCTACCTCTGATATACTGTCCAAGCTCTCCACCTGGACATCCACTCCGACGGGAACAGCTGGACCTGCAGATCAGAAGCAGTCAAACACATCAGAGTTCCAAAAACGACATACAGGACATCTTGCTGAACAGTAATGAAACAGAACACTGTAAAACTGTCTTTATTCTTCGAGTATAAGGAAACAGATGTCAAATTTTGACACCAGATTAGAGTTTACATACATTTTTTTTTTTCCAAAAAAGCAAGATTTAAAGTGTATTTGAACATGTTATGCATCACATTCACCTTTGGAACAAAGTACAACCCACAATATGCCCTACTGTTATATGCAAAAATGCATATTACATGTGGAAACTGGACACCCATTTTTCATTCTAACAATTCCCCATATCAAAAATACATAAACTGGAAAAAATAAGGAAAATACAGTGAAACTAAACTTGAGACTACAGTAAATCATACATATGCATTATTATCAGTGTGGTATGTGTCAGGGGGAGAGAGAAAAGAGGAGAGAAAAAAGAACCAGCACATCAACAGATGAGGTAATATGTGTCCTCACTCATGTTAAATAACCCTCCTTAGCATCAGTTATGTTAATGGACTAAAGTTTAATCCAATGTGCCCTTTCCTCTCCGGATAGTTACACTTAGATCCCTTAGGAAGGTAATCTATCAGAGAGGTAGTACTATTACCAACTGCTCTGAATCATGGTCAATGCAGTGTAGCGTAGATTTATACCTCCAGGTCGGTAGATGGTACACTAGCACTTCTGGTAGTTTCTTCATCAATCCATGGTTTGAATTTGTATGTTGTCTTTCTAGTCTTTTTAACCAGTAGATAGATCGCTAGATCGCTTTACAAATGTTCCTTCACCTGGTCACACACCGATGGAACAGCCATTGGGGTTAAGTTAAATTGCCCAAGGATAGCTGAGCCGGTTTTTGTCACCCTGGTGACATCACAGTGGGGTGATTTCGAGTTCAACTCCAGTCACAAAAATGAGCACATTCTGTCTGCGTGGCCCCTGCACAAGAATAATAATAATCCCTGCGTTTTAAGCACCAGCCAAATGAAATGCAGTTGGCCGCTGCTGGGCGGGAGAGCTGGCCGACTTTTACGTAGCGGTAGTAGCAGAAAACAGGCCGGGCAAGGTGAAAATTTGTGATGCGACCATGACCACGTACGGGAGTATACCGAGGTCATGCCTGCAGATGTTGTTGCTGCCATATGGCAGAGGGCACAAGGACAAGCCATGGTTAGCTGCACCGCCATCATGTCCCAGGGCTTCCCAGAAGGAGAACACACCTATCTGTGCTAACACTGGGAAAAAGGGAATAGACGGAAGCCTAACAATAAAGACTAGAGGAGAAAGGGACATGGAGAATGATGCACGAGTGAAACACACTCAGATTGGATGAGGACGTTTTGCATGACGGACAGGATCGACTTAACCAACTGGTTGTGCCCATTATGCTTATCCCTCTATGGTACGGCATTGCCATATGGCAACAAACCCATTTTATGTCTAGTACACACACACACACAGTGTGTCAAGAGGTATAATGCAATGTATTTAAAAGAAGTGGGGCCATAGGAAAACCAATATAAGTCTTTAAATTCATTGTTAACTTCTTGAGCTTTGGGAAAAAGTGACACAATTATATGAACCATGTAATTAATGAATCATTTCAATTATCAACTAAAAAATAGTCATTGGTTGCAGGCTATTGAGAGTAAATCCGGTGTATTCTTCAGGAACACCAGGGATATTTGTAGACAATTTTATTTTGATCAGTAGTGTATTTATTGGTTAACAGATTTCTAACCAGTAGAAGTTAGTAATGCATACCAATTTGGAACATAAAACACAAACACGCTTCACGCAGCATCCCTGACCACCATCCAGAGTGAAAATGTCATCACCTGGTTTGATTATTCTTCATAAAAAGCAAAGCTAAATCAATCTGTAACCCCAGTCATATCATCCTGTACACGAAGGAGGCAGAGCTACTATAATTCTGTCTCCTCGAGCGATAAAACTCCCAGATGTGTTTGCATATGAACATCTGGGACAACCTCCATATCAGCCATAGATACTGGGAACACATGAGTTTGTGCATGCGCTTTACCCAACTCCCACTTGCCCTTTAACTCCTGGTATATGTTGCTACCCAAAACGATCAGCGTGGACATGCTAGAGATACAACTTAAGACTTCAGCGTTTGATGGAAAACATAGAGTAACATTTAAAAAGACAGTTTTCCAGACTATATTATTAAGAGAAGCGATTACCTACTTTGTTGTATGTGGTGCTAACTGTGACAGGTATATTATATTAGAATAAGGGTCTTGATTCAGTAATGGTGCCAAATTCTTCTGTTTCTATTGTGGACTTGGTGAGTTAATACTAATAAATGTATGTTTCACTTATGGGACAAGTCTGATTGAATATTCTAATTTATATTTTACTTTGCACTTTTTTTTTTTTTTTTTTTTTTTTTTTTTTTTTTTTTTTTTTTTTTTTTTAAAGATGGCGCCACAGTAGGCAGCCTGTTACGCAGCTCTCTAGCTTTTCTTTCCTTTTTCTGGTTTATTTGTTTTATTTCAAGTTCTTTTTTTGCTTAATTTTGATTTTAATTTGCGACAAGAATGGACCCGAATAGTCTGCTGAGAGGAGTAGCCTTCTTTCTACTCCTATCGGGACTTTTCACCGCCGCATCTGGTGATAACGTGAGCCAGTCCATCGTCTACAGCCGGGATCAGCTGTTGGCGCTACGGGACAGGGGCGCACTCCCAGAGGAGCGACCCGGGATTCCGAAGGAATTACGGCGTCGGAGGAGAGGATGCAGGGCTGGAGCGAAGTACCGGGAGAGGAGAAGGCGGTACAAACCCAGCGTTCCGTCTGTGATAATGGGTAACGTAAGATCTTTACCCAACAAGATGGAAGAGCTGACGGCGCTAACCAGACTGCAGTGGGAGTTTAAGCAGAGCAGCCTCCTGCTGTTCACGGAGACCTGGCTCACGGACAACACACCGGACTCCGTCGTAACTTTGGACGGCTTTCAACTGGTGAGAGCGGACCGAAACGCGAGGGAAAGCGGTAAGAGGAGAGGAGGGGGACTGGCAATGTATGTGAATGAGAGATGGTGTAACCCGGGACACATTACTGTGAAGGAGCAGCGCTGTACCAAAGACATTGAACTGTTAGCGGTTAGCGCTCGGCCATATCACCTGGCCCGGGAGTTCTCGCATGTTATCGTGTTAACTGTCTACATCCCACCATCGGCAGATGCTAAGGTAGCCTGCGAGGACATCCACACCACCGTCTCTCAGTTACAGACGGCACATCCACAGTCCCTCATTATTATCTCTGGGGACTTCAATCATGCCTCACTCTCCACCACTTTCCCTAACTTCACCCAGTATGTTGACTGCCATACCAGGGACAATAAAACTCTGGACTTGCTGTTTGCCAACACAAAGGAGGCTTACAGCTCATCACCCCTCCCCCCACTTGGCTGTTCAGACCACAACCTGGTCATCCTCCAACCCACCTACATCCCCCTAGTGAGGAAGACCCCTCCCTCCAAAAAGGTGATCAGGCTGTGGTCTGAGGACTGCAGTGAGGCCCTGAGAGACTGCTTTGAATGTACAGACTGGCAAGAACTCTGCAGGCCACATGGTGAGGACATCGACAGCCTCACCCACTGCATCACGGACTACATCAACTTCTGTGTGGAGAACACTGTGCCGACCAAGAAGGTATGGTGTTTCTCCAACAACAAACCATGGGTGTCCCCAGAGTTGAAGGCCCTGCTTAATGAAAAGAAGAGGGCCTTCTGGTCGGGGGACAAAGTGGAACTGAGGAGAGTGCAGAGGGAACTAAAATATAAAATCAGGAGTGACAAGGAGAGTTACAGGAGGAAGATGGAGGAGCAGCTCCAATCAAACAATGTCCGAGAGGTCTGGAGAAGCATGAACAAGATCTCTGGTCACCTCAAGGACAATGGAGGAGCAGCAGTGTCCACCGACCGGGGGTGGGCCAATGAATTGAATCTGTTTTTTAATAGATTCGATTCTGGACCAACAACCTCCCCCACCCCCCAGCTTCCATCAACCCCCCTCCGTGTGCTGTCCCCCCCCTCTCCCCCCTCTTCTGGCGCTGTGCTGTTGCCAGGTTCACTCTCCTCGTTCCATCCCACCACACCCCCTTTACACCTACCCACATCAAAGCCAGCCCCACCCCCCACCCCATTACACCTACCAACAACAAAGCCAGCCCTTCCCCCCACCCCGGACCAGCCACAGATCTGCCTCACAGCTGATCAGGTGAGAAGTCAGCTAAAGAGGACAAAGGTCAGGAAGGCTGCAGGTCCAGATGGAATCAGCTCCAGATTGCTCAGGGACTGTGCAGACCAGCTTTGTCAGGTGGTCCTGCACATCTTTAACCTGAGTCTGAACCTGGAGAGGGTTCCTGAACTGTGGAAGACTTCCTGCGTAGTTCCAGTGCCTAAGATCGCACGGCCCAGGGAGCCCAACCACTACAGACCTGTAGCCCTGACTTCTCACCTGATGAAGGCCTTGGAGAGGCTCATTCTGCACCACCTTCGCCCACTGGTGAGCTCAGCACTAGACCCTCTGCAGTTCGCCTACCGGCCCGGCATCAGTGTGGATGACGCTGTCATCTATCTGCTGCACCGATCTCTCTCCCACCTGGAACAAGCGGCGAGCACGGTGAGGATCATGTTTTTTGACTTCTCCAGTGCTTTTAACACCATCCAGCCTGCACTGCTGAAAGGGAAGCTGGAGGGAGCCGGAGTGGATGAGCAGCTGACGGCCTGGACCATCGACTACCTCACCAACAGACCACAGTATGTCAGGCTTCATGACTGTGTGTCTGAGGTGGTAGTCAGCAGCACGGGGGCGCCACAGGGTACAGTGCTCTCACCCTTTCTGTTTAGTCTGTACACCTCAGACTTCACCTACAACTCGGACAACTGCCACCTACAGAAGTTCTCAGATGATACGGCCATCATCGGGTGTGTATCAGATGGGAACGACCAGGAGTACAGGGGGGTCATCAATGACTTTGTCAGCTGGTGTGAGATCAACGCTCTCCAAATCAACGCCAGCAAGACAAAGGAGATGGTTGTGGACTTCAGGAGGAAGTCCCTCCCCACCACACCGGTGAGCATCCAGGGAAAAGACATTGAGACAGTGGTCTCTTACAAATACCTGGGTGTTCACCTGAACAATAAACTGGACTGGACCACTAACACTGATGTCCTGTACAAGAAGGGCCAGAGTCGACTTCACCTGCTGAGGAGACTAAGGTCCTTTGGTGTGTGCAGGACTCTGTTGAAGACCTTCTACGACTCCGTCGTAGCATCTGCCCTGTTCTACGCAGTAGTCTGCTGGGGGGGCGGATGCTCAGACGGGGACAGGAGGAAAATTGACAAACTGGTACGGAAGTCAAGCTCTGTACTGGGATGTCCTCTGGAGTCGGTGGTGGTGGTGGGAGAGAGGAGGATGTTGGCAAAGCTGACATCCATCATGGACAACCCCCATCACCCTCTGCATGGGGTAGTGGGTGCGCTAAGCAGCTCCTTCAGCCAGAGACTTAAACACCCTCGCTGCAAGAAGGAGCGCTTTCGCAGATCATTCATCCCGACAGCAATAAGACTCTATAACATAACATAAACATAAACCTCACTGTAGTCACTGTCACTTTTTCACTGGTCACTTTTTTCTCTTCAAACACACCCTGCACCTTAAGTGTGCATTAGCTATGTATGTGTACATGCGGGTATGTGCGTGGATATGTATGTCCATATATATATATGCAAGTATGTGTGTATGTGTATGTATGTAGGTATGTACGTCCATGTATGTATGTATATATGCTTTGCTTATGCATACTTTTTCATTTTCTTACTATTTATTAGCATTTTCTCTCCATTCTGTCGATAATGCATACTGTGTATGCGGATTAACAAATTCTGCGAATTTGTACATTGTGTTGTGTGTTTTTTATTTTTTATAGTTTTTTTTATCTTCTTCAACTTTATTTTACTTTTTCTTTATCTGTAACGCTGCAGTAACACACAAATTTCCCCATTGTGGGATCAATAAAGTTTATCTATTCTATTCTATCTATTCTAATTTGCTATTTGATAAACCTGGTATACAGCTGTGCTTAAAAGCAGCTTACAGACAGTATTGATGTATTTCGATGTTATTTTGTAAAGTAATATTGAGACTTAGGTAACAAGGAAATGTATTAAGAAATAAAATCTTTATTAATCCACAGATCCACAGTGCTGTTTAGCCTGTGTATCACGTGGGCTGGTTCAGATACCCTTAGGTGTATAGTTGAATTAATCACTATTCTGATTCAATTGATCAATTAAACAAATAAACGATTAGTTGTTTGGTTCTACGACTGTTTCCAAAAGCTGATTATTCAATCTAAAATGTCTTTTTTGTCGAGACCAACAGTCTACCAACAAATACTATCAGTTTACTATTATTAAAGACTAAAGCAACTGAATAAATAACCAGAGAAAATACTTAGCAACTAACTAATTAACAGACTAACCATTAGATTAGTCTGTTATTACATTACCATTACATTCTGCAATAGATGAACTACGTCAAATTTATAATACATGTGCTTTTACTTTAGTAATAGTTTTCATTCAAGACTTTTACTTGCAATTGAGTAATTTTAAATTGTTGTATTGATACTTTTACTTAAGTCAGGGGGTCACCAACCCTGGTCCTACAGAACCACTCTTGGTGCAGGTTTTTGTTCCAATCATGCAGTTACAGGCCTGATTCAACTAATGAAGGCCCATAAAGGGCTGTAATAGTTGATTAGTAGAATCAGGTCTGTACCTGCTTGGTTGGAACAAAAACCTGCACCAAGAGTAGGAGAAGGTAAAAAGAAAAAGTACAAGATTTGAAGACTTTTTCCAACAAAAGCTCCTCCAAATATACACCCATTTGGTATTGTGGAGAATAATGAAGACTGCAGCCTCGGGGAGCCGAGCAAAGATGCAAGTGGAACCCGGGGTAGCTTGAATTGAGGAGAGGACTGGAATTCATTAATGCAAAGAAACGAAGGATGAAAAGAAGAGAACCTAAAGGAAACTAACGAAAATAACCAGAATTCTTGGAGCCTTTTATTATTCCAGTCACATTGAACGCAGACTCCACACACACATACACACACACATACACACCTAACAGTGGATGTGTTGCATGCAAGCAAATGTTAATTTTCACAAGGTACACAACTGTTTGAGGTGAATAAACATAGACTAGATCCACTCCAGCGGAAAATATATGCGAATGAAGTGAGGTGAAAATGTTCTTTGTGTTCAGTCAAAACACAAAGGTGATGAGAATTCTGCACCACTTTTCCTAAGATGGATACTGAGCCTGTTTGATAGAGTGATTTGACACTGATGAAGAATATTAACCCATTCAAATCCACCGGCAAAAAATCGGCTATTCTTTATTAAAAATAAAAAAAGTCCAACTCATACAGTTTCTTTGAGTGACGTCATAGTAGACAACTTACACAAAGGTTTTAAGCAAAAACGAAACTAAACTTCTGCTTCCTCTCATTGACTCTTTGCCCTTTCTGCCTAAGAAATATAGGTATGAAAAATGTTACTGTAAAACTGTGATTCCACTTATGGCAGCAATTACTTTATCTTCATTTTTCTGAAAAAGCTGTGATATAAAATATATGTTTTTACGGTTGGGCGTGAAAAGGGGGCTTTTATTTTGAAGGACATGCAATTTATGAGGTCACATGACCAGTCCCTTTTGCTCATGGGGACAATGCGAGCGCCATCGCCTCACAACCAAAGGTTGTCTTTTATTCTGAATTTTGGAAATTTTTCACTGAATAAAAAAATGAACTCACTATCTGGAGTAAGTAAACTTGGGGTAAGTTTTTTTACATTTAAGTAAATTATTTTTTTAACATGCTACAAATGTTTTTGCCATATGGTGCAGCATGTAGCATTAAACTGTATACTGAATACTGTATATTTTTTAAGAAAAACAAACATTTTTACCATGTCTAAATCATTTTGAGAGGCATAACCAATAAAGATTAGTTAGGCAAACATCTGTATTTCTGTCATCAAATCATATTCTCAAAAAACACTCTCCCAGAATATTAATTATATTATATTTGAGGCCATTTTAGGATTTACAGGGATATGGTAACATGTTCTTCAGCATCATTAACAGAACAAGCACACACACCCCTCTGTCATTTGTGTATTAGTCATGGAGTCACTTTGGCCGCTGTAGGACTGTTAATCTGCAGCAGGGACGGCGCCAGCCTTACGTAACTAAGGCACAGCACAGCTGCTACCTGGAAGAGGGGATAGCAGCCCGTGCCGGGGTTTGTCCTGTCAGCGGACTGCCCTCTCCTTACGCTCGCCAGCGCCATATGCTGCGTATCATGAGCCAGAGCGGGCTCATGCTGTCTCGTTCGCCTCCTCTCTCGCCGCGGACTCGGCTCTGGCCGCGGCCTCCGGTGACCCCAGCTGCGGATGGAGCAGGGGCGGAGGCGCCATCGCGGCATCTCGGGCTGAGCTCTCTCCATATGCTGATGGGAAGACGACTGTACGTGACGCCATAAATATCTTGCTGTTAAGCCTAGTTTATACCTCTGCGTAGTTGGCGACGCCGACCATGTGACGCGGGCGGTGAGCATTTGAGGTTTGGGCTGGTTCACACCAGGCAAAAAGAAAAAAAAATTCTCTTAAATAACATATATTTTCTTTTTTCCCAGGTATTTTCTTGCTTTTATTGCATCGTGACTGTGATGCCTAGTTAGGAGATGTGTGTCTGCATCAACACCATATCTACATATGCAGAAATATGAACCTGGATGAAGACTGCAAGGGAAGCTTAGCTCCTTCTAACATGTCTATTGTCTTATTGTCTATTTCATAATCAGCTTCTTTTCACAGGTCACTAACACTTTCTTCTCGTTCATTCATTCAGCATCAGTGGATTAAACAGGCCGCGTCTCATTTTGATTGACAGCGAAATGATAAAAAAGGTTTTAAAATATTACAAACACATGCTATCAACTAGTTTTATATTCTTGATTTCAATATTTAAAATGTCTCATTCTTTTCTGGTTACACCAAAAAACATTCAGCGTCAAAAATCACACACAATTATGATTTCTGTAAAAAATTAATGTTAGAAATGGACTTTTAAGTGACCAGAAACCAACATGAACACAAAAAAGTATCTGATCATGCCTAACATGATTTGTGACCCATAAATCACCAACACTGGGGCGTTTTTTAAGTTTGGATTTATTGATCTAATTTGAGTTGATCCGGAGACTTTACACATGCTGTAGTGCCTTTTTCTTTCTTAAATAATACTGTATTAGCATCATTTAGGTGTTTCTGGTGTTATATTTATATACAGTGGGGAAAATAAGTATTTGAACACCCTGCTATTTTGCTATTTCTCCCACTTAGAAATCATGGAGGGGTCTGAAATTTTCATCATAGGTGCATGTCCACTGTGAGAGAGATAAACTAAAAAGAAAAATCCAGAAATCACAATGCATGATTTTTTAATGATTTATTTGAGTGATACAGCTGCAAATAAGTATTTGAACACCTGTGTGTCATCTAGAATTCTGACCCTAAAGGACCTGTTAGTCCGCCATTAGAACACTCCATGTATCATCCTTAATCAGATGCACCTGTTTGAAGTGGTTAGCTGCATAAAGACACCTGTCCACCCCATACAATCAGCAAGACTTTAACTTGTAACATGGCGAAGACCAAAGAGCTGTCCAACGACACAAGAGAGAAAATTGTACACCTCCACAAGGCTGGAAAGGGCTACGGAGCAATTGCCAAGCAGCTTGGTGAAAAAAGGTCCACTGTTGGAGCAATCATTAGAAAATGGAAGAAGCTAAACATGACGGTCAATCTCAATCGGAGTGGAGCCCCATGCAAGATATCACCTCGTGGGGTCTCAATGATTCTAAGAAAGGTGAGGAATCAGCCCGGAACTACACGACAGGAGTTGGTCAATGACCTGAAAAGAACTGGGACCAACGTTTCCAAGGTTACTGTAGGTAATACACTAAGACGTCATGATTTGAAATCATGCATGGCACGAAAGGTTCCCCTGCTTAAATCAGCACATGTTAAGGCCCGTCTTAAGTTTGCATATGACCATTTGGATGATACAGAGGAGTCATGGGAGAAAGTTTTGTGGTCAGATGAGACCAAAATAGAACTTTTTGGTCATAATTCCACTAAGCGTGTTTGGAGGAAGAAGAATGAAGAGTACGTTCCGAAGAACACCATCCCTACTGTGAAGCATGGGGGTGGTAGCATCATGCTTTGGGGGTGTTTTTCTGCACATGGGAAAGGACGAGTGCACTGCATTAAAGAGAGGATGACTGGGGCCGTGTATTGTGAGATTTTGGGGAACAACCTCCTTCCCTCAGTCAGAGCATTGAAGATGGGTCGTGGCTGGGTCTTCCAACACGACAACGACCCAAAGCACACAGCCAGGAAAACCAAGGACTGGCTCCGTAAGAAGCATATCAAGGTTCTAGCATGGCCCAGCCAGTCTCCAGACCTGAACCCAATCGAAAATCTTTGGAGGGAGCTCAAACTCTGTGTTTCTCAGCGACAGCCCAGAAACCTGACTGATCTAGAGAAGATCTGTGTGGAGGAGTGGGCCAGGATCCCTCCTGCAGTATGTGCAAACCTGGTGAAAAACTACAGGAAACGTTTGACCTCTGTAATAGCAAACATTGCAGATTACACATTCATTTTCTCAGATGTTCAAATACTTATTTGCCGCTATATCACACAAATAAATCATTAAAAAATCATGCATTGTGATTTCTGGATTTTTCTTTTTAGTTTATCTCTCTCACAGTGGACATGCACCTACGATGAAAATTTCAGACCCCTCCATGATTTCTAAGTGGGAGAAATAGCAAAATAGCAGGGTGTTCAAATACTTATTTTCCCCACTGTATATATATATATATATATATATATACTAGTCATACAACACTTAATCAATTGAATATAAATTTTATATAGTAAGTTTGATAAGACAGTGTTTATCAAACTTACTATATAAGCTTGATAAGACAGTGTACATTTTTACTATTTCAGTTTCTACTTTGAAATTCATCAGACGATCTCATCATTTAGAGGTAACCAGAATGTTGTGCTGTGGCCTAATTGAGTTTGTAGTATCATAAATATTAATCTCCTCCTTTTTATTTCTCACAGTGTTCCACGAAGATGTCCTTCAACATGTCCAAAAGCAAAATAAACACACTTTATTGACATCAGTAGGAAGCGTGGATTCAATGACTGGGCAGGAAAAAATGATAACAACTGTAATGAAAAGTCTACAATGCTCCTGAAATTACAAGCTATGGAAACCTGTGTTGCCGAAAAGGCCAGGTTTTTATATCTCCAATGTGCCTGTGCGCGGGTTTTTCAGGAAGATTTCCTTTTGCTATTTTGAGCTTCCAGCATCAGCGGATTATTCTACGTCGCCGGTCATCAGATGAGACCCACGGATGCGTCACAACGACGCTACGCTCCATGAATGACCCTCGTAGCCCTCAGTGGTGGTCCAACGCTGGGCCGTTTTCAAACGGGGCATGAAGCTGCAGTGCGTCAGCTGCCGTTTCTTTTCCCTGACCTCGCAGTTCTCTCCCCTCCTCCCCGAACGTGACCGACACGACGCGGAACATCAACATCGCCGCGGAGCAAACGCCAAGATTCAAATTCAAACAGGCCTGTTAATAAGTGATTTTTCTGCTTTCTTGAGGCCGCCACGGCTTCATTTAATAGCACATCTTCATAATCTAATTAGCACCAAAGCATTGGGGCAAAAGCACATACTCTATACAAATTTAAAATGTGACATAATATATATATATATATATAGTGACATCATGAGAGGCTGTGTCCTGGAGGAGTGCTACATTCCCAGGTATGGCTCCATCTGATGGTGGAGGCGGGAACTCCACCAGCCTTCTCAGCACAGGTGTGGCTAATGACTGCTGATTGGCTGTGGACGGTTGGGATGACGCTACTTCTCTGGAGGATTTACCTTGATAAATAGTTCCTTGGAGAAATCTGAACTGAGAACTTTGTGAGTTATTTGTGTTTGATGCCAGTGACCCAGGGACTGGAGGGATTCTCACTGGAGAGACTAATTTTCTGTTCCCCTGTTTGAGAGCCATGGGCCATGATTTCTGTTGTGATTATTAAGAAGCGTGATTTAAGCCTTTTAAATCCCTTCCTGCATTTTGTTAATTCTCCATACACAATAAAACTAATAATTGGTTGGAAATCTCATGTCCTTGCACTATTTTAACTGTCCTGCTTGAGATCAACCTCTAACGATATCACAATAAATATATATGTATATTAGCTTTTTAGGATTTATCAGGCTTATTTCTTATTATTACTTATTACTTATTATTACTGCAATCCTGTGCTACATGATAATTGATCAGAAGTTATTTATCCCTACTGTCATTTGTTCTCTACCTCTCTTTACTTGTTGTTCTTTGCAACATTAGTGAGATGCACTCTTCGAACAAGTGGGACATTTGGAGTGAACATTTACATCTAAACACACAATCTGGTTATTAAAAGATTGAGTAAAAGGATTCAATATAGATCATGCTTGAGAATAGATGAGACTAGGTGTGGACTTTTTTAATTAAGACTGTACTACAAATCTATACAATTTGTCACACAATGGCACATATAAAGCGAATGTGAAGCTTTTAAGAAAAAAAAGAAGTTTTAAATAACTTTTACAAGGTGCACTTGAACGCACCATTAAATCTTGCAGGCTTTGCCCTGATGTAACTTTAGCCTTTACAAATTTCACAAGACACACTTAGGTGCAAGATATAGTCCAATTTTTTGCAAATAGGGCAAAACGCTTGATCCCTGTTACAAGCTTGTTAAGCAAATAGGCACCGCCATCTAACCCATCCGTATAACCCGATGGTCTAAGGATATGCTACAGCCCTTAATAACAGTATAACACACAATAATTAAACATCACACTTTTGAGATACACAGTTGAACACCTCCAATTACAGTTTTTGTATTCTCAGTTGCTTATTTGCTCAGCCGTGCTTTCAAATAGAAATGTCCTCATGTAATTTCTACAGATGTGTTGAGGAATCCTTTTTCATGGATTAGCAACAACTGTAAATCCACCGCTCATTTAGACAGCTCGGCCCTGTGCAACAGAAGACGATGCATTTGGCGGAGGGTTCTTCAGAAAATGAGGGGAAAAACACGCTGCCTCTTTAATGCAAATGTGACTAATGCATGACATGTTTATCCACCCCGTCAGATGTTTTTTAAACCTGAGGCAGACAGTGTGAAGGAGCTCCATAAATAGATGTACCCACAATCTACAATGTAATCACAACCTGATATGATGATAAATATTCTGACCAAAAGAAATGTCCCCTCCCCTACGGGCTTCCTGGATGTTAGATTCACAGGCTGCGAAAGGCGACTGGCCAGCGGGGGCCGCGCAGATGCTTTATTTTCAGGATAACAGGAACATTAACATTCATGCAGCGACCTGCTCAAATTTCTCATAATTCTGCTGATGCTCTCTGGAGCCACGAGAATCTGAAGCAAACAATCAACATTTCTTCATTCTTTGGGTTAAGCTTTCACCCCAAGCAGTTTATTTTGCGCATCTGGATGAAAAAAAAAAAAAAAAAAAACGCTCCTCTGTCTGGATTTGTGTGATTGCAACTCTGCACACATACACACACCCACACACACACACTTCTTCCTTGCCCAAATGAATACCACAGGCAGCAGTTCGTCGCAATCGGCTTTTTGATGTTTGAATCGCATTCCTTTTCTTCTTCTTCCGCCACTTGTGCCGGGGGAAAAAACAAAAGCTGACAAACGCGAGACATAATAGGGGATCCTCAGTGGGATCCTCATTCCCATCTGTGGCTGCAACTGTAGACGCAGAGGAGCATGGCGATCACTGTGGGACATTTCAATTTAGCTTGACGCCTCCTACTGCACTTAAACAGAACCCGTTTATGCTTAACAGCCGAGTACGGAACTCTTTAGTCCGACAAATAAGCTCCTTATTTTTAATTGCCTCCCCAAATCCTGGCAGCATTGCTGTTGCCCTGTCATTCAAGGTTCAGAGCAAAGACACACACACCGTTTCCTTACACCGACCAATGCTTTGACCCAAACTCATGACTGACCATGGCCAGTTTTAGAAGATGGAGATGAAGCTGAGAAGTGTGTTCCAAGTTTCCTGAGTTGATCTACCAGTATTTATTTAGAAGGTAAAAGAAACTGCTAAAGATCTTTTTTTTTCCTGCCTCAAAAACCTCAAATACCTAGGTCTCAGAGCCAAGTGCAAAAGGTACCTAGGTAGAAGCCGAATGTCAACAGACTGCTGAGCTGAAACATTATGTTAAGGTGATATCAACCAGGCGAATGACTTCTTTAAAGACCAGGAACATTGAACAAATGTTTCCACGCCATCATCAACGTGATCCCCCGTTGCCGCCAAGCTTACCTGCGAAGGCAGGCCTCATGGTGAAGTCGTGCTCATCTATGTGCAGCAGGTGGCTGGTCTTCACCTTCCGGGTTTTGGTTCCGTCTGAAACCTTCTTCGACAGGGGACTGGCAGCAGAGAGGAGAGAGCGAGAGTGTTTTTATTTTGTCGTACTGTCAATGAACCTGCACAGATAAACCAAATGCAAGGAGCCCCTCTCTGAAATGTCCCAGAACTATTGACAGAGAAGAAGGTTGAATTGGATAATTCTACAAAAAACACATTACAGCCAATCATAATGTATTTTTTAAGAAGGTTTTCAATAATATCTGTGCAAAAGCAGGATGTAAAGTACAGCTTAGTTTAAATATAGTGTTAATAGTAAAGCCTGACTAATTAATTTGCCTATATTGGTTGGCAGAGAACGGTGAGGCAGATTTGGACTCAAACAGTGTTTTCACTGTTAGCGCCTAGCTAGATTGTGAAATATGGAACTAAAAGTTAACCCAGAAAGACCCTATCAAGTTCCCTTTTCAATATAACTCCAATATAAACGTGTCCCCGACGAGCCTTACTCATGCTTATAAGTTATAAGATTTTCTGCTTGCTAGCATAGCGTGTGGCATTTTAGCCAGCTGGTTAGCCAGCTAGTTAGCCAGCTTGTTAGCCAGCTATGCTAGTTTTCTCAGTAATGTAGCAGATTGAAAGGCAGCAGCAGCTCAGCTAACAGTGCAGTGGTGCAGTCGGGTGAGTGCTAACTTGATGCTATGTTGTCACGGTTGTTACTTACTGGAAGTTAGCGAGATGCAATGTTGTGAAGTAACGGAACAACCTCCACCGGACAATATTAGGGGTACAACAAATAGTTTTAGTTGCAGTTTGGTGGTGTGTGGATCAGATATATTTCCTTCTGATACCAGATCTTTACGTTCTAGAATGGATTCTCATATAAAAATATCAATATTATAGTAGGTGTGAAGTGCTTATGTGTAAATATTTTGGTCTCCGGTGTCCCTGCTAACACATAAACTGTGAAATAAGACCACTCACTCATTCTGTTATGGTCTGGCCTCCTCTGTCGTGTTCCACTCCTGTTGTGACATCACAACAGGAGTGGAAGTTAATAGCAAGCGCCTCCTCCTGTTGGAATGCTTGTTCGTGACTTCTATTTCTCTGACTGGTCCCAGCTTACAGAGGGGCGGGACATTCCAGTGCTAGGCCAATCACAACTAAGTGGATGATTCAGTAGGAATGATGGGGAGGGGGGAATTAAGTTTTTCAGAGTGAGGTGTGTGAGAAGGCAGATTAAATTGCTGCTACATGTCTAACTAGATGCTTTTGAACCATAAAACCATGCTATATTTTTAAGAAATAGACTGCAAAAAAATAAAATATTAACCTCTGAAAATGGCACAATAGGGCCCCTTTAAAGGGAACCCAGTGGAAAGTAACTATACCACTCTCATCTAAATGTCTGAATGTCAGATTCTCTAAATGCCCATTCGCCACCTGGATTGTGATGAGATGCACATCAAATGTGTTAGTCATCACCCCAGGGCATCTTCACACACAACCATTGCGCAGACAAGCACCAACTTCATCACATCCAGTCGGTGGTTTGGCACATCCTGTTTGCTCCTATGTGCTATGGGCAACAAATGATGCAACAATCCACAATGCAGCTGGTGGACATCGCATTTGCATTCCAACTGTCTACACAAAGGTGCACTACTTCCTTCACTATTTAAACAGCATTGGGTGCCAGTCATGAGGTGCAGAAACATTTAAATTAAAATGAGAATTAAGTAAAGAAGGAACATGTCACTCAGCGCAACAGTGTGACTCCAATAGTAATTGGACAACAATGAGTCTATGAGGAATTAAAATATATTAGACTTTAATACACACAATTGTGTATCTACTTGTCAGTAGATAGGTTCACTGGTCATTTTGGCAGTGACCCTCACAGTATGTGAACAAATTACAAACCTGAAACCCACTTTTATTGTCACATCATTGTAAGTCAGTTATCATGTATGTCTATTTTCTGCAGGTTACTCTGCAGTATAATTGAATTATTTTAAGATTTCAATTGTTGGTGGTTGTTGTTTTACATGTTTTAACGTACGCTATACTGTTTATGAATTAATAAATCAATTGGTTTTGCAGTAAAAAAACAACCCTAAACTTGCATTAAGCAACTAATGCATTATTCATTTAGGTCATATTCTAAGCAGTAATTAAAGTAGTATCTCCTGTGGATGTAAAAATCTGCGTAGGTTTGTTTCTTAATCTTCCAGGAAAATAAACTGGTTTAATGTGAACATGTCTCTGGCACATTTAGATCCACATTTTACCAAAGACCCCAATGCTTAACCAATGAATTGGGATTTGAGAAATAAAATCCAAAAGGTCTGTTTGAAAATAACTGAGGGAAATATTAACTAAACTTAGGAATTCTTGACATTCATTGCGTTCTAGTATGTTTGTAGTCTCATCCTTCTCCCTCTAAGCAAAAAAAAAAATCTGCTTGAAATATCATCGACCTCTGGACGCGCTGCCTTTATTAGCGCACGGTTCGATTCCCACAGTAGGTACTAAAAAATAAATGCCTTAAATAGAAATTGATAGAAAGGGGAAGATATTGGGGATTTTTCCCCCCTCACAGCACCGAGAAATGGAAGTATCAGTGTTGATAGCTCCATTACGCAGAGTTGTGCGTAAATTTGATTTCTCATAGATCCAGTGAAGAAAGAGCACGCGAGTTCCATTAATCTGGTGATGCGTGTTTGTTTCTATTCCTATTTCTATGACTATAATATTTTTAAAAAAAAAGAGAAAAGTTTTTACACTTACGTCCCGGGCTTGTGCGTCTCCGCCGGCGCGGACCAGCGCTTTCTCCTGCTTTTGTGTTTCCTGCACTCGCCGATCAGAACGAAACATAGAAGCAACAGCAAAAAGCGGGCGTAACGGGGCATGGTGAGTTTTAAAAGTCCCGCAGCGGCTCGCTCGGTGACGCCTTCGGGCTGCGTGCGGGACGCGGTGCGCGCGGTACCATCTTCGCCGAGGGGCGGAAAGGAGAGAGTGAGAGAGAGAGAGAGAGAGGTGAGGAGGAGAAGAAGAGGGACGGCGGAGGAGCGGCACGCCGCCTGCTGCGCTCCGGGAGACTGGAAGGTGAAGTCAGAGGAGCGCGCTGATTGGTCTCCGGGCTCCAGAGGGAGAGCGCGGGCGCGCGCGCGCGCGCAGCATCAGCACCGAAACAACGCACGCGACCCGCAGGATGAGCCTTACTGACCAGATGCAGAGAAAAAACAAAGCAACGTAACTATTGAGATGGTTCATTAATCTATTGGATCAATTAACAATTAACCAAACCAGAATGGATCAAAATGCAGATCACATTTTCCCAACTTAACCTAAAGATCATCAGTTGACTATTATTGAAGACTGTAGAAACCAGAAAATAATCAGAGTTTAGAAGCTGGAACCGGAGAATTTGTCAAATTTATTAATTGATCCTTAAAATACTCTGTGATTAATGCAATAGTTGACAACCGATTGATTAATCTATCAATCATTGGATTAACTAAGATAAGATAAGATAAGATAAAAACTTTATTGATCCCACAACGGGGAAATTTGTTACTTCAGTGTTACAGATAAAGAGAAGAAAATAAAGCTGAAGATAAAAAAAACTATAAAGAAATAAAAATAAAAAACACACAACACAATGTACAAATTCGCAGAATTTGTTGATGATTACACAGTATGCATTATCGACATAGAATGGAGAGAAAATACTAATAAATAGTAAGAAAAAAAGTATGCATAAGCAAAGCATATATACATACATACATGCACGTACATACCTACATACATACACATACACTCATATTTACATATTTGCATATATATACGGACATACATATCCACGCACATACACACATGTACACATACATAGCTAATGCACACTTAAGGTGCAGGGTGTGTGTGAAGAAGTCTTGCTGTCGGGATGAATGATCTGCGATGAATGATCTGCGAAAGCGCTCCTTCTTGCAGCGAGGGTGTTTGAGTCTCTGGCTGAAGGAGCTGCTCAGCGCACCCACTACCCCATGCAACTACATCAAGATGATAAAATATATGTATCTATTTACAACAAGTTACCAGCTCATAATAATTATGTATTTTGTCTAGTTTGTTGGCAGCTAATCAGTTAATCAACTAATAGTTGCATCTCTAATGATGACACTAAAAATCCTGCCATATATGTGCTTCTTCTATGTATATATGTATATTTTTACAGATCGGAAGCTTCCTCAATCTGCTCAAATGAGTTGAGTAAAGTTCAATTCAATTTATTTGTATAGCCCAGAATCACAAATCACAGATTTGCCCCAAAGGGCTTTACAGTTTGTACAAAAGCAACACACCATCCCCTGTCCTTAGACCCACACATACAAGGTAAAACTCCCTAAAAAAACCCCTTTAACAGGGAAAAAAAAACGGAAGTACCCTCAGGAAGAGTAACAGAGGAGGAATCCCTCTTCCAGGACGGACAGGCGTGCAGTAGATGATGTGTGCAGGTAGAAACAATACAGGGAAAATTGGACATTACAAACAGACAAACAGAAATGTAATGAATGAGTGTAAAATGTAAAGTGAGTTATTCATGGGTAGTTTTCATTTTCTCTTTTGTAAAAATGGAGTCAAACTAATTCAAATGATCTCACCTCACACTTGCTGTAAGATGTAGGCATTGGCTGTGTGTTTCATTGAGATAGGATGTTGTAGTAGTGTAGGATTGTATAAGATGTTTCAGACTTTTCCAGCTACTTGATACTAGTGCAGTGATATTCTGGCTTGAGACAGAAACAATGTAAAATTTGCAAACCAGAGAATTATCCCAGGTTCGTATTTTTACATACAGGTTTCAGTACTAAAAATAGAAACAACAGCTTGATGAAATGAGTGAACGCAAAATATAAAAGTAGCTGCTGAGAACAAAATTCAGTGCACATCCAAGTTATCCAATTTGTGGCTTTTTTCTTTCAATTTTTCTTTGGCAGTGTATTTCTGGTTGTTTGCTGTTTGACCTTTGAACCTCCATTACAAAGCGTCCTGTGGTGTCAGCTCCGTGTGGATCCTGAGCAACACTAGGTCCAATCGCCAATCCTGTTACCCAGCTGGACGACTGAGTCCAGCTGGATATTTGCAGATTTTTCAGCAATCGTTCCACCATAAAGGCTTTAAACGGCTTTTGAAGTTTTAACACCGGTCATAATTAAACTTTAATGCCTTTTCAGGCAAATATGCAGGAACTATACCAGAACTAAACTCTGCCTTTGGGAATGGAAGGAAGACCATGCATACCAGCGTAAAGTGCTGCATCTACAAAAATAAATGTGACTTCAGTTTTCTTTCTCAGACTTTATTAGTCAACTCAAAGTTAGTCTGTCATTTCATACACTTACATATGTGACTCTAAATCAGAGACAAGCCTTGACACAGCCATAGGGTTCATTACACAGAACGATCTGGGGCGTCTGCCTTGGAAACTATCTGGATAAAGCCAGGCACTTGGCAAATACCGAGCAGCTGATTAGTTGAACCACACATCATTTCATGATCAGGAGAGTATGAGCGATGCTGATTGGCCAAGACCACTGTGGTTTGGACGCAACTGATGGCTTGAAGCCGGGCAAGAGGTGATTCTGACATCACAGCTGAAAAGTCGAGCAAATCTAAGTCTTGAATAAAGTGAAACAAACTTGTGTCAAGTTACTTAAAATAGTCCAGTCTCATCACTGTTTATTCTCGTTGCAGGTCCTCGAGGGGATGTTTTCATCGAGTATCTTTTGAAAATCCAACAACTATCGAGTCAGTCCAATCAAAATTTGAGTCAACCCTCGAATCTTGTCAAAGTTTTGGTTTTCAATTTCTCGAGGTCAAGTCTGTAGAGTGTTCAGTCAACTGAGACCAGTCTGAGTCCTGGCTCGAATCACCTAAATAAATCCAAGGTCATGTGAAATGAAACCCGTCCACGTCAGGTCTCTCCAAAGTTGAATATTTCTAAGTCCTTGGGTGCAAGTCCAAATCGAACCTTGAGTAAATAAAAACACGTTCAAATAAAGTCTGGAGTGCAGGGAGACATGTCTGACGTAAAGTCTCAAGCACCTGAAGGAAAGTTTCTTCATGAGTGAATTGCATATCTCGCTGGTACCTGGATGCAGAGGTGGCGTCATGCCTCAGCACGGAAATGGCTGTTACAGCAGCGCCAGATGTTCATCGGACGGCGATGTTAAGGAGGATTCTCGGTTATTTTTTAATACCCTCTTAATTCAATTTCTTCAAGCAGGCCGCTTGAAGTAAGAAATATTTCGTCCGGTTTAACATCCATTCCAGAAATACACCTCTAATTTCCTATGCGTCATAGTAGCTATAGATAGTATTGTCTTGCCTGTGATTTCTACCATAATTACTGCCTAGGTGGTTGCTACAGTGACAGAGAACATATGAGATGACAGGGGTAGCTAAATCTATTTTGAACACATTAAGGTTTGGCAATTAACAGACATATCGTCAGATGATTTAAAGATAACGGCGATGCCAGATATCCCCTTGTATGACGCTTCGGTCCAGTAAGAATTTATAAAATGTGACACACGAAGCGCAGATTATGGAGGCAATTACACGCGCGCAACATTTGAGTCTGAAACAACTTTCCCCCTCTGGGGAAATAAGACATACTGTGTTGTATTATATGACAAAGACATTCTTTCATTCAAGTGATTTATTTTGAGTTTCCGTCTCATTCCTTGAGCACAATGGAAAGAAAGGAAGAGATCCTGAAGAAAATGGGTATTCAGAGAGGATCTCTGCTGCCTTCAAGTGATACTTGGACACATGCAGGTATAAGATGCTGCTCAAATAAGAGAAAACACTACCTAGACAGTTAATATGGCCACAACATGTTTTAAGTTACTGGCTAATCGGATTTTCCACGAACTGAAAATATTATATATATATATTTTGATAAGAGAGGATTCCCTTTATTGTCATTGCACACTGTTGAACAAAGCCAATACCTGCAGATCCTGGATAAAAACAATGTTGGTTTTTTATTCAGGGATTGCAGCAAAATACAAAAAAAAGTCCAAGTAAAAGCATTCTCAGAAGCAGTTTTTAATTTAAAGATAACTATCAAATATCCAGGATTAAAACAAATGCAACACGCACGGATGATGATGGCTTGGAAGTCAATTTGTGGTGTGACATTTCATTTTTTTTTTGTTTAATTTCTTGGTACATTTTTATTGTGCGACATAAGTGCAAAAAAAAAAAAATGGTGTGGAGCAGCGTTGCCGGGTACAGATAAATCCTTCAGGCCCAACACGAATTTGCACCTTTTCTCGCTTCCTTATCTTTATCTGGATATAAAAAGAAACTCAAGGAAGCTTTGATGTCAGAGATTTTGTTTTGTAGAAGCTTGACTGATGTATGTTTCCAACATAACTGCCGTTTAGCAAAATTATTTTTTTCCACCTCAATGTTCTAATATAATTTTAATTAGGGAAAAGATATTTTTGATGATGCTTTACAATGCATCATTAAAGTTACGATTGCAATAATTTTAAGTGAGGTTTTCAGAGAATGGCCTTTGACCTCACCTGCACATGTGAAGGATTTTAATTTATTTTAAGTTAGAATTTTTGTTAAAAATGTGTAAATAGGGTAAACTAATGACAAAAACATAAAATCCTTTAATGTTACGCAGCTCAACCTGGCAACCTCGCCGTTTCCACGGGCCCCGTCAAACAAGACACCGAGACGTTTGCTGAAACCGTCACCTGCCAGAGCGGCGCGTAACTTTCCTTTTTTACCTGCATTTGACAGGTCGGCGGGTGTTAATTTAAATCTCCCGGGGCAGCTGTGATGTGCAAAGAATGGATTTAATTGCTTTCCCCCCGTCTCGGTTAGAGCGATAAACCCCTACTCAAAGTATATCAAAGAGGGTAAATGTTGGACAGGGTTTGGGTCTATTTATACAAGTAGTGGAGGGGGAGAAAAAAAAAAAAGACTGTTTGCTCACAGCTTCAGAGAACGCAAGCCAAACGGGAGAGTAATGCACGGGTACGTGGTGTGAATCATGTGGAGCAGCAGAGGGAGGAAAGATACAAGAGAGAGAAAAGAGAAAGACTGCCTCATTGAAATAAACACACTTTTTTTTTTATAGGTGTGAAATCAGAACTAGACATTTGGGCTGAACCCCCCCGGTTCACATTTTCCTCTCTAAAAAAACACATTCCCTGTGCAAGTAAATCTTCTCAAATTATTTCAACCAGTGCCCTTATGGTTTTTTTTTTTCAGACCTTAGGATTTGATGTCACACATTGTTTCATCATCAGTTTACTATTACAGAAGGCTCAAAAAAACAGAAAAGAATCGGATGACCAGCTGGAACTAGATTTTCTCCAATCAATTAGTGAATTACTTGGAGAATATTGTAATAGCCGGCAACTAATTGATTGATCGACTAATCGTTGCACCTTGTCGTGGTGCCGGTTACATTGTGTAATAGATACTACATCAAGCTGATAATACTAATGTATATGTACTGCATGACTTCAACAAACTCATAATACATGTACTTTCACTGCAGTAGGATTTTTCATTCATGTAATTTACTTGTAATTGAGTATTTTTACATTGTTATATTGGAACTTTTACTTAAGTATAATGCTTATAATGAACACATTTTCGCTCAGATTCAACAGAAACTCAAAGTTAGTCAAATGGGATCTACTGTATGTTGATGAGAATGCTGAAACTCTCCTTTAATACAAAAGTATACCTCAATATAGACTAAGGCTGAAATTAGTAGTTTGGTTTATAAAATGTATGTATGTATTTATGTATGTAAAACGTTGATCAGTGTTTCATCCCCAAAATGTCTTTTTTGTGTCCAGAGCAACAGTCCACAACCCAAAGATCATCAGTTTACTCCTGATGAAGACAAAAGAAACCAGTAAATAATCTGATTTGAGAAGCTGGAACCAGAGAATTTGGACCCTTTCTTCTTTAAAACACGTGTAATAGCAGGCAACTAATCGATTAATCGTAACTCTTACATCCCAGATGACATGTGTAAATATCCACTCTGCCCCCTCTGCACATGTGGATGAACCGAGCATGTTATTGCACATGGATTAAAGGAAGCTCCCTATTTGCCTTATGAAAATATGACTGTGTGTTTTATGATCTGCATTATTCATGAAGCCAATTTATAGTGAGAAGGAAGCGTTCTATCACACCACCTCATTTTAAGGTCTTTTTTGTGGGAGTCATTTTTTGTCTCTCACACAGAATGTGAATATATGACTTCAGGACTTTTACCACTGATACCAAACAACAATGAAATAATACTCTGAATGTGTATATTCTATATGATTTAGGGTCTATGTATGTGTGAAGAAGTTTGTTATCACTAATCTACTGGGGGAGAAAATTTCTCTCACCTTTAATTTCAGTTTAATGCTGCATGTGTATTCCTTCCCGACTGGGATAATGGATTTTGCGCATGACTTTCTGACTCTAAAGCCTCATATATGCAGAAACATGGTAGAAGAAAGGACATGTTTTGTGAAAATAATGAATATAAGCCACACACTGTATATTGATTCTCGGCTCACATGCAGTTTATGTTTGTCAAAAGGTTATTTGTTAGCATTAACCTCTGGAACAAGTCACGTAAATCAGTATTTTAGTGGTTGTAGGGAATGTTCTGTACTCAGCATCAGCATGTTTAGACTCGGAGTAATAAAAACATAATGCGACCCATTTCCCTTGTGTCCATATTCCCACATTAAAACTTAAAGGCATATGAACGCGCCAACATTGGAAGAAGGAATCCAAACTACGGGAGAAGCACATGAATGCAGCATTTTGTGACATCACAACTTTAGAGCCAATCATAGTTACTAGGCAACAAATGGGATATTTCTTGTATTCATTTTATGAGCGAGAACTACATGTTATTTTAAGGATTTTTAAGGTCTTTCTTTTGTTTGACAAATTCTGAAAGTATAGTACATATATATATATATATAAATATATAGTACATTATATTTTATATGTAGGTAGATGGGTGTAAATCGGCATTGTTGAAATGGCTATTTTTACAGTATCTGTTGTCGAACAACAATTGGTCTTTTAACCTTGAAATGTGTAACGTACTTAACCGTTCAGTTTTAGAATATTTTAATGACCCTAATAAGACCCATTCTTTAAGTAAAAACACAAACAAACACATCTTAAATACATGATTTGCTGCTATGATCAGCTTCAGCAAACTACCGACATTGCGCTAATTAACTGTGATGAACCCACAATGTTACTCTCTCTCCGTTAGTTGAGCTGTCGTCATGCTTCTCTGTGATTGGTTGAGGTGCATCAGTGATGAGAGTCTATGAATCTCAACCATATACTTCTCACTGGTCGCACGCACTAAAGCAGAGCTACAGTAACAGCAAGTTAACCCATTTAAGCCCAAGTTTATTTTAGATTCAAAATATAAAAGTTACTCATGAATTCTCTTTACTTCCCATTGACATGATAATGAAGTATTTAGACAAAGGTTTCCAAGTGCTTTCCGACATTGCTTCATATGACATCATCGACTTCCTGCCCCTTTCTCCCAAGAACATGGCAAATCAAACCTACCCAGAACATGTTTATATATTTTTCTTTATGGGGGAATTTGTGCAAATCATTAAAATGCTATCATCTTCAAAGCAGAGTACAAAATGGGAAAAAGAAATACACATAACATGATTGTTAGTGACTCAACTGATATATTGTAATTATATGCATTAAAAAAGGGCTTAAATGGGTTAAAGAAGATAACATCACACAGAAGCTGCATAAACACTGTGAATATATTTCATTAAATAATCACTTTTAGACAATAGTCCTCAATAATCCCATGTTGACACATTATTTTACAATTTTTAATTAAATAATGGGAACAAGTGGCAGCCCTAGGACAATAATTACATGAAAGGGAACGTGTGTGTGTGTGTGAGTGTGTTTGCGCTGAACTTATCACAAACACAACAAAGCTTCCCGTTCTTAAAAATGTATGAGACTCAGGAAAATAAAATTTCACATTGCTTAAAAGACACCCCCCGGGGGGGTGTGTGTGGTGAGCGGAACGCGCCTCCCTCTGCAGGGAATGAGATCTCCCTGTCATCGGAGGCCCGAAACCCTGCGCGTGACGAGCGGCGGCGAGCGGAAAAGTCAGCGGCTGTCAAGTCGGCGGCCGTCACAGCTCGTAGTCGAACTTGTACTCGTTGGCCAGGTAGATCCGGCGGAAGATGAGCGCGGCGAGGGCGAGCGTGAGCACCACGATGAGCACGGCCGAGCCGGCGTGGCTGTCGTCCTGCGCCTGGCGAGGGGCGGCGGTGAACGCCGTCCTGCTCGCCGCCTCCCGGGCGTCCCTCTGGCCCTGCTGCTGCTGGGCACGGCGCTGCCGGGGGCTGAGGGGGCGGCCCACGCCGGGCGCCGCCGGGCGTGGTTCCTCTACGCTGACGGCCGGCGATGCTCCTGCCTGTAGAAGAGGACGAGGGGAAGAAGATGTGAGACGCAACCTGGTGTTGAAACCTCACCATGGTGCACTTTTCCTCTCTGAAAAGCTTCTTTCTGCATCTCCAGAAACACCAAGTTGTTGTTTCTCTGTCTCATTAATATGCAGGGTGGGCGGTTACTGTGTACTTGTGACATCACAACTTCACAGGTCACGATTTAATAGAGTTTGAGAGTTTTGAAAAAAACATGGGACAGTAATTATACAACAGCCAACAGTCGTATTTGTCCTGTCTCATGAATATTCAAGAGCAAGGTTACAGCTAAAACAATTAGTTGATTAATCGATTGACGACTATGATATTAATAACCAACTATCAATTAATGGTTTTCAGCCACTAAAAAAAGATATTTCAGGTTGAAACAAAGAATTGATCATTTAAGTAATCAATGGACTCAATTACTATGAGAAAGCAGCCCTGATCCTCATTGACTTCACACTTCTATTACGAAACAGAAATGGTTGATTTTTTGTCCTACTTTCATCCAGTGGGGCCAGATTGGACCCTTTAGGGGGCCGTTTCTGGTCCCGCGTGCCGCATGTTTGACACCCTTGATTTAAAGTGACCAGCGCAGAGTCCTCTGTGAGTGGAGGAGGGGGGGGGGGGGGGGGGGATGACTAATCACTGACTAGAGCCGTCGGGCTCAAATTTTACACAGAAAGCACATTTCTCCCCAATTAGAGATGGCTGGAGGGAGGAGAGGCGGTGAACAATTACACAGTCATCTGTATTCTCCGGGCGCAGCAGGAGCAGCAAGGCAGCGTGGGATACCGCGGGCCGATCCCTCTCCTTCCGGATGAGTTCTAGAGTCTCCTCTTCCCGGCTCCGCGGCAGATGGCGAGTCCTATTTGTGAAGCGGCCTTCCCCGGTTCATTCCAAACTAATCTAAGTTGACCCACCTCCGTGCTCCTTGGGGCCGGCTCGCCGCGGCTCCACGCGGAGCAGCTGGCGTCCACATCAATCCTCTTAGGCCGCAGAGCTCGGCCCGCGTCGTCTCAACTGGTGAGAAAAGGAGGAAAAACGCAGGCTTCCAGCCGCCGTGGTGCGCGGTTTTCTATTCTGTGCACGTAGAAAAAAATTATTTCAGGGCATCGTGGGATTTTAATTGCGCGCTGCGTGAGAGCTGGGGTGTCAAACATGTGGCCCCGGGGGCCAGAAGCAGCCCATTAATCATCCAATCTGGCCCAATGGATGACTGTAAAAATGGTTTGACAAAAAAATGGACCAGTTACTATTTTGATGTGTGCAATTTGTCATTAGGATAAATGTATAGGCTACTTTTTTTTATACTCACATCACTGTTGCTTTTTTATATTGTATTTTATTATTGTTTTTTATTTAATTTATTTATGTTTTAATATTTCAATTTTATTATTTGTATTTATTTTTTTTACATTAAAACAACTAAATATATGGTAATACAAAAAAATAGGAAAAGCGAAACAAACAGATATGAAAGCATAACACAATGAAGAAAAGAAAAATAAAAAAAATATCTGAAATAATTGCTTAGAATGTAAGAGGATGCATTTTCATCAATAAATGTATTAGTCACATAACAACAAACATACATAGACTAAATACTTAAAACTGCATATAACCATGCTTCAAAAATAAGTATAAAAACAAACAAGAGACATATTTTAAAAATCATTAGAGATTTTGTTTGTTATACTTCACTACATTTTTCAGCTTTCTTCAAAATATAATCCGATTCTCATTGTTATTTTTTTTTCCCATTCTGTAAATTACATTTACAAGTCCTGCCATTTGGAGTTACGCAAGTTGTCATCTTTTAACCAAATTCTTCTAATTCATTGTTAATCTTTTTTTTTTTTTTACAGACGTAGTTGCTAAATCTGATCATGGAAAATCGTTTTCAGTGAATATCTACATCTGTGTATTTTTATCACAACTGAATAATAATTCATGTTTGCTTCAAACCTGAGGCCTGTACCTTCTGAAAGATGCAACAACACATATTCCCTTTAAAATAAAAAAATTAAGTCAACAAAACACACACTTTATGACTCCTCTCTGCCGGTGCTACTGTTATATTTTCATCAGTGTATCAGATATATGAATTATAATGCTTTTATCATAGTCTACCTCAACAGGACACATGTTCATTTCCTGCTTGGTTGCCTAGGTAACAGATGCTGTTGTACAGAACAGCATCAACAACTGTGCTAACATGCACCAATTATGGGATGATGCTAAATGCTAACACTTAGCCTAATAGCAGGTGTTATGTGTAACAATAGTCACATGTTTCACACCCCTAACCTAAAATTTAGGGGTGTGAAACATGTGGTCCGGGGGCCTGAACTGGCCTGATAAAGAGTCCAATGCGGCCCACTGGATGACTGTATGAGGTGAGACAAAAATTGAACCAGTTCCTATTTCTTCAAATAAAATGTGCCATTAGTGAGCATCTTGCAGGGCTCAGGGGATAAAATATTTACAGTTTTATTCTGTAAATGGTTTATTAACAATTAATAACAACTCCTATGCTGTAGAACCTTGTTTAAATATGTACATCAGTGATTTAAATTACACTTTGATAAAATTGGAGGACTAGCAGGGGACAGATTATATGAAGGCGGGTCAAAGTCCAAAGCAGCAGAGGCTGTGAGATCCTGATATGCAGTCAAGCTATAAAAATAATAAATAAATAATTTGTGTTTTCCCGTGTCAACCTTGTGCTGACCTCACAATTCCATGGATAGGATATGATAGATCTTTATTGTCATCGGAGAAAACAGTGAAATGGTTTAGCAGCTCTTCAGCAATGTGCAGCATAAATAAACTAAATAAGATTCTAAAATGACTTATTTATCAGACTTTGGACAGCTCCACTGGATGAGGTTCTTCTCATGAAGAAAACCACAGGGAGGCTGATGTGCACAATATTATAGTTAGGAAAGTATAGTTGGCAGCAACCTCTAGCATTTTTTTTAACCAAAGTCACTGATCTTTTCATCATCCACAGGGTATTCAGTTCTATGAATATGTAGACATGGGACACATCAACATTCATTGACTTGAACATAGGTGAGTACAATTGAAAAATCCACTTTTCACAGAGAAAACTGAGACAAATGCATTTTCTGTCAAAGACATTTTCAAGCACAAGATTGACTTCAAAAGAAAAGTTAGTGAAAAGACAACGGAAAACATTTTCTGTGGTCTGTGGCGGGTTGTTCCTATTTCTGACTGGAGGACGGATATCTATAGAACACTAGATGACTCATCCGTTGCTGTTGCCTGAAGAGCCGGCGTCCACACCTTCATTTTTTCTAAGATTAAACTGCTACCACAAATGACAGAAATGGTGGCCAAAACTACAAAAAGTAAAAGTTGTCCTCTGAGATCAGAGGCTTAATCCCAATTTACAGTGAGTTTATTCTTTACCCTATTAGTTGTTGCCTTGACAACAACTACTCTTCCCAAAGTTTAGTAAGGCTTGGGATAAATGATCCGGTAGTGAACAATTCAAGACAAACTCAACCACTACAAACTATAGTACCACAACATCAGAACTTTGACAAACAAACATTTTCACTGAATCATGTTTTAAGTGATTTTATAGCATTTTGACACAAATTGTGGTTGATGTTGTTGTAAACAGAGGGCAGATTCTACATTCCTCGTCCTGTTCTGGCTGCATCACAGGTCAAATGTTACCTTGGTCAAAAGCCCAGACCGGGGGTTTCACACCTACCTGTTCAGCCTGGGGATCATCGGAAGCCTCCTGTTCTGCAGAGGTGGAGGAGTCTCCCTGGGCGGGTGTGGAAGGTTCGCCCTCTGCGGCGCCGCTCTCACTTGGCTCTCTGGATAAACTGGACTCTGCCTGCATTAAAACAAAGGGATCAAATGTCACATGGATGGCATCTTCTCCGCTCCTGTCATATGGCTGGACATTATGATGTAATTCTACAGTATGCACATCAATCCATGACATTTCCTCCTTCATGCTGACACACTTGTTTAAAACCACTGTTGCCAGCGTCTTGGTAAACACCATAGACTGTTGCCAATCAATGCATAAATGAGAGTGTTGCAGTGTTTTTCTTATATTTGGAGGAGAGTACGGAGCTGGGATGGAGCACCTCACACCTGTGACTCAAAGCTGTAACTCCTTAAAGGAGTAGTAGTGAGATTTCTATGTAGTTTTTGTTTTATTTGCCATTACATATTGAAGGAAATATATAAATGCATTGCTGCCTGTCAACAATCAAACCAGAATCAATCCGCCTGATTGGTCAGCCTAGCTGTCCGTCAAAAGGCTGAGCTGCTGAATATGATCAACACCTGGCAGATTAGTTCGAAAAGTGAGGAGTGTGGGCCCAAAATGTCACTAGGGAACCCAGTTGGTAAAGGTCAGAAAAAGGATTTGGTGAATATTTTATGGCAGGTCAGGTTCTTTGGCTGAAGGAGTGGGTTGCTTGCTCATATAGAGAGTGGGCGAGGGGAAGGGAAAGCCTTGAGGTGAATTAATTATTAAAAAAAATAATTTGTTCATTCATTCATTCATGAAATGTCTTTGTCAAAGCAGTACCATTTAAGAGAAATCAAAGCAACAGAGTACACATTACTTGGTTGTACGAATGGAATGAGTTTTTTTTTTTTTTTTTTTTTTTTTTTTTTTTAAGTGATGAGAGTGAGACATAAAAGAGGAAAACCCATTGAAACCCATGTTAATAACAACGATATCAATATTTGTCATACTGTCCAGCTCCACAGAGCAGTGGGTCATGCAGGTCTTCTCGTCTAGTTAAATGGCAGCATGACCTGTAAAACGGTCAAGCATGATTCTTTTAACAGTGAGTGCCTTTACCTTGAAGTTGATTTGTTGGGCCAGTTCTCTGGCCTTGTGATCCTCTGGGCTGGGGTTGCTGTTCGGGGTGAGAGCCAGGAGGGCCGAGCGCATGGAGCAGCCGCACGCCTCGCAGCAGAAGTCCTGGGACCTGCCGAGGAACAGGCGGCAAACGGTGAATTCCTCCTGATGCATTAGAGCATCGGGCTGTTTGATGAGTACCCAATTTCCCTCTATGAGCGAACATGAGGCTTTGCAAATAAAGTTAAAAATGAAAGGAGTACATTTCCATAAATTAAATTGCATTTTAAAAAAAATATTTTTACCCTCAATACTGAACAATACTAACATTTTCACTAAAATAGTATGTCCTGCTACCTGTGCACAATTATATGGTGCATGTAATGAATATTTAGGTGCCATTATGTTAAAAAAAACAAAGAAAACTTACACTTATACTCATACACTACTTGTTAACCATTTAAGCCCCTGGAAACTATAGTTGCCTATGTCTATGACTGCCAGTGAATCAAATAAATGCAAAGTGAAAGGTAGTCGTGATGAAACAGAAAACAGATTTCTAGCAGCAGCAAGCAGCCATTTACAGTAAAATAAACCCACTGTACAATAACTGTTAAGCAACAAACAACCAGGGTTGTGAGAATTTTATAGATATATTGAGGAGAAATTTATACAAATTTAGGGACTATAAAATCACTCATCTGTATTTTCAAGGTTTATTTGTTTTTCTCCACCACCATCCATTGCTAGAGAATTTTACAAATTTAATTGGAACTATTTCGAAATTGCATGTTAGCACTGAGCAGTGCAACTCCAAAAAACAAATTCACCAAATAAGCCTTTTATTGTCAGAGCAGAGGAAGAAAAGAAAAGCAATAAACAAGATATACAACAATACATTTAAAAAACTTCTAATTTCCTTTCTTTCCTATTTGCCTCCCTTTTTTGTTCTTCTCCCACCATTAACCACTAATGACATATCTAAAGCATCTTTCTACTTATTATTGATAGTAATAAAAAAAATCATAAATTTATCAAAAAATTGGGAAAAACAATTGCTTTGTTTTCTCTCTTTAGTGTTTAAAGTCTAAGAAAATGAAATGCTTGAAAAGTATTGTTTTAGAATGAAACATCCCATCACATTGGGACTCATACACCACTTTCCAAGCAAACTTTGGGATTTATATAAACCAGATTGCCCCAAAATTGCGAGCTGGTGAATTAAAACCTGACTGTATAAAGATCCTCTCACGGATTTAAATGTCTTTATATTGCATGTTTATTACATATCCACTTCATCATCAAACATTTAAGACAGCGGCTTTTTTGTGCTAGTGAGTTCTAACTACTGCATTAGTACTTTTTAATTTTAAAATACATAATTCAAGTCAGATCTTAAAACAGTCGGTGCAACATTTCGTCAGTGCTGGCTCACCCGCAGCGCAGAGGAGCGGCTGATGGAGGATGATGATGTCAGAATGTGGTAAGTGATTCAGGTGATACCTGTTTCCAAGCTGCATTCTTTTTACGAGGCATTTAATCAAATGGCTTCTTCCTTTATATGGAATAATAAATCAGCGAGCATAAGAAAAGAATTTATGGAAAAAAAAAGGTGTAGGCAGGCTTTCATGTGCACATATTATATTTTAATGCCATTTCTCTGCGGTTAAAAGATTGAAATAATGGAATCCCTGCATGGCTCCAGGTTGATAAGGTTACAATCAGCCCACACGCAATCACTCCACTACTTTGTGCAGCTCTGCCATCGCATGTTAGTAATATTAAGAAAATTATGATTGCAAATTATGGTAAATCAGTTAAAAATGTCTGGGTATTCTGTGTATTTCTATTCACTCACCAATAATATGTAATCATCTTTTTCAACCATTTTTATTGGACAATGGCTTCAAAATTTGCTATGACATGGGCATTGCCAGTATTGAGGACCCGTATATCAATGACACTTTTTATAGCCTAGAACAACTATCCAGAAAATTTGGTCTGACAAATCATGCAAATTAGAGATTTTACTTGTTGAAAGTTTTTTTTTTCCCTACTCTTTCCTAGAGTTTTGTTTGAATTCCCTGTGAAGGGTCATTGCGATGAACAAGAGTAGAACATCATTTATTTACTCCCATATCACAGTATTTCCTTTGCCTCCTTTTTAGCCATGTGGTTAATTTTATTTATTTCATTTAATATGGTGGCACAGTGGGTAGCACCAAGAAAGTCACAGGTTCAAGTCCTTGGTTTAGGACCTTTCTGTGTGGAGTGTGCATGTTCCTGCCCTCTTTCTGTGTGGGTTCTCCGGCTCCCTCCCACAGTGCAACAACATACTGAGGTTAATTGGAGTTTTTAAATTGCCCATAGGTAATGGTGTGTGTGCTCCATTACAGGCAGGCACACCAGTCTACGAGTGTATTCCTGCCTCTCTCCTGTAATGTGCTGGGATTTGCTCGGGCAGACCCTGCGACCCTAATGAAGAATAAGCGGGTAGAGAAGATAACTGACTGACTATTTAGAAGAGAAAAACGTATTCAGAGCTTGTGTGTAAATATTTAGGTCTATAAAACCTGCTAATGCACAAATTGTGAAACCCGCCCGACGAAAATCGGTTAAAAAAAGGCTTGTGTCGTAGTAACTGGTGGCTAAATATTTAGAATTGAAATGTGATAGTAGACTGAGAATGGAATAACTGAGACATCATATTGTCAAAATTGCACCTTTTTCTGTCAAATCTGATGTTTTGCAAATTGAAGGTTAACTAACTGTATTAAATCGTGAGAAATTTGTAGGTGTTGCTATTTATATGCAAATTTGTACTGGCCCACTTGAGATCAAATTGCACCCTGTATGGCCAATGAACTAAAATGGGTTTGACTCCCCTGTGTTAGGCCAATAAAGCCTTAGACTTACTTGAAATTACTTTTAACAACTAATATCTTAATATGTGGAGTGAAAGCAGGTTTCCTGAATGTGAAATGTGCACTCAGGTGTCAGCACTGATTTATTATTGAAATCACTTGTCACGAATAATGAACAGGAGAAGGCTTCTCCTTAATATTTGAACAGGAGCAATATCTACGGAACCCTCATTTGACAGAATGATGTATACACTGCATTTAAGTGTGTTACGATGTGTCCATATAAGGCTTCCTGCAAAGGACAAATAAACAATCTATGCACCCATCTCTGACAGCTCTCGCAATCATCAGGGATGTGGAAACAGGAGATGAGAAACCAAAGAGAAGTGCTGCTTCAGCCTCGCATTTGATAGAAGAAAAAAAAAAAAGGTTTTCCACCAGGGAGCTCAGTAGCCACACATTTACAGCAAAAGTGCGTATCCCCGTCTTTCTCATCTCTGTGTGCTAATGAAACAAGACCCATCTCATCTGCCGATAGAAGAGAATTTAGCTAGATCTTCTCCTTCTCTGACATTGTACCGTTTCCTCTGAGAAGCAACATGCCCACTCGTGCTGCCTTTGGGGACCGGGTATTCCGGAGATAATGAAGTCGTTGTCTTGCAAAACCGGGGACTAGTCGAGGCACGTTCGTTTGCTTTTCGTGACAAGGCAGTTATTAGCAGGAGGCATGTCCGCCGAGGTTCAGGTGCTGACTACATTATGTGCTTATATGGAGCGTGTTGAGTTAATGTCGTCTAATCAGCATCATTGATGTGATGCCGGCACTGACAAACTCCTCCACACTTACCGTCTGTAGCAGAGTAAAACATTTGAATTTGAGTTTCATCGACCAAATCTTACTTTTTGGCAAGGGCCCTCCTCTCCTCCGGGGTATAATCAAGAGATCCTATTGCTCCCTCTCCCTTTGTTGGCATGAATCCGATTATCGCTATTAGGGCAGTCCGGACTGAAAGAGAAACAAGACAAGAGGAGAAATGAGCGAGAAAAGGAGAGGACGGAAATGTCAAACGAAGCATGTTCAACACGGCTGGGTGAAACTGAGAAGGTTATGTTACACAACAGCCCGCACTTGCTTGTCGTGTTCGGTGCCCGTGTTACATAAATGGGAAAGATGCTTTGTTTTTCTGAGCATAAGCCTGGATTTAGCCTCTGTGAGGACATGCACCAGGTGTCTAGACTCACATTCTCCCACTGGCGTGCAAAGCATTCTAACAATATGTTTGCGGCCGGGGGTTTAATTACTTTTTGTGTATGGCTGTGTTCATTCTGTGCTTCATTCAATCAATCAACCAACTAATTAGTCATCTTTATTTCTAAGAGTGTGATCACAGTGAAATTTGTACTTAGACTGTGCAATAAAAACACAGTAATGACAATTAAAGGGACACTGTAGTTTTTTTTTCTCCCATCTCCCTGTGAAATTGTTTTTTTCATTCAGTTCAGTTGCAGCAGTTCGCATAGGAAACATTGAAAATGAAGTGAAAAGTTAGTACAGTGGAAGGTTTCTTAAAAGGTGGTTTTTGCTAATAAATGAAATAAAATTCTACACATTGTCCCTTTAATTAGCGGTTTAGGCAGTGCCCTCTTTCAGGATCTTAGTGGTCTGAGGACAGAAGCCCCGCAGTGATGGCTGAGTACTTACTGCTCCACGAGGGCTGCCAGGTCTCTGGATGGTGGCCTGAGATGCTAAGACAAATTTTCTTCCCGACTTCGAATCTTCCGTTTGGCTAAGGAGGCAAAGCGATAAAAAAAAAACAAAGAGGTGAAAGGCGATACACAAATTTTGCTTTTTTTTTTTTTTTTTTTTAAAAAAAAAAAAAAAGCTGCATTTTAAAAAAGGGTTTACTTTGTCATCTTGCCAACCATTATTTGTTACTGACTCAACATCATGAAAAAAATGAACTTTGCGCCATAGTACTATATAAGACATATCTTGGAGGCAAAAAATGGTTTAGTCCGCCCACAGAGAGCTGTAGGCGACAAACGTAACCTCAATGAGCCAAGATTGAATAGAGGTCAAATGCACCAACTTAGATGGTGAATTAAACAACCAGTCATTAACATAATCTGATTGTATCTTAAAAACGTAATTTGCTTGTTGATTGTTAAAT
Organism: Eupleurogrammus muticus; assembly: GCA_036785175.1. Lineage (NCBI taxonomy): Eukaryota > Metazoa > Chordata > Actinopteri > Scombriformes > Trichiuridae > Eupleurogrammus > Eupleurogrammus muticus. The sequence continues at coordinate 32,505,741 of JAYKQN010000001.1, forward strand.
AATCCTTTGCTCACATGCTTCGATAGAGTATCACAGACAGTAAGAGTGTACGGGGCCCAGAATCTGGTGCTACACCCCTTTGCCTACAATGGTAAGAGCTTTAAAAACAATGAAATAAATGAAAAGACACAGTGAAAAGAAAAAAATCTGAATACCATGGCTTTTGAAAGGCTGTCATTAGTGCAGGTGTCATAAGAACATAATAAGACCGGTGTGATACCCTTTGACAGCATGATGACACCCCTGGCTTTGTTCTGACACTACGTGTGGTGCAACCAGGTGTGACATGACATCTTGTTGAATTAACCGGACAGGGTCGGATGTGTGTGTGGGGGACGGGAGTCCGTCTTACTGTGAGGAGGATGATGCTGGGGGGCTTCATGGGGTACTCCGGGGGCAGCACGATCCTGCCGTGGTAAACCCCGCCGTCGAAGTCCGAATCTGGGGGCCCGCGTACGGAGAAATGCCATTCGAAGAGGTTATCCTGCGGGGAAGGAAGGAACATCTGTTCGTCAGGACCCGATGCTGATATGCCCTGGGGAGTTGCTGTTGCTGTAATAACAGTGTGCACTTATCTTGAAAGGACAGTGTCTGAATATCAACTGATGTAAAATATCATAACTGTGAAAATATCACTGGATATCTTCAACAATCTATAACTCTATATAAGATACATTACAGTTCAACACGAGTCATGTTGTCTTATTCTTGGAGTTTTGCCTGACATTTCTATCAGTTATGAGAAGTTCCGTCAGCTTGACAACATGGCTGTACACCCAATATCTAAAGTAGAGGGGTTATTTTACAGCCCTGTGCAAAAGGGCAGCATGGGCAGGTAGCAGCTAAACATTATATCATTTCTCTCTCATCTAGTACATCGGAACATTTTACTCCATTAAAAATCAAACATCCTGCATATTACAGCACAAAGGTTAAAATATGTGATGTTATTTTTTTACAATTTGGAAGAGATCAAATTCACAATAGGAGGCTTACATAAACTTCAGTTTACATGGCAACCTCTTTTGAGATTCTTCAATAATCGTCAAGAGCTTCCCAACACATTTCTAGAATAGTTGGTCCATTTGTGAAATGTGGTTTTGTGGTTTGGACCCGCGCTTGGTCACATTTGACTGGAGATACAGAACTCTGTGGTCAAGCTGTCCTTTATTGAAATCCTATTAATTTATTTATGTCTTACTCGCGTTAAAAGGATAGAAAAATCTTATGGAACTTTTCTGTTAAGCGTTTTTCTTTTTTCTTTTTTTTTTTCTTTCAATAAAAGGATTTTAAATATAAAACAAAACAAAAAAAGCAAGCAAACAATATAAGAGAATTATATATAAAAAAGTAGAATATAGTTAGGTGTTTAAAATTTAAAAAAAAATGTTTTTACTCTGCATCATTCAAACCTATTTGACAACTAGACCCTTTGTGTTTATTAGCAAATCACCAAAGTACTAACTGTATGTTAGCTAGAAGTAAACAAAGGACCCAATGAGCAATGTGAACACACTGATGTACCTAAAATATGGTATTATAATATTAAGTGTAAGTGCGCTAGCTAGTACGTGATTTGGGACACACCATGTGTTTGAGTGTTTTTGTTCATTTTAATTGTTCCATAATGAGTCAACACAGACTCCAGTGCTTTTCTTTCTGTTACTTCCCTCCAGTCCTGGTCCTCCTGCTGATCTCCTCTCATACACGCATGAAGCAGATTTTAAAGCCCTGGGATGCATGAAAATTCTTTGTTCAAGATGAAACATTTTCAACAAGTGCAGACCCATATTCACATCAATTCGTGCTGCCGAGGCGAACTTACTTCCCATGACCTTGTACATGTAAATTCTCTTTACCTTCTGTCTGAACACACAGAAAGTCAGCAGTATAAGGGTCACTTTAGGCCCATTTCTAGAAAAATGTTATTCAATTGTAAACATTACATATAATATTAGTACCATTGTCAGTATTATAATATGAAGGTACAATTGAAAGTGGTTGGCACTAATCTCTCACAAGGAGGGTGAAATCCAGCACCACTGGATGACTGTACTAACTCTGGCAAAAAAATTGACCAGTTCTAGTGAGCGTCTATCAAGGGTAAAACATATAGTTTTGTTTTGTAAATGCTTTGTAAAGCAGGAGAAAACTTCACCTGCTGTTAGTAGAAACTAAATATTGTTCAGTAAGTGAGCCTATATAAAAAGTGGAGAAGTTTGTAAGTTATATTTATTTATATGTTTATTTTTTACTAGTCCAGCCCTCCAAAATCAAATTGCACTGAATGTGGCCCCCAAACTAAATAAAGTTCGACACATTTGACTAGCTTGGTGTTTGCTTATCTGACTGTTTCTTGCTCTGTTTGATTAACTTTTAAGCCAAGTGGCTTGCTACTAGATTTAATTACTAAACTATAAGAGAAACTACTAAAGATGCTGATGTTTTTACTGTACATATTTGTCCATGTTTCCTGTCATTTCTCAACTATGAGCACAAAAAAGTGTTGTTCATGTGGCATCCCTCAACTGCCAGACAAAACACTCCACAACCGTTGTGTCCTGTAATGGACTTACTTCCAGGGGCTGGGCGTGGTAGTGCTCCGTGGGATCCCGAAGTTCAGCAGCCTCTTTCATCAGCCTCTTTACCGCTGGTTACACAAAACAAACAAACAAACAAACAAACAAACAAACAAACAAACAAACAAACAGGGTCAGTGCAGACAGTGTAACCATCATTACATCCGATTCTTTGCTTTTGGACAACACATCCTTGATTCTAGCTAGTTCTTTCACTTAACCTTTATTCTTATTTTATTGTCTATTTGTGTTATAATATCTGTTACTTTTGTTGCTATTTCAATTTGAGCAATTTACTTATTATTTTAACTTTATTTTTTGGGGAAGTTTCTTTGAATAAGCACATTTTTTTTTTATTTCCAGTGTTTTTTTTTTAATCTATGTATTTGTTGTAATATGGTGCAAATAGATACAAATCTTAAACAATGCATGAGATAGGCGGTGCATGCTGTGTAGTACATTATACAGTTATTACCTAAATATATCACCCGAAACCCGAGCAGGGAATTTTAGAAGAAAAAGTCTGAGTTTGTTCATTCATTTAATCCAGGGCTTCCCAAATGGTGAATCAATACAACCACTATTTTCTAATCTAATCTTCTGCTATAAATCCAGCTGATTTTTTTTCTAGGTGGCAGACAGAATTCCATAAGGAATGCGTGGCTTATAGGTAGGGTTGGGTACCTGGAATAAAATACCTGTAACCAACAGTACCGTTTACTCTATTTTACTGTCAATTGTGTAAAAATAAACACATCATGGATATAAAGATTTGGTATGATCTTTGGAATGATGATGGTTGATGGAATGAATTATTAGATCAATGGCAGTTAGCTCAGCAGCATTCTGTTAAATGAATAAATAAAATACTTTCATGTGCAGCATAGTTGGCTGTGATGCAGGGATACTTATATAATAACATTAATCTGTTGTTGATATTATTGAAGCTTTAGCGGCCATCTGTGGCTTGTGGCTGCACTAGATACTGGAGCTGCAACAATTAGTGGCCAACTGTTATAATAATCTGCAACTGTTTTGATAATCTATTAACCAAAGTCATTTTTAAGAAGAAAAATGTCCAAATTATCTGGTCCAAGCTTCTCAAATCTCATTATTTTCTGATTTCTTTAGTCTTCTAAAATAGCTGATGATCGTTGGGTTGTGGACCTTTGGTCATATTTTAGACTAAAAGACATTTTAGGTTAAATCGTTTGCTTTGGGAATAGATTATAATCTAAATAATCATTAGTTGCAGCCCTAGTAGATGTGTCATTATTTTCTAGTCACCATTTACTCCATTATAAAGAGTAAAATGTTGTTTACTTTCACTATGAGCAAACCCTTCCGAATTTTGTCAGTGAATGCAAAACATATGAAATGATGCCTAATAGAGCAAATAAATAATTAGATTGATTTAAACATTTGTCCAAATTTGGTTAAGAGGAAGTATCAGACATACGTGTTATGTCATATAAAAATTGGACAGAACCTTAAAGGTTTTGGTATAAAACTGAGTTGCTTGTTGAGCTGCGTTGGAAGAATCATGAAAAAAGTAGAGTAAATTAAGCAATGAATTAAGCGGTTAAGCGGCATTGTCTCTTTTTGTAAAATGTGCCGTCAGGTTCAAATAAATCGGTATGCAACACTGATGTGAAAGATGCCGTGCATTGCGTGATTGCAGAGGGTTTTGGCTGGGCAGACGATAAGCAGATGACAGCAGGAGCCACACACACACACACACACACACACACACACACACACAAACACACGGCTAAACTTTCAAATCAGGACCCAAGGAGGGGAGGAACTAAGCAAGATTTCTTTTAGAGATTAATGTTACGATTAAAGGTCCCTTATTTTGACATTTTTCTTTTTCTTTCTAATTTTCCTGGTTGTGAAGGCCACACAGCCTATTTTAAAGTCTGTGGTCCTCTAGTACACACATTTTATGGTTTATTTTGTAAGTAGTAGTTAATGCAGTTGTCTTGAGCTATATGGTTTCAAGCATTACACATTACAAAATAGAACACTGGTTTGTTTAGGAAATATAATTCCTTTTATTTATTAGTTGGACAGGGAAAATTTATTTATAGAAGGCACATTATCTTTATCTTGTTTGATCAATACTTGGTTAAATGTTTCTAATTTAGTTTATTTTTTGAGCTACTGGTGGAGAGATTGTTGCTGCAGCTGCTGGGAATTTAGTAATGAGAGCACATTATTATTTTTTAAATTGTTAGTTAGTGAATTGCAGTAAAAACCAGAGAACTAAATATTTACACACAAACATTGAAAAAGTTCCCCCCCCCAAAAAACAGAGCCCCTTTAAGCTTTGTTTAGCTTGTGTGCAGACGCAACACGCTCCCGGAAACAAGGCGCCGGACAAACATCTGCTGGCGTTAACCCTTGCGTCATGACCCGGCCCACACCACTCTGCTGCGTTAATCTGCATACAAACAGCCTCATCGTCACTTGGGGAAGGATGGTTACACAAGATGATGATGATGATGATGGCGACCATGGGGGCGTTTACTCACTGCTCCGGCAGCAAAGTACACAAGGACAGTCCTTGATGTTAAGGGTCCATGTAGACCACTGCCTGAGGTTTAATATCCCATCATCCTCTATAAAAAAGGGCCCTACTTTGGCATTTGCCCTAGTTTAATATTTGAATTTTCATGGTCCTATTCATAAAAATTGGCTAGCCTGAATGACGCGGTCTTCATTGCGTGCCAATTCACCTCGCTGTTGAATTTAGTCTGGACACAAAGGACCCGATTTTCCCCTCATCTAGGGACAGGATCGAAGAACGGGTGATGACGAAACACAGAAGCCACCTTGTGGTTAACTATGGATCGGACATGGTGGAAGATGCCAGGTTTACCTTTTGACGTAGCCTTAGTAAATATTTAAAGTACTTTTGACTGCAAGTTTATTTTGAAAAACTAACTACTTGAAGCTTTTAAACTATTTTATTGTCATTGGGTATGTTTCATACGATTGGTTATAAAATACCTATGGGGGAATTTCTCATAAACAATGCTTCCAATATGAACAAATGAATTGGATGGTTCCCTCTATATTGATATGAGCTCTGTTGTTAGCCAGGCTAAAAATGTGCATGCTTTTATGGTCCGAAAAGTATGTATTTAGACCTGTAGAAGCACTCTTTTATAAAAAAAAAAAAAAAACCTGTTCCCACCCCTCTCCTCTCTACACACCCTCAAGTACACTGAGAACAGAGGGGGCGGCTACATGGATCCAAAGGCAGTAACTAACTTCCATTCCTGATGTGACATCACAACAGGAGCTATTTCTTAATGGCTTGTGTTCAGCCAGTTCACAACACTATAGAGGAGGGTGGCTTTATTGCAGAGTTTGTGTGTTAGCAGGAACACTGGAGCCCTAAATACTTACACAATCATTGATTTTTCTTGTCCATAATGGGGCTCCTTTAACACAAGGTCATGAGCCTCTACAGGTGCTAATGTTACTGTCTTAGCTTCGTGTTAGCGAAGTACTCACTGTGAGTTCAAAAGAGCTTTTGAGCTATCAGACAGCTGCAGCAATCAGCTACAAGCCACTGAAAGAGGGAACGGGGATTGAGGCCGAAAATTGGAAAAGTAATTGTGAAAAGGAAAGCAGAACTAAGAGGTATTCACGGAAGGCGAAATTGGTTCGGGATCCAATCGAGTGTGAACTGCTCTGGCTGTCGAGCCGGAAAATGCGGACTGTGAAATGAACACGGAAGAGAACGATGAGGAGCACAAATGGTGATGGGTGGGAGGGCAACTGACGGGGGGTGAAGGCGAGGCGAGGCGAGCGGGAGGGGGCCGGCGACGCGGTCGAGCGGAGAGATGGCCTGACACCGCGCGGCTTTCGGGGGCACGTGTTTCCGACTGAATCCGCCCGAGGGACAGACCTCAGCGAAGATGTGAACCATCCACAGTGATCCCATGTTGGAACCACAAGAACAACTGCGAAAAAATGTGTGTGTGTGTGTGCATATACTTGTGTGTGTGTGTGCGCGCGTTTCAGGGCTGCCACCTCTAGTTAACCCAGGAGTGCAGCGGGGGTGGGGGTGGGGGGGGTCACAGAGTGCTTGCATTCTCACTGAAGCTTAAAATCATTACAGCAAAAAGGAACAAATGAGTGAGAAGAAATTCCACCTTTGACCCCCCACATCAGGCTGTGACATGTTATGTTGGCCCCAAATTTGAACATCATCTTAAACACGTTTTGGTAGTTTTCCAAGTTCCAGTTTAAAAACATTCCAGACAACAATATCCCAGGATGGTAAGACAAGTTCTACAACAGGGAAAGTAGCCAGAATGTAAAACTCCATCCACATATGGCAACTGACAAACAAGTTTATCTCAATAAAACATTGCTCTCATTACATCTGCACACATAAGTCTGCCATCATCAGTGACGATCTGTTGAGGTTTTCTGATGACAGTAATCTTTAACAAAAGCCAGAAATGCAACAGCTGTGTTTTTTTTGTTTTTTTTTGCCCATGTGGCGCTGCACATTAAGAGCCAACGAATTAAATAACAGGCAGGAAGCTTCGACTTTGAGGTGATCCGCGAATGGCCCCGGACACTCGACACAGAGTGTCATCGGTTTTCATGAGTTTTTTCATTTCATTTCAAAATGGGCAAAAGCTGAGCTGGCTGCAGGTAGGGCAGCCAACAAACGCCGGGTCGTGGACAGCCAACGTGCCCAGAAAGAATGAGGTGGTTTCGACTGAAAGTTGACAGTAAACATCGACGCGATATGTAGAGGACGACTGCTGATGCTCTCAGAATATGTAACAATATCAGAAGGGAAAATGATTATTGCCAGTTAGTTCTGATCATCCCTATGACGGTACAGTTTTGAAATGAGTTTTTAACCTGATATAAACACTGTTGTCGTGACTTGATTTGAAAACGCCAATCCACCACTTCGGACCCTCTGGAGGGAAATTTGACGATTGATATGGCGATCGTGTAGACTAACAATCACAAACACATCAACGCCACGAATGACAAGTCAGCCCAAGTCTTAGTGTGTGTGTGTGTGTGTGTCTGTCTGTGCTGTCACACCACTAATCGCTGTGTGTGTGTGCCTCTCTCTCTCTCTCTGTCTGGTGGTGTATTTCTATTATTGCTGCTTTCTTTTCCTCCATAATTCCAACGCTTATTTATGATTTTAATTTTCCCAATGCTTTGAAAAGATTTTTGTCTCACACCCACACTATAGAATTATTTTCTATTGTTGTTAGTTAGTTGTTAGTAGTACATGGTCACTTGTGTCTAATCCAAAAGAGAGCACTTTATTATAGGTAATTTTTGCTCTTCTTGATGTGATAGGCTGGATTCACAATGCTAGTAGCCACAACTGCCTATTTTATAAAACAAGCACTACCATTTCTCATCTTGTCATTTATTTGAATGGAGCCCGTGCATTTACGCTCTGAAATTGGGAACATAGTGTTCACTGTATATGAATATACTACTACTACTATTACTAAGCTCCCTTAGTAGTCCTGACAGTGCAGGGGGGTAGCGGCCTCCTCCACAATTAACCAGGAGGCCTTGGCACAAGCCAGTAGTTGTGGAGCTAATTTATTTATTGTTTTGGTGTGAGTGTGAAGAAATGACATGATCAGTGTGATTGTGAGCACAAAAAGAATTACTTATTTATTATTATTAACTCATTAGCGTTTTCCGTCCTCTCTGTTGATCTAATCTTTTACCTAAACATTGTACAATACAAGTTTTTTTTCTGTCTAAGAAAAAATACATTTGTACAAATATGAGCAGTGCAGAAAATGCTACTGGTTCAGAGAGAAAGACACTAATGTTAGATTTACCCATTAAATACATAATAAATTCAGATGTGTTCCAGATTATTCCCCTTCCATCTCAATAAACTTGTATCATGTAGGTTTCAAATTCTTACTTAGTAAAACATGACAACTTAAACAGTAGGTAAAGAGAAACTATATATATATATATATATATATATATATATATATATATATATATATTATCATTACAATTATCCAATGATAGCATATGTTTGCCAGGTAAATACCTAGTATTTCAGCTATAGTTTCACTCTATTTATCTACCTATTGCCAGTGCTTATCACTGAATAATACAGTATTATTACCATAATAAGTAAATAATTAGTAATTGTAACTGTGAAAAGAATGTTGGCTCATATGACAGATGTTTATGAAAGATTTTCTAAATTGAGCATTTTAGATTTTATGTGTAAAATGTCTGCAAAATATATATGGTGTTTTTGACATAATACAAAAAAGCATGATTGATGAATGCCTTCATAAAAGGGTGTTTTTTATCAGAACAAAACATAAAAAATGTAATATTATATTGGATTTTTCTAAAAAGAAAGAGTATCCAAATTAGTGCATATTTATCTAGTTTTGCCCTAACTGCAATTTTGAATTTGTCAGTGTAGAAAACTTGTAATATAAAAAACATTTTTTTTTTGTTTACTTTCACCATGTTGAAGGGAGCAAAGAAAAAATCGCCTTATTCCTGGATCTCTGGAAGGTTCTGAATGAAACTCATCCAACATGAACGTACTGTAATTTTAAGGCATACAGAGCTGGAAGAGGAGTCTAGGAAGGAGGCATTTCCCTTTGCCTGGATGCGCTGTGACAAACACCCCATTGCTTTTTTTTTTTTTTTTTTTTTAACCCTAACCCTTTTTTTTCGGCCGGAAACAGTGAGTGGGGATGACAAGGAAAATCCCTTCCCCAACACAAACGCCTCTGGCCTCTGTTGCGTTCGCGGAGGTCTGGTCACTGGCCTGAGGCGACAGGGCGATAATCTCTGGACGCCAAATCATCTTATGTAACACACATTCTGAGTGTTTGCCACCGGGAGTGATTCAGTATGGTCCGGAGGGGGAGAGACGAGTCACTGTTGCATAATAACAGACCAACTCCAAAAAATGTGAAAGGCACAGAGAAGAGAGAGAAGACACTTCTTCACGGTCTTAGCAACTTTTTATTGCTCCTCTGATGCTGCGGCTGCTTCTATCAGAGTCACAGTGTTTAAAGACTAAGGTGCAGAACCCAAAATTTTTTTTTACTGACACCTGTACCGAAGGAACAGAAAATACATGGAGGAGTTTGAGACACACGCAGATTCCACTTGGAACTACATTGTTAAAATCTCTTATTTTAAAGCCTGCTCTAAACTCCAAAAACAAACCATTTCAATTTTGAAATGTATAGTAATATACAGTATTTATTATTGTGAGTCCCACTTAACCAGCTAGTGTTTCCTTGTTTGTCTGGAAGCAGATTTATCAAAAATAATTACAAGTTTTTATGCAGAAATCAATATTCTAAGTTTGAAAAATTGGCGTGTTAAACAATTATATGTGCATGTCTGAAACTAGATGGATGAAGAAATTGTCCGTACGCGCTTGTTTGGAACGGCCACACTCAATAATTGATTTCTGGTATCGGGAGGTGTTACTGGCAGCTACTCAAAAATCAATGACGTGGACTCTGTTCAAGACAAAAAAAATAAAAACACAGAATAGGGACATCCCTAACATAATTGTGTTATGACCGGTCTCTGATTATTATAACATTATCATGCTCCAAGCACTGTGGGGGGAAAAAGTGATCTAATTACTACTGCTGTGTAAAAATATATTGTAATATTTGTCTCACGCCTGAAGATAGTTAATATCTTCATGTAAGTTAAAATTTAACAACAATGACACCAGATCATGGAAGAGGCATAGTTTGAAAGATTTCCCCTATCATCTCTTAACTAGGATAAACTGTGAGTATGAATTATTATAATGACTAATTAGTTAGTTGCCGGTGCCGATTTGACAGTTTAATAGAATTTAAATTCTAATGTAGACATGAATGTTTATCGTTTTGTTTTATGATTACAAATGCTGCAGCATCTATGGTTCTATGGTTTTGCTTTGCAAAGTGGTAGGAGATTATTTAGTTTTACGGTTATCAATGTAAAGCTAATTTAAGATTCTTTTTTAGATTAGTAAGTAAATGTAGTGCATCATAATATAAGGCACCTTTCACATGAAGTAGAAATTTTAAAAAGAAGATAGACAGATAGACAGATAGACAGATAGATAGATAGATAGATAGAAATAAAAGTATATTGATTTTAGTTCAAATATTAAAATCTGCCTTCCATAGTAACACATCACTAGGATATACACTTTAAGTCTGTCTATAAAACAATGAGTCTGTGTGTCTGTGTCTCATATCTCTCTAATTGTCAGATCAACCTCAGCTTAAAAGCAAAGAGACTTACATATCAAGGTGCTACCTTACAGCAGCACTTTCATTACAGTGTAAAGCTCTGTATCACGGTTCCTCCTCATGCTGTTTCCTAACACTTTAGTTACAATTCAAAGCTCTGTTGTTCTGTTTCTTCCTGCACTGAACATGCAGCCAATGTAACAAAGAAATAAAGAAAAAAAAAAAAGGTATATTGATTTTAAGTCAAATTTAAAAGCTACTTACCATGGTAACACATCACTAGGATACAAACTTTGTTATTCTATGATTCACATGCTTTGCATTTTTCAAAAGTTGTTACTTTAGTAACAGTACAGAAGTTTTATATGCAAAATGATCTTAAACAATCAATAGAAAAAAAAGTCATTATCCAGTATATTCTTTAATTTTAAATCACCAAATGCTTAAAATTATTTCGTTTTACGGTTATCAATGTAAAGCTAATTTAAGATTCTTTTTTAGATTAGTAAGTAAATGTAGTGCATCATATTATAAGGCATCTTTCACATGAAGTAGAAATTTTAAAAAGAAGATAGATAGATAGATAGATAGATAGATAGATAGATAGATAGATAGATAGATAGATAGATAGATAGATAGATAGATAGATAGATAGATAGATAAAAATAAAAGTATATTGATTTTAGTTCAAATATTAAAATCTGCCTTCCATAGTAACACATCACTAGGATACACACTTTAAGTCTGTCTATAAAACAAGGAGTCTGTGTGTCTGTGTCTCAGATATCTCTCTATTTGTCAGATCAACCTCAGCTTAAAAGCAAAGAGACTTACATATCAAGGTGCTACCTTACAGCAGCACTTTCATTACAGTGTAAAGCTCTGTATCACGGTTCCTCCTCATGCTGTTTCCTAACACTTTAGTTACAATTCAAAGCTCTGTTGTTCTGTTTCTTCCTGCACTGAACATGCAGCCAATGTAACAAAGAAATAAAGAAAAAAAAAGTATATTGATTTTAAGTCAAATTTAAAAGCTTCTTACCATGGTAACACATCACTAGGATACAAACTTTGTTATTCTGTGATTCACATGCTTTGCATTTTTCAAAAGTTGTTACTTTAGTAACAGTACAAAAGTTTTAAATGCAAAATGATCTTAAACAATCAAAAGAAAAAAAAGTCATTATCCAGTATATTCTTTAATTTTAAATCACCAAATGCTTAAAATTATTTCGTTTTACAGTTATCAATGTAAAGCTAATTTAAGATTCTTTTTTAGATTAGTAAGTAAATGTAGTGCATCATAATATAAGGCACCTTTCACATGAAGTAGAAATTTTAAAAAGAAGATGGATGGATGGATGGATGGATGGATAGATAGAAAGATAGAGATAGATAGATAGATAGATAAAAATAAAAGTATATTGATTTTAGTTCAAATATTAAAATCTGCCTTCCATAGTAACACATCACTAGGATACACACTTTAAGTCTGTCTATAAAACAAGGAGTGTGTGTGTCTGTGTCTCAGTTATCTCTCTATTTGTCAGATCAACCTCAGCTTAAAAGCAAAGAGACGTACATATCAAGGTGCTACCTTACAGCAGCACTTTCATTACAGTGTAAAGCTCTGTATCACGGTTCCTCCTCATGCTGTTTCCTAACACTTTAGTTACAATTCAAAGCTCTGTTGTTCTGTTTCTTCCTGCACTGAACATGCAGCCAATGTAACAAAGAAATAAAGAAAAAAAAAAAGGTATATTGATTTTAAGTCAAATTTAAAAGCTACTTACCATGGTAACACATCACTAGGATACAAACTTTGTTATTCTATGATTCACATGCTTTGCATTTTTCAAAAGTTGTTACTTTAGTAACAGTACAAAAGTTTTATATGCAAAATGATCTTAAACAATTAAAAGAAAAAAAAGTCATTATTCAGTTTATTCTTTGATTTTAAATCACCAAATAATTAAAATTACTTAGTTTTACGGTTATCAATGTAAAGCTAATTTAAGATTCTTTTTTAGATTAGTAAGTACATGTAGTGCATCATAATATAAGGCACCTTTCACATGAAGTAGAAATTTTAAAAAGAAGATAGATAGATAGATAGATAGATAGATAGATAGATAGATAGATAGATAGATAGATAGATAGATAGATAGATAGATAGATAGATAGATAGATAGATAGATAGATAGATAGATAGATAGATAGATAGATAGATAGATAAATAGATAGATAAATAGATAGATAGATAGATAGATAGATAGATAGATAGATAGATAAAAATAAAAGTATATTGATTTTAGGTCAAATATTAAAATCTGCCTTCCATAGTAACACATCACTAGGATATACACTTTAAGTCTGTCTATAAAACAAGGAGTGTGTGTGTCTGTGTCTCAGATATCTCTCTATTTGTCACTTTGCATCCTGCAGTGAAAGAAGTAACAGATAAGATCAGCAAAGAAAAATCGATAAACATGTAAACTTTCCTGTCTTAATCTTTGTGGAAAATTAAGTACAGCGTTAACCAGGCAACTACTGGGAAGGCGTCTGACCAATCTATTCTTTTCAAAGCGAAGTTGCACAATCCGCCTTTAAGTATCAAGTTTCTGTGTGTGATGATTGTTTTCTGACCGCCTTGTGTTGTAAAAAGCTTAACTTACTGTAATTAGTGTGTATTATTCTAAACTGCTTTGTGATTGCTTTGATCAATTTGAGTAATTTTTAAGAGCAGAAAATGTCTAAATTCTCTGGTTCCAGCTTCTTAAGTCTGATTTTTCTCTGGTTTCTTCAGTCTTTTATAATAGTAAACGGATGATCTTTGGGTTGTAGCCTGTTGATCTGGACACAAAAAAAGACATATTTTACTATCAAAATAGTTGCAGCTCTAATAGGTGAGGAGTTGGTGATGGAAACTGTGAAATAAGGAAAAAAAATAGAGTAAGGGTAGCTCTGTGCATACAACAACTGACACCTAATATCAAAACTGAAAACTGGACGTGCCGGTTCCAAGTCAATGGCTCCAAACAAATCATTCAGGCCTTGGGGAAGCAGGCACCTGTGTGTGTGTGTGTGTGGACAACATGTCCTTGGACAGAAAGAGTTGTACAGCTGTAGAGAAACACTAGTTAGTACTTGGAGATACGTGGCACGAACTCAGTGGTGGGACGTCTTTGTGTAACTTTTCGGTCCTTGTGGATCATCTGAATTCAGTTCACCTTGAAAAACATGGTGGTAAAAACCTGAATGTGAATGAAATGCAGTGGAAAATGTATGTGTAAATGTGTAAACTACTCTACTAGAAAAGAAGGTAAAATGGGTATTATATATGTGTATTGTGCACAATGATTGTCTCCAAATTCACAGCCTATGTAAAGCATTTTAAAACTTTCTGTTGGCAGTGATTGACTGAACATAATCTTATTACAGCATAGTAGTCCTGCAATGATAAATTTGCAGCATTGACAGGAGGTGAAGCATAGACATAATCCTATACACATTATCCTTTGTATAATAATATAAAGAAATTGGTGACATTGATTCAGCATAAGTGTATTCAAATGAATCCTGATATTTCAACTCAGGGGTGTCAAATGTGGGTCCAATCCAACCCACTGGATGACTGTAAAAGGGACAGAAAAAAAATGAACAGTGAGCATCAGGGCTGCAACTAATGACTATTCTGAAAATGGATTAATTGACTAATTATTGAAACAATTAATCAATTGGTTGTTTGGTTGATAAAATGGGGTAAAATGTTGATCACTGTTTCTCAAAGCTTTTTTAAATTTATTTTAAAATTTTGTCCAGACTGACAGTCCTCGATAAAAAGATCATGAGTTTTCTATTATAGAAGACCAAAGAAAGCAGAATATAATCAGAGTTGATTAGGTGGAAACAGAAAATTTGGAATTTTATTTCTTAAAAAATAATTCAAGACATTTTTTATTGGTCTGGCCCACTTAAGGTCAGACTGTATGTGGGCCATGAATTACACTGAGTTTGACTACCATTGGTTTAATCACACTGAAACATCAGCAGTGATGTTTTAGATGACAGACAGTGACATCTGTCACAGAGAAATAGAATGTTGAGTTACTGAATAGATGGTAACTTGACAGCACTTTGCAGCTGTAGCATCCTTCACACACCCTGTAGCTACACATACGTGTTTTATACAACCTGTTTAGAACTCAAATAACCTGTAAACTTGCAGACAACAGCTGTGCCAGAGCTGCCCCTTTACCATTGACTCAACATGCAATAAAATGAATATGAAGCGTTGACATACGGAGTTCACCAGCCAGCGGACACAAACACGGAAGCAGCCGAGTTATAAACTTGATGTGTCTGGTATCGGTTTAATAATGGAGGACGTTATTGAGTAAAATATTAAAGAATGTGCACAGAATGTGAAGTGCTGGCTTTAAACTGTCAGTCATCTTATCAAACTCAATGTGAGCTAAAAAACATCGCGATGAATGTCATGAAAAAAACGTGAGCTTACCTGGACTCTTCAGGTTATATTTATTCTCCATTCTGAGAGACGTGGTTCTTTTTTGTTAAACAGAAGGAGCCGCCGAGCCTCTTGTCGCTAACTCGCTAGCTCACTTAGCTCCCGGGCTAGCTGTTCAACGCTAGCTTAGTTTTAGCAGCCCCGGCTAGCTCGGCTCGTTCCTCAACTCGGGAGCAGAAACAGCTGGAGTCGTCCCCCGTTCCCCCCTGTGTGTGTGTGTGTGTGTGTGTGTGTGTTTTCGGCGTGAAGCTCGGGCGGAAGACGTCTGCGTCCGGTCGCGGCGAAACTAGTCACGGCCCGGTTCGTACCGAGTTACCAAGTTGTCAAGTTATCGAGTTATTCACTGTTTCGGTTTTCAAACTGTTGGTGAGATGTCATCCGCGTGACGTCATCACGGGGAACGTAAACAGGAAGCAAGTGACTGCCTTTTTTTATTATTGAAAATACTTCATTTACAAAACAAACCAAAAAAAACCTTGGAATAGTAAATATAAAAATACATATAAATTAATAAATTAATGCAAGACACATCAGAAGGAAATATATGCCTATGTTAGGCACATATATATATATATATATATATATATATATATATATATATATATAGTTGTTTTTATAGTTGCATATCCATTCATAATAGTGTCTGAATAATTATGATAAATAATTAATTAGTTACTGGTGACAATTTACTTTTTTTTTTTTTTAATGGGATTGTTGCTGCTGATTTTAGCAACTAATTATTAGGTGCTGCAGCAAAACATGGACAAGAATATGCTGATAACTACTATTAACAATTATTTTTTATTATTATTATTTTCATGCCTTGAACTCATCCTGAAGTCATACAGAGAAGATGGGACCAGCTCCTCTCTGTTAAGTTTAAACATTTATTCACTTTCCTCATCTCTCATTAAAATCGCACAACTCTGGGCAGGCTCTCGACACACACATATCGTATCAATAATAACAACATTACTATGCTGCTATAAGTTTAGACCTTAGTCGAGACCTCATGAGATACTCTGAGCTTCTTTTTCTTTTTTCCATCTGTAATGCTCATGACCCACTGATGTACTAAATCTGTTATGTTCCTGGAGTCTTGCCCTGTGTTTTCTGTGTTTTCACATTCTCAGAACATGCTGCAGTGCAGCCACTGAAGGATCTCACCACAATTCAATATATTTCTGTTATTCTATTTAATGTAATGTCAAACTTTTCCTGTATTGTTTCTATCTGCACACATCATCTATTGCACGCCTGTCCATCCTGGAAGAGGGATCCTTCTCCATTGCTCTTCCTGAGCATTCTTCTGTTTTGATTTTTCACTGTTAAATGTTTTTTCAAATACAAATACATATTGTTTTCCCAGTTTTCACTAGGGCAATAACACTATATTATGAATACAGTAGCCATGTCTATTTCAGCTTCAGTGAGCATTGAGGCAACCAAACAGTTTGAGTTTGGCTATGTATATGTGCACATTTGATTATGCAGATCATTGCTGCAGCTGGAAATAACTGAAAGGGAAAAAATCTTGGTCCTACACGTATTTTTAGAAATACAAAATATTATATTCATCTTCAAACTTAAGTCATACTTTCGATAAAAGTTGGTTCCTTACCAGTAGATCAATAAGTGGTGCTGTCATGTGGAGAGGGAAACATCTCGCCTGTTGATTAAAGCTTCCTGCTTGTTATTTTTTACTAAGTCAAAGTGCAAATAGTAACATTCACTCTATGTAGTTTTGACAGAAAAACACAAAGTTTTAATCACATTTTTTTCAGAAAACAATCAGTTTCTCTCCATTGATCCATCCTAATGTTTTGTTCTTTTCCTGCCACCAAATATTCGGTAAGGGGTTGCCTGCCTGTCTCTCTCGCTGACTCAATATCAATTCAAAAGTAATCCAAAAGCTGAAATGTCAAGCAAATGGCAGATGAAGCAATACATAGAAATCTGTGTGTCGCAGAAGAGCCCGTGGTGATTTCACAGAGAGTGTACTGACACTTTAAAAGTGTCATAGAGGTTAAAATGAATTATATTGGTGGTCATGACTTTGTCCTGCAACTACAGATGAAATGTGACTTACTTAAAATATATTGAGATTCATTAAAAAAAACCTGGAATCATCACCTAAATCTGCTCAGTCATCTCAATCCCATTCAAATAAATCAGGCTGGAAATGTGGCTTTGCTGTTTAAAAAAAGACAGTATCCACTATCCCTGGAAAGATGAGCTTGAAGATTCTTTATATATCCATATAAGGAGGGAGCTCATTGTTTTTTGTCCATTGTTTGGGAGTATATTATATTATCCTCTAAATTGCAGAGATAGCAGGAATAAAATGTAACTGTGATGCATCACTAACCATAGATTGATTGCAAATCATTGCGTCGTCATTTTAAACAAATCACGTTGCAAAAGTGACGCAGGGATGATTGACCTCTGGGTCACATCATACCACATCAAGAACAAAACAGTCCCAATTTTTTCATTATGCACTTCAAGTCTTGCAGTTGATTGGTCTACAAAATATACAGATGCTGAGGCAAAACCCACAGGAGCCAAAGACATGTCACATATGAATCAATCAATCTATCTATCTATCTATCTATCTATCTATCTATCTATCTATCTATCTATCTATCTATCTATCTATCTATCTATCTATCTATCTATCTATCTATCTATCTATCTATCTATCTATCTATCTATCTATCTATCTATCTATCACTCAGTTTCATTCTTGGTGTATCCTGTACCTTCTTCCTGTCACAGCAGTTGGTTGGTAGTTGTGTGTGGATCAATACTGAAATATCAGTATTTCCAATACCAGATACTTATGTTTTAGAATTGTATTAAAATATTGATAGTGAAGTAATTTGGGGTAAATACTTAGTTCATTATTAACAGAAACACTATCAACATCTCGTTTAAGTGATTCCCAGTTGGTAGTTATTCTTCCGCCTGTCATAATATAGCTGTATAAATGTGTAAGTGCACACTGCACACTTACATATTACTTTTCTGTAAAGATGAAATGCTGAAAACACTCAGGAAATCACACAGGAAATAGACTATGATAGGTTCAGATACAGTGTCACTGCAATCTTCTGGTTTCCTTATCAAAGTCCTGCTGGCACCAGTAAAGTTTTTGTGGAGCTGGTATTGGTCTATGCATGTGTTAGTGCAAAAGAATTTGGTAGCAAATTGGTTTAAAAAAAAAAAAATCACCGGAATCCAGGATATTGAATGTGAAAGGCTGAAAAAAAATTCAGGGGTAGGACACCCTGATCCAAAACCTATAATATAATTCTTTTAGTGTAGGAGAACAGAACATGCTCCAGCTTCCACAGGTGTGGATCACAGGAAGTAATTGAAGATATCCGGAGTGAGATTGGAGCACAGATACCCACTTCTCCTGCAAACAGAGAGAGAAACAAAACAAAAACAAAAAATGAACCCAAAAAGTAATAAAACAAAACACACTATGTCTGGTTTTCACTCGTCCTTTTCTAAAGCCAGCAGACCTGATCCAATCACTCTCTCCATCCACTCAACATTCCCCGGTTTTGCTTTTTTTGTTTTCTCTCTGGACGCTGACATAGCATGCCAATGTCAGCTATGAATAAAGATGAAGTGTCTGTCTCTATTGGCTGGAATTTTGGTATGTAGTCGCTTCCTTTCACAATGCCGTGCCTAATGTCCCCTTTCTCAGGTAGAAAAAACATTTATTACAGTGGTTTTGATTTTGACCACTAATGAAATGCCCATCTCGTTTCTTTTCTCCTGAATATCTCTGCTCTCATAGTCTAGGCCTGCACTGCGTTCATCATGTCTTGGGTATAGGAGGAAGATCTGGACTCAGCTTGGTCTGATTTAAAAGAAAATGAAAAAAAAAATTGAAAGGATAGGAAAAAAACAGCACACCTTTTTTCATGTATCTATACCTACCATGTTTTTGAGTTCATCACACAAAAAGACAAATTTCTTCAAATAGATGTCTTATTTTATTACATTATTATTATTATTACTTTTGGATCTTAATTTTATTGTCATAGCAAGTTTTTTTCACTTAACAGGAGAAAAGTTTCTTTTTATTTTGTGTCTTTTTTTTATTTTTTTTTTTACAATAAATCAATATTTTGTTTTTCTGTTTTTTTGCTTTCAGACTGCACATATAAACTTCACTATTTATTTATCCAATAGGTGATGAAGGCTCGATGGGAAAAAGAATGGACTGTATTGTTCATTCCTCAGGTTTGCGCCCCGCTGTTCCACCCGACGTTACGAAAAGCCCTCTCTGATCCACGAGTCATCCTATTTCAATTTCCCTCCTCTCCTTCAGTCCGGCATCTAATTATTTTTGTTCACAAAACTGCTGAGATGTGTTAAGTCCCTGGGGTAATCTGTATGAACGGAAGCGTTGTGTGTGTGTGTGTGAGCATGCATGCTTATCTGCACACTTCACACATTTAAAAAGGCACTAGCGGGGTGACGTTGGGCCCCCGTATGATTGCAAATTTGCAGGTTATTTACATGCATGTGTAGTTCCTGCTGCCTTCCTCGCTGTCTCTACGAAAGCAGCGGCAGTAACGAGATTGATTTAATGGTTGAGGACGGGTGCATATTCTTTAAGGATTTGGCTATTTACTTGTTTAGGTTGTGATTTCTCAGGTGTAACGTGACGATAAATTGGCATGGAATTGCAGAAAAGACGCACGACAGAAAGCCACAAGTCCTCTAACTTAAATGACATGACTTTATTGGTCGATGCTCTGCGGAACAACACATTCAATAAATCTAACTTTGCACTCCAGAAGTTTCATAAGGATATATTAGAGCAAGAAAAAAATCTTACTTAATTTAGTTCATGGGCCTCCTTCATTGCAATTTGAGCTCAACACCCTCAAATTTCTTCTCTCCCTTTTATGTAAAAAAAAAATTATGATTTATGCAATTAATTAACCTAAATTTACAAATCCATAGCAATGACACAAGCTTAAAGCAAAAATACCGCTTAATGCCATCTTTATGTGATAAAACTACAATATTTTTCCATAAAGAGATTAAGCAACTACATCTTCAAACTTTTTTTAAGCTGCCAACACAACTAAAAATTAATGGTTCCTTAATTTTTTTTTAACCTTTTTGTTTGTTTGTTCTATATTGCATTGCATTAAAATAACACAGAAATAGATATATAGATGATAACAAAAAAATAATAAATACAAATAAAGTACAATAAAAAGTTCATAACAACAAATGCAAACAAGCATTAATGATGTGAGCATAAGTAAAAGTAACAAAATTCACACAAACCCACATCTACAGATATAAGAACTGGTCCGTTGGTTGTCTCACTAGGCAGAGTCACCCAGTGGGCTGGATTGGACCCTTTGGTGGGCCGGATCCGGCTCCTGAGCCGCATATTTGACATCCCTGATCTGGCTAATGTTCGGCCAACATAAACACGCGGTGATGTTGTTGGTCTTGACTCGGACCCACAAAACTGGTTGGTACACAAACGCAGAGCTTGAACAAGACGGACTCCATCATGGTGGACATTATCCAAGCCTTTCTCTTCCTGCTTCCAGTCTTTTACATCAAACCTGAAACTGGTCTCAGGATGAGATCCCTTCAGGAATTTCTTTATCCTGGGTTTTCAATAATAGATTAATGGTCAACGTTAGTGTTTCATAATCATTCGAAAGTCGCTTTCAGAAACTGGTTTGTTGGTTAAAGCTCTGCACTAACCAGCACTCACTTAACACATGAAGCTTATGGTTAGGTGAATAAATTAAGCCATAGAGTAAATGTGATCATCGTATATTTATCAGAATTATGAACATAAACTGCTCCTCGTATTCTGCGATAATGACTTTCCAACACATTAGAAAGTGATGGAATTCAAATATGACATGTGTGGGTCGTATGATCAACTGCCAATTGGTGTGTGTGTGTGTATGTGTGTGTGTGTGTGTGTAAGTGTAGATTAACCTCTAATTGAAAGGAGACAGAGAAAAAAAAAAGCTTTATGTAATGTCATGAGGTTGGCTTTCCATCAAGTGCCGCAATCTTCCACCCACCAAATCCAGATTAATTCTGATGCTGTTTGTGCGAGAACATGTGCATGCATGTGTGTGTGTGTTTGACAGTGGGAAATCTGCCAGTTGCTAAGAGAAACCATTTATTCATTTGTAGGATTTACTTTACAGAAGTCTTGAGGTGAAGCAGAGAAGCAAAACACACTTCTTCCGTATAGAGTTTACGAATAATATGACAATGCTGCTCTCTCCTGGTAAAATTGTAGAGATGCATAAAGTAGGAAGAACCTTTTCCAGTAAATCTATGTAAGCACAGAGCAGTTTACATAGATTTACAACGAAAAACTGAGTTTTAGAACCGTGTAACATCATGCAAAGATCACACACAGTTTCTTCCATTGCACCAGAAACTAATGACAACTTTCTATAAACATTTTGAGGGAAACACATAAAAGTGGCTTTGGGCAGATTTTCGACTTTTATTGGGACACATGAGGTAGAAAACAAACACGGATTTAAAACAAGCTAGTACAAACTGTCCAAACACAAAACATACAAAAACACTCGAGTACATCTGATTATAAATAATACAAGTAAAATTCATCATTTCTCATCATTTCTCGTTGAGCAGTCAAATTTTAAGAGGTTTAACAGTGAGTTAATAGGAAACTTTGGGGATTGGAAGTTTTAATATACTGCTATAAACAAATCTAAAGAATGTATCTTTAAATTTTAACAAATTCCAGGTAGATTATTGATTTAGTTTTAAATAAAGTTCTATAAAGTGATACAGTCGATGCTTTCAGAAAGATATATTTGAAATCCCCTTAAAAAAGGTTTAACACCTTGAATCTATGTAAAATCCTCTCTCGGAACAAGCCTCATTTATAAGGAAAGGAAAGAAGAAAAAAAGAGGTTTTAACATCAGATAATCCATAATCCCATTCTCAGTACCCTGTATTTCACTTCAGAAACGCCGACCAATCGCGGCCGGGCTCTGGATTGTCATCGCAGTGCCGATTGGATCTAACTGGGCGTCGTCTTCTGTCATCAGAGGGCCGACCTGCCTATTGGTGAGCAGGAAAGAATATGTTTTAGCACATGAGTGGATTAAATGGCGTGGCGGTGTGAAGGAGCTCACCTAACAGCGGGGGGAGGGGGGAAGGGGGGGTATGGAGGTAGGAGGTAGGAGGGCTAATCCAATCTGGATCAGGCCAGATGGCTTCTCTAGAGGCAGGAGGTGAGCTGGTCATACACTTACTGAAGGTTTTAATTAGACTTAATTACTGCAACTGAGGGTGTCCGAAGAGTTTCTGATAAAAGATCAACAACAAATCCTCACTGTTAATCCTTAACAGAAGTCAACCTCTACATGAATACGCGTGCTAGATAATAATGGGTTTTTGAAAGAAAATATATACGAGGAACTAATTATCAGTAGAGTAAACCATCACCCATCGCTGGCTTAACCTTGGAGGAACCCAGGGCTAAAAATTGCCGTGCGACCTCTAATAACCCCCCCTCGCACTTCTTGGCCTTTGTCACTGTGTATGAACCCTGGTATGTGTAAATTCCCATAAAGTGGTCATAACAAAGTCCAAAGTCTGTCAAAGTAAGGGACTTTCTTCTTCTACTTCTTTTTTTTTTTTAAACAAGAATGCCTGTTTATAAACCAAAGATGTGGCTACAAGGTAGCAACCAATGTAGAATAATATAAAGGTAGTATAGCTACATTTCAGGAAGTGCGCTGGCCTGTGTTTTGGTTTGATTAAAGTTACAGACTGAAATGTAGGATATCTAGCTGTCTACTTTAGTGCAACACCAAATCTCTAGAATTTATGTGCAAGTTCGAATGCCTTAGTTAATGCATTTTAGTTTTCTCTTGATGTTCATGTTTAATCACATTACTATATACAGCTAATAGACACACAGTATCAATAGAGGATTTAGGCCATCTTAAAATGCCTCTTTCTGCAACCAAATGTTTTGTTAGTCTACTACCATTTGATCTACTACCAAGCAACACCCCACGTTAATGTATTTACTTACCGTATGCATGTATTAGTCTTTGCCCCCCTCCCCTTTACATTTACTTTATTGTTTCTGTCCTAATGTCCTATATTCTGTATCACCCATGCTTTAGTATTCATACCATTAAGGGACAAATTGTATATACATTAATATACAGTATATAATTCTAACTCTAAAATATATACAATCTTATAATATATTCACATTCTTGTGTTAATGTAATTAAAGTGTACTCATTTGAAAATGAACATTAATGCTATAGTGATTTTTTTTTTTTTTTGTGGAGGTCTGTTATGAACATGTAAAATGTCTCTCTCTACAATCCTACTCTATTATTGTAGAATAAATGTAAGCTATATTTGATCATCACTGTTGTCCTGAATTTTCATCATGACCTTTCCCTAAATAATGACTTGAATAAAAAGCTCTTATTTTATTATTAATAATAATATTTTATTCAGAGAAGAATGGTCATACCAAGGTCTAAATGCTGCATAAAAGGCATTTTACTGATTTAAATTACACTTAATTTGATACATATTCATGTTGTCTTATATTAGCTATTTGATATTAAAATTTAAATAATATGATTTAATGACATGATGTTGGCTTTTACAACTCAGATCAGATCAGTTATATTATAGTTCTCCTCAAAACATGAGTGCTATTAAAAAATAGGGCATAGGGAGATTTGTTTGTGGCTGCTGGGACTGCAGATTGTAAGGCCTGCTGATGTCATTCACCTAAATGGTGAAACAGGCCGCTACTAAAAGCCAGGTAAGGATTCATGGTAAACAACCAACCATTGGTACACGAATTTCTGATTGACAATGTTAATCATAATTAAGAGATAACAATCAATCATTCTTATATATAAAAATATAAACAATCATTTAGATGAATTACCGTTCACAGTTTTCATTATTGTATAACATACATGTATTAATAGTAAATCAAATATTGACTGTTACTGGCAAAGATTTTAAACTATATATATTACTGACCTTGGTTTTGTGTCAACAGTTTCACTCAGTTTGATTTGGGTGGAGTTGGAATCGCCATCTTTGGAAAACTCTTGATGGGAAGTCAAACTAGGCCTCTGTTCCGACTGAGTGCGACGTGTAGTGGTGTCTATCACTTTGGTGGGTAGCCTGCCTCTCGAGGTCTTTGGAAGCGAAGAACTTCCAGAGGGGGCCCAGGTCTCAGGGTTTTGTGATTCTTTTCGACAGAAGACTGAACGAGCATCGTGAAAGGACACAGATGGAATAATCTCTTCGAAGTTGTTCTCTGAGGCATGTGTCACAGTTCTGGGAGAACTTGGTCGAGATGAGGGCTGAGAGGTGGACTGAGGTCTTAAAACAGGAGGGTTTGGAAATCTGTGGCATACAGAGGGACAAGATGGGGGTAGGCGGACCCGAGAGACAGGGGGTGCTGTTACAGGCAGGCTGCAGGAAGACATCTCACCCTCATAAAGGTTAATGCTTTCAAATCTTTGACACATTCTTGCTTGAATGGGTGAAGGCCCTCTTTGCTCTGTAATATTTCTTCTCTTGTCAAAAGATTCTGCTGCATTGCGCAGGTGAATGATCTTGCGCGCCTGTTGGTAGAGACAGTTAGCCTTCTCCGTTTCTGGATCTAGATCAATTTCTGGTTGTCGCCCTGCATTCTTTGTCTCCATAGCAGCATCCTGCTTGACAGGATGAGCAGGCAAGTTACTGATCAGTTTTGGCCTTGTTCGGTTTGGCAGCACTTCTACATTCTGCATTGATGCCTTCAGGCGCTGAGAAACTCCTGTCTTTTGGTTTATTGGTGGGAGGCTCTGGACAGATTCTACCTGCAATTCATTTTCTGGCATGCCTTCAGTACGCTGGAAGGAATTGTCCATCAACACCTCTGGGGGTGGTGGTGGTAGGTTGTCTACATCCAGGTCATCTCTACCATCAGGCCAGCTGTTGTTGTTGTTGTTACCATTAATAACTAAGCCCACCTCACTATTATTTCCCATGTCAGATAAGAGAAGGACCTCACTTCTCCTGGACTTCCTGATATGAGGAGGTATATTAGAAAGGCTCTGGCCTGGTCTACCATCCACCCCTTGACTAAATGTGTTAATCAGCCTTCTGACAGACTGCCGTTTTGGTGGGTGGGGAGCCAAAGCTGGTAAGGAACAAGGTGATTCACTTGTCTTGAAAGGACCTTTTTGTGCATTTGCTGAACCACTTAATGAATGTCGTCTCAGTCCACATCTATACAAATTATAATGGGGCCCTGCTAACTCTTTATTTCCTCGACTTTTAGACATCTTTTCCATTCGCTGATCCAAGTCCCTCTGGCTCTTTTGTAACTCCATCGCTATGTTTGCAGATTTGGCGGATTGTTCAGGTCTAGTTGTAGCAGTTAGGGGTCGTTTCACTGTGGATTGGAAATCCTGCATGTATTTTGCACGCATGTAGAGAAGTGTTTGACTTGGATCTGGTGCGGAAGAGTTTGACCGTTTTCTCTCAAGCCTATCCTCTTCATCATCTTCATACTCTTCGTCATCATCATCATCATCGTCCTCCTCATCTTCTTCATCATCTTCATTATGGTCTACCAGGTTGGGTAAATTATTGGGGACAGTATCAAGTGCACCACGAATGTTGACTCCAGACCCACAACTTCCAGATCCAGAGCTTCCCCGGTGGCGGCGGTACCTCTCAGAGCCTGTCAGACTCTCATTCTCTCCACCAATACCGCTATCCTCGCTGTGTAGTGCAGAATCTTCTGGGTTACATTTCCTCATGGCAGCCACCTCTACCCGTGCCAGCACTTGAGTCAACCTCTTTTCCGCTGATTGTTTGGCTTGCAACTTCACAATCAGTAGTTTTGAGAGGGAAGAAAAAAAATCCACTGCCTCCTCAAGCACGGTGTCACCCAGTGCCTGGGCCGAGCCCCCCACAAGCTTAATTTTCTCTGTTGAAAGCTGGAGCAGTTGCTGTAACAGGTCTGGAGGTGGCTCAGGGGTATAGGTTGTGTCAGTACTAGGTCTAGTGGACATAAGGACTGGGCCCATCATCCCAGAAGGCAAGGCCATGTAGTCCCCATGTTCCTTTAACATCAGCTCCCCCTCCTCAGCCATTTCCTCTAAAGCTTGGTTGATCTCCTCGAAGCGCAGCACCAAAGCTGACATCATGGGCTGAAGGGACATCTGTGTCTGGGCAGCCTGGTCCAGCAGGCTCAATAGGGTCTCATATTTGGAGATATTTGGGTTTAGAAAGGCATAGGCTGCCTGGTGAGCTCTCACCATGTGTGGGGGGAAGTCCACCTTTGTCTGGATTATAGAGCTCTTCCTCTTGTCTTTATTCTTTTTTCTTTTTGCTGTCTTTTTAATCTTTTCTCTTTGTATGACCTCATTGATGGTTTCTTGTGCAATCACATTTACCTCTGCTTCCTCAATATCCTCTGCGCTTTGGGCAACCTTTGCATCTGAGGCAACCTGAGACCATGTAGTCTCTCTTGTACTATGGTCTTCAGTGTTTGATGGAAGTTCAGTTTCATTATTATGAGCTTCATCCTCTTCCACAAGTCTAGAATCAACAATATCCTGTGACGTTTCATTCACCAGAGCCTTTGAAGGTTCAAGGCCATCTGGCTTTGAAAATAACTTTCCTTTGGATGGAGAGCAGCCCATTTTATTTATTCAAAATTGAAAAATCCGAAGAAAAATTAGTCAGGGGTAAAGGAGAAAGCCAAGGAGTAAATCCATAGGTATTATCTCTCTCGTTGATTAGACAAGGTCTTCTAAAAATCTTCCAACAAAGTCTTGAATCCATTGGTGGTCCAGTCTCCACAGGCAAGTTAAACTAGTCATTGTCAGAGTGTAGGAAAACAGACAACTGCGACCTGCTGAGTGATCAGACCTTTCAATGTTCAGGAGCTGAGAAGATAAGATGTTTTTTCCGCTCTCTCTCTCTTCAGCATGCACAGATGGTCACGATAAGTGCATCAACACACACACGCACACACACACACACACACACACACACACACACACACACACACACACACACACACACACACACACACACACACACACACATATACTCACACAGGCATTTACAGTAAGACTTTAAGCCCATCAGGTTAATCAGAGCCGAGTTTGTCAGGTGGTGTTTTTAGATTCATCCACTGTGCTGTTGAAAGAACTTCAGACGTAACCATTCGGGTCATTTGAGGGATATACAACAATATACAAAAAACGATTTTTAAAGCCAGCTCTATAGAATGTAGACTCCAAAATACTTGATATTATTTGCAAGTAGAAAAAAATTCATATATTCATATGATATTGTGGTATGTCTATCTATTATATAATATTCCGCATACTTTTCCTTTGGTTCATCCTGTCTCATCATTTCTTGTTGTACTTTTAGTGTTGAGCTCAAACAAGTGCTCAAATAGGATAATATCAACTTGTGCATTTGATGGCCCAAGCAACAATTGGGTTAATGTTGCATTTCAGACATCGGTTATAGAAACTCTTCATGTTTCATGTGTCAAGAGACATAGGTGACCTACCAAGTCCTATCTGTCTTTAAACTTAAGAAAATTGAAGTAAAATTATATTGAAATAACTGATCAAAATTGTCAATGGGGAAAAAATCTCAGGTTATTGAACAAATATTCTTAAGAACTGCTTCTAGTAGTTCAGGAAACTAAATAGAACTGCTCTGCCCATCAGGATTTATCAATATTGCATTACAAAAATGTGGTTTATTGTTGTTACTCTAATAGTTGAGGATGTCATTATTATGTACATTGGTATATGTTTATAATGTGGACAGTTGTGAATAGTTAGAAGTCAGTTGTGTTTATTTACACCATGATAAAGAGAATCACACATGAAGTTTTTGATGAAAGTCATCTTAGTGGTATGAAGGCCCACAACATAGAGAAAGCTGCGTTTTTATCTTTATTGGGATTAGTGTGTGGACATTGGCCTGTGCCTTGAGTGGACAACAGTGGTTAAGTATGGCCAGTATGTCGGTGTGTTGGGCAGGACAAGCATCTTAAATCCCCCCTGAAGTGGATCACCACTGATTGGCTGTCACATGTGTACCAATCTCAGGTTGCTATGCTGTGCTATTCTCATCCGTTTGTCTCTCTGAAGTTTACACAACAAAAGCATTGTACAGTAAATGCGCTGAAGTTGTTGACGGAGCTCACGTCAAGAGCTAACCCTATAACCCTAACCCCTAACGGCGAAGCTCTGGATGGAGATAAATCATGTTGCAAGTGGACTTTTCCACATATATATTTAATGGTTTTCCCTTATATGAATTGCAAAAGTTACTTCTCTGTTGTTTGTTAAAGTGTGGGACTTTGCTCTTTTATTTTGAAAGTTGCATGTCCTTTAATGACAGATCAGAAAGCAGCTAGACAAAAATGGTATGCATCACATATTCATCATGAAATTCACCTGAAGTTATTCTCTCTTCTTTAAGGCAAACTGAAATTCACTTTTCATTTAATGGTCAGCATCAATATATAAGTATAAGAAAGGAAATAGCTATTTCTATTTGTTCTTTACTTTCAATTCAAACTTAGTCTAAAATGCTAGCATTGTGTGGCAAGCTCCAAAAACCCCAGACAAAGAGAATAATTTCAATTAGTAATAATTTCAAATAAAATGTTGAAACACCAACAAACTGCCACTTCATTTATTCAGAGTCTAGGACTTCATTAAAGGAGTGCTTTTATGAAAAAGAAAACCTTTATCAGAACATCAGTGTTAACATTTAGGTCTATGGTCTCGTAGAGGTCAAGGAGATGACTAGGCTGCAGGTGTGTACAGCCCTGGTAGGGCAAACTGTGGACATTCCCCTTCCCCCTCTTCCCCCTGTGGTTCCTCCACATTAGGGTGGTGCAACATGTGAGAGGAAAATTCATGACATTTAACCCTCCTGGGTCTCACCCAAACCACAAACAGGGCTTCAAGCTGGTTGCCCTCTCTACTGCGCTTCATCCAGCCCCTTCCCAGCCAGAAAGTCCATGTGGCAGCAGTTCACACACTCAAGTGCTGAATTTTGGTCTGTTTTTGAGCTAAAGCTGTTGCTCATTTAAGTGATGATTCTCAGTGAACTGCAGTAGCATTCTCCAATTCTAATAAGGTTTTACACTGTCAGGCCTGTTATTAGTAAAAACTGTAAAAAGCAATTAATATTTAACATTATTATAAAAATGAATTAAAATATGTATCTCATACATTATATAAGATATAATAGACTTATAATACAATAGTGAATAAAAATAATGCTATTGCATCAATATGGCAAATTTTAGCTAGAATTAATGGTTAAAATTGACCAATTCTGCATCAAACCTACTTTTAGAAAATGTTTTTATTTGAGATTATTCCACAAAAACACTCTGCCTCAGATTGAGCAAGATCAACAATACACAAATGACATCAGTAAATTAAAATAAAAATAAATAAACAACGGTCAGGCACCATCCTACCTTAGGGATCTCATAGTACGATATCACCCATCGAGAACATTACGTTCCCAATATGCAGGCTTATTGGAGGTTCCCAGAAATTCTAAAATTAAAATGGGAGGCAGAGCCTTCAACTTCCAGGCTCCTCTCCTGTGGAATTGCCTTCCAGTTTCAGTCTGGGGGGCAGACACCCTTCCTATATTTAAGAATAGTTTAAAAACTTTCCTGTTTGAAGAAGTGTATAGTTAAGGCTGGCCCTGGCTGGCCTAGTCATAGTTATGCTGCGATAGGTTAGTCTGCTGGGTCCTCATGAGATGCTCTGAGCTACCTTTTCTATTGATGATCCACTATTGTACTTTTAAATCTGCTGTGTGAGGGATCTACAGATGTTGGAGGGTCTGATGCTATCCTGGTTCACCTGGAAGTTGTGATGAATCCTGCGCCTCATCCTCCACTTACACCAAAATTCATTACATTTCTGTTTTTCTGTTTGTAATGTCCAATTTTCCCTGTAATGTTTCCACCTGCACACATCATCTACTGCAGCCTGTCTGTCCTGGAAGAGGGATCCCTCCTCTGTCCCTCTTCCTGAGGATTCTTCCATTTTTTTTCCCCGTTAAAGGGTTTTTAGGGAGTTTACCTTGTACAATGTGAGGGTCTGACTTTCCCATTAAGCATTTCAGATATGTAGATGTTGCCTAACCTATGTTGTTTCTGAACTTGTCGAAAGTAAAATCTGTCAATGCTGGGTTGTGTCCGTAGAGGAGGTATCAGTGTGCATCTCTGTATCTTGTTCAGAATTTTGCCTGGAGTTGGCATGTCTTTTCCTGCAAATCACTGACTCCCAAAGTGCTTCATGGCACTTTGGCAAAAAATGGCAGAAGATGATGCCATAGCTGGATACTAGAATAACTGTGGCCTGCACAGGAGTGTTGTCTTCTTCGTTAATAATGTAGACTGGGATGAAGCATGTCCACACAAACAAGTACATTACCATGCTAAAAATGATGTAGCCTGTTTCACTGAACTCCTCGGGAACCTTCCTGCTTTTAAAGGCCAAGAGGAAGCCAATGAGAGCTAGTAGAGCTATGTAACCTAACATGAAGCCAAAACCTATGTATGTGGTACCTACACTACACTTGATTACTTTCTCCATGCTTTGTGGGGATGGAGGCGTGTCATCAATGTCAGGAGAGTCAAATACTAGCCAGAGAATACAGATGATTCCCTGGAGAGTAGTTAGGACAATTACAACTACATATGGTTTGTCAAGTTTTCGTTCAATAAGAAGAAATTTGAGGAAGGTCTGGAGGGCCTTGACAAGGATGCAGGACACGCACAGCGTAAAGCCCAGGGCATACATGACCTGGCGAGCCCTGCACAGGTGTACACTGGGTTCACCCATGAAGCATATCACACTTGAGAAGCTCACTACCAGACCAAACATCATCACACAAGAAAGTCTCACATCAGCTCTTTTCATCGGTGGAGAATCTCTGTGCAGCAAAAAGATAATGAGGGTAAATAGCAAGAGAAAAATGCCAAAAACTGTGGCTGTAATCAGGACGATAGGGTAAGGATTGCTCCACAGCAAGTAGGACTCCTCTCTTGGCCTGCATTGTGTCCAACCCTTGAGCGACCAAGTTCCATTTGGACAGTCTTTGCAGGTATTAAGATCTGTTAAAAAGAGACAGTGACATGCAAATAAATCTACTTGTTGGTTTTAAATCAGAGAATCTTTCACTTTAGGACAAATTTTAGCTTACCCGGTACATCTGTATACTTTCCCTCCTCACACGGAGTGCAGTTGTAACAACAGGACACGTTCAAGATCTTTGTGAAGGTACCTGGGGGGCAGCTCTCTGAGCATCGAGACTTAGGGGGCTGAAAGAGGAACCAGGAAAACAGCTGGTAACCGATTCATCAGGGAAGGGTATGTATGTAGGCATCAAAATTCCATTCTCTAGTTGAAGTTCTGGGGAGGTGAGGCCCAGTGCCCACATAGACGTGCACGTGGTATGAGTTTTGTCTTAATGTGACAATGTAAGTGATCATGACTTGATCATGATTGGTCTTGATTCAACTCCCACACAGGCTTAAATAAAACATATAAAGAACAGGGGGCTGAAAGAGATGAGCTACAAGTGTGAAGGAGCCTTCTTCTAAGAAGACAGCACTTGACAATTTACTCAGGGACCCATTTTCTGCTGACACAGCAGATTAGTCTATACAGGAAGTAGAGAGAGAGATTGATATGAACAGAAGAGAAGTTGTCCTTTAAATTGGAGGAGAGACAATGGTTCTCAGTATCCTTTGTCATAGGACTTGTCAATTATTACAATCATTACAAACTGTATCAATAGAGAAAAAGTATAATTTTGTAAGAGTATGTCAGTTTTTTTCAATCATATTTTGCTCTTTCAAGGTTGTTGAAAACATACTGCTACAACATTTTATTGTTATCTTGACCTCAATATCCTGTATTGTACCACAATTTGAAGATTGTGAAGGGTATTGTTAAACCCCTATTCATCAGCCCTACTTTTTGCTGGTAGGTATAAATTGATCATGAATCTGTTCACACATAAAAATCAATTAATATCGTTCAAACATTGTTCTCTTAATAAATATTTCCTGGTTTCTGTATTTTCTGTTAATAAATGTTTTCTGTTCACAATTACTGAATTCAACATTTCGGGGGAGGGGGGCATGTATTAATAGTTCATTCAGTCAGTCAATTTCTAGACCCACTTATACTTGAGCCAATCCCAGCTTAATTCACCCACATTTGCAAACCTACGGACAATTTACATTGTCCAAATAACCTAATTATAAAATGAATTGTGCCTGAATGAATGCCTGAATTATAAATACGAATAAATTGAATGGTTCAGGATGTTTGAAACAAACTAGTATGTACAATATGTTATCCAGCAAATCTCACTTAGTATATATAATTGATCCTGCATAGGCCCATTACAAAGCAGAGGAAAAAAGCCTGCTGTCGTACTGTCCACCTCGCTGCATCTGACTTTTATGTCTTTGAGGACAGCCTGAACTTTTGTTTTTGTTCTGAGTCAACGATTGTTTTATCTAAAGCTACATTGACTTGACTGACTATAGCAGCAATTAGCTCTGTGACTTTATTCTGTAGGTAGAGTGTTGTCTTACTGTGGAATTGTCTGTTAAGTGCCAGATGAAATTCTCCACAAGGTTTTCTATGCGTTCATCAAGAGCATGGTATGTCCCAATCCTGTGGAATCTTCTGTACTTTCCTTCCTTTTGCCACATTATCATATCGTAACCATTGTGAAAATCACCATTTCTGTTAAAGGAATAAGTCTGGCCCATAAATGTGAAGTTAACCGTCTTAAGTTCCTGAAGAAGCTGCAAACCAAATGGAAGAATGTCAATTAAAATACATCTTTTACAGAGAAGGTGTAAGGTCACCTTAGGGCCTTAGGGCCGCACAATTACTTGAATGTCGATCACAATTTTGGATGCCATGTTTAAATGTGCATGATCATCCAGAAAAATGACATTTTAAATGCATACTCTGCAGCAGATCAAATCAACCTCTTCCATAATTATTAATCAGCCAACCACAAGGGAGTGAACGGGATAATGGCATGTGCACACCACTGTCAATTTCCTCCATTTTTGCAATATTGATCAATATTCTATCATCATATTATACAAATAATATAAAATCTAATATATAATCTAGTATACAGGTTGCCTATGCACCAACCATTATACTATGCAATAATCTACGCCATACTTAGAATTAGCACTTGGGATTGATTTAGCTATATACAAACTAGACTTACAAATACAGCTATATAAATTTAAATATGTTGTCATATGAAGATTATCCAAACTCTTACCTTCCATGGTGGGAAGTTTTTTTCTCCTGAGCATGAGGTACTGTTGCACTTCAGCAGTTTTTTGAGAGCATTAGCTACAGCCCACACTGCTAGTCTCTCAGTGTAGGTTTCACTTGTATCCAGAGCCTTAATGAGATAGTCGTCATTTTGCTCTTGGAGATTCATTTTATTGCCAGATTTACTATTCAGGAGATCAGTTGTAGGACAGAGAGATGGAGGATCAGCTGAGAAACATTCTGTTAAGTTGTTGAATCTCAGGTATTTATATTGATCAATGAAGTGGTTGTATCCTCCTGGGGTTATTGCAAGATTCTTCAGATAATTATCAAATTGTTCACTCCTTTCTGCAACAAAGGAAAAGCCCAAGATGTCTCCAACCTTGTTGATGCCATTCATTTGTGCAAGGTATGTACTCCTGGACCAGGCATCACTTGCAATCCAGATCCTTGATGTGTTGGTCCGAATCATTTCCTTAAAGAGGCGCTCCACAAGCTCCACCCTGATAATGAGCAGTACCACCTGAGCACTGGAGGAGCGGATCTGCTTGGCGACCTCCTGGATGCGTTGCATGCTGTCCTCATTATCGGTATGATAGGGAAACACTTCCTGGTAGGCTATGCACAAGCTATGGTTTTCAGCAATATTGGCGAAGCTCCGGAAAGCTGCTTTGCCATATTCGTCATCTGCGTACACTACCCCAACCCAGGTCCAGTTGTAGTGAGCCATCAATTTGGCTGCTGCTTTGGCTTGATGCTCATCATTTGGGATAGTACGCAAGAAAGCTGGGAAGCGCAATTTATTACTCAGTTCTGGTGAAGATGATGTGCTGCTCAGCTGAGAAAAGAAAACATACACAAAGAAAGCAATGTAAGTAAAAACATTCATTTTTTTAATTACATATTGTTAAAGGCAAAATCATAGAATTTTTACATAGCACCCAAAAATCTCCAGATTTTCATCTAGCAAATTATTTAGAACTTGAACAATACATTTTTAAATATCAGTAGAATTAGTAATATGTACAATCTGCAGGGGTATAAGTAGCTAAAATAGCTTTCAAAAACCCACTACTACTACAGTGAGAAAACCAAGTAATTTAACCATTGCTGATTTTGTTGTCAGAGTCACAGTTTGTTAGAATCCAAACTCTCCATCATGGGAAAGACTAAAGAGCTTTCTGTGGATTTAAGGGAGAAGATTGTATACCTGCATTAGACCAGTATGGGCTACAAAACCAATAACAAGAAGCTGGGCGTTAAGATGGCAATTGTTGATACAATTGTGCGCAAGTACAAGACTCACAACATGATCATCAATCAACCTAGGTCTGGGGCTCCTCGCGGGGTTTCCAGGATCAAGAGAATGGCGGAAAATAGTCCTAATACAACACGGCTAGAGTTAGTGGATGATCTTTAAGCAGCTGGGACCACAGGCACCAAGCAAACAGTTGGTAACACTTTACACTGCAATGGTCTAACATCTGGCAGTGCTTGCATAGTTTCCCTGATTAAGAAAGCACATATGTATGCAGGCCTTCCTGAAGTGGGGAGTGACTGGGAGAAGCTGTTATGCTCAGATAAGACCAAAATTTGCTCTTTGGCGGTGTCTGAAGGGAGAGACATGCTGCAAGAACACCATCCCTACTGTCAAGCATGGAGGTGGTAATATTATGGGGTATTATTTTGGGGGTGTTTTTCTCCACAGGGAACAGGGCTACTTCACTGTATCAATGGGAGGATGGACGGAGCCATGTGCCGTCAAATCCTGAGTTAAAACCTCCTTCCTTTCACCAGAAAGTCCAAAATAGGTTGTGGATGTGTCTTCCAGCAGGATAATAAACCAAAGCATAAAGTCAAGGCAACCAAGGAACGACTAAAGAAGAAACAGATCGAGGTCATGGAGTGGCCCAGCCAGTCTCTGGACCTGAATCCTATAGAAGATCTAAAGAGAGAGCTGAAGCTCAGAGTTTCCAAGGGATATCCACATAATCTGAAGGATTTAGAGGTCATTTGCAAAGAAGAATGGACAAAAAGACCTCCAAATCAATTACACAATATGTCTAACCTCTGTGCTTGCTAATAAGGGATTTGCCACAAAGCACTTTCCAAGTCCTTTTGGCAAGAGGGTTCAAATTCCTTTTTTTCTCAATGAAATGCAAATAAACAAATACAAATTCTTTAAAGTCGATTTCTTGATTTTCTTTGTGATATAGCACGAGAAGGTGATGACCCCTCCCCTTCTCACCCGGTTATAAGGGGGGAACTGGATAGCAGTGAGAGAGTTCCCCCCGAACACGTTTTGGTGCGGGACCGGAAGCGCGACACGAGTGGAGCTGCCGGTGTGGTCCACCTGGAGCGAGGTGGATTTTTTCCCGTTGGCGTGAGCGTTGTGTGTTTTCTTTTTTGTACCGCCGTCAATAAATGTGTTTTTACGTGAGTTCCTTTGCCTCCTGTCTCCACTTCTTTTTCTGGTTTCCCTGATCCCTTTTGTGGGGCGACCACGTCGGTCGCTCACATTTGGTGGCAGCGGTGGGATCTGTGGCGCCGCCTGAGAGGCTGGAGAGAGGAGGTGGAGCTCGCGGACAGACGGTCGTACACGAGCGAGAGGATTGGTGGCGGTGGCGGTGAGAGTGTCGGCGAAGGAGCTGGCGGAGACGGCCGGCGAAAGTGCCAGCGGAGACGGTCGGCGAAGGAGCCGACGGACACGGCTAGCGGACACGGCTAGCGGACAAGGCTAGCGGAGATGGCTAGCGGAGACGGCTAGCGGAGATGGCTAGCGGAAGTGCTGGCGGAAGTGCTGGCGGAAGTGCTGGCGGAAGTGGCCGACGGAGATGGCCGGTGGAGATGGCCGGCGGAGATGGCCGGCGGGGCTACGACCGGAAATGGAGAGTGGTCGAGCGGGCCCCGGGGGCAGACACACCACGGTCGCGGACTTTTGTCTCGCCACCCAGTTGGCGAGACTGCAGAAGGGGAGGGAAGTGTGAGAAGGTGATGACCCCTCCCCTTCTCACCCGGTTATAAGGAGGGAACTGGATAACAGTGAGAGAGTTCCCCCCGGACATGTTTGGGTGCGGGACCGGAAGCGCGACGCGAGTGGAGCTGCCGGTGTGGTCCACCTGGAGCGAGGTGGATTTTTTCCCGTTGGCGTGAGCGTTGTGTGTTTTCTTTTTTGTACCTCGTCAATAAATGTTTTTTTACGTGAGTTCCTTTGCCTCCTGTCTCCACTTCTTTTTCTGGTTGCCCTGATCCCTTTTGTGGGGCGACCACGTCGGTCGCTCACAGTACTGTATAAATGATGACAATTTTAAGATTAAAGAGATTGGTTTCAGTAATCAGAAACATTTCTGTGTACATAATAGCTGCACGGCAGCAAATGAAATGCATCATATATCAAACATTTAAAACCAAAATACAAAAACTTTAGTTATAAGCTTGACAGAATGGAGGAAATTTAAAGGAAAGTTAAACTTTTCTTTTCTATGTGCTTCAACTCTGTGCTGAACACATCACTCATCTAAATCTCTTTAACAAATCAAACAAGCAATTTTCCCAATATGTTGAAGTGCTTGTTTAAACAAATACAGATTAAATATCAATCAATATATGTATTTACTAATCAGAAGGCATTTGTGACTTACCAGAGGGACCATGTACACATTCAGCAGTCTGGCCACAGCGATAGACACCTCAGAATATAGTGCTCCTAAAATAATCTTAACTCTGGGCTTGATGTCAGTGTAGTTGCACGGCATACTTGAGGTGTCTGCTGCGAGCAGGTGTATTGCATTCTGCAAGGCTTTGCTTGCATACGAGCATGTGTCACACATCATATATCCAAGATGCACACCCGGGAGAAAGCCTGCTGCGTTTACTTCTTCAATTGTGTGAATTGCAGCCAAGGATTTCATGAATGGCATCAGATGAAAACTGAAATCAAAACACTATAAAATATTAATTCCTGGCCCTGGAGGATCTCTGGTTGTTTTTATATTTACACATTTATTTCACACAAATCCAAAACGTTCTGGTCCATAGATGAAGTCTTAAAACACATTATCTTTAAAAGCAGAGCAATGCTCAAAACCTCCAACTGAATTTAGTGAGGATGTTCTATATTAAGATCATTGAAGAAAAGGAAAACCAGACAACATTTGTTGAAAAATTTGTGTATTATTCAGAAGGGTCAAATCAAGGAATGATAGCTCATAAAATACAAAACACTGATACATTTTAGAGGTGGTAAAAGTCTAATGGAAAATTTTTATAAACCATGTCTCCAATACAAATGAATAAAGAGATGGTTCCCAGACTGAATATCAATATACATTGTACATTAAATTACACTTCCTGACAGATGCACCAACTAATTCATTAGATATATCAATCAATCAATCAATCAGGTCCTAGTACTTACTCACTTTGAGCATTGGAAGTTGTCAGGTCTAATCCGCTCATTAATAGATTCCACCTTGCGATGACATGGCATCAGAATACCTATCATAATGTCCCCAGGAACATTGGCCCCACAAATGGACTGTCCAACATCACATCTGTTCTCAAGAACCGGGACACTGCAGAGCATCATCAGGGCCAGCAGGACCCTGAACAGCAGTCGACACATCTGCATCTTGAATGGTGTGGGTGGAAAACGAGTCATGTAACATGCAGTAGCGTGTTATAGCTCTCACAGAATCTGGGAGGTACGAGAAATAAACCGGTTTCAAACTGAAAACAATGTTCCTTGCCTCACATGCAATCCTTCAGGTATGTATCACTTTTATTCTCATAAATTATTTATGATGAGCATCAGAGCCAGCGGGACTGTGCCCAGCAGGTGCCATGTGCATGTACACTTTGTAATAGAATCTCAGTGATCTCAGTGTGCTAGACACACAGCATTCAATAGACCTGTCTAAATTGTTGTCTCGAGTTCCATCTTTCAGGTATTTGCCACTCTGACAGGAGCGTACACAAATAAATGATCATGTAAAGTAACAAAGATTACTGTGTACAGGGAGTTTAAAAAGCCTTTGAGACTGGGTAAATCAACCAGCCAAATAGTAATAAAAAAATGTTTAAAAATATAACATCTAGACTCCTAACTCTCTATTCATAAAATTAAAAAAGGCGATTCCTAGTAGTGTTGTGTTACACACGCTTTGTTTGTTCTTTCGTTGAGTGAAGAGATCTTTTGTAGAAAGTTATTCTAGTAATTCTGCATACTGAAAAGAGCTGCTATGCCAGTACCTAACTGGTCTATCCACTTTCTCACTATGCTAGGTGTCCTAGTCTCTGCAGGTTACATGCACATTAGAATGTGAGAACTGAATGTTCTCACATTCGATGTTCATGATAGATGATAATCTTTTATGAACATTCTATGTTCATGATAGATTACACACATTAAAACTTGGTCCTTTCCTAAATTGCTGTATTTTTTCATATCGCAGGGGGAATATTAATGCATTAGGAGTTATTTCCTATGTATTTAGACCTAATTTGTGTATAATATCTTTCCAAATAATATATAACAAGAACAAAAGTCTGCATCCCTGTAACTATTCAAAAGGACTTTATCAAATCACACAATAAAAAACATGCTCCAAGCTTTCCACTTCCTTTTCATCGAATACAGGACCAAAAAAATCATTAGGCTAGGCATACAGATGTTATCATGGAGCTGTTTGAGAAAGCAAGAATACCCAAAACATGCTGCTTTGCCAGTTTTGCTTTGCCACTGCTATGCCAGTAACTAACTGGTCTATCCACTTTCTCACAATGCTAGGTGCCCTAGTTTCTTTAAAACTTAATATAAGTGAATGTGCATATTTAATGTAAGACCAACTCTAAATTCTTTTTATTCTTAGTCAGCTGGTCCGCGGGTTGACGTTGTTTTATTTTTTGTTGTGTTTGTTCACCAACTCTGCTTAAGGTCATGCAAGTGTTTCTGAATCTTCATTCAGTGACTTGAGTGAATTTACCCACGTTCCTGAGGCCTTCCTTAAGGTCGGCAACTTGTTGACGGAGGCACTGGGGGGTGTACCTCAGGTCAGCACTGTCCAATGCTCACTTGTGTGGATAGGTGATGAACTTAAAAAGACAAGTGCGCTCACGAGATTCTCTAAAGCATCCTATTAATGACTACAGGAGATTAGATGTGAATCTCCCAAGATGCTGAGGATCAAGATATTTGAGCAGGGTCACTTGCTGTGCATGGATCTTTACACTCTCCCGGTTTTTCAAAGTTCAACCTGTTGCACCATTGGCGATATAACTTCTGGTGCCACTCGGTGTTAGCTGACTCTGGTCGCCCACACAGTCGGAGCACCTTCCCTCCCGACAACCAACACACATTGCTATGCACCAGGATAATTATTCCCAATTTCTTCCAACAATTTCTTCTTCACCCTGGCGATCATTTAAAGCTCGGGCAACGCTAAAGTTGACCACCCGAATGAGATCATCATCACAAACTTCCTCCTGATGTAGGATGCAGTGGAAACTTAGGATGGGTCTCTCTTTATGTTCATAAATAAGTACTACAAATCCTCTGTTTTTCCCCACCATGCACAGAGCACCATCATGCCCACAGAAATATTTTTTTTTCTTTAGAGAACTCAATAAAGGACTTGTCATTTGTTTCATAGGCAAAACCCAAAGACTTTCCTCAAAAGATTAATTGCAACATCAAGCATGGATATATTGGTACACTCTCCTATCAAATAAATATTTTAATGTTGTCCCAGAAGACAACAAAATATTTCTTCTTACTCTACTACTACTTCAAAATGGATAATATAACAATATAAACCAGGATCCTCTTATCAATAACTGGTAAGGGTTAAAAGGATTCAGAGTTCAAAAGAAAAGGGTTTGCATTATTTATTCTTGTACAACATTAAAGAGGTAGCATGTATTACTCAAAAGCATTTATTCATAAAGACCTATTCAAACATACAATAAACAATCCAAACTAATGTAAATGGTTCTATATAGAGGTGTGTGTGTGTGTGTGTGTGTGTATGGGTGTGTGTATGTGTGTGTGCGTAGGCTTAAAAATGACTTTGTGTGTGTTTCAAGGTGCCAAGTTAAAGAAAGGGTAGGACATTGACATCATACTTAACCTTCACACAGTAAACAAACCTGAACACAGTCAACTGGAGCCTAAATCTAAACACGTTACCGAAATTCAACAGTATCACTGAGACATGTTTTGTTAATGTTCTGCCCAAGTCATATTGCCAGTCCATGGAATGACTGCTGTTTGGTTCTGCTCCAGTGAGAAGATGAAGGAAGGTTATTTTCAGTTGTGGTACGGCGGAGCAGATCAGTTGCACAACCCATGTTGCTCCTTGTTGCTGGTTAGAAGAACCGGGTCCTAGTTGCTTGTATCAGAGACACTCACCAGACTTCCTTGACTCTTTGGTCACTTGCATGTCCTTAAGACCTGGAGGTGAAGTGGCTGCTTCTTACAGACACCTTGAGAGCAAAGGAGCTGCTGTAGGATTCTGACCTGCCTCTTCTTTTGCTGTAGGGAGCAGAAGATCAGAGCAGCGCTCTGTCGAAGTCCCACTGAGGGAGAAGTCTTCAAAGAGGATTTAGCAAAGCAGTGGACTCTAGAGAGAAGAGCCTAAGTCTTCCAAAAAGCGAGTGACAATAAAGGCTGGTCACTTGGTGACATCACAAGGTCCACCCTCAGCAGCAGAGCTGAGCAGACTTTGGTAAACAAAGCTCAATGTCACTTTACCTCTGTGGACACAACATGGTGGTCTACTGTATTTTCAAGTAGAAAACATATTTTATGTTACATGAATTTCCAACACATATTGACCTTACTGATGATTTTACTATAATAAATCTTATGAATAGTTTATCAGAAATTATTATCAAAACATATTTGATCAAAAGATTTGACCTTTCACTGAAGCCATTTTAGACATGTAGGTGTCTCCGAACCAATGTTGTTCCTGGACTTGTTGAGGACAATGTGTCACTGTTTGTGGGAATGTCGGTGGACACCTCTGTATCTGGTTCAGAATCTTTCCTGGAGTTGGCACGTCTTTTCCTGCAAATCACTGACTCCCAAAGTGCTTCATGGCACTTTGGTAAAAAATGGCAGAAGATGATGCCATAGCTGGATACTAGAATAGCTGTGGCCTGCACAGGAGTGTTGTCTTCTTCGTTAATAATGTAGACTGGGATGAAGCATGTCCACACAAACAAGTACATTACCATGCTAAAAATGATGTAGCCTGTTTCACTGAACTCCTCGGGAACCTTCCTGCTTTTAAAGGCCAAGAGGAAGCCAAGGAAAGCTAGTAGAGCTATGTAACCTAACATGATGCCAAAACCTATGTATGTGGTACCTACACTACACTTGATTACTTTCTCCATGCTTTGTGGGGATGGAGGCGTGTCATCAATGTCAGGAGAGTCAAATACTAGCCAGAGAATACAGATGATTCCCTGGAGAGTAGTTAGGACAATTACAACTACATATGGTTTGTCAAGTTTGCGTTCAATAAGAAGAAATTTGAGGAAGGTCTGGAGGGCCTTGACAAGGATGCAGGACACGCACAGCGTAAAGCCCATGGCATACATGACCTGGCGAGCCCTGCACAGGTGTACACTGGGTTCACCCATGAAGCATATCACACTTGAGAAGCTCACTACCAGACCAAACATCATCACACAGGAAAGTCTCACATCAGCTCTTTTCATTGGTGGAGAATCTCTGTGCAGCAAAAAGATAATGAGGGTAAATAGCAAGAGAAAAATGCCAAAAACTGTGGCTGTAGTCAGGACGATAGGGTAAGGATTGCTCCAAAGCAAGTAGGACTCCTCTCTTGGCCTGCATTGTGTCCAACCCTTGAGCGACCAAGTTCCATTTGGACAGTCTTTGCAGGTATTAAGATCTGTTAAAAAGAGACAGTGACATGCAAATAAATCTACTTGTTGGTTTTAAATCAGAGAATCTTTCACTTTAGGACAAATTTTAGCTTACCCGGTACATCTGTATACTTTCCCTCCTCACACGGAGTGCAGTTGTAACAACAGGACACGTTCAAGATCTTTGTGAAGGTGCCTGGGGGGCAGCTCTCTGAGCATCGAGACTTAGGGGGCTGAAAGAGGAACCAGGAAAACAGCTGGTAAGAGATTCAGCGGGGAGGAGTATGTTCTGTATGTAGGCATCAAAATTCCATGCTCTAGTTGAAGTTCTGGGGAGGTGAGGCCCAGTGCCCACATAGACGTGAACGTGGTATGAGTTTTGTCTTAATGTGACAATGTAAGTGATCATGACTTGATCATGAATTTCTTTTGTATAAATTAGATTCTGCATTTATTTGGTATTTTACGGTACTTTAATATGTACTATATAAATAAGGCAGC
Organism: Eupleurogrammus muticus; assembly: GCA_036785175.1. Taxonomy (NCBI): domain Eukaryota; kingdom Metazoa; phylum Chordata; class Actinopteri; order Scombriformes; family Trichiuridae; genus Eupleurogrammus; species Eupleurogrammus muticus. The sequence continues at coordinate 32,548,949 of JAYKQN010000001.1, forward strand.
AGTGGAATTGACACAGCAGATTAGTCTATACAGGGAGTAGAGAGAGAGTTTGATAAGAACAGAAGAGAAGATTCTAACCCACTTTATATAGTTGAGACAATGGTTCTCAGTATCCTTTGGTGTCATAGGCTTTGTCAATTATTACAATCATTACAAACTGTAGAGTATGTTTTTTTCAATCATATGTTGCTCTTTCAAGGTTGTTGAAAACATACTGCTACAACATTTTATTGTTATCTTGACCTCAATATCCTGTATTGTACAACATTGTGAAGATTGTGAAGGGTATTGTTAAACCCCTATTCATCAGCCCTACTTTTTGCTGGTATGTATAAATTGTTTCTGAATCTGTTTAAACAAAAAAAAATTCATATGAATCAAATATTGTTCTCTTAATAAATATTTCCTGGTTTCTGTATTTTCTGTTAATAAATGTTTTCTGTTAACAATGACTGAATTCAACATTTGGGGGGGGGGGGATTAATAGTTATCAATAGTATTAATATTCATTCAGTCAGTCATTTTCTGGACCCACTTATACTTGAGCCAATCCCAGCTTAATTCACCCACATATGCAAACCTACGGACAATTTACATTGTCCAAATAACCTAATTATAAAATGAATTGTACCTGAATGAATGCCTGAATTATAAATATGAATAAATAAAATGGTTCAGGATGTTTGAAACAAACCAGCATGTACAATATGTTATCCAGCAAATCTCACTTAGTATATATAATTTATCCTGCATAGGCCCATTACAAAGCAGAGGAAAAAAGACTGCTGTCGTACAGTCCACCTCGCTGCATCTGACTTTTATGTCTTTGAGGACAGCCTGAACTTTTGTTTTTGTTCTGAGTCAACGATTGTTTTATCTAAAGCTACATTGACTTGACTGACTATAGCAGCAATTAGCTCTGTGACTTTATTCTGTAGGTAGAGTGTTGTCTTACTGTGGAATTGGCTGTTAAGTGCCAGATGAAATTCTCCACAAGGTTTTCTATGCGTTCATCAAGAGCATGGTATGTCCCAATCCTGTGGAATCTTCTGTACTTTCCTTCCTTTTGCCACATTATCATATCGTAACCATTGTGAAAATCACCATTTCTGTTAAAGGAATAAGTCTGGCCCATTAATGTGAAGTTAACCGTCTTCAGTTCCTGAAGAAGCTGCAAACCAAATGGAAGAATGTCAATTAAAATACATCTTTTACAGAGAAGGTGTAAGGTCACCTTAGGGCGGCACAATTACCTGAATGTCGATCACAATTTTGGATGCCATGTTTAAATGTGCATGATCATCCAGAAAAATGACATTTTAAATGCATACTCTGCAGCAGATCAAATCAACCTCTTCCATAATTATTAATCAGCCAACCACAAGGGAGTGAACGGGATAATGGCATGTGCACACCACTGTCAATTTCCTCCATTTTTGCAATATTGATCAATATTCTATCATCATATTATACATAAAATACAAAATCTAATATATAATCTAGTATACAAGTTGCCATGCACCAACCATTATACTATGCAATAATCTACGCCAATTAGAAAAAAACTTGGGATTGATTTAGATATATAAAAACTAGACTTACAAATACAGCTATATGAATTTGAATATGTTGTCATCTGAAGATTATCCAAACTCTTACCTTCCATGGTAGGAAGTTTTTTTCTCCTGAGCATGAGGTCATGTTGCACTTCAGCAGTTTTTTGAGAGCATTAGCTACAGCCCACACTGCTAGTCTCTCAGTGTAGGTTTCACTTGTATCCAGAGCCCTAATGAGATAGTCATCATTTTGCTCTTGGAGATTCATTTTATTGCCAGATTTACTATTCAGGAGATAAGATGTAGGACAGAGAGATGGAGGATCAGCTGAGAAACATTCTGTTAAGTTGTTGAATCTCAGGTATTTATATTGATCAATGAAGTGGTTGTATCCTCCTGGGGTTATTGCAAGATTCTTCAGATAATTATCAAATTGTTCACTCCTTTCTGCAACAAAGGAAAAGCCCAAGATGTCTCCAACCTTGTTGATGCCATTTATTTGTGCAAGGTATGTACTCCTGGACCAGGCATCACTTGCAATCCAGATCCTTGATGTGTTGGTCTTAATCATTTCCTTAAAGAGGCGCTCCACAAGCTCCACCTTGATAATGAGCAGTACCACCTGAGCACTGGAGGAGCGGATCTGCTTGGCGACCTCCTGGATGCGTTGCATGCTGTCCTCATTATCGGTATGATGAGGCAACACTTCCTGGTAGGCTATGCACACGTTATGGTTTTCAGCAATATTGGCGAAGCTCCGGAAAGCTGCTTTGCCATATTCGTCATCTGCGTACACTACCCCAACCCAGGTCCAGTTGTAGTGAGCCATCAATTTGGCTGCTGCTTTGGCTTGATGCTCATCACTTGGAATAGTACGCAAGAAAGCTGGGAAGCGCAATTTATCACTCAGTTCTGGTGAAGATGATGTGCTGCTCAGCTGAGAAAAGAAACGTATATAAGAATACACAAAAAGATATATAAGAGCTATTATACCAATACATGCAATTTCTAAATGTGATTGGCACCAAATTTATGTTATTTATAAATGCCAAAATTTGGGATCCTGATATACATATAATTACATTGTGTGGATCTTTTATTAAATCTTGGAGAACAAGTGTCTTGCTATATGGATTAATGATAAAGTTCACTTAAAATACCATGCACCTGTGTTAGGAGAATCAATACTTCTACAAAAGTCCTTTTTTCGTTATATCTTGCAAATTAACTGTTTTTCTCTGTTTTGGATCACGATTTATAGACATGCTACATCTACAACATTTCATTCTCTTGATTCAGTTAAATAATATACACTTAGATTTATTCAAGGCCAGTTGTAATACTGGCCTGTTAGCTATGTATGTGGGTTAGACGGCTTTTCATTGCCTGATTTGTGGTGACTTACCAGAGGGACCATGTACACATTCAGCAGTCTGGCCACAGCGATAGAAACCTCAGAGTATTGTGCTCCTAAAATAACCTTGACTCTGGGCCTGAAGTTGGTGTAGTTGCACTGAACATTTGGAGCAGTGCTGGCTGCAAGCATGTTCACCACGTTCTGCAAGGCTTTGCTTGCATATGAGCATGTATCACACACCATATATCCAATATGGACTCCCGGGAGGAAACCTGCATTTACTTCTTCAATTGTGTGGATTGCAGCCAAAGATTTCATAAAAGCTCTCAGATGAAAACTGAAAACAAAACATTAAGAAATGATTAATTCCTGGTGATGGAGGATCATTGGTGGAGATAAAGCAAGATTTATGACTTTCTAAACAAAAAAAATATACAGAGGGATGGTTTAAAACTAAACATATCTAGGTGAAAGCCAAGAAAAGGTATAGACCTGAATTCAATTGAGAATTTGTGGAAAGATCTGAAAAAGCTGCTGTTCACAGTCTCCATCTAACCTCACTGAGCTTGAGCTGTTAAGCAAGGAAGAATGGGCATAAATTCTCATCTCTAGATGTGCAAAACTGATAAAGACCCGTAAGACCTGCAGCTGTATTAATTAAGTGGGGGTGCACAATCTCCAGTTTTTTATTTCTAAAAAAAGTTTAAAGCACTGTATAAATTTTCTTCCACTTCACGATTGTGTCCCACTTGGTATCGATTCTTCCCAAAAAATCCAGATTTTATATCTTTTTGTTTGACTCCCGAAATGTGCTAAAAGGTCAAAAAGTTCAAGAGGGGCACAAAATAATTTCACAAAACAATGATTTTACACACTTCTTCCTGTTATAATTTTGAAAATACTAACTCTCTTTCATATAAATAGATATCATTCGAGACAATCTGGGTTGAAGACGCCCTAGAGAGCAAGTGAACATTTTAGATGCACCTGGAGAACTCAACTATGCCCTAAATGCCAAATGATAAATCACTTGGACTGCATGGGGACCACATGGAGACATGTGTCATCACTATTATGAGTGATACGAGTGACTGCAAAAATGAAAGCAACCTCCACCCTCCCCCATTCACATAAATACTGCTATTGCGACACATACTAACACCCAGCAAAGAGCTGTCCATGCTGCTCGCTACTGTTCTCTCCTACTAATCAATATTAATTTAAAATGATTACCAAAACCCTAGAGATCAGAATAGAGAGAGTCCATGTTATTCCGCCCTCACCAGGCAAGGGTCATCATGGGCAGAAAATACATTCGTTGGCCTTTTTAACTTAATATCACGACAAGAAATGAAGTTGTAATTGTATCATTAGATCACAATAAAGTAACTATTTAACACACTGCACAAATTTTGTTTTCTCATTCATCCATTAAACAAGGAAACTGTACAGTTCAACTAGTGTCACCATTGGATCATTTCTTCTCCTGAACCGACCTCTTTCCTGGGCTTCCTAGCCAGGGCTCTTGGACAGTTATGATGAACTTGAATAAAATCACCATATCACTATGATCATAAAATCACTATTAAAGCTTATCATTATTATTTCTATCAACTTTTCTTTTTCACTCTCCTTTCTTTTTTCCTTTTTTCGCTTTCTGCACACAACCTCCCAGGTCAATGTAATCTGTTACATTGCACTGGCCTAAATGTCCATATAGTTTAACATTTTGCAGTTGTTCTAGGTCCTTTTTTTATGTTTTACCACACCAATGAGTCATTAATTGTAAAGTATTTAAAGAAAAAAGAAAAGATCTGTACCAAACCTTTAACAGGATTGGCAAAAAAAAATCTGAATGGCGGGAAATCTGTATAGACGCAATTGAGGTTCAATAGGTAAAGTTTGATGTAAGAGCTAAGTCACTATATGTCAAAACTAAAAAACAAAAAAAACAAAAAGTTGTACTGACTAATTCATCGCATATATCAATTGATCAGGCTTTACTACTTACTTTGAGCATTGGAAGTTGTCAGGTCTAATCCGCTCATTAATAGATTCCACCTTGCGATGACACGGCAGCAGAATACCTATCATAATGTCCCCAGGAACATTGGCCCCACAAATGGACTGTCCAACATCACATCTGTTCTCAAGGACCTGGACACTGCAGAGAATCATCAGGGCCAGCAGGACCCTGAACAGCAGTCCATACATCTGCATGGTGAATGGTGTGGCTGGAAAAGCATTTCTGTAATGTGCAGTAGAGCGTCATAGCTTTTCAACAGACTTTGGGAGGTGCTGGAAACCTGTTTTAAATCGAAAGAAATGTTCCCTGCTTCATGTGCCATCCTTAGTCGGATTTTTTTTGACAGGTTTCTGGTGCAATGACTTGAAGAGACGAAAGCGAGATTTTTCTTTAACTACCACGGACATTGTTGGATAGAAAAAGGCAAAAAGGTTATATACACACACAAACACACACAACACAGCTCTTCTTTTTTCAACACAATTAAAAACATCCCATAACTGTGCCGTGACAGCTGCACCCTGGACTGTTGTTTTTGTCTCTTACTTGGCCTCTTTCCAGGAAGGCCAGGGCTGCAGCTGAGTGGCTGAATCTCTAAACCCAAACCAGTTCTTCGTGTTATTACCGTCATGGTGAATGGTAGAGGAAGTGCACTTGAATGAAATGAAGATGATGAAAGAAAAGCTGCTTAGAAGACTTGGGGGGGGACATAACAATACATTAAAAGGGCCTAACTATGTACCTATGTAGGTGTTTAGCACTTTATACTTCTCGTAATAACACCAAAAAATCTCTTATATATGAGATCTACACACACATCATGCACCTTAAGTATGCATTAGCTATGTACAGGTGTGTATGCGCGTGGATATGTATGTGCATATATATATGCAAATATGTAAATATGTGTGTATGTATGTATGTAGGTATATACGTGCATGTATGTATGTATATATGCTTTGCTTATGCATACTTTTTTCTTTTTTCTTACTATTTATTAGTATTTTTTTCTCCATTCTTATGTCTATAATGCATACTGTGTATGCGGATCAACAAATTCTATGAATTTTGTACATAGTGTTGTGTATTTTCTTTTTCTTTACTCTGTACGCTGCAGTAACAATTTTTCCCGTTGCGGGATCAATAAAGTCTTATCTTATCTTAAATCTTATTTTATCTTATCTTAGATTATATATATATATATCAGAAGAGTCACTATAATAGACATGATTTGAGTGCTTTTTATGCATCTTCCTAGTTTCTCCACAGAGTGGCACCATGTCTCTACTTTGGGATTCATTTATCAGTCTTAAACTAATGTCCTTAGAGGAGAGTCCTACCAATGCGTTCCTGTTGACGTGACTCTCCCAGAGTGACAATGTGAGATTTGATTTGTGCTGCTGACGAGGTCTAATGCGGATAAAGTTGTGGATATTTGCATTGTGCGCCTGAAAAAGGACTGAATGGATTTTTAGCGGTTTTCCGGCATCCATATTATTATTATTATTTTAATAATGCACTTTAATGTTGTTGTACATGTGAAACGCATAGGATAGTGAGAAACGCAATTTCGATTCCTTTGTATGTCAAGTACATGTGAAGAAATCGACAATAAAATTGACTTTGACTTTGGTTTTTTTTTTTTTATTCCAAATTCAGTGAAGTTTTAGTCTTTTTTGTATCCAGAACAATCGTGCCAAGTCCAATATGGCATGATGTGTAGTGTTCAAAAAACGTGAATAAAGCCTAATTCCGATGCATTGGGAACACTCCATTTTATATTCTAAATCAAAATGTGAAGAAAAATTTGAATAAACATGAAGAAAAAAATAATATTAGCTGTGCTTGTCTTATATTATAGTATATATATATATATATATATATATATATATATATATATATATATATATATATATATAATATATATATATATTTACCATCTTCTGGATTTAGCATTCCTGTTAATCACTTAACTTCTGGAACCTATCAGCAGGTATTACAGCCTCACGTTTTCTTTCTGCATTTCTTGGTTTTCCCTTTAAGAAAATCAGCATCGTTGAAGTTTTCAATGGGATTAAGGTCCGGGGATTGGACTGGCCACTGCAGAACTTTAATTTTGTTGGTCTGGAGCCAAGATGTTGGTGGTTGTCTTGTTGAAAGTCACATTTCATGGGCATTTTCTCTTCAGCCTGAGGCGGCATGAAGTATTTGGATAGAGGCAAATTGCTCCATGATCCCTTGTATGTGATAAATAGGCCCGACACCATAGTAAGAGAAACATGCTCATATCGTCATGCTTGCATGCTTGTTCTGTGTCAAACTGTAACTTCTTCACCATGTAGACAAGGGCTCATGGATCAGTTTGCCTATATCAAAATACTTGTGGAGGTCATGTTGCCTTATAGCCTCGAAATGGGTGTTTCATGTGTGTACATAGTCTTGCCTTCAAATTTGAAAAAAAAAAAAAAATGCTCCATCTTTACCAATTTCATTAAAATAGTACTCTGAATGACTGAATAAATCCCCTTAAAGCGTGGAAGCTATTATTTCAAAATAAAAGCATGTGTGTTTTTATGAAACTTTTAAACACAAGCATTTCAAAAAAAAAAAATCTTTATTAAATGTAATAAAACATAAATACACAATTTCATATATCCAATAAATGTCATCCTAATAATTTTGTGCATTACTGGTGCTTTACTGAATACAAGATAAAAATGTTATGTTGTTTTTATATTTACATTATATTTTCTTCCATATATGATGAGGGTTAGGGTTAGGGTTTGGGTTAGGGTTAGGGGTTAGGGTTAGGGTTAGGGTTAGGGTTAGGGTTAGGGTTACTGTCTTATTTCAATAAATGAAATATTTTAAAAGCTGGCAATATATTTGGTAAAATATGTAAAATATTTTTTGTGTACTTATATATTAATGATATGTTCATTCATTTAAACATAGAAAAAAATGCAGTTTTAACTTCTCCTATAAAAAAGACCAACTTAAGGAGATCTGAAGATTATATAACTTTCCTTTTAACTCATCCTATGAAAAAATTAAATGAAGAACAGCAAGTGCCAACGGGAAGGTGCACCTGGGTCCGTCTCTTTCCAGTCGAAAATTAAATGTCTCCAGGTTAATCTGACTTAGCGTTGCTAATAACTGCAAACTCTTAAAGTGCAGATAGGGATGTTCTTTTTTTTTTGGCTTTGAATCGGACTGCTGTAACAGTGGGAGGACGTGCATGATAAAAACAGGGGCTGCATGTTCCGCTCCGTCTGTAATTGCATTGGCTGCTGTGACACCAGAAATACTCTGAGGATTGAGTGTGTGGGGGGGGGGGAGCCTGCTCGGATTAATTCCGGTCATTATGAATATCTAAATTAAAAATCTATCCAAATTAAAAAAGTTTGAACATTGCAGGAGCGCTCCGATATTAAACTGCCTGCCTCATTTCAACATTCATCACACTCACACTGAAATGTGTATGTGGTTTTAACACAATATTTTAAATGATTTTTTCTTGTTTTTTTTTTTCTTTTTGGCATTTCTGGCGTTTTTCTCTCATTCTTCCCCTGTGCGTCCTCCCTTTCCTGCACAAATAGGCGACATCACCTCGATGAATTCATTCCTCTGTTTCCCTTTAATATGTATTAACTTGGCGAGGGATTTCGCTCCGACTGTCCCCCGACTGTGTATTTTGTAGGTCATCTGGTGATTACAGGGTAATTTAATCTGTGACATTGCTGTGGTGCATGTAGACACACAACCTAATCCCGGAGCACCTCCCTGACCTGTGGGGCTCTTTCTTTGATTGGGTTAGACAGCCGTGGATCAACACCACACCGCCGTTGCGCGCGGCGGCTCGTGATGCTGATGATCCCGTCATCGGGCTCCTGCAGCTGTCCTCAAACGCTGAAGAAATCGAACCAACATCTAGTGGCGTCCCAGCGTGATTATTCTAACTAATCTGGCTAACGGAGATTTTTGGTGGCGTTGGAGAGAACATAAATGTTCGGTACCTCACGCATTACTGCAAAGTTCTTGGCGTGGGGGTTGATCAATATAGCGGTAATATACTGTATGTGGCATCCTCAATCTGCTTTTTTTCCCCTCCATGTTGTTGTTGGTTAGTGTATCCGGCTACGTGCCCACAACCCTCAACAGCGGCCATATTGTGGCGGCCCAGCGCCCAGCTGTGATCTGGTTCTCTAACAGCAATGAAATGAGACATCTGCACAGACAAAAAAAAAAAAAAGAAAAGCTCATGGCTCGCTGTAATTTTGGACCGATTTCCAAAACAATTTGGCCTGTTTAACCTGTTTAACGTAACGTGATACCGGATGATAGGATGATTTATGAATACAATAAAATAATGTTAAGCGTAGGACTATGATGGGCTGTTTATTCTGTTAATTATATTAAATGCAAAAAAAATAATGTAAGGGGCTACTGTGAGGATTTTTTTTTTGTTTTTACTATTTATCATTGACATGCTGTTGGAAATTAAAGCCTTAAAGTTCTGATTTCGGGGAAATGCATTTCTCTGTTAAATTCCTCTTTACAGTAAAAGAGGCAACTGTACACCAGGACGAAAAAGCCGAAACTCTGTATTGCCTTAAATAACATAAATTCCATTTTTGTGTCTGTTTTTGTGCCAGTTTTTATTTCTTTGGCCCTTATAGTCATCAATGTTCTTACAACCGAGATGGACCTCATCGATATAGAAGAGCAACTGCTCTTTTTTGCAGATATTGAGGCGCAGGCATTTTGGGAAACGTAACGTACGACAATCACACCCTAACGTAACGACATTTGAAGCACTATGCATATAAACTAGCATTGAGTGTCTGTATTATGCTCTTTTGCTGTTTCACCCATGGAGTTTCTCAACAGATAAAGATACATTGCAATGTGTCGCAATGACATTTAAATAATGACACTAATGGTTTTGTATTATATTTGTTCCTTAATATACCTTTAACTTGTTATCTTACTTCAAAAGTGGCTCAACCTTGTCAAGGTCACCTTTGTACACATGTAGCTACCTCCAACTCTCTTATGATGATTATTTCATTTTTGCCATTACTTTCATGGCTCAGAAAGAGCCATGCCATCTTTTTGCGAATTCACTAAATCTATGTCCAGCAGGTCTCCCAACTTAATAGAAAAAAACACTGTTACAAGTTATCTGTCTTTTTTAACATTTTTATAAAATTTGGATTTTTTGATATTTTGCTTCAAAATTCGTACATTTTCCAAAAAATGTATAAATAAACTGCAAATTATTGCTACAAACTCCTTTATTTCATCACTTTAGCCCATGGTCATCCAATACAGCCAACATACATTGCAATCTTTAAAGCCATTTTCACAAAGTGACTTTTTGGCCAAATCATTTTTCTTCATGCATTATGTGTAAAATATGCAGGATTTTTTTTGACATAATTGAATGAAATATCAACATTTTGACAAATCCCTTCATAAAAGTGATGAATGTGCTTGGTATCAAAACCAAAAACATAAAAGCTGTTACATTACAACAGGGGTGGTGTCTGGTCTTGAGGAAGTTATAACTTTCAGTTTTATGTCAGACGCAAAGTGTCACCCAGGCGTACATCCAGCTGGTGCTCATGGCTCCTGGTCTTTCACCAGAAAGGAAGCCTACACCGGAGGAGCAGCTTCATCGTGACACGCACGAACGACAGGCCGACTCCCGACTCATCCCAGCATCACTAACGCGGGTCATGTCTCCATGGCTGTTTGCTGCCCATGTTGCTCATTACCTCGCTACAGGGCCACACAGGCGAGGTTGATGAGTCAGAAATGCAGCTCAGCAATGAGCAAATTAAGGCCAAATATCCAACATTCATTGCCAATTAGAGATTACGTGACGAGGCCTTGGACGTTTTGACCTAAATATTTGCTGATACTGTACGTTCCCTATGTTACAATTAGTAGGACTCATGGTTGAAGTGTACAAGTCAATTTAATGGCAGATGTAGACACAAACAGGCTTTTTGCTGTAAGTGGCTGACCTTGTGCAGGATGCCGCATGTCTCTACTGCACAAAACATACAGAGACAAGAGGAATGGACCCGAAACTACAGGATTAAAACTAGAGGTCATTGATCAGTGTAAGTTTTCATATCAGGCAGCAAATACTTCCAAATATGTAATCTCTGCTATCTAAAATTCTTACTTTAGGGAAGAGGTAGTAACTTATAGGGTGAATACAAATGAATTCAGGGCCAATTTTCATGAAACTATGTAACAGGGTGTAAAATTGGTCCAAGACATGTAAAATTTGGGGTTTTATAAAAATTGTTTTGACAGACTGTGTTAGTGTTTGAGTGGTTTCTACTGGTCAATGGAACGTTGATAGTTTAATGAGCAGCTCACGGAATTCTGCCCAAGTCATTCAGATAGGAACAAACGCAATAGGTTTATAGGGTGTGTTTGCATGTCAGAAAGATGACAGACCATTGGCTTAGGCTCCACCCATTTATGCCCCTGGACAGTTTTAAAGTGGGAAGGAAAATGGAGGTCCATAATTTAAAGTAGAGTTGTACTCATGAAAAATGTTTAATGGTCATGGTTTTACCAAACAACAAACTTCACTGTGCTGAAAACAAAAAAACTTTGCGCAAGTAAAAAAAAAAGAAGAAATCAGATAGAACTAAAGGAAATGAAAGTAACATATAAACCTCCTCGCAGCTCTTTACGTCTTTCCTAGAAAAACGTCTCTACCTGTCATTTGTATTGTGCCTTTCTAGTTTTCCAACCACTCAAAATGGATTACACCTGACACATACAAAGGTCTAGTCTCTTTTACACCATCCTGATCATGTGAGCTTACATTTCTGTTCGCTCTACATATCAGTCTGGCCTTCTTTCCATTGCTAATGATTTCAAGAAATTGGAACATACCCGGGCCCGTCAGGGACTATGGTGGTCACTTGCAAAACTGTAATGTACCTAAATACAGTTATTACAGAAGTATTGCAAGATGGAATATGCATAAGTGGAGTCTCTTGGAGGAAAAGATGTTTTTATTGTTCTACAATCTGGATTTGTACAGGCCCAATGTTTTAACAATTTGCTCCATTGATTGGCCGAATGAAACAAATAGTCTTACTGAAAGTAAAATATGTATATTTATATTAAAAACAATGTAAAAAAAACCCTCAAGTGATTATGGCAGTTTACAAAGCCATCCAATTGTTGTGGTTTTTCCATGAAAATGGACATATTTGCTTACTATTGAACAACTTTACATACTTCCATTGCTTTGAGAGGATAAACCTAAATGGATAAATTTGCCTAAAATGGCTTTATACATATTCATGGATCAGTTGCACAACCAGTGTACACACAGGTGACTGAATGTAAGTGAGCAGCACAGGAGGTGGTTGGTTCTGGCCTCCTCCCACATATTCTGATCCTCTGTCTGTTCTCGTCTGTGTGACAGCTGGTGCAATAGAAACTGAGAGGAAAATTGACTTAATGATCGCCAGCAAGTTTAATAAGCACAGCAGGTATCTAGAGACTTCTTATGGTGTTACGTTTCTGTCAGTGGGATGTCGATGGATTCAAATGGAAAATAGTACTCACGGCTTATCTATCCGTAATGTGTTACAAATATTCAATAAATTAACCTCATACAAAAGTCATTTCTGGATTTTAAATCTTGCCATCAAAACTAAACTCAGAATTTTTAAACATTTGAAAAAATGCATGACTAGTTCGTAAACGTCTTAAAGGCTTGTCCAACCCCCATTTTCATTGTCAACCGAATCAGTGGTTAAAACGCACAAAAATAGATGAACACACAAAACACTTAAAGAGTCAATTTTATACAGAAGAGATTTTCTTGTCATTTATTTGTTTGTATTTTTCTTGCTTTGTTATCCTTACAACATACCCACACAGTCCTGTCTTCTGTTCTGTAAATAATATTTACACATCTGCATTTTTTTTTGCTAACAGAATATTAACTTTCAACTCATTGGGAGGCAAACAAATCTGTAGTGAGCCAGTTAAAGAGATTAACCTCAGGAAGCAACTTAATGCTGTTAATTAATGCTGCTGTAAACATCCAGAAACAACCGTCTACATATAGAACAACTTGTCTCTCCTGCACATAAGACCTATACTTATTATACTTCACTGAGTAAATACTAATTGACCTTTGACCCCTGGGTGCAAAGGCAATTATATTGCTTAACAAGTAATCCTCACTTCATGCTATCACGTTTCTTGTCGCTTGACCCAATGATATCTGTGACCAACGTGAAGTACTTTGTAGTTAAAGTACTTTAATCTAAAGCACGATAGTCAAAATGCTCTTTGCGTGTATACTCACATGCAAAACCGTCATTACTATCCATCAGCTGTAGAATCATGACTGCTTAAAAAATCACGTCTTTAAATTATTTTGTTTTGTAGTTTTGCTTTCATGTGGTATCATCTTTTCACCAGAGTACTTAATTAAGCATTTCCACCTGATGCTACTTTGGCCTTTGTTATTTATCAGAGCATTTTATTATCCATCCATCCATCCATTTTCTATCCCGCTTATTCCTTTTCAGGGTCGCAGGGGTCTGCTGGAGCCTATCCCAGCGCATTTTATGGCGAGAGGCAGGGATACACCCCAGATGGTCGCCAGCCAATCGTGGGGCACACACACCATTCACACACCATTCACACACACACTCACACCTATGGGCAATTTAGATTTGCCAATTAACCTGAGCATGTTTTGTATTGTGGGAGGAAACCGGAGTACCCGGTGAAAACCCACGCAGACACGGGGAGAACATGCAAACTCCACACAGAAAGGTCCCAGACCCAGGCCCCAAGGCGGTCTTGAACCTGCGACCTTCTTGCTGTGAGGCAACAGTGCTACCCACTGCTCCACCGTGTCGCCCTGCATTTTATTATTTCAAATATAATTAATAATTTCTATTACACTTATATATTCTATTAAAAAATTAAAAAATTGAAACATATTCCCTTAAGGTACATCAATAACAGATAAAAATGTATGATTAATTTGTGATTTGTGTGCAAATCAACCTGGAGCTTAATATCATGCATTAATTGTAATTATAGATTTGCAATTTTGCTCTCAAATCTCCAGTTGATTTAATTAAAGTTACAACTGTCAAATTTTTCTAACCCTTACCTCGGACCCCCCCTAAAAGGGTGTATTCCTTGTCATATTTTGCCTTAAAAAATGAAATGATGCCACTGGCGGTGCGTCACTTTTTGCAGTGTGACCCACCGCTCTCATCCCGGTGGATGGATGGATAAGTGACTCTCGACAGGCGTGCCTCTCCCAGCACACCAACCGGTGTGCGTGTGAGGGAAGGAGTCTAAACGGGATTAGCGCTGAGCCCCACGCTGCACTCAGTCACACACAACCCGCCTTCCGTGCACACACACACAACCCCCCAGCATCACCGTACAGGAGAGCTGTCTAACCAATCAGAGCCGGGAGAGCGGCGAGCACTGCATCTGCACACACACACACAAACACACACATCCATGCATGAGATGGGGAATGTTTCACTTCTCGGAAACATAGAAGAGGAATAACAGTAGTGGATTTTTTCTTTCTCTGTTTGCCCAATTTGACTGTGATTTCCTCCGAATGAACAACCATGGGGGAGTGGACCATTTTGGAGCGTCTCTTGGAGGCAGCTGTCCAGCAGCACTCCACTATGATTGGAAGGTAAGAGTTGGGGGAAAAAAAGAAACACGAGGAACAAGTGTTGTTGTTGTGTGTTATTGTGTTAAGGTAAAATTGCAGTCCTGACGAAATATAGCAAAAGTCAAACAAGACTGGAGGAAAAAACACAGACACACACACTGCCTCTAAAATCCACCGCTGCTTCGTGAGTGACAGTGAAAACCTGAAGAGCCGCTTAGTTGTTGAGAGATATGTTTTCATGTTCAGGCCATTCTGTAGATCATGTTGAAGGTGAGGACATATTTATACATGAAGAATCAGAATTGCAAAGCTCCCACGCAGCCTGAATCAGACCAGTGCTGAAGACCTACCGTCCCTACAGACCACCTCACCGAGGGTCAGGATTTCAGGGATCAGGCATTTTTGTAGGCCAACCAAGATGTTAACATCACCTCACTTTTCTTATCAAGTAGTCCATGTCTGCCATTTTCTACTCAAAATAAAAGAATCTCAATGTTATTCATGGGTACATACACTATTTTTCATTGACATGGTAGTACATAACTCATACAAAGGTTTTAAGCAAAAGAAATTCAATTTACAATGATATCGACTTCCTGCCCCTTCCTCCTGAGAAAATAGTAAAGACAAACCCTCCCAGAAAGAGTCATTCATTTAAATTATTATGATTTTCAACTCTGACATGTATGTATTTAAGTCTCTTGAATAATCCCAAAAAACTATTTTGTACCTGGAATAAAGAGATTTTTGTTTGTATGCATATTTGTGCAAAGGCCAACTACAGTCAACAGTCATAAAAATGCTATTTTATGCAAAGTAGAGTAGGAAATAGAGGAAAAGTAGCACGTAGCACGGCTTTTTTTAAGACATGCTTTTAGACATGCAAAAATGCAAAAAATAACCTAAAAAAGTAGAACGTACAGACCTCATTTAAGGTATTTAATTCAGAATAACGTATTCCTACAGTTCTCTATAGTCAAATTCACCACTGGATTAAAAAAATTGTGAGGAAACAATAGTATAATATAATAGTTTGTGCCTTTTGGAAATTTGGTTAATGTCAATTTAAGATTTTTTTTAGAAATCCAAGGTTGCGTTTGTTGTCAAAAAGGTTCAAGGTCATTTTCAAACATGTGCATGATAAAGTGGAGCCAGGTCTGTAAATCTCAATGTACGTATCGCCGTTGTTTCCTAGAATCCTGTTGACAGTGGTGGTGATCTTCCGGATTCTGATCGTGGCGATCGTCGGCGAGACCGTGTACAATGATGAGCAGTCCATGTTTGTGTGCAACACCCTGCAGCCCGGCTGCAACCAGGCCTGCTACGACAAGGCTTTCCCCATCTCCCACATCAGGTACTGGGTCTTTCAGATCATCATGGTGTGCTGCCCCAGCCTTTGCTTCATCACCTACTCCGTCCACCAGTCCGCCAAGCAGAAGGAGCGGCGCTTCTCCACCGTGTACCTTTCCCTGGACAAGGACCAGGACTCGAAGAGGGACGACAGTAAGAAGATCAAGAACACCATCGTGAACGGAGTGCTGCAGAACACGGAGAACTCCAACAAGGAGGCCGAGCCCGACTGCCTTGAGGTCAAGGACGTCCCTCACTCCACCCTGCGAACTACAAAGTCAAAAATGAGGCGTCAGGAGGGCATCTCCAGGTTCTACATCATCCAGGTGGTGTTCAGAAACGCGCTGGAGATCGGGTTTCTTGTGGGTCAATACTTCCTCTACGGATTCCACGTCCCCGCGGTGTACGAGTGTGATCGATACCCTTGCATAAAAGATGTTGAGTGTTACGTTTCCAGGCCGACGGAGAAGACGGTGTTTCTGGTCTTCATGTTTGCGGTCAGTGGGATTTGTGTGGTTCTAAACTTAGCAGAGCTCAACCACCTGGGCTGGAGGAAGATCAAAACCGCTGTGAGAGGAGTGCAGGCCAGGAGAAAGTCCGTCTACGAGATCCGTAACAAAGACTTACCCAGGATGAGTATGCCCAACTTTGGACGCACTCAGTCCAGTGACTCAGCGTATGTGTAACTGTCATGCATACAGTACGTGAGGAGGCTGCAGGACAGCTGTGTATGATCTGGTTATCAAGAATGTGAAGCAAAACCATTCAACATTAAAACTTATTTAGCCATATTTACTAAAATATTGTAACACTGAGTTGCAGGGATTGAATTCGCTTCCATTGGAAGTTGATTGACCAAAGTTTGAAACAAATCGGATTCAAGTCTAGTTACAGTGAGTATGTGCAGCATGTTTTCCACGAAACACCCCTTTCCAAGAAATGTGAGGTTTATATTGATGTAATCACATCTTTATTTGTCTTTAATGCATAACCAAGAGAGAAATGGATCACAAATTTGTTTGTGGTATTAATAAGGAGAAGGCACTGATAAAGATTTTTATTGTTGTAAGTGCTTCTTAAAAGCCTCGGCTGATACACTACTTGGTCAAAGGTATGTGGACGCCCAAAAATTCCCACTCATTGGAACATGTGGTGATGATGACAACTTGTTCATTATTTAAAGTCATAGCTTTTTCTGATATGGGATATTTGTCAGGAGCAACATTCAAAAAGGTATAATGCAATAAAAACCCAACAAAACATGGTAACCCTTCCTTTTTAGAGTCCCCTAATTACTAGACATTCAACAAGTAAATGTATGGTAATATTAGTTTAATATTTAAAATTACTATTGGCAATCAGTAGGTAAATTCAGTGAAACTACTGCTGAAACATGTATCTACCAGGCCGATATATGCACTCATTGGATAATTACTATGGGTAATACGTAGGTAAATGATTTGAATCTATAGCTGAAATACTAAATATTTACCCACTAAATGTATGATAATTATAAAATATTCTTGGGTAAGTTCCACATAATACAGACAGTTATGCTAAAATACTAGGTATTTTACCCATTAAATATATGGTGTCATTGGGTAATTACCATTAGGACTAAATAGATAAATACAGAGGAAGTCATATTAGATTTACCCAGTTGAATGGTAATGGATATAATTCCTTTTCTGACACAAAAAACACACTTTTACCATGTAGGTTCTTAAATATAACTTAGTAAAACATAACTTACACAACAATTCAGCTGAAACTGTACTGTAAAAGAAAACCACATTGTTTCTATAGCATTAACATATTCTAATGGATCTAGTATTTCAGCTGTATTTTCACTGTACCAACGATACCAATTAAAACTATTTCTTCATTCACAGTTGAACAAAATGAACATTTTCTATATAATTTAAGTTAGATTCAATACATTTTGTACAAAAAATTTCAGCTAATTGAAATGTCTTTTTTTTATTCCACTTTTCGTGACTTCACTAGCTTTCATTAACTATATTAACCTCACCTGTGAGTAAACCATCACAACAGCAGTGCCCTGACTCTTTTTGACCTGAAAAGGACTGAACCTTAGTTTCCTATAGCCAAGTTGTAAATTCTAATTAAAAAGTGGCCTTTTTGTGGAAATGGCCTATTTTGGTCACCCTACTTTTATACAGGTCTATAAGACAAATCCTACTGGCCACAATGATAAGACTATCAAGCCCATGTTTATTGGCTACAGTAAAGTTCTCATACCAAGCCATCAAACAAGATTTAATAAAACTTAAAAATAAAAACATTCATAAACTTTTTTTTTTTTTTTTTTACTTTTGACAGACATTAAGGTTGAAACCTTAATATATTATCAAGAACAACTCCAACCAAGTTATTCATAGCTGACAGGACTAGGAGGGGCCTCAGCAAGGCTGGTGCATATCTTTAGTTTTAATAAAATTCAACTGTAGAAAAGACTTATCACACTAATAAGGGGCCTAAACCATACAAAAAAATGCATTTGGACAAGTGTGTCCACATACTTTTGGCCAAA